>CM076187.1:33357227-36337227 GCA_038277355.1 Encarsia formosa
AAACTTGGAGACAAGAAACTTTCCCTATGCATGTGCAATACAAAAAATGCTTTTTTTACGATTCGATTCGCGTTTAAAAGAAATGGGCCTTATGAAAGCCTTGTAAGCCCTGCAGGGCCTCATTGGGCCCCAAATTTTTTTTCAAAAAATACCTAAAAATCGTAAATATTTTCGCTTTTTCCAAATCTGGGGTCCAAAATAGGGGTTCTTATTTGAAAAACCGGAGTTTTGGTTAGTAGGGCCCAATCTAAGGCCCCGGGCCCATTTTTTTGGGCCCAATATGGTGAAAACTTGAAGACAAGAAACTTTCCCTATGCATGTGCAATACAAAAAATGCTTTTTTTACGATTCAATTCGCGTTTAAAAGAAATGGGCCTTATGAAAGCCTTGTAAGCCCTGCAGGGCCTCATTGGGCCCCAAATTTTTTTTAAAAAAATACCTAAAAATCGTAAAATTTTCCGCTTTTTCCGAATCTTGGGTCCAAAATAGGGGTTCCACTTTGAAGAACGAACTTTGGGTCCGTAGGGCCCAGTCTAAGGCCCTGGGCCCATTTTTTTGGTCCCATTTTACTTCCCTCTCGAATTAAAACAACTTTTGTCTCTTGAGTTTTGTTCGTGCGAGGCTTCAATTTTGAGATAATCGCACCGGACGATTAATTTACGCCACCCTGTATATCTGGAGATACGTCAATAAAATAATCTCAGTCTCACAATTGCTAAAGATACATACATATACAAATATACATATACAAATACATTACATATATATTCTTAGTCAAACATTCACTAAATGGTGATAGCAACTGAGTCAAACTGCAGTGCAATTAATACACACAACAGACAATAAGTATAAAATTTTTACATACAGCTTAAAATAAATATCGATCAGTAACAATACAAAATAAGACAAAAACGCTACATACACCAAAAAAAAAAAAAAAATGAGGGATGCGCTTTGGTGGGGCCAGGCTAAATCATACAAAACAACAATAGAACAAACTACGCAACAATAGAGTCAATATTGCCTGACCCCCAACAGGTGCTCTACATAGATATTCCAGGACCATTTAATGGTGTCGCTGATCATGAGCCTTCTCATCATCCGCACATAAAACGGGCTGATGCTGAGAAGTCTCATGACCCGCTCGTTGCCTGGATCCCAGCCGCCAAGGGCGCTGACGACGAACGCTTCCAGTACGACCATGTAGCCCTGCCGTTGCAAGTTCTCAGCGAGCAAGCGGTACTAAGTAAGCTTCCCCGCTCTTGCTTCACAGAATACCTCCATCCGGTTCTCGAACGGCACGGCTACATCAACGATCGTGATTTTCCTCTCGATCTCATTCCAGATCACCAGATCGGGCCGCAGTCTGGCGAACTCCTCGTCGACGCCCCTGATGGCTCGGTTTACCCTGATTCCCCCAGGCACATTACTTGCCTTGGCGAGCCTGTCCAGGATGGCATCGTGGCGTTTGGTACGAGCGTCAGAGTGTACGCCGCAGTGCTGGAGCACGTGAGGTAGTGTCTCAAGGTCACTACATTTCCGGCATTGCCTGCCCACCCCAGGAGCTTTCCATCGCATAGTGGCGTTTAAACACACTACCCCCAGGCGAGCTCCGTGGACTCCGTGGACCATCTTGCGTTCTGAGGATGATTGAACTACTGTATCTGTTGATGTATTTGCATGAGCTGTTTCCGCTTCGTTTAGTCCTTCTGTTTTCTCCACTCTCCTCTCAATCTTTTTTTCTTTCAACTGTTTTTCTAAAGAGATTCGTAAATTCTTTTTTGCCGCTGAACGCAGATGATCAAACGTCAGCAGTTGAAGTATACAAGGTGATCGAAAAAGGTTGGATACAGCAAATAACTCGAAAGTATTTATTCTTTGTTTGGGACTTGCAATTGGAAAATTCCCTTAAAAATAGTTTTCAATTTTATGGACCCTACAAGATTGGGCCTGAGGCTTTATTTTGGGCGCCATGGACTCCAACTTAGTTTTTTCAAGTTGAAAGCCCTATTTTTGAGCCCAAATAGGGTTGGTAACTTTTTGAAATTTATAATATTTTTTTGCTTATTTATTTAAAATATCAAAAAAATAATCGACACGTATTTTTTCTTTTTAAAAAAAAAACTAAAATTAAAGGAATTACAATTGTTTAAATTTTTTTAAATTTCAATATATATAGATATATACTTTTAATGGAATTTCGGGTTAATGACGTCATCAACCCGCAGTTTTAAAAACTTTTCTTAATTTTCTTCTTGCTCAATTTTGATTTTAAAATTCTCAAAAAAATGTTAAAATTCATTAAAAATCGAGTACTTTTAAAAAAAATATATTTTTAAAGTACCGGTTGCCAACCCTATTCACGATATTACGATTTTTGGTATTCACCTATTACGATTTTTGGTATTTTTTGAAAATTAAGTCAAAAATAAAATTTCTAGAGCCAACGAGCATGGTTCTAGAAAGTTATCTTTTATTCTGCGATTTGTTTTCGATAATACGACCGTAACACTACACTATGATTATCTTTCTACCTCTGACAGGGCCTTAACTCTGTTCTTATTCTTTTTTGTGTTATGCATCTTTATTTACATCTTCTGCGATTTGATTCATGTAATTTCATTAATAAGTATTTTAAGTTCTACTTGAGAGGAAAAAAGTATTTATGAGAGTGGGCATTAACAGAAATAATAAAGTTTGCTTATAGTTCAGTAATTCTTTGCAAATAAAACTTTCAATTGAAAAAGGTAAGAAAGAGTTTAACGCTTAGTTCACCGATAAAATGTGAAACTCAAACATATCGAAAAAATTCATTTTCAAATAATAATTGTTTTTAATAAAAAAATAATTTTACTTTACAAAATCTTTTTCGGTCATCAACCAATTGTCGGTGCTTTATTTGTGCTGTTTTCTGACCAAATAAAAGGTATATGTATGATCTGTTTTTCAGACCAAATATTTTCCATTATTTGGTCTGTTTTCCGATGTTTTGTCGGTTTTGCAGTCGCCATCTATCGTCAACTATCGTCAAAAAACTTACTCAAAAATGAAAACGACCGAGGTTCCAGGCTTTGAGATTAGAACGCTGCAACACAGTTTATGACTGAAGTTGCTGCCATTTGTTCAAAAAACAACACTCATAAAGCATCTAAAATTGATTGGAATCCGAAAAAGCATGTATTTGAACATGTTTGATCGTGGGAGTCACATACCAGCGTGTATTCCTGGACGAGGCCTTCGGCTAGATTGATGCGTGCTATTCACCTGCGGCACCGTCCAGGAACACACGCCCGTATATAACCCCCATAATCAAATATGTTCAAATAAATACTATACTTGAACTGTTTTCTTTTTTCAAGAAACGAAGTTTGGGTCCGTAGGGTCTAAAATAATCCTTTGACGTTACCTTGCTGTAGATTATTGCTGAACGTTTGTTCTCTCACCTGTGACCTCCAAGTGGCACGCAAGTCTGAATAGTGTATGGTTCCACTGGGGGAAAGTGAGATAGCCGATGGGCTGAATAACTTGAGAAATATGCATTTTTTCTATAGCACATGTAACGTAAGTTACTTCTTACAAAATTAAGGATCAGATGGGCCAGACAGAATAGGGCCTGGGCCCTTACTGTGGGCCCATCGGACCCTAAAACCATTTTTTCAAATGGAAACCCATACTTTTCACCCCAGATTTGGAAAGAGCGGAAAATTTTAGGCTCCTGTAGGACTTGGAAAAATTTTTTTTAGTCCATTCTGAGGCCCCGTAGAGGGCCCAAAGAGCTCTTCAACGTTAATACCTGAATAACTCGGAAAAAAATCACTTTTTCGACTACCCTTGCTCTAGCAAAGTTTTTTTTTTTACAAAATCTTTTTTACAAAAAAAAAACTTTGCTAGAACAAGGGTAGTCGAAAAAGTGATTTTTTTCCGAGTTATTCGAGTACCTCCCTGAGGCACCCCTTTGGTAGCTTTTCTGGGATTATCAATGTAGACCACACTAGTGTGGAAGACACCTGGTTTTCTCTTGAAAAGCTGCTGTCTGACGTGCAGATATTTATGTTCAAATAAATATATTTTTTTCTCTCTCGTTCTTTGTTTTATTCTATCGCTGTCCAATTATTAAAAAAAAATGCTTGCTACCCTTGAAATTTTAATTTCAATATGGAAATCAAGAGTCGAAAGAAAGTTAAGAGATTATTTTATTAATCATCAAAGAAAAGGATATAATTATAAATTTAAACTCACTATGATAAGCAATTGTATCAAATAATACTGGGGATTATTCATAGGATATGAATAAGGTAAGGTATAGTCAGTGATGAGATCAAATAATTATTTAGCCTCTCTCGTTTAATAATCAAAAAATTTATACAACATTCTATAATATTCCAATAATAATAATTCAATAATCTATTTGGATCCTTAAAATTATAATTTAAAATATGGGATTCTCTTTATCAACAATCAAAATAAAAAATTTAATTGTTAGACAGTTCAACTATCTCTTTCCCATAAAATTTTGTAAAAAGGAAATATATCAGACCAAAAAAATGGTTTTGATCATCCATGCCGTTAGGGATTTTCCGTAATGAAATTATTCAAATAGACATTATGAATGTATAAATACGTGAAAAACTATATTGATTAATCAAGAAGACCTTGCGGTTTTATCACTTTTCGAATAAAAGAGACGCAACGAAAAAGGAGGTGTTAGAACGCACGTATTTGCTGCGCCAAACTGACTTAGTTTGGCCGCTAATTCCGTGTTTTTACTTTTTTCATCACTTGGACCTGTCTCTATTAAGTTCTTTAGAACCCGCCCGTTTACTACGTGGAGGACCACTGCTAATTAGGTCTAATAGGTTGGTCCTATAATAAATTGAATCGCTCACCGATAAAATGAGGGTAAACTTACGTGAATACGCTAACGAATCACCAACGACTTGATGGATAACTCGGTTAAACACCACGACATGGAGCGTGGATTAAGCACCAAAAATACAGCCCGCGGAAGAATTCATGTGAGGAGAATACCAGAGGCGTGACAAAAGATTTATGACGTTTTTAAGACGATTTTTCAAAATGAAATTCAGAGAGGTACCGTTATAATTGCTTTCCACTGCCCCGGGGGGATCAATTTATAGGCCTGGGGCGTAGGTTGCTACACGCTCGAGTGTGCATGCACGTAATATCCTTGAAAGGACCGGGAATTACTTCCTGTTTTTACGGGTGGCGAGGAAAAGAGCGCGGCGATCTCGTTCTGGAGTTCGTCGGCGTGGCCAACGATTCAAGGTTCGGAGTGCGTTTCGACGATCTTTGGTCCGGTCCACCGGTCGCGCGTTGGAGACGAAGTAGCGAGCGCTGCTGGGTGGCGGGAAGGGTGTATCGCTGTCCGGCTGCTGGGAGTTGGGTGAGGTCGCCGGTGTGGTTCGGTCTTCGAAGGGGTTGCTAAACAAAGCGTGCAGCTCGAGGATGTCCTCGTCGTTCTCTCGGTCTTGCACCTTGCAGTTTCCCGTAGCTTGAGTTATTATCTCGGGAAGGCCTTCCACTGAACGGGCGGCCTGGCGAGAAGGTAGTTGATTTTCCTTCAGCGATTCCTGCCACCGTGGCGACTTGCACGGCCTAATCCGGTATTTAGCCCTATTGTACGCGTCTTTTGATGCGACAACGCGTCTGGCACAGACATGTTAATTTAGGTGAGGTCTTAGGTTAGGTACCTAAGACGGCCTATGTCCTAACTCAAATTCGAAAAGTGGTTGGTATACTACACCATTGCAGAGCGCAGTATTAATAAGAACGAATAAATTAATTTTAAAAAATAAATAATTAACCGACAAGCCTTAAACCCCAATAACGCTGGAAAAATTAATAAACAATTATTTGTTAATAAACAAATGGCTAACCTTCAAGCTGTTAACTTCAATAACGCTGAAAAAATGAGAAAATAAAATATCAATCATCAACAAATGACTAACCGACAAGCCGTAAACCCCAATAACGCTGGAAAAAGTTGTTGAGCTTGATGCGAGGAACAAGCATCAGCCTGACTGTGAGTGTGTGCGAGTAGTGCGTGTAAGCGGCACCACCAGCGCCTGTGGTGCTGAGACAGTTCACGCAACGCCGCTGCACTGAGCACACGCATTTTGTGTACCCGAGCCTTTTATTAAAAACGAGTTGAACTATAAGAAAGCCTTTTATTGACTACACCCTTGATTTGATTTCCCTTCAGGTTATGGGTCCAGCACGCTTCCACTACGCGCGAATTTGATCGAGTGTTTGGAGTTGCTTGTCGATATATTTGCAGGTGAGAATTTCACTCTACAAAAAGAGTTTTGGGAGTACCCACCACTATTACGGCCGTGCTAAAAGTGGGAGGGAGAAACTTCTCGGAAATTTTCGGCTGACTACCGATTTTTTTATTTTTTTTCTGCGAGTTGTGAGTTTTTTTCTCGCTGAGTTTTGTTGAGAATTAGTCAGAAAAAGTCGAGTGAAATTCTTATCAGTGAAAGGGCTTGAGTATTGCATGTTATAGGGGTAATTGATTGTGTTGAATTTGAGTTTTCCTTTTCAAACAAAATTCTGTTGATGAGTTTGTTACGTGACAATTAAATAAACTGTTTATTTAAGTTAAATACTGTTAAATTTAGTTAAATACTGTTACGTGACAATTAAATAAAATCGTGCATTCTCGCGCGAGTGTGCGTGCATGTGGATGAGGGGTCCGGTCAGCACTACGGATTTCAGCTGCCGCTGAATGCTGCTCCTGCACTTTTGATGGGAAAAAATCAAGGTGGCGGGGGAAGGATTTAGATGCAGCAGGGAGGAAGAGCGCTGGACGTCGAGTCAGTATGAAATATAATTAAATAGCGCAAGGATCGCGAGCATTATTAAAGTTAAGCTAATTACCTAATACTATATTTGCCCATTTGGACCTATCAGATTTTAATTCTAGATTTTACTCCCTAATAATCATAAATTCGTTGATCTTAGCATCCGATAATTGTAACCCAGTGTATTTGATTTTGACCTAATAAAGCCTATTTTAAAAGTAACTCGCCAGTGAGTGAATAAAATAATTGAACTTATTGTACCTACGTCTGAGAGACTAAGCAGACTACGAACACATCGACCAGTTACCTGCGAGTTTTGGATCCAGAATCAAGGTAACGAGTTTAGTATAAAATTTTAACCTTATTTAATTAGTAGTTCGCGCGTTCCTGTCGTCACACAAGGGGTGCCGTTCACCCCCGGTTTTCCCCGCGACTCCTTCCCGGGTCTGCAAAATTAGGAGCCGGTTATATGTCCACGGGGACATATAACAAAATTGGTAGCAGAAAGCGTAGTTAGGCCCCCGCGGAGCGCGCATTAAACTTAGAGTAGAAAAAAAAAAAAAAAATATTTTTTAGTTTTAGTGCTTGAATTTTTGCCAAGACGAGTCGCTCGCCCGACGGTCTTGTAGTTTAAGATTTTAGTAATTTTAAGTTGGAAAGAAGTTAGGTTTAAGCTCGTGCATAAAACTTTATTCGCAGTGATTTTCTTTTTTTTAGGAAATAATCAATTCTAATAGGACCGTGCGTGATTTTTATCAGGCCGAATTAGAATAATTTTAGTGCGACGAAAGAATCAGAAAAAAATTTAAAATAACCGAAATCATCCTACGACGCGAAAAGTCTCGAGTTACATCCGGTGACGGAAAAAGTGTAGCTCGTGCAGCTGCACATCATTTAAGCTTAAGTAAAATTTATATTCACGTTATAAAGTTCAAGAAAATTTTTAAAATTATAATCTTCTTTTGATAATTTAAACCCCCTTGTTTGGGACCTTATACAGTATAATTGAAAAAAATAGGAAAAATTTCTTTTTTAGAGTAATTAGAGCTAGAACTTTGAATTTTTATTTTAGGCTAATAACTTTTTCCTCGTGCCAGGACAGTGCGTAGGCTACCGTCCTGTAGTTTAAGTTTAGTATTTAAGCAGTTTAGTAATTAGAATTATAAATTGTGCAAAAAAAAAAAAAAATTTTAACCCTTAAAGTACACACGGGGTCCAAAATACCCCACATAACTATCGTTATCGGGTGACTGCACGGCTGTCTGTATAAAGAAATACTTAGTCGCTTTATTTTATGCACACTTTTATTATAGTTTACAGAGTTTAAATTTTACACTAGAAATAAATTTGATTGTAACAAAAAAAATTTGATAATAATAAATAGAAAATAAAAAGAAAAAAAGAAAAACCTTTTAAAGCAAAGACTCAAATTTTCCAAATTACAATTTTTGAAGGTTATTTTAAATATTACTCTTGAGGTCAAACCCTATTTTTCCAGGGGGTATGAATTTTCAGTGCGTAAATTCGATTTCAATTTTCAAATTGGAAATTTTTGGAATTGCAATTTCAACTATTTCCAGTTTCACCTTTCAGATTTGGTAATTTTCTCAATTTATTTTTTTTTTAAGCTCAACCAAAGCTGTTGACTTGAATGCTAGAACAGGTTCTTATTTAAAATAGAAAAAAAAAATCAGAGGTAACGATTTTAATAATAAACTCAAGAAATTACTCTGCATAAATTTTAATGTACACAAAAAAAAAAAAAAATTTTCTTTTTGCTCTTTTCAAATTTCGATTCTACAGAGAAAGAAAATATATTACAAGGCGGAGACATTAAATTGAGGAGACCCAAGTGACCAAGAGAAGAAGTGCGCGCAAGTAATCGCCGTTTCACTTCATTCTCCCGTTCGTATTCCCCCACCGTGCAGTCCCCCACCATGGAGTCGCAGTAGCACTAAGCCATTTCTGCTTTGTGCCGCTGTCCGCCTATCGGCGTTTCACTCCATTCTCTCCTTCCGAGCGCCGAGCTGACCGGAGAGACACCCGACCTATAACCGAAATGCTTTAGACGCTACTTTAAATTCAATAGTATTGGCAATCGCTACTTTGAAAATAAATTTTTTTTTAGTAGTAATAGCATTAGTAATATTGATAGGAGGTAGTGCTTAATTAATTTGATAGATTCAATAATTAATAAAAAAAATCACTAATTAATTTAATTTAATAATGATTGATAATATAATTAGTATAATTATAACGCATATTTAATAATAATTAATTTAAGAATAATTAATTTGGTAGGTTTGATAAAATATCGTGAATATTACCGAGTATAAAAAAAAGTAATAAGAGAGAGGAAGCCGCGCGCTACTGAGTCCGACCACTTCCCACCCTTGTGTGACGTCTGACTAATTCTTGACCTATTTTTACTCGCTACCCTTTTGGTGGCTGACCATCCCTTGACTTATTTCACCCGCCTGTGTGTTTTTTTTTTTTCTTTCTCTTTCTGACCACGTTGACCTACTCTACTCGCCTGTTTTCACAGTCGAATAAGTAAATAAAGAAAAAGGGGTCGTCATTCTCCTATCACCGTGTGGGTTCCCTGACTCGTGCCCAACCGGGAGTTCCGACCGAGGGGCGTTGTAAGCGACCCCGACTGGGGAATTGAATGCAAGGCGGCGCAGTGCGCCTCTACAGCCAGGAAGGACTAGCCCTTGGGTTTCGGATCTTCCTGCGCAATCAATTCGAATTAAGAATCATCCGGATCAAGTTGACACTATATGCAGACGACCTAGTTGTCTATCACCGTTAAAGATAGACCAAGACCGAATCTCGAACACCTACACCGGTAGTTCTTCCATACCCCTAGTCCTTGGACAGTGGAGTGGCAGCTAAGCTGGTGCCTTTTGGGACTCCACGAGATGACCGGTGGGACAAATGCCAACGGGCAGGGCCAGCAGGACCTGACCCGAACCATGAGTACGACATTGCTGGCATTGACTAACAGTCTCTGCCTGCAAAATGCCATCGCGGGTCTGAGTACCTACAATGGCAGCAATATACCCCTCAAGGACTTTATCCAGGATGTCCGGAATGGAGCAGACTGCGTCTCCGACAAACAGAAGGAGGGGTATAAGCGGGCTGTTCTAAGCAAACTGAGGGGTGCAGCGAAAGACTGCGCTTGGGGGCAAGACTTTGCCGACGTGGAGGAAATATGCAGCCACCTAAAAAAACGTTTTGCCCCCGGTAAGGGCTTCGCCTATTACAACAATAAGCTCCACACACAGCATATGAAGCAAGGTGACTCGGTCGGGGGATTCAAGGACCAGATTAACATTCTCCTCCGGTGTGCCAGGTCGGCTTTGAAGGAAGAGAAGAAGGAAGAATATCATGAGAAGATGATGGTGCCCTTGACCGAAGCTGCCATGGATGTCTTCATCAAGGGACTTCCCGCAAGCCTCAGCCAATGGGTGGATTCCAAAAAACCTACCAAGTTGGAAGACGCCTATGAGGAGGCCGTGCGACTCGAGTCAAGGATGGACGCCCGTATCATCCCGGATGCCCGCCAGAGATCCAACTACTACTAACCCGACGGGCGGAGACAAGACTCTCGCTATGGAGCGGAGAGCCAGACTGCCTACGTAGGATGGGTGCAAGAGGGGGAGGACGCGGGCGAGTGGTACCCGCGGTCTGAACAAAGCCAGCTGCAGGAGCAGGAGGAACCATGGCAGGGACTACCACCTCAGTGTGCTGAGACTGCCTGCGAGGTCTATTACCAACAGCCCTACCAAGCTTACCCAAGCCAAACACCCCGGTATAGGCAACCAGGACCCCCCCAGTTCCAGACGCAGAACGGACCACCTCAACCGCGTCAACAATACCCCCAGGGACAGCGATACCCCCGACCTCCGGTACCGAATCTGCAAGCCCCCCAGGGGTATTGGCAACCACCTCCTGGGCATAATCCTAATTACGGACCACCCCGAGTGTATTACCGACCTCCTGGCCCACCCCGACCAAAAACTTATGACCCTGACCATAGTCAACAGAATAAAGTGCCCACCTACCAATATCCCCGATATGGGCCCCCTAATGGCTGGCCACAAGGCCCGCAGATGAATACCCCTATGGGACAACCTACGATGACGGGGCCACATCCCCCGAGCCGTAACCCAGCCATGCCTCCGGTGCAGTGTCAACCTGAAACCGTGGAGGACGTTGACCTACGACCCAATCCCCCATACCAACAGCCTTTAAACTGTCTGGAGGCTCGCCCAACTATGGTGGCGAGCCAGCCTCAAGGACCCTCCGGGCCACTGGTGAACCAACCAGGCCCCCCGCAGGCGGCACAGACCACGCAAATTCAAACCAAGGGAGTACCATCCACCTTGCGGTCTGCCCGTACGCTGCGGAGCTTGCAATAGACCCCGACCCGGGCACCCACATCCGAGTATATCTCCCGCAGGAGCAAAGACATCTGGTGCTCATGCTGGACACGGGGTCCGCCGTCAACTTGATCAAGCTTCAGGCGCTCCACCCGGATGCCCAGGTAGAAACAGCTTGGCCATCCCCTTGGTGGGAATCGCAGCCCAGGAAGTAATGACCTTAGGCATCACCTGGATACCCATAGGCGACCAACCTACTCTCTTCCATGTCGTGCCAGACCAATTCCCCATTCGGTATGACGGAATACTGGGTCGAGTATTCTTAAAGCAGAATGAGGCCGTAATATCTTATTATAAGAATAAAATAATGATAGGTAGTGACGTTATGAACCCCCTACCCTTCCTAGACTCCGAGGGTTATGAAATAGTTGACCAAGAGCGGGGTTTAAACCCACGAGACTCTATTCCAGAGGGAATTCACAAGGTTGAGTTGGCCGAACCCTCCCCTGTAAGTACGGGGTCGGCTGAGTCCCCGGCTGAGGAGAAAGGACCTAAGGAAACCCCGCTGGAAGCCCCTTTGAACCCCAAAGAAGGGAGTACCACGTGGACAATTAAAAAACGGTGCGGCCAAGTTATCAGCGTTAACTTGATCAACGCCCATACGGGAGTAGGATACCTCCCGGCCCTTAGCAGAACCCCAGAAGTGTTCATCGGGAATTGCAAGGTGAGAAAACGGGAGTTGCAAGGTTTTGGCAGTGAATACAACCGAGGAAGATGTGACCATTGAGGTTGACCCTCATGAATTAATTCCCTGCGAGTACGACGCACCCCCGTTCGATCCCGATTCAGAGACCGAGCCTGAGGGCAAAAAAAATCACAGATGAGGGAGAGAGAGTGAGCACGTGTTAGAGCTGCTCGACACGGAGCAGTTAAGCTCCGAGGAGAGGGACCAAGTGCGGCGTGTCGTGGAAGAATATCACGACGTTTTCTTACTACCCGGGGACAAATTGTCCTGCACCGATCTAGTGGAACACGATATACCTACCGAAGACAACATCCCTGTGCATACTAAACAATACCGCCACCCACCCATTCACCGGGAGGTGATGCGGGAGGACATCGAGAAGAAGCTCAATGATGACATCATCGAACCCTCAACCTCACCGTACCAGTCTCCTGTGTGGAGTTTGCCCAAGAAAAGGGACAGCCAAGGGCGTCCAAGATGGCGTATGGTGGTGGACTTCAGAGCTCTTAATTCCAAAACAATTGGGGACGCATACCCGCTGCCGTGCATCGCGGACATCCTGGACGAATTGGGCGACTCGGTATACTTTTCTACCTTTGACCTAGCCAGTGGGTTTCATCAGATCCCCATGAAACCCAGTGACAGACCTAAGACGGCGTTCTCCACAATAACGGGACACTGGCAGTTTAAGAAGATGCCTATGGGACTCAAAAACGCGCCCGCGACCTTCCAACGACTAATGGATCGCATCCTGCTGGGCCTGCAAAATGTGGAGATGTTGGTGTATCTAGATGATATCATCATATACGCCAGTAGCCTTAGCGAGCATCTGCGAAAGGTGAGACTGTTGTTTGACCGATTAAGGCATGCTAAACTGGTGTTACAACCCGACAAAGTACTCTTCCTCCGACGAGAGGTAGGATTCCTGGGACACATCGTGTCCGAGAAGGGGTGTGAACCAAACCCTGACAAAATCATGTCCATGAAAAATTTCCCCCTACCTCGCAATGTAACCGGAATCCGGTCGTTCACGGCTTTGGCCGGATACTATCGGAGATTCATAAAAGACTTTAGCAAAATAGCGAAGCCTCTGTATGACCTCACGAAGAAAGATACCAAGTTCGTCTGGACCGATGCCCAAGAGCAAAGCTTTAATCTACTAAAGCAAAAACTTTGCGAGGCTCCTATTTTGCAGTTTCCCGATTTTAATAAAAAATTTACCCTAACAACCGATGCTTGCAACTATGCTGTGGAAGCCGTACTTAGCCAGGAGAAAATTGGCTTCGACCATCCTGTCGCCTATTTGTCACGAAGCTTGACGGGACCGGAACTTAACTATACCACCACCGAAAAAGAATGCGTCACGGTGTTGTACGCCTTCCGCAAATTCCGAACTTATTTGCTGGGGAGGCGATTCTTGCTCGTGAGTGATCACGAACCCTTAAGCTGGATGCATAACCAAAAAGATCCCGGCAAAAGGTTGCTACGATGGATGCTGAAGTTTACAGACTATGAGTACGACTTCAAGTACAAGCCAGGAAAACTTAACATCAATGCCGACGCCCTCTCGTGAAACCCGGCAGATCGGCCAATACCGGAAGATGAGATCAATACCACCCTGCCCACGATCAAGGTCCTGGTCCTGGAAGATAAGAACCAGAGAGACCAAGGTAAGGCTCAGCGAATCGAGAGGCCTGTTCGAAACCCTTCGGGACGAATGGTTGGCAATTCACACCCTAGTACCTCGGGAACAGACCCAAGACAACCAACCCTAAATAAAGCAAAGGGAGTCACGAAAACGACCTCTTTGACCCCTACTCCGTTGCGCCGGGAGCGGGCGAAATCGGTGAACGAGGGAATAAAGCCTCGTCGAGGTCGACCGGTAGGATCTAAAACAAACAAGAACCCGCCCCCGCTGGACCATAGTACCATAGCTCAACGTACGAGATCCAGACAACTGTTAGGACTCCCACCAAAGAGGGGCAGTTCCTTACCCCCAGCCCCGGGACTGAGTCCACTACCCTCACGCGTGAAAGAAAGAAGGGACGAAGCCAAACCCGGAGATCATGCCGACGGTGACGCTTTCGATCCGGAAGAAGACGAAGAAACTCGGGGCGCTCTGACGGTGGACCCCATGAGTGACTGGGACACGTCAGACTCAAGACCCCCCGTGGTTGATCTGAAGGATAGTGGACTGCGAGATGAGACAACCGACGAAGTTTCTTCAGAAAAAGACGACCATCCAGAAAATCGAGAAACCGACCCCGATGTCGCCGCCATGGAAGTTAGCGCAGTGACGCCTAGTGAGACGGAGACTGTGGGGGACGAGAGCGAGGAAATTTTCGAAGATCCATCACACTCCATTAACCTGCAGGACTTGCAAGAGAGCAGCGATAAACTAAACCAAAGCTTATTCGACCACTACGAGCGTACCAACAATTGGTATGGGTTACCTAACCTCGAGGAAGATAAGTGGCCCACACATTTTTCAGACGGCGATGGAGATGTGAGAACCCCCGTACAGGGAGACAAGGACCGATTCTCAGAAGGGGAAGAGGTCGACGAGGAGCTGCAGGATCTGCTCAACCAGGCCGACCCTTACGATGCTGAGACTTTGGATGACAGCGTGATGAGTGAACGAGTGCAGAGACTGGTAACTAGCGTTCAAGCCCGCACGGATCGGGAAGTGAACCGGTGCATCTCGGCCGCATCGGACCCTGACACTGACGACGAGGAAGATGAAAGTGCTAGAGAAGAGGAACGGAGAGACGAGTCTTCCGGGAAATGGCCAGTGAAGACCGGAGTTTCAGTTGACCCAAGATATAAGCCTGACACCCCCAAGGGGAGTAGCACCCCCCAATCTGGGGCGTCAAGGGTGAGATGGTCTAAGATACCCGAACTGGAAACTGTACAGGAAGCAACCCCGGCCTCCCCCGTGAACCTCGAATTTAGTAAGCCAGCCCAGGAGGACCTACCCTTTTTTCTCCCTGATATAACTTGGGCACTAGCTGATCCGTCAGACCATAGTAAATGCTGGGATCCCGATAACCCGAAAACCCCAAGAGAAGATGACCCGTCTGATCGTGTGAGGAAGCAGCCTAACCGGCCGCTAGGTAAAATCGTGCGAAGCAGGAACTGTTTGACCTATAAACGAAGCAACCTTGTTCACTTCCTCTCAAAAGATTGTGTTCCGGCGGGACCTGTCAGTCGGCTGCTTGTAGACCTTGAGGCAATCGACCCGAACGCACTCAGGCGAAAGCGACCCCGGAGGGGACAGATTATGATCACCCCTTACAAGAACCACAATATCCTGTCATTGATTGTGAAAAATCATTACTATGACCCATTGGACATCGGCACGGTGAGAAGGTGCTTAGAGAATCTAAGGAGCGTACTGTCCAAGCGTAACCTCAGCGGGTTCAGAATTGCCCGGAAAGGCGACCTGGCTAGCCAACTGGAGCCAGGACTATTGGATGAGCTCTTACGAGACGTGTTCGAAAAAAGTTCGTTTGATATCACCCTCTGCTTTGGTACAGTAGCTATGCCCGAAATCACCCAGTGCCCGGGGATCATCAAGCAGCTGCACGATAGCCTTTCCGGGGGGCACAAGGGAATAAACCAGACCTACCAGAAAATACGGGAAAGATATTACTGGAAGGGCATGCGAAACGATGTGCTCGACTATATCCGGCGATGCAGTACTTGCCGGGAAATGAAGATAAACCGATGCAAGACCAGAGAGGCGCTGATACTTACTGATACGCCCATCGAGGCCTTGGACAAAGTAACCATAGACACCGTCGGCAAATTACGGACGACCCCCTCGGGAAACCAACATGTGGTCACGATGCAATATAACCTTACAAAGTACATTGTTGCGATCCCTATCCCCGATCTACGCCCCTCCACCATCGCTGACACGTTGGTGAGACATCTCATATGCCAATTTGGAGCTCCACGAGCGCTCTTGTCTGATCGAGGTAAAAGCTTCCTTTCGGCCCTGGTCGATGAACTCTTGAGGTTATTCAAGGTACATCGTCTTACTACCTCGGGGTATAGACCTCAGATGAACGGAAGCCTGGAAAGGATTAAATTTTAACTTTAAAATTAAATTTTTACAACTTTATCGAGCGTTTTGGGGTTCAAAGTTTGTCAGTTAATCTTCTGTTGGTAATATAAATTTTAATTCATTCACTGTTATTGAGGTTAAAGCCTTGTTGGTTAGCCATTTGTTTATTAACCAATAATTGTTTATTACTTTTTCCAGCGTTATTGGGGTTTAAGGCTTGTGGGTTAGCCATTTGTTGATGATTAATATTTTATTTTCTCTTTTTTTCAGCGTTATTGGGGTTTACAGCTTGAGGTTAGCCATTTGTTTATCAAGAAATAATTGTTTATTACTTTTTCCAGCGTTATTGGGGTTTACAGCTTGAAGGTTAGGCATTTGTTTATTAACAAATAATTGTTTATAACTTTTTCCAGCATTATTGGGGTTTAAGGCCTATCGGTTAGTCTTTTTTTGATAATTATTATTTTATTTTCTCTTTTTTCCAGCATTATTGGGGCGCACAGCTTGAAGGTTGGGCATTTGTTTATTAACAAATAATTGTTTATTACTTTTTCCAGCGTTATTGGAGTTTACAGCTTGAAGGCTAGCCATTTTTTTATTAACTAATAATTGTTTATCACTTTTTCCAGCGATACTGGGGTTTAAGGCCTTTCGGTTAGTCATTTGTTGATAATTAATATTTTATTTTCTCTTTTACAGCGTTGTTGGTGTTTACAGCATGAAGGTTAGCCATCTGTTTATTAACAAATAATTGTTTATTAATTTTTCCAGCGTTATTGGGGTTTAAGGCTTGTCGGATAATTATTTATTTTTTAAAATTCTCTAATTCCTTCTTATTAATACTGCGCTCTGCAATGGTGTAGTATACCAACCACTTTTCGAATTTGAGTTAGGTCATAGGCCGTCTTAGGTACCTAACCTAAGACCTCACCTAAATTAACATGCCTGGTCTGGCACCGATCTCTCTCCTTCTCCCTCTTTTGTTCTTGGCGGGCGCGGCGTAGGGATTCGTCGTCCCTTTCCTCGGCTCCACGTCGTCTAGTCGGCTTTTCTAGCCGGAATTCCAGGATCAAGGAGGTGCCTGACGGACCTTGGGGTTGGTCCCTCTGGCGACGTCTCCTGGGTGATAAGGTTGGATAGGCATAGGCAGATAACACAAGGTTTAATTTAAATTGATTTATTTACTCTTAGCCCTAGCTGGCGAGTACCGTGGCTCGTCTTACTTGCCGAAGTGGCTGGCAGCGTCTGCTTACGCGCGGCGTCGGGTGCGCCTAATTTATTAACTCTCTGGTGCTGAGCCGCAGCCAATCGCGAGTTGGCTGGGAGCGCGGAAAAAGGGAACTGAACTGTGCGCGAGTGTTTGGTGTATCAGCGGGTAACAAGGCCCCATAAATCAATCAAAACTTAACGTTCGTAACTGTCCTAAGGGTAGTCTCGATCCGGGCAGTCTCGTACTCTGAGGGCATGATCTCTAGCCAACCCTTTGGCCACGCTTTAGGATCTGGCTGTCTCTCATGCCTTTTGACCAGGCGGGGATCTTGAAGTGGTAGCATTCGTTTTGTGCGCTCATGGAACCGTTCGCATATTTTCTGCGTCGTGACCTCGGCTTGTGCTTCCTTGAGAGATTACCACTCACCTTTGGCGCTTATGATGTTATTCGCTTGAAGCTTTGTCCACTCCTCTTTTCAATCGGGGGGTAGGCTTTTCCACCATGCCTGCATTTTTTTATACTGATGAACCTGGCCATGTGTGGTGATTAACCCGTGCATCAGCTGCCTGAGCCTAACCTCTCGCTGCTCTTTCAAGATCTTCTTAGCTTCGAGGGTTTCTTTGCGCTGAGCTTTCAAAGCCCAAATTGGTTTTTGGAGCATTTCCTTTTTTCCTCTAAGTCTTTGCTGCTCTCTTTGCAGGTTCCATTTTGGGTGATTGTCCTTGTCTGGTGCTGTGCCCTGTGGTGTCGACCCCGTGTCCACCTGCTGTTGCCGTGTCCTTTGCAGTTTGTTGCGTCCATGCCTCATAGTATGGACGTAACGCAGTACTGTGGAATAGACCTTTTATTTGTTTACCTTCTATATTGGTGAGCTTGAGTGTACATTCATAATGTCTTTCAGATATCAAATACGGACTATAATAAAGGGGCAAAAACTTTGCTATAGTGGAATCATAGGCCTTCGAGACATTACACGCTTTTACCAGTACACTATCTGCAGGGTTATAAATAACTAGCTGTAGAATAGTATGATATTTTTCCGCACGTGCTTTCCCGATTTTCTCTATTCTTTCACCTGCCAATTTTATTTTTTTTTCATGGGTTAATTTTTCACATATTTTCTTTAGGGTTATTTTTGCCCAAGGGCGTAGGGGTTCTACGTTAAAATGAAGCTCCTTTGGCGCAAACACTGTGACCCCATGAGGTATTTCATTTAAACAAAGCTCTATTTGATTCATACAGGATGCCCAATTTTTATGGTAATGGGAGGTTAGAGTACGCATATATCGTCCTATTTCTTTATTCACCCTCTCCACAATATTACTTGAGTATACTACTTGAATACCCTCAGCTTCTACCTTCTTCACCCAGACTGGAGTGTTAAACTGTGATCCATGATCTGACATTAATTTTTTCATTCTTCCATGTGTAGGGATATAATTATCAAAAATATTCTTAATCAGGATTTGAGTGGTTGCCCTTTTTATGGGATATAGTTTCACAATTTTTTGAAAAGGCATCATGTACTGTTAAAATGTATTTACAACTTCCTCTGGACATGGGTAACATTCCCATAAAATCAATTGAGTGTTAGTTAATTCATAGTAGTGGGTAAAATAGGTCTTGAAACCACAGCAGTGCTTTGAGTATATACTTTTTTCCTTTGACAGGAATCAGCGTTTTAAAAAATTAGCAATAAATTTCTTGAATTTAGGGTAATAAAAATCTGGAGACAGTAGTCTTATCATTTTCTTCGCCCCTGATGACTATAAATAAATCTCATGAGCAGCTTTCACAAAATCATTCAGAATAGATCTCGGCAGGATAATTTTAGGATCGAGGTTAGGCTGAGTCTTACATAAAAAAACCCCCAATCATCTCGAATCCTGGGACAATTTCATCCCTTTCCAGTCTCTGAACAATCAACCCTAGCTCCTCATCCCCTATTTGAGATTCTTTGAAATTCTTTAGCAGCTTTCTCATCGCAGCATCTGACTCTTTCAAAAACGCGACTGCCACTAAAGCATTCGTTCCCTTGTCAACTTCCGGATGCCTCATTCGCCATTACTATTATTTTACTATTGAGGAGGTTGAGGAAGAACTGGAGGAGGAGAGAGAGTAAGTTTTATATTTTGTATTATAATTTAAGTTATAAAATGAGAAGACTGGTTTGATTAATTTTATTTAAACGGAATTAACGTTTGACTAGCTTCCTGTAGACGGAGGAGTGTGTTCATAAGCAGACGACGCTTTTCAGCTTAGGGTAGTCGAAACGCTATTTTCCAGTTTTATCTAATTTTCCGAACTTTTTAATATGCTTTTAGTCATTATTTTCAATCCCATGCCTTATTATATATACTTCTGACAACTAAGTTGTAGAATAATTAACTGTTTTTTCAATGGCTAACATAAGTTAGAAATTCGTTTGCTTTTGAAAAACTGGATAAGCAACAGATCAGATTTTTAACCCTTAAATGACACACCCAAATCCAGAACTGCTACAGTGACAGTTATGATGGGTCAATTTGACCCAGTGTGTCATTTAAGGGTTAAACTAAAACTAATATTTTTATTTAATTATTATTATTATTATTTATCAACAACAATGCAAACGAGTCCTCACCCTCTGTAAATTTAACCAAATCATTTTACATGTCTATTTCTAGTTCGACTCATACCATTGTTCATTTTAGAGTAAGACGAAGTTGTTCGAATCTGTGTTGCTCGTCAGAGTTTAGTTAGCACGCCTGACTCCCCTCTCCGACTAAGGGTCAGAGCATTAATTTTGAATTATGAATTAGTCAGTCTTGTTTCAATTTTTGAAAGCGCCGGACCAGCAATCTCAACGGGGACGGGACACTCGCACGGAATTCAAAAAAATTGAAAAATGTGAAAAAAAAAGTATGAAATTTTTTTTTTTTTCAAACCAACAGTTAAAATAAAATAAAAATAAATGAAGTTACAATAAAAAAATAATTTAAAAAAATTTTTATTTATGAATAACTTGCATTTAAAAACGTGAGTATCCACCGATTCCCGCTCCCAAAACCCAGGGCGCCTGAGTTCAACGAAAAAGCTGATTGGCTACCCCCCAAGCTCTGAGCCTCCAAAACCCTGGGCGCCTGAGTTCAAAAAAAAAGCTGATCGGCTACCCCCCAAAACCCAGTACTTAATAGCTACTTACTCGTGACTTACGAAGTTATTAAGTCACACTGTTCGATTTAAGACTGCTTCAAGTATTTTTTTTTTAATATGCAACTCAGGTCAAAAATTAATCGTGATAATACCTTATTTTTGAAATATTTTTAACTAAAATAATTTTCTTACAAGTGGCAAAAAATGTGTGCCTAAAATGATGGTAAGATTTACGAGCGACTTAACAAGTACTCACAAGGTACTTAATAGCTACTTTCTCGCGACTTACGAAGTAATTAAGTCAAGTTGTACGATTATAGATTTTTTAATTCAATGTGCAACTCAAGTCGAAAATAAATCGTGAAAATACCTCAATGGTTTTATAAATACCTTTTATTCAAAACAAATTTTATAAATAGTTAAACTTTTCACTACCTTCCAAAAATGATGGTAAGATTTACGTGCGACTCAACTAGTACTTACAAAGTATTTTAAAAGCAACTAAGCCCCCAAAACCCTGGGAGCCCAAGTTCAAAGCCCCCAAGACCCTGGGCACCCGAGTTCAACAAGAAAGCTGATCAGCTACCCCCCAAGCTCCAAGCCCCTGAAACCCTTGGCGCCTGAGTTCAACAAATGAACTGATCGGCTTTCCCCCAAGCTCTAAGCCTCCAAAACCTTGGGTGCCCGAGTTCAATATAACAAACTGATCAGTTAGGGGTTGAGAGCTTGGGGAATATCGGATCAGTTCATTTGTTGAACTCGCGCGCCCAGGGTTTTGGGGGCTTGGAGCTTGGGGAAATTTCGGAACTTTTTTCAACATAACAGTTTTATCAATTTGAATGTACTTATGAAACTGGAAATAAACATTAAACGCAACAAGACAACATAGATTTTTTTATAATTGATAATATGTGTTTTAATTTATTTGCTTATATGCTTTTATTTATTCTAATAGAAGACACAACAAGAAAATATTAAAATGATAAAAAGATAAACAAAAGTCATGTTAAAAAATAGAAATATTTATTTTATAATCAAACATTAAAATTAAACATACTTAAAAGTACATTTTTATTTTTACAATAAAATTTTGGTCATTCTAATGTAAATTCTAATTTTTACAAATACAAAGGTTTTGTTTTGATGAAATAAGTAAAAAAAATTAATAATAATAATAAATAAAAAAATAAAATAAAATAAACTGGCTTCGGTTAGAGCAGGTGTAAACATTGAGTAATTAAAACAGGCTTGAGTTACATATTTAAAATACAAATTAAAATAACAATTATTCCAATAAATCAAATTATTCCTTATACTTAGCAACATTGCAGCTAAGAAATTCTTACTTTTATTTCTAATGAATTTTACATCTTTTTTATCTCAAAATTAAAACAGTAAAACGAAAACAAACCGATCGCACCGTTTTACGCTAGATACCTACTGCCACTGATATTCGTTACAATAATAAATACTTATTAATTTTATTTTTTACCGAATTATTTTTTCAAAATAATACAATCAATAATCTTAGTCTATTTTATAATTATTAAAAACTTTATCTCATCTTTTTAGTTTATGTAATCATGATTTTTTTGTGATTGCAATCTGTGGATATTCACGTTTTTAAATGCAAGCTATTCATAAATAAAAATTTTTTTAAATTATTTTTTTATTGTGACTTTATTTATTTTTATTTTATTTTAATTGTTGGTTTGAAAAAAAAAAAAAAATTTCATACTTTTTTTTCACATTTTTCAATTTTTTTGAATTTCGCGCGAGTGTCCCGTTGAGATCGCTGCGCCGGACGCTCCCGCTGAGTAACTCCGGATTTTTCATTTTGTCTCGCTTTTCGAGCTGTAGCCGTACCCACTTGCGCAGTTTCTTTCCCGCTGGAATAGTAAGCCTGTAATTTTAGTTTTATCTTGTTTCATTGTAAACTTGATTGTTGTTTTCATTACCTTTTCTTCTTTCTTTATTACTTGAATTTTCTCACGATTTTTTACCATTTTTTAAATGCTGTTCAGGGCCCAGCGGCTCTGCGTTTAAAGGAGCTTGACGTGATGGACACAAATTTTGATATCGCTTAGGAAGAAACTTGCGCATTGGTACGATAACGTGCGCATTCGGCTTTTCAACGCCCTTGAAAATTAAATACAGCTCCAATCGGTGAAAGCGCACTACGTTCAGGATTTGAACGACGTGATCGATCGATCGGAAAAAGCTGTGCACGTGCTTCGCGAATTGAATTGTCAGGTTGATCATTATGATAGTTTGCTCGTTCATTGTGTCCTCCGCAAGCTCGACTTGGGATCTCGTGAAGCCTGGGAGAATTCTCAATCTAGTGTGAACGGGTTTTCAACTAACGCGGATCTTTTGATATTTTTGGAGAGACGTATATAAACTCTCGAGCAAGCGCGTAGCTCTAGCGACAAGCGTAATGCAAGTTCAGCTTCTCGTTCATTTGGCTGCTGCGTTGCTGCTAACAACGCACAGGCAGTGGTACCATAGGGCTCGAAAAATAATCCTTCATGTGATTTATGTAAGAGAAATTATCGGCGGCATCACTGCTGCCAATCCAATGCTAAGACTCCAGCACAGCGCCTAGACTTTTACAAAACGTCCAGGCTTTGTTTGAATTACTTGAGGAAGAGGCACTTCATCGATGGGTGCCCCTTCCGCAAACGGAACATCACACCAAGCTTCATCGGTTCATTCGGTTTTCATTGCCGGATTTCGAGCGACCGAGGCGCTCACTCGGGTGAGAGCTGCTCGCAAGGCTCTGGCTCCGGGGCTCTCAATGTTTCGGGCGTCAACGTTGCATCTCATAGCGCTTCCGTTGGAGCTACGGTATTGCTAGCAACCACATGCGTCATAATCGCGAACCATTCTGGTAAATTATTAGTTATTCGGGTGCTGATTGATCGGGGTACTGAACGGTGCTTTATAACGCAGCGTGCCGTGCAGTACTTTGGACTTGATAAGGAGAGAACCTCGTTTTCGGCAATCGTCGGAGTCTTTGAAGTGTAATTCACTTACTTAGGTCATTCTCATCAGCCCACCGAGAAACGGCGTGTGCATCTTTAATTAACAGGGTAATAAAGCGCTGAAGATTCTTAAGTGAGGCACAGATGTATATATTTGAATCATCAGCATAAATCGCGTGAAGGGAGTGTAAAAGGCATTGAGGCAGATCGTTGATGAATAATGTAAACAAAATGGGGCCTAGTACACTTCCCTGGGATCCGCCTGCTGAGAAATCAAGCCATTCTTCGTGGGTGCCATCCTCAAGTCTAACTGCTTGTTTCTGACTCCTCAGGTAGCTGGCAAGCCAATGTCTATCACGCGATCAGAAGCGACGATACGGCAAAGCTTTCTCAGCAATTTCTTATGAGAACAGTGTCAGTTTTTTCTTTTTCGTAGTTCTATTATTGAACGTTGAAAAAAGGGCGCCATCAGCGTACACCTCTGTTGGATTTACCATCTCTCTCTCTCTCTCTCTCTCTCTCTCTCTCTCTCTCTCTCTCTCTCTCGGAACTTAGACACCTTGGCATCTCTCCTAGTCCTGATTCCAACTTGGGTGGTTTCTCTGTGGAGGACCTCAACGCTCACTTTGCCTCTGTTTCATTTGACGCCTCAACACCGGATCTCTCTCATTTTCTAAACAACTTGGAAAATGAGAGAGATGATGGTGTCTTTGATTTCTCTGCTGTGACAATGGACGCAATCGCTACTGCTGTTAGCCAGTCGGCATCTCAAGCGGTGGGTGTTGACTCTCTTCCGCAGAGCTTCATTCAAACAGCATTCCCATCCATTGGCCCTATTATCCACAATATTTTCAATACTTCCTTATCCACATCAACATTTCCTGAACGGTGAAAAGAGTCTATTGTTATTGCTCTCAACAAAGTTCCTTCTCCATCTTGCCTGAATGATTTCCGTCCGATCTCCCTGCTTTGTTTTTTGTCGAAAGTACTTGAGAGGCTGGCCCATGACCAGATTTCTTCTTTTGTTGAATCGCAGGGACTGATGGATGGGCATCAAGCAGGTTTTAGAGCAGGGCACAGTACTCAGACTGCACTACTGAAACTTACAGACGACATCCGAGAGGGCATGGACAGGAGACAGGTGACTGCACTGTTGCTGTTTGATTTCAGCAAAGCCTTCGACTCGGTCTCTCACGTATTGCTACTCGAGAAACTACAGTCACTTGGATTTTCGCGCAGGGTTTTGCAATGGATTGCTTCCTATTTATCAGGTCGCTCGCAAGCGATGAAGGCTGAGGACCGTAGTTTCACCACTTTTCGTCCCCTCAATAAGGGTGTGCCCCAGGGCTCTGTGCTGGGTCCCCTGCTTTTTGCTCTGTTTGTCGCTGACATTGCCCTGGGTCTTGGTCCTGGTGTTTGTCATATAATTTATGCGGACGACCTTCAGATTTACGTGCGAGGCCGAGTCGAGGACATACGTACCATTCTGGACAGACTGAGCCGAGGTGCTGTGCATGTTGCGGACTGGGCTGCCGCGAATGGGCTGATTTTAAATGCTGGCAAGACTAAGGCCATGATTTTGGGTACCGCGTCCTATGTCAATGACTTTGACAGATTGGGTATTCGCACCCTACAATTTGGGGAGTGCACTGTCCCGTTTGTCTCGTCTACACGTAGTCTGGGGGTGGTGCTGGATTCCAAGCTGACCTGGAAAGATCATGTTCGGTATGTCTGTCGCAGAGCTAATTCTCTCATGTACCGTCTTAACCACTTCAGACGCAGCACCACCTTTGAACTGCGGAAGCACCTCATTCAAACCCTCCTCTTTCCTATCGTTGACTATTGCTGTCTTGTTTATCGGAATATCTCAGATGAACAGGACCTGATGCTGCAGCGTGTGCTCAATCGTGGGATCAGATACATATTTGGGGTTAGCAAGAGCGATCACGTCACTCCTTTCAGACGTAAGCTTGGCTGGCTCTGAACGTCGGGTCGTAGAGACTACTTTGCGACCTGTTTGCTCTATAAAATACTGAACTCAGGAATTCCGTCTTATTTGGCGAATTTTTTCATTGAAAAGCACAGCTCGCGTCCGAAGAGGGTGGTGAATCAGCACGCTTGGGATGCGCTGATTATTCCCTCCTGCCGCACAGAGTGCTTGAAACGCTCCTTTCATGTATCATCTGCCTACATCTGGAATAGTTTACCCCTTCATATTCGCCAGGCATCATCATTTACAACCTTTAAACATCTCATTAAATCACGCATCTTTACTACCGAGGGAGAAGGTTGAGTACTCTGTGCCGCTGAACAACCTGTGCTTAAACTGTGTGAGGATTTGTTGTGCTACTAGTGACATTTTGCAGGCACTGGTTAGACTGAATTAAATTAAAATTAAATTTAAATTTAGTTAGTTAAGGTAGATTACCAAATATTGTTATATCTTTATGTATACCTTTATTTTTATTTTTATTATTTTCATTATTTTATTATTATGTTTATTTTATTTCATTCATTTTATTATTCTATTATTCATTATTTACTATTGTTAACCTTTTGTTGATCTACTATGTATTTTGTACAACATAATGTACAAATAATAAACTTTGTCATGAGGTAATACGGACCAACTCCCTCAACTTATACTTAATGATACCGTCGTCTCTTACTCTTCATCCATAAAAACCCTAGGATTACATCTTAGTCAGGACCTGAACTGGGACAAACAAGTTGGTGCAATAGTAAAACGTATTCACTTAACCTTGTACTTACTTCACTACTTCAATAAATCATTGTCTCGTTCACTTTGAATTAAACTTATTCAATCACTTGTTGTACCATACTTTGATTACGGTGCACCCATTCTCACATCATTGAACGCGATGCCACAGGAAAAGCTTCACAGGTAACACAATGCTTTTGTTCGGTTCGCGTATGGAAACATCCCGCATAGAGCGCACGTTACCCCTTATCGTATTTCTCTTCAGTGGCACTCAGCAAAAACGCGCCGGAACTACCTTTCCATCACTCTTGCACACTCAGTTTTGAAGCATAATAAACCTGTTTACTTGTTCAATAAATTTAAACTTGACCCAGGAGCTGATCACCTCTGGCGCACCCCACGTCATCCGCGGCCACCCCTGGCTCCAGATTCTGTTTTTCCTGCATCAGTTTTACGATCGTTTACCAATCAGACATCACTACTTTTGAACAAATACTCTGCTGTATAATAGTCTAACCCTACGTCTGACACCTTCAAAAGAGCGATAA
Source organism: Encarsia formosa (assembly GCA_038277355.1). Lineage (NCBI taxonomy): Eukaryota > Metazoa > Arthropoda > Insecta > Hymenoptera > Aphelinidae > Encarsia > Encarsia formosa. The sequence goes on from CM076187.1 coordinate 33,383,850, forward strand.
AACTCTTTTTCGTGAAGACTGTATCACCTGGGTCGATCGCGCAACTACTGAAGGCTTAACAATCATTCTCTCTGTACTCAATTCAATCCTTCCTCAGCTTTTAAATCAATAACCATCCCTATTCTTACCTCTTACTTCAACTCATGTACGATTATGACTGTAAGCGCCTCTCAAACTTACACTAACTGGAACAAAAAGGGAATAACGACCAAACCTCACCTCATCGACTCAACTCACCGTTTCTGCACAGTTAAAATTGTCTACAATTCAAGTCACTCTGCTGACAGCTCACTATATCAAGAAATTTAAAATTTGAATTTAATATTACTTATTGTATAGCTCTATCAACTGTATTCTTTCTCTTACTGTTAACCTATTACTATGTACTATTCTACACTCTACGAACATGGCAAGGTTTCGACCTTATGTTCGCAATATACAAATGAAATAGAGATTTATAGCGCATGCGTGCGTATGCGGTCCATCGGTCCTCAGCATCGCGTCGCATGTGTTGTGAATTATTCTTTTTGTAAGAGCGCGCACGACTAGTCGATTTTAGAATTTCATGAGTGATTAAGACACATTTTTGTTAAGCATACAATAAGTTGCCCTGGCGCGAAATTTTGCAGAGTATTATTACTCTTTTTTTTATTTTGACCACACATGACTCTTAGCATCAGTTATCAGTCAATCATTCATTCGTGCAAATTCGTTTTTCGCCCAAAAATTTGAGTGTCGTATTAAGTTGAATCGTTTGTAAGTTTGGTGTACGAAAAACAATAAATCAGGTTTTTTATGCCGAAAGGCTTTTTCCTGCAAATATAGTGTTTTATTATTATTAAGAACTTTCCCTTATACGAAAAAAGAGGACTTATTCTCAATTAGAATATTTCCCACGAAACAAGATATAACTATTTAATTAATACATAAAAATTTTTTTAATACAAAGTTTTTATGTTCGGCTTTTATTTTAAATATATTTTAAGTACATATTTGAAGTACCACGACCAGCGTATGGCACCAAAGACAGATTTTCAATAGTTTAAAAAAAAAAAGATTTTGCATTAATAACTCATGAAACCAACATAATGATGATAATCGTTAAAAGTATTATATATTTGAAAACTTTATGAAAAAACAAAGTTATTATTCCTAGGAAGTTTTCAACCCAAAACTCGCTCTAAGTATTCAAATTTTGGGGTGAAAGATTAAAAATTGATATAAATATTGAAAAAAAACCGATAAAAAGACAGTTTTTTTTATAGCGAGGGAGCAGTTTAAAAAAAAAAGGATTTTGTGGTTTTCGCGGAAAGTTTCCTTTTTAAATAATTTTTCAAACGACATAAAATATATAGAGGTTACCTCAAAGTGATTTTTGCTGCGGCTATCTTAAAAGTATTTTTTTTTTTTTTTCTTTTTTTCAAGCTAATTTTTTAAAACTTCAAGGCTCATGCAGCACGTGTCATAAAAGAGAGAAATTTTTTTTTTTGGAAACTCATTTTTATGGTTTGAAAAACTTTTTAGGGGGCGATGCGTCTGATCTAAACACTTTTGGAACTAAGTAACACCCTATTGCGTATACTATTTGATGAACAAGCTTATTCTCTTGAAGCTCTTATCGTAAAAAGTTTCTCGCATAAGACGCAAGAAACGAAAAAGTTGTCTGATGTCAACCTTAATGTACCGATTATTTTCAAATATGAAGTTGGAGCGATAAGCTAATCTGAAGTGACACTGAAATTTCATTCTTAAAACAATTCGCTATAGAGTCTCTGTATTATTTTGTAAAAATGAACAAGATTATCCATCAAATTTGAGAAAGCACATTTCAGTAAAGCTGGAGTTGGATTTTTTCAATACTCGACTTTCGGTCTCGTACTGAAACATCCAACTCTCGTGAAAACGACGCCGTTCTCGTGCTTATACAGGAATATACTAATCTTTATTTATGACTTGGATCAACTTAACTATTACGACCGTTATCTTAATGTCAGCTTTCACCAAGACAATTAGGAATTTTGCTCTTACTTTACTCAGTTTATGAGTTTTAAGGTTAAGGAGGATGGAGATTAATCACTTAAGATTAGATTAATAAAACACCAACACATGTTGTTGCAGTAAATTATTGTAATAAAAACAATGACCATGTGTACAATATCTATATTCTTAATACTAATAAACAGGTCTCTGAGATTCATACTTGAATCAAGACAAATTGTTGACAAAACCCTATGTTTAATAAATTAGCATCTGATGCTTTTATAAGTAGTTTTACACGTGGTTATTCTCACAACAAAGAAACCACCTCTTCCGCATGTTCCGCTCCTGCCAACTGCTTTTAAAGGGTAACAGTCTTATATCAGTACTATCTACGGATGGCTAAAATTGGTCAGGTGCCAAACTTCCATATCTTCATTAATTTATTCATTTGCTTTTTTTTAAATTTATTTTAATGTTCGTTTAAGAATTGTATACATACAAAATTTTGTCGTACGAGGCAAGCAAGGAAGTACCTCCTTGTATTTATGTATTTTTATGGCTTTTTTATGAATCACTGTATGTTTTTAGGTTATGCACGTCAAAATCATTCATCAAAGCAAACAGCCAGTCTGAAATTTCTAAAGCGGTAAATCACAGCAAACTTAACTTAGTGGGTAAATCTATTACAAATACATACGTTGATGATATTTTTGGCCCATTAAGTAATGTCAGGTAAGGTTATTTGAAATTTTTGTACAGACATTCTATCCTACCCTTGAAACATTCAAGTATCCAATATCTATTAATCTTTTATCTGCCTGTATTTTGATCTGCATAAATATATCGCTTAGTTTGTCTGTAAGTTTGTTTGCGTGTCTCTCTGAGTGTTTGGTAGTTAATCACTCAAGAACAGACATATTTTTTTTAATAAAATTTGTGTTATTTACTAAATTTTTACTTCAGAAAAAAACAACACGAGACTAAACAAAAAAATTCACTCTGTTCAAAAAACTTGAAAAATTCGAGCTTGAAAAATGTAACTTTTCTTTTTAACTATTGTTATTTTTTGAACAAATTTAGTATACTGCTATACAAAAGAGGAAAGTTGAAATTTAATTTTCTTCGCTGTGCAATGTATCATTCATTAAAGAAGTGTTTCATCCCTCCCGTATGTAACATTCTATTTTTTACCATTTTTAGGCTTACTTAACAAAATAATCTGCGTAACCAGATTCAGCTGATAAGCCGAGCGTGGCCATATTTTTCTTTCCTCTCTGCTTGAGCGCCTCACTGTGCCACCGCCACTGCAAGATACTTAAACTTAATTTTTTTTTGTAAAAGTTATTAATGAAAGATTGATTAATTGATTTTCGTTTGTTGGCTACTTTTGCATGTGCAGACACGAGCGCGTGAGTACGAAAGTTTGTTGGCCGAAAGTAGCCAACAAAACATAATCTGCAAAATATACTTAAAATCCTATTACAGTGCAATAGGAAAGTTGCATGAGCCCGAAAATAAGTTCTTTCAAATAAACATCTAAAAAATGGGTCTGAAAAAATAAAATTAGCAAAAGAGTTATAAGTTTTTATACAATATTGAAGAAGATATTGATTTATAGAGTTTCAGTAATTTTCATAGCTATAATATTACTTCTGAACGTCAAATAGCCCTCAGTGACGTCAATAAGGAGTAAAATGCTCAAAATTCAATAATTGATATCTTCAGTAATTTTGATGTAAAAATTATGAAAAAAAAATTTTTAAATTCATTAAAAATCGCAAAGTTTCAAAAAAAAATGTTTTGGAAATATGTGCAACTTCTCTAATGCGAGCATATTACATTTGCACATAAGCTAATTACTCGCTATCAAACATGAAAATATTTTCTTAGTAGAAAACGTTTTCTTGATTAACTGCCTACAAGTTTAAAACTTTATTTGTAAGCCACCTCCCGTATACTTAGGCTTTGAAACTTTTATATTAAAAAAATCAGCACATAGTAGCTTCTCACAAGTGCTGTACACACTTGACTTAACCTTCGAATAAAACTCGCCGCGGTGACAGTTTACATGCGATTGTTGGTAGACACTCCATTATTTAGATTTGTAAGTAATAAAATATCATCTTAAGAGCATGATGCTCTACAACGTTTGTTGACAAAAATTGTCGTACTCTGCATCTGCAGAGTATGGCGGTTACGGAGCATGGGCTTTCAGCTAGACAAATCCGGCTGGACAAATCCAGCTGGAAAATTAAAAAAAAAAAAAATCAAGTTCAATTTTTTCAAAATCATTGAAAAATGAATAATGACTTGATTTTAAGCAGTATTAACCATACAATTTTTTTTTGAAATCCAGCTGGAGATCCAGCCGTCATATTGGAACCGAAATCCAGCTGGATTTTAGGGGTGGAATAGAATAGAATAGAATAAAATTTTTATTGACATAGGACTCAGTGGTCCTGTTAGCCACAGCGACCTTCATACATTAGTATAAATTTTGATGCACGTCATATAGTATTGTACAAATTATGGATATTGAAAAAATTTTCACGAAAACAGATAGGTAAATATAAATAAAGTAAGATTGAATAAAAACGGTATAAATAACGTAAGACAGCAACTGTAGATTAGATCACAAAAATAAAAAATAAAAAAAATAAAAAAATAAAAAATAAAAAATATAAAAAATAGAAATAAGAGATAAAAATAACAATAAAAGCGCTCGCAGCTCAAAAGTCAATATCATTGCAATCTGAGGTATGCATGTATGTACAGACAGAGAATAAATATCACAGAGTAATCACAGAAATAGAGGCGTCATACTGTTTACTGGTTGTGCCGCCAGTAGAAATTTATAAAGTCGAGTTTTAAAAGCTGGTGATTTGTAGCGCTGACGTAGCTCCTCTGGCAATTTATTTCATAGGGATGATCTTGAGAAGACAAAAGATCCTCGATAGTAGGATCGGTTGGCTCTAGGTGGGCGTAAGTCAAGGGTAGATGCACGCTTGGTTCCAGGTGCATTCGCAGGACCAAACTCGAAGTTCTCGGAGAGGAAAGTGTGTTCACCGGGCCCCAGTAAATTTGCAGTAGGGCACAGTGACAAGTAGATGTTTCTTGATGAGTAGGTAAGTATGAAGTGTGTTCTGTAGAGTGGCGTCATATGTTCACTTCTTCTTGTCCCTGTTGCATAACGCAGAGCAGCGTTCTTACATCTGCTTAGTTTTGATAAAAGTTTTGCAGAGAGGTCCAGAAACAGTCTGGTGCAGTAGTCGAGGTATGGAAAGATCAGTGCCTGGACGAGTTTGAGTCCGGAGTTATCGGGCAAGTAATGGTGGCATTTTCTAATTTGCGCCAGAGTACCATAGCATTTCCTTGTTGTTATCAATGATTGTGCTCGCCAGCTAAGCGTGGAGTCAAAGGTGTTCCCAGAAGTTTGATCGCGTCAGACCATTCAACAGGGGTACCGTCGAGTACAACTTGGGGCAAGTGCATCTCCCTAACACGACTGTTAAGACCTCCAGAGTGAAAAAGAATCGCTTTGGTTTTTCCAGTGTTGAGTCGTAGGCCATTGTTGACCGCCCATCTCTTGATGCTGTCTAAGAGTTTGGTGGCAGTCGCGATCAGGTTCGGTAGATCATTCAACTTGCCATCCAGGTAAAAGTTGAAGTCATCTGCGTAAATGCTATAAAAGTATCCCTGGACGATATTCGACAGATCATTAATAAACAGTGGGAAGAAACAGAACCCAAGCAAGCTGCCTTGCGGAAAACCAGCGTTACAAAGCCGAGGTGATCTGTGGCGTCGATTGTGGGTAACAATCTGGAGGCGAGACACGAAGTATGAAGTAATCCACTTACATGCACTTTCGGAGAAGCCGAGCTGGTGGAGTTTGTCAGCAAAGACCACAGGACACACGGAATCGAAGGCCTGGGCAAAATCGATGGATATAAAAAGCACGACGCGCCTGTTATCAAATGAAAACCTAAGGTCGTCTGAGATCCTCAGTAAAGCCGTGTGTACTATGCGCTCTCCTAAATGCGGACTAGTACTTGTCAAGAAGTTGACGTTCTTCCACATAACGTCTGATCTGCATGTGCACTACTTGCTCGAAGACCTTTGCAATAGGACATAGTATATTTATGGGGCGGAAGTCGCCCAGCCTCAAAGGTGCTTTAGTTTTTGGAACAGGTTTGACAAAAGCCTGTTACCAACTGTCTGGGTAGATTCCTGTCTGCAGAGATGCGTCCTGATAGATTACTTCTGCTACCCGACACAAAAAAAAACACAGGCTTTTCTCATTCAAAAATGTGAGGCTTTGGCTGAAGCGGGGCTGATGATTAAACCCGAAGTCAAGATGAAACCTCGGCTGATTAAACACGACATACCGGTCGCTATGGAGCCAGAGCAGGTGATGGACTGCATCGTCAACCAGAAAGAACTTACTGGCGAGATGAGGAATAACGTTAAATTTGTTTTCATCTACCCTAGACGTAACAAGAAGCACCGGTCGTGTGTGATTGAAGTATTGCCCGACCTCCGCATTCACCTACTTTCACGTAAGAGAGTGTACGTAGACCTCGAATTCTGCAGGATCGACAATCACATCTCAATCCTACAGTGCTTCAAATGTTATGAGTTTGGGCACCTGTCTAGCGGCTGCAAAAATAAACCCCACGTCGGTGACTGTGCGGGGGAACACCTCTCTGATGATTGCAGAAATAACCGAAGCCCCAAATGCTGTAACTGCACTGCTGCCAAAGCCACTACTGTTTCGCACGCTGCCTATGATAACTCCAAATGCCCCTTGCTACGAAGGAAGATGACCATAAAATATCTCTGATCGACTATGGAGGCCACTATGGTCACTAACCAATCTCTTATTATTTGCCACATCAACGCTCGCTCAATCGAGCCGCATATCACTGAAATCCAGACGGTCATCGAGAGCAAGAGTGTTCATATTCTAGGCGTTAGTGAGTCCTGGTTGAAGCCCAAGGCTGCTTCAGAGCTGGTTAACATCCCAGCTTTTACCCTTCTAAGGGTGGACAGGACCAACAGGGGTGCCGGAGGCGTGGCTATGTATGTCCACCAATCCATACGTGTGCGCTAACTCTGTTATTCTCAGCAAAGCGGCGAGTACATCTTGAAGCCTGAGTACCTTCTGGCTAAGTGCACGGTTGATGACAAGAAAATTCTAGCAACGGTAATCTACAACCCCCCCAGGGCAAACTACTGGGCGGAAGTGGAGGATGCGATCCTTAATTTCCAGGGTACTTATGACTTTCGTTATGCTTGGCGATCTTAACATCAACTGGAGTGTCAACAATCATCGGCGGGCGGCCCTTGTTGACTTCTTGACCCTTACCTTTCAACGCCACATGTCATGGAGACGCATCTCACATGACTATTGATTACCTCTGTTTATCGGACATCGAACGTGTCACGGGATTCGAGCAGTTTGAGGTTCCCAGCATCTCGGAGCACGATGCACTCATCACTGGGCTATCGTTCCCTGTACAGAAGGTGGAGGAGAGTCCCACATTCACCCGAGACTTCAGAAATTTCAACTTGGACGCATTTCTGGGCAAGCTGGAGACAGCTCCTTGGTACTTAGTGTTTGCCTCCACCTGTATTCACACGAAAGCCATTAACTTCACCGCAATCTTTCTCAGCTTGTTAGACCAATTTGCCCCTCTCCGTCTCCGTTCCAAGAAAAGACGAGCCACGCCCTGGATCACTCAGGAAATTATAAACCTACGGGCTGAACGGTTTCCTTGGACATCGTATTACAGAAATAAATCTCTCTTCGTGCTCAAGTGGAATGTGTTGAAAGGTCAATGGAATTCTTATCTCTGTTAAAGCGACTGCCCAGGTGCCGTGTAAGCGTATCTACTGAAGTAGCTGCGCGACGAAGCGAGTTGTTGTATTGTCAGGGTAACAATGCATGCTTCTGTTACTGGGGAGAACAATGTAAAATTGATCCTTCATTGTAGATTTTTTAATTGACTTGCTTTGATCTAAGAGAAAAATTTATCTGGATAACCTCGCCACCGAACAAAATATTCTTTCATGCGACCACTGGTTCTTGTTTTCAATATTTCGTCAAGGTCCAAAAAAACCTTTTTTAAATCGTTTTTTACACGACTTATCTCTTCCTCGTAAAAAAATTCATCGATTTCTTCATTGGCCAAGTCTTTAAGTTGGTAAACAGGAGAATAACTAGTCAATGATATCCGAGAAATCTTAAATAACTCCAAAGTCCAACCAATCTCGTAACCTTTTGCAAAAACGTTTCGAGCTTGTCTGACCCGCACCAGGTTGTTCATGGTGTATTTAGGAACTCTGATGATGGGGCATTCGTAACGACGCTTGATGTTTCTACGAGCCTCTGCAGCGTTGTCAAGGGTAACGGAAGCCGGAGTTTTGTAGCTGTGTGTTTAGTATGATTATATGCTTCTACGATTTTAAACAATACATCTAAATATCTATGCTTGTTTTTATGCGTTCAATATCTGTAAATCCGTTCTTTTATGATACAGAAAAATGAGACTGTAATATTTGTAAGTGGGTAGTTGAAGGAAATGAAGTACCTTTTTAAATTATATTTTTTAATCAAACATCATTGAATACATGTTACTTTGAGCGCGGCCGTAGTGTGACTGCCGCCTCCGCAGGTGCGCCGAGGCTCACACCCGAAAAGTGCTAACGCTTGCACATCTCTACTTTCATACATTACAACTTTCCGCCTCTTTTAAATATTGCTTCTCTAACAACCGTGAAGAGCGTCGCGCTTTTACACTTTCATCATTACATTTAATTATCTGATCTATATGGCGTTTTACTTGCACATTCTTATCATTTGTAACAACATACGTAGACGGTGACAATTGTTTCGCAATGGTCCCGCCTGATCTCTTATCAGACCTCACGCCGTGCTCATCTATCATAACGCGGTCTCCGGTTGACAATGCGACCTTGCGCCTGCCTGGTCTCGCTACAATTTGCTCACGCTGCTTTTTCGCTACTTCCGCCACAACATTCGGTCTTAGTAAAACAAACCTTGTTCTCATTTCTCTCTTACTCATCAGGTACGCCAGACTTCTTCGCGTTTTACAGTGCTCTATACTCCTATAACCATATAAAAACATGTTCACTGCATCATCCAGCGTCTCTCCCCCCTTCACAATTTTATCGACTTTAAAGATTTGAACGAAATTTTCAGCAGCCCCGTTCGTAGCTGGATGATATGGTGGAGATAGCATATGTAAAACCCCATTTCTGGATAAAAAATTATGAAATTCCCCGCTTTTAAACTGAGGTCCCCCATCAGTTACACAATGTAATGGCAATCCGTATCTTGCAAATAATTTTTTAAATTCTATCACCAGCCTATACGCTTTTGTGTTTGTATTAAAGTCTATCACTTCAGGCCACTATGAGTGTGCATCTACAATTATCAACCACATTTTACCATAAAATGGTCCTGCGAAATCACAATGTATGCGGCTCCATGCTTTGTCTGGCCAAGGCCATGTTGTTAACGGTGTTTTTGCGGGCTTTTTTCTCTCTATTAAACAGATTTTACAATTACTAACTAAATTTTCTATATCGCGATCAATGTTCGGCCACCAAACATATGAGCGCGCAAACATTTTGATTTTTACAATTCCTTAGTGCGTAGCATGCAATTCGCGCAAAATTACACTTCTCATTTTTTCTGGAATCACTGCTCTAAGTCCCCAGAATAGACACCCTTTCTCTACCGTTAATTTTAACCTTCTATTGTACAGGCTTTTTTCTTCATTAGTCAAATTTTTACTATTATGAGGCCATACCCCCAAAACTCGTTTGAAAATGTTGTGCTAATCAATTCATCTTTTTGGCTTAGTTCAGCTAACATTTTATAATTAAGAGTAGTTATACCTTCTTCAAAAAAATTTACCTGTGAAAAATCTGTCTCTACCGGTTCTGTATCATCATCTATTGGTAACCTTGACAACTCATCACAATTCGCGTTAGCCTCCGACTTTACGTGTTCTATTTTATACCTAAATCCAAACAAGTAGTAAGCCCATCGTTGAAATCGGATATCAGCTGTCAATGGGATCCCTTTTCTTGGGCCCAAAATCAATCCTAAAGCCTTATTATCGGTCCTCAAAATAAATTCTCTCCCAAAAAGAAATTGATAGAAACGTTTAACCCCGAAAATTATTGCCATCGCTTCTTTATCTAATATTTCCCTATTCAATTCATTTTTTCCGATTTTTTTAGACGCGTATGCAATTGGTTTCTCTGAACCGTCTGTATACTGGTGTGATAATATAGCTGACAACCCGTAATCCGACGCGTCACATGCCAGTATTATTTTCTCTTTCGGATCTAGTTAGGAGGCGAAATTCTTTCTCTCTCAATTGCTGTTTTTTTTTTTTTTTTTTACATAACGTGGGTGAGTTTATTTACCTCGAATGGCTAAGATTTCCACAAGCCGATTTTATCAAATGTAAGTTTGTAATTTGCTCGACAGATTTCAAACTATCGTAAAGGTCATAACTTGGATTTTTTTCTTTCTCAATTTTTGTTTTTTAACTCATCTTTCGTTATAAGATGATGAAATTTGAATACAAAATCTTTTTTCTGCATCCTTTCAATTTGAAAGGCAGTCAAAAGTATCTATACATATAGACAATCAATGATGATTGCTTGTGCTCTCCAAATCCAAGTTACGACCTTTACGATAATTTGAAATTTGTCGAGAAAATTACAAACTTTTATAATAAAATTAAGTTTGATTCTTTTTTTTGAGTTGGAATTATAATTGACTACGCACGGCTTAACTTGTAGCGAAAAGATTATATATTTCATACTCCCTTTTTGTATTCTCTATCGCGTAAATTAAACTCTTGACTGAACCGCACCAAAATTGTGTAGCGAAGTAAGTTCAATTTAATTATCGAGTGAACGAATTGTAATATGTGGTGAGTACCTTTCATACCCATTTTATCTCAAATTAACCATATTTATATGAGTGAACCGAGAGGCTTTAATAAGTGCAAGATCTAGTCGAGTTATTCCCGTTTGATTATACAAATTTTGAATAAGCTGGAATCGGTCTTTTTTATCTTTTGTTACAATTTTAGCAAAAATCGGTTGAAGCTCCCGCGTATAGAATAATATAGAGATGTTATGATATATTATATATTTTTTTTATTATTATTATTTAGAAAGAAAATTTTGAAAGACGCTAAAATAAAGATTTCTTGTTTCTGCAGGACCGGGTTTTATTTATGAAGTATCAATTAAATTCCTTGTTCTTAAATATACCCCCTTGGTCAATCTTATTAATATATTTAGGTATATTTCTTATGGCCAAAAGATATAAGAACCCCGCATGGTACCCTCAGTGGGACTCAGTAATAAACAAATTGCATTACGTGAATCGCACAATTCTGGTGACATTTTAGTGCGGATTTTCTAGTTTTCTTTCCAGTTAACTGTTTTTTTAATTAGTCAAATTTTTTTTTTCTTCTCGCTAGTAAGCGAGTGGTACCTGCAAAATTTATACATCATTTTTTTACTGAATAGATAACGAAGAAATGTGTATGCTTGTAATTTTAAATAAAATCACGTCCGCAGTAATGATAAATTGTTTGTACGCTAACGGGTTTTATTTATAGCGAGTGTGAGATTTTGCAAGGTCGTGTGGATATACTTGAAGGTCAACGAAATCGAGTAAGAGGATCCAGAACGATAACCTCTTGCTTGTCTAATTCTTTTCTTTTTCTCTCTTTGTTTTCAATTCGCATTCCGGAGGCGAAGTAACATAAAGTCGTTGCAAGGTCATAATTCAAAGACAGATGTTTTCTAATCTCGCTTTGAGATATCTATAATATTCTTTCACCTGCGAAAATTTTTTTGTATGATTATATGAAAAGTTGGTGGGAGTTTTTCAATTAGTTGCAATTAACTCTGATTTTTTTTTGCAATTGGAATTTTTTTTTTATATATAAACAACCCGAATCCAAAGTAAGAATACGCAGATAAGATTTTCTTTGAGTACCCGTTAAATATTGTTTGAATGACGAAGGATGGTTGCTAAATTGTAAATTATCGATAGACACTCACCCAGGTAGAGAGAGACATAACGAGTTCACGACAATAATCCACATATACATTATCGAATACTAAGTCAGCTGGGTCTAGTGAGCTAGACGGAGGTAGCCAGCCATATAACGGGGATTAGGCTGTTGGGACCAAATGTAAATGATACAGTACCAATTAAAGATCGTTTGAATGAATTGGATTCACCCGCACAACCTGTGCAAAACTCTACACCACGTGAACAAGTAAATGCAAACGTTAGGGCTGAGAAGGATATCTGCGATGTCGAAGCCTTACGTAGGGAGATTCGAGAGATGGCATAGAGCTTGCGAGAGACTCATGCAGATTTTGATCATCGTTGTGCTCAGCAAGATGAGCGTTTGAGTGAAGTTTCACGTCGAACCAACTCCCTACTAGCCTATGAGATACAAACTCGCGAAAGGAATGAACGCGAATCGAATAGATTAGATGGGTATGATGCTAGGGTTGAAGCTCTCACAAACAGGCATGAGGAGCTTAACCGTCTGCACGAGGCTACAAATCGCGACCTGGGAGGTACGCGATGTTGCCACCAGACACGGCACGAATATCACTCGCATTTTACAAATGCAAGACGATATGGCTATACTGTTGGCGGGTCAAAACATTATTATACGTGATGAAGTTACTCGTCAAGTCGGAGAAGCGCGTTTAAATGCCACCGTGGAGGTTAATTTAATTGGAAATGGTAATAGCCCTAATAATAATAACAATGGGGCTAATTGGAAAATGATAATGCCAACTTTCGAGAATAATGCAAAGGAACGTTCGACGCATTATTTAAATTCACTCATTTCTTACAGTGAAGGTACTAACGTGCCTTACGACCGTTTTAAGGACGTCCTGCAACAATCATTGAGGGATACAGCCCTAGATTGGTACTTTTATGCGTAAGCACGAATAAATTCAACAGCCGAATTTCAACACGAGTTTTTGAATCAATTTTGGAACGAGGGCATTCAATATAAAACTAAAAACAAGTGAGATACCGGATTTTGCACGGTGGAAAATAATTTATCGAAAAGTGAATACGTCTTGAGATTATACAATGATGTGAATTCGCTGGTAGATTCACCCCCGGAACACGTCATCGTACAGAGTTTTTCCCGTCACTTGGACGAAGCAATAAAAATGGCTGTACAGTCAAACGGTATTCGCACTATCGTGCAGTTAATCCAAATGCTAGACACATTTGATGACACTAGTGCACTAAATTCGAGTTCGGATATTTTACGACGTGAAGCCTTTAATGCAACAGTAGTGTAATACCTGACTTTAAGGTATTTATGTTTTTAAAAAGAAATGTTTATATTTCACTTTTAATATTTTATTTATTAGAGTTTCTTAATTGTACATAGTGTTTGCGAGCAGAAGCGTGACAGCAGACTGGCGTCTGCGAGCAATCACACTCGTTTATATTACTTATTGTCCCATTGTTTTATAATAATCAATATTTCAATAAAGATATACAAACAATTAATATGAGTTTTGTTTCACCCCCATTATCCAGCTTAGAAAATTTTTCATTCTGAAAAATTTTCCTTTATTTATTTATTTTTCTTAAAATTCATCCGACAATTTATTACGATATATAAATTTTTCAGGCACTTTTTCATTCTGATGATTTCCTGAGTTATAGGATGCAATATAAATTGGATTATTTGGGTTCTGTACCACATTTATATTTCTATTATAATTAATTTTACAGCAACATAATTTTCTATAAATAACCCTAAATATTTTATATAAAAATTTAAGGTTGTGTCTAGGTACCATCGCCGTGTACCGTACACGGTACACGGTAGCTTTTTACTTTAGATCCTATAATTTATTCCAAATAACCCACTTAAGTTTAAAAAACTACTAGTTTTTACTTTAAATCTAATTACCCATCCTAAATAACCCACTTAAATTCACAGAGTGTCTAAAGTAACTCTTATTTGGTACCGTGTACCGTGCACCGTGCACCGAATACGGTACACGGCGATGGTACCTAGACACTTTCAAAATTTAAACCCTTTACATCTATGAATTATACATAAAACTACTGCTATCAAAGTAATTTGCCCAAAAATATTTAAATAGTACAAGATTTTCTGTGTTATAGTCGTAGTTCTTTCCGAAAGTTTAAATTCATTAATTTTATATTGAATTTCCTCTAACTGTACCAATTTCTCATGTAAATTATTCTCCAAACAATAAAAATTTATTTTATCCAAATATTCTCTTTCAATATCAATCGCGCTATTCAAAAATATATATTCTACCTTACTTTATATCTCTTTTGTATTAAATGCAGTCAATTTGATTTATCAGATAAAAACATACAACTGGGATCATCTACCTGGAGCAATATATCAGTATCGATTTTCAAAAGAGTGTGATTAATTTTACAAAATATCTTAAAATTTATTTCCTCCGTCGGCAAAATTATTTGCTTCCCCATTTATCCTTTTAATATAATTACCATGATATTGATATAAAACTCTCTCACATTTATCTATATTTGATTGAAATATTAACTGTGTATAACAATTTTTTTCTAAAAGTAAATTTTTATATGACTTTTACTTTCACAAAATCTTATTTTTGGCTTATAATCTATACAACAACTACTTGGGAATGTGTAATATATCTTATCTTTTGATATATATATGGGTCAAAATAATACTTTTTTAAAAAACCGCACGAGGTTCACCGATTTTATAGCAATTTTTTTTGGCAAAAGGACTATTTAATAGAAGACTTTTGCCACAAACTAGAGGTCTCTATCTTATTTCTGCTTGGTGCTAGATTTTTTCAAAGATTGAAAAATGGCCTATTTTTAAGCTGTTTTAAGCAATTTTAAGGTATTTTTCGAAAAATTCTAACTTTTGATCAAAATGAGATAAAAACCTCTAGTTTGCGGCAAAATTTTGTTCAAAATAAGTTCTTTTTTGTAAAAATATTTTGACAACATAGTTTGGTTATTTTTATAATAATACAGTCCTAAACAGATATTGCTATTTTTGCTCATTTGCAGGTATCTTCAAACGACCGTAGCTTTTTCTAGGCTAAATTTTTGTGCATATTAAAAAATTGTAAAATTTTTTTTATGAAAAAACAAAAATTTTGCGACCAACCGGAACGCTGTACGATTTTCCACTTCCAAGATACAGCTGTTAAAAGTTGTCCAAAAACACAAAAAACGCGTTTTTTACGATTTTCATACGCATTTTTGAACGGTTTCGACCTTTTTTTTTCTCTCAAAAATATGTGGAATCTTCTCTTCATATGTTTCCAAACAAGCTCCCATAGTGATTGTAGTGCGGATTTGGGGTTTTAGTTGATTCCAAAGCATACACTTTTGACACATTTTATGTGCTAAACTAGTGTTTTTTTAACAATATACACGCTACATTTAACTTTTTCGTTCAATATAGATGTTTTGAAATTATTTTTTGACTAAAAACTATTCAAATTCCAGCCAAAATAAGGTCACGTGCTATGAAAAAATTGATACTCAACGAAATATTGATCTCAATATCAAAATGATATACTACTTTTATTCAGTTTTTTAGTTTTTTGATTCGTTAAAAATCTATGTTCAAATATTGTAAATAATATACCACTTGTTTATTTATTTTTTTCTATTTTTGAAATTACAAATAATTGATCATAGTTTATCAATTATTCTGATAAAACAATCATGGATTACTATTGCTTACTCTGAAAAAAATGAGTCCAAATTAAAAATGTTATTTTTTGAATTCTATGAAGCATGCAACAATCTACCAATCTACATTCTTCTTATAATTATGTCCACTTATGAAAAAGAGAATGAGAGATTCGATTAGAAAGTCGAGTCGATATATCGAATCGAAACTTGATCTTTGATTCTTGGAGCAAGAGCGCCGCCTTAAAGGCCTCTCAAAAGTGTGAACCAGCTGAACGCGTCAAATTTGAAATCTTCAGGCATGCCTGATTTGATTTTTTTTTTTTTTAAATTAATAAAGTGAGTAACGAAATTTAAATTTTTAATAGCCAAATATGCGGACAAGCTTACAACCCCATAACTCTAGTCGTAGTGAATAACAAATAATTAACTTTTGTAATAAACAAATAAGCCGATAAGCTACAACTCCAAAACACTGGGCGTACTTAGTAAAAATAATTAATTTTTTTAAATAAACAAATAGGTCGATAAGCTACAACCCCATAACCTTGGGCATGGCTGAATAAAATGTTAATATTTTTAATAAACCAATAAGGCGACAAGCTACAACCCTATAACTTAGGGCTTGGCTAAAAAAATGTTAATTTTTTTAATAAACAAATAAGGCGATAAGCTACAACCTCATAACCTTGGGCATGGCTTACAAAAATGTTAATATTTTTAATAAACAAGTAAGGCGATGAGCTACAATCCCATAAAACTGGGCAGAGTTAATGAAAAATAATTAAATTTTCTAATAAACAAATAAGCCGATGAGCTACAACCCCATAACCTTGGGCATGGCTGAAAAAAACGTTAATATTTTTAATAAACCAATAAGGTGATAAGCTACAACCCCATGACGGTTGGCGTAGCGAATGAAAAATAATTAATTTTTTTAATAAACAAATAAGCCGATGAGCCACAACCCCATAACATTGGGCGTAGTGAATAAAAAATAATTAATTTTTTTAATAAACACATGTGCCGATGAGCTACAACCCCATAACATTGGGCGCAGCGAATATAAAATATGTGAATATTTAAATAAACAACTAAGCAAAGTTTACCACCCCATAACCTTGGACATGGATAAAAAAAATTTTTGATCCATGCCCAATGTTATGGGGTTGTAGCTAATCGGCTTATTTGTTTATTAAAAAACTTAATTATTTCTCATTCACTCTGCCCAGTGTTATGGGGTTGTAGCTTATCGCCTTATTTGTTTATTAAAAATATTAACATTTTCTTTAGCCATGCCCAAGGTTATGAGGTTGTAGCTTATCGCGTTATTTGTTTTTTAAAAATATTAACATTTTTTTTAGACATGCCCAAGGCTATGGGGTTGTAGCTTTTCACCTT
The DNA here is from genome assembly GCA_038277355.1 of Encarsia formosa. NCBI lineage: Eukaryota > Metazoa > Arthropoda > Insecta > Hymenoptera > Aphelinidae > Encarsia > Encarsia formosa. The sequence goes on from CM076187.1 coordinate 33,401,023, forward strand.
ATTTGTTTATTAAAAATATTAACATTTTTTTCAGCCATGCGCTAGTTTATGGTGTTGTAGCTTATCGACTTATTTGTTTATTAAAAAAAATTAATTATTTTTAGTAAGTACGCCCAGTGTTTTGGAGTTGTAGCTTATCGGCTTATTTGTTTATTACAAAAGTTAATTATTTGTTATTCACTACGCCTAGGGTTATGGGGTTGTAAGCTTGTCCGCTTATTTCTCTATTAAAAATTCAAATTTCGTTACTCACTTTATTAATTAAAAAAAAAAAACAAAAAAACAAAAAATCAAAAAATTCAAATCAAGCATGCCTGAAGATTTTAAATTTGACGCGTCTGGCTGGTTCACACTTTTAAGAGGCCTGAAAGGGGGCGCTCTTGCTCCAAGAATCAAAGATCAAGTTTCGATTCGATATGTCGACTCGACTTTCTAATCTCTTCTTTTCAATTTCTACTCTCTTCTTCTCATTCTCTTTTTCATAAGTGGATATAATTATAAGTAGAATGTAGATTGGTAGATTGTTGCATGCTTCATAGAATTCAAAAAATAACATTTTTAATTTAGACTCATTTTTTTCAGAGTAAGCAATAGTAATCCATGATTGTTTTATCAGAATAATTGATAAACTATGATCAATTATTTGTAATTTCAAAAATAGAAAAAAATAAATAAACAAGTGGTATATTATTTACAATATTTGAACATAGATTTTTAACGAATCAAAAAACTAAAAAACTGAATAAAAGTAGTATATCATTTTGATATTGAGATCAATATTTCGTTGAGTATCAATTTTTTCATAGCACGTGACCTTATTTTGGCTGGAATTTGAATAGTTTTTAGTCAAAAAATAATTTCAAAACATCTATATTGAACGAAAAAGTTAAATGTAGCGTGTATATTGTTAAAAAAACACTAGTTTAGCACATAAAATGTGTCAAAAGTGTATGCTTTGGAATCAACTAAAACCCCAAATCCGCACTACAATTACTATGGGAGCTTGTTTGGAAACATATGAAGAGAAGATTCCACATATTTTTGAGAGAAAAAAAAAGGTCGAAACCGTTCAAAAATGCGTGTGAAAATCGTAAAAAACGCGTTTTTTGTGTTTTTGGACAACTTTTAACAGCTGTATCTTGGAAGTGGAAGATCGTACAGCGTTCTGGTTGGTCGCAAAATTTTTGTTTTTTCATAAAAAAAATTTTACAATTTTTTAATATGCACAAAAGTTTAGCCTAGAAAAAGCTACGGTCGTTTGAAGATACCTGCAAATGAGCAAAAATAGCAATATCTGTGTAGGACTGTATTATTATAAAAATAACCAAACTATGTTGTCAAAATATTTTTACAAAAAAGAACTTATTTTGAACAAAATTTTGCCGCAAACTAGAGGTTTCTATCTCATTTTGATCAAAAGTTAGAATTTTTCGAAAAATACCTTAAAATTGCTTAAAACAGCTTAAAAATAGGCTATTTTTCAATCTTTGAAAAAATCTAGCACCAAGCAGAAATAAGATAGAGACCTCTAGTTTGTGGCAAAAGTCTTCTATGAAATAGTACTTTTGCCAAAAAAAATAGCAATAAAATCGGTGAACCTCGTGCGGACGGTTTTTTAAAAAAGTATTATTTTGACCCATATATATAACTTTCTGTTCAACAAAAATTTTACTTAAAGAAGTCTTGCTTTCCCTATGTGGTAATAATTCAAATCTCATTATATCGTTAGGGATTTTTTCAGGAATTGTTGTTTTTACAATAAAAACTAACTTATTATTTTCACTACAAACTACGGTAGAAGATACCTTAATTAAATCATCGTAATCATCCTTATCAATCTTTATAAATGAATCTATAGTTTCATTCCTTTCAATCTCTCTCTCAATGCTTTCAAAAATGTATCTGGCAAAACTAGTGTTGGTAGTACTATTCCTAACTTTGCAAAAGCAATCGCATTATGTATTGTTTCAACTCTCTCTTTATATTCCAACAATGCAGACTGAAAATTTTGTAATGATATTATTAACCTTTTGTCAACCTCTAATCTAATTAAATATCTACTAACATTTTTATTCCAATTTTCCAATTCTTTAATATTATTTTAATAATTAATCAAATGAACAGATGAACTATTAATATTTTCCGTTACTAAGGCGTTTGCTTTTGCAATAATTTCTGAAGTTTATTCTCTTCCCTATGCATCAAATCTATATCTCTATTACAATATTCCGCATCGTCACTATCCATTGTACCAAACAAATATTTTGGACCTAACTCAACAAAATTTAACAAACCTCTCTTTTCTCTACCTTTCCGAATTGGTACATCATAATTGATTTTAATTCTCTATCCACAGTTTCAATCAAACTTCGCAAATTACAATTCGTTTTGCCCGCACACAAATGTTCCTCATTCTTCCGAGTTGTGACTTCAAGTTCTGACCTTGGTTGTAGATTTTGTTAAGATTGGTATACCAATACACACTATAGTGTGAATTACTTTCCACTCTTTGGTATAGAGATGTACTTCTCCCAAAAACGTTGTTGCGACGTCTGGTATTTTATCTATCATTCTATTAATTTCCGTATCATTGTGAATTAACTTCACTGTATGTATACAAATCATCAAAAGTAGAATCTGAAACAAAAATTTGGTTAGACTATTTCTCTATAAAAATGTTTAATTTGATTAAAGTGTCTCATAATTTCTTCATCTCTAAAGATAAAATATGCAGTGTGATCTTTCATCTTTCGTATAACGTATGGTTTCTCAGACCACTGATTGTTCATAATAATCAATACCAAATCTCCTACACTATATGTCTTGCTTCCCGTTTGCCTTCTTTCCATAATCTTCTTATTCTTCTCCTTCGATTCCTTGTTGTTTTCATCTGCTTTTCTTCTCACTGCTGATATCTGCATCATTCTTTCTTCCCGATGAATATCATGGGACGATTCCATGCGCTGCTTATAGATCTGTTCCATATGGCGTAGCATGGGTCAAACCCTACATTTTTCTCTCCGTGTACCTTGTCTGATTCAGGATTCGTTGATTTCGATGTCACTCCATCTTCTCGATATCGCTTGGTTTCCAAGATGAGAGATAACTTCTGGAGATGCTAGAAAGCCGAGTATCTTCATACTCTACAACCATGAACCTGTTGGAACTCAAAATCTGGAAAAATCAAAGACCAACTCGAGGTTAATTCTATAGTCTTGCTGAAGGAAGAAAATACACCTCCCTCCAAGTGGCCCCTTGCACAAGTGACAAAGATCGTAGTTAACCCAGACAAGCAAGTCAGACATGCCTTCGTTCGCACGGCCACCGGCGAATACAAACGGCACCTGGTCAATTTGTGTTTGCTCCCCGTGGTCACCGAAAAGTTTCAGACGTCTGGAGATGTTGTTTTTTCATAATTTTTTCATAATTTTTTCACAATTTTTTCATCATTTTTTATTTATTTATGCACCTGTTTAATCAATCTATTTACCTTTTAAATTTAGCAAATAAGTGAGCCATTAAGGCTCAATTTCTCGGTGTAAGCCGTCGTGGCGGGCGGCAACGAGTATGTGAAAAAAAACGATAGACATTGTTAAATTTTGTTGTTACAGTTTTGGTCGGTGAGCGCCCCACTAGGCTAATGGATGAACTAAACTTGGGTCGTTGATCGACCGCTCAGCGGCCAGAGTTGGTCGAAGGTTTTCGTGAGATTCCCCCCCCCCCCCGGATGAATAAAGGTTTTTTTTACTAATATTGATGCGCTGATCATGAAAATCTAAGTAAAAAAGCATAAAAAAGGAGCGTTTAAAAGTTAACAACAATTAAACTTTGCAGCCATGGGCCTACGGGGTGGCTGTACTGATCAGCTTTCAGCTGCAACTGCTGCGCATGCGCCAAGATGTACAATAACGCGAGCTCCGCAGTGGCAGAGTATAATTGTTGTTAACTTTTAAACGCTCCTTTTTTATGCTTTTTTACTTGGATTTTCGTGATCAGCGCATGAATATTAGTAAAAAAAAAAAACCTTCATTTATCCGGAGGGAAATAATCTCATGAAAACCTTACCAGCGACCAGACTATGATGGATTTGTATCATGTACTCGACATCAAGTAAGGGGACGATAAGTCTAAGATAGGAATTTTAGTAGGCTATAATAGCGATAGTTATAGAGTTTTAATCAACGGTAAAATTATTAATGCAAGACATGTAAAAGTTATTGAGAATGAGACCGAATTAATTTGTTTAGAAATAAAGCAAGATGAGAAGAATGAATTTGTGAATTTGAGATGTGAGGATGAATCAATTAATAGAATGAAAGCGTCAATAATAATGATAATGAGAACGAAAGCGAAACTGAGAACGAAATTGAAAATGAATATGTGAATGGTGAGAATGAAAATGAAAAATTTGAAAAAAAATGAACTTCGAATCGAAATCGAAAACCTGTCGAAAGGAACGGTAATCCGGTAACACATTTTATTTATGTAAATTTCATTGATGTGAATACTCCGAATACTTTTAAGGAGGCGTTAAATTCACGCGACGCGAAATTTTGGCGTGAAGCGATGGACTCCGAAATGAAGAGTCATGCAAAAAATGAAACATGGACGGTTGTTGATAAGCCAAAAGATAAACCAGTACTCGATGTTAAATGGGTTTATAGAAAGAAAAATGATAAAACTTATAAAGCTAGACCAGTAGTTAAAGATTTTTGACAGAAAGATTTTTTTGAAAATGTTTATTCACCTGTCGGTAAAATGCAAACTTTGAAAATTCTATAAAGTTACAGTTGTGCGAATAATTAATTTATGGAGCAAATGGACGTTGAGACAGCATTTTTAAATGGCAACATAAAATCCGAAGTTTACATTTATGAACCTAAAGGTTATGAAACTTGTAATAATAAAGTTTGTAAATTATTAAAAGCTCTTTACGGTTTGCGAGAAAGCTCTAGAACTTGGTACGAATGCTTTAATGATTTTATTGACAAGTTAGGATTTAAAAGACTATTACTATTGTTTGTACGTAAATAACAAAGGCAAAGATCCAATATATATTTTAGTTTTTGTTGATGATTTGTTGATTGTTTGCGAAAATCTTGATAAGATCAGAGAGATTAAAGCTAGTTTGATGCAAAGATTTGTTATGAAAGATTCGGGTAAAATCAAGAGTTATATAGGTATTGATATTGATTATAATGAAGAAAGAAATAGAATGACCTTAAGTCAAACCAAATATATTGAATCTTTGGCCGTCAAATATAATTTAGAAAATTTAAAATTGTATGAAACTCCAATGGAGAGTAATTTAAAATTAAATCAAGCGAGAGAGATTGACGAAAGAATAAAATATCGTAATTTAATTGGAGAACTATTATATATTAGCACAGGCACTAGACCTGATATTACTTATAGTGTTAATTATTTAAGTAGATTTCAAAGTTGTTACAAATACAAACACATTACAAATATGCTTTAAGAATTTTAAAATACCTGTATAAAACTAAGGATTTAAAATTAACATATAATGATAAGAATGTAGATAGAGTAAAGTTAGATCGTATGGTTGATTCAAATTTTGCGGGTGATAATATAGATAGAAAATCAACAACAGGTTTTGTAGTTAGATTTTTTGGAAATTTGATTTATTGGAAAACGCGAAAGCAAAATACGGTGACTAAATGTTCAACTTTTGCTGAGTATACTGCATTATCTGAAGCGGTGACTGAAATTTTATTTATTAGAAATTTACTGAATGAGTCATTTAAATTAAAAATTGAAAAACCGATTGAAATATATGAGGATAATTCAAGTGCAGTATCGATAGCAAAATTTGGAAATTTTACCAAAAACTCGAAGCACATTGAAGTGCAATACTTCTATGTAAACGAGAATTATGAGAAAGGTATAAGTGACATTGTAAAAATTGATTCAGAGTGTAATTTAGCTGACTTATTAACTAAAAGTTTAGAGAAAACAAAATTTGTTAAGTTAAGAAAAGCGTTAAAATTAATTTAAATTGTTTAAAATTGTATTTGAAATGAATTTGAGAAATTGGTAAGATTTAAGATATTATAACCCCCATCCAGGGTGGTGGTCTGGCTGGGTATACACACCTCACATCCTGTTAACGCGGTAGACAGGATGTGATACACATACACACGCACACTCACACTTACATACATACACTGCAGCGTAGGGTGCCCCCCCCGGTTTGCGACCCCTGAAGATGGGAGTGAAGAGTTCGAGGGTTAGCGAGACGAGGAGGGTACAGAGGTCAAACTGGGACTGGCGCGCCTGGGCCGATGGTTAGTACAGGGGCCCGGGTAGGTCACTAACCAGACCGCCTGGCTGCCCCACCAGCCATCGAAAAATCCCTTGGGCAGTGATGCTGCCGGATGGTGACCGGATTGGGACCGCACCACTGAGGAGGGGGGGGGGGTACCTCCGAGGCCACCGAGTCAAACAGACCCTCGCACAGTGAACGGATCCGAAAATCGTTGGAAAGAATCTATTTAAATGAAGGAAATAAAGCTAGAGAGATGTGGTCAACGACAATCAAAAGCTAATTTAATAACAATCATAGGAAAAGTATAAAAATTATAGGTTTTCCATTCCTAACCTGAAAAAAATGTAGAAACAAAAAAAAATCACGAATGTGTAATTTTCGTCCAAAATCTGAAAAGAACGAATACGATTGTAAAATCAATTTTTTTTTAGTTTATGGCAAAAATAAATGATTTTATAAACATTTCTTCTACTGTTTTTAATTAAACATGTTTAAATCGTAATTATCGATAAAACAAACTATTTTTTAAACATAAAATTCATGTAACTTCATGAAATATACTATGTAATTAAAATATATTACGTGAAAAATGTAAAAAATCATACAACTCCATAACTGAATTCGTCAGACTTCTACAACCCAATAATCGAAATTATCAGGCTCTTACAACCCTATAACTGAATTCGTCAGACTTCTACAACCCAATAACCAAATTCATCAGGCTCTTACAACCTTATAACTGAATTCGTCAGACTTCTACAACCCAATAACCGAATTCATCAGGCTCTTCCAACTCCATAACGAAATTCGTCAATTTCCTACAACCCTATAACTTAATTCATCAACCTTCAATCCTTCAAACATACAACTCCATAACCAAATTGATCAGATTCTTACAACCCCATAACCAAATTGATCAGACTCCTACAACCCATAACTGAATTCGTCAAATACCCACAATCCTATAACCATGTTCGTCAAACTCCTACACAACCCCATAATAGAATTTGTCATACTTCTACAACCCTAACTTAGAAATCATCAGACTTCTATAACCGATAAAAGAATTTATTAGACTTCTATAACCCCATAACCGAATTAATAAAGCTTCTGAAACCAATAAGCAAACTTGTTAGACTTCTACACACTCATAACTAAATTCTTTAGACTTCTATTTATTCTTCAAGCCTACAACTCCTTAACCGAATTCGTCAGACTTTTACAACCCATAATTCAATTCATGAGACTTCTGCATATTCCTTAAGCCTAAAACCCCATAACCAGGACTTCTAAAACTCCATATCTTTATTCGTTAGATTTCTCAGTATTTCTTAAGTCTACAACCACGTTAACTGAAATAGTTTTAATTTTACAACCATATTCATCAAGCCCCTACAATCTTGCAACCAAATTTATCAGACTTCTACAACCCCATACTTGAACTTGTCGTATTTGTAGAACCTAACGGATTTCCCTTTACTTCTACAACCCCATAACCGAACTCATCTGACAAAAAAAATTGATTAAAATCAACAAAATTCGTAAAGAATTATCAATGATCCAAATCATTGGTTTTTGGACTTATGGTAAAAAAAAAAAAAAAGATAAAAATGAGCCTTATGATCATTTTATGAATCTTTGAGATCTTTAAAAATGATTATAAGGATCATTTTGTGATACTCACAAATTCATCGGATCATTCCAAAAATTTCACAATCTTTTAAAATAATTCGTACAATTATCAACTAGGATCAAAACTTTGTTTTCCATGTATTATCTTTCTAAAATAATTGTTCATTGCTATTATCTTTTAAATAAATTTTTACTGCGTAAACTTTATAATTAGAATCAGCAATAAATGGAAGTTTTCTATCATTGGAATTTTTTTTGTCTACCGAAAGAAAATTTATTTTCTCTCTATGTAAAATATATTCGGCAATTGAAATTTCGATTGTTGGAAGTTTTCAATACTTGGAAACATTTCAAAAATTCTTAAGGACAATTTTTAACCACTTTAATTCGAAGTGATTTAGCTTGTCCTGACCATCTTTTGTTACGAAAAGTATGGCATACTCGGAAATTATTGAACTTGTGGACGCGTTAAATCTGATAAAGAAGATGATTGTAAAAATATAATCGAAATAAATTGTAGAAATAAAACGAATTAGGTTATAGAGTTTTTAGCTTGAGGAATAGAAGGTTGGTGAATTCAGGCATGTAATTGGAGTTTGCTGAGTCGAGTTATAAAGTTGTTGAAGTCTGATCAATTCGGTAATATAGAGTTGCAGGAGTATAAAAAATTCAATTATGAGGTTGTAAGCTTGAAGAATGGATTGTTGTTGGATTGGCGATCACTTATAGGGTTGTAGAATATTGACGGACTCAGTTATGGGGTTGTAGAATTCTGACGAATTTGGTTATGGGTTTGCAGACTTTAGGAATAGAAGTCTAAATAGGACTTCTAAAACCCCATAGCTTAATTCGTTAGACTTCTATGTATTCCTCAATCCTACAACCCTGTTGAATGGATTTGTCATAATTTTACAACCCTATAGAAATTTTTGATATACTCCTACAACCCCGCAATCAAATTCATCAGACTTTGATAACCCTATACTTGATTTTGTAATACTTCTACAACCAAGCAGAATTAGTTGAACTTCTGCAACCCCATGACCGAATTCTTTGAACTCTAATTCTACTCTAACAACCCTATAGCCGGATTCATCAGACTCTTACAACCCGTCTAGCTCCTGCAATCTCATAATTAACTTTATATGCCTTTGCAACCCCATAACTAGATTCGTTAGACCTTTACAACTACATATCCAAATTCATCAAGCTCCTATAACTCCATAACTGAAATCGTCAAACACCTACAACCCTATAATCATATTCATCAGATTCCTACACAACCCCATCATAGAATTTGTCTGACTTCTTCAACCCTATACTCAAACTTATCTAACTTCTACAACCTATAAAAGAGTTCGTCAGACTTCTGCAACCCCATAACTGAATTAGCCGAATTCCTTTAACTCCATAACCGAATTCATCAGCCTTTTATTCCTCAAACTTGCAATCCCATTACCATTTTGATCAGGCTCTTACAACCTCATAACTTAATTGATCAGATTCCTACAACTACATAACTGAATTTGTTAAACGCTCAAAATCTTATAACCAAATACGTCCTTTATATGTAATTCTCAAGCCTATAATCCCATAAATGAATTCGTCAGAACTATATAACCCTAGAAGTATATTGGTCACATTTTCATTAAGTCTAAAAATCTATGATTTGGTGGATCATTGATAATTCTTGTTACACAGCAAATAATTATGAAAAAAAAGTTGAATGAATTCCACGATAAAGTGCAAAAAGAATGCAATAGTAATACAAAGTGCACAACAATCAAAATGACATGAGACATCGTTGTTTTACGAATTTTGTTGATTTCAATCAATTTTTTTTTTGTCAGATGAGTTCGGTTATGGGGTTGTAGAAATAAAGGGAATTCTGTTAGGTTCTGCAAGTACAATAAGTACAAGTATAGGGTTGTAAAAGTCTGATAAATTTGGTTGCAGGGTTGTAGGAGCTTGATGAATATGGTTGTAGAATTTAAACGATTTCAGTTAACGGGGTTGTAGACTTGAGGAATACTTAGAAATCTAACGAATTAAGATATGGAGTTTTAGAAGTCCTGGTTATAGGGTTTTAGGCTTAAGGAATATGCAGAAGTCTCATGAATTTAATTATGGGTTGTAAAAGTCTGACGAATTCGGTTAAGGAGTTGTAGGCTTGAAGAATAAATAGAAGTCTAAAGAATTTAGTTATGAGTGTGTAGAAGTCTAACAAGTTTGATTATTGGTTTCAGAAGCTTTATTTATTCGGTTATGGGGTTGTAGAAGTCTAATGAATTCTTTTATAGCTTATAAAAGTCTGATGATATCGAAGTTTGGGTTGTAGAAGTATGACAAATTTTATTATGGAGTAGTGTAGGAGTTTGACGAATATGGTTATAGGATTGTAAGTATTTAACGAATTCAGTTATGGATTGTAGAAGTCTGATCAATTTGGTTATGAAGTTGTATGTTTAAAGGATAGAAGGTTGATGAATTAAGTTATAGGGTTGTAGGAAATTGACGAATTTGGTTATGGAGTTGAAAGAGCCTGATGATTTCGGTTATTGGGTTGTAGAGGTCTGACGAATTCAGTTATGGGGTTGTATGATTTTTTATCATTTTTTACGTAATATATTTTAATTACATAGTATATTTTATGAAGTTACATGAATTTTATGTTTAAAAAATATTTTGTTTTATCGATCATTACGATTTAAACATGTTTAATTAAAATCAGTAGAAGAAATGTTTATAAAATCATTTATTTTCGCCATAAACTAAAAAAAAATTGATTTTACAATCGTATTCGTTCTTTTCAGATACTGGACGAAAATTACACATTAGTGATTTTTTTTTTCTGCATTTTTTTCAGTTTAGGAATGGAAAACCTATAACTTTTATATTTTTCCTATGATTGTTATTAAATTAGCTTTTAATTGTCGTTGACCGCTTCTCTCTAGCTTTATTTTCCTTCATTTAAATAGATTCTTTCCAACGATTTTCGGATGGCCTCGTACATCACCTCCGTCGGAAGGGCAAGCTAACGGGAGACACCCGAAACTGACCACAACACGATACACCCGCTCTATATAAAAACAAAATGGAAACAGAAGGTAAGAATAGTACGCAAAAAGTTCCATCACAAGAGGTTAAGGGGGTTCCCACCCCCACGGAAGTTGAGGTACGGGACTCCGCCCCCACGGGGGCTGGGGATACCGACCCACGAAAGGCCATAGTCATCGGACCGCTACGGGACTCCACCCTCAAGGGGGCTGGGGAAACCGGGCACAAGGTGGCTGGTAACAACGGGCGGGACACCACCTCATCCACGGATAAGGACGGTGATACCGCCACCTACAACAAGGAAACTCGACCGAGGGACCTCGCCTCAAAAGGGGCAGGGGGCACCTCGATCGAAGGTAAAAAGAAGAAGAAAAGGGTGAGGCGTAGAACTGGCCAGGAGAGGAGGACCCAGAAGAAGGGTGGGGAGCAGGAGGGGACCACTTTTCAGTCGACACCGGCTGCGAAGAGGACCCACTCCGAAGGCTCGACACCCAGGGAAATCAAGCGCTCGGCCAGGGAAAAGAAAGAAGATGGGGCGTGCTACAGTCGAGCAGTGGCTACCAAGCTTCGGTGGGCCATAGTTCCTGAAGGCTACCCCATCACACGACTCACCCAAGAACAGGTCGATCTGGTCAGATCTGCTCTTGAAGCAGAAATCGACCAAACTGAGGAGGGCCACTTCCCACAGTTCTTGGCCAACTGGGAGACGCGGGGTGCACTAGTGTACGACTGCAACACCCAGGGGGACGTGGAGTGGTGAAAGGCGAAGGTTCCTAAATGGAGCCCATGGGAGAACGCCAAGCTCACCGTCGTTGAGCAGGGCGATCTCCTAAAGGTAAAAAGGATCGCCTTGTACGTTCCGGGGAACATTGTTCCCCAGACCGCACTCACACGCTTGAGGCGACAGAATCCCACTCTCATGGTGGAATCCTGGAACCTCGTTAGCAATAAGGCGATCCCTGCAAAGGAGAGACAACCGGTGGAGACTCTGCTAAACATCACCGTGCAGGAGTCGGAGGTGGAGGCCCTAAAGGCCCTGAACTACCGACCCTTCTGTGGGGGTGGCAGGGCCTACGCCGTCCTTGTCTCTGACAAAGGTAAAGGTGACAAGGGAGAAGATGGGAGGGAACTAGGGGGTGGGAGAAGCGCTTAGCACAATCCTACCCCTACCCCTACACCCAAAGGCTAGCTCCTAACTTCGCCCCATGGCGAACTCAAGGAGGCTGGCTCGGGGTGGACGAAACCCAGGGCCTGTCAGTATGGCAACGTCCACTATTTCGTGCACCCAGATCAACTTGCACCATTGCAAAAGCGCTTCGGCTGTCCTAGTTAAACGCATGGCAGAGGTGCATACAGGCATAGCCTTTATTCAGGAACCCTGGATAAGGGCGGGTAAAATCACAGGCCTAAACGGTTGCGGCAACTGTTTCAGTTGGAACGGAGACTCAGCCAGGGCGGCCCTGATAATTAAAGAGCTTGCTGCTGAAGCCTGGGGATCCTTCTGTGACAGAGACATTGCGACAGCGACCGTGAAATACAAGGATGAGAAAGGCACTGAAAAGCAACTCGTAGTTGCCTCGGCCTATTTTCCATACGATGAGGAGGATCCACCCCCACAAAGGGTTAGGGATCTTGTTAGGACCTGCGAACTGAAAGGCTTGGACCTCTTACTTGCGTGCGACGCCAACTCACATCACACGGTGTGGGGCAGCTGGGATTGCAATAACAGAGGGGACGCACTTTTGAGCTTCCTGGTGGGTACCAATTTGGAGATCCTGAATAAAGGTGGCAAGCCCACCTTTCGGGATGTAAGGCGTGAGGAGGTCATCGATATCACTCTGGCCACGATCGATCTGGCGGCGTCCGTGGAGGACTGGAGAGTCTCGGACGAGCCCTCCATGTCAGACCACGAACACATCACCCTTTCGATGGTGGGCAGAACTACCGATAGGCCTTACTGGAGAAATCCCAGAAACACAAACTGGGAAGGTTACAAAGCCGATCTTGCCAGGAGAATTTCCAATTTTCCTGGGAGATACGGCACCCCGGTGGAGATCGAACACTGCGCAGAGTCCCTGCAGGAGACTCTGGTGACGGCTTTCGAGAACAACTACCGGGTTAGTAAGAGAGGTAAGAGTCAGGGATGTCCGTGGTGGACACCCGAACTTACAGCCTTGAGGAAGGAAGTAAGGAGACTCTACAACAGGTCGTACAAGACTAAAAAGAGGGAGGACGAAGACGCCTATCGACTGGCGCAACGACTATACAAGAAGGAGCTGGAGAGGGCGCCCACTCTGGGCTGGCAGAACTACTGCACAGAGCAAAAGGATGTCGCAGCGACATCCAGGCTCAGTCGCATTCTGCGCAGTGGCCCAAACCAGACGCCAGGTGTAATGAAGCTGAACTCGGGGCAATGGGCCGAAAATGGTGGGGACTGCCTCAACGCACTACTGGAGACCCACTTCCCCGACTTCAGGGAAGGCGAAGTACACCAAGGCACGCAAGAAGCGACAGCCGGCAGACAGGACTGGGAACTGGCCAGGACCATAACGACATTGGAGAGAGTCAGATGGGTAATCGGCACCTTTGACCCGTTCAAAGCTGCCGGACCAGACGGTATCTTCCCGGCCCTCATACAAAAAGGGTTGGAGGAACTGTTAAGCCCTCTGGTCAAACTCTTTAGGGCCTGCTTGGCCCTGGGATATGTCCCGACCTGCTGGAGGACGGCGAAAGTGGTATTTATACCGAAGCCAGGCAGAGTGGTTACCAGCGCGAAGGACCACAGACCTATATGTCTGTCGTCCTTCGTACTGAAAGCACTTGAAAGGCTCGTGGATAGGTATCTCAAGGAGACGTCTTTGGTCGACAGACCGCTGCACTGCAGACAGCATGCCTACCAGGCAGGGAAGTCTGTAGATACAGCTCTTATAGAGGCGGAATCCTGGATCAGAAACGGGATGAAGAATAAAGGTTATGTACTAGCAGCCCTGCTTGACATAGAAGGCGCATTCAATCACACCCGGGTGGATAGCATCCGCAAGGGTGCAGAGAATCATGCCATTCCGCCCACCCTGGTGAGATGGATGTGCCACATGTTAAGCACCAGGAGCCTGCTGGCCACATGGGGCGACCGTATCCGCAAGGGTAGAGTCGGTAAGGGATGCCCACAGGGGGGAGTTTTGTCTCCCACTATGTGGTGCCTGGTAGTCGATACCCTACTGAGATTGTTGGATGAAGCCGGCATTTTTGCCTTGGCATGTGCTGACGACGTCTTCATTCTCGTTAGGGCCGACGATCTGGATGTGGCGGCGGGCCTAATGCAACTAGCACTGGGAATCGTCGAGAAATGGTGTAAGGGGGTCCACTTGATGGTGAACCCGAGCAAAGTTAGAGTCACGTGCTTTACAACCAGATACAAGGTGGGCCCTGTCAAGAGCCTACATCTCATGGGAAGGGCACTAGACCTGACCAGTGAGATTAAGTATCTGGGAGTCACATTCAACTCCAAACTCAGTTGGAAAAGGCATCTTGATATCAGCTCCGCAAAGGTGATTCAGTCCTTCTGGGCATGCAGAAGGGCTTTTGGCAGGACATGGGGACTCGAGCCCGAAAAGATACACTGGCTATACACAGCGGTGTTGAAACCCAAGCTACTACACGGGGCAGTCATATGGGCTCCCCGGGTGGCGACGGTAAAGGGCGCCAAGTCAATTTTGGATCGCGTACAGGCCCTCGTCTTGAGAGGCCTTACGGGATGCATGAACACCACACCACTGGTTGCGATGGAACGTCTGACGGGAACCCTTCCGCTCGACCTCGTGGTTAGAAGTGCGGCCTTCAAGGCCGTGTGTCGCTACGATGGCAAAGCGAAGGTTGACCACCTAGCAGACCGGCAGATAACCAGAGAACTAAATCTGGAGAAGCTGCCCAAGCTCGATCATACGGCGAGGAACATCAGTTTCAACAAGCCGTTTAGAGTCGAAACGGGCAGCCGGGACGACTGGCAAGGAGGACGGCACAAGTATACAGGTCAGGGAGTTGTCTGGTTCACAGATGGCTCGAAAAGAAAGGAAGGCGTGGGCGCCGGAGCCTGGAGACAGGGCTGTTCCAGGGAGATAACGCTACATCTTGACGACTTTGCCACAGTCTTTCAGGCTGAGGTAAGGGCGATCACGGAGTGTGCACGGGCCACGCTGAGAGAGGTTAACAGGAGATGCCCAGTCACGATTTGCTCCGACAGCAAAGCGGCGCTTTTGGCGCTCAAGGGCTGGGCCACAAGCTCGAGGGAAGTGGCTCTTTGCAAAGAGGCACTGACTAACATGGCGTTGAACCACTGTGTCACCCTATTATGGGTGCCAGGACACTCGATGATCATGGGCAACGAAAAGGCAGACAGGCTGGCGAACCGGGGCGCCTTGGGCATCAGGGCGGACCAATGCAACGTTGGAATGCCCGATTGCTCAATGCAAGAAGCCATGGAACGCTGGATGACAGGTGTAGCTGACCGAAGATGGAATGATCAACAGGGGCTGAGGCAGGCAAAGAGCCTCATCGGTGACAAGCCGCCTGAAACATGGCTGCGAGACCTGAGAAGGACTAGCAGAACAAAACTCAGGATGATCATCGGCTGGCTTACGGGCCACTGGATGGTGAGACATCACCTATCAAGGATAGGACTCAGCGATGTCTCAAACTGCAGGTGGTGCGGAGAATCGGCCGAAACGACGGGACATCTTCTCTGTGAATGTCCCGCTTGGGCCACACTCCGGACCAGAAGGCTTGGTGGACCCATTATAGATCCATTGGATCTAAGGGAGGCAAGTGTTTCGGCAATCACGACGGCAATAGGCCACATCGAAGTGGCCTTGAACAGGGATTGAGTAAGGCAGGGAAATCAGCACAATGGGTGTACCTGAGTGCTGGGGTCGCATGTTCCCGGGTAGGGACCGCGTACCCCTCCCACAAATACCATACCATACCATACCAAGATATTATAAAATTTATTTTGTGAATTGATTGAATTTAAATATTGTGTTGATAACTCAAGGAGGCGTGTTGAAATGTGTGAGTTACCGAACACAATAACAAGAGTGTGTGTGTGACCCGAGCGAGCTCAAGCCTGCGAGATGCGCAAGGTGCGTGCGTGTACTACTCTGTTGCTGTTGCTTGTCGGGAACGCATGTCGTGAACATGCAGGGAATTATATAAGTTTACCTTATTAAATAATTACATACAAAATAAACCAACTCTTATTATCATGAACCTCTAAACACTCTATTCCAACACATTTGCTAAACAGCTAAAAGATAACAAAAATATGACTTTTAAACATTTTTTTATATCGAACATGTAATGAATGTATTTCCTATTTTGCTTCCAAAAAACAGATGATTTTACATTTAAAAGAACTGCATGGCAAAACTGTAACCACACCCAAGCGAAAGGTAAAGAAAATTTTTTCGAAATGAGAGACAGAAGTACTTTGCGAAATTGATGAAATGTTGGAAATAGAATGGATTGAAGAAGAAGACGAAGAGATAGAGGTAGAATTCGATAGCAAAGAGGCAGAGAGCGAGGCAGAAAGTGAAATTAATTCGACAGAAAATGACTTTTGTCCCGTCATTGATGATTTGGACCATTGGCTTGCACCAGTATTTACAGAAGTTCTTCATTCTAACTTAGATTTAAAAAATCTAAGAAAAAGTATTTTAATTTTTGATCTCAGATTGAATTAGTTAAAAAAAAAAAAATGCAAAGTTTTTTATAATTGTTTTAATTTTAATGCATATTATAAATTATAAAAATTATAAAACTTAAGAAATGAGATATATTATAACTTTTTATGAATTTAAAATTCATTAAATTTAAAATAAATATTGTTTAATAATTCTTAAATTTTTGATAGACGATTTCTGAAAAAGACTACGTTCCACCTGAGAGGGGGGGGGGGGTTGGACAAAAATTCTTCACTTTGTAACGAGGGGGGAGGGGGGGTCAGAAAGACCCTGAAAAAAGGGAACGTAGTTTATGAACGGTCCCTAATGAAAATAGTGAATTCGTCAACAATGTTATTTCTTTAATGTTAATATGTTATTTAAATGATTCTTGTTATTCTTGTTTTTCTTAAGGAGCTTCAAAAGAAAGAAAAAACTTCTTTTTTTGCATGGTCTTAAAAGATAAAAGGTCTTATATACTTTTCTCTTTTAGGGAAGGCCTATCTGCAAGGTACCGAACTTGCACGAGTTAATTTAAAGAGAAAAGAGACGAGTTCATTTGAATTCAGTCTAGAGACCTAAATACCTTAAATTCACGTGCCTAAAAACTGCCGCGATGAACCGTGTCACGAGCATCAGGCAAAGAAAATCGATATTCTTCGCACGGCTAGTATCTCCGCAGTCCATCTTCCACTGTAAGTTCACACGCAAACTAGGACTCCGCTAGACTTAGGTGAGGCTCAGAGGAAGATTTTAGGTACCCCTTTGAACCTGCAAGTGGGGGTAGTCGGGTCCTCCGGGGTATAAATAGCGCATCCCGGTGGCGCTCGAGATCTTTTTTTCCTCGAAATTTGCATGCATACAATGAATCTCTGCCAGTCGGGCCTGTAACTTTGTTTCTTTTGAGAGAACTTAGTTTTTCTTTCTTTTTTTACAAAGTGTAGCGAATTAACTTAGTCAGATCTGTCGCGAATACGCACGATTTACTAAGCCAAACGCACCGATTAAATATCATTTCGGTAAACTTTAGAACTTAATTTTATTACCATCAATTACATACTCTGCATATAGTAGTGGATAGAATATAATAAAATTAAGTTCAATTCTTTTTTTTGTGTTGGAATTATAATTGACTACGCACGGTTTAACTTGTAGCGAAAAGATTATATATTTCATACTCCCTTTTTGTATACTCTATCGCGTAAATAATTACTCTTGACTGAACCACACGAAAATTGTGTAGCGAAGTAAGTTTAATTTAATTATCGAGTGAACGAATTGTAATCTGTGGTGAGTACCTTTCATACCCATTTTATCTGAAATTAACTATATTTTTATGGGTGAACCGAGAGAGTTTAATAAGTGCAAGACCTAGTCAAGTTATTCCCGTTTGATTAAAAAAATTTCGAATAAGCTGGAATCGGTCTTTTTTTATCTTTTGTTACAATTTTAGCAAAAATCAGTTGAAGTTCCCAGGGAGTTAAGGATGAAGAGTCTGAGGTAATTTATAAAAAGGATAAAGAGAAGGGGACCAAGGACACTGACTTGAGGTACGCCAGAGGTTGTTGAGAGCCATGACTCATGCTGTCCATTGTTAAGGCGGACCACCTGGCTTCTGCCAGAGAGATATGAATAAAACCAGCGCATGACGGTGTCCAAACAACCTAGCTGGCGTAATTTGGACAGGAGGAGACGGTGAGGGATGGTGTCAAAGGCTTTTGAGAAATCAAAGGAGATAAGGATAGTGACTTGTTAATCGTCAATCACGGGTGTCTTCAAGGATGCTGAGGATAGCAGACTGAGCAGAGTGATTCTGTCTATAGGCGTATTGACGGGGGTCTATGAGGTTATGGTGTGTGGTAAAGTTGGTGAATTGGGCTGATACTATTCTTTCTAAGAGTTTGGATAGTTCGGGGAGAAGGGCGATGGGATGTGTATCGGAGGGAGATTTCGGGCGAGAGATTTTAGCAAGAGGTATTATTGAGGATTTTTTCCAGATGGAGGGGAAATAGCCAGTTTCGAGGGATAAGTTTATGATTGCGGTAATGTAGGGGAGAATTGAAGGGAGGGTGAGTTTAAGCATTGAGGATGATAGGTGGTCAGGACCCATTCCCTTGGAACGGCTTCTATTGAAAGTTCTTAGAACTATGGTTTCATCCACTGGCGTGAAGTCGAAGGATGGTAAAGGGGGGAGGTGGGGTGGAATGGATAAGATATCAGTGAGATCTTGGGGTGAAAGGGGCGTTGAGGATTGGGAGACAGATGCATAGTGGGAGTTTAGGGAGGCGCTGTCAAAGATGGACAGGGGGGATGGTTTTGTTGGAGCTATGATGCCGGTTTTCCGAATCGCACGCCATTGAGCAGCGTAATCGGGGGTGTTATAATGTCCCTGACACAGTTGTTTTCCAGCGTGTCAAGGTCATTAGTGACTTGGTTATGGATGGAACGATATTGGGTAAAGATACGAAATGAATTTGACCTGGAGGCACGCTTGTAGAGCCTATCGCGGGTTTCCATCTTATTAAGGATCGCGGGGGTGATGTAGGGTTTCACAAGGGGTTTTTTTCTAACTTGCCTGAGTGGAGCGAGAGAGTCGAAAGCACTAAGGGTAATCTCAGACAGTGTTGATGCTTGTGCATCAAGTTGATCGGGGTGTGTGGGAGTAAAGTTGAAGGAGTAATTCGCAAGGTGGGGGGGAGGGGGGAAAGCTGTGGATAATTTTTCAATGATTAGATTGTGAAGGATGTGAGGGTCTATAGTTTTGAGGCTGCGGATAGTTATGGTGTGATTGGGACGAGGGGGGGGGGTTAATATTTAGTTTTAATGAGATGAGGTCGTGGCCGGGTGTAAAAGGGGTGGATGATTGAGCGAAGGAGATAATTTTATCAATTGAACGGGTGATGAAGAGGTCAAGACAGGTGTGGTGGGTGGAGCCATAATGTCATAAAAGGTGGTGAGTAGGTCTATTATTTACAAGGGTGAGGCAGTGTTCCTCCATTTGGTTGAGTAAAAAGGTAGATGAAAATTCCGTGGTCGACATGTCTAGATTGAAGTCGCCAGTTATGATGACATTCTCATCGCTTGGGAGTAACAGGGTGATAGTGGTAAAGAAATAGGAGAGGAGGGCTGTTTTTGATGGGCGGTAGATGACAGATAGAAGTAATTGAGTTGATTTAAGGTTGACGTTTACAATGAGAAATTCAGGTTGTGCCTGATATGGCATCGGTGTGGGGGATGTGGAGATGATAGTGATATCTAGGTCGTCGCGAATGTAGAGGGCGACACCCCCACCGGGTTTGCCGACTCGATCATGGTGAATAAGGGTGAAGCTAGGGATGTCGTACATGTGCGTGGGGGTGTTAGGTACGAGGTAGGTTTCGGTGAGAGCAATGATATCATACTTCTCTTTGGCAATCTGAAGTTTAAGTTCTTCAAAGTGGGCAGAGAGATGACTGATGTTAACGTGTCCAATATGAAGATGAGGGGTGTGGTTGGCAGTTCATAAGTGGGTGGGTATTTGAGGGGTGCGTACGGAGGGGGTTGTATTTATAGGAGCAGGTGTGTTTGAGGGAGGGCATTGTGAATTGCTTGAACTTCATAGAGATGGATGATTTGGGGGAGAGTTGCGTGGGGTGTTAGGAACATCAGAGGTTTGAAGGTCCATTAAGGCTGAAAGGGAGTTAGAGGAAGTGGATGAGGGGGTAGGGAGGGATTGTTCGAAAAGGGATGGATCAAATTCAGTGAAAATTTCCACTAGTTCGCCATTTTGGGTTTTGCGAAGGAGCAACTTGTTTCCGCGAGTGGTTGGGCCAGGAAGTTTAAATATTCATTACACAGACTACTCGGATTTAAACGCGCTGTAATAATGCAATTCAGCGGTAACATACTTTTATTTAGTTCAATGTGCTGTAGAAATATTGATTCTTCCGTCAGCATTATGACACTCACTCTCATAAATTCGCTCCCATTTCAGTACACCTCCTCAAATTTATGATTTACAAATTTTTCTTTACACCAATTATTCGTAATTCGTTCCGGAATTTTTCAAACTAATTGCGTCCGAGCGCTTTAGTTAATACGTCAGCGATATTATTTTCTGACTCTACTTTTACAATTTTAATCACACCTTTCTCATAACATTCATTTACAAAGTGATAATGTATTTCTATGTATTTTGAATTTTTAGTTAAATTACCAAATTTTGCAATAGCTATCGCTCCAGAATTATCTTCATACACATTAATCGGTTTTTCGAACACAACACTAAAATCTTTCAATAGATTTTTCACCACTTTTATTTCACTCACTGCTTCTGATAAAGCCACATATTCAGCTGCTGTTGAAGATTTAGTTACACTTCCTTGTTTTCTTGATTTCCAATAAATCACATTTCCAAACAATCTTACAATATAACCAGTAGTAGATTTTCTATCTACCTTATCACCAGCCCAGTCAGCATCAACAAAGCAGTCTAACACGTCAGCATTTAAATTTCTTTCGTACGTTAATTTAAGATTTCTTGTCAAATATAAGTACTTCAAAATTCTCAACGCGTATTTATAATGAGTTTCATCGTAGCTATTCTGAAATCTACTCAAATAATTCACGGCATAACTTATATCAATTCTCGTACTCGTGCTAATAAATAATAATGCAACGATCAAGTTTCTATATTTTACGTTATTTGATGCTGGCTATGCGGGTTCTACACTTAAATTTTGTTCCATAGGTATAATATACAATTTCGCATTTACAATATTATATTTTCTGGCCTGTGACTCTATATAGTCACTTTGGTCCAGTGTCATATTACATTTTTCATAATCATAATTAATGTTTATTCCCAAATAAGTGCTTACTTCACCCAAATCTTTCATAGAAAATTTATTTGATAATTTATTTTTAATTTTTTCAATCCTTCCCTTATTTTTTCCACAAATTAATAAGTCATCAACAAATAATATTAAATAAATTTTTTCATTCTTTTTACACTTTACATATAAACAATAGTCACTCTCGCTTCGTTGAAATCCTAGTTCCTTCATAAAATCATCAAAACATTCATACCAAGTTCTCGGGCTCTCTCTCAACCCGTATGATGCTTTAATTAATTTGTAAACTCTATTTGAACCGTCTTGATAACCCATTGGTTGTTTTACAAATACTTCTGACTTTACGAAACCATTTAAAAAAGATGTTTCTACATCCATCTGGATAATCAATAAATTATTTTGGCAACAAAAGGATAATAATAATTTCACTGTTTGAATTCTAGCTACTGGTGAATACAAATCTTCCCGTACTTCAGTTTGTTGGAAGCCTCTAACTACAAGTCTAGCTTTTTTTCGGTTATCAGATTTTTTTGTGAATACCCATTTTAAATCTAGAATCTTCTTATCTCTAGGTCTATCTACTAATTTCCACGTTTTATTTTTCATCAAACTATTCATTTCCCTATCCATAGCTTCTCTCCATAAATCATTTTCCTCGCACTCTACTGCCTCCTCGCAGGTAGAAGGGCTATCTGCGCTAACTACATTTACATAAAGGTAATTTGAATCTCTATTTATCCCATACCAATCTGGTTTTTTTCTTGCTCTTTGCGGCCCATCTAAACGATTTTCATTTAACTCAACATTATCATGGTTACTCTCTTCTTCAGCAGAATCTATCTTTTCCCTACCCTCGTTGGATTCAGAGTTTTGAATTTCATGACTTAAAGTTTCATCATCCTCGTAATCACTGTTATCATTGCCTCTAAAACCAATCAAATTTTTATCATTTTCAACTGTATCAACATGTCTGGCTCTAACTATTTTACCGTTTAACAAAACTCTGAATCCAACGTGGTCGTAACCAAGTAAGATCCCTAAATCGGCCTTTCTATCCCATTTGGTATTTCTTTTATTTTCGGGAACTCTCACAAAAACTTTACTCCCATATAAACGTTGATTTTTCAAATTAGGTTTCTTCCCGAGGAAAATTTCATAAGATGTCTTATTTTCAATCGTATTTGCAATAGTTCTATTTTTTAAATAAGCTGCGGCTTTAACTACCTCCGGCCAGTATCTACGATTCACGTTTGCTTCAAAAAATAAACATCTCGCGGAATCCATAATCGTCCTATTATATCTTTCCGCCGTCCCATTTAATTCATGCACGTTAGGAGGACACGGTTCAAGTAAAATCCGTTTTTCTTTTATTAAATTGTAAATATCGCGATTTAAATATTCTCTTCCATTATCACATCTTAACTTTTTAATTCTTTTCCCGGTAAAATTTTCAACTTTATTAATATAATCCACGAAACAATTAAAAACATCCGACTTTAATTTAATTGTATAAATTAATGCACACTTACTGTAATCGTCAATAAAAGTTAAAAAATATTTAAAATCATCAAAACCCGTTGTATTATGCGGCCCATTTGGATCTGTATGTACTGTTACGGTGCTCGACCGGGGAAAAACAACGACGTTACCTCTCGCTGTCGGACCGCTCCGTAAACAATAAAAAAATCCTCGAGTACTCTCTCCTGAGTACTCCTGCTGTCGTCGTTGATACCTGCAAATAATCAAACAGACATGCTTGGGGAGACGCGTACGCGGGCTAGCTGTCAAATGCCGGCAGTGGGCGGGGCTATTCCCCAAGCTAAAATCGTAATCAAAATAAGCTAAATTTCTTAGAATTAATAAATTGTCTAAAGAAGGAAAAGTCGAGCGGAGGAAAAAGACTCGGTTTTTAATAAAGACTCTGGAACAACAATTAATTCTAACTCACAATTTATTAACAAAAAGAATAATAAAAATGATAATACAAAAATTAATTATCGTGATCCAGAATTTAAAATCTAAAGTTTGGCCGATCGCGCGAGTGGCCGAACAAAGAGAGTCAAATGTAAACAAAACAATCTGCCGGGCGACTACGCGCGCCGGCTCGCAAGTTTCTACGTGTGAGTTCTGACAAGAATTCACGCGTAGAACCTTTCGGAAATAAATCCAGATAGGGAGAGAAAAGTTCTCTCCCTTACCGCGACACACTCCTTCACTCTATCTGCACTCGAACGCGGTTACACAAACCTTTACAGGCGCGGGTGGAGATCTCCAAGCGAAGACGGGTGGTCAACGAAAACAGCACACACTCATTTACAGCACTCATTCCTCGCGATGTCGTGTTTAACGAAAACCTCAACGCGACTCGCGATTACAGTACTTTTTCTCTCTGACGTTGAAAGAAGATCGAGCGTCCGTGCTAACGTTTTACACACCACTGGCGCGCTTCCGTCCCGTTCTACCCGGTCCAACCTCTAACGGTCGGTCCGTTCCGGAATGGTCCGCCAGCTGCTGAGCGTCAGCTGCTGGCCCACGTCCACACGGATAATCAATATCGATCGTGTGGTTGGATATTTTCACCGACCGTGACAGTACCAACTCTAAAATCTCGGTGGCTCTACTTCTATTATTTTCGAAAGATAAATTATGCATTTTATTCTGTATGCACGTCCCACACTTCAAATTTACTGACTCTAATTTTTCTGGTAACTCATCGACCAATTTATTCTTTTAAAATTTACGTGACCGAAAATTCTATGAAACCTTTCTTTCTGTGTCATGTTTTTGCTAATTTTCTCCGACGAATAACACACTCACACATCAAAATAACTACTTATTTTATACAACCCATTTTCTTTGCAAGCTACTACAATTAAAGTATTATTACTATTATATATTTTCGACGTATTTCCGACAGACATTATTTTATTTTCATTCGTAATTTTCACAAAACTCAACAAATTTTTATCCATCTAAGCTGCATAAAATACATTGGATATTTTTGTTTTATGCTAAATCCCGTTCACTTCAAAATAAGTTAAAATTTTACCAACTTTCTTGCCTTTCAAAATTCTACCGTCGCCAACCTTGACATTAATTGGCTTTTTCAAAACTATAGATTTACAAAAATAGTTCATTAATAATGTGGTCTGAGCAACCACTATCTAATATCCAATCTATTTTATTTGTATCACAATTATATATATATCAACAACATGATTATCGAATTTATCACCGTCTGTTAAATGCGCAAAAAAAGAGTTTTTCACCTGATCATCCGTGTTGTCGTTTTCGGTGTTACTATACCTTGCGTTGTGCTGAGTCGCTCCATCGTTGCGGGGCTGCCAGTTCCTGCCTCCGCGATTTGAGTGTTGTCGACCACCTCTGCCGCCGCGACCTTGAAACTGCTGAGACTGCGGCCGTTGTTGCTGTTTCTGCTGTGGTGCTTCTTGTGCACCTCCTTGCCAAAATGTATTGCTGTTGAGTATTAATACAATATTTAAATTCAACCGCCATAATTATCACGCGCCGGTAAGTTACCGGCCGCTGCACCGGCCGAGCACCTGCTCGGAGGCGGCCTCGTGGTCGTCACTGTTCGGTTTTTGGTTAGCTCGACAACGCCTCGCGCCGTTTCTAGCGACAAAAAATTAAGCTCAAATTCGACAAGTGCAAGTGAAAATCTTCGTGGGCCCGAAGAATAAGAATATTCAGTGCTCCACACTCTGGAAATCATCGCGACGGGAAGGACACGACTGATCACCGGGTTCCTCGACGCCGCAGATTTAACCTCTCACCCACCGCGTGGGTCCGGGTTTCGAGACAAGGAATTTGGCTCGTCTCTTCAACAAGCTCGTCTCAGGAATTCTCAACAGCGCTCAACCAGCCCTCACTCACCCAAGGAAAAGCTCATCTTCAGGAAAACTCAACCCCGGCTACAAGGTGGTAAAATTGTCCAGTACAAGGTATTTAATCAATGCCAAGGGGTAAAAAGAGTTTTACGCTATTGCTCCCTATCGGCAAAACAACAGAGATTACTCAGTCTTATCACTAAATCAAAATTAATTTAGTTAAAACGTTGTAAATAGTGTAAATAAATTAAGTTATACCTAAGATCTGAGCTCAAGTGTTGTGTTTAATTATTCACTCCCCTACTACATCCATAAAATTTATTTTATGCCAGTAAGCTCAACTCAATATTTAACATTGGTCCTTCGAGCCGGATGTAGTAGGTGGCTGTGAGTAATTTTTCACTTAAAAATCAATCTGAGTCTACATTACTCAAAATCAGGCTAGCGATAACCCCCTTATCTTGTGCATATAAGGTGAAGTTCCTCGCTTGGATAAAAAAGGCTTGGTGCATCTCCTGGAGGACAATTTTCTGGTTCTGGTGGTTACTCCAAGTCATCGCATACCTCTACTAAGTTCTGGCAGCTCTTCGAAGCCCTGCATCTGGCATTGGTGGTCCACCCAAGGTATTCGCTCACCACAAAGGGGCTCAACTGGTTCTTCGAAGACCTGCTACCAGGTTCTGGCAGCTCTTCGAAGCTCTGCATCTGGCATTGGGGTCCACCCAAGGTATTCGCTCACCACAAAGGGGCTCAACTGGTTCTTCGAAGACCTGATACAAGGTTCTGGCAGCTCATCGAAGCCTTGCATCTGGGGCTGGCACTCAACACAAACTCAGCGGGAGTTTCAACTTGGATTTTGCTGTAACTCATCATGGCTGACAAGGTAGTCAACTCATCCAAGTCTGGTGACCTCCTGGAAGGCCCATCAGAGGTTGACCCAGCTCTCCTTGAACAGCAGGAGAAGGAACTACTCAAACAGCAAAAGGCTCAAAAGAAGGAAGAGGCCCTGCTCAAGCAGCAGCAGGCACAGCTCACAGAGAAGACGCTCAAGGACCTTGCCACCAAGACTGTAAGATCACACAACTCAAAATCTGAGACAGATCTTTCAGATCTGCTTTCTCGTGGTGCCACCGAGGGGCTTGGCCTTCCGACAGGGAACCAACCAGAGGAGGTGAAGACAACTCAGAATGCGCCTATCCAGTCAAGAATACCTCAGGTGACCATTACTACCTCTCCTTCGGGCTTAGTGGATGCCGGAGTGAAAATCACCTTCTGCCAAACCAGCTGACTTGGTAGTGAAAATCTCATCGCAATGGTACAGACTGGAGTCTATGAAGAATCTCATAGACACGGTTGGTAAGTTCAAGGACAGGGCCAAGGCTGCCCTTGTCAAGCAGTGGAGCAAGGAGGCCAATCAACTCAATGACGTCTTCATCAGAGAACACTCAATTCTGGAAAGCTCGTGTCCCGCATCGTTGGTAACGGATCCGTACTTCACAGACGCAGTGGCCCTACAAATGGCTAGAGGTTACTCAAACGTGATGCTGGAGATCACCCTGTTAGAGCAGGAACTCATCCCTGAACCGGTCATCAACTCACCGTCTGCCTCATCGTCCGATCATCGCCGCTCAAAATTGCCCGAAATAAAGATCCCTCACTTTTCTGGAGCGTACTCGGAATGGCCTAGGTTCAAGGACACCTTCACTACCCTGGTACTCAACGACGATCGGCTCAGCGAATTAGAGCGGCTCCACTATCTGGTCGGCTCACTGGGTGGCAAGCCGAAGGAGCTCATCTCCGGGTTCCCGCTCATAGGGACCTCGCTTCAGCTATCATGGAATGCGCTCACCGCGAGATACGACAACAAGAGGTACATCATGGGGACATACCTCGAACAGTTATACGCGCTGACTCCAGCACAGCCAAAAAATGCGGAGTCTCTCACGAAGCTGACTGACACCGTTGGGAAGATTCGGTCAGTCCTGCTCAACATGTGCACCCCAGAGCAGCTGGGTGACTATTTCTTGACTCACCACATCACGAGGTTACTGGATCGGCCATCACGGGAAGCTTGGGAGACTTCAATCAGCGACTCTCAGGACTTTCCTGCCTTTAATCAGATCAGCTCATTCCTGTCCGCTCGAGCACGAGCTTTGGAGCACGTAGGTGGTCCCTCACAAGAAAAGGACTCAACAAAAGCCGCAAAACCGCTGCAGCGTGCAGCAAAAGTGAACCACAGCACTGGACAACCAGCTCCTGGCCTTACTCAATCCAGCTCAACCAGGACGGACGCGGCATCCACGGGAACTACATCAAAGAAGACATTCTCACCTGCGATCTCTCAACACCCCTGCTCGATGTGTCAAGAGCTGCACTTCATAGTAGCCTGCCCTCAATTCTTTAAACTCTCGCCTTTTGAGAGAAAAAATGTGGTTCTAGATAAGGGATTGTGTTTCAATTGCTTTGGGAAACATTCTGTCAGAAATTGCCAATCCTCTATCAAGTGCAAAAGGTGTGGAAAATCTCATCACACCATGATTCACCCAGACGAGGCGGCTGTGATCGCAGCTAACGCGACAACGAGCCAGAATCAACAGGTACTTAACTCACAATAACTCAACGCACTCACTTTTCTCATCAATCGACCTGCACGCAGGATAATCCGCTCACTCACTTGGAATTGGCTCACCCGCAGGCTAATGTATTATTGGCGACTGCATTGGCATGGTTCGACTCATCCTCAACTCGACACACATTTCGATTACTCATCGACTCTGGCTCAGAGTTATCTTTCATCACAGAAAAGGCGGTCAAACTCACTGGATTATCCAAGGTACACTCAAACATTCCTATTCTTGGCATCAGCGGCACGTCATCTGGATATACTCATGGCAAGGTTCTCATTACGCTCAAGTCCACGCACCAGAACATCAAAGTTACAATCACTGCACATATACTCAAAACATTATCTTCATATTTACCTTCGTTTTCGTGCAGTGAGAAGTTATGGCCTCATCTCAATAAGTTACGTTTAGCTGACCCAGCCTTTGGTCATCCCCGTGACATCGACATTATCATTGGTGCGGATCATTATGGTGAAATAATCAAGCCAAACATCGTCAGAGGGGCGCCCAACGAACCTGTAGCTCAACTATCAATATTCGGTTGGCTTGTAATCGGACCTTCTCAAAAATCGGTCGAAGCTCATAGGATTTCAAATCAAGCGAGACCCGCGGCCGACGAGGCGCTGCTGGAAGCAATTGCCAAGTTCTGGACTCAAGAAGAGGTGCCAGCCTCGGATCATCTCCCCATGCTCAAACCCGATGAAGCTTTTTGCGAGCAACATTTCATCGAAACTCACTGCAGGACTCAGGACGGCAGGTACATGGTTCGGCTGCCGTTCAAGGACCCACCTTCATTGTTGGGCTGCTCACTTAAGAAAGCTCGAGCTTGCTTGCAGAGCATGCTGAAAAAACTCAACTCCGATAACGAACTCAAGAAAATGTACTTCGATTTCATGCAGGAGTACTTGGAGCTAAATCACATGGAACTTGTACCGAAGGGGGAACTCAACAAAAGACCTGTATTTTACCTGCCTCATCATGGAGTCCTTCGCATGGACAGTCTCACCACAAAGCTCAGAGTGGTTTTCAACGGGTCGGCGGTCACCAGTTCCGGTTATTCACTCAATGACATTCTGCACCCAGGACCGAACCTACTGCTCAACATCGTGGATGTGCTTCTATGGCTCCGCTCACATAAATTTGTTTTCTCCACGGATGTGACGAAGATGTATCGGCAAATCCTGGTTCACCCGGATGACCGAGACCTGCAACGCATCCTTTGGTTAGATGAGAATTTACAAGAAGTTCACCTCAGGCTCAACACCGTCACGTATGGCACTCAAGCCGCTCAGTTTTTGGCAATTTTTTCGTTGCTCCAATTAATCAAGGATAATGGGAAGGACTACCCGGATTCTGAGGAGTCCTTAACTCAAGGTCGTTACGCTGACGACATTTATGGTGGAGCTGAGACACTCAATCAATTGGAACAAAAGGCTGAGCAGCTGGAACAGTTGTGCATGGCGGGCGGATTCCCACTAGCAAAATGGAATTCAAACCACTCAAAGTTCTCAAAACGGAAGCTATCACCTACCTCGGCGAACTCAATCGTAGATTTCGACAGTGAATCTGCAAAAATTCTTGGCTTAAGATGGCTCCCACATCAAGACGTTTTCACATTCTCACTGAAACTGCCTACAATTCCAGAAAGAATCACTAAAAGAAACATTCTCTCAGAAGTAGCTCAAATTTACGACCCCATTGGAATCATCTCACCTGTAGTGGCAAAAGCAAAAATCCTCCTTCAAGAGCTGTGGCTGCTCAAATGCTCATGGGACGACCAGGTACCAAGCCCTGTTCGAAACAAATGGATGATTATTCGTGAAGATTTCAATCACCTGACAGAAGTTCGCATACTTCGGTGGTATGGGACTTTGAAAAACTCAATCGTCAACCTTCACGGATTCTCTGATGCCTCTCAAGACGCCATGGCTGCGGTTATTTATTTCAGAGTCAGCTCATCCACTACAGGAATATCAACATCCTTCGTGTGCTCAAAAACAAAGGTGGCTCCGCTCAAGGAAATCACCATACCCAGGCTGGAATTGGAGGCAGCTCGCTTGCTAGCAAGACTCACAAACCACGTTGCAAAAAACTCATCAGTAAAACTCAACTCAGTAAATTTATGGTGCGACTCAAAGGTGGCATTGGCCTGGATTAATTCTCACCCATCAAGATGGAAGGACTTTGTCAGAAACAGAGTTCGCTCAATACAAGAACTCAGCGCAAATGCTTATTGGAGGCATGTTCCTGGGCGAGACAATCCAGCAGACTCGGCGTCTTGGGGCATGCTTACCTCGGAACTCATCACTCATAACCTCTGGTGGTCGGGTCCAACCTGGCTGACAGAACCCGAGGAATCCTGGCCAACTCAAGGTG
The DNA here is from genome assembly GCA_038277355.1 of Encarsia formosa. Taxonomy (NCBI): domain Eukaryota; kingdom Metazoa; phylum Arthropoda; class Insecta; order Hymenoptera; family Aphelinidae; genus Encarsia; species Encarsia formosa. Next base: position 33,431,395 of record CM076187.1, read on the forward strand.
AACCGTTAGATTTGTCTCTTTTACCGGAGCAAAGAAAACGTGTGGCTCTTAAGGTGAACGTGGACCATCAACACATGTGGGAGCTCATCGATCGTCACTCATCGTACATCAATTTACTCCGGATCACAGCTTGGTGCCTTATTGCCCGGGACCTTTTGAAAAGGTCCATTTCCTCACCACCTGGCTTTCTCAGTGCTGCTCGTCTCAACCAGGCAAAACTCTTCTGGGCGAAATCAACTCAACAAGCTCACTTTTCTAAAGAACTCAAGTTACTGCGAAAATCAGCGATTCCGAACTCTCATGTTTTCAACAGACTCACGGCGTTTGAGGACGCGGAAGGAATTCTTCGAGTAGGAGGTCGACTCAATCAGTCGAGACTCAAGAATTCCATGAAACATCCAATAATTCTGCCTCGTCACTCAAAGCTCACCAGGTTGATCATTGATCAGGCTCACAAGGACACTCTTCACGGTGGGACTCAACTCACTCTTGCTAAAATCAGACAAGAGTATTGGATCATCGGTGGCCGAGAACCTGTGCGATCACACATTGTGCACTGTGTGGTTTGTGCAAGGCAAAGGGCAGATCGAGCTCGGCAACTCATGGGGCAGTTACCACTGGCCAGGGTAACCCCTTCTCGACCTTTCACTCACACTGGGGTCGACTATGCTGGTCCACTCAGCATTAAGTCTTGGAAAGGTAGAGGTTCAAAAACATATAAAGGTTGGATTTGCGCCTTTGTATGTTTCTCATCATCAGCAGTACACTTGGAAGCAGTAACAGACTACTCAACGGATGGCTTCATAGCAGCCTACAGAAGATTCACGTCACGAAGGGGTTTGCCTTCAAATTTCTACTCCGATTGCGGCACTAATTTTCAAGGCGCGGACAAAAATGTTCAAGCAAGCTCAACGGGAGAACAATAAATTCTACAGACTCATAACTCAAGATGGTACCGAGTGGAGTTTCAATCCACCGGCTGCACCACACATGGGTGGCAAATGGGAGGCTGTGGTGAAATTAATAAAATTTCACCTGCACCGTGCCATTGGAGAAATCCTTCTCACCTTCGAAGAACTTACAACTCTTCTAACTCAAATTGAAGGTATACTCAACTCTCGGCCGCTGGAGCAGCTCAAGGATGACCCAGAGGATTTGGAAGCACTCACGCCTGGGCATTTTTTAGTTGGTTCAGCGCTCAACACAGTTCCTGAGCCTTCGCTTTTAGACCTCTCAACCTCAAAATTGTCGAAGTGGCAGTTAATACAACGTCAAGTTCAACAATTTTGGAAGCAATGGACTGCAAGTTACTTACACCATCTTCAGTCAATCTCAAAGTGGCATCATCCTTCTCACCAAGTTAAAGTCGGCTCTCTAGTACTTCTCACGAACGAACTCTCACCACCAAGCAAGTGGCCAATGGCGAGGGTCATTGAAGTAAACCCTGGAAAGGATGGTCTCATCCGAGTAGTCAAGGTCAAGACGGCTACGTCGATCTTCCCTCGGCACGTCTCAAAATTGGTAATCCTGCCGGTCTACCAAAACGCATCAAATCAACATCAAGGTTGATGGCGGGCGGAATGTTGAGTATTAATACAATATTTAAATTCAACCGCCATAATTATCACGCGCCGGTAAGTTACCGGCCGCTGCACCGGCCGAGCACCTGCTCGGAGGCGGCCTCGTGGTCGTCACTGTTCGGTTTTTGGTTAGCTCGACAACGCCTCGCGCCGTTTCTAGCGACAAAAAATTAAGCTCAAATTCGACAAGTGCAAGTGAAAATCTTCGTGGGCCCGAAGAATAAGAATATTCAGTGCTCCACACTCTGGAAATCATCGCGACGGGAAGGACACGACTGATCACCGGGTTCCTCGACGCCGCAGATTTAACCTCTCACTCACCGCGTGGGTCCGGGTTTCGAGACAAGGAATTTGGCTCGTCTCTTCAACAAGCTCGTCTCAGGAATTCTCAACAGCGCTCAACCAGCCCTCACTCACCCAAGGAAAAGCTCATCTTCAGGAAAACTCAACCCCGGCTACAAGGTGGTAAAATTGTCCAGTACAAGGTATTTAATCAATGCCAAGGGGTAAAAAGAGTTTTACGCTATTGCTCCCTATCGGCAAAACAACAGAGATTACTCAGTCTTATCACTAAATCAAAATTAATTTAGTTAAAACGTTGTAAATAGTGTAAATAAATTAAGTTATACCTAAGATCTGAGCTCAAGTGTTGTGTTTAATTATTCACTCCCCTACTACATCCATAAAATTTATTTTATGCCAGTAAGCTCAACTCAATATTTAACAATTGTTGTTTTTGGTCCACTTGTTTCTACAATTTCTCTTCAAGTGTCCGGGCTTACCACACCCATAGCATGTGAATTTATTTGAACTTTATGCTTGAAATGCACTACACTTTTTCTTGTTTGATTCACTCAAGTTTTGGGTTTCCCACATGCTTATTTTATTTTTAAAGAACTCACAATTTCTATCTTCTGTTAATAGAGCATCTACCAGATCTCCAATGTAGCTTAAGGATTCTGGCAAAGTTCTCAGCATGTAATTTAATTTTTCTGCCTCGGTGACTTTTCCTCCAGCATTTTTTAAGTCATTCATAGTCTTCTCAAAATCACAGAAAAATGTACTTGAATTGTCATAATTTTTTAATTTCATCTGATCGATTTTGTCAAACTTCTGCATTATTTTCGGAGCAGATTTTCTCTCTTCTTCGCTCAAAAATTCTAATTGATCGTTGTTTGTACTGCAATAAATGTAGTTTATTACTTTCTCGTTCATGTCGGACCAGTTTTCTTGTGAATCTGATGTCAAAGCCTCTCGAACTGCTGGTTCTGCACACTTTTTTGTTTTCAATTATTGGAGTATCCTTATTTTCCAAATGCTATAATTCCTTCCATCAAAGATATGGAGTCTTGCGTCTTCGTTTTGCGACATAGTTAGCTCTTTAATTAGTTTATCTTTATGTTCCAAATAAGCACTATGACGGTTTTGAATTTCTTCAATTTGAATTTTTCCTACTTTTCTTAAATTACTTTCATGTACGTCAGCATACACTGCTTCCATTTGATATTTTAGCAGAATATCTATTATTTCACCTCTTGACTTTGTCGCTACAGTATTTTCTTCCTTTGTGCCTTTACAAAGTCTTTTTAGTTCATCTGTATTGAAATATTGCAAGATTTTTTTAGGTGGCAAGTTACTTAAAATTTTTATTAAATCTTCCTTTGGCACTAAATTTATACCTGCCAAGCTTAATTCATTCAAGCACTGATTTTCTTTTTCTAATAGGCTCATTTAAAATTCTTTCCAAACCTCTTCACGTTCGAAGTAACGTGGTATTTCAGTTTCACTTGAGAACACTTCAAAATAGTCACTTTTCCGTTTTCAAAAACTACGCGCTCTCGCTACCATGTTAAATTAAATTGATTTATTTATTAAAGAGTCTATTATTCTTTATTATTAAGACTACAGCTTTATTACAAGGAGCTAACCGACATGATGACGACTCCTTATCTTACTAATGAGTGCATATTCATAACACAGACTACTCGTATTTAAACGCGCTGTAATAATGCAATTCAGCGGCAACATACTTTTATTTAGTTCAATGTGCTGTCGAAATATTGATTCTTCCGTCAGCATTTTGACACTCACTCTCATAAATTTGCTCCCATTTCAACAATATGTATAAATATAAGTAATTAATAGTAAAATTAAGTATACGAATAAAGATGAAAAAAAAGATGATTTGCAATAACAATAATAATTTGTAATAACAGGTATACAATCTAGAGTTTATCATTATAAATTCTTCAGTGTAGCTTGAAAAAAATTTGAGAGTTCATCATATTTCACTTCACTTAGTACGGGTAGGAACATATCACAGCTGGCCTTGACTGGCTTTTATCAATCACCAAGTTTCCAATTATACGACTAGTGTTGAGACCAGATAGCTACTCTCCACCCTCTGTGGTCAAAATATGAGTATTAATGAGGCGTTTGAAAATAGGTAAGGTAGGAGCTGAACGAATGTTGGGAGGTAGAGCGTTCCATGAATACGTGGTGGAGACGTGAAAGGAGTTTTGAAGGCAGTTTGAAGCGGCAGTTGGGAACAACCAGAACCCTATGGACTTCCCTATCAGGGCGTGTGCTGACTCGAGTAATGAAGAAATCGGCCAAGTACGATGGGATCCTCGAGTGAAGTAGCTTATAAAGAAGACAAGCAGAGAAATAGCTCCTTCGACCTTCAACTTGAAGCCAGCCAAGTTTACGTCTGTAGGGAGTAACATGATCACTCTTTCTAATTCCGTAGATGTATCTGATACCTCTGTTCATGATGCCCTGAAGCTGAAGATTCTGTTCTTCCGAGATGTCACAGTAAACAAGAGAACAGTAGTCTACAATAGGAAAAAGTAGTGATGGGATGAGATGTATGCGCAGATTGAGGGTAGTGCTGCGTCTGAAATGGTACAGTCTATACATGAGGGAGTGTGCTCTCTTGCAAATATACTTCAAATGCTCTTACTAGTCCAGCTTGCTATCAAGAACCACACCCAGACTACGTGTCGATGAGACAAATGGAACACATGACTGTCCAAAATGAAGGTAGTCAATGCCAAGCTCCGAGAATTTGTTAATATTGAAAGGGGTGCCAAATATCATTGCTATCGTTTTGCTGACGTTCAAATTCAAGCTATTTCTGGCTGCCCAGTCCGCTACCAACTGTGCCCTGCTCATCTTCGACAAGATCTCGCTCAGATCCTCGAGTCGACCTTGGGCGTAGATTTGGAGGTCATCAGCATAGATTATGTGGCGTACACCAGGGCCAATGCCATTGGCAATGTCCACAATAAACAATAAGAAAAGCAGGGGGCCTAGCACTGAGCCCTGAGGTACGCCCCTATTCAGGGAACGAAAAGAGGTCTTACCTGTTGCCTCCTTTCTCACAGCTTGTGAGCGACCAGACATATAAGATGCAATCCACCTAAGCACATTGTGAGAAAAACCTAGAGAGTTCGGAGTTCCCTGAGTAGGGTTGTATGGGAGACGGAGTCGAATGCTTTGCTAAAATCAAACAATAGTAGTGCTGTCACTGGTCTCCTGTCCTTGCCCGTACGAATGTCATCTGTCAGCTTAAGAAGTGCAGTCTGAGTGCTATTACCTGGCCTAAAACCAGTCTGCAGACTATCCATAAGACCCTCAACCTCCACAAATATTGAAATTTGGTCCAGTTTTTCAAGAACTTTAGACAAGAAACAAAGAAGTGAGATCGGTCGAAAATCACCCAGAGTTGTTGGTGATGGAGTTTTATTAAGTGGAAGCACTAGCGATTTCTTCCATTGATCAGGGAAACTGGTTGTTGACAGTGATTGGTTAAAAATGGAGCTATGGTAGGTAGTGCAGATTTGATGAAACATTGTGGGAGGCGATCAACGCCCACCGCCTGTGATGTCGACCCATTGATTGCATTCACAACATCCTGTACACTTACCGCTGAAAATTCAAAGCGGCCATCATCAATTCCTTCTCTACACAGACCTTGCAAAAACTGAGAGAGCTCAGGAGAATCATGATCAAAGGGCACTGATGCAAAGTGAGCATTAAGTTCTTCCGCAGAGAAGCCAGCGAGGTTGATATTAGATTTAGGAGAGATACCCAGGTGACGGAGCTCTTTCCAGAGAGAGAAAGAGAGAGAGAGAAAGACAGAATCCAGTATAGGTTAGAAGAGAAATACATTTTGCTTAAATTTTTAGATAGAGGGGTGTGGGACAAAATATCATGGTGACAAAATATCCAGGTGACAAAATTTCCAACGACAAATCATCCAAATGACAAAATAATCGCGACATTTTATCCGAATGACAAAATACCCACGACAAAATATCCTAACGACAAAATAACTGCAGCAAAAAATCAAAAAATATCTACTTATTTACCTATTTAAAATTTTCAAAAATTCCCGCTTCTTTTTCTCTATACTATTTCCAAAATACTCCCACTCCTTTTCATATTTAAAATTTAGTTCGGGGGGAAATAGTTATTATGAAGTTTCTTTTGATTAGAATATGGTTACTATGTATTTAATGTTTGTACCGTTCAGTTCATAATATTGACATTAAGAATAATGGGTCTAGAATTTATATCAAGCCAAAAAGGCCAACGTCAACTACTATATAATAATTTTATTTATGGTGTGCATTCAAGAACAGAGCATGTAGTTAATTGGCGGTGCAATTCTTACTCTAAATTAAAGTGCAAAGCGAAAGTTCAAACTGATTCTGAAAAGAGGAATGGTAAAATTTTGAGGTTAAATTACCATTGGGTTGTTGTAAAATATAAAATTTATTATTTTTCCTGCTTTCTTACTACGTAAAAAAATTGATTTTTAATAAAACACTAACGGGTTATTTTTTTAAACAATGCGCGCCGTGGGGCCCGAAGGGCTCCCGCAGAGGCGCGCCATAAAATTTAGTTCCAATCAAAATCTAGTTCGAATAAATTTTTTTTTTTCTCTGTTATAAGGGATGTTTGTAAGGGTTATTTTGTCGCGGATTGGGTCGTTGGATTTTTTGTCGCGGGTATTTCGTCGTTGGATGTTTTGTCGCGGTTATTTTGTCGTGGGTATTTTGTCGTTGGATATTTTGTCACCTGGATATTTTGTCGCGGATATTTTGTCGCCATGATATTTTGTCATAGACCCAGATAGAGCTATAAAGAAAATTTCTAAATTTGTTAAAAATCTAAAGCCATAATTTCAAATCAATAGCTAGCTACCAGTTTGAATGATGGAATACCTCCCCAAAAAAAGCGGAACTCGGGGTCCGTGGAAAGAATGAAGTTCGCGACGCTTTACTTCTTTAGTGTTGCGAGTGAGTTTCAGGTGAGTTCAAAGAATGCACTTCACGTAAAAACTCATGAGACTATACTTCACCTGAAATCCACTCGCATCACTGAAAAAGTAAAGCGTGAAGTAAGCCACGAAAATTTCGTTCTTTCCACGGACTCCAAGTTCCGCTTTTTTATTTTTTTATTTTTTTATTCAAGATTGAATTATTATCATTATAAAAATATGAAAAAAAATTTCAAAACTAATTTTTATTTGATCCATAATATAGTTCCGACTTTTAAATAATTATAAAACATATCAACAACAAGTTTATTAAACAACTTTGTATTGCCCAGTGGATAACAATAATAGTTCAGTGTGACTTTGTATTGACGATTCTGGCATATTTCGCGCAAACATTCCCACTTTAGAAGCATAGCCTCCCAAACGTAAGAAAATTTCTAAAAAATGATGAATTCAATTAAAAATGAATTTAAATAGATACACACCCCCCCAATAGTTAAATTGAGAAAGATAAAAAAAATTTGGTTTACCCAGCCAGGAATCGAACCTGGATCACCTACTTTCGCGGTCGGTGCGTTAACCATTACGCTAGCGGGCTCACCGAATCGCCTCTGACTATGGGTCGACCATTTATTTATCTTTCTCAATGCGACCAATCTCTCTCAGCCAAGGTCGAAGAATAAGTTTATTAAACGACTTTGTATTTCCCAGCGGATAACAATAATAGTTCAGTGTGACTTTGTATTGACGATCCAGGCATATTTCGCGCAAACATTCCCACTTTAGAAGCTGTAACGGTCGAGTTAATTAACACGACGACATTAGATTAATTTCATGTTCACCGCGCGACCGTTAGAACGCGTGTTATAAGCTTCACTTATATCGTTAGAAATTCACTTGAGAGAGATCAGTTGCAGTGTCGTGCGTGTCGGTGAGATATCCAGCAAGACAAACCAAGTCAGCAGGAAGGTTGTCATCACCTGACGACTTGGTATTCTCCAGACTAAGACGACGACGCTGAGCCAGACGTCGGTCGGGAGCCATCGTAGCTTGGAGAGCTACACACAGCTGAGCGGCTTTGTTTGCAGCCTTGCGGCTTAGGACAGGTGCACCTGCGGCGATTCAGAGTGAGTTTTGTTTTGCGTAAAACAGCGATTGTGAGTGTGTGTGTCCGGGATCGTTTATTTATAAATCGCTATTTACTTTGTTTTTTTTTCTTTTCTCACGCGCGCGTAAACTACCGATAGCAGCAGGTTGCTGTGTGCAATTTAAAGAGCTTGATTTAAAGAGCAACGATAATTCTTTGTTGTCGGTTTGAAAACTCGATTGTACGAGTATTTATTTAGAGTGAATTACCGCGTTAGATATTAATTTTGTATTAGTTTTTAAGTTAATTTTTTATCATTAAACATTGAAAATTAACTTTTTGAATTACAATTATTTTTTCTAACCGGTGTTCCTTGCGCTCGAATCCACTAGCCCATCCCCACCTACCGAATTTGAAGAGCTGTCGCGTCCTCCCTGATTCTTAAATCACTTAGGTATTTATTATTACGGTCGGGTTTTTCTCCTTTTTCAGGAAGTTTGTTGGTGGGTAGCCGACTGCGACAGAGATTATAGCGGCTGTGGGGCGAGCTCGACAGATCAACGTGGGTTGTATTCCCGAGTCTGCCTAATTAGTTTGAGCCCTATAACATGGCGCCCAACAACGTGGTGGATTTTTGAATTCAAATACCTACGTCACGGTGCTCGATAGTGTGCATAGTGTGTGAAGACGAGCGCAGTAGCGAAGTACTGCTACCGACCAAGTTCAAGGTCGGTCGTCGCGAGCGTGAAAGAAAACAAAGTATCGGTTAGCGGGTGTGTGAGAGGATATTTTCATGCGCTGTAAATTACAAAGTGGAAAATTTGTGATTTTGATTTTTTTTTCGATTTATTTATTTTTCCACTTTGTAAAAAACCCATAAATCGTGACAGTTAATGAGTGTCTAGCGGATTGGGAAATAATAATTTGTTTTTATTATTATTATTTTTTTTTTTTGTTTTTTTTTTTTTTGCAATTTTGTTTTTGATTTTTTTTTACAGCGAGCTACTAAGTAGTGATTAGTAGCAACTGTAATTTATATTTCTGAGCATAAAAATCGGTGTTCCAACGTGGGTTAGAACAGCCAGATTTTTTTGTTGTTTTTTCCGGTAAGCCGACCTTGGGTTTTTGTCAAAACCTTTTGGTTTAAGCCTATTCGAGTTAATTTTCTTTTTCGAATATCGCTTTATTTTAAAATAAACTCAGAAATATAAAATTAAAAATTATAATTTTTTTTTTCATTCTTCCAGGATTGTTGGAGGTTGGAAAATATATTTTTAATTATCATTACGATTGTAAAATTAAATTAAGCTTGAGTGCGTGGTACTGTCACGAGGGTTTAGGGTCTCCTTTTTGTCAGTTTAGGATGGACGAGTCAGAGAGGAGGGCGAAGGAGCACCTGGTGTATTCCTTGCTGTTCGCGGAGGACGAGATAATCGAGGAGGCTATGAGAGATTTGCAACTCAAGCCTGATGGCTCGACTCGTGAGAGGCATGAAAGGCTGATTAGGTGGCTTGTGGGCAACTACTCAGCCAAAGATTTTGTCGTGGACGGGTCCGATGACCAGGAAGCGGTAAAGATTAAACGCGAGGGTCTCCGGACTGAGTTTATAGCCATGTCTTTGTGGGAAAAGTCGGGTTCAACAATTTTAAACCCGGACTATACCACGAGCGGGGAACACCCGCTAGCCTGCCTGATCGACCAACAGGTGATGAAGGCAGCGACCCAGCTTCAGTCGAACGATGCGAACGGCAGGAGTCAAGGAAAGGCCAGTCAGGCTGGAGACAGTGACACAGCCAGTCAAGATGGCGACATGATGGAAGAACTTCGACGGACCATGCACGAGTTCGTGGGGGAGTTCAGGCAAGTGCGAGAGACTCTGGCAAGGACAAATGCAAGGATGGACGCCATAGAAGACAGAGTCAGTTGGCAGCATTTCGTCACGGACAATCAACAACTCAGGGGGCCTGTGTCGAGTACAATAAAGCCAGGCGTATTGCAACACTCTATGGAAGATTGCAGTATATCTGCGGAAAATACGCATCAAGGCCATGGGGCGAGGGTAAATTTCGGTGGCCCGCTGATTCATGATAGGAACAGTTCGAGTCCAATCGGTGATTCAGTAAAGGCAAGGGCCATAGAGAAAATACAAGCCCAGATGAAAGCTTCGACAGCAGAGTTGAAAAGACTGCAAGGCCCACAACAAGGTGAGTTACCAATGCCAAGACAGGCAGGTAATAACCTACAAAGGCTAGAAAAACCTATCGATATCGGCTCGATCGTTCGGAGGAGCAACTTTAGGTTCAACGGCAGCAACGAGTCGAGCATTGAGCAATTTCTGATCGAAGTCGCAGAGGCTAATGAGCTAGCTAACTTGACAGAAAGACAATTGTTAGACGCATTACCGATATTGTTAACCGGGTTAGCGTCAACATGGTACCGGGATTGCAAGAAAAACATACACACCTGGTCAGCCTTTTGCCAAGCGGCTCGCCGATGGTATGGTATCGGCGATTATCAACAGAGTCTGCGAGTCGAGGCTACCAACAGAACGCAAGGTGTCGATGAGCCGGTGAGAGACTACATGACGTGTTTGCAATCGTTGTTGCTGGAAATGAGACCGGTACCAACTGAGATGGAGATGGTCGATTTTATGTTGACAAATATGCGACCTAATTTTCGTAGACAAATTAGGCGAGACGAAGTAAAGTCAGTTACGGGCTTACTTAGTCAAGCGGTTGATATCGAGAAAACGATGGTTAGCGAAACCTTGTATAGACCACCACCGTCACCGTCGACGTCATTATGGCCAAATCTGGCTTATAAAGAGAGCAAGGCGAGTAAGAAACCGAAAATAAACATAGCCGCAACGACTATGGATGGCAAGTCTGACGACGCCACGGTTATGACCCGCCTGTTGAGTTTGATGTCTCAAATTCAGGCTAAAAGTAAGAATCCTGGTAAGCCATCGGGCCCGAGGCCCCAGAATTCAAACAAAGCCAAGCAAGCCAAGCAAAGACGTAAATCGGCAGACGGGGGGAAGTCTAGGAGCCCTTCTCCGAAGCGTAGCAGGAGTAGGGAAAGGAAGAAAAAACCTCGGGACGAGGATAGGGTAGTCCGGTGTTTCCATTGTAACAAGGAAGGACATAAGCGTCCAGAGTGTCCCGAGAGGCCGGAAAACGGGAAAAAGGCGGAGTAAGTTGACGTCGATCTTACTCCGCCAAGGTCACAGACCAACCATCACTCGGAGATGGTACTCATGCATGCTCAGTAGACCCGAAGAGTACTGAGCAAGCAAGGAGGAAGTCGGCTACATAGGAGGCTGAGTCGGAAGGAAGATGGTGGCTTCCCGTCAACATTGGTGAATTCCGAGTCAGAGCTCTGTATAATCCCGGAGCGTCGCTCACAGTTATGGCTATCCAGCTATCCAGATGGCGTCAGCACTCAGGCGGAAAATTGAGATCTACCACGGCAAAGGAGCAAATGGCTGATGGCCGTAGATGCCCAATTGCAGGACATGTGGTCCTACCGTTTGAAGTTGCAGGAGCGACGCAAGAAATTAAAGTGGCTATCATGTTGGATCTAGACTCAGATTGTTATCTGGGGACAAACTTCGTACGTGCATTTGATACGATACTAGATCCAGCCACAAATAAGTTGAACATCCGGATTGCTGATAAAGTGGTAGACCTAGAGGTTGCAGCCGTGACTGAGGCTGAAGTAACAAGCCTGGCGTCAATAGGTCTGGCCGACATTGGTTCTGAAGAGCAAGAACGTATAAACGACTTGCTAGATAGAGTTTTCCAACCAGACGACAAGCCTTTAGGCTGCATTTCGTGGATCGAACATGAGATCGATGAAGGTGACTCAAAGCCTATTAAACAGAAATATTATCCGGTTTCACCGGTAGTACAACTGGAGATGTACGAGCATGTAGTAAAGATGCTTGAGAACGACATTATTGAGCCTGCTCCGAGAAGCGGCTGATCGTCACCGGTGGTTATGGTGAAGAAGGAGGACGGCACTAGGAGATTTTGTATAGATTTCCGTAAGGTTAATTCAGTCTCCAGGAAAACCGAAGCCTATCCTTTACCTTACATGGATGATATCCTGAGAAGGTTTAAAACGGCCAAATACATATCGACTCTGGATTTGTCATCGGCGTACCATCAGGTGCCACTGAAGAAAGAGTCGATAACGGCTTTTGCGGTTCCTGGCTTAGGCCAGTTCCAATTTAAAAGAATGCCGTTTGGATTAGATCAGGCTGGATCGACTTTCCAACGCCTGATAGATATGATAATTCGAGAGTTTGGCCCACATGCCTATGCGTACCTCGATGATATCATAATCGTTACGGAAGACTTCGAGTCGCATATGCGGATCCTCGAAGCCATACTGGCTAGATTGGGAGAGGCTGAACTGACGGTTAACCACAGTAAAAGTAAATTTTGCCAGTCTGAAGTGAAATATCTAATAGTAAAGGCGTAATAGTCAACAAAGATGGAATTCGCCCATGCCCAGGAAAAGTCGAAGCCATATTGAATTATACTATCCCGAACAACCGCAGGAAATTGAAAAGGTTCTTGGGAATGGCTTCCTGGTATAGGACATTTTTGAAAAATTTTGCCATGGTAGCCGAACCGCTGACGAGACTCACAAGTACGAGAGTCTGTTATAAATGGGAGGCTGAGCAACAGCAGGCATTTGAAAAAATCCTAGTGCTGCTAGCCTCAGCGCCAGTACTGGCAAGGCCAGATTTCACTCAGCCGTTTGTGATTCAGACCGATGCATCAGACACTGGCATCGGGGCATGCTTGACTCAGACTATTGATGGTGAAGAGAGAGTCATCGAGTATTTTAGCCGAGTTCTGAATCCAGCACAACGGAATTATACAGTAAAAGAGCGAGAATGCTTAGCAGTGGTCGAGGCGATTAGGAAATTCCGCTGTTATGTGGAAGGTTTTCAATTTCACGTAATTACGGACCATAATTCGCTGAGATGGCTGAATAAATTGTCGAACGCAACGGGCAGACTAGAAAGATGGTCGTTAGAATTGCAGAGTTACACATTTACAATGGAATATCGTAAAGGTTCCTTAAATGTGGTGCCCGATGCATTGTCACGTATGTATGGGGAGGACGAGACGACTGTTGCAGCCGTGGGCTATCCTGACGGAGAGCTGGACGACTGGTATGTCAATAAAATGAAAGCCGTACAGAGAAATCCAGACAAATTCTTTATGGAAGGTCGTGGGTGGCAGGCTTTATTATTATAAGTCTGATGGCTTGATTGAAGATACAGCCGGCGACGACTCCGCATGGAAGTTGGTGGTGCCAGTATTTTTGAGTAATGACATTATAAAGGAAAAACTCGATGCACCACTTGCAGGACATTTGGGTCGAGACAAAACTCTGAAGAGAGTTACCCAAGAATTATTTTCGCCTGGCATGTATAAGGACATAGAAGCCTATGTTAAATCATGCCAGATATGTCAAATGCAAAAGGTAGATCAACGTTTGTTTGGAGGTCTGATGGGAAAGCGGGCAATCGTAAGGCCATGGCAAGCGGTGTCAGGTGACATACTGGGTCCATATACCCGTAGCGACAACGGACACAAGTATGTCTTAGTTTTTTAATGGATCTGTTCACACGTTGGGCAGAAGTGACACCGTTAAAACGGGCTGATGGTGAAGCCATATGGAACCACATCTGGCAAGACGTAATTTTACGGTGGGGTCAGCCAGAAATGTTCTTGTCGGATCAAGGGTCGGAGTTTAAAAATCGTACAATCGATAGCCGACTGATCGAACTCGGTATCGAACACGAAAACTCTCCGACTAATAACCCTGAGTCTAACGGCCAAGTCGAAAGGCTGAATAGGACTCTAAAAACGATGATCCGATGCTTTATTGCAGACGATCAGCAAAAGTGGGACGTCCTTTTACCCGAGTTGGTCTGCGCGTACAACAGGGCTGAGCATTCGGCTATAAAAACTACTCCGGCTATGTTGAATATGTTGTGTCAGCCGATCGACTGTAGTGTAGTCAGCAAAAAGCTAGCTGACGAGACACTAAGGAAGTATGAAGAAATGGCTCTTCAAGAAAGGCTGAACAAGACAGCCAGAGCCGAAGACTTAAGAAAAAGCTGGCGAAAATTCAAGAATTCAGCAAGACAGAGCGGCTGAGCATTACAACAAGCGACACCGCGAAGTAATTTTCCAGCCTGGTGACATGGTTTGGAGAAAAAACAAGGTCCTATCCAGTAAGGCTAAAGGCTTCACAGCTAGCCTAGCGCCTAAGTATACAGGTCCGTATACAGTGGTCGAAAAGCTAGGTAGCAATACGTATACGATAGTAGACGCCTTTGGCAACGAACAAAGTCCAGTGGCTGTACAACAACTGAAGAAATGGATCGCAAGAGTTGAACCGGAGTCTTCAGGTAAGGAAGATACAGCGACGGAAAATGCGTGCGAAAATCCTGACGCTAGCGAGCGTGAGGTGGTGTGCAGGAATGAGCCTATCGCGAGGGCAAATTTTTTGAGTGAGTCTGTGCGGCAAATTGTAAATGGCAGCGAGCCATGTATACCAGTCGACCCGACGGTCAGAAGGCGTAGGGGTATGCCGAAAGGGTCGACTAGCGAAATTTGCGTCGACAACGCGAAAACACCGTCACCGCGGAAAACTCGCGCACAACGCAAATCCTAATTCGTTTCATCCTATTCTTATCCTTATTCCTCCCTTCGTTTGTTACAGGAAATGGCATGGTTCTTTGGCAAAGAAGAACTGGCAAGAATGATGGAGGAAGAGGTTAGGCTCGGTCGAGTCCCGACTCCAGACACGGCCGAACCGGAAGGACACACAACGCCTCAAGCCGAAACGGCTCCTGGCGAGCCTAGCGGCACACAGGGATTGGCTGCAGAGTCAAACGTCGGAGCGGATGAGCCTACAACAACCCATGAGCCTGGTGATAACCAAACGGCAGCAAACCCCTGGCCAACGCCTGATGATTGGGGCATGCTGGCATCGGAGTTGGAGGAGTGCCGGCAAAGTTCAAGGGAGCAGGAGGTTTGGGAACGCAGCCTCTTCAGCCAGCTGCAGGAAATGAGTGAGGAGTGGCCCGGAACTATGCCACCAGAGATGGTAGAGTGGCGTCGCCAGGCCACCGATCGACTGTCCGACCTAGACGTGGTCCGTCAACGTCGGTCAGTACGTTCTCAGGCAAGAGCTGCTGAAGAGGAAGCAAGGAGCCAGACAGACCCGCATCGCGAACGAGTGGAAACACGCCAAAAGGGATTGGGAGAACGCAGCAAGCAAGCTGCTCTTCCTCGATTTAAATGCCAGGAAGGAAGCTGTTAAGCTTGAGGAGCCCAGCGGTAGAAAACCCTAACTCCTGCCCAAACAGGGCACAACACTGGCGTGGCAGTTAACGTAACCCGAAGACAAGGCGAGTAGGCAGCCTGAAGAAGAAAGACCAGCCACATGGCTTGGCTAGTAAGCCTACCAACGTGGACAAGTGGTCCGTCCACGATTGTAAATAAATAAAGTGGCCACACACATATGACGTGTTCTTCTTTCCTCAAACCCAACCCTGACCTACGTTTTCCCAAACTCGGATAGGCCGTTCGTGGTATATCGAAGTGACGTATTTTTTCGGATACGACACCTCTGGAAGGGGGGTGTAACGGTCGAGTTAATTAACACGACGACATTAGATTAATTTCATGTTCGCCGTGCGACCGTTAGAACGCAGCACGAGTGGGATCGGAATGCGCGGGAAGCGATGAAATATCGGGGCGGGTGTAACGAGGGCGGGAGATCATTCCGGAGTGAACGCTTGGTCCAACTCGCATCGTTCGTCAACTCGCGTGTTATAAACTTCACTTATATCGTTAGAAATTCGCTTGAGAGAGATCGGTTGCAGTGTCGTGCGTGTCGGTGAGATATCCAGCAAGACAAACCAAGTCAGCAGGAAGGTTGTCATCACCTGACGACTTGGTATTCTCCAGACTAAGACGACGACGCTAAGCCAGACGCCGGTCGGGAGCCATCGTAGCTTGGAGAGCTACACACAGCTGAGCGGCTTTGTTTGCAGCCTTGCGGCTTAGGACAGGTGCACCTGCGGCGATTTAGAGTGAGTTTTGTTTTGCGTAAAACAGCGATTGTGAGTGTGTGTGTCCGGGATAGTTTATTTGTAAATCGCTATTTACTTTGTTTTTCTTTCTTTTCTCACGCGCGCGTAAGCTACCGATAGCAGCAGGTTGCTGTGTGCGCGCGCCGCTCGATTTAAAGAGCAACGATAATTCTGTGTTGTCGGTTTGAAAACTCGATTGTACGAGTATTTATTTAGAGTGAATTACCACGTTAGATATTAATTTTGTATTAGTTTTTAAGTTAATTTTTTATCATCAAACATTGAAAATTAACTTTTTGAATTACAATTATTTTTTCTAACCGGTGTTCCTTGTGCTCGAATCCACTAGCCCACGCCCACCTACCGAATTTGAAGAGCTGTCGTGCCCTCCCCGATTCTTAAATCACTTAGGTATTTATTATCGCGGTCGGGTTTTTCTCCTTTTTCAGGAAGTTTTTCGGCGGGTAGCCGACTGCGACAGAGATTATAGCGGCTGTGAGGCGAGCTCGATAGATCAACGTGGGTTGTATTCCCGAGTCTGCCTAATAAGTTTGAGCCCTATAACAAAGCATAGCCTCCCAAACGTAAGAAAATTTCTGAAAAATGATAAATTCAATTAAATTATTATTATTGTTTTCCGCTGGGCAATATAAAGCGTTTGATAAACTTATTCTTCGACCCTGACTGAGAGAGATTGGTCCCATTGAGAAAGATAAATAAATTAGGCGGTCCCATAGTCAGAAGCGAGTCGATGAGCCCGGTAGCGTAATGGTTAATACACCGACCGCGAAAGTTGGTGATCTAGGTTCGATTCCTGGCTGGCCAAAATTTTTTTATCTTTCTCAATTTAATTATTGGGGGGTGGGCATCTATTTAAATTCATTTTTAATTGAATTTATCATTTTTTAGAAATTTTCTTACGTTTGGGAGGCTATGCTTCTAAAGTGGGAATGTTTGCGCGAAATATGCCTGGATCGTCGATACAAAGTCACACTGAACAATATCAACAACAAAATAATATTCAAACTTCAATTTAATTTGATCTTTTGTTTAAATTATTTTTTATTCAACTTTTTGTT
Organism: Encarsia formosa; assembly: GCA_038277355.1. Classification (NCBI taxonomy): domain Eukaryota; kingdom Metazoa; phylum Arthropoda; class Insecta; order Hymenoptera; family Aphelinidae; genus Encarsia; species Encarsia formosa. Next base: position 33,448,556 of record CM076187.1, read on the forward strand.
GTTTGACATTTTATTATTTTGTAATTTTGCCGTTTGTCGTTTTGACGTTTTGTCAGAGACCTTCATGAATCTCTGTATTAACTTTGCTTAGCAGAGTAACTTCCATTCTTTTACCGTCAACTACGACGTGACATTTGTCATTAAATATTTTTCTTTCCAATCAATATAATTAGCCAATCATTTTTTGGATGACGAGATCCGAATTCGCAGAGACTTTTATTCGTATCGCATTTCTTGATTAAAGATGATCGCTTAGTAGCTCAAGTTTTCTTAGGTTTTTTTGATAATCTTTTTGTTTTATCATTTCTATGCTCCTCAGCTTGGCATGTTTGTGCGCATGCTATTATTTCCATAGTTATTTTTTTTTCACTGCTCTATGATTAGTAAGTTAAACAAATTATTTGGCTCAAACTTGCATTACTTTTGTATACGTTCGTACCTTAATACTGCAACTGCTTCTTCTTTACACTGGGCCCTGCCAACCACTTATTAAGTGAAAACTTCATGATTGATTTTTTATACTTGTTAGCAATTGTACAGTTTTTACTCTTCACACTTTTTCGATTACAGTTTGACCAATTTTTCAATTACCTTTGATAACTTTCAATTCTTTCAGATTATTCATCATGCGCTGCTACGTTTGAAAGTAACTCCTCTTCCACTGCTACACTTCTGCACTTTAGTGCAGCATACTGTCTTAAATTTTTTTTTTTTTTTTTTTTTTTTCGTCTATTTTGTCACCATTATACTATATCGGGTGAATGAAAAGTTTTGCAAACCAATATTTTTTTGCTAATTTGATAATTTCGAAATTATAAATAGTTCTCGAAACTAATTGAAAAAAAAAGTTGTTTTAAAAATTAGTTATTAAATGACCTAACCACACTTTTGCTAGTAATATTGTTTCTATCATTAATCACGCAGATTGGCACGAGGAATTTTTTTTGCAGGTCTGATAACTTCTTTTGCTGGCGCAAAATTGAAGAGGGAATATATTATTATACGATGCCTACTACGTGTACAAAAGAATTTTTCAAATTTTATTCTTCACAAGAAGAGGGAGAAGATTAAATCATTTTTTAACTAACTTTTTAGAATTAAATATTTAAATTAACTAGCTGCTATCTTAATTTTAAAATTAATTTTTCAGGTTTGCTGTTTTTGCTTTGGGTTCTTCAGCCTACCCAAATTTTTGTGCTTTTGGTCGATATGTTGATAATTTACTTGGTGAATTAGGAGGAGAAAGATTATTACCTCTCTTCAGTGGAGATGAAATGTGTGGTCAAGAACCAGCTTTTCAAGAATGGGCAACGAATGCATTCACGGTAAGACTGTTTCAATATCAGAAAATACTTTTTGCAAGATTAATGAAATCTGATCCTTAAAAATTTAAATTTTTCATTCTCAATTTTTCTGTATTAAATCTATTTTGAGTGCCCATTCAAGCAGTTTTCAAACCCAATCTATTCATATGAAACTAGTCCATTAGCGAAATAGAATAAATTTTGATGGTAGAATTTTGAAAAATTTGCAAGAATTCTTTTTTCTAAAAACATATAAATGAAGTACTGATATTGTTATGTTGATTATCTTCATCTATAAAGGTACGGAAAGTGAATTTTAATTAGATATACAAGGTTGCCAACATAAGGCCCCGGGCCCAATTTTTTTGCGTCCATTTTACTTCCCCCTCCAAACAAAACAACTTTTGTTTCTTAAGTTTTTTTCGTACGAGGCTTCAATTTCGAGATAAATACACCGAACTACGCTACCCTATATAATAATTTGAATCTAAAAAGTCTTTCAATTTAATTTTAATTTTAAGATCAACACTAACTGTTTTTAGATTTCATAACTCATCCAAAGAGTGGACAGTTAAAAGTGAGACTGTATTTAAAAGTTGTTTTATCTAAATCTTTTCAGCAAAGTGTTAGATTTTTAACTTCATAAATGAGTGAAAATTCTGTATTCACGGGAGGGCAGAGCGATCCGGAGACCCTCCCTCCCATATAATAGAAATCGTTAAAAATACATGTGCATCACTGGCACCTTGCTCGTTTTCATCTTTGAGTACGTTTATTGACGATGCGATAGGTGGCGACTGCAAAACAGGCCAAAAATCGGAAAACAGACCAAATGATGGAAAATATTTGGTCTGAAAAACATACCACCGATAATTGGTTGGTGACCGAAAAAAATCACCAAATGCTGTCACCACTTCAGATCCTTTCAGTCATAAACTACTTTAAAGCAAAGAGGATAAAGAGGCAAGACGAGACTATTGGAGAATCGATACTGATAGATTTAATCAGAGAATAAAAAATACTTCTTTAATAGTAACACCAGTTTCAATAAAATAAATTCAAGAATATCATAAATTAAAAGTTGAATTACAAAATAAAAAAAATAAAAAAATTTATATTTTTGTAACTAGTATTATTATTTTTATATACAATGCTCTCGGCTAGCCGTGCCTTAAGCAGAAGCTCGTAAACGTTTCCTGGTGTGTACAGCACGCTCAAGGGCTTATAGGATGACGGTGAATCTAGGTCACCTCCCTTGGAGAACGAGCCTCGCAGTCTTCCAGCTGACACAAAATGCGCCACTTCCCAGGCACTCGTTGTAGAGATCAAGGAAAATTCCTCGTCTCCCGCATGCCACTAACCGAACAATCTTTTCGGGTATTCCGTCTGGTCCCGGGGCCTTTCCGGGCTTCAGGGAGGAGGCTGCTCTCTGTAGCTCTTTCTCCGTAAAGCCCGGCGCGTCGAGCAGGATGCCCTCGAAACGCGTATCCACCCTCTCCTCGTGCGTCGGGAATAGTCCGTCGACTATGCTTCGCATCGACTCGGCGTCCCGAACCTCCGGTGGACTCCGCCCCCGTTGTTTGCCGGTTTCCAACTCGTATCCGGTGTCCCATGGGTCCCTATCCACCTCCGCGCAAAGTTGTCTCAGCAACGACGTTTACTGGCCCTAATCGCGCTGACTAAGGCCTTCCCTGCCACTCTGTGCTCCCGCCGGAGAGGCAAATGTGACATCATGGAGTATCTGAATCCTGGCCTACGGTACGTGTAGGTACGTCCCGTGTTCGCGACTATCAGATTTAGCCTCGCAACCATCTCCAACAGTAACTGTCCTCGCCGGTCGCCGTGGGGCATTCCCCATTCCACCACCCTCTAGGTGCCAGTCCATCCATAACTGATTTTCTAGGTAGTGATGAGGTAGGTTTGCCAACGATTAAGGCTATAAAAGGCAAAGTAAAATCAGTACGTATTCTTTGGGTTAAAAATAGGTTAGTGCAAGCTGTTGAGGTTAGGTACTCTTTTCCACTTACTCTGCTGATAGCTGTGTCGGTTGATTTTCTTTTCAGTTTCAATTTTTGAACTACTCGCTTATAGATAAATGATCCTTTGGATTCAGGATCGATTAAGACTCTCACGCTAAGCTCGCTACTACTGTAAACTTCAGAGTTATCCGGACAGTGGCCAGGAAAACCGTGGGCTAGTGTGCCGAACTGTTTAGTGTTGAAGTTTGGTTGCTCGCTTCTTTTACTTTCTAGCAGAGTATAGTATCTCCGTTACAGATATTTGCCTTGCAGCTAACTTGAAAGTTGCAATCTAACACGAAGTGTCAAGAGCGAAGACAGTTTCTGCAAAGTTTGACTTTAGCGACTGCAAATAGTCTGCTGGACAGATCAAGATTGTTAAAGATGGGGCAGTATACACTAAAAGGGCTCTTCCTGCTCATGGAGCAGTCTTTAGGTGGACGAGACTGTTGAGTGGTTCCTTGATGTGGAGAAGTTGAAGTCTGATGAGATGTGACCATTGACTGCATTTTAGATTTCTTTACCATGTTGATGGCAGGTTGAGTTGGTGTACTGAGATCTTGAGACGAAGCAAGTGAGCGAGTTTTCTTCTCTAATAAGTTTGAGAGTTCAGCAAGGGTTGAGAATATTGTTTCAGAGTCCAGCGAATTTTCCCATGCTTCCCTCGTTGAAGCGTCTAGCTTGATGAGAATGAGTTCAATGAACCAATCGTCTCATTGTTCGTTTGTCCCTGTTTACCATTGACTCTGTCCCTTCCGGAAGTCGGGAAGTTTCAAATTCCTGCAAACAGGATCAAGTTGGAATCTGAGAATATACAGTTACAACAGATTAATAAGTATTCACGAGCCCATGTGATACAGTAAATAGTTAAAGTAGACCGCACTATTTATAAATGTGAAGTATTTTCATTCAATTTCGTCGTCCCGAACGGACGGAGTCAATTTCTGGAAGTAATAGGCATTTACGCTTGTAAAGAAATGCATAAAGATGGAACTATGCACGGATTCCTCAGAAAAATTATTAAAGGCTTTAAAAGCAAATCAAACCGCGTCTCACAGGGTGACCTTCGCTAGTCATTTAGACGGGGATGATCACTGCAAACACCATGATTACATAGACCCCTACGGTTTATGAATTAAAGTCATTGTACAGAGTACCGTCTGTATAATCCTGAAATCTGATTAAGCGCCGGTCTATCTAGAAAGAAATCAAATTAGACTGGTGAGGTAATCAAATTAAACAGTCTGCGATATGAACTTAGGTTCATGCATTGACAATGTTGGTGGACACACTTTCTGGAATACTCACTCACTCTAATAGCTCACTCGTCTGCTAACATCAACTGGTGCACAAGCAAACACTTATTTGATTGAAACAATTTTAATAACTAAAAGTTTTTTGTTTATGAAATTATGTTTATTTACTTAAAGTCAGAAAGGAGTCGTATTATTGAAGCTTTACATGGAAAGGTGATGTTGCTTTGGAGTGCTCCGAAAATTCTGAATTGAGGTTATATTATGAATTTGCTTGTTAGCAAAAGAATGTATCAAAATTAAAAATAATTATCGAATATTGTGTCAAGATATTTAAATATCTGTGGAGTGTTCTGAAAAGTTATATTTCATGTTAGCCTGTCATAAACAATGGTGGTTCGAGCGCCAAATGTGAGACTTTGAAGAAAAACAGGATAGGAAAGAGCACATTGCTGCTGCCATGCTTATAATATAGAGTGAAAAGAAAAGAACTTATTCTAAAAAAAGGTTTTGGGTTCATCCTTTATTCCAGCTCAACAAGAACATGGCTTTTTTAAAGCTATATTTCCAACTATAGCCTCTTGTGACATGATGTTTAAAGACTATATGCGTAAGTCACAAGTAATAACTGAAACCAATAGAGTTATCTGGGATGTTCTTGTAAAAGAAGTTATGCCTGGGAAATTGTAAAGAGGTTACGCATAGCAGCTGGATTCAAAAAAGGTGGTATTTCATAAGATGTATAGGTACTCTAGATGGGAAGCACATTGAAATTGAAGAGAGTAAAATAAAGTGTATTTATAAACAAAAACAGTACTAATTTAAAAGAAATTGTTCTTATTGTAGTGTCCCAAGCATGCTGGTTCAGAGTTTTATAACTACAAAAGTTATAACAGCATACATCTGTTAGGAATTTGTGACTGGGATTACAAATTCATTTTTGTAGACATTGGAGCTCTTGGACGTGCAAATGATGGTGGCGTCTTTAAAAATTCCGTTTTGGGACAGAAATTTGAAGAAAATAAAATGAATGTTCCCTCTCCAAAAAAAATTATGGTGGATGGAAATCCTATGCCTTATGATTTAGTTGGAGACAAGGTGTTTCAACTAAGTCACTTTATGTTTAGACCTTATCCAGCTAGAGTCCTGTCGGGAGGAAGAAGAATATTCAACTTCAGATTGAGTAGAGCCCGAAGAATGATTGAAAACATATTTGGTATTTTGGTTCAACGATGGAGGGTATTAAAAAAGCCTCTAGAGTGTTGTGTAAAAAAAACCATTTCCATAGTTCAAGCATGTGTTGTGTTGCACAATTGGCTTAGAGAAACTGACAAGCAAAACTACATGCCAAAAGTGGTTGACAATAAAAAATTAAAAAAAGAACTTGCAGAATCAGCCTTGGCTAATGCAAATCTCCACTCGAGTCATTTTAGTGCAAAGCGATCTGTTGACAATAAAGACGAATTTTGTTCGTACTTCAATGGCGAAGGAGCGAGGGGAATTGATTATCAATATGGTATTGATTGTTCTTAATAATTTGTTAAACGGAAAAATCTGTCTGTAAATATTGAATGTAAAAAAAGAAATGAACTTTTAATTGAATGATAAGGTAGATTTAAATTTGTAAAAATATCCTGATCAATTAATAATTAATTCTGTAGTATTTTAATTAATAAATGAACTATATCTGAATTATATCTGTTGTGTTGATTAATGATTTTCATTAAATTCTTATCTAAATAATTCTAAAAAAGATAAACAAAAATAAAAAATGTTTTCGAGGTCGCCTCTATATAATTTTGTAAATTAAAATAGTTATAAAAATAACTGGTTTTGAAGAAAAGACACTAATCAATCTTTATTTAATTAAAATTTATTACTTTCTGTATCATCACTAATAAATACTATCTTCACAAGACTTTTAACATTTATAAAATTTTTTTTTTAAACAATGACAAATATTATAGATACATTTTTAGAGTAAATACTTAATTAATAAGAGGATTATTTGTGGGAGGTGATTTACAATCTTTTTTATAGTCAGTATTAACTCATTTTGTAATTTCCAATCCAAGATCTAATCTTGGTTCTTCAGGTATCGATCTTAATTTGCAAACTATATCTCCTGTCCAGTAATCTAGCTGATCAAGTACTGGTGGTTTTGGCATCTCTCTTCTGCTTTGTTTCATACTTTTAGCCATTACAAGTACGGCCTGCTGCATGGTAACATTACATATACTTTGTTTAAAAATGTTTTTTATGTTTGTCTGGAAAATTGTAATAATAATTTTGTGCAAACTTTGATGCATTGTTGTAATCACAACTTGATCGGTGGAGAGGTATTAAATAGATTATTTATTTGCAACGTTTCGTCCACCTGTTTTGTGGACCTCTTCAGGCTCAGTACGTAATGAAAAAATGATGTTTGAAGTAAGTCCGTCTCTGATCCAGGACTGTCAAAAAATTCTGTTTGTTGATCAAATTCTTGATCTCCCTCTCTTGTTTAGTGAAAACTTTGATGCATTGTTGTGATCACAACTTGATCGGTGGAGAGGTATTAAATAGATTATTTATTTGCAACGTTTCGTCCACCTGTTTTGTGGACCTCTTCATTGCAAATAAATAATCTATTTAATACCTCTCCACCGATCAAGTTGTGATTACAACAATGCATCAAAGTTTTCACCAAATAAGAGAGGGAGATCAAGAATTTGATCAACAAACAGAATTTTTTGATAGTCCTGGATCAGAGACGGACTTACTTCAAACATCATTTTTTCATTACGTACTGAGCCTGAAGAGGTCCACAAAACAGGTGGACGAAACGTTGCAAATAAATAATCTATTTAATACCTCTCCACCGATCAAGTTGTGATTACAACAATGCATCAAAGTTTTCACCAAACAAGAGAGGGAGATCAAGAATTTGATCAACAAACAGAAAATTTTGTGCAAAGTTATACAATAAATGAATTATTTAAATCTGAGTATTTCATAAAAATTATAGAAATATTCTTTACTAATTGAAGTACTGTCTGTAAAATTGGGTTTTAAATTGCTTTTATAAATAAATAAAGATTACTTGGAGGAGTGATGTAATCATCATCAAGTTCGGAGGACCCAGATAAATGTGACACAGGGCTTCGAGCTTCATCAGAGTACTCGTTTTGTCTAGGTTTATGTCTTTCTTGCGAACACTCGTCTCTATAACCGGTAACAGGAGCTACCGATTTATCTGGAGCGGCTAAAAAATAATTGAATAAAATCTTATTTATTGTGTTATTTATAATTAAAATTGAAAATTTGTTTACAAGAAATTCAATATACATTTTAAAATTTTTAAAAAAGCAATAATTTTACTTTTGTGAAGCATTAAAAGTTGTGATATAAGCTCCATTTTACTCATTTACTCATTCATGTGTGACTAAAAAGAAAATGGACAAACTTACCACTCTTTTGCACAACTTCTTTATCTTCACAATTACTCCTTTCATCTTCTGCTTCTTCTTCTGCATCTGAATTTGGTTCTGGGTCAACATTGGATACAGTTCTAATAAAAACATATCAAATTACTTGGTGCTAAATTATTGATAAATTTTGCAATTTTTTAACAAATTTATTTAATGGAAAGAATAAAAAATGTAATTATTGTTATGTATAGCATGAATAAAAATGAAGTTAAATTCGTCTACGATTTCAATATTTATCTTATATTACTAACAAAAATTTTATGTTAGATTTTCATTCATTTAATAGCCTACTTTGAACGAAGAAGACGATTTTTCTTAAACAGCATCTGCTTGTAAAACTTTCAAGTTGGCATATCCATTCTTACAGAACCACTCTTTTGAAGTGTTTCATCTCTTCTCAACATCTTTAGAAACGTGTCGGTTGAATTTTGTTTGAGCTTGGCCAACAGTTATTCTATCTGAAAATAATATTTTTATTTTTTTATATTTTAATTCATTTTAATTATTTTTTTTATAGTGTAACAGGGGTGGATTTAAGGATTTGTATGAGTCAATACAAATACCCACGGTGCATACTAAATCCTTACAACCTGTACTCATGCTGATATAAGCACTCGTCGAACTGCAACTCGTCGACCTGAAATAATAAAATGAGGAAATTGCGCGTGCGAATATGACTATACTTCGCGACGTGGTCGGCTAGTTCGTTTATCGGTAGTGAGTGTGAGCATTAAATCAGGATCGATTCGCAGGAACTCTAGGTTTAGTCAATAAAAATTAAATTAACAATTTAATAATTTATTATAAAAAATCTAAACCGAAAATACAAATTCCGAAATACGACTCGGTGTCGTTCAAATCAGTAAACAAAGAATCGTCAATGCTCTTTAAATCGAGCTACGCGCGCACACAACAACCTGCTGCTACCTGACGCGCGCGTGAGAAAAACAAAGATTATTACAATAACAGTGTACTGAATATACTCACACGCATCCACACTCACTCGCCTATTTACAATTAACTTCGGAATTAATCGCTAAGGTGAACCTCATACCAAGCCGTCAGGCAAATGCCAGGCTACGATGCCTACCAGCCGCAATAGCTACTACACTCGGGTTGCCGTGTAGCCGTCGTCAAGCGTTCCCGGCGTTGACGTGTAATGAACCAATAAATGCCACACTCTTCCACTACGGCTCTACACAACGCGCGACGCGAATGACAATAATTGCTTTGACTTCCGTAACGGTGAGGTTCCCCAAGATCTGCCATGAATCGATCTCCAGATCTTTGCGTGTCTGTCGGACGTCGGTCTGGTTCCCCGTGTTCCGCGGCTTCCAAAAGCCGGTTGATTCGTTGTGACAAAAGAATGCTTCCCAGGCGATGACAATCGATCCCGCACCTTCTGTCACATCCAACACTCTCTTCGACGACATGCTACCCCCAAGGAGTGCGATAATCCGTCTAACCGAAACGAGTTTACTTTCCTAAACGTGCGAACGCACGGACACGAACACTACCTGTGGCTTCCCAATTCCCGCTCTACCACCTCAGAGGTCCGCTCTGATCTGCGTTCGACAGTCACGTGACTCGCGCCAAATCCTAAATCATTACCGATGATTTAATTAGTCACTGGACTGTCACAATAGACAGTTCATTTTTTAATTATTTGTATGAAATCTTGCAATAAAACACTTTTAAATTTGCATTGTAATTAGAATAATACAATTTCATAATTAAATATTATATCTGAACATACCTTTTTGACCTTCACAATTGACTATTTCATTCCATAATGCATCTTTATTTAATGTTTTTCTTAGCTTTGCATCTGTCGTGTAATCCCACAGAGGTTTTCATCTTTCAATCTCAGCAATTAGTACTTCATGCTCGATATCACTTAAAGGTTTTGCTCGTGGTGTGTCATTTTTAACTGTATTAGATACAGAGTGCCGTTTCAAACTTTTTTTTTTTACTTGAATCTAGAAAACACAAACGATGTGCAAGGTTACTAGGAAGACATAAATTATTAGTGAATAAAAAATACTTGAAGAATACCTGATTGACATATTTATTCTTCTGACTGTGGGATTGCTGAGATGAAGCTGTTACAGTATTACTCCACTTTCTTTTTATTTTTTTATTTTTTTTTTATTTTGTCTCTGTTATTTGTCTGTCCGACCCCCGGCCCCCCCAGAGCTCGTTCCTGACAGGATATATGACTGTATTTATATCTTACTATATTATAATCGTTTAACAAGTCTACAAATTTCTTAAAATTTTTTTTTAAATATCTGAGTATAGTTTAACATTTTAAAATACAAATTTAAAAATACATTTTCAAGAGTCTGCCTACCTTGCTCAAGAATTCAACCCTATTAATACATTAATATTCAACTAACAATATTTCAATAAACAATTTAACATGGTCGGCGATTTGTTCTAGACGAAATACGGAAAAAATTCTAAAAATATTCTTTGTATCGTTTTACTTTTTTCCTTACTACTTTTCTAAGTTTTTTAACTATTCTTATACTTTAATATAGTTCTTATTTTTTCGTTGTTGTTATGGTTATTGAGATATTTAATAATAACCTAATAACCTCTCTATAAATCGATAAAAACTGTTCGACATTGTCACGGTCGGTGAAAACATCCGTCCATACGATCGATATCGATCGTCCGTGTGGACGTAGGCCAGCAGCCGACGGTCAGCTGCTGGCGGACCACTCCGAAACGGACCGACCGTTAGTGGTCGGACCGGGTGGAAAAGGGCGAAAGCACGACAGTCGGTCTTGGAACGCTAGAGCGAACACCTCGTTTTTCTCGTTTTTTTTCGATCGACGACCTGAGAAAGGAAGTACTGTTATTGCGATTCGCGACGAGTTAGATCTGGTGTGATACGATCCACGAAGTCGTGAAGAGTGTGTACTTGTACGAGAGTGTGTGTGCCGTCGTGGAAGACTACCACCTTTGTTTCCCAGAGATCTCCACCTGCGCTTCGAAAGGTTTGTACCCCTCGCGAGCGAGTGTGAATTGGGTGAAGGTGTGTAGCGTGATAAGGGAGAGAACCTGTGTATTTTTCTCTTCCATTCTCGGTTTATTTCCAGAAGTTTCTACGTGTGAATCCTCAACAGAACTCACACGTAGAATCTTGCGAGCTGGCGCGCGTAGTCACCAGGCAGAGTGTCTTGTTTACGTTCTGACTTTCTTTGTTCGGCTCCCTGCGCGATCGGCCAAACTTTCAATTTTAAATTCGAGGATCGCGACGATTGATTTTGTGATATTCTTTTTTTAGTTATACTTTTTCTTGTTAATAAATTGGTGATTAGATTCAATTGTCCTTTGAAAGTTGTTATTAAAAATGAAACTTTTTCTCCGTCAACATTTCCTCGCTTAGGATAATTTTTCTTGGAAAGTTTTATTTTCCTTGTTTACTTCTCGGCCTTGGGAATCACCCCACCAGCATTTGAGAGCTAGTTCGCGTACGCGTCTCCCCAAGCATGTCTTGATATTTTTTTGCAGGTACGAAGACAGCAACGGGAGTACTCGAGAGAGAGTACTCCGGGAATTTGATTATATACGGCTATTGATCCGACAACGAGGGTTCTCAACGTTGTTTTTCCCCGGACGAGCACCGTAACAAATTGGCACCCAACAACGTGGTGATGAAAATTTTGCGTTCGGGCACCGTAGAAATTGGTGCCCAACGACGCGCTTGATTTTTTTTTTAATTTTAGTTGAGATTACGTAGCGGTTGAGCTGCGGGAGACCGCTTGACGTGAGTGGCGGAAAAGAGCGCGCGACGGTGGCGTATCAACTGCCGGGTGGGGATTAATAACCCGACAGCGTGGTTTGTTTTCGCGAGCGCTGTGACCTTGTCCGAGTGTGGACAAGGAAATAATTTTTTTTGGAAATGAAGTCAGACACTGCAATAGCGGTAGAAGAGCGTGTGTTTACACACTCGGAGTCTTTCGAATTTTAAATTTGATCAACTCGTTTATTATTTGTGAATAGAAACAATTGTGAGGTCGTTTAAAATTTTTTTTGTGTGATTGTTGGAATTAGCAATTTTTGTCGGCGTATCCCGGAATTTTTCGACGGTAGCGACTCGAAATTGTAAGTTATATCAGAGAATTATTTTTTTTGTTTTTTTGGTTGGATGAATAGTCGGGAAATTTCTGTAGAGAAATTTACTCGACTGGCTATTAATCGAGCTTTATTTTTTTGGGTGCTTGAGTAAGCCGATAGAATTTTGTCTCGGGTATAGAATTTCGAGGGGCGCGAGCATTTTTCAGGAGTGAGAATTATTTTTCTTGGCAGATTATTTATTTATTTTTTTTTTTTTGGTTCTTTCTTACATTTGTTTCTAAGAGTGTGCGTGACAGTACAGCGTTGATGTGGCCATAGCGACACGCGTTGCAAAAATCTAATATCGGGCTGTTGTACCAGTCAAACCTATTTCTTGATTATTCTTATCATTTATTTTAGATAGCTGCTACTAACTAGTGTTTAGTAGCAACTGAAATTGTATTTTTGAGTCGTGTATGTGGTTTTTTTTTTTTTAGGACTCATAAATACAATAAAATTATTAGTATTGTTATTATTATTTTTTTTTCTTTTTCCCTGTGAGAATTTAGGAAAGGAAGAAAGATTAATAAATTAAGTACTAATTAGTAGGGACTAGTACTGTCATGAGTAGTTGGGCCGCAAAATTTTTTTTTGTTAATCTTCGCGCCCATGGTAGGGAAGATGGAAGGCGAGAAAAGGGAGGACAAAATTTTCTCCTGGATTTTGGCGGAAGGCACAGATGTAGTCATGGACGCCCTGGTTGAGCTCGAGCTCACAGCCGATGGATCCGTCTAAGATCGATGCGCTCATCTCCAGAAGTGGCTGCTGGATAATTACTCAGCGGATGATTTTGTAGCCACAGGAGACGATACAGGACAGAATGCAGCTGCCATGCAGGTTAAGCGCAAGCAGATGCGTGCATCATTCATCGCCACCACGATGTGGGAGAAATCGGGGTCCACGATCTTGGATCCAGATTATACACATTCTAGTGAGCACTCGTTCGCTGTCTTGCTTGAGGAGCCTCTAATTCAGCAAGCAGCGACAAGACTGCAGGAGTCCCACTCACGGAACCTGCGATTACCAGAGCAAGTGGGTGATCAGGACCGTTTACTGGCCATGGAGAGGGATGCCGATGCGCAAGACATACACTTGTTCAGGGAAATATCCGCTGAACTCAAGAGGCTGCATGGTCGGATAGACAAGATCGAGGGCAGACTCAGGGTCGAAGAACCTCGACCATAAAGAAACCTACACTCAAGGGGACTGGTTTCGAGTACCATCGAGCCAGAGCTGTTGGTAAATAACTCTATGGCCGATTACAGCATCTCCACGGAGAATGCTGGCCAAACGAACGATAGGGTTGGTTTTCGCGGCGCTTCGATCGCAGACAAGCGAAACAGCTCCAGCCCTATTAGAGACGCGTCTGTTCCTGACCAGAGACATCTGATACAGGAACCGATACAAGCACTACAGGAGAGGCTACACAGGTTAGACCGAGAGAAAACCACTCCTGTGATAACACAACCGATTATCAGCAACGCTTTCAAATCGGTAGATGTCGACGCTATAGTCCGGCGTTGGAATTTGAAATTCTCCGGTTGGCCAGAGTCAAGTCTGGAGCAATTTCTGTTGGATGTTGCAGATAACCATAGTCTAGCCAGACTGACAGACTAGCAGCTTTTAGATGCTTTACCGTTTCTACTGACTGGTGTTGCGACCACTTGGTACCGCAACAACAAGAAGCAGATTGCTTCATGGGACGACTTTGGTCGTTTAGCCCGAGAATGGTACGGTGTGGAAGACTAACAACAGGATGTGCGAGCTGAAGCTTTCGCTCGCACGCAGGGCGAGTCCGAACTAGTCAGGGACTACATTACTAATCTACAGTCGTATTTGTTGAAAATCAGGCCCGAGCCAGACAAGACTGAACAAATCGACTTCATTTTGAGAAATATGTTGCCGAATCTGCGCAAGCAAATCTGACGCAATGAGATTAAATCGGTGATAAGTTTAATGAACCAAGCCGTTGAGATCGAGCGTACCTCTCTCAACGAGGTTAATTATAGGCCATCGGCATTACCTTCAGCGTCTATGTGGCCTTATCTCGTCTATAAACAAAATAAGGCTGACAAGAAAACGAGAGTCAACGTGGCAGCAACTGCTGTTGCAACTGACAGCAGATCGGCTGCTGACTCGATAGTCAGCCACCTTGACATGTTCTTAAAAAAGCTCAAGGGCGGCAGGGACTTTGGGAAGCCAGGGGGCCCAAGGCCCCATAATCCGAGCAAAGGCGAGCAGTCCAATGCCAGACACAAGTCTGAAGGCGATAGAAGAGCCAGGAGCTCATCACCGAAACCAAGGATGAGTGAGGATAGAAAGAAGAAGAGCAACAAGCCAGTACTAACTCGCTGTTACTTCTGTAAGGAAAAAGGGCACATTAGACCCAAATGCCCAAAACGCCAGAGAAACGAAGTGCCAGCGGAATAGAAGTTAACTATTCCGCCGACGCGTCTTCCCAGTCATCACTCGGAGATGACGCACAGGCTTGTTCAGTGGATCTTAAGGACACTGAACAAGCAACAGACCAAAACATTCGGTCGCAGCAGACTTAGATGCGGAAACCAGATGGTGGTTACCAGTAAATATAGGTGATTTCCGCATCAGAGCGTTGTATGATCCCGAGGCATCACGTACAGTGATGGGGCCATGCGTTATCCAAATTGCAGCTGCGTGCAACCAAAAGATCGAGATTTATGCTGGCAAAAGTGCAAGGGTAGCTGACGGGCGTAGATGTCCTATCGCCGGATACGTCACATTACCTTTTGAGGTCGCAGGGGTAAAACGCGATCTCAAGATAGTCATCATGACCAATCTCGATGCTGATTGCTATTTAGGAGCTAACTTCATCTCGATTTGGATTTAAAATCGACTCTGGATTTAAAATCGGCTTACTATCAAGTTAAAACCAGAGTCGAGGCCAGTAATGGCGTTTACCGTGCCAGACATGGGCACATTTCAGTTCATGCCATTTGGCTTGAGTTACGCAGGAATGACTTTCCAGCGTTTGGTCGAGATGATGATCAGGGAGTTTGGCGAATACGCTTATGCCTACCTTGATGACATAATCACAGTGACCGAGGATTTTGAGACGCATCTCAGAATTCTTGAGGCAATCCTGGCAAGAATTAGAGAGGGAGGCCTGACGATTAATCGGGACGAGTGTAAGTTTAGCCAGTCAAAGGCAAAATCCTTGGGCGTCATCGTAAGCCGTGACGGTATTAGACCCTGTCCCGAAAGGTCGAAGCCATTCTGAAGTTTTTGGTTCCGACGAACCGTAAGAAGTTAAAGCGGTTCCTCGGAATGGCATCATGGTACCGAAAATTTATTAATAACTTTGCCGCAGTTGCAGAACCACTTACGAAGCTCACTAGCACTAGGGTGTGTTTCAAATGGGATGACGAGCAACAAGAAGCATTCGAGAGAATACTAGTGCTACTCGCGTCAGCTCCGGTCCTGGCGAGACCAGATTTTACAGTGCCATTCACGATTCAGACTGACGCCTCCGATACTGGGATCGGTGGCTGTTTGACTCAGATCATTGACGGTCAGGAACGAGTCATTGAATATTTCAGCAAAGTTCTGAATCCGGCACAGAGAAACTACACGGTCACTGAGCGTGAGTGTTTAGCTGTAGTTGAAGCTATCAGGAAGTTTAGGTGTTACGTTGAGGGTTTTAAATTTCACGTAATCACCGATCACAACTCCCTAAGATGGCTGCACAAAATGACCAATGCTACAGGCAGGTTAGCGAGATGGTCTCTGGAACAAAAGAGCTATGATTTTATGACAGAGTATCGTAAAGGCTCATTAAACGTAATTCCAGACGCCTTGTCACGAATATACGAGGAGGATGATGCAACTACTATTTCGGCAATGAGCTATCCAGTAGGAGAGCTGGACGACTGGTACCTGAACAAGATGAAGGTAGTTTAGAGGAACCCTGGGAAGTTCTTGAGATGGAAGGTCGTGAACGACAGACTCTATTATTATAAGTCTGACGACATCATCGAAGAAACAGTTGGAGACGATGACGCTTGAAAGTTGATCGTACCTATGTATCTACGGGAATCCGTGACTCGTGAAAAACACGATGAGCCTATGGAGGGTCACTTGGGCCGTGACAAGACACTCAAAAGAGTGACCCAAAAGTATTTCTGACCCGGCAATCGAACGGTGAAGTCGAGAGGCTCAACAGAACATTGAAGACAATGATTCGATGTTTCGTAGCCAAAAGGCAGCAGACGTGAGATGTACACTTCCCGGAGCTGGTTTGTGCGTACAACCAGGCAGTACATTCTGCGACGAAGATGAGTCCGGCCATGTTAAACATGATGCACCAGCCGAATGATTGCAGCACGGTCAGCAAGAACTTGGCAGAAGAAGCCGTGAGAAGACCAGGAAATGGCGCTTAAAGAACGGCAGAACAAACCTGGAGGAGCTGAAAAACTCCGAGAATTGGCCAAAGAAAATGCTCAAGAGCAGCAGGATCAAGCTGTGGCAAACTAAAACAGGAAACACCGAGAAGTAGTGTTCCAACCAGGTGATATGGTTTGGAGAAAAAACAAAGTTCTCTCGAGTAAGGCCAAGGGCTTTACTGCCAGCCTGGTAGCAAAGTACGCTGGTCCTTTCGTGGTCGTGGAAAGGTTGGGTTCCAACACCTACGCAATCCAAGACCAGGACGGAAACGATCAGAGGTCAGTAGCGGTCCAACAACTGAAGAGGCACATCCGGAGAGACAACGAAGAGTCTTCAAGCAAAGAGAGTCTACCACCGAGGGATACGAGTGAAAACCCTGAAGCTAGCGAGCGTCAGATAATTGTATAAAATGTACCGGAGTCCAGCGGGTCTTCGACTGAAGCATCCGCGCCTAGGTTAGAAACCACGAGCGAGGCTGATCGTCCGAACGAGAATGTAAACGATCAGGCTCAAACAACAACTTCGATTCCCGTGAAAAGGGGTAGAGGGAGACCCTGGGGATCAAAGAATAGGGAAACGATTCGTGCGGGAACGCCGTCGCCACGTTGAACCCGTGCGAAATGAAAATATTAGTTTACATTTCTCTGTCCTGTTGATCCATTTTTTCTTTTTCCTTGTATTTTCCAGATGGCAGAGAAGAAAATGGAGGAGCAGAGGTGGTCCTTGACGCCATTCACAAGAGTTGGCACAGGGGTCTACAACTTTGGAGTCTGGGCGAGCCTGGCGGCAAATCCTCGCCAGACACTACAGAGGCTTCTACATGTTTCTAGGGTCCTGGAGAGATCGGGACACCCAGAAATGTTTAACTATGTGCTTGACCAGATGCACCGGTTGACAAAGGCAAAGGCCGTTGAAGGAGTCTCTGCCTCAGCTCAAGTGGAGACCCGATTAGCCTATGGGCTGCCAACCTCTCCTCCCAAAACCTGGGGAGAAGCATGCGAGACCCTGGACGTCGTGTGCCAGCAGCTGGACGACCAGCTGGCAGCGGAGCAGGAGGACATTCACCTGTTCCAGGCTTACAAGGCGGCGTCGAAGGGCCAAGAACCAACTTGGGTCCACGAGGACTACTCCTCGTGGATTGAAGAGAGGAAAGAAAAGCTCTGACTCCTGGCCAAACATCGACAAGGAGTCGAGCAAAAGAAGACGCGAGGGAAGCTGAAGAAGAGATGGCCCGAGCCAGGGAGGCCTTGCAGAAGGCCAAGGAGGCCGAGAACTCAGCCATGAGACAGCTGGTCATGGCCAAATCCAAAGCACTATTTGCTTCTGGCCAAGCGAACAAGAACATGGCCAGAAACTACTATCAGGCCAAATTCGGCGTCAATTGCCAGATTTGTAGCTGGCCAAACGGGAAGGACCCCACGAAATGTCCGAACATTGGGGAACACCAAGACTTCCTCCGATAAATCAAAATAAATTAGTGTTTAGGCCAAGCCACTTCCTGTGCAAGGTCAAATAAAAATTGGTCAAATAACTTTCTCAAATCTCATACGAGAATCGTTTCTCGGTTAGTATACTCACCGAGAAGCAGGCCTATTCTCAGTTAGTACGTATCGTGAATGCGCTACGCGCACGTAATGAAAATCTAAATTTACAATTACAAAAATTAACTTATTAAGTTTATTAATTCAAAATAAATTGTTATGGAATAATAAATTATAAATTTGATATTGGAAATTCATGAAAAGTACATGATTATCCATCAAATTTGAGAAAGCACATTCCTGGTTACATGTTCTTTTCACCAACCTTTAATGGTGATTAGAATTAATTGTCCTTCGAGAGTTTTTATTAAAAATGAATCTTTTCCCCCACTCAACATTTCCTCGCTTAGGATAATTTTTCCTGGAAAGTCTTATTTTCCTTGTTTACTTCTCGGCTTGGGGAATCGCCCCACCCACTGCCGGCATTTGAGAGCTAGTTCGCGTACACGTCTCCTCAAGCATGTCTTGATATTTATTTGCAGGTACGAAGACAGCAACGGGAGTACTCGGGAGAGAGTACTCCGGGAATTTGATTATATACGGCTATCGATCCGACAACGAGGGTTCTCAACGTTGTTTTTCCCCGGACGAGCACCGTAATAACACAAAGTTTCTTTTTGTTATTACATTGAATTAAAATATACAAATTTTTTGAAAATTGTTTAAAAAACCCAAAGCACCGTGCAAGTACCTCCTGGGTGGTGTGGAAATCTGCATAATGGAAGTAAAAAATATAAGTATTGAAAATTTTAATAACTATTTTATATTATAATTTCATTTCATAATATCGTTTAATTTACTTCAGTTATAAATATTTAATATATAATTCATTTGTACCTCAAGTATATACTTACGAGGAGATGGTTTGTCCTTTGGGACCTGGATTTTCATGAAACTTTGCAACCAGTTTTTATTCATCATAAAAACAAGCCCTTCTGTGTTCTTTTTCCAGAATGGGCCTTTTTCACCTACTTCCCATACAACCCCTGTGTTAAAAAGTAGGGTGTTTCCTCTAAAAAGCCGTTTTTAACCTCATTTTCAAAAAATTCTTCCTTGGACCGTATTGCACTTAGAAATATCTGGAACCTCGCATTTTTTCTTTTTTCCAAGTACTTTTGAATAAGAATTATAAAAAAAATTTTTTGAATGGTTTGATCTATGAAAAATTAAGGTTATTAAAGTCGATTTTTAGTATATTTGGGTTAAAAAATACAAGATCATTTAAAAAATTTTTTAAATATTTTTTTCGTGCTTAGAAAAACAAATAAAATGTGAGGTTCCAGATATTTCTAAGTGCAATACGGCCAAGGAAGAATTTTTTGAAAATGAGGCCCAAAACGGCTTTTTATAGGAAACAGCCTACTTTTTAACCAGGGGTTATATAGGAAGTAGGTGAAAAAAGGCCCATTCTGGAAAAAAAACACTGAAGGGATTGTTTTTATGATGAAAAAAAACTGTGTGCAAAGTTTCATGAAAATCCAGGTCCCAAAGGACAAACCATCTCCTTGTTGGTGTTTATTTTGTATATATAGGGGGTAGGCGAGCGAAGCGAGCAGGGGAGAACCCCCTAGTATGTGCGTGCGCGCGCGCGTGTGTGTGTGTTTAACATTGATTTATTATTATCATTCTTTTTTTTGTGTAAGGTGTGTTCTTGACTTAGCACTTAGCAAAAATTGCCTGTGATCCTCGACCTAACTGTGATCACTGATGAATTATAAATGACTAAAATTTGTATATGGCTGTGTACCCTAGCATAATGTGATAAAGAGATCTAAATTAAATGATCTATCAAGCTAGTGTTACCTTCTTGGAGGGGAGGAGTTATTTTTTTTTTAAATAAATTACCCTTGATATAAACTAAGAATTAGAATTTTTTGAAAATTCATTCACGGGCAGTGGAAGGTAAAGTCGGAGGAGAATCGAAAGATTCTCGATCCCTTACGCTATGGTTGGCGCGAATCTTATCCATCTCTCAAATTCGAGAGAATGCAGAAAAGAGATTTATTTATAAAAATACAATCATCTTACGATGAAAGATCGTTAAAAATCAAAATTTGAAAAAGAAAAAAATTTGACTCGAGAACCAGGATTGGAACCCGGGATCTTCCGATTACCGGTCGGGTGCTCTACCAACTGAGCTATCCTTCGAGGCCACAAATCAAACACTAATTCGGAAGTCAAAGATTTTTCTCTCTCCAATCTTGATTTTTATAAGCTGCTATTCAGCCCGAATTTTCAAAAAATTTTAATTCTTAGTTTATTGAATTCGTTGAAGGTGATTGAAGAATATTTCAAAAAAAAATTTACTGTCATTGTTATTCGCTGCTCGGGCTGAATAGCAGCTTATAAAAATCAAGATTGGAGAGAGAAAAAGCTTTGACTTCCGAATTAATGTTTGATCGGTGGACTCGAAGGATAGCTAAGTTGGTAGAGCATCCAACTGGCAATCGGAAGGTCCCAGGTTCAAATCCTGTTTCTCGAGTCGAATTTTTTTCTTTTTCAAATTTAGATTTGTAACGATCTTTCATCGTAAGATGATTGTATTTTTATAAATAATAGTGTGTTCACAGTGGCAAGTCCAA
Organism: Encarsia formosa; assembly: GCA_038277355.1. Classification (NCBI taxonomy): domain Eukaryota; kingdom Metazoa; phylum Arthropoda; class Insecta; order Hymenoptera; family Aphelinidae; genus Encarsia; species Encarsia formosa. Next base: position 33,469,271 of record CM076187.1, read on the forward strand.
GCCAAGGCTTATAAAATTTTCCCGAAGACGCGATAGCCAATCGAAATGCCTAATAAATTTAACAAGGGGACTTGAATACCTCATTTTATGGGGTGAGTATTATACGATTGCCTACTAAACAAACGAAAGTACTTATAAGATTAATACAAATGTAATGCAATCCAAAAGCTAATTATTTAAAACTGCTTTTATAAAAGTCGCGTTTTACTATCCTTTATACTCCTTGACCACAGGAAGCATCGCGCGTGCAAGCTTTTTACAAGTGCTAAGTCTGCGTAGACTTTGCTAAATTTGAAAAAAGCTTCAATGAATCACGAGAAGAATTAAGGATCTGCATGAAGAATGAACCATTTTTTATATGATCCAACACTCAAAACATTAAGATCTATTTTTTTTTTTTTCTTTTTTGGACTGAAAAACAAACATATTTTTTTCAGCAAGAAAGAGAACAAATTTTTTTAAAGTAATCGGTTGACTTACAGTACCGTAGACAAGCTTTAAATCAAAGCTAGGGTTAAGAAGCGAAAGGTTTTCTAAAACGTAACAGATGTAAAAAAATCTACGATTTTTCTCGGATAGTCTCAGCTCGAAAATTGCAACATGCTCGTTCGTCCTAAGGCCGATCACCGAAACTTTGCGTTTGCGTGTACGACGCTAGCGCAGGTAGGGGCGTGAGACTGTAGCTAAAAATCGTAGCTTTTTTTTATCTTTTAGCGGGTATGTACATATACCTCAGTATACGGAGGCTCCTTGCGTCCGCTCGTGCGTCCGTCCATCGGCATCCTGAAGTATAGGTATAAAAACTGCTGCTGTGTCGCTTCGTAAGTCCGTTGTCGCAAGCCTGCTGTGATTGGCTTAGCTCATGCTTGCACGGAGAGACTTTGAACTCAGTTGAGTCACGACCGCACTCTTGATTCGGCTCTGCTATTTCACGGCCGCGCTCGGCTCTGTTCAGCTTAGACAGAGAGATCACAGAAGATCACCAAAGTCACCTCGAAGAAAACTCAAGTCAAGTTCTCGAAAACGATCCCCGGATATACCCGTCATCGGTGACCTGGGTTTCCAGGTTGAAATTCGTACCTTAAAGTTGACGACCGATCATCAAAGTTACCTCAAAAAAAAAATTTTAACCGATCTCTTGGAGATGATCCCCGGGTCTACCCGTCATTGGTGACCTGGATGTCCAGGTCGAGATTTGGGTTAGCGAGATCACTAAAGTCACCTTGAAAAAAATTTTTACCTTATTCTCGAAGACGATCTCCGGGTATATCCGTCATCGGCGACCCAGGTGTCCAGGTCGAAATTCGTACCTTAAAGTTAACGACCAATCACCAAAGTCACCTCGAAGAAAATTCGAACCAAGTTCTTGAAGATGATCCCCGGGTATACCTGACGTCTGCGACCGGCCGCGATGGCTCTCGGATATGCTCTCCGAGCAGTGTGACTACCAGTCTATACAAAAAAATAAATTTTCTACACAAAATAATCGAATTTTTTTTTGTTGGATGCTATCGGGTAAGATCTAACATTATTCTGCTCCACTCGACTCAGCTCAACTCAGCTCAGCTCGCTCTGGCTTGGCTCGGCTCAGCTCAGCTCGATCTGGCTTGGCTCGGCTCAGCTCGACTCGGCTCAGCTCGATCTGGCTCTGCTCGGCTCGGATCAGCGCGCTCTGACTCTGCTTAGCTCGGATCAGCTCGGTCTGGCTCTGCTTGGCTCGGATCAGCGCGTTCTGACTCTGCTTAGCTCGGATCAGCTCACTCTAGGGTATCATGGGGTAATCAGAGTGTGGGGTTATATAGAAGCTTTTTCGATTTTTTGCATAAATATCTAAAATTAAAATAACTTTATTCTATAAGTATTTGCTGCAGCGCATTTTTCTGCGCAGAAAAGAAAAAATAAAACATTATAAATTTTTTATTAAATATCTTTAAAACTCACACTTACTTTTTGATCAGTTGTTAGATTACTTGGACACCACTGTGTAAAATTCGAACACGGGGGTAATTGCAGCGTTTTTTGTGGGTGATAGGAGTGTTTCGTACTTGTATTATTATTACACAATCAACTAGTTATCTCATTCACAAATACACTTGAATATATTAAAACTGTGACAGGTAGATCGCCAAATTATTTTTCAATACTTATTCCACTGATTCTGTCCTTTTTTCGTATTTTGTATCATTCAAACATGCAAGGCCACGGCAGCACTACTTTTTTCTTCTTCGTCCTCGAGTATGTAACCACATTGTGGTTATATTTGTGATCTACTATTATCTAATATATTTTAATAAACATTTATTACAATTTTTTTTATCAATACTACTCGAAAAAGTCATAATTTTATTGTTGAAAGCGGAGCACTCTCCAACCAGTGTATTTTACAATCGTAGGTAAGCAGCAGACAGCCCAAGCAGTTTTGTACGTACCAAAACTCTGATGTTACCCTACGAAAAGTGCTGCTGTCACTGCTTGGATCATTTCTTGATTTATTTAATAATTAACTAAAAATAAATAAATAATTTGTACTCAAACAAAGCTTGAACCTTAATTTTTTAACTAGGCGTATCAGTTTTTTAATTTTCGATCATTTACATTGAATTTTAATAATAAAAGGTCAGCTGAAAAACGTTTTTTCCTCACGACTCGGTTAGAGTGAGTTTTAAAGATTTTTAATAAAAAATATATAATGTTTTATTTTTTCTTTTCTGCACAGAAAAATGCACTGCAGCAAATACTTATAGAATAAATTTATTTTAATTAAAGTTATTCATGCAAAAAATCGAAAAAGCTTTTATATAACTCCACACTATGATTACCCCATGATACCCTAGAGTGAGCTGATCCGAGCTAAGCAGAGACAAAGCGAGCTGATCCGAGCCGAGCAGAGCCAGATCGAGCTGAGCCGAGCTGAGCAGAGCCAGATCGAGCTGAGCCAAGCCGAGCAGAGCCAGATCGAGCTGAGCCGAGCTGAGCAGAGCCAGATCGAGCTGAGCCGAGCCGAGCCAAACCAGATCGAGCTGAGCCGAGCCGAGCAGAGCCAGATCGAGCTGAGCCGAGCCGAGCAGAGCCAGATCAAGCTGAGCCAAGCCGAGCAGAGCCAGATCGAGCTGAGCCGAGCTGAGCAGAGCCAGATCGAGCTGAGCCGAGCCGAGCAGAGCCAGATCGAGCCGAGCCGAGCTGAGCCGAGCCAGATCGAGCTAAGCCGAGCCGAGCCAAGCCAGATCGAGCTGAGCCGAGCCAAGCAGAGCCAGATCGAGCTGAGCTGAGCCGAGCCAAGCCAGAGCGAGCTGAACTTAGCTGAGCTGAGTCGAGTGGAGCAGAATAATGTTAGATCTTACCCGATAGCATCCAACAAAAAAAAATTCGATTATTTTGTGTAGAAAATTTATTTTTTGGTATAGACTGGTAGTCACACTGCTCGGAGAGCATATCCGAGAGCCATCGCGGCCGGTTGCAGACGTCAGGTATACCCGGGGATCATCTTCAAGAACTTGGTACGAATTTTCTTCGAGGTGGATTTGGTGATTGGTCGTCAACTTTAAGGTACGAATTTCAACCTGGACACCCGGGTCGCCGATGACGGATATACCCGGGGATCGTCTTCGAACATAAGGTAAAAATTTTTTTCGAGGTGACTTTAGTGATCTCGCTAACCCAAATCTCGACCTGGACATCCAGGTCACTGATGACGGGTAGACCCGGGGATCATCTCCGAGAGATCGGTTCAAATTTTTTTTCGAGGTAACTTTGATGATAGGTCGTCAACTTTAAGGTACTAATTTTGACCTGGGAACCCAGGTCACCGATGACAGGTATACCCGGGGATCGTCTTCGAGAATTTGACTTGAGTTTTCTTCGGGGGCTGACCTAGCTGGGCAAAGCCGAACGGAGCCGAGCGTGGCCACGGAATGGCTGAGCCGAATCAAGAGTGCGGTTGTGACTCAACCAAGTTCAAAGTCTCTCCGTGCAAGCGTGAGCTAAGCCAATCACAGCAGGCTTGCGACAGCGGACTTACGAAGCGACACAGCAGCAGTTTGTATACCTATACTTCAGGATGCCGACGGACGGACGTACGAGCGGACGCAAGGAGCCTCCGTATACTGAGGTATATGTACATACCCGCCAAAAGATAAAAAAAACCTACGATTTTTTTCAGACAGTCTCACGCCCCTATCTGCACTGGCGTCGCACACGCAAACGCAAAGTTTCGGTGATCGGCCTAAGGACGAACGAGCATGTTGCAATTTTCGAGCTGAGACTGTCCGAGAAAAATCGTAGATTTTTTTACATCTTTTACGTTTTAGAAAACCTTTCGATTCTTAACCCTAGCTTCGATTTAAAGCTTGTCTACGGTACTGTAAGTCAACCGATTACTTTAAAAAAATTTGTTCTCCTTCTTGCTAAAAAAAATATGTTTGTTATTCAGTCCAAAAAAGAAAAAAAAAAATAGATCTTAATGTTTTGAGTGTTGGATCATATAAAAAATGGTTCATTCTTCATGCAGATCCTTAATTCTTCTCGTGATTCTTCGAAGCTTTTTTCAAATTTAGCAAAGTCTACGCAGACTTAGCACTTGTAAAAAGCTTGCACGCGCGATGCTTCCTGTGGTCAAGGAGCATAAAGGATAGTAAAACGCGACTTTTATGAAAGCAGTTTTAAATAATTAGCTTTTGGATTGCATTACATTTGTATTAATCTTATAAGTACTGTAACAGTGCTCGTCCGGGGAAAAACAACGATGATCCGCGTTGTCGGACCAGCAACTGTACAAGTATAAAACTCCTGAGTTCTCGCTCCTGCAGCCATTGCCAGTACCTGCAAATAATTAAGTAGACATGCTTGGGGAGACGCGTACGTGGACTAGCTGTCGAATGCCGGCAGTGGGCGGGGCTATTCCCCAAGCTAAAATCAAAATAAAACAAGTTTCCCGGAATTTATAAATTCCCTAAATGAGGAAAAGTCGAGCGGAGGAAAGAGATTCGGTTTTTAATAAAAAACCTCAGAACAACAATTAATTTTAATTTCACAATTTATTATTTAAAAGAATAACGAAAAAAAAAAATGATACAAAAATTAATTATCGCGATTCTAGAATTAAAAATTTAAAGTTCGGCCGATCGCGCGAGTGGCCGAACAAAGAAAGTCAAAAGTAAACAAAGTAATCTGCCGGGCGACTACGCGCGCCGGCTCGCAAGTTTCTACGTGTGAGTTCTATCGAGGATTCACACGTAGAATCTTCGGGAAATAAATCCAGACGGGGAGAGAACAATCTACGGATTCTCTCCCTTATCACCCAGCACTCCTGCACACACACGCTTCACACTCGTTTTCGGGGGGCACAAACCTTGACGCCGCGCGGGTGGAGATCTCCGTGGAGCAGGGGTTCCGGGATTTCTAGCTTGTACACCACAAACTCGTACACTAGAACACGCCACACTCTCAGCGACTTTGCGAGTCGTAATTGACAAAAAAAACTCTTCGCGAGCCGTGATCACAACTTTCTTTATTTCGACAAAAAAAGAGAACGAGAGAGAGACGGAGTGTCTAGCCTAAACTATCGAAGTGGACTGGTGCGCTTACGCCTCGTTCCAGCTGGTCCGACCGTTAACGGTCGGTCCGTTCCGGAATGGTCCGTCAACAGCTGACTGGCGGCTGCCGACTTGTGTCCACACGAATAATTACCGATCGTGTGGACTTATTACTTCACCGACCGTGACAGTACTTTCGTTTGTTTACTAGGCAATCGTATAATACTCGACCCATAAAATGAGGTATTCAAGTCCCCTTGTTAAATTTATTAGGCATTTCGATTCGCGTCTTCGGGAAAATTTTATAAGCCTTGGCTTGGACTTGCCACTGTGAACGCACTATTATTTATAAAAATACAATCATCTTACGACGAAAGATCGTTAAAAATCTAAATTTGAAAAAGAAAAAAATTCGACTCGAGAACCAGGATTTGAACCTGGGACCTTCCGATTGCCGGTTGGATGCTGTACCAACTTAGCTATCCTTCGAGTCCACAGATCAAACATTAATTCGGAAGTCAAAGCTTTTTCTCTCTCCAATCTTGATTTTTATAAGCTGCTATTCAGCCCGAGCAGCGAATAACAACGACAGTAAATTTTTTTTTGAAATATTCTTCAAACACCTTCAACGAATTCAATAAACAAAGAATTAAAATTTTTTGAAAATTTGGGCTGAATAGCAGCTTATAAAAATCAAGTTTGGAGAGAGAAAAATCTTTGACTACCGAATTAGTGTTTGATTTGTGGCCTCGAAGGATAGCTCAGTTGGTAGAGCATCCGACCGGCAATCGGAAGGTCCCAGGTTCCGATCCTGGTTCTCGAGTCGAATTTTTTTCTTTCTCAAATTTTGATTTTTAACGATCTTTCATCGTAAGATGATTGTATTTTTATAAATAAATCTCTTTTCTGCATTCTCTCGAATTTGAGAGATGGATAAGAGTCACGCCAACCATAGCGTGAGAGATCGAGAATCTTTCGATTCTCCTCCGACTTTACCTTCCACTGCCCGTGAATGAATTTTCAAAAAATTCTAATTCTTAGTTTATATCAAGGGTAATTTATTTAAAAAAAAATAACTCCTGCCCTCCAAGGAGGGTACATGGTTGTGACGATATGAGTAATAAAAATAGATAATTATATAACACTGTTACGTGACAATTAAATAAACTGTTTATTTTAGTTAAATACTGTTAAACTTAGTTAAATATTGTTACGTGACAATTAAATAAAATCGTGTATTCTCGCGCGAGTGTGCGTGCATGTGGATGAGGGGTCCGGTCAGCACTTCGGATTTCAGCTGCCGCTGAATGCTGCTCCTGCACTTTTGATGGGAAGAAATCAAGGTGGCGGGGGAAGGATTTAGATGCAGCGAGAAGGAAGAGCGCCGGACGTCGAGTCAGTATGAAATATAATTAAATAGCGCAAAGATCGCGAGCATTATTAAAGTTAAGCTAATTACCTAATACTATATTTGCCCATTTTGACCTATCATTTTTTAATTTTAGATTTTACTCCCTAATAATCATAAATTCGTTGATCTCAGCATCCGATAATTGTAACCCAGTGTATTTGATTTTGACCTAATAAAGCCTATTTTAAAAGTAACTTGCCAGTGAGTGAATAAAATAATTGAACCTATTGTACCTACGTCTGAGAGACTAAGCAGAATACGAACACATCGACCAGTTACCTGCGAGTTTTGGATCCAGAATCGAGGTAACGAGTTTAGTATAAAATTTTAACTTTATTTAATTAGTAGTTCGCGCGTTCCTGTCGTCACACAAGGGGTGCCGTTCACCCCCGGTTTTCCCCGCGACTCCTTCCCGGGTCTGCAAAATTAGGAGCCGGTTATATGTCCATGGGGACATATAACAAAATTGGTAGCAGAAAGCGTAGTAAGGCCCCCCGCGGAGCGCGCATTAAACTTAGAGTATAAAAAAAAATAAATAAATATTTTTTTAGTTTTAGTGCTTGAATTTTTGCCAAGACGAGTCACTCGCCCAACGGTCTTGTAGTTTAAGATTTTAGTAATTTTAAGTTGGAAAGAAGTTGGGTTTAAGCTCGCGCATAAAACTTTATTCGGAGTGATTTTCTTTTTTTTTAGGAAATAATCAATTCTAATAGGACCGTGCGTGATTTTTATATCAGGCCGAATTAGAATAATTTTAGTGCGACGAAAAAATCAGAAAAAAATTTAAAATAACCGAAATCATCCTACGATGCGAAAAGTCTCGAGTTACATCCGGTGACGGAAAAAGTGTAGCTCGTGCAGCTGCACATCATTTAAGCTTAAGTAAAACTTATATTCACGTTATAAAGTTCAAGAAAATTTTTAAAATTATAATCTTCTTTTGATAATTTAAACCCCCTTGTTTGGGACCTTATACAGTGTAATTGAAAAAAATAGGAAAAATTTCTTTTTTAGAGTAATTAGAGCTAGAACTTTGAATTTTTATTTTAGGCTAATAACTTTTCCCTCGTGCCAGGACAGTGCGTAGGCTACCGTCCTGTAGTTTAAGTTTAGTATTTAAGCAGTTTAGTAATTAGAATTATAAATTGTGCAAAAAAAAAAAATTTTAACCCTTAAAGTACACACGGGGTCCAAAATACCCCACATAACTATCGTTATCGGGTGACTGCACGGCTGTCTGTATAAAGAAATACTTAGTCGCTTTATTTTATGCACACTTTTATTATAACTTACAGAGTTTAAATTTTACACTAGAAATAAATTTGATTGTAACAAAAAAAAATAATAATGATAATAATAAATAGAAAATAAAAAGAAAAAAGGAAAAACCTTTTAAAGCAAAGACTCAAATTTTCCAAATAACAATTTTTGAAGGTTACTTTAAATATTACTCTTGAGGTCAAACCCTATTTTTCCAGGGGTATGAATTTTCAGTGCATAAATTCGATTTCAATTTTCAAATTGGAAATTTTTGGAATTGCAATTTCAATTATTTCCAGTTTCACCTTTCAGATTTGGTAATTTTCTCAATTCATTTTTTTTAAGCTCAACCAAAGCTGTTGACTTTAATGCTAGAACAGGTTCTTATTTAAAATAGAAAAAAAAAACAGAGGTAACGATTTTAATAATAAACTCAAGAAATTACTCTGCATAAATTTTAATTTACACGAAAAAATAAAAAAATAAAAATTTTTTTTTGCAATTTTTCCCTCGGCTATTTCAAATTTCGATTCTACAGAGAAAGAAAATATATTACAAGGCGGAGACATTAAATTGAGGAGACCCAAGTGACCGAGAGAAGAAGTGCGCGCAAGTAATCGCCGTTTCACTTCATTCTCCCGTTCGTATGCCCCCTACCGTGCAGTCCCCCACCGTGGAGTCGCAGTAGCACTAAGCCATTTCTTCTTTGTGCCGCTGTCCGCCTATCGGCGTTTCACTCCATTCTCTCCTTCCGAGCGCCGAGCTGACCGGAGAGACACCCGACCTATAACCGAAATGCTTTAGACGCTACTTTAAATTCAATAGTATTGGCAATCGCTACTTTGAAAATAAATTTTTTTTTAGTAGTAATAGCATTAGTAATATTGATAGGAGATAGTGCTTAATTAATTTGATGGATTCAATAATTAATAAAAAAAATTACTATAATTAATTTAATTTAATAATGATTGATAATATAATTAGTATAATTATAACGCATATTTAATAATAATTAATTTAATAATAATTAATTTGGTAGGTTTGATAAAATATCGTGAATATTACCGAGTACAAAAAAAAGTAATAAGAGAGAGGAAGCCGCGCGCTACTGAGTCCGACCACTTCCCACCCTTGTGTGACGTCTGACTAATTCTTGACCTATTTTTACTCGCTACCCTTTTGGTGGCTGACCATCCCTTGACCTATTTCACCCGCCTGTGTGTTTTTTTTTTTTCTTTCTTTTTCTGACCACGTTGACCTACTCTACTCGCCTGTTTTCACAGTCGAATAAGTAAATAAAGAAAAAGGGGTCCTCATTCTCCTATCACCGTGTGGGTTCCCTGACTCGTGCCCAACCGGGAGTTCCGACCAAGGGGCGTTGTAAGCGACCCCGACTGGGGAATTGAATGCAAGGCGGCGCAGTGCGCCTCTACAGCCAGGAAGGACTAGCCCTTGGGTTTCGGATCTTCCTGCGCAATCAATTCGAATTAAGAATCATCCGGATCGAGTTGACACTATATGCAGACGACCTAGTTGTCTATCACCGTTAAAGATAGACCCAGACCGAATCTCGAGCACCTACACCGGTAGTTCTTCCGTACCCCTAGTCCTTGGACAGTGGAGTGGCAGCTAAGCTGGTGTCTTTTGGGACCCCACGAGATGACCGGCGGGACAAATGCCAACGGGCAGGGCCAGCCTGACCTGACCCGAACCATGGGTACGACATTGCTGGCATTGACTAACAGTCTCTGCCTGCAAAATGCCATCGCGGTTCTGAGTACCTACGATGGCAGCAATATACCCCTCAAGGACTTTATCCAGGATGTCTGGAATGGAGCAGACTGCGTCTCCGACGAACACAAGGAGGGGTATAAGCGGGCTGTTCTAAGCAAACTGAGGGGTGCAGCAAAAGACTGCGCTTGGGGGCAAGACTTTGCTGACGTGGAGGAAATATGCAGCCACCTAAAAAAATGTTTTGCCCCCGGTAAGGGCTTCGCCTATTACAACAATAAGCTCCACACCCTGCATATGAAGCAAGGTGACTCGGTCGGGGGATTCAAGGACCATATTAACATTCTCCTCCGGTGTGCCAGGTCGGCTTTGAAGGAAGAGAAGAAGGAAGAATATCATGAGAAGATGATGGTGCCCTTGACCGAAGCTGCCGTGGATGTCTTCATCAAGGGACTTCCCGCAAGCCTCAGCCAATGGGTGGATTCCAAAAAACTTACCAAGTTGGAAGACGCCTATGAGGAGGCCGTGCGACTCGAGTCAAGGATGGACGCCTGTATCATCCCGGATGCCCGCCAGAGATCCAACTACTACCAACCCGATGGGCGGAGACAAGACTCTCGCTATGGAGCGGAGAGCCAGACTGCCTACGTAGGATGGGTGCAAGAGGCGGGGACGCGGGCGAGTGGTACCCGTGGTCTGAACAAAGCCAGCTGCAGGAGCAGGAGGAACCATGGCAGGGACTACCACCTCAGTGTGCTGAGACTGCCTGCGAGGTCTATTACCAACAGCCCTACCAGGCTTACCCAAGCCAAACACCCCGGTATACGCAACCAGGACCCCCCCTCCCCCCCTTCCCCAGTTCCAGACGCAGAACGGACCACCTTAACCGCGTCAACAATACCCCCAGGGACAGCGATACCCCCGAGCTCCGGTACCGAATCTGCAAGCCCCCCAGGGGTATTGGCAACCGCCCCCTGGGCATAATCCCAATTACGGACCACCCCGAGTGAATTACCGACCGCCTGGCCCACCCCGACCAAAAACTTATGACCCTGACCGTAGTCAACAGAATAAAGTGCCCACCTACCAATATCCCCGATATGGGCCCCCTAATGGCTGGCCACAAGGCCCGCGGATGAATACCCCTATGGGACAACCTACGATGAGGGAGCCACCTCCCCCGAGCCGTAACCCAGCCATGCCTCTGGTGCAGTGTCAACCTGTAACCGTGGAGGACCTACGACCTAATCCCCCATACCAACAGCCTTTAAACTGGCTGGAGGCTCGCCCAACTATGGTGGCGAGCCAGCCTCAAGGACCCTCCGGGCCACTGGTGAACCAACCAGGCCCCCCGCAGGCGGCACAGACCATGCAAATTCAAACCAAGGGAGTACCATCCACCTTGCGGTCTGCCCGTACGCTGCGGAGCTTGCAATAGACCCCGACCCGGGCACCCACATCCGAGTATATCTCCCGCAGGAGCAAAGACATCTGGTGCTCATGCTGGACACGGGGTCCGCCGTCAACTTGATCAAGCTTCAGGCGCTCCACCCGGATGCCCAGGTAGAAACAGCTTGGCCATCCCCTTGGTGGGAATCGCAGCCCAGGAAGTAATGACCTTAGGCATCACCTGGATACCCATAGGCGACCAACCTACTCTCTTCCATGTCGTGCCAGACCAATTCCCCATTCGGTATGACGGAATACTGGGTCGAGTATTCTTAAAGCAGAATGAGGCCGTAATAATAGGTCACCCCGGGTTTTGAAAATTTAGCAGCATTAGTTTTTGATATTTACCTTTAGGTAACTAGAATCATTAATTTTTCTGATATTTACTTCTGGTAGCTAAGGTCCTACCTTAAGGATTCTTCATTAAATTGCAAATTTTTCGGTTGATCAGAACCATGTTTGGATAATATAAAAAACAATTTTCAAAATTATGATAGTGTAAATGACATTCATGAAAAATATACTGACGTATTTACAAAATTGAATGATGATCCAAAATCGATTTTTAATCTAATAACTAAAATTCCAATGGTATATACTTCATAGATGGTCCAGGAGGCATTGCTAAAACTTTTCTTTATAAAACTTTAATTTATTTTTTATGTCGAAAAATAAAATTGTTTTATTTACGGCATAGATGGATATAGCTTCCATTCTGTTACCAAAAGGTATGACCAGTCACAAAACTTTTAAATTACCGTTAATTTTGATAATCTTTTTTAAGGAATGAATCAGACAAAAAAAATTACGCGAATGTGACATCATCGTCTGAGATGAAGCATCTATGATTAAAAAAAAGCATTAGATATCGTAGATATGACTTTACAAGAAATTTGTAGAAATAAGTTACCTTATGGAGGTAAGTTAATAGTTTTAGGAGAGATTTTAGACAAATTCTTCCAGAAGTAAAAAGAGGGAATGAAAAAATGATTGTATCAAATACTATTAAACTTAGTAATTTATAGAATAGTTTTTCAGAAAATTTAAATTAAACTAAAAATATTAAATGTAATTTACACACAGAAAGAGTTATCGACTGAGTCCTGTCGTTTCTGACAGCACAGTCCAAGTACAGCGCTGTCCAGTTCAACTCGACGCTTTTCTCGTTCAAATCAGCTCCAGCCTCAATCAACATTTCTTCTCATGTTTTTCTCCTTCTTTTCTAAGCAACAAACAAGGCAGCTTGATAATCTACTTCAATTTGAACCAATTCAAAATCTTTTTGATTAGCCGACATGGGATCGTCGTAATACACATAAAGATGTCGTCAAACTCATCTCTAGAAAGATTTATTCAACCCAAAGACGCACTCTCCTGCCCAGTCACATCGATGTCTAGGACTACGCGCGATGCCTCTTTTCCCCCACGCTCATCACCACGATGTACACCTGCAAGGAAGGGAGCACCACCACCACCGACGCGTCCCCAGATCCATCGGCTGCGGCGCCACTCATCAAACAACCGGTCATCAGCAACATCAGGCCAGCCTGTCAGAGCCACCGAGCCCACTGCCCACCTGCCGATCACAAGCAGGCCTTCAAAATACCCGGATTTGGTCAAGCGCCAAGTTCTTGAACTATACCGCCAAGGCCGCAAAGGCGCAGAAATAAGCCACGAGTTGGGGCCCCCTGCGCCAACCATCTGGTCATGGACCAGGGCCTTCAAGGACAGCGGTACAAGTCACGACACAACAACCGTTGTGGCAGCAGTAACAACATCAGCGCCAAGGCTCAGACCCGTTGGTCGCATAGGGGTCACCGTCATCGATAGCAGCCTCAGTGGTAGCGAGACCAGCTTGACGCCCAGATTCCGTCCTCTGCCAAAATACCTACTCCACTGGTACGGCTGACGAGGGCCGAGCGCCTCAGACAAGAGGACACCAGATCCAAGGTCTCGTCAGCCAATAAGGAGGCTACACCACCATCCAGGGTCCAGTAGAGAACGCGGAGAACAATACTCCGGGACGTGGGGACACACGTCACCGAAAAGCGGCAACCACCGCTGCAGAAGTCGTCGTCATCGGCGCCCGCAACCACCAGCCCAGCCAGCGCCACTTTGAGACTCCTCACACCTGCGGGAATGATGCTAGCGTGTGATGCCCTTCAGCTGGAGGAGACTGCCCTCCAAGCTACTGCACTTCTATCCAGGATAACGAGTCGGTAGGAGCAGGGTGCCCGTTCCCGGAGGCGCCTCGCTCGTGGACGTGACGGTCGTTGACGGGGGCTAAATAGACCCAGGTACAATGGCGGTGGCAATGATTAAGCCGCCGTCCAGGCAACAGGGACGACAACAGCACTATCATTATCACGCCGATGACTCATGGACAGGTCATACGTAGGCTGAGGGCCGCATTGGTGGGGCGCCACGAGGAGAAAGTTCTTACCAAACCAGATCAAGGCAAGGTGCTCGAGGTAACCGGCCGGAGTGCGGTTATCAATCACTTCCTCCGCATCGGCAGTTTTACCCGCTCCGCTGACTGACGTTTTGTCCACCGAGCTTCCCTGAGGGTAGTGTGTTTAAACGCCACCATGCGATAGAAAGCTCCTGAGGTGGGCAGGCAATGCAGGATAGGCGGTGACCTTGAGACACTAGCAACTTAACTGTGATAAAATCATTGAGAGACTTATGCTATTAAGTACCTAGTGCGAATGGATTATTGATTGGAAGAAAACCTTAGCGACACACACACGCATGTAATCTGTACCTACCGTCGAGGGGGAAGTTATTTTTTCAATAAAATAAGTGCATTTTGTTTTATGAATTTAGAATGGTTTTTCAGAAAATTAAATTTAAACTAAAAATATTAAATGTAAAGATGAAATGGAAAACTAAAGATGTATAACATTCAATTTTTTGTGATATAAATAAAAATTATGAATTGAATAAAGCTATTTTAGCTTCAAAAAATGAAATCGTACAAATGTTGAATAATAAAATCTTTATAGTATTTATTTGGACATGTTCGATTATGGGGGTTATGACTCTCACGATCGAACATGTTTAAATATATGCTTTTTCGGGCTTCAATCAGTTGTAGGTGCATTATTAGTGTTGTTTTATGAACAAATGACAGCAGGTTCAGACATAAACTATGTTCATAAAGCAGCGTTCTAACCTCAAAGCTTGGCACCTTGGTCGTTTTCATCTTTGAGTAAATTTTTTAACGATTCGATAGATAGCGACTGCAAAACAGACTAAATAACGAAAAATATTTGGTCTGCAAAACAGACCATATACAGAGTGTAGAAAAAGTAGCGGAACCCTTAACTTACTCGGAAACATAGCATTTATGTATAGCACATGTAATGTAAAGTGTCCTAAAATAAAATTAACGATTCAGTGGGCCCTAGGAAAAAGGGCCTGGGCCCTAATGACCCAAACTTCGTTTTTTCAAATGGGGACCTCCATTTTTTACCTCAGATTTGATAAGAACGGAAAATTTTACGATTTTCAGGTATATTTGAAAATTTTTTTGGTTCTTGTAAGGGTCCTGCAGGGGTCTTTCTCTTGAGCCCCTATTTTCTCCGAAAATACGCAATTTTTGTATAGCACATGTAATCTAAAAGTTGCCTAAAATAAAATTTATGATTCAGTGGGCCTTATGAAAAAGGGCCTGGGAAAAATGTGCTATACGAAAATTGCGAATTTTCGGAGATAGTAAGGGCTAAAGGGCAAAGGGTTTAGCCTTGCAGGGCCCTTATAAGGGCTAAACAGATTTTCAAAAAGTACCTGAAAATCGTAAAATTTTCCGTTCTTTTCGAATCCGGGGTAAAAAATGGGGTTCCCATTTGAAAAAACGAAGTTTGGGTCCGTAGGGCCCAAGATAAGGGCCCGGACCCTTTTTCATAGGGTTAACTAAATCGTAAATTTTATTTCGGGAGACTTTTACATTACATGTGCTCTACAAAAAATTGCATTGTTTTCGATTAAATCAGGGGTCCCGTTACTTTTTCTACAGCCCATATACACCTGTTATCTGTTCAGAAAACAGCACGAATAACGCATCGATAATTGGTTGATGACCGAAAAATATATTAAATTGTCAATGTCAAAAATATTATAGTGCAGACAATGCTATACATAAAGGAGTTGACCAGACAGATAGAAACATATCATCTAATTGAATTTTTGAATGATATTAATGGTAGTCTACTTTCACATGAATTGAAGCCAAAAAATAATGCCATAGTAATGTTAATACGAAATTTAAGTATTGATAATGGATTGTGTAAGGGTATAAGATTAAAAATCAGGAATTAATACGAATGCAACATAGAAGCCATAATTATTATTGGCGATGAAAGTAGGAAAATTGTGTTCATTCCAAAAAATAACTGAGTACAAACGAAAATTTAAGTAATCCGTTCATTTTTTACAGAAAACTATTTCCTCTTAGTCTTAAGCCTTTGCAATAGGCAGTCACTAATCCAAAAGTGCAAAGTTTTAATGAAATTGGCACATATATAAAAACTGAACTTTTTTCGCTAGAACAATTATATGTATCGTTATCTAGGTCTGAAAATTCAGATAAAGTTTTTATTCAAAATGAGTCAGAAGACGAAGAAAGAATTAAAAACGTAGTTTGGAAAAGTGTATTAAGATGAAAAACATACGAAATTGCAAGTAAAATAATGAATAAAAAAAATTAGTTTATTATTTTGGAGTAGTTTTTGTCTAACGTGTGTGTGCGTTCCGGAATAACCTATCTATTAATTTATTTTTTTGTTAGCGGATTTAGCTGGTAGGGCAAGGATGTTTAAAAATTAAAAGAGAACACACTTAGTTAAAAAGGATACAACTTTATTTATAAGTCACCAGATTTAAATTACAATAAATTAAAATAGTCATTAGGTAATAATCAGTAGGTTAATACAAAATTAATCGATTAGGTTTAAAAAAAGGAAATTAAAGGTAAAGATGTTACAAGTTTTGAATAAAGAATTTGAAGAACTAATTTCAGTGTAAAAGAAATTAATGAGTTGAAAAATACCTATCAGTTTGGAAAATACTATGCTAGGCTTAACTCTTCATAAATTCAATTGTATTAATTCAAAATGTAAATGGCCAAGAGAAATTATAGTAGCAGCAGAGAATGGCCTTGAGAAAGAAAGAAAAGAAAATAGCCATGTGCGAGACTCATTGAAACAGCGAAGATAATGCACAGAAATTAATTACTGTACATTAATAAAAATGAGTGACTCAAGTAAATTATTGCTACTTGAGCCAAAAAATACCTAGAGATGTCCTGTGATGAAGGTGTCCCGTGAAATTAAAAATGTGGTCCTCTTGAAGCAAATTACCGGTGAGCACGCTGATAAAGAAACCAAGAAAATTTGACTGCAATATTATTGATTGCAATCGCGAAGCTGCACTGGACCACAAGTTACACTTCACCAGGAACACACACATACAAAAAAGGTTTGAAAAGATAGAAAAAATTTTCTTCTGCTAACGACAAATTGCGCCAAAACGAGAGAGAACAATGAATAGAGAAAAACTACCAAGCCGCTGAGTTGAATACGATATTCCTTCGTGGGGACGGTGAGCTGTGTTCAGTGCCTACAATCGTACCAAGAAAAAAACGGTCTATATATATTGAGCGGTTTATAGGCTATGAAATTCAAACGTTATCGACATTGCAGTTTCGTAAAGTTATTAGTAAACTAAAATTATTTATTCATTTTTATAAACTAAATAACTCTTTAACATTGTTACAAAAATTAAAAAATAACCTCCGAGAAATAATGATTTATTATTAAGGGAATGATCCACCATGCATTTGAAATAAAATACCCTGAGCGTCGAATAAAAAAAAAAAAAGTAATTGTTTATCCCTAAGCCTTTAAACCCAAATACCCTGGGCGTCGAGTTAAATAAAAAAACGAATTGTTTATCTCAGAGGCTTTATACTAAAAAATCCTGGGCATGAGTTGAATAGAAGAGGTTATTGTTTATACCCCAAGCATTTAAACCTAAAAGCCCTGGGCGTAATTTGATTTAAAAAAAAGTGATTTTTTATCCCCCAAGCTTTAAAACTTAAATACCCTGGGCGTCGATTTGAAAAAAGAAAGTAATTGTTTATACCCCAACCTTTTAAATGTTAATACCCTGGGCGTAGAGTTGAATAAAACAAGTTATTGTTTATATCCCCCTAAATACCTTGGGCATAGAGTTGAATAAAGAAGCGAAATGTTCATCTCAGAGGCTTTATACTAAAAATCACTGGGGTTATCAACGCCAGTGCGGCGGCTTTAAAGGTGGCGTGGAATTACTTTGGTTTTTTTCTACGAATTGGGAAGAGGGGTGGGGGGTCCTACTGAATAAATGTTAAAATAAACTTGGTACGTAGGTATTATTTTAAAAACCAAAATTATACTTACTAATCGATAAACAGACAAATTAGTTAACAAAATAAACAACTTCCAGAAAATAAAAAAGTTCCAGTTTAATACTAATATTTAACTGCTTAGTCAGGTGGTTAAGGTGTCAGACTACTATTTTGCCGTCGTTGGTTCAAATCCCGATAACAACTTTTTTTTTTTTTGTTCTTTCAATACATTTTTGTGGAACTCTGATTTTTTAATGTATTTCTGGACATTTTTTTACTTTAGTATATTATGCAACAGGTGCAGTATCGTCGCCAGGGCAGTTTTAAAGGCACCAAGTACGAAGTGTAGCACGAGTGACTTCAGAGGCCCTAGTGACGAGCTGCATCCGTGTTACAAAAGTGTTTCCCATATTCTGACGTTAATTTTGATCTGATTTCGATGGGATTCAGCTTAAAAGATAGCTTAAGGTAGTAGCTTGGGCGCTACAGAGCCCTTTTTTTCATTTTCGTTTTAGTGCAATTTTAACTGATTTTTAACGCGAATCCTGAAATGACTCCAGCATAAGGGAAAAAAAATCAAAATTAAAAAAAATTTTCATTCTTATGAAAATTTTTCTTATTTCATAGATTATCTTTACACGTTGTAAAGTACTTTATAAAAATAATATTTCGTACGTATGTACCAAGTTCATTTTAACGGTTTATTGGTAATGAGTACATTAACTATTAAGGGGAAGTCAGGCGAGTTTTTTTGATGAATAGATTTTAATCAAGAAAATATTTTTTAAAAAGGGCTCTGTAGCAGGGTAGAGAAATTAAAAAGCTGTAATTTAAAAAAAAAATCATGAAAATTGATTAAAAATTCACTGAGTAAAACGCAGAACGGCAGTTGAAGATTTTTTTTCGTCAATCGCGGCAGCCATGTCGTCGTCTGCCGCTGTTGCTGTGCGTGGCTATGCGCGTCTAACCTATAAGTTTGTAAAACTTTATGAGTGCCTT
This sequence comes from Encarsia formosa, assembly GCA_038277355.1. Classification (NCBI taxonomy): domain Eukaryota; kingdom Metazoa; phylum Arthropoda; class Insecta; order Hymenoptera; family Aphelinidae; genus Encarsia; species Encarsia formosa. The sequence goes on from CM076187.1 coordinate 33,488,040, forward strand.
ACGGCTTACTCCTTAGCTACCTCTCCTCAATAAATCAAATTCGTAGTAAAAATTATCTTGCAAAATCAAATATATATGTGATGAAAAATCAAAATAATGAAATAAGCTGAAACTCAAAATTACTTATTCATTACACTCAATACAAGGCTGAAAATGTGTCAATTGAAAAAAAGAATCATACATTATTTCTTAAATAAAATTAGCAAAATCACTAGTTTTATGAAAAAATTTTCTTCTTAAATAAAACTCTTCAGTTGCATTATAAACAATTCATGTTTCTTCAATTATTTCTTCAATATTTACTTTTGATTTGCTTCAGATCGTAAAAATTTCAATAATTTTCTTCATGTAAAGTAGGTTTCTTGATTCATAAAAATTTCAAATACAAGTAATATTTCAATAAAATAGTTGTTTTAACAATATCTGTACATAAAAAAAAAAAAAAAAAAAAAAAACAACAACAACAACAACAAGACATAGTCATATAAGCTTCACTCACACAAAGTTTATAATTGCTACAAATTCTTTAAGATTTACTTGGCAGACAATAAAGCTGAACTATTATTGTTTTTGTGTAAAGTCAACCATGCCTGTGAACATCGATATTTGCTCTTGCTGGGAGACCACTTACTTTAGCCTACTTGATAACTAAAAAATGGAACAGTAGCTGCAATCACTCATGCAATCAGAACTTTCTTGAACTAATGAGATCTTATCAAATGAATTGACTTGACGCTTTGGAACAGTTCAAATGTAAAGTAAGTTGTAGGTCTCCCAGCAAGAGCAAATGTCAATGCTCAAAGGCATGGTTGCCTTGCCCAAAAAAAATCATAGTACACCTTTATTGTCAGCCAAGAAAATCTTAAGATTTTATGACAATAATAAACTTTGCATGTAGCTCATAAAAATGAACCAGATTAAATTTTTTCAAGATCTGTTTAATTTTGTCTCTATAAGTCATATACAAGAATCAAAAGTTTAGAATCTTCAAAGCGAGTAAGACAAACTTTCAATAGTTATAAGTATTGAAGTAATATAAGTATTCAATAGTTATAAAATTTTAAAACTAAAAAAGAATTCTTGATAAATAAATCAATTGAAAAAGTAGAAAAAAAATATTTTTAAACTATTTATAGAATTTAGAATTTCTAAAATGACTAAAAATTGTTTAAAACTTGTAACTTGCTTTGAAGTTTCTAAGATCTTGACTCTAATATACCCTCAGAGACTGTGTCAATGACTGTAGGCATGGTTGTCATTATATTACAGTTGCAAGCGTAATTAGTAATTTACTGATTACTAATACAATAGCTTTTAGTAATTTTTTGAATGTGTGGGACCTAAGCGGATACACTTTTGTGATAACAGTTTTTAAATGGCATGACTTTTAGAGATATGCTTGTGTGACAGTGAGACCATACCTTGGTTGCAACTTGTACACGAAATTAACATAAGCTTATAGTCATTGGGACTGATTTTAAAAATATTCGCTTTCTATTTTTTTAAATTGATTTCAATCTTTTAAGAATTTTTCATAATTTTTGAAAAGAATACTGTATAGTGCTGGACCATCTGCAACCTGTATTTCAAATTTTACTTCAAGAGACACTCATACATAAAAATTATTAAGTTTTTTTTTTTTTTTTTCTTGCAAATCAAAAAAATTTATTGATGAAACCACTGCACCAGTTGAAGAATTGAAATTGAAGATTTATAATGCAAGAAGAAAATTTTATGAAGTTTTTAATTACTGCAAATTTTATCAAGAAAATGAACAAATAATAATGTTTTTTTTTTTAGTTGACACACTTTACAGACTTTACCTTTAGTATTTTTAATTTGCTTAATCTTTATAAGCATTGATTTTTTTATTTCTTTATTGTTTTTTAATTTTTTTTTTGCATGATAATTATTAGATTAATTGGAGAAGCAGCTAAATCTAAATAATTTTACTTTGTGAAAAATTCGCTTTAGAAATGAAAGATATCGCGGATCGAGCCGTGTTAAGCGTACCGTAAGATGCATTTTGTTCAAACTTATAAGTTAAAAAATCAATCACATGCTTTTCAGACGCGTCAAAAGGATTAACATTATTTTCATCGCAAAATTTGGACCATTCTTTAAGAGGACCGTTATATTGTTTTCGAGTACTTTCTCTCAGAGATGCAATCAAAATATCAACCGAAGAGTCGATGAAATCGCCTTTCTCTAACAAAGATCTCCGCATAAATGTCCTGCCATCAACGAAAGCCGGCCTGCTAGTGGGTGCTGGATCGACCTACAAGGCGATAACAACAAATCATGAGCAGGTTTAAAAACTAGTGGTTTTCCAACTAATAAACTAGTATATAAGGGCCACCAAGGCTGAGTTGGCCAATATGGCACAACAAGAATCCCCTTAGCTTTTTCGCTTATAATTTTCGAAATGATTTTCGAAATGATTGCAAACGGAGGGAATGCATAAAAATAAAAATTTGACCAATCTATGGTAAACGCATCTATCACAAAGGCATCAGGCTCCCTTTTCCATGAACAAAATTTTCCAACTTTACAGTTTAATTTCGATGCAAAAAGGTCAATATCAAAAGGACCCCATTTTCCAAAAATAGAATTAAAAGCATGATCAAATAGTTCCCATTCTATATCTATATTATTTCTTCTCGACGCATCATCAGCATCCTTATTATTCTCCGAAGAAATATAAGAAGCAAAAACGAAAAGATCTCTTTTCTCACACCATTGCCACAAATCTTTGGATAATTTATTCAATTCCGGGTATTGAATACCCCCTTGTTTATTAATATATGCAAGGGCAGTGGTATTATCAACGCGCAGTAAAAGTGAAACTCCCGTTAAATTTTCTGCAAATGCTTTCAAGGCGTAATGAGCTGCCATTAACTCTAAGTGATTGATGTGTTTACCACGGTCTGCCTTTGACCAATAACCACCAATTTTTTCATTATTACAAGATGCTCCCCAACCCGTAAGGGAGGCATCTGAAAAAATTTCTTTTTCATATTTAATTTGTTTAAATGATTTTTTAGCTAACAAAATATTATGCTTCCACCAGTTAAAATCACTTTTCAAATAATTTTTCAACTGCATAATTTCATCATAATTTCCTTCATTCAAAAGAAGGGCAAGAAATTTTTCTCTCTCAAAATTCTTGCAGTATACAGGACCATACGGAACTGACGGATAAGCAGCTATTAAATTACCAATGAATTTTGCAAAATCTCTTATTTTACAATGAGATTTCAATGAAAAATCATTGCAAAATTTTAGTATTTTTTGTTTCTTTTCAATAGTAAGTTCTAAAGTCATATCATAAGAATTAATTGTGAAACCTAAGTATGTACATATTTGAGATGGAATTATAATACTTTTCTTATAATTTACAATAAATCCCAAATACTCAAGTAAATTTAATGTTGTTTTAACATTTTTTAAGCACTGAGCATAATTTTTACCAACAATAAAAAAGTCATCTAAGTACACTACTGAAAGAAAACCTAAAGACCTTAGATACTCTATCACGGGTTTTAAAATTTTTGTAAAAATATAAGGACAAATAGAAAGTCCAAATGGTAAACAAGTAAATTCATAAATGTTATTCTGGAATTTAAAGCGTAAAAATTTTCGAAAATTTTCATCAACATTAACAAGAAAAAAGGCATCTTTAAGGTCAAGTTTACACATAAAACTATTACTACAAACAATTTTTTGAGCCGTTCTAAGATCTTCAAGCTTAAAATGAGGAGCTGTAATGAATTCATTTAGTTTTTTTAAATTTAAAACAAACCGAAAACCACCATCTGATTTTGGGACTAAAAAATAAGGTGATAAAAATTGATCTTCGCAATCATTGGTCAAATTTACAGCTCCTTTAATTAATAAATCATCAATGGCAACTTTCAAGGCTTCTTGTTCTGAGACTAATTTTGAAGAGGATTGAATAAATTTATTTTGACATGGATTCATGTCAAATTTTATTTGAACGCCCGATATGCATTCTAAAATAAAATTATCAGTAGTAAACTGAGTCCACCGATCAAAAAACTCGCTCAGTCGACCAGCCGTTCTTACCGTTACCTCTTCTAACGACGACCTTTCGAGTGACTCGCATGAGAATCTTGATTCTTGTGAGTCTTTCGAGGAGCTTGCAATCGCTTGACGGACGCTGGAGCCGAGTTCTTGTTCTTGTACCCCGACTGAAGCGATGTCTTCGCAGTAGGGTCTTTCAAGTTCACCAGAGTCGTAGAGGGAAGCTTCGAACCGACCTTAGAAATCGTAACTTGTTTCAAATCTTTGCTTAATTTTTCCATTGATTTCGCATTTTTAAGCTTCTCACCCAAACCATCACCAAATAAGAAAGTAGTCGTCTCGCATTTTTCTAAAAGTTCTTTGGTAGACTTGTTTACACTCGAAGTTATATGATTTCTTCGAGCTTTGTTTTGCAGATAAAAAACTTCTGATGAAGCTTTTGCAGCGTCCCAAAGAATTTCAAGAAGCTCATTGCGATTTGGATCTTCTTGATTTTTCAGCACAATGGTAATAGCCTTACCTATGCCAGAAAGGGTCAAACCTGCTAGTCTCTGCGCAAATAAATGGTGTTGCTCTCTTTTTTTGGCAAAATCGCTGCTCAGTACAAATTTAAGCTCCTCGTTGAGAATAGGAGCTTCGTTAGGACAGTTGATAATTTTCGGACACTTTTTGAAAAGTTCTTCAATTAAATCTGGTTTAAAACCAGATTTTTTCATGTGATTCAATCGGGATGCAATATCAGCATGGATGGATTCTTCTTTGAGTTCGTTTTTTGACGGATCTATGCCAATTATTTTCAATGTTTCTTCATCAGTGATTGAATCCGCCTGCAGTTCAGAATTTTCGGCTACGTTTTGTTTTTCGACGTCAGACGGTATCATCGTTTGGGCTGGTTCAGTCTGTTTATCGGTGCCGTTGCCATTTTCTAAAATAACCTCATCATGAGATTGGATTGGCGAAGCTGTCGACGAATTTTTTTGAGAAGATTCTACGAAAAAATAATTTTACTCATTAAAATTTTGAAAACTGTACATAAGTATTTTTTTTTTTTTTAGGTTACATGATTCATCTCTCGTATGAATTCGAACCAAATATTTGATTATCCGTCTCATCTCTCGTATGAGCTCAAATCATATTTAATCGACGCTTGTCTCACCTCACGTGTGAGCTCGGTCGTTTTAATAACAGTAATCAATATTGTATTACTCACGATTTAACCTATTTTCGAGTAATGACTCTAATTTTTTCATTTTCGATGATAACTCGTAGAGCCATTCTCCTTGCTCTTTTAGACGTTTTCTTGATGATTTTCCCATTGAATTAGTTTTACAAACAAATATTCTCAATAATAAATTCGTTAAATAAAAATTATATGTGAATCGTCTGGCACACGAAACAATAATGAATCAATGTTGGGTAATACGGCGAAGTATCTCCCTGAAGTTGCCTTTTTTGATCTTTAAAGTGTGATAAATCTGGCAGTACCTAACGCTACTACTTGTAATCATGAGAACAAAGCACGCATATAATTATCATCGAACTTCACTTACAGGTAAGTTCGTTTGATTTTCAATTAGATTAATTGGAGAAGCAGCTAAATCCCAAGGATGATCTGCTACTTATATTTAAAATTTTACTTCAAGCCACTCCTTTTACATAAAGAAAACACTTACAATTTTGTGCTGTAAACCAAGAAAAATTAATAAAGAAAGTTGAAGAATATTTCAAATTGAAACAGAAGATTTGTAATAAAAGAAGAAAATTTTATACTACTGAAAATTTTTTTAAGAAAATAAAAAAATAATTATGATTTTTTCAACTGACACACATGTACATTTATTCTTTTTAGTACTTATTTGCCTCATATATATTTATACACATAAATTGATTTTTATTTGTTCATTTCATTTTGCATGATGATGCTTTTTCTTCACATGAATATTTAATTTTGCAAAATATTTTTCACCGTGAAGATAAAATGAAGAGAGGTAGCTGAGACAGGCATAAAGCTTTAGAAATATAGGTAGTTGCACAAAGCACATAGCCACGCACAGCACCAGCGGCAGACGACGACATGGCTGCCGCGACTGAAGAAAAAAAATATTCAACTGCCGTTCTGCGTTTTACTCGGCCAATTGTTAACCAATTTTTATAATTTTTTTTTAATTGTAGCTTTTTAAATACTCTACCCTGCTACAGAAGCCTATTTTAAAAATATTTTTTTAATTAAAATCTATTGATAAAAAAAACTCGCCTGACTTACCCTTAAAAAATTTTTTTAATAAGTAAAAAAATGCCCAGAAAGACATTAAAATGATCAGAGATCCACAAAAATGTATTGAAACTAAAAAAAAAAAAAAAGGTGTCTTAGACGCCTGTTAGAAGCGAAGCATAATTATTTTTTAATTGAAAATTTTAATTTGAAATTTTGACAATGTGATATATTTGCAGTTAGTCTGCAAATAGTGAAGGGTATTCGGTCCTTTTAACCTTATAGTCAAATAGATCCAAATATCCTCGTTTACAGAGAATTAGGCCAACCTTAGTCGAGCGGCTGCCTAGGATTGGAATGTGTTGGGAACTTGCCTGGTTGAACTGAAATGCAGACCCAGATCCTACTGTATTTTTCCTTGCGTGTTTATTTGGGACAAAAGAAACATTGTGAAACAAACGTATTCATATAATTATCATATTACTGAACCGTCAGATTATCAAGGATGATCATTTTGGCTTTTTGATTTATTGTAATTTACAATAATTCTTTTAGTTGTTGTTTGAAAGTTGCCAATGGCGAGTTTTAATTTTTCACGGAGAGAAAAATGTTAATCTTGTGTTGAATAGTCAAGTGTGGGCGAATCATCAAAGATAACTCAAACACTTATTTTAAAAGGAAAAACATAAAAGAAAGTGTCTAGGTACCATCGCCGTGTACCGTATTCGGTGCACGGTGCACGGTACACGGTACCAAATAAGAGTTACTTTAGACACTCTGTGAATTTAAGTGGGTTATTTAGGATGGGTAATTAGATTAAAAGTAAAAACTAGTAGTTTTTTTAAACTTAAGTGGGTTATTTGGAATAAATTATAGGATCTAAAGTAAAAAGCTATCGTGTACCGTGTACCGTGTACGGTACACGGCGATGGTACCTAGACACAACCAACATAAAAATTTTAATTTTCGATTATTTTGTGAAAATAAAATATAATATAAATAAAAATAAAAAGTCGAAATAATTGTAAATTTTACAACTGTAAAGAGTTTGTGAAACAAACTCTGGTTAAATAAATTAAATATTTTATTTTTGGTTTTAAACTTAACTCATCCGAGATGACCCAAGTCTTATTAACTTAATTTAAGGAAACAAAAAAATAAAAATTTATTTTGAAATGTTTCTATTTTAGTGGTTCATCAAAGATAAACCTTAGAGTTGATATTTTGTTTTAATCTGTAGACTGCATCTCTGTCAGAATCCGACAGGATTTTTTATTTAGTAAAATTTTATGAAGAAAATTTTAAAGGAAAAAAGTTTTGAAATTTTGTGGAGTATGAGGGAAATGTGGAGGAAAAAGAAAAACTATTCATTAATTTTACTTATTTTTAATGTTAGAAAGAAAAAAAAAAATAGAAAATCGGTACATAGATTAATTTGAGAGTTACAAAGTAATTCTTACTTGTATGTTTTCTGGAAAAGAAGAGAGAGAGTGAAAGAGTCGATGATCCTGCAGCCCTAGAGAGATGGTTCACCGTGTCCTTCTGACTTATAACTTACAATGGGGAAACCACTTGTAATGGTGTAATTCGTTGAAAAAGGGCCTCCCTTAAATGGTCAAGGGAATTTTCCCGGGCCCTCTGAGATTCTTCGGTCCCGATGAGTGGACAATGCACGAGGTCCTACTGTACTTGGATTTGATTTTGATTTTGATTTTGATACGTTTATTGATTGTACATTATGTTGTACAAAATACATCAAAATAGTATAACAGAATTTAACAAAGATATCATTATAGTATAATAGCAGTGGTAACTAACAGTAAGTAGTAATAATGAAGCTTTAATAATAATAATAATCTTAAATATCTAAATACAATAAATAAAATAAAGTAAAATAAAAATAAAACAAAATAGAATATATAACAAAAAGTAATAAGTTAAGAATACAGATATAATTTCATAATCAAATTTATGCTTAAATTTATAATTAAATTTAAAGTTTAAGTTTAATGGTATATATTCATTCTTCTCCCTCGACAGCAAAGATGTGTGCTTTAACGAGTTGCTTAAAAGTATGAAGGGATTGTGAGTTACGGATGTGAGCAGGTAGGTTGTTCCAAAGAAAGGTAGATGATACATGAAAGGAACGTTTCAAAGACTCCGTCCGAAAGGGGGGCACAATCAACGCATCCAACGCATGAGGATTTGCCACCCGCCACGGACGTGAGTGAAGTTTCGCAACAAAAAAGTTCGCCAAATACGGCGGTATACCCGTAGCTAAGATCTTGTAGAGCAAGCAGGCCGCAAAGTAGTCCCTACGACCAGATGCCTAAGCCAACCAAGCTCACGCCTGAAAGGGGTGACATGATCACTCTTTCTAAGCCCATAAACATATCTGATCCCACGATTGAGCACGCGCTGCAGCATAAGATCAAGCTCGTCTGAGATGTTTCGGTACACAAGACAGCAGTAGTCAACAATAGGAAAAAGAAGGGCCTTTACGAGGTGTTTCCGCAGTTCCAGAGTGGTACTGCGTCTGAAATGATTCAAGCGATACATGAGAGAATTAACCCTACCGCAGACATATCGGATATGATCCTTCATTGCGGGAGGATTCATTGATTCAGATAAAGTAAGATTATACGCTGTGGATTCTATAGACTGCCCTTTGTACATTCGACTGAGAGTATCCAAAGCATTTGAAACAGATGACGAAGATTGTTCTCGCTCAGGTTGACTTCCTAAGGTTGTGACAATTAAAGTCAGAGCAAAGATAATACCAGAAACATTGAAAAAACGAAAGGATTTGTCAATGGGACTATTCGTAATAAAATATTTATTAATGTATTTAATTATTTGTTATCAGTTATTATTTAAATCAAATTTTTATATGTATTGAACAAAATAAAATTAAAATATTAATAAATGAAGAGTTAGTTTTGAATTTTTTTATGTTTTCTAACAAAAAAAGAATGATATCCCCGAAAAAAACCTTGCCGAGTTAAACAAGCTTGTAAGGATTTTTGCTATAGTGGTATTTTAAAAAATTAATTAAATTTTCAAAGATTTTTTTAACGAATTTTGAAAAGAACTACACAGTTATCCTTATTTTCAAGCAGTTTTTTTATTGTTTTCCAACGTTTCGAACGACTTCGCGTCCATCATCAGGGCTGCTAGTTAAATAACAATAGAGAAATAGTATATAATTTGGCTTGATTATAATTAAAATTATTTATAGTAGTAAGATAAGTTTACAAATATAATTTGATTTTTCTTGAAAAGTATACAAATTTGAAAATGTTTTTTTACATGAGAATATACAATTGGTTTTTATAAGTTATTAATTAAAAATCATAGGTATAAAAGATATAATTAAAATAAACTTACAATTAGATAAACTTCCTATTCAGTTTGAGGAGGTGTCGGTCGGAATAGTTATCCTGTATTGCATCTTTGCAAAAATGAAGCTAAGTAGGGTAAAGCATCTTAGTATACCTTTCCTAGGAGAAGGGAGGGGGATATTCAGGAAGGATGGAGGCGTGGAGTAACGAGCGTTTGGTGAAGAGACACGAGTCAAGGTAAGAGGATAGTATGAGAAGAGGGGGGTGTGTGTCATTGATAGAAAAGGTGTGAGTATGTAGCTGCAGTGGGCCTATGGGCGTGCCTAATAGGTACACTTTGACGGCTACCTCTCAAGATGTTATGTGCTCCGAATATGGTCGTCAAGAAACGCTACGATTTATACGGCGTTTTAAAGCCAAATTTTTGCAAAAATGTGTACATAATGCGAATTAATGTAAGTAAAATTGCAGGTTGTGATGTTTTATCATGCCGATACATTTCTTGTAGTCATTTTTTAATTTTAGTGTGTCTGTGATTACATTCAGAGTGTTATCATGGTAATGAATATAAATAATTTTGCTGAAAGTTCGCTTATAGTAATTAGGGTCTTTGTCAATCATTTTCGCATTGTCGAAATCTATGGTGTGTCCTGTCTCAGCCACATGTGCGGGAAGGGCATTATTTAACAAATAACACCACCCTCTTCTCATACTATCCTCTTAACTTGACTTGTGTCTCTTCACCGAACACTCGTTACTCCTCGAGTCCAACCTTCCTAAATATCCCCCTCTCTTCTCCTAGGAAAGGTATATTAAGATGCTTTACCTCACTAAGACTCATTTTTGCAAAGATGCAATACAGGATAACTATTCCGACCAACACCTCCTCAAACTGAGTAGGAAATTTATCTAATTGCAAGTTTATTTTAATTATATCGTTTATACCCATGATTTTTAATTAATGACTTATTAAAAAAAATTGTATACTCTCACGCAAAAAATCTTTTTCAAATTTGTATACTTTTAAAGAAAAATCAAATTCTATTTGTAAACTTATCTAATTACTATAAATAATTTTAATTATAATCAAGCCAAATTATATACTATTTCTGTATTGTTATTTAACTAGCAACCCTGGTTATGGACGCTTAGTCGTTCGAAACATTGGCAAACAATAATAAAACTGCTTGAAAATACGGATAACTGTGTGGTTCTTTTCAAAATTCTACCCACCATCAAGCAACTGTGCGGAAATCAAATACTATTTTTTTAACGACTCATTTAACAAAAATAAGTGATATAATTCTAAAGATTTTATGATGATTGACTTATAATCACTTAATCGAATATCTAATCTTATTACAAAAAAAAAATATGTAAAAAATGTTGACAAATTTATTTCATTCTATTTTATTACGACTAAAAACAAATTTATTTTGACAGAACTACACGGCTGCTTCATAAACCCTCTCTATGAATTTGATAATGTAAAGCACATATTTTTGTTCATTTATGATTATATGAATATATATAAAATAAAATAAAAAAATTAAAAGATAAATATTGAGATTTAAAAATAATTAAATATTCCGAAGAATATTGATATTTATAATTAATATAGTATTTATTTGGACATGTTCAATTATGGGAGTCATACACGCTCGTATATAACTCCCACGATCGAATATGTTCAAATATATGCTTTTTCGGGCTCCAATCAATCTTAGGTGCGTCATAAGTGTTTTCTTCTGAACAAATGACAGCAAGTTCAGTCATAAACTGTGTTTCCGCGTGCTGACCTCAAAGCCCGGCAGCTTGGCCGTTTTTATATTTGAGTAAGTTTTTTGATGACCCGATAGATGGTGAATGCAAAATCGACCAAAAATCGGAAAATATTTGGTCTGCCAAACAGACCATATACCTGTTATTTGGTCAGAAAACAGCACGAATAACGGACCGATTATTGGTTGGTGACCGAAAAATAATGTATTAAGCAGTAGTTTGATTCTTGATAAAAAGATATTTTACAATAAAAACAATATATTGTGACGGAGAAACAAATTTAAATAATGGCACGGAATGCTATTTGGTCAGTCGAAAGCACGCCAAAACTCATGGATATCGGGCCAGGTAGAACGAGGACCCGAGATAGATACCGGAAGACGCGCAGAGAGACGAACATGCTTCGTTCAGTTCGACTACGATTAAATCGTTGCTCTATAGAGAATAAAAACAAGAATAGACTATTATCGTGTCGCGCGTGGATATCCAGTTGGGTGGAATGTTACTGCGAGCGAAGAAGTGATTGTCATCACTGAGAAACCACAAAAAATCCCAATGACGATACGGCGACACAAAGGAGACCATCGGTGGAGAGTTATCAAGATCGACTATTGTACAGCCATGCGGCTAGCAATACAGGTGCACCTGCAACAGTTTTGTAAGAAGTCATTGCTAACGTGAGAGGACGAGTGTGATTGAGATAATTATTTGTTATCGGTGTGGAAAAAATACACGTTTCTCTCGGGCGTGCTTCTAACAAGTAGTTGTTGTGTGTGTGCGCGCGCAACGCAGAGATTAAAAATCAATAATTGGCATGAAGCCGTGTAATTTGTTTACGTCGCGAATTGAGCTGGTTTATTTCATGTTTAATCTCGTTTTTTTTTTTGTCATGACGTTTAATTTTGAGGTATAATCTGTGATATTTTTTTGTTTTGATTCTTTTTTGTTATTAAATTTATTGAAATCTTTTTATTATTTCTTTGTGACCGGTGTTCCCTGCGTTCGATCCTCTTAGCTCGCGCCCACTATCAAAATAACTGAGCAGCTGTGCTCCCTAGAGTCAAATTGATCTACTAGGTATTTATTGACATGATAGGGATTTTACTCCTTTTTTTTCTTTTTTTTTTGAAGATTGTCAGCCAGAGACCGATTGTTGCGAGAGCTTATAGGCTCGAATTAATATTGTATTGAACTTGGTGGGTTTTATTCCAGAGTCCGCTTTAATAAATTCCGGCACTATAACAGTTTAAAATAGTAGTAATTTTCTATTAAAGATAGCTTTTTTAAGTAATCACATACTTGTATGTATACAAAATTTATGGTGCAGAGTTTATATAAAGCAGTCGTGTAATTCATCTGTCAAAATAAATTTTAGTCGTGAAAAAATATAATCAGATAAATTTGTTAAAATTTTTTACATATTTTTTTATATAATAGAATAAAATATTTAATTTTACGGTCACCAACTAATAATCGAGGCGATATTCGTGCTGTCTTCTGACCAAGACAAAGGTCAGAACTTCTGAAATGACAAAAGTATATATGGTTTGTTTTGCAGACCAAATATTTTCCGAGATTTGGTCTGTTTTGCAGTCTCCATCTATCGGATCGTAAAAAAATTACTCGAATGTAAAAACGACTAAGATGAGCTTTGAGGTTAGAACGCTGAAACCCAGTTTATGACTGAACTTGCTGACATTGTTCAGAAAACAACACTCATAATGCACCTAAAATTCATTGAAGCCCGAAAAAGCATATATTTGAATATTTTCAATCATGGGAGTCATATACGAGAGTATAGAGCCCCCATAATCGAACAAGTCCAAATAAATACTATAAACTTAAAATAATTAACTTTTTGTTGCTTATGTGATAAAATAATAACAGCATCATGTAAGATTTTTGGATTTGCATTCTGACTTAGAAAAATATGAAGACTCGAAATTTATCAACATTAATGATAGGACATGATTTTTTTTTTACCGATTTTGGTGGACTGGTCGATTAAAGAAATAATCTATTACTCTGATCACGTTGATAAATATTTCCTGAATGGAATACCTACAAAAATTCTTTCATTCAGGCAGCCAAAAAAAATAGCTAAAAAAGTTTTTTTTACTGCAGACCTACAGCTAGTAAAATTTGGTTCTCAGTAGGCTGAAAGTTTTTGATCTCGTATTGAAGCCTTACTATTCTACTTACTTTTTATTTTATTCCTTATCATTAGAATCTTTTAAACTGAACAGTTTTGAAAGTTTTTACGACCTTTAATTTTCTCCAAGTATTCTTTTTACTTTTTCTATTATCATAAAATTTTGCACAAAAATATGCTAAATGCAACAGCAAAACTTACTAACTTTAATTTTATCAATTAGTTGAACATATGAATTTTTTTTTTACAAGGTTTCCTGTGAAACTTTTTGTCTCGATGATAATGAAACAATCTTAGAAGCTACAGAATCATTAGGCTGTGAAATAATTTCTTCCACTACCGTACGTTTTGTTAAAGCAGAAGAACAGTTAATTATTCAAGGTGAGTCTAAATAGTCATAAAATTTTTGTTTTTCGATATCAATTAATAAATAGATCCCTTTTTTTAGCTTTAAAAAAATGTCACAATCGTGATGTTATAACTTGTCAGTTGATCAAGAGGACCAATTTGAATAAAAATGAAGCTTTCGGGTAAGGTTTTTGTATTTATATTTTAATTTAAAACATTTTTCAAAAAGAGTTTAGGTTTTCGACGAAACTTGATCCTTTTAGATCAGCCAAAACTCTTAAGTTTGATGTGATTTTGAAATTTAATTTTAATTTTATGACTTTTTCCGTCGGAAGCTCTAATAACAGATGCGCTAAAACTTGAGTTTTTCATATAAACATCATTGCAAGACGAGTTTGTTGTTAATTTTTTTAATACCATACAAGCGCTTTATTTTAAGTTTTAGTTTGCTCAAGAGAAATTATAAAAACGAAATTTTTCACGTTATATTAGTGAAGGGCCAAACTAAGTTTGTAGTCAGCCCAGTCTGGATGAAGATGATTTGAGAGTAAAATAATATTTCAGTATACAAGTGCGTTGAAATAATTTCTTTCTCACAATCATGGGAGAATCTCTTTTATCCACATCTACAATAAAATATACTATCGTACTAGGTTTGGTTAGGTTTGGGGTGGGAGGAGTTAGCGGTCCCTGCCCGGGAACATGCAATCTCAGCACTTAGGTATACACCCATTGCGCCGAATTCTCTGCCTTACTCATTCCATGACCATAGCTCTATCAATGGAGCTAATTACCGTCATGATTGCCGAGATACTGGCTTTCCTCAGATCCTCTGGATCAATAATGGGTCCATCTAGCCGTCTGGCCCGGAATATAGCCCAGGCGAGACCCTCACATAGGAAGCGTCCCATCGTCTCGGCTGCTTCTCTGCACCACCTGCATTCCGAGACCTTCCCTATCCCTATCTTGGATAGATGGTGTCTCACCTTCCAGTGGCCTGTGAGCCTTCCAATGACCAGTCTGAGCTTCCTCCTACTAGTCTTCTTCAGGTGACGCAACCATTCCTTAGGCGTCCAAAGGTATAAGTCTCCGATCTGCTTCCTCTGCTGTCCAGAGGGCAATGGCATGGCGTTTCGCAGTGAGTAGGCCGCACATCCAACCACGAGGTCAAGCGAGGGGGGGGGGGGCGTCAGGCGTTCCATCGCTGCAAGCGGTGTGGTGCCCATGCATCCCGTCAGGCCTCTCAGGACTAGGGCTTGTAAGTGTAGTACCCTAGGTTTCAACACGGCTGTATACAGCCAGTATATCTTTTCAGGCTCCAGTTCCCATGTCTGGCTGAAAGCTCTCCTGCATACCCAGAAGGATTGTATCATTTTCCCGCAGGTAGCTTCAAGGTGTCTTTTCCAACTGAGCTTGGAGTCAAACGTTACTCCAAGATACTTGATCTCATTGGTCAGGTCCAACGTCCTACCTATTGGGTGCGGACCTACTTTGTATTTGGTTGTGAAGCACATGACCCAAACTTTGCTCGGGTTCACTGTCAAGTAAACTCCTTTGCACCTTTTTTCGACGATCCCAAGTGCTAATTGCATCAGGCCCGCCAACATGACTGTCATCCGCCTTCCTTTCGATCTTGTATGACCTGTCGTAGAGTCTTCTTACTTCCTTCCTCAGGACAGTAAGTTCGGATGTCCACCATGGGCATCTTTGACTCTTTCCTTTTTTGCTAACCCTGCAGTTGTTCTCGAAGGACGTCACCAGTTCCTCTTGAAGAGACTCTGCGCAGTGCTCGAGTTCAACCGGGGTACGGTATCTCCCAGAAAAATTTACGTTTCTCCTTTCCAGATTGGTCTTGTATCTCTCCCAGTTTGTGTTCCTGGAATTCCTCCAGAAAGATTTGTCAATAGTTCTGCCCGCAATCGAGAAGGTGATGTAACTGTGGTCTAACATGGATGGTTCGCCAGAAACCTTCTAGTCTTCCTCTAACGTCACCAGTCCGATCGGGCACCGGGAAATATCAGTGAATTTTTCGCGCCTTTTATCCCGAAAGGTCGGTTTCCCCCTATTATTCAGGATCTCCAGGTTGGTGCTCGCCACAAAGCCCAATAGTGCGTCCCCCTACTATTGCAATCCGAGCTGCCCCACACCGTGGGGTTTGAGTTGCTGTCACACGCAAGCAGAAGGTCCAGTCCCTTGAGCTCACAAGTCTTGACCAGATCCATGATCTTTAGAGGTAGATCGTCCTTCCCGTGTGGGAAGTAGGCCGAAGCAGCTGCCAGTTGCCTCTCTTTTCCTTTCCCATCCTTATACTTAACGATCATGGTTGCGGTAACCTTGTCACAGAAGAGAGCCCAGGCCTCCGTGGTGAGACCCTTCACAATCAAGACAGCCCTCGCTGAGTCTGCAGCCCAGCTGTAGTGGGTTCCTGGATATACGTGTTTGCATCTCTGCCATGCATTTGACTAGGGCAGTCGAAGCACTTTTGCAGTGGTGCGGATTGATCTAAGTGAACGAAATAGTGAAAGGTGCCATTCAAGCATGCCCTGGGTTTCGTCCACCCCGACCCCTCCCTAAGCCTGCCATAATGGCAGAGTCAGGGTCTAATCCTTGAGTGCAGAGGTGAGAGATCGTGTATTACACGATTTCCGCCCCCATCATCTCCCCTACCATCCTCCCTGTCACCTTTCTTTTTATCCACAACCAGGACCGCGTAAGCCCTGCTATCACCACAGAAGGGCCAGAAATTGAGTGCCTTCAAGGCACTCTACCTCCATCTCCTCCACAGTGATGTTTAACAGACTGTCGGCTGGCTGCTTGTCCTTTGCAGGAATTGCCTTGGTACCTTCAAGATTCCAGGAATCCACCTTGAGGGTGGGATTCTGGCGTCTCAGGCGTGTCTGCGCAGTCTGGGAAGCGATGTTCCCTGGAACGTATAGAGTAATCCTTTCGAGCTTAATGAGATCACCTTGCTCGATTTTGTTAAGTCTGGCGTTCTCCCATGGGGACCATTTTTTGGCCATCTTCCGCAACCAATCCCTGTAAACGCTGGTGTTGCAGTCGTACACAAGTGCACCCAGCTGGCCAGGAATTGTGGGAAATGGACAGCCTCTTCGGTACGGTCGATTTCCGCCTCAAGGCAAAATGTTCTTGTTTCTTTTTAACCCTTGACCCCAGAGCCATGAAATTATTAAAAAATAATTTAAAAAAAGCAAAAAATGATTATTTTAGGATAACTGGTACTGTCAGCCATTCTTTCGCAAACCGCACAAAATGTATATCATTCGATTGGTACGCACAAAAAGAAGTTTTTTGCCAAATTTTAAATATATTTATCCAAAACTGTCCAAACAGCACTGGATAGATGAATTATTTTTCTCTTTTTTTAAACAAATTTTTAGTTTTTTAATCTTTAGACTTAGTTTTCACGGGTAAAAATGCATTTTATTACAAAATTGTCCCGTAAATTATTTGTTCCTTTTTTCTTGAAGTTTTCTAAAACATGTGACTTTTAGGACTTATCGGCAATCTGTGACTTTTAAGATTTAATCCCTAAATTAATTCAAAATGCAAAAAATGCTTTATATAACTTTCACGCACATTATGACTGAAAATTTTAGAACTAAAAATGGATAAACTACGTCAAATTTTAGCCAGCATCAAGAACTTTCCAACGATATATGATTTTATGTAGAAATTTTGATTGGAACTTAATTTATAGACTTTCCAAGACAGTCTAAGGTGGGGTTACTTATTGTTTTTAGCCAATTTTAAAAATTGGTTCTTGAACCCTATGGAACTTACAGAGCTCTGTAACCTCGCGTTTACTTTGTTTTACCATGAATTTTCAAAGAAAATATTTCAAAATTTAAATTTCAAAATTTTGACTATATACGATTGAGATTATTAAAAGAATTTTTTTGCTTTTTTTTTGTCTCAGAATTCTTAATCGTACATAAACCAAATTTTGAAATTTGAATTTTTGAATATTTTTCTTTGAAACTTCATGGAAAAACAAAGTAAACGCAAGGTTACAGAGCTCTGTAAGTTCCATAGGGTTCCAGAACCAATTTTTTGAAAATTGGCTAAAAACAAGAAGTAACCCTACCTTAGACTGTCTTAGAAAGTCTATAAATTAAGTTCCAATCAAAACTTCTACATAAAATCATATATCGTTGGAAAGTTCTTGATGCTGACTAAAATTTGACGTAGTTGATACATTTTTAGTTCTTAAATTTTCAGTCATAATTTGCGTGAAAGTTATATAAAGCATTTTTTGCATTTTGAATTAATTTAGGGATTTAAATCTTAAAGTCCTAAAAGTCACATGTTTTCGAAAACTTCGAGAAAAAAGGAACAAATAATTTGTGGGGAAACTTTGTAATAAAATGCGTTTTTACCCGTGAAAACTAAGTCTAAAGATTAAAAAACTCTAAAAATTTGTTTAAAAAAAGAGAAAAATAATTCATCTATCCAGTGCTGTTTGGACAGTTTTGGATAAATATATTTAAAATTTGGCAAAAAACTTCTTTTTGTGCGTACCAATCGAATGATATACATTTTGTGAGGTTTGCGAAAGAATGGCTGACAGCACCATCTGTCCGAAAAAAATCATTTTTTGCTCTTTTTATAGTATATTACTTCATAAGTCCGTAAAAGGCATGATTAAAGTACTCCTGCATTTTACGGACGAATTAAGTATACTATTTTATTTCACGAATACCCGAAAATGCGCAACCAGTGAGAAAATTATAAAAAATTCAATACATTCATGTTTACTAGGTTATGACTAGACCGCAAGCGAGTCTAGTTCCATGAGCAAGCGTACTTTTTCGTTTTAGCTTGGGTGTATTACTATATATATTGCAGAGGTTAGTTACTTTTTTGGAGTGAGAGAGACAGCTATAGTTTCTTTCTCACTGCTAAAGCTGCTGCTGTAGATCAGCTGATTGCTGACAACAAATGCAGCAGTTTACTGTAGTAGATTAAAGAATTTTTCATATTATAATTATTATATTAATAAGTAAATTAATAACAAACTCTTTTTATTAATTTCAGTTTTTTAATTTTTGTAATAATTTATGTTAAATTAAATTTCATATTAGAGAGATTATAAGTGATCATAATTGTTAGATTCTGAAAATTGAAATTTTGTAATAAAGTGAAAAATGAAAAGTGTTTATTGTTGATAATTACCTAGTGTTTTGGTTGTTTGCTTAATTTTTTTAAAAGTTTCAAACGTACTGGTTAGCAAGAACATAAAAATGAATGTCGTCATTGATTAGTTTAAGCTATAAAAAAATCATCAATTTAGTAATCCAATTAATCAGTTATTGTAATAAAGTTCAATTTATTTTTCTTAAAGTGAAGTTGCTACATAAGGAAACAGTGTAGTGTCATGTATATTCTGATAATAAAATCAATTAACTTTTTACAAGCTCAAAATAGTTTGAAAATTATTCAAGATGATAGATATCTGGTGTGATTTTAAATATAAAACCAAACAAAGCTTAAAATATAGTTTCAAAAGATTTTCAAAATATTTCTTTTTTACTTTAAAATAAATCTTCAAAAGTATATGGTTAATTTTAATTGGTCTCTTACTATTTACTGATTAATTAAACTTTTGATTTTTATTATACCTACAGCGTTCAGAGTTGAGCTTTACTTTTACTATAGAGATAATACGAGTTATGATCATTTCAATTTGATACTTTATTAATAACAATACTGAAAAAATAAGAAGAGTTGAATTATTATATCATTAATTAATGCGGTCCAAATTTAAATTTAATTGAGATAGTTTAAAATTCTTCTGCAATACTGGGACAAATGAACTTTAATAAATTCACATCTACTTCTTAACAATTATTTGGGTTGATTTTTAGAATTTTGTGGGGATCATTTTTTTATTTTGTTCAAGTTGATTTCAATTAAAATCAAAAATATATTTGTACTTTATATTGATTACTAAAATAAAATAATAGCAATTGTTGACGAAATTTATCATTAAAAAAAATTACTCCCTGCAGCTGAAAACAAAAACTTACATCTGCTCTGCAGTCTGCGATGAGCTAGCACTTAGCTGTTTGCAGCATCAAAAGCAAGCGTAATATTTGGGGTTAGAAATTTTTTTAATAGATGGCGCCAGAGAAAGCCTTAGAAACGTGATTTTAGCAGCTTCCAGCAGGCCCCTGGACGCATCTAAAAGGCGCATTTTAGGGTTAGAGTGAAATAAAATTATTTTTTAATAACTTCAAAGCTCTGGAGGCAAGGGTTAAAAAAGGACAAAAAAATTTTTTTCAATACAAAGAGTTATTTTTAAATAACTTTAGAAATTAAGTTATTTAAACTAACTTTTAAAGGGGTGGTACTGGGTACAACGACATTTCCGGAACGAACTTGCACCCTACAGTACAGCCCCCAGGGGAGGATTATTATAGTAACAATGGAAAAATTCAAAGTGCCTGACACTGATTGGGATTATTGTTAAAAGCAGGCACGAATCCTGAAACAGATGAAAAAAAATTTAATAATTTGTAGGGCACATGGTGTACAATTTATAAGCGAGTTTAGTTGAGACTATTTTATAAAATGAGTAATATAGTTATAATCACCAACGACTTAATATTAATTATTAACTATTAATAAAATTAAAATCAAGAATCTCTCACCCTCAATGCGTATAATTTGATCGGAAACGTTTTAAAAACTTGTCTCTTACCATTTTCTTAAAGCTAGATACACTAACAAGGGGAGGACCACAAATGTCAAGCGCCGATCTTTACTCAATTTTTCTGGAACGTTTCTTTACATATAAAAATAATAATCCTGCGTTCCTAGATCCTAACGTTTAGTCATTTTTTAGTATCATCGTTATTCAAACCGTATTTCTATGAATTTTCGATAAAACCGCGATTAAAATTTACTAAGAAAGTATTTACCCGAACAGGAAAATAAATAGAGATATTCAGTCTTTAGCATTCAAAAGCTGATTCAAAAATCTATCCAAAACACTTCTGATTTTTTAAATTTCGTTCATTTTCAACGTTTTGAAAGTGAAAAACATTTTGAGTTTTTAAGTAGCTTATCACTTTTTTAGCGTCCTCTGGTGGCCTGGGAAAGTGTCAAATTATATTTAAAACAACTCTATCAAAAAGCTGAGCTTAGACCAAATAACCCTATTTATCTTCCTCTTTGAGTAAATCCTATTTGCGTTTTTATCGTCAATTCGTTCAAAAACGGTTGAAAGAATAATCCAGAATTAGAATCTAGAATTGCAGGATTCTCATTTATATGTAAACAAATGTCCCAGCAAAGTTTGGTAAAGATCGGCAGTTGACCCTGGTGATTTTCCCCTAATTAGTTCAGTAAAAGCAGACATGTCTGCTGCTAACCCAACTGCAGTTATTGCGGACAGCGTAGCAAAACGCGATCGCCAGCTTCTATCCCAAACTTTTGACTGTTTTTTAACAGTACCAGTGTGAACAGTACTTTTTTGCGATGCGGTTCTTTTCACAGTTTGGTCATTAAATACAAGTATATTTTGATCAAAAATAACCATAAAAAATAATAATAACCAAC
The DNA here is from genome assembly GCA_038277355.1 of Encarsia formosa. Classification (NCBI taxonomy): domain Eukaryota; kingdom Metazoa; phylum Arthropoda; class Insecta; order Hymenoptera; family Aphelinidae; genus Encarsia; species Encarsia formosa. The sequence goes on from CM076187.1 coordinate 33,509,500, forward strand.
ATTGATATAAAACTTTATTTTATTTTTCTATTAAATTAACTTTTATAGAAGTTTTGATTTCTCCGATAAAAATTCGCTTTCAACATCGGCAGGTCATTGCAAAATTTAATCTGAATATACATGTATCGATTCCTTAGATTTTGATTCTATAATATGTTCATTTGAATCACTATCATCCGTTCTAAGCAACCAAGACCAGCTGCTGCCCTCTTGCCCGATACTTTCCGATTTCAATTAATCGATGATTCGCGAAACGGGATGTCAATTCCGTTACAATCCCCCGCCAGACGTTGCTAGCTACTGGCAAGCAACTCGATGCTTCGCAAACGTCAGACGATTTGAAGGAGTAGGAGTTCGGGACAAGGTACAATAATAAAAAAAAAAACTTCTGATTAATGTGAGGAAAGAGAAAGAAAGTCTTTATTTCCAGGCGTTGATTTACAGGCGCTCAGGTTGGTGCTCATGTCTCTTCGAGCAAATCTCGCTTCGATTTCTTCTGTAACAGAAAAAAAGACAATTTTTTTTCGTATTTTTCACTGACAGGGGGTTGATCAATCTTCAACTTCCCCGAAAAAATTCTAAATCAATCGAGAAAAAACAAACATGACTCCGATTTCTGAAGTCAATGATCCGTGTCGTCAATCAGCAATTCAAGGTTGGCCGCTAGTATCCCGAGTTGCTAACGCCACCAATAAAATGTCAAAATTACGAAACCGGTTGTTCTCGAACACTAGTTGAGAACACCCGAAAAAAATTTTTTATACAATTATAATCAATAATATTGAAAACTAAATCACGCACGCAAGTCACACTTGCTAGTGACCCATCTCTTAAACGCTGTTGTTCAAGATATTATTCTTTCCTAGTTATGCGTACTGTCACAGTACTCGGGTACCCGGGAGAAAATTATCTTGTCTGAAAAAATTAAAAAATGAGAAAAATTCCGATAATCGGACAAAAACTCTGACGTCAAACAACGCGAACTTTTCCTGAACAGAAATTGTAAAAACAATAAAAAATTCAAATTTCAACTGGTTTGATCAATGAATTTAATAGCGAAAGTCCTATCTCCAGCTCCCAAAATAATTTTACAAACTTGAAAAAATTATTTCAGATTGAGCCTATAAGAAAAAAAAAAAAAAAACAACGACATTCCCGAAAAAAGATCCCAATTTTTATTCGTCGCTGGGTTCACGACACTATTCACGTGCACAAAATAAATATCCTGGTACACGTCAAGGAAAGAAAAAAAAACCAAAAAAAAAAACCAAAAAAAAAGCATTCAGATCCAACAGTTGAGTGTCACTGCTCAACCGGTACCTGAAAGCAAATTTTCTCCTGTGTTTACATCGAAATCTCGATGTTTTGATCGAACTCCCCTGTTTACCTTCAAACTCACCTCACACCTCTCAGTATTTTGTGCGGAAGTAGGGGGGTAGACTTCGTGTCTGTTATTTTAATGCGAACTCTCTGCGCAGCCATATTGAGCAGGTCAGGCTTTTTCTATTGACGCAGCCCTTGATACGTCTGATAGCTGCTGCTGAGACCTGGCTGAGAACTTCGATTGAGGACACGCTTGTTGCACTCGATGGTTATGTCATCCTTAGGCGGGACCGCAATACTCAGGGGGGTGGGGTTGCACTCTTTGTGCATGAGACGCTTTCAGTAAAGCACCTCTGCTCGTCAACTACGGAATGGGATGGTAAGCCGGTTCATCCTGAATATTTGTTACTGAGGTTTCCACTAAGGGGAGTGACGCTGTGTTGAATGGTCTGACCGTTGATGATTAGGGGGGGAAGGGAGTCAAAGTCGATCTTCGAAAGGTAGGACTCGCTTGCGATAATGGTGAGGACGGTCTTGCTGGGGTTGAGATTCAGGTGATTAGTCGAGGCCCAGGCCGCAACCGAGCTAGCATCGTGAAAAATGAGGGAGAGAAAGTGGAGGAGTTCTGCGAAGGGGGCATGGATGTAGAGATTTGAGTCATCGGCGAAAATGGCCCATAATGAGTAGAGGATGAAGAGGTTGAGGTCGTCGATGAAAAGGATGAAAAGGAGGGGACCAAGGACACTTCCTTGGGGTACGTCAGTGGTTGTCTGGAGCCAGGATTCACGCCATCCGTCATCCAGTCGGACAGCCTGGCTTCTGCCAGTGAGATATGAATAAAACCAGCGGATGACGATGTCCGAACAACCTAACTGGCGAGAGTTGGTTTATTTGTTAATTGTTAATAAAAAATAAATAATTAAATTTATAAATAAACAAATAAACCAACAAGCCTACAACCCCATAATGCTGGGCCAAAAAATCAATAAATAAATTAATAAATGAACAAATAAACCAACAAGCCTACAACCCCATGACGCTGGGCGTGAATATGAATAAAATAATTTATAAATAAACAAATAAACCAACAGTCGCTGGCTAGAGAGAGAAAGTCTCCAAGAATAACCTTGTTGCTGTAATCCTGCATGCTCACGCGAAGGTCTCTCACGAAGTCGGTGCCATCGACAAACGGTGGGTGTGGGGGCCTATACATAACATCCACAAAGATGGGATTACCCCCTTTAAAACTAACTTCACAAAGCAAGTATTCCGGAAGGCCACGTTCACGCCTCAACTCTGTGGTAGAAGAGCAGATATGCTTCATGGATAGCGATTTATGAATATAAAACGCAACTCCTCCTCCCTGAGTGTTACGATCATGCCTGAGCAAAACGTAATCATCCAGCGAGACAAGCGAGGGAGCTAACCAGCTTTCAGTGATGCCAAGTACATGCACTACTGAGCGATTAAAAAAAAAGTGCCTTATTTGACGCAAATGTTCCCTCAGTGAATTAGCGTTAATCAAACAGACCTCAAGTCGAGTATCTGGCTGACTCTTGGACGGTTGAGAACTAGGTGATGAACATGAGTATGTAGTTGAGGGCTTAGGCTGTTGTAAGTAAGATAAATGTATGGGATGAGCAAGAAGATGTTATTGATGAAATGTGACCTTGGGAGAGCAAGGGTCTCACAGCAAGTAGACGTTGGTAGAGGTCTACGATGACAAAAAACGGTTCAGATCATCATACGAGTTGATGTTGGTAGGTTTGTTGCCTTTCTTTCTCCTCACGAAGATTTCACCATCGCTCACGAAGCAGGCGAAACAAGAATCCTTTTCCGAGGCTCTGCGGTGGATGAGGTTATTAAGTTTAAATTGGTATCCAGGTAGGCATTGGTTCACATTGATGAGTCCAGGGACCAGGGACTCTTGATTGAGGTCTTGATATTTTTTTTTTTAATGAGTTTCGTGGTTATTCATTAAGTTTGAAAATTTTGTATGAGTATTTAAAAAAAAAAGTTTTGACCAGTATTGAGAATATTTTTTAACAAGTATTGAGACTATTTTATTAAACACAATTAATTTTCACCTATTGCCGTGATAAAAAAGGTTTAATACGGCTGTGCTGTTAAATTTTTTTTTGTCAACTACGGCGGGACGAGATCAGAGAAAATCAACGTGCATCTCCTGTGGGTGATCGCCTCTTTGTGCACCCGAGCTTCTAATAGATATATGCAACGGAGAGACGCAGGTTGTACATGGAGATTTTAAAAAGATCGTCAGTAATAGTATTGATTCTGGATGTGCAATCAAATACACTTTAACAAAAAATGACCCAAGACTGAGTTGAAGTTTTTTTTTTATTACAGCGAAGAGGAACAGCGACTTGTAAAAGAAGCTGAACACAAGATACAGGCAATGCTCCAGCTTCAGGAACCCAGTTTCGGCCTACCAAGTCGTCTTGAGTCAGCCCTAACTTCTGGGACAGCTGGGAACGAATCTAGTGACTCAACAAGTCAACTGGTTGGTGACAAAAACGGGTCGGATGAATTAACTCCATCCATGAGTACAGATGAGGCCAGTGCTGTTACTCAACAAGGTATTTTTGACCTATGCAAATTTTTTTTCCAAAAAGAATCGGTTTTTTTACGAGTTGATTAAATTGAGAGTAGAAACCTACAACTAAATAAAAAGTACAAAACATTCAATCGAGCAAGTTGAGTTTTTAAAAATAAAAAAACTTTTTTTTTACAGATTTAGATGTGAGCGAGTCGAGACTCGAGTCAGGAGCTGTCGTCTGCTGCTGTGATGCTGCAGCAGAGCAAATTGCTGTTTAAAAAAACTAAAAATTCTCCTCTGGGTCAAGTCAACCCGATGAGTGATACTGTGGACATTGAAATGATGGAAATATCGTAAACATCTCAATAATAAATACGACGACTGTGGTTACGGCAACTTTAAGTGTGTCAACTTCAATAGCCCCTGTGGTCACAGCTACATCGTCGATTCCGATATCGTCTCTGACAGCTCAGGGCGGTGCTGATTTCACTTTATAACTGGTGCAAGTGCTGGACATGATAGTCAGCATCAACGAGGTGATGAGAACTCAGCAGAAAATGGTCGAGGTAAATTTGCAGACCACGCGTGCACAGGTGTTGTCAGCAAATGATAACCTGCGCAGGGCCAAGATCCATGAGAGGGCCATGGAGCTGCAACGTCAGACTGTCGAGCACAACTCGAGGAGTCACGAGCTGCTGGGCAGGACAATGGACAAGGTGACCAAATTGCTGCGATCGGAAAACGACAAAGTTAAATCCAACACTGAGCGTCTGCGACGAGCACAAGTATGTCAAATCCCTTCTTCTACCCTAAGTGCTGCCCCACCTATAAATGTTAATGATTTGAGTGAATATGACAACAAAAGCATATCCTCGTCTGCTCCAAACTGACAAAATTCGATTGATAGAAATTTGACAAGAATGTGTCAAACACTAGTATCATATCAGAGTAGGAGTAAACTCCATGTAAAACGGGATTTTCATGCTTAATTCAAAAACGAGTATAGAACTCTGGTTTGGTACACTTAGGTCTGAACTCATAGCAACCGAGTTTCTTGACGTGATTGATGACAGAGTCAATCCACCCGAGGACATGTCAAAGATACTTAAACAAAAACGAGAAGTATTGGCTCAAGATATTATGATAAACAAGATCAATGATTCTTATTACAAACGAGTTGTTAACATTGCGAATCCAAGAGAAGTATTCGAGAAATTGAGAAAACTGAAAAAGCTGGATTCCAATGTTACTGAGTCGTCTGTACGAGCCAAATTAAATAGTTTAAAAATTAAACCTAAAGAAAGAGTAACAGAATTTTTAAACAGGTTTGAAAATGTCATTTCCGAATATGAAAACTGTCAAGGAGCTATACTTTTAGCTGAGGTAGAAAAACGAGGAGCATTGTTGTGTGCTATTTCTGGTATTTTTCTGAAAATAGCACAAGCAAACAATACTCTGGCAGTAAGTATTAAAACTGAGTTAGAATATGACAACATGAAAATTTTTTTGTTTAAGGCCGAGGCGTCGAGACCTGAGTCAACGAGACACGAGATTCAGGGCACTAAAGCTAATATTGCCAAAAGTGCAAATAACAATGGGACAGATATCTGTTACCTTGTCATTTGCGTGATGACTGCCCACTAAAGGCACAAAATTTGTGGAACTGCACCTTTTGTGGCGAGATGGGGAGACACCGAGAATTATCATGTCCAAAAAATTCGAGTAATCGGGGTAAGGATTAATATCCTAGTATGAATAAAGGTGGTAGAGGAAACTCGAGTTGTAAGGGTGTGGTAGGTGGAAAAGACAAACTCAAAGGCGCGAGTAAAAAAAAAAAACGGTCATGCTGGGAAGAAGAGCAAATCAAACAATCAAACAAAACAAACAAAACAAAAAAAAACAAAAAGAACAACAAGAGTTGAGAGGAAACATCAAAGGTATGTTGCGTGGAATTTATTCACTACATAATATTAGCGAGTCAAGCGAGATACTTTTTGTAGCTGATTCGGGTGTGACTGATCATGTCGTGAATAATAACCTAATTCTGACGAATTTCAGGAAAACGCAAGGTGAGTTCATAAGATGCACGAATAAAAGTAGGTAAGTCCGCGAACAAAGGAACAAATGGTAAAGGTGATTTATTTTTAAAATCGAGTACCGGGAAAACAGTAGAACTAACAAACGTGATAGCAGCTTCAGAGGTGTCTGAAAACTTTATTTCGATTAGGCGTTTTGCTCAGTCAGGTTTCTGTATCTATATGGACGGAGAGTTCCTGGACATACATGATAGGGAGATAGGCGTGATTTATATGACCAGCACATATGAGGCTCCTGACTGGCTAGTCAAAATGGTAGTTGGGAACAAAAGTACTGACAATTTTGAATGCAAACGACGAATATGCATGCGTAGCTCGATTCATCTCACTTGATGATTCTCTTAAGCAGTCCCAGAGTGATGTTTTAGATTTGGAGGCAACAATTCCGGAGGGAGCCCTAAACCTAGAAAACGAGTTAAACCACTCTGTGACTGGGAGGAAGAATGGAGAAGAATGTCAATAAGAAGGTGAATTCTGACCATAGAGGTATTCGAATAGAGTCGGTGAGCCATAGGACTCTCTGTAAGTGGAAACAGTCGAAGAGGAGAGAGAGAGAGCGACTGTGCGAGGGAGCGATTCTGTCCTTGTCTAACACTGAGGGAGGGGAGCGAGGGAGATGGTAAGGAGCTGCGATGGGCCGATGCATCATGCCGGTAAAGAAGGTTGCCGTACCATATACTTTTATTTTATTATTATCATTTTTTTATATTTATGATTAATGCGTATTATTCAATTTTTTTTTTTTTCAACTATACCATTTATTATTATGACTAAAATTGTTTTTTAACAATTAAACTATAATTTTTCAAGTATAATCATAATAAGCCAAAAATAAACACTACCAGAATAAAAAAAGTACAATTTTTGTTAGGTATGCATGAAATCTTTTTTAAATTTTTTGAGGAGTTAAATTTAAAAAAGTATGTTATGCTTAAAACTATAAAACAATCTTTTTTATTCTCATAGCACACAATCAACATAAATAATCCGTGAAAATACAATCTTTATCTCTCTCTCTCTCTTTTATGCAGAATCTAAAATAAACATAAACAATTCATACAAATATTTTTAACACATTTTAAAGTTTCTGACTGAACTAAACATCAAGAGTTAGTCAAAATTGGACTTCGCACAAAGAAAGCTATCGAATATAAAATTTACATAATATACATATATGTATACAAATAAAATAATTTGTATTAAGCTTTTAAAACTATTTACCTGCCGCCTCTCTGAAAATATTTATTTTATTTAAATGATTTCTGGAAAGAGACATTTTGTCGTTCAATTTATTGCTTTCGTGTGTCATTATCATGTCAACGTAAGTTTGAATAATTAAGTAAATTAGTTGATAGCGATGATCGTATAAAAATATACTCTTGTTCAGAATTGTGTTCGTCATTTTCAAAAACAGTTGATGGTACTATCTTGAGTGTCTCTGTGATCAATTTCATATTGATATTTGATCTTAACTGATTTTGAAATTGTTTTAAAACCTTATCAGTCAGAAGACATATCAAATAATCTTCTCCAGAAGCAAAATTTAGTCCACCTCTATTTTTTAAGGCAGTTAATTTTGATACAACCTAATCACTGTTAGCTGTCAACATTTTTTTACATTCTTCACAACTTACTTTTTTTTTTTAAACATGAATCACGTACCCTGCAGTGTGTTTAATGACTTCGGTTCTGTATTCCGACTGAACCCAACACTGTTCTGAATAATTTTTTTCTAAAAGAAAGGGGTCTTTATCTTTGGCAATCCAATCTGCAACTGGAAATACTTTTTCTTTGATGGTCGAATTCTTTTATTTTCAATTTTTACATTTAATTGAGTTGATTTTAAATTTTCTTCAGAATTTAATATGCTGTTTCGACTTCCCAAAAAATGTGTGTCTCCTTGTGGTCAACAATTTGCTGTTAAAGGAACAGACACATCTATTTTATTGAATAATAATTTTTTAATTGCTGACTTAAACGTAATCGTAGTCGGATTGTTATTTCTTCCATGCATGCTTCTGATTAGAGCAAAAAACATCTCCACATGATCTTGAGAAAGTTTATATGAAAGTACATAATCAATGGAAGTCGTATCAAAAAGCGTTTGAGTTAAACAGTAAAAACTTTTAAAACTAACAATAAAACCAAGAAAACCAGTTTTAACACTGGGAAAGTTTAGAACGTTTTTTTTTCTTTACGAAAAACATACAATTTATTGGCTTTATTTGGAGTTATAGTTTTTTTTTTATTATAAACATTAACATTGTCAATATCTTTTAATGGAGGGCGAGGAGATTTGACTAGAACTTTGACAAAATATTCGATTTTTAAGTTCTCTATATAATCCATCCAACGTTCGATTTTCATTCAAATGAGCTAAAGTCTCTCTTGTAACAGGCCTTCTGTTAAAATTTTTGCAAAATTTACTTTTTGTATTCAAAACATCAAACATGTCATTAAATTGTTTGCAATAATTGCCTGTACCAGAGGCACCATCAAACCGAGGATCTTTCTTTTCTAATTTAAATTCTAAAAAATTTAGGGCACAAAAAGCGCTGTTACTTATAGTCTGTACAGCCGGTCTTACTTTTATTTTCTCCCTTTCGAAGTAGATGTGTCTGTTTTTTATTTTACTCGCAAGATGTAATCCTTCTTCATACTGCTTATCATTCAAATCTTTCAGGTACCGCCATTCGATCTTCCTGTTTTGGTTATCGAAGAAAGGACTCTTCAAAGCCAAGTAATTTCTAATTAATTTAACCATGTGACATGCGTCATAAAACACATAAACTGGTTCCCCTGTTGCTGGATGCTTAAAGTAGTGTCTGAAACCATCTTTATTGTTAACATAATCAAAATTTGCATTCAAAACTTCACACGCTTTAATGTTTGCAGAATCACCATCAAAAGTTACTGAAACTATTTTGATGTTTTTTCCATGCAGCTTCATTAACAAGTCCTTCAACAAAATTGACTTATCGTTACCACTGCGAGCATCAGTTAAATAATAAGCTGCAGGAGCTTTGAAGGATCCGTTAATGTGAACTAACATAAAAACCAAAGCTCTGCTAGCTAACTTTCGATTAATATCGTTTTCTTCGAAATCTTGCAACTGACTCCCTTAGTCCACAAAACCATGCCACTTCTTTGTTTGTCTGCAATAATATTCAAATTTTCTAATGTGCATTTCGTCGAAGGTTAAATTGAATACAGGTTGCTTTTTTTTCTCCAATTCCTCAGTTACAAATTTTGAGACGCGCTCTACTGCTTCGTCTAAAATTCCTGGTTGGTAGTTTCTAGAATTGTCCCAAGAATTTAATGTTTCAACGCAAGGCAAACACTTTAAAAAACTTTTTCGAACAAATTCATATGCTGCAGATGAGTGAAAGTGCAATGACCGAGCAAAGGTTTTTAATGATGCTGGAAAGACTTCAGTTTGTTTGTCATTCTCCATGTGGTTAATGAGATCTCTTAAATGGGGTGGTAAGCTCTGCAAAAATACAAATAAGTATGCTAGTAACAATATAATGATTAATATTAACTTAAAAAAGATTTTATAAAAAGAATAATACAATTTTACGACTTGAAACTTTAATAAAAATACAATTCCAAAATATTACTCAAAAAATTGCAATTCATTGTCTGTCGTACGTAAAAGAAGTTTTAAAATGAATTTGCAAGTAGAAACCTACAATTATAATTTATTTAAAATTCAAAATTAAAAATACACAATATCAACTTTTAAGACTTTACCGAAGGATTTTATTGGTACGGGTTTTCATTGCAATGAAAAAAATATTTATTGTTTAAAACAAGGGGTTACGCACTTGGTCCTGTTTGGACAGGACTATGGCAGGACTGTCCACAGGACTATCACAGGACTATCAAATAAAAATACTATATCAAGCTCTCGTAGTCCTGTCCCGTTCAAATTGGGCTGGCCAGGACTATTCAGGACTACTCAGGACTTTTATGACAGGATTAAGTGCGCAGCCCCTTGGTTTAAAATTAGAAGTAGAAATAAATATATAATCGAATTCCGTTAAAAAATTAATAAGAGGAGAAAAATTTTAAACAATCGTAGGTGAATTACGTTAACTCAAAAAAAAAAAAGGGAAACGTTATAATCAGAGTTATTAATTTATTTTTTTCTAATTAAACAATAACAGGAATATTTAAAAAAAAAAAATGATTGTAATGTTCAAGAATAATTGTGCAAATACAAAATATGCACTTAATTAACTGGTTTTTTTGAAACATGTATGGTGTATTGATACTTCTTTACTTCAAGATTTATATTTACTCTTTACTTCGTGATAAGTTGTCATGTATCGATCTCCATAAAAATTCCACATTCCTAAGTTGCAACAGACTTACTTATAATCTGCCTAAAAGGAGTTAGGGAAGGGGCCGCGCAAACTGCAATTAAGCACTTTGTTAGCTGACGCCTCCGCTCTGCTTGAACAGGTGGAGCGAAGTAGCTTCCTTCCGCTACTTAGCCGCGCTCCCAAACTACTTTTGTCCCCGACACTCGAGTGGTTTGATCGCGAGTAGCCAAGCGATTTAAATCACGTGAAGCACACCTGAACAAGTAGAGCCGGAGCCGGCAAGGATCCGTTAGTGCAAGATCGCCTTCGCCATCGCAGTAGGTTAAGGTCCCGGAAGGCCCAGAGAACCTTCTGAGAACATCGAACAGCCCGGACAACTCCAGTAGCTTATAAGGTATTTTATTGTAATCTTTAACTCTGTCGGAGGACATTAAACTCATCATTCAATTGTAAACTTTCACTCCTTCTTATAAACAATACTTCTAAATCATTCTATTATCTTTTACTCTACTTTATTTTATTCACCCATTAAGAGTCAGATAACAAGGAGACGGGGCAACTACGTAAGTAGTTGTTCTAAAAAGACAAGGATCTCACCTCTTTCAAAAATAACTACGTCAAGGATTATAAATCCATGACAAAGTATTTACATAAATTTGAAAAGTAGTACAGGAGTTCTTAATATAATAATTACCTTAAACTGAATCTAAAAGTTCAAAATTTGTTTTTAAAAATAACTAATGAATAATTCTCAAAATCAACTCGTAAATAATTGAACTTAATTAATATTAATATCTTAGAAAAAGTCAATGAACCTCGAGATATTCAATGGTAACGCTAGAAGCCTGCTGTTTCTCTAATTCTTTCCCAATAGCTGTCAAATATTCTATTTTTTGTTCTCGCCTTGTACCCTTTCTTTTAAGAGACAAAATTTCTGCTGTTTGTTGGCGATCCCGTTTGATAAACTTTGTCCATGCATTATCTGATACGAAATCTTTTCTTGATATGTGTAAAATTCTACCATTGTCAGAGAAACGCACTCTTTTACTTTCCAAGTCATTGTGTTCCAAAGACAATTTTCTGTAAAAAATTTCAAGTTATATTGTAATAAAATGCTATTTAAATAAGAGAAATGGAAACAAAACAAAAAATACAATTCAGAACCGCTCAATTAAAAATATATTTTTCTGAAAATGCTTGATTTTTAAGATATTAAAAAAATATATTTTTTGAAATTATAAACCCTTTAATTGATACATATTAAAAATAAAAAATAGTCAAAAACTCTACAAAATGAATGAAATATAATTAAATGCAAATGATACAAACCTTTTCGTGGAAGTGGTAAAATTTTTTGCAGTGCTTAAACTGAGAACATTTGAAACGTCACCAACTGCATTATGTTTTTGTCGGTTTGCAGCAATATTTTTTTTTATTAATTGATTTTGATCCCCAGTTTTTCCTGACTCGACGGTAATGCCTTTTTTTACGCTTGAAGCAGTTTTGGTGACATCTGCAACTCTTGTAAGCTCACTAAAATCTTCATGCGGCTGATCCGGGTTGTTGAAATTATTCGTCTCTTCTGTACTAGAAGTACAAACTCTAAGTTCCTTACATTTAGGGTCTGTATTGTGATCAAGTTGATCAATAAAATGTTTTTCAATTATTTTTCCATTGTTTTCGTTTTCTATTGTGCTTTTTAATTCATTATTTGCGATGACAATTGTTTGAGTACTACGAGTTAGGTTGTTATCATTTTTTTGAAGACTTGGTATTGAGTTTGGTAACAATTTTTTTAAAGTTGCCACAGAATTGCATTGGTAAAATGAATCAGTACTAAAATGATCGCTGCACACCGCTGCAGATTTAGCTGCACATGATTTTTCAATTGCATCTAACCATTTTTGCTTTAATATTTCATCTTTTGGGAATCTACGGTGAAAAAAGGATTTTAATAACTGATATAAGTATTAATCAAAACTTCATTTGACTTTTTTGTCAGAATAATCAATATATTAGTTAATTTGTCGACATCATAATAAATTTACTTGGAATGAATTTTTTATTTCACAACTGTATTTTCAAAAATTTTTGAGAATATTATTTGAATAAAACAATTTTATTTCATAAACAGGCAGTTGAAATTCAAAATTTATATATATTTATAGTTTTGAACAGTTATAAATTATATAAAAATATTTTTTTTAAGTTTACTTACAAGTGAAAGCTGCGTGATTTGTTTAATGGACTTTGTTTTTTTTTACAAACTACACAATATTTTGGCATTTCCAAACTTCATTTAAACAATAAAATTGTTTCAATTTATATTAAGGGGCTACATATATTTTAAGTTATTTGAATCAATCGTCTTATAAAATTTTCTGGGAAATTTTTCGTTTATTTCCTTTTTTAAAAAAATTTTCTTTTGCTTTCTTGGCACAAACAATTGAACTAATTTTTGCATTTAGAAAGTCAAAAACTTTCAATGTAGCCTTATTAGAAATACATACATGTATAAATATATTATCACGTCACTATCAGGACATTTCATATACACGTTCGGCACTATCCGGACAGTCAGGATAGTGTTCGGTCCCATTTTTTCTGAGACCAAATAAAAATGAGTTCCAGGAATTGGGTGATGGATTATTTAGGAAGGGTTATTTTGGATGGCTTATTTTGGTTGGAGCACGCAAACCTAGAAATAGTTTTTATTGATGGGTTATTTTGGTTTTTTTAAATACGTGGGTGGATTGCGCGTAATTTGCGCTTAAAGAGGGTGTATTATTACTTTAAGAATTTTTCATGTGGTAAGTACAGTGGTCACTATCCGGCCATCGGTCTTCGGCCGGATAGTGACCATTGTACATATTTATATACACACATTTAAACTATAAATGTTTACTTCGTGTAAAGTCAAAAGTTTTAGGATTGTCGGTTGAGATTAAAAATTGTGTAAATTTTTTCTGTAGATGAACGATTCCGCGCAGTACCAAGTAAATCCAAGCGTAATAGCCTGCATGGCTGAGTAACAACTGGTGAAAAATAAAAAAAAAACTATAAATTATAATTATTTCACCAATTGTTTTTATTTTGTTTTTATATTGACGGAAAATAAAATTTTCCGGGGATTGATCAGCCGTTGCAAACGCTGCTTTATGAGCCTGTGCGGTCAAGCGCAGGCAGGTTGAAAACCAATTTTATTACACAGATTTGCTTGGTCGTTTGATGACCATGTAGTAATTTTAGACTCGCTGATTGTTCGTCAAATAAATATTGTATTTTGTTAAATCCTTCACTGTTACTTCGTCGTAGCATAACAGTAAATTCATGCGAGTTTCAGTGATTATAATCACTTGATTTCTCGAGTAAACAACGGTAAACGCTACGGTGAATGTGTATGTGCATGTAAGTGTGTTTAGCATCGATTACAGCCACCATCCAGACGAGAGGAGATTAAAATCCAACGATTAATGTATTTTTACTTTATGCATTAAATTTGCGAGGTACACCCACTGCGTTGCGGTTGTGAGTAAGTTGTTTATTTATCAGCGGGAAGAGTCTGAAAAATAAATGTGTGTGTGTACAAAACTGTATGTTCTGCATTCTGTCTTTCTCAATTTGGTTTCGAGTTTCTTGATCACATGCGTGTTTGACATACATTGATGCTACTGAGACAAATGTGAGTTAAATCGAATTATTTTGTTTAAGACTCACCTTCTTGCTTAAAGGCAAGTTGTGGCTATTTATACTAGATTATTGTTATTATTCCAGATGCTGTACACCAACCGAGTTGCTTGTTAACTTTTGTTGCAATTTTAAGGTTTTGTTAATAAATAGAAAATCATAAAATTTCGTGTTTTTATTTGGAGAAACCGATCATTTCCTTCGCACTTTCTCCAGGATACTACCACCTCTGACAAGAGCTAGCGTGGCGCGTATTTTTGGATTTATTTGAGGATTAAATAATTGAGAAAATATTGATTACTAAAGATAAACTAAGTACGCGTTCTCCTCAATTTATTTCAGGTACAAAGAAAGTGCACAAACTGTGCAACGTAACCCGTGCTGTTGAATGAGCGGAGCCTGTCGATCTTTAAGGGTTCTTGTGTTGGAATAAGAAGTTCGCATGATTTATTGTTTAAACAAATGATAAATTGCAGCCCTTTTTCAATATTTCAGAAAAAATAAAACAATAAAAATTATACACTGGGAAAAATGTGATCCGTAATCGAGCCACCCGTAGCGCCGTAATGGAATCGACAAGGTGGATCGTTTCATCTCCACGGTGCAACAAATATGGCGCACGGTGTTGAAAATTTGCACCACTACGTAGTACCAAATACCAAATCGCAGCCGATCGCAGCGCGTGCGTCAAAGTCGGCTCACATATGAAGCAGTTACTGAGCGCGTCGTAGAGACATAACCACTTCATTTTTGAGCCGTTACTCGAGCACATTTTTCCCAGTGTATACAAAGGAATTTCATCATTATCTTTACTGCGACTAAAAGAAGGCTATCGAGATCTCAATCAGAACTATAAACGTTAAAATTAATTTTAGATCATAAGATAAAAATTAATGTACTGATCATTCTTTGGTGTAACTCAAAAATTCTATTTGATTACAAAAACTTTAATGTCTTTTTCAGAGGCTCCACTTTATCACTTGTATTTACTAATTTCTCACCTAAAAATCCAACATATGTGCCTGGAGATCATTTGGGAGTATTCGCTTGCAATAACTCTACAATCGTACAGGAAATTCTTGAAAAGCTTTCAGGAACTGTAAATTTTGATAGCCCAGTAGAGTTGCAAGTACAAAAACAGATACATACCCCAAACGGTAAGTGTAATTTTTTAACTTGCTTTTTTCTTTATTATAACGATATTAGAAATGAGTTGATCAGAAATTTGGATCATCGATTTTAATCAAACTTTGAGGATAATTTTCTAGTAATAATTGTTTAAGATAATTTTCTGGAGTGCAAATCATGAATATTCGATATGTCTGAATTTTTTGTGCAAATTACATGGTGAAGAACTATAGACTCACAAGGAGGTTACCAGACATTCAGGTCATGGATTTATAGGACGGCGAGTTGTAACTCAAATATATGAGAGTTAACATTCCTAGTCTTATTTTTACTGAATGGGCCCTGTCATTTCTTTCTCAAAGCTCCCAAAATCTACTATTCATGGGGTTTTTACCGAAACAATCAATCCTATGAATTCTTTTTATTCTTAAACTAGAAACTTAAGCCAAGAATCATTTGATTAAGTTAAATTTCATTAAATTCAATGCCAAAACAAAAGATAAAATCTATAATGAAACAGATCTATTTCCAGAGTCCGATTGACAAATAAAAAATTTTAAAATAAAACATGAAAAACGACTAAAGTAGAGTCATCTCTTATTACTACCCAGACAAAAGGAAGCAGCTGTCAAATTGGAACACCTACTCAGCTACTACTATAATATTGAGAACAAATTTTGAGAAGGTTTATTCAGGTGCCTTGGTTAAAAAATTTTTTTTTAAATCAAGGTTTTTCAAAATGACTTTATTTAATAAATAAAGGCTTTTTCAGATATTTTTGGTAACAAAATTTTTTTTAAACAAATGTGATAAATATAATTTTTGTGAACAAAATCATGTTGACAAATTTTTAAAATAAAGTCGTTCTTCAATTATATTAGAAAAGTGGAAATTTTAAGCTATAAGAAATGAACTTTTGTTTATATATTTTTTATAAAAACGTGAGTTTAATATGAATTTCCACTAAGTAGATTCTATTAATTCAATAATATTGTTCACAAAAATTTGTCAGCAACATTTTGTTCGCAAATATTAAGATATTATTGTTTAACAAATTTTTGTCAAGAAAATTTTTTTAACCTAATTTTTTTAACCTAAGTAAAGTCTTTTTTAATGAAAATCTCTTAATGGGACAGCAGGGTCAAACGAGCAAAAAAAAAGTACTTTTTTGAAGATTTTTAAAATGAAATAAATCAAATTCTGTTTATTAAAAAATATAGTACAGTATGAAGTAACATTTAATGAAGTTTTTGTCAAAATTCGGCGTAAAAATATCAAGATTTGTGTCCCTGACAGGCAATTTTCGGCGACACCTTTCCAAAAAGAGATTTTGCGGTGTCCACTCAATCTCGTTACTGGCTTATCTGAAACACAATTTTCAAGAAGATTTAGTTAAAGGATAAGTTTTTCTAGGAATTGACAGGGTATTTTTTTTTCAATTTTTACATTTTTTCCGACAGTTTGAAGCAAAATCATCGATTTTAACCACAAAATCTCGCCATTTTAAGGCCCCCATTTTGTTAAAAATAAAAAATTTGAGAAACTGGCTCATCAATACCAGGTAATTGATATTTAAAAAGTGTGTACAAAATTTGGAAGTGGTCCCTACAATGGTTTTTGAGTTATCGTGGACACCGATTTCAAAAAAGTACTTTCAAGAAAAACACGTTTAAAGTTTAAAAGTTTGAAAAAATGACGAAAAATTTTTTTTCTACCTTAAACTGAATCGTCCATGCCAGCACCATAAAGTAACGTGCATACTGCTGCTACAATATCCAGAATATCTTTTTACTTCTGTCTTTGAAGAATTCAAGCTTCTTTAGTCGATGCAGTTGCTTTTTTTATTTGCCTAAACCGTCGTTCTTTAAGCGCGAGTATTTGTGAGTATTAAGACTCTACTATGGCTCGAGTTTTTCTCCAATCAACTTAAAATGTTGACATAACATTCTTGAGATGTTGACTGTCACAAAATGTAAAAAAAAAAAAAAAAATCGATTTTTTAAAAATATCTTAACCAAAGTGTCAAGTAAGGTCTTTTTTATCCGAAACAAAAATTTGCTCACATAATATCTCTATATTTTCCCGGGCCAAAAAAAGCAGCTACTAAATTACATCTAGAATACGATGTTTATTAGTTCGCATGCTCTCAAAGCTTGTTTTCACTCATAACAGTAAAAAAGGTTTTTTTTTATTATTAATTGTATCTTTGAGGTAAGTTAATTTTGTTCCGCCGTTTTTTATTTCGTTCATAAGGCATTCTAATTTAGCCCTTACATGAAAAAGCTTATTTTTGCTTATAAATGTCATTAGCGTACAGTTTCACTATTTTTTTTTCTATTTTGGGCTAAGCAAGTAATTTCATGGGCTATTTTTTATCTTACAGTTTCCCTTTTTTTTAATAGTGCCTATTGATAAAAAAGCACATTTTGATTCAAAAGTGTAAAAAATATTGTTATTTTTTTTCTTTCCAAGGTTAGGTTTATTTTGTTGTTCACTGATTTGTATTTTGTAAATCAAATGATTTTTATTCAGTCCATAGCTCAAAATACTTATTTTACTCTAAGATATAAAAAAAAACAGTTTTTATTATTATTTTTGAACTCAAGATTTGGTTTCTATTTTTAGTCCATACTGTACTTCTGTTAGGTGTAGTTCATTCATCAGGAAGTGGATAAAACAAAAAAGAGCAAATTGGCTTGTATATACAGGGTGGCGTAAATTAATCGTCCGGTGCAATTATCTTAAAATTAAAGCCTCGTACGAACAAAACTCTAGAGACAAAAGTTGTTTTGATTGGAGGGGAAAGTAAAATGGGCCGAAAAAATGGGTCCGGGGTCTTAGATTGAGCCCTGCTGACACAAAGTCCGTTTTTTCATATGGGAACCCCTATTTTTGACCCCAGATTCGGAAAGAGTGGAAAATTTTACGATTTTTAGGTATTTTTTGAAAAAAAATTTGGGGCCCCATGAGGCCTTGCTGGGCTTACAAGGCTTTCATAAGGCCCATTTCTCTTAAACGCGAATTAACTCGGAAAAAACGCATTTTTTGTATTGCACACATACAGGGAAAGTTTCTTGTCTTAAAGTTTTCAACATAATGGGCCAAAAAAAATGTTTAAAAGAAATGGGCCTTATCAAAGCCTTGTAAGCCCTGCAGGGCCTCATGGGGCCCCAAAAAAATCATCAAGAAATACCTAAAAATCGTAAAATTTTCCGCTCTTTCCGAATCTGGGGTCAAAACTAGGGGTTCCAATTTGAAAAAACGGACTTAGGGTCCATAGGGCCCAATCTAAGGCCCCGGGCCAATTTTTTTTGGGCCTATTATGTTGAAAACTTTAAAACAAGAAACTTTCCCTATGCATGTGCAATACGAAAAATACGTTTTTTCCGAGTTAATTCGCGTTTAAGAGAAATGGGCCGTATGAAAGTGAGAGTTCTTTCTTTCAGGATTATAAGTTGAATGGTAATAATAATAGAAATGCACAAATGTAAGACAAAGAAATCATTCAACGAATAATCAATTTTGACTCGAAGCAGGAATTAAGGATGAGGGTAAATCAAGAAAAACACAAATGAAACAAAATAGAGTTAATTGCATATATTCTGTCAAACAACATACAATTACAACAGTTCTCGAAATTAATAATAAGTAAAATAAAATAATAAGTAAAAAAAAATAAACTAATGTATAGATTGCAAAAAAATCGGCAAAAAAATCAATAAACATTAAACAAAATTTTGTGTCTGTAAGACTGTAATGGAAATAATTGTGTTCCCGTGTGTTAGTCGTAATTACTAGGATTCGAGGCTTCCTCGTTGGACTTTACCCGGCAGAGCATTCGGCCTTTAGCCTAATAAACGTACCTGCTTCGGAAATAAAGTCTTCGCGGTCCAGTTAGTGATTTGACTTACTGTTTTCTGGATTCCGGTTCCTCGCTGGTCCAGACATTTCAGAACAACACGATAAATATTCGTGTAAAAAAAAAGAAAACGCGCGATAAAAATGTGACTAAATGCGACCCGAATAAAACTTCTTTTAGAAAGCAAGTGTGATTAGACGCGTACGCGATAGCGGTGAGATATAGACTGCCTCTTCGCAGCGCTGCCTTGCCGACAAGCTGGAAATCAGCTGATTGACCGAGGCTGTCAAATTTTGAGCTCTAACCCAAACAAATCGACACGCGAGAATAAAAGCCACATGAATCGCGACGTTGCAAAAGCCTTGTAAGCCCTGCAGGGCCACATGGGGCCACAAAAAAATTTTCAAAAAATACCTTAAAATCGTAAAATTTTCCGCTCTTTCCGAATCTGGCGTCAAAAATAGGGGTTCCCATATGAAAAAACGGACTTTGGGTCCATAGGGCCCAATCTAAGGCCCTAGGCGAATTTTTTGGCCCATTTTACTTCCCCCTCCAATCAAAACAACTTTTGTCTCTTGAGTTTTGTTCGTACAAGGTTTCAATTTTGAGATGATCGCACCGGACGATTAATTTACGCCACACTGTATATACACTTGTGATCATCAAAAAAATGTATGAATACTTTCATGCTTCTACGCTAATTTCTTCTCAGCGACCCTGGTGAAAAATAAATTTTTTTTAAATCCTTTCCTGCTGTAAAGCCACACGTATGCCACACGTAAAATGGTCTTGAATAATTTTTTCTTCTTTTGTTAAATATTTTGACACATATCGGGTCGGGGCGGACAATTCAATGAAGGTTCTCTGACTCCTTAGCATTTGGCAACAGTCCCACTTTCACTCTTTAGTTTATTAAGAGTTCCCTTTTCTTTCATCCTCTTTTTCATCCAGTCGTTCAACAGTTCCTTCAACTTTGTTGAAAAGTGAAAGCGGGGCTATAGCCAAATGCTACAGACTTCCGAAGATCCATGAGGAGACCCTACCATGTAGGATAATTATATCTTCAATCAATTTTTCTACTTACGCATTGTCAAAATACCTGTTGGATATATCTTACTATATTATATAGTTCTTTTCTCTCTCCCACGCCCCCCACAGGCTCCTCAAAAAAATGCTTAACTAACCGTAAAAGTGTACTGAAATACGCTTATTTCTATGTGTTTTAATTTTTCTTATAATTGTCTAATCACGCCCCCCCCTACCACACCCCCACACCCCCTTTTTTTCCCATGCCCTCCATTTTTGATATATGTTATCACTTTTACCCATACCTCCTATTTTTGATGTCTGTTATTTCTTATGTAATCATAGAAGTTTAAAAAGTTACTATTGAAATACTAAAAAAAACTTATATTTCATAAAATAAAAATAACAAAATAATAGCAGTAATCAAAATATTTAAAACAGTATAAAAAAAATTTTTATAATTTTTTCAAGTCAGTAAAAATTTACTATTATTGCACAATACTTAAAAAGTGCATTCAATACGTCACTCCTGCAGTAGGCACAATGATGCGTACAATGGTATGAACTAATGTAAGTACACGGATACGCACACGGGTTGATACAAGTTTAGGCAAGAGGGTAAGCACATAAAAGGACATGAGGGTAGGTACGGATTTGGTACAAGATCTTATATAGTAGTTTTTCTTCACTCCTGCAGTAGGCACAATGATACCAACAAAGGTATGCACTAATGTAAGTACACGGATACGCACACGGGTTGATACAAGCTTAGGCAAGAGGGTAAGCACAGGAGTGGACGCGAGAGTAGGTACGGATTTGGTACAAGAGAGGCAGAGATAGTACTTACAAGAATAGGCACAGCAGTAGAAATAAGGCTAGGTACACGGATATACACAAGGGCGGGGAAGAGAGTAGGTACAAGGGTATGCGCAGGAGTAGACACAAAATAAAGTACGTTGGTAGGTTCAGGATTAGAACTTTAAGTAGAAAAAAAGTTAAGAACAGAGTAAGCACAGTAGTACAAACAAATATAAGAACAATAAAAAATGAATCAGAAGAAAATTAAGTAGAAAAAAGGGAAGTTATAAGGAAAGAAACCAGTGCGTTTATAGAAGGTTCAACAGTATGGACAAGTATAAGGAAGGCACAAGTATAAGAACAATAGTTATACTACCAGAATTTTTACATCTCTGTTCTCTCATTCTCCCATTCAAAGTTTTATAAAAATCGGTGCATTAGTTTTAGCGCCAACCTCTTGACAAAATTCGCAAAAAATTGCTGAAAATCTGCCGAAAAGGGTTTTGTACTACCAGGCTAAATACAAGGATATGAGTAATTGTATGCACGTGAGTAGGTACAGTAGTAGTCATAGAGTTACGAGGGTATGTACACGAGTTTAACAAACATAAATACAAAGATATGCACCAGAGTAAATACAAGGATAACTACAAAAGCAAAAAACAATAGTAGCTACGAGGGTCGCCACAATTGTAGACACAATGGTAAGCATTAGCATAAAAATCTGGGGAAGCGGGGGGGGGGGGGGTTGGCAATGGAGCGAGCAGGGGGTACCCCCCCCCCTACTCTTCTCCCACGCTCTTCCCATGCCCCCCCCCCCCCAAAGTGCTGAACTAACCGTCAAAGTGTACCGAAATATGCTTATTTCTACGTGTTTTAATTTTTCCTATAATTTTTTAATGGGAAGTATTAAAATGCATTGGAAATAAAATCATTTGCACGGGATGTGGGTCGCACAGGAAAATAATTACTTTTGCACCGGAAAATAAATACATTTGCACGGGAAAACAAATACTTTTGCACATGAAAATAAATACCTTTGCACGGTTTAATTAAAACGTGTTTACCTATCAAGCCTAGAAACAAAAGACCACGTGCTCTTTCACTAAGCATCTCTCCAACTATTTTATTATTGAACTCAGTTCAACTCACAGTGTCGCCTCAGTTGACGAGTGAAGCAAAGAGCCAAAAAATGGCTAATAAGTTAACGTATTTTGAAACCTCTGAGGACTCATCTGAAGAAGAAAATTCATCTGAAGTTATCCAGCAGACTAAAAAAATATGCAGGTGACCAACACGAGTGTCGCTTTTACGTCACAAATACCTATCAGCAACAGAGGTAGAAAGTGCTGTAAAGTTAAAAGAAGTTTGGATAATATCTTCAACAAAAATGGTGGTAGAAAGAAAACGATTTGAATATCGGTGCACAATGGAAATTTATAGAGTGTCTGAGTGTCCAGCGTGCTTGTACCTACTATATAATTCTTTGGATACTTGCGTGCCCTTGTACGAAACAGAAGAGGAACACGAACATAAAAATATTGACTCTACACGAAGCTTAACATCAGAAATTAAGGCTTTTGTAAAGGATAAATATGCAGATGGTATTACAAAGCCAAATGCACTACTAAATCTCATTCGTAAAAATCAGATAATAGAACCTGCAAAAGAAAGACTTGTTGCCGTTCTTAGAACAATCCGAAGTGATAAAGGCACTCCTTCGGTATTGGCCACAGATCTTAGAGCTTGGTGCAATGAGCGCACTCAAGTTCCGGATGATGAAGATGTACCACACGTGGTTGATTTCCACATTTTTGCAGAACCTTTTGATTTAGAAGAACAGGATTTGAAAATAATTTTATCAACGCTTAGATTGTTAGTATTGGGCAGGAAATTCATGAGATTAGTGCACGACCTATAACTTGATCTATAAAATAATAAAAAGCTTTACTAATGCATCAGTCTTTTTTAATAAATATTCTTAATTTCACTTACAGTTGTATAATGTTCAATAAAACAAATTTTTTGCTTGTTTTTTGTTGAGTTTTGCTCTCAATTCTTTTTCCCTTGCGAGATCAATTCTATTGCCGTTCAATATATTTTTTTCCGTGCAATGTTAATTCTACTCTCATTCAATATTTTTTTTTCCCGTTTAATACATTCAACTTCCGCTCAAGTATTTTTTTCCCGTGCATTTATTTTCTTTCTCGTTTAATCACTTATTTTTCCGTGCAAATGTCTTTTTTTCCCGTGAATTTGACCTAAAATTTCCCGTGCGTTTGCTTTTTTTTACCGTGCTAATAAATCACACCCTTTTTTTTACTCACGCCCCCCATTTTTGATATATGTTATCAGTTTCTACACACACCACCAATTTTTGATACAAGTTATCAGCTATGTAACTATAGAAAATTAAAAAGTAACTACGAAACATTAAAAAAATTAACTAATATCCTAAGATATAGGAGAGAACCCGAAAAGAATATCAGCATTTTATTCGTGACGTGTTTAGTTGAAGAACAAAATTTAAAATTTGAATTTTTATTTTTAATTTTTATATTACAATTCAATTAAAACATCTAGACAATATTTGATAAAAAAATAATTATGTAATCAAGTATTCGAAATTATCCGATTAAAATCATGAAAACAATAATTATTTGTATACAAACTGAAACAAAACCAATGAATCTATAACGACAAAATTCTAAATGAGTATGAACTCTGAACGTAGCGCAAAGGTAAAGGGTATATATAACTTATTGTAGATTAATTTAGATGAAGCTTCGACAAAATTTGTTTTAGATAATATAATACAATTGCGCGTGAGTTTCGCTTAGAGAGCTTCAAGGTTTGGCAAGAGGGTAGGTACATGGGTAGATTCCAAAGTGGGTAAGTATTAACCTACAAAGGTTTGTATAGGATCGAAAACAATAGTATAAAAGATGATAGTTTCAGGATAAGATGTTAAGAAAAAAAATAGAAAAAACAACTTACGTTCGAAGTTACAAATTGAAGTATAAATATATGACAAAGTAAAAGAGGCTGCACATGGCTGGAAACTGGTGTCGTAATGTGAACTTCGATATTAATCAGGATAGGTTAATTGGGAGAAACCTAGGTAGTAAAGGCGTTGATAACAAATGTAAAAGGATGTAGGAAATATTTGTCAAAAAATTTAAAGAACTGTGCGGGCAAAAGCGTATGAAGCCAGGCAAAAGTGTATGAAGAAGACCAGTTTCACGATTGTAATTACAAAAATATTTGAGAAGAACAATAGAAACGATAGTTTTTACAAAGATGAGAACAAAGATTCAGAGTTAGAGACCAAAGCATAAAAAAAAGAAAAAAACAACAGCAAACACCAAAATTGAAGCAAGTATATTCATGTGAAAAAGATAGAAACAATATTAAGCAAAAATGTTCATATAAGCGTAGGTTCAAAGTTACAAACGTAATGACAAGTCCAGGTACGGGAGTAGGTACAATGTAGTTACCACAGTAGTTATCAAGTTTGAAACAATGCTATGAACAAGGTTTGTTATAAGGTTATTTACAATAGTAAGCACAAGAGGATAAAAAAAGATTATGCACAAGGCCAGATTCAGTGTTAAAAATTTAAATAAAAAAAATAAAGAACTAGAGTTAGCATAGGAGTAGAAACAGAAGAAGAAACAAATGCATGTGTACAAGGTTCAGCGTTAGAAGCTTAAGTAAAAAATAGGTAGTAAGCACAAGATAATTAACATATATGTAGAAAGAAGAAAAAGTCAACAGACGTAGTAAAAAGAGTTGGAAAAAAAACTCAAGAAACGTGGAAAGTAACAAGGTTATCAAGCAGGGAAGGTTAAGAAATAAAAAGACGAAAATAAGCCGGTAAAAGCATGGAAACAGATGTTTAACTTAGGATAGAAATGAAAGTATGCCCAACGATAAGAACAAAGTAGTCTTAGAGTTAGAAATAAAAGTATGAAAAAAATTCAAAGTGCAGTTATCACCATGATTGAAGCAGATATATATATATATATATATATGAGCATATTCCTGGTTATGCGCCTAGTTATAAAAAGCAGTAAGTGCAACGGTAAGAACAAGGGTAGTGACAAGGGTTTGAAGTAATATGTAAGGTAGGAACAAAGGTAGGCATAAAATAAGGTGTAGGTGTATTCACAAGCTATAAAAGTAGAAACAATGGTACGTATCAGAGTAGGCACAGAGGTAGACGCAAGCAATTTGCAAATAAGTCTGATGAAAACGCTAAGACGTTGAAACAGCTGTCACAATTAAAATAAATCTGTGTAGTCCACAAAAAACTTAACTGTGTTTTGTTTTTTAATTTAATTTATTAATATGGAACTACATCAAGTAACGCAAGAAACATTGAATCTTACTAATAATGGTATGGTCTGGTACTATGACGTCATCGAACCGTATCAAGGTTTTTTGCATTGGGAGTATATCTTTATATGTATAGGAATCGAAATTTAAAGAAATTTAAGCTCTTTCAGTTCGTTTTTGTTTTTCGGAAAAAGAAAAATACGTGTTGACTTTTTTTTTATGCTCTAACCAACTAAGCAATACAAAATATTACAAAATTTAAAAATTTACCAACCCTTACACTTTCATATCAATTGGGGTAGGTTAATTGGGAGAACCCTTGGTGGAAACAATGTTGAAAACAAATGTAAACGGATGTAGGAAAAATTTGTCAAAAAGGTTAAAGAACTGTGTGGGCAAAAGTGTATGGAAGACTAGTTTCACGATTGTTATTAAAAAAAGATTTAAATAGAACAATAAAAACGATAGTATTCACAAAGATAAGAACAAAGGTTCAGAGTAAGTGAATAGATTCATGTGAAAGAGACTAGGTAAAAAGTTGTTGTTTACAATTGTCACAATTAGCATAGGAACAATATTAAATAAAAATGTACATATAAGCGTAAGTTTAAAGTTACAAACGTAATGACAAGTGTAGGTACGGAAATAGGTACAATGTTGTATCAAGAGTAGTTATCAAGTTTGAAATAATGTTATGAACAAGGTTTGTTATACCGGTATTTACAGTAGTAAGCACAAGAAGATAAAAAAAGATTATGCACAAGGCTGGATTCAGTGTTAAAAATTTTAAGAAAAAATATAAAGAACTAGAGTTAGCACAGGAGTAGAAACAGATGTAGAAACAAACGCATGTGTGGAAGGTTCAGCGTTAGAGGCTTGAGTAAAAAATAGTGAGTAAGCACAAAGAAGTCTTAAAAATAGAAATAAAAGTATAAAAAAAATTCAAACTACAGTTATATCGTCATGATAGAAACAGATATATAAACATGAGCATATTCCAGGGTAAGAGCCCAGTTATAAAAAGCAGTAAACTACAACGGTAAGAAGAAGGGTAGTTTGTACAAGGGTTTGTAGTAAGATGAAAGGAAAAGGCATAAAATAAGGTGCAGGTGTAGTCACAAGCTATAATAGTAGAGACAATGGTATGTATCAGAGTAGGTACAGAGGTAGGCACAGGGGTGTGTGTATAAGTGTAGGTGCAAGTGTAGATTCAAGCATAAAATTCTGGGGGGTTGTCGAGCGAAGCGAGCAGGGGGGTACCCCACCTAGTAATAAATATATTAAACTTATATATATATATATATATATATATATATATACTAGGGGGTAACCCTTCTCTCGCTTTGCTCTCCAACCTCCAGAAAATAGATAATAAAGTTAATTGTAGTTTATAAAATAAATTATAAAATTGATATTAATAACAAATTTAAATTGTTATCAAAACAATTTTGTGACGAAGTTGATTTTTTGTGCGGTATTGTTTGATATTTAGCGCCTCTTTTCGACAAGTACACCGGTCGGCTGAGCGACGGACGCCACGAAAGTCCCGGCTGCCGACATCCGCCCGCACCAGTCTCCCTCAGCCCATGATCGCAGCCACCATGCATCGCGGGGCTTGCGAGTACGACTCGCTATGACGCCCTTTTTCGGTGATTCAATAAGTTTATAGTTTGGCCCTAGTTCGGCATATTGGAGAGTTTGAGGGTTCCCGGCCACAACGGCGAGCTCCTCTGCTCTCAATGTACATAAAATACATAGAATATAGACCAGTTTAGTGTTCAGAATAAAAAGTGCTTCATTTATTTATTTTTTACCCCTAAATCACACACCTCAACTACGAGTACGGTGCCTCTCGTTAAAAAGGCAACTGGTCCTTCGATAAAATAAGCCTTAATCGCAAACAGGTAATAATAGATGTTTAATGTTGTGTTTAAATTTTAAACTTCTAGTAGTTATACTTCAAAAACTTGTTCTAAGATTTAATAAAAAAATTGAGTTTATGTAATGAATAAAAGTTCAAATATGTCAGATTAGCTAAAGTTGTTGAACATAATTTAATTGAAAAATGAAAAAAAAAATTCATTAGGGTAAAAAATAGATATAAAAGTTAAATATTAAGTTAAAATACTTGAAACATGTTAAATATAAGTTTTTTAACCATTTTGAAGTACTCTTTCAGAAAGAGCTTTTAAAATTACGACTCCTCTGAGAGAAGAGCCTTTCAAAGAGGTTAAATATGGAGTTTTTAGACAGTTTTAAGATTCTCGTACAGGAGAAGCTCCTCCGGGAGGAGCCCCTTAAAACATGTTAAATATAAGGTTTTTTGACGTTTTGAGGTGCTCCTCCGGGAGGAGCCACTAAAATTGGCTCCTCCGGGAGGAGTTTTAAAAATTAAGGCTCCTTCCGTAGGAGCACCTTAAAACAGTCTAAAAACCTTATATTTAACACTATTTGTAGCTCCTCCAGGGAGGAGCTTTTGAAAAATGTGGCTCCTCCGGGAGGAGCATTTTAAATTATAGCTCCTCCGGATGCATTGTAAAAAATAATTTCAGCAAAATTACCTTGATCATCGATGTAAATTAACCAAAAATCGTAAATTTACATCGTTGAGGTATGTAATTTAACTAAAACTTGTAAATTTACACCGATCAACGGTGTAAAAAGTAGGAACATGGACCAGCGGAGTGATTTTACTAAAATTTGTAAAGTTACAAATTTTGGTAAGTCTTCATCGATCATCATGGTAATTTTACGCCACGATTCAGTTTGGTCGCTAAAAGTGAGGTTATGATAGTTGGACTTAGAAAAAATTGGTCGATATTTTTATATTACCTCGATTAAACTACAAACAGTTTAATTCGTGTAATTTAATATTCAAATAAAAAATATTATGTGTATAATGTATATTTATTATTTTTATCATCAATATATCTCATTTTGAATTAATGAAAAAAATTATTTGTGGGTAAGTTTATGGTTTTAAAATACGCGCATAAACTTACTACGTTGGTCGAGGTAAATTTACATGGCTGAGCGATGTTCTCGATTTTTACATCGTTGATCGAGGTAATTTTACGAAAAATATTTTTTACAGTGAGGAGCACCCTAAAATTATTTGAAATATAAGGTTTTTTGACGCTTTTGAGGTTCTCCTTCCGCAGGAGCAATAATTTTAAAAAGCTCCTCCCGGAGGAGCCGCATTTTCAGAAGCTCCTTCCGGAGGAGCACCTCAAAACGTTTAAAAAACCTTATATTTCACATAATTATACGGTGCTCCTCCCAGCTCCTCCCGGAGGAGAAAATTTTTTTTAACTAAAAAACTAACATTTTTTTGAAACAGGGAGGAGCAGCAGGAATGCTCCTCCGGGAGGAGCAATGAATAATTTGGGAGGAGCACGGGAGGAGCGCCCTTGAACTAAATAACTAGAAGGAATTTCTTTATAATCATGCTCCGTTAAGGAAGGAGGAGTAAAATGTCTTCAAAAACCCGTAAAAAAATAGTGCTCCTCCCGAATATAACTATATAATATAGGAAGATATATCCTACTATATTATATAGGAGTGAGGTGAGCAAAGTTGAGCAAAAAATGAGGAGCAGCCGAGGAGCAGCCAAAATCAAAACAAGTAAGAATAAGGTTTTTCGTCCTTTAAATAGATTAAAATGGACGAAAAACCTTATTTTTACTTATGTTTTGATTTTGGCTTCTCCTTGGCTGCTCCTCGGCTGCTCCTGGCTATTCATCTGCATCATTTTTGTAGATACCTAAGGAGCAGCCTTTTGAGTACTAAAAAAAATTTTTAAACTTATCAAATTTTAGTGTTCAGTACATAGATTTTATTTTTTCAAACAATTATTCTGATGTATTTTTAAATCTTCTTCTTTATATGAATGCATATTACAATAATTGCAGACAAAAACTAAAATTTTATTATGAATAATTTTTAGATGTTCTTCTAAATCATTGTTACTCAAAAAATCTTCACTACAGTCGAGTTCTGAACATTTTAACTTTTTTTTTCAATACACTTTATTCTAGAATTTATATGTCTTGTAAAATTACATTTTAGATCAAAATTTCTCTCACGTTTTGGACAAGTATATACTGTTGTTTTTTTATGAATTAATAGGTGTCTTTTTAAATTTCCTTTTTTTTTAAATGAAGCCTTGCAATTGATGAATTGGCATTTATGATTTTGTATTCCTGTGTGAGTCCTAATGTGTGGTAGTAAATTTTTTATTGTTTTAACACGAGTCCACAAAGAATGCATGTTTTTGTTATATCTGAATGTATAGCCAAATGTTCTTGAATGATCCCTTCATTATCGTGCAACTGAATTTGGCATACTATGCATTTGAAAGTGTTGTTTTCATTCATTCTTAATTTGTTTAAAGCCTGTAAAACATATAATAAATTTTTACTTCAATTTTTAGTACTAAGTCGTAATTACTTTTGATCATTACTATGTAATTTCAAGTGTTTATGTAGGTTATCATTTCTATTGAATTTTTTTGAACATATGTAACATTTAAATAATTCATTACTGCGAGTTCTAATATGTCTCAAATATCTACATTTAATAATTTTTTCACATACAGGACATATTAAAATTTTTGGAACAAGTTTTAACTTGATGTGATCATTCACACATTTTGAATTGTAATAAAAGTTGCATTCTTTGCATGAATATTTTTTTCGAGACATAACCTCAAAAAATCAAAACAAAATTAAAAAATTACTTTTAACTTTCTTTTTATCAAACGTTTAAGAAATTATTAAAACTATATCTAAAATAAACATTTTAAAAATAATTAATTTAAAAAAAAAGTATTTAAAATCATATTTTCAACTTTTCAATCCAAAAAACTCAGATGCTTTATCTGAAAACTTATTAGTAAAATGTAATTTTTTTGAATTACCAGAACATAGAATAATCCTTTGAATTTAGAATTTTGTAAGATTATGTGAACACAAAAAATTAAATTATATTTTAATTGCATTCATCAATCTCAAACTTCAGTAGTCCTTAATCATATCTTTTTCAAATATATAAAAAAATTAATAACTCATCAAATTTTGAAAATAATAATTATAATTTTGCGAGGGAGTGAATCCCTCGTAAATTAATTTTCCTACCTGGCAGTGTCGAGTCACCTGGGAAGCAACATATAATGAGTTAATTTGTTGATTTTAAGTTCCCAGGTGATGTCCACGCTAGGTCCGTCGGTCGTACGAGTAGCTGTAGCTGACCACGTGGTGGCTGCCGCCGACGGCTGGCTGCTGCTGTAGTTACACAAAGCAACGTGAGCGCACAGTCACACACACACATTTCCAGACATCCGGGGAGGCTCTCCTGGCCAAGCGCGCGCACGTACACACACACACACCACACGGGTCCCGACTCTCCATCCGGGAGTCTCTGGCGATGGAGGCGGTGCGTGGCACATTTCGGCAGACGACGCGATATGGGCAGCGTCACACAAGATACAATAGACGCGGGTGTGAGTGTAGTTTTATTTTTTTTTTGAGTTGCGCGAACTAAGTGTGCGTATAAGGAACAAAGGGGGAGAGAGAGTATGTGCGCGATGAATAAACATGGAACTGTGAGTGCCTTGTGTGCGGTAAAATTGTAGAATGTGATTGGTGGAATTCTTGTTATTCTGCCAGTGTGGATGAAAATTAATGATATAAAATTGTGTTGATTGGTTGAGGGAGTTTTTGCGAATAGAGAAAGAAGAAAGTTAGGAAACTGAGATGCGAAGAGCGTCACTCCGTTCTTGGTAGCCTTAGAGTAAGGTAGTAGTTCTTTTGAAAGTGCCATTTTTCTGAGTTCTTTCCTCGTTCTTTCCTTTTCCTTTGTAGACATTTTTATTTTTTTTTCCTTCTTTTTGGCTAGCAAATCGGCCAGATAATTTTAGAGACTTGGGTTATTTGCGATTCACTAGCAAGTTGGAAAATTGTGATAAAAAAAAGAGCATTTAATAAAGTGGCCATATTTGGATCAAGTCCGAGTTTGGTAATATTAGGTATCGATTTTAATTACATATAATAATTAATTTAATTACATATAATAATATATTAAGTTGTTTTTCTTGTAAGCATTTTTTTTCTTTTTTTGTTGTTGTTTTGTTGTGTGTGACAAATGGATGAAGTGCGTGCGGTTATTTTTTTTACTATACAGAAAAATTAGGATTTTCACGTGGCGTCGTTCTCCACCATTTTGTTTCCTTTGTAAGCTAATTTCTTTATTTCTTTGTTAAGAAAATCATATCTTTTTTTTGTGTTTTTTTTTTTTTTTTTGTAAATTGTAGACTGAAATTGATTTTTTTTTTTTTTTTTTTTTTTTTTTTTTGTAGACAAGAATAAATTTATAAACTAATTTCTACAAGAAAAAAAATTTATTTATTACTTCTTCCTGTGTTAAACCACCAGCCCCAGATGGTTTCTTTTCCGCGGGAACTCTACACCCCCAGAAATTTAAAGAGTTTTTCCCTAAATTTTTGAGTATGAATTTATTGTAATGGGAGGGCCTGGGGAACAAGGGAGGCCCTTTTACCAAAATTACCCATTACGAAAGTATTTTTTTTTTTTTTTTTTCTTATTCTTGTAGATCTTAGAGAGAGAGAGAGAGAGAGAACTTATAAATTTTTATTTGGAAGTAGTGAAACAGAATATTTTCAAAAGTGGAACTTAGGATATTTTTGTGAGTTGGACTTAGAAAAAATTTTTTTTCAAGAGTAGGAACTTAGAAAAAAAAAATTTCGAAAAGTTAGACTTGGAAAATTTTCGGTGATAGAACTTAGATTTTTTTTTCACGGAAGTTGGACTTAGTGGAATTTTTCAAAGGTGGAACGTAGAAAAATTTCGAAAAGTTGGACTTGAAAAAATTTTTGAAAGTAGACTTGGAAATTTTTTTTTTTTTCTCTCTCGAAGGTAGGGACTTGGAAATTTTTTTTTTTTTTCAAAGGAAGGACTTAGAATAAATTTTGAAATTAGGACTTAGAAAATTTTCGAATTGGAATTTGGAAATTTATGATTTTTTTGGTTATCTCTTTTTTTTTTTTTTTTTGGATGGAGAGAATTACGAAAAGACGGATGAATGAAAATTTATGGATATTAACATTTAGTGAAGGATATTTGGGAATATTTATATAATTCATATAATTTTATTGTTGGCTAGTGTCTAACAAAATATTATAATTGAATTGTTGGCTAAGGTCCAACTAAAATTTTTCTTTTTTTTTTTTTTGATTTTATAAGGTTTCAGGAAGATTTATTTGTATTATTAAATGATAATAGCTACTGAAAAGCAGAAAATTTTTTTTTTTTATACCAAGATTCAAGACTTATTGTAGACAGTGAAAATTTTCTTTTTAGGTTCAAGAGTATTGTAGACAGTGAATATTTTTTTTTTGAAGAGGATTGTAGACAGTGAAAATTTTCTTTTCAGGTTCAAGATTAATTGTAGACAGGGAAAATTTTTTTGTTTTCTCAGATTAAGGTTGGAAATTAAATATACAGTGAAATTTTTTTTTTGTTCTTGTGTTCTCGTGAGAACTGGCAGAGAAGATGGAATACCAAAAATATATAGACAGTATGAGAAGACTATTAACAAATTCACGTGACATTAGGAAAAGGTTGAACGAAATAAGATCAATGAGCCAAGATCAAGTGAAGGAAGAACAGGTAAAAGGGAAAGCAATTATAACAGGCTCTTTCGAGACTGTCTGTGAAATATTATTACGAATTGAGTTAATCCAAGAAAAAAAGAGGTTGGACGTTCCATAGATACCATCGGCAGACAATGAAGGAATGGATCTGAAAGAACAACCAGCAAAAGGATACGTGCTAGACACGACAACACACAAACAGAGAAAACCCAGAAAAACTAGTCAAAAACTGGGAATGAGAGAAGACAAATTGGTGACAGATGATAGCGTAAGTGAATATCAGACAGATGGAGACGAGAATGATTCGCAAAATGGAGAGAAAAATCAATTGGGGAGAGATTTGGTAAACATTGACAGGAAAATGAATGTGGTGAGGACACAGAAACAATCGGAAGAGAATGAAACACCTAACAATAAAGAGCGGGAATCAAAGACAAGTTATTCATTTCCAGAGAACGATGGCACAAGGAAGAAAATGAATGTGTTTTTGCACCTGTCATTATCACTGCACAAATACTGCTTCAAAAGCTCTGGGGATCCATGGTCTTGATTGGGATCAACCAGTTAACGAAGAGTCTCTCTCGATCTGGCAAGAGTGGAGACGACAACTCCCAGAGCTACAACACTTGGAAATTTCTCACTGGCTGGGGACAAACAGAAGTTCTTGGTACCATCTGCATGGTTTTTCGGATGCTTCAGAACGTGCCTACTCAGCAGCAGTCTATCTGGTAGTTGGCTCCCAATCTAGGTCAATCAGGTTCAGTCTGCTCATGGCCAAAACAAAAGTGGCCCCCATAAAGACTCTGAGCATTCTAAGGCTTGAGCTCTCAGGCGCCGTACTCCTCGCGAGGTTGATCAAGCACTTAATCGCTGAACTTGAGCTTAGCCCTGAGGAAACGTTTTGCTGGACAGACTCCACTGTCGTCCTGGCTTGGCTTAGTGACCACCCGTCAAAGTGGAATACATTCGTAGCTACCAGAACCAGCGAGATCATCACTGCATTACCTGCCGCTCATTGGAATCATGTAAAGTCAAAGGACAATCCAGTGGACGTGGCCTCGAGAGGAGTCCTGCCCAATCAACTGCTCAATAACGAGCTTTGGTGGCATGGACCAGACTGGCTCACCATTGATTGGTGTACGGTACCAGAGAAGACCAGCCTCTACCAAACAGACGTAGAAAGGCGTAAAGAACCCTCAAGTTTCACCACGCAAATTGACAACAAACTTAAGCTAATCGACGAAATGATGACAAATTTCAAAACCCTGAACGTTCTGCTACGAGGGCATGTTCTGGGCACTCCT
Organism: Encarsia formosa; assembly: GCA_038277355.1. Classification (NCBI taxonomy): domain Eukaryota; kingdom Metazoa; phylum Arthropoda; class Insecta; order Hymenoptera; family Aphelinidae; genus Encarsia; species Encarsia formosa. The sequence goes on from CM076187.1 coordinate 33,543,613, forward strand.
GAGCATCCAAATGCAGGCGAGCTTGCCCTAGCACGGACGAACCTTATACGTAGCCTACAACAGGAATACTACCCCGAAGAGATTTTAAGAATCCAAAAGAATCAGAAGCTCTCTCACCGTAGTGCCATCCGACGCCTTCTTCCCTACTTAGACGTGGAGAAAATCATGCGGGTTGGTGGAGGGCTGCAGAATTCTTACCTCACTGACGGTTAAAAACACCCTATCATAATTCCAGGAAACAGTATTCTCGCCAAGCTACTCGTGCAAGATGTCCATGAACGCACACTGCACGGTGGTGCACAACTAGTCGCAAGTGTGCTGCTATGCACCTATTGGATCACGCGTGCACGTGGTCACATCCGTTCAGTAATCTTTCCGTATAACTTGCCAACGATACAGTGGCTGACCTGTAGTCCAGCAAATGGCACCACTTCTTGCAGTACGAGTCACACCTGCAAGACCTTTCGAATCAACGGGTTTGGACTACGCTGGGCCCTTCATGATTCGCACAACAGCTGGTCGTGGACATAAGGCGTATAAAGGTGACGCAGCTCTTTTTATTTGCATGGTCACCAGGGTCATACATCTTGAAGTCGTGACCGATTACACGACCAAAGCTTTCCTGCAAGCTTTTCATCGTTTTGTATCAAGAAGATCAGCTCCGAGCAACGTCAACAACGCTAAGAACTTCCAAGGCGCCGCCAACGATTTTCAACGACTTTTCGACGCTACCATGGGAATTGGTAAAGCAATCGCCGATGTCATTGCAGAGGAAGGCGTTACTTGGAACTTCATTCCACCTCGAGCGCCTCACTTCGGAGGGCTCTGGGAAGCCAGAGTGAAGTCATTCTTTAACCTACGAAGAGTTTGCCACGCTCCTCTGCCAAATAGAAGCGTGTTTAAACTCAAGGCCATTGGCTCTTCTCACCAGTGACCCACAAGACTTAGCAGCCCTCGCCCCAGGTCACTTCTTGGTCGAGAAAGTGCTCACTACCTTTCCAGAGCCTTTCACTAACCAAGAACCTCACTCACTCACTGACCGCCATGTCATGGTCACTCGAATGCGGAATTACATCTGGGATTGGTGGCGTAAAGAGGTGCTCCAGCAAATGCGAAAAAGAACCAAGTGGTTCGAACCCAACAAGGACATTCACATGGGAGACCTTGTCCTCTTGACCAACGAGATCCAGCTCCCTGAAAAATGGCCCCTGGCTCGAATCTTAGAATGCAACAGAGGTAAAGATGGTCTAGTCCGGGTAGTCAAGCTTCAAACAGACCATAACATCCTGGATCGACCAGTTGCCACAGTCATCAAGCTACCACCAGTAGAACACCTGCTGCCTCAATTATAGTTGTACATTCACACGTTTTCTTTAATAAAAATAAATACTTTAAAGTTAATCAGCACTCTTTCTCTGTCATCCCGTACGGAAAAAACCCCCAAAATTATCCCCAAAAAAACTCTCAAAATCACTCCCAACTAGTCACTCTCAATTGAGTCTACTTTCGGACATCCCTCAACCTACTTGAGTGTTACTCTCAAATTGAGGGTAAATTTTACACTCTCAAAATTTACTCCCAGTTTACCCTCAAGTAGGTTGAGGGATGTCCGAAAGTAAACTCAACTGAGAGTAAACTCTCGCACCCTCCCAACTGAGAGTAAGAGTAACTCTCAATTGAAAGTTTTTATTTGGGGGTCAAATTTGAAAGCGAATTTTCGTTAGAATTTTATCCTCAAACTGAGAGTTAAATTCTAATTTGATTGCTTTTAAATTTGAAAGCAAACCTGAAATAAATTTAAACAATAAGTTGATTATTTTTATTTTATTTATTTTGAACATGTATACATGAGTTTATTTCAATTAATAGCTGTATAGTTTTACTACATAAACTTAAAACCTGATTTTTTTTTCAATACCTTAAAATATTCTACTCAATAATTTATGAAAAATGAAAAAAAATGACAATCTTATGAAGTTAGAATTTTTTTTTAGTTGTAGAAAAAAAACTACTTTTCATTGCACAATAGTAAAGACTTTGATGGTGAATCTTTTTAACTGTATCTTCATGATAAAAAATAAAGAATGTACTACATTGAGAAAAGATAAATAATTTTTTTATGTATTTGATAACTAAAAAGTAATATGGTAACTAGTAAAAAAAACATTTTTGAAAAGTTTTTCATCATCATATTTTTAAAATATTTTAATACTGTGATTTATTAAAAAAAAAAATAAAAATGTTTTTGATCTCAACTGTATTAAGCCGAATGATTTTAATCACTTAATCAAAAGATACTCATGTTTATAAGTAATTTTAAGTATGATATTATTAGTTTGGTGTAAATAAAAAAGTTTTAAAATATTATTTCAAAGTCATTCAATCTTGTTCAAATATCACTAAATTATCAATACATTCTATGTAAACATAATAAAGAACTTTCTACTTACAAAGTGAAAATACCAACGTTGGCCATAGTAAATAAGAAATTATTATTTGGCTTGTTTGTTGATGAAAGTTTTTTATTTAAATAACAGAAACAAACACCTTTTCATATAATTTATAAAATACAGCAGAGTTGTATTTTTTCAGCGCTATCATATATCTTAAACCTTGACCAATATTTTGCTGTTTATTTTCTGAAACTAATTTTTGCACAAAATTCCGGTGTTTCTCGGTCAATCACTATTTAAATTAATGAAAAAAGAGAAATAATCATTTGATAAATTTTCTTTTTCATTTTTAATATAAAAAACACTGTTCACTAGCACTGCAGTATTTCTGCAATTACTTTAGTTTGTTTGATGCGCATTAGAAAACTCTATCATTATGTTTACCCAATCTGCTGGTATTTTTTGGTAATTTTGTGATATTTCTGCTTGATTAACATTGCATTTTCAAAGACTTTATCCATATCTTCTATCTTGAATTTAGTTAGGGACATCTTGTTTTGAGCTGAATTTAATGCAATCATTAACTTCACCCACTGCATTAAATTTAAGTTTTCACCTAATAAAACATAAATATTTACCAAAGAATCAATTCTTAAAGAAATTTGTTGATATTAATAAAAGATTGACTACTTGTAAATGTAGATAAAAATATACTTATCTAATTCAGAAAAAAATCATAACACAACTGATTTTCAGGTCTTCTTTCTGTTTTTAAATTTTAAAGTATAGTATTAATTGAAATTAATAAGCTCGATTACAAGTTAAATTTTTGAAAAAAAATAAAATAAATTAAATATATTTATTTTCCGTTAAGGTAATTCAAAATGAAAAACTAGTAGCGAATTCGAGAGTTCTGACAAAGTACTTGGTGTAAAATTTGAATATTACTTTGATTCTTTCAGAATTCTTTTCTTTCAGAAAAAAATTAAAATTGATAGTAAATCATCAAATACTTTGGAGTAACTTTAATATAATGTTTAAATACCCATCCTTCAAATGTTGGAAGTTAAATTGGAATATTAAGAGAGTACTCTCAAGAAGTTAGAGTAAAAACTCAATGGTGAGAGCTTACTTTGAAATTTTGAAAATTACCCTCATAAGATGAGAGTGAAAAAGACTTAACGATCAGAATTTACTCTCAAATTTTGAGAGTCACCCTCAAAAGTTGATAGTACAGTCTAAAATTTGAGGGTGTGCTCTGAAATTTTGAGAGTCACCCTCAAAAGTTGATAGTACAGTCTCAAATTTGAGGGTGTGCTCTGAAATTTTAAGAGTCACCCTCAAAAGATGAGATGACAGTCTCAAATTTGAGGGTGTGCTCTGAAATTTTGAGAGTCACCCTCAAAAGATGAGAGTACAGTCTCAAATTTGAGAGTGAACTCTCAAAAATTGATAGTAAAGACTCACCTTTGAGAGTAAACTCTCAAAATTCTAGAGTTTACTCTCAAATTTGGTACTTTACTCTGAATATTGAGTCTTTACTCCCAAAATTGGGAGTTTACGCCTAAATTTTCAGGGTTTTTTTCGTACGGGATATCACTGCTCCTACTAGCTACATCAATTCTTCAGCCGCGTCAAGCACATCAGCTTATTAAAAAACCCTGTGGTTATGTCCGATGGAAGCTTCGGGCCTGCATGTAGGCAATCGTTGAGAGAGATACCATTCTGGGCAGTCTGAGATGCATTGAAAACCACACGGATTTTTCCAGAGCCATCCTGCTTACTGACTGTGTGGTGTGGCATGTAGAAAGATTGCTTCTTCTTCTTCTGGTGGAACCAATTCCATATGGTTCAGGTCGATCAGCTCCTGCATGAATTTCTGGTATGCTGCTTTCTTGACAGGGTTGGCTTGTAGTTTTCTTTCAGTTGACAAGAATCGGGCTTTAGCAATCAACTTGTATCCGGGCAACTCTTGCAGATTGTCGAACGGGAGCTGTAGTACGAACCGTCCTGTAGCATCTCGGACGTGCGTTGAAACAAAATGCCTTTCGCACTCCTCTTCTTTTTTGCTCATGATGGCTTTTGCAGGTAATTCTTCGATTTCCCAAAATCGCTGAAGATCAGACCTCAGGCTGGTGAAATGGTTCCGAATTTGACCATGTTGAACGTCAAAGCCAGAGGACGTAGGTTCGGTGACAACCCAACCAAAGATTGTCTCCTGTGCAATAGGTTGACCAGGTTGACCTGTACGCAGACCTGGCTTCAGCACGGAAGCGTAGACATCGGTGCCCAGAATGCATTCTACCTCGCTTGACTTGTAGAACTCAGGGTCTGCCATTTCCAGCTGCTGGATATGAGACCAAGTCGTTGCACTAATTGAGCTTTTTGGCAGTAGAGCTGTAGGTTGAATTGCAATTATTGCTGAAAATGACAATGAAAACTTAGAATCTTGTTTAGACTTAAAAATAAAATGGGTACTGTGTTTTGAGGTTAGGTGAACGTCACCCCCAACTCCGCTGACCATTGTGTCCACAGGTTGCCGCTTCAACCTCATGAGCTAAGCCACGCGCTCTGAGATGAAGGATCCTTCCGAAGCAGGATCGATGAGTGCTCTTACTTCCAATTTAGCGCCACTGTATGACTGCAGATTCACTCGAGCGGTGGCCAGCAAAACTGATGAAGTTTTAGGGTTGGTACAACAAGAGTGTTGCTACTCACCGATGATTGCTAAATCGCGCCTGGGAGTGTACCAATGTATCCTGCGGGAGGCGTCTTTGCCTCGCCTGGAGCCGCAGAGTCTGTGTGGAGAGTAGTGTGATGCCCAAGACCGCAACCAGGAACCTTGCACTTTACCGAAGAAGGACAAGCAGTTGCGAAGTGACTAAATCATAGGCAATTCAAGCAGAGCCTGGTTTCCTGTACCACTGATAGTTTCTCTGAATGTCCAAGACAAAGAAAAGCCGGGCAGTGAGCGATAAATGTCTACCGCTGACTTACTGGATCCTTTCTGCATGTTGATCAATCGATTGAGGTGAGCCGATAGTCTCAGTCTCTTGTTGTCGAACCTTGCCTCTTGCGCGGCCCAGGCGACTTGGTAATTTGCGTCGATGATTTCGTAATTGCGGACGCACGCGGCTCCTTCGCCTTTGACACAGGCCACAGCTTATCCAATGGTGCGATTTCAGTGACTTTCCCAACTCTTGCGTTGAACCACGCACGAAAGGACTCCCATTCGGCCTGGTTGCCGGTAAAGATGGGTAGGTCTGTGACTGAGACTGGTGGAGGCGCCGTTTGCACCCCAATGGTTCTGTGTTCACTGCCAGCGTCTTCAAAGATAGTTGAATTGCCTTGGGGGAGTGTGGGAGAAAGAGGAAGTAGTGGTTTTCTCTTAGACTCTAATTGAGCTTTTGCTGAACAATAAGCCTCCTCATATGTTGCAAAAAAATCTTCCTTGAAGTAAGGATTGTCCTCGAGACTGTCACGGTATCGGTTGAGCATCTTATCCGAATTTGAGACGGACTTCTACAGAGCTTCCAGCCGCTCGATGCGCTTCGTGAGATACTCAGCATCAATGTGAGATGCACCTGTAGAGTTCGTATTTTTGATAAAATTTGTGATGTACTGACCTTCTGTGATTTGATCATCCAACAAATCCTTCAGCTGCTGGGCATCCATGTTTGTGTTGAGAGAAAATTGGTGACGGCCTATCAAAATTTGAAGAAGAGCGAATATCCGAGATATTTGTTTACGTCGTACTGCCATGGCACGACGACAGTGGTAGCTTGTCAGCTGCGTAGCACCCACACAGTTGCGTGTGGTTGCTCTGCTTGTTTACGTGTGGCGCGACACGTGAGGCATTAGCATCAATAGGCTCGTACTGATGCTCTCGACACGCTGCGCGGCGCGGAGAAGTTGACAGAATCAGCAGTCTCGTGCTGCTGTCTGCTCCCTCGACCAGTGCAGACTAGTGGCGCCCTCTTTATCGACTCTGGGGATATAAGCTGAGGGCCCACTGGCTGACTGACGCTGCGAGAAAGACAGAGAAAGCGTAGGGTGCGTCTGCGCTGCGTGCTGATGACGAGGTAACTGAGGCGGAAAGGCGGCGCTGGCTGCGCGCGCAACGACTCTCGTATTGATGAAGAAGCGCTGATGAAGATGGCCACCCGCCGGGTTTCCTTGAGTTATTGCATAACTTGTAACTCGCACCTGCATCACCATTCACAACACTTTAGTTCACAGCACTCCTCCCGAGTGTGATCACTGCTTTTTACTTTTGTTCGCTATACAGCTCGAAGGACCGTTTTTGCGTGCACAGGCTTTTTTAATAAGCTGATGTGCTTGACGCGGCTGAAGAATTGATGTCACTAGTAGGAGCAGTGATGACAGAGAAAGAGTGCTGATTAACTTTAAACTATTTATTTTTATTATAGAAAACGTGTGAATGTACAACTATAATTGCTTAACAATAAAAGTGAATGAAAAAAGGTAAGAAATATTAATTATTAGGCTTTACGTCGCCTGCGCTTCGCTGCTGCATGTTGCTCGCAGGCTAGCGGGAGCGCAACTGGTAAGAAAAACGGAACGCACGGCAAGGTGCTAATACGCTGTGGTACCGAGCAAGTCAGTCAGTTGAGTTGTTGACTGGACTAGTCGGCCCAGCAGTTTTCATCGCGGTTGAAATGGCCGTGAGAATGAATGGATGGCCAACAGAATGATACGGATTTGGGAAAAACCATAATTCAACCACCTCTGGAAATGAAAAACTTGTTTATGTCCTCTTCACACGGTTTGCACTTGGTATGTGAATGCAAACAATTGTACTTATGTTTGAGAGAACAAGAAGTAGACAAGAGTGGACATATGGAAAGGTTAACGAACCGAAGAAAAGAAGAGAGTAATTTGGATGGTGGATATGATAATGAAACAGAGAAAAACTATGAGATTGGAGATTCAGGTGATAGTAAAATAGAACTACGAAGAAAACGGCTAGTAAAGAGTTCTAGAAATGGAAAAGTAGAAGGAAGACAGGAAGAAATGAAAAGATTGGGAAAAGAAAAGAGACTGGACAATGAAAGAAAACAAAACAAACAATACACAAGTAGTGGTAGCGATACAAACGACGATGAAATAACTAAACAGCTCAAGAGCAAGTCAAACAAGGTTCATCACAGTAAAAAGAATGAGTCGTCTCATCGTCGTGAAGAACGTTTTAGATCCTCATCGAGGGAGAACCACTACAAAAGCACACCTGGTCATAAGAGATATAAATCTACGTCACGGGAAAGACGACATATCAACATTAAATCTCGGGAACATGATCACAGTTCTCTAGACAGAAGAGATCAAAGGTCGAGGTCCAAAGAACTACATCAGGGACATTCACATCGTAGTAAATTATGAACTTCTATAACTCGACACAATCGTCATGGATCCCCATCTCGTAATAAAAGAAGGGACTCAACGTCACGAGAACAGAGTCACAGAAGAGTCAATAGTAGACTGCGAGGCCATCGACACCGATCGTCTTGTTCATCTGAGGAACGTCTTCATGGGTCGTGGATCCGAGGCCATTTAAAATCTTCCAGTTTTCGGGATGAGAGGTGTCTGTACCCACCCAGACCACCACCCTGGATGGGGGGCTGTTTGTTAGTCGCCAGCCCACCCACGGCGAGAAGCAAAGGACCGATTCACTCGCCTGGACGAACCCTTCTTGGGTTGCCTAACATTCATTCCCGGTCTCCCGTTTATAGGGGGCCGCTCATGCGCTTGGACGTCCCGTTTATAGGGAGCCACACTCACACCGCGAGTCGATCGACGAGGCCTCCCCACCAGGCCGCCAAAAAACTTCGGCGGCGCACGACAAGGTCCTACAGCCCCCAGGGGAAGTCCGAATAGTAAAGGATTAAAAAATTTTTCATTCAATCTAAAAGCTAATCTATGGTTATAGAATTGTAATACAGTAACATTTGATTTTGATTTATCCTTTTCTTTTTAAATGTACTCCATCCAAGGTCACTGTTAGGAAAAAATATGGGAAAAATCATGGGATCTAAATGTTGATATAAAAAATGCATTCTATTGAGCTTATACTCTACTTTTTCTCTGGGAGACTTTTTCGAGGTACTCTTCGAATTTTTCTTCTTTAATAGCTTCTATTTCAACATAGGGTGACACTTTTTCCGGAGCAGCCTTGGCCGATTCATCAGCTGGAAAAATATGCACTGTTATAAAAATAGTCTAAAAAAATTGTGACAGTTTTTTTTAAATGTTGACATTTGAATGCAGTCAACATATATTCTGAAACATTTTTAAATAGAATGTAGTTTTCATTGTCTGTAGGTGTACAAAATTCTTCTCCCCCTAAATAACAAGTCAAGCTACCACTAGATACTCCAAAATTGTCTGCAATCGTACACTTTGACAATTTGTTTCAAAAAACAATAAGGTTTTTCTGTACATTATTAAAGATTATTCTTATTTTTTTGCAGAATCCATCTACTTAAAAAAAAATTACAGCAACTAAGTGTGCTAGCAATGATTGTTTGAGTCGTAAAATTTAGACAAATCAAAATTATTGATACATATTATTTACCTTAGAGTTGAAAATATCGATTGCTTCATACTTTTTTTAGATTAATCATTGACAATTTTTAACAACCTTATCTAACTTGTAATCCTTATTGCGTTTACATGTAAAAATTTTGCAAACAAATGGGAATATATTTTTTTTATGAATGATAATTTATAACTTTTTAGATAGTTTAACTAATTTTCAGTTTAACCAGAATTTTTTATTCACTAATTAAATCAATTAAGTTTTCAATTAAAAAATTTAGTCTTATAGAATATATATATATTTTTTAATTAACATAAATAATAAATTATATGCATTTTTTAAACATTCAACATAAATCACAAAAAAATAAAAATAAAAAACTCAATTTTAGGTTATTATTGCATCTGCATGTATGCGTGCACGCATGCATTGCCTTCATGCGCTACATTAGCTGCATGAACATAGGTGGCATATAGGCACTTCCGTACATTCCAAATGGTTTCTGCGTGATCTAATTGGATTTTGTCTCACTGTACACGAATATCTCCTTAGAATTGTTTATAGAGATACTTGGAATGAAACGGAACGAAATTGCAAAATACACGCAACTAGCAAGAGAGGAATTCATTAGGGCTTTGAAGCTAATTTTCCAATATACTACTTTTTCGTTTGATTAGGAATTCTACGAGCAGAGATTTGAATACCCAATGGGATCACCACTATCAGCCATGGTGTGCCTGATGAATTTTTAAATGAACAAATAATCCCCCAAGCTTCAAACCCACAATGCCCTGGGGGCCCCAGTTCAATTTTTGAATAAACAAATAATCCTCCAAGCTCCAAACCCACGAAACCCTGGGCTTCCAAGTCCAATTTTTGAATAAATAAATGATCCCCCAAGCTTCAAACCCACACTGCCCTGGGCTTTCAAGTTCAATTTTTAAATGATTCAAATCTTGAATAGTGGTAGCTTCTACTTGATGAAGATTAAATAACATTTTTAGGAAATAAATAAATAAACTCTTTTTATAGAGTAGTTAAATCTTCACTTCATTATATTTTAAAAACATTTGGAAAAACCGTTACGTATGTTTCACCACACAGTGGCTTCTTCAGATGGTAATCATTCAACTGATTGATAATTAGTTTTGTGAGAGAATAAATACAAGGTACATCGTCGTTAACATCATACACACACTTACAGCTTTCACATATATACTAATACATAGTTGAACATAAATACATAAAGTGACTGATATTGTAGGTTTATTTTACAAATATAAAAGGGGGGCGGGAGTAGGGAGACAATCAAAACAATGTTAACGACGATGTTCCTTGTATTTATTCTCTCACGAAACTGATTATCAATCAGTTGAATGATTACCGTCTGAAGAAGCCACTGTGTGTTGAAACATATGTAACGGTTTTTCCAAATATTTTTAAACAATAAAAAAGTGAAGATTTAATTACTCTTTTAAAAGGGTTTATTTATTTATTTCCTAAAAATTATTCAAACTCAGAATACCCTTGGCTGCCGAGTTCAATTTTTGAATAAATAAATAATCTCCAAAGCTTCAAACACACAATGCTTTGGGCGTCTGTTTTCAATTTCTAAGTAAACAAATACTACTCCGAGTTCCAAACCCACAATGCCCTGGGCTCCCGAGTTCACGTTTTAAATGAATAAACAATCCCCCAAGCTCCAAACCTACGAAACCCTGGGGTTCCGAGTTCAATTTTTAAATAATTGAATGATCACCCAAGCTTTAAACTAACAATACCCTGGGCGCCCGATATCAATTTTTAAATGAACAAATAATCCTCCAAGCTCCAAACCCATAATGCCCTAGGCGTCCGAGTTCAATTTTTGGGTAAATAAATGATCCCCCAAGCTTCAAACCCACTTATTTAAAAATTGAACTCAAAAGCCCAGGGTTTCGTGGGTTTAGAGCTTGGTGGATCATTTATTTATTAAAAAACTGAATTCGGGAGCCCAGGGTTTCGTGAGTTTAGAGCTTGAGAGTTTGTTCGTTCATTTCAAAATTGAACTCAGGTGCCCAGAGTATTGTGGGTTGAAGTTTGTGATATCGTTAATTTATTCAAAAATTTAACTCAGGAGCCCAGGGCATTGTGGGTTTAAAGCTTGGGGGATTGTTTGTTCATTTAAAAATTGAACTCAGAAGCCCAGGGTATTGTGGGTTTGAAGCTTGGGGGATCATTTAATTATTTAAAAATTGAACTCAGAAGCCTACGGTTTCGTGAATTTAGAGCTTGGCAGATTATTTATGTATTTAAAAATTGAATTCAGGAGTCCAGGGCATTGTGGGTTTAAAGCTTAGGGGATCATTTAATTATTTAAAAATTGAACTCAGAAGCCTAGGCTTTCGTGGGTTTAGAGCTTGGCAGATTATTTATGTATTTAAAAATTGAATTCAGGAGTCCAGGGCATTGTGGGTTTAAAGCTTGGGGGATTGTTTGTTCATTTAAAAATTGAACTCGGAAGCCCAGGGCATTGTGGGTTTGAAGCTGGGGGGATCATTTAATTATTTAAAAATTGAACTCAGAAGCCTAGGGTTTCGTGTACTTAGAGCTTGGTGGATCATTTATGTATTAAAAAATTGAATTCAGGAGCCCAGGGTATCGTGTTTTTAAAGATTGGGAGATTATTTGTTTATTCAAAATTTTAACTCAGGAGCCCACGGCATTGTGGACTTAGAGTTTGTGGGATTGTTTGTTCATTTAAAAATTCAACTTGGCCTAGGTATTGTGGGTTTGAAGCTTGGGAGATCATTCAGTTATTTAAAAATTGAACTCGGAAGCCCAGGGTTTCGTGGGTTTAGAGCTTGGTGGATCATTTATTTATTCAAAAATTAAACTTGCATTCCCAGGGTTTCCAAGGTTCAGGGCTTAAGGTATTATTTATTTAGTTCAAAATTAAACTTGCACGCCCAGGGTTTTGTGGGTTTAGAGCTTGAGGGATCATTTATTTATTTAAAAATTAAACTTTTATTCCCAGGGTTTCCAAGGTTCAGGGCTTGGGGTATTATTTATTTAGTTCAAAATCAAACTCGCACGCCCAGAGTTTCGTGGGTCTAGTGCTTGGGGGATTATTTATTTAGTTAAAAATCAAACTTTGACGCCCAGAGTTTTGTTGGTATTTATTTGGTAAAAAATTTAAATCGTTCACACAAACTTTCGTGGGTTTAGTGGTGGGGGGAATCATTCATTAATTTTTTTATTTATTGAAATAATCAGAACGCTCAGGGTTCTTGAGTTTTACAGCTTGGGGGGATGGTTAAATATTTATTTATGAAAAAAAATTAAATAAATCAATCGTATAAATTTCGTAGTATAAATTTTGTAATAAATATAATATTTTTAAAAACATTCGAATGTTCTTGAACCTTAGCACACAGAACCCCTAGCAATCTGAAATTACCTCATGGTCGAGCTTCTACGGCCTGAAGTAACCGCTATGTCCCCATGCCCGCTTTCTCGAATTCATCACTGGCCGAGGATCGATAGGGAATAATAAAAATTTTTTTTCAGATTTCTTTGCAGATTTCTGGGGTTGCTTCGAAGGTGGTGCTGTGGAGGATCATTAGATGTTTCTTTGTTGCAAAACACAAAAGTTGCACATATTGTGAGATTTTTAATATTGATTACTATTCGATATTTTCGGTTCTTCGGTGATTTTAAGTAAGGATCATCTAATCATCCGCAAATGTGGTTAGACTGTAATGTGTAAGATCAATGTGCAAATGTGTAAGACCAATATAAATATTTTGTGATTTTTTATTTTTAAGGAAGACAACTAGAAATTTTTTTTCTTATGATGTATCATAAGAATATTTTTATTTGCTTTTAAGTTTGGGTCCCCGACAAAACGTCAGAACGACAAAACGTCGACGACGAAACGTCAGCGACAAAACGTCAGAATGACAAAACGTCAGATTATATACATAAATTTTATGTTTTTATTGCAGTTATAACAATTTAAAATTTGGAATTGGTTGGAACTAAATTTTATGGCGCGCCTCTGCGGGGGCCCTTCGGGCCCCACGGCGCGCATTGTTTTAAAAAATAACCGTTAGTGTTTTATTAAAAATTAATACTCTTCTCACGTTTGTATTAATTCACTGTTCAAAATCAAAATTTCCGAAAAAATTTGCCAAAACTTGCTAAAAAAATTACTCCTTTTTTTAAATAAAAAATACGCTGCGTTAGATGAAAGAATAACTGAAATTATTACTGAATATAATACCGATAAATTAGAATATTTACAAAGTTTAGCACTCAATGTACGTTTGTAATAATTGTTATTGATGTATTAATATATGTTGTTTATAAGTTATTATATTGTAAAATGTTTTCATCACTTAAATTATATGATACTGTAGAATGTTTGTAAAAAAAATTAAAAAGTTGAATTTGTTGTTATAATAAAAGCATTTGAAATAAGGATTTGTTCCAGTTAAAAAAAATAAAATTTTTGTGTTTTTTTTTGGAATTGTCGTTTATCAAATGAGTGTTATTATTATCTGACGTTTTGTCGTCTAACGTTTTGTCGTCTGACGTTTGGTCCCGCTCCCTTAAGTTTAGTTGAGTGGAAGAGTTTTATGTGTTTATCTAAAATAAAAAAATTTAAAGCTCAGCAAGTGCTAACAAGAATATGTAACGGTTACAAAAATACATATTAAGTAAATTTTATTATTGTCTTTCATTTCTGGTGTGGAGTTTTTGGTTGGTTTCTCCCATCCAGCTTCTCCCTAGGTTGTGGATAAGGGTACACTCGCTATTTTGTAGAGGGTACCGGGGAAATAAAATACCTAGGGCGGACAGAAAACCAATCTAGGGGAGGGATACTCCAAATAAAAACCTCATCATGATTGGCACGACTCTCAAAACAGACGTACCCCAGAGAGTAAATCTTCCCATAGGTTCCGACTCGGTGCAAGCCCGGGTGGCCTACGCTGTTCCCATGGATTCTGGGGGGGGGGGGGGGGGGGGCAAGACCGTGTACATATGGAAGGCGATGATCAAGGTGTATTGCTGCAAGTGCCAGAATTGCAGGGACGATGAGAAAGCACGTCAAGCATCGGAAGCTCCGGTAGTGGATTCAGCAATGGTACGGCTATCGACAGGGAGTACAATGAGAAGGTTTGGAGAAAGCTACTTCAAGGCCGGGAAAAGCAGAAAAGAATCCTAGAACAGATAGAGCAGCAGGCAAATCTAATGATAGAGTCCTGTAGCAAGAAGAAAGGGGTCAACATGACGATCAAGGATGGTTTGAAGGTAGTTGCAAGATTAGCAGGAGAAGCACTGGAGAAACACAGAGAGGGTGAGGAGAAAGAGCGACGTTACCAGAAGAATGAGCACTGAGGAAGGCAGGGTGGTCAGGGAGAAGTACAGGGCTGAGAAGCTCAGAGAAGTACAGGGTCAGCTGATGCGAGACGCAGTCCTCACTACTTCTCGAGCGAGAAACGAGATCAGGGGAAAACCTTCCCATGAAGCCAAGAAGAGGAAGAGGAGCGACGACACAGTTTCACCCAGAAAAGCAGAATACGTCATCAGGGAGGCGAAAAAGAGGAAGGGCAAGAAGAAGCGCTGAGAGGCGAAGGACAGTAAGGACACCAGCGTGGCCAGTATTCTGGTGATAAAGGTCTGCACAGGCCAGACCTATGCTGGAGTATTATCAACGATGAAGGAGAAAATTAAAAGACTAGTAGATGAGGGAATCTTCACTGGTGTCGGCAAGACTGGGAAGAGAGATATACTCCTGCGTCTGGATGGTGGACCCGAACTGGAGACTTTCAAGTCGAAAGTCAAAGAAGCCGTCCAAGGTGTGGGAAGCATTGATAAGCCAAGGCGTAGATCAACGACGTTGGAGATTCGAGGAATCGACCCCACAGCGAGCAGGGAAGATGTGGAGATGGCCCTAATGAACCATCGACACGACCCGCAGGAAAGGTGGAAAACAATTCTCTTTCCACCAGGAAAGTGGGATGCAAGGCTGGCTGTGATCACTTCCCTGAGGAAGACGCAGCCAGCATTGAGAAGGCAGGAAGGGTTAAAATCGGATTGTCCATGTGCCGTGTACGCAGAAGGGTGCGAGTAGTGTAATGCTACAAGTGTCTGGGATACGGACACATTGGAAAGGACTGCAAGGACGAAGAAACCAGGTCGGATTGTTGTTTTCCATGTGGAGAGATTGGACATAAGAAGACAGAGTGCCCGAAAACACCGCTCTGTTTTCTCTGCAAGAAGGAAGGACACAAGGAGTGTGACCACGTTGCGGGAAGCGGATCCTGTGCGGTGTTCCAACGCGAGCTCGAAGCCACGAAAAAACGCCGTGCAACCGTTTAACGGTAGGAGCAGGTAAAGGATGGATACGGACGTCCTCGTAGGAGGGGGCCGGACACAACGCCCAGTCAAGAAGTAGTACTAAAGAAGCAGTTTCGGACTGGGTGGGGGAAAAGGAGATGGGTTTTTAGTGGCTACCAAGGTCGGAGTCCCACACGTAAGTGCGTAAGTGCATTCACCAACTTCATAAAAAAAAAAAATTTATTATTGTGTTTAAGTGTTGAAAAAATTATAGCTTATATCATAGAAGTTTAACTTAAAACAGAAAAATCAATGAAAAAATGATGATTGCATGAAAAATAAAAAATCAGAAATAATTCATGTTAGTAAGCGTTAAAAAAATATTGTTTTGCTTTAAAGTTTATTTTGGTGAAAATATTTTATAAGTATTTCTAAAATGAAAAATTGAAGGTTCACCAGTGTGCAAATAAGAATAAGTATGAGTTGAAAAAGAACATTTATTAAGTAAATAATATTGGTGTGTTTGAGTTTTGAAAAATAATATAGATTCATAATGACGAATAGGAGATGTTGTAAAAAAGATTAGTAAAGGAGCTCATGAATAATCTTCGGTGAAAATAGGACTTTATAGATGAAAAATTTTTTTTTCAATTGTATGTTAGTTATTTTTCAGTTTTTTTTTTATTGTCCTACAACAAATATTGTTTATTTAAAATAATTGTCATTTAGTATTGATGACAATATTTAATATTTTTTATTTTTTTTTTTATTTTTTTTTTTTTATAATAATTAACTTTAAAGCAATGATAGGCTTGGTAAAAAAATATTGTTCTGACATGTTCTTTTGCTCAAATTTAGGAGCTGATGTAAAAAAATGTGTAATGACTCAATGGAGCTCATGAATAATCTTAAATCAAACTTTATTGATGAAAAAAATTTTTTTTTACATTACACTGCAATTTAACTTTCTTTTTTTTTTTTAAATCATGCTACGAGAGTACTGTTGGAAAAAAAATATTGATTCATAATAGAGAATAAGAGCTGATGTAAAAAAGATTTGTAATGGAGCTCATGAATAATCTTTTGTTTAAATAGGACTTTATCGATGAAAAAAAAATTTTTTATGCATATGTATTGTAATTTAACTTTCATTTTTTGTTTTTGTTTTTAATATTCTGAAATTACTGTTTATTATAAACTAATTGTCTTCTATATTACAGATGGATGTAATGATGTAATGTAATATAATATTTATTTGGGCATGTTCGATTATGCTTTAATTCAAAACTATGTAAACACTAAAAATATTTTATGCAAATTACACATATACAAAATAATCATATGAGTCGTTCTCTGCTATAAACCCTTAAGTCGACTTGGAGGGTTTTTTCGGAATACTCGTAAATGAATAAAGTAGGTTCTCAAAAGTTTGCCTACCAAATTTTATAAAAAAATATTGAACATTAAATTCATGGTGAACATTTGAATATGCCGCGTGGCGCGAGTATCAGAGTATGAAGCACCCGTGCGTAATGCTGCCGCGTAGTGCAAACTGCAATGTGCATTGCTGCGCATCAGCTGATTGTCTAGTCAAAGGGTGTTGGTTGTCAGATATTACCCCGGTAATTTATTAACATTTTTTGTGATTTATGATTTTATAAACATGAATGAATCTACATCACGAGTTGAGTTTATTTATTGCAAGAATCATTAAATGACATATATGTAAAATTGTACTATTTTATTTGAATTATCTTTAAAAATGCCTATTTAAATAAAGAACACAATAGACTTGTTACTATAAAGATTAAATAGTAAAGCTTTTCTGATATTTTATTTCTGCGTTTATTTATTTATATA
Organism: Encarsia formosa; assembly: GCA_038277355.1. Lineage (NCBI taxonomy): Eukaryota > Metazoa > Arthropoda > Insecta > Hymenoptera > Aphelinidae > Encarsia > Encarsia formosa. The sequence goes on from CM076187.1 coordinate 33,560,746, forward strand.
TTATACACAAATTGAATTCATTTTCAGTCGTGTAAACGAATAAATTTTATATTCATAATGTTTATTTATTATTGAAATATTAAAAATTCAATAGTTTAATTATTGGTAAGTAGTAGAGGTTATACCGATCCTGGATACACCCGCTCAGCACCCCCTCGTTCGGTTGGGGTTGAAAGGGTAATAGGGGGCGGTTAAGGTAATTGCGTGGGGGGTGGTTTTGCTATTGGATTTTAAGTTGACCGTTGGTCTATGAGGGGTGGGTTTTTAGGGGGTGGTATGGTTTACTATTCGATTTTTGAATTGACCGATTGTCTATGAGGGTTGGTTTTTTTAGGGCAGCCTTGCCGCTTAGGACAGGTGCACCTGTGGCGATTTAGAGTGAGTTTTGTTCTGTATAAAACAGCGATTGTGAGTGTGTGTGTCCGGGATCATTTAATTGTGAATCGTGATATACTTTGTTTTCTTTTCTTTTCTCGCGCGCGCGTAAGCTACCGATAGCAGCAGGTTGTTGTGTGCGCGCGCCGCTCGATTTAAAGAGCAACGATAATTCTTTGTTGTTGGCTTGAAAACTCGATTGCACGAGTATTTATTTGGAGTTAATTACCGCGTTAGATATCATTTATATTTATTAATCTTATCAATTATCATTAAATATTAAAAATTAACTTTTTTTTAATTACAATTATTTATTCTGACCGGTGTTCCTTGCGCTCGAATCCACTAGCCCACGCCCACCTACCAAATTTAACGAGCTGTCGCGCCCTCCCTGATTCTTAAATCGCTTGAGTATTTAGTATCGCGGTCAGGTTTTTCTCCTTTTTCAGGAAGTTTGTCGGCGGGTAGCCGACTGCGACAGAGATTATAGCGGCTGCAAGGCGAGCTCGGCAAATCAACGTGGGTTGTATTCCCGAGTCTGCCTCATTAGTTTGAGCCCTATAACAGCACATGTATGTATGTATGTGTATAAAATAGTTTTAAAAGCAATTACTATAAATAATAATAATAATAACAATAATAATGATAATAATAAAAATATAGATAAAAATAGTATAAAAATAACGCTAAATTTAAAAAAAAAATATTATTATTATTTAAAATATTACTATTTTTTAAAAATATAGCATCACCAGTCCAAAAAAAAAAGAAAAAAATTAAATTGAAATTTTATAAAATATTATTTTATTACATAAGAAATAAATTAAGAACTTACCCATTTATTTAGTTCTTCTTGTTGTTGTACTTGCTGCGCTTGTTGTTTTTGTGATGCTACTTGCTCATGTCCTTGAGCATACTCAAATGCTTTTTGAATCTAGAAAAATTATAGATAAATATAATTTATATGATATATATATATATATATATAATTTTAAAATATATTTTCTATGAAACTTTCTATATTTGTGTTTGTATTAGTTGATTCAACTTTAAGACTCTGTTGTTGGCCAACTGCATGTAACGGTAAAAATTGATTCTAATAAGTATTATTTCAATTAATGATTTGAAAAATAAAAATTTTACTTACTTTTTTTAGAACTTCTTCTTGAGTTGCGAGCTCTGAAGGTATTTTTACATCTGACTTTATTCTTATATTGTTCTACGAAAAAAAAAAAAATTGAATTACCAATAATTAAAAAAAGTCAAAATGAAAATATTACCTGATTGAGAGTAGACTTTGCAATGACTTTTGGGTCCAAAAAACTCTAAAACTCTAAAAAAAAAAATTTTTTAGAAAACTCGTATCAAAGTCATGAAGAGAATAATATTGACAGTGAATCAATGAGTCAAAAAAACGATGATGAATCATCAAATCCATTGGATGGATTCAAAGAAATGATTGAAGATTTTACTGAAAATTCTGATATAATTATAAATAATCAAGATTCAAACGAGATTCAAAATAAGATTCATATATTAATTCAAGAGATTGATTTTTACAACAAAAAATGCCATCCCTCACTAGACCTGAAAAAAAGAAGTGTGAAACTTTTTTAATCAAACTTATATCATTGAAACATAAATTTGAGCATGCTGTAAAAATTGGTGGTGATTTAGATATAAAAAAGGAGAGTATTCGATATGACGACTTCGATTCAGCTTTTGAACGTCGTATACGAGCAGGTAATTTTATTTATTCAATATAAACTTTTTTCACTCAATAATTCTATTTTTTTCTATTATTTATAGGAGTAATATCAAACCTTAGTCATAAAGATTTAGTCTCTTTTTTGGACGATGCTTACAAACCCTTTCAAGACAAGGTTAAACAAGCTGTTGAAGAATTTGATGTAATCAATGTTAATGTTATGTTAATGGCAGAGTTTGAGCTTCAGAAAGATGATACACCTAAACGCGAAGTAAAATACTTTTCAACGGAGAATGGAGTCGTAGTTGCTCTGTCAAACCTAGAACGTTTTTTTGATGAGAAAATTTCTTTACCATTACAACGTGATATACAAGGGTTTGAGACACACGATTCTGGTTGGAGTCTAAAACAAATTATTAGTCTTACAATTAACATAAACAAACATGAACCTATTAGAGGAAGTTCTTTAATCAAACTACCTCAATCAATTAAAAATAAACATGCCGTTGTCAATGTGAGAAACGAATTTGATAATTTTTGTTTTAAATGGGCAGTCTTATCTGCATATTATCCTCAAAAGCGAAATACCAATTATCTTCCTACATATGAAAATAAAGAAGCTTTAGGTGAAGTCAACTTTGAAGGACTATCATTCCCAACACCACCCAAACAAGAAGAAATTTTAGAAAAAAATAATCCTAATATTTTAATACATCTTTATATTCTTAAAAAAAAAAAATGATAAAAGTTTACCCTTACTATCTCACTCCAGAGAAGAAAGATAAACACTATCATTTATTGATAGTTTATCCTGAAGAGTATTACATTGACAAAGATGCTGATGATGATATTCAAAAAAGTCTCGAAAACTCAACAGTAAATTTTAATTATCATTATACTTGGATTAAAGATTTACCTAAATTTCTTGGGAAACAGTACTCTGAAACAGGCCATAAAATCTATGTTTGTGTCAGATGTATTCACTTTTTTCATGAAAAAATAAGCTAGATACTGTCACAGGGCTGGACTTAGGAATTTAATTCCTATGAGGATCGTGATTTTCACGAGAACCCACGATGTTCGTTCTCTGCACTCCTCCGCCTTGCTGACAAAAATGCACTTCTCGTGCACACGACAATTCGTCGGTTTTCTCTCAATCCTGAAAAGAGGGGGGGAAGATGCGTACGCGAACTAATGTTTTTATTACGCGGCGCGGCTGCTCTCCTTCGTCGGTAGTGGCGTGAGTCTACGAGGACCGATCACAGGAACACGGGTTAATTAAATTAAAGGTCGAATGTAAATTTTAATAATTTTAATTAACCATAAAATAAAAGAAATTAAAAATTACATAACATTCCAAATTAATTCTATACTATTGTTTACAAACAATTTAACCCGAATGACTCAAAGTCTTGATACGACGAAAATTAATTTTACAAAAATAAAGTTCGTCGGTTGTGTTGTGGTCGCTACTAACACACCGACGCACACACACACTCTCTCCCGCTCGGCTGCTAGCTGCAGCGCGCCAAAATAACAAAGGCGAAGATTTTCTGAGTACTACGGTACTCCGACAAACACACTCTCGCGCGCGATACAATTAATTTACAATAAGACGCTTATCGGACTTACTTTGATTATTCAGGTGCACCTGCGCTCGAATGAACTACCGCAATCCTGTGTGCCCCACAGGGCCAAGAATGCCTTCGAAGGCCGAACGCTGGTTGCTGCGAGTTTTCCTTGACGACTACTTCGTCCGGCTCGAGTGACAACTCGAGGACGAGACAACTCAAACTCCATAAACAACACCGCACCGATATCAACAATCGCGACGTTGAACTCGTACAACTTCGCGATCTCGAACAAATTGATTTTTTTTATCGAACGCACAACTGATTCTAAACTCACGTGTGATGTCTCGCGCGGTTAAGACTAGAGTGACGCCACTCGGCCGGTGGCGCTGTCGCCTCATTACCGACCGTGCGTCTACGCGTTTCTAACGGTCGCGTGCTGTAATTCAAATAAAATTTGAATTCAGCATATTTCCTCACGCGCCCGTTACAATACTCCTGAAAAGGATTGTCGACTAATTAATAAATGTAAAATAACATTACCTAAAAATAAAGCTGAAGCAACTCTTTCTTTTAAGAATGTTAACTATGCAGAGTGGGTACCGATTACTATTGATAGTGATATTGAATGTCTACTTAAAAAAATAGAAGAGCATCCTGAATCAGTTAGCGGAAAGTCCGTCAAAATTCAAGAACATCAAGCACACAGTATTGGATTTTACATGAAAAATCGTTTTAGCAATGAGCTTAATGGTTACCGAAGTGATCAAGAAGAAGAGAATCAAGAGACTCCTGTTCAATGGTTTGTAAGATCATTAGAAGAGTTGTGTCCAAAGATTCAAAAAGTATTTTCTACAAATGAGGCTATGATGCTTACATCACGAGATAAAGAAAACTTTAGGAGAGCACAAAGATGTCATATATGTAAAAAACCCTTTACTAAAGATTGTATCAAGGTTAGAGATCACTGTCACTACACTTCAAAGTAAGAAAAAAAAAAAAAATTCTTTTTTTTGTTATTAACATTAAAATGTTCAATTTAATTGTAGGTACCGTGGCGCTGCTCACCAAGTTTGCAAACTTTTCTATAGAAATTTTAGATATATTCCAATTACACTACATAACCTTCCAAATTATGATTTACACTTTCTCAACAAAGAAATTGCAAGTGATGAAATTTTAAAAGGAAACGTTCGAATCATTGCACAGAATGGAGAACGCTATATTACTTTTACCAAATATGTTCAAGGAATGAATTTGAGTTTTAGATTCATTGATTCATTTAGATCCATGCCTTTGTCATTAGAAAAATTAGCTGGGATTGCAAAAAACTTTGAAATATTGGATGAAGAGTTTGCCAAAGATGGTCTTATAGATACTGAACTTTTGAAAAAAGGAGTCTTTCCTTATGAGTACATACAAAGTTTTGAACAGCTACAAGAGAATAAATTACCAGCTCAGTCAGAGTTAGCAAGTACTTTGACAAATAGTCAAATGAGCAATGATGATTATGAACGTGCTACAAAAGTATGGAATATGTATAACAAAGACAAGACTTCAGGCGGTTATTCAGATTTTTATTTAAAAACAGATGTCTTATTGTTTGCGTGTACATTTGAAAACTTTAGATCGATATGTATGAAATATTATAAACTAGATGCAGCTCATTTTATAACGACGCCCTCGTTGACTTGGAACGCGATGCTAAAATATACAGAAGTTGAACTAGAACGTCTCCAGGACATTTATATGTTGATGTTTATTGTAAAGATCTTTAATTTTTTTTTTTTTTTTTTTTTTTACAATAAACTTGAATAAAATACATTTTTACCGTATGACATAAATAGAAATAATCAAAATTTTTATGTCTACCCATGCAAAAGAAAGCTCTTACATTATCTTGCTTTTCAGTAGCTATATCATCGAATATCATCATGGAATTTGGAAGAGTGTCGTTTGGAGCGTGAACTTCATCGTGCTCACTGAAAGGAAAAAACTGTATACCATTTAATGGTTCTAATAATTTTTTTAAATACATATATTTTGGTTGATTAAGAGACTTTGAGTATAGGTATATATTTTCAAACCGAACACCATTAGGTTCATTAATTAGAGACAGTAAGGTATTTGGTATTTCCACAGTTTGATGGTCCACAAAAAACGGCTCGTATACTGTCTGGAAGTAGATTACCGTGTCGTTTGATTTTTTTATTTTGTTCCATAACAGAAGCAAAATTATTTATAAGTAACTTGGAACTTTGCTCTTTAAAATTCATGTTGATTTGTTGTAAACTGATCAATGACTGAACAATCAAGGTATAAATATATCACTTTTATACAAAATTAATTCAGTGCTAATAGGATCTCCTTTGAGAGATGATCATTCACGGTGAAGGATTGGTAAACGATTAGATCAACAAACTACCTCTTGATGCTCATATTCCAGGATATCAGTACTGTGGACCAGGAAAAAATTTTAAAAAGCGACTTACCAGAGGAGACAAAGGTATTAACTCATTGGACACTGCTTGCAAAGAGCACCATATTGCTTATTCACAAAATCCAAATAATATTGTGCTTCGAAACTCAGCAGATCGAGTTCTTGCAGATAAAGCTTGGAGACGAGTTTTTGCCAAAGACGCTAGTTTGAGTGAAAAAGCAACTGCTTACTCTGTTGCTAATATGATGAAGATAAAAAATAAATTGGGAATGGGTGTTTCATTCAACAAAATAGTAAAAGCTGCATCAGTGACAAGTCTAAGGATAAGAAAGCTTCGGTTTTGATCCGCCAAGCTTTGAAAAAAGCTCGAAAGACTGTAAAAAGTGCAGGTGGAAAAAAAGTTAAGTTTTCTTGAATTTTTTCTATTCCAAAAAAGAAAATTGGTGGGTGGTTAATATCTTTGTTTGCTGGATTAAGTGCGACGGGTGCACCGGCAGGTGTTGCAGTTGGTGTAATAAAAGCTGTCAATGATTATCATTCAGCTAAAGAACAGTTGGATGACGCACGAAGACATAGTAAAAAAATGGAGGCTATAGCTCTCGGTAAAGGAATGTGTCTTAAAAACTATAAATCAGGTTATGGTTTATATCTTAAACATCAACATACAGGTTATGGACTAAAACGTAAGAATTAAAAAAAAAAAAAAATCTCCATAGAAAATTTGAAATTGCCAAAAAGGGCACCAATAAACTGGGATATCATTCAATATGCTAAAAAGTTAAAAATTCCTTATTTTAGAGGAGTATTTATGCGAGGTTCTTTACCATCCACAGGACCTTTCATAAACGAGTCTGTTGTTTTAAATCTTGATGATTCTAAAGGATCAGGAACTCATTGGGTTATATACAAGAAGCGAGGAGATAACGTCGTTTATTTTGATAGTTTTGGTGACCTACAACCACCAATAGATCTCATGCTATATTTGAGAGTATCAAACATCAAGTATAATTATGATAGATATCAAGATTTTGGTTCATACAACTGTGGTCACTTGTGTTTAAAATTTCTTTCTGAAACTATATAAGCTTAGTTTCGTTGTTATTCCAACTGTCATGAATGGAACAATACTCAGTGGTAATTCATCAGTTTTAACATCTCGATATTTTCCACCAATTGAGTTATCTCCTGATAAAAATTATTTTTTAGGATTGGTTGAGTTTTTAACTTACAATTCTATTCAAAATATCGATACAGATAAAAACAAATTTTATATCCTATTGGTGCATACGACATTGTTGACATAGAAAAATTTTTGCAAAAAGAACTCGCTCCAAAAGAAATAAGATTGAGTTTGAGTTCATGGTTAGGATTTTCACCTAAAATTCTTGAAAAAACCATTAAGCACGAGTCGGACTTAATAAGTACAATCCGTCAGAATAGAGTGTAACATTGTCGGTGGATCATATTTAAAAGATCAAAAAGTTCATACTATTCAACAGTTTTTCCCTAGAGTGAATTCTGGTTTCAAAATTATTGAAGTACCTGTGAAAATTATTTATTTTCCTCTTACAGTTAAAAGTATTTATTACTTAGAACTACGTGTAGTTGATCAAGACGGAAATTTGGTCAATTTTCAGGACGAAGAAATAACTATTAGAGTTCATATTAAATCTTTATCATGGGTATTGATTAAAATTCAAAGAAAAAGTATTTAAGGATACCATCAATCAGTCTACGTCGAAAAGTCAACGTGTTAACACAAAAAAACCTCAGTTTTCTCAAAAGGATAAGATTAAAGGTCGTTCGTGGTGGTGTTGCTTAATTTTTAGTTGCAATGGCCGAAATTCTAAGTATTGAATCTCATATCGTCTTTGACGATTCCGTAAAAAATTATGAGTTTCATATTCATCGATCTATACAATCTCCGAGTATAAAAATACCGATGAGATTCGAATATCCATTCAAAATTAGGACCTGTGTGTTCCACCTTCGCAAAGCTTATTGCATATTAGCGGTAAAATTACTGCTGAAGATGGTACTCGTTTAGGCAGTGCACAATTAGTTAATAACGCTATCTGTCATCTGTTTGAGGAGTTTCGTTATGAGCTAAATGGTGTAGAGATTGATAAATGTAAAAATCCTGGTATAACATGTACTATGAAAGGAGCATTATCGTTTATACAAAGGCAAAAATATATGATAGAAAATAATGGTTGGAAAATTGGAAACATTTCTAATTTTCCGGATAGCGAAGGTAACTTTGATATTGTTATACCTTTGAACATGCTTTTAAGATTCGCAGATGATTACAATAAAATTGTTGTGAATATGAAACATGAACTCATTCTCGTTCGAACGAGAAACGATTCGAATGCTGTTTTACAAGTTAATTTGGCAGCAGCGACTCCAGAAGCATCGGTTAAATATGAAGATTTGAAACTGGTTTTGAAAAGAATTGAATGGTTAATGCCCGATGTAACTGTATCTGATAAATTCAAAATTAATCTTTTAAATTTCTTGGGTAAAAATCAATCCATTGATATGAGTTTTAGAACATGGGAACTTTATGAGTATCCCCAGCTTCCAACTTCTAATCGTCATGTTTGGACGGTTAAAACTTCTAATCAATTAGAGAAACCTAGATTTATTATTTTAAGTTTGCAAACTAATCGCAAAGATCACAAAGGTAATAATGCAAGCTATTTTGATAATTGTAATATTAGTAATGATAAACTCTATCTCAACTCGCAATATTATCCTTATAGTAATTTAAATCTTGATTTTAGTCATAATCAATACTCTATCTTGTATGATATGTTCATTACATTTCGAAATTCTTATTACAACAAAGATCCTGAACCTTTTATAACAAAGGAACATTTTAAAGAATATATGACCCTCATAGTCATTGATTGTTCTAAACAAGATGAATCCTTGAAAAATGCTCCAGTTGACATTAGACTTGAATTTGAAACTAGAGCAAATATCCCTGCTAATATTGCTGCATATTATCTTATTCTTCACGATCGTATTGTTCAATACAATCCTATGTCGGGAGATGTTCAAAAGTTTGTTTAAAAATGTATAAATATAAAAGTTTACAACATTATACATTCATTTGTTCATCATGGAGCGAAGAGAACTCAACTCTCAAAAAACCCCTATAATATCTAATGATTCAAAGAAAAATTATAAAAGTTATGATTTTTCAAAAGAATCTGTGAAAAAAGAGGAACCCCTAAAAAAGTATGACTATAACTACGAAAAAATGAAACTTGATGGTCGTTCAGAAAAATTCGATAATGGTTTTAGAAGTAAAACGTACATAAGTCAATTTGAAAACTCGTAAGTAATAAAGAGAGTAAATTGGAGAGATAAAGCAAGTAATGATGTATCTCACAGAAAAGAGTGTTGGTCGAGCTCTTTTCACTCTCAATTGTTACTAATCCGCCGTTACTAAAAACCGTTACTAAATACCCAACTTCTCACTGATAATTTTATCTCACGCACTTTGATAAAGTTATCTAACAACACAAAAAAGTGAATTATATATTTGCTCTCTGACACACGTAAGATCACGCCAAGCGCCAAAATTAGAGTAATGCTGATCGGTAGATTTCGTCATCACCTGACCTACCGATCCGCATCTGCGTTCCATAACGGTTAGTGCCAAATTTGAATTTCATCGGCGCTAGCTGTTACAGTTTCCTCCCAGAGGTGACGTATCTGGGATTCGTTACTCGACAATCGTAAGAACGCAGCTAATTTAAGTAGGGATAACATCAATTTCCATAAAACCCGATCGCATGCTACCTGACACTTGCGAGTGTCAGGATTTTCGGACGCATCCCTTGGTGGTTGATTTTCCTCTTCCGACGGTTCTTGCTCCAGTCTTGCGACCTAAATTTCCAGCCAGATATTGTAAAGACTGACTGTCTGGTTAATGAAGTCGTTGGGCTTACAATTGCCAAGCCTGTCTTCCATGACTCCTAACCTTAAAAATTTTCTAGGTTTTTCTTGACTTAAAACCTCATTCAATTTCAGGCCGTCCAGCTCTCTGATAAGATAGCTTATGGCTGCATCATTCAGATTTTTCTTCAGCAAACACTTGTCGGCCTGACCGATTAACCTTGACTTCGTTAATTCGGTTATAACCACAGCTGTAACTTTGAGGTTAAGTTTTTTAATAACACACAATTCAATTCTCCAGTTACCTGCTGCCACATTATGTTTACTCGCTTGTTCAGTATTTATCTGACCAACTGGATAAGCTCGGGTGCCATCTCCGAGTGATGGCTCGGTCATAACTTTGGTGAAGTAGAATTTATGACTTTCTACTCTGCCGGTTGCTCGTTTTCCGGCCGTTCAGGACAACTAAACCTTATGTGCCCTCTTTGCCCGCATTCCCAGCATTTAACTGGAGTACCTTTGCCAGGACTTCTCTTACTTTCATCACTCTTGCTCGAGATCTGCATCTGGAGATGAGCTTCTAGCCTCTTCGTCATCCGTCGACTTACGTCTTGTTTTGGTCCTTCTGGCCTTGTATGAACCTTGGTGACTTGGATCCGTAGGCTTTCCAAACAAAATACAATTAGTCTCAATTTTGTTAAGCAAAGTCTCGAGACGGGTAATAACCGAAGTCTCGGCAGACCTGGTATTCTATTAGCTCTATCATCTTTATAAGCCAGATTAGTCCATACTGACGTAGATGGAGTCGGAGGTGACTTGTACACCAATTCCATATTGGTAATTCTTTCGACCTCGACCGCTTGGCTGAATAAGCCTTTAATTGACTTAACCTCTTCACGCCTGATCTGTCGACGCAACCGAGGCAACATGTTCGACAACATAAAGTCAATCTGTTCTTTCTCAGTCAGTACCAGTCTAATATTCAGCAAATATGACATCAAGCAAGTCATGAAATTCCGCACTGACTCATGTTCCCCCTGAGTCCGGGTAGTTGCCTCCATTCTTGCAGTCTGCTGGTAGTCTCCGACTCCGTACCACTCACGGGCTTCTTGACGAAAGGTCTCCCATGAGTCGATTGTGTCCCGCACGTTACGAAACAACGTAGCCACCATACCAGATAACAGCATTGGTAAAGCATCCAACAACTGCGATCCGGTTGAACCAGCGAGTTTATTGTACTCCTCAATTTGCAATAAAAATTGTTCAATACTAGATTCACTATCGCCGTTGAATCTAATATTCCATCTTCGAACAATAATGCCAACGTCGATTAGCTTCATCGGATAGCCTTGAGCCTGAATTAAGTCCCGACTGGCTAAACTAGCCATCTGCTTATGGCTTTCCAATTGTTCAAGCTCGGCCTGCAAGGCCTTAATTTGTTCTCTCAATTTTTGTTCTTTGTCCTGCCTCGTAACTAGAGAGCTTGAGCTATTTCTTGTGTCCCGTACTGACACATCACAAAAATTGACTTTAGTGTGTAGTATATGACCATCTGCTGAAATACTGCAGTCGTTCAACTTTGTTTTACAGTTCCGGCCTTATTGTCGAGGAAATGGGACCTCCAGTTCCTCGGTTCTGATCCGGTTGCAAACACATATTTTGGATATTAGCTTCCATAATTGCCACTTTGGCTTTGGTATCCTCATATGCCCTTTTCTACGATTTAAACTCTTTTGTCAACGATCTCATGGCTTGGAGCACCTCACCATTGATATCGTCAACTTGATCCGTAACTTGATTTAAGTGTTCTTGTCTAGTCAAATTTTCATGGACTGGGTTGCGATCATGTACCTGAACGCTCGAGTATTCCTCCTGGAGTCTCGAAGCTGCCCTTTGGACCATTTCCTCGTCCATGAGGACAGCCAAGGGGTGTGTGCCACCTGTGGTGTAATTTAGATCGGGTATTGTCGATCCTGATTTCTCCCACATTTTCGTCGCTATGAAAATGGGTCTTAGATTTTCTCGCCTAATCTTAACCACGTTCGCATCCTCGGACTCGGTTGCGAGAAAGTCTTCAGCAGAATACTTGCCTAACAGCCATTTCAGCAGCCTATTGCTTTTTTGGTTTAGCGTACCGTCAGGCCTGAGCTCAAGCTCCCTTAAAGCTTCGTAAACGACTTCTGCCCCTTCAGTGATGATCCATGAAAAGACTAAGTCTTCCTTTGTAAGTCCATCAATCCTCGATGTCACCTATATGACAAAAGAAAATGGAAATCTAACCCACGTGGCAGTGTCAACACACTCTAACTTAATTATATTTTACAACAAAATTCAAATTTCGCAATCCTAAATAAGCGACAAAAAAAAATTTCAAATTATATTTCTGAGTTATCTAAAAAAAAAACAAAATTAATCCACTGACATCAATAACAATCCGAAATGACTAAAAAGTCCACAATCACGCCTGATTTTGACAAATACCCTCGATTGGCTAAAAAAACGAATTATCCGTTGAAACCACGTAGAATCAACAACAACAAAAATCAAGAAAAAATCAATCGTTTTAACCCGTGTTAGAACTCAATTCATTCTACTCAGAAATATAAATTACAGTTGTTATCGAACGTTAGTCGATAACAGCCTGCACGTAAAATAGAATTACTATTTTATAATAAAATTACAAAATAAATTATCCCAGTGTCGCAATTACTAGCGCTCTACTCTCGCTACTGTCACGAATAGGTTTTGCTTGGCCGAATAGCTTAAAGGGCTAAATCCGCCCACAAAAAATCAATAAAAATCAAAACTAAAAAACAAAAGATTCCAATCCAACATACTTCTCCGATTTTTATCCTGAAACTGGCAAATACCAGCTCTCCACCGAGCAATCAACAAGAACAAAAAAAAATTTCTCAACTGTTATGCTAGCACCAACAATAACAAGCACTTTGCCTTTGTCTATCATTTACTTAACTGACCGGCCTTGAACCCCCTGCTGGTACAATACATTCCTGCGATCTCTCACACACACAAATAACCGTTATTTCGATTATTTACCTACACACGTAGTTGGGCGCCATTTGTTACAGGGCTCGTTTTTCCGAGGACAAAATTATATATAATCGTGACTGGCTCACGAATACCCTCGACGACTTGACGTCAGCAGTCCTCAGCCTGTAGACAAAATGCATATACAGTGCACACGACAACTTGTCGATTTTTCAAATACCTGTGATCGGGGGAAAGACGCGTACGCAAAGTAATTCATCTGTCACGCGGCGCAGCTGCTCTCTTTTTGGTAGTGGCGTGAATTTAATTCTGGATCGAACGCAGGAACACGGGTTTGATGAATGAAATGATGTCAGCCAATTTATTAGCTTGATGCAAAAGTAATTATAATAATTACGACTAGCCCGAATGGTTTCACACAGGACGACAATGCCTTCCTAGGCCGCACACTGACTCTCTGTGAGACGTTATTGTCTTCCCCGCTCCGATCCAATGACAACTGGATTACAGGAAAATCAACCCAACTTCTCACTGATAATTTTATCTCACGCACTTTGATAAAGTTATCTAACAACACAAAAAATTAAATTGTATATTTGCTCTCTGACACACGTGTGATCACGCCAAGCGCCAAAATTAGAGTAATTCTGATCGGTAGATTTCGTCATCACCTGACTTACCGATCCGCATCTACGTTCCATAACAGTTAGCGCCAAATTTGAATTTCATCCGCGCTAGCTGTTACAGTACTTTAAATTAAGAAACTTTTTAAACTTCAACTCGTGTTTACTCGAAATCACGATTCTCTATTGAAGGGGTTCTTCCAGCGAACGGCTCATGTTTTTGTAAAAGATTTATAAAATAAAATGGTCATCGTTGAATATTCCTACTGCTATTTTTAATCTTGACTTTCAATTAATCTTCGTTGCCCAACCTTCCAGCTTTGACTCATTTTATTATTAACAATTATTTGAATAGCTTCATTTGAAAATTATTTTACTACAGAAAAAATTTGACGAAAACAAAGTATTGTGTTATGATTAATGAATTGAGTTTTTATTTTACTGGTATTAAAAAAAATAATAATAATTTTTAACGAAAAATTTATATTTTTATGTTTTTTATAAATAATTTCATGATGAATAATGTATACTATTTTCAAAGGCATTATTTCACAAGACAGAGAAAAATTTTGGAAAATGTTTTTATTTTTTTTACACACTCATGAGTAATTCTATTCATAAAAAATTATAATACTTCAACTTACAATGTCTTTTAGTTCTTGTAAATAAAATAAATAATAAACTTGTAACTGATTTAACTCAATTCACATAAAGAGTTTCTAATATAATTTAAAAATTACTAAAAAACCACTGTGAGAAATTGTCTTAAATTTTTATTTTTTATACACTATCATTCAGAATTATATTCAAATTTTCCGAAACAGTAATATGAAGACTTCTTCATTACTAACAGTTACTTGAGTTCAAGGCATTATTATTTCAACTAATTCAAGGAAATCCGGTGAGCACAGGGGAGGTTCTGTAGAATATTCGTCCAATAGGAGTTAAACACTGTTTAGATTCACCTCCTGCCTACAATCTACCGTTTTGTTTTCTGACATGATGCTCGTTCCATTTTTTTCTAGTTAATTTTACATATTCTTTTAATACTTTGCCAAAATAAAACCGGATGCATTCTATGTATAATGCATATATGTGTATTTTTTTGTCAACTTGTAAAAAACTTTCTATTGCCATGGTATTGAATATGTCACTGTAAGCTTGACCCAGATGTTGTCGAAACTGTCTCCAATAGCTTTCAACCCTCTGGTTATGTCCGCTCTGAGCTGCGTTCAACAGTCACGTGACTCGCGCCAAATCCTAAATCGTTACCAACGATTTAATTACGATCGCTGACTGTCACACTCCCCTCCCAGAGGTGACGTATCCGAAAAAAAAATACGTCGCTTCGAAAAGCATGAACGCAGTCCGGGTTAATCAGGAACGCCCGCCACCTGATGCTCATTGTCACCAGGATTTTCGCTCACATCCCTCGCTGGCTGATTTTCTTCGTCTGAAGATTCCGGTTCCACTCTTGCGATCCAATCTTCCAACCAATGAAAATTTTCCAGCCAGTGCAAGCTGTTATTACTTCCGACTGTCCTACCAGTCGTCAGCCTTGGATACGATAGCTTACGGCTGTCACAGTCGGATCAGTCTCTACCAAAGAAACTATGGTTCGACCGATTAACCTCAAATTCTTTAATCCGGTCAAAATCGCAGATGTAACTATGAGGTTGGATTTTTACACAATAAACCTCTCAAATTTCCAGTTACCAGCGGATTTTTATCTGCCAGCTTCTTCAACATTCTCCGTCCAGCTCAACAAGCCCAAGGTCTTCTTCTGCTTGCTGCTCTATCTTCGCTAGCCTAAAATTTACAAAAAGAAGTCCCTAAACCCTCGTGATAGTAACTAGCACACTCTAACTTATTCTAAATTAACGAACGCAATACTATCATTTTTCGAACTTCAATAGTCTTAAAAAAAAACGCAAAAATTTCTGACTTGTTTTTATATTTCTGAGTATTTCCAAGAGAGAAGAAAAAAAAGAAATCCACCCGAAGGTTTAACAAAAAGAAAAATTGAATAGGCTTAATAGCCCGCCGACTCGCTTCTGGTTTTGACAAAAACTCAAAGTCAGCTAGAAAGCCAAAACAACAAAAAATAAATAAACAAACAAGTCCAGCTGTTTCAACCCACGTCAAAACACTGTTTCTCTCTATAACTCGGAAATATAATTTACAGTTGTGAGTAACACGCTGTATTCAAACTAACGATTAAGTATTAGCAATTTCACAATTTAAGTTAGCATTTATTTCGCTAGACACTCAACTCACTCTACTGTCACGAATTCCGGGTATTTTACAAAGTGGAGAATACAAGAAATCAAAACAACACAGCAAAATCAAAAATTGTCCACTTTGTAAACACAGAGTAAGAATCTAAATTCTCACACACACATACACACACACTCGTTATGCTAGGCCAAGCAATAACGAGCTCTTTGTTTTTCTCTATTTACTTGGCCGACCTTGAACCCTTCGGCTACCGTACGTCACTGCGTCGATCCTACGCACCTACACGAAAAGCCTAACATCACGAGATTTGTAGACAACCGTCTCGCGATCTTTCTTTCGCAGAAGATTCTAGCCTGCCTTTCGAATTTTGAGCGCAATTTAACATCGCTCAAACCTCGGCGACTTTTTCTCCCCACAAACGTTGGGTGCCATATAACACCTGGCAAACACACGTGTGGAAAAATTAGCCTCCCCATTAAACGTTGGGCGCCATGTAACAGGGGTGGATTTAAGGGTTTGTATGAGCCGATACAAATACCCACGGTGCGTACTAAATCCTTATCACCTATACTAAGTGCTAATCCAAGCACTCGTCAAACTGCAACTCGTCGACCTGAAATAATAAAATGAGGAAATCGCGTCCGCGAATATTACTATACTTCGCGACGCGGTCGGCTAGTTCGTTCATCGGTAGTGAGTGCGGGTATTAAAACAGGATCGATTCGCAGGAACACCAGGTTTAGTCAATAAAAATTAAATTAACAATTTAATAATTTATTAAAACAAATCGAAACCTAAAATACAAATTCCGAATAACGACTCGGTGTCGTTTAAACCAGTAAACAAAAGAATCTTCAATGCTCTCTAAATCGTTGCACGTGCCCACAAATTCCTGCTGCTATCGGCAGTTAATGCACGCAAGAGAAAAACAACGATTATGACAGTAACAGTGTACTAAGGACACTTACACTCACTCACAATTAACTTACGGAGTCGCTGAGGTGCACCTCATACCAAACCGTCAGGCTAAACAAAATACCAGGCTACGATGCCAACCAGCCGCAATATCTACCATACTCGAGTCGCCGTGTGGCCGTCGGAAAGCGGTCCAGGCGATGACGTGAAATGACAACTTCACAAATAACACCACACTCTCACACTCCGGCTCTACCACAACGCGTGACGCGAATGTCAATAATTGCCTTGACTTCTGTAACGAGTAAGCTGCTTCAAAATCTGCCTTGAATCTATCTCCAGATCTTTGCGTGTCTGCCGGACGTCGGTCAGGTTCCCCGACGTCCACGGCTTCAAAAAGCCGGTTGACTCGTCTAGACAGAAGAATGCTTCCCGGGCGATGACCATCGATCCCGCACCTTCTGTCTCTGCCAACTCTCTCTTCGACGACATTCCACTCCTGAGGAGTCCGGTTAGCCTTCGAAACGAGACGAGTTAAGTTCCAAGTACGTGCGAACTCACGAACACGAAAACTACGAGTGGCTTCCGGATTCCCGCTCTACCACCTCAGAGGTCCGCTCTGAGCTGCGTTCGACAGTCACGTGACTCGCGCCAAATCCTAAATCGTTACCGATGATTTAATTACGATCGCTGACTGTCACAGCATAAAGTTCTATTTCACGAATTGTTTTCAGTGCGTAAAATAGAACTTTACGCATAGTGTGCGTAAAATAAAATACTCAAAAATTGGCATTTTTTCAATTTACCGCGTTTTTATACACAATAATCATGAATATACAACGTCCTGTATATCTGATATATATATATATATATATTTTCATTAAATCTATTTTTTTAACTTAACATTGAGTGAAATTGTTATTACTCATCTGTATATTGTTTTCCAAAAACATAGCATAGTAAATTGTTTTACTTGACTAATGAATAAAAAATTATTTTTTTGTGTTTTGTTTAATCAAATTAGTTATTATTACTTACCCCACTCCTTGAATACTTACTTTAAAAAGAAATTTTTTTAAAACTTTAAAAATAATTTAACTAAAGTATGTCGCTTTTTATTAGTGTCAATTAATAATATTAATTTAGTGTAAGTATTAGTTTAGTGTAAAAATCTTTCATACTTTGTACTATTTTTTTTTAAATTAACTTTTACTAAATTATAAAGTGATGAAAATTTCTATTACTCATTTTACTTTCATTCTTTGCCTGCTCCGGTATTTTTGCGGAGGACTGCGTGGCAAAGCTGCGCAAAGTCTGATACTTTGAAAAATATTTGGGCAAAACACCTCCACCCTTGCATCGCTACCGCTCCGCGCGACGCATGAAAGGCACGACCGGCCGACACTCGCACTTCGCGCTCGACGGTGTAATTTTAGTATTTATTAGTTTCATTTTTACCTTCAAAATCATTTCGTGTTTGCTGATATTTAAAAATAATTAATTATAATTCTTTACTGCAAAAGATTATTATACTCCAACATAACATAAGTTTTATTAAATTTTTTTTATACATAGTCGTATAGAAACCTGAAAGTCTATAGCTGCGCAGTATATTTAAAAAAAATAAATTTATTTAAGCAATCAATAAATTAGTGTAGACTAACTTCACTTTATCAATTATGTTGAAAAAACAATTAGAGTGAGAAAAAATTTGAATAAGAGTTCTATTTTTGCTGCGTAGAGGGCGTGTCAGTTGTAGACTCTCGACGTTCATCTTCGAGATATCGATCTTTAAATCGAACAATGTTGTTGTTGTTGTTGACATAGAATTATTTTAGAATTAATTGTCGTTTCTGTAAAGTTTTTAATTTTAATTCATAGTGTGAAACATTTTGCAAAAGTTTTAATGCATAACTTCTACTCAACCATACAGCCTTGGCGAGTTATAGACGAGATGCCTTAAACAAAGCTATAGTTAATGGAAATACAGCAGCTTGCAGCCAAAAGAAAAAACTCAGATTTTTTGAAGTTATTGCTGGATGCTGGTGTGAAGTTTGAAGATAAAAAATGAAGATGGAAGATTGAAGATAAAAATCAAGATTGAAGATGAATCAAGAATTGAAGAGTGTAGATCAAGAAAACAAATTGGAAATCTAAAATTAAAAGTAAAAATTAAAGAAAAAGCTGAGTTCTTCATTGTTTTTTTTTTTTTTTTTTTTTTTTGTGAATATCAATCAAGGTATACCTTTGAAGTGTGGTGAAGTGAGGTATGGTTTTGAAGTGATCAATCAAGATTTTAATTAAAGTGTGTATCTAGTTAAGATGCACAGATTTTTGTGTTATCGGTTCACTGTTTATCTATATGTGTTAAAAGAGGAAAAGATTTTAAAGTTACAATTAATATGTAGATCCACACAATACAATCTACTTACTTGTTTTGAATTAAAAAAAGGTGTTTTTTTTTTAATTACTTATTTGTCATGGACATAAAGGTTGAAGAGTAAGTATCAAAATCAAGAATGAAGATTGAAGATAAATAATCAAGAACGAAGACAGAAGAGTAAAGATCAAGAAATAGCTGCATACGCCTTTTCCATCAGCTCCAGTGAGAAGTTTTCACAATAATGCATAAGGTATGCGCTTTTACTCCTGCATTATACTAAAGCTAACAGTTTATTATTGGAAAATAACTTGAGATGAGTCTAAGAAGAATAGATTAGAATTTAAAGTCTGTTTGGAGCAATATGATTAATTTTATTGGACACCTCTTTTTTTTTGAGAAAATTTATTTCAAAAAATAGTGGAAAAATTAATTAAAAAAAAAAGTTTTCAAGAAACTTCAACTCTGGAACTCATTAGTGACAATGGAACAATTTTTTTATGTCATCATTCGGACTGCTCGATACCTTTAGCTTATACCTCAAATAATCAATTTAGTATGGCTTAATTAGAAGAAGAAGTTCATCATCTTTTCAGATAAAATCTGTCCAGTCCCTTGAGGCTAATTGTTACTGTAAGTGTTTATTAATTTATAAATAGATTAGATTTATGTGAAATTTTTTTAATATAAAATAAATTTTAGTTAATATCTAAAAGTTTTATATAAATAAAAATTGTTGATGTTTTAGCAACTCAAATCATTTAATAAATAAAAAAAAAATTATTATGATACTTTTACAGGATTTGTATGGATTCAAAAAGCAAGAGTTCGAGACTACGATTATTTTGGATGAGGACAGTTGTGGAGATCATGAGCTTTCAAAACTACTCCTTTGGCTGATTGGAAAAAATCTTCGAAGGAAATAGTATGAAGTCATTCATCGAATACAGGAGGAATCATGAAAATCTGTAAGATTTTTTTTATTTCATAATTAATACTAAGATTTTAATTATTTTAAGCTGAAAATAATTTTTTTAAATATTTTTTTTTAACCTTCAATCTTTACAGTGTAATTTCAAAAATTAATTAATAAAAATAATTGTTACAGTGTTTTCACAGGATTTATACCAACTCATGTCAATATTATTATTATGGGTGAAGACAGTTCTGGAGATCATAATCATTCAAAACTACTACATTGGCTGATTGGAAAATATCTTCGAAGATAATGGTATGAAGTCATTCATCGAGTACATAAGGCATCATGAAGATTTTTTAGCTTTATTATTGTTATCATTTTTTTTTTCCTGATAAACATTAAGGTTTTAATTATTGTAAACTGAAAATCATTTTTGAAATATTCTTTTATTTTTAAATTTAACGAATAAATTTCAAAAATAATTTGTGTAGTACAAATTGAAATTGAACAACTGCTCTTGATGCAAATCAAGAATGATTTTCATAATTAAGAACAAGTATTTAAATTTTCAAAGTGGCTAAATTTCAACGAAGTTTATGAAATCATTACGCTTAAACTGTACTCTTTTCATTGAGAATGATTTTCAATAATTTTTATTTATTTGACAAATTTGTAAGGTCTAATTTTCGTGGTTAAAAAACTGATTTCGGATTACATAGAAGTTTCTAAATTTGTTTGGCCAATTTCGAGAAAACCTTTGACAATTTTGTAGTTGCGATAAAATTAGCGTTCAACGTATATTGTAAAACGTTTTTTTATGCGTTATTCGTTCCAATGTAATCCGATCATGCTGGAATTGGAACCAGAGTTATGGGACGCGAAAACAAATCTTTTCCCGTCCACCCAGTGATAATCAATTCAACCAATTTCGAGAAAACCTTTGAACAATTTTGTAGTTGCGTTAAAATGAACATTGTAAATCGTTTTTGTATGCGTTATTCGCTCCAGTGTGATCCGATCATGCTGGAATTGGGACCATCATTATAAGCGAAAACAAACCTTTTGCCGTTCACCCGGCGAAAATCGGTTCGACCAATTTCGAGAAAACCTTTGTACAATTTTGTAGTTGCGTTAAAATTAGTGTTCAATGAACATTAAAATTCGTTTTTGCATGCGTTATTCGTTCCAGTGTGATCCGATCATGCTGGAATAGGGTTAGCAACTTTTTGAAATTTATAATATTTTTTTGCTTATTTAGTTAAAATATCGAAAAATAATCGACACGTATTTTTTCTTTTTAAAAAAAGACTAAAATTAAAGGAACTACAAGTGTTTAAATTTTTAAAAATTTCAATATATATAGATATACTTCTAATGGGATTTCGGGTCAATGACGTCATTAACCCGTAGTTTCAAAAACTTTTCTTAATTTTTTTCAAGCTCAATTTTGATTTAAAAATTCTTAAAAAAATGTTAAAATTCATTAAAAATCAAGTACTTTTAAAAAAATATATTTTTAAAGTACTGGTTGCCAACCCTATTGGGACCATCATTATGGGACGCGAAAACGAACCTCTTGTTGTTTACCCGGTGAAAATCGGCTCGACCAATTTTTAGAAAACCTTTGTACAATTTTGTACTTTTTCGTAAATGCGTAAAATACCGAAAGTGGGACATGCGAAATAACACCCAAAACGGCCTCAAAACACATTAAAAATAATGTTCGTATCACGAGAGTACTACTTTCGGCTTCGCCAACCCTCGGGCGCTACGATCACACTCGAGCGTAAAGTAGAATTTTACGCTCTAGATACGAAAAATACTATTTTAACTTATTTTAAATAGTGATTTCCTATCACCAATGGGTTATTATTGGTGCTAGCTACTCCCAATGAAAGTACTTTTCTTGAGAATCCATAAATAAATTCATACATTAGGAAACCATAGTGTTTCAGTTTGTCATTGTTATCTGAATGCCACAAGAAATTTGGACCTGGAACCTTATATGGGCAAAAGTCAAAAAGTCGGACACTTTTTCGTAGTGTCATGTACTTGTAATTCCGTGGAAAAAAGGGTAGTTAAAAAGAAGATATGATTCGGAGGATAACAGCTTCTAAGGTTTGGTGAACACTAGAAGCTGTATCTCATTTATAAGTACCTTTTTTCTGCGCGATCGCATGACATGATGTGGCACAAAGGTGGCCGACTCTTTGAATTTTGTCCATATAATCTTCTTTTGAGCCTATACCTACAGCAACCACACCATCTGGATCTAATTCTCTGAGAATATACATAACTATTTTCTGTTTCACTTTAAGATGATAAACTTTTCTAATTCCTTGCCATATTGCCATGTATCCAAGATTACAACCAACATCTAATTTCCATACTGCTATCAAAATTTCTTCTAATGGACTTTCTTTAATATTTTTTTTCTCCCAACCACATTGTCTCATGATTCTTGAGAGTATACGCATTGACAAATTGATACCATAATTTTTATGTAATTGATGCAATATAGCTTTAAAGCTATTTATGAAAATATATTTTTTTAATTGTTGAAAACTCACTTTGCTAATAAGTATTTTCGATCTAGAAATGAAAAAAATAAAAATTGTTAGTATAGTTCTTGTAAGCTAAAAAAACTTAAGAATTAATTAATTTCAGTCTAATTCAATTAAATATTTAAGAATATTTGTTAGTTACTTAATTAGAAATAAATAAGACAACCCATACAAATTTCAATTGAAGTGATGATTTATTTTGAAGTGGTCGTTGTTTATTTGTTTAAGTTTTATTGAAAAAGAAACTACTTGCTTACCTTATTTATATATGTGTGCAATGATAATAATAAGGTAACTTCCTATCTTAGAAGTTTTCTTTGACTGATAAAAACACTATAAAAATTCACAACCTCAAAAAATGCTCCAAATTACAGATTTTAGCAGACAGCATGTGCGTAAAAGGCAGCACACGCGTCGTAGGAGACCTAATCTACGTATACGCTTTTCCGT
The DNA here is from genome assembly GCA_038277355.1 of Encarsia formosa. Taxonomy (NCBI): domain Eukaryota; kingdom Metazoa; phylum Arthropoda; class Insecta; order Hymenoptera; family Aphelinidae; genus Encarsia; species Encarsia formosa. The sequence continues at coordinate 33,583,847 of CM076187.1, forward strand.
ACCAAACTCTTAAATATTTTGTGAGTGAAGCTCTAAAGGACACACACGTTAGCACTTGAGACCTAAGTACAAAAGTCATTGTGTAGGCACCGGGGCCTGATTATATTGATGGTAGGGACGCTAAGGGCTAGCGCGTCTCTTTTTGGGGGACCAATCAGGTCTTGACTTTTCCCTCTTCGTTTCCACCGCTTTCCCTTAAGGTTTTTTTTTTTTTACTTCAGCTCTCTTTCTTTACAATTAGTTTTGGGTGGGCATCCGCCCTTGAACTTGACCGGAATTCTTTGGAAGATTGAAATCTCCCGATAGGTTGTGGTCCAAAAGGTTTTTATAAATTTTTAAAGTGAGCAATGAAAAAAAGAAAACAAAAAAAAGGATACACCCTTCGAAAGAGTATCGACGACTAGACACCACACTGTAAAAGACACACTCTTCCCTGTGGGCATCCTTTCCCAACCCGGCCCACTCGGGTACAAACGCCCCATGTGGCAACTAGGCTCCTAGTGCTCAACACATGGATCATCTATCTCACCAGTGTGATCCTCTGCACCTTTGTGGATGCCTTCCACTCAGGTGTGGTTAAACGCTCCTTCAATGTCCAGCAGGGCTGCTAGCACATATCCTTTCTTTCGATACCTTTGCTTATCCATGATTCGGCCTCTATGAGGGCTGTGTCTACAGACTTACCTGCTTGGTTGGCATGCTGTCTGCAGTGCAGCGGTCAATTGACCAGAGGCAATTCGTTTATGTATCTGCCTATCAGCCTTCCGAGTGTTTTCAGTACGAAGGATGACAGACAAATCGGTCTGTGGTCCTTTGCACTTTGGCCACTCTACCTGGCTTTGGTATAAATACCACCTTTGCTGTACTCCGGCAGGTCGGGATGTACCTGAAGGCCAGGCTCACTCTGAAGGGTTTGACAAGTGGGCTGAAGGAGGGCTGAGATAATAGGGTCTGGTCCGGCAGATTTAAACAGGTCAAAAGTGCCAATAGCCCATCTCCCGATTTCAGTTTTATCATACCTGGCCTCTGATTCGGACCAGAATACGACAGAGCCTGGATGTTTCTGCAACATCCTTCTGCTCCGTGCAGTAATCCTACAAGCTCTGTGTAGGCGCCTTTTCAAACGTTGTAGAGTTTTCTTACTTTCTTCCTGATCGCAGTAAGTTCAGGTGTCCACCATAAGACTCCCTGACTCTTTCTTTTCTTACGAATCCTGCAGTTGTTCTCGAATGAAGTCACCAGTGCCTCTTGAAGGAACTCTGTGCACTGCTTGAGTTCAACCGGGGTACCGTATCCCCCAGGAAAATTCGCGATTCTCCTGACCAGGTCGGTCTTGTATCACTTTCAGTTTGTGTTCTTGGGGTTCCTCCAGAAAGGTTTGTCGATAGTTCTGCCCGCAATCGAGAAGGTGATGTAGCTGTGGTCTGACATGGAGGGTTCATCAGAAACCCTTCAGTCTTCTACTAACATTTCCAGTCCAATCGTGGCCAGGGTAATATCAATGACTTCTTCGCGCCTTTTATCTCAAAAGGTCGGTTTCCTTCTGTCATTCAGGATCTCCAGGTTGGCGCCCGTCAGAAAAGTGCGTTTCTCCTGCTGTTGCAATCTGCTGGTGCAATCTGAGCTGCCCCACAACGTGTGGTGTGAGTTGGCATCGCACGCCAGCAGAAGGTCCAGTCCTTTGAGCTCACATGTCTTGACCAGATTCACGACCTTTTGAGTGGGTGGATCGTCCTTCCCGTGTAGAAAGTAGGTTGTAGCAGCTGCCAGTTTCCTCTCTCTTCCATTCCCATCCTTATACTTAACGATCGCGGTTGCGGAGTCCCTGTCACAGAAGGGAGCCCAGGCCTTCGTGGTGAGTCCCTTTATAATTAAGGCAGCCCTCGCTGAGTATCCGGCCCAGCTGAAGCGGGTGCCGCAACCGATTTGTCCTGTTATTTTGCCTGCCCTTGTCCAGGGTTCCTGGATAAACGATATACTTGTTTCACCTTTGCCATGCGTTTGACTAGGGCAGCCGAAGCGCTTTTGTAGTGGTGCAGATTGATCTGGGTGAACGAGATATTGGACGGTGTCATATGAGAATGCTCTGGGTTTCGTCCACCCCGGCTCATCATCCTTAAGCCCGCCATAATGGCAGAGTCAGGGTCTAACCTTTGAGTGCAGGGGTGAGATCGTGTATTACACGATTTCCGCCCCCAGCATCTCCCCTACTATCCTCCCTGTCATCTTTATTTTTATCCGCAACCAGGACCGCGTGAGCTCTGCTACCGCTGCAGAAGGGCCAGAAGTTGAGTTCCTTCAAGGCTTCTACCTCCGTCTCCTCCACAGTGATGTTTAGCAGAGTCTCGGTCGGCTGCTTGTCCTTTGCCGGGATTGCCTTGGTGCCTACGAGATTCTAGGAATCCACCCTGAGGGTGGGATTCTGGCGTCTCAGTCAGTCAGTCTCCCCGGAACGTACAGGGCAATCCTTTTGACCTTAATGAGATCACCTTGCTCGATGACGTTGAGTCTGGCGTTCTCCCATGGTAACCATTTTGTAGCCATCTTCCGCAATTAATCCACGTCCACGCTGGTGTTGCAGTCGCGCCCTGCGTCTCTCAGTCGGCCAGGAATTGTTAGAAGTGGTCAGCCTCTTCAGTACGGTCGATTTCTGTCTCAAGGGTAGATCTGACCATGCCAACCTGGGTTGGTTTGAGCGTAGCGATGGGATATCTCACAGAAACGATGGCTGATCGAAGTTTCATGGTCACCGCTCGACTTTATGTTACCCCCCGCTCGTCTCCTCCCTGGCCACGCGTTTGACTTCTTTGGGTGTCGAGCCGTCTGAGTGTACCCCCAACCTCTTAGTAGCCAAAGTAGACTGTTCAGAGGACTGCTCTAGCTCTGCACTCTTCTTCTTGGCCAGTCTGTCCTGGCTAGTCCTTTTCCTTACCCTTTTCTTCTTCTTTTTTCCCCCTGCAGATGTATCCCCTTCCCCTTTCGGGGCGGAGTTCCTCGTCACGGCCTCTTGGTCATTGGAACCGGTGTCTTATAGCTGTCCAATTACTTTCATCTGGCTGGTACCCGGGTCCCGATACCTTCCGGAAGTTGTTGCGGCATTGTTGTGTCCAATATCCCCAGACCCCGTGAGGGCGAGGTCTCGACACTGTTCTCCCGTATCCATGGGGGTGGGAATTCCTGATACCTGAAGGGTTGGCGTTTTTAATGCTGATTCCTTGTTTTCTGTTTTCATTTTTTTTCTGTTTGTGTGCAGATGTTTAGTGTTGTGGTCGGCGTAGAGGTGTGTCTCGTTTGCTTGTCCGTCGGCGCGGGTGGTTTGTCAAGGGTCTGCTTGATGCAGTGGTCTTCAAGGAGCCCCCCCAACCTCAGTGGTGCAGTCCTAATCCGGTCACCAACCGACAACACCACTGCACTGGGGACTTTTCGACGGCTGGTGGGACAGCCAGGCGGTCTGGTTAGTGATCCACCCGGGCTCTTGAACTATCCATCCGCGTAGGCATGCCAGTCCTAGTTTATCCAATGTACCCTTCCCATCTCGCCAACCCTCGACATTGCCATACTGCAACTTCTGGACTCGCAGCAGGGGCGAACGCCTTGTTGGCGTTGTTGGCTTGTCCGTTTATTTGTATATTTAATTTTGTAACTTATCCATTAAGGTGGTTTTCTACCAGAGCTAGTCAAGTTTAAGACTAAAAAAAAATTATTGCACCAAATTACTAACAATTGGTTATTAAAATTTATTTTTTAACTTTTTATGGCTTCTGAAATTATTTTCTACCAAAAAAACATTGACAATCACAACAAAACATTTTTTTAAACTTTCAACCTCACTTTTGAATACCGCAGTTTTGGAGGTTATTCACGTGAAAATTATTTTTGTAAAATCACTGTAAAATTTGTAAAAGGTCAATTTTTTGCAGTTTCAAGAAATGAATTCTTCGATAGTGAAACTATACGTATGTGGTTTTTCGAAAGGATCTCTATTGTAACAAGACAAATATCAATAATTTAGTACACTTTTTCAGCGTAGCGTCCATACGCGTAATGAAAAAAATTCAATCTTTAGTTTGCTGTAACTTTTAAACTGTATGGTCAATTTTGATCAGACTTCATAGAAATGTTTATTAATATCTAATAAACACCTCCAGAAAATTTGAGCTCATTCTCTATTGTCATGCATTTGGTAGAAAACCACCTTAATCTATTAATTAATCTATCATAGACTCCGCGCAAGGTTTTGGGGTTGTAAGTTTGTCGGTTTAATTGTTTAAATACATAAAATTCATTACTTACCTGCTCCGCCCAGGGTTATGCAGTTGTGGGCTTATTGAATTATTATTTTATTAAATTATTCATCTCATTTCTTATATGCTGTGCAAGGTTATGGGGTTTTAGGCTTGTTGGTTTTTTTTTCAAAAATATCTCATTTTTGTGCTCTGCACAAGGTTACGGGGTAGGCTTGTCAGTTAAATTTTTTTTTCATTCCACGCACCGGGCTAATTGTAGAGAGTACAGCTGAGAAGTAGGCATGAACGACTGAGCACATCACGAGGTATCGTAACACCGAAAACGACAGCCCGGTTGTTTGCGAATTAACCGTCTCGTAAAGCCAAGGGGTCGAGAAAGGCTTTTTTCTTAGTTTTTAAGGTGTGAATGTCAAATGTGAGTATCAAAAAAGTGTGTTTCAAAAGCGAATAATTTTAATAACATTAATTCACAATTATGTACAAACAATGAGATCACAAACAAATATCTCTTTAAATCATAGCTTGACGTTTTGAGCGGCCGAGTTTTTATAAAGTCAAAAAAGCGTGTGTACTTTACGTTAGTTGAATTCCAAGTCACGACGTTGTCAATTACGCAGTGCTTTGCAACGTCAAACGTTCTTTTTTACTCGCGGTAAAATAAAAACAAAAGAAAAGAATAACAACAAATCAGTTTAGAATTAGAAAGAATAACATAGCTCGGATATATTACGAACAACGGATGATCAGATGAAGAACTCTTTTTTTGCGCATTTAACAGATTGTGATAAATTGTATAATCATGTTGTTGATATATATATGTGACATTCCACGTGAATTGGGCCACCTCTGGTATCAAAAATTGAAGGGGCGTGAATTCACTATTAAAGGCTTAAAATTTTAGTCAAAGCCTAAGCTTTAAAATTCTGATTGGCGATAAGTCCTAATCCAACATGGCGGCTCAATATGGCGGCTGAATGATGAAAAACGATACTTATATGAAAAAAGCTATAAAATTAAGAAAAAAAAAATTTATACTTGATATTTCAGTAAAAAAATGATCAAAACAACTTTTAGTCTTTAAACACCGAATAAACAAACAATTTCAAAAAAAAAATTGTGAAGACTTCTGTCCTGTAATTCCGCAGCTGCATAAGGCGAATTGGACGTCGTCTGCTATATGTGATTTTACGTATGAGATTTTTCCCTACGTATTTACTCTGTTGAATTTGTTTGGTTTTATGTGGTTATTTATCAGTGACAAGTTTTTTTTGTACCTGTTTTTGTTTTTTAATAAACAATGAGCAAAAAAGGGAATGAAGAAATAGAGTAACTTACAATTCTCTTGCAACTTATACGTGTTCATTTTTAAACTTCTTTTAGCTAATATGAACAATATAAATGTTTATTTAGCGCAGCCAAATAAATTTTTGGTAACTTTATTATTAGTATCAACGAAACAAATTGTGATTTATGAATTTAGAGAACTTTTTTTTTATTAATATTATCCTAGAAGTGGACGACTTTTTGACTTTTGCCCTTATACCCTAAGCATACAACCCAATAACTGAATTCATTGAGCTTTTACACCATGAGCCTACGATCCGAGAACTAAATGCGTTGAGGTTTTACACCCCAAGACTACTACCCAATAACCAAATTCACGATGCTTTACACCCCACACGCCTACCACCCACTATTCGATATCGTCAAGCTTTTATACCCCAAGCATACAACCCAATAACTGAATTTGTTGAGCTCTTATACCCCAAGCCTACAACCCAATAACCGAGTTCATTGAGCTTCTACACCTTAAGCCTACTACCTGATAACTGAATTCTTTGACCTATAAAACTCTAATTATACTGACTCATAACCAAAATCTCAAAGCATTTATACCCTAAGCATACAACCCAATAACCGAATTCGTTGAGCTTGTACACTTCACGGCTACCACCCAATACTCGCATTCATCAAGCTTTCACACCCTAAGCGTACAACCCAATAACCAAATTCGACAAGCTTTGACATCCTAAGCAAACGATCCCATAACCAAATTTGAGCTTTTATACCCCAAGTCTATAACCCAATAAGCAAATTCGTGAAGCTTTTACACCCTAAGCATACAACCCGATAACCAAATTCGTTGAGCTTTTTCACCTAAAGACTACAACCCAATGACCGAATTCATCAAGCTTTTACACCCTAAGCATACAACTCGATAACCGAATTCATGATGCCTTTACACCCTGAGCAACCCAATAACTAAATTCGTTGAGCTTTAACACTCCAAGCATACCATCCAATAACCAAGTTCGTTGAGCCTCTACACCTTAAGCCTACCACCACATAACCAAATTAATGAAGCTTTAACACCCTAAGCATACAACCCAATAACTGAATTTGTAGAGCTTTTATATTGGGTTGTAGATTTGGTATACCCCAAGCCTATAACACATTAACCTAATTCATTAAGCTTTAACACGCCGAGCGTACCACCCAAGAACTGAATTCTTTAAGCTTTTACACCCCGAGCATACAACCCAATAACCGAATTTTATACCCGATAGGGTAGGCTTGGGGTATAAAAGCTCAACGGATTTGGTTATTGAGTTATATGCTTCGGGTGTAGAAGCTTGACAAACTCGGTTATTGGGTTGTATGCTTGGAAAAAACAAACAACTACCCTTCAATCAGATGAACTTCACGCTGACTTTTCTAAATTCATCAAACTGTCGCCATTATCTTGGAATGTATGAAATTACGACTTTAAAACTCGTGACCTTTGTACTTTGGGTTTTGGAGGTTAAAAGTTTACAGTATTACAATTAAAGTTTTTTATCGTTCTCTCGAGTAACCTACATTTATGTTGGAAGTGAGTTTTTACAGTAGTTTTGTAAATTATTATATGCTCGTGCCCTTGTTACTATGGGTCTGATTCTGTGGACAAGCGCCTTTGTTGTAGGGAATCAAGTTATATACTTGGTGCCTTGGTACTCTGGGTATTTAGGGAGGTCAGGGTTCATGGTCTTCGTAATCAAGCATTTCTTATCGATACCATGGGTGGTCAATATCTTTTTGTGAGTGGGAGCTTGCGGTGTAAGATCTTAATCAATATTAACATGTACTCATGTTACTCTGGATTTAGGGGGTAGCCTGTGAAATATAATATTAAGCATTTTAATTGCGTTACCTTGGTACTTTGTGTTTTTTTATGGTTAAGAGATTATGGCGTTAGGATTCAAGTTTTTTATCGTTCTCTTCAGTTACTTAGGTTTCTTTCGATAGGGAGTGTTATGGTGTAAGAAATCAATTATTATAAGCTCGTTTCTGGTCTCACTTTTACAGTCAAAGGAAGCTCTTTTTTTTAAGTACCCACAAAAATCGAAAAGAATATTTGTTTATAAAACGCATTAATCAGTTTATACCCCTTAGATTACACGATCATATCTAAAATGCATGTACTTTCTTAACATGATTAAGAAAATACATGCAGAATGACAAAAGATTTTTCTGTATAAAAAAAGCTCAGTAAGATTCGTTTTTTTTTTTTTAATAACAATTTTGATGTATGATAAATTTAATACTGTTTATTGAATAATTTTAAAAAATTTGTATCTCAGTAGTTGTTAGTTGTTTTCAAGCATTCTTGGTTAGTGTTTTCCTAGTTTTTTCTATATTATTTAAGTTTTTTCATGATTGCTTCAAACTATGTATGTGTAAAAAGTCTTATTGACTATGTTATAATGATAATTATTGTGAAAGCCGAAAAGATTATATTAATTCGTTAAGAGTTGAATTTGAATATTTTTTTATCAAAGGTTGGTACAAACACCATCATTCTCAGAAATTTTTTTACTGCCGTATACTGATTTTATTAATTTTATTTATTTTTAAGGATTTATTGACTGTCCTGCTTTTTTATTTATTTCTGTAATACAAAGCATTAACTTGTCTTTATTGTGATTTCAAGAGATACGTTGCTTTGAATTATTCATTTGTTGCTCAGATTATCATTACTTATTAGCAATTGTAACTGTTACCGCTCAAATACTTGAATATTTTGTGTTTCAATATGCCTGACACTACAAAGAACATTCATAAAGATCGATGTATAAATACTTACAATCATAAGTTTCATATGGGTAAACAGCTTCGATTTCTTTCAAAAAATATGCAGATTGATTTTCCAGAGCACTCACAACTAGAACGAATATGTTTAAATTGTAGAAATTTATATTATAAGACTATTAAATCGAATCCATCTGTGGAACATGATAGGATAGAACATGATATGATAGAACATGAAATTAGTTGTGACAGTAATTTATATGAAAACTCAAGACTTCAAAAATTAGAAGAAATGCTTAATGGTCTCTAATCGTTTTTTTCTAGCCTGCCAAATAATGATCCATTAAGAATCTCTGTACTCACCATAGCTCTTGAAAGCTGGAGTGTTCGTGAAACTGCTAGAGAATTTGGAACAAATCGACAAGCCGTTGAAAAAGCTAGATTGTTAAAGGCAGAAGAAGGTATGCTAGCACTGACACATGTTAAAGCTGGCAGATCCTTACCTGAACCAGTCAAGAATGAAGTTCTTGCTTTTTATAACATCGACGAAAATAACCGAATTATGCCTAAAAAAAAGACGTTGTCGTACTGAGAAATGGAGACCAAAAAGAAAAAAAAACAGAAGTGGCTTCTTCTTAGCGACACCAAATATTTATATGTACTGTTTAAAAAGGTATTTCCACAATACAAAATTGGTTGATCTAAATTTTAGCTGAAACCAAAATACTGTATACCGATGGGAGCAAGAGGGACACACAATGTGTGCGTTTGTACCATACACCAGAATTTTAAAACTATGTTTGATGCTTCAGATTTGCCAAAATACACTAAAGAAACTGAAAATCCATTAACTCACTACACAGATTGTATTAAGCTTGTTATGTGCAAAAATTCCTCAGCTGCTTGTTTTCTAAGAGAATGTCAAAAGTGCCCCGAAAAAGATGATTTGCAAAATAATTTGATCAATTTACTTAATGATAAAGGTATAACACAAGTAATTTACAGTGTTTGACAGTCAACTGATAGATGTACTCTAAAAAAAGAATGTCTTCCAATGCAAGAATTTGTTGAAGAATTTTGTGAGCAATTGAAAAAGTTACTTCCCCATCATTTTCTTTAAAAGAATCAATCCAAGTTTATATCAGAACGAAAGGATAATTTGAAAGATGGTGAAGTAATGGTGCATTCTGATTTTTCAGAAAATTTTCCTTACATTGTTCAAGATCCAGCGCAGGCTTTTCATTACAATAATGATCAGGCCACAGTTCATCCCGTAATTATTTACTACAAATCTGGCAATAGAATCGCTCATAAAAGTTTTATACTTTTATCAGAGTTTACGACACATCATACCACAGCTGTACACTTGATGCAAAAACTTATCATGCCTGAGATAAAAAAAGAGTGCCCACGAGTTAAAAAGGTTATTTATGTTACTGACGATGCAAAGCAACATTACAAAAACAAATATCAAATGATGAACTTAGTTCATCACTTTGAAGATTTCAAGATTCTAGCAGAATGGCATTTTTTTTTTGTACAGCACGCGGTGAGGGGGTGTGCGACGAGTTAGGAGCAACTTTCAAGCATGAAGCTACTCGTGCCAGTCTTCAAGCAAAACCAAATGATGCTATTCTTAATTCGAAGTCACTCTTCAATTGGGCAGAAAACTAATTTGAAAATATTAAGTTTTTCCACTACTCTGAGGCTGATCATAAAAAAACGAAAAGAAGTCTCAACAAAAGATTCTCAGAAGCTCCAGCAGTTACTGATATTTCACTAGAACATGCTTTTACCGTATCAAAAGAGAAAGAACTAAAAGTTTGGCAATACTCTAACAGTTTAAAACCCATTTGTATTATGCAGTACTAAAATTTTGTAAAGAGGTTATGAATAAAGCTAAGCTAATACTTCAAACTTTAATAAATTTAACATTTATTTCATTTAAAACATGTGGATTATTTTTATTAAAAATAACTTTTTATCAAATAATAAAAAAAAAACAAAGAAAAATCTTGATTTCTTTAGTTCCTTTAAATCTTTTGTTATTTTTAAATCAGACCCAGAGTAACAAGGGCACGAGCCTATAATAATTTACCAAACTTCTGTAAGCACTCACCTCTAATATAAATGTAGGTAAATCAAGAGAACGATGAAAAACTTTTTTTTCAATACTAAAAACTTGTAACCCCCAAAACCCAAAGTACAAAGGTCATGGGTTTCAAAGTCGTGATTTCATACATTCCAAGATAATGGTGACAGTTTGATGAATTTAGTAATGTCAGCTTGAAGTGTAGTTGATTGTCTGTTCTAAGCATACAACCCAATAACCGAATTTTTCAAGCTTTCTACTCTAAGAATACAACTCGATAACCAAATTCGTTGAGCTTTTACTCCTCAACCTACTAACCAAAAACTAAATTTGTTAAGTCGTATACCCTATCGAGTATGAAATTTGGTTAATGGGTTGTATGCTTAAGATGTAAAAGCTTCTATAATTCGGTTATCGTGTTGTATGCTTAGCGTGTAAAAGCTTGATGAATTCAGTCATTGGGTTGTAGGCTTGAGGTGAAAAAGCTTAACGAAGTTGGTTATTGGATTGTATGATTAAGGTGTAAAAGCTTCACGACTTTGCTTATTGGGTTATATAGTTAGGGTATAAAAGCTCAACGAATTCGGTTATGGGATCGCTTGCTTAGAATGTAAAAGCTCGGTGAATTCGGTTGTTGGGTAGTATGCTTAAGGCGTGAATACTTAACAAATTTGCTTATTAGGTTGTATACTAAAGGTGTAAAAGTTTGATGAATTTGGTTATTAGATTGTACACGCTTCGGGTGTAAAAACATGATGAATTCGAAAATTGAGTGGTAGCCGTGAAGTGCAAAGGCTCAACAAATTCGCTTATTGGGTTCAGGTGTAAAAGCTCAACGAATTCGGTTATTGGGTTGTATGCTCAGGGTGTAAATGCTTGGCGATTTCGGTTATTAGTCGGTATGATTAGAGTTTCAAAGCTCAAAGAATTCAGTTTTGGGTTGTTGGCTCAGGGTGTAAGATCTTCATGAATTCGGTCATTAGTAGTAGGCTTAAGGTTTAAAAGCTCAATGAACTAGGTTATTGGGTTGTAGGCTTGGGGTATAAGAGTTCAACAAATTCAGTTATTGGGTTGTATGCTTGAGGTATAAAGGCTTGACGAAATCGAATACTGGGTGGTAGGCGTGTGGGGTGTAAAGCATCGTGAGTTTGGTTATTGGGTAGTGGTCTTAGGGTGTAAAAGCTCAACGCATTTAGTTCTCGGATCATAGGCTCTTGGTGTAAAAGCTCAGTCAATTCAGTTATAAAAGCTCAATGAATTCAGTTATTGGGTTGTATGCTTAGGGTATAAACACTTGAGAAATTCAGTTATTGGGTGGTAGTCGTAGGGTGTAAAAGCTCAACGCATTGGTTATTGGGTTGTATGCTTAGGGTGTAAAAGCTTAATGAATTCAGCTATTCAGTTGTATGCTTAGGATGTAAGAGCTTCACGAATTTGATTATTTGGTTGTAGGCTTGGCCTGTAAAAGCTCAACGAATTTGGTTGTGGAGTCGTATGATTAGTCTGCAAAAAACTTAATCTTATCTGATTAAATTACAAAAATACAAAAATTAAATAAAACCTTGCAAAGTTGAAAGTTTTTTTGTCGTTTTCATTCAATCATCAGTTAAACCATTTCAAACCAAAATTATGAAAAAAATACATACACTATCGAATAAAGTCAAACAAACTAAATAATTTTTTTTATGCATCTTCCCTATTCTGATAGAACCTTGTCCTACGTGGATGAATTAAATGTGACCGCAGCAAGATATAATCGGTCAATTATGGATTCTGCCAGGTGTTTGCTTTTCGAGGCGAATGTAAATCGTAGATACTGGCCAGAGGTAATTAAAGCCACAATTTACTTAAAAAAATAGAACAATTGTAAATATGATTGAAAATAAAACCCCTTTCGAGATTTTATTTAGAAAGCAGACAAGTTTGGACTATTTTTATTTATATAGGAGTAAAGTTTTTGTAAGGGTGCCCGAAATTAAGAGAGATACTAACAAGGAGAGGACCAGGCCTTTGGGTCATGGATTTGGCTCAAACTTGATATATGGGCTCCAAATATGCCAAAAAGAAACCTCCAAGTGTCAGTTTCTCTGAATAGGCCTTTTGAAGTCTTATTCCCTCCACACCCCATGCTAAAAAATCATCATTTTATCATTTTATCAGCATTTTTCAATAAAAAGCTGTTTTGTCAGCATTTTTTAATAAGAAATGAAAAATGACGAAAAACATCTTAATTTTACACGGTCTAGTACATAAAAAAAAAAATCTTAAATAATTTTTTCCATAAGTTCTTGGAAAGGCAAAAAAAATGCGAGGTTCCAAGATTCTGTAAGTGTAATAGGGTCTGAGCAATATTTTTTTGAAAATCAGGTCAAAAACAGCTTTTTATTGAAAAATGCTGATATAATAATGATTTTTTAACATGGGGTGAAGAGGGAACATGACCTTAAAAGGCCCATTCAGAGAAACTGACGGTTGGAGATTTCTTTTTGGCATATTTGGAGCCCATGTACTAAGTTTTAGCCAAATTTATGACCCAAAGGCTTTGTCCTCTCCTTGTAAGTGGGATAGAAAGGCTGATTTAGGAATTTTACTTGGTTATGACCACGTTGGATACAGAGTTTTGTTAAATGGTAAAATAGTTAGAGCCAGATATGTGGACATCACCGAAAATGATGAAAATTTGATTGGTTTTAGAAGCTATGACAATGATGATAGCGATGATGAAAATTTGCAAAGTGAAAATCAAAACTCTGAGTCAAATGAGGGTAGGGAGAAAATACAGTCGGGTAAAAATATAGACAACCAAGATGGCGTTGAGGTGATGGAAAATATTTCAAAAAGGCCGCAGAGAGTAAGATGGCAGCCAGATTGGTATAGGGTACATGTAAACTCAAATTATATCTACGTAAATGTTGTAAGCGCTGATAGTCCCTCAAATTATGAGGAAGCGATGAGTGGTAGTGAGAACGAGTTGTGGTTACAGGCTATGAATAAAGAAATAAATTGTTTGATTGAAAATAGAACTTGGGAACTACTAGAAATACCAAAAAATAAAAAATAGTTAGATTTAAAATGGGTTTTGACAAATAAATCCGACCATTGGAAAAATGCACGACTTGTTGTTAAAAGTTTTCAGCAAGGTGAAGTGCTTGAGGATTCGTATTCTCCCGTTGCTAGATACAAACTTAAACATTTTTGTTAGCTTATTGTTGCCAAAATGGCTTAATAATAATTCGGATGGACGTAGAGACAGCTTTTTAAAATGGTCTGGTAAAGTCGGAAGTATTTGTAAAACAACCAATGGGTTATCAAGACGGTTCAAACAGAGTTTACGAATTAATTAAAGCATTATACGGGTTGAGAGAGAGCATGAGAGCTTGATATGAGTGGTTCCATGAATTTATGAAAGAATTGAAATTTTAGAGAAGTGAGAACGATTACTGTTTATACATGAACTTTGAAAATGATGATACAGTATATTTGATACTATTTGTTGATGACTTATTAATTTGTGAGAAAAGTAAGGAGAGGATTGAGAAAATTAAAAATCAATTGTCATTTAAATTGTCATTTAAATTTTCTATGAAAGATATGGGCGAAGTAAATACTTATTTGGGGATGAATATTAAGTACGATTGTAAGAAATGTGTTATGACACTCGATCAGAGTGTTTATATAAATTCACTAGCGAGAAAATATAATATTTTGAGTGCGAAACTTGTTACGGTCGGTGAAAACATTCGTCCACACGATCGAGATTTTTCGTGTGGACGCAGGCCAGCAGCCAACGAACAGCTGCTGGTAGACTATTCCAGAACGGACCGACCGTTAACGGTCGGACCAGCTGGAACGAGGCGTAAGCGCACCAGTCCACTTCGATAGTTTAGGCTAGACACTCCGTCTCTCTCTCGTTCTCTTTTTTTTGTTGAAGTAAAGAAAGTTTGTGATTGCGGCTCGCGGAGAGTTTGTTATTAATTATGACTCGCAAAGTCGCTGAGAGTGTGACATACTCGAGTGTATGAGTTTATGGTGTGCAAGCTAGAAAACCCGGAACCCCTGCTCCACGGAGATCTCCACCCGCGTGGCGTAAAGGTTTGTGCCCCCCAAAAACGAGTGTGAAGTGTGTGTGTAGGTGTGCTGGGTGATAAGGGAGAGAATCCGTAGATTGTTCTCTCCCTGTCTGGATTTATTTCCTGAAGATTCTACGTGTGAATTCTCGATAGAACTCACACGTAGAAACTTGCGAGCCGGTGCGCATAGTCGCCCGGCAGATTGTTTTGTTTACATTCGACTCTCTTTGTTCGGCCACTCGCGCGATCAGCTGAACTTTAGATTTTGAATTCTGGGATCGTGACAATTAATTATGTATTATTATTTTTATTATTTTTTTTTGTTAATAAATTGTGAGTTAGAATTAATTGTTTTTCGGGAGTCGTTATTACAAACCGAGTCTTTTCCTCCGCTCGACTTTTCCTCATTTAGAATATTTATTAATTCTGGAAAATTTGATTTATTTTGATTATTATTTTAGCTTTGGGAATAGCCCCGCCCACTGCCGGCATTTGACAGCTAGCCTGCGTACGCGTCTCCCCAAGCATGTCTGTTTGATTATTTGCAGGTATCAACGACGACAGCAGGAGAACTCAGGAGAGAGTACTCGAGGATTTTTAATTGTTTACGGAGCGGTCCAACAGCGAGAGTTAACGTCGTTTTCCCCGGACAAGCACCGTAACAAACTTTATTGTACACCTATGGAATAAAACTTATGTGTAGAGCCTGCATAGCCCGCATCAAATGATCTGAAGTATAGAAATTTGATCGGAGCTTTATTATACCTTAGTACGGGAATGCGATTAGATGTGAGTTATAGTGTAAATTAGTTGAGTAGATTTCAGAATAGTTATGATGAATCTGATTATAAATACGCGTTGAGAATTTGGAAATACTTATTTCTGACGAAAGAGCTTAAATTGACGTACGAAAAAAATTTGAGCGCTGACGTGTTAGATTGCTTTGTTGATGCTGACTGAGCTGGCGATAAAGTTGATCGAAAATAAACTTCAAGCTATGTAATGAGAGTTTTCGGAAATATTATTTACTGGAAATCGCGTAAGCAAGGCAGTGTGACGAAGTCGTCAACAGCTGCTGAATATGTTGCATTATCCGATGCAGTTAGTGAAGTGAAAGTGATTTTGAATTTACTAAGGGATTTCAGGTTGAAGATTATAGGAAAGGTTAGGGTAGATAAATAATATTGAAGCAATAATTATTAATCAACTATAGAAATACTTTTATTCAATCAAGCGAGCTAAGATCTGTATGTTATCGGGAGCGAGGCACAAGCCGAACAGGCAGCAGTCTACACACGTTACAGTACCGCAGCTCTGCATCAGTCACACAGACTCTCACATACACATACATATTAAACCCTTAAGTATTACTCATTAATCGGCTAAGCAGAGCGCGCGCTTATTCAAAATCTTACAATAAATTTTTGTAATTTCCAACATGCCCCCTCAAAAATTTAAATAAGTTACAAAGCATTAATAAATAATCATAATAACAATGATTAAACTTCTAAACATAATTGAGCTCGCAATCTCAAAAATTCTGTCGGCCCTAAAGGCTTGGTAAACATATCAGCTATCTGCTCTTTACTTGCAATATGTTCTAACTTAATATTACCTCTCTCTACTTGTTCTCTAGAATAATGATACTTAACATCTATGTGTTTCGCTAACTTATGGCTACCTTTGCCTTTCGCTATCGCAATACACCCATTATTATCTTCATAAAATAAAATGCCATCGTGAATTTTAAAATTTACAGTATTTGCTAGAGATCTAAGCCACAGTACTCTTTTAACACCTTCGTATAACGCCATGTACTCATTAGCGGTAAACGAGTCAGCTACAGAGCACTGTTTTTTTTTCAAAATATTTGAATAAAAAACCAGTTGTACTTCTCCTAGTAGTTTTATCTCCAGCCCAGTCAGAATCTACGTAACCTGTTAGGACCTCCAAATTTTTACCTGTGTTTTTTCTGTAAACTAACTTCAAATCAGAAGTACCTTTCAAATATCTCAATATATCTTTCACATATTCCCATACTTGTTTATTATTTTTATTAATAAACCGACTCAAAAAATTCACTGCAAAGCTTAAATCTGGCCTTGTGCAGACCATTACATACATTAAACAGCCTAACAAATTCTGACATGGAGACTTATAATATTCACTCGACTCTAACTGTTCAAAGTTTAAATTTTCTACGAGGGGCGTTTTGTTTGGATGACTATCGTACATTCTGAATTTATGCAAAATCGTATTTATATACAAGGTTTGATCTAAGCTCACAATTTCATCCTTCCTCAAAATTCTTATATCTAAAAATAATTTTATTTCTTTCAAATCTGACATCTTAAATCTATTCATCAAATACATTTTTAAACTATTCATCTCAGCAATATCTTTAGTAATAACAACCAAACCGTTGACATATAAGATTACATATATATTTTTAAATACGCTACCTCTATCTAATACATAAACACATCTATCTACTGGTGAGTTTTTAAATCCAATTTTAAATAAGACTTCCTCAAAAGTTTTAAGCCAACATCTGGCAGATTGTTTTAAACCATACATAGATTTGTTTAATCTACATACAAAATTATTTTTACATTTAACGCCTTCCAGAAATTTTATATAAATTACTTCCTCCACTTTACTATTTAAAAAAACTGTCTTCACATCAATGTGGTGTACTAGCAAATCAAACTGATTCGCAAAGGCTAACATAAAACGGAAACTAGAAATTCTCGCCACTGGAGCAAACGTTTCATTGTAATCGACAAAATATTGTTGGCTAAAACCACGAGCTATTAACCTAGCCTTAAATCTTACAGGATTTCCAAACTCGTCGGGTTTTATAGTAAATACCCATTAACAGTCGACGATGTTTCTATCTCTTGGCCTTTCTACCAGAGTCCAAGTTTGATTAATTCGCAGTGAATTAAGTTCATCCTTAATGGCTTGCTCCCATTTTTCTCTGTCTGAACTCAGTTTAATTTCCTGAAAGCAATTCGGAATTTCACTGGCAAATGACTCTGCTTGGGACAAGATGTACTTATAAATATTATCATCATTATTATTATCATATGAAAACTGTGGTTAATTTTTAAATCTATCACTCCTTCTCAAAGCAATATCATTTCCAAGCCGTTTCTCACAAGTTTTAAGTCTTTTATTATTTTTTAAATTAAGATTTTTTTCATTCAGTCTTTTCTTTCTCTCGATTTTAGATTTATTTTTATTATTCATCACATCTGACGTCTCGTCAGGTTTTCTCAATTAGTCTGACATCTCGTCAGGATTTCTTACTTCATTTTTGTTATTCTAATTCTCTAGCCAGTCAGTAATTTCAGATGGTCGTTCAATAATTTTTGTGTTTCGTCCTGGCCTAGTTATTAAGTATGAAATTTCATCAACAACTACGTCTCTTGCGTTAACAAAGGTATTAGCTTCTGGAACTCAAACTTCATAGCCATTCGGGACATACCCAACTAATATACCCTTAATAGATTTTGATTCAAACTTAGTCACTCTAGTCTTATTATGAATATAAACAGTAGATTCAAAAATTCTCAAAAATCTCAATTCCGGCTTTTTACCGTGCCAAAGCTCGTACGGGGTTTTTTGAACTCCAAACGCTCGCGTTGGTACTCTATTTAACAAAAAGGTTGCAGTTAGAACTGCTTCACCCCAAAATTCTTCATTCAATTTTGCCTCGATCAATAAAGTGCGAGCTTTCTCAGTTATCGTCCGAATTATACGTTCTGAAACACCGTTTTGATGAGGGGTTTGTGGGATAGTCAAGTGATAAGTAATACCACTGTTCACGCTGAATTCTTTCATTTCTCTCGATAAATATTCTCGACCATTATCAATATATAAATGAACAATTTTTAAATTAAAATTGTTTTGACTTTTCTGAACAAAATCTTTTAATATCTTAGGTAAATCGGATTTATAAGTTGCCAAATATGTTACACAATAATGAGTATATTCTTCAAAAAAAATTATAAAATAATTTTTATTGTCTATTGTACAAGGAGTGATAGGACCGCATATATCAGAATGAACAATTAAAAGTGGTCTATTAATATGAGATTCATCTTTAATATTATTTGATGGTAATCTAGCTTGCTTACCACATATACATGACTCACAACTCTTACTATCAGTTTTTATAGATTGAATCAAATTTTTATTAAAAATCATACTTTCATTTCTTAATTCACTAAATTTATTGATACTAATATGTCCTAAACGTTTATGCCATAAGTCGTAATCACACTTTGAATTACAAACATTTGCACAAGTTTTTATCAACTGAGAATTTAATTTTAATTTTAAATTTGGCAAATTATTTATAGTTTTACCTTCCATAATTATATTATTTTTATTTTTACCTTTGATGCTTATAGACCCATCAGTGTGGAAAATTGTTTCCAAGCCGGCGTTTTGGAACTGCTTCACTGAAAGCAGGTTCGCTGGTGCATCAGGACAGTACAATACTCCTTGTAGTATTCCTGGTGTCCCCGTGTTTGTGGAAGTTCTGATGGTCCCAACTCTGGTTGCTGTGTTATGTATTAGTTTATTAATAAGATATAATCTAGTTTTTATATTTATTTATTTAAATTTTAATAATATAATATTACATAATATAAATATATGCATAGCTTAAGATATAGAGTTATTTATAATTTGAGACATCTTTATGATTATTTATTTTATGTATAAGGAGATATGACTCCAGACCCGATTTACGGTAAAAATTAAGAGGTATGATTTTACTTACGAAGTGGCCAGCTTCGGAGTCCCGCAGCTTTACTGACCAAAAGACTGAAGCTGGCCTCATTTCGTGTTTACTTATAGCATAAAAATGCTTAGTTAACGAAATATGTCTTTCATGACACAATGTCTTATAATTACAAAATGTGTCTTCGTGACACAACACCTCCCCCCTTTAGATGTTTATCTCCAAGTTTTTGTTTTGTTTTGGTTTTTGTTTTTATTTTTATTATTATTATTATTATTTTTTTTTTTATTATTTATTTATTTATTTATTTTTTATAACATAGCATCCTCTTCTTTAAGTGTTTATTTTGACTATACTATTGTTATCGCTTTCTTGTTAGTTTTTTATAAAATGTGTGGATAAAATAAGTAATAACAAAGTAATCTGTGAGTTTTACAACTTAAGTTTATAAATAGTATATAAATTTTAAAAATTAAATAACGTATTGTTAGTGGTATTATAACATAGATACATAGGTTTCCTTCCCTGATAAAAAGATTTTTTGAAAAACTCTAAGGAACAAGTCAATCAGAGAAAAAGAAGAAAAAATTATAAACTAAATAAACCGTAATTTTCATTCTTAATTTTTTTTACGGAAGGTGTCTCTTGTTTGATTTTAGTTTTATTTTGGTTAGGAAGTGTGGATGGTAATGGTGGAGGAATTTTAGGTGTGACTTTAATAGGATCTACTTTTATTTCTTGCAGTTCCAAGTGTTCTGCCATCTCTTTAGTTCTTGTTTGTTCCGCAAGAAATGCGTTATTGAACTTGACACTGCAGCTAGAAGATATAAACCACAGCCGTATAATTGTTGTAATAGATAGGCGTTTATTATTGTATCTATAGTTATTTTTATTAGATGTAGCAAGAAAATTATCATAATTATTGCAGATGAAATTGATCCACCTTTAATTAAATTGTCGATAATACTTGACCACAGATCTGCCAAGATTCCTTTTATAGTCGTACTCGTAAACAATTTACTTATGGATTCTTCGTTATAATTGTGTTCTCCAGACATTTGCCTTGTTAAAATATTGAGTAAGGCTGGTTGTTCCAGAGGAAATGTGATCTGTTGTTGAGCTCGTTGAAGCTGAGATGATGAGTATACCCCGGACGTGGCCAGAGCTTCTATCAATTTATAATTCCAATGAATTTTTGTTGATGGTTGAAATATGTGTGGAGATTGTACGTCATAAGTTGGATATGGATCTAGTTTGATCTATTTGTCTCCTATTTTATAGTATCTTGGTAAGATTTTATTGCAGGTGACTTGTTTGCCTGTCTTATTAAGAATGTGTGTTTTTGGTGTTAAAAACCACGTCTCGTTTTGTAATGTCACTGGAAGTTGTTCATAACATTCTTCCATGTGCTTTATTTTTACAGGTCTTGGCGTACATTTTATAAAATGCACAGCTTCACCCGCTATCAAGGAAGTGTATCCTGGTTGTTTCATTACTGTGTATGCAAATTCATCTGGCGATAAAGTAGCAAGGGCTAGGGAGTTTTGGATTGTTTCTCTCTCAAGATTACACTTTCCCGTAATTAAATTTATATATAAGTCATTTAATTCTATCCTTAGATGTTTTTCTACATATATGAACTTAGAATTAATATATGTAAAAATATCTAGATTTATAGTATTCTCTTTGACAATATCGTTATCATAATACAAATTATTAAGTCCTAGTTGTGATTCGAAAATTAGTAGTTTAGGATGTTCAGTTGTAATAAATTGTCTATTGCATTGAGTTATCGCGCCTTTTGAGGATAAGGCAAAAGTTATATCATTAGAATTTACCGCATAAGTAATCTGATGATCAATGTAGTTTGTAAATTTAGTAGCTATTCCCTTATATAATATATCAAAAGAATTTTTAAAACATTCGTTTACAGGTAGAATATCCCAAAAAGTATGCCCGTATTCTAAATCTATACAGTGTTTATTTGAAAATGTACATATTGTACCCGTACTTAATCTAATTTTATCTGTATCAAGACTTACTTTAGCTATAGTTTGTATGAGTAAGATTTGTATGGTGCCATGTACAAAAACCTTTGTATATGTGTTGAATTTGTCTGCATAGGATGCTCCGGAACAGGATTTGTCTGCTGCACTACCCGCGAAGTCCACTCCTACTGTCATTGGTGTTGCGTTGACTTTGATATCGGCTATGATATGCGTATCGTCGTATTTAAAAATGCCTGTGTCATGTAGTAGTTTGCATTTTTCCTGAGATAATTCGTAAAGGTACTCTTGTTCACCGTTCTCCACAGGTAATAGATGTCTAAAAATGCCGCAGCTATTAACTGTGCGATGAATGATTATTTTGCAGTGAATCGTATTCACTTCTCGAAATTCCGCAAGTTGTACCAGCTCGATTGTAATATTTGTCGAATTTGGTCTTATTTCATGGAAGTCGCATTCGCCCGTGTCCAATAATGAGAACGTTGTGATGTTTGGTGTGGTAGAGCCACACTCATATCCAATAATTTGTGCGTATGATTGTATGATTAATGAGAATGTGATTAGTATGAAATGCATGTTATTTTGTTTGTCCTCTCTTTCTCTTTTTTTTATTTTTTTTTTATTTATTATTTTTTTTTTTATTTGTTCCTTAAACAAAAATTAAATTAGCTTTTTCTCATGTAAAAATAATTTGTTAGGATGAACTTGTTTTTGCTTTCCTTTGTATAAAAATATAATATCACCTTTATCCGTAATATTTTTTATTTCAAATGGACCTAAATTTTGGTCTTTCTCTAGTTTTCCTGGCTTTGGCTGCTTTTGCCAGTACTCTTTGTCGCCTACTTCGAAATTTACTGGATTAGCAGTTTTGTCATAGTATTTCTTTGCTTTATGTTTAGATATAATTAGATTTTCTCTTGCCAAATTGGCTATATTTTTCATGTTATTCAGTAATTTTTCGAAATAGTCATTAAATGTTGGCAATTGTTCTGACTTTTTTAAAGGTTCACTAGATGGTAAGCTAGGCGGATATGCAAAAACACCTTCATATGGTGTAAATTTATGAGAAGAGTTAACTGAACAATTTAGATTTAATTGAGCAAGTTCAAGAAACTGATCCCATTCTATATTTTTATTTGAAAAATTTCTTAAAAAGGTTATTAATGGTGCGTGTTGTCTTTCTAGCGACCCATTAACCCATGGTGAAAAACTTGTGGTTTCTATCTTTTTTATTTTGAATCTACGTGACAGTGCCTTCATTAATTTCGAACAAAAATTTTGTCCTCTATCTGATAAAACAATTTTGGGACTGGCAAAAATACAAATAAATTTTTTTAAAAACGCGTCAGCAATTTTCTTTGCTGTCTGATCTTTAAGTGGAGTTACTATTAAGAATTTTGACAAATTGTCTTGGATAGTTAAAATATATTTATTGTCTTTCTTTGTTACATTGAGTGGGCCAACAACATCCATGGCAATTTTATCAAATGTTCTCAAAGGGGTGTCTGTTATGACTAATGGTTGTTTCGTTTTTCTAAGTTTAATTTTATTTTTCTGACAGTCATCACAATTTTTGATTCTTTTTTGTATGTCTCTTTTAAGATTTTCCCAATAGTAATTATTTTTAATTTTCAAGTAAGTTCTATGCACGCCTGCATGTCCTCCTATAGGACTTGTGTGCATTTCATTAAATATTGTATCTCTATGGTTACTTTCGATATATTTTAGTATTTAAACAAATTATAACTTTTACTTGTGATTTTTCAAAAATGTCTCTTAATATTTGTTCTATTTCCTCCCATTTAACGTTTATAATTTCAATATCTTTTGAAATACTTATTGTTGCGATATTTTTTTGAATCATTATGTTTTTCAGTAATTTTAGTTATAGTATGAACTTTCTTGTTACATTTTTGACAAATAACTTCGGGGCATTCATTAACCGTATGACCCGTTTTTTTTTTGCAATTTTCGCAGTTTTCGCGATTTTCTTCCTTATTTGGGCACAAATACGAAGTGTGTCCGTGTTTGAAACATTTCCAACAAAGTTCAAATTCTTTTATGTTCTCGCATTGATCTACTTGGTGACCTGCTATTTGACAAAATTGACAATTTTTACTTCCGATTTTATTAAATTCACATGCGCTAATTGAACGACCGTAATTACTGCATAAATTACACAGTAGTTTAATTTTTTTAGTTGCTCTATTACAATCAAAAGATCTATGATTCTGCGACTTGCAGTATACACACGCCGCGGATGGACAAAATAAAGCTTCGTGATTGCGTTCTGTACAAATTTGACAGATCGGTATATTTTTCTTCATCATATTATTAGCACAATGATTTACTTGTATGTTATTTTGATTTTCAATTAAATTTAGTTTTTTCTCTAAGATCAGTGCATTATTTAATATTGCTGAAAAATCTCCCGTCTTGTCTAACTGAACATTAATTTTTAATTTAAAACCATCAGCAAAACTTTTCAGCGCGTCAGCTTCTAATTTAGTTTCAAAAGTTTGATACTCTGTATTCTCTAAGTTTGGGGTCAATTTTTTTAGTTCTTTAATTTTTTTTACTAATTTTTTCAACCGCGTTGTATAGTTACGTACGTCTTCGTCTTCTTTCTGCGCTATTGTTAATAAATCGTTATAATAAGAATAGTAGTTTTCTGTTGTCGGGAATGAATTTTTAATACTTGTTATAAATTCTCTTATTGTTGTTGGTTTTTTATCCGTAAACCATTCTTCCGCTGATTCAACACATTTTCTCAAAATTAGATATTTTAGAAAGTTTGGAATGTCGTCGTTTGCAATTAATGATTCTACTTCTGTCACGTATTTAATGATCTCTTCCGCCGATTTTTGCGAACCGTTAAAAAATTGGCTTTCATTGACCAGATCCGTTATTTTAAATTTATACATTCTTGTGAACTTTATAAAATCTAATAGATTATCTACCTCTTTTACTTCGGAGCTTTCTTCGAGATCTATTAGCGAATTATTTCCCGACGTTATTTTTTGTGTGTTATTAACGTTTGGTATTTGATTCGTTTTATCTGGTATAAAATTTTCTATATTTTTTATTGGATCTTGAGAATTCACAAACGATGAATCCCCTGACACTAGATCTGTCGATGTACTCGACGCATTTTCATCGGTACACTTGTTTAAATTTAACTGTTTGGATGGGTTTCGTTTTTTACTTACGTTGTCTAATCCCGGTAAGATCTTCTCACGTAATTCCGGGTTATTTTTTACCGTGCTTCTCGTTATTGGTTTATCTTCGTTTGTATTATTCACGGCTTTTTTTTCCGGCGTACGATGTACGGAATACATTTATTTTCATATTTAGTTACAATTTTTAAAATATAGATTTATCCTCTCTTCGTCTTACGCACGATGACTAATTATTATTATTTTACTTTATTTTATTATTATTAAAATTTTTCATCGATGACCCGTTTTACACTATTAACTATCACTTAGATTTAACCGTCTCTAACACGATTAATTATCCCTTTAGATTCTTAACAGATTTAACCGTTTCTCACACGATTTATTATTATTTAGATTTTTCACAGATTTAACCGTCTCTCGCACGATTAATTATTATTTTTGCACTCGAAATTCAATTGTATCGGAACCATTTTGTTATGTATTAGTTTATTAATAAGATATAATCTAGTTTTTATATTTATTTATTTTAATTTTAATAATATAATATTACATAATATAAATATATGCATAGCTTAAGATATAGAGTTATTTATAATTTGAGACATCTTTATGATTATTATTTATTTTATGTATAAGGAGATATGACTCCAGACCCGATTTACGGTAAAAATTAAGAGGTATGATTTTACTTACGAAGTGGCCAGCTTCGGAGTCCCGCAGCTTTACTGACCAAAAGACTGAAGCTGGCCTCATTTCGTGTTTACTTATAGCATAAAAATGCTTAGTTAACGAAATGTGTCTTTCATGACACAATGTCTTATAATTACAAAATGTGTCTTCGTGACACAACAACTGACAGGTATACTCCTCTCTTGGCAGTCTGAATTTGACTTGGAGTGTCCAAGTCCACGTAGCTCTCGAAAATAAGGTGGTTGTTTAAGATGTGATGACTGGCCCCGGAGTCGATGAAAATTCCATCTGATTTATTTTTATTGCTTCGGTGTTTCCAGCCATTACAGCAAAATAACTTGTAGAAAAATCTCCAGATTTTGCCCCAGTATCTTCGATGCTTAAGTTAGCAAATGTTTCAATTTCACGATTTTTATTTTGCTTGTATACTAGACTCTGTCTCTTTGCTATTCTGCACTCGAACATTCTATGTCTGGCATTTCAGATGAGTGATCGTAATCTAGTGTAGCCCTGCTGGTCGTTGAAGTTGAAGATTGGTTTGCCATGATGTTAGAAATTAGGACGGCCTCGCCCCCTTTGAAAGGATACTCGTCCTCTGAACGATCCTCGTCCTCTATATGAACCTCGACCTCTAAATGATCCACGTCCTCTCGCTGGTCCACCACGACCTCGGCTGTTCTGCTGATTTTGGCCTGCCTTCTCGTTGCTGGCAAACAGGACTTTAGAGCTAGTGTCGCTGTTTATTTCCTTTAAAGATGTTTCCTTGTCCAAAAGTCTACTTTTAACAAATTTGAAGTTCAAATCTTCGTCGGAAAGTGTTCTAATTGCATCCAGGACTGGATCATAAGCTTTCGGCATACTATGAACAAGGTAAGTCACTTTGTCATTTTCACTCAAAGTTCCTCTTGCTGACGTAAGATCTGACACTATTTTTTCAAAATTGCGAAAGTGTTCCTGTAGTGATGTATCACCTTCCAACTTGAATTTTAATAATTTATTTTTCATCATCATTTGTGTGGTGACTTTTTCAGTCGTACGTGTCATCGAGTTTGATGAAAATATGTTGCGTGTAAGGATTATCTCCCTCGATGAAGGAAATATGCGAATTTTCTATATAATCCATAATTTCGTTAACTGCCCTGTCGTTATTCTTGACCCAGTGTGCAGTTGGATTTGCCAGTATATCATCGTCCACGACAGTCAACAGTTGTAGCTCTTTCAAATGAGTGCGCATTCTTCTTTCCAAATTAAATAGTCCGAACCATCGAAAGGTTCAATATTTCTTCTTCCACGTGAATTATTCATCTCGAAAATATTTTATCACAAGCACAGGCTTAAACATGCGTAAGCTAAGACAAAGAAAAGAAATTTGAAACTGGCGCCCAGCTCGATAAATCTGTGATTCACGCGTTCGCGCGCGTGGGTGGCTACACTATTGAACAAAGAACTTACGCGTTTAGTTAAGCACTTTATGAAAAGTTAAAGTCCTTCAATCTTGTTTTCACAGTTTTCACTCTCTTTTGCACATTCGTTTTTATCACTTTATTTCACACAAATCACAAGCGTCAATTTTAACTTGCACAGACACGGACTTGAAACTATCACATAAAAGTTATTATTTCGCAATTATTAATTAATTGTTTGTTTAAGCACATGCGTTAGTCTGGGCCCATAACCTATAGGAAAAGTAAGGGTAAATAAATAATATTGAAGCAATAATTATCAATCAACTATAGAAATACTTTTATTCAATCAAGCAAGATAAGATTTATATGTTATCGGGAGCAAGGCACAAGCCGAACTGGCAGCAGCCTACACTCGTTACAGTATCGCAGCTCTGCATCAGTCACACAGACTTTCACATACACATACATATTAAATCCATAAGTATCACTCATTAATCGGCTAAGCAGAGCACGCGCTTATTCAAAATCTTACAATAAATTTTTGTAATTTCCAACAAAGATTGACAAACCTGTCAAAATTTATGAAGATAATTCTGGTGCAATTGCGATAGCAAAATTTGGTAATTTGGCGAAAAACTCTAAATACATCGAAGTGCATTATCATTTTGTGAACGAATTCTATATGCAAGGTATTGTTAAAATTGTAATAGTTGAGTCTGAGAATAATCTTTCGGACATTTTGACAAAAGCGCTTGGTCGAAATAAGTTTGAAAAATTTAGGTATGCATTAAAAATTGTTTGAAAATATTTAGGTCAGTAAACCATAAATTTGAGGAGGTGTGTTAAAATGAAAGCAAATTAATGCGTGTATTAAATGAGTCGAATTGCTGACATGCTATGAACTAAATAATTAAGTATGCGAGTGCAGAATTGTACTTTTACAGCACAGATAAATAAGCGTTGTCAGGTGTAATCCGTACGCCACTCGTTAGACGAAAGTCGAGTCGTCAGTATGTCGGGAGTTTTCATAATGTATTGAAATGTACTTTATTTAATAAATTGATATTCTAAAAACAGAATATTCAGCATGACACTCACGCTTTAGGTATTCCATGCGATAAATTTATCATACAACTTAGCGTACGCGATAACTGCAGCTTACGAGATAAACGATTGGTACGATTAAAAAATTAAAAAATTCTTTCTTGTTGTTGGTTATCAGCCATATTGGTATAATGACATCTACTTTTTATTCTTTTTTCATGAAATAAGTGCGTACGATACGCAGAACGGCATGGAGATCACCTGAACTTATTTTCACCATGACTCCACTTTAAATCCTAATATAAAAAGCTAGGTTAGATATTTTAAATTCCTAAATTTTAGTTTATAAACTGTGGATAGAGAGAGAATAAAACCATATTTTTTGAACAAAAACTTTCCTTACAACTTTTTCAACAAAAACATAGTGCATATGCTGTTGATGTATACTGATCAACACATCAAGAGAATATGCCAAAAAAAAAAACTTAAGATCTCCTTGCAAAGAATTCTCTCATAGTATGCTTAAATCGTTATTTATTTTTAATTTTTATTGTACACATTAGTTAACAATTACCAAGATGCTTTTTCATGTTAATAAATTTTTTTAAGGCATTATTAAAACGTGGATTGCTCATGATAAATACCAAGGTCATTCGCTAAGAACATTATTCACTAGATTTGTAGATATAGCGACACCACCAGCACCTAATATATTAAGATATTTTTCTTCTATCGCAACAGATGAAATAGAACAAAAGAGACTGAATAATCTAGCTTCGGTAAGTTTGAATAACTTAATGAATATATATATTTTTTTTAATAACGAAATTTTATTTTGTGAAATTATTTAAAGTTCATTTATTCGAAGTTTCAAGCCTTTTATTAAAAAGTTAGTGTACTCAAAAAAATAAGTTGTTAGGAAAATATTTCTTCAAAAATTTGTTGGTTCAATTGATGATATTTCAAAGATTAATAATTAATTATTAATTATTCCTGAGCTGAATTTCAACCTATAGAAATACCGTATTTGACATTTGACGGAGAAGTGTGGGTTCTTAATCAAAGATTAATAATTAATTATTAATTATTCCTGAGCTGAATTTCAACCTATAGAAATACCGTATTTGACATTTGACGGAGAAGTGTGGGTTCTTAATATATATATACTGTATATCTTACTATATTATATACCGCTCTACCCCTAAAATCCAGCTGGATTTCCAGCTGGAAAACCAGCCGTTATATTGGAACCAAAATCCAGCTGGATTTAAAAAATAAAAATTTTCGTAAATTTTGCTTAACCCATTAAGTCCGAGGATTTTTTAAATTTTTGGTGGTTTTCGAGCTGGGAAATCATGGGGAAAATTTTGAAAAATTTATATCTAAATACCCTACTCCCTATTTTCAAGTATGCCCTACACGATGGTATAGTTTATAAAACTCAAAAATTCGATTTTCATTTGTTTATTTACAAAATAAAAAATAAAAAACAATGATTTTTTAGCTTTTTTTTTTTAATCGAAAAATTGAGTGGTAAAAAACACAGGTGATCATGAATTTCAAAGTTTCCAAATCTTCTTTAAAATTGCAGCTGCGATTTTTCTAAACAAAATGGCAGCCAAAAAACTGTGACGAAAAAAATCGTGTACAGCAATACAGCAGTCAAAGGCGAAAAAAAAAAAAAATGAGTAATCAAAAAATAAAAAATACCACCATTTTTTACGTTAAATTTTAAGAGTAAAATATACTTGTCTTTTTTTTTCATTGGGGCCACCGTTTTTTCATAAAAATTCGTTGAAGTTGGGATTATGCAATTCTTTTTCCTGCACCTGTAGCGAATTTATCTAGCAATTAGATGGAAAAAAATATCGAAATAAAGGTTTTGGTTCCACTGATTACGAATTTGAGGTCCAATGTGCGATATTAGAATAATTGGGCCTTATATTATGGGACCCAAAAACAAAAATCAAGTAATGAAAAAATAAAAAATACCTTCTTTTTCTACGTAAAATTTTAAAATCAAAATGAACTTGTTGTTTTTTATTAGGATCTTGGTATCCTGGGAGATTCTCCTAATTCTTTAGAATCCACTAGGTGGCAAACCGTTTAAACAATATACAAATAAATAAGGTGACAAAAGTGAATAAAGAACAGTTGGTCAAATGACATTTTTACCCTGGCAGATGATAAGTTCCACCAGGGCCGCTGCTCAAAGACTTTGGCTAATAATTTTAGCGAATTTCAAGCTACTGCATACTATAGAGATAAATAAATTGCAAAATTTTGAAATCTATTCAATCTTTTGTGATTGAATAATTTCAAAAGTTTCAATATGAGACCAAAGCGTAATAGACCAGATCCACCTCCTGATTCAGATTCTGATTCTGAATCGGAATCTCAATGTTTCAGTTCAGATGAGGAAGAGGAGGATCGCTATTGCTTACCGGATCCAAATTATTCTGGAGATGATAGCTAAGAATCAGGAGCTGAAGATAGTGATGACTCTACAATCGAATCTCAGCATAAAAAACTCCAAAAAAATTATATTCGGAAGCTTCCAAAAATTACGTTAGTAGTAACAGTCGTTCGGTGGATAAATACGTTTATGAGTGGGTAGAGGGGGAAGAAAGTTATCCCAAAAACGTTGAAAATACTTGCCAAATGTCAGATGCAAACAAAAAAAAAATAATTGAGATTCCGATTCAGAATCAGAATCTAAATCAAGAGGTGGATCTAGTTTATTACGCTTTGGTCTCATATTGAAACTTTTGAAATTATTCAATCACAAAAGATTGAATAGATTTCAAAATTTTGCAATTTATTTATCTCTATAGTATGCAGTAGCTTGAAATTCGCTAAAATTATTAGCCAAAGTCTTTGAGCAGCGGCCCTGGAGGAACTTATCATCTGCCAGGGTAAAAATGTCATTTGACCAACTGTTCTTTATTCACTTTTGTCACCTTATTTATTTGTATATTGTTTAAACGGTACGCCACCTAGTGGATTCTAAAGAATTAGGAGAATCTGCCAGGATACCAAGATCCTAATAAAAAACAACAAGTTCATTTTGATTTTAAAATTTTACGTAGAAAAAGAAGGTATTTTTTATTTTTTGATTACTCATTTTTTTTTTTCGCCTTCGACTGCTGTATTGCTGGAAACTTTGAAATCCATAATCACCTGTGATCATATTTTTAAGTGTGTAAAAATTTTTTTTACCACTCAATTTTTCAATTAAAAAAAAAAAGCTAAAAAAACATTTTTTTTTTTTTATATTGTAACTAAACAAATGAAAATCGAATTTTTGAGTTTTATAAACTATATAATCGTGTAGGGCATACTTGAAAATAAGGGGCAGGGTATTCAGATATAAATTTTTCAAAATTTTCCCCAAGATTTCCCAGCTCGAAAACCACCAAAAATTTAAAAAATCCTCGGACTTAATGGGTTAAAATCAAGTTATTATTCATTTTTCAATAATTTCAAAAATTTGAACTTAGTTTTTTTTTCTAAATTTTCCAGCTGGATTTATCCAGCCAGATTTGTCCAGCTGGATTTTCAGCTGGATTTCTAGCTGGTAAATTAAAAAAAAAAACTAAGTTCAATTTTTTAAAAATCACTGAAAAATGAAAAATAACTCGATTTTAAGCAATATTAACCAAAAAAAATTTCTTTTTTAATTCAGCTGGAAATCCAGCTAGATTTTAGGGGTAGGGCGTATTGTCTGGCGTAAAAGCCCCCTGGAAGCCCCCAAAATCGACTCTTAAAATTAAGGGGGGCTTATATACGCCGAGTACACAGTTTTATAAAATTTCGAGCTGAGTCTAAAATGAAATAAAGTAAATGTTTAATTAAGAAACGCTTTTGTTTTGTAAATAATTTTTTTATTCATAAAATTTCATTTATAAAAAGTTTTATTATTTTTAACACACCAAATTTCGTCATAAAATGTATTCAAACATCATCTCATCAGCTATCTTTTGTATGTAATCATTTAAATAAGAATGATCAACATAGGTATCGTCGTACGTATCTCACTCTTCTGTTTTATCTTCAACTTCAAGCGTTGCAGTTTCTTCAATGTCATCGTTCCACAAAATATCGTCTTCACTACCTTCGAAGGTATTTTAAATGCAACATTTCTTCCAAGACTATATAACGCTTTCAGTTTTGACTTGATTCCGAGCTTTTAAAACAGAAGTGCCATTAAGTCTTTTTTATGTTTGTTATTCTGATAAAAGGGGGGGGGGGGTTGTGTGCCGAGTATACAAACATTCGGAATTCTAGATAACGAAATCGGGGGGGGGGGCATATACGATGGACATTATGGTAGTAATTTTTTTTCATTCATGCTCCTCCCTCCATGCCCTTTTTTCCCTTTAAAAAAATGTTTAAGTAACCGTAAAAGTGTACCGGAATAAGCTTATTTTCTTGTTTTTTTTATTTTTCTTATATTAATCCACCCATACCCCTATGCCCCTCATTTGAATTTTTTCATATTTGGTAGAAACAAAAATAAGAACAAGGGTAGGCACGAGAGTACGTGCAGGAGTAACTTTAAGTGTAGATATAAACGTAGAAAAAAATTAGGAACAAGGGTAGACAAGTGTGTGAAAATGGGTACGCACGAGGGTGAATACAGGAGTTAGGCTTAGTGGTAGACTCAAGGTTAGGCAAGAGGGTAGGTACATGGGTAGATTCAAGAGTGGGTAAGTGGGTAGATACAGGGTTGACACAGGAACAGACACGATAGTAGGGAAGATGATAGGTTCAGCGTTAGATGTTAAGTAGAAAAAAAGGGACAGAGAAAGCGGTGATACGTGAAAATATCCAAACAAAAATATCTGTTGAAAAAATGTCCAAATATATTAATCCGATGAAAATATATCCAAAAGTAAATAAATCCAACATAAAAATATCCGAAATTCTCAATTTTGAGATTCTTTTGCATGGTTTAATTAAAACGTGTTCAGGGCTTCTGTAAAAGATAAATATGCAGATGGTATTACAAAGCTAAATGCACTACTAAATCTCATTCGTGAAAATCAGATAATTAAAACCTGCGAAAGAAAGACTTGTTGCATTTCTTGGAACAACCCGAAGTGATAAAGGCACTCCTTACGTATTGGCCACAGATCTTGGAGCTTGGTGCAATGAGCGCACTCAAGTTCCGGATTTTAATTAATGTTGTAAATCAACTTTGTATTGCCTAGGAGTAAATTAGTAGGAAAAGTGACTTTGCATTGACTTTGAATTGATAACAAATTACATCTTGTTATTATTGTGCCTGGATCATCAATACAAAGTCACTTTTCCTACAAGTTCCGGATGATGAAGATGTACCATACGTGGTTGATTTCCACGTTTTTGCAGAATCTTTTGATTAAGAAAAACAGGATTTGAAAATAATTTTATCAATACGTAGATTGTTAGCATTGGCCAGGAAATTCATGAGATTAGTGCAAACAGATGTGACCTACAAACTGATCTGGCTAGACTATCTTGTTCTTCTTGTTGGTACAAGTGACGTGAATAATGCTTTTCACCCTTTCGTCATCGCAATAACAAAAGGAGAAACACAGGAAGATTTTGTATTCATGTTTTAATCAATAAAAAAAGCTGTACCAGAATATAAACACCCTAATTGGTATGAAGGTGCTGCTGCTGGCCTCTCTTCCTCGAATAACGGAGTAGAATCTACAAATGCTGTCATAAAAAGAGAGCACGGTCAAAGGCCCATCAGTGGGTGGCTTCGAAAACAACGATTCTTGAACGTGAAACGGATAACTCAACCCAGTACTTCACTGCATCGACAAAAAGCCAAACTTCTATCACACCAAAACTTCTCAAGGATTATGAACGTCAAGAGAATAAATGGAGAACGTTCGACGATTGCAGTGACTAGCGTAACAAAATTTGGAAAATAGAAGTCTGGGCTGATCGAGTTACATGCGGTTGCCCTGTTTTCGTAAAAAAAAGAATTCCGTTGGTATACGCATCAAAAAAAAGGAAGTTGAAGTACCGGACGAAGCCAAAAAAAATATCCCTCTCGGTCAGAAGCGAAAAGGAGGCCGTACATCAAAATCAAAAAAAGCTTTACTGATGCAATAATCTTTTAAAGTAAACATCGTTATTTTCAATTACAGTTGTATAATGTTCAATAAAACAAATTTTTTGCTTGATTTTTGTTGAGTTTGTAATAAGTTTCCATCAGTACTAAGCGTAGGTCCGCATGCGTCCTTAAAGGATGCGAAGAAAGTGAAATTTCTCTGAGGGTCGAGCCACGCATAAGCAAGATCCGTAGAAAACCCTGGAAACGTAAACCAAAACGTTTGGGTTACTGGTAATTTGAAGGTGGAAAAATAGAGTACGGGCAAGAAACAAATGTTCGACCTATGCCTTTGATAACCTCTGGTACGTTATGTTTCCTCTAATGAATTTTTTTTGTTTAATAATCAAAAATCAAAAAAAAAATTTTCTTTTCCTATCCCTACTCTGAAAGTGCACAATAGTTTTATTAGAGATTTTTATTATCATATTAAATTTTTTCTTTTGTTTTTCACATATTTTTTTGCAATTTAATTGTAAATTGAATTGGAAGTTGTGTGAGAAAAGTATCAATGGTAATAAGAATAAAAAGGAGTAAGCAGGGTAACAATTGATACTTTTATTTTTATTTTTTTTTCATATTGGAACATTCTTTTTTTTCAATTTTGACAAACTTTTGTAAGCATGTATTCTAAATTTTGTTTGGAAAAACCTTGTTCTAGGGAGCAAAGCTCGTGCTGGTAAACCTAAACTTCGTTTACCAGCCTCTGGGAGAGGGGCGTTGTAACGGTCTTTTGGCCTGCTACTGCTCCACCAGAGGTTTTTCCCTTTAGTTATAAGTGATCATATACCTGGTGAACATCAGGCCAATTTATAGCTTGAAGAAACAGGGGCTGGGGCACAAGAACGAGAGAATTGCGCCCCGACGGAGCGAGAAGCAAAGGGATTTGACGTGCGGGACATTTGACTGGCTGCCGCAGTGTCGCTTGGGAAACTACTACGTTTAGACTTACGTCTACTTCGTTCACGTTGGTCAGCGCTGCCACAGCAACCTGACGCGCTATCTGGTTCTTACATTGTTAGTCATTCTTTATGACTAGGCATAAAAATCCCTTTTTTTTTTTTAAAAAAAAAAAACGACTTTACGATGATGAAGTCGGAAAAAAAAGAACCCAAACTTATTAATATAATAAAGGATACTTTAATGATATATTGTTATACATGGGAGGCAGGCGCCACATTGACGTCGAGAGAGAAATTTGCGCTGCGCGCAACCTTCGCCTCGTGCCGCTACCTGAAAATTCCTCTCGAAAGGTCTGTGGCGCTTAACTCCCATGTGTAACATCATATTTTGTTTCGCTAGTGGCATTCAATAGGTACTTTGAGAAACCAAGAAAACGATAAAAAAATAATTGTAACGGTTGTCATAAAATTTGTAGATATAGTTTGAAAATTGTACGTAAAATGATTCCAATTTCTGGCGTCGATAAGGTAGAAAATTAAATTATTGGAATACTCAATAATAGATACCTCGGCTTGGGGACCTCCAGTGAGCAAACTCATTACGAGGTGTCATTAAGGACGTAGGGTTGTATAACTGCAGCTGCATCAATTTTAATGGTTCGAAACTTCCTATACCACAAACTTGAGTGGCAAAGATTGGGAGAGCAAAAATACGAAAATTTCACTTGGGTAGTAATTTTTACAAAGGATTTTTACTAGAATCGGTAAAATTGTAAATTTTTTATGCACTAAAATTACTTTTTTTTTTTTTTTTTTTATTATTTATTTTTTTTTTTTTATTATTTTTTTATTTATTTTTTTTTTATACAAAGAAATCACATCATTTATTTAGATTATACAATTCTAGCTGTGCTATTTTATTTCACGATGTATTTTTAAAAGCGCGCGTGGTACGGTTTATTGCGCGCGCATAGCACAACTTTACGAGATGCCCGTTGTACAGACACGGTAGCCCGCACTTAGTGGATGTCAATCTCTAGTTTGACTCCCATGGGAGTCAAAATTACATTGATTCCCGCTTCACGGAGAGCGGGAGTCAAAATTACTTTGACTCCCGCTTCGGGAGAGCAGGTGTCAAAGTAACACTTTGCTCCCAGAGAGGGCGCATCGAAAAGTACTTATTGAATGCCGCAATGAAACAAATTTATTTAACTTCCCCCTGAGGGGAGTACAAAAAATGTGTACGTGTATTTCACTAACGTGTGCTGAAAGTTAATAAGTCAGTTGGGCTTGGCTTTTAAAAATATCTTAAATAATTGTCATTGAGTCAGTGTAGAATACAATTACATTTGCTAAAAAATACATATACATATCACAGATACAAGTCAAATATTCACAATTCAGTGATCACAGCCAGTTTCAAGGATCACAGTCAGACAATTGCTCAGCGACTTAGTCAGTCAGAAAGAATAGATATTCGGTCCATACATACGACATAAAGAAAATAAAAATAAAAATAATAATTATATTAAAAAAAAAAGTAACAATACAAAATAAAAAAGGTCGAAGTTAAGGGTCGTGCCGGGGCCAGAATATTTCAGACAAAACAAATAACAGAACAGAGCATAAAAGAATCACGGAATCAATACTGCCTGACCCCCAAAAGGTGCTCCACGTAGATGTTTTGGGACCATTTTATAGTGTCACTGACCATGAGCCTTTTCATCATTCGCGCATAAAACCGGCTGATGTTGAGAAGTCTCGTGACCCACTCGTTGCCTCGGTCCCAGCCGCCAAGAGCGCCAACAACGAAT
The DNA here is from genome assembly GCA_038277355.1 of Encarsia formosa. Lineage (NCBI taxonomy): Eukaryota > Metazoa > Arthropoda > Insecta > Hymenoptera > Aphelinidae > Encarsia > Encarsia formosa. Next base: position 33,620,227 of record CM076187.1, read on the forward strand.
GCATCCACTGCGACCATGTAGCCCTACCGTTGCAGGTTCTCAGCAAGCGGGCGGTTCAGCTTTAGCAACCTTACCCGCTCTTGCTTCGCAGAAACCCTCCATCCGGTTCTCAAACGGCACGGTTACATCAACGATCGTGATCTTTCTCTAAATATCGTTCCGGATCACCAGACCGGGCCGCAGTCTGTCGAACTCCTCGTCGACGCCCCTGATGGCTCGGTTTACCCTGATTCCCCCAGCAATATTACTGGCCTTGGCGTGCCTGTCCAGGTTGGCATCGTGGCGTTTAGTTCGGGCGTCAAAGTGAACGCCTTAGCGCTGGAGGACATGAGGGAGTGTCTCGAGGTCGCCACACTTCCTGCATTGTCTGCCCAATCCAGGTGGTTTTCAGCGCATGGTGGCGTTCAAACACACCACCCCCAAGCGTGCGCGGTGGACAAAGCGCCAGTCAGCGAGGCGGGCGAAACTGCCGGTCCAGAGGAAGTGATTGCTTACCGCACTTCAGCCGGTTTCCTCGAGCACCTTGCCTTGATCTGGTTTGGCAAGGACTCTCTCCTCGTAGTACCCCACCAGTGCCACTCTTAGCCTCTGCACGACCTGTCCGCGAGCCATGGGTGGGATGATGATGGTGTTGTTGTTCTCGTCCCTGTTACCTGGACCGCAGCACTCCAGCGAGAGTTCTGCATGCTCAGCAGTCCACCTCCATTTATGACCTAAGGCACAAGACATCCGTCTGATTGCGTTTCTGGCCCTTGACCATATTGAGTAAGCGTCCCTTGATGGTCGAGGGAACTCTTCCCTTAGAGACCCTGACAGATAGTTTGCCATATCATCCTCATCGATGGGGTGGCCCACTCGTTTGGATACCGTCTCCCGCAACGTTGACATGGCCACATTCGCTACGCTCGCATCCTCACAGCTCAGGAGCTTGAAGGCATGGGCAATGGTAAGGATATAAGCCCTGTCTGCGAGAGGCAAAAGCCCTCCGCCCCCTATGTAGGGAGGGAGGAAGACAAGCTTGGCGCTCGCACGTCGAGGGAGATTCATCCATATCTTGTCAATCTTTTCAACTCTCTGTCGGCCTTTCCAAGAGGACCCTTCCTCACGTCCGGCCCCCTCAGACAGAAGTCCATCCGTGGCAGGATAAAAATAGCCATGGTCTCAAGTTTCTACCAGGGGGCCAGCAGTGAACCATCAACCGCACGGATGTCCGCTGTCAGCTCCTCTATGGCGGTGTAAGGCGTCTGCTTGATCTGAAAGCCCGTTGGAGTGCCCAGGTATTCGTAAGCCTCGCCATGGTCAAGGGCGCGCATCACCTCACCTTGTATGCTGAACTGCGTTCTCTTGACCGCACCAACACCCCTGCCTTTCAGATGTAGAGTGACAGATTTTGCAGGGTTGAAGTTGAGGCCAACAGCCGCAGCAGCGTCCTCCGCCGATCTTAGGAGGATTCTCATCGACCCATGCGAATCCGCAATAATGCCCATGTCATCTGCATAGTCAAGGTCCATGAAGATCTCGCGAGTTCGTAACCCCCACCCGAAGCTGCAACTGCCCTAATAACAGGCTCCAGGGTGAGGTTAAAGACTATTGGGCTCATTGGACACCCCTGCTTCACGCCCGAGTTGTTGGGAATGCGTTCGGTGATGCCATCCGCTGTCATGGCGCAGGTGGCCGTGCTGTCATACGCTGATGCGATTAATTTCCTGGTCAGCTCCGGGACCCGATGATGCTCGAGGGCACCACTGAAGATGGAAGCGTAGGGGACCGAGCTAAATGTATTGGTGAAGTCCAGCCACGCCACCATAATTTATTTCCCTTTGGACCTCACGTCACGCAGGGTCTCCTGCAAAACAAAGTTATGCTCATGGCATTTCTCGAACGAGAGGAAGCCTTTTTGGGACGCGCTTATCCTATTGTTAGCCATGGCCCAGCCGATCGGTGACAAGCGAAGAGAGGAGTTTGGGGGTCTTGTCCCCCATGGCTATTGGCCGTCAGTTCCTGATTTGGTCCCTCTCGCCTTTTTTAAACAGTAGAACAGTGTCGGAATTTTTCCAGCACTGCGGTACTGCGCTCAATTTGAGGCAAGCATTAAAAAGCTCTGTTAGCACGTGGCAACCCAGGTCAGCCTTCCTCAGTTCGCGTATGTAACTCCATCCGGCCCCGAGGATGTTACTCATGCCCAGGAGCTTTTTGGCGACTTCCTCAGATCTGAATGGGCGACACAGGTTGGTACAGCTTTTGGCGCTAGGCTCGTTGGTGTTGAACACAGGGAGCAGATTGCCTCCAGGCTCTCTCGCAGAATATATCTACCGGAAGTGCTCTTCAACCTCCTGCACTGGTATTTCACAGAACCGGGAGGGACCACCTAGCAGTTCCTGAACCTTGTTTTCTTGTTGCTAGAACGATAGAGAGCCTGAATGCGTCTAGAACCCACGCCGTTCTGTCATGACTTGGGACCTCCTCGGGAGCAGCCTGGCCCTGCGTGGTGGGCGTCACATCATTGCCATCACCATTAAACCCGGATCCCCTCAACTCCCGTCGACGACCGCCACACCTGGTGCCTCCGGTGGCGGGCACCCCGCCCCTTCCGACTCGTCATCCTGGACGAAAAAGCAGCAGCTTGTAGGGCACCCTCCTCCAATTGATGGGCATCAATCACTAGATTCACGAGTTTAACGAACACTTCCTGGTCCTTTGATGGACCGCGACTACGACTCCCTCGCTGGCTACGTTGGCGAGGGGCGTTCTGGGTTCGAACGGGGTCCTCCAGGGTTAATGCGGTGAGAGAGTCGGGAGGAGCTGAGCTCCCACCCCGCGGGGTATACATGTAAGTCTCGAATTCAGAGACTTTGTTTTGGAAAGGTTATAGGTTAAGAAGTCAACACGTGTGATGCAATTAACAACTGAATCAACAACAATGTCGACAATCTATCTTGCTATTTATAATAACTAATAATAATGCTGCACGGTAATCTACACCTGCAGTTGCCTGCTATCAGCTGTCTGCTTTCAGCCGGCCTCACACCATAGTTGCTTCGATGATTATTACTCAGTCGACTTAAGTTTGGCGGGAGCCTTCAAACTTACACCCCCCCCCCCAGGATAGGAAAAATTTAGAGGACACATAGTTAAGAAGAGAAGAACGGGATTAATTTGCTAGCGTGGAAAAAGTTCGACTCTTTCTTCCTAGAACCACTTTCAACTTCATAAATCAAATCTGACAATTTGCTTTTTATCCTGAACGGGCCTAATCTAACTGAATCTAACTTGTTTCTGTTTAATTTGTTACCGTTTTCCACATAGACCCAATCTCCAACTTTATAATGTATCGACTTTGCTGTTTCATCATAGTAAATCTTGTTTTGTTCATGAATTTTTCTTGACTTATCCAATGCTTGTCTTCTATTTTCTTCCAAATCTTTCTCTCTTTCTCTCAACCTTTCCGGAAAATTTAAATTATCTATCCCTGTCAACAAATATCTAGGCGTAAAACCTGTAGAACTATGGATAGAATCATTATATTCTTCCACACATTTTTCCGCAATCGCAGGCCACGCTTTTTTTTTATTTTCATACATCTTGCATCTAATTATATTTACCAGTGTTTGGTTGGCTCTCTCATTTAGACCGTTTGAGAACGCGCAGTCTACTGCCGTAAAGACAATTGTTATGTTCTTTGACTTTAAGTATTTTTTAAATTCATCCGAATTAATTCCGGGGTCCGCCAACAGTAAATCAATACTTTTTTCATCTTTCACTTTTTTCACTAACAAAATAAAATAAAATCTTTCGCCAATCGAGTTTTTGACGTTATTATATATGCAAATCTTGTAAAGTGATCTATAAGTAGATGAAGATATTTTTTTGTGCTACCATTACCCGAAAATCCATCAATTGTGTCCACGGAGACTATTTCTAACGGTCTTGAGGCTGGACCAAGTTGGGATAATTCAGCTTTATGTCTAAATATTCTTGTTTTGTTTTTTTATGCATGTTTCACATTTTCTACAGATCAATTTTATATGTTTGTACATGTTTTTAAAATAAAATTTTCTTGTTAATGTCCTAGCTAACTGTTTTGTTCCTATATGACCCATCTCGTTGTGTGTTTTTCTTATCAAGTTAATTCCAAATTCTTCCGAAACCCAAATTTTTTTTTTCTCGTTTCGTGTCTTGAACACAATTCCATCCAAAATTTCATAGTTTTTGTCTGGGTTCAAAAGTTTTTGGTCTTCCAAAATTTCATCCATACTCACAAAGTTTACTACTTTTATTACTGAATCGATGTCTTCGTTTTCTCTCGCTTCCAACACTGGGTTACGTGATAAACAATCTGCCTCCACGTTTTCTTTCCCTGGATTATACACTATTTCGAAATCGAACTGTGAAATGAAGTTCAAAATTCGTAAGAGTTCTGGATCATTACAATTTTTTATATTGAAATTTTCCAACGGCTTATGATCGGTAAAAATTTTAAACTTTTGACCAATCAGATAATATTGCCAAAACAAAATTGCTTCTTTGATTGCTAAGCATTCTAAGAAAATTGCTCTTTTTTCTTCTGTGACTCATTCAATTTTCTAGAAAAGTAAAACACTGGTTTTAACCCCATCCTGTTGTTTTTATTTCAACACTGCACCTACGCCTTCGATACTCGCATCTGTGTAGATTTCAATCGGGATTTTTTGATCAAAAATTGCCAAAACTTGAGATGTGCATAAATATTGTTTTACTTGATTAAAATTTTCGTCACACAAGGTTGACCACTCAAAATTAATGTTTTTCCTTAACAATCTATGTAAAGGTTCCAACAAGATTGTGCTTTTCGGAATGTATTCTAAATAGAAATTTATCTTTCCCAGAAATTGCCTTACTTGTTTTTTTGTTTCAGGTGCCGGGAAATTTTTGATAGATATCAGATTGTCATTTAAAGGACGAACACTATTGCAACCTATCACATGTCCTAGATAAGGCATTTTATTTTTAGCAAATTCGCACTTTGCCTGATTCAATTTAAATCCTTCCACCAATAACGCTTCCATTACTGCGTCTACATGTCTCAAATGTTCCTCGTATGTTTTTGAATATACCAAAATGTCATCAATGTAGTTCACAGCAAATTTATCCAAGTTATGTTTTCTCAAGATACTCGATAAAATTCGTTGAAACATAGCTGGAGAAGATTTCAAACCAAACGGTAACCGTCGCCATTGCCAATGTCCGTGATGTATTACAAAGGCCGTCTTATAAATGTCTTTCTCTCGCACTGGTATAGACCAAAATGCTGGATTAATATATAATTTAGAAAAGAATTTACAATCTCTAGCTTTCAAAGTCAAGTCTTCAATTCTAGGAAATGGTTGACACTCTGGGATTAAAATTTTATTCAAATCTCGAAAATCTGTGCATAATCTTGATTTTTTTTTATCATCTTTCTTATAAACTAAAGTAACTGGAGCTCCATATGGACTGTAAGATTCTTCGATCAAACCCGCTTTTAATAAACCTCTGATTTGCGCTTCTATCTCTTCTATATCGTTTATTGAACATTTGTATGGTTTCCGCGAATAAAATTTTCTGACCGCCAATTTTATACTAGCCTCGTAATTTATCACTTCACCACAATCAAATTTATCTTTTGCAAAAATTTTCCCATATCTTCTGATAACATCCTGAATGTTTTTATCAATTTGCTTACCCTTCAATATCACATTATTTACATTCTCTTCTTTTTTTATTATTTTATTATTTTTAAGTATTTGCAAGTTTTCATTTTGGCACAGTTTGAATTCTTTTATTGCGTCCAGATCCAACAAGATGTCATCTTTAAACGAGCTACTATTAACGATGAAAAATTGGAATTTTTTCCAATATCAAAAATCTGAACAGATAGCGTTATCATACCCATTGATTTAGAAATTCCAGAAATGGTTTTAATTTCTCCTCCCCCACTTATTTTTTAATTAACATTCAAACTCTTTAAGAAGTTGTAATTAATCAAAGACACATTAGCTCCAGAATCATAAAGACTAATGGCTTGTTTACCACCGACTTTAAGCTTCAATTTAATAAGCAGGGTAGTTATTCGTTTTTTGCTTCTTCACAAGCTGCCACCGCATCCAGAATTTTCAAATTATTCACTATTTTAATTTTAGATTGTCTATTCTCGCGAGATGTGGAGGCGGCACCAAGATGACGAGGCGAGGTGACGCTACACGCGAACTGGCAACAATACCAATTGCAGCTGACGGCAAGGCAACGACCCGAGACGTGGACACAAAGGAGCGACAGAGAACACTTGATGATAAGGTTGATCGCGATGGGTTGTAAGATGACCGACGGGCAAAACGGGCGCGAGAAAAGAAAGGCTCGACCGAGGCTTGGCAACAAAACGAAGGAGAGAGTGGTAAGCATGTGACTATGTTTTCAGGATCAAAATGAGCACTGCAGAGTCAAGTGAAGGACGGAGTAGTGAGCCAAGGACGCGATGAAGAACCAACAGGCAAGAGACAGCAACGGAGTTAGATGTGGACATAGCTGGAACCCAACAGCCAATCGGGGCTCCAACGACAGCAGACATCATTATAGCCCCTGACGTTAGTGTGCAGAATAACAGGATCCATGTACTTGAACAGAAAGTACAGAGAGAACTGCGGATCCAGGTGAATCGGCGCAGGCGTACTCTCTGCGGATGCTGCAACTGGGCCGTCAGGCAGAAATTCCCGAAAACTGGATTATGGGATACATTGCTCAAGAACTACCTGGCAACGTGGCTTTGAAAGCTTCTTTGTTCGCTTGCAAGACCTGGAAGAAGCTGCGGGAATGCCTCCCTACTTATGAGACCCTGCGACAACAAGTGGGCACTCAGAGCCCACGAGGTGGAGGAGAGCGGACTGGAGAAACTCAGACCGTACCTGACTCAGAAACTCAGAACTGCGTAGGCCACGTAAGTCGTGACTGTACTGAGGATGTGAAGACTTATTACAATTGTAATAAGCCAGGACACATTAGTCGTGACTGCCCATATCAAGGGAAATTGATCGGTTACTGGTGCCATCAGCCAAGGCATTCGGCTTGAAGCTGCCCCTCTGGAGATGATCGCAAACGTCGAGGCGCCCCGTATAACCTTGGAAGTCAGCCACCAGCCAAAATTCGGAACATCGCAGTCAGGCAGGTGGAAGAAGTAGAGCAAGCCTAGGACAGGAGCCACAAGTCTACTATGATCGGGAGTATGACGGTAAGCAACGGAGCAACCGTCAGCATTCTGCAAGATAACTTGTGGCGTAAGATAGAGAACTCGAGACCAGAGCTCAGGTTAAGCCCCCACATTGGTACCCTGCAAGGCTTCGGGGCTAGTCAACCTATAGTTCGGTGGGAAGGATTTACCTTGATACTATCATCGATAGAGTAAGCTATCAGCTGGAGTATATGAAGTTTCTACGCCTTTACTTGATAAAGAGTTTAAGCGAGTTCAAGCTATTGTGCAGAAAAAAATAGATGAATTAGAAACTTTGGGCTTGCAATGTGATGCCTGGACAAATCTAAGAAATGAAATAAAGTTTCTCCTGAGAAAGTTCTTGGAGTTGTCATGGATAACGCATCCATCTGTCAAGCAGCTTGGGAAATCTTAGATAAAAAATTCAATTCACATGAAATAGGCAAAACAAATCAGTATATATCTTTTTATGGATGTGCAGAACACAAATCAAACCTGTTAGTGAAGGATAAGTAGATTTACCAGAAGCAGAAGAGTTTTTCAATAACTGTAGACACCTTGTAAGACATGTAAAAAATCTAAGTCCCTTCTTGCTGAGTTTAGAGTGATTCAAAAAAATGATCAGACTCCAGAAAAGTGTACACTCACTTAGAAATCTCCAGCTGTTACTAGATGGGGAACTCATCTGTTGTGTTTAGAAAGTATTAAAAAAAATAAATCAAATTTGAAAAAACTGGCCATTTCTGGGGTAGCTGAAAAAAAAATGAACAAAGACGTTAAAAAGTATATTTTTGATGATTTATTTTGGGTCAAACTGGACCAAATGATCAGTTTACTATCACCTATCTGTATCTGGATGAGAAAATTAGAATACAATCAATCCAAAATTAGCGACGTTTGTCAAGTTTTTACTGAAATCGGTGTTCATTTAGACAACTACTTTAAATCTAGATTCTGTATGTTTGAAGATTCCCGAAGAGATCAAATCATGAAAAAATTAGCAGAAAGAAAGAAAATGGCTTTGAGGCCTGTGCATTACTCTGCCTTTATTTAAGATCCAAAATACAGAGGTTCAAATTTAAACTCGGAAGAGTATGCGGCAGGACAAGATTATATTTTAAAAGTGGCAAAAAAATTATCTCTTGATGGAGACTCTGTTCTCAAAGATCTTATGGATTATTTATCCCGAAGTGGCCTATGGAAGTACGAACACATCGAAAAAGGAGTAAGTGTTTCAGAATCAGCTTCAAAATGGTGGAAGACTCTTTGTAACAAATCTATTTTACATAAAGTGGCATCAGCAGTTTTAGATCTTCCTTGTACGTCAGCTGCAACAGAAAGGAGTTTTAGTACATACGGAAATATTCATACAGCCAAACGAAACAGACTTCTTGCCACTCGAGCTGGAAAAATCGTTTACATTTCTTACAACACAAAGCTACTCGAAAATGATCAGGACTTGAAAAAAAAGAAATCAGAAAGAGAGAAAGAAAAAGAAAAAGAAGATGAAAACAGTGACACTGATTCAGCTGACACTATTAACAATATTTCATCAGTGTCTGACAATAGTGCAGAAAATTCTGTTCTTAATTTAGAAAACAGTGATAGAGTGAGAGAAATGGGTTCTGAGACTTTGGAGCCAATACATTCTGATTCTAGTTTATATGATATCAATGCCTTACCAATGTATATAAGAGCATCATCCAACGAGGATGTTTCTTTTACGCCTTAGTTTAGAAACTTTTTTTTCTTATTTTTACCATCTTAATTTAAAAACTTAAAGTTTAAATAGATTATTATTTATTAAACTATTTGTAGACATTAAATTTTGTTAAAAAATTTTATAATATATTTTAGAAGTAAAAAGTTAAACTAACAAATGTTAATAATTGACTGCTGTGTAAAGTAAAAATGTTAAATAAACGTTGAAAAATTCAATTTTCTACTTTGAATGAGCACTATTATTTAGCCATCTATTGATTTTACCTATAAAATTAACAAAAAAAAAAAAAAAAAATTTATGACTGTCATTTTCACTTTTCAAAATCGGTCACAATTGTCTGTCATGTCACAAACGGTCATTTTGACAAATGACTGACGAATTTAAAATGTGACCGAAGGGTGACATGCCATTACAAACACTTCACATAGACCATGTAGGACCATATACAGAGACGAAGAAACAGTATAACCATGCATTGGTAGTTGTCGATGCGTTCTCCAAGTATACATAGATCTTCCCCACTAAATCCACAGGAGCACGAGAGGTGATCAACAAGACGAAGGTGCTGGTGCAGGGAAATCGGTGTTTCGAAAAATGAAACGTTCATAACTTCTCAATGCGGGCTTTGTTCGGGATAATTTTTTTTTTATTGAATTACTCAGGGGCTACACGTGGGATGTATAATATAAATGAAATAATCGAATGGTTGTTGGGTCAGTGGTTAGCGTGCTCGCTTCTGAAACAACGTCTTTCGAGGGGTCTTGGGTTCGATCCTCGGCGCAACCAACTTGGAAATTTTTCTTCATTAGTTGCGTCGGTAACATCGGTCCCTACGTACACCCCGACTGCTTTGGAGTCGGTTTTACCGGGGGATTTCATTTCAGTGCTAGTCAGAGATTATCTCGATCAGGGGCAATATTTCGGGCATAATTTCCCAATGAACTAAGCCCGGTTCAGTGCTGGTCTTTCGATTAACTCGAATGAGACATACACCCTGGGTTTTCCGTACTCCACATGGTCTATTTGGACCATGGGCTAATGCGAAGCAGTATAGGGAACAGTCGTCAATTAGCACATATTGGAGCATAAAAGTCGCGACTATAAATAAGTAAGAAAAAAAAATAAAAAATGAAATAATCATCCCAAAATAGTTTTTCTTTGAAGCGTAATAACCTTAAACCAAAAATCAAAGTGTATAAAGCTTGCAGGCTTTCTCGGCAGTGGTTTGAAAAAAAAAAACTAAATCAACGTTAGAGCCCGATTGGGCTTTAGCATTAGATTTTTTTTAATTATCTCAAAATTATCTAAAAATGTTGAAAAAAAAATTTTTCATCACAAACCTTTTTTTTATTAAAAGAGTTAAAAATAAAAATAAAAATAGTAATTGGGTTATTTGGCTTTTTGTAAATAATAAAAAGAGAATTAGGTTATTTGGTCTTCTTAAATAATAAAAATAAAAAGAGAGTTTGTAACAGTGCTCGTCCGGGGAAAAACCACGACGATCCGCGATGTCGGACCCGCAACTGTACGCATATAAAACTTCCGAGTACTCGCTCCTGAGTACTCCTGCAGCCGTTGCTAGTACCTGTAAATAATTAAACAGACATGCTTGGGGAAACGCGTACGCGGGCTAGCTGTCAAATGCCGGCAGTGGGCAGGGCTATTCCCCAAGCTAAAATCGTAATCAGAAAAAACCAGATTTTTCAGAAAAGTGTCCTAAGCGAGGAAATGTCGAGTGGAAGAAAAAGATTAGTTTTCAATAACAAACTCGAAGAAAGTCAATTTTAATATTTAATTTATTAATAATAACAACAAAAAAATAACAAAGATTGTTCCAAAATCAACGGTCGCGATCTTCGAATTTAAAGTTCGGCCGATCGCGCAGGCGGCCGAACAAAGAGACGTGTAGGTAAACAAAGAACCTGCCGGGCTACGCTCGCTGGCTCGCAAGTTTCTACGCGGGATTTCTGACAAGAATTCACGTGTAGAACCTTTCGGAAATAAATCCAGATAGGGAGAGAAAAATCGACAAGTTCTCTCCCTTACCTAGACACACTCCTTCACTCTATCTGCACTCGAACGCGGTTACACAAACCTTTACAGGCGCGGGTGGAGATCTCCAAGCGAAGACGGGTGGTCTACAAAAACAGCACATACTCTTTTACAGCACTCATTCCTCGCGATGTCGTGTTTAACGAAAACCTCAACGCGACTCGCGATGACAGTACTTTTTCTCTCTGACGTTGAAAGAAAATCGAGCGTCCGTGCTAACGTTCTACACACGACTGGCGCGCTTCCGTCCCGTTCTACCCGGTCCGACCTCTAACGGAGAAGAGAGTTAAAAAATAGAATTGAGTTATTTGGATTTTAAAGTAATAAAAAAAATTCAAATTAAAAGTAAAGTTGGGTTAGTTGGTTTTTTAAAATAATTATAATAATATAACTGAGTTGTTTTAAGGTATGAAAGAACGCACGCATTTGTATTACATCAAGCGCGCACTCGATTGCCCCGCTCCCTCCACACTTTTTTCTAGGGGGTCGTTCAAAAACTACGTTACCTTTTTAGGGGAGAGGGGGTCACGCAAAATACTACGATTGTTTTCGTGGGGGGGGGGGGGGGGGTAGAGTAGTAACGTAGCCATATTAGGTCCTATAGTATATAGGAGATATCGCCATCTTGAAAAAGTCTTTATTCGTGAAATGATTGGTGCAAAAGAGGTAAAATTGAAATTTATTATTCTAAATAGAAATTGACAGTCGATCATCTTGTTTTCTAAATAGGTTATTTTTATTCAGTAATTGCTTTCATAATAACTGAAAAATTTTTGGCAATCGTTAACTAATATTTTATTATTATTTAAATGTTGATCATTAAAGTATAAATTTATTAGTTTCACCGGCATTTTATTATTTTTTGTTAGCAACAGCTAACATTCGTAATGTTATTATTTAAAGAAATACTTAGTGTGAGTGTTGTGAAATCACAATTTTTAGATTAATTTGTGCAGTGGACACTCCATTTTTAGAATTTTATATATATTTTATTTTTGTTAACATTTTTTTTTATGATGGCAAAAAATTGCTTAGCTGATTTTAAGGAAATGTGCAAAATAGTAATTATTATTTTAAGCCATGAGTTTACTATCATTAACAAACAGCACTTTGGATGCGTTTCAAAACGAAATTATTTTAATAAAACCTAAATTTTTAGTTTATATCAAGATTTTGGAATTCTATTTTTTAAATTTTTTCATACATTATAAATTTTTAGTGTTACTTTATCTGACTGTGTATTGAATATCTGTAAAAATAAGTCATATTTATGGAACGGAATTGTCCGTTAAAAAAAAATTTATAAATCTGAACAAAAACTTAAATGGAAAATTATAAAAGAACTTATGAAGAAGTTTTATTTTTAGAATGCTTGGAGACTTGTACAAAAATTTAAAATTGAAACATTATTTAAAATAGTTTAAATCGTTTAAAAAATATCAAAAATTTTCTTCTTGGTTTATGTACTCTACATTTTTTTTTAATTGTCTATTTATATGGACTGTAACAGGGGTGGATTTAAGGGTTTGTATGAGCCGATACAAATACCCACGGTGCGTACTAAATCCTTATCACCTGTACTTAGTGCTGATCCAAGCACTCGACGAACTGCAACTCGTCGACCTGAAATCATAAAATGAGGAAATCGCGTCCGCGAATATTACTATACTTCGCGACGCGGTCGGCTAGTTCGTTTATCGGTAGTGGGTGCGGGTATTAAAACAGGATCAAATCGCAGGAACACTAGGTTTAGTCAATAAAAATTAAATTAACAATTTAATAATTTATTAAAACAAATCTAAACCTAAAATACAAGTTCCGAATTACGACTCGGTGTCGTTCAAACCAGTAAACAAAAGAATCTCCAATGCTCTCTAAATCGTCGCGCGCGCACACAAATTCCTGCTGCTATCGGCAGCTAACACGCGCGAGAGAAAAACAAAGATTATGACAATAACAGTGTACTAAGGACACTCACACGCATTCACACTCACTCGCACCTTATACCATTAACTTACGCAGTCGCTAAGGTGCACCTTATACCAAGCCGTCAGGCTAAACAAAATGCCAAGCTACGATGCCAACCAGCCGCAATATCTACCATACTCGAGTTGCCGTGTAGCCATCGGAAAGCGGTCCAGGCGATGACGTGAAATGACAACTTCACAAATAACGCCACACTCTCACACTACGGCTCTACCACAACGCGCGACGCGAATGTCAATAATTGCCTTGACTTCCGTAACGAGTAAGCTGCTTCAAGATCTGCCATGAATCGATCTCCAGATCTTTGCGTGTCTGCCGGACGTCGGTCAGGTTCCCCGACACGTCCACGGCTTCCAAAAGCCGGTTGACTCGTCGAGACAGAAGAATGCTTCCCGGGTGATGACCATCGATCCCGCACCTTCTGTCTCTGCCAACTCTCTCTCCAACAACATTCCACTCCCGAGGAATCCGGTTAGCCGTCGAACCGAGACGAGTTAAGTTCCATGTACGTGCGAACACTCGGACATGAAAACTACGAGTGGCTTCCCGATTCCCGCTCTACCACCTTGGAGGTCCGTTCTGAGCTGCGTTCGACAGTCACGTGATTCGTGCCAAATCCTCAATCGTTACCGACGATTTAATTACGATCACTGACTGTCATAGGACTAATCTCTTTTGACTCTATTCTTTCTTTATTCTTCTGATTTTATTAAAGGAAAATTCATTCTTTTTCTTGGTCTAAAGCAGAAGTAAAGTAAGTTTCTTAGTAAGAAAAAACCCTGCAATTTACTACAAGTTAACTCAAAAAAGTTGTGTCGATTGTTTAAAATTTTAAAATTAAGAAATTGAAACTAAAATTTCAATAAATTTTAAATTTTGAAATTATTTTTACTGAGATTGTTTGGATTTTTCTGATTTTTTTATTTACTAAAAAAAAATTTGTTATCACACTAGTGCGTGGAGGCTCGATTTAACGCACGCTAACCTGAAGCGAGGTACGTAAAATCTCGCCTCCAAGCAACAATGTAATAAAATATAGTATTGTACATGTGAGTTAAAATGATTTCCTTCTCGTGGAGCTGTTTTTGCACGAGCGAAGCGAGTACTTGTATAATAATATACTATTAACCATTTTTTCAATAAAACTGACAAAAATAACAGTTTCATTACAAAAAAATTAAAGGCTATTAAAAATAATCATTATTAACAAGCATTACTATATAGAAGTCCTAGCTATGACTTTCTTGATTTCAATGTATTTTATTTCATGAAAAAAAAATTTATTAATTATAAAAATTTTACTCTTATAGACCTCTAAGCAATAAAAAATATTATTATTGTTACCACTTTCTTTTTTTTTTTTTTTACAAAATTGGGGAAATGAAAACTGTTCTTTTTATCACCAGCAAACAGCTACTGAATCTATTAAGCATTACTTTTGTTGAATTATGTGAATATTCCGACATTATTTATATTATTGTTTGTATACACGCGGTATGAGTGTCGTGTGCAAAACTTGCGGTGTGCAAAACTTTGTGGAGGCAAAAGCCACCTGCTTTGCATATTTCCATTGTTTGATTTCGTTTGGAAATTTAGTGGTCGTACTTGATTCTTTCCATACTCCATGATGAAACAATGGGAGAAACAAGCTATCACTTGCGCAAGTATCATTGGCTAAGCTCATGTGGCATGTATCGAGATACTCATTCATGAAATCATGGTAAGCGAATTTAAAATTTTCGTCAGACTTAAATTTGTGTTCCATTCGATGTAACATGCGAAGAGCTGGTGCATAAGATCACTGAAATGAACCCTATCAGGATTTTTAAAAGATAGCCTTACCATGTATCTATCTGAAGGATCCCGACGATGAGTTTCCAAGAAATGTTTCTCGCACTCTCTCTCGAATGGTACCCTCTCATATACGGGAATCACCATCACTCCCTGTATTAAAACGACTCATCAAAGCTCATATTTTTGCCGCAGAGGGTATGGATCAGTTGCCTGGACAGTGAGATAATAGCCATCATTGTAGTGAGGAAGATATTTATACACTATCTGTGATACACGGACTTTCAGTATTTAATTAATACGATGCATCTTCGTGACTGATAGCAATAGTTATCTCACAGTGGTGATTAAGTATACCATTAAAAACTGTTTACTTTTTATTATTTTATTTGTTATGTTAATAATACTATGTTTATTATTATTATTTATTGTTTTTATCATCATTTATATTATTTATATCATATTTATTAGTTTGATCTACTTGTTATTTATCAACCTACGTAAAAGCTGTTGTTTTTGTACAACATAATGTACAATTAATAAACTCATTCAATTCAATTTAATTCAATTCTCGTCTTGGGTTAAAATTCTATCTTTCGGGTTTTTATCATTCTTTTATCAAAATTTTATCATTCTTTACCTCCTTCTGCCTTCAAAAATTTTGAAAGGTTTCATTGAGGTCTTTCTTATCAGAAATCATACAATGAAATGAAGCAGAAATCGGGTTGCAATTCAGTGGGTAATTACCTATAAGTAACAAACCTAAACGAGTTGACATGGCTAATGGCTCATTCATTTAACCTCTCTCTATCTTTCCTTCAATAATTAAAGCATGAATAGATGCTCCCAACAATAAATCAATCGAAGCGTCTGATGAATAATAGGCATCGGCCAATAAAACACCATCTAATTACTGAAGGTCACCCTCGATTCTCGATTTAGGTATTGTTACCTTTATTAGATTTGGCTGAGGTTACTTGCATTTTTGAGTTTGGTATGGCACAAATACTCCGTTTAATAGACTGTAGAGTAGCTAGTTAAGTTTCACAAAAGCTGTTTAAAAGTGGGTGGCTCAACAGAACCTCCCAAACTTTTCTCCCATTCTCTCAAAGTGTTAACCTCAAAGAGAGATGATATATCAAATACAATCAAATCATCCCAATATTTTATGGGGCGTTTCAGAGCTATTAAGGACTCAATAGGAGCGAAGGAGCTAGCCTCTTTTAAGTTCGGCCGAAGACTCATTCTTAGTTGGTTTTACAGAGCGCAAAGAAGACAAATGAAAATAGAACACACGTCTCGTATTTTCGTACATAGTGGTCAATGCCTTCCAGGCTTTCTCATAATTAGCCTTAATTAAGACGTAATGCTTAATTGCAGTAAGAGCATCATTTAGAAATTTTAGGTACATCTGAACTTTCATGGACGAGTGATTGAAAAATATCACGAAAATTTTCCCAATGGTCGTAATTGCCATTAAAATTAGGAATATGAAATTTGGTTAAAGAGGCAGTCCTATTAGGTTGTTGATATGAATTATTCAACATCTCAATCATTTGGTCACGCTGCAGGATTGATTGGCCAAAATATTTCAGACGAGGATCAATTTTGCTTGGATTATTTTGAAAAAAAACTACGACTCGGGACAAGCAAGGTAGATTTGTACGTTTATCATTTAAGAAAGATTTTGATAAAATTTATTTTATGGACTCGCGTGGCATTGCTGTTGGCTGCCTTCTCAGTTCTGAAAAACGCTGAGCAAAAATCCCGATTTTGATCAGGCTTACATAAATTTCATAGAGGAATACTTGAAGCTCGGTCACATGGAAATTGTTCCTTTTGATTAAGCGGAATTCATATTACTCACCACATCATGCTGTTTTTAAGCCAGGTACTGATAAATTGGAGGTAGTTTTTAACGGTTCTCAGCGCTGTAACGTGGGATATTCTTTGAATAATTGTCTACTTCCTGGACTCAAGTTGAAAAAAGACATTATTTTGATAATAAAAGCTTTATGTTTCTTCAGATTCGTATTTACATCTGATATTGTGAAAACGTCTAGGCAATTTCATGTTCATAAAGATGATGTTAATTATCAAAGAATAGTTTAGAGGAAAGATACTTCTCAGAAAATACAAGATCTGAGAGCAAAAACCGTTACCTAAGGTACTGATTGCGCTCCTTTTTTAGCGTTGAGTTGTATTCTAAAATTAGCTAAAGAAGGTCTAAAAGATTTACCTTTAGTTTTTGAAGTCTTATTTGAACAAAATTACGTAAATGATGTCTACGCCGGTGCAAACGATCTTCAGAAAGCTCATCTTATTCGAAACCAATTAATTGAAATCTTTAGAACAGCTGGCATTTAGTTAGGTAAGTGAGCAACTAATCATTATGAACTTTTGTCAAAATTGGTTGGCCGGGACTAAAAGTCTGTAGATTTTAGTCCCGGTAGTTTCAACTCTAAGACTAAAGTAGTTTCTTTGGAGGCATTTGTCAAACAAGAACCTATACTAAAAACGTTTACTGGCACATGTTTTCTATTCACACTTAACAATTGTGGACCTGGATCAATAAGAGCTTTAACAGTAATTCCTTCAGGTGATTGCAGAATGACTTGAGCCGTGGCTAACAAATGAGACACTACTATCAAAGTACAACAAGCAGAGACTGAATTTTTCTTAACAATGTGTTCAATCGATAATTTCCTATTATCATGATTTTCAGACAAGCTGGAATCTCTAAATGACTGACGACTATCATTATTTGAACGATGATTAACATCACAATCTGAAGAATAACTGGTCTGAGTCGTGAGAGCATGACTATCTGGTTTACCTTGCAAATCTAAATAAAGTTTTGTATGTTGTCTTTTCTTGCAAATTACACATGACCTGGTAGAAGGACCCCCACTAATAAAATGATTTATCCTCATACAATTGAAACATTTCTTATACGGTTTGACAGCAGTTATTTTCTCACTTACAGGCAAATTTAAGAACTTTTCACAATCGGACAAATAATGAGACAATAACAAGATGGACATTTTTTACCTAAGATTTTTTGATTCTGTTTTTTACCAACTGCACAAGTTGAATTAACAAGACAAGATTGGCATCTATGTGATGACGTTTGTTTGATTATCTTGAAAAATTCCTGAAGCATGAGCTTGATTAAAATATTGTATTCTTTTTTCTAGAAAATTAACTGTCGAATCAAACAAGGAAGTGAAAAAAGTTATTTGATCAGTTCTAGATTTTTCTTCAAAAATTTCCCAATCTTCTCTCAAAGTAACATCCAAAACTACTCTATGTACAAACCAAATACTATAAGACGCTATATCCATACCTAAGGCCAAATCTTTGGTTCCCTGTTTAGCTGATGTAACAATGCCTAGCATTTCGTTAAGATAAATCACATTCTTATGAAAAATAGGCTTTAAATCAAAAATTGACTTTAAATATTTTGAAAGTCTAATACGAGGATTATCATAACGACAAAGAAGTTTATCCCAGGCTACATCAAAGTTTGACTCGACAATTTCTAGGAATTTCAAAGTGCGAGCAGCTGGACCTTCAACTGCTCTAGTGAGGAAAGTCAGTTTTTGGACATTTGAATAGCTCGGTGCAATAATGGGCTTAGCGCTCGGCCGGCCGAATCCTAGTTCAGCCGAAGATTACCAAACGAGAAATCCTGCAATCCCACGAATGTTAATCACAGACAGCAATCAATAAATAACTGCTGTCTAGATTAGTATATATAGACTTGTGTTGTATCTATAAACACCGTTCAATAAACAGATAACTCGATAATCAAATAAAGAATCATCCAGTTAATCACAAAAATCGTAACCACGAACCTACGATTATCGAATTCTAGTCACACACCATCACGACGTGGTCAAACATGCAAAATTCAGGCGCACGGTGCTTCAACTTCACACACGGTCGATCCCACGGCAAACACAAGCCCTGTCTTTCAGTCACGAGTTTTAGTCAAGTCACACACATTCTAACACTTACAACGGCTGGTCCTGATTTTATCGAACTTTTCCGAAAAAGAATAAGAATAAAACCGGGTATCCTATAGAAAAACAAAGAAAAGAAAGCATCCCTAAACTCTCACCATAGAGTCTACCGTAAGAATAAATTTAATCATCACCCCGAATGCAGAGTCTTAAACCCATACAGCTGATCGTCATCAGCGGCATGAACCCGTTGGCTGCAACACATCATGCCCTAGCCAAAGAAAGAGGCATGCGATGAAAAGTGGGAGTATCTTGGCCGCTGGCCACATGCCAGCAGAACGGTGAATGCGCGAATCACCTGCGCGCCACCCGTGTATGCCGAACGTCAGAAGGAATAACAACGAGAGCGAGACAGAGAGCACCATAACCGTCACTCATTTTCCAGAATTCTATATCCTGTCACAACACGCTCTCGAGCGTCTCTCTCCTCACCGATATCATAACCAGAATTTTCCCAACTTCACCTGCAAACCAAAGGTTTGAAACAACACATGAAAAAGCACAAACACAGCTTGTACCGGCAGAGCGAGATCATCCGATCGCCATGATAGCACGTACCGGAATCACAAGGCCCCGTGAGAGTAACAGCGCACGGCGCGCGCATCTGAGGAGCAGCGGGACGAGTCAGTCGAGAGTGAAACGCACAACACATATTCCCAACAATTTATTATTTCAGTTATGAATTCGTGATGATATAGGTTGAAGTATTATTATTGTTGTCCAAAAGGTCAGTAGCTGATTGTAGGTGAGCCTTGATGTCGGACGACGACTACGCTGCATACGTTACGCTGCTTTGCTGAGACTTTGTCGTTGATGATGAATAGGGGGCACGAAGCGCGCTGAAGCTCTCTGATGGGTTCTGCCTCGAGTGATGATGAGAAAATGGCGTCTGAATGACGAGAAAATATCAACTGGCGCCCAGTCATGAATTTTTTTCTCTCTTTTTGATTTTTCTTTTTAGATACAAACACATGAACAATTAATGACGAGAATGACACAGATTTTGCCTCGAGCCGCACAAAATCGAAATGATGTTTCAAGTGTGCGAAAAATATACAACTGAAAAAAATGGACTCGAAATGAAAAGACTCAACTAGCCAGCTATCGCTCGCTTTAATTGATTAGTTCAGCTGCGGTAATAAATCACGGCAAACAATAAAAAAGTTCAAAACAGTAAAAAAGTGGTCAGGAGTAATCAACAACTCCCTTTTTAGATCAACAATTCCTCTTTTAGACGTGAGCCAGGCTCGCTTTGAGCTTAAGGTCGTAGGGATTACTTCGCAGTCTGCTTGCTGTATAAAATACTTTATTTATAGATCCCGTCTTATTTGGCGTAATTTTTTGTCGCCAGACACAGCTCGTGTCCAGACAGGGGCGTTAGAAGGGCCTGAAAGATCTCTCCGAGAAATTTTTGCATATCAGCGACATATCTTTGGAATGCCTTTTCACCATTCATCTGCTCTGCACCAACCCTTATTATCTCCAAACAACATCATAAAACACATATATTTACCGTTGATTAATAGATTCAACAAATAATAATTACGATCTCTTGAAAATCTGATGCGATTTCGAAGCAAGGACATTGTTACCAGTTGAATCTAAACTGATGTTACGAGTGCCTAATATTAGTAAGAGTACTGAGGTCCTTGCATACCTAGTATTTGTCATTATTTTTTATTTAAATTATTCTTACGTACTTTTTATTTATTTATTTTATTTCAATTTGATTTTTTCTAATTTTATTTCGTTAAATTATTAAATTTATTATGTTATTCTGATTTTATGATCGCTGATCCTACTGTTAATATTTTGTATAACACAATGTACAATGTTTAAAATTTATAAAATCAAATCAAATCTTTCTTTCTTACTGGGCCAGAGACCCTGTTTGCTCGTTTGGTGATAGAGTGCTTCTAAGCTGCCGTCATAAATCAATGTATAATAGTAATGTATTTAATTTAAAATTAGTTAAGATGATGACTTTGTGTTTAATTTAAAATAGTAACCAGTGAGTATTCAGATAGTGATAGATGAATTGAACATTCATGCTAAATCAAAGTTATTTTCAATTGAACACAATGGTTACAAATGCTTAAAAAAACTTAAAAGGGTGGTTGCACAAAATTCAAACCGACAATAAGAAGTATGTTTTAAATTTCCATTAAGGCGAGTCATAAGGGTCATTTTAACAAAAAATTGAAGATTCAGTAAAATTAAAAATGAAAATGAAAAAAGGGCTCTGTAGCACTCAAGCTACTACCTTAATATATCTTTTAAGCCCAACCCCATCAAAATCAGATAAAAATTAGCGTCAGAATATGGGAAAAACTTCCTAAAGATTCAATAAATATAGATATATAGCAAATGCTATTAAGATACAAAAATTTACAAAACTGTTTCCCATATTCTGACGTTAATTTTGATCCGATTTTGTTGGGATTAGGCTTAAAATATAGTTGAAGGTAGTAGCTTAGGCGCTACAGAGCCCTTTTTATTTTCATTTTAGTTAAATTATAATGATTTTTTTCGAAAATTCTGCCACTCCCCTTATGACTTCGCCTGAAAGTAAGTTTTAAGTTTCTTATCTGACGTTGGTCCTAAGACTTACATACTTTTTTAGAAAGATTTTAGATTCAATTAAAATTGAAGGTTAAAAAAGCGGATTTTCATTAACCTTCTTTTTTTCTTTTAGTCACATTTGGATGAACAAAAATTTCCCTAACTTCCACGTGAGTCTTTCCACATCTAAAGTGGGCTAGTAAAAGTACACTTTTTGAAGTTCATATATATTTTTGTAGATTCTCGAAGGTTTACATCTCAAAATCAACGGACTAAAATATTTTATAAAAATTTTGTTTTTTGAAAAAGTTATAAGCATATGAATTTTCAAAAACCTTTTTCTTTTGATTCACGTAACTTGGTCAAAATTTAATAGGAATTGATGAAAATTTAATGGCAGTAGAAGTAACAGTTACGGAATCGAATAAGATATAGTTAAAAAAACATTACAATTTTTATCAATAAATAATTAATTTTGCAATAAATAATTGACGGTTCAACCAACTTATTATTAACTGATCCCTGTTTTAAATAAATAATTTGTTCACGATATTATTCCTTAAACTCTCACCTGGATGAACAGATTGAGACAGCCTGACTTGAATTTTACGAGCATTGGCTCCGAAAGCCAACTGAACCTCAGCAGATCTGGAAAGAGCTCAAGCACTTAGGCATCTCACCCAAACTTGATACAAACCTTGCTAATTTTATTGCGGAGAAGCTCAATGCCCACTTCGCTTCTATCTCATTTGATGCTGCTGCTCGTGCTCTCTCTGAATACTTGGATAATCTAAGTAACAGCGGGGACACGAGTCTTTTTGAACTCTCAGAGGTTACACTTGATGACATTGCAGCAGCTGTTATCCAGTCAACCTCTCAGACTGTGGGCGTTGATAGACTTTGACAGAACTTTATTCATTCTGCCTTTCCCTGCATAGGCCCTTTTATCTAATACATATTTAAAAAATCTTTGACAACTTCAACTTTTCTCGACCAATGGAAGCAATCTATCGTGGTTGCTCTCAATAAAGTTCCTTCTCCTGAGTGCTTGGGTGACTTTCACCCTATCTCTGTGTTTAGATTTCTGTCTAAGTTATTGGAGAATTTTGCTTTTAATCAGATGTCTGCATTTATTGAATCTGAGGGCCTCGTAGACAAATTTCAGTCGAGTTTCAGAGCCGGTCACTGCACCCAAACTGCCCTACTCAAACTGACTGACGACGTACACGGTGGATTGGATAGGAAACTCATCACTGCACCGGTACTGTTTGACTTTAGCAAAGCATTCGATTCGGTTGATCACCTTCCCCTGCTGACCAAGCTCCACTCTCTTAATTTCTAATCTGGGTCACTCAGATGGGTTGCTTCATATTTGTCAAGGCAGTCAGGGCAGACGATGGTTCTTTGACTTCGTTTGAACAAGGACGTGCCGCAAGGCTTGGTATTGGGACCTCGCTCTTTGCGCTTTATATCAAAGACATTGCACAGGGACTTGACTCTGGCGTGTGTCATATTGTTTTTGCGGACGATCTGCAGGGCCGAATTGAGGACCTAACTCAACTATTTGACCGACTTAGCTGAAACGCAGGATGGGTAGTGGACTGGGCTGCTAGGAATTGCCTGTCACTGAGTGTTGGGAAAGCCAAGGCTATGGTCTTAAGATCAGGCTATTATGTGGTCTCGGTCACTCAGACTGGCGTGGACACACTGACTCTACATGATTCTAGCATTCCAATTGTATCGTCTGTGCGTAGCTTGGGGGTTGTTCTCGATTCGAGACTGAATTGAAAGGATCATGTCTCCCAGATTTGCAAGCTAATGATCTCATCTACAGGTTTAACTATTACAGGCGAAGAACCACCCTGAAGCTGAGAAGACAACTTATCCGCTACGATCTTATGGAACTCCCTTTCCCTTCACATGCAGAACGCTCCTTCTCTTCACACCCTCAAATCACGTCTTAAAAATGGAGTTTTTAAACTTATAGTAAACAAAGTTTAAAACTGTTGGTAGCAAAAAGACATTGTTTTTTTATACAGATTTTTGACGTTGAATATTGTTTTTAGTAGCCTACTTTAGATGATTTGACTCATGTTTAAAAAAAAAAAAAAAATAGAACTAGCAGGTGTTAAATTTATTTTTTTTTTGTCTACCCTTTAAAAGTAGCTACAGTAATTTCCTAAGATCACTAACCATTAAAAACTTTAAACGTTTTTCTCATTATTTTAAATATTTTGTATCAATTGCAGGACTCGGTAGCATATGAAGATTGGAGACATTGGAGTTTTCCAAATTTATTAGAAGTTTTAAGAGAATTTCCATCAGTTCGACCTTATGCACCAGTACTGCTTTTACTTTTAACACCATTACAACCAAGATTCTATAGTATTTCATCGTCACCACTAGCCTTTGACAATCAAATTCATTTAACCGTAGCTGTTATTGAATACAAAGTTCAAGGTAAATAAAACATCCCTCAATCTAATTTTAATAAGGTTTATCTTAGCTAGTTTTTTATTTCTGTCTTTCAATCTTACATAGAACCATTTATGATTTTACCAAACGATCATCAGATGCCACGTAAGACTTCCTTTCAGAGAATGTGTCATGAGTTACATTTTTAATTGTGCATTTTTAACTTGTATTTTCCCACGCTGGGTTTTAAAAAATTCACAGCTCATACCAAAGCAAATAACTATCGCTGTCAGGTTGAGGACCAGGCACGAACGACATGAGTCAATTAACAGAATCTAATTTTTGTAATAGTTATTTTTAAGTTTTTTTATTAAAAAATTATTTTCATCTTTTTAGTTACAGGGGCGAGATCCTATTATTTTTTATTTTATTTTTTCGATTAATTTTCAGTAAAGCAAGTTTAAAAAAAAATTTTTTTTTAATTATTTTTTTATTTTATACTTTTTAGATTTGATATTCAAACTACTACTCTTAATTTTGATATCAAATTTATATTTTTCTAAGTTAAATCTCATTATGGACTTAGTTTTTATTCTTTTGAAACATATTTATATTTTGTTTTCGAATTATTCATTTATTAGTTTTTTTTGTTCAATACTTTAATTCTTGATATGCTACATCAACATTTTGAGTTCAGAGATTATCCCCAGATACTCTCGTCACCGGCGAAATGGTTGTCTGGGTTGTATCGAACAAATACCATTTTTAAACCCACAAGTACATCACAAAAAAATTCGATCCGATTCCTCGGAGCTGATCCCCAGATACTCCTGTCATCGGCGACCTTATTGTACAGGTTAGATTGATCATAAAAAACATTTTTTTTACTCCCAAGTATATCTCGAAAAAATTCAAACCGGTTTTTCGGAGAAGATGCCCAGGCACACCCGTCATCGGCGACCTGGTTGTCAAGGTAAAAATCTGACCAAAGAGTATTGTGTTGTCACCCAAACCTGAACTTAATAGGGCCGTCCACGTTAAAAAAGCAGGATTTTCTCCGACTTTTTTTTAATTTTCTGAAATTTTTCTACCGATTCTAGACACCAAAAAAGAAAGATTCCTAAATTTTTAGGTCCTAAAAAATTTTTTTGCGTCTTCTATGAATAAAGTTGTTTTTAATGTAAACCAACGAATTGAACAAAAATTGATCGCTCATTTTCACTATTTTTGCTGCCATTTCTAAACGAATGGGCCAATTTCAACGAGGTTTGTTGCGTTCGAAAAAGCTATAATAAAATTTGACGGTTTTGTGTTTAAAGCCGTTTTTATTGCGTATTTGTTAAAAATGTAACCTTCAAAAAGTCCCAAAATTAGGGTTTACCGATGTTTTGGCTTATTTATTCAACACAGATAAATGCTTCATACACAATTTAAAACTACGTCAAGTTGTAGCTGAAGTCAAGAGCTGTTCAATGGTATAAGATTTTATACGGAAATTTTTATTTTAAGTAAAGTTATGAGCTTTTAAAGCAAGAAATAATATCTACCCTATAATCTGCGAATCTCTAAAAATATATTTTGAAGGACCTAAAAATTTGGGAATCTTTCTTTTTTGGTGTCTAGAATCGGTAGAAAAAATTTCAGAAAATAGAAAAAAAGTCGGAGAAAATCCTGCTTTTTTAACGTGGACGGCCCCAAATACAAAATTTCAGACTTCAAAGTCTAATGTAAGGAGAGCATCGCCGACGCAGCCTGCACCACCTTCCTGGACCCAGTCGCACCTCTGGCGCTCAAATCTGATGCATCAGATTTCAAAATTGGAGCCGCTCTGGATCAGCAACAACCTGATAGATCCTGGTGTCCCTTAGGTTTCTTTTCTCACAAGCTTAACGAAATTCAAGCTCGTTACACTTATGATCGCGAGCTGTTGGCCATTACCGTGCCGTTAAACACTTCAAGAGAATCCTCGAAGGTTTCTGTTTCCATTATGGCAGCACAAGATGAAGATGACGAGCTGTTTTTCCTTGCGAACAATTCCAGCCTCAAGCTTCACAAGCTCGCCATCGATGGTCATGAGATCTACTGCGACGTTTCCATGGGAACCGTTCAGCTGCACCTTTTTTTCAGCTTCATTCCGAGGAGTTGCTTCCGACGTGGTACAAGGTCTCTCCCGTTCAGCTAGTAGATCAACATGCCACACATTGGCACAGATATTCGTCTGGCCAGGCATGCAGAAAGACGCGCTCCAATGGGCGCACAACTGCGAGGAAAGCCAGCGATCTAAAGTCAGCCGGCATACCCGCTCAGCACTTCGTAGTTTTAAGAAACCCTTTTGAACACATTCACAAGGGGGGAATAATCAAGCTCCCTCTCGTCCAAGGCATGCAGTTCTGTCTGATAATTATCAATAGGTTCACGTGGTGGCCAGAATTGATACTAATTTCCAAAATGGAAGCAGCAATAGTCAGCAAGGCTATCGTCTCGATCAGCAGGTTTGGCACGCCTCTATTCATCTCATCAGATCGAAGCCGTCAGTTCAAGTCCAGTCTTTTCTCTCAGCTGGTGGAAACACTGAGTACCAAAGTAAAACACACTACTTCTTACCACCCACAGTCCAACGGAATGGTCGAGCGGATGCACCACACCCTCAAGGCATCTTTCAAATGTTGCGGTATTTCGCGGTTTCAAATGTTGTACGGTATTTCGCTGCGCATTCCAGGAGATTTTTTCATTACCTCCACCCCGAAAGCGAGTCACTTGGTTTTCGTCCAGAGCCTCCGACGCCTGTTCCAGTCAATTGATTGTGGTATCACAGTGGCGTGGCAGCTAGTAAAATTTTAGTGAATTGCATGCCATAACATTATTAAAGGTAGCGATCGAAAAGGAAATAAGACGAATTTTAAAATGTTAAAAAGTTGCATAATACAAAAACAACTAGAAAAAAAAACTCGAAAAAAAAATTATATTTGATAAAAAAGAATGTATTGGTTGTGGAAATTAAGCATGCGCAAAATTTTTTTCTGCGCATTGAGTTCAGCAACTTCTAAAGGACTCGCACATATGTATTAGTTGAGCACAGACTATTGAGTGTCAAAAAATTCGATGAAAAAATTATATATTACAGAATTAAGACTCATTGTTGCATCATACAGACATACGATAACTGCATCGCATTGCACCCTGAAAGTCTAATTAGAAGAAGAAGAATATGCTCAAAAAAGTGTATAGGCAGTCTCGGGCAAAAATATCTAAGAAGAAAAAAAGTATGGTGAATTATAAAAAGTGATTATAATTTTGTTCGTATGTTTTCTAAAATGTAAAGTTGTATATTATGCATCTCCACGGGAAATATCTTGATATAAAACGCATCTGAATGCATGATTTATCGTGATTGTCAATGCGTCATATGGAGCTGGATTGAAAAAAATCGAGTTGCATAAGATTACAGTCGATTGCATTTAACACCGTAAAATTATTTTTTTAATGCATTGCTTAAAAATATATCTGACTAAATCGCAGCGTATCACATTTTAAAAATCACATTGTAGCGAATTGCTTTGGATTATGATGTATCGAATTAGACTGCGTTGTATCATTATTTTGGATTGAATTGAATTAGGTTAATACTGTTGAATCAGATTGGGTTTCATCACTTTTTATTCATTGCATTAGATTCGATGTACTTGGATCGCATTGAGCTTGAGAGAATCACTTTTTTTTTAATTGTATTTGACTGAATGTTGGCCTTAGATTATAATGAATCGTATTCGACCACACCATACCATTTTGAATTGTTTTGAATCCAATTGGATCGGATCGGATTGCATCGCTTCGGATCGGATTGAATCGCATTGGATTGCATTGGATTGGACTCTTCACCAGCATCCATCTTTTTGTTCTCCACTTTCTCAGCCATCTCCCACACGCTTTTGTTAAGAGGTGATAGTTCCCTTGGGTGTCACCGTTTTGACACGGGTTCCACGGACATGTTGGGGTTTAAGTCATCAGATCTTGAGTTCCTGACTGAGCGGGCTTTTGAACCTACTCACGTTTTCGAGGCCTTCCACGATCTTGCTATGAGGGCTGTGTGCAGTTTCCTGCCTCCGAGGCTTTGTCGAGGCTCTCTTTGCAACGAGTTGAGGATTTCTTCTCGGCATTCAGGTAAGTTTCACTAGATATTCAAACTACCTGGTATAGGAGGTTTGATATTCAGCCAAACGTAGCCTCCATCTGACCAGTCGAGAACTAGGGTCTTTCACCGAGTGTAGCCACACAAGAGGGCGATAGTTGGTCACTAAAACAAACCCTCTCTCAAATAGATAAGGTCTAAAATGATTTACTGCGTAAACCAATGCCAAACATTCTTTTTTTGTAGTGGAATAGTTCTGTTCTGGCTTTTTGAGAATTCTCGAAGTATAGGCCACAAGTGAGTCCTTTTATATCAGTCCTTGGCTCAGCACGGTTCCTATATTTGACGCATTCTCCGTCAAAAGAAATGGTTTGGTTCAGTCTTGGCACTGAATTACACAAAGGGCACCACTCAAAAATACTACAAAGGAGGTGAGTTTTTACGTCAATGATTCCTTTTTGCCAAACAATTGGGGAGGTATCTTGAGTTTAACCTTCTTGGTAGCTGAGGGGGGATTTCATCTTTTCTCCATAGAACCCTGGTCACTGCCAGTGACCCTATAAAGCTTATTGGTTTCCAACCATCTACTCGACCAGGGTAAACTTTCAGTCATGATATGATGCTGCATTCACGACAACAAGTAGACATGAATTTGGCCAACCCTCCAGTTGGAACAGCTGTAAAATTAAAGCTTGTAGTCAACAAGAGGTCTTTTTACCATTGGTTCTTACTAACATTGACAAAGGCATACTCAAGAGAGTGAACCTGGGTAAAGGTGTACATTTTGGTAACGAGGCCATTAAGAATCATGAAGGTACGATGTACGATTTCGTAGTCAATACTTTGGATAAAGATGTTGAAATATACATACCACCACAAGAGTTTGTGTCGTTCTCTGAAAAAGAAGAAGTTGAATAATTCCAAGATTATCCTTTCCGTGGAGAAACTTACGACCCCGTCGTAGATAGAGCCTTTGTGGAGAAAAATAAAACCTTAGTCTATAACACCGCAGCGTTTTGGAGACCATTGAGGAGTTTTCTGACATTTTTCATTTGCCAAATCAATATTTACCCGCCACCAACGTCATGGTTTACAAAATGCCGACGATGGATTAGCAGCCAATAAACGCAAGGCAGTTCTGTTTTTGCCAAGTCAAACAAATGTTAAACGCCAGAGTCATCACCCTCTCTTCCTCGCTTTATAATTCACCACTTTGAATGGTCTCCAAAAAAAATGACTCCAAAGGCCAGAAA
Source organism: Encarsia formosa (assembly GCA_038277355.1). Lineage (NCBI taxonomy): Eukaryota > Metazoa > Arthropoda > Insecta > Hymenoptera > Aphelinidae > Encarsia > Encarsia formosa. Next base: position 33,649,382 of record CM076187.1, read on the forward strand.
AGATTGCGCTACGTGAATTAAACAAGGAATAATAGGAGATGCCTATCCACTTGTCCATTGCCCCAAATGTATTCATTCTATTATTGTTATTATTGTATTCTATTATTGTATTCTTGTATTCATTTTATTATTCACGTAACCGTCGGTCAACTTTTATTCCTCGCAGTCCAATAAACTCAAATCAGTGCAAGCGATTGAAACATCGAACTTACTTTGATATCTGTGTCTTTTGTGCCTCTTAGACAATGGAAAATCCTCATAACATTCTACCAGCTCTTCCTGTAAGGTTCAATTGCTTTATCGCAAGCACATTGACCTCTCAGGCAATGTCAGGCCTTGTAGTATAGGCTAGGTACACCGAGCAGCCTATTGCTTTACTGAATGGTACATTTGGAGTTATTGAGACTGTAGAGTCATCAAACTCCTCAAGTTATCTTAGCTCAAGAGACCTCAACTCCTGATTAGTTACTTTCCTCGTTATTGTTGGTGTGTCATGAGAAGTACAATCACTCAGATTGAACTTCTCAAGGTTCTTGCCTATTCAGTTTATTAGGGCTATACTCATAAGCCTCTTTTTACAAACTCGAGTGATTTTAGTTTTTCAGAAAGACATCTGGCTCTCCAGAGTCCTTCATCCTAAACATAGCACTCAAACTCAACTCAACCTCACTCAGTTTTTGCTCAACGTTGCTCTCAATGAGCATTTCATTGACATAAAGTACGATGAGAGCAAGTATGGTTTGATAAATCCAAGAAAATAGACAAGATTTATTAAGATTTAATGTCATGACTGAAACCAAGTTTCAATATCTCGACATTAACTTTCTCACTCTACCTCCTGGGACTTGTTTTTAACTCATACAGAGATTTCCTCAGTTCACACACCACGTTAGCTCTCATGGCGTCTTCACACAAGCATCCATCAGGAAGCGTCGTCCTCAAGCTCATCATTCAGAAGGCTATCTTGACATCCATCTGACAAGCGTGTAATTCAGTTTGTTATACTCAGACAACGCAGCCCGGACCAAGATAATTTCGAGACAGGAGCGTATGTCTCACTCAACTCGTACTCTCTCAGAAATTCGCTCTCAATCTCAGACCTGTAAACCAAATCTCACACATTGTTTTCGATCATCGAACTCAGTTGCTCTCTGATAGTAAGACGTTAGATCTTTGTTTGTACTGGCTAACAATACTAACTTTAACTCATCCTCAAGATCCAACTCTTCCTCTAAAAACTCTAAAAGTTAATTTTTTTATTAAATCTCACATTTCTGGAGATAATAAATTGTAGTGTGGGTAGGTGCCATTAAACATAGCAATTAGTCCTGCAGCAGACAAAAACAACTTTAATTGCTCTTGGTGGAAACTCAAACTCAAACCTCTCTCGTGGTGTTCTGTTATATTCATCAACAGCTACCTCAGCTGCCTGAAACCACATACTCATAGGTCACCAGAGTCTAACTTTAAAGCACTTTTTGTTCTGCAAAGTCTGAATAAAACTCTTGGCTATGACGTTCTTAGCGTATTGTGTTCACGTGTAAAGTCGCTATCCGCTCACTCATCATCAACTCTTTGAATTTACCCTTAAACTCAGTTCCTCTATCAGCTCTTATGAAACATGCACTCCTACTTTCACCTACATGATTACTCGTAATTCTCAAAAATCTCTCAAGACTCATTCCGGAATTGCTCTTATACTTTACAGAATAAGTTTTAGCAAACTTGGAATAATGGTTAAGACCTCATGACTGCACAGGTGTCACAAGGGTACAAAGCCGATTTTGTCTAACCCATGGTGTTCGTGCAAATCAACTTTGATGCCTTCCAGCTCTAATTCTAACCTCGCCAATCCTCCCGTTGTCTATCTTGAAGCTGATGAAAATATCTCCGGTGGTTCTCTTGCCCTCGTACCTCGTGCTTTCAGCGGTCCTCCTGTCCTCGTCAACAGAACGACAAAGTTACCTCCTCTAGTGCCAGCTGATAAAACCATCCCTTTTTTTTCGAATAAAAAATACAAATCCTCAGATTTTATCACTACAGCACAAACATAGAACGTAAAAAAACGAGCTGCAGTAGTAAGTGCAGCAAAACCACGGGTGCGAGTTAACCAACTTTTTCCTAACCTCCCGTCGCGTGCCCAAAAGTACACAGAATGACCTGTAAGAAGTCGATAAATTAAGGCACGGGGAGGTAAGGGGTTAACACAATAAAGCTACTGAAGTCTTGGTAAGCTCATATTTATTCTTTAAACTTTTCCTCTGGGACAGCGATCCCTGCACACGCATGAGCCTTGGCGGCCATACTCGAACTGCTCTTTGCGGGCTGAGGCTTACCGAGCGCCTGCGGCGTCATCAAGATATAACAATCTTTGGTTATCTAACTTGGTGCCCTAGGAGTTGACCAGAAGCCTCTCTTCCGTTAATCTAATAAGGTCTAATCTAGGTCAAGAGCGGCGGCTACGGGTTCCAGGAGTAGTCGACTCGTAAACCAGGTAAAAGATCCCACAGCAGTCAAGATTAACATCAAACAAGTCAAACTTAATTATATAAAATTCAAATATTTAAGATACATTTTTAATAAGTGCAAAATATATAAAAACTTTTTTGTTATATCTTTTTGAATCTTTTATTTTTATTAATATACCCTCTGAAATGCATTTGTTAGCCCGAATTCGTAAAAACAAGTTTGAACCAGCACTACCTGGGATGAAAACGAGTTGATCCTTCATCACAACCAAGCTTATATATTCTTAAGCTTTCATTTAACTTCCATCCAAAGTTCCAAATATGATATACGTTTTTTTTTTTTTTTAAATGAAACACTTGTAACGGGGTATTTCTTATGAAAAGGGCCTCCCTTAAATAAGTAACGGAGTTTCCCGGGCCCTCCCATTACAAGGAAAGATTTACACAAAAAAACTCTCAGGGAAAACTCATTAAACTCCGGGGTAGGGTTCCCGCGAAAAGAAAAACCTCCGGGACTGGTCGGTGAGCTAGAGGAAGAAGAAATAAATTATTGCAAAATCTCGGTTGAAATCGATTTTATTCTTGTCTACAAAAAAATCAAGTCTACAATTACAAAAAAATAAATTTTAATTTGAGAAATAGACAAAAACTATAAAGTAGTCTACAAAATGGCGGGTAACGACGCCGCGCCAAGAAAATCTCGGTCGGATTTATATAAAGACACCTTCTATAATATACAAACAAAAAATTTCATTTAGCATACCGATATCCTAAAATCCCAGAAAAAACATGCTTTATAAAATCTTATTAAATAGTACAAAAAATCTGACGTTTACCAAAATTTTCACTTATTATCTGATGCCAAAATGGCTACTCTCTGATTTTTCCAACTCTCAATAAAAGTAAATTAACCCAAGTTTTCTTGATTTCTTCTACTACCTGGCTGTAAATAAAAGAAAAAAAAAATGTCTGCAAACTCAAAAAAAACTACTGGGTAGAGGAAAACAAGAGGAAAAAAAAGTCTACAACTTAGAATCTGAGAAAAGATTAACACTCTCAAAAATACAACCTCACACCTTGGCTACTGAGAACAGAGTGACGCTTCCCCGCGTCTCTCTGACTCAACTTCCTTCCTCACCATCCCTTCCCAATAGTCTCATCCAATCAACACTAATCTATTTCATCAAGTTTCATTCACACTTGAGAAACAGCAATGTGTCCACCAATCACATACATTCACGCCATAATATCCAATCACACTCACGTCTACAAAGTTCCGGTGGCGATCGCCACGCCACCTATACTACGCGCGAACATTCAAAAGAAAAGAAAAAAAAAATAACGCACACGAGACACTCACAGCTCTAAATCTGTCTCTCGCGCACATACTCTCTCTCTCGTTCTTTCCTACACGCACACATTGTCCACGCCACGTAAAACTACAAAAAAAATAAAGCTTCACTCACGCCCGCGTCTACTGTGTTGAGTGTGCGCGCACGCGCCTGCCGACGCAGTTGCGTCGTCTGCTGACACGTGCCGCGCACCTCCTCCGTCGTCGGAAACTCCCGGACGGAGAACCGGGACCTGTTTGCGGTGTGTGTATGTGTACGCGCGCGCCCTAGGCCACGATAGCCTTTCCGGATGGTGGTTATGTGTGTGTGTGTGTGTGTGTCGTGGGCCCGCGCTGCTGTGGCAGCATTCAGCCGACGGCGGCCGTCGCCACGTGGTCGGCCTCAGCTGCGCGTTAACGTGGCATGGTCATCACCTGGGAAAAGTAAACAAACAACTTATTTTTTTCACTGTTTCCCAGGTGACTTGACCCTGCCAGGTAAGAAAAATAATTTACGAGGGATTCACTCCCTCGCAACTCCCCCCTGCCAAGCCGAAACATAGCCGTTATGTTTCGCCTGACAAAACACCTGGCAATGTCCATGTCACCTCTGGAAACAATAAACAACAAGATTGGTGGTATACTCACTGCTCAGTCTACCCAATTTTCCTCATAATGGTCTACTCGTCTATAGTCCAGTCGTCTACATTTCGTCTACAAGTCAGTCGTCTACACAACAAAAAAAATAACACCAAAAAAAAAATAATAAAAAAAATAAATAAAATAATATAATATAAAGTCCACACAAAAAAATTTTATTCGAGTCACCGACGTTTCAGTCGCTCGTTCTCCCGTCATATTTGACGAATAACCTCGGGTCTGACATCGTCCGGGAGCCGTTGAGCCATGAGTAAAATCTCCATGGCTCTCAGCACTCTCGGCTCCAACGAATTCATCGGCTCCAGGCGATGCCAGACCGATGCGTCAACAAGATTGGTCGGAGAAGGAGCGACCGGAACCCCGACGACCTCCACAAGCTCGTTCCCACCGTTGTCCCGGGCGCGTTTCCCCGATACCGTTCCTCCCACCGCTGGCCCCGAACCCAATGTGTCCCCCCCGGAGACAACCCTGGTCGCAGGATTTGGCGTATCCCACCAAGTCCTTCTTCTGGCTCGGGACATGGCCGCAAACTGTTCGACGGGAAGGACCGCTCTCGCTTCGTTGCGTTCCCGATTACGCAGGCGCAATCGGTACGCTGAACTACAACGAGGGCACTCCTCCACTCGAACACCCCTGCAACCGCAGTTGTCACAGAAAGGCCTCACGAGGTAGCGGGGGCAATGGCGAGTCTCGTGGCTCAGAGACCAGCACCCGAAACAACAATTGGGGCGTGGGTCTATGTGGGGGTCTGTGGCCACTTCAGCTAGGCCCCCAAACAATCGACCCTCGAGCTTGGCTGGAAGGCCTCGATTATAAGCTTGAGGTATCCAGGGGGGTTTGGACCGTCAACGTCCGTCCGAGTAGGAGCTCTAGTCGACTCCGCGGTCTCCAAGGCAGTCGAAACTGGCACGGAGGTCGCAGGAGCGACCAGACTCGAACCTAGAACGGTACTTTTGACGGACCCCCGCACACTGTTTTGAGAAAAGGTACCAACTCTCAAAAATGTGCGATAGCACATAGTTGATCGATGAGTTACCACTTTGGTCTATTTTTCTTCCTTAGGTCGAGAATAATCGAGATCTGTTTCCCCCGAGTATCAGATTAACGATTGTAGGGTAGTTCCACGGGGTTTTAGGGGGCTTAATTTTTCAAAAATTTTTAATGACTGCAAGTGATTAGTTATAAAATTAACCCTTTTGCCACCCACAAAATCACTTTTTAGGGGTAGTTTTTAGAAAATAATGTAAAATTACACTAGAACAATTAATTAAAAAAAAAAAAAAAGTAACAAATAATAATTTTTTCCATGTAATAATTCATGAAAATCATCGCAAAACCATGAATTTACGGTTTTTTACCATTTCAGCCCCCTAAAACCCTCTGGAACTACCCTACAATCGTTCATCTGATACACGGGGGAAACGGATCTCGATTCTTCTCGACCTAAGGAAGAAAAATCGATCAAAGTGGTAACTCATCGATCAACTATGTGCAATCGCACATTTTTGAGAGTTGGTACCTTTTCTCAGAACAGTGTGCCCCGCCCCACGGGAACCCGGGGCTGTCCGTCCGTGATCATCGGGGTCACCTCTACGGTTGGTACGATCACTGGGGGAGGAGCGCGAGTTGGAGAGTGGCGGGGAGAAGGGTAGGACCCCCTCGAGACGTAATCGTCTAGTGTGGGGTGTCGTCGGGGGTTGTTCTTCTTCTTCTTCTTCCTTCGCGGCGCCGTCTCTTCCATAGCCGGTGACATTCTACGATGAGCATGATGTACCGGCACTGCTCCTTCCGTTAGTTCTATCTGATGTTGCGTGACAGTAGTGAAACCCTGCAATTCTCCCGGCGGAGACAAAATTTCCTTGGCTAGATCTTCTATCTGCTGTTTCTCTTCTGGTGTTTCCTTCACCTCTGCACATTCTGCAATTAGAGTTTCACGACTCTCTCCATCAGCCTTTGTGAATTTGTGACAAACTCCACTAGAACAACTCTTCCATGTACCAGCCGCGTAATCATAACGAATCTCAAAGGCTTGAATGAAATCTTGGCCCAAGATGATGTCATTGGTGATACCTTTCACCGCTCTGGGTGAAATTTTCTCTATCCTGCCATCTATATTTATCTTCAGATCTAACTGACCCAACACTGTGAGGTAGTCATTACCCACCTGTTTGAGACTTGTACTGCAAGGTTGTAGTTCCATTTGGAAATGCTTGGCTACCGACTCCCCCACAATAGACACCGTGGCACCAGTGTCGTGTAAAGCTTGGAATGGTTTCCCATCCAACAAAATCTTGAAGAAAAACCTATTGTCTCTTACCAGACCACTCACTTCATCGTCTACTTCCTCAACTGGGCCTCGCACAGTTCCACCCCCCCCCCCCCTCCCTTGACGTGAACTAGTCTGAAAACCTTCAGCATGTTCACTCACATTTTCAGTAGGGGCTTTATAAAACCTTCGTTTCGGAGACCAGTCGATTTGCTCCACGAATTTCAGCATGGCAGCATTTATCTGTGTCAGTTTTTCATCACTTATATCATCCCCACTTGCCAACCTTTCAATCAACTGTCCTATCTCTTCCTCATTAACCTCTTTATCACCTTCCCTCCCCTCGTCTACCTTTTCCACCTCACCCAGTTGTCTACACTCAACGCCGATTTCACCATTAATTTCACCAGCTTTTTCACCTGTAGTTACTTTTGTCTTGTTTACTCGGTAGCTAATACTTTCGTTTACCTCCCTGTATACGATTTCTGTAGGCTTTTCACAAAACTTTTCACTTGTAGTTACTCCAGACCTCGTTACTCTACTGCCAATACTCATGTCTACACCCTTGTCTACATTTTCTTTGGCATTTTCACAGTTCCTTTCACTTTCGGTTACACCTGCTTCTGCTACTTTATACATATAATTACCTTCTTTATGCATTGGTGTTAATTTTTCCTCACTCAATTTTATCACACTCTTATTTTTAGAAATTGCTCCTGTCTTCCTGGCTTTAAAATCATTCACCACTTTCCAAACCTCCCATTTTTCACTCTCATCACTCTGACTTCCTGTCTCCCTAAACTCCTCTACCTCCTCACTTTCCTCCCCATCCATCCAATCTTCTTCCCACATCTCTTCCACCTGTTGTTCCACACCCATCTTTCTGTCTACCTCATTACTGATGTCTACTGTTGTTGTGGCTCCTGTTTGTTATTTGGGAGTGTTGGGCCACCTGACGCTCCCGCCTTGGCGTTTCCCAGCAAGGCTAAAAACTTTTAACAATTTCCACAATTTCTCACTGTTACACCCTTTGCCCCACAAACTTGACAACTCGTTGCCTGGGCAATCCATGGGCAACTATTTGCAAAATGTCCAGTCTGTCTGCATTCATAGCAGCATAGATCTGGGCATTCCCAAATCCAATGACCAGGTCCTCCACAATTACGACAGTTGCCCATTGGTCTTCCTTCACCTTGAGTCTGTTGTTGTCGTAATTGTTGTTGTTGATTTGGTGGCCTCATTTGTTGTTATCTATTTCCGTTTTGTTGGATAAAATGGTTGTTCGGCCAGCTATTTTGATTGTTGACGTTGTCCTGTCTATTTTGCCAGTTTGGTTGTTTACCTAACTGGTTACTTTGCACCTGATAACCTGCTACTTCATTTTTCTGACTTTGAATTGGACTGTCCATTTATGTCCATATTTTGAATTGGACTGTACATTTTTATTCTTCTTATTTTTCTTTTTCGCACTCTTCACTTCGTCACTAACCACCGCCACTTCATTTACTGCAGCCACTTTGCTTTTTGTGCTCGTAAATGCTGCAATAGGTATCCTGCATTTGTCCTTGGTCGGTGGTCCTACAAATCTGTCACAATCCTCCTTCTGTCTCTCATATTTTCTTCCGTAGTGTTCCAAATCGTCTACCGTGACTACTCTTTTGTTATCCAAGTACCACTTGTATTCAGGCTGCAACCCTCTTCTTATTATGTCTATCCGTTCATCTTCCTCCAGAGGACGCTTTAAATATTTAAATAGGACTCCCAGACAAGTTATGTAATTTGAGATTGTTTCTCCTTTGTCTTGAGTCCTATTTCTTATCTCATCCATGACCTCATACTGTGAGTATTGGCCAATAAAGTTTCTCTGGAACGCCTTTTTAAACTCACGCCACGTTTCATCGTACCACGTACCATCTCAGGGCCCGATCTTCAATCACACTCGCCACTGCGCTTATTATTTGAGTGTCCGACATGTTACTATTCCGTCTACACCTGTCTAGCTTGTTAAGGAATTGTTCTGGGTTTTCTTTCCCCTCATCCCCTGAGAATTTTGAATTCCAATCTTTTAAAATTCTCACACAATTGATATTGCCAGACTGTGTGTACCCGTGTCTACGATGTCTTAAGGGTGATCGGCTGTCTGACGATGAACTGCTGCGATTTCGTCTTGAGAAGTGTCTATATTCTCTTGAACTGGATCTACCGCGATTATTTCATCTACGTCTACTATGTTCTCTATCACATCTATGGCCTCGGATCCACGACCCCTGATGACGTTCCTCAGATGAAGAATACGATCGGTGTCGATGGCCTCGCAGTCTACAATTGACTCTTCTATGACTCCGTTCTCGTGACGATGAATCCCTTCTCCTACGAGACGGGGATCCATGACGATTGCGTCGAGTTACGGAATTTCTTAGTTTACTACCATGTGAATGTCCATGATGTAGTTCTTTGGACATCGATCTTTGATATTTCCTTTCTAGAGAACTGTGATCAAGTTCCCGAGATTTAACGTTGACTTGACGTCTTTCCCGTGATGTAGATTTATATCTCTTATGACCTGGTTTCGATTTGGAGTGGTTTTCCCTTGATGAGGATCTATAACGTTCTTCACGATGATGAGACGGCTCATTCTTTCTACCACGATGAACCTTGTTTGACTTGTTACTCTCGTGCTGTCTAGTTATCTCATCGTCGTTTGTATCGCTACCACTACTTGTATATATCGTTTGTTTTGCTTTCTTTCATTGTCCAGTTTCTTTTCTAGCTTTTTCATTTCTTCCTGTCTTCCTTCTGTTTTCCTGTTCTTAGAACTTCTCTTGACTTGCCGTTTTCTACGTAGTTCTATCTTACTATCATCCGAATCTCCACTCTCATAGTTTTTCTCTGACTCATTACCATATCCACCAATCAATCTACTCTCTTCTATTGTTCGGTCCATTAACCTTTCCATGTGTCTATTCGTGTCTACTTCTTGTTTTCTCAAACCTAAGTTTAATTGTTTGTTTTCCCCTGCTGAGTGGACACCATGTGAAGGAGACATAAACAAGTTTTCCATTTCCAGAGGTGGTTGAATTATGGTTTTTCTCAAACCCGTTTCATTTATTTTCTTGTTTATGCCATCGTTCTCTGGATTTGAATAACTTGTCTTTGTTTCTTGTTCTTCATTGTTAGGTGTCTCATTCACTACTGACTGTTCCTGTGTCCTCACCACATACATTTTCCTTTCTTTCTTTCCTTTCACTGTCTACAATAAATCTTGAATCTGAGAAACAACAAAAAAAATATTTCATGTCTACACTTAATCTTGAACCTGAAAAGAAAAAAAAATTCGCTGTCTAGTATACTCTTGAACCTGAAAAGAAAATGTTACTATTTTTAATTCTCTTCAACCACAAAAAAAAATTTAATAATCACTGTCTACAATACTCTTGAACAAGTCCAACTTTTCGAAATTTTTCAATGTTCCACCTATGAAAAATTCTACTAAGTCCAACTTTCATGAAAGAAAAAAAAAAAAATCTTTAAGTTCTATCACCGAGAAAAGAAAAAAAAATTCTCTAAGTTCAATCACTGAAAAATTTTTTTTTTTTTTAAGTCCCACTTTCCGAATTATTCTAAGTTCCTAACCTGTCTACAAAATTTTTCCAAGTTCACTTTCCGAAATTTTTTCTAAATGCCAGTTCACACAAAAAAAAACTCTAAGTCCCAATCTCGAAAAATTTTCCTAACTCCTTTGTTCTCAAAAGAAAGAAAAAAAAAATGATAAAAATACTCTCAATCAAAACCAAAAAAAAAAAAATTTCAACCATAAAGAAATAAAATATTTCTTCTCTGCTCACCACCTTTCCGCAGTTAAATTTTTATTTTAAAAAATTAACAAAAAAAAAAAATATGTTCGGGCGCCATTTGTAATGGGGTATTTCTTAAGAAAAGGGCCTCCCTTAAGGGGGTATATATACCAAAAAAAAAAAAACTCAGAAAAAATTGTGTAAGTTTTTTAAAAATGATTTATTTAAAAAGATATTTTTTTTCCATAATATACCACAATTTTTAAGAAAATAAGATGGATAGCCGTCAGCCGAGACTAAAAAACTACCCTTTAAATCTTTCAATGCCCGGTGTATATCATCATCACTAATTTCAAACGTATCAACAAATCCATCAGACTGGTAAATGTTCCCAACATTTTCAACATCAGGAGAATAAACTGACTTAAAATGCTCAGCAAAAAGTTCACTAATACCAACAGGATCATTTGCTGATTTACCATCAAGAAACATAGAATTTGAAAATTCATTCGATTTGTTTAGTTTATTAATATAATTCCAAAAATTCTTGATATTCTTAACAGATCTTACTTCAATTTTATCAAAATAACAATTCCTATCTAACTGAGATTGCCGAATACATTGAGCTCTAAGTTTTTTAAATAAAATTTTATCTTCATTATGTCCAGTTTGCAACCAGATCTTATGAGATTTCTTTTTGCTAATAATAAGCCCAATAAGCTTGTCCGAGTACCACTCAGGATATGAATTATCAACAGACCTGGATCTAGGAAAATTACCAACACACGAGCAATCCAAAATTTCATAAAATCTGTTTGCAGCACCTTCCATGTCAAGATCGGATAAACAATCATCCCAATTTATGTCATTCAGTGAATTAACAATGCTAGCATAGTCAGCCTTCCTAAAGTTTAGTTTACATGGATTTAGTTTAACTGTATTTAACAATTTGGTAGGTAATTGAATAAAAATAGGAAAATGATTACGTTCTTCAATGTTGACCAAGGACTCAGTAGACGGTATAATTTCATGATGTCCAGTGTTAGAGCTGAAGAGAAGATCCAAAGTATAACCTTTCCGATTGTGAACAGGATACAGTTGAGAAAAACCATCTCCACCGAAGAAGTTAAGGGTGGCTTCAACATTTTTTCTAATTAAATTAGAGTTACCATTATAGGATGCCAATAAAACAGAATCAGATGACCAGGTTGTATCAGGAAGATTATAATCACCAACAATCAAAAAATCATGACTAGTATAAATTGATTTCAAATAATTAATAGTATCACAGTGTTGAGTGTAATTATGAGTTTCACTGGCAGGAGGTATGTAAACACCACCAAGAATAAAATGAAAATTTTGATGGTTTATTTCAACAAATAACTGTTCAGTTGAAGAGTTTGGATCAGGCTGGAGTGAAATAAGTTTAGACGAGATAAGATTTGAAATAGCTATCAGTATACCACCACCAGCAGGTGAATTTGCATATGTGTGTCTATCAAGTCTGTAAACATCATAACCTATCAGACCAAGTTCACCATTACTGATGTCACAATGAAGAGATGTTTCAGTCAATATAATAATCTGAGGTGTAGGTGTAATAATATGGATATTGTTTCTAACTTCAGCTAATTTGGTCCTTACACCATTTACATTTTGATAATATAATGTAATAGTTGATGATGTTGAAATTTCTCAAAGATTTAAAATATCAGAATTATTATTTGGTTTTATTTTCTTTGCAACCAAAATAGGAGACCCATTTTGAAAAATAACAGTTTTTTGATCATTATTCGGATGCAAGGAATTGTATTCATCAGCTTGCTTTTTCAAAATTTTATATTGATATCTTTGTTGTCTATGTAGCTAGTATGATCTTCATTAACTTTAACCTCATTCTGAATTTTTCTCCAGTTTTTTAATATTTCAACAGCATCATTTCTATCACCACAAATCAATTTTATACTACTTGATTCCTCAGATAATCTAGATTTCAATCTAAAAAATTTAGCAGTCTTCAAGTCAGTATTATTCAGTTTAATATGAGATAAAGCATCAATAATCTTATTGCGATCAAGATCAATTTGATTGTCACCACTGGATACAGGAATATTATGTAGAATAATATTGTTTTTGTTTCTTTTTTTAACCTCAAATTCCATCATCATTTCATGAATTTTGTTATAAGAATTATTATTGTCACCAGAAGAGGAGTTAATGTTAGAGTTTACGAATGAAGCACTTGTATTAATTTCATCACTTAATTCATTTAATTTTGAAGTTGAGTTTGAGTTAGACATTTTCAAGTTGTTTAATCCAGTGACCAATTCATCAATTCTATTGTTTAATTTCAAGTCTAAATCACTAATTTTATTATGAATATCACTTGTATTTTCATCAAAAGTTGATTTAGAAACAAAGTTGTTATGTACATCAGATTTCAGAGACTCAAGTTTGTTGTCAAAGTCCAATTTTAAATTATCCATCTTCTTATCTAATTTATTAATGAAGTTTGAGTTAGCTTCATTACCTTGCAAGATTTTATCAAGCTTATTGTTTGCTGTATCACCTTGAACACCTTGACTTGAAGAAAGTTTGGTAAATTTATCACTTAATGCGACAAATGCAGATTTAAGGTCAAAAAGTTCAGTAGGAGTATTTTCAGCAACACAGTATTTGCATTTGAAAAACATGGATTGGCAGATTTAGTCTCCATACATCTGATTTCAGTAGCCGTAGCCTCAGTGCATTTAGTAGTTCCATGAAAATAATTATTGCATCCTTTACAGCAAACAATAGGCACTATTGGATCCGTAAAACTTTTCTGAAATGAAAAACAAGTCGACATACTGGATATAAAACAGAAAAGCCAAACACAAACACTGAAGTGAGAAGTTCTAACCTCAAAGATAGAGTGAAAAACAAAAAATTGAAATATAAATCTATTAACGAGAGTTTTTAAGACAAACTAAGATTTATAAAATGAAAAAATAATATTTCAATATAAGTTTAACAATAACAAAATTTTAGGTATATATTTTAAATGTTTTTTGACTCAATTTGAGCAGAGTAAAAAATTTTAGGTGCTAACTCATGCAAAGCAGACGACTATATGAAATAATTGAAAAATTGTTAACTTTACGTATATTGAAGGTGATTCAACATAATATTATCATCTTTTAGAAGAGAAATTATTTTTAAATAATAAGTAATTCGGCCTCAAGTCGTCCGTAATAAATTTTTTGATTTCACTTCTTTCATTAATTCATTCGCAGCTGAAAAAATCCTCATGGAAATCCGTGCTGAAATCCGCACGGATTATCGGTACGGAAATTTGGCACCGATATCCGTACGGATTTCCACACCGAAATCCGTACGGATTTTTTTTTTTTTTTTATAAATTAAAAATTTTTTATCAGGGAGGCGCTACAATAGGTTTTCTGGACGATCTGGACGTCTGGGCGTCTGAACTCTGGACTAGCAAAAGAAAAAGAAATCTACTTAAAAGGTCTTTTGACACTAACGATCAATATCTAAGTTATATAAATAAATTTCCTCCCTACAACATATACTTATTACCTAGTAATACTATTATAGGGATAATTTTTTTTCTCTCTATCTTCTGCTAGTCCAGACGTACAGATCGTCCAGATCGTCCAGAAAACCTATTGTAGCGCCTCCCTCACTACACAATAAATTTTTTGTTTTTCAAGTTTTTATAAATGATATAAATGAAATTTTTAAACAAAAAATATACAGTATATAATTTTTATAAATTATTAAAAAAGATATTTTTTTTTTTTCAATACAATATTATCATTGTTATTGTTTCGTCGCAAAAATAAATAAAATTATTTTCATGACAATTTTTTACGTATATATATATATTTTTTTTAAATAATTTTTGAATCAACAATATAATATATTTCTTAGCATGTTATCTGTATTATATGTGTTTTCAATCATTGATTTCAATTATTATTATTTTTTTTTCATTACTATTATTTTTAAGTATTACTATTATTTAAATATTTTGAAGTATAATATACTGAAAAAATTAGTAATTTACGCAAGCTTTTCAAGTAAAAAAATTTATCTTATTTTTTAACATGTGATTTCTGTTATATGATATAGTAATTTTATCGATGTATGACAAAAAGATTTTAGTATATGAGTATATATACAGTTAGTTGCAGAAAGTTTCTAGCAAAACAATAGTTGCTCTTTTTCTGTTTTTAGTGAGTCCAGAATAACCAAATTTATTCTATTAATTTTTGAAGCAGTTTATTATGCTATTGCTACTATTTTTTTTACTAATTAACACAACTTTTGACTAAATAAACAAAATTATAATTTTTTAGATAAGCAACAACACTACATTATAATATTGTAAATATTGATGTCAGGACTATATTTAAAAGCTACGAAAGAGCAGAAAAAGAATTAATTCCTCACTTACTAATTTAAATTACTTCACTTTTCAACTTAAAATTTGCTAATTAAAATTGAAACAACACTTTGAAAAGAAATTTGTGATCAAGTGTCAACAGCGAATACTTTTATCTTTACTGTTGATCTTTAATAATAATCTTCAGAATATTCAGCAAAGGAATTGTAGTGTTGACACACAAGTCCACTCCTAACACCAAGTGTTATCGGCCCAAGACTGAAAAAAGAATTAAAAATTGCACAAAGTTTCAGGTCTTATATTTTACTACTAAATGAATTGAAGCAAATAGTAAGGTGAGCATAAACTTATCTAATGATGATGAATTCATTTGTAATTACCAATAATTTCTTCATTGGTGCAATTGAGTTTCATACTAAATCACTTTAAATTATACTTGGTTTCAATTTTGTAAATATTTATTGACAGGCGAAAAACTTTTACTTTTGTTTAATCAAAAGTTCACCGTTTCTATTCTCTATAAACGTACCAAAATCACGTAGCGGGTGTCTGCTGTTGTCTACTCGGCGGGAACAACAGTCAATAAAGGTTTAGTAGGCACGCTTAGGGCCCGCTCATCGATTTCACGTTATTTTTAAACGCAATGCTAATGCTGAAAGCTAACTTCACGTTACATCTACGATAAGTCTCTTGATCGATGAGCGGGTCCTAAGCGTACCTACTAAACCTTTATTGACTGTTGTTCCCGCCGAGTAGACAATAGCAGACACCCGCTACGCGATTTTACTTAGTATCTACTTTTATAGAGAATAGAGACGATGAACTTTTGATTAAACAAAAGTAAAAGTTTTTCGCCTGTCAATAAATATTTACAAAATTGAAACCAAGTATAATTTCCTAGGTACCTAGGTTTAACTTGCCTCGATAAATACTCTATAACACCTCTTAAAGTCATTTCCGCAGAAATTGTCCCTAACTCTCGAAGATGACCTCCAGGTTCCCTAGGTACACTCGTCATCGTCGACCTGGCTCTCCAGGTTCAAACTTCTTCCTCATATGCTCTCAAACACCCCCGAAATCTATCCTAAGTCATATCCCAAGAATTCGACCCGAATTCTCGGAGATGACCCCCAGGTACCCCGGGTACCCCTATCATCGGTGACCTTGGTACTAATGTTCAAATTGCCTCGATAAATACTCTATATTACCTCTTAAAGTCATTTCCGCAGAAATTGTCCCTAACTCTCGAAGATGACCTCCAGGTTCCCTAGGTACACTCGTCATCGTCGACCTGACTCTCCAGGTTCAAACTTCTTCCTCATATGCTCTAAAACACCCCCGAAATCTATCCTAAGTCATATCCCAAGAATTCGACCCGAATTCTCGGAGATGACTCCCAGGTACCCCGGGTACCCCTATCATCAGTGACCTTGGTACTTTGGTTCAAATTGCCTCGATAAATACTCTAGAACTTTCCTCAAAGTCATCCCCGAAAAATTTAGCCCAAATTCTCGGAGATGACTCCCTCAGGTACCCCCGTCATCGGCGACCTGGAGGTCCAGGTCGATAAGTGACTACGGATTCATGTATTGTCATCCGAACCTAGACCCTCTGCAAAATTTCAGACCTCCAGGTCTTACAAGCTCCAAGTTCTAGAGCTTGGCAGTTTTGAACGTACGACGACAACGACGAAACATTGTGAGTTAAAGAAAAGCACGTAAAATAAAAAAAAAACAATTTTTTTGATTATTTATGACATAAGAGGCTATAAAATCATTAAAAAATTAACTATATCCATATTTTATTCCTTTTTATAATCATCTACTTGAAAATAACGTTACGTGTGCCACACGTATGGACATTCAACAGGGCATGTTAAAAAATAAGATAAATTTTTTTACTTGAAAAGCTTGCGTAAATTACTAATTTTTTCAGTATATTATACTTCAAAATATTTAAATAATAGTAATACTTAAAAATAATAGTAATGAAAAAAAAAAAAAAAATTGAAATCAATGATTGAAAACAAATATAATTCAGATAATATGCTAAGAAATATATTATATTGTTGATTCGAAAATTATTAAAAAAAATATATATATATACGTAAAAAATTGTCATGAAAATAATTTTATTTATTTTTGCGACGAAACAATAACAATGATAATATTGTATTCAAAAAAAAAATATCTTTTTTAGTAATTTATAAAAATTATATACTTCATATTTTTTGTTTAAAAATTTCATTTATATCATTTATAAAAACTTGAAAAACAAAAAATTTATTGTGTAATGATAAAAAAATTTTAATTTATAAAAAAAAAAAATACAAATCCGTACGGATATCAGTGCCAAATTTCCGTACCGATAATCCGTACGGATTTCTGCATGGATATCCGCACGGGGGCCTGATTGTCTAACTCGATACGTGCGTTTCACGCGTATCGAGTTAGACAATTAATTAATTAAAATTAATAACAATAAAATCAAGACAAATTTTTGGTAACTCAGGCCTCAGCACATTAATTACTGGCGATTTTAAAATTCTAATGAAGGTGCTTTTACAACTGATACCTTTGAAACAAACGATATACGCGCGTTTCACGCGTATCGAGTTAGACAATCAGGCCCCGGATGTCCGCGCGGATTTCAGCACGGATTTCCGTGAGGATTTTTTCAGCTGGGTTTTCAAAAAAAGATTATTATATTTAGCGTATAACTTTTTATTTAGACTCTTTTTAAAAAAACCAATCGCCGTAAATATTACTTTTTTAAAAGTATTTTTTAAAGATCATACTTAGCGTATAATTTTTTATTTAGATTCCTTTTTAAAAAACCAATCGCCGTAAATATTACTTTTTTAAAAGTATTTTTTAAATATTTTATTGCGTAAATTCGGTAAATAATTGAATGTATTTCCTTTTTGTCCGCAAGTTCAAAAAACCAAACTCCATAAATAAATCATTAATATTGTTGAAATATGTCTTAATAAATTATTTCACGAACTTAACAAATTCTAAATAATTTAACAATAACTAAGATATATTCAATTAACTAAGATATATTTAATTATTCTGATGTAAAACTAAGACATAAACCAGAACCTATAAAAGTCCTAGGGAAATCAATTTTATATGTAAAAAAAAAAAATTCAATTTAGTATTTACCTATTTTTTAAAGGTACATTGCATAACTTTATTTTAATGTAAATTTACATTGAAATGTAGCAAATACTCATTTGTAACCTTAAAATGATTAAAAAAAAGATAAAAACTTTCAATGATTGGTTCATGTTAACTTAGATATATCTAGTTCTTCTGCTTAAAATTACTTTTATATAATTTTATCATTATCCAGAACCCATAAAAATCATAGACATAATTTATTGTTATGAACTACTTTTGAATTCGTTTTGCATACATAATAGATGGACAAACTAAATCCACTTTAAAAATAATGGAGCAAATGCTCATCCGTACTTTAAAAATCCATGCCAAATAGAATTCATAATTTTTGGTCCACTGGATACCTAGACCCAAAACTATCTATTTCTATTGTACTTTTTAAGTCTTGTAAAAAAAAATTAACCAATTTTAAAATTTAAAATCACTTTGGCCGCATAACTTAAGCTTGCTTACAGAAAACATAAAAGATAAAAATTTTTAATAATTGATCCATGTTGACTTGGATACATCTAGTTCTTTAGGTTTAAATTTCTTTTATATAAATTTTATCATTAGTCAGAACACATAAAAATCATAGACATAATTTACTGTTATGAAGTACTTTTGAATTCATTTTGCATACATCATTGATGGACAAACTAAATCCACTTTGAAAATAATGAAGCAAATGCTCATCCGTACTTTAAAAATCCATGCCAAATAGAATTCATAATTTCTGGCCCACGGATACCTAGGCCCAAAACTATCTATTTCTTTTGTACTTCTTAATTAACCAATTTTAAAATGTAAAATCACTTTGGCCGCATAACTTAAGCTTGTATACAGACAATAAAAAAGATAAAAATTTTTAATAATTGATTCATGTTGACTTAAATATACTTATCATTAACACCCTGAGTGAATGTAACAGTAACAATCAAAATTAAAATTCATTGTCAGACATCAAGTTTATTTTAGAAAAAAGGTGGGATTACAAGACTTTCAGACAGCAAGTTTATTTTTGAAAAAGGGTAGGATTACAAAACTTTAACAGTTCAAGCATACATTTCTATGATGATTCTATGAAATTAAGCGATAATGCGTATGACAATGACATTATGTGCTGCAATCGCACCTTTTGCAATTTGCAAGTTGGGTGGATTATAAAAAAGTAATTTGCAAGTTCAACCTAACACACACACACACACACACACACAAACACACTCATTCAGAAAAAACTTTATTTTTAATATTGCCAATATGCACCTCCAGTCATCAGGTCCCCAACACAACCATAGCACAATTATTATCAACTCACAGGGCACACCACAATAATTGAAAAATCTTTGATGATGATGATCATAGAAAGACTGTAGAGATTATTTTTTTCATATTCTTTTATTGAAATTAAACAAATTAATAATTATAAATTCTACCACTTATTTAATATACAGTGGAACCCGCTTATTGGGGACACCGGTTAAAGGGGACAACCGCTTATTAGGGACAAAATGAGTTTCCCCGAATCAAATGTATCTAATGCGTACATTTTAAGAACGCTTAAATGGGACAAAAGATCGCTTAAACGGGACTAATTCAGATAGAAATTTTTTTTGATAAAAAAGCTGAGACTTTTTTTTATGCAAGGAGGCCATGAAGAAGCACCTACTGACAAATTGGATGCATGTCTCGATTTTGTAAACCAGATTAATATTAAAGAAATGAAACAAAGATCAATAACTGACTATTTCAACACTGGATGCTAATTTATTTCTAAATTCTCTTTGTACATGAATAAATATTTATTGTAACGTGAATTTTATCAAAGAGTTTTCTAATTTTGTAATTTGATGAAATTAATATAATAAATAAGGTATTTAAATAAATAACGTATTTAATCAGTTACATAAAACTTCTAAAAATCGCATTTTTTTCTTCAAAACGCTTAAAGGGGACACCCGCTTTAGTGGGACAAAAGAGGCTTCCCAAATGTGTCCCCAGTAAGTGGGTTCCACTGTATAATGAAAATAAGGGTCTTCAGTACTGTTTTTTCTATGACAATCAATTATTTATAAAAAAGTTATTGCTCATAACACATTACAAGCTGCTTTGCTCAGCGGCTCCGCAGTCACCCGTCAGCTGTAGTCAGCTCACGAGTCAGCTGTAGGGAGCTGCTAATTGATACAGCGCCACCAGTCGCCTCATGGCTACAGGCTCGGGCCTACATACCCCCGTCTGCCGCTGTAGCCAAGCAGTAAGAGTGAGACAGCAAAAATAGACACGCCCACCGCATACGTCACGTCCGGTTAAGTCGACAGAGAGTGCAGGAAGAGAGACCGGATGCTTGAAACTGAAATCGAATGTCCCCTGACTACCGTGAGCCAAAGGAAATCAGCGTTTCGAAAAATGAAACATTCATAACTTTTCAATGCGGGCTTTGTTCGGGATAATTTTTTTTTAAATTACTCAGGGAATCATCAGCTACGCGCGGGATGTATAATATAAATGAAATAATCATCCTAAAATAGTTTTTCTTTGAAGCGTCCTAACCTAAAACCAAAAATCAAAGTATATAAAACCCTGCAGGCTTTCACGGCAGTCGGTTTAAAAAAAACCAAATCGCCGTTAAAGCCCGATTGGGCTTTAGGATTTCAGACAATTTATTTATTTTTTTTTTTTTATTTTTTTTTTTTTATAATTAATTAAAGGGAATAAAATAAAAATTAAAAAATGATTTATTTATGAAAATTCAGTCTTTTTATTGATTATTTTTTAATAATTCAGAAATGCAGAAATCAAAAATTTTAAAACATTGTTGATAAACTAGTTGAAAAATCTTTTTGAAAATGATGGCTAATATCTTCAATAATATTGTGAACCCCTTGCGTAACATTGCTGCTTGAATCTGAAACAAAATAGGTTCAATATGTGGTTTACGAATAAAATCTGTATAATGAAACAAAAATCTGTGTGTACCATCATATATTATAGTTTGATCATAATTTTGATTCATATTAGTCACATCGCCTGAAAATAATGTTGTAAAACTTTAAATAATTTGTTTAAATTAATAGAATTTTTTTACAACAGCTACAATATGAATAAAAAATGATTTTTGTAAATGCTACTTACTTTCATCATCCATAAAAAATTGAGGATCAAAATATTGATCGAAGAGGCCTGCTTCTAAAAAATAGTATCATTTGATATTCAAAATTATTAGAAAACATGTTGTTTTTATTTGAAAGTTACTAACCATTTTCAACATAGTTTGCAACTGCAAAATGTTCTTTAAAATAATCCAGGGGATCTGAAAGTATGTAATTTATAAGTAAGTTTCTCATGTGTTTTCTAAATTAATGACAACTTCAAAGAAAAAAAAATATACACTTTCTACTGTATGGAAAACAGTAAACAGCAAAAGTTATGGTAAACTACTATTACAATTATAACTGTGAGCATAAACATAATTAAGATTAGATGATCAAAGAAGCTCTTACTTTGATTCAGGTCTGGGTCTTCAAGGCCTATTTCTGGAACTATAGAAAGTCCACTACCAAATCTCCCAAAAATGGCACAGACTCGTTCAGTGAACTCGTCTAATTGTACTGGATTATTTATATTACCAGTTTTTGCAGTAGCAACCAGATACTCAGCCATTTTAGCTTTAGCATCTAATCGCATATCTGACCATTTCTGTAAGAATAGTTGAAGTATTGATTGATACATTAATAAAACCGTCTTTAAAATTGAAAAAAAAAATACGTAATTGAATAGACTTACATTTTTATAATACTGGAGCGTATGTTGTGGTCCATATTGATTTAGAAATCCATGTAGATGAATCTATTTTTGTTTATGAATATCTAAACCTAAAGGCCCCTCGTCTGTGATCTACCTCTTAGCAAATTTTTCATCACCTTCCATAGTGGTAATAAGAATATTCCTTTGAGCTTCATTCCTACAATAAAGAGGTACATAAATGAAAACCAGAAACTACTAAAATACTTCAACTAATGTTGTAATTTTTAATGAAGAAAATATTTTGAATAAAACAAAATTTAAACTGTGTAGTCATAAGAAAATTTTCAAGTGAACTTTTCAAAATCTATTGACTGAAAAAATGAAAATGTTAAAAAACAATGGCAAATATTACAGAATTAATTATTTTAGGATACTGCACATAACCTACAACTACTGAACAGTGAAGCGACGGGTGATGAACTAAGTAAAAGCATCGCATGTAAACAGCAATATATATATTTACATAAAAGACAATTTTTTGAATAAAATATTACTTACAGCATCTCGTATGCAAAATATTAACACTATTTAAAAAAAAAAATTTCGTCATAGACAAAACTAAGCGCATGTTTATTTTTCTTCAATGTAGGTATAATGTGAAGGATGATACGGATTACGATTTACGGATGGTAATGACAAGGTTGCCACAGTAGAAAAAAAATAATTTGAAATTCAAATAGAAATTTTTTAAAATAAATTAGTTTGATTAACAAAAATTATTTACTGTTATGTTGTAGTCGTAAATATTTTTGAAAACTACTATACTATCATTCGATAGCGACTAAAGTATGAGCTGTTTATTTGTTAAATTATAATTGTACTATGTACGCGCTAGCAGTTATACTTGTTGGATGAAAAAGTGGGGGAAGCACGCATCGAGGCAAGTATTATACAGGGTGTTTCGATAACCTTTCACCAGAAGTACACTATGAGGTGTGTCATAAAAAGTTAAATAAGAAATAAAAAAAAAATTTTAGTTATGATGGTAAAATTCTTATTAATTTATCATAAACATTAACCAATCAGCGTGATTTATGCAAAATTGTAGGAGGGTCTAAATACTGAGAGGCGGAACTCTTTTTCCCGTGGTTGACCCTTCCTCAAGGAAAAACTTGCGTGGAAAAATTAGTTACTATGTCTGGAAAACATGTGGTGAGCACGTGTTAAATTCTGAAAAATTTTTTACAAAATATGAAAATGAATTTTTTTTTTTTTAAAGCATCATTTTCGTTGGATAACGACGATCCATAGCAAATTTGAATTACAGTTGTAGCTTGAAAATTGAGAAAATTAAGACGATTAATCACGTTGCGATTATTTCGTTTATAATTTTTATTCAATTCATAACTCAGCCATTTATGATCATACGATTACGATTCAAGTTTCTTTGGAATCGTCGTTTTGAGAAGAATGAGATTACCTTATTAAAAAATTTTCATCTTCAATTATTATAAAATTTAAAATTCTTGCTCTAATCCCTAAAACAAATAGAGCCCCCCCTTTCTTAGCTTTATCCAGAGCAGATCAGTGATGCAACGGGGGGCCCCCCCGGACAGACCCATGCTGACGCAGCCACCTGCGGCCCTGTCCCTTAGCGCTCAGGTAGTAAAACTCAAAATTAAACTTTTGTTTTGAATAAATAATTGATAAATTTTTAATTGCTTGATGTTTTCATCACCTCCCTACGATTTATAGGAAATTTGAATAATAGTTGTAGCTTGAAAATTGACAAAATTAAGACAATTAATCAGGTTGCAATTATTTCTTTGATATTTTTTATTTAACTTATGATATTGATGTTTATGATCGTACGATTACGATTTACATTTCTTAGGAATTGCCTTTTTGAGAAGAAATTAATTACATTTTCTAAAAATGTTAATTTCGATTTTTTATAAAAAGTTTTTTCTACCTAAAAGTTGTAAAACGATTAGGAGGATTTTTGGTAATAAATTTGAAGCTTAATATTTTGTGAATGTAGGGTCATTAAG
Organism: Encarsia formosa; assembly: GCA_038277355.1. NCBI lineage: Eukaryota > Metazoa > Arthropoda > Insecta > Hymenoptera > Aphelinidae > Encarsia > Encarsia formosa. The sequence continues at coordinate 33,673,267 of CM076187.1, forward strand.
AGAGACGCAATTAGTTGTAATCTCAAATGCAGATCAGGAATAAGAGGATTTATTTTCTTTTTCTTCTGAAAAAAAGGAGTTTCAAAAGTGAGAGAATTCTCGGTGTCTCATCCGAAAATTTTCATAAATACGATCGGTAAACATTTTTTTATTATTTTGAAGGGCCAGAATTTTCCCGAAGTTTTAACGCAGCTGTAAGCTTTGTAACGGCTAATTGCTTGGGTTATTTTTCTTTTAAATTTACTTTTCTTACTATTGCAATGTTTTTTGCTCAGTTTGTACAAAATTCTCTGAAAACAGCTCTTTACTCCACTAGCTCCGCAGTTCTTTTTCAACCATCAAGCAACGTTGTTCTTTTAGTCTAATTTTTTGAAGAGTTAAAATGGTTCATTATTTATTCCAAGATTATGTTCAAATGGTGGCATTGTATTTTGAAAATGGTCAGAATGCTAGGCTTGCAGCTTTAGCTTACGCAATTGCTAATTCCAATGCACAAAGAGTACCGGATAAAAATGTTATTCAAAATGCAGTTCGGCGCTTCCGTGATACAGGCAATGTAATGCCACGATACGAAGGTGGACGTCCTGGAATAACACCTGAAATTGAAGAAGATATCCTCGACCTATGTGAAGATGACCCCCGTACTAGTACGAGGAAAATATCTAGAGTGGTAGGCGTGGCTGCTTCATCAGTACATCGATGTTTGAAAAGATATAATAAGCATCCTTTTCATTTTACAAAAGTTCAAAAGCTTCTACCTCAAGATTTTATAACGCGAAGTAATTTTTGCACTAGAATTTTAAATCAACAAGCTGTTGATCCTACCTTTCTGCGTAGAATTTTTTGGACCGATGAGTGTACTTTCACAAAGGATGGATTATTTAATTCCCATAACTACCATTTTTGGGCTAATGAAAATCCTTACCTAACGTGGGATTCAAAATCTCAGCATCGTTTCAAAATCAATGTTTGGGCTGGATTGATCGACAACCAAGTGGTAAGAGTGAATTTTTTTTTTTTAATTATAATTTAAAGAAATTTTTTTCTCTTTTTTACTAAAACTTGGTAAAAACCAAAATAAATTTTAGGTTGGCCCAGTATTTTTACCAGATAATGTTAATGGTGAAAATTATTGGGAATTTCTTGTGTTGACATTGCCAGAATTGTTGGAAAATGCAATAAACAATTTGCCTGATGAGCTTCAAGACGAGCACATTATCTACATGCATGATGGATGCCCGGCCCATAGAGTGGGTATGTAACATAGAAGTGTTAAAAAAAGGTTTAACACAGAAGTGTTAAATCAAAATTTCAAATTATAAGTAATATGTTTGTATGTTAGAATTTTCGTTATTTTAATATTAAGTTTAGAATTTTTATCACAATATCTTGTATAGTGAAAACAAAATTTCATTACAATTATAAATTATTTAAACTGCTTTTATACAGTTTTGGCAATTATTAAAGAATTATAAAATGTTTAATATCTTTTAAATTTGAACTTGTATTGACAAAGTTGGTAATAACTTTAACTTCCCATATAATATTTAAATTTGAACTTGTATTGTCGAAGTCGGTAATAACTTCAACTTCGCATATTGTTTTAAGTTTTCAATTGCCGCGATTATATCTTTCTTATGACATCCAATGTAAACACGTGTGGATTAATTGCCTTAGTTTCAATATAATTAAGCATATTTAAATTTAAATGTTTGATAAAAATTTGTTCTCGTTATTAGGGTTGATAAGAGTATATTAGACATGAGCAGTAAAAAGTACGAAATATAAATATTTCAGTAATCATTAAGTTTATTATTAACTTGAGGTTAGGTTGAGTTTTTATCATATCACATCAATTCTCATCATATTTTTGATTTTTCAGCCCTAGAATGAATGAGAAGCAAAAAGAGGCTATGTTTCATTACATGGAGAAACATAGGGATTTCGCATTTAATAGGGTTTCTAAGGAAGAGAGAGACCTACACTCAGAAAATATGGCAGCAGAATTAAATCCTCTGGGGTCATGCTTCAAACAGCCACTAGACTGGAGAAAGGTCAGTTTAATTGAAAAATAATTATCGAAGTTTCATGTTACATAATTTCACTATTTTCCAGGGTATGAACAGAATGAAGCTGGATGTTGTGACAAGATACAAGGATCACAAAAAAGATGGAAGATTGAATCGGTTCCCTCCACTTGATTTTAAAATATTGAACTTTGTACAACAATACAAGGATCATTTTGAAAAAGTTGAAAAAACATTGCAGAAACCTGTTAAGAATGATAGCCAAGAAGATGACTTGAATGACAATTCCAGAGCTAGATATGAGGCTCCTCTGTTAACAAATTCGTCTGTCCTGCTTTACATGTAAACCCCTCAAGTAATAGGAAAAGGTCATTAGATAATACAAATACTTCCAACTTCAATTTTCGTCAAAATTCTGTTTTTAACTGTAAGTAACATATAAGTATCCAACTAATACTTATAAAGAAACTGTAGAGTAAAAAAATAAAACAATTCTTACTGCAGATTCCTCTGTCACAACTGCTATACAAAAAACCGAACTAGGAACAATGAAAAGAAGATCGGATCCATTGATTCCTGCAACGAACAAAACATTGACTGACGGTCTTGTAGCCTGTAAATATTTTTCACTAATATTATTTTTACATACTGAACTTAAATCTTAACATTTTTGTATTTCAGACAAACCTAATAGAGCAGGAACAAATTCCATGTTACCTCTTTCTTCTAAAAGTACTGATTCTGATAGTTTTTCTAGTTATGCATCTGAGAAAACAAACCAATTGCAACATAATCAAACACCCAGGGAAAAAATCTTGCAACCTAGCAGTATATAAACATTTATTAATAAATTTCTAATCAAAGGTCATTTTACAAGTATAAACCAATTATTTACATTTCAGATTTCAACTTTGAAAGTTTATCCTCCAGTTCAGGGTTTGCTGAGAGAGATGGATACAATAAATACTCTAGCATGTACATTACATGATAATATTCATTTTAAAACAATAATTATCTTAACAACAAATTTTTATTTTAAATTCAGTAGATCCATTCGATAGAAGCAGCAATGTATTGGAGCCAGTTGAAATGTGGCCAAGTGTCATTACACTAAGGGAGTCACTATCAAAAGAAAACAGAAACTTTGACAGAGAATTACAAGAAGCTCGTGTAGAAACACGTAAAAATATTCATATACTGGCACAGAGCATGTATAGATAAATTGAGATTTCATTTGAAAAAAAATGGCTGGCAGAAAATAAGCACATAAATTACACCTACAGTTCCATAGTACTTAGCTAAATGTACTATATACATATACTTCAGTTTTCTAAATATGTTTATAAATTATGTTAAATGTGTCTATGTAGTAACTGGTTTATTGCAAAGTGTCAAAATAAAGTGTGTTGAAGGCAAAATAATTTTTTAATTTTTTCTGTGCTTTTGTTAACGTCATTTATACAAATCTATGAATATAATTTTAATAATTACCTTTTTATAGAATAACGTATTGAAAATTTCGTAAAAACATTCTTTTTAAAATTTAGTTTTATAATTCAATCAATTGAAAATTTTGTGTAAAACAATCTTTACATATTTTCATAATATCTTCATTATAAGTTTTGTAAATAATAGTAAAAAAAAATTTTTAATATTGAATATTTTTATAATTTACAATAAATCAAGCGTAGTATTGATCTAAAATATTTTGTCTTACTTGAAGACCAGCTTGATAGTTTTCGTTAATTTTGTTTTATTACCATTACCATTACCTACGAATACTTCACCAGGGTTATCCATTTCGGGTACAACACTGAAATTGTAAAAATTTTTTATGATTTTTTAAAAACATTAATGATTTTTAGAATTATGTGTCAGACTAGATCAATAATTTATATAAATTACTCATTTAAAATTCGAAAATTGTGCAACACAGCTGCTGCAGTGACGATTCTGGCTGCTTTAAACGGACCATATCTCATTTTTCTCTCCTTGTTAACGCCTCTCCAAGTAGCTGCTTGTAGCCCAAAGTTTTGTTCTATGTTGCCACGTGTTTTCACATGCTCTGTAGTATCAGTAGCTTCTGGTGTATTGAATTGAGCATTGCGAATGGGGGTCAACATTATTTGAGAGGGATTGTAGCCGCTGTTTCCTGAAATATTAATAAGTTCAAATATTATTCCATCGAATTAAAAGTAAAGAAAAATCATAAATTTTAAGACATAATGTAATATTCTATTACCTAGTAACCGATAATGTATTCCTTCCTCTTGAAAGATTTGTTCGTTTGCATACAAAATTTCTAAATAAGCCTTTGGATGGCTGTGTCACACTACAAATTTATCTGATGTACTACCTGGCCCTGTTGAATGTCCACACGTGTATCACACGTGTGGCACACGTAACGTTATTTTCAAGTAGATGATTATCAAAAGGAATAAAATATGGATATAGTTAATTATTTAATGATTTTATAGCCTCTTCTGTCATAAATAATCAAAAAATTGTTTTTTTTTTTTTATTTTACGTGCTTTTCTTTAACTCACAATGTTTCGTCGTTGTCGTCGTACGTTCAAAACTGCCAAGCTCTAGAACTTGGAGCTTGTAAGACCTGGAGGTCTGAAATTTTGCAGAGAGTCTAGGTTCGGATGACAATACATAAATCCGTAGTCACTTATCGACCTGGACCTCCAGGTCGCCGATGACGGGGGTACTTGAGGGAGTCATCTCCGAGAATTTGGGATAAATTCTTCGGGGATGACTTTGAGGAAAGTTCTAGAGTATTTATCGAGGCAATTTAACCTAAGTACCAAGGTCACCGATGATGGGGTTACTCGGGGTACCTGGGGGTCATCTCCGAGAATTCGAATCAAATTCTTGGGATATGACTTAGGATAGATTTCGGGGGTGTTTCACAGCATATAAGGAAGAAGTTTGAACCTGGAGAGCCAGGTCGACGATAACGGGTGTATCTAGGGAACCTGGAGGTCATCTTCGAGAGTTAGGAACAATTTCTGCGGAAATGACTTTAAGAGGTGTTATAGAGTATTTATCGAGGCAACTTAAACCTAGGTACCCAGGTCGCCGATGACGGTTGTTCCTGAGGAACCTGGAGGTCATCTTCGACAGTTTGGGCCAATTTCTGCGGGGATGACTTAAAAGTTGCATTTTTGTTCAACTAAATTATACTTCTCGGAGATGACCCTCAGGTACCCCAGGTACCCCCATCATCGGTGACCTTGGTACTTATGTTCAAATTGCCTCGATAAATACTCTATATTACCTCTTAAAGTCATTTCCGCAGAAATTGTCCCTAACTCTCGAAGATGACCTCCAGGTTCCCTAGGTACACTCGTCATCATCGACCTGGCTCTCCAGGTTCAAACTTCTTCCTCATATGCTCTCAAACAACCCCGAAATCTATCCTAAGTCATATCCCAAGAATTCGACCCGAATTCTCGGAGATGACCCCCAGGTACCCCGGGTACCCCTATCATCGGTGACCTTGGTACTAATGTTCAAATTGCCTCGATAAATACTCCATATTACCTCTTAAAGTCATTTCCGCAGAAATTGTCCCTAACTCTCGAAGATGACCTCCAGGTTCCCTAGGTACACTCGTCATCGTCGACCTGACTGTCCAGGTTCAAACTTCTTCCTCATATGCTCTAAAAGACCCCCGAAATCTCTCCTAAGTCATATCCCAAGAATTCGACCCGAATTCTCGGAGATGACCCCCAGGTACCCCGGGTACCCCTATCATCAGTGACCTTGGTACTTTGGTTCAAATTGCCTCGATAAATACTCTAGAACTTTCCTCAAAGTCATCCCCGAAAAATTGAGCCCAAATTCTCGGAGATGACTCCCTCAGGTACCCCCGTCATCGGCGACCTGGAGGTCCAGGTCGATAAGTGACTACGGATTCATGTATTGTCATCCGAACCTAGACCGTCTGCAAAATTTCAGACCTCCAGGTCTTACAAGCTCCAAGTTCTAGAGCTTGGCAGTTTTGAACGTACGACGACAACGACGAAACATTGTGAGTTAAAGAAAAGCACGTAAAATAAAAAAAAAAAAAACAATTTTTTTGATTATTTATGACATAAGAGGCTATAAAATCATTAAATAATTAACTATATCCATATTTTATTCCTTTTTATAATCATCTACTTGAAAATAACGTTATGTGTGCCACACGTGTGGCTCACACGTGTGGACATTCAACAGGGGGGCACACTCGTAGACTGAGCATGAGACCATCTTTATCTGAGATCTAACATAAAAATTTTTGATTGAATTATTCATAATACTTCATTGTATATTTTCTTCAAAGTGTCAATAAAAATTGTTTTTAGCTTACTGCTTGGACATTCAAAGCATGCTGATGTTTGTGGTGGAAGAAGCTTTCTTCATTTTCTTTGGGTTTACTATCTTGACCACAAAACAGTCGATTAGTCCGATAATCCCAGGCACTCTTATTGTTTGCATCCATCTGTAAATATATTTAAAAGAACTTGAAGCACAGTTATACATAATGTTTTATTAAATTTTTTTGATGACTTACTTAACACAATTGAGTTAGTAAAATATCAGCTTTCTTATCCAAGTAATGTTTTATTCAACTAGCCAGTCTATTAATAAATGTTTATTTCTACAAAACAATGTACATACCTCAAATTATTTTGCTGTCTGGCTGCTCTAGTCTTGGGAAATTTAATGCAGAAGGGAGCAAGTTCACATAGTGCATCTGTGACATGTTCTAGGCTGCGAGAAACCGATGGCTGTGATGTTGGAATTTGATAGCCTTCAGCTAATATTGCTTTGGTATGATCCAGTGGCATACAACCTCAGAGCTGAAAGCACCTGTACATGAACTGCCAAGTGATTGGACCTTACACCAGTAAGCCTATGGCCTATCAAATTACAGAGTCGTATAACGACATAGGGAGGCATCCTGAAATTATTAGCAACAAGTATTAAAATTATCATAGAACAAATTAATTACAAAAAATGGTTTATTCACCTATACAATTCCCTAAATTTGTGAGGGTCCTCATGGAATGGATTAAAGACATCTCACAGGTGTCTAGTTTCAAGACGTCTTTTATTGTTGAAAAAATTTACATCAACTTCATCTTCTGGTCCTAAGATAGTTTTGACTGCTGAGAGTTTAGTACTAGAATTTAATAGCACAAATCGTTAACAAAATAAAGAAAATTATTAGAATTCTTTTTGAAATAAATAATTTATAAATTATTATGTACACAAATACATTGTTTTAAATTAAAGACTTTTACATTATTAATTAAATGATCATTACTTTACTTTAACAATTGTATTCAAACGAAACAAATATCGACACCTTTCGAATTGTTTTCATCATAATATTATTTAAACTCAACTTACTTTCATTCTTGCAAGCTCCAGATGAATTTAATGTTTTCAGATTATGATTACGGTCAGCTACACGTTTTATTCACTATTAAAGTACAAATACTAATATTTTCGATTGAATATCTTTTGTTTTCAACTATTTTTATTACAGGTTAACCGTTGTAAAATAATTAAAAGTTTTTAAATTTAATTACTATTTCTTTATTCTGGAACCCGTATTTTACGTCTGCGGTCCGCTACGCTACGTTATTTTATGTAATACGTAAGTTTGCGTACATACGTAAAAGATCCAGAATACCATCCCGGGTACACCAAGAAAGCCACCAATGTTCCTGCCGCCACTGCCAGCTCCAGGCTCCAGTCCGGCGATATACCAGGTCCCAGGAAGACCGTCCAAGCTCAAGAAGGGAAGGAGACGAAAGGGACCGAAGCCGACTCCGTCAGCTATGGACCACCCAGGATACTTCACGCCCGGGTTCGTACCTCGACCAGACCAGTTGATGAGGGAGGTCGTCCTTCCGGAGGGTCACTCCATCGCCATGCCTCTGGGTGCGAAAAAATGGCGGCAAAGGAAGGGGAACCTAGTCCGGGTCATCAGGTTCAGATCCGGCTACGACCTGACGCCGTGTTTTGTGTCGCCATGGAGGAACGCAGTGTAAGTTGCCGAGAGACGTTTTTTATTTTCCTCGGAGAAGGAGGGGAATGTGACGGAGTAGACTCCGTCACTGTTCGAATACCCGTGGGTCTCGACTCTAGGGAGCACCCACTAAACGGCGAGCGTCTTCCACAACCGAAGCAGCGGGAGTTTAGTTCCCGCTGTCGCAGCTACGAGACCCCGACTCAAGTCCGCCCCGCAAGAGAAGCAGATGGATCCGGAGTATATAGCCCGGCGACCGGCCGGGCAAAGGCGAGCTGTTCTTCCGATCGTCATTGTTCCTACAATCCTGGTGGAAGAAGAGCTTCTCGGCTGCGCAGGGTGCGACCTCCACCCCTAGCCGTGGACGCGAATTAAGAGTCCAACGGATCACATAAGTGTGACGCGCTTGTATGCGCACAATTATGTGATCGACAGTCATTTGATTGTTATAGATTTTGCTCGATCGTATGTTGAAGAGCGAGACGTCCCCTACTTGGTACGCGATTAATTATGGCCCTTCCGGCTTTGGACACACTTGTGTCATACGAATGATCCCCCAGTAGATGCGACGTACGGAGAATCTATTTACTCTCTGCTGGTAACCCAAAGTTTAGTGGTGATCGAGCGAGGGTACGTAGCCTCCATATTTAAGACAGACTACTGTAACGTGAGAGACAGTTTCTGATCATGACCGATATTTCTCTTTCAGGAATACGCCCACGGGTGAACCGGATGTTGGTTGGACGTCAATAGATTTCTTCTTCTTGACCGTTTGACGATCTTTGTACAGTGCTTTTCATTTATCAATAATAAAATACTTGGTTATATCTATACATGACTATCCTTATTATTTACCCAGACTAACTCCCACCTCCTGACGCCGAGCTTGGGAGCAACCAGCTCGCGTACATCTCCTTGTCCCACGACCTAAAACCTCTTTTCGTTACAAATTAGAAAAAAGTTTATATGAAAGTTTTTTTTTAAGTTAGAGCTAGTAGACTATCAAGGGCTAAAGTTTTTGAAGTTTTCTTTTCTCATGCCTCCAATAAGCAAAAATTTTCAAGCAGATCAAAAATATTTAAAAAATTATGTTTTTTTAGTTCAGTTAGTCATAATTACAAGCATACTATATTTGTAGGCTTTAAATATATTTTATTTGAAATTATATTTTTAGGAGATTCGGGGCCCGTGCACTATGGTGTTTGCTCTAATTTCTTAAAAAACATTAGTTATGACGAAACTCTCTACGTATTTATTCGAAGGTATGTATGAATGGGGTGAAGTAATCAATTTTTTATTGCTCATTATAAAAAATAGAATTTTTTAAATTTTTTAGTGCTCCAAATTTTAATATGCCTCTTGATTCAGAAATTCCAATGATATTAGTTGGACCAGGAACTGGAATAGCACCTTTTCGAGGTTTTTGGTTTCATCGTAACGCAGAAATGACTAACAACCCTGGTAAAAAACTTATTTATTTATTTATTTTTCAGCATTAACAAATTTACTCTTTATTTTTCGCTTCAATTGATTCTTAGTCTTTTGTTATTTTTGTTGTTAAAATTCTCCAACAAATCAACTTGTGAGATGATTTATCATTGAAAACAAAGTTTTCTTAGGTTCACTAATCAATTTTCATTTTTAAGTAAGCCCAAGTGACACTGTGTGTACTTACTAAAATTTAAAATCTAATTTTTTCAATTTGTTTGATTATCGATTTTTTAAAATAAAAAAAAAAAAAAAAAAAACTAGCCACTTTGTAATAAAGTATGTGAGAAATGAAGAATTTTACTTTTAACTTTAAATTGAAATTAATTTTGCGAGATGATGCTGCACAGCTACTTTTACTTCTCAAGAGTCTTCGAGTTTACAATTTTCTAGGTAATGAATATAAAATAATAATAGTCATTGATATTAATAAATATTTTAACTAGCACTGGGTCAAACAGTGCATTTTCATTAGGTATTTAAAAGAAAACTAATCTTAATTTCAGTATATGGTCAGGTAAATTGTTAAAATTATAAACAGGTTATATTTTTGAACTAAAATTTATTATAAAATGAAGCATATTGTGATTTTTGATTTCGATTTCCATATGTTTATCAATTGTACATTATGTTGTACAAAATAGATAAGCTATGACTAAGCATTAGATTAATATCACAAATAGAATAGAATAACACTACATTGAGTAAAATAACAATAATAATGAAAATAAATAAAAAATGATTACAAAACGAAGGTATACATTAATAGTAAAATTAACCTGAAAGTTAAAATTATTTCACAGCGTAAAAACTTAATCTTCTCTCTCAGTGTGTGATTTGATGAGGTGTTTGGATGTGGAGAGAGATGTTGAATGGCGAATGGGGGTATGGTGTTTCAGGAGTAAATAGCTAATATATAAAAGGAGCGTTTAAGAGACTCCGTGCGGAAAATGGGGACAATCAACGTATTAAGCGCATGCAGATTTGAAAATCTCAAGAGAAATGAGCTGAGCTTTTCAGTGAAAAAACTCGGCAAATAAGGTAGAGTACCTGTGTGGAGGATTCTGCAAAACAAGAAGGCAGCTAAATAATCTCTGTGTCCTGATATTCGAAGCCAGCTAAGCTCACGTCTATAAGAGATAACGTGATCATTCTTTCTAATCCCAGAGATGTACCTGATTCTGCTATGGACCAAACGCTGTAAGATGAGATCTCGCTCTCCCAAGATATTACAGTACAGAAGTGAGAGTAGTCAACGGAAAGAGCAGAGTCTGCACAATGTGCTTACGCAGTTCAAAGGTAGTGCTGCGCCTGAAGTGGTTAAGATGGAATAGAAGAGAGTTGGCTCTACGACAAACCTATTTAACACGGTCTTTCCAGTTCAGCTTAGAATCCAGCTCAACTCCCAAACTATGCGCAAAGGGGACAGACGGGACAGTGCAGCCACCAAATCGCAGGTCATAAATGCAAAACTCATTTACTATTTTGTCAAAACTTATTTTAATACCCAACTCATTTAAGTCATTGATGGAGTTTCAAAAATCATAGCTTTAGTCTTACTAGCATTCAGTACCAGCAGGTTAGTGGCAGCTCAGTCAGCGGTGTGCTCAGCACCCTGGCTCAGTCTTTCCAGAGTGGCATGTATATCCTTATGTCGGTCGCGCACGTCAATCTGCAGATCATCTGCATAAATCACATGGTAGTCACCAGGGCCAAGAGCCTGGGCTATATCAATAACAAACGAAAGGAAAAGCAGGGGTTCCAGCATCGAGCCCTGTGGCACATCCTTCTTAAATTGACCGAAAGAAGTAAAGCTGCCGTCCTCTACCCTTACTGCCTGCGAGCGGCCAGTCAGGTGATTCAACATAAGTAGAAATCTGGTCATGGACAAGTCTCTCAAGGATCTTTGACATGAAGCTGAGCAGGGAGATAGGACGAAAATCATTCAGGCAAGATGAAGAGGGAGTTTTATTGAGTGCGATCAGTATTGACTTCTTCTATTGATCAGGAAAGGCCAATGTAGATAAGGAAGTATTAAAGATTTTGTAGGCGAAAGGACCAATGGATGGAAAAGTTAATTGAATAAAGCTCTAGGGAAGAAAGCCAACGCTCACTGCCTGAGATGTCGACTGGCTTATAGCACGTGCTATGTCGTCCACTGTCACATTTACTTGCACATTTACAAATGTAAAGCCTCCATAACTGCCGCTTTTCTCAATTCATTCAGAAAAAGAGAAAGATCTGACGCTATATCATCTAAAGAGGCAATGGTAAAGTGAGCATTGAAATCTTCTACTGGAATACTGCCCAGATCGAAGTCTGCCTTAGAAGAGATACCAAGATGCCTTAGTTCTTTCCAGAGCTGTTGGGGATCAATTATGTCCTTAAGCCTATGCCAATAGAAGTCAAGTCAGATTCAATCCTCTCATGTGCAAGGTCTCACGCTTGTCAATAATACTTGTACCTACCCTCGTATCTACTATTGTGTCTATTCAGGTACCTACCATCTTGTCTAGCCTTGCACCTATTCTGTACCTACCCTGGTGTCCACTCCTGTGACTATCCTCTTGCCTAACCTAGTGTCTACCACTATGCGTACTAGTTAACCTATTTTAATACATACCTTAGTTCGTATCATCGTGCTTACTATTGTTACTAACCTTGTTCTTACTTTTGTAGCTACTCCTCAGCGTATCCTCGTTCGAATCTAAGTGACTACACTCTCGCCAACCCTTGTGTTAAAGTAATTTTAAAATTTAATTTTAAAGACAAAATTTTGAAATAAAAATATGAAAAATGGGAGACATAGGTGACAAAAAGAGCATAGGGGGGGAGGGGTATGGCAAGACAATTATAACAAAAAAAAAAAAAAAAAAAACAAGAAAATAAGCATATTTCGTTGGCAAGAAAATAAGCATATTCAGTATTTTATTCAATAAAAAATAGCTTGAAATGATTTCTGACTTTATACCACTCATCTTCGTAACTGCCGAAAAGAGAAACCTTTTTCCGTGGAAAAGAAATTTAAATGAGAATAATAGAAGACTATGCACTTCAGAATCACTGATGATTTTTTTTATTCTTCTTGATTCTTTTGTAATCTTTTTGGAAAATTGAAAGTATTTAGAGTCTTTGAATAAATTTTAATTAACATTTCGTGAAAAATAATATTTTTTGAAGATTTTCACTTGAAATGAAATTAATATTTTATTGATTGCTATGTGTGATTCTTTTAGTGATTCTGAAGTGCATAGCTCCTCGGAGTAATAGCAATTAAACGCTCAAGTGCTTAAATAAAACATTCTGTACAACCTAGTTTTTTTATGATGAAAAATTCATTTTTACTTATTTACCTGTAAATTTTGATATGATAAGAAAAAAAAAGAAAAAAGCAGGAACTCGGGGTCCGCAGAAAGAACGATATTCCCGACGCTATACTTCTTCAGTAATGCAAGAGAATTTCAGGTGAGATAAAAGAATGCACTTCACGTACTAACACAGAAGACTATACTTCACCTGAAATCCACTCGTGTGACTGAAAGGGTAGAGCGTTGGGAACTTCGTTCTTTCCATGGAACCCAAGCTCCGCTTTTTTTATTGATGTCATAAGTAACATTGAAATTTAAACTAAAATGGATTCTGGTAAATTTTTGAACTTGGGTACTAAAACAGGAGTACATACTTGACAATAGATCTGATGTATCAAAAATACTCAAAAATTAGAGAAAACTACCAGAAGATATCAAGATCAATGAAGATCATACGAAACTTCAATGAGATCAATTTAAAAAGTGTAAAACACAAGTTGAAGAGTATAATAACACTCATCCAGATGAAGAAAATTTAAATATTTATTAAAAAAGAGGGCTTGCAAATTCGTCCAAATCAGATCCTCACCAAATTGGCTGAAGTTTTGGATTTAGATGTATTTTAGGACCAACAAAAACAACCCACATTAATTTTTTCGGTTGGCGCATTTACAGCGCATGCGCAGAGACTTTTGTGTCCTTTTTAAAATACATGGGAAACCACAATTTTAGGTAGCTTTTCGTTCAGTACTCGAAAACCCGACTCGGTCCAGGTCTGAAATTTTAGTATGTTTTTGGGCCATCCAAAACTCAATTTTAAAGGGTGTTTTGGTCCAGGGGATCGATGTCCCAACCAGGTTTTAGGAGTGTTTAAAGTTCCGAGTTGAAAATTTTTTTTTTTTTTCAAAAAATCATAACTTGGTCTCTAGTCATCCGATCAGAACTAGGTTTATCGCAAAATTTTTGTTTTTGTTGTTCTTTTTGAAAAAAATATTGTTAAAAAAGTTTACAAAAATTTTACTACATCTAAATCGCCGATAATTTCAAAATTTCGTTAAAAACGTGGTTTTTTGGACTTTTCACTGTCGTTATAGCTTTAAAGTATAACAAAATATTTATTTTCTGAAAGAACTCAGAAAACACATCTTTTCTATTATAGTCTATATTCGATTTATGCGTTCAAAGTCGATTTAATTCACTTTAAAGAAATCAAAAACGTGAAAGTGCTGCGAAAAAATTCACCAAAACTCAAGATTTAGGCGCGTAACCCCACATTTTTTTTTTTTCAGGTACTATTATCTTATTATTTGCCTGATTGAATAATTTTTTTTCTCCTGCACGCAAGAAGGTTTAATTCGATCCGGGAGGTTTGCAATCCAAGCCGAAAGCGAGGTCAAAGAACCACTCTCACCTATGGGATGAATATAATTTTTCGCCCTTCTAACTGAAAACAAGGTTCCGATTTTGAGATTAGATTGGTGAAAAATTAGATTTTTTGAACCTATAATAAATAAAATATAAATGCTAAATATCGTTCTATCCTCGTCGGCTATCTTTTGTATGTAATCGTTTGAATAAGAATAATCAACTTTAAAGAAAAAAAAAAAAAAAAAACGTAAAAGTGCTGCAAAAAACTCACCAAAACTCAAGATTTTGGCGCATAACCCCCCACTTTTTTTTCAGGTATTATTTGCCAGATTTTGCTTATTTGAGCTTTGAGAATGGTCAATGAATAAGATTAATTACTGTAATGTCCGGCGTATAAGCCTCCCTGGTGTATAGACCCCCCTCTGATTTTGTTATCGAGAATTCCGAATGTTTGTAAACTCGGCGTATAAGCCCCCCCCCCCCTTCCTCTTTTAGCAGAATAACAAATATAAGAGAGACTTACACTTTTGGATAAATTTCACTTTTATCATAAAATCTTGGAATCAAGTAAAAACTAAAAGCGTTATAAAGTCTTTTTAGAGATGTTGCATTTCAAACGCCTTCGACGGTAGTGAAGACGATATTTTGTGGAACGATGACATTGAAGAAAGTGCAACACTGAAAGTTGAAGATGGAACAGAAGAGTGGGATCCGTACTACGATACCAATGTTGATTATTCTTATTCAAATGATTACATACAAAAGATAGCTGATGAGTTGATGTTTGAATAAATTTTATGTTGAAATTTTGTGTGTAAAAAATAATAAAACTTTTTATAAATTAAATGTTACGTATGAAATAAATTATGTTTCAAAAGTGTTTCTAAATCAAGCATTCACTAAATTTACTAATAATTATCATTTTTATTTGATTTTAGAGTCAGCTCGAAATTTTATAAAATTGTGTACTCGTATAAGCCCCCCCTTAATTTTAAGAGTCGTGTTGAAATAAGAGCAAATTTATGCTTGTACGATTGAATGATGAAATGCTGACAGGAGAAATTCCTCCGAGCATTGAACTATGTATATGAGTGTAAATGCTTAGTCATACTTTAAGAAAGAGTATTTATACAGGCGTTAAGTTGTAACGTGTACGCCACTCGGTAGACCGCTATCGAGACGTCAGAATGTCGGTTTCTATAATTATATTATTCTGTTACAAATATAAATTAATAAATGTTCTTTAAGCCACTAATTTTAACATGGTAGCAAGAGCGCGTAGTTTTTGAAAACGGAAAAGTGACTATTTTAAAGTGTTCTCAAGTGAAACTGAGATACCACGTTACTTCGAACGTGAAGAGGTTTGGAAAGAATTTTAAATGAGCCTATTAGAAAAAGAAAATCAGTGCTTGAATGAATTAAGCTTGGCAGGTATAAATTTAGTGCCAAAGGAAGATTGAATAAAAACTTTAAGTAAATTGCCACCTAGAAAAATCTTGCAATATTTCAATACAAATGAACTAAAAAGACTTTGTAAAGGCACAAAGGAAGAAAATACTGTAGCGACAAAGTCAAGGGGTGAAATAATAGATATTCTGCAAAAATATCAAATAGAAGCAGTGTATGCTGACGTACATGAAAGTGATTTAAGAAAAGTAGGAAAAATTCAAATTGAAGAAATTCAAAACCGTCATAGTGCTTATTTGGAACATAAAGATAAACTAATTAAAGAGCTAACTATGTCGCAAAACGAAGACGCAAGACTCCATATCTTTGATGGAAGGAATTATAGCATTTGGAAAATAAGGATACTCCAATACTTGAAAACAAAAAAGTGTGCAGAACCAGCAGTTCGAGAGGCTTTGACATCAGATTCACAAGAAAATTGGTCCGACATGAACGAGAAAGCAATAAACTACATTAATTGCAGTATAAGTAACGATCAATTAGAATTTTTGAGCGAAAAAGAGAGAAAATCTGCTCGGAAAATAATGCAGAAGTTTGACAAAATGTATCTAAAAGAATCTACAGCAATGCAAATCTGTGTAAGAAACAAACTCGATCAGATGAAATTAAAAAATTATGATAATACAAGTACATTTTTCTGTGATTTTGAGAAGACTATGAATGACTTAAAAAATGCTGGAGGAAAAGTCACCGAGGCAGAAAAATTAAATTACATGCTGAGAACTTTGCCAGAATCCTTAAGCTACATTGGAGATCTGGTAGATGCTCCATCAACAGAGGATAGAAATTGTGAGTTCTTAAAAAATAAAATAAGCATGTTGGAAACCCGAAACTTGAGTGAATCAAACAAGAAAAAGTCTAGTGCATTTCAAGCAGAAAGTTCGAATAAATTCACATGCTATGGGTGTGGTAAGCCCGGACACTTGAAGAGAAATTGTAGAAACAAGTGGACCAAAACAGCAATACATTTTGGCAAGGAGGTGCACAAGAAGCACCACAGCAAAAACAGCAACAACGGCCGCAGTCTCAGCAGTTTCAAGGTTGCGGTGGCAGAGTTAGTCGACAACACTCAAATTGCGGAGGCAGGAACTGGCAGCCCCGCAACGATGGAGCAATTCAACACAACGCGAGGTAAAGTAACACCAAAAACGACAGTACGGATGATCAGGTGAAAAACTCTTTTTTTGCGCAGTTAACAGACGGTGATAAATTCGATAATCATGTTGTTGATATATATAATTGTGATACAAATAAAATAGATAGGATATTAGACAGTGGTTGCTCAGACCACATTATTAATGATGAATCCTATTTTTGTGAATCTAAAGTTTTGAAAAAGCCAATTAATGTCAAGGTTGGTGACGGTAGAATTTTGAAAGGCACGAAAGTTGGTAAAATTTTAACTTATTTTGAAGTGAACGGGATTAAGCATTCAACAAAAATATCCAATGTATTTTATGTAGCTGAGATGAATAAAAATTTGTTGAGTTTTGCGAAAATTACGAATGAAAATAAAATAATGTCTGTAGAAAATACGTCGAAAATATATAATAGTAATAATACTTTAGTTGCAGTAGCTTGCAAAGAAAATGGGTTGTATAAAATAAGTAGTTATTTTGATGTGAGAGTGTGTTATTCGTCGGAGAAAATTAACAAAGACATGACACAGAAAGAAAGGTTTCATAGAATTTTCGGTCACGTAAATTTTAAATATTTGGAGGAAATGTGTAAGAATAAATTGGTCGATGGGTTACCAGAAAAATTAGAGTCAGTAAATTTGAAGTGTGGGACGTGCATACAGAATAAAATGCATAATTTATCTTTCGAAAATAATAGAAGTAGAGCCACCGAGATTTTAGAGTTGGTGCATACAGATCTTAATGGGCCGCATAATACAACGGGTTATGATGATTCAAAATATTTTTTAACTTTCATTGATGATTATAGTAAATGTGCATTGATTTACACAATAAAATTAAAGTCGGATGTTTTTAATTGTTTCGTGGATTATATTAATAAAGTTGAAAATCTTACCGGGAAAAGAATTAAAAAGTTAAGATGTGATAATGGAAGAGAATATTTAAATCGAGATATTTACAATTTAATAAAAGAAAAAGGGATTTTACTTGAACCGTGTCCTCCTAACGTGCATGAATTAAATGGGACGGCGGAAAGATATAATAGGACGATTATGGATTCCGCGAGATGTTTATTTTTTGAAGCAAACGTGAATCGTAGATACTGGCCGGAGGTAGTTTAAACCGCAGCTTATTTAAAAAAATAGAACTATTGCAAATACGATTGAAAATAAGACATCTTATGAAATTTTCCTCGGGAAGAAACCTAATTTGAAAAATTTACGTTTATATGGGAGTAAAGTTTTTGTGAGAGTTCCCGAAAATTAAAGAAATACCAAATGGGATAGAAAGGCCGATTTAGGGATCTTACTTGGTTACGACCACGTTGGATGCAGAGTTTTGTTAAACGGTAAAATAGTTAGAGCCAGACATGTTGATATAGTTGAAAATGACGGAAATTTGATTGGTTTTAGAGGCAATGATAACAGTGATTACGAGGATGATGAAACTTTAAGTCATGAAATTCAAAACTCTGAATCCAACGAGGGTTGGGAAAAGGTAGATTCTGCTGAAGAAGAGAGTAACCATGATAATGTTTAGTTAAATGAAAATCGTTTAGATAGGCGGCGAAGAGCAAGAAAAAATTCAGATTGGTATGGGATAAATAGAGATTCAAATTATGTTTATGTAAATGTAGTTAGCGCAGATAGCCCTTCTACCTACGAGGAGGCAGTAGAGTGCGAGGAAAATGATTAATGGAAAGAAGCTATGGATAGGGAAATGAATAGTTTGATGAAAAATAAAACGTGGAAATTAGTAGATAGACCTAGAGATAAGGAGATTCTAGATTTAAAATGGGTATTCACAAAAAGATCTGATAACCGAAAAAAAGCTAGACTTGTAGTTAGAGGCTTCCAACAAACTGAAGTACGGGAAGATTTGTATTCACCAGTAGCTAGAATTCAAACATTGAAATTATTTTTATCCTTTTGTTGCCAAAATAATTTATTGATTATACAGATGGATATAGAAACAGCTTTTTTAAATGGTTTCGTAAAGTCAGAAGTATTTGTAAAACAACCAATGGGTTATCAAGACGGTTCAAATAGAGTTTACAAATTAATTAAAGCATTATACGGGTTGAGAGAGAGCCCGAGAACTTGGTATGAATGTTTTGATGATTTTATGAAGGAACTAGGATTTCAACGAGGCCAGAGTGACTATTGTTTATATGTAAAGTGTGAAAAGAATGAAAAAATTTATTTAATATTGTTTGTTGATGACTTATTAATTTGTGGAAAAAATAAGGGAAGGATTGAACAAATTAAAAATAAACTATCAAATAAATTTTCTATGAAAGATTTGGGTGAAGTGAGCACTTATTTGGGAATAAACATTAATTATGATTATGAAAAATATGATATGACACTGGACCAAAGTGACTATATAGAGTCATTGGCCAGAAAATATAATATTGTAAACGCGAAATTGTGTAATACACCTATGGAACAAAATTTAAGTGTAGAACCTGCACAGCCAGCATCAAATGACGTAAAATATAGAAACTTGATCGGTGCATTATTATTTATTACCACGAGTACGAGAATTGATATAAGTTATGCCGTGAATTATTTGAGTAGATTTCAAAATAGCTATGGTGAAACTCATTATAAATACGCGTTGAGAATTTTGAAGTACTTATATTTAACAAGAAATCTTAGATTAACGTATGAAAGAAATTTAAATGCTGACGTGTTAGACTGCTTTGTTGATGCTGACTGGGCTGGTGATAAGGTAGATAGAAAATCTACTACTGGTTATATTGTAAGATTGTTTGGAAATGTGATTTATTGGAAATCAAGAAAACAAGGAAGTGTAACTAAATCTTCGACAGCAGCTGAATATGTGGCTTTATCAGAAGCAGTGAGTGAAATAAAAGTGGTGAAAAATCTATTGAAAGATTTTAGTGTTGTGTTCGAAAAACCGATTAATGTGTATGAAGATAATTCTGGAGCGATAGCTATTGCAAAATTTGGTAATTTAACTAAAAATTCAAAATACATAGAAATACATTATCACTTTGTAAATGAATGTTATGAGAAAGGTGTGATTAAAATTGTAAAAGCAGAGTCAGAAAATAATATCGCTGACGTATTAACTAAAGCGCTCGGACGCAATAAGTTTGAAAAATTCCAGAACGAATTACGAATAATTGGAAACAAAAATTTGTTAATCATAAATTTGAGGAGGTGTGTTGAAATAAGAGCAAATTTATGCTTGTACGATTGAATGATGAAATGCTGACAGGAGAAATTCCTCCGAGCATTGAACTATGTATATGAGTGTAAATGCAAGTTGATTTTGGAGGCTTCCAGAGGGGGCTTGTACGCCGGAAAATACGGTATTTAGCATTTATTTTTTACTTATTATGGGTTCAAAAAATCTAATTTTTCGCCAAACTAACCTCAAAATCGGAACTTTTTGTTTTCAGTTAGAAGGGCGAAAAATTATATTCATCCCATAGGCGAGAGTGGTTCTTTGACCTAGCTTTTGGCTTGGGATGCCAACTTTCCGGATCAAATTAAACCTTCTTGCATGCAGGAGAAAAATACTATTCAATCTGGCAAATAATAAGATAATAGTTCCTGAAAAAAAAAAAAATATGTGGGGTTACGCGCTAAAATCTTGAGTTTTGGTGAATTTTTTGCTAAACCGACTTTGAACGCATAAATCGAATAAAGACTATAAAAGAAAAGATGTTTTTTTTAGGGTTCTTTCATGAAATAAATATTTTTTTATACTTGAAAGCTATAACGACAGTGAAAAGTCCAAGATACCACGTTTTTTTCGAAATTTTGAAGTTATGGGCGATTTAGATGCAGTAAAATTTTCAAAAACTTTTTTAACAATATTTATTTCAAAAAGAACAACTAAAAAAAAAATTTTTGCAATAAACCTGGTTCTGATCGGATTACTAGAGACCAAGTTATGATTTTTTGAAAAAAAAAAATTTTCAACTTGGAACTTTAAAGACTCCTCAAACCTGGTTGGGACATCGACCCTCTGGACCAAAACACCCTTTAAAATTGAGTTTTGGATGACCCAAAAACATATTAAAATTTCAGACCAGGATCAAGTTGGGTTTTCGAGTAGTGAACGAAAAGCTACCTAAAATTGTGGTTTCCCATGTATTTTAAAAGGGACACAAAAGTCTCTGCGCATGCGCGGTAAATGCGCGAACCGAAAAACTAACTGTGGGGTAGTTTTGCTTTTTCTTCTTCTTATTCTTATTCTTAGCATCCCGTACGAAAAAAACCTTTAAAATTTGGGCGTAAACTCCCAAATTTGGGAGTAAACACTGAATTTCAGAGTAAACTACCAAATTTGAGAGTGAATTCTCAAAATTCGAGAGTATGCTCTCAAAATTGAGTCTTTGAGAAAATATAAATGAAGAGTATAATATAAGTAATAAATAGTAAATTATTCCCAGAGGGACTAAAGTTTGCAGTGGAGGCCCGCTGTTATTGCAGCCCGAGACGAAGTCAAGGGCTGCAAATACGTGGGCCTCCTCAGCAAACTTTAGTCTTGAGGGATTTATGCACTTTTTTAAAGTCCGTTGATCACAAAAAATAACTTGATTTCCTCCGATTAAAGCCAAAAGAACGAAATGTACTCCCGAGCGCTAGCGAGGGCATGCAGTAGGCCGGGTGCGCGTTGGTCGATGGCGCAGGGAGTACATTTCGTTCTTTTGGCTTGCGTCGGAGGGACACAAGTTATTACTTGTGATCAACGAGGTTAAAAACATTATTTTCATTAGTTGTTAACCTTATTCAAAAATTGAAACATTTTTTTCCAAATTTTTTCTTAATAAATACGTAAGTTTTTATTTCCAAGCTTATTTAAAAACGTAAATTTTGATTAATTGTTTCATTTTTTTCAAAAAATAGAGTGATTTGTTAATTAAAATAAAGATTTAAGTGATATAATAATTTTTATTGGAAATCTAATTGAAGTCTTGTACCTGAAAGTACTTGTGAAACAGTAAAATACTTTTCAATGACTATATATACACAATCAACTTTCGGCGGGTTATGTTAAAAAAGATCAGATAAGTACTAAATTTTTAATAAAATAAATAAACGTAGATCATGAATTTCTCTCTTTTTTTTTTTTTTTTTTTTTAACTGCAAAATTTTTATGACATGATTCTTAAAAAAAATTCTTGTGTATTCTAGGGCATACTTTTTTCATTATAACATTGTGAAGAAATCAACTTAAATTCAGTAAAAGTAAGTTCTTTTTCGATTGGCTGAAACGCATCTACCTTTGTTTCAATTTATTGAAAAATGAATCTAGTTTTCATTATCAAAAAACTATGTGAAAAAATATAGTATGAGTTAATGTGGCATGTAAAAGTGATTTTAGTTAAACTTTAAGAAATTAGAGTTTAAGAAATTAGATGTCAAACCCATTTTTGAAGAATTTACAGTAGACTGCAAGAGCATTAAAAAACAAAAATATTTTTGAAATGCATGTATTTCTAACCAAGAAATCTTTAAGTTTCAAATGATCTTGGTACAAATGTTTTTTAGGAAAAAATAATTAAAACGTGTACACAATTCTAATCATGATGTCATAGTATTTTAAGTCATATTGTAATTGGAATATTATATATAATAACTCACCAGTACAACTAAAAAACTGTAAGCTGGAGTGACTTCAACAATCTTTTAATTGGTTGCGAAGAATTATATACATTGTTATATGGCTTCAATTAGCGAATGTAGACTCGGGAATATAACCTACATTGGCCCGTTGACTCAGCCGTTCAGCTTCCATAATCTCTGCCGCAGTCGGCGACACGCCAACAAGCTTCCTGAAAAAGGGAAAAATTCCGACCGCGTTAATAAATCTCTGTTCAATTTATTCAACCAAGAAGGGCGCGACAGCTCGTTAAGTTCGGTAGGTGGGCGCGGGCTAGAGGATTCGAGCGCAAGGAACACCGATTAGAAAGAAAGTATAAGATCGAAAAGTTAATTTTCAATAATTAATAAAAAAAGAAATCGACTTAAAAACTAATACAAAAATTTAACTTACACGGTAATGATTCAATAACAAAGAATCGTCAATGCTCTTTAAATCGAGCTGGGCGTGCACACAACAACCTGCCACTGTCGGCAGCTTAGTCGCGTGCAAGAAAAACAAAGATTATTACAATAACAGGGTACTAAATACACTCACACGCATTCACACTTACTTGCACATATACAATCAACTTACGAAATCGCTTAGCTGCACCTCATACCAAGCTGTCAGGCTAAACAAAATGCCAGGCTACGATGCCTACCAGCGGCAATAGCTACCACACTCGAGTCGCTTTGTAGCCTTCGTAAAGCGGTCCAGACGTTGACGTGAAATGACAATTTCACAAATAATCACCACACTCTCACACTACAACAACGCGCGACACGAATGACAATAATGGCTTCTACTTCCGTATACGAGTAAGCTTCTTCAAGATCTGCCATAAATCGATTTCCAGATCTTCGCGTGTCTGCTGGACGTCGGTCTAGTTCCCCGTCGTCCGCAGATTCTAAAAGCTGGTTGATTCGTTTTGACAAAAGAATGCTTCCAGGGTGATGACAATCGATCTCGCACCTTCTGTCACATACAACACTCTCTTCGACGGCGTTCTACTCCCGAAAATGTACGTGCGAACGAATGGACACGAAAATCACGAGTGCCTTCCCGATTCCCACTCTACCGCCTCCGAGGTCCGCTCTGATCTGCGTTCTACAGTCACGTGGCTCGCGCCAAATTCTAAATCACAACCGACGATTTAATTGGTCACTGGACTGTAACAATCCCCTCTTAGAATGACGTATCCAAAAAATACGTCGCTTCGAAAAACTTCGAAAGACCGCAGTCCGGGTTAATCAGGAACGCCCGCCACCTGAAGCTCGCTGTCATCAGGATTTTCGCTCGTATCCCTCGCTGACTGATTTTCTTCGTCTGAAGATTCCGGTTCCGCTCTTCCGATCCAATACTCTAACCAATGAAAATTTCCGAGCCAGTGCAAGCCGTTAGTACTTCCAACCGTCCTACCAGTCGTACAGCTTTCTGATACGATAGCTTACGGCTGTCACATTCGGATCAGTCTCTATCGAAGAAACTTTGGTTTGAGTGATTAATCTCAAATTCCATTTCGGTCACGATCACGGCTGTAACTATGAGGTTGAATTTTGTACAATAAACCACTCAAATTTCAAGTTACTAGCTGATTTTTATCTGCCAGCTTGATCAGTATCTTCCATCTAGCTGAACAAGCTCGAGTGCCATCTCTGAGTGATGGCTTAGCCGCAGAGTAGAGGTTATGTTTTCTACTCCGCCGGTTGATTGCTTTCCAGCCTTTCAGGACAGTTAGACCTATGAGTCCTTTTTGCCTGTACCTGTAGCATCTAACTGGGCTACTTCTGTCATGACTTCTTTCGCTTCCATCACTCTCACTTGATCTCAAAGATGGGCTCCCAGTATTTGATCTCGAAGAACTACCAGTACTTTCATCGCTCATATTCGATCTCGGAGAAGGACTCCCAGACTTCTCTTCGTCTTCCGATCTACGTCTTTGATTGCATTGTCTGGCCTTTTTTGAATTCTGGGGCCTGGGGCCCGATGGCTTACCAGAGTTCTTACTTTTAGCCTAGATTTGAGACATCAAACTTAACGGGCGGCTCATAACCATGGCGTCGTCAAACTAACCATGCATAGCCGTTGCGGCTATGTTTATTTTCGGTTTTTTATTTGCTTTACATTCTTTATAAGCCAGATTTGACCATAATGACGTTGACGGTGACGGTGGTGGTCTATAAAATGTTTCACCAATTGTCGTTTTTTTGACCTTGACCGCTTGATTTAGTAAGCCTATTACTGACTTCACTTCGTCCCGCCTAATTTGTTTTCGCAAATTTGGCCGCATATTCTTTAACATAAAGTCGACTCTTTCCATCTTGGTCGGTACAGGTCTCATTTTTTACAATAGTGACTACAGACATAAAATATAGTTTCACACCAGTTCTTCTACACCTTGTGTTCGGTTGGTAGCCTCTACAAGTAAGCTCTTCTGGTAATCACCAATACCATACCACTCAAGGGCTTCCTGATAGAACTTTGTTCAGGTGTCGATGTTCATCTTGCTGTCCCGGTACCATGTTGACGCTAAACCTGTCAACAATATAGGCAGTACATCTAACAACTGCTTTTCTGTCAAGCCAGCTAATTCATTAGCCTCTCCGACTTGAATTAGAAACTGCTCGATGCTTGACTCGTTGCTACCATCGAACTTGATATTCCATCGTCGTACGATCGAGCCAATGTCAGTAGGCTTTTCTAACGTCTGTTAGTTCTGACTAGCTTCGTCGTTGTTGCACCACCAATCGGGCTAGAACTGTTTCGATCTTGCATCAACGGGTCGCCAAAATTCACCCTGGCTCCATGGACTTGATGAGTATTTTCTGTAAATATACTACAATCGTCCATGCAGTGTTGCAATATTCCGGGTCTTATCGTACTCGATACTGGCCCATTTGCCTGCCAGTCATTGTCAGTAAAATAGTGTTGGCTAGTTTTGTCCTCAAGGGTGCTTACCTTTGAATTTATCTCAGCCATAGCACTCTGAATTTTCTAGAATTCTCCTGTAAACTCTTGCATAGTTCTCAGGAGTTCTTTCATTATCCCGCCGTCCTGGCTAGTTTCATTATCATCAGCCTGGTTGGCGTTTTATTTATTCCTGGTGTTCGCATATGTTGACTGAAGTCGGGTTGTCGCCTTTATTACCTGCTCGTCCATTAAGACAGCTAATTGGTGTTCCCCGCTTATGGTGTAAATCGGATCAAGAATTGTTGAACCCGATTTTTCCCACATAGTAGTGGCTATGAACTCGGCTCGCATTTCTTCGCACTTGACTTTGACTGCATCTTGGTCAACTGATTCATCCGCGATAAAATCTTCGGCTGAGTATTCACCCATAAGCCACTTTATTAGCCTTGCATGCTTTTCACGAGTTGGATCTTTAGGCTTAAGTGGCAACTCTCTCAAAGCCTTTTCGACTACATCCTCGTCTTCTGCGAACACCCATGAGTATACCAAGTCTTCTTTTGTTTGCTGCTCCATCTCCACTAGCCTAAAATTTACAAAAAGAAGTCCTTAAACCTACGTGACAGTAACTAGCACATTTCTAACTTAATTTTATATTTACAATACTATTATGTTTCCGATCTTCAAAAGTCCTAAAAAAAAAAAAAAAATTATTCATATTTCTGAGTTTGATTGCAAGAGAAAAAAATCTATCCGAAGGTTTAACAAAGAGAAAAATCGAATAGGCTTATTCATAGCCTGCCGACTCGCTCTCGGTTTTGACAAAAACCCAAAGTCGGCTAGAAAGCCAAAATGTTAAATATTGAGTTAGCTTTTCAGATCCAAATAATTTTAGTGAAAGTAGTTGGGGGAGTGAGTAATTAAAATACACCTTTTTTATCATTATATACAATTTGATAATTTATTTACAATATTTACAGACCTTCTGGGTTGAGTTAAACAATTGTGTACAACCTTACTTGACAATAATAAAGAGTTGCTATCAACTCAGTTGAGTTGATGTACACCTTGATGAATAAGCTTGTTGTTATGATAAAAACTCTTTGTTGTTGAGCAGAGTCCTGGGATGATTGTTAATGATGTGTGATGGGGTATTTCTGGAGAAAAGGGCCTTAAATAATTAATGGAGTTTCCTGGGCCCTCCCATTACAATAAAACTCTTCCAAGAAAATCGGGGAAAAACTCCTTAATTCCGGGGGTTAGGGTTTCCACGAAAAGAAAACCTCCGGGACTGGTTGGTGAGCTAGAGAAAAGAAATAAAGTTATTGTAAAAATTTAGTTTAATTACATTTTATTCTTGTCTACTAAAAACCAAAAAAATTTAAGTCTACATTTACAAAAAAATTTTATCTTTAGAACAAAGGAAAAAAAACTATCAAGTGAGTCTACAAATGGCAGGTAACGACGCCGTGCCAAGAAAATCCTGATCGAATTTATACAACAAAATCTTAACCGTATCAAAAACAATTCTTAATTTTTCACATACCACGCACCAAGGAAAATTTAAAGATCATACTTTACATAATTTTAATAAATAAAAATCTTACGGTTCGACAAAATTATACCTATAATGATTTGCTCAGATCTAATAAAAAAATGGCCACTTCCAGACACTTATTTTCTTTGATTTTAGTTTTCCAACTCTCTATTGTTTGCACAAAAGGAATAACCCAAGCTTTCTTTATTCCTCGATCACCTAGCTGTAAATAAAGAAAACACAAAAAAAAAATGTCTACAAATCTCCAAGAACTAGAAAGGACCTTAGGAAGAAAGTCTACTAGAAGGAAACTTAGAAAAAGAAAATTTCACACTCTCAAAAAAAAAACACAACCTTGCTCTACGGCTACCAAGAATAGAGTGACCCCGCGTCTCGCTAACTCAACTTCCTCGCTTACCATTCTTCTCCAACCCTCTCAACCAATCAACACAATTCTATATAAACAAGTTTCATCCACACTGGCGGAACAATAAAATGTCCACCAGTCACATTCATTCACGCAACACAATCCAATCACGCTCACGTCTACAATATTTCCAGTGGCGATCGCCACGCCACCTATATCACGTGCGAAAATACAAAAAAAATAAAAGTAACGCACACGAGGCACTCACAGTCCTAACTTCACTCTTCGCGCACATATTCTCTCTCTTCCTCTCTCTTGGTAAGTATACAGACGTGTTTCTCCTCCGCTCCGCACAGTGCATCTTATTTTAAGTATGTCTAGAGGGCATCTCAAGCTATAGCGTACGCTATGAGATGTTTCCAGCGTACGCTATAGCGTATGCTATGAGATATAGCGTACGCTATAAGATCTTCGTAGCGTACGCTATGAGATGTTTCCAGCGTACGCTATAGCGTATGCTATGAAATAAAGCGTACGCTATAGCGTTTGCTATATAATATTGCGTACGCTATAGCGTGTGCTATAAGATATAGCGCACGTTTTGAGATGTTTGCAGCGTGCGCTATAGCGTATGCTATGAGAAATAGCTTTCGCTGTGAGATCTTCGTAGAGTACGCCTTGAGAGATTAATATCGCACGTTAAATTGTAGCATACGCTAGGAGAGGTTTGTATCGTACGACAAAAATAGCGTACGCTAGGAGCGGTTTGTAGCATACGCTAGGAGAGGTTCGTAACGTACGCTAGGAGCAGTTTGTAGCATACGCTATAAAATACAATATAGCGTACACTGTGAGAGGTTGTTAGCGTACGCTATAGCGCATGATATAAAACTAATACAGCGAACACTATGTATAGCGCAGGATATAAACCTAATACAACGTAGGCTACAGCGCATGATATAAAACCAATAAAGCGTACGCTATAGCGCATACTATGAATTTGCAACGGTTGATATAACATATTGAGTGTGTCTCAGCGAAAGAAAAACCTCAGGCCAAAAGCTGCCAGGTAAAGAGCTAGAAGAAGGGCTTGCTACGATTAAAAAAATTTGTAACCCCTACTTTACCCGAAATTTTCATGCGGCGATAAGAATTTTAACTACACTGAGGAAAGGATGTCTTTGGTATAAATGCCGCGTCTTACTCACAAAGACGACGGAGTGAATTTTGGCCCAAATGCGCCTGACTTCACGTCAAATGCTGGCGTCTTTGTGAGTAAGACGCGAGATTTGAGAGGAAGACTCGGCAATTAGAATGTGGAGCAGCAAATTTTGTGCTGAAAATGATTGTCAACAAGATTAAAAATAATTGCTTATCGTATTCATTGCATAGTATTAATAATTTTTTATGTTACTTATTGCAAATTAAATTATAGCTTAAAATTGTAAATAAACTTTATCATATTGTTAGTAAAAGTTGTACCCCATAAAAGTCACGATAAATTTTGTTGTTAAAATGTTTTTGTCTCGGTTTTTGTAAACATTAAAAAATAATCATGCATGGTTATATAATTCATGTTATAAAATTAAAGGATATTTAGAGGAATGTATGCAATTTGAAAAAAATGATAATATTGGAAATAAAATGCATCAAGTTTTTGATAAATAATTTATTCGAGATCTCTCTTACAAACTACAGTTTTTCCATCAGCAGTTTTATGTATCTTAAACGGACGCAAATAAAAGTTAAAATCGAACTTCGTTCATTTTTTATGATCTTCTTGTATATAAAAACGCACAAATAAATCCATATCACAAAACATGAATAATTTTTTTTTATACCGTGCTGTCCACAGCATGCGACAACTGCCGAGTCTTCCTCTCAAATCTCGCGTCTTACTCACAAAGACGCCAGCATTTGACGTGAAGTCAGGCGCATTTGGGCCAAAATTCACTCCGTCGTCTTTGTGAGTAAGACGCGGCATTTATACCAGACATCCTTTTCTCAGTGTAGTTACTCCCCAGCCAAGAAAAGAGCAACAATACCCCCGCAGCCACGAATAAAAAATTCCTTAAATTACAAAATTCAAAAATGCTTTCCCACCACATTAAAAGTCCGCGGACAGTTTCATGCAACGTTAAGAATGCGAGCTTCTTGCGTGCTCAATTACCACGATAATAAACAATTAAATTATCGACCTCCTGCCAAGTTTAAAACGCGACAAGTCGTTCCCGCTATTTTTGATTTATCCCTTGCTAAGAAATATGTAGCTTGTTATGTCGAATCCCTGCCACGAAGAGAATTAAAGCTAACATTAAAAACTTTGGGACCATTGAATATTTTTATTGCATATAAATACTTTTTAT
This sequence comes from Encarsia formosa, assembly GCA_038277355.1. Lineage (NCBI taxonomy): Eukaryota > Metazoa > Arthropoda > Insecta > Hymenoptera > Aphelinidae > Encarsia > Encarsia formosa. The sequence goes on from CM076187.1 coordinate 33,702,897, forward strand.
TTCATAAAGTTTAGCTTAGCGAAGTGGAGTTTTCGCCCTAACGGGCGTTTAAAGTTTTTGCATCTCCGATTTGGAGACTGCAGTTATCATACAGCTTAGGCATTATAGGAAGATCCAGTACTAGTATCGAACGTTACCGTTCGTACTCGTGAAGCAACCTCTTTCTTGATAAATGTTTGATTAAGTATTCATAGAAGTCTGATTATAGGTGAAAAATATGTATTGTGGCTCAACGTGTCTACATCTACATACTGGTAAAAAAAAGGTACCACGAGAAATATACCAAGCATAAAAAATATTTATTAAATAACAGCGTATTCTTAACCTTCGCTAAATAAACTCGAAATTAATTAATTTTAATGTTTACTATGAATAATATGTACCTGTCAATTATGTATCCTCTGGGAACAATCCAAGATCAAAGATATATAATGAGAAGCGCTTGAGAGATAACCTGCACCGATTCAGAGTGATTTTTTTTATTGCTTTGAAAGAAAATTATAAATTTTTTGGTTTGACAGGTTGGATAGTTAATACCTTTGTTTCTAAGAAAATAAAATGTTAATAATTTAATGCAATATTTTAATTTTTTCTCTCCTTTCTAGAAAAAAGTCTGTAAAATTTAAATTTCTGGTTTTATGAGGTAGGTAAAAACTCGCGGGGTGAACCTTTCAATAATGGGTAAGGGTGTAAATAAAAAGGCTTAAGCTCTAAGTTTTAAAATCTTTATGCATCATTCCGAATTACGGGTATACCTTAAATGAGCTACTGCGGCTGTTCACCGAAATTATCTCTCGCCGAAAAATCTAGTGAAAAGAACTAGACGGTGAAGCGGACACTGCAGTGAGGTCCACAATAGTGAGTTGTTTAATCAGCGCGCCGCAGAGAATATGTAAATTAAAAAAAAAAAAACTTTTGCTGAAATTGAATTTTTATTCAAATTTTTTTTTTGTTAAAATCTATTCAAAAAAAATCTAATTTTCTAGAATTTTTTTTTAATCAGCTTTTTCGGAAAAATATACATTTTTCATGAAAAAAATGAGAGAAAATTTCGCACGGAGTTGAGTTGATGGCATTTGAATTAATCAATCTGATGAAAATACACAAGTTAAAATATTCAAGTGGTGAATATGATTGAGCTTAAAAATCTATACAAAATTTGGTATGAATTATAATTGATGAAACTCAAAAAAGCGCCACTTTTTTGTAAGTGTGTACAGGCTTGAACTATTTTAAAAGGTTATAAATAATGTAAATTTTTTTTCTCTGTAAAGTATTTATAAGAGGATTAAGTTTGTTATTTATATTCATTGTGTATTAAATTTTAAAAAAATGATAGAAATATTCTAGTAGGAATATTTAAAGTAAATGTTTATAATTATTCGAACAAATATATTTTAGAAATATGTTACTGTATGCAATATTTATAGTTTAAACTAACTTTCTAAAAGGAAACTTACGTTATCCAATGGCAACTTACAATAAATGTAGTTTATTCAAAAATCTTTATCTATAATGTGTAAACCATACTGTATAAGAAATTAATTCATAATTATTAATTAATGAATTGTTTCAAATCAGAGACAATCAGATGTAGCCGGAAACCAAAATAAATTTTTCATTTCTCACTATTTTGGACCCCACTGCCGTGTCCGCTTCACCGTCTAGTTCTTTTCACTAGATTTTTTCGGCGAGAGATAATTTCGGTGAACAGCCGCAGTAGGTCATTTTAGGTATACCCGTAATTCGGAATGATGCATAAAGATTTTAAAACTTAGAGCTTAAGCCTTTTTATTTACACCCTTACCCATGAACCCTAGATATTTAACATTTTTTTTGCAAATCAGTTAGATATGATAATTCAAATAAGTTATATGTAATAATTTTATTTAAAAAAATTATCGAACAATTATGAAAATAACTCATTTGTCATTATTTACTGAAAATCCTTTATACATGATGAACGATGATCGAATATCCTCGATTTATTATTAATGTGATTGGTCTAAAATGTTCAAAATTTGAATAACTTGAAATGTTGAATACTTAGTTTCTAAGAATATTTTTGCAATCTTTTATAAATAACTGAATACTTTCTTACAATAAATAAAAAAAATTCTTTAGTAGAATTCTATAAAATAAAATGAGAGTTCTAACCAAAAAAAATCGAACAGAACTTAGTTGCAGGTTGCAAAAGATATGCGATGAATTAAGTGTTGTTATTATTTACAGGTTGATTGCAATTAAAATTTTCTGAGAATTTTCTCGTTCAACTTCCTTTTTTTTTTAACTTAAAATAAAAATATATCGTTTGTTTACTTTCAAGATTAAAAATTTGATGGCGCTTATAAAAAATTCAAAGTTGCGTGCCGATTGAGACTAGTTTCATAAAAACTGTTATTTACTTATTTTAAAAAATTTTTAATTTAGCTTTCAGATTAATAAAATTATCACAACCGTTACCGAGACTTTGAAACCGAGACCGAGACCGGTAAAATTTTTCGAGATCGAGACCAAGACCGGATAAAAATCTCGTATCGTCTCGTCTCGAACAGCCCACCTCGGGCCCCAAGTGGTTCTCATCATATTCCTTTGCTCTTGGATTATCCATAAAGAATATACAGATACAATACTGGTATACTATTAAATTTTTTCTAACTTACATCTCCGGCATCAAGCCGTCATTACAAAATTTAATTAGATTGTTACGCTAGGAAATCTGAACTTGCTTTGAAACCTTCACCCTTTGCTTCATAATCAATTTTTTATTGAAAGGTTCGCCCCGCGAGTTTTTACCGACCTCATAAAACCAGAAATCTTAATTTTACAGACTTTTTTCTAGAAAGGAGAGAAGAAATTAAATTATTGCATTTAATTATTAACATTTTATTTTCTTAGAAACAAAGGTATTAACTATCCAACCTGTCATACCAAAAAATTTATAATTTTCTTTCAAAGCAATAAAAAAATCCCTCTGAATCGGTGCAGGTTATCTCTCAAGCGCTTCTCATTATGTATCTTTGATCTTGGATTGTTCCCAGAGGATACATAATTGACAGGTACATATTATTCATAGTAAACATTAAAATTAATTTTTTTCGAGTTTATTTAGCGAAGGTTAAGAATACGCTGTTATTTAATAAATATTTTTTATGCTTGATATATTTCTCGTGGTACCTTCTTTTACTAGTATGTAGATGTAGACACGTTGAGCCACAATACATATTTTTTACCTATAATCAGACTTCTATGAATACTTAATCAAACATTCATCAAGAAAGAGGTCACTTCACGAGTACGAACGGTAACGTTCGATACGAGTACTCGATCTTCCTATAAGGCCTAAGCTGTATGATAGCTACACTCTCCAAATCGGAGATGCAAAAACTTTAAACGCCCGTTAGGGCGAAAACTCCACTTCGCTAAGCTAAACTTTATGAAATAAAAAGTATTTATATGCAATAAAAATATTCGATGGTCCCAAAGTTTTTAATGTTAGCTTTAATTCTCTTCGTGGCAGGGATTCGACATAACAAGCTACATATCTCTTAGCAAGGGATAAATCAAAAATAGCGGGAACGACTTGTCGCGTTTTTAACTTAGCAGGAGGTCGATAATTTAATTGTTTATTATCGTGGTGATTGAGCACGCAAGAAGCTCGCATTCTTAACGTGGCATGAAACTTTTAACGTGGTGGGAAAGCATTTTTGAATTTTGTAATTTAAGGAATTTTTTATTCGTGGCTGCGGGGGGTATTGTTGCTCTTTTCTTGGCTGGGGGGTAACTAGTTATAATTCTTATCGCCGCATGAAAATTTCGGGTAAAGTAGGGGTTACAGATTTTTTTAATCGTAGCAAGCCCTTCTTCTAGCTTCTTACCTGGCAGCTTTTGGCCTGAGGTTTTTTTTTTCGCTGAGACACACTCAATATGTTATATCAACCGTTGCAAACTCATAGTATGCGCTATAGCGTACGCTTTATTGGTTTTATATCATGCGCTATAGCCTACGTTGTATTAGTTTTATATCATGCGCTATAGCGTACGCTATATTGTATTTTATATCGTATGCTACAAACTGCTCCTAGCGTACGTTACGAACCTCTCCTAGCGTATGCTACAAACCGCTCCTAGCGTACGCTTTTTTGTCGTACGCTTCAAATCTCTCCTAGCGTATGCTACAATTTAACGTGCGATATTAACCTCTCAAGGCGTACTCTACGAAGATCTCACAGCGAAAGCTATATCTCATAGCATACGCTATAGCGCACGCTGTAAACATCTCAAAACGTGCGCTATATTTTATAGCACATGCTATAGCGTACGCAATATTATATAGCATACGCTATAGCGTACGCTACGAAGATCTTATAGCGTACGCTATATTTCATAGTGTACGCTATAACGTACGCTGGAAACATCTCATAGCGTACGCTACGAAGATCTTATAGCGTACACTATATTTCATAGCATACGTGATAGCGTACGCTGTAAACATCTCATAGCGTACGCTATATTATATACGCTATATATTATATCTCAAGCGTACGCTATAGCGTACGCTTGAGATGCCCTCTAGACAAACTCTAAATATTATTTTAAAAAGTTTCCATAATTTTACCATGTAGTCGCAGCCTTAGTTGATGTTCCGTACGGTCCACGAGCATTCCTCGAGCATCACCGGTTGCGCAATTGGCACTTAGTTCGATTTTAATCAGATATCATTTTTTCATCTGCTTCTCATTTTAAAAAACTTATTATCCACACGCTTAACTTACAGTCTTACAGCATTCTGTATTAGTATGTATAGTTTCCTGTGAGTATTTTTTTACACTGTATATGGGAATGCGTACATGGCCATGGCACTGAACAAAGTCCATCTTCAAAGCAAAGGTTTTGAGGTTATTTTACTAATAAAATAATAAATGTTATTAATAAATAATACAATTGATTATCATGATAAGTATTTCTTCAAACAAAAATAATTTTTAAATGTTTTAGTTACTTGGGTTAAGTAAGGTTTTTACATAGCAGTAAATCAATTAATAATTATTCGATTACTTTGTCAGTTTTTCTCATTTAATACTATAACTGTAGTATAAGTCAGAAATAACTAAGAAAAAAATTGATATTTTGATAAATTAGATTTTTAGATTTTTATGTAAATTTGAAACAAAATATGATATTTAAGTTTAGATTCAAGTCAAAGTTTTAATTCAAGTTATTTTCAAGAAATTTAAAATTAAATTTTTTTCTACAATAACGTGTCACAGGGCTCGAATTAAGGAATTTAATTCCTCGGAGGATCGTGATTGAACACGAGAACCCGCGGCGATCGTCGTCCGCACTCCTCCGGCCTGATGACAAAATGCACTTTCTGTGCACACGACAATCCGTCGATTTTTCTTCAATACCTGAAAAGAGGGGGGAAGACGCGTACGCGAACTAATGTTTTTATTACGCGGCGCGGCTGCTCTCCTTCGTCGGTAGTGGCGTGAGTTTACGTGGACCGATCGCAGGAACACGGGTTAATTAAATTAATGATAAAATGTAAATTTTAATAATTTTAATTAACAAGAAAAATAAATGAATCAACAATTCACATAATATTCCAAATTAATTCTATCTGATTGTTTACAAACAATCCAACCCGAATGACTCGAAATCTTAAGTCGACGAAAATTGATTCTATAAAAATAAAGTTCGTCGTCTGTGTTGTGGTCGCTATCAACACACCGACACACACACACTCACTCGCGCTCGTCTGCTTGCTGCAGCGCGCCAAAAGAACAAAGGCTTGGACTAACTCCGATACAAAAATCTAAGTACTTCCTGTACTTCGCACACACTCTGACTCTAATCATCACACAAGCAAACATACAATGTTTAACCGCTACGCGGACTTACTTTTCTAGTAGGTGCACCTTCGCTTGATGTAACAATAATTATAATAATTACGACTAGCCCGAATGGCTTTTCACAAGACGACAATGCCTTCCAAGGCCGCACGCTGACCTTCCGTGAGATGTTCGTCTTCCCCGCTCCGATCCAATGACAACTGGATCACAGGAAAATCTACACAACTTCTCACTGATAACTTTATCTAACTCACTCCAATAAAGTTATCTAACCACACAAAAAAGTAAATTCTATATTTGCTCTCGGACACACGTGTGATCGCGCCAAGCGCCAAACTTAGAGTAATGCTGATCGGTAGATCTCGTCATCACCTGACTTACCGATCCGCATCTGCGTTCCATAACAGTTAGCGCCGAATTCGAATTTAATCGACGCGGTAGCTGTTACAGTCCCCTCCCAGAGGTGACGTATCCGGGATTCGTTACCTCGACAATCCCAAGAACGCAGCTTATTTAAGTAGGGATTACATCAATTCCCATATCGTCACAGGGCCCAGATTAAAACAATCCCCATAACACCCGATCGCACGCTACCTGACACTTGCGAGTGTCAGGATTTTCGGACGCATCCCTCGGTGGTTGAATTTCCTCTTCCGACGGTTCTTGCTCCAGTCTTGCGATCCAAGTTTCCAGCCATATATTGTAATTACCGACTGTCTGGTTAATCAAGTCGTTGGGCTTACAATCGCCAAGCCCGTCATCCACGACTCCTAACCTTAAAAATTTTCTAGGTTTTTCTTGACTTAAAACCTCATTCAATCTCCAGCCGTCCAGCTCTCTGACCAGATAGCTTATGGCTGCATCAGTCAGATTCTTCCTCAGCAAACACTTGTCGGCCTGACCGATTAACTTTGACTTCGTTAATTCGGTCATAACCACAGCTGTATCTTTGAGGTTAAATTTCTTAATAACCCACAATTGAATTTTCCAGATACCTGCTGCCATCTTATGTTTACTAGCTTGCTCAGTATTTATCTGACCAACTGGACAAGCTTGGGTGCCATCTCCGAGTGATGGCTCGGCCGCAACTTTGGCGGAGTAGAATTTATGACTTTCTACTCCGCCGGTTGCTCGTTTTCCGGCCGTTCAGGACAACTAAACCTTATATGCCCTCTTTTCCCGCATTCCCAGCACTTAACTGGAGAACCTTTGCCAGGACTTCCCTTACTTCCATCACTCTTACTCGATCCTGGAGATGAGCTTCTAGCCTCTTCGTCATCCGTCGACTTACGTCTTGCTTTGGTCCTTCTGGCCTTGTATGAACCTTGGTGCCTTGGATCTGTAGGCTTTCCAAACGACATACAATTAGTCTCGAGTTTGTTAAGCACAGTCTCGAGACGGCTAATAACCGAAGTCTCGGCAGACCTGCCTTCCACATCAAGGTTATCTTCTGCTGGCTCGTTCGGATCTCCTGTCTGCTCAGAATCTTCCTGATCCACTGAGCATGCCTGATTGCCATCTCCGAGTGATGACTTGGCCGGTATCTCGGCGGAGTAAGTGCCAATGTCTTTTACTCCGCCGGTTTGGCGTTTCCCGGGCGTTCGGGACAATTTGGTCTTATGTGTCCCAGCTGCTTGCAATGAAAACACCTCGGTATTTCCTGTCTATCAGCCTTTTTATCTTTATCACCTCTCTTGTTCTGCCCTGGTGATGGGCTTCTTGCCTTACCGTCGTCCTCAGATTTACGTCGTTGTTTGGTAGGTCTGGCTTTCGATGAATTCTGGGGCCTCGGGCCCTGAGGTTTCCCATAATTCTTGCTTTTAGCTTGGATCTTGCTTGCTATCGTTTCAAGAAGGCTAATAACCGTAGAGTCGGCAGACCTGCCTGTCATATCCGTTGCGGCTATGTTGACCTTTGGTTTTTTATTAGTCTTCTCTTCCTTATATGCCAGATGTGGCCAAACTGACGTAGAGGGTGACGGTGGTGGCTTATACACTAACTCCATGTTAGTAATTCTTTCGATCTCGACTGCTTGGCTTAATAAGCCTTTAATTGACTTAACCTCTTCACGCCTGATCTGCCTGCGTAATCTAGGTAACATGTTCGTTAACATGAAGTCAATTTGTTCCCTCTCAGTCGGTATCGGTCTAATTTTTAGCAAATAAGACTGCAAGCATGTCAAGTAGGTCCGCACTGGCTCGTTTTCACCTTGAGTTCGTGTCGTTGCTTCCATCCTTGCGGTCTGCTGGTAGTCTCCCACTCCGTACCACTCGCGGGCTTCTTGGCAAAAAGCCTCCCATGACTGGATCGTCTCCCGCACGTTGCGGAACCATGTGGCTGCTACACCGGTTAACATCATTGGTAATGCATCCAATAATTGAGAACCGGTCAAACCAGCGAGTTTATTGTATTCCTCTATCTGCAATAAAAACTGCTCAATACTAGATTCACTATCGCCACTGAATCTAATATTCCACCTTCGAACAATTATGCCGACGTCGACTGGCTTCATCGGGTTGCCTTGAGCCTGGATTGATTCCTGAGTGGCTAAATCAGCCGTCTGCTCATGGCTTCTCAACTGTTCAAGTTCGGCTTGCAAGGCCTTAATTTGTTGTTCCAGTTTTTGTACCCTGTCCAGTCTCGCGACTATAGGGCTGGAACTATCTCTCGCGTCTCGCACAGATGTCTCACCGAAGTTGACTCTAGCATGCGGTAATTGACCGTCAGTCGACATACTGCAATCATTTAGCGAGTTTTGCATCTCCGGCCTTATTGTCGAGGAGACCGGGCCTCCCGGCCCCCGGATCCGATTTGGCTGGCGGTACTTATCAGCCTCCACAGCTGCCAACCTGGCTCGGGTGTCCTCACTCGTCTCTCTCAACGCCTTAAGTTCTTCCGCTACCGACCTCACGGCTTGTAGCACTTCGGCGTTAATATCTTCGACCTGGCTCGGTTGTGCATGACCCGCCAGATTTCCACCTTCCTGATTGCGGTCATGCACCTGGATATTCGAGTATTCCTCCTGGATTCTCGAAGCTGCCTCTCGGACCATTTCCTCGTCCATGAGGACAGCCAAGGGGTGTGCGCCACTTGTGGTATAATTTGGGTCAATTATTGTCGACCCAGATTTTTCCCACACTGTCGTTGCTATGAAAGTGGCTCTTAGACTTTCGCGCTTGATTTTGACTTCGCCCTCATCCTCGGACTCGGTTGCGAGAAAGTCTTCTGCTGAATAATTTCCTAACAACCATTTCAGCAACCTACCACTTTTTTCCATCAACGTACCTCCAGGCTTGAGCTCAAGCTCCTCTAAAGCCTCAGAAACGACGTCTGCCCCTTCGGTCGCGATCCATGAAAAGATCAAATCCTCCCTCGCAAGCTCTTGCGTCATGGCTGCGTCCTGCATTACCTGGTTTACAAATAAAACGGTAACCTAACCCACGTGACAGTTTCTACACTCTCTAATTTATCAGTATTTTACAAATAACAAATTACAATTATATTTCTGAGTTATGTTAAAAAAAATAAAAAAAATAAAAAAAACAACTTGATCCACCGATCTCAACCAACAATCCGAAATGACCAAAAGGCCCACCAACCACGCTTGGTTTTAGCAAAAACTCCCGATTGGCTAAAAAAAACGAATTACCCGTTGAAGCCACAAGGTTCAAAAAAAAATAAAAAAAATCAACTGTTTCAACCCGTGTCGAAACCCGATTTTCCCACTCAGAAATATAAGTTACAGTTGTTACCGAACGTTAGTCGATAACAGCCTGCGAGTAAAATAATATTTTGCAATACTTATACAATAAATTAATATTATTCAGCGCTTTACTCTCGCTACTGTCACGTATAGGTTATGCTTGGTGGAGTACTTGCTCACAAAAAAAAACAAAAAAACAAAAAACAAGTCAAAATCGAAAAACGCAGCTCGAAATATCCAATAAATGAATTCAACTTCGAGTTGCAAAACTCTCAAACCCGAGAAAAGAAAAAAAAATAAATTAACGATTTTAACTAAAATCCAGCAAGCACCCGCACTCCACCGAGCAATTAACAGGAAAAAAAAATTCCTCGACTTGCTACTCTGCCTTTGTCTTTATCCTAAGATTAACTCTGCCGACCGACCTTGAACCCCCGCCGGTCAGCGCACACCTGCGATCACTCACACTAACCAATAACCTTTGTTTTGGTTACCTAACTACCTACACGTTGTTGGGCGCCAATTGTCACAGGGAACGAATTAAGGAATTTAATTCCTCGGAGGATCGTGATTGAACACGAGAACCCGCGGCGATCGTCGTCCGCACTCCTCCGGCCTGATGACAAAATGCACTTTCTGTGCACACGACAATCCGTCGATTTTTCTTCAATACCTGAAAAGAGGGGGGAAGACGCGTACGCGAACTAATGTTTTTATTACGCGGCGCGGCTGCTCTCCTTCGTCGGTAGTGGCGTGAGTTTACGTGGACCGATCGCAGGAACACGGGTTAATTAAATTAATGATAAAATGTAAATTTTAATAATTTTAATTAACAAGAAAAATAAATGAATCAACAATTCACATAATATTCCAAATTAATTCTATCTGATTGTTTACAAACAATCCAACCCGAATGACTCGAAATCTTAAGTCGACGAAAATTGATTCTATAAAAATAAAGTTCGTCGTCTGTGTTGTGGTCGCTATCAACACACCGACACACACACACTCACTCGCGCTCGTCTGCTTGCTGCAGCGCGCCAAAAGAACAAAGGCTTGGACTAACTCCGATACAAAAATCTAAGTACTTCCTGTACTTCGCACACACTCTGACTCTAATCATCACACAAGCAAACATACAATGTTTAACCGCTACGCGGACTTACTTTTCTAGTAGGTGCACCTTCGCTTGATGTAACAATAATTATAATAATTACGACTAGCCCGAATGGCTTTTCACAAGACGACAATGCCTTCCAAGGCCGCACGCTGACCTTCCGTGAGATGTTCGTCTTCCCCGCTCCGATCCAATGACAACTGGATCACAGGAAAATCTACACAACTTCTCACTGATAACTTTATCTAACTCACTCCAATAAAGTTATCTAACCACACAAAAAAGTAAATTCTATATTTGCTCTCGGACACACGTGTGATCGCGCCAAGCGCCAAACTTAGAGTAATGCTGATCGGTAGATCTCGTCATCACCTGACTTACCGATCCGCATCTGCGTTCCATAACAGTTAGCGCCGAATTCGAATTTAATCGACGCGGTAGCTGTTACAAACGTAAAACAAAAACACTGAAAAATAAATTTCATTACACATTAAGAATAACAAAGACCCACTAGGCTGTAAGAAATTAGGTTATTTATGATGTGCTCTCATGAATTTTCACTTCCAGCTATCCTCACTCTCTTGGGTATTTGAACTCCTTTTCGAATTTGTTGCTCTGACATCTTCGGCTTCTTCAAATTTACTACTTTGTCATCCATATCCTTGCACTGAATGAGCAGTGGGCTTCCATCTGTATGGTATATAATAATAATAATAATTATTATTATTATTTTATTTATTATAGTGTATTTTAATTATATATACTTAAATAGTTTTATTATTATTATTGTTTTTAATCAATATAACAAAATCTCACTTCTGTTGTTAACTGAACCAGTGACAACGACATAGGCACGTTTCTTAATTTCATGTTTAGTGTAGTTACTGATCTGCACAGTCACTTTGAATTTACTATCTGTGATTGATCCAATACCATAGCTCATATTTTGAAAACGGCTAAAGCTTTTGGCAAAGTTGGACTGGACGTATCCTCCAATTCCTGCAAGTAAAATAATAGAATAGAATAAATAATAAATAGAATCTCACTCTTGTGCATTTTGAACTTACGTACTACTCCATCATCCACTGTTGTAATAGTTGTAAAGTCAACATCTCTGATCGCTGGAGTTAAAGGAATTACCGTATTAATTGATCTAAAAATTAATTCAGTGGATGACTGACAGTAGAGTTCAAAGGGAATTAAGCCCTCTGATGTTCTTTGGTAGTTTGGTGCTTGTGCAAAGCATTGTGCTCCAACCAACTCAATGACCTGAAATGTATTCATTTAAAAAAATTTTCATCGTTTGTATTTTTTCTCAATTATAATTTTTTTTTTTTTTTTAACAATAAAAAATTGGTTTACTTGATTTGGGATTATTCGGCTCTCATACTGGTTAATCAAATCTTTTCCCCAAATGCAGCATAGGACTCTTTTAGTGCCACCGTTATTTAGCACAAATTTAAAGAGTGCAATTTTCCTGGCTCCAACAATTTTTGTAGCAAACACTTGGTCAACAAATCCTATGACCCCACTAACAGTAATTTCTATTTTTTTTTTATTAAATTTAAACACTAAAATAAAATACTAATAAAACATAAATTATATTGTCTACTTACACACTTAAATCCCCTCCTACGAAATTTTCAAAATATTCATCTGGTGTGAAATCCGGCTCAGGCTCGTCTTCAAGGTCATCCATATCGAGCGACTTTGTGGTTGCTGCCAATTCTTTCACAACGATGGAAACATTTTCCATGTCTTCCATGACTCTAACTTATTAAAAAATCATTACAAAAAATCATTGCAATAAAGATTTCTTTAATTAAATTAAATTTTTACTTACTTTTTTATTATTTTTATGATGATGATAATTTTATTTAACTTTATTTTATCCTTATTGATAGGTTGTGTTAACAATATTTGTTATTTGTTTGTTGGTATGATAAAAAATCACTATGACTAACTTTTCAAAATGCAGCTAGTGGGCCTATAGATACTCAGATGTTCATTTTATGTACTAAAGTTTTTTCTTGGTTAAAATTAAATTATTATAATTATTAAATTATAATAATATAAATTAAATTTAACAAATTCTTTATTAAGCCACAATTTTGAATTTAATATTTATTTATTTTTATTTCATTTTCAGTTTCATTTTAACTAATCAAAATCAAAATTCAAATCAAAAAAATTCAAATTTTTAATTTTTACGTTCTTAACCAATCACATTCATTTTAAATTGCTGACATTCTTTTTGGCCTCATTCATTTGTGAGGGGATTGCAAAGAAGGGTGACCTAACCTCACATGCCATAACCAACCTAAACTTAATTTCTTGGATACGCTTGGATCATGTACCTCAACTCCCTCGTAAATTAACTCCTCTAGTTTATCCAATTCATCAGGATTATCCGCATTTAAGACGCGTTTGCCCGTAAGCAAATCTCTCAAATCCCAATCTAAACAATTTTTATTTTGCTCGGCTTGTGGAGATTTCTCTCCATTCTCCCTCCCAGTCTCAGGATGTTGTTTTTCAATCATGAGCTGTGAAGCTCCCTCCGAAAGTTTTGACTCTAAATCCATAACTTCATTTTGAGACTGATCAAGAAAATCTTCAAGCGTCGCAAAATTAGCTTTGCAAGTATACTCATCATAATCAAGATTGTCAGTCTCTCTTCCTCTGACTGTCCTTCTTACAACCCAATTCGGTTTTTCGTAGGTACCCATCAAATAGCTTTTGCCCGTTTCTTCATCGTAGACGTCCAAAAATTGTTCGTCTAAATAAATACTGAGTCCCGCCTCGGCAAAATGTCTAAGTGAAATGAGATTATCTGAAACCGTGGAAGCTTTCAATACATTCGTCAATCTAACTCTCTTATTGTTACTTGAAATTAAAAACAAGTCACCTTTACCATCAACCCTCAAATTTGCGGCCTCATTTTTATTCGCACATTTTTTTATATCGTTCTCGGATTTCTCAAAATTCCACAAACTCACACTATCATTCACGATATGTTCGGTGGCACCTATGTCCACGACGAACAGAACCTCATTCGAATCACATGCATTTTTATCAAAAATCAATCGTCTCAACATACCTTTATTATTATCCTTCATCTCACTGGTGTTTTTGCCCTTTGGTTTTCCTCCCTTCTTTCCCTTATTGACGCGACCATTTTTACTTTTTCTCACACCACGCAGTTTGTCCCCATCTCCTCCACTGTTAGAGCCTCCTCTACCTCGACCTAGAGCACTAGTAGCGCCACGATTACCACCACCTCTAGAAGCATGCATAGAATTTTTGTTACTCCTACTGTCCTAGTGTGGACATTTATCTCCTTTGTGATTGACGTTTTTCGCACACCAACGGCACCACCAGAGATTTTGCGGTGTGAGGGGGCACTCCCTTTGCCAATGACCATCCTTCTCGCATCTGAAGCTTTTTTGCTGAAATGTGCCTCTCTCTGTGCCTCGTGCTACTCTGGCTGCTGGCGCGTTAGCTTCGTTCCTCGTAGCCTCGGTCTTAAACAGATAAGAAATCATGTTATCATAAGACATTTCCTCTTTGCCATTTATCGTAAGAGTATTATTTGCTTGAGTGAGTTCTGGATAAATTCCAGAAGCAGCTCTCATTAACGCAGCTCTTTTCTCAATCTCTGTTAATTTTACTGCGTCGGGACAGTTTTCATACTCATTTATTATATCCTCAAATTTGTTGATAAAATCAAGAACCCTCTCTCTTGGTCTCATCCTTAAATTATAAATCTTAGCCCTCACAGAAGTGTGAGTGACATTTGATTCGAGTTTTCTCAACTCCCTCAATTTTTCCAAAACTTTCTTTGGATTATCAATGCCAATCACTCTCCTGTGATGGTGCTCATCAATACGAGTTATGATAATGTCCCGAGCAGCTTCAATTCTTTTCTGTTTTATAAATGGCGTATCATCGAGGTGAGTCGTTGGTTCATCCTAAATTAAATCAATTAAATCAGCGGCTTTCAACTCTGCTCTCAATTTGTCAAGCCAAGTCTCCATGTTGGACTTGGCTGTCAAAATATAACTCCTCGATACCGACGATTTACCCTCGCTACGATTCTCAGCCAAATTATCACAGAGCCTCGAAATGCTATTGTTGAACATGTCTTGCCTGTGGTAAGCACCGGAAGATGCGAAGCTCTGATCATTCGCATGCTCTGAGTATGTTGTATCGTGTATCGATTCAGTATTATTAGGTGGCATAACGGTAGAAGATAATAAAGGATTTACCTGCGTTTCGGCGTTACTTTGATCGGTCAAAGGGTGTATCAACTCTTTCATTTTATCCAACATCTTCACGAAGTCAGCGTTTCCCCTCTAAGTATACTCGAAGTTAGCTCTAATCAGCTCCAAACTTCTATTCATAGCGGCAAATTGTTTATTCAGCTCTGCAGTGGCCATTGTCATGATCTTGGAGTTTTTGATTGTTGCCTCAGCTAACTCCTTCGCAGTAACAGCTAACTTGTTGGTTTCCTCTAGTATCCTCAGCAGTAACTCCAACTCAACAGCAGCTCCGCCGATCTGAGTTAGGTGTAGTGAATTTTCTCCAGTCGTCTCTTTCCCAATTGAGTATGTTGTCGTTCTACCTGCCAGTCTTGGCGTCTTTTCCATCTGCGTTGCAGGTGCAGTAGTGTTGGGCACAGCAAGTGATGTAGGTACTGCTCTCATAGTAGAAGTGGGCACTACTCCAGGAGTCGACATTGGGACCACATTTGACGAAATATCATCCAGTGCTGTCGAAGAAGTTGGGCTGATGACGCAAGAGCTATTTGGCGCGGTAACTGCTGGCGTTGTGTTTTTTGTGGCAGCTGCTGTTGTAATTATTACCTCGGCTCCCTCTTGGCTAGCGTGATCATGCTCACTTGTTGGTGTGTCCACCTCCATTTGAGTCGTGTTCGATACGTTTGTGGAGTTATCGGGCGTTTGACCGGTGCCCGAAGTGTTAAGAGTTGGGTTGATCCTCTCCCTATCCTCCTCTCCCATTATTCTTATAATTTTCATGAACTTGGTCCCAGGCTTCGGGGTCCAAGTCGATGGGTGCTACAATCGGCGATTCACCTGAATTTAATTTCTCGACAGTAAATGCCATGCAAGGATCGTCTTTTGCTGCAGCTTTTCTTAAGAGTACCAACTCTATATATCTCCTTCTTGCATGCTGTAGCTTTGCTTGCCTCTCCTCCTCGCATCTAGTAAAAAACATTCAACTCTTTCACGGGTCTGGCACTTAATTTCGACGAAGCAATTCTTTCCTCGATAAATGTTGTCCATCTCACCTTCCGCTCGTTACATGAGGTCCCATATCACCAAGCGAACGCTCTCCCGGTCAAACAATCCACGTTACCCCTTCTTTGAGTGTTGAGTACCATGTGGGTCAGAAATGATGAAAAGGGAGAATGGACAATAAACACCTAACCATTGGTCGCCATATTGAATTTTCACGAATTTGAGGGCATACGGTTCATCGGAATAAAATCCTTGATACTCCAAAAGGTCGGTAAGATAAAAAAGGCGTTAGTTAGGGTAAAGAGGGGTAAAGGAGGACAGGAGCGCCCCGGGATTTCTCACTTATTCCTAATCCGGGCCGCTACAGTACCAAAGGAGTGGAAGGTTAAGAGACTCTTTGACCAACAAACCGTCCCTTAACAATTTGGAGAAGGCAACTCGTGACAGTGACTAGTAAGTCATTATGATAGTGCCTTAATATATAAACGCGAAATTGGTTCGAACTTCGTCGTTGAAATTAAGTGTCCATAGTTATAGTGTACAAATATCTCGAAGACGTAATTTTTAATTGTCGAAGACAAGAACAATTAATATTAAGTGTAATAAAAGATAATCAAACAGGTAATACAGTTTTTGTCATTTTGTAATTATCCCTCTTTCGAGAAGGTGGTATTGTACATATTTTTGAGGTCTTATTGTATCATCTTCTTGATTTGCATGGTTTCCTTGTTTTTTTTTTTTCATGGTTTCCTTTGTAAAAAAAAACAAAACAAATGATTGTATTATAATTACTATGTATTATATTCACTCAAAAATGGAATAAATTATAAGCTAGAATCCATGCTATTTTTAATCTTAAATAACACGATGTATAGTCAAAAAAAAAAAAAACCCCCAAAAGAAAAATTTTCTACTATTTACTTAAAACCCAAATTACCCTTGATCGATTACATGAACAATTTTCGTACTAAAAAAACACAATAACGAAATATTTAAATCGGATAAATTTCCTAAAGTCTTTAATTTCACGTTATCACTGAGCGTTTACTGTCTCTGTGTTGTTTGCGATAGTATCTTCTTGAAAGTAACTCCTTTTTCTCTTTTTCGTTGATTTCGCAGGCTTCAATTATTTCGTCGTATTGTTGCTGCATGCTTCTTGAGGCTTTAAACTCCTTCCAACACTTCATAAAGTCTTGCCATTCCTCTGGGTCTGACATCTCCGATTTCTCTGTTGGTTTGCTCTGAGATGCATATACCACATTAGGCTTGACCGTATGTGTCCTTTCGGCTGGGTTTCCTTTCTGGTATAATATCGCACAGGTTCGTTGATGAAGTTTGAACGTTTTCTTGTCTACTAGTTTACTGCATTTGGAGTGAAAAGTCTTCTCTCCGTTTGTCTGTTTTTTCGGTGTTCGTGCCCAACGTGCGGCGTACTTGTGCCCGGATCTCGTTAACGCCTTCATAGCGTTGGCTCCTTCATAGTATTGAATGAACGCCGACACCAGAGTTTGGTGTTTATCGGTTATTATTTGATGGTACTCGATTTTTCCGAACTTCCTGAATTGTTCCAGCAGGAATCTTTCCTGGTCCGCAGGCGAATAATAATTCGGTAGATTACAGAACAGTCTATTTTTGTCGTAACGCCAATTGGTTTCCGATTTTCTTGAATTAGTTTCCCGCTTTTTCAAATTGGTTTCCGATTTCCTTGCCTTGGAGTGTTTATCTTGATAAGTTTCAATTGCCTTGATGGCCAGCGCTGCGGCCATTGGGTACTCTAATGTTACGCTGACTCGTATTTTATTAATATTCCAGTGGCGGTTTACTTGTAGGTATACAGGGTGTTATTTCTGTACTTGTGTCATACGGTATTGCAATACTTAGTATTTTTGTATTCTCGATTTCCATGGTTTGTGGGATTGTTTTTAGTCAAACTTTTTCTCCGGTAGGACCGTCGAAATTATCAGTCGTGGTGTGCAACTGCCTTACTTCTTCCTTGCCTTTACCGTCTTGAGGTCCACCTCTTGAGCCGTTTTGCGGGGTGTTGTCTCTCTTCCGTAAGTAGATTACCACCCCGAGCAAACACTGTAATGCGGCTGCCGTAGCCGCGAAGTCGGGCCGAATTCGGCTTCCGAACTCGGTACGAATTCGGTCGGGGGCGCGGCTAGGGTTTCGGCCCGAGCGCGGACTGGTGCATCTGGCCGAACTTGCGGTATAAAGATGATTCCTACAAGAGGTAAGAAATCCAGTGTAGTCAGGGTGGACACATAGTGCTCCAGGAAATAGCTTCCCCAGGACGTTTTGACTTCAAGAGGGTGAACATCTTGAGCACCTGGTGATAAGTATCCCCGAAGATGATTTCTCCAGTAAGTTTCGACTCCAGAAGGGCCAGGGTGGATACCTCGAGCACCTGGTGATAGTTACGCCTTGGAGATGATTTCCTCAGGAAGTTTTGACTCCGGAAGAGTCAGTGTGGACACCTGGTGCACTCGGTGATAGTTACGCCTTGGAGACGATTTCCTCGGGAAGTTTTGACTCCGGAAGGGTCAAGGTGGACATCTGGTGCACTTGGTAATAGTTACGCCTTGGAGATGATTTCCTCAGGAAGTTTTGACTCCGGAAGAGTCAGGGTGGGTGCACTCGGTGATAGTTACGCCTTGGAGATGATTTCCTCAGGAAGTTTTGACTCCGGAAGAGTCAGTGTGGACACCTGGTGCACTCGGTGATAGTTACGCCTTGGAGATGATTTCCCCAGGAAGTATTGACTCCGGAAGAGTCAGGGTGGACATCTGGTGGATTCGGTAATAGTTAAGCCGTGGGGATGATTACCCCAGGAAGTTTTGACTCCAGAAGAGTCAGGGTGAACCTCCGAGGCGTAATTATCACCAAGTGCACCAGATGTACACCCTAACCATTGCGGAGTCAAAACTTCCTGGAGAAATCGTCTCCAAGGCGTAACTATCACCGAGTGCACCAGGTGTCCACCCTGACGCTTCCGGAGTCAAAACTTCCCGAGGAAGTCGTCTTCAAGGCGTAACTATCGCCGAGTGCACCAGGTGTCCACCCTGACCCTTCCGGAGTCAAAACTTCCCGAGGAAATCGTCTCCAAGACGTAACTATCACCAAGTGCACCAGGTGTCCTCCCTGATTCTACCGGAGTCAAAACTTCCCGAGGAAATCATCTCCAAGGCGTAACTATCACCAGGTGCTTGAGGTGTTCACCCTGACCCTTCTGGAGTCGAAACTTACTGGAGAAATCATCTTACAGGATACTTACCACCAGGTGCTCCAGATGTTCATCCTCTTAAAGTCAAAACGTCTTGGGGAAGCTATTTCCTGGAGCACTATGTGTCCACCCTGACTACACTGGATTCTTACCTCTTGTAGGAATCATCTTTGTACCGCAACTTCGGCTAGATGCACCAGTCCGCGCTCGGGCCGAAACCCTAGCCGCGCCCCCGACCGAGCTACAGCCGAATTCGGCACTGCTTCGGATAGTTCGGATACGAATTCGGGCCGAAGTCACGCCGCATTAAAATGTTTGCTCGGGACCGTTATCAAAATTAATTGCGGTGCTAACTGCCATAAGCAGCTTAACGCGAATGTTTATGTTCCTTCTTATCCTTCTCTGCCTTTTTCATCTCCTTCGCGAGACCAGTAAGTTTCCGATAGTCCCAATTGATATCATTTTCTGCTTCGTACTTAAATGATAACTCGTCGGAGTTCCTGGCGAGTGTTGATTTTGGCAAGATATTGAATATATATCAGTTAATTTTTGTGTATTTGGCCTGCGTATGGTAATTTGCTGGGATTCTCTTTCCTACTAGGGTGATTGTAGGAGTGTGCCCTACGCAGCCATCGGCCAATCTAATGGTTCCAGTACCTTCTAATTTGCAAGACGTTTGTCTAAAGCTTAGACAGTTGATCAACATGGTTTCCTCTCGTTCCATTGAAAACAGCCAGAGGTTTTCCTTCTCCAAATATTTCCAGAAGTATTCTCTGACTTTGGTGAATCTTATGTCACACGATTTTGATATCGTAAGCGAAGACTCGGCCAGAAACGTCGCTTCACAAACCTGACTTGAGGTTCTGACTTGTATAGGGTTGTTATAATCACACACAATTCCTATTCGGGTGGTCAGGCATTTATTCAGATCATCCTGATCAAGTTTTAGTTAATTCCTGCTGTCTGTGCTGAGGCAGATGTATTGATGGGTTGGTTGAATATGAGCGCAGCCCATATGTTGTTTCTTGTACATCTGTAATCGGTGTAATTGACTGTAGAATCGAAATGATTGTCCAAGTTCTTGATGTCTATTGTCAAATAGATCTTCCATTCCGACTGCTTCCAGTAAATTTGTTCCATCCTCTCAAAATAGATACCTGGATTCGGATCTATTTTCCGAACCTCATAAATTATGTCGTCATTAGTATTGTTAATTGCTAGCGTCACTGTGACCAACAGTGTCACGAGAATTACTTTCCCCACTATCGATGCCGTTTCGTCTTTCCGGGGGAACCAGCTTCAATTTATCCGTGTGTTTCCGGATTTGTCTTCCGTCAGACAATTCTAACAAAACATTATTTCTGTTTAGAATTTCAATTACCTTGAATGGTTTATTGTAATAGGGCTGAAGTTTCGAAGTCCTGGGTTCAATTTTAACCCAGGTAAAGTCCCCAGGGACTCTCTTAAATTCTCTCATCTTTGCATCATACTGTTTTTTTCGTTTTTGTTTTCTCTCTAATTATTCGCTCCCCTGCATTCACTTTCATTTCAGTCAAATGGGATATTAAATCGCGCAAATATAGGTTATACGTTCGCATTTTCTGTTCACCAGGGATTTTCATGGGGAATCTCGCGACCCCACCATGTACAAATTCGAATGGGGTGAAGTTAGTTGTGGCATGAACACTTGTGTTATACGCAAACGTGGAGAAAGGTATCAAACGATCCCAGTCATTATATTCCTCCCCATAAGCCCTTACAAAATCCATCAATGGAGCATGGCTACGCTCAAGTGAGCCGTTCGTTTGTGGCCTATACCCTGACGAAGTCAGTGGATGTATTTTGAACATTTCCAGCATTGTCTCGACTACATCTGATATAAAACTCGTCCCTCTGTCTGAGAGTAACGCTCTTGGCACTCCATACTGACATATTAAAAATCTCATTAGCGCATCAGCATTCGTCGTAGCCCTCAAATCCTTGATGGGAACCACAATTACATATTTTGTCAAATTACATTGCATCGTTAGAACGTGTTGATTTCCCGATGGCGTAGTTCTCAGTTTACCCGCAGTATCAACCAAAACCTTGTCAAAAGCGTCTATCGACGTGTCTGTTAGGATTATCGTGGTTTGAGTTTTGCATCTCGTTATTTTCCTCTCCTGACATGGTAGACAGCGCCTGACGTAATCCAATACGTCGTTCCTCATGCTCTTCCAACGAAATCTTTTGCGTAATTTGTTGTGCGTCTGGTTTACACCCTTGTGTCCTCTCAGCAGACTGTCGTGAAACGTCTGTATCAACTTCTTCCTGCCCTCTTCCTTTGATACTACCATGTTTCCGAAACAAATCGTAACGAGAATGCTAGATCCTCTGAACACCTTATGTAGCGTCTCTTTAATCCATCTGGGTTCGATTTGATCCGTCATTTCGCCAACTCTGGAAATCCTGAAACTCTTCAAATTCCTTTTTTCCAACGTTTCGCGTAGGTTTACCAAACCTTGTATCACAACTGCTTTATCAATAACGTTATAGTATTTATTCTTGATTATAATTGTAAATATATTGTGATTTTTATATGGCGTTATAACTACCTGCTTTAATTTAGGATTTATCTTTACTTTATTTATCTTTACTAATTTAGGATTTATCTTCCTTATTTTTTTCACATCAATCGCTTCTATATCGTTGAGTAATCTGTTGACAGAAAAACTTATTTTACAATCACCTGAGATAAAAGTTATAGTATTATCTCGTTTATATGTCAGACGGTTTCGGGTTCTTACCAAATTGATTTTCTTTCTGGAAATTGATTTCCACCACTGCACCTGTTTCTGTCTCCGTCTCTTCTGACAAAATGTCTGGGTTTCAGCATTTACCTATGTTTGGTTTATCTAGAAAGTTCCAAATCTGTGGTGGAATAAAAATTGGCACTTGCTCTTGCGTTTTATTGAAATGTAGATCCATCCCTGTTACATCCTTCTCCTTTAGAATCTGATCCAAATTAGCCGCCTTGGGTTTGAACCTTGGAGTTTTGATGACCGCAGGTATACTTGAACACAAGGGAGTTCCTGCAAGAGTGGCATTTTGTAAACATACCTCAGTCCTTTTCGGGCTTACCACGTTTTCTCCAGATGCCTCATCCTCCACATCTCCCTCAGTACCTTCATCAACCTCTGTAGCCTTCTCGAATTCTGCCTGAACATTCTCCTTGGCTGACTCAATCAACCCTTTAACTCTTTCGGACATGACGTCGTCATTACTATTCTCTGAGTCATAAGGACCCATCTCATCAATCGTCGCGTGCGTTTCCGAATCTACACTGTCTCCGTCAGATAAATGCGCAGGAAAAGTTATCTCATGCTGCGGTATATCGCTCACGTTCAACCAACACCATTTTCCTTTTTCGACATATTCACAATTACTTTTATCAAGTTTGCGACTCTTCTCTAAGAAATCATCAACGTCCATCGTGAATAGCTCATCGGAACTTTTTGCTGAGTCATTCGCCTTGGTATCATTTCATTTAGGTACCTCTAATACCTCTAATTCTTCAGTTTTCTCAGTTTTGAATTCGTTAGAACGTCGTCAGTGTTCGATATTTTACTCATGTTGACAGCAATGTCAGCTTCACTTTCACAGTCCACTTCTGTCTCGCTCGCTGCTTCTGAATTTTCTTACACTGTTGTCTCACTTCTCAGACAACTTTCCTTCATATCTGACATGGGAGCTTGATTCTCAGTTTTGACGTCATCTGTATCAGTTTCTTGGATTTCCCCAATGTCTTCTGGCCCAGCCATCTGTCCGGTAAAGACTTCTCGCGCATCCGAATCATTTTCCGGAGAAACCGAAGACTTACCCATCATTTTGCTTAACTTTTCCTTTACCCGTTTTTTAGAAGGCCCGAAAACATTCTTTCGGCTTCTTTTTCGCCAGTTTTTGGCGCTTGGTCTTTCTGTGTTCATCTAGATCTGATACGCAACCCCACCACACTGTGGTCCAACTCTGGCCTTTCCCTGCTGGTCTTTGCACCTGGTGGCCTCCCTCGTTTGGGTTTCGTGTTTTCGTCCACTGACCTTATTCTTTCCCTGATCGTGGGATTAGGGTGGCTTGCACTGCGCTGCACTTTCCCTTTACTAGCTGATGGTTCTCCTATTTCTAGAAGTGTTTTAGTTTTGCTATGGGTGGTCTTCGCCTTGTCGTCTGCTGTGGCTTTTGCTTTATCGCTAGCGTTTTTGCCCTCTATTACCATTACCTTCAACGTCTCTAACTTACTATTAATCGCCTCTTTCGACGGCTGTTCGACAGGGTTTCCCGAAAGTGCATCCGCATTAATATTTAAATTCCCAGGCTTGTATTGGAAAGTGTAGTTGTAACCCGTGAACTTAAACATCCACCTCATTAGTCGTTGTCCTGGATCTTTCCTGGTATGCATCCAATTAAGAGGTTCGTGATCTGCCACGAGTTTGAAGTGATTACCCAGTAAATATGGGTACTGATGAAGAGCATATAAAACTGCCAGACACTCTTTTTACGTCGTAGCGTAGTTTCTTTCTACCTTATCTGGAAATAGTAAAATGGGAGCTTCGCATAACTTTTGTTTGAGTATTTGAAAACTTGTCTCACATTTGTCGTCCCATTCAAAGGGTCGTGACTTTTTCAACAGATCTTGCAGAGGCCTTGCAATTTTTGCAAATCCCTCTATAAACCTTCACTAATATCCGCTGATTCAAAGGAACTCGCGGACATTTTGCGCTGTTTTTGGCTGTGGAAAATGTTTCGCTACTTTTACCTTCTCTGGGTTAGGCTCAACACCCTTGCCGCTCACGATGTATCCGAGAAACGCCACCTCGTGTCTTAAGGCGATGGCACGAACTCGCGGGATGCGAGAAATCCTGCGTCCCGCGTCTTGCGTCTTTGGTATGAAAGCAAAACGCGGGACACGGGACGCAGGATTTCCCGCATCCCGCGTCCTGCGTCTCACGTCTTGCGTCTTTGGTATGAAAGCAAAACGCGGGACACAGGACGCAGGATTTCCTGCATCCCGCAAGTTCGTGCCATCGCCCTTAGGAACTCTATTTTGTTTAGTTGCAGTACTAGATTGGCATCTCTTAACCTGTCAAATAACAATCTAACCTTTCGGTTATGGTCCTTAAGATTTTTTGCCTAAACAATTATATCGTCAAGGTATACCAACATTTCGATATTTTGTAGTCCCAATAGCACCTGATCCATGAGTCTCTGGAAGGTTGCGTGCGCCGTTTTGAATCCTTCTGGAAAAACATTGAAAAAAGTGTAATATAACGTAAATACATAATATAAAATTATACAATTGAACGAACTTCAGTGAAGTTCAATTACAATTGTATGAGCGCTTTCTCCGAAAGATCAAATACGTAGTACCCCTTCCCTGTGCCCCAAATACCACACATTTAAAGCATAAAATTCAAAAAAACCCACTCACGTCACTACATTCTGCATATGCGCATGGGGTACTGGCTCCAAGGCTTCATTTCTTCAAAGCTCTGCCATAGATTTAAAGGGAATAATTTTCTAAAAAATTAAGGGAAATCTCTGGGTGGGAGATTGATCTTTCGGAGGAAGCGCTCATAAAATTGTAATTGAACTTCACTGAAGTTCGTTCAATTGTATAATTGTATTTCGCGCTTCCTCTTTCAAGATCAAATAGGTAGACGTTTAAAGCAATCTACGGCAGTAAAGTGTGAGTGAAATATCCAGGAATGCAAAATTCATGTCGATATTAATTAGAAATATTAATGCCAAATGAATGTCGATATTAATCATGAGAAATTGGAATTTATCCAGCTATGAATAATTCTTCAGGGGATGGTAAAAACATGTAATAGTAAGCTGTAATTACTGAAATTAAAAAGTCCTACCAGATACACAAATATCTGTCAAAAAACTTGAAATTTGAATCCTATCTTCCGGTTTTCAAATTATCTTCCAATATTAAACTTTACTTTAACAATCCAGTAGAGTATCTCGAATCTCAAAACAAGAATCCGAATCTTCAAAGGGCTGACAAGGAGAGTATCTTACAATAAAAATTAATACAGAGTTCTTGCGGTCAAAATTTTTCGACCTATACTTCCTGTCTAGATAAGCTGTACAAGGCTACGTAATCTACCTTATCAGAAATTATAGAAACTTAAAAGTATTCAAAACAAACTTGAATGATTACATCAAGCAAACTGAAAATACCTTTGTATAATTAGAATCTCACTTAAAATATAAGTTAGATAGTTATATAAGTTGAATAGTACTATAAGCTGATCCAACACTTGAACCCTCTTACTTTACCCTCTTTCATCCTCTCTCACTAATTCGTTCATTTCCTAAACAAGATACTAGCAACAACTATCAATAAATTTCTCAAAGTAATATCCAAAAACACGCATATTATTCTGTCTATCAAATCAATCAAATTTCAAAAATTAAATCAACGTAAAAATCTCAGTTTTCACATCAAGTCCTTGCCTAAATTATATTTACCTAGATATAACAGAGCTTGCAATACAAGAAATTTATCAACAACACCAGGCAATTGACGGTTAGTTCTCACCGTTGACAATGTGAATATTTCATATATGTATCCCATCACTTTCACCAACAAAAACGGCCCGCTGTACCGCAACTGTTTCAGGTGAATGATAATCGTAACGAAAGGGAAATGAGGGTGTATTTTACTTTTCGTAAATTTGAGTAGACAGATGTAAAAGGTCTGCCATCATAACTGAACTCCACCCAGATTTATATTTCAATAATATTTATTAAGGTAATAATACCATAATATGATTAAATAAACAAAGTAGAAAATACGATTTCCAACCGTATCAGAATAAATCATTCCTCAAAGTCCCGACCATTCAGTGGGAAAAAACTCGAACCAAAAATTCAAATCTTGATTCTTCCCTTTTATTACTTGACTCTAACATAATCCAGACCAAATTTGATTTCGCACTTCTCAATCTCTCACCATTAAAAAATTTTTTCTAACCGCGAAAATCAGTCAATATCAATCCATTCGATCGTTAGAGCAATATGGATCTTTCTCGCGTACCGGAAGCCGATCGGCTTCGATCAAAATTAGTCCGCTCATAATTTTGAGTCGATATATCCGATGAATTTATTCATCTAACTTCCCGACTTAAACACAACGAGACGCTTAAAAATAATAATTTAATCAAAATTATCATTGATCCATCATGACTAATTCAAAAAAAGTCCATCCAAAAATTATCTCACTTTCAAAAGTTGCCAGTCAAGTGCCTCAATAGATGATCATAACCTCACATAAACCCTGCAAAACAGGTCAGTAATAATCAATCCAAAAAACCCTGCTGTCATGTTTACCCAGCACATCTGAAAGAAAATCACCCATGCGTGCATCGATCATAAATCTTTCAGCCATAAAATTTATAATACATATTCACCCAAAAATTAAAAGGAATTCTTCCAAATCCAAGAACATCTTTCAGGAACAGTTTCATGATCCAAAGAAAATTTATTAATTAACCCATAATGTGACTTGCTGCTGGCTTCTACAGCTGTGCAGTAGATGTACTGATTTTTACTTACAATCAGAGAAAATGTAGCTTTCTTCATTCTTACCTTTGTCTTTCATTCCTTTCTCTTTTTTTTTTTCTCTCTCGCATAGCCAATCTCAACAGTAACACAGTTATAACAAAACTGCTCAGCAGCTTTAATTCTGTGATATTACAAAAACAGTGAAAACTCACCTTCTAGATCACTCAGTAGAAAAAACTTAAAATGCGACTAACTGTATGTAGGGATTAAGTCATCCAAACCAATTCAGAAAAAAAAGGACCTATCATATAACAGATTGTTATCTGTTATATGAAACAGATTGTTATCTGGTTGCCATCAAGTTTTGGTCAAAACTCAACCAGCTGTTCACTTAGAGCCACATCCGCCAACCATTAAGTATATTTCATCAACCATGATCTCAGGACTAAATATATTAATTATTTCAAAAAATCAGAAAGTTGTAATTTCTATCTCAGGTTCTCAAAACATATACTCTTTAAAGGTTCCATAATTAAAATAAAATTTCATCATGTAAGCTTTCAACAAGTAACCAGGTAAACTCATAAAGTACATAATAATAAATTTAATATAAAACCAATTATAAATACAATAACAATAAATAATAAATCTTAGCCTCAATTTAATAATTCAGAGTGGAATAATGAGTCAATGGCTAAGAAAACTCAATTAAGTCTCAGAAACAAAATTTCTAAGTAAAAATGTGGCATGTCACAAAATCCAAGATAGTTCCATACTTATTAATTCACTCTCCATGTATGTTGGGTCTCACCATTAACCTGTGCATGTATATGTATCGCATTGGAAAAATCACTGGTACTCAACATTTGATTAACAAATTCTGAAAAAAAAATAAAAAATCCCTCAAATTTTCAATTACACATAACATGCTTCTTCATTAAGCGTTTACTGAAAATTCCAGAAAACTTCTCACCACTGCAGTTGTTAAAACAATTCTCTATCAATCTCACTTAAAACTAAAGTGTCAGCCAATCTGAAAATATTGATTCAAAAAATCAATACCGAGTATTTAATATTCCTGCATATAATTAAACTTGATTATCAACTGAGCGTTAGAATGAATCCACACAGTACAACTTCATCTAAAGTATGAGACAAAATAGTGTAACTAAACTTCAAGTATTCTTAACTCTTAAACACCTCCTGAGCATAAAAAAGAAACTAGTGTCACTCTCGGACAAAGAAATAATATAGATAACTTTCCTTCAAAAGTTAGGCACCTTGTGTCTTCCAACTCTTTTTCTTCCCAAGAGTCAAGATGTGTACTCCTTACCAAGTGCGATTCACTCAAAAGTTGCTGCGAGTCACCAAGACTCAACTCAATAAAACCTGTGTTATTCAGTTACCAACAGAATCAATAAGTACACAAGCATCACATAAGTATAATTTCAGCATATTTTTAATCTGACCAAAATATGGGCTTCTGAATTTCAGAATGACTTTTTGACATCATCAAAAGTCTACACACCCCATATCATTACTTCAATATCAATTTTTGAGTCAACTATTCTTACCTTGCACACAAAATATGTGACCATGCAATTTATTCTGGCAGAATAATAATAACAATAAAAATAATAATAATAAGAATAATAGGTATCAGCCTTCATTCACATAAAAGGAAAAAATTAAACTCTCCCTGGACTTAAATAAAATGCCAGTCTCACTTAGTGAAATGTGGTCTTAGCAGATGTGACTACATTGTCGTGCGACTTTATACGTCTGCACCAATTGTTTCAATTGCAGCAGACAAGAATTATCATGAATATGATTTCTAAAAAAAATCGACTTTCTCCGACCACAGGTCAGACCTTGAAACAGAAATAAAAATCTACATGAGATATTTAAATACTTACTCTGTCCAATCTTAGTGAAGCAGACAAGAATTGAATAGAGGTTCAGAGTCTTCAACTCTCCTCGTTCGATAATCAGCTCGAACAAGTGAACTCTTTCTTATCGATCGATCGCGCGGCGATCGAGTTCATCAAGGACCGTCCTCTTTGCATACAAAAAATTGGCGTACAAAATACGCACTCATCTTTTCACGAATTGTTTTGGTCAGACCACAACAAAACGTATAAAGGTTCTGAAAACTCATAAAGTCAAACATAAAGTCATACATAACAAAGTAAAACATAGCTCAAGCGAGTTATGAACCTGCCGGTGCTTGCGTGTTCACGACTTGTCTCGGTCAGGCCTTGACAAAATACGTGATGGTTCTGGAAACTCATAGAATTTACACTCGCTGAAGCGAGTTGAACATGGCTCAAGCGAGTAGAACCAAGGGTGCCGCAACCAACGTGCGTTCTGCGGTGCAAGTACACCCGAGTGTGTTCTAAAGAACATACATGTGCACTGAGCAGCTGTGGCTGTGTCGGCAACTCCGTCGCTGTAAGCACCAGCCCAAGATATTCCAGCCTGAATCTCTTACTGCTGTTTTGCAGTGTCGACCATGAATCATGATGTCGTTCCCTGAGAGCACAGCCTCACGGGCAACAGCTGGGCGGGACAAAGCCGCAGCCAGGTTATAAAAGCATCATGGCAGCCGCGTAGGCAAGCGTCACTCGACCTAACGTCGAGAATATTCAGACAAAATGCCACAGCATTATGCTGGTTAGGCAAAGTCTTGCTTGCCCTCGCCTTAATGATGATCTCGACGGTTGAATCTTCTTCTTAATCTTGATAAAATTAAATCTTCTTCACACTTTCTACGGAGCAACGCTCTGAACGTATGGTACTCGTTCACACAAGAAAACGGAATGAAGCCTTGGAGCCAGTACCCCATGCGCATATGCAGAATGTAGTGACGCGAGCGGGCTTTTTTGAATTTTATGCTTTAAATGTGTGGTATTTGGGGCACAGGGAAGGGGTACTACGTATTTGATCTTGAAGGAGGAAGCGCGAAATACAATTTAAACATTTTAAGTTTTATTTGCTAAAAATTTTAATCTTTCTAATTCATCTCTGCGACTTGACTTAAAAAGACATTATTAATTTTTACAAATCTGTCAAACTTGAATGAATTATATATCTAAAACACCTTTTTCTACTATTCCAACAATGGTGTTTTTTAGTTTTTTAAGTAATTCATTTAAGGCTTTTTTAAATCTACAATGATTGAATCGTTCTATGTCGTGTGATTATATATTTTTAAAAATATTTTTATTATTCTATGGTTTTTTTTTATAGGTTTCAAATTTGGAAAGATATGGCTTTTTTTTGGTTGTCGACAAAGAGAATTGGATTTGTATCGAGAAGAAAAAGATCAAATGTTAGAAATACATGTTCTTGATAAAGAGTTTCTCGCTTTATCAAGAGAATCTGGAGTAAAAAAGGTGAGACAAGCTATCAAAAGCATCAAAACTATAATTGTTACTCATTTTATTATACTATTACTCATTTCGCTAGCTAATACCATTGCGGAGATATAAGTAATGAATACGCCAGCTTAAGCTAGCGTATCCAGTGGTTCTCGGAACTGATAAGAGAAAAAAATTTGGGGTTGGAGTAAAAAATTAACAAAAAATTTGGCTTGCAATTAGATTATGGAATTGTAAAGTGGATACGCTATCTTGATAGACATTATTTTTTCAGGCTATGTGTCGGGTTTTTCTTCCTCTGTCAACCTTTCCTGTCCAGCCTTCGTTGCAAGGATCGCATCCTTTACCAATTTTCTTTGTATCATTTGACGGGTCTTTTTGTGGACTGTCCCGATCTCTCGCAACCATCCAGATTTTTGTAGTACTTCACTTACATCATTTGTCGCCCCTCTCATGCATTCTTAGCAACTCCTTGACTCGTTTTTCGACTGTCAGTAGCCCGTCTTTTGCCGTCTTGCTGACATTTTTTTGCACTATGCAGGCATCCAGCATCTTGTTCAACTTTTTTTTTCTATTCATGAGAATTTCCCCTCTATTCTAAAAGACCTTTTTTATGACCTCAAAAATTTTGCTTTTATATAAAGCAGTTAATATCAAGCGGACGTACCCAATTCTTATATCTCTGGGGCGGTGGCAGATAGCAACACGTTCGAATTATTTTTTGGATCGAATGATCCTAAGTTAGGTGAATACTAGGTTTAATCATAAGTTGAATAATCCATCCAAAATAACCCTTCTAGCTTTACGGTGATACTTAATTTAACCCTGAATCCAATTACTCATCCGAAACAACCGTCCTTGAATAATGTGAATACTAGATTTCACCATAAATAAAACAAAACCATTTCAAATAAACCTCCCAGGTTTTCATGGATACTAAATTTAACCGTAAATTAAATATCCTATTCCAAAAAACTCACCAAATTTTATATAGATTAGCGTTAAAATTTGGGATGAGTATTTGGATTCAAAGTTAAATCAAGCATCAACGTAAATGATTTTAATATGGGATGGGTTATCAAACTTATGATTAAAGCTGATATTCACCTAAACCTAGGAGGGTTTGATCTAGAAAAAGATTGAAATCCCATGTTGCTAGCTATCACCATTCCAGTGATACAAGAATTGGGTACGTCCGCTTGATACTAACTCGTTCTGATAAAAGCAAAACTTTTGAGGTCATAAGGAAAGAGCACCAAAAAAAAAGAAAAAAATTATGCCGCAAACTCCGTGTCACTAGCTATCACCATTCTGGAGATATAAGTAATGGATACGCCAGCTTAATATCAAGCTAGCGTATCCAGCGGTTCTTTGAGCTGATTGGAGCTGAAAATTTGGGGTTGACTTAAAAAATTATCAAAAATTATGCCTCCAAACCCCGTATCCGTAGCTATTATCAGTCCAGAGATACACAGTTGGATACGTCAGCTTGATATCAAACTAGCGTATTCAGCGGTTCTCGGAACTGATAAGAGCAAAAAATTTAGGGTTGAAGTAAAAAATAAGCAAAAAAATTTCCTCTTGTTCCAGATGTAGCTATTTGAAGTAGATAAATAAAGATAGGTAGCGAGCTCGATGGGCATGAAAAAATAGGAAAAGATGTGACGAAGCAGCCTCACAAAAGAAGAAAAGAAATAAAGAAAAAAACAAAGACAGATAGGGAAAACAAGTTAAGCAAGAGAAACATGCAGCACCTTGTTAGTTAGGGTTGGTCAAGGTCAGACCTACACAGGCTAGCGAAGATGAAGGCAGATAAAGAGACACCAGATGAAACCACTGTTGTCTCGAAGACAAGCAAGGGAGCCATACTTCTATAGATCATCTGAAGAGTTTAAAGTCAAAGAAGCTTGTTTCACCTTGTCAATCGCATCAATATTCTAAATTCCATTCTAAAATCCTTTTGCCTACGCAGTAATCGGAAGCTTCAAGCCAAAAAGTATCTGGTTTTGTCTCTTGTTCTACGTCAGAGACTGGAGTAATGGTAAATATAAGGAGAGAAAAATACGTCTGGAATAAGAATCCAGACAATGGTGAGGGGAGATAATCAGCCTGATTATTCTCCCCAAGTCGTCATCATGCAACAGCCGAAGTTCTCTGACGACACATCAGGTTAGAGGATAGGGAATCTCGGTCCAAACCGCTAGTAATGAAATGAATGGAGTGGGGCCGGAAGAGTGGACTACACTGAGACAGGCTCAGAAAATGCTACTGAACATCAGAAATGGTTGCAGCAGCTCAAACTTGAATAGGTGAAGATGTGCAAAGAGGCAACTATGACCACATTTAACATTCATTCCTGTTAGTGAAGTCCACATTACTACCTCCATGCATACTACCAGGCTGTCTATTCGAGACTTTGCCTAATGTACAGCTGGCTCAAGCTGGTGACTCAAGACAGCTCTATGAGTGGAGGTGGTGCCCGCTCAAAGAACTAGCACTAAGCCCTAGAGCGTTTGGCCCGACCCGCTTATATAGACTTGGTGGTGCCTTACAGCACAAGCATGGTGGGGGAAGCACATTTGTGCTTGGAGCATACGTGTAACAATTCTCTGGGTTTTTAAAACACTTATGGCGTTTTGGGTAGTGCTGAAGTAAAATTAAAATAAATAGAATAAAAATAGGAAAAATTTAGTAGATCATCTGCGGCGTCATTCACATTCCGACTTCAGGTAGAGAAAATTCTTGCGGTTGAAGTCAGGTAAAAAATTGGTCAAAGTAATTGTTTGGAATTCATTCCACAATCATGACTGACCTGGATCGCTTGAAAGGAGCTAGGGTGGTTCTACGAACTGTAGAGACTACCATTTTTTATTATTGGGGTATTTTTGATTGCTAGGAGGAGAGACGGAATGTTCCACAATCTTAATTTTAGACATTGCGTGAGATTGATTGAGGGTGAACGAGATGGCCAACTCAATCACAACTGCGTTTGGGTACGTTGAAGATTACTTAAAAGGAGACACGAAAGCTTTACAATCTTGAATGCTTGCCTTATATTTCACCCATTCAATTTCCAGAACATTTACTCGTGGCTGAATCTGTGCCGAGATAACATTTACCGTCAAGCATAATCCAGACTGTTATGTCCTTCCTGATCCTGTCGATCTCGTATGACAGAGGTACTTTACCAGTTACGGGCGCTATCAAATTATTCGCCAGTTTTGCCCCTGGTCCAAAAGTCGCCTCAACTTTCAACCCCACATAAGACGCGATCGTAACCCCACATCTCCCAATGATAGTCCTTGTCGCGCCAGGGTCAAACAATGCCCGCAATTGAAATTCCTCGCTATTCACTTGTGCACTTGCCACCAGAACTTCCTCTGCCTCTGTCATTCTCTCGTTTACCTGAGCAGGCCTTTATACCGCCTTCTTCTCCACTAATGAGGTCCTTCGTGGCGAGACTGACCCTTTAGTTCTCGCCCCCCTCGCCTTTTCCCTGATTACAATTCGGGCAGATACGTCTGGTGTAATCAGGTAGTTTATAAGTCTAGCAGTACAATCTTTCTTTTTTCGGGCTATTCTGATCTGATTTGTCACTAGCTCTGTCATCATCAACTGCAGACCTGGGCTCTTTCTTCACTTCGATTGTGGTTGGAGTTGTGGCTGGTTTCTCTAGATAATTTGATTTTGCGATGGCTTAGATTTCGGGCTTGAACTTTGCGATGAGCCTTTCGCTTCTAGCTCTCCCTTTTTCCTATTTTTCTTAATCTCTTTGTATTGCTCGTTCATAGCTTTACCCACGAGCTCTTTTATACTACCGGCCTCCACATTATGGTTGTTCACAGCGGCCACCCTATTTCGTGCCGGGTTCACAGTCTGACTAAAAGCCAATTCCGACATCACCAAGTCTTCGGGCCGTGAGGGGAGGCTTGTAATACCTATGGAGCATCATCGAGCCTTCCGCAATTTGTGTTTGCTCAATCAAGGTGTTGAAGTCTATAACTGCACTTCGTCATAACACTTTACCTATATCTGGACGTAGATTTCTGAAAATTAAATCTAGCTCCACCGTGGGGGTTAACGGTGGTTATAACCTGTTCAAGATCGCATGAACATTCGTTACGTAATTAATTACAGGCTCACCCTCACCTTGTGTACGCCTTTCCGCCTCGTGTTCAAATCTACTCCGAAATGTTTGCACGCCGCGCCGCCACCACGAAATGTGTGTAAGTTGGCCACTCGTCTCGATGCTGCCACCCGTTTGAGGAATTTGTCTATGTTTTCGGTTGGTGCTCCGGAAAACTTAATTTTCCACCCACGCACTATTCTGCCCACACCAGCATTCACGACTAACATTGATGTGTACGAGTGGTTCTGTAGAGTGTAGAACTGTTGTGTACCACCTGAATTCGGAAAAAAGATCCCCCTTTGGCCGCACCCACCCGGAGGCTGTGTGTTGGCGCTAAGGATGTCGTACGGTGCGTACCCATCTCCCCAGTCTCGACGTACTCGCCATGCACCGGAGGCGCCGTGCGTGGGTATTGGTGTTGTGTCATACTTTGTACGAACCGACGTGCATCAGAATTAATCTGTGTACCAGCACTTAATCGGGTGCTCTGTGGTACTGTTAATGACCGATCTTTCATCTCCATGCTCGTCGTTTTGTACATTGTGCCCTCACGCATTCTTGGCGTGATCACATCCTCGAAGGTTACCAATTGGTTTTGTACTGTCGTGCCTGTCTGTTAGACTCTAGTACTCAAATTTTGGGACCGGTTTAATTATGCGTTACTCCTTGCTGAGTCGTTGGTGAGAGCAGTTACGCAAGTTTGACTCACCGGCGCATTCGTATTTATTGCACTTATTTGCAATGCCTGCATCATGGTTCGCACGACGCTGCTTGGAGTACTTTCACGCACACCATGAATCAAAAAATCGAGATTTTCCGTCTCGGCCGTTGCTTGTATATTTTGACTGGATGTTAATTCAGTCTCCATATGCGAATTTTGCATACCTAATCCATGGTATGGATTAATTATTATATCTTCGAGCTGCTGCCTCTCATGGCGCAGTTGCTCATTTTCAGCCTCATTATTATTATTATTATTATTATTATTATTATTTTCATTTATTTTCTCCAATCAATTGCTATTGTCCACCCATAAAGAGTTTCTTTATCCCTGATTATCCCCATGACCAAATCAGGGTTATCATGATTCGCATCAAGTGGCCATGCATGCCGATCCAAACCATACACATTCGCGTCCATCTTGCACACCTTAATCCACTGCCTTAATCGCTCGAAATAACAACGCGAGCTAATCTACTCTTTTTGCAATGCTTCGCACTGGTAGCATGGGGAACAGAAAAAAAATTCTCTAATCGATAAAAAAGATAAATAAAAAAAAAATTCTTCATTCCAGCGATGACCCGTCTCCCCTAAAAAAAGGAGGATAAAAAAAATGAAACCACGAAAAGAAAAAAAAAACTATCAAATCGGACAAACTACACGAGCGTAAACTCATACACGGTACTAACCAGCTCTACATACGATAGGTTGGCCCCCACCTCCTGTTATCATTGGCCATCGCTTAGGAGGGAAAGTAGCAAGAGAAAATTTTTCAAAGCACTAAATTATAAGATCACGAAAATAAATTTATTTCTCCTGCTACGCTGCTTTTTGGGTGCAGCGCCATCTATTTCACTCACTAAACAACTTATTATTCTCACAACAATTGTTTATTGGCGTGCAAAATTATCATTCCATTCCGTGTATTAATTGCCATGCCCGTGCATACACGAGAAACACAGAAAATTCTCAACCCAAACAATCAAAACAAAGTCAGTCTGACTTCAAAATAAGCGACGATCGGTGATCGTCACCTCTCTCTCACTCTCATGTACGTGCGTGCACGCACACCAATACCCACCTACGGGAGTGAGAAAGAAAAAAGACATGCGCTATCAGCGCTCAATCACAATAATCATACACGATCAACGATCGTCTATCTCTCTCTCTTTTCACTCTTGTTCTCCCGTACGAGAGTATTTTTGCCACACTCACACTTACGTTACTTATTCACGCACGTTGACTTCGTCTACGTGCCCAAGGTCGCCTTGATCTTCGTCCCGCAATCTTCTCGAGGATTTTGTCCTCCATGCTTCCCACTATAAAATTTTTATGTAACCACACACCTTAGCTACGCCGTTTGCGTGCACACACTCAACCGTTGAGAAAAAAAAAATTTCACTTTTTAACTTGTTATAATCTTACTTCAACACAAACTCAAGGGATGCTTTGTCAGAGCTTTTTGCTCTGCACTAAATAATAAATAAATAAGGGGTTCTGGGTCAAGTGAAATTACAACAAGTTCAGTTGCTCTTTGCAACAACACACTTTATTCTATAATTATAAGCTCACTATCACTATAAGGAGCAGGCGAGGCCCAATAAAGAAGTGAGACGCATAGTATCAGCTGGTCTGCAACGCAGCTACAAGATGCACTCTTACACAATAACATGAAGAAAGCGCGACAGGTCGCTGCGGCA
This sequence comes from Encarsia formosa, assembly GCA_038277355.1. Taxonomy (NCBI): domain Eukaryota; kingdom Metazoa; phylum Arthropoda; class Insecta; order Hymenoptera; family Aphelinidae; genus Encarsia; species Encarsia formosa. The sequence continues at coordinate 33,739,533 of CM076187.1, forward strand.
GCGTATTACGTGAACAAAGGATACGACGTAAGACCACTGCGCTCAACTGCCATAGCAACACTAACGCTGGCAAGCAGCAGTAGCTGCTCGCCCCCGTAAGTCTCTCTCCCTTAGTCCGTCGGGCGTAATTCGCTCGATCTTCTTCCCCGGCACCTGTTCCTTAAAATTCACAATGCTTCCTGAGTTTACTAGGTACAAAAATTCCTTACTACCTCTGGGGAAGCAGTAGCGAGCCAAATGACCGTTACAATGGTCTTACAAATAGTTACAAGTACTAACAAATTTTTTACATTAACCTCAAAATTTCTGAGAAAAACGCTAAAAACCAGTTTTATGCTTATGGCTTGGATGTACAGAGGAAAAAAAAACCATGCCACTAAATGAAGTTAGATATATTAATTGCAAAAGTAAAACTTTCAAGTCTGGTTTTAAACTTGATAAATGGCCACCAACTGAGAAGGAGCTGCTACACAGCATAGTTTTAGAGTGTATTTTCAATTTGAAAAGTGGAATGGAGTTCAATAAGTAGTTTTTTGTAAACATAATATTTTTTTAAACAAATGTATATACAGGGTGATCGAAAAAGATTGGATATAGCAAATAACTCGAAAAATATGCATTTTTTTTATAGCATATGCATTGGGAAAGTTTCTTGAAAAAAAATTTTCTACCAAATGGGCCCAAGAAATTTGGGCCCGGGGCCTTACTTTGTTTTTTTAAACGGGAACCCCTATTTTTGGCCCCAAATTCTGAAAGAGCAGAAAATTTTATGATTTTTAAGTATTTTTAAAAAATTTTTTGGGCCTTACTGGGGGCCTTGGAGGGCCCTTTTCTCTTTAACCTCTATTATCTCCGAAAATACGCAATTTTCGTACAGCAAAACCCAAAAATTTTTTTTTAATTACTTAAGGCGTAGTCATACGTGAGTTTCAGAATTTGCGTAAAAAATCAGTTGAAATTAAACTAAAACGAAAATGAAAAAAGGGCTCTGTAGCGCCCAAGCTACTACCTTAAGCTATCTTTTAAGCCCAATCCCATCAAAATCGGATCAAAATTAACGTTCGAATATGGGAAACAGTTTTGTACATGATTGTATCTTAATAACATTTGCTATATATCTATAGATATTGAATTTTTAGGAAGGATTTCCCAGATTCTGCCGTTAATTCTAATCCGATTTTTATGGGGTTGGGCTTAAAAGATAGATTAAGGTAGTAGCTTGGGCGCTACAGAGCCCTTTTCTCCATTTTCATTTTTAATCTTGTTAAGGTAGTTCTCCCCTGACTCTGCTTTGACACACCGAGTATTTTTGAATCGGTTTTTGTTCTTAAAAATTTGGCAACGTTGATGTTCGTTCATATTTCGCTTAAAAATTGTTCTTAAATATTTTCAAAGGTTATGTCGGAGTAGTTTTTGTGTTAATTAACTATTGTATAATTAAGTTTTCAAAATCGATACATAATGGTCATTTTATTAAAAAACGGTTTTAAATAAAAGATTAAAATGAAAAGAAGCTCTTGAAAAAAAAACGCTAAGAATTTAGGGATAAACTTTTGAATGAAAAACGAGACATTGCATTCTCTTTATCAAATGCTCAGCGTAATAGATGATTGTAATTTTTCAACATCATAAAAATGTATTTTCATAATTCCAATAAATAATTTTTTTAAATAAAATTAGTTTTTTGAATCTCTTCTAAAATATGACCAGTTTTTAATTATAGCTCGAATTATAGTTATTTTTAAATAATTTCAATTTACGAGATAATTAGAGAATTTGTTAAATATGACTGTTTATTTTTATGTTATTATATAAAATGAAGTTTTCTTTGGCAATATGTAAAAATAAAAATAAAAAAATTATGATGAACACAATCACTTTGTTCCAAATCATCCATCATATTGAACAGGTTCTATTACAATTATTCTTGTTATATATATATGGGTGATTCTCTGTCAAGACGACCGACCAAAAAATAAATTTCAAAAATAATTTTTCTACATGATCTAGACTATTATTTGGACTCCCTGGTAAATTTTTAGATTTTTTGAATGCATATTATTTGAATGGCAATGGTCTAAATTTGACAATAACTGGGATTTTTTCATTTTAGGCTATTTTTAGGCTATTTTAGAGCTCAAATAACTAAAAGGGGAAGCATTTTTTTTACATACACATAAATGTAAAAATTTTTGGAAATTTTATAAATTTTCAGAAAAAAATTTTTTTAGGGTCATTTGATAACTTTTTATTTTCATCCTCACTGATTAAGAGCTTGAAAAACCTTAAAATTGAGTTATCTTGATGTTCGCCATCTGGGAAAAAATTTTAAAAATCCCTAAAAGTTGTATTTTTTATCCACAAAAATAGTCCTGGTATTTTTAGAGTGGGCCTGATAGATAGTAAACCACTACAAATCATTTTATCATTAAAAATAAGCCAAAAATCCTCTTTTTTGACTATTTATAAGCATTGTACGCTCTAACATTGTTAAAAGAAAAACCATTTGTTTGAATGAATTTATGGTCATGTAAAAAATGACAGCCCTGAAATTATAGAGTTGGCTTGATAGAATTTAAACCACTTAAGATGATTTGATTAAGAAAAACAAGACAAAAATGCTTTACTTTGATTAAATATGAGCATTGTACACTCTAATATTGTTAAAAGAAAAACCATTTGTTTGTATGAATTTATGTTAAGGTAAAATTTTAAAAATCTGATGTGTTTGAAAAGACAAAAAATTATATCCATAAATACTTACAGATTTTATGGTTTTAAAAAAACTGCGCTTAATCGCTTTAAGTCAGCATTTTTTACACACATACTATTATCATGTACCACAACACAACACAAAACAATACAAAACAACACCTTGATAATAAAAATTAATTTATTTTTCACAATTTTAATTAATGAATAACTAATAAGATTTGTTATCAATCTTTATTATTTGAAAATTACTTAATTTTGCTTGTCTAAAGAATTCAAACAGCTTATGAATAAAACACAAATTACTAAAAAAATTATTACCAATCACTATGAAAAAAATCTGCTTGTTTGTTTTGATCGTGGCTTCTAGTGTAGCAGACAGCAGCACCCGAAATTTCAAGTGATTGACTAAAGCGCTCTCTTGAGCATAAAAATGAGTATGAAAAAAATCTGCTTGCTTGTTTTGATTTTTAATTCACTGATTTTAGTCTAAAATTTTAGACTTAAATTTTAGCATAAAAAACACTATGAAAAAATTTGCTTGCTTCTTTTGATTTTTTTCATACTTATTTTTATGCTAAAGAGAGCGCTTTAGTCAATCACTTGAAATTTTGGGTGCTGCTGTCTGCTACACTAGAAGCCGCGATCAAAACAAACAAGCAGATTTTTTTCATAGTGATTGGTAATAATTTTTTTAGTAATTTGTTTTTTATTCACAAGCTGTTTGAATTCTTTAGACAAGCAAAATTGAGTAATTTTCAAATAATAAAGATTGATAACAAATCTTATTAGTTATTCATTAATTAAAATTGTGAAAAATAAATAAATTTTTATTATCAAGGTGTTGTTTTGTATTGTTTTGTGTTGTGTTGTGATACATGATAATAGTATGTGTGTTAAAAAAGCTGACTTAAAGCGATTAAGCGCAGTTTTTTTAAAACCATAAAATCTGTAAGTATTTATGGATATAATTTTTTGTCTTTTCAAACACATCAGATTTTTAAAATTTTACCTTAACATAAATTCATACAAACAAATGGTTTTTCTTTTAACATTGTTAGAGTGTACAATGCTCATATTTAATCAAAGTAAAGCATTTTTGTCTTGTTTTTCTTAATCAAATCATCTCAAGTAGTTTAAATTCTATCAAGCCAACTCTATAAATTCAGGGCTGTCATTTTTTACATGACCATAAATTCATAAAAACAAATGGTTTTTCTTTTAACAATGTTAGAGCGTACAATGCTTATAAATAAACAAAAAAGAGCATTTTTGGCTTATTTTTAATGATAAAATGATTTGTAGTGGTTTACTATCTATCAGGCCCACTCTAAAAATACCAGGACTATTTTTGTGGATAAAAAAAACAACTTTTAGGGATTTTTAAAATTTTTTCCCAGATGGCGAACATTAAGATAACTCAATATTAAGGTTTTTCAAGCTCTTAATCAGTGAGGATGAAAATAAAAAGTTATCAAATGACCCTAAAAAAATTTTTTTCTGAAAATTTATAAAATTTCCAAAAATTTTCACATTTATGTGTATGTAAAAAAAATGCTTCCCCTTTTAGTTATTTGAACTCTAAAATAGCCTAAAAATAGCCTAAAATGAAAAATCCCAGTTATTGTCAACTTTAGACCATTGCCATTCATATAATATGCATTCAAAAAATCTAAAAATTTACCAGGGAGTCCAAATAATAGTCTAGATCATGTAGAAAAATTATTTTTGAAATTTATTTTTTGGTCGGTCGTCTTGACAGAGAATCACCCATATATTCGAGCATTATTACAACTTGGCTCATGTTTTTAAAAAAATTACAAAAATTATTAATTTCTAATCGCAATTTCTCCGTAACTATATTGTAAACTTTTTTAAATTTGCGTATTTACATAAATGAATACTTGAACTATGATATAATGTTTTTTTAGACATATCTTGAATGTAGTTTTGACGTTTTGTTTTATTTTGTGCTTGAAAGGTTACTTTTTCTTAAAATTTTGCCAAATCAGTTACTTTTGAAAGAGCCTAGAAAAAAAACGGTATTGTAAATCGGTTCAATTTTTCGTGAGTGTATGTATGAACGTACAAATTAATCATTTCCAAAATTCCAGAATTTTCTCGAATAAACGTTATTTAGGGGAGAACTACCTTAAAATAACTAAAAACGTTTATTTTATTTTGGTCCTTTTACTTTTAATAAATTTATACTTATTTTATGAACCCGGCGTTTTTTATAGATTTTATACATATGCTTCTACTTGATATCAAAGAAAAATGAAACAATTAACATCGAATTTTTAAAAATCGACCCCAAAAAATCAATTTTTTCAGTTTTTTCAATTTTTTGAGATGTTTTAGCAGGTAATGATATATATATATATATTTTTTTTAAATTGACATTTTGACGAAAAAAATAAGCTCAACCAGAATTCGCTGCAAGAATTTTGTAGGGATATTAATTAATTAGAAAATGACCCTTTTTTCCTTGTTAAGGAGGTTCCCTACCAAATAGATCTAGCCCACAGATTTTGATTCAATTTTACGTACAGTCCATTTTTGATGTAAGAAATGGTTAGCTAAAATTTCAAGACGCTAGGGAACTTCAGAAAAAAGAAATTAACATTTCAATTTTGACTCATTTATCATAGTCTCTTATGGGAAATTCACTTTTATTAAGAATATTTTTATTTTTTAGCCAACAGATTTTGATCAAATTTTTTTAGAAAATAAAAGTTAATTAATTAAAATTTTTAGTTTCTTTTAATTAATCATTAGGAGACTCTAAGTAATAAATAGAAATCGTTTACGTAAATATGCATGATTGCGAGGTTACGGTCCACTGCGCGTGTATACCTGTATATACAGAAATCTAATCGTAGCATCGCAGTTGACATATGTATTGGTAGGAAACCTCCTTAAGTGAAGTTCTTGGAATCGGTTGAAAATTTCTTCACAAAAAAATTATCTCTGATTAAAAACATAAAATGCTTTAACCCTGCCAAATATTGTGAAAAAAAATTTTTTTGTGGGCAGGAAAATCGAAAACGTAGATTTTTTAATTTTCTCAAATCTGATCCTGGAAACAGCCCGTTTCCATGCCTCAAAACACGGTCGGAAACGGGCCTTTTCCACCACAGTTTTTGTTTCCATAGAAAAAATATACACGATTAGCTTTTCTAATCAAAACCTCAAAAATATATGAATTAAAAAATGAACAATTTTCGTAAAATAATGTTTCTTGATGCTTCCGATAAAAAATATATATTAAATTACCAAATAATAATATAAATAAACAATTTTTTGTAAAATTAAACAAGAGTTTTTGAATAAAAAATTACTTTTTTTTAATGTGGAGGTTGGATTTTATAAAAATAAATAGCAATACTGTTGTTGACAAAATATTTATTGAAACTCACTCAATGTTAAAAATTGACCAAAATAATTATTCAGAAGTGTAATTCATTTACTTTCTGACAAACAATCGAATTTCTTAGGTTCAAAAGCACATGAAATCCTGCCAGCAATAGTTTGCCTTAGGTTAGAGATACATGAAAATCTAAAAATTTACCTGCAGCAACTCAAGTGTTCTGTGGGTGATTATTAAAAAAACTAGCACAGTGGGCGATACGCGAGTGGAATAAATACTAAAACTTTATTAATAATTATACATTGATAAAGCGCGTGCGGGGAAATAATTTAACCATTACGCGCATAAAATAAAAACACACTGCGTACTACGCTAACGCAATAAAAGTGATAAAAACAACCAAAATTTTAATAATTATTATTTGTTAAAAACACGGAGGATTCAGGTTCAATCAAGTAAATAACACACCGAGCAAAGCAGACCGAAACATTCGAACTTATAACCAACAAAATTAAAAACAAAAAACACAGCACTGACTGTGAAAATATTTTAAACATGTAATAATGATTATCCATCAAATTTGAGAAAGCACAGTCCTGTACGAGCAAAGGGAAACTTGTCGTTCACACTCGAGTTGGACTTTTTCGGCACTCAACTTCGTCTCGTGCTGAAACATCCAACTCTCGTGGAAACGACAAGTTTCCCTTTGCTCGTACAGGAATATACTATTCTACAACTTTTACATTCAAACTTTTTCGATGGAACGTGTAGTTTTCAACAAAACATTTTCCACCTCTAAAAACCAACCCTCTACATTAGAATCCAATCGTGTGGTTGCTCCATTTTTTTCCTGCAATAAGTATCGTATGTACTACCGTTACTCATAGTCAGAACATTTAGAAAGTTTCAAAACAAAAGTTAACATTTTTATAGAGTTTGTATCTCCTTATATTATATTTCCGTTTTTTATTCTGATCCTTTTAATTGGATCCCCTAAATTGGATCTTCGAAAATCTGAAATTCTTAAAAACGCAGTCAAAACACAGTTAAATATCGCACTTTTCTTATCCCCCAAATTGGATCCCCTAAATTGGATCCCCCTTTTTCAAAATTTTTCACTGAAACATTGTATCTTTTATTGTCAAAAAAATAAATCATTAATTTTAGTCATTTATAAATAATAATGAATTTCTTCTTCGTTGTGTTGGTTGCTCGTGATTATGAAAATATAAATTAAAATCCAATCGTTCGTTGATCTTAAATCGGTGTATAAATATATATAAATAATTATTGGATTTTAAATTGTATTTTAATAATTAATTTCATTTAAAAATTTTTTGTTCAAATTTCAATTTGAAACAAACTTTTTTAAACCCATACCTAACTTTATACCAATGTTTACTTTTTGATAAAAAACATTTACTTAGGAATAAAAATTTGTGCGGTACTAGAAATTTTTACGGGTAATCAAGGGACACTTAAGTGGGCAGATTTACGCAATCCCAAGCCAGCTGGTTAGATAAGCGAGATACGTTAGTTTAGTGAGAGCTAATAATTTAAGTCGATTCAGGTTAGTAAGTAGATAAGGTTGGTTAGGCGGAGGTTATGCGGGAGGAGGGTGGAAGGGGAGATGAGGTGAGGAGGGGTTTGTTATTTTACTTAAAAATATTAATAGAGCTTTTTCAAAATTTAAAGCACTTCAACTAAACTTTAAAGTAAGTGACTGAGTTGATGAATATGGTGAGTAGGATTCGTTGGTAGATCATTGAAAAATGAATAATAACTTGATTTCAAGCAATATTGATTTTCACCAAAAAATTTCTTTTTTGAAATCCAGCTGGAAATCCAGCTGGATTTTAGGGGTAGAGATAAAATACGGTATATGAAGTAAATTAAATTAGTGAGGTCAGTAATGTGGCTAAGATTAAACTAGGTCATGTAGTTGAAGATAAAAAAATTCGAAGTCTTAAGGGGGGTTGCAGAATTTGCGAAAAAAATCATTTAAAATTAAACGAAAGCGAAAATAAAAAAAACTTCCTAAAGATTCAATAATAATAAGGTACCTGTACCTAATATGGCCCCCCTAAGCGAGAATCAACGTTGTGGCCAATCAAATCAATATTTTTTTACGGGTAAGGTCTCATTTTTAAGCTTAATTCAAGAGCTTTAAAATGAGACATTACACGTTCGATTTTGATCCATGAGCTTCAAATGCCAGAGGATTTACCAAAACACGGTTTTTTAAGACTCCTAAAATTTGTGTCCTAATATGGCCCCCCTTGAAGTAATTAATTAATTGCAATTTGTTCCTACTTTTTAAATCAATCAGGATATAAGCTTTTAAAAACTTCAAAATTGTTGTTATTTTAAAAATGATTTATTTAAAAATTGAGCCTTTTTTACAATGTTTTTGAAAGCTTTGCAATTTAAAGTTGTTGATAAAAAAAGCACCAGACGGAAAAGAGAAGATAGTACAGACGTAGATGAAAAGAAAGAATCGAAGCAAGGGAAAACTGCAGGAAGGACGAAGAGAGGTAGGAAAGCAAGTGAGACAAAGGATTATGAGTTTTCGGTACCTGCAGCTACAAATGATACTGATGCACCAATGAAGCCTGGAGTTGAATGTCAAAAATCAGCTGATCTTGCAAAAACAACTGGGCTTCAAAGGTTTTTACCATCAATTTCGGATGATGATTCCGATGACGGAGTCACAGGTATTTTGAGAATTAATAAAAAAGAAAGTAAGTCTAGTGCAAAAACTTTAGCTGGACCTCGTACCTACTTTGTGATGCCCAAAAAGAAGAGGGACAAAACTAAATGATTGTATAGTTGACGAATTTAAGAGAAGTCTTAGTGTTAAACGATTGTAAAAATTTATTTTTGATTTAATTTTATTTTCTCTTTTGTTATGTTTGTTTTTTTTTTTTTTTTTTTTGCATTGCAAAAAAATTTCAACTTTAAATTTTGGTCAAAGTTTTTTTTTTGAGCTAGACTGCTTTTTTAGTTATAAAATGAAAAAAAGCTTTGAAACATTTAAATTTATTTTTCTTAAATAACATTAGGATAGGATTTTCTAAAAAGTAAACATGAAACTAAGGACTCTTAATTTATACTTTTATAAAACTTTATACTTTTAAACTTTATACTATTTATACTTTTAAAAAAATTTACAGTATTTATACTAATTCGTGGGGGGCCATATTAGGTACACTGCATAATAAAAAGTTATTTAAGAATAAAACCCGTTAGAAAACGAGTTGAACAAAAACTAAGGTCGCGTTTTAAAGCTGAAACAATAACGAATCGAAGCTACTTATTCAAATTTTGATCAGGTGCGTCTAAATATTTTGGCAGACCACTTAATTACAACGTAAAATAATAACGGAGGTATATGAAACGAGTTTTAGCTATTAGGCGTGCGCAAAAATAATTTTAAAATGTTCTAAACAACTGAAAACTTCATAATTCAATGTTTTTGACTTCTTCCTACCTTGCAGAGATGCTGCATACCTAGCATATTCAAAATAACAGGGGGGGGGCATATTAGGCACAGGGCCATATTAGGCACACTTACCTTATTTTTGCTCTCCCAATCTTTGCCACTCAAGTTTCTGGTACAGGAAGTTTCAAACCATTAAAAATGATGCAGCTGCAGTTATACAACCCTACGTCCTTAATGACACCTCGTAATGAGTTCGCCCACTGGATGTCCCCAAGCCGAGGTATCTATTATTGAGTATTCCAATAATTTAATTTTCTACCTTATCGACGCCAGAAATTGAAATCATTTTACGTAAAATTTTCAAACTATGGCTACAAATTTTATGACAACAGTTACAATTATTTGTTTATCGTTTTCTTGGTTTCTCAAAGTACCTATTGAATGCCACTAGCGAAACAAAATATGATGTTACACATGGGAGTTAAGCGCCACATTGACGTCGAGAGAGAAATTTTCAGGTAGTGGCACGAGGCGAAGGTTGCGCGCAGCGCAACATAACAATATATCATTACCTCATGTATAACAATATATCATTACAGACTACAGACTTTTATTTTAAATTTATTTTATTACATGACCTAAAATTTTTATGATTATTTAAGAATTATTTTTACTGCGAACGATTTTCAAAACATGAAAATACCTATCATTATTATTTAACTTATTCTAATCAAATTTTAAAAATTGACTCTTCAATTAAAAATTATACTTGTCAATAATCATCTTTCTTTTCTTTATGCGCATATTCGAGAATTTCATAACTATGTCTACATTTTTTTTTATTCGTTTAATAATTAATAATCAAATAATTGAATAATTAAAATCGATTAATTTTTTTTTATTTTTGCAATAATGTACTTACTCTGTTTTTTTCTTTCTCTTAACGGCAACCTATTGATTGATAAAAATCTAAAGACTTGGGACCTGTCTACGTGATAATTGTGAACCTTTCTCACTCTTAGCATTTTATAATATCTGATATATTTTTTTTTTATCAAAGCGCAAACGCAACAACTCCAACCCAAAACCAAAAAAAAAAAAAAAATAGAGGAACTTTGATTTTCTGTTACCTGACAGGCGCAAGTTATATGAAACTCAAATTACGAACGACCATCTTTGTCTCGATTAAATTTTTTTCATTTATTCAGTCTTCAAAATGAAAACCGTCATTACCAGAATTCACCGCTGATAATTATTATATTGTTAACAATAACAACTATGATTTTTCAACAATAATTGATAAATCTAACCGATCAAATCAAGACCGATTATCGACCTTCTTGGTCATAAACCGATTTATTAATCGGTAGCACCACAAACGGTGCTCTGATTGATCATAGTGCAACACGAGCTGAATGCACCGCCGCTATAAACGCATAGGTCATTCAAACGCGTCATGCACACCCTCTAACACTAGCCGCTTCGCTATTGTCTAAAATCACACTTTCAAAATAAGGTCTATACACCTTTCTATCTTCGATAAAGGACTGCACTTCCTTAGTTGCGCAGCCCTGCATTGTTGAGGACAACAGTGGACTAAGAGGGGAGGGAATGTCGTGTATCAACCTTTAACATAAATAATAATACTAATAATAATCATAATTAATACCCATCACCCTCCTAAGTTGCGCTAACGACTTTTCGAATATTCTTAATTACTCCCGCCGAAAGAGTGAGGAAGGAGGCCCGTCGCGAGCCGAGCTAAAAGCTCGAGCTAATTGGATGCAGCTCCGATCCTTAAGTCCTAGGTGGGGATAATCGGCGACCTCCCGGCTCGCGCGAACCTCAAACGCTCTCTCCCGTTCCCGACACCAAGCGATCCGGAGGCTACGCGCAAGCTGAAAGTCGTAGAGGCACACCTGGACGAAAGGAGCCGGAGTTCCACGGGCTTCGATAGGCCACTGTGTTCGACAGCCCTGACAGGTGGGTCAACCTTAGGGATCACCGGCCTAGAAACCCGGACCCCTCTCCGTTTAGCCTAGGTTCACACCTAGTAACAAGTAAGACTTTTATTGATAATTTATAATTTCGTCGAAGGACGATAAACTTAATTCGTATAAATTTCTTTTGATAATTATTAATAATAAAATTATCATTAACTTCAAAAATTACTTTTATTTTACCTCAAATCAATAAATCCTACCAAAGACAAGCAAAAAGGGTGACGAGCAGATTACTGCGTGATCTGCTCATAGCGGGTAAGTTCCCACTTAACTTAAATTAAATTTAAATTAAATTAGATAATTATTGTCACGTTCGCACGCGACAAGCCATTCGATTTTAGATAATTGAATTTTACAATTTTCCCATTTAATTTCTCCCCCCTCTTCATAAGATGATTTCTTAATAGCATTGACATCTGTATTGGATCTTCGAAGAATCAATTCATGTTTTGTATTGACTACAATCTTTCGATAATCCTCTGCAAAACCTAGAAGCATGCTGAGAGGGATAAATATATCGAAATAACCATTATCAGTGATCTTGATTTTTTCGTCTACATCGACCCATCCAGCATTTTCCAAGGTTTGTCTGGGATTGAAAGATAACCAACCTTTTATGAGTGATGTAAGTCCAACGTTTTTGCAACGATCTATTTCGATTGCATTGATCTCGTATCTAATTTCATCAAACGAGTGACAAATTCCCTTGTTGACAAAATCAGTATGAGCTAATACACTATTATCTTCCTTTTCTTATTTTCCACAAATATGCAGCGAACTTTTAGATGGTAACAAACACATGTCTTGATGTTGAATTGATATACGGATTTCATCACTGTTGTTGAAAAGAGCACCTAGGTATAGCTGATGAGTGTGTACTTCGTAATGTGAAATACTGTCATCGAACATTACAGGTGTCTCTATACTTAGAATTTCTTCCATTTTTCTTGTAGCAGCAGAAGAATATGCAAGTTATTTTTCACCAGGTTTTACTCGGAAACCGAGACTTTTCAGAAATTTTATGTTTTGCCGTGTTAACGCTTTCAAAGTTCGTTGACGACTGATGGATGAGCGACATGGTGCAGAGCTTTTATATCCTTGCCCGTAAAAAACGATCCCCATGACGTGACTGATTTGATGTGTAATCTAACAGTCATTGTTTCTCCACGAAAATTAATCAAGTCACCGTCCTGATCAACTATATGTAGTTGAATGTAATCTATGTAGTTGTTTGAAACCGGTGAATAAATTACTTGAGAAGGAGCTTCGATAATTTTATATCCGGGAGGAACTGCAGGAAAAAATTGATGAATTGTGTGAACGCTTTTATTATTTATGTAAGCACCAGTCGTTATATTACACTCAGTTCTCAAAGAGTTAACTTGAAGAATCTTAACTGGTAAATCAGAGGTGTGTTCGATGTTAGCAGGAAGTTTTCTTTGAGTAAAACCTAGAAATCGACCTACAGAATCCTTAAATTTCAAAATGACCTCTTCACTACACTTGATCACGATTGTTAAAGTGTTATTGTTAGGTTTCAAACTGAATGTTATGTCATCAGTAAGGTGATTTTTTTATATATTTTTCAATATCTTCAATTTCGTAGCTGCCTGTAGGTATTTTTATCACTTTATTATCAACTTTGATTTTATGATTTTTTTCATCAATATTAGGTATTGAATGAAATAACAAAAATTCTACTAAACCAAGCACGTAGTTTTTGTTTGATGAAAGTTCCAAAGAAGGAAAGTAATGAGCTTCAAGTGAAGAAGTTTTACCTGATAAATTTAAGGTTATTGACTCCATAATAGCTCAAAGTAGACTGAGGTCTTAAGCTTGAACTTTCTCTTTATATACCTTTGAGTTTGTTGGATAAAAATTGTAGACATAGGTGACCACAATCACACGTTCCAAAGTCTTGGAATCTTTGAGGATTATATTTGACTTTGTCCACACCTTAATATAAAATCGAATCAAGAGGTGGTCTAAGGTCGCCAAAACTATCAAAGTAGATCACTTCTTTTCCTATTTTACGATAAGCCACCTAATGAGTTCCAGGACCTTTATCTTCATCAAGATTTACTATAAAGAGGACGCTGATTCACGATAAAGAGGACCATTTGATGGCAAAGAATTTCTCATGAATACACCACGAAAATCAGGTATTTTTAATTTCTTAGCATATTTAATCAAATCAAAGTTAGACAACGCTCTTTTGGGTAAACTTATTTCGAACTTTTTTTTTTTAAGCTCCCACCCATATAAGGTTTGAGGTACAGACCATAACCCGTTTTATATGGTTTCAAGTATAATCCTTTCCCGAGAGCTATAACTTCCATGGTTTGATTATGTCTACGATTTTCTTCCATTTGTTCTTTCGATGACTTTGCTTGATTGATTGCCTTGGCTACTCCAGCTGCTCCACCAGCAAGGGCACCTGTTGCACTTAATCCAGCAAACAGAGGAATCAGATACGGCAAAACCCCACCAATTTTTTTGAAAACTGGAAGAATTCTTGGAATTATAACATTTTTCTTACCACCAGCTTTTTTGATGGCCTCCCGTGCATTCTTTATTGCTGAGCTTATAGCTTTTTTAGCACATTTTCCTGAAGCATTTGGTTTTGCAGCCTTGATTATTTGTTTCAAAGTTGCCTTTATTGTTTTTCTTTTCATTGTTTTTCTTTTCTTGATTCTTCTTTTGGTCTTTTTCAGACCCTGTCCGAGTTTGGTTTTTAAATTCATAGCGTTAGTAACAGCGTACGCTGCAGCTCTTTCACCGATACTTGCGTCTTCAGAAAGTACCCCACCCCAAGCTTTATTCGCGAGATCTCTTTCTGCTGCTTGTCTAGCCTGTAAATCTTCTCGATTCTGAGAATATCGTGGTCCTTGCAAGCTGAGTCTAATAAATTCATTCCTGGATCATCACGGGCCAAACGCTTAGCCAATTTTGTTCAAGGTCCACAATACTGATATCCTGGGATATGGAGTTCAATTGGGAGTTTATTGATTAGCTTGTTTACTAGACCACGACCTTTCTTCTCGTGAATGATCATGACTGTTCAAAAGTTCATGAATGAATGAGTTGAACACTATATAAACCCTGTATTTATACCTCCTCGAACCAGTCTTTGTTCAGAATTTAAACGCTCAACATGGATTTCCTACCAAGTTCCAAGAAACTTCCCGTGATGAATTTCAATACAATAGTTGAAGAGGAAAAAAAGATCAAGAGACATGGTGATTTACTTCCGGATACGATAAGAGCAGTATTCTGCGGACCCTCCAACTGTGGAAAGACCAATAGTTTATTGGCTCTCATTACGCAAGAAAATGGTCTCAGATTCGAGAATGTGTATGTTTATTTGAAATCCCTCAACCAACCGAAATATAAATTTCTGAAAGATCTTTTAGAACCCATAGATGGTGTAAAATATTTTCCATTTAGTGAGCACGAAGATGTAATATCACCAAAAGACACTCTCCCGAATTCATTAATGATTTTCGATGACATTGCTTGCGAAAAACAAGATAACGTGAAAGCATTCTTCTGCATGGGTAGACATGCTAAAGTGGATTCTTTCTATCTTTGTCAGTCATATGCTCAAGTGCCAAAACATCTTGTACAAGATAACGTTTCTCTACTCGTTTTGAAAATTTCAATAAATGAAGTTTCATGGAAAAATAAAAATGGAGAACCAAACTTACTCAGGATAGTCGAGGTCTCTTGACAGGTGGTAAGTCTTCAAGGTTGTAGAAGTCAAGGTCCAATGGAATGTCCAGGAAGCCGTCGTCTGGATACTCTGCAGCGTCGTCTTCTGGAGATCGGCTATCTGCTGCTGGAAGTAGTGGAGCTGCTCCGTCGTCATCTGGAAGTGCTGTAGATCTGCTGTCTGCTGTTGGAAGTGCTGGAGATCTGCTGCTTGCTGCTGGAAGTCTGCTGTTCATAACTGGAATGACTTTGGGAGCCTGGGGTGCCTCTATAAGTACGGCTGTCCCCACTTCTTCTGCCACCTCCATTGGCTCTGCCACTTGGAATTCTTTCTCCAATTCCTGGTATCTCTCAATGTCCATGTGGCCCCATGGTAAAGTATCGGTACTTCCAGGAATCAAGTACCGCTTGTCATCGTAAGGGCTCAAAGCCACTTTCTCTTGATACTCCGTAGTGACCTGATGTTTCTTGGAACGGATCAAGTGTTGCAGGCATTTGACAATGGATTTCTCGAAAAGGCACTCCCTGTAATCCTCAAAAGTAAGTCTTCTGAGAGCTGTTGACTTGACCCCTTTGGCTTTCATCACAGGTGCCTCATTTTCTACCAGAAAGCTGTATAATTTTCTGCGTAATCATATGAAGTGAGTCATGATTTCGCCATTGCACTTGACTTTCATGAGACCCACCTTCTTGTAGTTGTCAGGTTATATCCAGAAACGGTTGTCTGGAGGGTAAGCAGAAGTGTCGAAGCGTCTGGATGCTCTCTCATGACCTTGTATACGTCAGTTCCTTCAATTTCATAGACGAAACTGTGTCTGTGTCTGTGTAAAGCAATTTACACTTGGAACCGACCCACTTCTTCATTTTGTTGTAGTGGAAGTCATACATCAGGGTCTTGGAGATATCAAGCACGCTTAAACCTATGTAGAGCGGCTTATCAATCGTAATTTTACACTTGTTCATCTGGACTAGCACAGCGTCATCAGCAAGTTCCGCGAGGCTGTGAAAATTTGGACAAGCGATGCAAGCTTCAGCTCCGTACCGACTGAGCCAAGTTGTTACCACTCTTGCGTCTAAGTGATCTCGCTGTGACTCCATTGTTTTGCCGTATATTATGTTGTTACGGATTTGCCGTAATATTAATTTTTATTTATTTGCCGGATTAAAAGCTGGTAGGGGAGGGTTGTCAATTAAATTGAGTAGACCATTAATTACCATTATATACAATTTTGATTATTTATTTACAATATTTACAGATCTTCCGGGTTGAGTTAAACAATAGTGTACACCTTACTTGAATATTTACAATGATAAAGAGTTGCAATCAACTCAGTTGAGTTGATGTACACCTTGATGAATGAGCTTGCAGTTATGATAAAACCTCTTTGTTGTTGAGCGGAGTCCTTGGGTGATTGTTAAAGATGAGTAGATCCTTTTGAGAGTAGACCAGTTGAGCGTTGAGAGGAGAATAATAATTAATTAAAGAGAGAAACTGAGATATGAGAATATGTTGAATTGAGAATTGCCAGCATTAATTTCCGTGTAAAGAAAATTAATTAATTTGAGAAACCGCCTAATCAAAACTCTTGACGAATTTGATTATATTAATTCAAACCATAAATACGAGTTTTGCTTGAGTACAGTTGAGGTAAACAAAGCAACAGAGAATGGCCTTGAAAAGAGTAGAAAAGAAAATGGCTGCGTGTAAGACAGCACAAAGAAAAGAGAGAGAGAGCAAAAGGATGCACAGTAATTTTATTGATTTTCTGGCTGTGAAAAGGGCAATGTAAAAACACCGGTAAATTATTGTTACCGGTTCTGAGCGAAATACCTAAAGATGCCACGCCGTGAAAGCTCTCCTTGCTGAGCAAGTAACCCAAGAATTGAATTGAGCCAAGCCGTTTGAGTTAATTGAAGATCAAATGTCTTCCGAGTTGAGCCAACACTAAGTAGATGATTCGTCGAGTTGACTGTACTGATGAGATGACTACGTTGAGGATGATGAGAAAGAGTCACGAGAAAGAACCAAGAGAAACTTGAGAAGTTTCACAAAATGGCGAGTGAAACCGTCTATTCACGAGCGTTGTCTTGAAGAGAGAGAGAGAGGCCCGAGCGTAACAGTCAAGTCATGAGTAAATGTAAACACCGATATTGATTTGAACTTAAATTATGAGAGTTTTCTTATTTACGTTAAAAGGTGTGAGCGTTGGTCGAGTAGCAGCAGAGAGTGGCCTTGAAAATAGAGAGAGATAACCCGAGAGAGAGAGAGAGAGAGAGAGAGAGAGAAAATGGCCGAAATGGCTACGTGCTTGTGCACATTGAGATAGACGAAATCAGCACAGAGTCGTAAATTCTGTGCTAGAGAAAATGAAAAGTGAGAAGGGGCAAGGAAATGACTGTTCCTTGCACCTGAATACCTGGAGATGTTCGATGAGTGAGGATTGTCCTTGAACCAGACAAATTCTCCGTGGACCACCGTTGAAGAGTAGCTGATACCCGTGGTAATGGCGCGGCTCCGAGGTTGTTGATGATCACGGAATTACTGTCTGTGATCGTCCGGATGAGCTGGTGCACGGTGAAAAGGTAGGTTCCGGGACTACCTGGTGAAAAAGGCGATGAGAAGAGCCGTTGAGAAGAACCGTGAAAAAGCCGGGAGAACTCTCTGCTGCACACACACACACTTGAGCACCAAAACCAAAAGCCAGCACGCGAGGCCTGTGGCAGCAGCAACGGCGACAGCGGTACTGCCCAGCACTACGGCGCGCGGGAGTAAGAACTGGGACTAAAGTCCCCGCCTAGACTCATAGATGGAGCCATGTAGTCTATCAATTTAAAGTTGAGCGAATGAGCCGAAATATTTACGAGCGAATAGTGGTCCCCTCCGTAACATGTTGTTAATCAATTTGAAGAAGTCACGTTCAAACTTGTTTTTAGCCAACCTCCTTTTCTCAGTGTTGAAGTCTATGTACTTCTTCAACCACTACGACTGATTAAATTGAACTGCTCGGTGAATTTTCTTGACCTTGAGACCCTGTTCTTGTGCTTGAATCAGAGCTCTGTAATGGATCACGTACTTCTCCTTGTGTAACATGCTTGTGAGTAACTTCTTGTGCTTGGAGTTAGGTGGCGCCATATGTTCCGGACAAAAGGGAAGATCCTGTTGCTCCAGGTGAAGATCTTCTCAATGTCCACTTCCAGAAAGTAGCCGATCTTATTGTCCTCTGGAACGACGTAGAAGTCTGGATCGCTCAAATCATCTACCCACTTGAGCCCACCGTACGGAACATACTGAGACATAGCTCAACTGTGAATGAAAACATTAGAAATTAAAAAATGAAAAATTAATTGATAATGACGTCATAATTACCCGTATAAGTTGTTGGCGTCTAGGTAAACGAGGTATTTCTCGTCTTTGTCAGGTTCATAACCTTCTTTCATGTAGGGATTGTTTGCTTCCGAGTATCGGTTGGAGCACTGGTTGATACCACCTCGGATTCCCTTCTCAATGAAAAGAAGCATATCGATGTCCGTTATCAGTTTCAACTTGACCTCTGTTTGTTCAAGCATGGCATCCCGCGATAGGCCAGCTGTAGTATAATAGCAGGTGGGATCCAGGCTGTAAGCTTCCAAACACGTCGAACGGAAGTTTTCGAAAACGTTGCAGAGTAACCAGACATCTGATCTGAGGTAGATGTCCGAGTACTCTCCAAGAGTTTGCTCGTTGAGTTTGGACCATACATCCTTGGCGTGGGTGTACTCATGTAAAGCGGAAATAATTGTCCAACGGAAACACTCATCGTCTTCGTTATCAACATTAACACAAACTTGTTTCTTGAAAATGGGAGTTGGTAGCGGAATGTGAGAGCCTGCATGCATCGGTTGGTAGTGCTTCATGCTGACCACCATGCTTAGAATCTGCCGCAGGGTCTAACCTGATCCACACCCTTCAAACTCTTCAATTTGGTGTAGCACAGGATCGATAACGTTTTGATCGTACCACTCACGCAAATCGGTCGTCTCAAATATAGGTTGACTCACGGTGTTGAAATGTTTCACTTCATCGGTCTCAATGTCACTTTTCAAAATCACATACTTCGATGAGAGTTCAACACTAACCATTAACGCACTATGTTCTCGCAGAGATTCACCAACTTTTTCTTCGAATAAAGCTCTAGAATTTTCCAGAAATGATCTCACATCTTTATATGCAATGTTTATTATGATTCCAGATTTAATATGGTTCTGGAAAACACTGAGCAATTTTTCCCACTTCACAGAGTCTTTGGGTATTTTCAGAATACGTTGTACTTCATCAGGAACCGTCAGCTCTCCACCAGTAATCACCAAAAAATTTTCAAGTCTTTTTTCAACGTTGGTAAGCTGGAAGACATAGGCTTTCCACTTCTGATGAACGGTTAAATCCCCAGAAACAAGCCAATTCTGGAGAATACCTTTCATTTCCACAGACTTATCCAACCATTGCTGCAGCTCGACGTTGTCCACTGAATCAGCATGTTGTTGAAGAGAATTCAGGAGAACCTTAATGTTAACACGAAAGTACTCGAGTGAAGACATGATGACAAACAGGAACACTGATTGACTTAAAGCACAAAACACTGTTTTAATCAGAGGTGGGCACTATTCGGACGCTAAGAATTTCGAATAAATTTTTAAAAAAATGAATTTTTCGACCGGATTTTTATGGATAAATCCGTTTCAGAACTTTTCTAACTCAACTGTATGAAAAACCGGAAGTACTCGAAATTTTATTCGTCGAATAACCTGGAGAAGACCGGCCCATTCTTCTGCGACTACCACCCTCTTCGACCTGGTGCAGTCTGTGCTATGGCGAATGCTTTTGCCTTGAAGAGATGGTTGGTCAAACGTCAGACCGGGTTGATCGAATCAAGAGAAGGACGAGACGAAGTGGACACGATGTAGTGAAGTGAGACGTGGATCTCAAGAAATGAACGAAACATTGATTCATAAATAATCATGTATAACCTTGCATTATAATTAAAATAAATTTTTTAATTAAAAAAATATTTTTTATATTACCTAAATATGTATAGAAATTAATAAGTGACAAGAAAACGCATTCAAAATGTTCCTAATTAATAAAAAAAAAAAAAAAATAATTTATTTATTTTCAATTTATATTTAAGTTGAAATAAAATTTCATTTATTTGAATACTCAGATAAGTTTAAAAGCAACAAAATAAGTTTAAATAATAGCATTTTAAAGGAAACAAATAAAAGCCAGAGTTTTGAACAAAATAAAAATAAGAACAGAGTTGATTAAAAAAATATGATAAAATGAATTTAAAATAAATTAAGTAGTCGGTAAAGCAGGAAAAAAACTAGTAAGACTAAGGTGGTCTTACCGACAGTCCTGACAGCCACCCGCCTAAAAAGTTATTCAGGCCTCACACAACTGTAATAAAAATTAATCTTTTTTCTATTTTTATTTTATTTATTTTTTTAAATTATTTTTTATTTTATTTTTTTTATTTTTAACACATTTTTCTATAAATATAAAAAAAATTTCTTTACAAATTAAACTCAAATTTATATTTATTCAGTGAGAAAAGCTAGATCTAATCTCCCCCACCATGGTGCCCGTTTGGCAACCAAACTGTCTAACCAGTCAACCGATGGTGGGGGTGGTGATGATAGTGGGATGAGGGAAAACGAGTTAGCATGGGTGGGGGATAGTGGGGGTGAAAGCTGAGCTGTAGGATTAAGAGGTATGAGGGTTGATGATGAAGCTGTTGGGTAAAATGGCATGGGAAAAGAGGATGGAGGTATAGGGTTAAAGGGTATGACGGTTGATGATGAGGAAGGAGGAAAATTAAAATAAAAAATAGGGTCCAAGTTTGGTATAATGGAAGGTAAAACTATTACAGGGTGTTGAGGTGTTGGAGGAGGTGTTATGGGGATGGAGGGGAGGGGTATGTTGATAATTGGGGTGGTTGATGGTGGCGAGCTGCTGGTTATTCCTCCTCCGCTCATCTTCAGCTCTTCACGCGTCATCCCTGCAAAGAAAATTTTTATTAGATATTGTTTGAAAATAGAATAAATGAGGAGTTGGATGCAACAAAGGCCTAAGTGCTTTGGGAACCCATAGCACTTAGGCCTTTGTTGCATACAACTCCTCAAATAATGTATACTTATTTGAAAAGGTGCCTTTTTACGGCGGAGGCGGCTTCCTTAGCGTAACCTGTAAATAAAATAAAAAATTAGAAAATAAACTCTAGGTTGTGTGTGTGTGTGTGTGCGTGCGTGCGTGCGTGCGTGTGCGTGTGTGTGTGTGCGTGCGTGCGTGCGTGCGTGTGTGTGCGTGTGTGTGTGCTTGCGTGCGTGCGTGTGCGTGCGTGCGTGCGTGTGTGTGTGTGTGTGTGTGTGTGTGTGTGTGTGCTCACCGTGGTCTAGGTCCTCCTCCCACTCTAGGGGGTCATAGAGAGCCGGGGACGCCGGAGGGGAGTAGTACCTAACGTCCACGTCGTTGTCGTCCTCCTTGTCGTCATTGTCGTCATCCTCGAAGTCGGTCCAATCCGGCTTAAAGTTTAACACCTCCGACGAGGTAATACTGTTTGGCGACGAGGGTCTTCCTGGCACAGGAATCCACTCGTCCCGCTCGTCGTCCTCGTCATCCTCGTCCTTGATGATCACAGGTGCCCGGAGTGGTGGGGATGGCGAGGTGAGGTCAATCAGGGGAGGGGGGGGGGCTGCGTGGTGGTGAGTTATGATGAGGAGGAGGGTTTTGGGTGGGTTGGGGTTCGGGTGTTAATGGTGGAGCAGGTGCTGATGCTGCTTGCTGTAACAAGGTTATGACCAACCTCATCGGATAGCGTGAGTTGGTCACCATTTGCACCGTTGCATTTAGTGGCTCACTCAGCATCTAAAATAAATTATTTTTTTTCATAAATATTTATGAGAAAAAAAAAAAAAAAAAAAACGGCCGCTTGGGTAAGCTTACCCGGGCGACAGTCCATTCGTAAGCGGCTGTTATGTTTCACGCATGTACGGCCGCTTGGGTAAGCAAAATTGAGATTTTTTGTTATCACCAGTGAACATCAGAAAAATACTATCTGTGACAACTTTGATGTTTGCTAAAGCTTAGTGAATGTGTACTGAAGCTAAATATCAATTTTTAGCAGTCTAGCATCATTATTCTCAAAGTGGAAAAATTTGACTTTTTAACGACAAAGGGTAAAATAAGCTTAAGTGATCATAACTTTGAGAATAATCATGCTAGACTGCTAAAAATTGATATTTAGCTTCAGTACACATTCAGTAAGCTTCAGAAAACATCAAAGTTTTATAAATATTATTTCACACAATCTCACCTTAGAAAAGTTTAAAAATATTCTCATGATCACGTGGAAAAAATAAAATTTAATCTAAATTTAATTGCTTATTTTTTATTTGAAGTGAGAATGTTTAAAAAATATTTAAAAATAAACATTATTCTTAGTTTGATTAATTATAATTATGAGTACTTACTTTGATTTGTGCGAGGATTCCTTCTTCAGGGACGGATTAGTTTAGGTCCTTCCTCCTCTGATGTTGGGTGTGAAAAGATCTCTTCAGTGGGAAGTCACTAGCGCCCTCCCTAATTAGGGCATCTTTCTACTGCAGCGCCACAGTACTATGTCTTGATTGACACTTCACTGTTTCACGTTTAGATACCAACTTTTGATTTAAATTACGATTTTTAATTTGAATACACGCGCGAAATTCAAATTAATATTTTGAATTATAAAAGTTAAAAAAAAAAAAATTAATCAATAAAAACATTTGACTTTAAATTCAGCATCTCAAGAGAGCAGCCGGCTGCTTCTCCGTGCTTTACGGATTCCCCGAATTGTATCACAGCTGGTGCCAATTACCCCCCCCCCTTCATGCGCGCTCCCGAGCTGCAGCGTGAGGGAATAGTCAGTACCTGGCACGCTACCTGCGGTTAGCTGAATGGCTCAGGCGGTAGAGTGTCTACCTGTCATGTCTGGGGTCGAGGGTTCGAATCCCACTTCACCAACTTTTTTTTCTTTGATAATTTAATTTAAAATAGTATTAGTAATATATGATACAAGTTAAGAATAAAAATATCAATAAATAAACAAAATAATATTAAATTATTCAAACGTAAAATGAAAATAATATAAACAGTTGGAAAAGTAATGCAAATAAGGAGTCCGTGGATGCTAGCTCATTGGCTCAGGTGGTAGAGTGTCTGCCTGCAGTACCTGGGACCGTCGGTTCGAATCCTGGTTGAAACAATTTTTTTTTTTCTTTAAACATTTTATTAAAAATAATTTTCAAATTGAAATATCAGCAATAAATTGAATAAATATGAAAAATTAATTTAAATATTTTTAAAAATGAATGAAGCTACCGGCTAGCCAGCAGCGGCTAGCCCCTAGCACGACCCTAGGTGCCCACCCTCAAAAAGGTACGGGCCCAAAACAGTAAGAGAGAGTGGGCACAAAACTGCACGGGAGAGCTGGCACAGCTCTAAAACATACGAGAGAGCGGGCACTTGTGCCCGTTCTCTCTTAGCTCTACTACTATTATTCTTTAAATTAACCTGAGTTACATTAATTTTAATTCTCTTTTTAATAATTATCACAATGAGTTCAAATATCTCAAAGGAGGCACTGCAAGGGAAAATCTTAGTTTTTATAATTTTTCTTCACGGAAACTTCGTTATGAACCCCCCCCCCCCCCAGGCCGAAACATACCTCGGATGTTTCGACTACAAAAACACCCTTTAAAATTAAATCAACTTTATTAATTAAAAAAAAATAATTTTTTTTATTCTCAATAATAAATACTTCAATATAACTCATATTTCTTTCATTAACTTTAATTATACTTTCAAATTAAATAAACTTAACTCAATTAACTAAAAAAAACTCTTTCTTTTCAGGCCTTTTTTTTTATAAATAAAAAAAAATTACTTACATTGGTCCCAGTGGACCTCAGCTTCTTTTTTTTTTTCCTGTCTCTGTCAGTATCTTTTTTTTTATTCCTCATCTTCTTCTTCTTCCTCTTCTTGATCATCTTCCAATAGTTTCATAAATATCTTTCTCTCTTCTTTACCGTAATTTTTCATTTCTTCTGCTAGCTTTGTTAATAACAACAGTTTTTGAACTGATTTGTCTTCTTGTTTTTGTTTTTTTGTCGTTTTTCTGTCTACTCTTGTCCTGTCAATCTGCTTATGTACTAGTTTCTGTTCTTGGGTGAAACATGTTTCTGTATTTTGTGATTCTTCTTTTCTTGTCGGTTCTGCTTGTGATTGTGATGTTTGTGGCATTGTATGTTGTTTTGTTGTGTGTGGTCTTAATTTTAGTGTTGGTTGGAAACTTGGCTGTGACTTCTTCTTATCTTCATTTGATGTACTACCTAGCCTGTCCCAAACCTTTTTTCCCTCATCTTTATTTGTTTCTGCTTGAACTCCACATCTTTCACAATCATTCATTGTTCTGCCACGTCTGCCACAATTGGTATGGTAATTTGATTTTTCTTTTTTGCAATCTTTTTCTTGGTGTCCTTTCCTCCAGCAATTAAAACAATGGTATGGTGGTGGGTCAATAGTCCTGTCAGTTTGGATTTCTCTAACCTTGAAAAATATTCCTGTTTTTTTCACTGATGTAAAAGTACTCTGGCTCTCGTCTCTTTCTTGGTTTTTCTGTCACCCGTCATAACATCTTTTTGAATCCTTCCTTCTTCTTAATTTTTCTCTTTCCTGCTCTTCTAGTAGATATTTTCTTCTTAACTCTTCTTCTCTTTCCTGCTTTTCTCGTAGATGTTTTCTTCTTAACTCGTCTTCTCTTTCCTAATTTTCTCTTTAATATCTTCTTCTTTTTAACTCTTCTTCTCTGTCCAGCTTTTCTTTTTGACGCCGTTTCCTCTCTTCTTCTTCCTGTTGTAGTTTTTCGTCTCGACGTCCTTTTTCATATTCTTCTCTCTGGCGATTTCTTGTTTCATCTTCTTGTTGTGTCTCGTGTCATTCTTTTTCTTCTCTTAGTTTTTCCAGTCTTTCACGTCGCTCTCTGAATAAATCTCTGATGTTGTCTTTGGTTTCTTTTTGGTCTCTTTGTTGTTGCTGATCTCTTTTTTTCTTTTTCTTTTTTCATCCTGTCAGCCCATGAATCTTTAGTCGGAACAACTACTTTAGATTTAACTGGCTGGTACGGTGGCTCTTCTTCATCTTCTTTTGTCTCTTCATCCCAATAATCGTCCATTGTCTGTATGGATTGTAGACTTTATTCTTTTTTTTATTTTTATTCGTCTTCTTGATTTGTTTTGTCTCTTCTTCTTTTCTCACTGCTTCTCTCAATCTCTCTAGCTGTAACCTTCATACAGATGGTGTGACATCCTGTTCGACTTCCACATTCCAATCTTCCTCGTCGAATTGGTGATTTTGATTGCTCACTACAGGCAAAAACCTTAGACTGTTTGACACTTTTTTCTTCTTTGATGATACCCTCAGTTAATAATCTGTCAACCTCTTCATAAGCTACTTTTTAAATTACAGGTGATATTCGTCGAGGTTTATGTCGAGCTGGCGTTTGAGAAATTACTTCAATTGTATGTTCGATTAAACCTGTTAGTCTAAATTCCTCTTTTTGTTTTGATAAAATATCTTCCACTAATTTATCCACCATCTGTCTCTCGTCAGCATTCAGCTCCGAAATTCCAGCGCATTCTGCATGAACAACTACTTTTTTCTCTTTACTACCACTAATAAATATATGCCATTCTTCTTGTTTAGCACAGCAAAATTGGCAGAAATAACCACAAAAGTCGCACAAAAGTGTTAAAAGTGTCAAAACAAGCTGATTTTCAAAAAATTCCTGCCAAAGCCAATTGCACTTACAGAATTCTGCAACCACACATTTTCTTTTTTTTTTTTATGAATTTTTTAGAAAAAATATTTTTAGACATAATTTTGATAAGGCTGACGACGTACAGTTTAAGTTCATAAAACCAAAAAAACAGTAAAAAAATGCTTTTGATTACCTTAATTTTACATGGACTATTTCTTCAAAATTAGATTTAAAAATATTTTTTCTCAAAAAAAGATGAAAAAATAAAAAAAATGCGGGGTTGCAGAATTTTGTAAGTGCAATAGGCTTCGAGCAGGAATTTTTTGAAAATCCGCAAAAAACCCAAAAAGAGCTAAGAATACGATATAAACTATGTAGGAACTAGGTATGAAAGGCCCATTAGACGGGATGATTGGTAGATTTCTTCATCTTTTGGTATAAGAAAACGATCCCCAAAGTTTCGTCAAGATCGGTGACCCGGAGGGTGACCGATCCTTGTGAGAGTAAACCCGGGATAATATCGTCATCTGGTGTGGAATTTGACAAAGTTGAGAGTTGGCCACCTTTTGAAGTTTCATCCGCCTTTGTTGACTTCTTGCGAGCCCGTCCATGAAATGCCAACTGCTCCGCTAGTCGTTTTGCTTCCTCTCTCGTCGCTCGTCGCTCGTCGAAGTCCTCAGCCATATCATCCACGTACCATGGAATATAAGAACAAGAGTCAGCATGATTTTCCTAATAATAGCCCTAACCAACCTATCCCTTAAACATTTTCATCTCCGACAACATTAAGTCCAAAATCTCTTAATTCCATTAAAATTTCAGGTAACTTTAATTTATTCACTTCCCTATTAACAGTCCGACCCTCTCTAGTTTTATTCACTTTAGTCATTATTTTCTCGTGATTATCCATTTTAAATTTTTAATTTTAATTTCAATTAAAGTGTTATTTTAATTTTAATCAAAGTTTAAATTTTTAATTTTTAATTTGAATTAATTCAAGTTAAATTTTTATTTAAATCTGATTTTCTTTCAATTTCAAAAAAAAATTTTAATCCAACTTTCCAGAAAATTTAATCAAAATTAACAATTCTGAATTCAACTTTTTTTTTCAATTTACAAATTCTAACTCTCAAAATAAATATTCAATTCAAAATTAAAATTTTAAATTTTAATTCAACCCTTCCAGTTAGCTTTTTTTTCCAAACTTAACCTCTAACTAAAAAAAATTAACCAAATTTTTAAACTGTCAAATTAACCTCAAACGCTACTCAATTTTTTTTTTTTTTTTTTTTTTTTTATTTAACTGGCACACGTCAACTCCTTATTTTTCGAGTTAGTGCACAATAGTTACAAAGATATAAAATCCAAGCACCAGTGCTACCTTTTTTTTTTTATTCGATCACACAGTAAAAAAATAAAAATTATAAACACACTAAAAATCTTACGACTTCCAGGAACACAACACGACGAACACAATGCATTCATTGCTTTTAATTTAATTTTTCATGGGTTGACGATTTGCTAACGAACCTATAAGGTAATGTCCAAAATTTAGAAAATTCTCAGTTACAGCTTAAGCACCTTAATCTCAGACCATCATCGCTCAAGTAGTTACATTGTGTCTAAAATGACATTACGTAAATGAATTTTCAGCGTTTGAGAAACTTTGAGGCATTGTAGAGCTTTAAATAATTCTCAAACATATTCTTCTAAATCAGCACCAACTGTGCTCACAGAAAAACATGCGTATTCTAAATTTTAGAACTGACAGTCTGAATTTTCAAATAATTTTTTTGCAAAGTGTGCCCCCAAAAAGTACCCTTTGCTAATTTTTAGAAATTAAATCTATTTTTTTTTTGTTAAATTAATGTTTTCTCATGGGCAACAAATGGAACTAGACCATGCTAAAACGAATGGTTTAAACACTCCTGTAAGAGTTGTAAAACCAGCATTTCCTGCAAAAGTTGCTGATAATTTAAAAAAGTGTCCAGTATAATTTTCTGCATCTGGTAAATTTAAAAAATTATTAAAAGATTATGACCCCCATTTCGGCTTGCCCATTTGATTAGCTCCAAAATATCTAGAAAATTTAATTTCTACAATTTTTTGATATTTTCCTTCTTTTCTAAGGTGATGATTGCCCATCGAGTATATTATTAATGATTATTATTGATTACCGTATTTACCCATGTATAAGACGTCCCTCAAGTTTTGAACGGAAAAAAATAAGTACCCGTAGATAAGACGCACCCCGGTTTCTAGATGAATAGCAGAAAGAAAAAAATGAATCAAATTAACATGCATGCTTTTTTATCAAAAAAATTTTTGATTCATATTAAATTTTTATTATATTTATTATAGTTTTTATTCATCTTCACTTAAATCATCGCTCTCTTCTTCTCGTGTTTGATCTGCGTTCCCTATCTGATTGAGAGCGTATTTATGTTTTTGTCGTAAACCAATAACAAACCATTGAAACTGTATGAGTTTTTCCTCGTAATCTTTTGGGAGTCGTTGACAAATCGTTGTACGTCTGTGAATAGCAAGATTATTCCTATTCATAAATCTTTGCACCCAATTTCTGCTTGCTTTAAATTTTGAGTTTGGAATCACTCCTTTTTTAACTTTATAGCCTCAGTCTGTATCATCCTAGTTAAAACAGCGTAATTTCTATCATCTCGAAAATCTACCACATACGCTTTTAATCTAATTTCTAATTCAGGATACGATGCAGCTTTTTTCCTAAACGATTTTCTAGATCTTGATGAACTTAACAATTTTTCTTTTGCATCACGCCACTTGCGTTCGCAGGCTTCAGAGACATCATTTATTCTTCCTGCTTCTCGGTTTCCAACAACTTCTGCTTGGAGAGTAACCTTTCACTTAAAAACTAACGGATATGAATTACTTTTCACTTTATTCATTTTAATTAGAACTTACGGTTGTCAAGTCGAATGATCAATACAAACTGAGCTGATAACAGAGAGAAAATTTTCCAAGTTATTTCGATCAGCTATTATTGTGATTATCACATCGTTGTGATTATTATGATTACACTAGTAGCAAATTTTCGATTCGACGCATCAACTATAGATAAGCACCTGTAGATAAGACGCACCCCATACATAAGACGCACCCTGGTTTTTGACTTGAAAAAATTGATTTTTTTATGCGTCTTATACATGGGTAAATACGGTATAGGTATTTATGATTCGTATCGAAAATTTGAAGGAAAAACAATATTTTAAATCAATGTAAGCTGTACCTTTCAATTTTACTTTCAGACATACGTACAAGATTGGATACAATTAGAAGCAAGAAATATTTATGATATGTTAATTCACGAAAAAGGACACTTTTATGTATGTGGAGACTGCACAATGGCTGAAGACGTATATCAAACGCTGAAGAAAATAATCAAACTACACGGAAATTTAGTAGACGAAGAAGTGGAAAATTATATGCTATCATTACGGGTAAGATCACAAAATAAATTGAGCTCGTTTTAATTTTTGATTTCCTAGAGACTACTTAGAAACTGAGAAATAAAAAATGAATTTACGAATTTCATTCATTAAAATAAAACCTTACTAATAAAATGAATGTTCAAGTAGCGACCGATTTCATAGACGAAACTCTTATCATAAAAGATCAGTAATTTTGAGGGCTTTCATCAGCGCTATAAGACACTAAATGTCGAGTAATCAAAATTTCAGATTTATTTATTGATAAAAAAAAAAATTTAATTTTATAAATTTACATCAAAAATTGAAATTACAATCAAATTTTAAACACTTAATAATGGAACAGCATCTGAGTTTTTTTAATGTTTACAAAATTGAACAAATGTTTACAAAGTTGAACGAGCGATTCATAACAAAGGATTCAAACTTTAAAAATGAAGTGAATTTTTGATATGTAAATAACAGTCTCACTCAAATCGTTATTAATTTTTTCGGGGCGAAACTCTTATTCCGCTAGCCCCCCCCCAAAATTTGTTTACTAACTACTCCAAGACCAATAAATGAAATTTGATGAAACTTGGCAGACACATTCTAATATACCTGAAGAGTACATGCATACTTCGAATTTCAAAATGATATTTTGAAAAACAATGATGTTGCAGTAGCCAACGGATGCAAGGTTTTGACAAAAAACTTTTTTTTTTCAAAAAAAATTTTTTTTTTCATATAACATTCATAAATATGATTATTTTCAGCATCACATCAAGAATTAGCCATAAAAATCATGATAGAAGATTAAGTAAAAAAAAAACGGAAAACCGGCTTTAAAGCAACACTACTGACGAGTAACAGCTTCGATTCTATTCTAATCAAACGAACTTGAAGATAATTTAATGCTAAGTTAGAAAAATGTAGGTAGGACCTGCGAAAAAGACTCTTAAGGGACTACCACGGCCCTTTTTGAGTAATAAAACTAAAAAACTGGCTTTAAAGCTTCACTACTGACGAGTAAGAGCTTCGATTTTGTTTAAATCACACGTAATCGAAGATTATTGATTTATAAGTAATAAAAAGGTCAGTAGGACCTACGGAAAAGATTCTCAAGGGATAATCACGGCCCGTTTAGAGTAAAAAAGATGAAAAACCGGCTTTGAAGCTACACTACTGACGAAAATTGAAGATCATTTAATATTAAGTAAGAAAAATGTCAGTAGCACCTGCGGAAAAGACTCTCTACAGACGATCACGGCCCTTTTAGAGTAAAAAAACGAAAAAACTGGCTTTGAAGCTGCACTACTGACGAGTAACAGGTTCGATTTCGTTCTAATCAGTCGAGCTTGAAGCTTTTTTCTTACTTAATATTAAATGATCTTCAAGCTTGTACAATAAGAACAAAATCGAAGCTGTTACTCGTCAGTAGTGAAGCTTTAAAGCCAGTTTTTTAGTTTTATTACTCTAAAAGGGCCGTGGTAGTCCCTTAAGAGTCTTTTCCGCAGGTCCTACTGACCTTTTTCTTACTTAATATTAAATTATCTTCAATTTTCGTCAGTAGTGTAGCTTCAAAGCCGGTTTTCTGTTTTTTTTTTTTCTTAATGTATCTTCTATAATGATTTTTATGGCGAATTCTTGATGTGATACTAAAAATAATAATTTTTATAAATTTTATATGGATAAAAAAAATTTTATAAAAAGTTTTTGGTTAAACCGTTGCATCCAACGTTGGCTACTTTATCATCATGAAAAACAAAAGGGTTATGATGTAATCGTACTTTTACGTGTAATCTCTGTATGAATCAGACTAAGACAGAATTCGGAGCAACCTTGGAGTCCGAAGCTTGGATCCTGCTCCACCTTCTTTTCTGTACTATAATTTAACTTTTCAAAGTTCGTTTATTTTATAATATGTGGTTCAATTTTTCATCTACATCGACAGTTATAATTTCGATTAAATAGCTAGTAACTTCGTATGAAGCAGGGCACAGGGCTGCATCACTGTGGTTTGCTCGTATAGGTTAGTTTATCGTTTATTGTATCGTGATACCCACATTTGGGTGCCACGATGCCCGTTCTGTCGGAACTCACGATCCCCACATATGGGTTATGTGATGATTGTGCATGAAACTGTTAGAGAAAAGATTCGGTTTCGAAAGTAAATATTTATTATACATGTACAAATTTTATAAAACTGTTTATTTATTCATATAAATTTATTTGTGACTAATTTATTACTACTTTTTCAACACATTTTTAATTAAATCATAATGAAATAAATATTTTCAGATGATTTGGCTGTATTTTCTCAGAAATTTTTATTAATAAATCAAAATGCTATGAGGCAAGTAAAAAAGCAATTCAAAATTACAAAAATTTTGTAATTCATTAAGAAACTTAAAATCATTAAATATAGCTTTAACCTAAATTTTAAGTTAGTTTTTGAAAAGTAGCAAAATATAGTATCAATATCGAAGTGTAAAACCTAGATATATTTTACAACGAAATTATTGCACGAGATGTTATGAATCAACTTTTAAAAGGTAAAGGATGTAATTTGAAGATATATAATAATGAATCAGGATGATTTTTCAATTTTGTAATAATTTATTTCTACATTTAAATAAAATTTTATCTTTCTTTCATTATTATTTATTTTTTGTTCAAATTACATATGAATAAATGAGCCGTTCTCTGCAATAACGACCTAAGGCGCCTTAGGTCGTTTTTCCGGAGATCTCAAAAATGGGTTGACAAACTATTCAAAAGTCCTCCCACCAAATATCATAAAAAAATATTAAAAATTGAAGCTTTGGTGAATTTTTAAGTGGAGGCAAAACGCGCGCTACTAGAGCCCTGAGTGGAGACACCGCGGCCGCGCCTACTCGCTGCAACTGCACATGAGTTCCGCGCTATAGCTGATTGCTTCGAGCGCATTGTATTGTAAATTGTTTTTGGTTAAAAACGTATTAATAAATTGAAAACAATCATTCTTATATCAATTTTTTAATAATATTTATATAATTGAGTAGTTCACCCGAAAAACGACCTAAGTGAAAAATTGTTGATAACGATTTTTTCTAATAAATTATTATTATTATTTTATTAATTTCATCATGAATATTCATTACGAGATAGTGTAACTTCCTTTTCAAAAAATTAGTTTTTTAATTCTCGACGAGTGCTTTAAAATAATACACTTCAAAAACTTGAAACCTTGTTTTCTCGAAACGATGTTTTGTCACTTAGGTCGTTATTGCAGAGAACGGCTCAAATAACAAAAGGTTAGTTTGCTATACACAAATAATTTTAACGAATAGTATTTATGGAAATAACATTTATTACAAGTTTTTTATATTGATAAACGGTACTTTACAATTATAAAACGAGCATATTCTGTTTCTAACTAAAACAAGTAGGATATTTTAATAGTTTAGAAGAATCTACTGGTATTATTTCGTTGTCGTGACGAACTATGAAGGCATGATAGTGTTTGTCGAATGTAATTTCTTCGTAAATTATAACTTTAAATTAAACTTCAAAAAGAATTTTTCCATCGTTTTTTTTAATTTTTGTTATTTTACCAAATTTTACTTCTGGTTCATCACAGTTTATCATTATAAACGTACCAATTTTATATTTTACACTAGCAATTGTTACCCAATTAAAGTTATTTAACTGATCGGTTGAAGAATGTAATAATAATCCATCGAATACTAAGGATCCAAGTTTAGCTGTTTTGTCACAATCTAAAGTATTAAATGTCTCACACATTCTTAAAGCCTGCTTTTTTGCTACGGTCATTTTTAAATTGAGAGTTCCACTAGGTCCGGACGTATTTGCTTTTAGTTTTTTGTGATTTTCTTCAAATCTTATTGCCCAGTAATTAATTGGGGGAACATTTTTTAACAATAACTTTGGGTAATGAATCAGATTATGAAATTTTATCGTTAATGAACCAAATAGTTTCAAATATAATGAGTGATGTTTTTCGATTAACATTGCTAAGACTTCTGGATCAGATCTGAATATCCGAGGAGACATCAAAATGTCGAGCATTCTTCTCAGCTTCTTGTATAACTTGTAGTACCAATCATTTTCAGGGATTCGATGACCGACGAGGACTCCAAAGAAAAGCACGAAAGTTATCATTTCAGAAGCTGAAATTTTAAATGTCGTTCTATCGTTTAATCTAGTCTCTGAAATAAAAGCTGGTATAACCTTCTTCAGCTCCAAAGTTTAAACTGGAAAATTTTTCGTTTAAAAAGTGTAAGTCAAAGTAACCTTTCACTTTGACAAAATACTTAACAAGTAAAAACATAACGTAAGCTAAAATGCCTTCGATAAAGTCATGCATGAAGTCAATACTAACATTATCAATACATGAAAATTATCTACTTTGTGAAAAACACATTCAATTTTAATACCAGTTTCTGCTGCGTTATTTTTTAAAACATCCACTTCATAATTTATTTTTGTTCGAAGTAAAGCTGGATTTTCTCTAACCAGATTTTGAATTTCGCTCAGTGTAGCTTTGCAAATACGACAACAGTAAGACGTATTGAAGGACTCAACGAATCCGAAGATATCGTTGAGCCCTAAATCGTCACCAGAGATTAGTGCAAGCTGAAATTTGATCTTTAAGAGCTTACCAGCAAACTTAACATCAACTCCATTTCTTTGAAGGAAATTTATTTCTTCAATGAACTCGTTAAAAATGTATGCGTTCGCATCATCTCACAAGCTCATCTTTTTCTTTTCTATACTAGGAATCAACGTGGAAAAGAGAATACTGGGAAGTTTTGAAGCAAGATGCTCTGGCAAGCATGCCAACTGGGCATAAACTGCCTCAAATTTATTTTTTCCTGCATGACCAGATAAGGGATTCTTACCCTCAAAAGCATCAACAAAAAGATCAAATGGTAAAACTAAAGCATTTTTAAATAAATTTGAATACTTATTTAACCACAAATCACTTTGAAGAAAGATTTGAATAACAACTTCATTATTATTGCTCATCTCATCCATATGAGAAAGTATTTGAGCTAAAAGTCCTGGAGTTTCGAGAAAAGCTTTTAAAGATTTTCTTAAAGAAATATGCACGCCATAACAAACTTGTGGTACATATCTTTCGATGTTTTTTAATTTTTTTTTAACATAAGTTTTTCCAATACAAATTTCAACCGGAGCAAAATAACCTTTTTTGGAGAGAATTGCAAATCTTCTAGATTCAGTTGATACATCGTAGCAAATGTCCTCATATTTATTTAAACAATCACTGATTTCTGATATGCAAGAACTTTCAACTTTATGTTTTTTTAAAATTGCTAAAATATCGAATTTTAAAGACTTCAAATAGATATTGTGTACAAATTGATCAAGAAATTCAATTACATCTTGAACAATCTTTCTGCGATACGAAGAGCACCCATACAATGTTAAAATAAATTTTATGATAAAATCTAAAATTAATTTTTTCTCCATTTTGTTCGCTTAATTTTTACCATATATTCAAAGTAAAAAAATATATAATAGAAACGCTATGAAATAATTTTACTTTGCATAACCTACAGTTATTAAAAATTAATAAAAATTTTTTAGCGCTTATGTACACTCTGAGAGTACAAAGTTTTTAATTCTCGTTTTTTTTACATAACTAAATTTGATAAACTTACACAAATATGAATCATTTTTATTATCAAATATGGTTCTTGGTATGGCTTTTTAAATCTATTGAGAAAATCAACATTGTCCATTGCTAGTATCACATTTAGCTTATAAATAGATTTATTATATGAATAACTGTTAATTTTTTTAGTCCTTGGATTTTAAGTCTCAAATCAAACAATGAGTTGAAGTCAAATTTTTTCCATTGTCATCTCCCTATATTATAATCCGGTTTTTTTTTATTATCCTCAAAGTTGAGTCCTCAAAATTGAGTCCTCAAAATTGAAAATTCATAAAAACACGGTCAAAAGACAAGTAAAAACGATACTTATGAGTCCTCAAAGTTGAGTCTACGACGAAAAAGTTGAGTCCTCAAAGTTGAGTCCTCCTTTTCTCAAAACGGTTTTTTTTAGATTCTCATGTAATATTTTCTATAGAAGCAGCTTGGTGTATAGAAAGATTTGAATTGTGTAAATGTAGTTATTCAGTACAACGTTTAGCAATTCATACAGAAAATCAACAAAACATAATATAAAAAAAAAAGAAGAAAAAAGTTAAAAAATTGGAAAACAACTTTAGCAACTTGGTTTGAATTATATAAAATTGATCTGTTAGAAATATTAAAAATGCCAATATACCAAATTACTATAGATTTCTAGATGATAAAACTTTTGTTAGATAGAAAAATTAAAAAAAATTTCAAACTATAGGTAGAATAAACGTTGTTTCTTCTAAAGATTCAGAGAGTTTTCCCTTAAAATTAATATCAGATAAAGTAAAAGGTGCTACTTCTAATGAATACTTGAGAGCTCATAATAAAATTATTTATAAACATATAGAGAAGGAGCTATTTAAATGGGTCTAATAGTAAATGATAAAAATGTATATGCCATTTTTGAAGAATCTGTAAACTATTTAACTCCGAAAAAATTACAAGAATTTTTCGGATTATTTTTACTGTCTGAAAAAATTCCTGGTAAATTAATTTTGAATGTAAATATAAATTACATTTTATAAAAGATTTCAAAGATAATGCAGAAGGTAGAGGTTTAAATGAAATAAACAAATTTCTATCTCGCGAAGATTCTAATTCAATATTAAATGTTTTGGTTTACCAGAACCTTGCTTAGAAAATATTACTAATATTTCTGAAAATTATGACTGCATAAACTGAAAAGAAGAGTATAAAAAAATGTTTGAAAAATTTAATAATGATCAAAAAAATATATTTAATACAATAACAAAAAGAAAAAATAATATGTTCTTTATAGATGGAGCAGGTGGTACAGGTAAAACATTTTTTCCTTTTGGAGGAAAATTAATAATTTTAGGTGGCGATTTTAGAAAAATCGTTCCTGTAGTCAAAAGAGGGAATGAAAAAATTATTGTAGAAGATACGATTAAATACAGTAAATTGTGGAAAAATTTCAAAATTCTTAAACTCACTGAAAATATGAGATCTAAAGATAAAAATTTTTCTAAATTATTACTAAAAATAGGAGAAGGTAAAATTGAAAATTTTAAAATACCTATTAAATGGAAAATTAAAGATGTTTGCAATTCAATTTTTGGAGATATAAATGAAAATAATAATTTAAACAAAGTTATTTTAGCTCCAAAAAATGAAAATGTTGCAATGTTAAACAGAAAAGTATTAAACATATTAAATGGACCAAGTAAAACATATTACAGTATAGACAAAGCCATTCATAAGGGAGTAGATCAAACTGATTCAAATATATGTTTAGATTATCCAATTGAATACTTAAATTCAGTAAATGACGGGCTTTCTACCCATGAACTAAAATTAAAAAAAATGCAGTTGTAATGTTAATTAGAAATCTAAGTAAAAAAGATAGTGTATGCAATGGAACTAGATTGAAAATAACAAATTTATATGAACATAATATTGAAGCTACATGTGAAAAAACAGGAAAAATAGTACAGGTTCGTAAGGTAGATGAGGCTGGTTAGGCGGAGGTTATGGGGGAGGAGCGTGGAAGGGGAGATGAGGTGGGAAGGGTTTGTTATTGCACATAAAAATGTTAATAGAGCTTTTTCAAAATTTAAAGTACTTCAACAAAACTTTAAAGTTAGTGACTGAGTTGATGAATAAGGTGAATAAGATTTGTTCGTAGATTGGGTGAGATAAGTTTGGGGGACCAAAATACGGTATTTGAAGTAAATCAAATTAGTGAGGTCAGTAATGTAGCTAAGATTGAATTAGGTCAGGTGGTTGAAGATAAAAAAGTAAGTATAGTTAGTAGGGTTCTTAATATGGGTAAGAATAGTAGGTCGGGATAAATAAGGCGAGTGTGTCCGGAGAGTAGGGTGTAGGTAAGGTGGTTGTGGGCTGGTAGATCAGATATTAAAATTAAAACTTTGGCTCTAATTAGAATTTTCATATAAAATCATATATCATTAAAAAGGTCTTGAGCTCAGCTTTCTAATTATGTCATTTTATGTCATTGAAATTTTTATTAAATCCTTTTTGTTGTCATGAGAGGGTGCTGAACCAAGCCGTTTTGCTTTTAAATCCAAGCCTACCCCTACAAAATCATAAATCGGCTTCAACGCAATTTCGCGAGCTGTTACTATGCAGAAAGTAAGTTCATCTCATGAAGAATCTGTAAAAAAAATTTGTAGATTATTTTCCCGAGCTGAATTTCAACCAATTGGAACGTCGCATTTGACATTTGGCGGAGGGGTGTGGGTAAAATTATTTCGATAATTTGTCGGTTATTTCCAATTCGAACGTTTTGAGTCGCAGAGCAACTTGAATTGTTAGACTTACTCGAATCAGCTTTTGGTTTAGACCCGAGTCACTGCGGTGTATACCTATATATGAGTATTCATAGGTATATTCATAGTAAACAAAAAGTACTATGAGTAATATAACTATAACCGCAAAAATGTAAAATACAGCATTTCTATGGGTTGAAACTCAGCTGGGGAAAATAATCCAGCCGAATACCCCTCGTACTTGAAAATTTTAGATAATTTTCCTCCAGTTTTTTTGCACAGCAGCAAGGGGGGCAAGTTTGACAGGTTAAACTTTGTCGAACTTGCCCCGCAAAACACAGTCGGAAAATTATCGACAATTTTGAAGCACTAGGGGTATTACGACTGAAAATCGAGGCTTGCTTATACGAGATTGCGAAATTTGAAAATTATCGTGATTTTTTTATTATTTTGCTAATTACTACAGTAGTTTTCAGGGTGGGCAGCTTAAGCTAGAGATCTAAGATGAGTCAGGTCCAGAATGAATAAGGTGAGTAGGGTTTGTTGGTAGAGTGAGTGATAGATGAGTTGGGGATTAAGTGTGGTATTTGAAGTAAGTGAAATAAGTAAGGTCTGTAATGTGGCTAAGATTAAAATATGTTAGGTGGTCAAAGATGAAAAATCAAGTAGGGTTGGTAGGGTTATGAATCTTTTGGTAACATAATTTGGTAAAATTATGATGAGTAAGTAAAGTTCAAATTGAACTCTCGTGTCTAATTTTTATTGATTTTGAGCACTTAAGTCTTTTTATGATTTTACTCGTTATTTTACCAAACATATAGCTTACGTATTGTTTCGATTAATTTTTATAGTCATCAATTATTATTAGGGGGTTGGCGAGCGGAGCGAGCAGGGGGGTACCCCCCCTAGTTAAAATTATAAATCGCTTTCAAAAAAATAAAAAATATGATCTGTTACGATAGGCCAAGATCGTAGTGCGTACATACACTTGAATATATCTTCGAAGGCTTTCGTCAACGACTCATATAAGTATTTATCGCCTTTCAATACTAATGCGATCTGTGAAAGATGTTCAATTTTACCACAAACTAAAATATATGGATAGCACTCTTGATTAATTGAAGTCAACCATGATTCATGATTGCTTCGGTACTGGTTTTCATCTTCAACACTCTGCAAAAAGATTTTTTTTAATTCAAAACATGAAATATACAAATTAAATAATTGAAAGATTGAAAAAAAAACTTTTTCTTACTCGAATTGGCAAGACAAATGCTTTGGCACAATCTTCTTTTGACAGACTTATATTTTTTTCAACTGGAACATTTCCATCGACAGCTGATTGAAATTGTTTAATTTTCTTAGTAACGTGTACGGCATTTGGTAAGATCAGTAGAGCTAGTTCGCTAGAGTGGGTACCTGAAAAAATTATTAAATCAAAAATAAATTTTGAGGATAAATAAATTTCTTGTAACCAAGTAGAATAAACTAAACGTTATTGAGCATTCGTTACTTAAATGTATAAATAATTTTAGATGTTTTGAAGCATAAACAAAAACTATTGGTTACTATTTTTCAAAATCATTAAAACAATACTCGGAGTTTTTAAGAAGTACATATACCTAAAAAAAAACCTCAAAAAATATTTTGTAAGATTTTTTAAAATTATTTATTTAAAAAGATTTTTTTTTTCAGATTATACACACATTTTTACACTATTTTACACATTTAGTTAGTCCAAAAACATGATTTTCTAAGTAACATTAAATATAGCTTATTTAAGAAATAAAAGTTCATTGCTCGTAAAGCCAAAATTTTTCCAGACAGCGGATGGTCCCAGGACTTTTCACACTTGTTCTATATGTGAATCCTCATGAGTGGAACCTCAGGAAACCTAATCCAATCACTATAAAGCTATTTGCATACTTTGAAGTTGCTTAATGTAGTGAAAATTTGGATAGTTTTTATCATTTTAGTCAATTTATGGTGTGCAAGTAGCTTTATAAAGCTTGGATTTGGTTCCCTGAGGTTCCGCTCATGAGAGTTCACATGTAGAATAAGTGTGCAAAGTCCTGGGTCCATTCGCTGTCTGGAAAAATTTTGGCTTAACGAGCAATGCCCTCATTTTCTCAAAAATCACATATTTGAGAAAATGGCTTTTAAAGTTCTGAACAGATTTTGATGAGTTACACACCAACACATAAACATTTATATCTTGAAAATATCTTGTCACATGACTCTTGCTTGATGTAAACACTCTTTTGCACATAGCCGGATACTTTATTTTTTTTCTCCTGCTGCTGAAGTGACCCAATTAGCTTTTTTATCATTTATCAAAAACACAGATTACACACTATTAGGCACCAAGACCAGGTTAAGACTTTGAGTCAGCGGAGTCTTCATATGCAATTATCTAAAAATTATCTTTAACTTTAAATCACAGAATTATTTTTTCACTTCACATTCGTACATAATAAACACCTTTTTTTTAACAACTACAAAACTTCATAAGTTTATCTGGTAAGAATTGGTCATTTATTCTTAAATTTTTTTTTTCGAATAAAACTAACTTATTTTATTATTATTATTATCATTAAATCACAGCATACGGGTGCTAAGCTTAGGGACACTTAGTTTTCACCATTGTATCTCTGTCCCCCTTGCTATACCTCTGGAGTGTTCGTGAGTCCTAACCCCCTGCAATATGCGAGTATGTTGTCCACTCTCACTTCGTAAAAGCTCTCAGGATCCAGGATCCCGGTTCCCAACCATTTCAGGCGGTGTCCTGTCAGGTTAGGGCATTTGCATAGGAAGTGGCACGGGGTCTCTTCCTCTGATTCACACCATCTACACAGGTTACTATGCCCCTGCGTTTTGTGTGTGTAGCACCGAAGGTTGCAGTGTCCGGTCATAATGCCCATGACCTCTCTAGCCCTTCGTTTGTCTAGCCTGGTGATCAGTTTGGCCCAACCGGTAATATAACTTCCCAGTAGTTCCTTGATCCACCTGTAGCTCTGGGATTCTTCCCAGAGTTCCCATCTTTGCCTCTCCGAGTACTTCTCCAGGATACTGTAGCCTTCTGAGAACGGTACACCCACCCCATGCTCCGGCCGTGTATCTGTTGAGGCCCCTCTCCTCGCAAGCTCATCTGCCCTTTCGTTTCCCTTGAACCCGGAGTGTCCGGGTATCCAGGTAATAACTGCTTGGTTAGATCTTGCCAGCGCGTTAAGGGTATTCTTAGTCTCCCTAACCAACCGTGAGGTTGTAACTGAGTTTTCCAAGGCCTCTATGGAGGCTTGGCTGTCAGTGCAGATGCAGATGCGTCTCTTACTGACGTTCCCCAGAGAGAGGTTGTTAGCGCACGTATTTATCGCAGCCATCTCGGCCTGGAACACCGTATTAAATTCCCTGAGCCCGTAGGATTCCCTAAGGCTAGGTCCGTAAATTCCATAACCAGTGCCTTCATTGGTCTTGGATCCATCGGTAAACCAGATGTCTCCGTGCCCAAGCACTTGGTTGTTGCTCCATTCCTCCCTTTTTGGTATCCTCGTTTTGAAACGTTGCCCAAACAGTAGAGTCTTATCCATTCTGTCTTGGGTCGAGTTAAAGACCTCGCCCTTCAACATTTTCCCTCGGATGGTTGCATGCCCATCACTATTTCCAACCCACTCCCCGCTGCACTTCAGTCTGTAGGCTGTCCTGGCCGCAACCAGTTTGATGTCCAGGTCTAGGCTTTGGATATCCAGCAACATCCTGATGGCGGCTGTGGGTGTGCTTCGTTTAAGCCCGTAAATTTCCCTCAAGACGACAGCCTGAACATGGTCAAGTACACGCCTCGAGGTCTTATTTTCGGTCACTTTCCACCATACCACCGCGGCATAGGTAAGCTTCGGTTTCAGAATCGCCTCGAGTAACCACAAGGCGACCTGGGGTTCTAGCCCCCAGGAAGTCCCGATTACTGACCTACACTGCATGAATATGTTTAGGACTTTGCTGCATTGAGTCTGCAGGTGTTGTCCCCACTTTAGTTTCTTATCTAGGAATACGCCCAGATATTTGACACCCTCCGCGTACGGTATTTGTTTCCCGTTGACGGAGACTTTCTTACTGACCTTACATTTGTATTTCCTCGTGAACGTGA
This sequence comes from Encarsia formosa, assembly GCA_038277355.1. Classification (NCBI taxonomy): domain Eukaryota; kingdom Metazoa; phylum Arthropoda; class Insecta; order Hymenoptera; family Aphelinidae; genus Encarsia; species Encarsia formosa. The sequence goes on from CM076187.1 coordinate 33,781,608, forward strand.
CTATCTCCATCTTATCAGTGTTGACAGCCAGAGATTTACCCTCGCACCATTCGCAGATCCTCTCCAACGCCCTCCGAATAAGATCGGGTAGGACTTCTTCGAACTTGCCTCTGACAAGTATAGCGAAGTCGTCTGCATAAGCGATGGTGAAGAATCCGAGTTCGTCTAGCAAGCGCAGTAGTTCGTCCGCGACCAGGATCCACAGGAGTGGTGAGAGGACCCCACCCTGCGGGCATCCCTCGCTGATGGTTCCCCTAACCGTCTTGCCATTCCACTCACTAAAGATGCACCTATCACTAAGCATTCCCCTGATCCATCTTCTGATGGTATAAGGTTCACCATGCTTAGTCAAGGCTTTGTCTATAGTTACTCTGTTGGTGCTGTTAAAGGCACCCTCGATGTCAACGAAGGCCCCGATTGCGGTTTCCTTCGCATCAAAAGCCTCCTCAATGTAATTGACCACTGAGTGCAGTGCAGATTCCGTGGATTTTCCACAGGTATATGCATGCTGCGCTCGGTGAAGGGGACTGTTTATCAGTATATTCTGCCTGATATAGTTGTCCAGCAGTCTTTCCAAGGTCTTCATTAGGAAAGAGGTCAGACTGATAGGTCTGAAGTCCTTCACCGAGTTGTAGCTTCTCCTACCAGGCTTCGGTATAAATGAGACCCACGTTTCCTTCCAGCAAGCTGGCACGTGCCCTGTGGCGATGCAGCCCCTCAGAATACCTAACAGTAGCCTGAGGGTCTTATCACCTCCTTCCTGTAGCATCTTAGGAAAGATACCGTCAGGGCCCGCAGATTTATACGGTTCAAAGGAGTCAATCGCCCATTTAAGCTTTTCCATGGTCACGACTTTGGCAGCCGTGTCCCAATCTTTATCCTCCGTCCCCCTCCTTCCAGATATGGTGGGCGGGGTATCATTATCTACCCTGACGAAGTCGGGGTAGTTGCTGCTAAGGAGAAGTTCCAATGTGTCCTCCTCCGATTCAGTGTAGGCGCCCGATCTGTCTCTCAGACATTGGAGACGGGCGCTATTATCTCTGGTCAGGATTCGAGCGAGCCTCGCAGTGGCTGCCAGGTTTTCCATGCCTGTGCAGAATTCCCGCCATTTTTCTCTCTTTGCCTTCGCAATTACCCTCTTGAAGGCCTTCAGCGTGTCTTTGTACGCTTTCCAGCCTTCAGTGGATTCCCTCTTCTTTGCCCTGTTAAACGCCCGTCTAACTCCCACTCTTAGCTCTTCCAGTGTCTTATTTCACCAGGGAGTGCCATTGAGTGGTTTGCCAGGCTTTAGTGGGCAGTTGTTCTCGTAGGCCCTGATCATAGCCTTATAGACCTGGAAAAGGGTCCAGTCAAGCTCAAGATCATTGCCGTATCTCCCTTTGACCTGGGCCAAGGCTTCCTCCAGCTCCTTGCTGTATGCGCCCCAGTTGGTGTCTTTGGGTCGCCTCTTAGGCTCGATCCACGGTCTCGTTATCTCGATCCCGAAAGTTATTGTCCTATGGTCCGACATGGATGGTTCGCTGTCGACCCTCCATCCACGTATGCAGTTCTTGATGTTCATTGAAGCCAGCGTGAGGTCCAGGACCTCGCTTCTGTTGGCAGTAACGAAGGTTGGCGTGTTCCCTCTGTTGGCAATGTCCATCTGTGTGCCCGTGATGAATTTAAGCAACTCAGACCCTCTATCATTAATATCAGTGCTTCCCCACGCCACATAGTGGGCGTTGGCGTCGCAACCAATAATCAGATCAAGGTTATTACGGCTGCAGTATTCGATCACCTTCATCATGCTCCTTGTGGGAGCTTCCTCGTCGTGGGGGAGGTAAATGGACGAGATGACTGCCTTCCTCGTTCGGCCCTCCTTATCCGCGACCTCTATCCTTACGGTCGTGCAGTCCCGGGAACTCCGCTCCTGTAACAAAAAACCGTTAACACCCTTCATGGAGATGCAAGCCCGGGCGTCTCCATTGCTGGAGCCCACGAGCAGTTCCCCACTGCTGTCCAAGCCCTTCACTTTGCCCCTGTACAACCAGGGTTCCAGTATAAGGGCCATGTGTGTATGCGCCATTGCCATGCGCCTTGCTAGTACAGCAGAGGCGCTTCTGCAATGGTGCAAGTTGATTTGGGAGAATCGCAGTATTAAAGTAGCCATGAGGGCTACTCCATTTATGCTTTCCCCGTAGAGCCGCTACTTCCCGCCTTGTTTGAGGGACGGTTTAGCAGCCTGAAGGTTGCTTTGCCGACCCCTGCCCAAAGCTGGAAGTTTTGGCTCTGGAGTACCGCGACCGATGGTTCATCTAGACCCAGAATTAGGCATCCATCAGGAGCCCTACTCAGGATCGCCCACCTAGTTGTGTCGATCGACCCGTTCTGCCTTTGGACCACTTTGATGAGGTCCTCGGCAGTCTTAACCCCCGGAGGGAGCCATGTGATCACCTTAGTGATCTTAGTCTCCTCTGGTGAAACTATCCTCGCCTTTAGGTTTGGTTGCCCTAGGTCGAGTAGCGTGGCCTCGCTCTCCAGCCAGGTCTTGCTGGCTTCGTCTGCACAGACGAAGACAAACATGCCCTTTCTGGGGAACGAGTCCAGAAACCGGGGTACAAAGGCCCCCTCCCCCTCGATAGCAAGTACCTTGCTGACTACTGCTTCCTGCAGTTTCGTGCAGACATCGGCAGGCATCTCCCTTCCTAGGTAGTCCCCACAAGTGAGGGCCACTCTGGGAGAGTTAGACGCAGCTGCAGCATATCTGCGGTCCACTTTAGGTCGCTTCAGCAGCCCCTGCTTCTCGGGTATTTCCAGGCTGGAGAAGGCCATCCTCTTAGCCATGCTGGGTGTCGATACAAAGACGGAGTCAGTGGACGCAGTACTAGCCCGCTTCCCTTCCTGACCCCTCCGTTGCCTCGTCCCCTTATGAAACTTGGGAGGTGGTTTGCCCTCCTCCTTAGCCTTTTGCCGAAGGATTTTCCTTCGCTGCGCTCCACTCAATGATTTCGGTCCACTGGCCGTCCCGGAGTGGGTTTCGGTGACCTTGGGGTCAGAGCCCCCAAGGTTGTTAGTCTCCGAGTCGATGGTCGGTTCAGAGCCCGTATCCATCTACTCGTTTTGTTTTTTCCCTGTAGTCTCTATCTTGATCCCACGAGTAGGGCGGATATACAATGTCCACCCGCCATGGACCGCCAATGACGGGTAAGGCCTCAGGTACTCCGGGATTCGGCCCGGTGTCCCGGAGGAACCGTTCAAGACACAGCACCCCCTGTGCCACGCATCCCTCGGCACGGTAATCTCACACCTTAGATTGGGTAGGCCACTTCTTAGTCCCCGTGAGCCCTCGAGTCAGACCAAGCCGGAAGTCTAAGGGCCGTATCATCCATCCCACTCAGGGGAGAGCCCGTTTATAGGGATCCCAACCATCCATGAGGAGAGCCCGTTTATAGGGATCCTCCACTCACCCTCACCCATTCACCCCCTTAGACGCCCAGCAGGGCCGACAGGGAGGGCGCACGGCTCAGCCCTCGCACCGCGGCAAGGTCCTGTGGCCCCCAGCGAGGGAACTAACTTATTTACTTGAGATTAAAATAATAACAAAAACAAAACCAAGTAAAGTAAAATTTTACAAGAAATATGACTCGAAGAACAAAAAAAGACATCATGAACTTGCAACGCTGCAGAAATACCTAATTTGATATCGATAGATCGATATTCGACACTAATTGATGTAATATACTAAAGTAGACTCGTAGAGGTAATATATGTCATATATTATGTCATAAGGTTTATAAATTTTTTCATGCGATCGATTCTTACTTAATAAATTGTTTTTAGCATTAGACTTGAAATTAAAGTTAATCGGTCATTCTTAATTTTCATTATTAAGATATTATGTCACGGAAAAAATCTAATCACAGATAAAAAAAATTTCTGTTTTTCCATCGCTTTTATTAGACGAAAACGATAAAATACAGTTCTGTTCGTGGATAAAAAAAAAAAAAAAATTATACCTACATTTCAAAATAGAAAATTAAAAAAGGAAAAAATACATCGAAAAAGCATTTGTACCTAGTATCGTAGATTATATTTCTGCTGCTAGAACTGACTTGAAATTCTTGAATTTCAAAAAAAGCCATTTCAACGTTAATTTAATAAATTGAATGTCTTCATTAAATTAACTGTAACTTTTTTTCCTTAACGAATTAAGAAACGCGGTTTGCGGCATTTGAAAGCTGATGTAAAAGTACATCAAAAAACCCGAAAACTTGAAAATTAATTTTTTGAAAAATTTTAGGTATATGTACCCCCTTAAACTACAATAGTCCTCATATTAATTTTTGACTTTTTGCATTCTTACAAGTCGATATGTATGTGTGTGTATAATATTATTTAAAGAAAATACCTTTTTCTAATAGGACAGCATGATCTTTTATAAACTGCTTGACTGCCTCTACTTTTGAGTTGGCTTTAAGGCGACTTAATAATTTAGGCGCAATTTTGGGCCAGTCGTCAGAAAATGCTGTCAATAATTCTTTTCCACGCTGTTCACTGATGTTTTTACATTTCACACATTTTTTCACAAGATTTCTAAAATCTGTGTCCATCTAAAAACAGTTTTTTACTCGTACATAAATTTATAACAAAACAGTATTTTCATAAAACAATTACTTTTTATAAATCAGCTATTGAATAAATAATAAAATATAAACAAAATAAAAAAAATCATCAATGCTATTTTAATAAATGAGGCAAAACTTACCAAAATTATCCCCAGAGGTTGACGAATACAATACCAAGTGTTTAAATAGAGTTTTAATCGATCGTGAGCTTTTCCTGTGGCAACTAAGATAGCCTCTCTAACAGAAAATCAAGCCGTCCAATCTTTTAAAATCTGTTGAGAAGTATATTTCGATTGGTCCGTATCAGTCAGACAATCAAAAGTTAGTGAGGAAGAATCATTTGAAAATATGCATGTCGTCAAATAATATGCCTTTAAAAAATATTTGTTCATTTTCAAATTAGGATCAAACAAAAATGAAATAACCTGTAGCTGAACTGTTTCTATCCGGGTCATCCGTGATCCAACCTGCATGAAAAAAAAGTTTTTTATCTTTTTTGTAATAATTGAACAATTTACCAGAAGCTGTCCCTCCTGATGCATTTGGACCTCTAAAGTATATTCCTAATATAGTAATACGTGTTTATAGGGTACAATCAAGAGGTCTTCCAGGCCAATATGCTTATAAAGGTAATATTATTGATACAGGTCAAGATATTACGGAGATTCGTCGATCTTTACCTCGAGCTTCATATTCATTTAGTACGATAGTAGTAAGAAAAGAAAGAAACAAGTGCATAGACATTAAGATTTTTACGTAAGACGTGAAAAAATATCGAAAGCTCTTTATTTATTAAAAAGACATAACCCGTTTTATAGTGATACTATAATCGATGACACATAATTATCGCAACTTCCAGATAACGATTCTATTCTAGAAATGATTCCTAATATAAATCTTCCAGAACTCAGAGAGCCGCAGTGACTCCGGGCTGGAGCACGCGGTTCCCAAAATTGGGGTCGTGGGTTCGAGCCCAGGTCTCAGCGATTTTTTTGAGTGTTTTTTCACGCGTTAAAATTGTTGGGATTGAATCCACTGCAGCTTAGGTGAGGTAGGATGCCCTATATCATTTATTCTCAACTCGGATATCCTAAACGCTGGCTAAATTCTCTCTGATACTGTGACTTTGGGTAGTGGGTCAGATTCAGAGAAATAAAGTTGACTGATATCAGACTGGAAAGAGTGTGTATGGCTGACTCCTTAACCGGTTGAGCTTGAGTATCCTGATGCGCTAGCAGCTAGTAGGGTCGACTGAGTCCCCGAAAACCATATGCAAGCATCGCCCGAGAAATTAGTTCAATTTAGGGTTCTTTAAGGGGGGTCTTAAAGTAGAGACGCAAAACCAGTATTGGGCAGAAACCACTTTTAAAAGCATGAGAGAGGAAAACAAAGAAAACTTTATAAAACAATTTAGAGTAGGATTATAGGACCAGCATAAGCCTCCTGACCGAGGTGGTGGGTAGCTCCGCTATTAGGCCTAATGTAGGCTGTAGAGGGTAGTAATAAAAAAAAAAATCTTCCAGAACTCAATAGAAATTTTTCCGCGGGAGCTTATGAAAGCCTAATAAACCTGTACCTAACAGTGTCCTTATTTCAGAAGTATTATATTCAAATACTGTTCAGCGCTACCAAGCCATTCATCAACGTCCAATATTTTCAAAAAAAAAGTCGTGACTAAAAATGACTAAAAATGATCCTATTGAAAGATGCATTGACGAAAAAATAAAACGAACTTAACAGCCTGCGGCTCTTATAAGGTGACGGGAGACTCTCAGTTCAAATCGACCTTTTTTTTAGCCAAAGTTATTATCTTATATGATTGGATATAAAATTTTACAGAGTCCATGACAGAGGTGGGAACAATCCCCATCCAGAACAATGTTAAAAATTTTTTTTTTCTTTTTTAGCCTGAAAGTTGGTATATTTATGTTTATGAATATTCTGAGTTCGAAAAAATCGATCAAAAGAATCTTGGAAGAGCTCATGACCTTCAAAATTTTACTTTATGGTCAAACTCGTTCATTTCTTACTTTTTACCTCAAACTTGATATATCTATAATATTAAATCGGCTGAGTACTAAAATAATTAATTTCGCTTCAAAAAATCTTCACTTAATTCCTTTTCGGGTTCAATATTTGAAATAAATTAAGTAGGACGAGGAGCAGGGATGGGGTGCATTTTTAGAAATAACAATGTAACTATTAATTTTTTACTTTTAAGTGTTTCTCGGTGCACATGGTAAACGAGGCGTTATCGCGGTGACCGGAGGTGAACTGACCGTGCGTATAGCAGACGGCGACGCAGAGCCACTCCGTCAGTTCAGTCACTCCGTGCGTGAATATTATAGAAATTAAAATTAAGGCTAAGAATAATCAATTTAAATTATTAAAAATAATGAATTAAAAATCAAAAAAAAATTTATTAAAAAAATGAGTAAAATCAGTATCGATTTCCAACGTACCGTCCACATTAATACGTCGCAGCGTATTAAGCCGGTAGTTTATTCAAATTCTTAAAAATTCAAGTACTTGACTAAATATGTAAGATCTTGCCCATCAAAGGGACATTAAAGAAGGAACAACAAAATGACTCGATATAAATCTAGATCTCTAAGAATTATTCAACAAGATTAGTAATAAGTAATTTTAAGTAAGAAAATAAATAATAAGCACTTTTAATTAATGAATTCACAAAAAAATCCTTTTAAATTCAATTCACAAAAATGTCCTTTTAGGTTTACAAATTACTACAAACCTTCACTTAAAGTTCGGTCGCATAGCAGAAGTAAAATTAATCTAACTGCCGGGCAAGTGTAGGTAGAGTCTGCAGTTTTAACATCAGCAACTCATGACCATCGTCACCCACGAAGTGCCCAGTGTGAGGGAGCCAAGAGTTCATCCTTGATCAGGACAAGATCACCTGGCTGAAGATGCTGAGAAGGCTTGAACTACAATTGCCTCTCTGGCAAAGTTTTCAAGTAGCTTTTGATCCACTTGCTTCAGAATTTTTTGTTCAGCTGGGTGATCCATTTCCATCTTTTGACCGCAGGCACTGTCTCTGATGGGTTATAGGTCTCGTATACGATGAAAGAAGGCCTCTGTATTAAAAAGTGCGCAGGAGTAAGGACCCAGTCCTCTGCATCGTCCGAGATTCTGCCCAAGGGTCTTGAATCGAGGCAGACCTCAATCCTGCAAAGCAGAGTATTGAATCCTGCAAAATTGAGGACATGCTCAACTATCATCCTTTTAAGGTGAAACTTGGTGGACTTGACCACCGACTCCCATACGCCACCAAAGTGGGGATCTTGAGAGGGGTTGAAAATCCACTGAGTGCCCAGAGTAGCTAATGAAGGAATGATGGTGGACATCTGTGTCGATGTCTCGTCGAACATTCTTCGCAGTTCCTCATCCGCGTTAGTTCCACGGTTGTTTCTCATTAGCGAACAATGTCCAGGTCTGCAGGTGACGCGAGTGAAAGCCGCCAAAAAGAATTCCGTGGTGTATTCTTCTACCAACTCAAGGTGAGTAGCTCAAGTGGCCAAACAGGTGAAAATGCACAGGCATGCTTTCAAGGTGCCCTTTCCCTGGGACTTAGTGAGTCTCAATTTGAAAGGCCCAGTCAAGTCCACGCCTGAGTGCTCAAATGGAAAGGTAGGACTTACCCTATCGCTCGGGAAGGAGGCCATAAAAGGGTTTGAAGTCTTTGCAGCATAACGACGACAAACCAGACATGTTCCAATGAAACTTCTGACCTTTTGCCTACCTCTCACTACCATCTCACTATGCCAGCTGGGTACCACCATGTAGTGACCGATGATGAGCGTCCCATAACAAAAGTCTTGTGAAATGAGTGTGGCCAGGTGATATTAATGTATACTTCTCTTTATACTCTAGCATCGTGTGCTTGAGTCTCCCATCAACACGGAGCAAACCATCCACCATGAAAGGGCTGAGTTTGAGTAACGGGCTCTGCTTGAGTGGTTGATGCTTAGCTAGTCATGCCATCTCGTGAGCAAAGTGATGTCTTTGGACAGTGGAGACCCACAGCAGTTCGACGTTTAGGAGCTCCTGAGGAGTCAATTCAGATGAGTTGGTTGCTGGAGCGCTGTCAGACAGTTGAAGTGAAGAAGTGAGCTGACCCTGTCCAGCAAGGCTCTGATATAGCACAGGAACCACCCTGAGAAGTCGGTTGAGTGAGGAGAACCTGGCTAACAGGTCATAAGTGTGAAGTCCCACTGTGAGCACGACAGCTTTGGCCTTTCTTCTTTTGGTGAAGTTTGGACCACTTCAGCCCTGGCCACTCTTTGTTTGAGGTAAGCAAGAATTGCGGGCCTGACCATCAAAGTTGAAGGTCCTTGAGTTCTGCTGGGTTCACAACTCTGGAAATAAGGTCAGCAGGGTTCTCAGACCCCTTGACATGATGCTAGCATACCTCAGGTAGCAAGGTTTGAATTTCGTGGCAGCGGTTGGCCACAAAAGTTTGTCAGCGTGAAGGGTGGTCCTGGATCCAGTAGAGCATGTCCTTAGAGTCCGACCAAAGGCGTACCTTTAGTTCGCCTAGGGAGGAGAAAGACGAGTCATTTTAGTGAATAAATGAGCAGCACATAGTTCTAATCTAGGTACGGTGATTTTTGGGGATATCTTGGTTTTCGCACACAGCAGGGAAGTGGTGACTCCCGAATCCTGCAACATTCTCACATAAAGCACAGCGCCATAGGCCCTCAGTGAGGCATCGGCAAAGCCTTGCAATACTATCACCCAGCTTTCGAGCTATAGCCTACCCAACGAGATATTTTGATCTTTGATAGAACAGCTAATTGGGAGTAAAAGCTATTCCAACGGAGGCAATATTCCGGAGGAAGAGGACCATCCCAAATACATCCAAACAGCCAGTGACTTGATGAAAACTTTCGAATGTATGGTTATTGGAGACAAAAGACCTAAAGGGTCGAAGGGTCGCTTGGTGAGTTTATCACCATCAGAGAGATCTTGAAGTAAAATCAGTCGTCTACACAAGATAAGCGGGCTAACCTAGTACCAAGGTTGATTCAAATTCACTAAAGACAGAAATCTCAGTAGTCCTTTCACATGGAGCCACCCACTCAATTAACTCAGGGGAATTGGCTGCCCATTTTCACAATTTGAACCCTTCTAATCTTAACAGTGAGACTAGCTCTTGCATCTTACGCAAGTATTCTACAATGGAGAAGGCCCCTGACAGTACATCATCAACATAGCTCTCCTACAGAATAAGTATCCCGGCCAAGCTAAAACAGGCACCTTCATCTTCAGCTAGTTGACGCAAGATTCTAATGGCTATAAAAGGGGAACATCTAAGGCCGTAAGTCACAGTATTCAGAGCGAAAGTCAGAATTTCACTCCCATAGCGCTGCCAGAGGATGAGCAAATAGTGTCGGTCGTCGGGGTGGACAATGATTTGCCTGAACATCTTAGCCACATCCGTGACGATCACGAATGGGTATCGTCTCCATTTTGAGACTATCATACGTAAGTCGGGTATCAAATTTGGTCCCGATAGCAAATAATTATTCAGGGACAAACCACCACCCACCCTGGCCGATCCAATGAAAACAGTATGCAATTTTCCCTTAGAGTTCAAGACACCATGATGTGGCAAGTAAAAGGCATAATCCCTCTGTACTGTGTTCAACGGAGAGACCATTGACATGTAACCTAGTTGCTCATATTCGGCGACAAAGTCGTAATATTTGGTACAAAACACTGGATCCTTAAACTTCTTTTTCAGTGACAATAGAACTGCAAGGGCTCTGTTGAAAGAGCCACGTAAGTCGAGTCCCTTGTCTCGTATTACCTTTTCATTGAAGGGTAACCTCACAACGTATCTACCTTGTACCTTTCGAGAGTGAGTATTAACAAAGTGGGCCTCGCAGGCCTTTTCATCCTCAGTATACAAGGGTTGAGGAGCTATGATTTTCTCGTGAGTCCAAAATTTTTTGACAGCTCTGAGTAGAGGCTCGTGTTGTCAATGAGGTAACATGACCTTGCATTAAGTGCTGAGGAAAAGCCTGAGGAGCCTGAGACTATCCAGCCTAATCGAGTGTTGGAAGTCACCGGATCTCCAGGAGATCCTCTCCAAACTTCGTTCAAGATGATGTTAGCGTGCACTCGAATTTTGATACCGTGAGAAAAACCAATAGATCCATCCCAGTGGTCTCAATTGACCACTCTATAGAGTTTAAAAAGCTTACGGTATCAAAAATTGCAGAGAGCAGTGCACTTAGTTTGGCGTAGGAGTCAGACTTCATGGACTTTGTTCAGAAGAGCTGTCCAACAGAGTGTTTAATTAACCTTCGCTTGTTTTCATAAAACTCGATCAAAAAAGCCCAAGCTAATAGGTAATTTTCCATGTTAACCTCAAGGTTTCTTATTTTTATGCTCTACAAATGCTGACAAATGATAAAATTTAATCACTGAAGCTAAATCAGAACGATTGTGCACGAGGGAGACGAAAAGGTTCCTAAAGCGCGCCCACTCAGTAAGTTTACCGCTAAATTTAGGAATCTTAGGTAACAAGTTAATTAAAGAGCTAACCCCCAAATCGACTTTTGAATGATTATTAGAGTCGACAGATTCATCCAAAGTAGCGAGGGTGTTGCCAGAGAGCAAGTGCTCCTTGAAATCACCTGCACCCACAAAGTAAATCTCCTGGCAGTTGTCAAAAACGTCTTTAGTGAACGCGGACAAATGATAAACTTTAATCACTGAAGCTAAATCAGAACGATTGTGCACGAGGGAGACGAAAAGGTTCCTAAAGCGCGCCCACTCAGTAAGTTTACCGCTAAATTTAGGAATCTTAGGTAACAAGTTAATTAAAGAGCTAACCCCCAAATCGACTTTTGAATGATTATTAGAGTCGACAGATTCATCCAAAGTAGCGAGGGTGTTGCCAGAGAGCAAGTGCTCCTTGAAATCACCTGCACCCACAAAGTAAATCTCCTGGCAGTTGTCAAAAACGTCTTTAGTGAACGCGGACAAATGATAAACTTTAATCACTGGAGTTAAATCAGAACGATTATGCACGAGGGAGACGAAAAGGTTCCTAAAGCGCGCCCACTTAGTAAGTTTACCGCTAAATTTAGGGATCTTAGGTAACGAGTTATTTAAAGAGCTAACCCCTACATCTACTTTTGAATGATTATAAGGGGCGACAGATTCATCCAAAGTAGCGAGGGTGTTGCAGGAGAGCAAGTGCTCCTTGAAGTCACCTGCACCTATAAAGTAAATCTCCTGGTCGTTGTCAAAAACGTCCTCAGTGAAGTATTCATGATCCTTGAGATCTGGCTGCTTGATAATGACAGTATAATTTTCCAGGAACGTAGAGAAGTCGCGCTCTAACTGACCAAACCTTGTTTGACATGCTGTTGCATCTTAATTTTACCTAATTTCTGAAAGTTCCTATAAGAGTTGCCCATACGCCTTATCAGCTCCAGTTAACTTGTATACAATCGCTCCATATTCAAAAGAATTATCAACTCAAGTCAAAGCATCAAATAGAAGAGATTAAAAATCAAAAGTAAGTTACAAAAATTCTAAAATTAAAACAATGTCAACAGATTGAATAATTTAAGAACAAATTAACAATAGGAACTTTCAGAAAATTACAGGTGGGTGAAATAAAATACTAATTTAAATAGTGAGAGATAAAAGCAAAATACCTAAAAATTAACCTATAACTAAATTAAATGAATTGCCAGTGAATATGAGTAACTATTTAGGCTGGTCCTCCACACAATTTCTAAGCGATGATAGAAACTAAAGAGGTTACCATGTTCAGCGACAAGCAAATCTCAGGCGAAGAGGTCCTTCGACAAGCTATCTTCCTCAAGAATAGGTCTACTAGGGAAAAAAAGCTAATCATCAAGTGTAATTAAATTGATGAACTTACACTATAACCTAATAAGTAGAAAATCTTACAGCTAAGCAATATTTACAATGATTATATACAAGGTATATCAAGTAACCCAAGCGAGTGAAGCTGAAAGTTGGATTAACCACGTAAAGTTGTTGCTCCAATTTTGTAGAAGTCCCTGTTGCAATAAAAAGTTGCAACTAAGGGATTCAAATCTAAATATAACAGATAATTGAAGTAGTATACATTACTAAAGATTCCAAGAGAAAGTTGTGAATTTATTGGAGTCAAGGGTAAATAGTGAAAATCTAGAAAGCCTCACGCTTGGACACTACTCTTAGCCATAAATCTGTATCATTACTGAATGTAAGCAATACAAGTTGTGAGAGTGTTACCAGCCATAGAATCGCCAAGCATTCCGCAGCTCCCAAAAATACACTTCTGCTCTTTTACTCCAACTGCTGCCTTCTCCTCACCTTGAACACAATATTACATTAATCTCTACTTTTATTGTGTAGGTTTGCTTATGAAAGACAAGCAAGGCGAAGGAAAAGTGAGTGCCAATTCCATGGCATGGCAATAGGATTCTGGAGAAAATTACCTTCGTTTTCACCAAGCACTTTTATAACAGAAATTGTAACTTCAAAAACATTCACCGTTAAAACCGTATGTGGTTACTTGCAACGTCGCGTGCTGCACACCGAGCTACAGCGCCACGAAGGTTATGGCGTATCACCACGTGCTCCGAAAACAACGAAAAATTTTAAATTTTAATCTTCTACTCACCCATCCATCAGGATCTTAAAGATCCGGCTTGAAGGACCATGAAATAAATTAAGTAGGACGAGGAGCAGGGATGGGCAGCAAGTACGCTTAAAATTCTAACAAAATCACATTCAAATTCGTACGAAAAAAATTAATGACGCTTTAAAAAATCTTCACTAAGATACATTAGATGTAAATCTTAGATCAATTTTATTATATTTCAATGGTGCTTTTGAAGTAAATATTCTAGCATTCGCTCTTAATCTAGTCCAGGATCAACGACTGCTTGTAAGAAGAGTTCAAGTATAAGGGCAAAATTTTAAGTAATTTTTTTCGCACTCAGAATGTCATGTAGTGACGTAATACATTAATTTTGAGTCGAAATAGTGAAAAAATGGTTTGACCTTGAAACATCAAGGTCAAGTAGTTTTCAAGAATTTTTTCACAATTTTACATTCATGTTTTCAAAGGTTGTCCATACAGGGACCACCATCCTCAAAAGGTTATAAACTGCCAAGAGGCTGCTTCGGCAACATCTGATATAACTGAGGGATTATCCGCACAATTACATTTGTGTTAAGGTGATCATTGTTAGAAAAAATCTGTGGGTTATCAAAGGCTTAGCAAACTGTGCCGTTGGTACGGTCTCTGATATTATTTTTGATCCTGCTGCTGAAACTGAAAATTATTATGAAGTCATGCCCAAATGTACTGTAGTTTCTTTCGAAAAGTACACTGAACCTGTACTATTTTCGAATTCCGAATAGTGCCGATTGTGCTAGTAATAACAGCATTTAAAAAAAAATGGAACATCATGTTCTCGTAAGCAGTTCCTACGGGGGTGGCTTTATTTAACCTAAAAATGAGTGGCCAGTGGCCAACAGACGCGTCGCATAAAAAATGACGTATAATACGTCACTGTAAAATAATAAAAAAATTATTTGTTATTATTCTCCATATACCATCATAAATGTTTTAACTTGGAGTTACTGTATTCTTTAAAAAATTTTCCAGGAATAGATAAAAACAATAAGTATAGAAGTTTACTTCATTTATTTTCTCTTTATAGCAATTCAAAATAAAAAAATGTTAGTAATATTACTTAACAAATTTTTCAATAATTTAATAAATTAATTTTTTTTTTTTTTAGAAAAACATTTAAAAAATTTTACTCTTAAAATATTATTATTCATTTCTATTTTTTTACTGTGTATAAATTTATTAATTAATTTATTCCTTATAAGGAATCCTTAATCTACAATTGCTTTGTTTATTTTACATAGTTTTTTTTCTTCCACCAAACAATTTAAATAATTTTGTTTGCTTATAAAAAATTTTTTTTACTTATAAATATTTTTTGCTTATAAAATTTCATTTTTTGCTTTAAAAAATCAACAGTAAATTTTTTATGATGCGGCAGTTTAGTAATAACAAAACGGAATAGAAAAATTTATAAATACTAAACAAATACTAAATACTAAAATGCTAAATTATAAGCTTCGCAGTTTTTAATAAAATTTTTACAACGTAGTTAACAAGAGATAAATTCCTTTACAAGTTGAATTATATATAATTTTTCAAATGTAACATTAATTGTTATAATTTTTTTTCAATATTTTTTTAACATTTAAGCTACTTATAATAATTTTGAAAAAATTATTTAAAAGAATTAAAAACACAAGTAAAAAATTAATATTATTTAGTAAGCAATTAATAACACTTATAATGACAAGATATTAAATAATAAAAATTATAAAAAACTTAAGTCTTTCTGAATCTTTTTCTTCACTTACACCAGCATTATTATTAAAATCACTTGAGCCCGAATGATGGAAATATTCTGTTTCCTCGGATATGAGATCATCTACTTCCAGTTCTACCAAGTTATTTTTTTCACTCAATAACTGCCGTACGTATATTTTTACTTTGGTTTCTAATTTTTCAATGATTTTGGTGTCACGGATTTATAATCCTTGACGTTATTATTTTAAAAGGGGTAGGATCTTCGTCTTTTTGGAACAACTACTTACGTAGTTGTCCCGTCCCCTTGTTGTCTGGCTTTTGATTAGGTTAATAAAATGAAATAAAGTAAGGTAAGGTGATATTGTTTAATTGAAAAACAAATGGTGAAAGGTTACAATTTAATGACAGAGTTTAACGACAGAGTTGAATATTACAATAATCTACCTTAAAATTACCGGAGTATCCGGGCAGTTGATCGTCACGGGAGGTTCTCTGGACCTTCCGGGACCTTATCCAATGGTGATGGCGAGGCGATATTGCACTGACGGATCCTTGCCTGATCTGGCTCTGCTTGTCCAGGTGTGCTGCACGTGGTCTTCGATCGCTGCTAGCTTTCGGTCGAACCACTCGAGTGTCGGGGACGAGAGTGGTTTGGGAGCGCGGCTAAGCAGCGAGGGAAGCTACTTCGCCCCACCTGTTCACGCAGAGCGGAGGTGTCGGCTAGCAAAATGCTTAATTGCAATTTCCGTGGCCCCCTCCCTAACTCCTTTTAGGCGGATTATAAGTAAGTCTGTTGCAACTTGGGAATATGGGATCTTTATGGGGATCGATACATGACATGCCTCCCCTCTTAGTCCATTGTTGCCCTCGACAATGCAGGGCTGGACGACTGTAGGAGTGCAGTCCTTGTATAGATGATAAAAAAAATGTATCGAAGATAGGGAATGTATCGATTTCGATTGTGTGAATCTTGGTAGATGGTGGTGGGCAGGCGCTTAGCAAAAGGTTTTTTTTTTTTTTTTTTTTTTTTTTTTGAATAACTATTATTTCAGAATAGTTAGTTCAAGTGTAACGTTTTGGATGTAATTTCTACCCGATGTTCAAAGAGATCGGTAGTTTTTATAATTGTTGTATAACAATGATCACGGGGTGGGAAATGGTTGGTTGAAAGTGGGTAAGAATATTGTAATTTTTGAGTTGTAAGCCTGAATTTTTGAAATTTTTAAACGAAAATTTCAAATAGCTAGTTGTTTAGCTAAATGCTAAATAGAAGTTTTTGTGTTGCTTGCGCAAGCCAGGTAACAGGGATTCAGACGTAATAAAATAATTATTGCTCTATATTGCGCGGTTATTGGGCGCTGGAGCAGAAAATTCTGTATGGGTTGGTTAATATTTAAGTGGGAAGTTGCATCGACGTATATAATTTTCATTAATTGCCAGGAGTGAGAGAAGTTCACAGTTTTCGCCTTGATTTTAAGATCGCTAATTAGTTTAGTCAAAAGTATTTAAAACATTCGATGAAAATTCTGTAATGTATACGACAGTATTGAGTGCAGTGGTTCTGTATATTATCCTCTAAGTTCCTAAACGGTTTGAGTTTCAATTTGTAGTTGTTCGCTATGAAACTTCAAATTTGATATAATTATTTTGTCTTAGTGTTTTTTTTTTTTTTTTTTTTTTTTATTAAATTTTTATGTCTAAATTTTTGCACTAAAGAAAAAACTATGAATTAGCGGGAAGTTTTGAT
This sequence comes from Encarsia formosa, assembly GCA_038277355.1. Classification (NCBI taxonomy): domain Eukaryota; kingdom Metazoa; phylum Arthropoda; class Insecta; order Hymenoptera; family Aphelinidae; genus Encarsia; species Encarsia formosa. Next base: position 33,798,358 of record CM076187.1, read on the forward strand.
GAAATCAGTGCTTTTGACACTCCGTTTGACTGATTTAGACTGAGTTTTGCCTTAATTGGTCGAAAATAGTTAAATAAGTTTCCAAATTTGTTTGATAAAATTTTTGAGTTTAGTGTATAGAATTAAATTATTCATTAATTGACGTAACTTAAATTATCGCAATAAGTCTCTTACATTGTGCGTGTTACGGAGAAGTTTACAAATGAAGCTTATCTTGAATTTCGATTCGTAGAGTTTGTACAATAAATATTAAAATTAATATTACAACAAATAATTTATTTATTTATTCACTTTTTATTATTATTATTATTTTTTTTTTTTTTTTTTGATAATGAAGTTAAATTAACTTGAGCAAAAAAAATTTTACCAGATGTTAACAATATTTAAGTATCATATAAAAAGTAATTACAAAAAAAAATTATTGTCCAGTATTCGAGAGAGTTTTGTTAAATCTAAGATATTGTCCGAGTATGAATTAAAATTTAGATTCTGAAAATACACTCAATTTGTTACACAAAATTGTATGAGAAAAGTTTATATTTTTCTGGTGAAGCTGCTTCTGTTCTTGATGCGAATGTTGCTGTATCGTCCTTCTTGAAATCGGATAGTCGGCAGGTCGGCGGTTACGCACGAGAGTATAGTGTAAGTAGGTGTTAACGGTGACGTTGCAGCGGTGTGCTCATCAAATTATATCATGCTATGTTACCAGTTATGATAAATGTGATTTTACTGGTGCATTCAGTAGGTGCTCCAGTCGGTATTACGTCGATCGGAGAGCTAGTTGGACTCGCAGTTTGGTCAATTTACAAGGGTTATTATCGCATATCCTCAACTCGTCGAGGTGCATTAAAAGGTAAATACTTTCACACCTGTTATCAATCGATCATTATTTGTTTTTAAAAAAAAATTAAAACATCTATCTGATACCTGAGTTTCGACGGATAGAAAAAAAAAAAAATTCTTTTATTCGGATTCGGCGAGTTTGTGAGTATAGTACTTTGATTGTTACTATTTTTATTAAGTATAATTGTCAGAGTTAAGTCGTCAACTGTCGTTATTTCATAAATTAATTTTTTGCAGGTTGTATTAAAAGATTCGTGGGTGTGGCTGTATAGTTGGGTCGCGTGCTGCAGGTGCATTGCGGGCGAGTTGGTGGAAGAGTCGCCTGTGTTGGAGGCATAGCGGGTCTGCATGCGACGGGCGCACTCAGCAGGCCAGTTGTCACGAAGATTCATGGTTATGGTCGAGTCTTAAGCGTGTTTTGAATGGACAATTGGTCAAATTTGGTTTGAAAATGAAGTTTTTTTTTTTTTTTTATTATTATTATTATTATTATTATTATTATTGTTATAATATATTTTTTTATCATTGTTTTTTTTATTATTTATTGACGTTTTGTTTTATTTTTCATGGCTCTGCGACGTGAAGCGGTGGTTTTGTATTGGAGTTTGGTGCTTTTGGAGAGGTTGTGGGCATTGTCGAGATTTGTGGAGATGAATCCACGTGGATTACAATGTCTGCCGACTTTAGAGTCGGAGGCAAGCTGTGAGTCTCATTAGGAGGAATATCATCCTGATGATTATTTTTACATGTGCATGTTTTTCGGTTGGGTTCTTCTTTGTTTTTTTTGTTTTGTTTATATTCTTTCTTTTTGTTGCAGATAAAGAAGAACAAGGGTAGGATTTTCTCGACCTGAAGAAATTTATCTATCAAAAATTTTAGGACTAATGTTATCGCGATTGAGGATCCTAAGCCGATGGCTATAAATGAATGTGTTTGCTTCTGTTCCGTCCGTCGAATATGTATCGCTCGAATTTTATTTTCGATTTCGCTCAGGGGAATTGGGTTAAATTTTTGTAGTGATTCAGTGAGTTCTTTCTCTACTTCCATGGGGTATTTGGTTGCGTATTCATGTATCTCGGGTTTTATTATGTTCAATTCTGCTGACAATTCGGGATTATAATTGTATTCTGATATGAATGAGATTTTCCGAAGACCGTGTAAGGTAAAGCTTGATGTGTGTGCAGTACATTCGCCACTAAGGTAAAGTGAGCCTGTGCCATTTATGAGAAATTCATTTCGATGATTATGGCAGGTTATTGTGAGCTTATTTAGTTTTAAAGTTGAATATAACCATAAATTCGATGTGTGCAAGGGTGTTAGAATTATGGGCGTGTTTGGTATAATAACTGTCGAGCAGGTTTTTAGAGAAGAGGTTGTCGGTTGATTGAACATTGAATATTCACACGATGGGTGTGTCACTCCGTTGATTAAGGGTAAGAAGTCTTCACATAGCTTAGTGTGATTATAAGTGGAACAAGATTGAAGGAGTTCGTCATTTAAGAGAACATATGTCTGGTTTCTCGATAAGACAATATAATTAACTGTTGGTTTTATTGCTAAATAGCCTGTATTATCAAAGGGGAGGGTTATAGGGTTTGGAAAAGAGTGTATTTTGTACAAATCGAGGTCGTCATCCATTACTAAAGGTGGTTTTATAGAAACGTGAAGCTTTCCATTAGTGATAAAAATAGTCGTTTTCGCTACGTTGAATAGGTAGTGGGGTGTAATTACATCTGCTGCGTTTGGTATCCGGAGATTCGGATTGTTGTTAATTTTTAAGAGTAGATTGGACATTTGAGAAAAAGATAACAGGAGAGGGTGTAGATGTCCTCTTGCGGTGGTTTGAATTACTTCCATCAAGGTTTCATAACCCCTTTGTAGTTCGTCAAGTTCGTATGAGTAATCAAACCACCATCTGGTAACGTTTTCAAATTGCAGGTTTCTGTTTATGGCCAAGTTTTGTTCGGAGATGGCTTCAACACGACTGATTAAGCGTGAAATTTCTAGAGTTTGATTATTTTCCGATTTATACAGATTTTCGAGCTCTGATTTAATAAGGTGAGTTGATTCAATTGAAATTTGTGATAAGTTATTCTGACTGTCGTACAGTTTGTCGATGTCGCTATTGATTAGTTCGCGGTCTTTCGAGTCCATGATGCCGAATAACCATTTCGTAGCCCAACCACCGACTTCGATTGGAGCTCCTCGCGTTTTTCGATTATAGGGTCGGTTATCGATTTCTTGCAGGACGAACAAGCTTTTTATAGATTCATGTAGATCATTTATTGCGAATAATTTGCGGGTTATGTGAAGTTCCGAGAGTGTTGGTGTTATTTGGTCAGGGTAGACTCTATATAATTCATTTACTAAATGTTTGAAATTTTTGTTTTCCGTTTTAAAGTTTCTGTCTAGTGGGGGACAATTTAAGAAAATATTAATATGAATTTTTGTTCTGACTAAATTAACTTTCCCGACGTGTTCATAGAAAATACCCGGATTATTGAGGATTGGTTGCGTTTCATAGAAAGTTTTATTCTCCGTGTGAACGGTACCGACTGGAGCGAAGCTCGTGAACCACAGCAAAATAAAGAACATTTTTCTGGAACAAAATTAGGGCAGATTTAAATTAGATAAGGCGATGATTTTTGAGAAGAAAGGCTTTTAGTAAAATTTTTTCAGACGGTCTTTATGAACTAAGATTTTTTTTTGTTTTGGCTTTGCAAGAGGGCAGTGTTATTTTCGCGTACTTCTAGGACGTCGAAAACTCCGTTATAGAATTTATCTAGTTTGTTTTTACGCGGTAGTTTGTTGACGTAAACTTTGTCTCCGGGTTTTATATCTAGGGGTTTAGTTGATTTGTCGTAATTTCTTTTGTTAACTTGTTTGGATGATTCTAAGCTTTTCAATGCCATCTCTCGGATTTCAGCTATTCTTGTTGCTAGATCGTAAATGTAACCATTATATGTGTCGTTATCAAAGTCGTCTAGGCATCCTGAAGGGGTTCTAGGATTTTGTCCCATAGCTATTTCGTAGGGGGTAAAACCTGTGGAAGAGTGGACTGAGGAATTGTATTCCATCATGGCAAAGGGAACTAGCTCGTCCCAGTCTTGATACTTAGGGGTGTTAGTCCTCAAGTAGTCTTTCAAGACAGCGTGACTTCTTTCCAATGATGCGTTCGACTGGGGGTGGAAAGATGTCATCGTTTTTAGACGACAGTCAAACATGCTTTCAAGATCTTTGAGGAGTTTATTCCTAAAGCTTTTACCTTGATCGCTCAAGATAATTTTAGGTACTCCATGAGCGGCTATAAGATGTTTAGCAAGGACTTGTGCCACGGCTAGCGCTTTCAGATTAGGTACTGGTACTGCTATACAAAATTTTGAAAATAAACATTGCATAGTGATTATGTAAGCATTGCCATTCACAGTTCGAGGCATAGGTCCGACCGCATCGATAGCCATTTTAAAGAACGGTTCTGCGGGCGTATCGGTAATTACCATGGGTTCTTTGGTGCGATAACCTATGAGTTTAAACTCTTGGCATATTCGGCATCGATGAATGTAATCGACTATATCTTTACGCAAACCGGGCCAAGTAAATTTTTCCCTCACTCTTCTGTAAGTCTTCTCTACTCCACGATGTCCTCCGAATAGGCTATCGTGGCATTCTTTTAGGATGGTGTTGCGGGATTCGGGTGGTGGTGTTATGCAGACACCTAGACAGATCGTTAGCGTCATAGGTATATTTTTGAGTGCGTCTTGGACTTCTCGGTATAGAGTTCCACGTGGTAATGCATCTGTGAGTTCGCCTTTTCGTGACATACGAACCGATGTAATTTCTTTTTCTAGTAGTAGATGATAAAGATTGTATAAGCATTCTTTCAAAGAACTTTGCTTGATAGGATTCCTTTCGGTTTCTGTAACTACTAAAGAGAAGATGGTTCGGCCTCGGGTTTTAGAGACAAGAACATTGCCAATCGTAGGGTTCAGATCTTTAAGTTCGCTTTTCGAAATTAGCTCTAACTCGGCAAGAAGTTGATTGTTAGGCGTGTGTAGGTTTAAATTCGCAGGGATAAAATGTATTATGTTATCTTTATGTCCCGTGAGGGCGTCTCGGGTGAATCTCACTGTCAGTCGTTCGGGGGGTTTCATCGGGGTGCAAAAAGGATTCAAGAGGGGGGGTATAATTGGCGGAATGGTTTTAACGCTGGTGAAAATGTCATTATGAGTATTTGCCGTAGTAGGTTTTGGACTTCGAGGTATCAAATTTGAATTTGGTTGTTTTGTAGGAAGTGATTGCTGCGAGGATTGAAGGGTCGTTTTGGCGGTATCTCGAGGGTGAGTGACACTCTCTTGAGTGTTGAGAGAGTTTTCCGATGGAGCTAACTTATGATCTGGTGTAATTGTCTTCGTGGAATTTGTTGAAGAGTCGGAATTTTCACTAGACATGATTTTGGTGTTTTCGAGATTAAAAGTGTCATCAAAAATTGTTGGGGGTATTTTATGTGTGAGGAGAGTGGACGATAAGGGAGGATTTTTGAATCCTGAGTCATCGGTCAGTTGCCATTTATCTAAGTCTAACAGGCATTGTGTATTGTTCAGAATCTGTCTATCATTTGCGTCGATAAGGTCATTTTCCAAATAGCCTGGATCACTGTGGACAACAGAGTGATCCGCTTCGTGATAGTTAGATCCTAGGTCGAAATTTTCAAGAAGTTCTTCCCATTTTCCAGAGTCCCACCACAAGGAATTAAATCCTTCGATAAACTCTTCTTTCTCCTTAGAATTGAAGTTGGAAGGTTTGAGCTGAGCTTGGAGTTCCAAATTTGATTTTACGGGGGTAGTCTCGTAGAGTTCTTCTTCGTCAGAAGATGAGGAGTCATCATCATTTGCTGGAGGTTTCACTCTTTTTGATGGGGAATCAAAGAATGCCTTTCTTGATGCGGGTTTTTGGAAATGGGCGACTACATCTTCAAAACTATCCGATGGTACCATGGTTTCGTCGAACTCACTTATGCCAGAAATCTCATCTTCTTTTTGGTTGCTGATTTCAGACTCGGTGGCAGGAGATGTGGTTGTTGTGTTGAGAGGTTCTGCCAAACTAGGTATTAATGATCGGCTTTGCAAGGGCACAGGTGCGTCGGAGGCGCTTTCGGTTTCATCTGATGTTTCTGTTTCTGAGGTAGAGCTTTCAGCGTTTGCTTGATCGACGGGTGTAGTATTTTTCGGATCTACCTGTTGATTTCGTCTGAGTCTTAGACGAGAGGCGATGGTATCGCCTGGAAGATTTCCCTGACCAGATACGTTCGGCGATGCATGAGTTTTATTTTTGGAGCCTTTCGGTCTACCTCTTCGCGAAGGGCCGGGTTGCAGGGCGTCAGAGAAGTTTTCTTCTTTGCTTTTATTGTATGCTTGTCGAGCAAGTGATTTTTTTGTTGATTTTGGTTTCTGAATAGGTAGTATGGTTTTTGTTTTGATATTTTTCAGGGATTGAGAGGCTATGTTTGCCGATTTTTCGTTTTCTACCTCTTTCTGGTCTATCGGATTTCTTGAGAGCCAATCGGCGTTAGTTTTAAGCCTTCCAGGTTTGTAACGGAATATGTATCTGTAGCCGCGCAGTCGGGCTCTCCAGCGGTTTAATCTTGACATTGGGTCTTTGATTGAATCAATCCATTGTAGAGATTCATGGTCAGCGTATACATAGAAAGTGCGACCGTAAAGGTAGTGTCTGAAGTGCATGATGCCTAGGACTACAGCTAAACACTCTCGCTCGGTGGCAGAGTAGTTTCTTTGATGTTTATTGAGCGTTTTTGACATATATGCAATAGGTTGATCATTATTTGGTTCACCTTGACTCAAAACTGCCCCGACTGCATATGCACTAGCATCGGTCGTTAGTATGAAGGGTTTAGAAAAGTCTGGGCAAATTAGGACTGGTGCCGTGCATAGAGCTGTCTTTAGTTTTTCGAAACTGGCTTTTTGGCTCTCCTCCCAGCGGAATTTACAATTTTTCTTGAGGAGGTCGTTTAGAGGTTTTGCAATTTCAGAGAAATGGTGGATAAACCGGCGATAGTAAGAACAGAGTCCAAGAAAAGAACGAACGTCCGAAGTATTCTTTAAGACGGGAAAATCCTGAATATCTTTGATTTTTCCCCGGTCAGGTTTGACTCCAAATTGATCGATATGGTAGCCCAGGTATTTTATTTCAGGGGTTAGAAATTTGCATTTTTCGATTTTTAATCTCAATCCAGCATTAAACAATCTTTGAAAAGCTTCATTAACCTTTCTCTCGTGGTCTTCAAGAGAGTTGGAGAAGATGATTAAGTCATCTAGGTAAATGAACAATTCGATTCCTTGTAATCCGGTCATGACGGCGTCCATCAGCCTTTGGAATGTCGGGGGAGCACAGCAGAGTCCGAAAGGCATGGCTGTGAATTCGAAGTGCCCGTAAGGCGTTGAGAAAGCGGTTTTAGCTCTGTCATCCGGGTGCATAGGTATTTGGTGGAATCCGTTAACGAGATCAAAAACTGAAAAGTATTTGGACTTGCCTAGGGACTCCAGTATTTCTTGAACGTTTGGGAGTGGATAGGCGTCTGGAATTGAGCCTTCTGTAATCAATGACGAGACGATGTTGATTTTTACCGTCAGGGCCAGGCCGTTTTAGAACTATCCATAGAGGTGAGTTCCAAGGGCTGGAGGAGGGTTGGATGGTTCCTTTCTTCAGCAAGTCATCTACTTGCCTTCTAATGTCTTCGTGTAATTTTGGAGGATCACGATATTGACGTGTAAATATCGGTTTGTCACTGGTTAACGGAATGGTATGTTGTACTAGATGTGTGCGAGGAGGGTCGTCGCCAGGTAACATAAAGAGATATGGAAAACGTTCGACCACTCTCTTCAATTGAGCTAGGGCTGCTTTGTCATGATGTTTTCTTTTCAGAAGGTCAATTATTCGATTTACTCTTTGTTCAGGAGGGCAAGGCGTTCCCTCGACCTCGGAATCGAAGAAGTCGTCGGAACTATCGAGTTCAAAGGGATACAGATCTTGCACCGGTATTTCAACTTCTTGAGGTTCGTTTCTCGTGTTAATGGCTAACACGTAACATGAACCTTTTTCATGGGTAACGGCTGACTCGCCGATGAATATTCCGGTAGGGGTTTGTATTCGGGGAAGATACGCCTCCCCTCTTGGAGAGCTTTCCGACACGGGAATTTCTATCGCAATTTTACAACGCGCTGGCAACGTATATCTTGTGGACAGAGCTTTACCTTGCTTTCGACGAGCTTTATAATAGAAAATAGTCGAAGGTATTTTGCTGGACGTAGGTTGAATGTCGGGGATGGTGTTTTGACTTTGAGGTGTTCGTCGAGAGTCAGGAAATTCTGCAAGGGATTCGGCAGATTCAGACTCACTGTTGTCTGTAGCACTAGAAAAACAAATGTCCTGAGTGCCATTTTGAGTGATTAATTGATTATTGGCCAAGTCAATTTGACCCTTTTCAATTTGTAGATAACGAGAGCCAAGAATGGTATCTTCTTTAAGCGAAGAACTTTCGGGGAGGACGTGCATGTGATGTTTTCTACCGTCTCTTTCTTTGAAAGTAACGGTACCGAGAGTGTAAACGGGTTCTGCCCCGATCCCGGTCAGTTGAAGAGTACGATTTTTGTTAATCTTACACGTGGGATTTAGGGATTGAATTTTAATTACGCTCACGTCTGCGCCGGTGTCAATTAAAATGCGCCCCTTTCCGGCTTTAAATATGTTATTAGTAATTTCGATCTTGGGTGATCCGTACGAAATTTTCTTTCTTTCCCTATGGTTTCTAGGATTGTAAATTTTAGGTGAATATGTGTCGGAATCGTTAGTAGATTTGTCTATATTAAGGGTCTCGCTACTCTGGGAGGTTGAATTTTCGGAAAAAGTTTCTGAGTCAGAGGATTCTGATTCAGAGCGATCTGAGTCTGGGGATAGGTCTTCAAGAAAAGAGTCGGGAAGATTTTTCATTTTTCCGGCTTGCTTAAGTCTCCGGAGTTTCTTCAAAGTTCTTTTGCTGATAACACCATCTTGTAAAAAGGGGGCATCGTCGTGAATTAGATGGAATATATGTTTTTGTTTACAAATACGAATCGTAATTTTTCCATGCGCGTCGACTTGATTATTGTCTTCTCCCTGGATTGTAATGGGAGGGTGAGGATAGTAGAAAACCGAGACTTTAAAAACGGAAGCTTTGATGACGTTCACTTCATTGGTTTGTGCAGCGGAACATGTTACGACGCCCTTTTTGAATAGGTAATTTTTAATTTTTATGGTTGGTGCGGTTTTCTCGCCACAGACTTTCCTTACTCCCTTGTTTTGAATGTTTTCACCGATCGGCGCTCGGGGCTCTGAGAGCGCGGGAAGCTCGCGGGCGCGCCGTCCGGACGAGCTTGTCTCCAGTTCAAATTCTCGCTAGAGGAGATATTTGCGGGAATATTCGTTGGGGTCGGGGCTCGTGGAGTAGGGCCGTAAGGACCTGGGGATCCGGGTCTACCAGGCGGCTTGTCGTAATAGTTGTTAGGGAAGTAGGCTGGTGTTGCGGCATTAGGATAGGGCGAGTGAAAAGGGGGCATAGGAGCTGGGGGGTAGTAGTAGGGCATAGGAGGATAATAGGGCATATAAGGGTGAAAATTTGGATAAGGGAAGGGAGGGGAAAGGGGGCTTGTCGACCTATTAGGGTATCGGCCTCTAGGGCTCTCGGACCTAGGGCGGGAGTAACGATCTGATGATCCGGATCGTTGATCGGATAGGCTCTGTCTTTCCGGGTTTTTCAGAATGCTTGAAGGTTGTTCGTAACGCAGGGAAGGGTGAGCATCCAGTTTACCTGCTGCTGTGTAAGTCATTGTTCTAGGCATTTTTATATCGTTAGGGTCATAAGAATACGAGATATTTCTATCGAAGTTTCGTGGGTCGTTAAAATCGGAGAATTTAACGTTGCGCCGGTCGTGAGATGATTCTCTTTCAGGTGTCCCGGGTCGACCATAAGGGCTAGGAGAACGCGATCGCGGAGGCGGTTTTTGGGTGGAGGAATACTCTACATCAGCACGATTTGGTGCTCCGATGTTAACCCATTCCTCCGCATTCAGAGCTGCGTTTAAAGCTTCGGAAAAGTTAACAGGGTTATGGTTAGACATTTGGTTGTGGATGACAGAAGGTAATCCGCGAATAAAATATTCGGTAGCGAGGTCTTCGAAAAGGGACTTATTATGTCTCTTGATGTCTTCGTCATCTATTCCCTCGTTTTTTAGTTTCGTGGCAGCGCGGACTATAGCTGAGAGTCTAACGTGAAAATTTAAAACAGATTCATTTTGTCTCATATAAGAGGCTGAAATAAGGTTAAGGTAATAAGATAGGGATCGTTTTTGAGAAAAACGGTCCTGAAGATGTTTCCGGAGTTGGTCTAAAGTGTCAAAAACTTTTCCGTCGAGACTTGTTTTAGCCTTGCCGGTCAATCGAGAAATAACTCCTTGGAGGAAAAGTTCTTTCAGGGTTGCGTCTGTAATTCGTTGGTCGTAGCTTTCCACGTCCTGCAGCCATGGGCGCAGGGGTGTGGAACCAGTGTAAAAAGTGATTGCAGCAAGAGCACTTTGCATCAATGCTGATGCTTGAACGTTCGCGAACGCGGTTCGTGACTCGTTTAACGTAGCTGCCATTGTAGACAAATTTTCGGCCATCCGGCGGGCATGATGTAATTCGGCCGCCTTCTTTTGATCTTTGTCTGGAATGGCTTCAATCTCATCCAAAGTAAGATTCGCGAGGTTAGCCATATCGAATACTTAAAAAATTAAAGGGATAACGTCGTTTGATAGAAGTAAAAATTTTATACAAAAAAAATGAATCTAAAGTTGCGATTTTTGGCGAAACTTCAGGTAATAAAACGTGAAATGTGTGCACTATAAGCGGGTCAAATTCAGAGCGATGAGCAGATCAGGTTCCGAAAGCGTTTGTGAGTGTAAGTGTGTTGTTAAATTAGCCAGAAATGTTGAGGTCAGCAAAAAAAAATATCGCGATTTGTCAAAAGAAAAGAATCTTTCCTTCAACCATTCGCCAAAAGTAACCGGTATCAGATAATAAAAGCTTTTTCCTTACTTCTTTTTTTTTTTCATTAATTTTTAGTATTATAAATTTTTGAAGGAAAAATCATCAATAAGAGAAAACCAATCAAAATAGTCAGGTAACAAGGTTTAAGTTCCCCACAAGGGATGCCATTTATGTCACGGATTTATAATCCTTGACGTTATTATTTTAAAAGGGGTAGGATCTTCGTCTTTTTGGAACAACTACTTACGTAGTTGTCCCGTCCCCTTGTTGTCTGGCTTTTGATTAGGTTAATAAAATGAAATAAAGTAAGGTAAGGTGATATTGTTTAATTGAAAAACAAATGGTGAAAGGTTACAATTTAATGACAGAGTTTAACGACAGAGTTGAATATTACAATAATCTACCTTAAAATTACCGGAGTATCCGGGCAGTTGATCGTCACGGGAGGTTCTCTGGACCTTCCGGGACCTTATCCAATGGTGATGGCGAGGCGATATTGCACTGACGGATCCTTGCCTGATCTGGCTCTGCTTGTCCAGGTGTGCTGCACGTGGTCTTCGATCGCTGCTAGCTTTCGGTCGAACCACTCGAGTGCCGGGGACGAGAGTGGTTTGGGAGCGCGGCTAAGCAGCGAGGGAAGCTACTTCGCCCCACCTGTTCACGCAGAGCGGAGGTGTCGGCTAGCAAAATGCTTAATTGCAATTTCCGTGGCCCCCTCCCTAACTCCTTTTAGGCGGATTATAAGTAAGTCTGTTGCAACTTGGGAATATGGGATCTTTATGGGGATCGATACATGACAGGAAACTATGAGGTCCCCAAACCTTTCGGAGAAAGCTTCTATCTCTCCTTGGACTTCTTCATCAAAAAGATCCTGAAAGGACTTATTCCCCTCTTCAATAGAAATATCTAAAAAGATTATTTAGTTGATTATTATAATTTTAACATTTGAATATTTACATATTTTACATATTTTTAAGACTTGCCGATAGAATCTGATAATAAATTGGATTGATTAGATGGTCCAGCCTCCAAATCAATGTAATTTGACCGATGACCGACAGAGGCAGCAAACGGCTTTTGAGGATTTTTACTTTTTTCAGAAGATTTATCTGTAAAAGTTTAATATTTTTAAACAATATAATATTTTTTAGTTTTTATTGTTTTTCTAATAATTTTATTTTTTTTTATATATTATTTTTTTCTTTTCTCCAGTGGTAGATTAATCTTAATAAGACTAATTACTTAGACTAACTGCTTACTTAATTTTGTTGGGGAAGCCATATTATCAGGCTCCATATCCGGATAACTCCTTTTAGCTGTTGTAGTAGCAAGTTTTGGCATCATTTCATTTATGGGTGTAATTGATGGGTCAGAGTACAAATTCATTAATTGATAAATTTTCTTATCTAATTCTGGAAGAGTTTCTACTATCCGTAAGGCCACAGCATTTCGGTATCGAAGAGATGCACCATTTTTTATACACTGCTAAAGCTTTGAAATAAAAATTAAGATACTAATTAAAATATGATTTTATTAATTGATAAGTAAAATTTAAATGTAAGCGGATAAATTTGAAACTTACATGTTCCCAAACTTCCTTAGGTTTCATAATTTTGATGAGTTTTGGTTGAGAAATTAGTGTGTAATGCCGATTAACTTCATCTTTAGGCAGATTGCCAAAATTTCAATTGCGAAATAAAGATTTTTCATATAAACTTGATTTATTTAATCTCTTTTTTTAAATTTTAAATATATTTTTTTTATTATCTTATAGTTATACGTCATTTTTTACGCGACGCGTCTGCTGGCCACTGGCCACTCATTTTTAGGTTAAAGAATGCCACCCCTGGTATTGGCTATTAGCACGCACAGATCTCGAGGAATAACGTTGGATAAAGATAAGTTGATATAGAAGTCAACGAATTTCAGTGTGGATTGACATATGTATCTTTTTTAACACTTAGAACTTTATGGATTACTGATAGATTCGGCTTTTAACTTCGATAGACTGAATAGTATATTACGTCATAAGTCCGTAAAATGCATGATTAAAGTACGACTGTGGCTGGCGGCGGCGAAGCCGCCCTTAATGAGCCCTGGTGACGTGCTGCACCAGTGCTATATACTATTTTATAGTACGAGTAACCGAAAACACGCATCAAAGATTTGATTTTGAGGTTAGAGTGACCAGGAGTACTATAAAAATTTCAATACATTCATGTTTACTAGGTTATGACGAGACCGCAAGCGAGTCTAGTTCCATGAGCAAGCGTACTTTTTCGTTTTAGCTTAGGTGTATTACTATATATATTGCAGAGGTTAGTTACTTTTTTGGAGTAAGAGAGACAGCTATAGTTTCTTTCTCACTGCTAAAGCTAGCTGCTGCTGTAGATCAGCTGATTGCTGACTAACAGATGCAGCAGCTTACCGTATACGGTAATTTAATTTTTAATCTACTATAGTAGATTAAAGAATTTTTCATGTTATAATGATTATATTAATAAGTAAATTAATAACAAACTCTTTTCATTAATTTTAATTTTTCAATATTTGTAATGATTTATGTTAAAATTAAATGTCATATTAGACAGATTATAAGTGATCATAATTGTTTGACTCTGAAAATTGAAATTTTGTGATAAAGTGAAAAATAAAAAGTATTGATTATTTAAAATTACCTAGTGTTTTGGTTGTTGGCTTAATTTTTTGGAAAGTTTTAAATGCATTGGTTAGCAAGAACATAAAAATGAATATGTCATCATTAATTAGTTTAAGCTACAAAAAAATCATCAATTTAGTAAACCAATTAATCAGCTATTGTTATTAAGTTCAATTCATTTTACTTAAGGTGAAGTCGCTACATAAGAAAACAGTGTAGTGCCATGTTTATTCTGGTAATAAAATCAATTAACTTTTTATAAGCTCAAAATAGTTTGAAAATTTTTAAAGATGATAGATATCTGGTGTGATTTTAAATATAAAACCAAACAAAGCTTAAAATATAATTTCAAAAGATTTTAAAAATATTTCTTTTTTACTTTAAAACAAATCTTCAAAAGTATATCCCTTTATAAAAGAGAGATATCGCCATTTTGGTGAGATTTTCAATGTAAGATTTTATTCGTGAGCTGATTGGTGTAGAAGTTTTTAAAATGTTCGAAAAGTGCCTTTTGAGGTTACAATCATTGTTTTTTTTTCCTATGCGCGCTTGCAGCGCGCTGAGTGGTACTAGTGGTTAATTTTAATTGGTATCTTACTTTTTACTGCAATTAATTAAACTTTTGATTTTTATTATACCTACAGCGTTCAAAGTTGAGCTTTACTTTTACTATAGAGATAATAGGAGTTATGATCATTTCAATTTGATACTTTATTAATAAAAATACTGAAAAATTAAGAAGAGCCCAATTATTAAGTCATTAATTAATGCGATCCAAACTTAAATTTAATTTAGATAATTTAAAATTCTTCTGCAATACTGGGACAAATGAACTTTAATAAATTCACATCTACTTCTTAAAAATTATTTGGGTTGATTTTTAGAATTTTGTGGGAATCATTTTTTTATTTTGTTCAAGTTGATTTCAATTAAAATCAATAAATAAATTGTACTTTATATTGATTACTAAAATAAAAAAATAGCAATTGTTGACAAAATTTATCATTAAAAAAAAATTACTCCTTGCAGCTGAAAACAAGAACTTACATCTGCTCTGCGGGCAGCTATGAGCTAGCAGCATCAAAAGCAAGCATAATATTTGGGGTTAGAAAGTTTTTTAATAGATGGCGTCAGAGAAAGCCTTAGAAACGTGATTTAATTTTAGCAGCTACCGGCGGGCCCCTGGACGCATCTAAAAGGTGCATTTTAGGGTTAGAGTGGAATAAAAAAATTAACGACTCTCCAACGATGGAAGGTCGCCGAAATGAGCTGCAGAGATTATGAAATCTAGCGAATGAAAATTAATAAATAATTTTTTAACTATAAGATCATAATGTTACCAAAAGAAAGCCTGAACATTCAGTACCGAAGTAATTGACATTTTTCTCTGGCACTTTCATCACGGCATCAATAAATTTTTATAAATCAGTAATTAATAATTGCCCTATACTTTTTTTTTGCTTCAAAACTAAAATATCATCTACGTGGCTTCGCCCCTTTTTTGTTTCCAGAACATCCTCGTATCATTTATTTATAATCAACTAAAAATATAAAATATCTTTTTTGAGATTTTGACTTGAATTTTTCTCCTAGCTTACAGTTGACACGCCACAAAAATTTTGGAGTCAGCGTCCATGTTCTTTCAGTGGCTAATTCAAACTGCGAAATGTTTTCTGCCAAGTCTTATAGACCGTGGGCCCAACGTACATTTTCATGAGTGATCGTAAAATGTCTGCAACTCAAACCACTTATATATAATATTGAATAAAAGCAAATAAGGCTGATCGCAAGGTCTGACTATATGTATAACATACTTAAATAAGTTTTTATTTTTGTAAAAAAAAACGAAACTTTGAAGTCATTTTAAAATGAATAAAATGTGTAATATTCAAAAGTTAAAAAAAAAAAAGTTGGCGTAAACACATTTGCAGACGCATCTGAGGTGTAACCAACCCCTGCAGACAAGGTTGAATTTGAATTTTTTTTAATGGTAGGCGAAAGTCATTTTATTATGTCTTCAACTTAACATTATAATTTATTTTGATGTTTATTCGATGAAAACAAATTTGCAGACGATTTGAACGCGTTTCAGTAATTTATTTCAACAATCACATTTGCAATTTGACTATAATTGCTTCAAGTAATATTAAAACCTCTGCAATTAAAATTTCTGGTAGAGTTAGGTAAAAAATGAATATTAATAAAATTGCAGACAATTCAAGGGCGAATTTAGCTTTGCAGACGAGGTCATAGTTGCAAATTTTTTCTGTTATGATTTAAAGTCATTTTAAAACGTCTGCAACTAAAATTGTTCATTGAATTGAATGAAATATTGATGAAAAACAAATTTGCAGACACTTCGGCAGGGTTGGGCAGGTGCGCCACTTTGGTAAGAAACCTAGGGAGTTACCATGGTGGATTGAGTCTTTTGGTGTTTTATGTGATCGGCGAGTCATATACATGGTGCCCCCTGCTTTATTTGGGAAAATTGACCGTCACAGTTAAGGAGGCTTGGCCGTTTTTTCAAAATCCAAAAGTAAGAACCCAAAAAATTCCTGTAGATTCCTTGAAGTAAGACAAACAACTATCCTATTTAACACAACAATGGTTGTCGGACTCGTTTTCGAGAAAAAAATCAGTTTAGAATTTTTATTTTAACATGGGCTCTTATTGAAAAAAAAATTTAAAAATTTGGCAAATCATCAAAATCCACAAGTTTACTACGAGTCAGGTGTCATTTTAAAGTTAAAAATTTGAAGATTATTTTAAAATTATTGAAATATGTGATTATCGGACTAGTTTACAAGACAAATAGAAAATTGCGGTACATAACCTTCAAAACATGCAATTTTTATCTTAAATTTTGTTTTAATATGTTTAAAAACGATATATAATCACTTACTAATCAAAATAAATATAAAAAAAAAATTTTTTTCTTATTTTCAATTTCATGCACCGGCAAGGGCCCCGCTAGGTACGACCCCTACGCTGCCAAGCCTCTTTAACGCGAAAGATTGAAAGCTGAATAACAGAAACCGTTGCAAATAATTAATCAATAAATAAATAAATGAATAAACCGACAAGCTCTAAACCCCCATAACGCTGGAGAAAGCGATAAATTAATGACTTTTTATAAACAATTGAATAAAACGACAAGCTCTAAGCCCCCATAACGCTGGGGAAAGCAATAAATCAATTATTTTTTATAAACAATTGAATAAACTGACAAGCTCTAAACCCTCGTGAAGCTGAAGAGAGCGATAAATAAATATTTTTTTATAAACAATTGAATAAACCACCAAGCTCGAAACCCCC
Source organism: Encarsia formosa (assembly GCA_038277355.1). NCBI lineage: Eukaryota > Metazoa > Arthropoda > Insecta > Hymenoptera > Aphelinidae > Encarsia > Encarsia formosa. Next base: position 33,815,252 of record CM076187.1, read on the forward strand.
ATTACGCTGGGGAGGGCGATAAATAAATTATTTTTTATAAATAATTGAATAAAACGACAAGCTCTAATCCCCCATAACGCTGGGGAAAGCGATAAATCAATTATTTTTTATAAACAATTGAATAAACTGACAAGCTCAAAACCCTCGTGAAGCTGGAGAGAGCGATAAATAAATATTTTTTTATAAAAAATTGAATAAACCACCAAGCTCGTAACCCCCATTACGCTGGGGAGTGCGATAAATAAATAATATTTTATTAATAATTGAATAAAACGACAAGCTCTAAGCCCCCATAACACTGTGGGAAAGCGATAAATTAATTATTTTTTATAAACAATTGAATAAACCAACAAGCTCTAAACCCTCGTGAAGCTGGAGAGGGCGATAAATAAATATTTTTTTATAAAGAATTGAATTAACCACCAAGCTCGAAACCCCCTATAACGCTGGGGGGAGCGATAAATAAATAATTTTTTATAAACAATTAAAGAAACCGACGACCTCGAAACCCCCATAACGCTGGGCAGAGCGATAAATAAATTATTTTTTATAAACAATCAAAGAAATCACCTTACTATAAACCCCCATTACTTTGGGGAAAACAATTAATAAATTATTTTTTATAAACAATTAAATAAACCGACGAGCTCTAAACCCCCATAACGCTGAGGAGAGCGAAAAATTAATGATTTTTTATAAACAATTAAAGAAAGAACCCAACTATAAACCCCCATTACGCTGGGGAGAGCAATATATAAATTATTTGTTATAAACAATTGAATAAACCGACAAGCTGTAAGCCCTTGTGAAGCTGGAGCGAGCAATAAATAAATATTTATTTAGAAAAAATTGAATAAACCACTAAGCTCGAAACCCCCATTACGCTGGGCAGAGCGATCAATAGATTATTTTTTACAAACTAATAAATAAACCACCAAGCTCTAAACCCCCATAACACTGGTGAGAGCGATAAATAAATTATTTTTTATAAACAATTAAAGAAATCACCCCACTATAAACCCCCATTACGCTGGGGAGAGCGATACATAAATTATTTTTTATAAACAATTAAATGAACCGACAAGCTGTAAACCCTTGTGAAGCTGGAGAGAGCAGTAAAAAAATATTTATTTATAAAAAATTGAATAAACCACTAAGCTCGAAACCCCCATTACGCTGGGCAGAGCGATCAATAAATTATTTTTTACAAACTATTAAATAAACCACCAAGCTCTAAACCCCCATAACGCTGGGGAGAGCGATAAATAAATTATTCTTTATAAACAATTCAATAAACCGACGAGTTCTAAACCCCTATATTGCTGAGGAGAGCGAAAAATTAATGATTTTTTATAAACAATTAAAGAAAGAATCCAACTATAAACCCCCATTACGCTGGGGAGAGCAATATATAAATTATTTGTTATAAACAATTGAATAAACCGGCAAGCTGTAAGCCCTTGTGAAGCTGGAGCGAGCAATAAATAAATATTTATTTATAAAAAATTGAATAAACCACCAAGCTCGAAACCCCCATTACGCTGGGCAGAGCGATCAATAGATTATTTTTTACAAACTAATAAATAAACCACCAAGCTCTAAACCCCCATAACACTGGTGAGAGCGATAAATAAATTATTTTTTATAAACAATTAAAGAAATCACCCCACTATAAACCCCCATTACGCTGGGGAGAGCGATATATAAATTATTTTTTATAAACAATTAAATGAACCGACAAGCTGTAAACCCTTGTGAAGCTGGAGAGAGCAGTAAAAAAATATTTATTTATAAAAAATTGAATAAACCACTAAGCTCGAAACCCCCATTACGCTGGGCAGAGCGATCAATAAATTATTTTTTACAAACTATTAAATAAACCACCAAGCTCTAAACCCCCATAACGCTGGGGAGAGCGATAAATAAATTATTCTTTATAAACAATTAAATAAACCGACGAGCTCTAAACCCCCATATTGCTGAGGAGAGCGAAAAATTAATGATTTTTTATAAACAATTAAAGAAAGAACCCAACTATAAACCCCCATTACGCTGGGGAGAGCAATATATAAATTATTTGTTATAAACAATTGAATAAACCGACAAGCTGTAAGCCCTTGTGAAGCTGGAGCGAGCAATAAATAAATATTTATTTATAAAAAATTGAATAAACCACCAAGCTCGAAACCCCCATTACGCTGGGCAGAGCGATCAATAGATTATTTTTTACAAACTAATAAATAAACCACCAAGCTCTAAACCCCCATAACACTGGTGAGAGCGATAAATAAATTATTTTTTATAAACAATGAAAGAAATCACCCCACTATAAACCCCCATTACGCTGGGGAGAGCGATACATAAATTATTTTTTATAAACAATTAAATGAACCGAGAAGCTGTAAACCCTTGTGAAGCTGGAGAGAGCAATAAAAAAATTTTTATTTATAAAAAATTGAATAAACCACTAAGCTCGAAACCCCCATTACGCTGGGCAGAGCGATCAATAAATTATTTTTTACAAACTATTAAATAAACCACCAAGCTCTAAACCCCCATAACGCTGGGGAGAGCGATAAATAAATTATTCTTTATAAACAATTAAATAAACCGACGAGCTCTAAACCCCCATATTGCTGAGGAGAGCGAAAAATTAATGATTTTTTATAAACAATTAAAGAAAGCACCCAACTTTAAACCCCCATAACGCTGGGGAGAGCAATATACAAATTATTTGTTATAAACAATTAAATAAACCAACAAGCTCTTAACCCTTGTGAAGCTGGAGAGAGCAATAAATAAATATTTATTTATAAATAATTGAATAAATCACTAAGCTCGAAACCCCCATAACGTTGGGGGAAGCGATAAATAAATAATTTTTTATAAACAATTCAATGAACCGACGAGCTCTAAACCCCCATAACGCTGGGCAGAGCGATGAATAAATTATTTTTTATAAACAATTAAAGAAATCACTCTACTATAAACCCCCATTACGCTGGGGAAAGCAATAAAATAATTATTTTTTATAAACAATTGAATAAACTGACAAGCTCGAAACCCCCATAACGCTGGGTGGAGCGATGAATAAATTATTTTTTACAAAAAATTAAATAAACCGACAAGCTCTAAACCCCCATAACGCTGGGGGGAGCAATATATAAATTTTTTGTTATAAACAATTAAATTAACCGACAAGCTCTAAAACCTTGTGAAGCTGGAGAGAGCAATAAATAAATATTTATTTATAAAAAATTGAATAAACCACTAAGCTTGAAACCCCCATAAAGCTGGGGGAGGGATAAATAAATTATTTTTTATAAACAATTAAATAAACCGACGAGCTCTAAGCCCCCATAACGCTGGGGAGAGCGATAAATAAATTATTTTTTATAAACAATTAAATAAACCAACGAGCTCCAAATCCCCATAACGCTGAGGAGAGTGAAAAATTAATGATTTTTTATAAACAATTAAAGAAATCACCCAACTATAAACCCCTATTACACTGGGGAGAGCGATAAATGAATTATTTTTTATAAACAATTCAATAAACTGACAAGCTCTAAATCCTCGGGAAGCTGGAGAGAGCGATAAATGAATATATTTTTATAAACAATTGAATAAACCACCAAGCTCGCATCCCCCATAGCGCTGGGGAGAGTGATACATAAATTATTTTTTATAAACAATTGAATAAACTGACAAGCTCGAAACCCCCATAACGCTGGGTGGAGCGATGAATAAATTATTTTTTACAAAAAATTAAATAAACCGACAAGCTCTAAACCCCCATAACGCTGGGGGGAGCAATATATAAATTTTTTGTTATAAACAATTAAATTAACCGACAAGCTCTAAAACCTTGTGAAGCTGGAGAGAGCAATAAATAAATATTTATTTATAAAAAATTGAATAAACCACTAAGCTTGAAACCCCCATAAAGCTGGGGGAGGGATAAATAAATTATTTTTTATAAACAATTAAATAAACCGACGAGCTCTAAGCCCCCATAACGCTGGGGAGAGCGATAAATAAATTATTTTTTATAAACAATTAAATAAACCAACGAGCTCCAAATCCCCATAACGCTGAGGAGAGTGAAAAATTAATGATTTTTTATAAACAATTAAAGAAATCACCCAACTATAAACCCCTATTACACTGGGGAGAGCGATAAATGAATTATTTTTTATAAACAATTCAATAAACTGACAAGCTCTAAATCCTCGGGAAGCTGGAGAGAGCGATAAATGAATATATTTTTATAAACAATTGAATAAACCACCAAGCTCGCATCCCCCATAGCGCTGGGGAGAGTGATACATAAATTATTTTTTATAAACAATTGAATAAACCGACAAGCTCTAAACCCCCATAACACTGGGGAGTGCGATAAATAAATTATTTTTTATAAACAATTAAATAAACCGAAAAGCTCTAAACCCTTGTGAAGCTGGAGAGAGCGGTAAATAAATATATTTTTATAAAAAATTGAATAAACCACCAAGCTCGAAACCCCCATAACGCTGGAAAAAGCGATAAATAAATAATTTTTTATAAACAATTAAATAAACCACCAAGCTCGCAACCCCCATAGTGCTGGGGAAGCAATTAATAAATAATTTTTTATATAAACAATTCAATAAACCGACGAGCTCTAAGCCCCATAACGCTGGGGAGAGCGATAAATAAATTATTTTTTATAAACTAGATTTTACCAGCATGTAAACTGCTCGATGACCGAGAAACTGTCCTCCTCATCATCTATCATATAAGTGAAAGCCTGTTGAAACTCTTTTTTGCTGAGTAATAGTTTAAGAGGCTTCACTTTGCCTTTGTGATAAAACGATGAAATATAATCACAGCCTGTGAATGCGTGAAAACCAGCTAGACCTCGGCAAGCATCTTCCCCCAAAGTTTCATGAATCTTTGAGATATCTATGTATCGTCTATGATTTCCTAATAATATATTGTAAATTTTGTTAGAAAGAAAATTTTCATTTACTATAATTGTAGTAAATGACAGTTTTCTCATAAGATTAAAATTATAAAAGAATAAAATTAGGACGTTTAGATTTCAAAGAAATTTTTGAAAAAATGACATTTTTGCCTTGGGTTTTTATGGATTCATACATGACAGCTGTTTCAGAATAAAAGAAATAAGTTCATATGAATAATTTCTTTCACAAATAAAATAATTTTTTGAAAATTAAATTCGACAAATAAAATGTCGAATAAATTTTAAGTAGTATTAAATAACAAAAAAATTATTAGGAATTTAATTTCTCAACTATATTATTTTATAATTGTTTATTCCAAGTTTTCATAATTAAATAAATTAACAAATAATTATTAATTTGAAGTTTAACTCATCCAATAAATGTTCAAATAAATACTGTTTAATATTGCCTTTTTCTTGACACACTTGAATAAGTGAAATACTGAAACGTATTAATCAAATAAAATCAAGACGAAAAACGAGCAGAAATAGTATATTATTCCCGCAGGCGAGATAGTTCGATTTGGCCTCCGAGAGGTTTGCGACCCGAGCCGAAGGCGAGGGTTGCAACGAGGAGGCTAAATCGAACCCTCGAGCCTAAGGGAAATATACTATTTTTCGTTCTTCTAACCGAAAACAAGGGGCGAAGTTCCGATTTTGAGGTTAGAGGGACGAAAAAGTCTTATTTTAAAAAATGATTTATAAATATTAGGTACGAATACGCCGCAGAAACTTATTTTTTTTTTTTTACCTGTGCCGTATTCCATCCAGATATTTAAATTATGACTTGATAGATTGCATATATTTGCAAGCATGATCACAACGACGTCTGTGTCAGTGCACCTTATAACGACGTTTGCTTCTTCTTTCTGAAGGTTGCAAGCATGAAACACAATTTTAGTGTCAGCTTTTTCGTGAGCTTGACACGTCAAAGAGTTTTCTACTGTTCTCACTACAGTTTCATCTTGTACTGTGAACTTATAACAAATCTCAAAGTTAACATAGACAGTTTTGGTACCAAGTATATCTCTGACATCATCGGTAGACCAATGATTAATCAAAAATCTTACTAAATTTTCTTTAAATACGTTGTTACGCAGTTCACGATAGAAATTACATGGCAGTTCTTGATTCAAGCTACTTATTTCATATTCTATATTAAAACTATCACGAAGTTCATGTTCGATAATTTTTATTGACGGAGTTTTGTACGTATCGAAAACAAGATGAATTTCTGTAGCTTCTGTTCTACAAATTTTTTTTAAAAAAGCTAAAGAAATATTACCAAATGTTTGAGGAACTGTTTTCATTTCATGGAAAATGGCGAATTCATCGTAAACTGTAATATCAATTTTTTCGGGCGTAACATGCTCCTTTATAGTTTTTTCTAGTTGCTTAGTCAAGACCGATTTGTCAGTTTTAAAAATTGTCCCATCAATATGACACAATGATAGAGAAACTTCAAATAGAGGGTACGCCAACACCTGAAAAGTAGTTTTTAACGGTACTTTTAAAAAAACTTTGACGGTGAGACTTACATGTTTCCGACATTTCGATTTTAAATTAATTTAATTACACATCATTTTCCTGCCTTGATTTTCGTGAATTAACGAGTTATAGCATTTTTATAATTCAAAAGTTATCAAAAACGTTTGTATTCTAATTTTTATATATAAAAAAAAAAAAAAACTCGAATATTTTCAGTATTCATTAATAAAATCAACAATAAAAAATTATGAAAAAAAAATCATTCAAACATTTACTCGACGAATAAAATTTTGAATAATTAACGATTTGATTTAAGATTGCGGCAGTGCGAGCAGCGGGAATCGGGACAAAATTAACAAAAATTCAGTCAATAAGCAAAACTTTGAATACTTAATTCATCAAAAATTTATTTATTCTAAATCTTATTCGTCGAGTAACTTTTTTAATGATTTTTTATTCTAAATTTTAAATCGTTTATTTTATTTATGTATACTGGAAATATTCGAGAATTTTTTGTATATATAAAAATTTTAATACTTACGTTAATATTTTATTGCGGGTTACAGGCACTGCCCGGGAGTTCCTGTAATCATCTGACAGTAATCCACTGTATTAGTTCATGAAAACCAAGACGAAAAAATCGGGTGGACCATCAAATGCCAAATGGGTTATGATCAGCTGACCCATTACGATAAAAATAAATAATAGCAACCGAATAATATAGTTTTGTATTTTGTTTTTGAATTTCAATTAACATAATAACATTTTTTTAAAATTATTTTTACATATTTTGATTAAATAAGTAAAAGTATATTTTCATATAATTAATGAAATCAGATGTAAATTTTGCAATTGCTCTTTCGATAAATTTATTAAATTCTACAAAATTTTTTGTAAAATAATTTTATATTGTTAATTGAAATTCGAATTTTTGTTAATGAGTCGTCTGATCGTTTTTGATGGGACTTGATGGCCCACCCACCTTCGCCACACTATATTATATAAATGATTTAAATAAAACTGAATAATCACCTTTGACATGTCAACGTTGTTTTCTAATGCTATCCTTAACAGTTGCCCAAACAGATAACTTTGAACCTTTAATACTTTTAGACTGGTTTTTACCGCCTTGATTTTTTTGTTTACCGTAGAAGAAAAATTTTTCACAGGTACTCTCTTAATAGTAATTTTTTCAAAATTATCGATATCATCAGCGCACTTTGAAAGGAAATCATCCCTTTTCTCTGTACCAACTCTCTCAGCAGATAAAAGATAATTAACAACTTCTGGCGGAGCTGATTTTCCTGAGCTGATATTAAACAAACAGTCTGTGTTTAAAGTTTGGTCAAATGGATTCATGCGGGTTTGTACAGCTGACAAAAAATTTTTAATAGCCAAGGCACCTTTTTTTATTCGATTAGGACTCAAATTATTTGTTATGTCTTGACTTGACGATACTCCTGCAGAGTCCAATAAATGATTTGTAACAGCTGAAACAATACAGTGATCTATGGCCCACCTACAATTAAAAAAGGTTAAATAAATACATAACAGTCAACATTTTAAGGTGTTTATGTAAAAACAATAATGTTAACCTCATTCGAGCTGATGCTGAATTTGTTAAAAAAGTAATGCCAGAAACTTTTCTTCCGGCATCTCTGTTAACAGTTTGCTCTGTAACTAAATCAACAGGTTGCCGTGAAAATTTTTTATTTGTTCTTTTTATGCCGGGAAAGCCATTTTCAAAGTCATTCTCTAGTCCTGGATGAGTTTTCTCGACATTGATTAGACTGTGATGATAGTATGGCAGCCAACGTGCATAATTTTGATGATTAAAATAAAAAAAGAAACTACTAATGATCGGTAAAATGTATAAATATAATTGATAGTCTCCCATTCAAATACTTCTCTCCAGTAGTAAATAGTATTGTACGAATTTTATGTAGTTTATATAATATTGCGCAGTTTTCCCGTGAGCCCCTCCTTCTGTTTTTTTCCTAAAGTTTAAGTATTTTTCGATCAAGTCTCTTAATTCATCGTTGTCGATCTTGTCACAAACTAGTCCGTGAATTTGCATGTACTGTAAACTATGTTTAACACTGTTTGAGATTTCAATTTTCTCAGTTTCCAGAAAAAGTTCAAAATGCAGCTTTGAAAAAGCTGCTGACATTAAAATGTGCAGTCTTTTGGCTCGATTAAAGTTTTTGGCTTTTAAAAAACCAAGAATTCCTCCAGCACCAAGCACATTGCTATAAACCAAAATATTCGTAAGGCCTGAATTGGCGATATAAGTTCCGAGTAGTTTTAAAAAAGAGAATTCTATATGTAAAACCCTCATGTGGGGAAAAACTCTTTTATAAAGATGCTATTCCTTTCGATCCCTCCGCTCCGTGGAAAGTATTCTGAAAACTTTTTTTGCAATAGCAAGGTCACAGGTTACCTGGATAAATATTTGGTTGCACTCATCTGCCACTTTAATGCATCTTCTTAAACTTTCTGCAACGACATTAATATTTGTAGGTGATTCGCAGGACCCTACAATTTGCAAAGGCAATGAATCATCGCATAATTTCGCATTGAAACCGACCCACATTGGAGTTTTAATGCCGACAGCAATAGAAATAATCCAAGCAGCGTCGATTTTCTGATATTCGCTGAGTTTACTTGGAATTTCGACAACACAATTTTGTACTTTTTCGGCTACTTTTATTCGTTTAGAGTAAGGAGGAATATCGTCTGATGCTAAATCTCTAAATGACCTTTTCTTTCTTTTCCTACCTACAGTGAATTCTTCTCTTTCAACTCCTTGCAAAATAACGTCATGATCACTTACGTCTTGATATACTATAAATTGTGTATCATGAAGAGTTTGTTTGCCATCAAGAGTTTCGACAAATCTGTCGAAGTTGTCGAAACTGACTCCAGTATGCAAGTCATTTCGTAATGCTATATTTTCTGGACATAAAACTAACCTGCGAAAGCTTATTTCCGCTAACTGAGTCTCCAGCTCTAATAGCTTACTGTTATTAATCGTATGCCCGAGTTTATTCATTCGATGTTCATTCGATTCGATGTTAACTGAAGTAACTCCTACTGGAGATAATACTGGTTATGACTGAATGTTAATAATCTTCAATTGATCAAAAAATAATTTCACTTTAAAAATCTGGTCCTTTACTGAAGGTACGTATAATTTTTCGACATCTAAATTTGCTGTTTCATAGCATTGCTTTGTAAAATTCCTCAGCATCTCTTGCAAAAATGAAATGTGATACGAATTTTTTTCCAGAACCACATTATCATTAATAATAGTGCACAGCTTTTGAAATGCATTTTTTCTGGCCTGCCTTTTTTACGCCATTCATCATTTTTAGAAGCAATTCTGGACTTGAAAAAGTACTCGTACTCTTGCTTACACGCCGCATGATAAAAAATGGGCTGAGCATTTTCTTCGACAGCCTCAAGATCAGCTGCAAAATCTAGCAAGTCCATTGAAATCGCATGTGATTTGATATTGTCAAAGGATCTGTAGTTTGTGGTTAATGACAAGGTTTGGATGCGCAGCTTTCGACGTCTTGTACTTCGATGACAAATAATGCAAATTATTGATTTTTTATTGGGACGGCTGTCATCTGAAGTTCTGTTAAAAATATATAAATATTTTTATCAATATTTACGTTAAAAGTAATAACTTGTAAATACGTGCAATTAAAAAAGTCATTTTTATATTTAACAAATTCCAAATTTATTAATTAAAAAATACTTATTTTAGAATATTGATTTCAAATTATTGAAACAGTCAGGCTAAACCGATATTTTCTTCAACGAAAAATTGTTTTCGTCGACGACATTCTAGTATTTTTGACTCGAAAACACCAGGTAATTTTCATCGACGAAATGTTTGGCAATTTTTTTTTTCAATTTCATCCCACTTTCGTCGATGAAAAAATTGCCATGCAAAGTTTCGTCGACGAAATCTGTTGCGTCCGGATTATGATCGACGTAATTTTTTTGGCTTAGTTTTCGTCGATGAAATCTTAGCGCTCGATACCAAGATTTCGTAGACAAAAATGCGCACACGATTTTTTCGTCTACGAAATTTTGAGTGCTAAGATTTCGTCGACGAAAACTAATCTGAAAAAATAACGTCGACTATTTCCCCGAGCTGAATTTCAACCAATAGAAACGCCGTATTTGACATTTGGTGGAGGAATGGGGGTAAAACGATTTCGATAATTTGCGGTTATTTCCAATTCGAAGCATAGCAATTCGAATTGCTTTGTTTACTAATGAAATGTAGGTCATAAGCTAAATTACATCATTAGAAATTCAGCTGGGGAAAATAATCCAGCCGATTACCCCTCGTGCTCCAAAATTGTCAAAAATGTTCCTCCGGCTTTATTGCATATAGCAACTCGCGGAGCAAGTTTGACAAAAAATTTTTTTTTAACCTGTCAAACTTGCTCCCCTCGTTTCTATATATATGCAATGAAATAGACGAAAAATTTTCGACAATTTTGAAGCACTAGAGGTATTACGACTGATCATAATACGGACGTCGACAAAACTGTTCATGCCAATGTGTCGACGAAAAAATTTTTCGTCGAAGAAAGTATCCGTTTAGCCTGACTAAATGTGAAACATTTATTTGACCTTTTCTTTTTTTTAAATAAATTAGTTTTACATAAATTGTTATTTGTTTTAAAATTATTACCAAATATAAAAAAAAAACACCGAAATTTTGAATTCTGAGTTGTAACAGCTAGCGCGTTGATTAAATTCGAATTCGGCGCTAACTGTTATGGAACGCAGATGCGGATCAGTAAGTCAGGTGATGACGAGATCTACCGATCAACATTACTCTAATTTCGGCGCTTGGCGCGATCACACGTGTGTCAGAGAGCGAATATACTTATTTACTTTTTTGTGTTGTTAGATAACTTTATCGAGGTTGTGTTTGATAAAGTTATCAGTGGGAAGTTGTGTAGATTTTCCCGTGATCCAGTTGTCATTGGATCGGAGCGGGGAAGGCGAACATCTCACGGAAAGTCAGCGTGCGGCCTTGGAAGGCATTGTCGTCTTGTATGAAGCCAATCGGGCTAGTAGTAATTATCATTATTATTGTTTAATCAAGCGAAGGTGCACCTGCTAGAAAAGTAAGTCCGCGTAGCGGTTAATCATTGAGTATTTGTTCGTGTGATAGTTTGAGTCGGAGTGTGTGTGTGAAGTACAGTAAGTACTTAGATTTTGTATCGGAGTTAGTTCACGCCTTTGTTCTTTTGGAGCGCTGCAGCAAGCAGACGAGCGCGAGAGTGTGTGTGTGCGTCAGTGTGTTAGTAGCGACCACGACACAGACGAGGAACTTTATTTTTGTAAAATCAATTTTCGTCGACTTAAGACTTGGAGTCATTCGGGTTTACTTGTTTGTAAACATTCGGGTATAATTAATTTGGACTATTATGTAACTTTTTTATTTTTATTGTTTATTAAAATTATTAAAATTTACATTTGATCATTAATTTAATTAGCCCGTGTTCCTGCGATCGGTCCACGTAAACTCACACCACTACCGACGAAGGAGAGCAGCCGCGCCGCGTAATAATAACATTAGTTCGCGTACGCGTCTTCCCCCCAGCTTTCAGGATCAGCGTGCGGCCCTGGAAGGCATTGTCGTCTTGTGTGAAGCCATCCGGGCTGGTAGTAATTATCATTATTATTGTTAAATCAAGCGAAGGTGCACCTGCTAGAAAGTAAGTCCACGTAGCAGTTGATCATTATATATTTACTCGTGAATGATTAGAGTCAGAGTGTGAATGTATGTTTCACGGAAGTACTCAAGTACTTGATCGAATCTTCGCCTTTATGATTTTGGCGCGCTGCAGCTAGCAGCCGACCGCGAGAGCGTGCGTGTGTGTGTGCATCGGTGTGTTCGAGTCTACCACGACACTGTCGCTGAACTTTGTTATTGTGAAAGCAATTTTCCTTTCGACAATTTAAGACTGCAAGTCATTTAAGTTTACTTGTTAGTAAACATTCGGGTGAAATTAATTTAGACTGTTTTGTAACTTTTTCTATTTTTATTGTTGATTAAAATTATTAAAATTTACGTCTGATTATTCATTTAATTAACCCGTGTTCCTGCGACCGGTCCACGTTAACTCACGCCACTACCAACGAAGGAGAGCAGCCGCGCCGCGTAATAATAACATTAGTTCGCGTACGCGTCTTCCCCCAATTTTCAGGATTGAAGAAAAATCGACGGATTGTCGTGTGCACAGAAAGTGCATTTTGTCAGCAGGTCGGAAGAGTGCGGACGACGATCGCCGCGGGTTCTCGTGATCAATCACGATCCTCCGAGGAATTAAATTCCTTAATTCGAGCCCTGTGACAAAGTTTATGCAGTTATTATTATTATTTTTTTTCATTGTGAATTCAATGAAGTGTTTATTAATAAACATTGCCGAGATGAGTATATTAATAGGGGCTGTGCACTTGGCAATCAATCAGTGGTTTGTTTCTAAAATTTTACTTTCATTATTTTCTATCAATATTTTTTTCTGATTTGTCAATTTGTTTTAATTTTTTTTTTTTTTTGAAATTGTTGTGTGATTTTAAAGTGCATAGCCCTTTTGTAAATTTGCAATAATTGAAAATACGATTTGCTCATTATCTGGCTGCGAGGGCTGGTTCTCTGCTTCTCTGTAAGAAACAAACTCTGTAAGAAATGTCAAGTAATATCATGAAAAAAAAATGTAGCGTTCTTACATTGCCCCTGGTGTTGGCTCAAGAACTCTATTATCGTTAGCATCCCGGTATGCTTTATTAATAGCTGTAAATCTGCGATAGCAACTAGGGTGATAATAAGTTTCATTGCTTAGATCAGATGGCAGCTGTACAGTTGAAGGAACATTGACTGTGCAGTTCGGTATATTTTTTGAACACCAAACTTTTATTTCAGAACATTCTAAACATTTCTGAAGAGTTTGTTCGTTGAATAATTTTAACTTTTCTGAATCAGCAGAATTCCCGCACAAGCAACAGTAAGGTCCTTTTTTTTCATCTTCGCCCGACAGTTCTTGCTTCATTTGCTCTTGAATTTGATCATTGTCGTCCTCGTCGATGTTATCATGTAGAACTTTATCTTTCGACGATGAGCTCTGATTCATCTTAAATTGTTACTAAAAGTCATGATAAATAAATTAATAAGTAAATAAAATTTAATTTTGCTAAATTTAATCTAATGTAGCAAACCGTTACGCGAGCCAAGCCCGCAGCACGCGTAGCGCAAGCCGTGGGGTATCATTCCCTTGCTTGCAAAAAACAAAATATTCAATTATTTATAAGTATGTTCAACATTATTTATTTAAATTAATTTTTTGTGCATACTAAAGCTATTAGCAATTTCTTTATCATCAACATTGCGGGCAATAAATTTGTACCTGTAACGGCAGTTGTAACCAGGGTTGAACAACGATCCGACGTCAGTTTTTTTTTATTTTTCAAAAAATCCGAAAAAAATGACCTCGCATCGTTTCAAAATTAAACATCCAGAAAAAACCGATACTATGTTGTCATAATTTCTGATAAAAAAAGATTTTTATGCCTACGATACAAGCCATTGCATTTCGCTTATTTTATTTATTTAGATAATATTCTAAACTTTTATCAGTCTTTGCGGTTTTTGTCTTATAGTTTTTTTATTTAAATATAGTTGACAACCTTAGTGTAAAAAATATGTTTTTCTAAAAGTACTCGATTATTCATAATTTTTAACTTGTAGACTTTTCAAAGTTTTTGTGGAATTTTTTAATGAAAATGTACCATAAAAAAATTAAAAAAAATTTTTGGATCCCACGGACCAACATTTTATTGAGAGTATACCTATATATATATACTAGGGGGTACCCGCCTGCTCGCTTCGCTCGCCAACCCCCATAAAAATAGTTATAAAATATGGAGTTTTTTGACAGTTAACATTTAACATGTTTTTTAAGTTCAGTTTGTGTATTGAATAAAAGTTCAAACATGTTTAGGTAAACTTGTTGAATGTGATTTAAATTGAAAAAAGAAAATTTTATATTATGGTGAGTCTAAAAAAATAGTTATAAAAATTAAATAGTAAGTTAAAATACTTCCCGAACAGAAAGATTAGCCGGGCGCTAGCAGGGGCCTCGCCAGTTGCCCCGATTTTCTAGGTTGGCCCCGGGAGGGCTGAACGGTAAATGTAATGCGGCGCTAGCTGGGGCCCGGCAGGGCGGATTTATTTTGCCAAGAAAAGGAAATTTAGGGATGCTAGGTTAGGTTCGGAAAAGTAATTTTTTTTACTTTCATATTAGTAATTTTTGATTTATAATCATTAAAAAATTGACAGTAGAAAAAAAAAAAAAAAAAAAAACAAATAAGTATTCATATTTATTAAAATTTTTATAAATGTATACACGGAGAAAAATAAAGGTTGAGACTAGGGGCCAGTGCCGTGTACTCCGCACGGTACACGGTACACGGTACACGGTCCACGGTACACGTGAACGAAAGCTTTGCTTAGAGAGCTTTTTGGTACATGGTACACGGTACACGGTACACGGTACACCGCACACGGTACACGCTGTCTTTATTTGAATTTTTTTGTTACATAGTACACGGTACACGATACATGGTATACGGTACACCGTACATGGTACAGGCTGTCTTTTTTTGAATTTTTTTCATGTCACACAGTACATGGTACACGATACACGGTACACGGTACAAGTCGTTTATATTTGAATTTCTTTTACATACTGCGTACACGGTACACGGTACACTGCGCACCGTACACGGTACGCGCTGTAATTATGTAAATTTTGTTTACGTCAATACGTACATGGTATACGATGCACGGCGCACCGTACACGGTACACGTCATTTGTATTTGAATTTATTTTACGTCACTGCGTACACGGTACACGCTATATTTAATTAATATTCCATCAAGTCACTGCGTACATGGTACACGGTACACGGAGCACCGTACACGGTACACTACGTTTGTGTTTGAATTTCTTTTACGCATCTAAAAGCGAGTTAAACCAATAACCCTCCATCTTTTCATCCATCTCATAGCGAGTTCAACCAATAACCCTCCCTCTTTTCACGCATCTAACAGCAACTTCAACCAATAACCCTCCATCTGAAAACCCATCTAATAGCGAGTTGAACCAATAACCCTCCCTCTTTTCACCCACTTAACAGCGAGTTTAACCAATAACCCTCCCTCTTTTCACCCATCTAAATAAAAAGACGTGTATCGTGTACGGTGCACTGCGTACCGTGTACGCAGTGACGAAAAAGAAATTTAAATAAAAACGACGTGTACCGTGTACCGTGCACCAAGTGACACTGCCAAGATCAATGCAACGTGTACAGTGTACCGTGTACCGTGCACCAAGTCACACTGCCAAGATCAATGCGACGTGTACCGTGTACCGTGTACCGTGTATCATGCACCAAGTCACACTGCCAAGATCAATGTGACGTGTACCGTGTACCGTGTACCGTGCACCAAGTCACATTGCCAAGATCAATGCGACGTGTACCGTGTACCGTGTACCGTGCACCAAGTCACACTGCCAAGATCAATACGACGTGTACAGTGTACCGTATACAGTGCACGGAATCTCTTTACAAGAATAATGCGACGTGTACCGTGTACCGTGTACAGTAAACAAAATCTCATTACCAAGAACAATGCGACGTATAACGTGTACCGTGCTCCATCGCTACGATCAATGCGACGTGTACCGTGTACAGTGTACCAAGGCTCTGATAAAAGAGCAGCGTGTTCCGTGTACACAAAAGCTCTCTGCATGTACCATGTACCGTGTACCGTGCATAAAAAAGCTTATGCGAAATATGATCTCGTGTACCGTGTCCCGTCTACCGTGCACCGTGCTTGGTACACGGCACTGGTACCTACCCTGTTGAATGTCCACACGTGTGGGCCACGCGTGTGGCACACGTAACGTTATTTTCAAGTAGATGATTATATAAAGGAATAAAATATGGATATAGTCAATTATTTAATGATTTTATAGCCTCCTATGTCATAAATAATCAAAAAAATTGTTTTTTTTTTTTATTTTACGTGCTTTTCTTTAACTCACAATGTTTCGTCGTTGTCGTCGTACGTTCAAAACTGCCAAGCTCTAGAACTTGGAGCTTGTAAGACCTGGAGGTCTGAAATTTGGCAGAGGGTCTAGGTTCGGATGACAATACATGAATCCGTAGTCACTTATCGACCTGGACCTCCAGGTCGCCGATGACGGGGGTACCTGAGGGAGTCATCTCCGAGAATTTGGGCTAAATTTTTCGGGGATGACTTTGAGGAAAGTTCTAGAGTATTTATCGAGGCAATTTGAACCAAAGTACCAAGGTCACCGATGATAGGGGTACCCGGGGTACCTGGGGGTCATCTCCGAGAATTCGGGTCGAATTCTTGGGATATGACTTGAAATAGATTTCGGGGGTGTTTTAGAGCATATGAGGAAGAAGTTTGAACCTGGAGAGTCAGGTCGACGATGACGAGTGTACCTAGGGAACCTGGAGGTCATCTTCGAGGGTTAGGGACAATTTCTGCGGAAATGACCTTAAGAGGTAATATAGAGTATTTATCGAGGCAATCTGAACATTAGTACCAAGGTCATCGATGATAGGGGTACCCTCAAAAAGAAAAAGAAGGTCTCAAACGACCCCGAAATCTATCCTAAGTCATATCCCAAGAATTTGATTCGAATTCTCGGAGATGACTCCTAGGTATCCCAGGTACCCCCATCATCAGTGACCTTGGTACTAATGTTCAAATTGCCTCGATAAATACTCTTTATTACCTCTTAAAGTCATTTCCGCAGAAATTGTCCCTAACCCTCGAAGATGACCTCCAGGTTCCCTAGGTACACTCGTCATCGTCGACCTGACTCTCCAGGTTCAAACTTCTTCCTCATATGCTCTAAAACACCCCCGAAATCTATTTCAAGTCATATCCCAAGAATTCGACCCGAATTCTCGGAGATGACCCCCAGGTACCCCGGGTACCCCTATCATCGGTGACCTTGGTACTTTGGTTCAAATTGCCTCGATAAATACTCTAGAACTTTCCTCAAAGTCATCCCCGAAAAATTTAGCCCAAATTCTCGGAGATGACTCCCTCAGGTACCCCCGTCATCGGCGACCTGGAGGTCCAGGTCGATAAGTGACTACGGATTCATGTATTGTCATCCGAACCTAGACCCTCTGCCAAATTTCAGACCTCCAGGTCTTACAAGCTCCAAGTTCTAGAGCTTGGCAGTTTTGAACGTACGACGACAACGACGAAACATTGTGAGTTAAAGAAAAGCACGTAAAATAAAAAAAAAAAAACAATTTTTTTGATTATTTATGACATAGGAGGCTATAAAATCATTAAATAATTGACTATATCCATATTTTATTCCTTTATATAATCATCTACTTGAAAATAACGTTACGTGTGCCACACGCGTGGCCCACACGTGTGGACATTCAACAGGGTAGGTACCAGTGCCGTGTACCAAGCACGGTGCACGGTAGACGGGACACGGTACACGAGATCATATTTCGCATAAGCTTTTTTATGCACGGTACACGGTACACGCAGAGAGCTTTTGTGTACGCGGTACACGCTGCTCTTTTATCAGAGCCTTGGTACACTCTACACGGTACACGTCGCATTGATCGTAGCGATGGAGCACGGTACACGTTATACGTCGCATTGTTCTTGGTAATGAGATTTTGTTTACTGTACACGGTACACGGTACACGTCGCATTATTCTTGTAAAGAGATTCCGTGCACTGTACACGGTACACTGTACACGTCGTATTGATCTTGGCAGTGTGACTTGGTGCACGGTACACGGTACACGGTACACGTCGAATTGTTCTTGGTAAAGAGATTCGGTGCACGGTACACGGTACACTGTACACGTCAAATTGTTCTTGGTAAAGAGATACGGTGCACGGTACACGGTACACTGTACACGTCGCATTGATCTTGGCAATGTGACTTGGTGCACGGTACACGGTACACGGTACACGTCACATTGATCTTGGCAGTGTGACTTGGTGCATGATACACGGTACATGGTACACGGTACACGTCGCATTGATCTTGGCAGTGTGACTTGGTGCATGGTACATGGTACACGGTAAACGTCACATTGATCTTGGCAATGTGACTTGGTGCACGGTACACGGTACACGGTACACGTCACATTGATCTTGGCAGTGTGACTTGGTGCATGATACACGGTACATGGTACACGGTACACGTCACATTGATCTTGGCAGTGTGACTTGGTGCATGGTACATGGTACACGGTAAACGTCACATTGATCTTGGCAATGTAACTTGGTGCTCGGTAGACGGTACACGTTATACGTCGCATTGTTCTTGGTAAAGAGACTCAGTGCACCGTACATGGTACATGGCGCATTGATCTTGGCAGTGCGATTCGGTGCACTGTACACCGCGCATGGTACACGTCGCATTGATCTTGGCTGCGTGACTTGGTGCACTGTACACGGTACACTGTACACGTTGCATTGATCTTGGCAGTGTCACTTGGTGCACGGTACACGGTACACGTCGTTTTTATTTAAATTTCTTTTTCGTCACTGCGTACACGGTACGCAGTGCACCGTACACGATACACGTCTTTTTATTTAAATTTCTTTTACGTCACTGCGTACACGGTACACGGAACACGTCGTTTTTATTTAAATTTCTTTTACTTCACTGCGTACACGGTACATGGTACACATCGTAGTTGAGTAAATTTGCTTTACGTCAATGCGTACACGGTCTACGGTGCACTGTACAGGAACAGGGTACACGTCGTTGTTATTTATATTTATTTTACGCCACAGAGTACACGGTATACGGCGCACCGTACACGGTACACGCAGTACTTATGTAAATTTCCTTTAAGTCAATGCGTACATGGTATACGGTACACGGTGCACCGTGCACAGTACACGTCGTTTTATTTAATGTTCTTCTACGTCACTGCGTAAATGGTACACGGTACACGGCGCAACGTACAAGGTACACGCAGTATTTTTTTCAGTTTCCATCACGTTAACAGCGTACATGGTACACGGTACACGTCGCACCGCACACGGTACATGTCGTTTGTATTTAAATTTCTTGTACGTCACAGCGTACACGGTACACGGTACATGACGCTCCGTACACGGAACACGCCGCATTTATTTCAATTTCTATCCCTTCACAGCGTTCACGGTACACGCTATATTTATTTCAGTTTCCATCATGGCAGAGCGTGCATGGTACATGGTTCACCAGTTGACTAGCGAGGTGGCATCGGTACACGATACACAGAAAACTAACTATTGGTTTAACTCGCTATTAGATGGGTTAGCAGAGGGAGGGTTATTGGTTGGACTTGTTGTTAGATGGGTGAAAAGAGGGAGGGTTATTGGTTCAACTCGCTATTAGATGGGTTATCAGATGGAGGGTTATTGGTTGAACTTGCTGTTAGATGCGTGAAAAGAGGGAGGGTTATTGGTTGAACTCGCTATGAGATGGATGAAAAGATGGAGGGTTATTGGTTTAACTCGCTTTTAGATGCGTAAAAGAAATTCAAACACAAACGTAGTGTACCGTGTACGGTGCTTCGTGTACCGTGTACCGTGTACGCAGTGACTTGATGGAATATTAATTAAATATAGCGTGTACCGTGTACGCAGTGACGTAAAATAAATTCAAACTGCGTAAAAAGTTTTACGCAAAAAACAATGTTTCAAAGTTTGAAAATACCATACCAGAGCAGGCAGATTAGGTTACTTCATACGGAAAATTTTTTATCAAAAACGTAAGTTTGGGGTTATGAACGGAGCGAGTAGGGGTACCCCCCTAGTATCTTTATACGTTTATTATATATTGACTCACGCTTTAGACAACGCCTATTATTTCTGAGATAGAAAGGTCAAAATAAAAATATATTTACGAAATTTGAATGTAAAATACGACGCTGATGAATGGTACTAATTTCAGCAGCCCGGATGGAAGGGGCTTTACCAGGGATCGCGGTCCCCACTCGTATGTGGACGGGAGGAAAATAAATCTATTACTTAGAACGACTTAAGAAATTTATAATATCTTAAGTTACTTGCTAGACTATACCTTGACTTCTGTGTGCTGCTGTTGACCCGGACTCCACGTCGTACTAGTTCAGTGTATGAGAGTGAAGTGATAACAAACAATTCACTTGTTATCGTGATATTTATTAGGTTCTTTCGTGAATGCACAAATTAAGATACACTAGGTTATTAAATACACTACACGATTATAAAGGTATTGAACTAGGGTACAATAATGATTTAATTATCGCACAATTTATCCTACAAAGGCATAAATTGTTTTGCGCTTACTTATATGCTTATCGGTACTTAGAATTAACGTGACGATTTATCCGCCAAAGGATTAAATCGTCTAAACTTAACACACGGCTAATTAGGTCTAACACACGAGTAAGGCACCCGACAAAGGGTCCACACTCGCACTTAACTTAGAGAAAAATAAGGCGATCTTCCTGCAAAGGAAGATATGTCCTCGCTTAACTATATTCAAAATTTGAACTAATCTTAAGGCCATCACAGGAACTCAAGCGATGCGGGAATTCGTGCAAATTTTTTTTTTTATCTGAGTCACCGACGCTTCAGCCGCTCGTTCTCCCGCCATACCTGATGAATAACCTCGGGTCTGACATCGTCCGGGAGCCGTTGAGCCATGAGCAGTATCTCCATGGCACTTAATACTCTGGGCTCAAACGGATTCACCGGCTTCAGGCGATGCCAGACCGAAGCAGTGACAAGGTTGGCCGGAGAAGGAGCGACCGGAACCTCGACGACCTTCACAAGCTCGTCCCCGTTGCCGTCCCGGGCGCGTTTCCCTGAAACCGTTCTGCCAACCACTGGTCCTGAAGCCAGTGTGGCCCCCCCTGAAACAACCCAGGCCGCAGAGTCCGGCGTGTCCAACCGAGTCCTTCTTTTGGCTCGGGACATGGCCGCAAACTGATCGACGGGGAGGACCGCCCTCGCTGCGCTGCGTTCCCGATTACGCAGGCGTAATCGGTACGCCGAACTACAGCGAGGGCACTCCTCCACTCGAACACCCCTGCGACCGCAGTTATCGCAGAAGGGCCTCACTAGGAAACGGGGGCAGCGGCGAGTCTCATGACTCAGGGACCAGCATCCGAAACAACAATTGGGGGGTGGGTCTATGTGGGGGTCGGTGGCCACGATAGCCAGACCCCCAAACAATCGACCCTCGAGCTTAGCTGGAAGGCCTCGATTAAAAAAAAGGTAGGCACTAGGCACCCGTTGGGGGGCGGGTCGTTGACGTCCATCCGAGTAGGAGTCCTAGTCACCCCCGCGGTCTCTGTGGCAGTCAAAACTGGCACGGAGGTCGTGGGAGCGACCGGACTCAAACCCTGAACGGTACGCTTGACGGCCCCCCGCCCCACGGGAACCCGGGGCTGCTCGTCCGTCATCGTCGTGGTCGTCGGGGTCTCGTCTACGGTAGGTAGGGTCGCTGGGGAAGGAGCGCGAGGTGGAGAGTGGCGGAGAGAAGGGTAGGACCCCCCCGAGACGTAATCGTCTAGTGTGAGGTGTCGCCGGGGGTTGTTCTTCTTCTTCTTCTTCTTCTTCCTTCGCGGTGCCGTCTCTTCCGCCTCTCGTTGTGCCTCCTCCCTCAGGTCGTCCTCGTCACCTGCCGGGTAGATATTGAGGCCCGCGTAGGCCATCGGGACTCCGTTGGTCACCGTCGGTGAGACAGTGGCCTGGTGCGGGATCTCGTCCCAAGGAATGAACGAGTCGTTGGGCCCGCTGGACGGGGGTGCCTCTTCCACGAACTCCATGGTTTCACCCCCTTCTGGCAAAACCCGGCCCGCGATCCGCCGCTCGTAAGCCACGAGCTCTTCATCGGCAGCGCGGCTCTCGGCTAACGGGTCGAAACCCCCACCCGTTTCAGCGACCACCTCGTCTACGACCTGCCATCGTTCTTGATCCTCCTCCTGTAGAAGTAGAACCTCCACCCCATGTAAGGCTTCGTTAAACGACGAAGCCTCCCTGCTCTCGTCCAAGGAGAGGGGGCCGAGGTCCACTGGCAGGTCACCTGGCGGGGCAATCACCGTTGGTGTTGGGGTTTCTTCACCCTCGGGAGCCTGGCGCATCTCCACCGGTAAGGAGGCCAAACACTCTTCGGCCACGAGCTCGTCCAACATGTCGTGGTAGTTGTCCTCCGCGAACATGTTGGAGAGCTCCTCTGGCCAGTCGTCCGGTGAGCTGACTGCTTCCGCCATCCTGTGAACAAGTTTTACAACCAACAAAATAAGAATAAGTCTACAATTCATTTTGATCCTTACCTTCCCCGGACTACACAGGACAACACAGTCTACTACTTTACGGACTTTACGTCGACCTGATATCCCTAACCTAAAAATAAATAAAAGAAAATAATACCTAGACAACACAAGGTTAGTCTACACATACCTGAAAAAAAAAAGAAAACACAAGTATACCTGCGACTCACAGGCTCTATGGGAATTTGGAAGTCCGCCTGTCTTAAGTCTATCTTACATATATACCTGGCTTTCCGCAAATTGTCTAACACCGTGTCTACACTGGGTAAGGCATACGACGCGCAGAGGTGTGTAGTGAAGTGAAGAGTGAACTAAAGTCGAAACGACTTCAGTTCACTTGAGTTGGGAGTTGCGCATAGCGTGACGCTGTGCGCTGTGTGTATAAACATACGTAAAGTGGACTTGAACAATTTTTTTCTTTGATTAATATTTTGACATCTATCAAGTCAGGGTGAACACCTGGTTCATTTGATGTTGGCTTCGCTTTGGAGATGATTTCCTCAGGAAGTTTTGACCCAGGAAAGGTCAGGATGGACTCCTGGTACCCTTGGTGAAAGTTACGCTTTGAGAACGATTTCTCCAGGAAGTTTTGACTCGGAGAAGGTCAGGAAAGACACCTGGTGCCATTGGTGATATTTACACCTTGAAGATTATTTCCCCTGGAAAATTTGACTCCGGAAGAAGCAGGGTGGACTCCTGGTGCAACTGATATTAATTACGCGTAGGAGTTGATTTCCCCAGGAAGTTTGGACTTCGGGAGGGTCAGGGCGGACACCTGGTGCACCTGGTGATACTTATGCCTTGGAGATGATTTCCCCAGAAAGTTTTGACTTCGGAGGGTCAGGGCGAACACCTGGTGCACCTGGTGATAAATACGCCTTGGAGATGATTTCCCCAGAAAGTTTTGACTTCGGAGGGTCGGGGCGAACACCTGGTGCACCTGGTGATACTTACGCCTTGGGGATAATGTACCCAGGAAGTTTTGACTCCAAAGGCGCCATGGTGGACACCTAGAGCAACTGGTATTAATTACGCCTTGGAGATGATTTCCCCAGGAAATTTGGAGTTCAGAAGGGTCAGAGCGAACACCTGGTGCACCAAGTGATACTTACGCCTTGGAGATGATTTCCCCAGGAAGTTTGAGCTTCGGAAGGGTCAAGGCGAACACCTGGTGCACCTGGTGATACTTACGACTTGGAGATGATTTCCCCAGGAAGTTTGGACTTCGGAAGGGTCAAGGCGAACACCTGGTGCACCTGGTGATACTTACGACTTGGAGATGATTTCCCCAGGAAGTTTGGACTCCGGAGAGGCCAGGGTGGACACCAGGAACACCTGGTGATACTTATGCCTTGAAAATGATTTTCCCAGGAAGTTTTGATCCCAGCGGGTTCACATCATCAAGTTTACTATTAGGATAGCTTCTTCAGAGTGTAGTTATTACAGGGCACACCAAGTATTTTCCCAGACCCTTACGGAGTCAAAATTTCCTGGGAAAATAATCTCGAAGTCGTAAGTATAACCTGGTGCACCAGATGTCCACCCTAACTCCTCCGGAGTCAAAACTTCCTGGGGAAATCATCTCCAAGGCGCAAGTATCACGAGGTGCACTAGGGTCCACCTCGGCCTCTCCAGAGTCTAAACTTCCTGGGGAAATCATCTCCAAGTCGTAAGTATCACCAGGTGCACCAGGTGTTCGCCCTGACCCTCCGAAGTCCAAACTTCCTGGGAAAATCATCTCCAAGGTGTCAGTATCACCAGGTGCACAAGGTGTCCGTTCCGACCCCTCCGAAGTCCAAACTTCCTGGGGAAATCATCTCCAAAGCGTAATAATACAAGTTGCACCAGGTGTCCACCTTGGCCCCTTTGGAGTCAAAACTTCCTGGGGAAATGATCTCCAAGGCGTAATAATACAAGTGGCACCGAGTGTCCACCCTGACCCTCCGAAGTCCAAACTTCCTGGGGAAATCATCTCCAAGGCGTAATTAATACCAGTTGCACCAGGTGTCCATTCTCGCCCTTTTTTAGTCAAAACTTCCTGGGGAAATGATCTCTAAGGCGTAAGCATCGCCAGGTCCACTGAGTTTCCCCCCTGGCCTCACCGGAGTCCAAACTTCCTGGGTAAATCATCTCCAAGGCGTCAGTATCACTAGGTGCACCAGGTGTCCGCCCTGACCCCTCCGAAGTCCAAACTTCCTTGGGATATCATCTCCAAGGCATTATTAATACCAGTTGCACCGGGTGTCCATCCTGGCACCTTTCTAGTCAAAACTCCCTGGGGAAAACAGTCCTCAAAGTGTTAGTATCACCAAATGCACCAGGAGTACACCCTGACACTTAAGGAGTCAAAACTTCCTGGGGTTATCATCCTCAAGGTGTAAATATCACCAACGGCACCGGGTGTCCTTTTTGGCCCCTTCCGGAGTCAAAATTTCCTGGGGAAAAATCATCTTCAAGGTGTAAATATCACCAAGGGCACCGAGTGTCTTTCCCTACCTTTCTCGATCCATTTTACTTATATATATATATACCTCATGATAAATTACTAAAGCAATAATACACCCTCTTAAAGCGCAAATCACGCGCAATCCACCCACGTATTCAAAAAAACTAAAATAACCCATCTTTTTTTTATTTTTTTTTCCAAAATAACCCATCAATAAAAAAATTTTCTAGGTTTGCGCGGTTCAACCAAAATAACCCATCCCAAATAACCCATCACCCAATTTCTGAAACTCATTTTTATTTGGTCTCGGAAAAAATGGGACCAAACACTATCCTGACTGTCCGGATAGTGTTGAAATGTCCGGATAGTAACCGCTGTATATATGAAATGTCCGGATAGTGACCGCAACATATATATATATATATATATATACAGCGCACAGCGTCACGCTATGCGCAACTCCCAACTCAAGTGAAGTGAAGTTGTTTCGACTTAAGTTCACTCTTCACTTCACTACACACCTCTGCATACGCGTCCTTGCGAGATACCTTATTTACTCCTTCTGTCAGCTCTATCCGATGCTGCATGAGAGTAGTGAAACCCTGAAATTCTTCCAGCGGAGGCAAAATTTTCTTGGCTAGATCTTCTGTCTGTCGTTTCTCTTCCGGTGTTTCCTTCACCTCTGCAGATTCTGCAATTAGAGTTTCACCACTCTCTCCATTAGCCCTCGTGAATTTGTGACAAATTCCACTAGAACCACTCTTCCATGTACCAGCCGCATAATCACAACGAATCTCAAAGGCATGAATCAAATCTTGGCCCAAGATGATGTCATTGGTGATACCTTTAACCGCTCTGGGTGAAATTTTCTCTATCCTGCCATCTATATTTATCTTCAGATCTAACTGACCCAACACTGTGAGGTAGTCATTACCCACCTGTTTGAGACTTGTAGCGCAAGGTTTTAGTTTAGCTTGAAAATGCTCGGCTACTGACTCCCCCACAATAGACACCGTGGCACCAGTGTCGTGTAAGGCTTGGAATGGTTTCCCATCCAACAAGACCTTGAAGAAAAACCTGTTATCTCTCACTAAACCACTTACTTCATCGTCTACTTCCTCAACTGGGCTTCGCACAGTTCCACCCCCCCCCCCCCCCCCCTTGACGTGAACTAGTCTGAAAACCTTCAGCTTGTTCACTCACACTTTCAGTAGGGGTTTTGTAAAACCTTCGATTCGGAAACCAGTCAATTTGTTCCACAAATTTCTGCATTGCAACATTTATCTGTGTTAGTTGCTCATCACTTATATTATCCCCACTTGCCAACCTTTCAATTATCTGTCCTATCTCTTCCCCATTAACCTCTATATCACCTTCCCTCCCCATACCTGTTCGGGCGCCATTTGTAACGGGGTATTTCTTAAGAAAAGGGCCTCCCTTAAATAATTAAGAAAGTTTCCCGGGCCCTCCCGTTACAAGGAAAATCTATTCAAAAATAAATCGGGGAAAACAGTCCTTAAGCTTGGGTCAGGGTTTCCATGGAGAGAAAACCTCCGGGAATGGTTGGTGAGCTAGAGAGAGAAGAAATAAATTATTATAAAAATTTTAGGTTAATTCAATTTTATGCTTGTCTACGAAAAATCAAGTCTACAATTACAAAAAATAAATTTTAATTTGAGAACAAAGGAAATAAACAAAACTATAAAGCAGTCTACAAAATGGCGGGTAACGACGCCGCGCCAAGAAAATCTCGATCGAATATATATAACTTTTAATAATATCCAAACAGAATTTTCATTCAGCGTACAATACACCGAATTTCCGGAAAAACATGCTTTAAAATTTTCAATGAAATAATAATAAAAAAAACCTTACGTTTACAAAAATTTTAAAAAAAATTCTCTGATGCCCCAAAATGGCTACTCTTTTGTTTCTCCAACTCTCGGTATAAGAAATAACGGAAGCTTCGATTTCCTTCTTGTACCTAGCTGTAAAATAAAAAAAAACACAAAAAAAAAAATTGTCTACAAACTCGACTTAAGAAAATAGGAAAAAGGAACTTATAAAAAGTCTACTCAAAGAAACTTAAAAAAAAATCACACTCTCAAAAACACTACCTCACACTGTGGCTACTGAGAACAGAGTGACGCTCCCCGCGTCTCTCTGACTCGACTTCCTTCTTCACCATCCCCTCCAAACACTCTCCGCCAATCAACACAAATTAATCTAATTAAGCCTCATTCATACTCGAGGAACAGTCATTTGTCCACCAATCAGACACATTCATGCCACAACACCCAATCACGCTCCCGTCTACAAACTTCCGGTGGCGATCACCACGCCACCTATAGTACGCGCGAAAATCCAAAATAAAGAATAAAAATAATGCACACGAGGCACTCACCACGTTAACCTATTCCTCGCGCACATACTCTCTCTCTCGCTCTCCCCCATACGCACACATTGTTCGCGCAACGTACACAATACAAAAAAAAATAAAATCTCACTCACGCCCGTGTCTACTGTGGTGAGCGTGCGCGCACGCGCTTGGCGACGCAGTTACGTCGTCTGCCGACACGCGCCGCGCACCTTCTCCGTCGCCGAAAACTCCCCGACGAAGAAATCGAACCCTTGTGTAGGTGTGTGTACGTGCGCGCCCTGGGCCGGGAGAGCCTTCCCGGGGGGTGAACATGTGTGTGTGTGTGTGTATGTGTCGTGCGCGCGCCGTGTGCTCGTGCTACTGCTACCGCAGCGTTCAGCCGACGGCGATCGTCGCCACGTGGTCGGCTTCTGCTGCGCGAGAAAATGGCATGGTTATCACCTGGGAAAGTAAACAAACAAATCAATTATTTCACTGTTTCCCAGGTGACCTGACACTGCCAGGTAAGAAAAATAATTTACGAGGGATTCACTCCCTCGCACATATAATAAATGGAAAATACAAAAAAAAGTTTCATACCGATGAAATTAAATTTTCTTAGTTAGTGGCTTATACTTAATAGAGAAATACATATTATTATAGGAATAATAAAAATACGGATGTTTAAAATCACCATAAAAGATACTTTCATTTGTTAAGCATAACAACTATAGAACACTTCCGCGTCTGTATAAAATGCCAACTAGCTAGTAACTGAACTTTAGTATAAGCGCTGGTCAATAAGTAAAATTTTTTCTAGTTTTTACGTGATTATATTTTTAATTGATAAATTTTGACAAACTTGGATTTGAAATCAGAATAAATTCTAAATAAACTACTTATGTTTTTAATGTACCTTGTCATTAAATATTAATTTTTTTTTTTATTTTTTTTATTTTTCAAGGATGAGAACCGATTCCATGAAGACATTTTTGGGATAACACTTCGGACAGCAGAAGTTCACAGCAGGTCAAGAGAAAGTGCACGAATTAAATTAGTGACGAAGCCCTTAAACGACAAACTAAATTTTTAAAACTCAGCTCAGGATTAGCTAAAATGAAAATATTATATTCGTACTAGGTTTTGAGTACTCAAGTCAAACTTTTCGAAAGAAATGCATCAGAACCTTATCTAGTCTCAGTAGCTAAAAATAAAATTTTACAAAAAGTAATATTTCTTTTTTTTTTTTTTTTTTTTTTTTAATGAAATAAGAATAAAATTCACCCCAGAGCTGTATATGAAACGAAAAAGTAATTACAGAGTTTTCAAAATGATCTTTGAAGAAAAGTTTAATTTTACGAAGATTAATTTTTTGTTAATGCAAGTCCATCTTTTCTCTTGAAATTTAGGATCTATTATTATATGGTTTTATTTACTGGAATAGGGTAGCTATGAAATCATTTAGTGAAAGAAATTAAACGATTCATAAAAGACGATACAAAATAAACTTAAATGAAAAAAACACCAAAATTCAAATTGGAAAGGTATTGGGTGGCTGTATCAATACATCTATTTAACAAAAGTTCAATAGTAACTTTAATAATAACTAACGATAAAACATCCATACAAGTACATAGAAAAATACAGAGACTTGCAGAAAACCGATCTAGAGATATATTTTTTAAAACTAATTCTCGAGGTCTACATAACACTAAAAGAGTTCTGCAAGTTTGCTATTTTTTGATTGAATATTTCGAGAAAAATTTTTTTATAGCACTGTGGGTCCTAATATGTTCCCACGCCACGGAATAATCTAAATTAGTATTTACGCAGCTAGCCACTAGCAGAGTTATTCTAGTCAATCCGCTCGTAGCCTAACCTCGCGTCCGCGTCGTTGGCTCGTGGCATAAATAGCCTGTCCTATGCAGCATTATTTAGTGACTTAGAAAAAAATTTCGGGTTCAAAGGCAGTATTATATACTATAGAAACATATAAGATACTTTTATCTTAAATTAGCGATCCTGCAGGACAAATTATTACACTTTCTTCGCTTGGGCGTTTAATTCAAGGCCATGCGTTAGTCATTCATTAAAGCCACTCGTATCGTAATGTACTATTTAACTATTATCTTCACCATTTTTTATCCAGCCTTCTTTTCATAAAATTAATCATGAAAAATGAAGTTTCTAAAAGCACTTCTTAGTGCTTTTTGGACTTAGCAATCTTAGTTTTTAAAAAATCACTCGAATATTCCAAGAATTTGAGTAGCTTGAAACCTAATAAGTACTCAAAAAGCTTGAATAGCTTGATGTCATTCGAGTGATTGGCTTGAACTCTATTAAACTAATTCAAAGATTCGATTTGTCACACCTCTGAATCAGAAAAGGTCCATTTTCATGCACACCATGTTTTCACCATAAAATAATTTAAGGGGGGGACTCAGTGTAAATTAGCATATTTTTAATGATTTTTTTTTTCAACTTAAATTTATTTTACATTAACGAAATTGAACACCAAAGTTTATATACATTTCAAGAATATAAAAAAATTTTTTTTTTTTTTTTCCCAAGATGGCGGTGCAGCGTCGTTTCGCGCGAGAGGTCTTTTTTTTCGGCCCACACTTTCACGCCTTTCCTGTTGATCTGAAACAAAAAAAAAAAAAAAAGAAATGCGTTAAAAACCTTTTTTTCTTTAGTTTGAACCTAAATAGAAAAAAAAAATTTTTTTTTTGACAAAAATATAAGAAAAAGAAAAAAAGTAACCTCTTTTTTTTAACTTATTTGTTTAAAAAAAAGGGGTTTTAAACAATTTTTTTTTCTCGATTTAGGTTCAGACTATTAAAATTATTATAAAGAAAGTTTCTGCCAAGTTGCAACTAAATCGATTGATTTGTTTTGAAATGAGAATGTGGGCCAATTTGAAAAATGCAGTTTCGAGAAAAACGCGATTAAAGTTTTCAAAAGGTGTATTGACTTGTTTTTTTAAACTTACGTTTTAGTCAGCTATTCCTGGACCATACAACATGTCATCTACGGTCAGATCATCATCTTCCAGGTTTAAAAGATGCTCTTTTCGAGCTTTTCGGGCTTCGTGGGTTGATTCAGAGCGGCGCTTACTTTTTTTGCTGTCCCTGCGCTTGTTAATAAACATAGCATACTCGTAGCTGCGCTCTCCAATTTCGATCCCTAAGAGTTGCATAATCCATAAAATAGCTAGGTAACCTTCGTTGAAAATAGCTCCTCCCAAAAATGCTGCAATTTCAACAGTTTCAAACCCAGAATGCAGGTGTTTTGGTGCAAATTTCCAAATAATGGAGTTGAGGCTCTCATTAGCATTCTGGGTGTAACCACCCAAGCAGCGTTGCAGTAGATCGTCTCTGGTTAAATCTTCATAAATTGGAAGAATTATCTATTATACGATAAGAAACGTTGGAATTTTTAGGTATGTCCTCAAAAGATGCACCAACAAACTCTGATTCTGATTTTTCATGTACTTTTTTTCCATCTTCACCGACAAATTGATTCCCATGAAAATCTCGTTTTTTTCCTCTAGTATTATCAACTCTTTTATCTTTAGTTCCTTTATGCTGGGTAGCGTGCACAGACATTTTAAAAAAAATAGTTTCAATTTAAAAATTAGACGATGTTTTTGCCTCAAAATTTTGAACGAAACTAACTGTTGCTCGACTTTGTCCTTCGACGCAAGGCAGCAGCCGTATTTCCCCTCCTTCTTTTCAGTCTAATACCATTCTCGAAAACATAGTTCAAAAGAGAAGCCTCTTCCTTTAAATCTTACCTGACCGAATAAAGAGGTCGAAGGAACAATAGAAATGAGCCCTACTCCCTAAGCCGCTCGAGTCGAGCAGCATCACGTATGCGCTCGACTCGAGCGCTCCGCCTTACCTACCTCTGTAAAATAATTCATAACTTAAAAACTAGTCATGATATTGCTTTAAAATTTTGAAACAGTATTTTTGAGATGTTTTAGAGTAATTTTAAGCAAAAAAAAAAATCGACTTTTTTTTTTTTTTTTACACTGAGTCCCCCCCTTAAAAGCTTAGCCTATTTAAGCACATATGCTTAAAAATAAGCTCTCATCCAAGTTTGGAGCAGCTGATCGTAATTGAATTAGTATGAGCACAGTAAAACAAGTAAATTGAGTCAAGGTAGTTACCACAAAAATTGAGTTTCTTAAAAAATCTCAATAACTTTGCACATAGTTAGTTTTTTGCGTCTTCTACATGTTGGTATTTTTCAAATACCCCCAAGCGGGACTAAATTTTGAGATATTAAGCTCAGAATTTTCAACTTTTTACGCGTGATTCCTATGCTGAGCGCATAAAATCGGTTAAATTTAGAGGTTCTTCTTGGATTGCAAATTCA
Organism: Encarsia formosa; assembly: GCA_038277355.1. NCBI lineage: Eukaryota > Metazoa > Arthropoda > Insecta > Hymenoptera > Aphelinidae > Encarsia > Encarsia formosa. Next base: position 33,847,370 of record CM076187.1, read on the forward strand.
ATTTTCTCAAAATATTTTAAAAAAACAGGTTTTCTTGTAGAGAAATATCTAAGAAATCGTGAGGTACAAAGATAAATATAGCAAGCGATATTAATTTCTGAGATAATGAATCGAAAAGAATGAGAAATGTGTAATTTCACTACGAATTGGCACTGCGCCGGTGGCGGCGGCACGTGGCGTCGAGGTGGGAGCAGCGAGCGTCTATAACTATGTTTTAGGTTACCTATATACATGAGTTGTATATTGACTACTTGAATTGTACAGACACTGTAAAGTTAACTTCCTGAATTTGAAGGGTTGATGTAATATACAACAATTTCTTTTTTCTTTTCAGTTATTTGACAACAAAAAAGAATACTTTATAATATAGTTCATGTCTTAAAATATTGCTTGGAACTCAAACTTCAAGCATTAAAACTTTAATTTCATATAATATGATATCAACTAGGACTGGTAAAAACTAAAAAGTTAAAAGGCACTTCGAGACGAGTGTTATGTGACGAATTTGAATGATTTAAAGATTAAAAGATTCATAATTTAATGCTTAAATATTCTAATTAATATTTACAAATAAAATAATAACGTTTGAAAAGGTCTTGTTTTAGCTATAAGACATTTTGAACCCGTAGTTAAGGGCTAAACCCTGTCTTGTGACGATCCTTTTTGAAAATTTAAATATTTTTAACTGTAACATTAAGAGAAATCCAATCAGAAATCGAAATTTTTTTACGAGGATTATGTGTAAGCTGACAAATTTTTCTGATCTCTGACGAGAGGGATCGAGCATTCCTTTAAGATAAGCAAAAAAAAAAAGTTTTTACCAAATAAGAAATATGGTTTTCATTACGAGGGGCATCTGGAAGTCGGAAAATTATTTTAACTCCTTAATAAAAGGATCAAGCATTCCTTGAGACTATCCTTTTAGATCGGTAAAAGATTTTTTACCGTGAAACTATAGAAAATTGAAAAAGAAATGAAGTTTGTATTCCGTGAGCCAGCTGAAAGTTGGCAAATCATTTTGAATCCTATGGAAAGGGCTATATCATGTCTGGACACGATCCTTTTTAAAAAGTAAAAGATTTATTACCATAAAAATATTGAAAACTAAAGAAGAAATAAAGTTTCCATTACGAGAGCCAGCTGGAAGTCAGCAAATCATTTTAAATACTATGTTAAGGGCTATACCATGTCTTATTCTTTTGAAAAAGGATCGTCGCTATACTTAGGGTTCGAAAAGATTTTTCAACTTCCAGCTGGCCCTCGTAATAAGAACTTTATTTCTATTTCAACTTTCAATATTTTCACGGTAAAATATTTTTTGCCTATCTATGTGGACAGTCCCATGGAATGCTCTATCCCTTCTTTAAGAATTCAAAATAATCTGCTAACTTTCAGCTGGCCTTCGTAGTGAGAACTTCATTTCTAAATCAATTTTCGATAGTTTCACGGTAAAAAATCTTTCATTTTTAAAAAAGAACCGTCGCAAGACACCCCCGTATAACGCCATGTACTCAGCAGCGGTAGACGAGTCAGCTACAGAGCGCTATTCTTAGTATTCCAACAAATAGAACATTCATCTGGATCATTTTCATACATTTCAAATTCATTCATCCAAACAATATTTTCAGTAATAATAACTTAATCGTCAACATAAAAAATTACAGAGTTTTTAAATCGTAACATAAGTAAAATTTCCCCAAAAGTTTCAAACCAACATCTGGCCGATTATTTTAAACCACACAAAGACTCATTCAAATCACATAAAAATTGTCACTGACCTGCATATTTTGACTAAAACCTCGAGCTACCAATCTAGTCTTAAATCATTTTTCAAGTTTATCAGGTTTTATTGTAAATGTTGTAAATAAAGGGATCATGGATCATGAAATAAAGGTTCAGTGTGGTTAAAATAGTTATTAAAGTTTGTTGGATAAAATAGTATCCTTGGCTTCGATAAGCCTTACACCACGTGACCGTACGCGCGAGTACCAGCACGGAAGAAGAAGTAGCTGCACGGAAGAAAACAAACCATCGGTCTTCAGCAGCTTCAGATCACACGCATGCGCACAGCAGTCTTGCACATTACACTCATACCGCGTGTATTCAAATAATAGTATGAATAATGTCGGAATGTTCACATAATTCAACGCCTCCTTGAATTTACGACATTTCGCTTTTATCTTAGTAACTGTTTTTACAATACTAGCTCTTCTGAGCGCGCTTCAAGCGCGCATAGGAAAAAACAATAAGAGTAACCTCAAAATGCACTTTTCGAATATTTTAAAAACTTGTTCACCAATCAGCTCACGAATAAAAATCTTACGCAAGATGGCGATAGCTCTCTTTTATAAAGGGATAATTTTACAAACTCAAATTTTGTTTAATCTAAACTTTAAGTAAATAAATCAGCCAAATTAAACGTAGAATCTATCTTTATAATATCAATCACGCCATTTTCATAATTATCATTAATATAATGATATTGAACTTCAATGTGCTTCGAATTTTTTGTAAAGTTACCGTATTTTGCTATTGCTACCGCACCAGAATTATCTTCATAAATTTTCATTGGTTTTTCTATTCTCAAACTAAACGATTCATTTAACAAATTTTTTAGAAATAAAATTTCAGTTACTGCTTCCGATAAAGCAGTGTATTCAGCAAAAATTGAACATTTTGTCACTACATTCTGTTTTCGCGTTTTTCAATAAATCAAATTTCCAAAAAGTCTCATTACAAAACCGGGTGTGGATTTTCTATCTATATTATCACCAGCAAAATCTGAATCAACCATACAGTCTAATTTTACTCTATTTACATTCTTATCATTATATGTTAATTTTAAATTCTTAGTTTTACACAGATATTTTAAAATTCTTAAAGCATATTTATAATGTGTTTGATATTAACAACTTTGAAATCTACTTAAATAATTAACACTATAAGTAATATCAGATCTAGTGCCTGTGCTAATATATAATAATTCGCCAATTAAATTTCGATATTTTATTCTTTTATCAACTTCTGTCGCTTGATTTAATTTCAAATTACTCTCCATAGGAGTTTCATATAATTTCTTATTCTCAAGATTATATTTTTCAGCCAAACATTCAATATATTTTGTTTGACTCAAAGTCATCAATTTCATATCTTCACTATAATCTACATCAATGCCGATATAACTCTTGATTTTACCCAAATCTTTCATAAAAAATCTTTGCATTAAACTAACTTTAATCTCCCTGATCTTATCAAGATTTTTGCAAACAATCAACAAGTCATCAACAAAAACTAAAATATATATTGGATCTTTGCCTTTGTTATTTACATACAAACAATAGTCATAATTACTTCTTTTAGATCCTAACTTTTCAACAAAAGCATGAAAACATTCGTACCAAGCTCTGGAACTTTCTCGCAAACCGTAAAGAGCTTTTAATAATTTACAAACCTTATTCTTACCAGTTTCATAACCTTAAGGTTCATAAATGTAAATTTCGGATTTTACGTTGCCATTTAAAAATGCTGTCTCAACGTCCATTTGTTCAACAAATAAATTATTCGCGCAACTGTAACTTAATAGAATTTTTAAAGTTTGCATTTTGCCGACAGGTGAATAATCATTTTCTAAATATTCTTTGTGTTGAAAACCTCTAACTACTAGTCTAGCTTCATAAGTTGTAACAGCTAGCACGTTGATTAAATTCGAATTCGGCGCTAACTGTTATGGAACGCAGATGCGGATCGGTAAGTCAGGTGATGACGAGATCTACCGATCAGCATTACTCTAATTTCGGCGCTTGGCGCGATCACACGTGTGTCCGAGAGCAAATATAGAATTTACTTTTTTTGTGTTGTTAGATAACTGTATAGGAGTGTGTAAGATAAAGTTATCAGTGAGAAGTTGTGTAGATTTTCCTGTGATCCAGTTGTCATTGGATCGGAGCGGGGAAGACGAACATCTCACGGAAAGTCAGTGTGCGGCCTTGGAAGGCATTGTCGTCTTGTGTAAAGCCATTTGGGCTAGTGGTAATTATTATAATTATTGTTACATCAAGCGAAGGTGCACCTGCTAGAAAAGTAAGTCCGCGTAGCGGTTAAACATTGTATGTTTGCTTGTGTGATGATTAGAGTCAGAGTGTGTGCGAAGTACAGGAAGTACTTAGATTTTTGTATCGGAGTTAGTCCAAGCCTTTGTTCTTTTGGCGCGCTGCAGCAAGCAGACGTGCGCGAGTGTGTGTGTGTGTCGGTGTGTTGATAGCGACCACAACACAGACGACGAACTTTATTTTTGTAGAATCAATTTTCGTCGACTTAAGATTTAGAGTCATTCGGGTTGGATTGTTTGTAAACAATCAGAACTAATTTGGAATATTATGTAAATTTTTGATTCATTTATTTTTATTGTTAATTAAAATTATTAAAATTTACATTTTATCATTAATTTAATTAACCCGTGTTCCTGCGATCGGTCCACGTAAACTCACGCCACTACCGACGAAGGAGAGCAGCCGCGCCGCGTAATAAAAACATTAGTTCGCGTACGCGTCTTCCCCCCTCTTTTCAGGTATTGAAGAAAAATCGACGGATTGTCGTGTGCACAGAAAGTGCATTTTGTCATCAGGCCGGAGGAGTGCGGACGACGATCGCCGCGGGTTCTCGTGTTCAATCACGATCCTCCGAGGAATTAAATTCCTTAATTCAAGCCCTGTGACAAAGTATCATCATTTTTCTTCTTATAAATCCATTTAACATCAATTATTTTTTTATCTTTAGGTTTGTCAAAAACTATCCATGTTTTGTTTTTATTTAGACTTTCAATTTCAGAGTTCATTGCTTTTTTCCCATTTTTCGATTCGCTGGAGTTTAACGCCTCCTCGAATGTATTCGGTACATTCGCATTTACGTAATGGACATAAACACACAATGTGTTACAGGATTACCGTATCTTTGAATAGGACTTCTTTTCCTACTCGATCTTTTAGGAATAGTCAAATTTTCATTAATCATTTCATCCATATTCTCAACATTATCACGCTCGCTTGGAATATTTTCATCCGATTCATACTCATCATCATCATTATCTCTCTTTTAGAATCATCCTCATTCTCTGACCTTAAATTAATACAATTTTCTTCATTAACATTTTCAGTCTCATTCATATTTATTTTTTTCATGCAAATTAATTTTCTCTTTTTCATTCTCGATTACTTTAACGTGTCTGGCATTAATTACTTTGTTGTTTAACAAAACTCTATAGCTATCATTATTATAGCCTACTAAAATACCTAGTTTAGCTTTGTCATTCCATTTACCTTTCCTTAAAACTTCAGAGATTCTCACAAAAACTTTACTGCCATAAAGCTTTTAATGTTTCACACTAGGCTTTTTTCCAAAAAATATTTCGAAAGTAGTTTTATTCTCCCGAGTATTAGCAATCGTACGATTTTTTAAATACGAGACTGTTTTTATAAATTCAGGCCAATACTTGATATCGATTCCCGCTTCCCGGGCTAAACAACGACCAATGTCCATTGCGGATCTGTTGTTTCGTTCTGCTACATCGTTTAATTCGTGTACGTAGCTTGGGCATGGTGACAACTCAATGCCTTTATATTTAACAAAATTATAAATCTCGTGATTTAAATATTCTTTCCTGTTATCACAACTTAATTTCTTTACTTTTTTACTGAAAAGATTCTCGACTAAATTCACATATTCTACGAAACCACCTGCTGTTTCATTTTTACTCTTAATGCAATAAATTCTCGTACATTTACTTTAATCATCTATAAAAGTCAAAAAATATTTTTCCCCACAATAACCAGTAGTTTTATGTGGACCATTTAAATCGGTATCGATTAATTCCGAAATCTCTGACGATTCAGTTCTCTCATTATCAAATGGTACATTTGCCATTTTACTCTGTATACAGTTCGCGCATTTTAAAATATCATTTTCCAACTTATCTGGCAATTCTTCAAGCAGTTTATCTTTAACTTATTTACTTAAATATTGAAAATTTACATGGCCTTAAGCCCTATGTCATTTTTTTTTATCTGTCAATTTCAAAGTATTTGCATGAATATTTTCATCTTTATTTTTACTAACAAAACTATCCAAAACGTATAAATTATCAATTTTATTTGCAATAGCTATCAATTTTCTATCATTGTTGTAAATTTTGGCATTTTCATTCTTAATCACAACAGTGCTAGACTCACTTACTCTAGAAATACTAAAAATATTTTTTCTTATTCCATCAACAAAATAAACATTCTTTAAATCAACATGAACTATGCTATCATAATTTTTAAAAAATATTTTAATTTTTCCTAACTTAGTCACTTTTATAATTTTGCCATCTGGCAACTTAACATTAATTGGATTTTTTAATTTCATCGTGTACATCAAGAGTTTTCAGTCTATCTCTTAAAAGTTTTATTTTTATTTTATCTCTTACAACAAGAGTTTTTAATTTTCTCACCTTTTACAATAAAAGACTTTAGTCCAGTACCGTTACTTATTAAAATGTGAAAAAGTTGTGAAAATTATATCCGACTAACTATCTATGGGAAATTGTAGTATATATGGAGTTAATTGCAGGAAAAAGTTTGTCTCAAGTTGGGGTTGGAAAAAACGAAGGGGGTGGATTTTTAGGGGTGTTAAACTGTTTTTAAAGTTTTTTGGAAAACTACGCGTCCAATCAAAAAAATGTAAGTGTAAAAGTTGTAGATAATCAAAAAATCCACAGCTTTTGTCACGATAAATTTTTAACATAACCTCAAGATTTTCAAAATAAATGGAAAAAAGTGTTTCTTTCGGTTTTTTATTTTTAATTTCCAAAAATTATTAAAATTTAATAATATTTGACATGAATGTTGAACTGGATTATTTAAACTGTAACAGCTAGTGCGGTGATTAAATTCAATGTGTAGGTAGTTAGGTAACCAAAACAAAGGTTATTGGTTAGTGTGAGTGATCGCAGGTGTGCGCTGACCGGCGAAGGGTTCAAGGTCGGTCGGCAGAGTGAATATTAAGATAAAAACAACGGCGATGAGCTTGCTGCTGCTATAGTTTATAGCATAGCAAGTTGGAATTTTTTTTTTCCTGTTCATTGCTCGGTGGAGTGTGGGTGCTTGCTGGATTTTAGTTAAAATCGTTGATTTATTTTTTTTCTTTACTCCGACGCGGATATTTCGAGCTGCGTTTTTTCGATTTTGACTTGTTTTTTTTGCGAGCATGTACTCCACCAAGCAGAACCTATACGTGACAGTAGTGAAAGTAGAGCGCTGAATAATATTAATTTATTGTATGATTATTGTGAAATATTATTTTGCGTACAGGCTGTTATCGACTAACATTTGTTAACAACTGTGATTTATATTTCTGAGTTGAAAAATCGGGTTTTAACACTTGTAGTTGATTCTATATTGGCTTCAATGGGTAATTCGTTTTTTTTAGCCAATCGGGAGTTTTTGTCAAAACCAAGCGTGGTTGATGGACCTTTCGGTCATTTTGGATTATTGCTGTTGAGATCAGTGGATCGGTTTTGTTTTTTTTTTTCTTACATAACACAGAAATATAATTTGAATTTTGTCCTCTATTTCAGGATTGCGAGATATATATTTTGTGTAAAATATTAATAAATTAGAGTGTGTTGAAACTGTCACGTAGGGTACTGTTTTTTTTTGTAAGCTAGGTGACATCGGATGCAGTTATGATGCAGGAATTTACAAAGGAAGACTTGATCTTTTCGTGGATCATGGCCGAAGGGGCAAATGTCGTGTCAGAGGCTTTGAATGAGCTTGAGCTCAAGCCTGAAGGTACGCTGATCGATAAAAGCGGTAGGCTGCTGAAATGGCTGTTAGGCAATTATTCAGTGGAAGACTTTCTCGCAGGTTTTAAGTCAAGGAAAACCTGGAAGATTTTTAAGGTTAGGAGTCATGGTTGACGGGCTTGGTGATTGTAAGCCCAACGACTTGATTAACCAGACAGTCAATAATTACAATATCTGGCTGGAAGTTTGGATCGCAAGACTGGAGCAAGAACCGTCGGAAGAGGAAAATCAACCACCGAGGGATGCGTCCGAAAATCCTGACATTCGCAAGTGTAAGGTAGCGTGCGATCGGGTTTTATGGGAATTGATGTAATCCCTACTTAAATTGGCTGCGTTCTTGGGATTATCGAGGTAACGAATCCCGGATACGTCACCTCTGGGAGGGAACTGTAACAGCTAGCGCGGTAATTAAATTCAAATTTGGCGCTAACTGTTATGTAACGCAGATGCAGATAGGTAGGTCAGGTGATGACGAGATCTACCGATCAGCATTACTCTAATTTTGACGCTTGGCGTGATCACACGTGTGTCAGAGAGCGAATATACTTATTTACTTTTTTTGTGTTGTTAGATAACTTTATCGAGGTTGTGTTAGATAAAGTTATCAGTGAGAAGTTGTGTGGATTTTCCTGTGATCCAGATGTCATTGGGTCGGAGCGGGGAAGGTGAACATCTCACGGAAAGTCAGCGTGCGGCCTTGGAAGGCATTGTCGTCTTGTGTGAAGCCATCCGGGCTGGTAGTAATTATCATTATTATTGTTTAATCAATCGAAGGTGCACCTGCTAGAAAGTAAGTCCGCATAGCAGTTGATCATTGTATATTGACTCGTGAATGATTAGAGTCAGAGTATGAATGTATGTTTCACGGAAGTACTCAAGTACTTGATCGAATCTTCGCTTTTGTGATTTTGGCACGCTGCAGCTAGCAGCCGACTGCGAGAGCGAGTGTGTGTGTGCATCGGTGTGTTCGAGTCTGCCGCGACACTGACGCCGAACTTTGTTATTGTGAAAGCAATTTTCCTTTCGACAATTTAAGACTGCGAGTCATTTAAGTTTACTTGCTAGTAAACATTCGGGTGATATTAATTTAGACTGTTTTGTAACTTTTTCTATTTTTATTGTTGATTAAAATTATTAAAATTTACGTCTGATTATTCCATTAATTAACCCGTGTTCCTGCGACCGGTCCACGTTAACTCACGCCACTTCCAACGAAGGAGAGCAGCCACGCCGCGTAATAATAACATTAGTTCGCGTACGCGTCTTCCCCCCAATTTTCAGGATTGAAGAAAAATCGACGGATTGTCTTGCGCACAGAAAGTGCATTTTGTCAGCCGGTCAGAGGAGTGCGGACGACGATCACCGCGGGTTCTTGTGATTAATCGCAATCCTCCGAGGAATTAAATTCCTTAATTCGAGCCTTGTGACATTTGGCGCCGAACGTGGGGCAGAGTGTGTTCGAGGTCTCCCAAGTGATGGCTTGGCCGCACGTCAAAAGCGTCAAAATTAGAGTAATGCTGATCGGTAGATCTCGTCATCACCTGACTTACCGATCTGCATCTGCGTTCCATAACAGTTAGCGCCAAATTCGAATTTAATTACCGCTCTAGCTGTTACAGTCTCCTCCCAGAGGTGACTTATCCGGGATTCGTCGTAACCTCGATAATCCCAAGAACGCAGCCAATTTAAGTAGGGATTACATCAATTCCCATAAAACCCAATCGCACGCTACCTGACACTTGCGAGTGTCAGGATTTTCGGACGCATCCCTCGGTGGTTGATTTTCCTCTTCCGACGGTTCTTGCTCCAGTCTTGCGATCCAAACTTCCAGCCAGATATTGTAATTATTGACTGTCTGGTTAATCAAGTCGTTGGGCTTACAATCACCAAGCCCGTCATCCATGACTCCTAACCTTAAAAATCTTCCAGGTTTTCCTTGACTTAAAACCTCATTCCATCTCCAGCCGTCCCGCTTTCTGACAAGATAGCTTATGGCTGGATCAGACAGATTTTCTTCCAGCAAACACTTGTCGGCCTGACCGATTAACCTTGACTTCGTTAATTCGGTTAAAACCACAGCTGTATCTTTGAGGTTAAATTTCTTAATAACCCACAATTGAATTTTCCAGATACCTGCTGCCATCTTATGTTTACTAGTTTGTTCAGTCTTTATCTGACCGACTGGAAAAGCTCGGATGCCATCTCCAAGTGATGACTCGGCCATAACTTTGACGGAGTAGAGTTTATAACTTTCTACTCCGCCAGTTGCTCGTTTTCCGGCCGTTCAGGACAACTAAACCTTATGTGCCCTCTTGGCCCGCATTTCCAGCATTTAACTGGAGTACCTTTGGCAGGACTTCTCTTACTTCCATCACTCTTGCTCGATCCTGGAGATGAGCTTCTAACCTCTCCGTCATCCGTCGACTAACGTCTTGCTTTGGTTCTTCTGGCCTTGTATGAAACTTGGTGCCTTGGATCCTTTGGCTTTCCAAACGACATACAATTAGTCTCGAGATTGTTAAGCACAGTCTCGAGATGGCTAATAACCGAAGTCTCGGCAGACCTGCCTTCTACAGCCGTTGCGGCTATGTTAACTCTTAGTATTCTATCAGCTCTATCATCTCTATAAGCCAGATTAGGCCATACTGACGTAGACGGTGATGGAGGTGGCTTTTACACCAATTCTATATTGGTAATTCTTTTGACCTCAACCGCTTGGCTTAATAAGCCTTCAATTGACTTAACCTCTTCATGCCTGATCTGTCTACGCAATCGAGGCAACATGTTCGTCAACATAAAGTCAATCTGTTCTTTCTCAGTCGGTACCGGTCTAATTTTCAGCAAATACGACTGCAAGGAAGTCATGAAATTCCGCACTGACTCATGTTCACCCTGAGTCCGGGTAGTCGCTTCCATCCTTGCGGTCTGCTGGTAGTCTCCGATTCCGTACCACTCACGGGCTTCCTGTTAAAATGCCTCCCATGAGTTGATCGTGTCCCGCACGTTACGGAACCATGTGGCCGTCACACCGGTCAATATCATTGGTAATGCATCCAACAACTGAGAATCGGTCAAATCAGCGAGTTTATTGTATTCCTCTACCTGCAATAAAAATTGTTCAATACTAGATTCACTATCTAATATTCCATCTTCGAACAATAATGCCGTCGTCGATTGGCTTCATCGGGTTACCTTGAGCCTGGATTGACTTCTGAGTGGCTAAATCAGCCGTCTGCCCATGGCTTCTCAATTGTTCGAGCTCGGCCTGCAAGGCCTTAATCTGTTCTTCAAGTTTTTGTTCTCTGCCCTGCCTCACAGCTAGAGGACTCGAACTATTCCTCGCATCCCGCACTGTCGTCTCACAAAAATTGACCCTAGTGTGCGATACATGACCATCGGTCGAAATACTGCAGTCATTCAACGAGTTCTGCATTTCCGGTCTTATTGTCGAGGAAACCGGGCCTCCCGGTCCCCGGATGCGATCTGGCAGGTGGTACCTATCAGTCTACACCACTGCCAATCTTGCCCTGGTGTCCTCACTTGACCTTTTCAACGCCTTAAGCTCTTCCGCCACCGATGTTATGGCTTGGAGCACCTCGGCGTTAATGTCGTCCTCCCGGTACGGTTGTCCATGCTCCGCCAAGTTCCCCCGTCCCGGGTTTCGATCATGCACCTGAATGCTCGAGTATTCCTCCTGGAGTCTCGAAGCCGCCTTTTGGACTATTTCTTCGTCCATGAGGACAACAAAGGGGTGTGTGCCGCTTGTGGTGTAGTTTGGATTGATTATTGTCGATCCAGACTTCTCCCACATTGTCGTCGCTATAAAAGTGGCTCTTAGACTTTCGCGCTTAACTTTAACCTCATCCGCATCCTCAGACTCGGTGGCGAGAAAGTGTTCCACTGAATAATTGCCTAGCAGCCATTTCAGCAGCCTACAGCTTTTATCGATCAGCGTACCTTCAGGCTTGAGCTTAAGCTCATTCAAAGCCTCTGACAAGACATCTGCCCCTTCGGCCATGATTCACGAAAAGATCAAGTCTTCCTTTGTAAGTTCCTGCATCACAACTGCGTCCGATGTCACCTAGCTTACAAAAAAAAACAGAACCCTACGTGACAGTTTCAACACACTCTAATTTATTAATATTTTATACAAAATATATATCTCGCAATCCTGAAATAGACGACAAAATTCCAATTATATTTCTGAGTTATGTAAGAAAACAAAAAAAACAAAACAGATCCACTGATCTCAACAGCAATAATTCGAAATGACCGAAAGGTCCACCAACCACGCTTGGTTTTAACAAAAACTCCCGATTGGATAAAAAAACGAATCACTCGTTGAAGCCACTACAGAATCAAAATAAAAAAATAAAAAAATCAATCGTTTTAACCCTTGTCAAAACCCGATTTTTCCACTCAGAAATATAAGTTACAGTTGTTACCGATCCTTAGTCGATAACAGCCTGCGAAAAAAATAATATTTCACAATAATAATACAATAACTTAATCTTCTAGCGCTCAACTCTCGCTACTGCCACGTATAGGTTCTGCTTTCACGCTCTGACTCTAATCATTCACGAGTAAACATACAATGATCAACTGCTACGCGGACTTACTTTCTAGCAGGTGCATCGTCGTTTGATTTAACAATAATAATGATAATTACTACCAGCCCGGATTGCTTCACACAAGACGACAATGCCTTCCAAGGCCGCACGCTGACTTTCCGTGAGATGTTCGCCTTCCCCGCTCCGATCCAATGACATCTGGATCACAAGAAAATCTACACAACTTCTCACTGCTAACTTTATCTAACACAACCTCGATAAAGTTATCTAACAACACAAAAAAAGTAAATAAGTATATTCGCTCTCTGACACACGTGTCATCACGCCAAACGTCAAAATTAGAGTAATGCTGATCGGTAGATCTAGTCATCACCTGAATTACCTATCTGCATCTGCGTTCCATAACAGTTAGCGCCAAATTCGAATTTAATTACCGCGCTAGCTGTTACAAAACAAGCCATATTTTTTTTGTAATAAAATATTAAGTCATTTGCGAGAAATTTGCTAATTAAGTAAAAAAGTTATCATTTTCAAATACACGCCAATGTATAAATAATGTGTTTAGAAAATTCTGGTTGTGCTCATTTTTTTGTTGTTGAATCGTACATTTTTCAAAAGTAAAAAAAAAAATATCGGTATTACTGGAGGAAAATATTGAAAAAAATTGAAAAAACCTTAAAAATCAATTTTTTTTAATAATAGTATATTACACACCGGGCGCTGGAAAAGTATTAGCTAGCCTTAGCAAACCCAAATTGACGCCCGAGCCGAAGGCGAGCTCAAGTGTATATTTAATGTTCGGTATAGTTGACTCTTATTCATCTACGTAACATGCATACAATCATGCCCTGTTTGTAAACATTAAATAAGTATTACAAATCAAAACAACAAACGTCTATTTTTCATGAATTTAATACTATTAGTCTTGAATTGAGTGTACAATTTATAAAAAATAGTAAAACAAAGTTTTTTTTTACTATAAATGATATTCTTAAGAAACATAAAAAAAAAAAATAATAAAATAAACGTTCACGATAATCTAATAACCGTGTACAATTGTAATTATTATTATTTCAGTGAAATAAATGAGGTAAAAAAAAGTGAATAAGGTATTTGAAATTTTTTTTTTATTATTTATTAGAATGTATGCCAGTAATTTAAGTACACAAATACATTTATACAATAACAAAAAAAATGATATTTGCTTAAGAATAGTTGTTTCTCTTTTTCTTCAAGGAAGGTGAATACGTATTTTCACGTTGATCAGTGATTTCTTCCAGTCTCGCAACTGCAGCAAATTTTGTTAAGAAGATCATCTGGAATTAATTTGTCCACAGTGAACTTCAGAACCAAATGATTATCTGCGTCATACTTCCAGTCTCATTGAGTTGCATCTTTAGTAACACCATGGCACTTCTGAATTTGGTGATAAACTCGATAACTGTGCTGAGCAGCAGCCCCTTCTGTAAGGGGTAGATTTTCTAATTTAATTCCAGATCTAAAAGTTTTTGTCTTGTAATTAGGAAATCGAAGTTCATAATCACCACAAAGACCTTGATCTTTGTGAAGGTAGGCTCGGTTCTACACGGAGAGAAAAATGACTCAGCTGCCACGAGAACTAAACGAAAAACGATAGTAATAAGATCCCATCTGCTTCTAATATTTGAAAAATTTCGACGCGCAAACTAACATTTAAGGGGGTACATATAGCTAAAATTTTTCAAAAAATCAATTTTCAGTTTTTTGTGTTTTTTGATGTACTCTTACACCAGCTTTCAAATGCCGCAAACCGCGTTTCTTGATTCGTTAAGGAAAAAAAGTTACAGTTAATTTAATAAAGACATTCAATTTATTAAATTAACGTTGAAATGGCTTTTTTTGAAATTCAAGAATTTCAAGTACGTTCTAGTAGCAAAAATACTTTCTACGATACTATCGGTACAAATGCTTTTTCGATGTATTTTTTCCTTTTTTAATTTTCGCAATGTAGGTATAATTTTTTTTTATCCACGAACAGAACTGTAAGTATTTATATCGTTTTCGTCTAATAAAAGCGATGAAAAAACAGAAAATTTTTTTATCTGTGATTAGATTTTTTCCGTGACACAATATCTTAATAATGAAAATTAAGAATGACAGATTAACTTTCATTTCAAGTCTAATGCTAAATACAATTTATTAAGTTAGAATCGATCTATGACATAATATATGACATGTATTACCTCTACGAGTCTACTTTAGTATATTACACCAATTAGTATCGAATATCGATCTATCGATATCAAATTAAGTATTTCTGCAGGGTTAAAAGTTCACGCCGACTTTTTTGTTCTTTGAGTCATCTTTCTAGTGAAATTCTACTTCACTAGGTTTTGTTTTTGTTATTATTTCAATCTGAAGTGAATAAGCTAGTTTTATTCAAAAAAAAAAGTTTAAGAATAAATGAGCAATTCTTACCAGGTAAACTAATGAAGTTTTTTAATTGTTAAAAAAAATGTGTTTATGTACAAATGTGAAGTGAAAAAATAATTCTGTGATTTAAAAGTAAAGATAATTTTTAGATAATTGCATGTGAAGACTCCGCTGACTCAAAGTCTTAACTTGGTCTTGGTGCCTAATAGTGTGTGATCTGTGTTTTTGATAAAAAAGCTAATTGGGTCACTTTAGGAGCGGGAGAAAAAAAATAAAGTATCTGGCTATGTGCAATAGTATATTGCAATGCTAGAGCAGAAAGTTGAATTTTGCTGCATCGCACGATATGTGCCCGAGGCGAAGCCGAGGGCATTTTATCGCGCGGTGGAGCAGTATTCAACTTTCTGCTCGTACGTTGCATACTATTTTTCTCCATTTGAGGTCGAAAGTACGTTTACTAATTAAATAAACAATCTACCAAAGCTTCAGCTGATCATGCTGGCCGTGGCCATGTTTTTACTTTCTGCATCCCTCTGACGGTCACTCACGAGAAGCATATTTGTTTGCTGGCTGCAGCCCGCCTTCGCGACCCGAGCGAAGCGAGCCGGCTGCAGCCAGCAAAACAAAAACAAAACAAATTATGACTCTCACGCATTACCTTCAAGAATTAAGTTAAACTGATTAATTTAAAATTGTCTAACAATTTAGAGCCGTAAAAACATAACAAAGTCCCACCATCAAAAAATCAAAACAAATAAGCCAGCACATAAGTCACAACATTAACATCAACATTATCCCACACATACAGATCCTTCGTAAAAATGCCTTGCTCGCCACTGGCCGAGATTGTATTCTGATGATTTGTTGCATATCAATTTATTTGTTGTCCGAGTCATGGGAATTAAAAATCAAAATATGATCGGCATGCGCAGCATCAGCATCAGCACCATCACAAACGCGAGCACACACATCGTCCGCAAACACACATTCCTATTAAAGTTATTAGAGTTGGAAATTGCGCGAAAATCCACTCAACTGTAGTCAAAAGTGAGCCACCCTTACCTTAATGACTCACTTTTTACATGAATTCAAGTAAATTTGAGCTAACCTCACTTCTACAGTTTTAGTGAATTACTCGTCACAAACTGCCATGGATAAGATCTACTAGCCAAATATCTTATTTTGATGGCATCTCACAATATAAATTTTGCATAAAATTTACAACTATACAAAAATTTCGGAAAAAATGGTGGGGCAGACGCTACCAGGGTACAGTACAGCTGATGCACTCGGCGGCTGGCGTTGCCGATGCAACCTATGAAATTTACCAGTGCAGAAAGAATTGTGTCGGTATAGTAGATCGCATCAATGCAGCAAAGTCGAACTTTTGACTGCGAAATCGATGCACAGCTGACGTACTTTCGACCATCAGATGGAGAAAAAGAGTATTTACATCTAGCAAGAGTCCTGTGACAAGATATTTTCAAGATATAAATGTTTATGTGTTGGTGTGTTACATTTTATTCATCAAAATCTGTTCAGAACTTTAAAAGCCATTTTCTCAAATATGTGATTTTTGAGAAAATGAGGGCATTGCTCGTAAAGCCAAAATTTTTCCAGACAGCGGATGGACCCAGGACTTTGCACACTTGTTGTACATGTGAACCCTTATGAGCACAACCTCAGGCAACCAAATCTAAGCATTATTAAGCTGATGGCACACCATAAATTGACTAAAATGATAAAAACTATCAAAATTTTAACCACACTAAGCAATTTTAGAGTATGCAAGTAGCTTAATAGAGCTTGGATTTGGTTGCCTGAGGTTCCGCTCATGAGGGTTCACATGTACAACAACTATGCCAAGTCCTGGGTCCATCCGCTTTAAGGAAAAATTTTGAATTTACGAGCAATGAACTTTCATAGCCTACATAAGCTGAATTTTATAACACTTATGAAAACACTTATTTTAATTTTCTAAATGTAAAAAACTATGTAAAAATGTGTGTATATTATGGGGAAAAAATATATTTTTAAATAAATCGTTTTTAAAAAACTTACAAAAATTTTTCAGGTTTTTTTTTTAGGTATATGTACCCCCTTAATGACAAACAAGGCATGATTATGTGTATATTACGTAGATGAATAAGAGTGAACTATACCAATTATTAAATATAAACTTGAGCTCATAATTTTTATAAAAAATAAAAAGTTTATAACAAATAAAAAAAATTTTATTTAAAAAAAACGATTTTTTAAGTTTTTTCAATTTTTTTCAACATTTTCCTCCAGTCATACCATTTTTTTTTTTTCTTTAAAAAAATGTACGATTCAATAAAAAAAATGAGCTCAACCAGAATTTTCTAAAGACATTATTTATGCATTGGCGTGCATTTGAAAATGATAACTTTTTTTACTTAATTGGCAAATTTCTCGGAAAAGAGTTGATATTTTATTACAAAAAAAAATATGGCTTCAAGTTCAACATTTCTGCCAAATATTATTACATTTTAATAATTTTTGTGTAAATTGAAAATCAAGAACTAAAAAAAAAAACTTTTTTGCATTTATCTTAAAAATTTTGAGGTTATGTTAAAAATTTATCGGAACAAAAGTTGTAGAATTTTTGATAATCTACAACTTTAATGATTACGTTTTTTTGATAGGACGCGTAGTTATCGCAAAAAACGTTAAAAACCATTTGTACCCCCAAAAATCCAACCCCCTTCATTTTCTCCAATCCTAACTTGAGACAAACTTTTTCATGCAATTAACTCCATATATACTACAATTTCCCATAGATAATTAGTCGGATAATTAGTCGGATATAATTTTTGTCGTAGGCAAATAATAACGGTACTGGACTATTATTTTTTATCGCTTACAACAAGAGTTTTGTATTTTCTTCATCTCTTACGACAAGAGTTTTTATTTTCTTTATCTCTTACAAGAATCTTTGTTCTTTCATCTTTTACAACAAGAGTTTTTTTTATTTTTTTTCTTTTTCCCATCTTTTAAAATAAGAGTTTGCCATTTGCCGTTAGCCGCCAACCTGCCCTTGATGTTTTTGCACCACTCTGTAGAGTCAGATACAAGAAGGGACGCATCCCTGGTTCACTCACTGCCACAGGTCCCTCATAAAAGAGAGAGACCGACTCTACAGACGATACAAATGCTCAAAACTGGAGACAGAACTCTACGAATACAGACTTGCTCGTGACTTTGCACACAAACAGATTGAGACAGCTAGACTCGATTTTAACTGGCATCGGCCCCGAAACTTGACTGACCCTTGGCAGATTTGAAAGGAGCTCAAGTACTTGAGAATTTCCCCCAAACCTGATACGAATCTTGCTGGTTTCACTGTGGAGGAGCTCAATACCCACTTTGCCTCTGTGTCATTTGATGCTGCGGCTTCTGCCCTCTCTGAGTACCACTTCCGTGGACATAGCATGTTTTTATCCCGCATATTTACACCGGTTGATCCCCTAACTTTTTTTTGCGTGCACTGAATCAAAATTTTGTCAAGTTACATTAGCCTAAAATAATTAATAATAATAATAATAATCATAAAAATAATCAAAAACGCAATAGCTTGAGAAAAAGAGATTTCCATTAGGGAGGTTGATGTTTAGATTGTTAACTTAAAAGTTATCACGGGAGCGATAAAATGTCAAAGGGGGAAAGTGTCACATACTTATGCGACTCTTTGAACTATTATTTATTTATAACTAATGAATAAAGGGGATCGAGAAGCATAGTAAGGTGAAGAGCCCCTGGTCGATACTTGATGCGAGCCTGCGTGAGAAACTTTTGATTTTGATAAAAGCCGCCTCCTCACGCCACGTGTCCACCCCCTGGAATCAATTGTGGGTGAACCTGCGCATATTTTCGGCAACCTCGACCGGTATATAAAGTGCTCACAGGGAGCAGTCTCGGGAGCAGTAGCGGGATCAGTGTCATCAGTATCATTGTCATCGCACAGGCGCCCTTTGCTCTTTGCTCTTCGCTATTTCCTTGAGTTCTAACTTGGGCGTTTTCTTTAGCTCGAGGAAGCTCACTCCGCGTTATCTTTGTAGCAGTGCTTAAGATTCGGTGTTTTCTACTTATAAAATGTTCTCAGTGTAAATCTTGAGTTCTAACTTGGGCGTTTTCTTTAGCTCGAGGAAGCTCACTCCGCGTTATCTTTGTAGCAGTGCTTAAGATTCGGTGTTTTCTACTTATAAAATGTTCTCAGTGTAAATCTTGAGTTATTCTTTAACTATCCTTCCTGTTGAAGTTTAAGTTATTATTTTAAATTATCTTCATTACCGCAGTTTGATCAAACAGGTTACCAGTAACATCGTAAGTACATCTTACTAGCTTAAGGCCTGTCAACAGTAAAGGTAATTCGCAAGACCACGCGCTAAAGAAATGGGTCCGTCGAAAATCAAAATGGTATTATTGACATAGAAAATGCCTTTTTTTAATGAATGAATTAGGCAGATACTTAAAATTAAATTGGGTAAAACTTTTTAAATAGAAATAAGAGGTTCGATTTCTTGAATGTTGAAAATAGTATCAAGGGAAATCATATTTTAATTATTTAAAAAAACATTTATTCAGATCATTTGTCATGTATCGATCTCCATAACAATCCCACGTTCCCAAGTTGCAACAGACTTACTTAGAATCCGCCTAAAAGAAGTTAGGGAAGGGGCCACGTTTTTTGCAACTAAGCAATTTATTAGCTGACACCTCCGCTCTGCTGGAATAGGTGGAGTGAAGTAGCTTCCTTCCGCTGCTTAGCTGCGCTCCCAAACTCACTCTCGTCCCCGACACTCGAGTGGTTTGATCGCGAGCTAGTTAAGTGATCTAAGGCCACGTACAACACACCTGGAATAGTAGAGCCGGAGCAGGAAAGAATCCGTTAGTGTAATATCGCCTTCGCCACCATCGTAGGATAAGGACTCGGAAGACCTAGAGAACCTTCTGCAGAGTCGAACCACCCGGACACTCCGGTAATTTGTAAGGTATTTTTATTGTAATCTTTAACTCTATCGGAGGACATTAAACTTATCATTAAATTGTAAACTTTCAATTCTTGAATTCCTAATAAATAATACTTCTGAAATCATTCAATTATTTATTCACCCATTAAGAGTCAAATAACAAGGAGTACGTAAGTAATAAATAAGTAATAATAAACTACGTAAGTAGTTGTTCCAAGAAGACGAAGATCTCATTCCTTAAAAATAATCACCTCAAGGATATATAAATCCATGACATAAATGGCATCCCTTGTAGGGATCTTAAACCTTGTTATCTGACTATCTTGATTGGTTCTCTTTTTCAAAAATAAGTTCAAAATAAATTCAAAAATATCTGAACAAAAATTAATTAATGATTTTCCCTTTCAAAATTTATAATACTAAAAATTAATGTAAGAATGAAAAAAAAAAAATGAAAAGAGCTTTTATTATCTGATACAGGTCACTTTTGACGAATGGTTGAAAGAAAGATTCTTTTTCAAGACAAATTGTGACACCTTTTTTTTGCCGACCTCGACAATCCGGCTAATTTAACTACACACTTATTTAACACAAACGCTTTCAGAATCGGAACTGCTCATCGCGATAAATTTGACCCGCTTATAGTGCATACATTTCACATTTTATCATCCGGAATTTTGCGAATTATCGCAACATTAGATTTTTTTTTCTTCTTCCAGTGTAAAATTTTTACTTTTATTCAACAACGTTATTCTTTAATTTTGAATTCAATATGGCTAATCTCGCAAATCTTTCTTTCGACGAGATTGAAGCCCTTGTAGACAAAGACCAAAAGAAGGTGGCTGAGTTACATCACGCCCGCCGGATGGCCGAAAATATGTCTAATGGCAGCTACATTAAACAAGTCACGAACTGCGTTCGCAAACGTTCAAGCATCAGCATTGATGCAAAGCGCTCTTGCTGCAATCCCTTTCTACACGGGATCTATACCCCTACGTCCATGGTTGCAAGATGTTGAAAGTTACAACCAACGAATTAGAGACGCAACCCTGAAAGAACTTTTTCTTCAAGGAGTTATTTCTCTCTTGACCGGCAAGGCTAAAACAAGTCTTGACGAAAAAGTTTTTGATACTTTAGACCAGCTCCGGAAACATCTTCAGGACCATTTTTCTCGAAAACGATCCCTATCTCATTACCTTAAATTTATTTCAGACTCTTATATGAGACAGAACGAATCTGTTTTAAATTTTCACGATAGACTCTCGGCTATAGTCCACGCTGCCCCGAAACAAAAAAACGAGGGAGTAGATGACAATGACATCAAGAGACATAATAAGTCCCTTTTCAAAGACCTTGTTACTGAATATTTCATTCGCGGATTACCTTCTGTTATCCGTAATCAAATGTCTAACCATAATCCTGTTAATTTTTCCGAAGCCTTAAACGCAGCTCTGAACGCGGAGGAATGGGTTAACATCGGAGCACCTAACCGAGCTGATGTAGAGTATTCCTCCACCCAAAAGCCGCCTCTGCGATAGCGATCTCCTAGCCCTTATGGACGACCTAGGACACCCAAAAAAGAATCATCTCACGACCGCCATAATGTTAAATGATTTTAACGACCCTCAAGACTTTGATAGAAACATCTCATATTCTTATGACCGGAACGATATTAAAATGCCAACAACAATGACCTACACAGCAGAAGGTAAACTGGATGCTCACCCTTCTCTGCGTTATGAGAAACCTTCAAGTATCCTGAAAAACCCAGAAAGACAGAGCCGATCAATCCGGGTCATCAGATCGCTACTCCCGCCATAGGTCTGAGAGCCCTAGAGGTCGATACCCTAATAGGTCGACAAGCCCCTTTTCCTCTCGATTCCCTTATCCAAATTTTCACCCTTATATGCCCTATTATCCTCCTATGTCCAACTACTACCTTCCAGCGCCTATGCCCCCTTTTCACTCGCCCTATCCTAATTCCGCAATACCAACTTACTTCCCTAACAACTATTATAAAAAGCAGCCTGGTAGACCCGGATCCTCAGGTCCTTACACCCCTACTCCACGAGCCCCGACTCCAACGAATATTCCCACAAATATCTCCCCTAGCAAGAATTTAAACTGAAAACAAGCTCGTCTGGACGGCGCACCTGCGAGCTTCCCACGCTCTCAGAGGCCCGAGCACCGATCGGTGAAAACATTCAAAATGCAGGAGGACGGAAAGTCTGGAACGAGAAAACCGCACCAACCATAAAAATTAAAAATTACCTTTTCAAAAAGGGCGTCATAACATGCTCCGCCGCACAAACCAATCAAGTGAATGTCATCAAAGCTTCTGTTTTTAAAGACTCGGTTTTCTACTATCCTCACCCTCCCATTACAATCCAGGGAGAAAATAATAGTCAAGTTGACGCTCATGGTAAAATTACAATTCGTATTTGTAAACAAAAACTTATATTCCATCTAATTCACAACGATGCCCCCTTTTTACAAGATGGTGTGATCAGCAAAAGAACTTTGAAGAAAATCCGGAGACTCAAGCAAGCCGGAAAGATGAAAAATCTCCCTGATTCTCTTCTTGAAGGCCTATCCTCAGACTCAGATTTCTCTGAATCAGAACCCTCTGGTTCAGAAACTTTTTCCGGAAATTCAACTGCCCAGAGTACTGACACCCATAATATAGACAAACCTACTAACGATTTCGACACGTATTCACCTCAAATTTACAATCCTAGAAACCATTGAGAAAGAAAGAAAATTTCGTACGGCTCACCTAAGATCGATATTATGAATGATATATTTAAAGCCGGAAAAGGGTGCGTTTTAATTGACACCGGCGCAGATGTGAGTGTAATTAAAATTCAATCTCTAAATCCCACGTATAAAATCAATAAAAAATGTACTATTCAACTGACCGGGATCGGAGCAGAACCTGTCTACACTCTTGGTACCGTTACTTTTAAAGAAAGGGACGGTAGAAAACATCACATGCACGTCCTCCCTGAAAGTTTTTCACTTAAAGAAGATGCCATTCTTGGCTCTCGTTATCTCCAAATTGAATAGGGTCAAATTGACTTAGCCAATAATCAATTAATTACTCAGAACAGCACTCAAGACATTTGTTTTTCCAGCGCTACAGACAACTGCGATTCTGAATCTTCCAAATCCCCTACAGAATTTTCTGACTCTCGACGAACACCTCAAAGTCAAAACACCATTTAACCTACGTCCAGCAAAATACCTTCAAGTATTTTCCAGTATTAAGCTCGTCGAAAACAAGGTAAAGCTCTGTCCACAAGATACACGTTGCCAGCACGTTGTAAAGTTGCGATAGAAATTCCTGTGTCGCAAAGCTCTCCAAGACGGGAGGCGTATCTTCCCCGAGTACAAACCCCTACCAGAGTATTTATCGGCGAGTCAGCCGTTACCCATGAAAAAGGTTCATGTTACGTGTTAGCCATTAACATGAAAAACGAACCTCAAGAAGTCGAAAAACCGGTGCAAGATCTGTATCCCAGATATCCCTTTGAACTCGATAGTTCCGAAGACTTCTTCGATTCTGAGGTCGAGGGAACGCCTTGTCCTTCTGAACAGAGAGTACCTCGAATATTCGACCTTCTGAAAAAAAAACATTACGACAAATCATCCCTAGCTCAATTGAAGAGAGTGGTTGAACGCTTTCCATATCTTTTTATGCTACCCGGCGACGACCTTCTCATCTAGTACAACATAGCATTCCCTTAACCAGTGACAAGCCGATATATACACGTTAATATCGTTATCTTCCAAAGTTGCACGAAGAAATTAGAAGGCAAGTAGACGACTTGCTGAAGAAAAGAATCATCCAACCCTCCTCCAGCCCTTGGAACTCGCCTCTTTGGATAGTTCCAAAACGGCCTGGCCCTGACGGTAAAAATCAACATCGTCTCATTATTGATTACAGAAAGCTCAACGAGAGAAAGATAAATGAAGCTTTCGAAAGATTGTTTAATGCTCGATTGATATTAAAAATCGAAAAATGTGAATTTCCAACCCCCGAAGTAAAATCCCTGGGCCACCATATCGATCAATTTGGAGTCAATCCTGACTGGGAAAATCAAAGATATTCAAGATTTTCTTATCTTAAAGAGTACTCCGGACGTCCGTTCTTTTCTTGGGCTCTGTTCTTATTATCAACGATTTATCCACCATTTCTCTGTTCTGTCACCAGTTCTAATTTGCCCAGACTTCTCTAAACCTTTCATCCCAACAACTGATGCTAGTGCACATGCAGTCGGGGCAGTTTTGAGTCAAGGCGAACTAAATAATGATCAACCTATTGCATATATGTAAAAACTCTCAATAAACATCAAAGAAACTACTCTGCCACTGAGCGAGAGTGTTTAGCTGTAGTCCTCATGCACTTCAGACACTACCTTTACGGTCGTGTTTTCTACGTATACGCCGACCATGAACCTTTACAATGGTTTGATTTAATCAAAGATCCAATGTCAAGATTAAACCACTGGAGAGCCCGACTGCGTGCCTACAAATACATTTTCCGTTACAAGCCTGGATGGCTTAACACTAACTCCGATTGGCTTTCAAGAAATCCTGTTTAGGGAAACGCGGAGGATGAAATACAATTAAGATGAGGCAATTATTCTTTAAATAAAATAAAACTGAAAAATATTCAACCATATGAATATTGCGTAGCCTCTCTTTTTAGGAGATATTATAATTCCTCAATAATTTTCCGTTTCAGTAATTATTGAGGTTAAAATGAAAGTTATATTTTTATAAACCCAAATTTGAGCTATCTCTAAATAAAATAAGAATAATAAAATCAAAGATCAAATAACGGGATAGGGAAATGGGTTTGTTGATCTAATTTATATTCAATAATATTTATTCGTAACATACTTGATACTGCTTTATTGCAGTGACAATTTTCAATGCACTCTTACATATTCAATTTAATAAACGCGTAATATTAATTCAAAAGAAAGTAGAAAAATTCAATAACAAATTCAAGAGTGATATCTGCCTAGCAGTGGGCCCGGTTAATCCCAGGGACGCGCGCGCGAACACGACTGCACTTATTTAATATAAGTCCTGACAGAGACTACCGGAAAATGATGAAAATTCCACTCGACTCTGACTGGCGCAAGCAATCCTGCCGTTTGCAGTCGAGGTGTACCTCTGTCAGGCTAAGACCAAGACTACTTGCCAATGCTGAGTACTTACGGGTAACCCCCTCTGGGAGTCCGAGTCACCTTGCTCTGTTTTCTGGACAGCTTCGTAGGGTTGCGTACCGGCGCGATTGACCGTGTAAGAATTTTGAGCGCGACGCGTGATTTCCCGATCTCTCCGTCCGTGGTGATTTCGGTCCGGTAATCCTTAGGTTTGCGAAGTCGTTAACACTCGCGATCATACTAGATTGAATTTTATGATCTTGGAGATCCTTAGAATGAGCGCAAAATAGCTCTATAATAGCGATTTACGAGATTTCTACTGAGCCAACGACAAGAATTTACGGAGATTCAAATTCTTGTACATGAGCTAAGGCAGTGGATTTTTAAGAAAGTCTTGTCGCGAACCATAGGTAGCGGGTTACCGATCGCCATAGTAGTTTTCGGGAGGGGGGTAACTCTATCGTGGCATCTACGCTCGTCTTCAGCCCGTGACTTCACCACTCGTATCCCCACCAGAGTTGCTAGATCGCGCTGAAGCCTGCGCGCCTCTCCAGCAGAAAGCGGCCACAGGCGGCATGTATTTTTTCAGTGCAATCTAGTAAGCCTGATCCCCACTCTCGAATTCTTCTTTGTGCCACGTTCGCTTCTCTTCTGTCACGCGCGCGACGATTTTTCTACGCGACGCGTGAATCTCTTCGTTTTCGGCCCACTGCCAACAGGCTACTGATTATTAATTTATAAAAAAACATATTCGAGGCGAGACTGATTCACCCTGTAAGGGAACCTTGCAGATATCCCCCTCTAAAAAAAATAAAAAAAATAATAATATAAATGTAGAATAATATCATGTAACAAGTAAATAAACTATTATTAGTGAATACATATTTATTATTATTTTTTTTTTCTTCTAGTGCAGCAATGTTCATTGCACTCTCACCGCCTGTCTATATCGATCTTCCTTGTCGATCACTCACAAATAATATTATTATCATTAAATTTTTTTTCTTTTTACTTACTCTATTATTATAATCATTATAACTTAATCAATAGAAATCACTTATCACTGAACTTACAAGGAGAGGTCACACCCTCCGGGTCACCGATCTTGACGAAACTTTGGGGATCGTTTTCTTATACCAAAAGATGAAGAAATCTACCAATCATCCCGTCTAATGGGCCTTTTATACCTAGTTCCTACATAGCTTATATCGTATTTTTAGCTCTTTTTGGGTTTTTTTGCGAATTTTCAAAAAATTCCTGTTCGTAGCCTATTGCACTTACAAAATTCTGCAACCCCGCATTTTTTTTGTTTTTTTATCTTCTTTTGAGAAAAAATATTTTTAAATCTAATTTTGAAGAAATAGTCCATGTAAAATTAAGGTAATCAAAAGCATTTTTTTACTGTTTTTTTGGTTTTATAAACTTAAACTGTACGTCGTCAGCCTTATCAAAATTATGTCTCAAAATATTTTTTCTAAAAAATTCATAAAAAAACAAAGAAAATGCGGGGTTGCAGAATTCTGTAAGTGCAATAGGCTTTGAGCAGGAATTTTTTGAAAATCAGCTTGTTTTGACACTTTTAACACTTTAGTGCGACTTTTGTGGTTATTTGTGCCAATTTTCAAAAAATTCCTGCTCAAAGCCTATTGCACTTACAGAATTCTGCAACCCCGCATTTTCTTTATTTTTTTATGAATTTTTTAGAAAAAATATTTTTAGACATAATTTTGATGAGGCTGACGACGTACAGTTTAAGTTCATAAAACCAAAAAAACAGTAAAAAAATGCTTTTGATTACCTTAATTTTACATGGACTATTTCTTCAAAATTAGATTTAAAAATACTTTTTCTCAAAAGAAGATGAAAAAAAAAAAAAAATGCAGGGTTGCAGAATTTTGTAAGTGCAATAGGCTACGAACAGGAATTTTTTGAAAATTCGCAAAAAAACCCAAAAAGAGCTAAAAATACGATATAAGCTATGTAGGAACTAGGTATAAAAGGCCCATTAGACGGGATGATTGGTAGATTTCTTCATCTTTTGGTATAAGAAAACGATCCCCAAAGTTTCGTCAAGATCGGTGACCCGGAGGGTGTGACCTCTCCTTGTTAGTACAAATCAAACGTCAGAGCTTCGAGGACCAAGTATTCATCTTCTTCTCTTTTCTTCTTTAATGTGAGCTTTATAGCTGGAATATCAGGTTGCTGTTGAAACCACTGACGTATTTTTGAATCACCTATGAGCTTTTGAGCTTCTTGCTCTAGGCTCCACCTAGATCGTGAGCGCTTGATCTGTTTACACTCCGGCGCCTGCGTGCCATTGGATTTTTTTTCTGATGCTCGAGCTTCGCTCGTAGATGCCACAATGGGCATCTTCATAACATCTTCATAACTCGGCGGCATGATGGATGTCCAGCTCATTGGAAAAGCTGACTGGGCATTGAGCTCAAAGGTTGTAGCTTTGTCTGGTTTACATTCTTCTTGCTCAGCTGATTTCTGCTGCATTCGTGAGCGATATTATTGTCGTATTTTCTCAGAAGAGAGTTTTCCCGCTGCGTTCATCACTGTGGTGGCCGAGGTGACCTTGTCGATCTCAACACCGATTTTGACTCGCTCCTCCTTTTGCTCTCGCGTAAGAGTATCTGTCCATGCGTGAGCTTTCCGAAACTCATGGATCTGGGAGTGCAAGGTTATCTTGCTGGCCATTAGCTCCGTGAGCTTGTTTAACGATTTATGGTACTTGAGCACTCTACGCTGCTCCTCTGTGTTCCTTTTCAGCTCTTTGACGGCTTGAACCTGGATTTTCTCGTTCATCATCTCGATTATGCGTTGATGATTCTCCATGCGCTTTGCCAATCTCTTCTTCTCTCATCCATCGCGACTGACGCTTGCTCTTGGCTGATCTCTCCATTGTAGGCGTTTTGATCACCTCCTGGGTGACCGTCTCTTGTAAAATAGGGCCTTAATGAGGATCCGTGGAAAAAACTTTTTATTGGCTTTCCCAGCATATTGGCAAGAGAATAAGTGCAGTCGTGTGTTCACGCGATTATCTGGTGGGGCCCGTTAAAAATTGGCAAGAATTTCGCGATAGTTTGGTCAAACGAGCTCGAGATATTATTCGCTTTCACTAGGACCCTATCGCTCGTATTATAAGAAACTAGCTTGTGGCTTGAGTTGAATTTATCAGCGCGTGCTCTGCCCAGCAGTGCCATTCTGGCACTCGCTGCCTCTAATTTTTCCTCGTAAGTCAATCGATCGATCCATCGAGTGGGTATCAACGATGACCATGGGCGGTCGGGTAATCGATTGAAATGCAGCTCGTTCGGAGTGAATCCGGTAGTTTGATATGGCAGTTCGTTCAAGGTATATTCTACCAAGCCTATCCACGCGGCCCAATTTTTTTGCTTATCTGACGTAAGGGTTCTCATGCACCGACCCAACTCTTTGTTGACCCGTTCAACTAAATTCGATTCCGGGTGACGTACAGAGGAAAATACCACGATAATACCCTCCCTAGAAAGTTTACCCATCCATAAGGTTGAGGTGAATTGGGTCCGGTGATCTGAAGAAATTTTTCGCATTTTACCGTGCGTGGGAGTGTAATCGTTAAAAATTTTATGTATCACAATCTGGGTAGTGGCTCTCTTAATCGGGTATAATTTTACTATCTTGGAGAAGGCGTCATGCGCTGCAAGAATATACTTGACACCCCCTATGGAGGTAGGCAACGCGCCCATGAAGTCGATACTCGCCAATTCATTGATTGTTTTAGGCAAAATAGGACGAGTTTTAGCCGCAGCGCTTTGGGTATAAGTCTTATTCCTTTGACATGAGTCACAAGTTCGCACAAACCTAGTAAAACAAGCCTTAATACCTGAATAAAAAAAATCAGGACTCAAGAT
The DNA here is from genome assembly GCA_038277355.1 of Encarsia formosa. Lineage (NCBI taxonomy): Eukaryota > Metazoa > Arthropoda > Insecta > Hymenoptera > Aphelinidae > Encarsia > Encarsia formosa. The sequence continues at coordinate 33,876,260 of CM076187.1, forward strand.
TTTTATTATCTTTTTCGTCCTCAGATGGCAATAAACCTCATGGGTACATCGTACGAGCTCAAAAATCATAGAACGAGAGACCACAACTTTCGGATCTAATTTTTCGAAAGTCTTACATAATAAATCCCCGATAATTTCATACCCCTCAACCTCAATATTACCCATGAGTTTATCATAAATAGTTATTAAATCTTTATCTCCCCTTTGAGCTTCCCGAAAATTCCTCACCAGTTTACTCATAGTAGCGTTTGGCTCTTTCAAAACCGCGGCGGCTATAAGAGCCTTCGTGCCCCGATCGGTCTCGGGGTGCCCCATACGGGAGAGGGCATCAGCCACAATATTGTCCCGCCCTTTGATAAACTCAATCCTCGGCGCGTATTACGAGATCAGAAGGTCCCACCTATAAAGCCGACCTGACAAGTGCTGACAAGAGAAAAGGAATTGCAAGCTTTTATGGTCTGTCTTCACCACGATCTTTCCTCCCAAGATATAAGTTCAGTATTTAACCAAAGCCCATTTAACGGATAATAATTCCCTCTCGGTAGTAAAATAAGCTTGCTCAGCCAGGTTCAGAGCTTTACTGGCGCATGCGACAATCCGGAGCTTTCCGTCCTCGCCATATTGGCACAAAAGTGACCCCATGCAAAAATCGGATCCATCCGTAAATAATACAAACTCCCGATCCTTGACAGGAAAGTACAAGCACGCCTCCTCACAGAACAAGTCCTTCGTGCGCTCAAATGCTGTGCACCTGTCCACTCCCATTTTCTCCCTGCTTTCAAAATCTCGTATAGAGGTCTGGCCTCAAACGCAATTTGATCCGTGAATTTAGCCGTATAATTAATTAATCCCAGGTAACTCCGAAGCATCTTTTGATTTCGCGGTTGGACAAAGTCTTTTATACCCTGGACCTTATCGGGATCAATTTTAATACCCTGAGGAGTCAAGACATGTCCTAAAAATTTCATCTCCCGCCGAAATAAGTTTACTTTCAAAACTTTAACGGTGGCCCCAGCCTCGCGAATTCTTCGGAGCAGCTTTTCGAGAGTAGCGAAATGTTCTTCGATATTTTTCGCTATCAACAGGATATCATCCACGAAATCAAGAACGTTCTCCAACTCCCACAGCATTTTTCTCGTCACCGCAAATAACGCCGCCATAGAGCACCTAGTACCGAACGGCGTGACCGTATATCGCAATACTCGACCGTTATGTATAAAGGCAGTGATATCCCTCGAGTCCGGGTGTAGCGGGATCTGCCAGAAGCTTGCACTTAAATCTAGACTGCTCATGATTTTCAAGCCCTCGCACTTACTCAACAAAATATCCGTACCTTCCGGGTTATTGTAGTCCAGATCTATCCGATTATTCATCTCCCGTGCGTCTAAGCATAATCGCAGACTGACCTTGGACTTAATAACTGGGACTAAAGGATTAATGAAAGGACTTTTACAAGGCTCTATAACCCCAAAGGACAACATGCGGTCTATCTCCTGTTGCACTAGATCGCGCTGATGGATAGGAATAGGGAAGGATTGTTTAAAATAAGGTGTGTTGTCACGGATTTTGAATTCGTACAAAAAATCCTTGAACCTACCCGGAGTATCACTAAAAATCTCCCTGTATTCTCCCAAGAGGTTGAATAAACGGGATTTTTGTTCATCATCCAAACACTCGAACGGGTGGATTTTAGCCCAGATTTCATCATCTGTTGGATGTGTCTCGGCTTGCTCTCGAGAGATAACTCATCTTGAATCAAACCGATAAATGACAGCTCATTGAAATTCTCCCTTCTCACAAAATTTAATCTAAAATCACTGTCAAACAAATACAAACAGTTATCGCGGATATATATTAACGTCCAATAGCCTAATGATATCTCGACCTATAATGCAGGGTTGAATTAATTTTTGCACTATGACTAGGGTGCCCTCACACTTGTTGGGCCCTAATTCTATAGGTGCGTAAAACTGTTTTTTCAGTCGTACTGAACGTTTGCCCGTGAACCCCGTCACCATTAACCCAATCAAGGGCAAAGTAGGCAAATTTTTCCATGAGTTCTCGTTTTTTTTATAAAGATAATCGGACACACATGAGATGCTTGTTAAGGGAAAGTTAAGCCGAAGCTTAACCAACCCTTAACTTCCTTTTACTTTTAGCAGCCTGGGGAAAAGTAATAAAAGCCCAGGGAGCCCGGTAACCTCTTGCATGCGCGTCTTTTACGGCCTTTTACGGCCCCCGTTACTCGTCCCTTTTAATACCTTTCTTACCTTAATAATAATTCTTAAGTCTTACCTTGAGGGTTTCTCGGGATCGTATGTAAAAGAAAGTTGCTGCTTCTTTGCGTAAATATGGTTTATTTAACATTTGTTTTCACAACGTTTGTACAAAACTGAGTCGGGGATGATTATCGCGTGTCCCCGACTGCACAGAACTTTAATATTGCCTTGACTCTGCATACAATTTGTAAACCAAACACGCTTTTAACAACGACTCTCGAACTTCGTCATAAGAACTATTTAAAATTAAAGGAGCTGGGGACGAACTGTCCTTAAAACTGCTCAAATAACTAACTACCTAACTAGAGCCGGGGCGACTCTCACTCGTCCCCGCCCGGAACGAACTGAACTTCAAACTGCATACCAACTACAGCTTGACCATGGTTGCTCCCACTACGATTAATTAACTTGAAGAGAAGTAACACGTACACCTACACAATCAGGCGAGACTGAAGTCGCGCTTGGAATGTGTGCGGTTGCCACGTTTTATTCTCCTTGATTTAATTAATCATGGATGAGACTTTTACTTGACGAATTCTTTTCTTTTTATTTATAATCAAAAATTACAAAAGAATGTCACGTAACATCCTCCCCCTCTCCGGGACGGTAGGGTTCTTACCCTAGACAAAGAAATTCTAGGTAATCCTGTCTCAATTCTTCCCCTCACACTCCCAATCCACCGCGTACTCAGCGCTCAAAAACGAGTCGATGTGGGCTATCCAGTGGAAAGAGCGTTCGCTTGGTACTATGATGCTTCTACGTCATATGAGAAGAAGACGTAACTCCCCATCACGGAACAACCTGCGTCGTCGAAATAAAGTACCCAATTCGTGAGAGTGTAGGCTTGGTTCCGGGGGTGTATCCGGAACTTCACCAAAAAGGAGGGTGATTGAAAAAAGGCGTTCTTTGGATTTTCCCTTTGAATCGGATTTAATAATATATAATAGGACCTATTGAAGGTCGTAGGATAGGACGTCTGCGAATCCGGTTATTTAATCCTCAGTTTTGACACACCGAGGCATTATTCATTTTGATTTGGAATCCACAGGTTTCGATCCTGATAGGTTTAATAAATAATAAGAGATCTCCGAGGGGTATTTCGGAATGTGTAGACATTTACAAATCCTTGTCATCAAACATATTGCATATGTAATAGATAATGACATTTAAACCGTGAGTTTAATTTTTGTCAAACTAACGAATACCAGGATCCGTTGGTAAAGAAAAGAAGGATTTCATAATGATTAAATAAATTTAAAAAAAATAGAAAATTAGGTGGTAGGCCCGTGTGTTAGGTTGTCAACCCTGGGTCTTGGACGTGACTCTGATCGATAAAGTAAACGACAAAACAGAGTACCAGGAATCGAAGTGTATGGTTGAAAAAAAATAATAATCTCATAATGATCGTAGGTTATGACGTGTGCATGCCGTTCGATTTGATCCTTAGTTCAGACATACCAAGGCATCATTTGTTTCGATTTAGAGTCTACTGCACTCGGTCCAGGTTACGTCTGCTAACAGCTAGGAAAGAACCATGACAGTTGAATTCTGTGTGATTCTGATCGATACAGTAACCGATAAAGCAAGGTACAAAAGGAAAAGGAGAGGAGAGAAAATAATAATAACGATGATAATGGCAACGTCTGTTGCAGTAGTCACGTCCTGACGATACACGGCTTTTAACCAAAAGCTGTGCTAGTCAAGAGTAGAAGAGAGAACGCTCCTAACAGATATATGCTGTGCGCTCGAAGGCTTTGGTCGTAGGAATTCACTTAATATGACATTTGCCAATTCGAGCTTCCGACACACAATAATTGATGAATTAAGGGGGGAGTAGGGGTTAATTGGTAAAAAAAAGCACTTTTTCGACGATTTTTTGGGGCGACGTATAAACAAATGCATTTATTTAAACAATGGCACATAATAAAGCAACATTTAAAGTAAATTTTGTCAAATTTTTGAATAAGAATATTCATAAATGAGCCTCTGACGTAACATTTTCGGAGGCGTAGAAAAAAAAAGGTCATCCGCGGTGAACACTCCTGGGCTGCACTGGGTTACCTGAAATGAAATTAAATAATTTTTTTAGTTAAAGTAGGAGTTTTTCCCGACCCCTACAGAGAGTATTTTTTAAAAAATTTTTTTTCAAGATTTGGCAAAAAAATGATACAGGACTCACCTTTACATCCTATAGTGACCTGTAATATTTTTCCGTTCATTGACTAACTATAATTTATCTTTAAGGTTACAATTATAATGTATAATTAAATTATCACGTTACTACGTAAACAAATTTAATTGTTGAAGAATAAAAACACAAAATTTTAAATTTAAATATAATTATCGATATTTAACGAATTATTGAAAACTAAAACCCGTTGTCTTGAAGCCATGGAAGACTGCCCAGCTGAAAAAATCCATATGGAAATCCGTAAGGAAACCCGTACGGGAACCCATAAAGGTTCCCGTAAAGGACCCCATACGGGATCCCGATACTGATATTTGGTCAGGGTTTCCACGTACGGGTTTTGATACGGGTTTCCATACAGATTTTTTTTTTTTTTTTTTTTTTTTTTTTTCTTTTTAATGCTTTTTTTTTATTTATTTAATATCATAATTACTTAACAATATTGTATTCTTCAATAGATTTATAACGATAGTAAAATTATTTAGAATAAAATTATCAAAGAAAAAAATTTGGTTTGACTGGGATTCGAACCCACGACCCCGGGCATGACAGGCAGACACTCTACCACCTGAGCCATTGAGCTAGCATGCACCGAGACTTTAATTAAACCCTTTTAATATACAACTTAGTCGGTTAAGCCCTTTAATTTAGATGAAGTTTTGACAAAATTTGTTTTAGATTTAGATACCATTGCTCGCGCTTGCGCACTGAGAGAGACTAGTTAAAAATCAAATATAAAACAGTTGTTAAAGTAGTTTAATCAAAGTCTTGGTGCAAGCTAGCTCAATGGCTCAGGTGGTAGAGTGTCTGCCTGTCATGCCTGGGGTTGTGGGCTCGAATCTCAGTCGAACAAAATTTTTTTCTTCTATAATTTTATTATTAATAATTATAAATAATTCAATCTAATAAAGAATAATATATCAATATCTAATAATAATATTAAATAAATCAAAAAATAGTGTGAAAATAAAATCAAAAGAAAAAAAAAACCCGTATGGAAACCCGTACGGAAACCCTGACCAAATATCAGTATCGGAAACCCGTATGGGGTCCTTTACGGGAACCCTTATGGGTTTTTTTTTTATCATGGTTTCCTTGTTGGTGGTTTCCCTTGTTAATCATGATTTCCTGGGTTGAGAAAAAAAAGAAATACGGAAATTATATATATATATATATATATATACAGGGTGATCGAAAAAGGTTGGATATAGCAAATAACTCGAAATATATGCAATTTTTATATAGCACATGTAATGTGAAAGTTTCCTAAAAAAAAATTTGCGATTTAGTAGGCCCTATGAAAAAGGGCCCGGGCCCTTATTTTGGGCCCTACGGACCCTAACTTCGTTTTTTCAAATGAGAACCCCTATCTTTGACCCCGGATTCAAAAAGAGCGGAAAATTTTACGATTTTTAGGTATTTTTTGAATATTTTATTAGCCATTATTAGGGCCCTTTTTCATTAAGCCCCTATTATCTCCGAAAATAGCCTGTTTTGTATAACACATGCAATGGGAAAGTTTCTTGGGTCAGAAAAGATAGCTGAAGTTGGGCTGAAGGCCTCCGATTGGGCTTAACTCTGCTACTGTAAACATTGATATTTTGAAAATGGAAAATACTACGTTAAAATTTAATCATAATAAAGTGAGAGTAATTTTCAAAGTCAGTAAACGTAATGTAGCTTATTTCTTGGAAAAACCTAATTTAATTAAAAAAAGAATACATTGCACAAGTAGAATTTATTTATAAATATTTTAAGAGTATTTATCATTTGATCAAAACAGTATTAATAAATCATTTTTTATCTTCATCTTCAATTCATCTCTTTCCGGAATTTTTTGGTAAAATTTTTTTCAACTCTAGTAAATGTTTTTTTTACTTTAGTAAATGTTCAAATTGAATCCCTTGTACTTCTTAGCAGTAAGCAATACGGTAATAAAAATTATCCACAGCTTTTCTTATCATTTCTTCGTCTATCAGAGCTGCCTGTTCAATTATCCTTTCTCTGAGTTGGTCCAACGTTTGAACGGGCGTTTCATAAATCTTACTCTTGAGATAGCCCCATAAAAAAAAATCTAGTGGCGTAAGGTCAGGAGACCGTGGTGGCTATGCTACCTCTCCTTCACGTCCTATCCACCTATTCGGAAAAATTTGATCCAAGTACTCACGCACCGCAAATGAGGGGGAGCGCCGTCCTGCTGAAACCACTTATTCATAAAATCATCTCCGGCTATCTGTTGAATTGCTGGAACTGTCTGGTCTTCAAGCATTTGTCTGTATTTAGCAGCAGTCAAATTACCATCAATTATAAATGGACCAACAATCCTATTATTCAAAATTCCAGCTCAAACGTTTAATTTTTGAGGGTATTGGGTATGATTTTCTAACATTTCATGAGGATTCATGTCGGACCAATATCGCCAATTTTGTGTGTTTACTTTTCCGTGTAACGTCAAAGTCGCTTCGTTAGAGAAAACGATATTTTGCAAAAACTGCGGATTTTGATTAATTCGCTGCATCATAGTTTCACAAAATTCAACACGCTGTGCAGGATCATTGAGCATAAGTTCTTGTACGATGAACTTTATAAGGATGAAATTTTAGAACTTTTTTAAATATTTTTTGAACTGATGCGTAATCAATGTTGTTTATAAGAGCTGCGCGGCGTATTGACAATCGAGGATTCTCAACAAAATCCACAGCAATTTGAAATTGATGATTATCGTCGGTAGCTGATGGTCGTCTACCAGGAATAGGTCTGTTTTTGACTGACCTCGTTTGTTTAAATCGTCGAATTGTTCGACTTATCGTCGACTGTGAAACGGGAGTCATATTTGGCCTGTGACTCTCATTAAACAGAGCTCTAACTTCATTTTGAGATCTAACTCTATCACCCGAACCACGCAGCATTAAAATAGTTATTCTCTCTTCTTCTTTCAAATTGACCATTGTTGATTTTTATTGTAAGATTATAGACAAATTTTACCTACAATAAAGGGTCAAGAAAAAAAAATTAATGATATTACATAATCTCATCTGATAGACGGCCACAAAAAATTAAAAAGGTAAGTACGCGAACATAAAACTGTGTTAAAATTTTTACGTACCAAATAAATTTTTTTCTTAAGTAAGCTAATTCAAAAATTTCAAGTTTAATTTAGTTGATTAATTTTTTTTGTTCTCTCACAAATTTTTTATGAATAAAAAAAGAAAAAAAAATTACTGTAGAATATTGTAAAAAAATTGTTTTTTTTTAATTAAGTACAGATAAAACAAGAAATTAAGATTTTATTGAATAAAATTGGTCTTTTAATCAGTTTTAATAATAGTAAAAAAATATTTTTGATTTATTGAAATTTTTACTTTCAATTAGTACACTAACCCCGAAACTAATTCTTACCTGTTCTGATTCAAAGATTAAGATACAAAAAACTATCGAACTAATGACTGCAATTTGCGTTTGTAGTACAAATAACTCTCCATAATACTTATTTTATAGCTTAAACAGAACTTAATTCACTAAAATAAATTAATAATAGATAACATGATTCAGTTTGCACGAAATGTACACTTATAAGCAAAAAGCATGGACTTTTTAATTAGAACACACACAAAAAAACGAATAAGAATAGTGTTAAGGCTCTATCAGCGATAGAAAAATAGTCCTAGTGTAGTGTAAAGGCCACGCCATCGAGAACAAATCGTAGAATAAAGGCCACCTTTTCAGATTAAGGCACTGTCAGCAATAGAAAAATAATCATAGAGTGTAAAGGCCGCATCGTCGATAATAAATCGAAGAATAAAGCCAACTTTCCAGAATGATGCATGTAGTTTTGGGGCATGGAGAGTGGTTATTCATGTTTTTTTTTATTTATATCTTAATTATTTTATGGTTGTTTCTAGGTACCATCGCCGTGTACCGTTTCACGGTGCACGATGCACGGCGCACGGTGCACGGGCACTATACCTAATGAGCTTTTATGTACACGTTGCACGGTGTACGGAGGAGCTTTTTGGTGCACGGTGCACGGCGGAAAGCAGAGAAAAGTTTTTGTTTTGCTATTGTTTCGTACACGGTGCACCGTACACCGCGTACGGTTCAAAAAATGTTTTTTTTATATCTTTGCGTACACCGTGCACCAGACACCGTATACTGTACGGTATACGGTACACGATGCACCGTGCACGGGTGAAAATATTTTTTATATCTTTGCGTACACCGTGCACATGACACCGTATACTGTTCGGTACACGGTACACGATGCACCGTGCCCGGGTGACAAAATTTTTTATATCTTTGCGTACACCGTACACCAGACAACGCGCCATGCTCGGTACACGGTACACGATGCACCGAGCATGGGTGAAAATATTTTTTATATCTTTGCGTACACCATACACCAAGCACCGCATACTGTTCGGTACACGGTACACGATGCACCGTGCACGGGTAAAAATATTTTTTATATCTTTGCGTAAACCGTACACCGGACAAGGCGCCATGCTTGGTACATGGTAAACGATGCACCGTGCACGGGTGAAAATATTTTTTATATCTTTGCATACACCGTACACCAGACAACGCGCTATGCTCGGTACACGGTACACGGTGCAGCACGCACGGTGCGAGGTTGAAAAAATGTTTTGGTGTACAGCAGACACCGCACACCGGTCGGTACACGGTACGCGATGTACCGTGCATGGGTGAAAATATTTTTTATAACTTTGCTTACACCGTACACCAGACAACGCACACTGTTTGGTACACGGTACACGATGCACCGTGCATGGGTGAAAATATTTTTTATATCTTTGCGTACACCATACACCAAGCACCGCATACTGTTCGGTACACGGTACACGATGCACCGTGCACGGGTAAAAATATTTTTTATATCTTTGCGTAAACCGTACACCAGACAAAGCGCCATGCTTGGTACATGGTAAACGATGCACCGTGCACGGGTGAAAATATTTTTTATATCTTTGCATGCACCGTACACCAGACAACGCGCTATGCTCGGTACACGGTACACGGTGCACCGTGCACGTGTCGCGTGCAAACGTGACAATAATTATTTAATTATATTTGAGTTTAATTTAATTTAAGTGGGAACTTACCCGCTATGAGCAGATTACGCAGTAATCTGCTCGTCACCCTTTTCGCTTGTCTTGGGTGGGATTTATTTGGGGAAAAATAAATGTAATTTTTAAAGTTAACCCTTAAATGCCACACGGGGTCAGAATGACCCCACATAACTGTCAGTGTGGCAGTTCTGGATTTGGGTGTGGCCTTTAAGGGTTAATGTAAATTTTATTATTAAAATTATAAAATAGAAATTTTTACGAATCAAGTTTATCGTCCTTCGACGAAGTTATAAATTAACAATAAAAAAAATCTTACTTGTAACTAGGTGCGAACCTAGGCTAGACGGAGAGGGGTCCGGGTTTCTAGCCCGGTGATCCCTATGGTTGACCCACCTGTCAGGGCTGTCGAATACAGTGGCCTGTCGAAGCCCGTGGAACTCCGGCTCCTTCCGTCCAGGTGTGCCTCTGCGACCTTCGGCTTGCGCTGGCCTCCGGGTCGCTTGGTGACGGGAACGAGAGAGAGAGTTTGAGGTTCGCGCGAGCCGGGAGGTCGCCGATTATCCCCACCTAGGACTTAAGGATCGGAGCTGCATCCAATTAGCTCGAGCTTTTAGCTTGGCTCGCGACGGGCCCCCTTCCTCACTCTTTCGGCGGGAGTAATTAAGAATATTCGAAAAGTCGTTAGCGCAACTTAGGAGGGTGATGGGTATTGGTTATGGTATTGGTGTTCGGTACATGGTACACGATGCACCGTGCACGAGTAAAAAAATTTTTTATATCTTTGCGTACACCGTACACCAGACAACGCGCTTTTCGATACACGGCACACGGTGCACCACGTGTGGTGCAAGGCTGAAAAAATGTTTCGGCGTAGACCAGACACCACACACTGTTCGGTACACGGTACACTATGCACCGTGCATGGGTGAAATTAATTTTTATATCTTTGCTTACACCTGACACCAACAACGCGCACTGCTTGGTACACGGTACATGGTTGAAAAAACTATTTTGTGTACACCAGACACCGCACACTGTTCGGTACACACTACATGGTGCACCACGTACGGGGCACGGTAGGAAAAATGTTTTGGCGTACACCAGGCACCGCACATTTTTCGGTAATTAGTTTCACCTACATTACGATGTCAGGTTACTCAGTAGCAGTCTAATGCTTTAAGAAGTCGTCGCGGAGCAGTTTTTTTGACAGAGTGCACTTCGACCACGGATGCTTGTGTGTATGATACAGGTAGGGTATAGTAGACATATAGTATCAGGGTCGCAATGACTCCTTCCAGCTAGGGGTTGTCCTGAGGTCCGACCCCCCCAAAATTGACGTCTAAAAAAAAAATTAAAAAAAAAAAAAGAAAAAAGTTGAGTAAATAGACTGGTTGATTATTCCCCAAGCTCTAAAGGCCCAATGCCCTGAGCGGCTGAGTTCAATAAATAAACTGATGAGCTATTCCCCAAATACCCTGGGCGTCGAGTTCAATATATAAACTGATCAGCTATCTCCCTAGCTCTAAATCCTAAAAAATTCTGGGCGTTGAGTTCAATAAATAAACCGATCAGTTATCCCTCAAGTTCTAAACCCCCAACCCTGGGCACCCCAGGTCAATGAAAAAACTGATCAGCTATCCCCCAAGCTCTAAGCCCCCAAAACCCTGGGAGTCGAGTTTAATAAATAAACTGATCAGCTATCACCCAAATACCCTGGGAGTCGAGTTAAATATATAAACCTACAGCTATCTCCCAAGCTCTAAACCGTCAAAACCTTGGGCGTCGAGTTCAATAAATAAACCGATCAGCTATCCCTCCAGCTCTAAACCCCCCAACCCTGGGCGCCCGAGGTCAACGAAAAAACTGATCAGCTATCCCCCAAGCTCTAAGCCCCCAAAACCCTGAGCGTTGAGTTAAATAAATAAACTGATCAGCTATCCCCTAAGCTCTGAACCCCCAAATACCCTGGGCGTTGAGTTCAATAAATAAACCGATCAGTTATCCCTCAAGTTCTAAACCCCCAACCCTGGGCACCCCAGGTCAATGAAAAAACTGATCAGCTATCCCCCAAGCTCTAAGCCCCCAAAACCCTGGGAGTCGAGTTTAATAAATAAACTGATCAGCTATCACCCAAATACCCTGGGAGTCGAGTTAAATATATAAACCTACAGCTATCTCCCAAGCTCTAAACCGTCAAAACCTTGGGCGTCGAGTTCAATAAATAAACCGATCAGCTATCCCTACAGCTCTAAACCCCCCAACCCTGGGCGCCCGAGGTCAACGAAAAAACTGATCAGCTATCCCCCAAGCTCTAAGCCCCCAAAACCCTGAGCGTTGAGTTAAATAAATAAACTGATCAGCTATCCCCTAAGCTCTGAACCCCCAAATACCCTGGGCGTCGAGTTCAATAAATAAACTGATCCGCTATCCTCCAAGCTCTAAGCCCCCAAAACCCTGGACGTCGAGTTCAATAAATTAACTGATCAGCTATCTCCCAAGCTCTAAACCCTAAGCGTACTTTATATTTGAATATCATTTCCATAAAAAAGATTTTTTTTTTTTTTGTTCTACAAAAAGGTTGTGGTGTAGTGTTATTTACATCATTTGAAAATATTCCAAAATAATAAAAAATATGTATAAAAATACATAAATAAATAAATAAATAATAAGCAATAAACAAACGAAAATTTTTACACTTTTCTCGAAATATGTCTCATTCTTAAAAGCATTTCATTTATAGTTTAAAAAAAAAAATTTGTCGATAATGTTGCAAACAAATAGTTAATCAATGAGTAAAAACTTATATCGTTATCCTAATCAACCACGCCATTTTGAAATTAAAAATTTCAGACTTACAACTTTATGATATAACTTGCACAAAACACGCGCTCGCTTCGCTTGCTCGCGCATAGACAAATTTATTCAATAATATCAAATATTATGATATTATGATATTACGTAAATGATTAAATTTTGTTTAACCAAAAATAATTTAAAATTAATCAAAAATATTTTAACATTAATCAAAAATATTTTAAAACCCAAATCTAAAACCATATTACTGATGAAAAAAACAAAAAAAGTCTTTCAAATGTCTGGGCTTATTCGAATATAGATAAATACATACCCAAAATGAGCAACCCTTATAGACATACCAGTACAAAAAACTTATAACGGTTCGATTTATGGAGCAAAAATTTCAAATTAACTTTATTTGAGCAAAGACCTTATTAGAGTCATTAGACTCAAATTGAAGGTCAAGTTCATAATCTGGACCCTCGAAAGCCAAAGAATAGAAATTTTCGAACAAATTTTGTTAGAAAAATTGTACTGGTATGTCTAGGGTTGCTCATTTTGGGTATGTATTTATCTATATTCGAATAAGCCCAGACATTTAAAAGACTTTTTTTTGTTTTTTTCATCAGTAATATGGTTTTAGATTTGTGTTTTAAAATATTTTTGATTAAAGTTATACTCTAACCAAAATTTAATCATTTACGTAATATCATAATGTCATAATATTTGATATTATTGAATAAATTTGTCTATGCGCAAGCGAGCCAAGCGAGCGCGTGTTTTAAGCAAGTTATGTCATAAAGTTGTAAGTCTGAAAATTTTAACTCCAGAATGGTGTGGTTCATTAGGAAAACTATATAAATTTTTACTAAATGTTTAACTATTTGTTTGCAACATTATCAACAAATTTTTTTTTTTAAACTATAGATTAAATGCTTCTAAGAATGAGACATATTTCGAGAAAAGTGTAAAAATTTTCAATTGTTTATTGATTATCATTTATTTATTTATTTTTTTTTTAAACACATTTTTAATTATTTTGGAATATTTTCAAGTGATGTAAATAAATCTACACAACAACCTTTTTGTGGAACAAAAAAAAAAACATTTTTATGGACTTGAATTTCAAATATAAAGTACGCTTAGGGTTAAGAGCTTGGGAGATAGCTGATCAGTTTATGTATTGAACTCGACGCCCAGGGTAGTAGTAGTATGTAAACGAGAGCGCTCTCGTACCTTTTAGGAGAGCCCGGTGCTCTCTCGTACCTTTTAGGAGGGGCCGGTGCTCTCTCGTACCTTTTAGGAGGGCCCGGTGCTCTCTCGTACCTTTTAGGGGGCCCGTTGCTCTCTCGTACCTTTTAGGAGGGGGCCGGTGCTCTCTCGTAATTTTTGGAACGCTCTCCCCCGCTGCGCACTCCTTGCTGGCGACCACCGCTGTACGCTCCCGTAAAGCGCTCCTTGCTGATGAACGCACCCCGCTGCGGTGCTGACGCTTCAGGGTGGACTTAAACCACCAACCTTTCGGTTGGCGCGGTAGCCAATTACATTATTGAGCAAGATTTACTAATTATAAATATTTTTATGAATTTGTGCTTTTAATAAAAAAAAATAGGTGAGTCTAAAAGAACTGAATTCAGTGAAAACAGATTATTATTCAAAAAATTAATTATTCTTAATGAGATAAGGGTTTGAAATAACTACATGAATCTTTTATTATAAAAAAAGTTTATTGCTTCACACTTATATTGTATTACAAAAGATACTTAAACTATTTTTCTTACATCGCCTGTCATTGGATTATATTGAATTATACGATCATGGATAATTAAACAGTATGCAGCTGTTCCATTAGGAAAAATATCTCGTGATTCTATTTCAAGTCGAACATCAACAGGAGCATTTTTAATTATATCATTTTGCTTTGAGCAATCAATAACTATTAATGGAATCTTATCAATAAAGTCTTTCTTAGTTAAAATAGGTTCAGGATCTTTACTGTAATATTCACCTTGAAAATTAGCATACATATCATAAAGAAGCGCATATTGATTTTGATCTACGTTTATATTTAAATTGTTATATGGATAATATTGGGAGTTTAAAAAAAGTTTAATATTACTAATATTACAATGATCGAATAAACTAGCATCTGCACTTTTCTCTGATTTTCTATTGGTTTGAAGACCAACGATGACAAAACGTGGTTTTTCCAATTGATTTGAAGTTTTCACAGTCCAGATATGTTTAGATGTTTGAGGAAGCATAGGATACTCAAAAAATTCTCTTGATCTAAAACTCATTGTTATAGGACGATCTTTTTCAATGATTTTCAAAAAATCAATTCTATAAGAATCAGAAACTGATACGTAAGGCATGAGCCACTCAATTTTTGTAATATCAATCTTGAATTCTTCATAGTTGAGAATATTGTTTTGTCTGGTACCTTCTTGCTTAACTGAATTTATATCATTTCTTGATCTAGTAAGAATTAATTCGTGTTTGACGTTGACGATAATTTTACGATAGTCTTCACCAAATCCAAAAAACATGCTCAATGGAATAGCTACATCGAAGTATCCAGCATCATTAGTTATTTTACCGTTTTCTGAGAGACCAAACCATCCAGCATTTTCAATTGATTTAAGTTGATTGGGATTTAAAGAAACCCAATTTTTCATTAGGGTTGATAAACCAACATTTTTGCAGCGATCAATCTCAATACCATTTAATTCATAGCGAATATCAGTTCAAACATGTGACAAATGGCATTATTGACGAATTTAGTTTTTTCGGTCAAGGCTGGTTTATCAGGTGGGTTTGTCAATCGACCACAGATGCGAATAGAACTGCGAGATGGTAAAAGACACAAGTCTTGATGCTGTATGGCTATACGAATTTCATCACTATTATTATATGAAGAAGTATAGGGTTGATGAGCATGAATCTCATAATGAGAAATACTATCGTCGAAAGCGACGGGGGTTTGAATGCTCAGTAGGTCCGCCATTTTTTTCTTGATTGCAACAAAAAAATGTGCAAGTTATTTTCCACCACCAACGATTTTTAATCCTAGACTCTTGAGAAACTGGATGTTCCGTCGTGTTAGCGCTTTGGGAGCTCGACGATGACTGACTTATGGAGTACATGATGAGTTGATTCTCTGCTATAAAAGTTTGTTTGAATTCCCCTTCCATGATACACGATACCCATTATGATGATTTTATGTGTAGTCTGATTGTGATAGTTTCACCACGAAAATTAACAATATTTCCGTCTTGATCGATTAGTCGCAATTGTAAATTATCAATACACTTTACTGAAACAGGCAAGTAAATAACTTCAGATGGAACTTCAATAATTTTATATCCTGGATCTGCAGATGGGTAAAATTCATGAATAGTATGAACTTTTTTATTGTTTATATAAGCTCCAGTAGTTATATTACATTCAACTCTTATTGAATTAATTTTATAAATGTTCACAGGAAAATCTGAAGTATGTTTTAATCCTGGTTGTAACAAACACTTACTGAATCCCAGAAGTTTTCCAATTGAATCTGAAGGTTCAAAGTCTGTGAACTCAGAGCTTTCGATTTCACTGCGTAAAGTGTTCTCGTTAGGTTGAATTGAAAGTTCAATATTTTCTTTACTGAGGATTTCTTGAAGATATTTATTAATGTCTATTATATCGTAACTTCCAGTTGGAATAGTTATTGTATGATTACCAATATAAAACTTATTGCAACCAATATCAATATTAGGAATTGCGTTAAAGGTTAAAAGTTGTACTAAACCAAGAGTATAATTTTTATCTGGTGAAAGTTCAATTGGAGGATAATACTGTGCTTCAAGAGTAGAAGATGTGCCAGACAAGGTAAGAGTTATTGACTCCATGACACATTATAGTAAACTGAACAATCCTGATAGAAAACATTATTTATATACCTTTTAGCTCTCCACTTAAAAATTGTAAACATAGATGGCCACAGTTGTAAGAGTTAAAATCTTGAAATCTATTTGAGTTATACTTCACAGTATCAACATTAAGATATCTCATTAATTCAGGTGGCGGTAAATTACCAAAACTGTCGAAGTAGACTACTTCGTTGCCACGTTTTCGATAAGCCACCCAATGAGTTCCAGATCCACTTTCTTCATCAAGATTAACTATAGCTGATTCATGATTATTAGGACCTGACAATGGAAGCATATCTCTCATAAAAACTCCTCTAAAATATGGAATTTTTAATATTTTTGCATGTTTAATTAGATCAAAATTTGTAAGAGCTCGATTGGGTAAAATTAAATTGAGTTTTTTCTTTTTTTAATTTTTGACATCTTTTTTTTTTGGGTGCACGTTTTTTTTTTAATTTCTTACAATTTTTTTTTTTTTTTTTAAACCTTTGCCTTTAAATGACTTTAAGAATAATCCAAGACCACGCTTTTGAGATTTGAGGTAAAGTCCTTTTCCTAAAGCTATGGCTTCCATAGTTTTATTATGTCTTTTACTCTCTTCCAGCTCTTGTTTAGCTGATTTAGCTTCATTAATAGCTTTATAAATACCAGCAGCACCACCTGCTAATGCACCTGTAGCACTTAAACCAGCAAATAAAGGTACTAATGGTAAAAATCCACCAATTTTAGAGGTTACTGGTAAAATCCTAGGAACTTGAATTTTACTCTTTCCACCTGCTTCTTTGACTGCAAGTTTGGATGCTCTAAGCGCTGCACTTATTATACTTTTAGGCGTTTTACCAGGATTAACTATTGACTTTGATGCTCGTTTTATGATGGTATTCAAAGTTGTCTTGGATTGAGGTTTATTCTTATTTTTAGTTTTAAGACCCATTCCTAACTTTCTTTTCAATTTCATAGCGTTGGTAACAGCATAGGCTGCAGCTTTTTTACTAAATTTAGCGTCTTTTGATTTAACTCTTTCCCATGCTTTTTCAGCTAAAATTTTGTCAGCAACATGTCTTGCACTCATATTATCTTTATTTTGAGAATATGCAATATCATGGTCTCGACAAGCGGCGTCAAGTCCGTTAATTGGAGGATCACCACGTGCTAATCGAGCTTCTAACTTAGTACCAGGTCCGCAATAACTGTAGCCAGGTAAATGCATTTCAAAAGGAAGCTTGTTAATGATTTTATTAATCAAACCACCCCCTCGCTTCCTTTGATTCTTTTTCTCGTGAATAATCATCTTGCTTCGGCGATTCAACTACGACTGAGCTCTAGAGTATAAAAACACGCTATTTATACTTTTTTTCTTATTCCAGTCTGAGATTTTGAAAGATCAACATGGATTTCACACAAAATTCGGTTAAGCTTCCGGTGCCTAACTTTGACGTCATTGCTGAGCAAGAGAAGAAGCCAAAGCGTCATGGTGATTTACTTCCAAGCAGTATCCGAGCTGTTATATCAGGTCCATCAAATCGTGGGAAAACAAATACTCTATTAGCACTTTTAACAGATCCAAATGGGTTACGTTTTGAAAATATTTACGTTTATTCAAAGTCACTCAATCAACCAAAGTATAAATTTTTGCAAGAGCTTTTAGATCCTATTGATGGAATGCAGTATCTAGCATTTAGTGATCATGAAGAAGTAATATCTCCAGACAACGCCTTACCTAACTCCATCATGATTTTTGATGATGTCTTAACTGAGAAGCAAGAGCATATAAAAGCTTATTTTTGCATGGGTAGACATAAGAACGTAGATTGTTTTTATCTTTGTCAATCATATGCAGCGGTTCCTAAACATCTGGTAAGAGATAATGTCAATTTAATGATTTTATTTCGTCAAGATGAGGTTAATTTGAAGCATATTTATGATGATCATGTGAATACTGATATGTCTTACAATCAATTTAAAAGTTTATGCTCTAAATGTTGGATAGAAGGTAAACATAGTTTTATAGTCATAGATAAAGACAGAGGTATTAATGAAGGTAGATATCGCAAGGGTTTCGATTGTTTCGCTATAAATATAGCTTAAACCTTTAAAAGTCATTAGTTGAGTGTGAACCTCTGTTGTGTAAACATGGCTAACTATTGTCGAGAGAAAAAAATACTCGAAGAGCTAGTGAAAGCTCGAGAAGCAGTAAAACGAAAATATAATCTTTTAAAAACTCTAAAAGATGACTGTGAGCATGATTTTAAGGAAAAATTTAAGCCCATTGTTGAGCCTCTTGAAAAACTTGTACAAATAAAGAAAAGACGTGAAGAATATCCTGAAATGTATTCTGTAAAAATAAAAAAATCAGATGAAAATTTAGAAGAAGAAATTCAAAAACATCCTCATCAAAGTTTTTATAAAGTCGAAGGATCTACTTTACCTGTTGAAAAGGAACACTTAGAAATGGATATACCTGAGGATGATAAAAGTAATAATGATTTACAAATGGTTTTACCTGAAGATGGAACATTTGAAAATGATTCAGAAACTTTCCTCTCTGAACATGATGCAAATGATAATAGTTCAGATGAGACTGCCATTGCACAGAATGAAGGTATTAAAGGTATTGAACATATAAAAGAGTCTGAAATAGATCTAATATTTGGTCCAAAAAAAGTATCAGGTGGTTATAAACTTGGCAACGCAGCAATAAGATTTTTAAAAGATTCTATTGAGGTGAACAATAAATCATACCCTACAAGTGAGGGTTTAGTAAATCTTATTGTTCTAAAAAATCCTGTGGGTTATAGCTTGACTGACTTAACTCTTTATAAAGCAATTCTTGAACAAACTAGTGCTCACAAGAAGGGAAATAATCCAAGTGGTGAAATAAAATACCATATTACAAGTAAGAAATATAAAGATGTAATGTCACATCTTTTCGATATAAGTCCATCAAAACCTACACAAAAAAGATCACCATTTAAAGCTGTAAAAAAAGCGTCGATACAAAGGAAATCACCATTGTCAAGATCAACTCCTACAAAACTTGGAAGTGGCTTCTTACCTAAGTATAAAATTTCAAGGTTAGGTACAAAAACTGACTATGTCTACTGGGATGATCCTAATGAATTAGCAGATCGTCTACGATTATTAATTGCTGAGCAAGCTGCTGGCAATTCAAGTCATACAAACGAGATTCACTCAATAGTTGAAGAATTGCGAGAAAGTGGGTATATATATTGAAAATTATTCAATCATCGATCAGTATCAAGATGCCTTCGGACGTGTTCGGACGTAAGAAACTGGAGGAAAACGTTAGTCGAGGACCTCCAGGCGTTGGTTATAAATTTACACAAGACGGTCACTACGATCTAGAATTTAAGCGACAGTGTAACTTAGCCTCACCTGTTGAAGTCTCAGACGCAGTTAATTTATTTACACTTCATCAAATAATTGAAAAAGAACAAAATAAACTGAAAAAAGAAGTAATTGAAGAAGTAGAAAAAAAATTTGTGAATTTAAGAAAAGAACTATCAACTTGGCTTTCACTCTTCAAATCGAATATAGAGAAAACTTTAAATCAGCAAGAACCTGTGGAAGTACTTGAAGACGTCATTAGTGATTCAAAACTTTTAGAAAATATTTATAGTCATCGTGAAATATTGAAAGAAGACATCAATTAATAATGGAGCAGGTTGTTAAAGAGATTCATAAACCAGCACGAAGAAATTTTCCACGTAGAAAAGTAACAATGAGAGGGATAAATGATACATGGCAGGCTGATCTTGTTGAGCTTCAAAATTATTCAAGACAAAATGGAGGCTATAGATATTTACTTAATATTATTGATATTTTTTCAAAATTTGCCTGGTCTTTACCCTTAAAGACAAAGACTGGAAAAGAAGTTACTGAAGCAATGCAAACAGTTTTGAAACAACAATCTCCTCGTAATCTTCATGTAGACATGGGTAAAGAATTTTACAATAAACATTTTCAAGATCTAATGAATGAGTATAAGATTAACATGTACTCTACCTACAGTGGTTTAAAAGCTTCAATATGTGAAAGATTTAATCGAACTTTAAAAAATAAAATGTGGCAAAAATTTAGTTTGCAAGGAAGCTATAAGTGGCTTGATATTTTACCAGACTTAATAACTGAATATAATAATCAAAAGCATCGAAGTATAGGTATGAAGCCTGTAGAAGTTACTTTAGAAAATAGTGATGAAGTTTTACAAAGATTGAATAGCATTAGAGTTATTAAAAAAAAAAACCCTAAATTTAAAGTTGGAGATAAAGTACGTGTTAGTAAAGTAAAACAATTATTTGAAAAAGGTTATGCAGGCAACTGTTCTACAGAAATTTTTACAGTTTCCCGTGTTAAAAAGAATACTCAACCTATAACTTACAATCTAAAAGATTATCAAGATAAACCTATTTCAGGATGTTTTTATGAACAAGAGTTGCAGAAATCTAAAAAACCTGATGTTTATTTAGTTGAGAAAGTGATTAAACAAAAAGATGATAAAGTTTATGTTAAGTGGCTTGGTTTTGACAATTCTCACAATAGTTGGGTAGATAAAAATAGTTTATAATTTGAATAAAATATTCTGTAATTGAAAAAATCTTGTAACTTTTATACCATATGGTAAATTTATAAAATAAATAAATAAATAAAAAGACAAATAATTTTGTTATGATTTTCTTTTATTTAGAATAGGTCCTATTACATATTCCATACACTTAATTCGCATTTTAAAAATTATTGGATTTAGTATAACACTGGTCCTTTGAATTCTTAAATTAAAACATTCTCTGTCGCAAGCAGCTTGAATCCAAGAACCCATTCTTGCTTTACGACTAGCATAATCATACACATACATAATCTTAACACTAATACAATCATTAAATGTCACTTGCTTCATTTTTACAAGATCTCACACAAATTTTACATATCACTGCTTATTACAAAACTCAAGTTGTCGGTTTCCTAAGTTTTTAATAAACAAATGATCCTTCTCTACTTCTTCTTTCAAAAACTCAAGCTGATCAGGATTTTTAGTGAAGAATGTGCTTAAACGTTCAGGTAGAAACACTTGGAACTCTTTGTTGATTATAACGACAATGCTAGTTCCAAACCTGGTGTTGCATTGATATATTTTTGTTATTTTGTAGAACTCTCCACTGACGAGATCAGTCAACCTCTTTTTTGGGAGATATTGGGTTTTTGCCATAGCATTCATCTTAGTGAAATCCATTTTTAATCTATAATAGAAAAATACTTGTTAATAATATTTAATTAATTTAAGACTAGTTTTTTTTTTTTTAAGTATTGATGCTTACCTTATTTGAATAAATCGTTTCGTCAAATAGTCGTTCAAAATTGAGTCTAGCTTTTTCTGTAGAGTTCCATCGTCTAAAAATTTTGAGCAGCAAGTGAGCTTTCGTCTTCGACTGTCGCCCTTAAATACTTGACCGATATCGTCTGCTAGGGACCCTACTGCATCATCTAAATCCATTGTTTCACTATGACTATTCAGCTCACTCTTTCTCGCACCGCACGGTGCTCCCTCCCATCCCCCGCTATGCGCTCTTCGGACGCTCTCGCCTGCCCCCCCCTTCCCATCCCCTGCCGCTGCATGCTTCTCACCGCGCGAGCAGCTCTCTCCTTTTTATGGCCCCCAACCGAATATTCTGCTAACTCTCACTGTTTAACCACCATCGAGCAAAGACGCTTTCTCCTGCAACATCTAAAGAAAAATCTCTGAAGGACAAGCATGTAGTTAGTTTTTTTTGTTTACTGAAAAATTATAACCCTGGCACATTCCGATCGAGAAACTCTCAAAGTTTACTGTACAACAATTTAAAAGGATAATAAATTAACAATGTCCTTGAGTAGTTAAAACATCTTAAATATTTGACTCAAAAAAAACTTGGCTCAATAAATCTGCAGAGAGAAATATTCGGCTCAATAAAAACTTACGTGACACAGTCGCCGTGACTGACTTACCTCTAATTAATAATTCAGGGCGAGATTCATGGTGAAAAATACTAGGAGCTAGAGTAACTAAAAAACCTACCTGGACATGGTCCACCAATAACTCATAAACCACGGTGATATATCAAATCTTTTCATAAAATTAGAAATCAGAGTGGGTACAATAGGAATCAGATGGATACAATTAGATTCATGTTCGAACAGGTTAACTCCATGTTTCCAACAAAACTATTACTCACGCTTTTCAGAAAGCATTGATTTTTAGTCGTTAAATTTTCCAAGAACTGTACTGTAAAATCTCAATCTATTGTTATATTTGAAGAGATCAACATTTTTTAAAATTATCTTCTGAAACATTGTTCTAAATTTGTTCTAAATTGATATTCATTCTAGATGCTTCTGCATGATTAAATTTACTTGCAAGGATTAGTTGATATTCTTCTAGAACATTCTATCTGACGTTATTTCCGTTACAATGTTATAGAAGTAAGATGGAAGAGGAAAATCGTATATAAGTAACAAAATGTTTGAACCGAGATTATTTAACTCGGAAAGTTTACAGGGACAACATCTTTCAAAATGGTAAAGAAAATTACTACATCAAAGAAAAAAAAACTAGTTAATTTTTTGACTTGATTCTTGAAATAATTCTCATTGATTAAAAAATAATAATTTTTATTCATTTAACATTGCAGAAAATATTCAATTTTTCACTCTTAAACACCGTTAATGGTAAAGTTTTCGTTCCTAAAGAATGGAATGCAGAAGAGATGTACAAAGTGACTTCTGTACGAAATCTAAAAACAATTAACGGTTTAAGAGTAACGATCACGATTAACAGAAGCCAACAAGTCTTAATGCCTCAAGAATTTCAAAATATATTCAATGTAGAACGAGGTCTGTATACATACCTAAAAATTGAAGCTGCTAAATCAAAACTATTCATCAAGTATTTGGGTAATGGAAAAATTGAATTTATAAATAAAAATTAAACTTCGACTTTAACATCCAAGTATCTAAAAAAAGTGTTTTAAATTTGTTGAGGTTAAAAACATGATACTGAAAGCATTTACCATCTTGTAAGTTATGTCATAAGTAGTATAAATAAAGGTATATCCGCATAATGTAAAGTTGCAATTTTCATTTAATATTATCCTATATCTGGAGACGTAAGAAAAATGGTATGAGTACTCATTGTATAAAAATAAAAGTTATGCAATACCATATCCCTGGTAGAAAAGCGAACATTTCTGATGTGTAAGAATAAGATTATATAACTATAATTGATGCTACAAGAATGTTGTTAAAAAAATGACCCAAAAATGGTCCTTTGTTAAAAATGTTTTTAACTCAATAATCTTTTTATTCATAGACAATCTTTGTTTGATTTAAATTCAAGCCTCTCAACTTAATCTAACTCCTACTCCAAATTAGAGAACCTATTTTCAGCTTAAGTACCGAACATTTTTCATGGTTCTACAAAATGTTGGAAAAATGCCGAAAAAAAGTTTCACCCGAGATGCAAAAAATAGATACGTCTATTATGGAATTTTATGCCCATGAAGTTGTTATGTCTTCAAGAGAACAAAACTATTTCAAATATTATTAGTCTAGGTGTTTAAAATAAAAGACTATTAAGTATGGATTAAACAAGGTATACTTGAGAAGTTAGTTTACAAATTACTTTTTATATTTGAAGAGATGTAACTCTTTATAGGAGTTGTCGAGATATGACTCTTACAAATTACTTTTTATATTTAAAGAGATGTAACTCTTTGTTATAGTTGTCGAGATATGACTGTTTTTATGTTTAGTGAGATATGACTATAAAAATTACCTTTTTCGGGTCGCCGACTCACCGGAGCTGGTTCGTTAAACACAGGCTGACTTATTTCGATAATCAAGCGTTTGACACAACAAAGTCACGAAATGTGACATTAAAATACTATAAAAATGTTTAGGTTTTCTACCACAGGGGTACGTCTGTATTAATAAAATTTCTGTACTTCAACATAACTGTTTTTATTTTTAAAATCCTTACTTTGATTCAATCAATATTAAATTAAAATAACAAGTATCAATTACTTGATATTTTTTATAAAATTAATTTTTTCTTAAAAAACTTCCAAGTACTATATTAAAGCTGATCAAAGTCACTTTTCTAAAAAACTAACTTTATTAACTTCTAACTATTTCATCAATGACATTTACGAAATCATGACTGTTTCATGAAACACATTCATAAAATCATGACTCATTCATGAATGACATCTATGAATTCATGATTCAGATCCATGAAATCATGAGTGTTTCATGAACTATAACTATGAGATCATGAATTGCATTCATGAAATCACGACTTTTTCATGAATTACAACTTAGAAATCATGAATTGCATCCATGAAATCATAAATTACAACTATGAAATCATGAATTGCACTCATGAAATCATGACTGTTTCATGAAGTACAACTATGAAATCATGAATTGCATCCATGAAATCATAAATTACAACTATGAAATCATGAATTGCATTCATGAAATCATGACTGTTTCATGAAGTACAACTATGAAATCATGAATTGCATCCATGAAATCATAAATTACAACTATGAAATCATGAATTGCATCCATGAAATCATGACTGTTTCATGAAGTACAACTATGAAATCATGAATTGCATCCATGAAATCATAAATTACAACTATGAAATCATGAATTGCATCCATGAAATCATGAATTACAATTATAAAATCATGACTGTTCTATGAACTCCAACTATGAAATTATGAGTGTTGATAAATTTTGCTATAAGCCTCCGTGGCGTTATTGGCTTGCACGCTAACCGAAAGGTTGGTGGTTCAAGCCCACCCGGAGCCACTTTTTTTCCAGCGCTGCAGCAGGGTGCGTTCGGCAGCAGGGACAACGCGGGCAAAGGTTGGTGGTTCAGGCACACCCGGAGGCGTCAGCGCCACAACAGGGTGCGTTCGCAAGCAAGGAGCGCGCAGCTGCATGGCTGGAGGACACAGCGCAGGAAGAGCGTCCAAGGAGCGCGTAGCGGGGGAGGGTACAGCAGCGAAAGAGAGCGTCCATGGGGCGCGTAGTGGAGGAGCATACAGCAGCGGGAGAAAGCGTCCAAGGAGCGCGTAGCGGGGGAGCGTACAGCAGCGAAAGAGAGCGTCCATGGAGTGCGTAGCGGGGGAGCGTACAGCAGCGGGAGAAAGCGTCCAAGGCACGCGTAGCCGAGGAAGCGTACAGCAGCGGGAGAGAGCGTCCATAGAGTGCGTAGCGGGGGAGCGTACAGCAGCGGTAGAAAGCGTCCAAGGAGCGCGTAGCGGGGGGGAGGGGGGTACAGCGGTGGTCGCTAGCAAGGAGTGCGCAACAGTGGGGGAAGAGAGCGTCCAAGGAGTGCGCAGCGGGGGAGAGCGTTCCAAAAATTACGAGAGAGCACCGGGCCCCCTAAAAGGTACGAGAGAGCACCGGGCCCTCCTAAAAGGTACGAGAGAGCACCGGCCCCTCCTAAAAGGTACGAGAGAGCACCGGGCTCTCCTAAAAGGTACGAGAGCGCTCTCGTTTACATACTACTCAGGGTATTTGGGGGTTCAGAGCTTTGTGGATAGCACATCAGTTTATTTATTGAACTCGACTCCCACGGTTTTGGGGGCTTAGAGCTTGGGGGATAGCTGATGAGTTTTTTTGTTGACCTGGGGCATCCAGGGTTGGGGGGTTTAGAGCTTGGGGGATAATCAACCAGTCTATTTACTCAACTTTTTACTTTTTTTTTTTTTTTTTTTTTTTTAGACGTCAATTTTGGGGGGTTGGACCTCAGGAAAACCCCTAGCTGGAAGGAGTCGTTGTGCCCCTGATACTATATGTCTGCTATACCCTACCTGTATCATACACACAAGCACCCGTGGTCGAAGTGCACCAGGTCGAAAAACCTGATCGGGGACGACTTCTTGAAGCATTAGACTGCTACTGAGTAACCTGACATCGTAATGTGGGTGACACTAAGTACCGAACAATGTGCAATGTCTAATGTACGCCAAAACATTTTTTCTACCGTGCCCCGTACGTGGTGCACCATGTAGTGTGTACCGAACAGTGCACGGTGTCTGGTGTACACAAAACATTTTTTTCAACCGTGTACCGTGTAGCAAGCAGTGCGCGTTGTTGGTGTACGGTACAAGCAAAGATATAAAAATTAATTTCACACATGCACGGTGCATCGTGTACCGTGTACCGAACAGTGTGTGGTGTCTGGTGTACGCCAAAACATTTTTTCAACCTTGCACCACACGTGGTACACCGTGTACCGTGTATCGAACAGCGCGTTGTCTAGTATACGGTGTACGCAAAGATATGAAAAATTTTTTTACTCGTGCACGGTGCATCGTGTACCGTGTACCGAACTCTGTGCGGTGTGTGGTGTACGCCAAAACATTTTTTTCAACCGTGTACCGTGTAGCAAGCAGTGCGCGTTGTTGGTGTACGGTACAAGCAAAGATATAAAAATTAATTTCACACATGCACGGTGCATCGTGTACCGTGTACCGAACAGTGTGTGGTGTCTGGTGTACGCCAAAACATTTTTTCAACCTTGCACCACACGTGGTACACCGTGTACCGTGTATCGAACAGCGCGTTGTCTAGTATACGGTGTACGCAAAGATATGAAAAATTTTTTTACTCGTGCACGGTGCATCGTGTACCGTGTACCGAACTCTGTGCGGTGTGTGGTGTACGCCAAAACATTTTTTCAACCTTGCGCCGTACGTGGTGCACCGTGTACCGAGTACCGGGCAGTGCCGGTTCTCTGGTGTACGGTGTACGCAAAGTTATAAAAAATATTTTCACCTGTGCACGGTGCCTCGTGTACCATGTACCGAACAGCATGGGGTGTAGCAAGCAGTGCGCGTTGTTGGTGTACGGTGCAAGCAAAGATATAAAAATTAATTTCACCCATGCACGGTGCATCGTGAACCGTGTACCGAACAGTGTGTGGTGTCTGGTGTACGCCAAAACATTTTTTCAACCTCGCACCACACGTGGTGCACCGTGTACCGTGTACCGAGCCGTGCGGGTTGTCTGGTGTTCTGTGTATGCAAAGTTATAAAAAATATTTTCACCGGTGCACGGTGCACCGTATACCGTGTACCGAGCATGACGCCTTGTCTGGTGTACGGTGTACGCAAAGATATAAAAAATATATTCACCCGTGCACGGTGCACCGTGTACCGTGTACCGAGCATGACGCGTTGTCTGGTGTACGGTGTACGCAAAGATATAAAAAATATTTTCACCCGTGCACGGTGCACCGTGTACCGTGTACTGAGCATGAAGCCTTGTCTGGTGTACGGTGTATGCAAAGATATAAAAAAGATATTCACCCGTGCACGGTGCACCGTGTACCGTGTACCGAGCATGGCGCGTTGTCTGGTGTACGGTGTACGCAAAGATATAAAAAATATTTTCACCGGTGCACGGTGCACCGTGTACCGTGTACCGAGCATGACGCCTTGTCTGGTGTACGGTGTACGCAAAGATATAAAAAATATTTTCACCGGTGCACGGTGCACCGTGTACCGTGTACCGAGCATGACGCCTTGTCTGGTGTACGGTGTACGCAAAGATATAAAAAATATATTCACCCGTGAACGGTGCACCGTGTACCGTATACCGAGCATGACGCGTTGTCTGGTGTACGGTGTACGCAAAGATATAAAAAATATATTTACCCGTGCACGGTGCACCGTGTACCGTGTACCATACAGTATACGGTGTCTGGTGTACGGTGTACGCAAAGATATAAAAAAAATATTTTTTGAACCGTTCGCGGTGTACGGTGTACCGTGTACGAAACAATAGCAAAACAAAAACTTTTCCCTGCTTTCCGCCGTGCACCGTGCACCGTTAAACGGTACACGGCGATGGTACCTAGATACAACCTTTTTTTATTCAAAAAAAATGATTTAATTTTTTAGTCCAAGAGATGTAAGCTGGCGATTAGCAAAAAACTGATCCTCAACAATTTTGCAACCCTTGCTGGCTTGAGTTTTTTATTCGCCCTAACAACAATTGATAAATAGAAACTCATAAAAGCGCTCATTCCAATGAATTCTTTTTTTAATTTACAATTAAATAAGCTTTTTCCAAGAAACAAGCTACATTACTTTTACTGCTTTTGAAAATTAATCTCACTTCATTATGATTAAATTTCAACGTAGTATTTTTCATTTTTAAAAGATCAATGTTTACAGTAGCAGAGTTAAGCCCAATCGGAGGCCCTCGGCCCAATTTCAGCTATCTTTCCGGCCCAAGAAACTTTTCCATTTCATGTGCTGTACAAAACAGGCTATTTTCGGAGATAATAGGGGTTAAAGAGAAAAGGGCCCTGCAGGGCCCTAATATGGGCCAAAAAAATTTTCAAAAAATACCTAAAAATCGTAAAATTTTCCGCTCTTTTTGAATCCGGGGTCAAAATCTGGGGTTCCCATTTTAAAAAACGAAGTTAGGGTCCGTAGGGCCCAAAATAAGGGCCTGGGCCCTTTTTCATAGGGCCTACTAAATCGCAAATTATTTTTTAGGAAACTTTCACATTACATGTGCTATACAAAAAATGCATATATTTCGAGTTATTTGCTATATCCAACCTTTTTCGATCACCCTGTATATATGTTTGTACGTTAACCTTAAATTATAAGATCTAGGAAAAAAAATAGATGCAAATTTAAAAGGTAGCCCGACTACTGTTTATTTTACAATACGCGACATTCTAAAGTAAGTCCATTAACACATCCTTCCTACTATTTCCCTACCCCTGAAACTATTTCATAGTCATGCCCTATCCTATTAATACATATCCCAAAAGGATTATTGGTTAAAATATTTTAGCGTCTTTAAGTCACTTTTCACTGCATCTCACTATTCTCTTCCATATCTACGGCAACATCTTCCTGTAACAACTTCCTCTCTTCCTCTGCGCTAATGCCATTGGGTTCCTTTTTTTTGTTTCCTGTTCTGGCATCTTTTATAATGCCTTGAACTCCTTCCAGCATTTCATGAAGTCCTGCTATTCATTATCCGGTACGTCTGATTTCTCCACTTCCTTGTTTCGGGGAACAGACACTATCTCAGACTTGACCGTGCATGTCCTCCCTGTTTGGTTTCCTTTTTGGTATAATATTGCGCAGGTTCGTTGGTGCAACTTCTTGTATCCACTCACTTGCTGCACTTGGAATGATATGTCTTTTCTCCATTTGATTGCTTTTTTGGTTCTCGAGCCCATTGTGCCGTCCACTTGCGTCCCGATCTCGTAAAAGCTTTTGTCGCCTCGGTTTCCTCAAAATATTGAATGAAGGCCGACACCGAAATTTGGTGTTGTTCTGTTATTATCTGGTGGTATTCAATTCTGCTGAACCTTCTGAAATGCTCTAACAGGAATCTTTCTTGGTCTGCCGGAGAGTAATAATTTAGTAGGTTGCAAAACAATCTGTTTTTACCGTAGGGGCAACTATTCCTTCTTGTATTGGTTTCCTGTCCCTTTTGATTGGTCTCTGGTTTCCTCGGCTTGACTTCTGATTTGTCCTTATCTGAGTGCTTGCTTTGGTATGTTTCAATTACCTTAATCGCCAGTGCCGCATTCATCGGATATTCCAACGTAACACTGACTCTTATTCGGTTTGTACTCCAATGGCGGTTTACTTGGGTTCCCAAGATGTTTCCAAACGTTTTGAGGTCCTTTATCTCGAAAATCTTCGCATCGTCGCTACAAAAATCATATGGACAGTCCGGGCGTCAAAAACGTCCTTACTAGTTTCAAAAACCTTGTAATCCATGGTATATGGTGGGTTTTTTTTTCCTGAAAATGTAGTATGGGTGTCATACATGGTTATCTTTAAATGTTATAGATAAATGTTAGTAATCGTGAATTGAAGGGAATTACATGTTAGCAACCTAGTGGGCTAACACGATTGTATTTTCCCTCGAACGCACATTGGATGGTGATCCATGTAATTAGCTTTGGGTTGATTCGGAAATTAACAAGATGTTTCATTCCTTTGAGTAGGTATATACGATTTTAAGCTCGTATTTGATTTATGTGGTAATTTCGTTGTAATTTTCATTCCCTTAATATTCGGGCTCGTTCCTAGTCAAACCGACTCTTGAATTTCGGTGTTTCCGGTAGTATTGTGCAATTGAATCGTTTCATCATGGTTTCCATTCTTTCGAGGGTCCCATCCTGATTTTCGACCGGTATCTCGTTTCCATAAATAAATTATTAAAATTACCAAAATTAACTGTGGAGCATAGCTGCCATACGCAGCGTACCATGAGTGGTTATGTTCTTTTTTATCCTGTTCTGCTCTCTCCATTTCCTTCGCAAGACCAGTAAGTCTCTGATGGTCCCAGCTGATATAGTTTTCGGCCTCATGCTTAAATGACAATTCGTTGGAGCCTTTGGCGAATTTCAATTTTGGCAATACATCGAATATGTTTAATTTGATGTTCGGGTACTTAGCTTGCGTGACGTAATTTGCTGGACTTCTCTTTCCTCCCAGGGTGATCGTGGGAGTATGCCCTATGCACCCATCGGCTAATCTAATTGTCCCAGTGCCTTC
This sequence comes from Encarsia formosa, assembly GCA_038277355.1. Classification (NCBI taxonomy): domain Eukaryota; kingdom Metazoa; phylum Arthropoda; class Insecta; order Hymenoptera; family Aphelinidae; genus Encarsia; species Encarsia formosa. Next base: position 33,907,136 of record CM076187.1, read on the forward strand.
CAACCTGCTAGACGTTTGTCTAGTGTTCAAACAATCGATCAGCATGGTTTCTCCTTGATTTAGTCTACAAACAAAAATTATGAAAAATATAATCAAGAGACTTCACTTAATTAAACTATCTATTTTTTTTTGTCCCAATATAAATAGATTACAAAAGCTTGGTGTCATTAGAAAAATTCTATTTTAAAAATTTATATTTCCCCAGGCTCATCAAGATTTTTAAACATTTCAGTTATTGAATTTAGTTCCAACCAACCGATAAAATTTTTTTCCTTCTTCTGAAATATACTAACCATAAGGGGCTTTATAGTAACAAATAAATATAAATCTCAAGGAAAAACAACCCTTCCCTTCTATATCATTTACACCCAAAAGGTCTATAGTACCCTTCCTCCTATTACTCCTCAAAAAAGATTATATGTAACCCAACTACGATTCAAAATCAACTCTGTGCTGCAATACGGTTATTTGTTTTTATAGTAATGACGCTCGTTCAACCGTCTATGTCCTAAATTCAAATTATGTCTTCTTTGCATTATTAGAATTTTCCCTTTCTCAAAACTTTCCCCAATTTTTTTTTTCTTTTAAAAGATATTGGATATGAGTTAATTTAATTAATAAAACACAGAATTTAGGGTGAAAATCAAAATATCAAAACAAAGTCTTTATTGCACCCTAAGTTTGGCACAAGGAAGGACACGACTGCTCTGAAGGAGCAACTCGACAAGACTAACTGAGGCGTGGGACGCTTACAGCACACAGAGAGACGCAGATTTCTCTCTACATCGGTCATGCACATTTTTCAGGAATTAGAAAACTACGCTGTAGCATCAGCATCCCGAAAATTGCGTTTTAACGACGTACTTGCAGCTGCGCCGCCCGACTTAAGTACGGGCCGGCCGCCTCTGCAAGGTTGCCGATCACACTTACAAAACTTCACTCCTTGTGCGTAGAATACTCACAACGACGAGTGATTTTTGAAACAGAAAATTCATCCATAAAATACATGAATTCCGACAAAAGAATTGAATATCTTGGTTTGCTAAATGAATTTAACTTTTCTGTAAAATTTCTATAAAATGAAATAAGATCCCTGTCACTTTAAAGGCAATCTGTAACCATAAAATAATTGCAGATTGTAGGGATATTTGATGAAATTCGAAATTTAAAATAAAACTATTTTGACAGAACTATTCATTCCTCTATCAAAATTTCTATATTAAAATTTAATCACACATGTGCAACAGCAGCAGACACTTACTACGGCCGCCGGCTGCAGCAACGAAGAAATTTCACATATACCATCGACTAGCAGTAACGGAAGGCAGACGAATAGCGTGTAAGACAATGCCACGATTACTCCACTCTCGACCGTCATATGTAGCTATAAAAATTATATGCACACGAAAATTACTAATTTGATTTAAATTACTCACTTCAAAATTTGAGTCTCAATCATTAACATGGTTATAATTCTATTCTTTCCGATTTTTTTCCCCACATATATTTACATTAATTATGAAAAAAAGAAAAAGAAAGAAAAAACCTTTCAATTACCTATGAAAAATGGAATAACTTTAAAAGATTAAACGAATTTCCTGCTTCTAGCTTACTTATAATGATTAACTGCCTATCCGCCTACACGAAGGCGGAGTAACAATCAATGCACCTAACCACTCGTAATTCACTAGATTATAAAATTACACAACGATCATACTCAATACATATAATAAAATATATAAAAAAATCAATTGGCAAATGCACTCAGACCGCAAGCGGTCGTCCTTTGTCTAAACAACCTCCACTCTGTTCATTCACACTATTTTTCTCTCGGCCAAACACTTATAATTCGCAAGTACCCCACATGAATAATAAAAGAAAATTAATTAAAACCCAAATAATTTATTGTATGAAAAAGCCATCAAGGTAAAAAATTTTAAACAGCTAACCGCAAAGGAAAATAAACTTATCAAAATTATTACCAATCAATTGAAGACTATGAGAGCTCGATACACTCACTTGTACTTGTGAACTTTGAATGAGCTCCTCTACCCCGAGCTTCCAAAAAAATTCACTTTCTCGCTGGCCAATCCTGCCGTTTGCAGTCGAGGTGTACCTTTGTCAGGCTGAGACCAAGACTACTTGCCAATGCTGAGTACTTACGGGTAACCCCCTCTGGGAGTCTGAGTCACCTTGCTCTGTTTCCTGGACAGCTTCGTAGGGTTGCGTACCGGCGCGATTGACCGTGTGAGAATTTTGAGCGCGACGCGTGATTTCCCGGTCTCTCCGTCCGTGGTGATTTCGGTCCAGTAATCCTTAGGTTTGCGAAGTCGTTAACACTCGCGATTATACTAGATTGAATTTTATGATCTTGGAGATCCTCAGAATTAGCGCGAAACAGCTCTATAATAGCGATTTAAGAGATTTCTACTGAGCTAACGACAAGAATTTACGGAGATTTAAATTCTTGTACATGAGCTATGGCAGTAGATTTTTAAGTAAGTCTTGTCGCGAACCATAGGTAGCGGTTTACCGATCGCCGCGATAGTTTTCGGGAGGGGGGTAACTCTAGCGCGGCGTCTACGCTCGTCTTCAGCCCGCGACTTCACCACTCGTATCCCCACTCTCGAATTCTTCTTTGTGCCACGTTCGCTTCTCTTCTGTCACGCGCGCGACGATTTTTCTACGCGACGCGTGAATCTCTTCGTTTTCGGCCCACTGCTGACAGGCTACTAATTATTAATTTATAAAAAAAAACATATTCGAGGCGAGACAGATTGACCCTGTATGGGAACCTTGCAATATTATTGGTGGAAAAGAATTTAAACTGAAATACAATTTAAATAAAAGAAAATCGGAAAATATTCAAACCTATGAATATTACTGCTAAAGAATAATTTAAACTGAAATACAATTTAAAAAAAAACAATTAAGCCAGGCAGATGGCTGATTTCGGAAGAAAACCTTAACATAATTTTTAATGAAAGTTTAAAAAATGAAGAAAGTGAAAAAATCAAAAAATTAAGGTAGAAGAAAAAAGGTAAATAGATAAACAAAAAATTATAGAGAAAAACGGAAATGAAAATCCCTAAACAACTCTAATTGGGTTGAGTGGGGGCAAGGGTTAGTAGGCACTTGGATTGATCTTTTAAATAAAAAGATCAAAAGGTATTCAAACAAACTGAACACCGCTTAGAGAAGAAAACAAACCTAAGGGTGACAATAGTTAGCACGAAGTTGGGTATAGTGGGCTAAATAATTGTCTTGAGAAAATTGGTCTTGAAACAAACCTCAAATGGATAAAAAATTCAATTAGAATTTTTTGAAAATATATAATTGGAAAAATGAAACAATCAGTAACTATTCAGCAATATAAATGATTTGAGCTCATACTATACTAATAAAGATTCGCAAAAATTGGTTCCAACGCTGACTCTAACAACCATACAAAACAGTACTTTTGAACCCAAGGCTATCGAAGAACTCTGGGAGTGCTGCTGCAGCTGTATGAGGACTCGAGGACTACCAGTTGGTGAAGAAAGTCCCTTCGCTTACTCTTACAGGTGCCAATGGTTGCTCAGATGTTGGTGAACAGTCAGCGTAGACTACAAGTTACCAGGTAGTTGCACCTGAAAATTCAATAGTGTAAAATAAGGTGGAACAAAATAAAATGAAATTAAGTACACAGATGATCTCAATATAAACAAAGGTAAAAATAGGAAAAATAATTCCTAATTTTATTGGTCACTTGACCCTATAATAATCAGTTATTTGCCAAAATAATAGCAGCTGTACTCAATGATTGAGTAATTGGGTCAACTGACTATTTGATTTGGAAAAAGGTAAACATAAACAAACTTAAGAAAAGGCTATAAATTGAAAACAAGTGTAGTCAACCTTACCTACACCGTTCAGAATCCAAACAAACAAACAAAAGAAAAGGAATATTAATTATTAAATTGCGCAACACAAGTTTGCGACTTGGAGCGGACCCACCGTATTAGCGGAGTCAGCTGATTGAGGTGCCTTCTCTCTCTCTCCCACTGCAGAGGGGCTGCGGCAGGGACGTGGTAGGCCGACGGGTCTCAGATGCTCCTTCTAATCCACCGTTGTCTTAGGTTTGGGTACTGGTTACGCGGGTGGCGTGGTAGGCTCCAGGGTAACCTAGATGGTGAGGTGCCAACAAGATGGTCGCTCTTGTTGGCCGATGAGTGCTCGCTGGACAGGCCGCCTTGGGCCAGCTGCGAGCGTGGCTTTCGGTGTGGAGAGGAGAGTCGCGGAGCGCGATCGTCCGTCTCTCTTCCTCCCACGACGACTGTTGTCACTGACACTGAAGCGTGACTGCGTGGCGGTAATTCGCGCGCCACGGGTTAGCCGTCACTGGCATCTTCTTCACTCGAACTGCAGAGAAGAAAATGGCCGTGGCGAGGCACAAACTTCTCACTTTTTCGTTTCACTCGTGACGTGCCTATTTTTCGAGGGACTTTTCCCCACAAGGGATGCCAAATGTTTGGGGAAACGCGGAGGATGCGCTTAAGGTAAAGGATATTTAACGCGATCACGAGGGAGCAGGAAAGGTGAAAAGCGAGGTTACTTGGAAAGCACAACACTTATAGTTTTTATGCTGCACTTAAACTATTTATTGAACAATTATTATATGACTATGTACAAGTAAGGAGAGAGAGTTCGCCGTTTTGGCCGGGAGTCTCTCAACCTCAAGTAAAGTAGGTAGAATCGTCGTAGATAAGCGGTTGATCTACGACGACGGCGTTGAGTCCCGTGGCGCGTGATAGCGGCATCACGGTTGAAGCAAGACTGGTGAGGGCGGAAACTGGTCACTCCGGGCAGCTCTGGCGTCGGCCGTTTGCATGACCAATCCCGTGGAAATAAAAGGCGGTAAATCTCAAACAAATCCGATAGACCAGAATGAGGTAGAAAACGAAAAGTCGGCGAACATAGCCTCTCAATCTTTGAAGAAAATCAAAACAAAAACCATACTACCTATTCAGAAACCAAAACCAACAAAAACATCCCCTGCTCGACCAGCCCACAATAAAAGCAAATAAAAAAACTTCTCTGACGCCCCGCAAGCCAGCCCTTTGCGAAGAGGTAGACCAAAAGGGTCCAAAAATAAAACTCATGTATCTCCGAACGTATCTGATCAGGGAAATCTTCCAGGTGATACCATCGCCTCTCGTCTAAGACTCAGACGAAATCAACAGGTAAAGCTGAAAAATACTACACCCGTCGATCAAGCAAACGCCGAAAGCTCTACTTCAGAGATAGAAACTTCAGACGAAACCGAAGACGCCTGTACCCTTGCAAAGCCGATCCTTAATACCTAGTTTGGTAAAACCACTCAACACAACAACCACATCGCCAGCCACTGAGTCTGAAGTCAGCAACCAAGAACAAGATGAGATTTCTGGCATAAGGGAGTTCGATGAAACCATGGTACCATCAGATAGTTTCGAAGATGTAGTCGCCCATTTCTAAAAACCCGCATCGAGAAAGGCATTCTTTGATTCTCTATCAAAAAGAATGAAACCTCCAGCAAATGATGACGACTCTTCATCTTCTGATGAAGAAGAACTCCTTGAGTTATCAACACAATATTTAAATTCAATCAATTCAAAAAATGAATTTTATAATATCTTAAATCTTACCAATTTCTCAAATTCATTTCAAATAGAATTCGAAACAATATATATAAATTTTAACGCTTTTCTTAATTCAACAAATTTTGTTTTCTCTAAATTTTTAGTTAATAAATTAGCTAAATTTCGCTCTGAATCAATTTTTACAATGTCAATTATACATTTTTCGTAGTTCTCTTCATATATTTTAATCGGTTTTTCAATTCTTAACTTAAATGATTCATTCAACAAATTCCTAATAAATAAAATTTCAGTCACCGCTTCAGTTAATGCAGTATACTCAGCAAAAGTTGATCATTTTGTTACAGTATTTTGCTTCCGTGTTTTCCAATAGAGTAAATTTCCATACAATCTGATTATATAACCAATCGTTGATTTCCTATCAATATTATCGCCCGCATAATCGGAGTCAACCATACAATCTTATTTTTCACGTTTTTCATCGGTATAAGTTAATTTGACTCAAAATGAGATAGAAACCTCTAGTTTGCGGCAAAATTTTGTTCAAAATAAGTTCTTTTTTTTTAAATTATTTTGACAACAAAGTTTGGTTGTTTTTAATAATACAGTCCTACAAAGATATTGCTATTTTTGCTATTTTGCAGGTATCTTCAAACGACCGTAGCTTTTTCTAGGCTACATTTTTGTGCATATTAAAAAATTGTTAAATTTTTTTTATGAAAAAACAAAAATTCGGATCCCTGTACGATCTTCCGCCTCCAAGATACAGCTGTTAAAAGTTGTCAAAAAACACAAAAAAGCGTTTTTTACGATTTTCACACGCATTTTTGAACGGTTTCGGACTTTTTTTTCTCTCAAAAATATGTGGAATCTTCTCTTCATATGTTTCCAAACAAGCTCCCATAGTAATTGTAGTGCGGATTTGGGGTTTTAGTTGATTCCAAAGCATACACTTTTGACCTATTTTATGTGCTAAACTAGTGTTTTTTTAACAATATATATACACGCTACATTTAACTTTTTCGTTCATTATAGATGTTTTGAAATTATTTTTTGACTAAAAACTATTTAAATTCCAGCCAAAATTAGGTCACCAGCTATGAAAAAATTGATACACAATGAAATATTGATCGCAATATCAAAATAATATACTACTTTTATTCAGTTTTTTAGTTTTTTGATTCGTTAAAAATCTATGTTCAAATATTTTAAGTACTATACCACTTATTTATTAATTTTTTTTCTATTTTTGAAAATTACATATAATCCTAAAGCCCAATCGAGCTTTAACGGTGATTTGGTTTTTTTTTAAACTGACTGCCGTGAAAGCCTGCAGGGATTTATATAATTTGATTTTTGGTTTGAGGTTAGGAGGCTTCAAAGAAAAACTATTTTAGGATGATTATTTCATTTATATTATACATCCCGCGCGTAGCTGATGATCCCCTGAGTAATTTAAAAAAAAAATTATCCCGAACAAAGCCCACATTGAAAAGTTATTTATTGTCTATGATTTCTATTTGTCTATGATTATTATGTCTATGATTAATTGTTATATTTCAATGTAAATTTACATTCAAATAAAGTTATGCAATGTACATTTAAAAAATAGGTAAATACTAAATTGAATTTTTTTTTACATATAAAATTGATTTACCTAGGACTTTTATAGGTTCTGGTTTATGTCGTGGTTTTACATCAGAATAATTGAATCTATTATCTTAGTTATTGTTAAATTATCAAGAATTAGTTAAGATCTTGAAATCATTTATTGAGACATATTTCAACAATATTAATGATTTATTCATGGAGTTCGGTTTTTTTGAACTTGTGGACAAAAAGCAAATACCTTTAAATATTTACCGAATTTACGCAATAAAATCTTTAAAAAATACTTTTGAAAAAGTAATATTTGCGGTGATTGGTTTTTTAAAAAGGAGTCTAAATAAAAAATTATACACTAAGTATGATCTTTAAAAAATACTTTTAAAAATGTAATATTTACGGCGATTGGTTTTTTTAAAAGGAGTCTAAATAAAAAGTTATACGCTAAATATAATGATCTTTTTTTGAAAATGAATTAATGAAATAAGTGAAATCAAAAAATTTATTACGGATGACTTGAGGCCGAATAACTTATTATTTAAAAATAATTTTCACTTCTAAAAGATGATCATATTATGTTGAATCACCTTCAATATACGTAAAGTTAACAATTTTTCAATTATATCACATACATAGGAAAACACATGCAAGTTGCACACAACTCAAACACTTTTTAAAATTAAAAATAAAAATATGTTGTTAAGAAACACACTGAGCATTCAAAATATAATCAAAGCCAGCGGTAGTTGGCTTGGAGAGATTTTTTTCCCGCCAAAATAGTAGCCAGCTGCCGTGCTTTATTTACAGCTACTGGAGCTACCTTAACCCTACTAACCACAATTAATTAAAAATCAAAACACGTTACCTGCATTAATTATTTAAAAATCAAAACACATTACCTGCATCATTAAACCTCTAGAGTACGCCTACTTTTCACTACCGAAGAGATGAAGATTGTTTTCGAAGCTTATATTTTTTAAATTTTCTTATTTTTTAATTCGCGTTTTTGAAATCGGCCTTTTTTTGGACTTTCCACAAAAAACATTCGAATCAACGTTCGATCGGGGATCGGCACCTTCCAACATTTTTAACAGATGGCACTATCATTATTTTTTTAATTTTTTTAAAAAATTAATTTAATTAACGTTTATGAAAATTTGTTTTCCTAAATAGACAAAAATGAAAAAAAAAAAAATTAAATAATAATTAATAAAAATTAGAATTAACCTTTGAACGATAAAAGACACTGGTAACTGGCTTGGTTGGAGAATAAAAAAGATAGAACAACCATCAGTCGCAGTAAAATCAGAGAGCAATTTAAAAAAGATAGTCATTGAATAATTTACGATTAATTTTTAGGCACGATCGACCTACTATAAGGGGAGGGCCTTATAAATTCGCCAGAACGAAAAATGCAACCCACCGAAAATGGAATATTCAGATCACAAAACAACTTTTGAACATGTTCCGAGGTCGATCTGAGCAATATTAGAAATGTCCATTTTTTTCATGCTCAACTATTCTTTCGAGCTGAACAAAACAAAAATAAAATAATATTGTGCGCTGGATTTCTCGCGACGTAATGAACCAAATTGAACCGGGTGAACGGGAAAATGTTTGTTTTGGTGTCCCATAATTCCAGTTTCATTTCGAACATAAACGGATCACATGGGTACAAATGGCTCATACCAAACCTTTTTACAATCACATTTTACTCGATTTTAGCGCTATTACGTAATTGTGTGCAGGATTTCTCGCAACGTAATGAACCAAATTGAACCGGGTGAACGGGAAAATGTTTGTTTTGGTCTCCTATAGTTCCAGTTTCATTTTGAGTATGATCGGACCACATGGGTACAAATGGCGCATACCAAAACTTTTTAAAGATTGCGGGACATTCTTACAAAGTAACATGTTCAATAGCACACGAAGGAAATAATTTAAATAATGGGCACAACGTGAGCATTTTACGACAAAAAAAGGGTTGGATAGAAGTAAGTGACGAAAATATTATAAAAAAACCTTGGCCAACTAATGCCAAAGGTGTTTACATATTTATATTAGAAAAAAAAAATAAGAATTTGAAAAATAAAAAATAGATAATTATCAAAAAATTATCAAACAAAAAAAAGTGATATCCCACAAAAAACCTTACAAAGGTAAACAAACGTGGGGAGATTTTTTTAAATGAAAAATAATTTAAATAAATTGATTTAACAAAAAATAGTGATATCATTTAATAGATTTTATAAGGTAGAATTTTTGATAACATGTCATATTAAAAATAGAATTTAAAAATTAATTGCTGTAACAAATTTAAGAAAATAAAATAATCATTTAAAAAAGTAATAAAAAAATTATTTTAATGAGTTATGTATTTACATTTAAAAAATAAATTGAAATCAAAATTCATAAACTCTGCCCACGAAGTTCATATTCAGAAGAAAATTTATTAACTTTAACCAAGACTTTAACTTCGTGGGCAGAGTTTATGAATATTGATTTCAATTTATTTTTTAAATTTAAATACACAACTCATTAAAATAATTTTTTTATTACTTTTTGAAATGATTATTTTATTTTCTTAAATTTGTTACAGCAATTAATTTTTAAATTCTGTTTTTAATATGACATGTGTAACAGGGGTGGATTTAAGGGTTTGTATGAACCGATACAAATACCCACGGTGCGTATTAAATCCTTATCACCTGTTACATGGCGCCCAACGTATGGCCATGTTATAGGGCGTTATTTAAACGAGCAGACTCAGGAGTACAACCCACGTAGATCTGCCGAGTTTGTCATACAGCCTCTATAAGCTCTGCCGCAGTCGACTACACGTCGACGAGTTTCCTGCAGAAGGAGAAAATTCCGTCCGTGATTATATATCCCTAAACGTTTTATTAATCGGGGAGGGCGTGACAGCTCGTTGATTTCGGTAGGTGGGCGCGGGCTAGAGGATTCGAGCGCGGGGAACACCGGTCAGAAAAATAATTGTCACTCACAAAGTTAATTTTGAATATTTAATAACAAAAAATTAACTTAAAAACTAATACAAAAATCTATGCTTGACACGGTGATAATTTACAAACAAATACTTATACGGTCGAGTATTTCAATTAACAACAAAGAGTTATCGGTGTTCTCTAAGTTGAGTTGCGCGCGTACACAACAACCTGCCGCTATCGGCAGCTTACGCGCGCGCGAGAAAAATAAAGTATTTTACAACTAATTTTAATCACTCACACTCTCACACGATAACGATTATGGTCGCTCAATAAACAATAACTCACGAGTACGCCACAGGTGCACCTGTTACAAGCCGTAAGGCTGATACTCTAGCCTCCAAGCTAGATACCCAAATCGTAGACTGCTGTGTCTCGATGCCGGCGTATGGTCCAGTGTCGTCGTCTCGTTGTCGCAGGTTAACAAATTGTCCAAGGATGACAATCCTGTTGAAGACTTGTCTTCGTCGCGACGATAACTCCCGAGCACGCGACACACAATAAAATTGACCTTTCACTCGTACTTTTCATAATCTAGAGAAACTTCGAATCGGTACGATCTGTACTCGAACGCGTGCGGTGATTAGAATGACTCCAGTCCTCCTTCTCTCCGGCCCGATATTCTACCGATTCCCGCGCGTTCCATTCCCACTCGTGCTGCGTTTTAACGGTCGCGCGGCGAACATGAAATTAATTTAATGTCGTCGCGATTAATTAACTCGACCGTTACACATGTTATGAAAAATTCTACCTTATAAAATCTATTAAATGATATCACTATTTTTTTTAAATCAATTTATTTAAATTATTTTTCATTAAAAAAATCTCCCCACGTTTGTTTACCTTTGTAAGGTTTTTTGTGGGTTTAAAAAATACAGGAATCAATGCTTTTTTTCGAGATAATTTAGTTCAAAGAATATTAAATTTTTACAAGTCAAGTATAGCCATACATTGTGATTTAGTTGATTTCTAACTCTATTACAACATATTTGAAATTTCGAAAAGTGTTTGAGTTGTCTGCAATTTGCATTTGTTTTCCCATGTATGTGCTATAATTGAAATTGTTAACTTTACGTATATTGAAGGTGATTCAACATAATATGATCATCTTTTAGAAGAGAAAATTATTTTTAAATAAAAAGTGATTCTGCCTCAAGTCATCCGTAATAAATTATTTGATTTCACTTCTTTCATTAGTTCATTTTCAAAAAAAGACTATTATATTTAGCGTTTAACTTTTTATTTAGACTCCTTTTAAAAAAACCAATCACCGTAAATATTACTTTTTTTAAAGTATTTTTTAAAGATCATACTTAGTGTATAATTTTTTATTTAGATCCCTTTTTAAAAATTGATTATAGTCTAGGTATCAATTATTCTGATAAAACAATCATGGATGACTATTGCTGACTCTGAAAAAAATGAGTCCAAATTAAAAATGTTATTTTTTGAATGCTATGAAGCATAAAACAATCTACCAATCCGTTTTCTACTTATAATTATGGGCGTTTTCGGAAAGTCATGGGTCAGGTCAAGTTAATTTTCTTGAAGTTGGTACCCGATGGATCTAGATCGAAAGCGTTCGGGAATAAGATCCAGGTTTTGAATTAAAAGCTCCGTAAGACTGAGCTTCCACAAAGTAAGTAATCTTATTACTCTTAGCTTTGAATGAAAAAAAAAAGTAATTTATAAATCAAATGAATTTCTATAAATATGTTAACGCTGCTTAATTAATTGTACAGAGAAAATTTCTAATGTGGAGCATTTTTTTTTTAATTAACTAAGTAGTAATCTAAAATACTATTAATTATTGAAAATATTTACTTTATTTTATAGATAATACATATGCAATAATATTAAACAGTTATCAAAATTCAAAAACCTTACATGCAGCATCAATGCAAAGTTCATTACAAAAGAATATCAAAACAATAGAAAACAAAATTCACTAAAATTGAAGAAATCTGTAAAGAAGTCAAAAAATTTTGATGGTAGGAAGTTTTTAATTATTCCAAATTCTTTATGTGGTGATCAGTGCTCACTGAAAATTACAGCTATTAAATATATTTTCAGTTGCTTCTTGGACACAACCCAAAACTTTACTATCATTAAGTGAGCTTGTTTCATTTAAAGAAGAAAATGGTTCAGTGCGGTCTAAAAATATATACCATCTAATAAGAAATGTTTTCAAGCAAAAAGAATACAATTTTTCTGAAAGAGATATTGAATCTAAAATGGAAGAACTTAAGAGATTATCGATTGATAAAAAAACATAATAATAAATCAGGGAATGATAGAATAGAGTGGGAATATTTTGAAGTTAGTTTGAAGTTACAATTTTGTTACATCTTTATGAAAAGTTGAGTTATTTATATATAATATGATGATTATGTATTTTTACAGCAAATGGATCTCATTTTTACCCGGTGAACTTCCGACTTGCGTTTTTCGGGAGCCGGCCTTTCTATGGCTCCCTTTACTCGTACCTTCGTGTTTAGGCTATTAAATAAATAGTGTTTCAAACCTTACCTTGTTGAGGTTCCGTATGTGGAGTTGTAAATGAAACATACTGGATTTTCGTTGATATCTCCTTTTTATTATTCTTTATTATATAAACGTTATAAACGTTAACCCTTGAATGACAATTTTCGGGTTTTTTGTACGTTTTACACTGCTTCATTTTCTTAAACATTATTCACAACAAATAAACTCTTAACTAATAATCTAACAACCCGGGGGATACTCTCATCCATCCGCGTTCAACTAAAACATATACCGTTAATCTCGTCTACATTACGGAATTAAAAAGAGGACAGGGACGACTGTCACTCGTCCTCGCCCAAGCGGAACTAACTTCAAAACTGCATCTTAACCGTTGCAGCCTTGCGGCGGTCGCTACCACCACGATTAATAAGCTTGAAGAGAAGTAACGCGTACACCTACACAATCAAGCGAGACTGAAGTCGCACTTGAAATGTGCGCGGTTGCCACGTTTTATTCTACTTGATTTAATTAATCATAGAGAAGACTTTTCCTCATGCAAGTTCTTATAATACTGAAACAAAAGGTGTCACGTAACACCCTCTCCTTCTCGGAACGTTGCCTCCCGGCAATGTCCAGAACGGTAGGGTTGTTACCCTAAGACAAGGAAATTCTAGGTGGCCCTGGCTCACTTCTCCACCTCACACTCCCAATCCACTGTATGCTCAACAATCAAAAACGGGTTGATATGGGTTATTCGGCGGGAAGAGCATTTGCTCGGTAATACAATGCTTATGCATTATATTGAAGAGAAGGCGTAAATTCCGCTCACGAACGAACTGCGTCGTCGAGATCAAGTGCCCAAATCGTGAGAGTCCCATGTCTATATCCGGGGGTTTTCCAGACCTTAGTGAGAAAGGGAAAGGAATTATAAGAGGTGAATCTTTTGATTTTTCCCATTAAATAGACTTTCGTAATATAGATATAAGACGGCCTCAGTTAGGTCGTAGGTTATGACGTGTGCAGGCCGTTTGATTTGATTCTTAGTGCTGACAACTAAAACATTATTCACCTTGATTTAGAGTCTACTGCTTTAGATCCTGGTTACGTCTACTACTCAGAATGTCCGGAGAAATACCGTAGAACTGTTTGGACATGTTTCAAATGCTTGCAACTCGATTCTGAAGAAGATCAACGGCATAGATTATAATTTGCAAAATGAAGGTTATTAGAGATCCATAGACAGATTTTACTCCATCGTTGGTATGATGACAGACAGGGGCGTTATTTCCCTTATACTGGGTCTGGATGCATCCAGACCCGGGAAATTCCGGGTCTGGAAATCCAGACCCTGGTGCGTTCAACCAACCATTGATCAGTTATCCCTCAAGCCTGAAACCCCCCAAACCCTGGGCGCCAAGTTCGATAAATGATCAATCGGTCATTCCCCAAGCCTTAAACCCCCAAATACCCTGGGCGCCCGAGTTCAACAAAAAAACTGATCAGCTATCCCCCAAGCTCTAAACCCCCAAATACCCTGGGCGCCTGAGTTCAACAAAAAAACTGATCGGCTATCCCCTAAGCTCTAAACCCCCAAATACCCTGGGCGCCCGAGTTAAAAAAAAAAACTTATCATCTATCCCTCAAGCTTTAAACCTCCAAAACCCTGGGCACCCGAGTTCAATAAATAAACTGATCAGCTACCCCCCAAGCTTTAGACCCCCAAATACCCTGGGCGCCCGAGTTCAATAAATAATCTGATCAGCTATCCAACAAGCTCTAAACCCCTATAACCTTGGGCGCCCGAGTTCAATAAATAAACTCATCAGCTATCCCCCAAGCTCTAAACCCCCAAAATCCTGGGCGTCCGAGTTCAACAAAAAGACTGATCAGCTATCCCCCAAGCTCTAAACCCCCAAATACCCTGGGCGCCCGAGTTCAATAAATAAACTGATCAGCTATCCAACAAGATGTCATCATCCAAATACCCTAGACGCCCGAGTTCAATAAATAAACTGATCAGCTATCTCCCAAGCTCTAAACTCCTAAAACCCTGGGCGCCCGAGTTAAAAAAAAAAAACTTATCAGCTATCCCTCAAGCTCTAAACCTCCAAAACCCTGGGCGCCCGAGTTCAATAAATAAACTGATTAGCTATCCCCCAAGCTTTAAACCCCCAAATACCCTGGGCACCCGAGTTCAACTAAAAAACTGATCAGCTAGCCCCCAAGCTCTAAACCCCCAATACTGTCGGGGTGTTTTTTTTTTTTTTTTTTTTTCAATTTTTACATTTTTACCAGCAGTTTGAAAATTTTTACCTCAAAATGACGCCATTTTAGGGCCGCCATTTAGTTAAAAATAAAAAATTTAAAAGAGTGGCTCGGCAGCACCTAGAAAAACTTATCCTTCAACTAAATCTTCTTTCAAATTGTGTTTCAGATAAGCCAGTGCCAAGTACGAGTGGCCACCGCAAAAAACTTTTTTCGAAAGGTCTCGCCGTAAATTGCCTGCCGGAGACTCAAATCTTAATATTTTTACCTCAAAATTGGACAAAATCTTCTTTAAATGTTACTTAATAAAGTACTATATTTTACAATAAACTTGGTTTGCTTGATTTCATTTCAAAAATCGTCAAAAAAAGCATTTTTTTCGCTCGTTTGACCATACTATCCCCTTAAAGCTTGGGGGATAGCTGATCGATCATTTATCGAACTCGGCGCCCAGGGCTTGGGGGGTTTCAGGCTTGAGGGATAACTGACCGATTATTTATTGAACTCGACGCCCAGGGTTTTGGGGGCTTAGAGCTTGGGGGATAGCTGATAAGTTTTTTTGTTGAACTCGGGTGCCCAGGGTATTTAGGGGCTTACAGCTTGGGGGATAGCTGATCAGTTTTTTTGTTGAACTCGGGCGCCCAGGGTTTTAGGGGTTTAGAGCTTGGGGGATAGCTGATCAGTTTTATTGTTGAACTTGGGTGCCCAGGGTTGTAGGGGGTTCAAGGTTTGAGTTTTCTTTTTTTTATGAATTAGGTACTGAACTGTTCAGAGTTAAAAAATATTAAGATTAGTGGGGGGGGGGGGAGGGGGAGTCGAACTTTATCCAGACCCGGGCCCAAAATGTAATAACGCCCCTGATGACAGAGATACTAAAGAAACATATTGCATATACATTGCATGTAGCTTTTAAGACATTTAAGATGTGTAAAATCAGTTTTTGATGCCATTTTGTAAAAATAAATCATTTAAATAAAGGTAAACAAGATTTATAAAGTTGAAGCACTTATACAACAGCTAATACAATTTTCATCGGTGGGAAAATTAAAAACATTTTAAGAAGGGAAAAAAAATGATATATAAAACCTTGAACCCGTTTGCCGAGCCTGGGTTTTGGACACGACTCCGATCGTAAAGTAAACGATAAAACAGAGTCCCAAGAATCGAATTGTATGGTAAATAAAAATGGCAACACCAGTCGGTGATACCTGTGTCTCGACGATACCCTGCTTCTAAAAAAAAAAAACTGTCCAAGTCAAAGATAGAAGAAAGAGCACTCCCGGCCGGTATATCCCGATTGCTCGTCGGATCTGGTCATAGGATATGACGTTTGCCAATTCGAGTTTTGAAGCACAATAGGCGATTTGTCAATGGCCAGGTCATATGATTAATAAATTTGCAACCTCTGTCGCGGTATACCTGGCGTGCTCGTACAAGGCATAACCAAAAAGCTGACCAAGTCAAGGGTAGAAGAGAGAGATACTCTCAACAATAACGTGATGAAACTTGGTTAGGAGTCCGAGTAATAATGTTTCGTACCTTAATTTGAAATAGTACGGATAGACTGTGTCAACCCAGCACATCGAATCAGAACGACCTTGTGGAGTCGAATATTTACATTATTCTAAAGAGCTTAGTGTTAAACCATAATGCATCATTATTTTGATTCATTATTTCTAATCAAATAAATGTTAAGAACAAAATCCAAAAGAAACACAGAGGTTCTCCGGTACCAAAGGAGTGGAGGGTTACATGACCCTTTGTATGTATACAAAAAGTCACTTAACAATTTGGTGGATTCAAATTGCTCCCTTTCGTACCAACTGTAATCTGCGCGTTAAGGGTAGAACTGTCTCTCCCTTTTACTCTGTTATCAATATGAATATCAATAAACATCAAGTGTGAGTCATCTACAGAATGGCGAATACGTGTGATTCGGGTATCAATTCTGAGGACAGGGTTAAGAAGAAACTATCGGCGACGACTCTGGTGACGGCATGGTCATGGTATAAACGAATGGATGATCGGTATGTGATCGGTATGTGTGCATAAGAAAAGAATTCCAGTATCCACTCTTTGTGTTAGGTCATTATAAAAGACAAGAACTACACAAATGCTCAACAGTTGGAATCAGTGAATTTTTCGACAAGGCAAATAGTAAAGCCAGAAACTCCCTGCAACGGAAAGTTTAGTCAAATTTTTTTTCATAACTTTGCGTACACAAGTTTTAATTTTCGACCATCAAATTATATTCTTGATAATCAAATAAGCTGTTCTAATGTTACACAGACGTGATAAGATAATTTAATATTTTATCAATAGAAAGGAAATAGGGTCTTCCTTTAAAAGGAAGCCGTATCTCCCCGAGCCATATTATAAGAATTACTAGAAGATACTTTGACACCAAAGGAGTGGAAAATTAAGAGATTTTGCAAGTCTTCTGAATAGCCTACAGTTGAGAGCTGGCTTCCTTCCTAAGCCCATCACTCTCCACAATCATCTGTAAACTATTCTTATATAACTAGAAGCGAAAGTGTCAGGTTATCCTGCTACAAAATTCAATTTTTAAACTTTTCATTCGTCACAGACTTAAAATTATATATATTGTTATATATATTATTGATTTTATTTTTGTTTATTTGAAAAATTGAATAATTTCGGATAGTATGTGCGTTTGAAGGAAAATTATTTCAGGTGAACAGTTAGTTCATGTACTCACTATACAATAATTATAACAAAACCCTTAGCTCCGGTACAGTTGCGAGGACGCAACTAAACCGAGACACTTTTTAAACATTTTTTTCTTTTAATTCAGCTCGGCCAACGCCGATATATAATAAACATCAAAACAGCACCTGCAACCTTTCAGAGACTCATGGACCAGGTACTACTGGGTCTGCAAAATGTTGAAATGCTGGTATATCTTGACGATATAATCGTTTACGCGAAAAATCTCAAGGAACATAATAGAAAGGTAAGACTATTGTTTGATAGGTTAAGAGATGCCAATTTGGTACTTCAACCAGACAAGATAGAGTTCCTGAGACACGAGGTGGCGTTTCTCGGACACATCTTGAGTGACAAGGGTGTTGAGCCCAATCCAGAAAAGGTAAAAGCGATAAAACATTTTCCCCAGCCAAAAACAGTGCGAAGTGTCCGCGAGTTCCTTGGAATCACTGGATATTATCGAAGGTTTATAGAAGGGTTTGCAAAAATTGCAAGGCCTTTGCACGACCTGTTGAAAAAGTCACGACCCTTCGAGTGGGACGACAAATGTGAAACGAGATTCCAGACATGGAAACAAAAGTTATGTGAAGCTCCCATTTTATTATTCCCAGATTTTGAAAAGCAATTTACGTTGACAACTGACGCATCAAATTATGCTATAGGGGCAGTGTTATCACAGAAGAAGGATGGTTTTGATCACCCTGTTGCATATTTATCAAGAACATTGAATAAAGCCGAGCGGAATTACACTACGACGGAAAAAGAGTGTCTGGCTGTTTTATATGCCCTGCACCATTACAGACCGTATTTGTTGGGTAATCACTTCAAGCTGGTGGCAGATCATGAGCCCCTCAACTGGATGCACACCAGGAAAGATCCAGGACAACGACTTATGAGATGTTGAAATTCACAGGTTACAATTACACTTTCCAGTATAAGCCTGGAAAATTGAACATTAATGTGGATGCACTTTCAAGGAATCCGGCCGATCAGCCGTCTGAGGAAGCAATCAATTGTAAGTTAGAGACTGTAGAGGTTTTGGTGATAGAAAATAAGATTTCCAGCGATAAGGCAAAAACGACGGCAGATGACAAGGTAAAAACCAATCGTAAAAAGACTAAAATGAATCCAGAAAGGGGAGAACCTTCAACTAGTGAAAAGAAGGTACAATGCAGCACAAGTAACCCTAACCCAACGGTCAGAGAAAGAATAAGGTCAGTGGATGAAAACAACAAGCCCAAAAAAGGAAGGCATCCGGGTGCAAAGACAAGCGTAGAAAGGCCAGCTTCCGAAAAATGCAAGTCGGAAGGTCACCGGATCCCCTGGGTTTTATTTCTTTTCCCCAGGCTGCTGGAACGAAAAGGAAGTTAAGGGTCGGTTAAGCTCCGGTTTAATCTTCCCTTAACAAAAATGTTAGCAGAGCGTAGTTCGGGTGACCTTTTTCTGGTGCGTTACTCGTCCCTTTTAGTTTATAAATTATGAATTAAAGTTATAAAATAAAAGCGTTTTGATTTTGTACGTGTTGAAGTGATTTGCATGCGCGAACCCTCCGGAGACGACGGGTGGCCGTCGTTATCGTGTTAAAATTTCTGTCCGTACGTTAAAGAGGAGTTTGTAAAATCAATTTATTGTCAGACTATTTCCTTTTTTTCCCTCCGATTAATTAATATTTTAAAATTTAATTTTTAAGTACTTTTGCTATCCCAAGTTATAGAACATACTTGAAACTTGTAAGAAAAGACATTTTTCAAAAATTCACAATTGAAAGATTATTTTTATTCTAGTTTTCCTAAAAACCTTGACAGAGTAAGGCTCTTTAAGGATGTGATCCGAATTTTGAAACGTGCGTAATGGTCACTTTTTCAATTCTAATTTTTCTATAGCTTGTCCGATTGTTTTGAATGTAAGGTGGTAAATAAATGCACGATAAGCCTCATTTATACGCGCGAGTATGTTTTCAATTTAGATTTAGAATTTTAGATAATGTAAGGATGCGATTCTCAGTAATTTCTTTGCGAAGCCTAAATGGTGCGACGGGTGGCCGCCGCGTTCGCACGGAAAGAAATCGAGTATGATCGTTAATAATAATTTTTTTTTATTACAGGATAATTTTTATAATGAGTCCTAGAGTCGCGAGTGAAACCTCCGGGAACGACGGGTGGCCGTCATCATTGCGTATAGGGGCGTATATGGGTTGATTTTACTATTGTGTGTTAGTCACGAAGAGAATAAAAGAAAATGATTGAATAGAATAAAATAATTTACAAGTTGTTGAAAGAAAAATCTACGGTAGCCTACGTGGGCAGGCTTTGAATTTACAATTAATATTATTACTGCGTCTTAAAAAAAAAAAAAAAAAAAAAAAAAAAAAAAAAAAAAAAAAAAAAAAAAAAAAAAATTTAAGGCAATTTCTGTTAGGTTTTTTTTTATATTGTTTGCGCGCGCTAGGACTTTTGCGTATGCATGATAGTATGAAAACGATTTGGAAGGTATGGGACTTCCAAATCAGCCTATATACTCTGGGTAGTGCGAATCATTGGGGATCGAAACCCCTACCTAGGTAGATAACATACACGGTTGCGATCGCGAACGAGTTAGGCATGTAGAAAGAAAGAAATACATATATCGTTAATATATTTTGAAGAGATGTTAAGGAGTGAACCACAATTCGCTCGTAAATATTTCGGCTCATTCGCTCAACGTTAAATTGATAGACTGCATGGCTCCATCTATGAGTCTGTAGGGATCTGCACGATCGACTCGTGCTAACTCGATCCCGTGCGACTGCTGCGCCAGTCAGTACCGCTCGATCCGCCTCGATGGTCGGATGCTCCGTGTGTGTATCCACAGCAGCCAATAAAGAAATCTTGAAATTATACGGAGTGCCTTCGATTTATTAATCTTCCTCAGCAACACGAAAAGCAGGAGATAGCCCTGCGGTCTACTTGGACCCCCAATTGCTACACTGGTGACCCCGGAATTTCCCAACTCGCGAAGTCAGGAAATCTGCAAGTTTGTTCGAGCCATCAACAACGGCCGAACAACAAGACACGGAGCGGGAGAGTCGTATACTCTCTTCGAGCGAGGCAGCACGTCAAAAGACGTTTTGCTCTAGCGACAACAAAAAATTGTTCTTGAAAATTGCGAAGTTGTGCAGGCACGCCGGCAACTTCGCACGGAAAATTCAAAAACAAACCTCGGCCCACGAGCCCCCGAGAGACCTTGGCATCGTTGGAGGAGCAGCGGTTGAAGCCGGCGCGAAGCCACTTCACAAAGAGTGCATTCTCGGCGCGAAGTCGATACACGAAGAGGGTTGACGAACCTGGACGCGAAGTCGGTACCCAGGTCAGCTTGACGGAGATCACTTCCACGTCGAACTCTGCAAGCTCGTTGCTACGACCCCGCGCCGCCCAGGCTATCCTCCAGGACGTCAGCGAACATCATCTCCAGAACGACAACGCACCAGCCCTTCAAAAACATTGTGTGTGTGTGAATTGTGTGTCCAGTGTGAGTACGGATCTAGTGTGCAGAGTGCAAAGTAAGCCGCTCGTGCGTGCTTGCTTTACCGCGTATTCCCCCCATTCCGCGAATCGGCGACGGTTACGCGGGCTCACACTGGAATTGCTCGTTCGGTGTTTACAAACATTGCGGCGTATCTTATACGAAAAGTTTCACATTTCCTAGGTAGTATAAACAACTTCTTGCAGTCAGGTAAAACTGAGGAATTGTTTTTTCTATTTTTCACCGATATCTGTCACGCGACTATTTTCTCGCCGGGCATAAATTCACTCGCGTACGCGGCGGCGTGTGCTGGACAAAAACAGTTGGTTGCTTCATATTAGGGCCTTGTGAGCCACGCACACGCATCGGCGTTTTAGCTCGTGGGTCCACTGCCTGACTCCCCGGACCATTCCCCTCGGTAGGGTTTTCATTTTTTCTCGTCATGGTGATCGAGACCGACGAGGAGCGGCACGCGCGTGAGTTGGCGGAGGTCCAGCGGAGGCTAGAGACCGCTCAAGCCCAGATCGAGAGCTTGCGCCAAGCTCAGGCGACCACGACTGCCGGACCGACGGACACCGCGAATACATCGGCGACAACTACCACGGCGGTTACAGACTCGGGCCCGCTTCCTACGCAGCCCACGGTCAGCGCGATCTATCGCCAGCCCAAGAACCCACCGTTTTTGCGTGACAACCCTAGGGTTTGGCTGGGCCAGGCGGAGATTACGTTCCGCAACGCCGGTATCACTAATTCCGCTACGAAGGTGGATTTTATCTCCGAGAAGCTTGACGTCGAGGCACTGGGCCATGTGTTGCCTCTCCTCGAGCTTGACCCTCGTCCCCCGGACCTTTACGAGCAGGACAAGGTGGCCTTGATCTCTGCTTTTGGGGCATCCCCGGAGGCACGTTTGCGCGATTTGGTCAGGGGCCGGATTTCTATGGTGGGCAAACCATCGCTGATGGTCTCGAGAATGCGTCAGCTGGACACGAGCGCCAATGACGACATTATCCGCGTCCTTTTTCTCGAGAACCTCCCCGCGGACTGCCGTGGCGTCCTCGCGTCCTCCCGCGTTACGGACCTCGCCACGTTGGGCGATATGGCGGACTCGTATATGGAAGCCACTGGGCCTAACCGCGGAGTCGTTTCCACGCATACCTCGAGGCTAGAAGGCCAAATCGCGAAGCTCACGGCTGAACTCGCCGCCCTCAGGACGCGCATCAATCGCAATAATCGCGGTCGGTCCCGCGATTATTGCGATTGATGCGCGTTGCCCCCTCAGGGCAACGGCCAAGGGCAACAGCCCCACAACGCCGCCCCTGCCACCGGTATTTGTCGCATTCATCAAAAATACGGCCACGAAGCTCGCAAGTGCATCCAGCCGTGCTCGTTCGCCTAGACTAAGTCCCCCTCGAGGGGTAGTACAATTCAGTGCATACGTAAGTGGAGGTGGCGTAATGAAGAAGAGAGAAACGGGGCTCATTAAGCACGAGACTTGCACGCGATTCGGATACCATGGCGAAAAATGACTGACGAAAGACTGGACCTTGTTACCGCTTATTTGAGGAACCCGGATCACGCCTTCGACCCTGTGAAGCACCTTCCGGTAGCTTTAGGCCTACCGGTAAATGAAAAAACAATAAGACGCGCTCTAAAAAAGCGCACTAATGTGAAATTTTGCAAAGCAGTAAGTAAAGCTGCATTTATACCGGGAGACGAAGCGCGGAGACTCCAGTATGCCCAGGATCATGTTAATTGGCCTGCAGAAAGGTGGAGAAGAACGATTTGTGTCGATGAAAAGGTGTTTTCGACTCAAAAAGATGGTATATTTTATCTCCAAACGTTATCTATTTGATCATCGCGTGATCGCGTCAGCTACACTCGCTCTTTGCTCCGATTTAGCCTGAACTAGTGCCGGAGAGCTGATTTGACTCTTTCAACTCGAACTCATCTGGATTTAAAATAAAACGGCGATAAGAAATTACATAGAGCGACTGCAGCGGACTATTTTTATTCATTTGAATTTTACAAAGCAGATCATGTTGAAAAACCTTTTAATCTATTTTCAGGAAGAATTGGTGTTTGGAGGCCAGAAGAGGAGAGGTTCAACAAGCTCTACGTAAAGCCTCTAAAAAAATCTGGTAGAATCACTCAAAATTACTGGGGATGGATGTTTTACGGTGGAAAAGGCAGACTTCGCGAGCTTACCAGGAGAATGAATGCTGAACTTTATGTGGAACTGTTGAGCAATCATTTGTACCCTGTAGTTCAGCAACTTTTTCGTGATACCCAGCCGATTTTTATTGTAGAAGATAATAGCCCTGTGCATACCGCGCGCATTGTTACCGAGTGGTACAGTCGTCATACACGCCTGGTGCGACTACCACACCCACCGAGATTCCCAGGTAAAAGAGTAACTTTACTTTATTTTGTATATTGCTCTGTTTAAATAGTTCTACAGTAATTTTTTTATCTTTTTAAGACCTCAATCCCGTGGAGAACATGTGGAGCAAGATGGTTCGCGATTGGCAGGGAGTTCCTCACGACCTCCAACAACTTCGTAACAGAGTGGACCAAAGCTAGCTCGATTTGGACAATGACGTGGAATATTTACATCGGCTAATGAATTCTATGCCTCGGAGATTTCAGGCAGTCATTGACAACGCAGGTGGATGTATTAATTACTAAAGCATTTAAAAAAATGATAAATATTAACTATAAGATGATGCTAATATAAAAATTGTATACATTATGAAGATGTTAACTTATATTCTTAATAAAATAAAAAACTTGTAAATGAATAAAACTGACAAAATTTATTTTTATCGTTCATTATAACATATAAATCATTCTTATTTTTATAAATCATTTACACACAAACAATAGCTCAGATCAAAAACAGTAAATTACGAAAGTACTCTCTCTCTCTCTCTCTCTAATAAATTTTGACATGGGTGTTCGAACAAATTTCACAACCATGCCAATAATGAAAAACAAGTGTAGAACAGTGACAAATGAGAAGTCCAGGGTAAATCCCTTTTCATACTTCTTGATAATCCTTGTACGCAATGAGTTTACACTGAAAATAAAAAACAGAAAACTTTTTTTTTTTTTTTTTAATAAAAATTTAAGGTCATCATTGGCTTAAAGAAAAAAAAAACATCAATAAAAAGAGATTGTTTATTACCTACACTTGATGTTGTATCAAGCTCCATTTTGTACGTATGAACAGCTTTTGATGAAGCGAGCAAATGAGATTGACAAAAAGCTCCCCATGCCCTCTTGACAAACAATTTTCTGTAGGAAAAACATGTCCAATAATGAAAAACAAGTGTAGAACAGTGATAAATGAGCATTCCAGGGTAAATCCCTTTTCATACTTCTTCATAATCCTTGTACGCAATGAGTTTACACTAAAAATAAAAAACACAAAACTTTATTTTTTTTTTTTTTAATAAAAATTTAAGGTCATCATTGGCTTAAAGAAAAAAAAAACATCAATAAAAAGAGATTGTTTATTACCTACACTTGATGTGGTATCAAGCTCCATTTTGTAGTATGGACAGCTTTTGATCAAGCGAGCAAATGGGTTTGACAAAAAAAATCTCCCCATGCCCTCTTGAAAAACAATTTTCTGTAAGAAAAGCATGCCCAATAATGAAAAAACAGTGTAGATCAGTGAGTACTGAGCAGTCCAGGGTAA
The DNA here is from genome assembly GCA_038277355.1 of Encarsia formosa. NCBI lineage: Eukaryota > Metazoa > Arthropoda > Insecta > Hymenoptera > Aphelinidae > Encarsia > Encarsia formosa. Next base: position 33,932,041 of record CM076187.1, read on the forward strand.
ATCCCTTTTCATACTTCTTGATAATCCTTGTACGCAATGGGTTTACACTGAAAATAAAAAACAGAAAACTTTAATTATTTTTTAAATTAAAATTTAAGGTCTTGCTTCGTTTAAAGAAAAGATCAATAAAAGAACTTGTTTCTTACTTACAAATCAGTTTATCGTAGCTTTTGATCAAGCAAGCGAATGATTTTGATAAAATGAGCGCCCTGTATCCTCTTCACTAATAATGTGCTGATCATACCAGACATGAACTAGTTAATTTTTATAAATCTTTTTAGTTGAAAACCCTTTTGCGCAACTAAGTGGAGATCTATAAATAAAAATAATAAAAGTGTAGTTAACAAAACATTACAAGAAGATGTTTCGTTCAGTTTAGAGTAAACAAAAATTAATAAAAAGAAGGAGTATCTCACCTTGCATTTTTCAAGCATTGATAGCTTTTGATAGAAGTGTTGTTTAAAACCGTGAGAAGAAATTTTGATTCCATTAAAGAGATCATCAATGAAATTGTGAGTTTTATAGTTTTTAATCTATTCAAAATTCTTATTACAAATTATGAAACATCAAACTGTAAATAAAAATTACGAAATTAAGTCTACAAAAATCACCTCAAAATTTTATAACTATAAATGGAAAAAAAAACAAGGAATAAAGTTTTTACCTCTGAAACCTCTGTTACCTACCTCTGAAAAAATTGATAACAATTGCATCTGCACACCTGCACTTTGTTAAAGCTTACAGCTTAAAAATGATACAATTTCTTTTGGAGAATGCTTTTCATAAAACCAATTGCTATGATCAGAGAGCAAAAGGTCCTCTAAATTACGTTTTATCAAAAAGTAATTTTAACTTCTTCACTAACAATACTTTTCATTACTCATTTATATATACATATATATATATATATATATTCATCGATAACAATATTAAATTCATAAAACGTTGAAATAATTTGATTAAGTTTTAGTTTGGATTGGTTTCCCATGACCTAATTACCAGATCCGAGCAGAAGAGTTTTGTTTTTTTTTTTTCTCTCGCAAGCGGTTGGTACCAACTGAAATTTTTTCGGCCGGAAACGAATTTTTCGGCGCTAATTTTGAACCGCAAAAAGATAGGTTGTCCGTCTAGTGTACATAATCACAGTAATTGTCACAGACATATTTACAATAAATTTAATATAATGTGAAAAGGAGTAACGTTTATCAAAATACACACCTAAATCCTTTACTACAACTTGTCTTTGCAATCAAAGGTCACACAGCAAATATGCATAATGTAATTATGTTAAAAAATACGCATAATGTATAATATGTTAAAAAATTAAATTAAAACTAAAAGTACTGATTGAATTCTAATAGGAGACAAGTCGAGCATCCAAAAAAAGTCATCACACTGACACACGGACAGAAAAAAAACAGAAATTTACTATGGTAGGCTAACATGAAAAAATCGTGTGTGAACTTTACGCAGAAAAAATCCTAAGCGCTACTGTAAGAGAGCCAATCAAAATCACTCTGGTCACACCTGATTGCCTGATTGGTTCGGCTACAGTAGCGCTTAGGATTTTTTCTGTGTAAGGTTAACACACGATTTTTTCGTGTTAGCTTACACAGTAAATATTGTTTTTTTTCTCTCCATGCAGTTATTGTGTTGGACTTCAGAGGTTGTTATCACTCAGGTTACACAATTGACTTGACGTGGTTTTCTTTTTTCGTTTTGATAAAACACTTTTCCAAATTTAAAAGGTACATCATTGCATTATTTTATGTAACGGGCAACAATTCCACTTGACACAGTTGGACTGTAGCACTGCACCCAGTACTATAAGGTATGCCACTGGTTCAATTAAAAAGAAAGAGTAGATTACCACCGAATAAGACTCGCAAAGTTAGTGCTTTATTAAGTAGGATCAGACAACTGATGTATATGTCATGACATTCAAGCCAACAGCAATAATGCCCTGGTCCAATGTATGAGCTGACCACCAATGTTCACCAGGATAAACGTTGCTCTAAAAAATAATGATGAAGTAAAAATAAATTTATTTATGATTTTTATATTTACTTTATTTTAATATTTATTTACATAATCAAAATATTAGCAAACAAATGGCTGAGTTAAGAAAAAAATCCATAATTTTATTTATTATATTTACTTACAACCATAAAAGCTTCATATTGATCTTCATGAGCCATCTGACTTTTTAGCTTCTTTTATGTTTTTATTCTTTTCACATACCAATAAATGTTGTCAGTGAGACAATGATTTTTCCCAGATCTGCGGGGAACTTCTTTTAAATAGCCACCATAACAATATGTATTCTTCAGGTTACTGCTGCTCGTATATAGACCTGCCAAAGAGTATTTATTCAATCATTATTTATTTTAACTTATTTCAATATAAAGATCATCATCACAAGAGTTTTTTTTTTTTTTTTTTTTTTTTTAATTATACAATGCACTTAAGATTTTTTAAAGGAATTTTAATTCTAATTTTTGACAAATAAAGTTCATAAATTAAGCACATTGCAATTATTTTAGCTGCATTGAAATTTTTATTATTATCAATATTTTTCTGTCTCGTATACATAAAAAACCAACCGTTGAATTTGGTGCAAACTATTTCATCACAACATTTATATTATTACCTCTATAATGATGCCTAAAACTCCATTTAAGTACACTTGTTCACTTAATAAGTAAACGTAAGCTATTTTTGTTTACTATTTTATGTTATTAGCAAGCCTTGAAATTTTTGAAGAAGCAGCACCTAATATATTCAACGATTTATTTAATTTTTTATGACAAATTCAATATTCCACATCGGTTTTAAACATAACTTATTCATCTTGTGGACAACTACTCGCGAAGTTTCAATGTTTTTTTCCCCCTGCAACGGGCATCCCACCAAAATTTGTGGCTCGTCGGCCATATTCTTTGAGCGGTAAATACAAATAGCGAAATGTCAAGTACCTAGTACACTTAAGGTGTAGAAACACACACATATGTACAAGAATTGAAATTTTTTTTATAGAACAATTTTAACAAAAATATTTATATAATTTAATAATTTTTAAACTGATAATATATAAATTTTTTGATTATTAATCTTATCAGTTAAATTCAAAGTTTTGATTTTGAAAAATTAAAAAAAAAAATAAAATCGAAGTCAAAACTGCTAAAATAATAGTAATAAAAAAATTAAATATTACTTAAAAGAATATTCTAATAAAATAAATCAAAAAATTAAGAGTAAAATGAAAAATAAAAATAGATGCATAAATAATAATGATGTAATTATTTAAATAAAAAATGTAAATTTAAATACATCAATTATAGTATTAGACTTCCACCCTGCCACACCTTATATAGAAATAACTTTATTACTTTTTTGCATTTGCCTTACCTTGTCGGTGGCAACATGAATCAACGACAGCAGTAAGAAATGACTGAATGAATAAAAAACAGAAATTAGTCAGTAACAGATGAAAAATTTAATTAATTTACATTTTAGGTGGATAAATTGATTAGCTAGTGTATATTAAAAATTATTACAATAGTATAAAATTTAAAAAATACATGAATTGTTGATGTATATTGAAAAACTCTAATTTAATGTATTATTAAAATATTTACTTTTTTCCAAGTAATTTTTTGTAAAAATAAATACTCACAAATAAAGTTTTGATTATTATTTAGATATTATTGATGTTACAATAAAAAAGTTTTATTAAAAAACATATGCAAAAATTTTTTAAACCTACAATAAATTAAACTTATTTGAATAAATCACATTAATATTATTTTCTTTTTGTTACGTGACACCTTTTGTTTCAGTATTATAAGGAAAGAACTTGCATGAGGAAAAGTCTTTTCTACGATTAATTAAATCAAGTAGAATAAAACGTGGCAACCGCGCACATTCCAAGCGCGACTAATGAATATACAATTATTTATGTTAGATTTATTTATATTTTACTTTTTACAAGAAACATACCTGAGTTGGCTTGATTTGAGTCTTTTTTGTTGAGCACTTTTCTTTAACACAGTTGTCCTCTAAATCAACGCTTAGTAGAACATGTGCTTCTTCAAAGGTATTTAATGTAAATGTGGCTTGTTTTTGCTCAGCTGCTTTATATTTTTCAAGCAGAGTTTTTGCGAATGACTTATCAGCAAAAAAAAATTTTAATTGTTAAGGATGAGTTTTTCAATTAAGTAATTTAATTGATTAATTAACAAAATATATCTATATTAATACATGAACATAAGTTTAAAATTATTTTACAGCATATATTGATTTTTTATACACACCTTTTCTTAAGTTGTTGTAAACGTCATTATTTACACTCAGCGTGTAAATTTGTCCATATATGAGGTCTCTTAATTTAACCGTTGTTAATTTTGATGATTCACCTTCTTCGGCTTGGTTCATTTTTGCTTTTTTGTGGCCTTAAAATAAAGTTAATATTCAAAATATATCAGTATGTAATACCTAACCTTAAATTTCGTTTCGAGTAAAAACAACACGTTTTTCGGTACTTGTAACTTTTGAAATACAATTATCACAGTACGATTATACAATAATAAAAACATTCATATTCTTTTTATTTTTTATTGAAGTCAAGAATTATTCAATAACTTACTCTGTGGTAGCTCAATCTTATACAGCTCAGTCTTACGCAGCTTTTAATTCAAAACCTGGAAGTTATTCCCGAACGCTTTTGATCCAGATCCATCAGGATACCGACTTTTATTTTGGGAGATAACCCTCCTTTAGGTCTGTGTCGATCAAATTCACTGTTATCGGTCTCTTACTTCTTGCCGGTATTCGCCACTTGACATTTCTTGTAAACGGCTGCCCATAAGCCACCTCTTTATTTATTATTTATTTCGTCTTGGTTTCCAACACCGTTTGTCTTGGCATCGCTTCTACACGACTATCTTCGTCTGTACTTCCGACTATTTCTTTACCTGCCTGAACTCTTTTACGTTCTCTATCACGGTCTACCCAGTCGTAATCTTCTTGCGTCAAAAACGGAATAGGATTCATTACATCTCCAGCTATCATGAGGGCTTTGTTATAATAAGATTTGTTATAATAATGGCCTCTTGTTTCTTGAAAAATCCACGACCTAACATCCCGTCGTACTTAAGTGGAAAATCGTTTCCCACGACGTGGAAAATTGTTTCTCTCTTAGCAATCTTAATTGCAGTCACGCCTTTCGTTTGCACTATTCCGTCAGAAATTCCTACTAGTGGCGTACGTTGACCAACATCGACCATTAGCCTCGGCGTAAACCGAATTGATTTTTATCAAATCCACAGCTGACCCGTTATCTAGCATGAATACTAAATAACGCTTTTCCCCTGGAATATATATGCTGACGTATGTGCTTACCTCCCTTCCGACGCCGTCTACATTTGAAGGTCCTTCGGAGGACTCAATTCTGGCCACCTGTCCTCCTTCCTTAGGATCTGGTACACTGATGCCTGTTGTTCTTTCAAATTCGCTTCTACGGGATTCATTCGCACATCTTGACTGCTTGCCATTGGACTCGTCAGGTGCACCTCCGGATGAACCCCCATGGAGTTTAAGTGTTCTTGAGGTCCGCTATTTTGATTTTTACCTCGCCTGTCATCGTGACGGCTTCCATAAGTCTGATAACTGGGCCTGAAACTATTATAATTATAACCTTGAGCCCGTCTGGCTCCGTCTTGGAAATAATTGTTTGCTCCCGTTGGCCTCCCATTGTTTCCAGGCCTAAAATTACTCATTTGGTATTGATTCCATTGCTGACCATTATTCCATGGCGTCTTATAACTTTGAGAATCATTACTGTAATAACCTTGTTGCTGGAAGCACCCTTTATCATTCGGAGCATATATAGGCCTCTCTTGATACTAATGTTGTTGATAATTTCCATAATGGACCTGCCTGGGTACCCATTGGTTTTGCTGATGGTCGTTGTTATATACTCTCTGCGGTACCTGATTACCTTGAGGACAACCACGACCCATCGTATTTCCTTTCCACAACTCCTCTCTAGGCCTAGTTTCAAACCCTTGATTCATTTGCCCTTTCGTAGGCAACGTCTGACCCACGAAATTCCTTGGTTCCTCTAAGAACTTCGATGCATTCCAACCTCTGCCAACAGGATTGTTTGACATCAACCTCGACCCTTCCTGTCTGAGGTCCAGAATTATCTTCGCATCCATCCGCGCTATTAATCTGGCGGCCTCTTCGTAAGCCTCATCTAAAGACTTCGGCTTCGCAGCATCCACGGCTTGTCCCAGTCTTCCAGGTAGCCCTCGTATAAAGACATCTACCAACTGTCCAGTTAAAGGCGTCATCATCTTCTTGTCATACTCCCCAGCGTGTTGAGCCTTGAGCGCACTTTTCGCACTGTTCTGCAGAATCCTTATTTGGTCCCGAGAGGTACCAATGGTATCATTTTGTCTCATTTTGAGGTTTAATAATTTTTGCGTATAATACGAAAAGTCGCGACCTGGGGCAAACCTTCTTTTGAGGTGTGTAATTATGTCCTCCGCTGACGCTTAGCTTTTCCCATATGTGCTATCTCGGGCCACACCCTGCAATTTATTAAGTACTACCTTCGCATAGGCAGTCGCAGATTCCCCCGTGAGGCCCATGGCTCCATTTCGTATATCTTGGATAAGATCCTTCAAAGGTACATTGTATCCGTTGAAAACTCCCAGACTGGCCATCGACGTCTGTAACGCGAAACTGGTAGCCAATGCCGTCAATGTCTGATTTAACATTGTCGTGGCATCCAGTGCTGGATTCTCCGTATTGTTACCCTCGTTGGGATTCTGAATCTGACCTCCTCCCCCTACCATTTTGTCAAATCAAGAAACACTGTAGCGTCCTAAATTCACTCCTTCTTTCTCTCTCCCAAATATTCCGCACTGCGTATTTTCTCACAACGCCGCAATATGGACCAATAGTGTCCTATAATCCGCCGAGAGAGGACCTAATCAACCCCCGGAGCCATGACAATTTTTCTAAATCGTAATTATTTCCTAAAAAGAAATTGTCCAATGACGCTAACCAGCTTACGGCTAAGCAAAAAGAAAAAAAAAAAAAATAATAATATAAATAATAATAATAAAATTAATCAACCACTGTAGAAGATTTTTTTTTTTTTTTTTTTTTTCTTCAGTTAAACCCAAAAATTAACACTACATAACCTTTAATGTATTATTTGTAATGGATTATACCCGTAAATTTAAATTTAAATAAAATGAAATAAAAATAAAATAACCTTTATGTATTCAACCCTTAATGTTAATAAGGTAATAAATTTACATATTGCATTCGAGGCAAATTGAGTAATGGACCCGCGATAAAACTTCTTTAATTCTCGCATAAATGCTAAAACTATTTCGACGATATACTATGGCTATATTTATGAATTTTTAAAACGCTAAGATAATTTTACACATTGATTTAGTCTACAAAAAAAATTCTTTTTTTTTTCCCTTCTTTTCACTACCATAAAAATAAAATAAAAATTATGTAAAATATAATCTAAAGCCTTCAATTGATTAAACTATCCTTTTTTTTCCACAATATAAATAACTTACAAAGGCTTGGTGTAGTTAGAAAAATTGTATTCTATAAAAATTTATACTTCCCCAGGTTCATCAGGATTTTTAAACATTTTAGTTATTGAATTTAATTACCAAATAGCTTTTGATTTTTTTTTTAATATAGATCATACCAATTTTCACTGCCTTCCAAACTAACCGATTAATTTTTTTCTTATTCTGAATTATATTAACCATAAGGGACCTGAAAATAACAAATGAATATAAATCTCAAGTAAAAACCTCCCTTTGTATATCATTCACACCCAAAAGGTCTATAGTACCCTTCCTCCTCTTACTCCACAAAAAAAATTCCCTGTAACCCAACTACGATTCAAAATCAACTCTGTACTGAAATACGGTCTTAATAGTGATGACGTACGTTCAACCGTCTTGTCCTAAACTCAAATTATGTTTACTTTGACTTATTAGAATTTTTTTTTTTGTTCTCAAAAACTTTCCCCAATATTTTTTTCTTTAAAAGAATTAAATATCTTGGTTTAATAAATGGACTTCACTTTTCTGTAAAATTTCTATTAAATGAAATAAAATCTCTAATTTTAAAGGCAACCTTATAAATCTGTAACGATAAAATAATAGCAGGTTGTAAGAATATTTGATGAAATTTGAAATTTAAAATAAAACTATTACGACAAAACTATTCATTCCTCTATATAACTAGAATTAAACAACAAATATTAAAATTTAATCACACACACGCAACAATAACAAAAACTTTCTACGACTGCCGGCTGCAGCAGCGAAGAAATTTCACATATACCATCGACTAGCAATAACGCAGGGCAGACGAATAGCGTGTAAGGCAACGCCGCGCTTACTCTACTCTCGACCGCCAACGGTAGCTATAAAAATTATAGTGTATGTCTAGAGGGCATCTCAAGCGTACGCTATATAATATAGCGTACGCTATAGCGTATGCTATGAAATATAGCGTACGCTAAAAGATCTTCGTAGCGTACGCTATGAGATTTTGCCAGCGTACGCTATAGCGTATGCTATGAAATATAGCTTACGCTATAAGATCTTCGTAGCGTACGCTATGAGATGTTTCCAGCGTACGCTATAGCGTATGCTATGAAATATAGCGTACGCTATAAGATCTTCGTAGCGTACGCTATAGCGTATGCTATATAATATTGCGTACGCTATAGCATGTGCTATAAAATATAGCGCACGTTTTGAGATGTTTACAGCGTGCGCTTTAGCGTATGCTATGAGATATAGCTTTCGCTGTAAGATCGTCGTAGAGTACGCCTTGAGAGGTTAATATCGCACGTTAAATTGTAGCATACGCTAAGAGAGGTTTGCAGCGTACGAGAAAAATAGCGTACGCTAGGAGCGGTTTGTAGCATACGCTGGGAGAGGTTCGTAACGTACGCTAGGAGCAGTTTGTAGCATACGCTATAAAATACAATATAGCGTACGCTGTGAGAGGTTTATAGCGTACGCTATAGCGCATGATATAAAACTAATACAGCGTACGCTATGTATAGCGCATGATATAAACCTAATACAACGTAGGCTATAGCGCATGATATAAAACCAATAAAGCGTACGCTATAGCGCATACTATGAGTTTGCAACGGTTGACATAACATATTGAGTGTGTCTCAGCGAAAAAAAAATCTCAGGCCAAAAGCTGCCAGGTAAGGAGCTAGAAGAAGGGCTTGCCACGATTAAAAAAATCCGTAACCCCTACTTTACCCGAAATTTTCATGCGGTGATAAGAATTTTAACTAGTTACCCCCCAGCCAAGAAATGAGCAACAATACCCCCCGCAGCCACGAATAAAAAATTCCTTAAATTACAAAATTTAAAAATGCTTTCCCACCACGTTAAAAGTACGAGGACAGTTTCATGCCACGTTACGAATGCGAGCTTCTTGCGTGCTCAATCACCACGATAATAAACAATTAAATTATCGACCTCCTGACAAGTTAAAAACGTGAATATTCGTTCCCGCTATTTTTGATTTATCCATTGCTAAGAAATATGTAGCTTGTTATGTCGAATCCCTGCCACGAAGAGAATTAAAGCTAACATTAAAAACTTTGGGACCATCGAATATTTTTATTGCATATAAATACTTTTTATTTCATAAAGTTTAGCTTAGCGGAGTGGAGTTTTCCCCCTTACGGGCGTTTAAAGTTTTTGCATCTCCGATTTGGAGAGTGCAGTTATCATACAGCTTAGGCCTTATAGGATGATCGAGTACTAGTATCGAACGTTACCGTTCGTACTCCTGAAGCGACATCTTTCTTGATGAATGTTTGATTAAGTATTCATAGAAGTCTGATTATAGGTAAAAAATATGTATTGTGGCTCAACGTGTCTACATCTACATACTAGTAAAAAAAAGGTACCACGAGAAATATACCAAGCATAAAAAATATTTATTAAATAACAGCGTATTCTTAACCTTCGCTAAATAAACTCGAAAAAAATTAATTGTAACGGAACAAAAGTTAATTTTAATTGATTTGATTTAGTTCTTAATTGTAATCTCATTACGTCTAAATATTGTCAGTTAATACTAAATTGTTATTGTTTAAATTAATATTAATGAAACAGGTATTTGTTACTTTGTGAGCTTAATCTACCCATTTTTGTTTTAATTAATTAATCGACTTTCTGAGTATTGCTTTTATGACCTCGCAAAGCAAAAGGCTTACAGGTTTTCAGCCAAGTTGGGCTAAGATTTCCTCGTGGGGTGACGTAAGGAATGAAGAGGTTACTTATCGGCCAACCCCGAACTTCGTAGTGATCATGCGAAAGGCATATCACTAGCGTTGCTTTATTCGGAAGCAATACTCAGTTTTAGAAGCTACGTTATTTCAATTGAGTGTTCGAAATTTGAGAACACGCTTTCTTTTTTCGAACACTTGTTGGATGCCCTTAGCAACTTTTGTTTTGTTTTTTCAATAACGTAATTTTGCAACTGAACCTAAAAAAAAAAATAGAATTGACACGAGTAGTTTAAGCCAATTAAGCATTTTTATTGTTTTGTATTTGATATTTGAATTTATTGAAGTTAAATAAAAATCATATTCGAATATTTTGGCTACAGTTTTGAACAAAAATTATTCATTTTTTAATTATTCGATTTTTTCCCTTTTGACGAAAACATTGCCGACCGTTTTGACAGGACACCGAAAATTGCATCGTCAGTGGGAAAAGGAAAATGAGTAGAAAAAGACCTGTGCCTTATGTTTTTTCACCCACTCGTCATCCCCCTAAGCGACAAACCCTTACTGGTGATGGCGTCGCACCGAGAGAAAGTTTGGTGAATCCAGGGTGTCATCTACGTGAATGCCGACCGACCACAAACTCACGAGCAAATATCTACCGTGCAGAGATTGAAACGCGTGCACGAACGCGGCGTCATCGCGAAAACTTACCATCTAACGACATTATTCAAGAAGCAGAATAAATCATCGTTACAGCCGACGTTCACCGTGATGCGTCACCAACGAGCCAACAACGATCCGAAGCTTTATTGAGGCGAAGTTTATGCAGTAAGCAATCAGCTCGGAGATCTCGCTGGGATGATTTCATGGAACAACGTGGGCATGTTCCAACCTATTCACAGCAAAGCGGTGACATCATCGAGCAGCGTAGACGCCCGCCGCCGGACGATGGTTTCCCGGTGGTCTCTCCATCTTCACGTCGCAGACGCCCGCCGCCGGACGATGGTTTCCCGGTGGTCTCTCCATCTTCACGTCGCAGACGCCCGCCACCGGACGATGGTTTCCCGGCGGCCTCTCCATCTTCACGTCGCAGACGCCTGCCGCCGGACGATGGTTTCCCGGTGGTCTCTCCATCTTCACGTCGCAGACGCCCGCCGCCGGACGATGGTTTCCCGGCGGCCTCTCCATCTTCACGTCGCAGACGCCTGCCGCCGGACGATGGTTTCCCGGCGGCCTCTCCAATTTCACGTCGCGGACGCCCGCCGCCAGACGATGGTTTCTCGGTGGCCTCTTCATCTCCTCATCGTGGACTCTCGCCACCGGACGATGGTTTCCCGATGGTCCCTCCAACTTCCTGACAAAACTTAAATCCAGACTGCGGTGATCGCCTTGAGAGAATTACTGCTGAAAGAAATTATTTCTCTGCAACCCGGGGTCTTCTGCCAGCACAAATGATTTCAATCCTTTGTTGCCAATCCTGTGGCCTTGCGAGAGGTTCCTGTTCGAAAGGAATACACGTCTACAGGTGCGTCAACTTCGAGGCCTTCAGGTTTTCCTACTTCTTGGAGTCGTCGAGATTCTGTTCATCGAGACCATGAATTGATGCGACATCGATCACCGAGTCCTAGTTTGGATGAAGATTACCGAAGCGAGTACAGTCTAACACCCCCACGACAATCATGTGAACCACGATTTAGAAGTACCGGAAATTTTGATGATTATTCTAACCCAGTCGCGTTTTCTTCAAATTCAAATGGGGATTCGATGTCACGCTTGGCAAACGCGATCGAGAAAAGTTTAATCGCGAACAACAGTTTTTCAAATAATGCTAGTTTTTTTAATCGAATAACCTCAAATAAATTACCAACTTTTTCGGGTGATCCTCTTGACTGGCTGAGATTTAAAAGTGCGTATGATATGTCTACTGAGAAAGGTCAGTATACAGATCGAGAAAACGTTTTACGTCTGAGTGATGCATTGAAAGATCGCGCGCGTGACGCTGTTAGCGCACTTTCTGCTTCTGATAGTTGTTCACGTGAGATCATGCGTACCCTTAAACTTCGATTTGGAGACCCTGTTGTAATTATGACTAAAATCGTAAGAAATGTAAAAAGAATGCCAAGCATAGATTCCGGTAAAATAGATTTGGCCGAATTTTCTTCAACTTTGCAGAGTGCTGTCGTGGCTATTAGAGCCCTGAAAGATTATGGTCAGTTATACAGCCCAGAATTGACAAACGAGGTTTTAAATAAAATACCGGCATTTATGCTTCAAAGTTACGCTAGGTATGCATCAAATACGAGTGATGAGAGAGCCCCACTGGAAAAAATCGCTGATTATTTATTGTTTGAAGCTGAAGTGGCTGTTAAAGCGGGAAGAACTCACATAGACGATTTTCGCAGGAGTTCGGGCTCGTGAAATTGAAGATCTTCTGGAACTCATGATCGACATCTTGTCTTAGCTACGAGAGAACAAGATAAGTCTATTTCTGCCGAAGGAAATCTTGAATGCTCTCATTGCAGACACAAAGGGCATTCAATTACTTCCTGCAGAAGTTTTGCTCGCGAGAACATGAGTAATAAATACCGAATCGTTCGCAAGTTCAAACTTTTCTATAACTGTTTGAAAAGTGGCCATGATCGTCATGGTTCTCCAGTTGATGTTTCTTGTGATCGCTGCAGCTATCGACATCATAATTTATTGCATTATGTTCCGAGTCCGAGAGAATCACGATCGATTAACCAGAACTCTTCTGCCGCCACTTCAGCGCAAATCGCTTCTAACGTAAATACTGCTCAAAAGGAATGACTATATGAGAGTGTTTATTTGAAAATAATTGCTTTATATGTTTTTGGACCGAAAAAATCTGCAAAATGTTACGCGCTACTTGATGAAGGGTCAACTATTTCAGTAATGAATTGTAAAATTTTAAAAGATTTAGATTTAGAAAAGAGTGATGCAAATATTTTTTTAAGAGGCGTAGGGCGCGACGAACCACTAATGTCAGCGAAATACAAAGTTTCTTTTGAGGTTAAAGGAACGAATCAATTTTTTACTTTGAAAAATGTACTTGTCGTTGATGATTTGGCGTTACCAATGCACACTTTACCTTCAATGATAACTGATTATTGTGTGAATGAATTTAAATTAGATATTAAACCTTTCGAAGCCATTCCGGATATTTTAATTGGGCAGGATTACGCTGAACTGATTGTAAATCGTCAAACTATTGAGTTGAACGAGTTTAATTTATTTCTTTCAGAATGTTATCTTGGTTGGTCCGTTCATGGTAAAGTTTTTTTTAATAAAAGAAATGAAAATTATGTTTCTGACTGTCACTTTTTGAATCATTTAGATGATAAATATGATGAGCTAAATGAGTTAGTAATGCGAACTTTTGACTTGGATGCTTTGGGCGTAAATATCAAACCTCGGGTGCGGGATTCGGAAAAACGTGCTATTGAAATCTTAGAAAAAACTAGTAAACGTCGTTCGGACACTGTTTGGGAGGTCGGTTTATTGTGGAAGAATGATGACGAATCTTTACCCTTGAGCAGGTCGACTGCTTTGAGACGACTTTATCTGTTAGAACGAAAGTTGGATCGCGATCCTGAGTATGCTAATTTGTATTATGCTGAGATGGATAGGTTATTTCAGAAAGACTACGCCGAACGGATTGATGAAACACCTCAGGGTCGGGTCTGGTACCTTCCGCATTTTGGGGTAAGGAATGTAAATAAGCCCGGTAAACTAAGATTGGTATTCGATGCAGCTGCTAAATCCGGTGGGACGAGTTTTAATGATTTACTATTAGCTGCGCCGGATTTATTAAAACCAATGATTGGAGTTCTTATGCGTTTTCGACAAAATTTTGTGGCGGTAAAAGCGGACATGTGGGATATGTTCTTGAAAGTTAAAATTTCATATAAAGACCGCGACGCGCAGAGGTTCTTGTGGAGGGAAAGTGACAGGTCTATAGATCCGCGAGATTATGTGATGAATTCTGTTCTTTTCGGCTCAACTTTGTCGCCTTCTTCTGTTTTATTTATTAAGAACAAAAACGCGAAACAATTTAAATCAATTTATCCGAAAGCAGCCGAGTCTGTTGAGGAAAATTTTTACATGGACGATTATAATGAAAGTTTTGATTCCGAGGATGACGCTGAAATTCAGATTAAAAATATTATTGAAATTAATGCTGCAGCTAATTGGGAAATGCATGGTTGGGCAACGAATAGGTCTGAAATTTTAACATCAATTGACATTCGCGAAAACAATGCAAAATCGACTGATTTAATCAAATCAGGAAAGTCAGAGGAGAGAGTGCTTGGTATTCAATGGTCTACTGTCTCCGATGAGCTTATTTTTAAATTCAGTGACCTAAAAATTCGGCGTCTGCGACGTGAAGATGGAGAGGCCGCCGGGAAACCATCGTCCGGCGGCAGGCGTCTGCGACGTGAAGATGGAGAGGCCGCCGGGAAACCATCGTCCGGCGGCGGGCGTCTGCGACGTGAAGATGGAGAGACCACCGGGAAACCATCGTCCGGCGGCAGGCGTCTGCGACGTGAAGATGGAGAGGCCGCCGGGAAACCATCGTCCGGCGGCGGGCGTCTGCGACGTGAAGATGGAGAGACCACCGGGAAACCATCGTCCGGCGGCGGGCGTCTGCGACGTGAAGATGGAGAGACCACCGGGAAACCATCGTCCGGCGGCGGGCGTCTACGCTGCTCGATGATGTCACCGCTTTGCTGTGAATAGGTTGGAACATGCCCACGTTGTTCCATGAAATCATCCCAGCGAGATCTCCGAGCTGATTGCTTACTGCATAAACTTCGCCTCAATAAAGCTTCGGATCGTTGTTGGCTCGTTGGTGACGCATCACGGTGAACGTCGGCTGTAACGATGATTTATTCTGCTTCTTGAATAATGTCGTTAGATGGTAAGTTTTCGCGATGACGCCGCGTTCGTGCACGCGTTTCAATCTCTGCACGGTAGATATTTGCTCGTGAGTTTGTGGTCGGTCGGCATTCACGTAGATGACACCCTGGATTCACCAAACTTTCTCTCGGTGCGACGCCATCACCAGTAAGGGTTTGTCGCTTAGGGGGATGACGAGTGGGTGAAAAAACATAAGGCACAGGTCTTTTTCTACTCATTTTCCTTTTCCCACTGACGATGCAATTTTCGGTGTCCTGTCAAAACGGTCGGCAATGTTTTCGTCAAAAGGGAAAAAATCGAATAATTAAAAAATGAATAATTTTTGTTCAAAACTGTAGCCAAAATATTCGAATATGATTTTTATTTAACTTCAATAAATTCAAATATCAAATACAAAACAATAAAAATGCTTAATTGGCTTAAACTACTCGTGTCAATTCTATTTTTTTTTTTAGGTTCAGTTGCAAAATTACGTTATTGAAAAAACAAAACAAAAGTTGCTAAGGGCATCCAACAAGTGTTCGAAAAAAGAAAGCGTGTTCTCAAATTTCGAACACTCAATTGAAATAACGTAGCTTCTAAAACTGAGTATTGCTTCCGAATAAAGCAACGCTAGTGATATGCCTTTCGCATGATCACTACGAAGTTCGGGGTTGGCCGATAAGTAACCTCTTCATTCCTTACGTCACCCCACGAGGAAATCTTAGCCCAACTTGGCTGAAAACCTGTAAGCCTTTTGCTTTGCGAGGTCATAAAAGCAATACTCAGAAAGTCGATTAATTAATTAAAACAAAAATGGGTAGATTAAGCTCACAAAGTAACAAATACCTGTTTCATTAATATTAATTTAAACAATAACAATTTAGTATTAACTGACAATATTTAGACGTAATGAGATTACAATTAAGAACTAAATCAAATCAATTAAAATTAACTTTTGTTCCGTTACAATTAATTTTTTTCGAGTTTATTTAGCGAAGGTTAAGAATACGCTGTTATTTAATAAATATTTTTTATGCTTGGTATATTTCTCGTGGTACCTTTTTTTTACTAGTATGTAGATGTAGACACGTTGAGCCACAATACATATTTTTTACCTATAATCAGACTTCTATGAATACTTAATCAAACATTCATCAAGAAAGATGTCGCTTCAGGAGTACGAACGGTAACGTTCGATACTAGTACTCGATCATCCTATAAGGCCTAAGCTGTATGATAACTGCACTCTCCAAATCGGAGATGCAAAAACTTTAAACGCCCGTAAGGGGGAAAACTCCACTCCGCTAAGCTAAACTTTATGAAATAAAAAGTATTTATATGCAATAAAAATATTCGATGGTCCCAAAGTTTTTAATGTTAGCTTTAATTCTCTTCGTGGCAGGGATTCGACATAACAAGCTACATATTTCTTAGCAATGGATAAATCAAAAATAGCGGGAACGAATATTCACGTTTTTAACTTGTCAGGAGGTCGATAATTTAATTGTTTATTATCGTGGTGATTGAGCACGCAAGAAGCTCGCATTCGTAACGTGGCATGAAACTGTCCTCGTACTTTTAACGTGGTGGGAAAGCATTTTTAAATTTTGTAATTTAAGGAATTTTTTATTCGTGGCTGCGGGGGGTATTGTTGCTCATTTCTTGGCTGGGGGGTGACTAGTTAAAATTCTTATCACCGCATGAAAATTTCGGGTAAAGTAGGGGTTACGGATTTTTTTAATCGTGGCAAGCCCTTCTTCTAGCTCCTTACCTGGCAGCTTTTGGCCTGAGATTTTTTTTTCGCAAAGCAAAAGGCTTACAGGTTTTAAGCCAAGTTGGGCTAAGATTTCATCGTGGGGTGACGTAAGGAATGAAGAGGTTACTTATCGGCCAACCCCGAACTTCGTAGTGATCATGCGAAAGGCATATCACTAGCGTTGCTTTATTCGGAAGCAAAACTCAGTTTTAGAAGCTACGTTATTTCAATTGAGTGATCGAAATTTGAGAACGCGCTTTCTTTTTTCGAACACTTGTTGGATGCCCGTAGCAACTTTTGTTTTGTTTTTTCAATAACGTAATTTTGCAACTGAACCTAAAAAAAAAATAGAATTGACACGAGTATTTTAAGCCAACTAAGCATTTTTATTGTTTTGCATTTGATATTTGAATTTATTAAAGTTAAATAAAAATCATATTCGAATATTTTGGCTACAGTTTTGAACAAAAATTATTCATTTTTTAATTATTCGATTTTTTCCCTTTTGACGAAAACATTAATTTTAATGTTTACTATGAATAATATGTACCTGTCAATTATGTATCCTCTGGGAACAATCCAAGATCAAAGATATATAATCAGAAGTGGTTGAGAGATAACCTGCACCGATTTAGAGTGATTTTTTTTATTGCTTTAAAATAAAATTATTAATTTTTTGATTTGACAGGTTGGATAGTTAATACCTTTGTTTCTAAGAAAATAAAATGTTAATAATTTAATGCAATAATTTAATTTTTTCTCTCCTTTCAAGAAAAAAGTCTGTAATATTAAAATTTCTGGTTTTATGAGGTCGGTAAAAACTCGCGGGGCGAACCTTTCAATAAAAAATTGATTATGAAGCAAAGGGTGAAGGTTTCAAAGCAAGTTCAGATTTCCTAGCGTAAAAATCTAATCAAATTTTGTAATGACAGCTTGATGCCGGAGATGTAAGTTAGACAAAATTTAATAGTATACCAGTATTGTATCTGTATATTCTTTATGGATAATCCAAGAGCAACGGAATATGATGAGAACCACTTGGGGCCCGAGGTGGGCTGTTCGAGACGAGACGATACGAGATTTTCATCCGGTCTTGGTGTCGATCTCGAAAAATTTTACCGGTCTCGGTCTCGGTTTCAAAGTCTCGGTAACGGTTGTGATAATTTTATTAATCTGAAAGCTAAATTAAAAATTTTTTAAAATGAATAAATAACTGTTTTTATGAAACTAGTCTCAATCGGCACGCAACTTTGAATTTTTTATAAGCGCCATCAAATTTTTAATCTTGAAAGTAAACAAACGATATATTTTTATTTTAAGTTAAAAAAAAAAGGAAGTTGAACGAGAAAATTCTCAGAAAATTTTAATTGCAATCAACCTGTAAATAATAACAACACTTAATTCATCGCATATCTTTTGCAACCTGCAACTAAGTTCTGTTCGATTTTTTTTTGTTAGAACTCTCATTTTATTTTATAGAATTCTACTAAGAAATTTTTTTCATTTATTGTAACAAAGTATTCAGTTATTTATAAAAGATTGCAAAAATATTCTTAGTAACTAAATATTCAACATTTCAAGTTATTCAAATTTTGAACATTTTAGACCAATCACATTAATAATAAATCGAGGATATTCGATCATCGTTCATCATGTATAAAGGATTTTCAGTAAATAATGACAAATGAGTTATTTTCATAATTGTTCGATAATTTTTTTAATTAAAATTATTACATATAACTTATTTGAATCATCATATCTAACTGATTTGCAAAAAAAATGTTAAATATGTAGGGTTCATGGGTAAGGGTGTAATTAAAAAGGCTTAAGCTCTAAGTTTTAAAATCTTTATGCATCATTCCGAATTACGGGCATACCCAAAATGACCTACTGCGGCTGTTCACCGAAATTATCTCTCGCCGAAAAATTTAGTGAAAAGAACTAGACGGTGAAGTGGACACTGCAGTGAGGCCCACAACAGTGAGTTGTTTAATCAGCGCGCCGCACGGAATATTTAAATTAAAAAAAAAAAAAAAACTTTTGCTAAAATTGAATTTTTATTCAAATTTTTTTTTTGTTTAAATATATTCAAAAAAATCTAATTTTCTAGAATTTTTTTTTAATCAGCTTTTTCGGAAAAATATCCATTTTTCATGAAAAAATGAGAAAAAATTTCGCAATGAGTTGAGTTGATGGCATTTTAATTAATCAATCTGATGAAAATACACAAGTTAAAATATTCAAGTGGTGAATATGATTGAGCTTAAAAATCTATATAAAATTTGGTATGAATTATAATTGATGAAACTCAAAAAAGCGCCACTTTCTTGTAAGTGTGTACAGGCTTGAAAAATTTATTTTGGTTTCCGGCTACATCTGACTGTCTCTGATTTGAAACAATAAATTAATTAAAAATTATGTTATAATTTCGTAAGTGCGAATTGTTTTATTTTAAATCATGTGTTGGTAAATCAATTATTTTATTGTAAACATTTTTTGTCATTTTTTTTGTTAATTACTTTAGAACTTATTGTTTCTTACTTCTTTATCAGACTTTCATAAACAACATCTGGATTTTGAATGACCTCGTTTTTTTCTTTTGCGAAGCATCTATAATGTGTAAACCATACTGTATAAGGTTTAAGATGTAATGAGTTTTTTGTTAATTTGATATGAAATATTAGGGTAAGAAGATATGCGTTGGAGTAATTCATTATTATCTATGTTTTTGCTGCTGTAAATTAATTCATGTATTTTTCTTTAATACATTGTTCGTGTAAATATATGTGTATGAATATTATTCTTTATGGCTTTTCTCCCACATTATAATTTAAATTTTGAAAATAAAATTTTACCAACACATGATTTAAAATAAAACAATTTGCACTTACGAAATTATAACATAATTTTTAATTAATTTATTGTTTCAAATCAGAGACAGTCAGATGTAGCCGGAAACCAAAATAAATTTTTCAAGTCGGTACACACTTACAAAAAAGTGGCACTTTTTTGAGTTTCATCAAATATAATTCATACCAAGTTTTATATAGATTTTTAAGCTCAATCTAAAATTCACCACTTAAATATTTTAACTTGTGTTTTTTCATCAGATTGATTAATTAAAATGCCATCAACTCAACTCATTGCGAAATTTTCTCTCATTTTTTTCATGAAAAATGGATATTTTTCCGAAAGAGCTGATTAAAAAAAATTTCTAGAAAATTAGATTTTTTTGAATATATTTTAACAAAAAAAAATTTGAATAAAAATTCAATTTCAGCAAAAGTTTTTTTTTTTTTTTTAATTTAAATATTCTGTGCGGCGTGCTGATTAAATAACTCACTGCTGTGGACCCCACTGCAGTGTCCGCTTCACCGTCTAGTTCTTTTCACTAGATTTTTTCGGCGAGAGATAATTTCGGTGAACAGCCGCAGTAGGTCATTTTAGGTGTACCCGAATTACAACTTGCATTGAGAATGGCATCCTGTCAGCTCAAGCACCCTTCGGCAACTGCCCTCTTCGGCGCGCGGCTGCTAAGTCCCTCGAAGGGCCCGCCCACTCACACCAAGCTAGCCTTGCTCGCAGTTTTAAGGAAGATACTAGCTACCTGGCTGCTTCACACAGACACTCCACCTACGTCATTACAGACTACCCATCTCTCTCGCTCTCTCTCATTCCTATCCCTATACCTATAGCTACAGTACCGATCCCACAAATATTACAATAAACAAGTTCTTCTAAGTCACTTGCGGACCAAGAACCAGATATGGAAAAGGTTCTTATTAAAACCCCCCATAACCCTAAGGGGAGCGATAAATCATTAATTTTTTATAAACAATTAAATAAACCGATAAGCTCTAAACCCCCATAGCGCTGGGGACAACGATAAATAAATATTTTTCAACACACGGCGCAGAAAGTTCAAACTTTCTGATTTGTCCCAAACAGGGAGTTTGAACTTTCCTTGCCTCCTGTTGAAAAATATTACACACACGGGAGTGCAAAAATGAGCTAACCCTTAGCAAACTTTTGACCCCTTCGCCTTCGGCTCGGGCATCAATTTCGGTTTGCTAAGGGCTAACTAATTTTTGACTCCCTCTGGTGTGTAAAATACTATTTTTATAAATAATTAAATAAACCACCAAGATTGAAACCCCCATAACGCTGGGGGGAGCGATGAATATATTATTTTTTGTAAACAATTGAATAAACCACCAAGCTTGATACCCCCATAACGCTTGGGGGAGCGATAACAAAACTATTTTTTATGAACAATTAATTAAACCGTCAATGGGGGTTTCGAGCTTGGTGGTTTATTCAATGTTTATAAAAAAATATTTACTTATCACTCTCCCCATTGTTATGGAGGCTTAGAGCTTGTCGGTTTATTTAATTATTTATAAAAAATAATTTATATATCGCTCTCCCCACCGTTATGGGGGCTTAGAGCTCGTCAGTTTATTTAATTGTTTATAAAAAATTATTGATTGATCGCTCCCCCCAGCGTTATGGGGTTTAGAGCTTGGCGGTTTAATTAATCGTTTATAAAAAATAATATATTTATCGCTCCCCCCAGCGTTATGGGTGTTTAAAGCTTGGCGGTTTAATTAGTTGTTTATAAAAAATTAATGATTTATCGCTCCTTCCAGCGTTATGGGGGTTTAGAGCTCATCAGTTTATTTAATTGTTTATAAAAAATTATTTATTTATCGTTGTTCCGAGCGTTATGGGGGTTTAGAGCTTGTCGGTTTATTTAATGTTTATAAAAAATTAATAATTTATCGCTCCCCCCAGCGTTATGGGGGTTTCGAGCTTGGCAGTTTATTCAATTGTTTATAAAAAATATTTATTTATCGCTCTCCCCAGCGTTATTGAAGCTTAGAGCTTGGCGGTTTATTTATTTATTTATTCATTGATTAATTATTTGCAACGGTTTCTCTTATTCAGCTTTCAAACTTGCGCGGTACTGTGACGGTCAATCTTCCCAAATAAAGCGGGGGGCACCATAGTCCAGCATGCGCACAGCTCTGCGGTATGCGACTTCCCAACTGAACTCGACTAAACTCCTCAACTAAACTCAAATAGTTCACTTCACTTAACACCACTGGTCCCAAGTGGTTCTCATCATATTCCTTTGCTCTTGGACTATCCATAAAGAATATACAGATACAATACTGGTATACTATTAAATTTTTTCTAACTTACATCTCCGGCATCAAGCCGTCATTACAAAATTTAATTAGATGGTTACGCTAGGAAATCTGAACTTGCTTTGAAACCTTCACCCTTTGCTTCATAATCAATTTTTTATTAAAGGTTCGCCCCGCGAGCTTTTACCGACCTCATAAAACCAGAAATTTTTATTTTACAGACTTTTTTCTAGAAAGGAGAGAAAAAATTAAATTATTGCATTAAATTATTAACATTTTATTTTCTTAGAAACAAAGGTATTAACTATCCAACCTGTTAAACCAAAAAATTTATAATTTTCTTTCAAAGCAATAAAAAAATCACTCTAAATCGGTGCAGGTTATCTCTCAAGCGCTTCTGATTATATATCTTTGATCTTGGATTGTTCCCAGAGGATACATAATTGACAGGTACATATTATTCATAGTAAACATTAAAATTAATTTTTTTCGATTTTATTTAGTGAAGGTTAAGAATACGCTGTTATTTAATAAATATTTTTTATGCTTGGTATATTTCTCGTGGTACCTTTTTTTTTACTAGTATGTAGATGTAGACACGTTGAGCCACAATACAAATTTTTTACCTATA
Source organism: Encarsia formosa (assembly GCA_038277355.1). Lineage (NCBI taxonomy): Eukaryota > Metazoa > Arthropoda > Insecta > Hymenoptera > Aphelinidae > Encarsia > Encarsia formosa. The sequence goes on from CM076187.1 coordinate 33,954,816, forward strand.
ATCAGACTTCTATGAAAACTTAATCAAACATCCATCAAGAAAGAGGTCGCTTCACGAGTACGAACGGTAACGTTCGATACTAGTACTCGATCTTCCTATAAGGCTTTAGCTGTATGATTACCGCACTCTCCAAATCGGAGATGCAAAAACTTTAAACGCCCGTAAGGGCGAAAACTCCCTTCTCAGGGCGGTTGTCGGCGGGCGCCCCCGCTGAAGGTTCCTCGGGATGGAATTTTTAGCCGTATCGTAACCACCATAAAAAAAAAAAAAAAAAAAAAAAAAAAAAGGGCGAAAACTCCACTTCGCTAAGCTCAACTTTATGAAATAAAAAGTATTTATATGCAATAAAAATATTCGATGGTCCCAAAGTTTTTAATGTTAGCTTTAATTCTCTTCGTGGCAGGGATTCGACATAACAAGCTACATATTTCTTAGCAATGGATAAATCAAAAATAGCGGGAATGACTTGTCGCGTTTTTAACTTGGCAGGAGGTCGATAATTTAATTTTTTATTATCGTGGTGATTGAGCACGCAAGAAGCTCGCATTCTTAACGTGACATGAAACTGTCCGCGTACTTTTAACGTGGTGGGAAAGCATTTTTGAATTTTGTAATTTAAGGAATTTTTTATTTGTGGCTGCGGGGGGTATTGTTGCTCTTTTCTTGGCTGGGGGGTAACTAGTTAAGATTCTTATCGCCACATGAAAATTTCGGGTAAAGTAGGGGTTACAGATTTTTTTAATCGTAGCAAGCCCTTCTCCTAGCTCTTTACCTGGCAGCTTTTGGCCTGAGGTTTTTTTTTCGCTGAGACACACTCAATATGTTATATCAACCGTTGCAAACTCATAGTATGCGCTTTAGCGTACGCTTTATTGGTTTTATATCATGCGCAATAGCCTACGTTGTATTAGGTATATATCATGCGCTATACATAGCGTACGCTGTATTATTTTTATATCATGCGCTATAGCGTACGCTATAAACCTCTCACAGCGTACGCTATATTGTATTTTATAGCGTATGCTACAAACTGCTCCTAGCGTACAATACGAACCTCTCCTAGCGTATGCTACAAACCGCTCCTAGCGTACGCTATTTTTGTCGTACGCTACAAACCTCTACTAGCGTATGCTACAATTTAACGTGCGATAATAACATCTCATGGCGTACTCTACGAAGATCTCACAGCGAAAGCTATATCTCATAGCATACGCTATAGTGCACGCTGTAAACATCTCAAAACGAGCGCTTTATTTTATAGCACATGCTATAGCGTACGCTTTATTATATAGCGTACGCTTTATTATATAGCATACGCTATAGCGTACGCCGGAAACATCTACGAAGATCTTATAGCGTACGCTGGAAACATCTCATAGCGTACGCTACCAAGATCTTATAGCGTACGCTATATTTCATAGCATACGCTATAGCGTACGCTACGAAGCTTTATAGCGTACGCTATGAGTACGCTCGTGCGCTATAGCGTACGCTTGAGATGCCCTCTAGACATACTCAAAATTATATGCATACGACCAAACCCCACAACTTTCTCTCTTTCCTAAACGTATTCAAAAATAATAATAATGCTACTATTTATAATACCACTATTTGAAATTACTGAATAAAACCCACGGAAATTCGTACGCCACAATTTATTAAAATGACATGTACATAATATTAAAAATTTGAGTCTTAATCATTGACATGTTTATAACTCTATTCTTCCCGACACATATATTTACCTTATTTATGAAGAAAAAGAAAGGGAAAAAAATTTTAAATCACCTATGAAAATCGGAATGACCTTAAAAGATTAAACGACTTTTCTGCTTCTAGCTTACTTATAATGATTAACTGCCTATCCGACTACAACGAATGCTGAATAACAATCACTGCACCAAACCGCCCGTAATTCACTAGATCATAAAAATTGCACAACGATCATACTCGATATATATAATAATAAAAAAAAATAAACATCAATCAAATCGCAAAACACACTCTGACCGTAAGCGGTCGTCCTTTGTCTATACAAACCTCCACTCTATCCATTCACACTATTTTTCTCTTGACCAAACATATATAATTCGCAATTACACCACATTATTTTAGAAAAAATTAATTAATTAAACCCAAATAAATTATAAATTATTAATTTATCGTATGAAAAAGCCATCAAGGTCAAAATTTTTAACAGCTAACCGCAAAGGAGAATAAATTTATCAAAATTACTACCAATCAATTGAAGACTATGAGAGCACGATACACTTACTCGTATTTGTGAACTTTGAATGAGTTCATCCGAGCTCTTCTTCTCTGAGCTCCCAAAAAAAATCGCTTTCTCACCGGCCAATGCCCTAATTAATATTGCTAAATTGCAATATTTCCCAATCACCCAAAATTTTTCCGAATCTTTCGAAAATCAAAAATGCCTTCGCAAAAATTCATATTTTTGCTGAGCATCCACTCAGCAAAAAAAATATAATTCTTTGAGTCAGCCTCAGCAATTTCATCAGAAAATAAAACGCCAACTCAGTAAGAGCGACCTCAACGCGCCTTCTCACTAAGTTGCTGACAGTGAATTTCGACACCGGATGTCGAAATTCAACCTCAATAATTTAATTTAAATAAACGCTAAGAATTTTTGTTATATTGTACCCTGTATATGCTTAACATTATTTTCTCGCATTATTTTAACATTCTTTTTTTTCATGTCGCGTATATCCGCCCGCGTTGGCTACCATAATTATCTCTTCAAAATATATTAACGATATATGTATTTCTTTATTTCTACATGCCTCACTCGTACGCGATCGTGACCGTGTATGTTATCTACCTATAAAGGGGTTTCGATCCCAAATGCTTCGCACTACCCAGAGTATCGGCTGATTTGGAAGTCCCATACCTTCCAAATCGTTTTCATACTATCATGCATACGCAAAAGTCCTAGCGCACGCAAACAATATCAAAAAAAACCCGACAGAAATTGCCTTAAATTTTTGCATTAATAATTAAATATTGATCAATTAATAAATTGCATGCAAATCACTTCAACACGTACAAAATCAAAACCCTTTTATTTTATAACTTTAATTCATAATTTATAAACTAAAAGGGACGAGTAACGCACAAGAAAAAGGTCACCCAAACTAAGCTCTGCTAACATTATTGTTAAGGGAAGGTTAAACCGGAGCTTAACCAACCCTTAACTTCCTTTTCGTTCCAGCAGCCTGGGGAAAAGAAATAAAACCCAGGGGAACCGGTGACCTACCGACTTGCGTTTTTCGGGAGCCGGCCTTTCTACGCTTGTCTTGGCACCCGGTGGCCTTCCTTTTTTGGGCTTGTTGTTTTCATCCACTGACCTTTTTCTTTCTCTGACCGTAGGGTTAGGGTTACTTGTGCTGCGTTGTACCTTCTTTTCACTAGTTGAAGGTTCTCCCCTTTCTGGATTCATTTTAGTCTTTTTACGATTGGTTTTTACCTTGTCATCTGCCGTCGTTTTTGCCTTATCGCTGGAAATTTTATTTTCTATCACCATCACCTTTACAGTCTCTAACTTACCATTAATTGCTTCCTCACACGGCTGATCGGCCGGATTCCTTGAAAGTACATCCACATTAATGTTCAATTTTCCAGGCTTATACTGGAAAGTGTAATTGTAACCTGTGAATTTCAACATCTCATAAGTCGTTGTCCTGGATCTTTCCTGGTGTGCATCCAGTTGAGGGGCTCATGATCTGCCACCAGCTTGAAGTGATTACCCAACAAATACGGTCTGTAATGGTGCAGGGCATATAAAACAGCCAGACACTCTTTTTCCGTCGTAGTGTAATTCCGCTCGGCTTTATTCAATGTTCTTGATAAATATGCAACAGGGTGATCAAAACCATCCTTCTCCTGTGATAACACTGCCCCTATATCATAATTTGATGCGTCAGTTGTCAACGTAAATTGCTTTTCAAAATCTGGGAATAATAAAATGGGAGCTTCACATAACTTTTGTTTCAATGTCTGGAAACTCGTTTCACATTTATTGTCCCACTCGAAGGGTTGTGACTTTTTCAACAGGTCGTGCAAAGGCCTTGCAATTTTTGCAAACCCTTCTATAAACCTTCGATAATATCCAGTGATTCCAAGGAACTCGCGCACACTTCGCACTGTTTTTGGCTGGGGAAAATGTTTTATCACTTTTACCTTTTCTGGATTTGGCTCAACACCCTTGTCACTCACAATGTGTCCGAGAAACGCCACCCCGTGTCTCAGGAACTCTATCTTGTCTGGTTGTAGTACCAAATTGGCATCTCTTAACCTATCAAACAATAGTCTTACCTTTCTATTATGTTCCTTGAGATTTTTCGCGTAAACGATTATATCGTCAATATATACCAGCATTTCAACATTTTGCAAACCCAGTAGTACCTGGTCCATGAGTCTCTGAAAGGTTGCAGGTGCTGTTTTGATGTTTATTATATATCGGCGTTGGCCGAGCTGAATTAAAAGAAATGAATGTTCAAAAAGTGTCTCGGTTTAGTTACGTCCTCGCAACTGTACCGGAGCTAAGGGTTTTGTTATAATTATTGTATTGTGAGTACATGAACTAACTGTTCACCCAACATAATTTTCCTTCAAACGCACATACTATTCGAAATTATTCAATTTTTCAAATAAACAAAAATAAAATCAATAATATTTATAACAATACATAATTTTAAGTCTGCGAGGGAGTGAATCCCTCGTAAATTATTTTTCTTACCTGGCAGTGTCAGGTCACCTGGGAAACAATGAAATTATTTATTTGTTTGTTTACTTTCCCAGGTGATAACCATGCCACTTTCTCGCGCAGCAAAAGCCGACCACGTGGCGACGATCGCCGTCGGCTGGACGCTGCTGTTGCAGCAGCACGAGCACCCGGCGCGCGCACGACACATACACACACACACACATGTTCACCACCCGGGAAGGCTCTCCCGGCCCAGGGCGCGCACGTACACACACATACACCACACATGGGTTTTGATTCTCCGTCGGGGAGTTTTCGGCGACGGAAGAGGTGCGCGGTGCGTGTCGGCAGACGACGCAACTGCGTCGCCAAGCGCGTGCGCGCACGCTCACCACAGTAGACAAGGTCGTGAGTGAGATTTTATTTTTTTTGAATTGTGTACGTTGCGCGAACAATGTGTGCGTGTGGGGGAGAGCGAGAGAGAGAGTATGTGCGCGAGGGATAGGTTAACGCAGTGAGTGCCTCGTGTGCATTATTTTTATTCTTTATTTTGGATTTTCGCGCGTACTATAGGTGGCGTGGCGATCGCCACCGGAAGATTGTAGACGGGAGCGTGATTGGGTGTTGTGGCGTGAATGTGTCTGATTGGTGGACAAATGACTGTTCCTCGAGTATGAATGAGGCTTGATTGGATTGATTTGTGTTGATTGGCGGAGAGTGCTTGGAGGGGATGGTGAAGAAGGAAGTCGAGTCAGAGAGACGCGGGGAGCGTCACTCTGTTCTCAGTAGCCACAGTGTGAGGTAGTGTTTGAGAGTGTGATTTTTTTTAGTTTCTTTGAGTAGACTTTTTCCTAAGTTCCCCTTTTCCTATTTTTCTTTAGTTGAGTTGTAGACATTTTTTTTTTCTTTTATTTACAGCTAGGTACAAGAGGAAATCGAAGACTTGGGTTATTTCTTTCTTGTTCAATACCGAGAGTTGAAAAAAACAGAGAGTAGCCATTTTGGGCATCTGAGAAATTTGGTTGAAATTTTTGTAACGTAAGGTTTTTGTTTTATTTTATTGAAAACTTTATAAAGCATGTTTTTCCGGAAATTTTGTGTATTGCACGCTAAGTGAGAATTCTGTTTGGATATTATTGAAAGTTTTATAAATTCGATAGAGTTTTTCTTGGCGCGGCGTCGTTACCCGCCATTTTGTAGACTACTTTATAGTTTGTTTAATTCCTTTGTTCTCAAATTAAAATTTTATTTTTTTTGTAATTGTAGACTTGATTTTTTTTAATTTTGTAGACAAGAATAAAAATCAAATTTAACCTAAAATTTTTGTAATTAATTTATTTCTTCTCTCTCTAGCTCACCAACCGTTCCCGGAGGTTTTCTCTCCGTGGAAACCCTGACCCCAGATTAAGGAGTTTTCCCCTAGAGTTTTTGAGAGAGATTTTTCTTGTAACGGGAGGGCCCGGGAAACTCCGTTAATTATTTAAGGGAGGCCCTTTTCTTAAGAAATACCCCGTTACAAATGGCGCCCGAACATAATTTTTTTTTGTTAATTTTTTTTAAAAAAAATTAATCCACGGAGAGTTGGTGAGAGGAGAGGAAATATTTGATTTTTTTTTTTCTCGGTTATTGCATTTTTTTTTTTTTTTTTTTTTGTTTTAGTTTGACTAAGGGTGTTTTGTTTTTTTTTCCGAGAACAAAGGGACTTAGGAAATTTCGTAGACAGACTAGGGACTTAGAAAATTTTTGTAGACAGGTTAGTGACTTAGAATATTTCGGAAGGGTTGAACTTAGAAAAAATTTTTCGGCGAGAGAACTTAGAAAAAAATTATTTTTTTTTTCTTCATGAAAGTTGGACTTAGTAGAATTTTTCATAGGTGGAACATTGAAAAATTTCGAAAAGTTGGACTTAGAAAATTTTTCGGTGATAGAAATTAGAATTTTTTTTTCTTTCAGGAAAGTTGGACTTAGTAGAATTTTTCATAGGTGGAACATTGAAAAATTTCGAAAAGTTGGACTTAGTAATTTTCGGTGATAGAAATTAGAAATTATTTTTTTCCTTTCGTAGCAGTTGGACTTAGTAGAATTTTCCAGGGTGGTACATAGGAAAATTTCGAAAGGTTGAACTTTGAACGGATGAGTGTGGATTTATGGAAATTAACAATTGGTGAAGGATATTTGGGGATATTTGGGAATATTTAGGTGATTTTTATAATTTTATTGTTGGCTGGTGACCGACAAAATATTATAATTAATTGTTGGCTAGTGTCCAACCAATATAATAATTTAATTGTTGGCTAGTGTCCAACTGAAATATTATTTTACTTTTTTTGGATTTTACCAGGTTTTAGGAAGATTTATTTGTAGTACAAAAGAGAAGAGCTTATAAAATAAAAAAACAGCTACTGAGAAACAAAGGTTCAGAACATTGTAGACAGAAAATTTTTTTTTTTGTGAATTAATTAAATTAGAGTCAGTGAAAATTTTCTTTCAGGTTCAAGAACATTGTAGACAGAAGATTTTTTTTTGTGACTTAAGAAAATTAGAGTCAGTGAAAATTTTCTTTCAGGTTCAAGAACATTGCAGACAGAAGATTTTTTTTTTGTGAATTAAGAAAATTAGAGTCAGTGAAAATTTTCTTTCAGGTTCAAGAACATTGTAGACAGAAATTTTTTTTTGTGAATTAAGAAAATTAGAGTCAGTGAAAATTTTCTTTCAAGTTCAAGAACATTGTAGACAGAAAATTTTTTTTTTTGTGAATTAATTAAATTAGAGTCAGTGAAAATTTTCTTTCAAGTTCAAGAACATTGTAGACAGAAAATTTTTTTTTTTGTGAATTAATTAAATTAGAGTCAGTGAAAATTTTCTTTCAGGTTCAAGAACATTGTAGACAGAAGATTTTTTTTTGTGACTTAAGAAAATTAGAGTCAGTGAAAATTTTCTTTCAGGTTCAAGAACATTGCAGACAGAAGATTTTTTTTTGTGACTTAAGAAAATTAGAGTCAGTGAAAATTTTCTTTCAGGTTCAAGAACATTGCAGACAGAAGATTTTTTTTTTGTGAATTAAGAAAATTAGAGTCAGTGAAAATTTTCTTTCAGGTTCAAGAACATTGTAGACAGAAATTTTTTTTTGTGAATTAAGAAAATTAGAGTCAGTGAAAATTTTCTTTCAAGTTCAAGAACATTGTAGACAGAAAATTTTTTTTTTTGTGAATTAATTAAATTAGAGTCAGTGAAAATTTTCTTTCAGGTTCAAGAACATTGTAGACAGAAGATTTTTTTTTGTGACTTAAGAAAATTAGAGTCAGTGAAAATTTTCTTTCAGGTTCAAGAACATTGTAGACAGAAGATTTTTTTTTTGTGAATTAAGAAAATTAGAGTCAGTGAAAATTTTCTTTCAGGTTCAAGAACATTGTAGACAGAAATTTTTTTTTGTGAATTAAGAAAATTAGAGTCAGTGAAAATTTTCTTTCAAGTTCAAGAACATTGTAGACAGAAAAATTTTTTTTTTGTGAATTAAGAAAATTAGAGTCAGTGAAAAGTTTCTTTCAGGTTCAAGAGTATTGTAGACAGTGAAATTTATTTTCAGGTTCAAGAGTATAGTAGACAGTGAATTTTTTTTATCTTTTCAGGTTCAAGATTAAGTGTAGACATAAAATATTTTTTTTTTTGTTGTTTCTCAGATTCAAGATTAATTTTAGACAGTGAAAGAAAGGAAAGAAAGGAAAATGTATGTGGTGAGGACACAGGAACAGTCAGTAGTGAATGAAACACCTAACAATGAAGAACAAGAATCAAAGACAAGTTATTCAAATCCAGAGAACGATGGCACAAACAAGAAAATAAATGAAACGGGTTTGAGAAAAACCATAACTCAACCACCTCTAGAAATGGAAAACTTGTTTATGTCTTCTTCACATGGTGTCCACTTGGCAGGGGAAAACGAACAATTAAACTTAGGTTTGAGAAAACAAGAAGTAGACACGAGTAGACACATGGAAAGGTTGATGGACCGAAGAAAAGAAGAGAGTAAATTGATTGGTGGATATGGTAATGAGTCAGAGAAAAACTATGAGAGTGGAGATTCAAGTGATGGTAGGATAGAGCAACGAAGAAAACGGCTAGTCAAGAGAAGTTCTAAGAACAGAAAAGTAGAAGGAAGGCAGGAAGAAATGAAAAGACTGGAGAAAGAAAGAAAACTGGACAATGAAAGAGAACAAAACAGACAATACACAAGTAGTGGTAGCGATACAAACGACGATGAGATAACTAGGCAGCGTAGGAGTAATAAGGTTCATTACAGTAAAAAGAATGAGTCGTCTCGTCGTCATGAAGAACGTTATAGATCCTCCTCTAGGGAGAACCACTACAAATCGACACCTGGTCATAAGAGATATAAATCTACATCACGGGAAAGACGTCACGTCAACATTAAATCTCGGGATCTCGATCACAGTTCTCTAGAAAGAAGAGATCGAAGATCGAGGTTCAAAGAACTACATCATGGACATTCACATGGTAGTAAACTACGAAATTCCATAACTCGACACAATCGTCACGGATCCCCGTCTCGTAAGAGAAGGGATTCATCGTCACGAGAAAGGAGTCATAGAAGAGTCAACAGTAGACTACGAGGCCATCGACACCGATCGTCTTCTTCATCGGAGGAACGTGGTCGTGGGTCGTGGATCCGAGGCCATAGATGGGATAGAGAACATAGTAGACGTAGACGAAATTATCGTAGTAGATCCGGTTCGAGAGAGTATAGACATGTCTCAAGACGAAATCGCAGTATTTCATCATCAGACAGCCGATCACCAGTAAGACATCGTAGACACGGGTATACACAGTCTAGCAATATCAATTGTGTGAGAATATTAAAGGACTGGAATTTAAAATTCTCAGGGGATGAGGCGAAAGAAAACCCAGAACAGTTCCTGAACAAGCTAGACAGGTGTAGACGAAATAGTAACATGTCGGACACTCAAATAATAAACGCAGTAGCAAGTGTAATGGAAGATCGTGCGTTAAGGTGGTACGATACGGTGATTTTGAAGATTGAAACGTGGCGTGAGTTTAAAAAGTCGTTCCAGAGGAACTTTATTGGCCAATACTCACAGATATATGCTGCTATAAATGCAGACAGACTGGACATTTTGCAAATAGTTGCCCATTGATTTCCCAGGCAACAAGTTGTCAAGTTTGTGGGGCAAAGGGTGTGACAGTGAGAAACTGTGGAAATTGTTCAAAGTTTTTAGCCTTGCTGGGAAACGCCAAGGCGGGAGCGTCGGGTGGCCCGACACTCCCAAACAACAAACAGGGGCCACTACAACAGTAGACATCAGTAATGAGGTAGACAGAGAGATGGGTGTGGAACAACAGGTGGAAGAGATGTGGGAAGAAGATTGGACGGATGAGGAGGAAAGTGAGGAGGTAGAGGAGTTTAGGGAGACAGAAAGTGAGAGTGAGGAGAGTGAAAAATGGGATGTGTGGAAAGTGGTGAATGATTTTAAGGCCAGGAAAACAGGAGCAATTCCTAAGAGTAAGAGTGGGATAAAATGGAGTGAGGAAGAAATAACACCAATGCAGAAAGAAAGTAGCCATATGAATAAAGTAGCAGAAGCAGGAGTAACCGAAAGTGAAAGGACCTGTGAAAATGCCAAAGAAAATGTAGACAAGGATGTAGACATGAGTATTAGCAGTAGAGTAACGAGGTCTGGAGTAACTACAAGTGAAAAGTTTTGTGAAAAGCCTACAGAAATCGTATACAGGGAGGTAGACGAAAGTATTAGCGACCGAGTAAACAAGACAAAAGTAACTACAGGTGAAAAAGCGAGTGAAATTAATGGTGAAATCGGCGTTGAGTGTAGACAACTGGATGAGGTGAAAAAGGTAGACAAAGGGAAAGAGGGTGATTTAGAGGTTAATGAGGAAGAGGTAGGACAATTGATTGAAAGGTTGGCAAGTGGGGATGATATAAGTGATGAGAAATTGACACAGATAAATGCTGCCATGCAAAAATTCGTGGAACAAATCGACTGGCCTCCGAATCGAAGGTTTCACAAAGCCCCTACTGGAAGGGTGAGTGAACAAGCTGAAGGTTTTCAGACTAGTTCACGTCAAGGGGGGTGGGGGGTGGAACTGTGCGAAGCCCAGTTGAGGAAGTAGACGATGAAGTGGTTTGGTGAGAGATAACAGGTTTTTCTTCAAGATCTTGTTGGATGGGAAACCATTCCAAGCCTTACACGACACTGGTGCCACGGTGTCTATTGTGGGGGAGTCAGTAGCCGAGCATTTTCAAGCTAAACTAAAACCTTGCGCTACAAGTCTCAAACAGGTGGGTAATGACTACCTCACAGTTTTGGGTCAGTTAGATCTGAAGATAAATATAGATGGCAGGATAGAGAAAATTTCACCCAGAGCGGTGAAAGGTATCACCAATGACATCATCTTGGGCCAAGATTTCATTCAAGCCTTTGAGATTCGTTGTGATTACGCGGCTGGTACATGGAAGAGTGGTTCTGGTGGAATTTGTCACAAATTCACGAGGGCTGATGGAGAGAGTGGTGAAACTCTAATTGCAGAATGTGCAGAGGTGAAGGAAACACCGGAAGAGAAACGACAGATAGAAGATCTAGCCAAGAAAATTTTGCCTCCACCGGAAGAATTTCAGGGTTTCACTACCCTCATGCAGCAACGGATAGAGTATAGTTATCCGGCTGGCTACGAGGACGACATGAGGGAGGAGGCACAAAGGGAGAGGGAACAAGAAGCACCGAGAAGAAAGAAGAAGAAGAAGAAGAACCCCCGACGACAGCTTACATTAGACGATTACGTATCGGGGGGGTCCTACCCTTCTCCCCGCCGCTCTCCAACTCGCGCTCCCCCAGTGATCGTACCAGCCGTAGAGGCGACTCCGACGATCACGGACGGACAGCCACGGGTTCCCGTGGGGCGGGGGGCCGCCAAACGTACCGTTCTAGGTTCGAATCCGGTCGCTCCTGCGATCTCCGTGCCAGTTTCGACTACCATGGAGACCGCGGAGGTGACTAGGGCTCCTACTCGGACGGACGTCGACGGTCCAAAACCCCATGGGTACCTTCCGGTTTATGATCGAGGCCTTCCAGCCAAGCTCGAGGGTCGATTGTTTGGGGGCCTAGCTGTTGTGGCCACAGACCCCCACATAGACCCACCCCCCAATTGTTGTTTCGGGTGCTGGTCTCTGAGCCACAAGACTCGCCACTGACCCCGCTACCTCGTGGGGCCTTTCTGTGACAACTGTGGTCGCAGGGGTGTTCGAGTGGAGGAGTGCCCTCGTTGTAGTTCAGCGTACCGATTGCGCCTGCGTAATCGGGAACGCAGCGAAGCGAGGGCGGTCCTCCCCGTCGAACAGTTTGCGGCCATGTCCCGAGCCAGAAGAAGGACTCGGTGGGACACGCCAAATCCTGCGACCGGGGTTGTCTCCGAGGGGGACGCATTGGGTTCGGGGCCAGCAGTGGGAGGAACGGTCTCGGGGATACGCGCCCGGGACAACGGTGGGAACGAACTTGCGGAAGTCGTCGAGTTTCCGGTCGCTCTTTCTCCGGCCAACCTGGTAGACGCTTCGGTCTGGCATCGCTTGGAGCCGATGAATCCGGTTGAGCCAAGAATATTGAGTGCCATGGAGATTTTGATCATGGCTCAACGGCTCCCGGACGATGTCAGACCCGAGGTTATTCGTCAGGTGTGGTGGGAGAACGAGCGACTGAAGCGTCGGCGACTCAAATAAAAATTTTTTTTTTTTTTTTTTTGTTATTATTTTTTTTTGTAGACAATTTGTAGACTGACGGACTGTAGACGAGTAGACCATTGCGAGACAAATTGGGTAGACTGAGCAGTGAGTATACCACCAATCTCGTTCTTTGTGGTTTCCAGAGGTGACTGGACATTGCCAGGTGTTTTGTAAGGCGAAACATAACGGGTATGTTTCGGCTTGGCAGGGGGGAGTTGCGAGGGAGTGAATCCCTCGTAAATTATTTTTCTTACCTGGCAGTGTCAGGTCACCTGGGAAACAATGAAATTATTTATTTGTTTGTTTACTTTCCCCGGTGATAGCCATGCCACTTTCTCGCGCAGCAAAAGCCGACCACGTGGCGACGATCGCCGTCGGCTGGACGCTGCTGTTGCAGCAGCACGAGCACCCGGCGTGCGCACGACACATACACACACACACATGTTCACCACCCGGGAAGGCTCTCCCGGCCCAGGGCGCGCACGTACACACACATACACCACACATGGGTTCCGATTCTCCGTCGGGGAGTTTTCGGCGACGGAGGAGGTGCGCGGCGCGTGTCGGCAGACGACGCAACTGTGTCGCCAAGCGCGTGCGCGCACGCTCACCACAGTAGACAAGGTCGTGAGTGAGATTTTATTTTTTTTGTATTGTGTACGTTGCGCGAACAATGTGTGCGTGTGGGGGAGAGCGAGAGAGAGAGTATGTGCGCGAGGGATAGGTTAACGCAGTGAGTGCCTCGTGTGCATTATTTTTATTCTTTATTTTGGATTTTCGCGCGTACTATAGGTGGCGTGGCGATCGCCACCGGAAGATTGTAGACGGGAGCGTGATTGGGTGTTGTGGCGTGAATGTGTCTGATTGGTGGACAAATGACTGTTCCTCGAGTATGAATGAGGCTTGATTGGATTGATTTGTGTTGAATGGCGGAGAGTGCTTGGAGGGGATGGTGAAGAAGGAAGTCGAGTCAGAGAGACGCGGGGAGCGTCACTCTGTTCTCAGTAGCCACAGTGTGAGGTAGTGTTTGAGAGTGTGATTTTTTTTAGTTTCTTTGAGTAGACTTTTTTCTAAGTTCCCTTTTCCTATTTTTCTTTAGTTGAGTTGTAGACATTTTTTTTTTCTTTTATTTACAGCTAGGTACAAGAGGAAATCGAAGACTTGAGTTATTTCTTTCTTGTTCAATACCGAGAGTTGAAAAAAACAGAGAGTAGCCATTTTGGGCATCAGAGAAATTTGGTTGAAATTTTTGTAACGTAAGGTTTTTGTTTTATTTTATTGAAAACTTTATAAAGCATGTTTTTCCGGAAATTTTGTGTATTGCACGCTAAGTGAGAATTCTGTTTGGATATTATTGAAAGTTTTATAAATTCGATAGAGTTTTTCTTGGCGCGGCGTCGTTACCCGCCATTTTGTAGACTACTTTATAGTTTGTTTAATTCCTTTGTTCTCAAATTAAAATTTTATTTTTTTTGTAATTGTAGACTTGATTTTTTTTAATTTTGTAGACAAGAATAAAAATCAAATTTAACCTAAAATTTTTGTAATTAATTTATTTCTTCTCTCTCTAGCTCACCAACCGTTCCCGGAGGTTTTCTCTCCGTGGAAACCCTGACCCCAGATTAAGGAGTTTTCCCCTAGAGTTTTTGAGAGAGATTTTTCTTGTAACGGGAGGGCCCGGGAAACTCCGTTAATTATTTAAGGGAGGCCCTTTTCTTAAGAAATACCCCGTTACAAGTCTGTGACAAATGAAAAGTTTAAAAATTGAATTTTGTGGCAGGATAACCTGACACTTTCGCTTCTAGTTATATGAGAATAGTTTACAGATGATTGTGGAGAGTGATGGGCTTAGGAAGGAAGCCAGCTCTCAACTGTAGGCTATTCAGAAGACTTGCAAAATCTCTTAATTTTCCACTCCTTTGGTGTCAAAGTATCTTCTAGTAATCCTTATAATATGGCTCGGGGACATACGGTTTCCTTTTAAAGGAAGACCCTATTTCCTTTCTATTGATAAAATATTAAATTATCTTATCACGTCTGTATAACATTAGAACAGCTTATTTGATTATCAAGAATATAATTTGATGGTCGAAAATTAAAATTTGTGTACGCAAAGTTATGAAAAAAAATTTGACTAAACTTTCCATTGCAGGGAGTTTCTGGCTTTACTATTTGCCTTGTCGAAAAATTCACCAATTCCAACTGTTGAGCATTTATGTAGTTCTTGTCTTTTATGATGACCTAACACAAAGAGTGGATACTGGAATTCTTTTCTTATGCACACATACCGATCACATACCGATCATCCATTCGTTTATACCATGACCATTCTGTCACCAGAGTCGTCGCCGATGGTTTCTTCTTAACCCTGTCCTCAGAATTGATACCCGAATCACACGTATTCGCCATTCTATAGATGACTCACTCTTGATGTTTATTGATATTCTTATTGATTACAGAGTAAAAGGGAGCGACAGTTCTACCCTTATCGCGCAGATTACAGTTGGTAAGAAAGGGAGCAATTCGAATCCACCAAATTGTTAAGTGACTTTTTGTATACTTACAAAGGGTCATGTAACCCTCCACTCCTTTGGTACCGGAGAACCTCTGTGTTTCTTTTGGATTTTGTTCTTAACATTTATTTGATTAGAAATAATGAATCCAAATAATGATGCATTATGGTTTAACACTAAGCTCTTTAGAATAATGTAAATATTTGACTCCACAAGGTCGTTCTGATTCTATGTGCTGGGTTGATATAGTCTATCCGTACTATTTCAAATTAAGGTACGAAACATTATTACTCGGATTCCTAACCAAGGAATCTCTAGTTGAAACAGAAGTTTCATCACGTTATTGTTGAGAGTATCTCTCTCTTCTACCCTCGACTTGGACAGCTTTTTGGTTATGCCTTGTACGAGCACGCCGGGTATACCGCGACAGAGGTTGCAAGTTCATTAATCATATGACCTGGCCATTGACAAATCGCCTATTGTGTCTCAAAACTCGAATTGGCAAACGTCATATCCTATGATCAGATCCGTCGAGCAATCGGGATATACCGGCCGGGAGTCCTCTTTCTTCTACCTTTGACTTGGACAGTTTTTTTTTAGAAGCGGGGTATCATCGTGACACAGGTATCACCGACTAGTGTTGCCATTTTTATTAACCATACAATTCGATTCTTGGGACTCTGTTTTATCGTTTACTTTACGATCGGAGTCGTGTCCAAATCCCAGGCTCGGCGAACGGGTTCAAGGTTCCATATATCATTTTTTTTTCCCTTCTTAAAAAGTTTTTAATTTTCCCACCGATGAAAATTGTATTAGCTGTTGTATAAGTGCTTCAACTTTATAAATCTCATTTACCTTTATTTAAATGATTTATTTTTACAAAATGGCATCAAAAACTGATTATACACAGCTTAAATGTCTTAAAAGCAACATGCAATATATATGCAATATGCTTCTTTAGTATCTCTGTCATCATACCAACGACGGAGTAAAATCTGTCTATGGATTTCTAATAACCTTCATTTTCAAATTATAATCTATGCCATTGATCTTCTTCAGAATCGACTTGCAAGCATTTGAAACATGTCCAAACAGTTCGACGGTATTTTTCCGGACATTCTGAGTAGTAGACGTAACCAGGATCTGAAGCAGTAGACTCTAAATCAAGGTGAATAATGTTTTAATTGTCAGCACTAAGAATCAAATCAAACGGCCTGCACACGTCATAACCTACGACCTAACTGAGGCCGTCTTATATCTATATTACGAAAGTCTATTTAATGGGAAAAACCAAAAGATTCACCTCTTATAATTCCTTTCCCTTTCTCACTTAGGTCCGGAAAACCCCCGGATATAGACAAGGGACTCTCACGGTTTGGGCACTTGATCTCGACGACGCAGTTCGTTTGTGATCGGAATTTACGCCTTCTCTTCATTATAATGCATGAGCATTGTATTACCGAGCAAACGCTCTTCCCGCCGAATAACCCATATCAACCCGTTTTTGATTGTTGAGCATACAGTGGATTGGGAGTGTGAGGTGGAGAAGTGAGCCAGGGCCACCTAGAATTTCCTTGTATTAGGGTAACAATCCTACCGTTCCGGACATTGCCGGGAGGCAACATTCCGAGAGGGGGAGGGTGTTACGTGACACCTTTTGTTCCAGTATTATAAGGAAAGAACTTGCATGAGGAAAAGTCTCCTCTACGATTAATTAAATCAAGTAGAATAAAAAGTTGCAACCACGCACATTCCAAGCGCGAGTTCAGTCTCGCTTGATTGTGTAGGTGTACGCGTTACTTTTCTTCAAGCTAATTAATCGTGGTGGGAGCGACCACCGCAAGGCTGCTACGGTTAAGATGCAGTTTTGAAGTTAGTTCCGCTTGGGTGGGGACGAGTGACAGTCGTCCCCGTCCTCTTTTTAATTCCGTAATGTAGACGAGACTGACGGTATATGTTTTAGTTGAACGCGGACGGATGAGAGTAGCCCCCGGGTTGCTAGATTATTAGTTAAGAGTTTTTTTGTTGTGAATAATGTTTAAGAAATAAAAACAGTGTAAAACGTACGAAAAAACCGAAAATGGTCATTAAAGTGTTAACGTTTATAATGTTTATAAAATTAAGAATAATAAAAAGGAGATATCAACGAAAAGTGATCCAGTATGTTTCATTTACAACTTCACATACTAAACCTCAACAAGGTAAGGTCTGAAACACTTTTTATTTAATAGCCTAAACACGAAAGTACGAGTAAAGGGAGCCGTAGAAAGGCCGGCTCCCGAAAAACGCAAGTCGGAAGGTCACCGGGTCCCCTGGATTTTATTTCTTTTCCCCAGGCTGCTGGAACGAAAAGGAAGTTAAGGGTCGATTAAGCTCTGGTTTAACCTTCCCTTAACACTTTTACATTTTCAAAACTAATTTTTCATATAATTTTCACTTAGAGGCTTGATACTCTTGTTCATCCTTTTGGTCTTCTTTCCGAATGTTTGTACAAAGTTCAATGTTGTTTACATATTGCAATATGAAATTTTTTTCTTCATCCTCAAACCATTGCTCTGGAAATTTATAAAAAATCAAAATAAATTACATTTCTCAAGATCATTATAAATAAACTAATATTTTGAATTAAATTTTAAACCAATAATAATATAAAATGCAAGTCAAAACATGCCATAAGAGTAACAAAAAAATTAAATACAAAGTCAAAAATTACATATATTCTTTTAAAGAAAACTTAGGTGCTGTATAAAAAACAATGCTGACAAAAAAAAAAATTTTTATGAAAAAAACTCAACTATAACAATAGTACCCTTACTGGAAGATAGCGAAAAGTCACCACCCATTACAACCTTGCCAGCATCTGAACTCAGTGATGTTTTTGATTGAACCCACTTGTAACGGGGTATTTCTTAAGAAAAGGGCCTCCCTTAATTAATCAAGAGAGTTTCCCGGGCCCTCCCGTTACAATGAAATTCTTTTCAAAAATAACATGTGGAAACACTCCTTAATCTGGGGTCAGGGTTTCCACGGAGAGAAAACCTCCGGGAATGGTTGGTGAGCTAGAGAGAGAAGAAATAAATTATATAAAAAAATTTAGGTTAATTTCATTTTTTTATTCTTGTCTACAAAAATAAAAATCAAGTCTACAATTACAAGAAAATAAATTTTAATTTGAGAACAAAGGAAATAAACAAAACTATAAAGTAGTCTACAAAATGGCGGGTAACGACGCCGCGCCAAGAAAATCTCGATCGAATTTATATAACTTCCAATAATATCCAAACAGAATTTTCATTCAGCGTACAATACCCAAAATTTCCAGAAAAACATGCTTTATAAAATTTTCAATGAAATAATACAAAAAACCTTACGTTTACAAAAATTTCAACAATTTCTCTGATGCCCAAAATGGCTACTCTTTTGTTTTTCCAACTCTCAGTATAAGAAATAACCCAAGTTTCGATTCCTTCTTGTACCTAGCTGTAAAATAAAGAAAAACACAAAAAAAAAAGTTGTCTACAAACTCGACTAAAGAAAAATAGGAAAAAGAAACTTAGAAAAAGTCTACTCAAGAGAAACTTAAAAAAAATAAATCACACTCAAAAAAATCAACCTCACACCTTGGCTACTGAGAACAGAGTGACGCTCCCCGCGTCTCTCTGACTCGATTTCCTTCTTCACCATCCCCTCCAAACACTCTCCGCCAATCAACACAAATTAATCTAATTAAGCCTCACTCACACTCGAGGAACAGTCATATGTCCACCAATCAGACACAAAGTGCTAAAGTAACCATTGAAGATTTAATGTTAATTCTTGCTTTTAAATTGTTATTATTATACTCTCATATTTTTAATTAAGGTAGGTGTACCTAGTATGGCCCCCCTAAGCGAGAATCGACGTTGTGGCGAATCAAACCAATATTTTTTTACGTGAAAGGTCTCATTTTAAAGGTTGATTTAAGAGCTTTAAAATGAGACCTTACGCGTTAGATTTCGATCAATGAGCTTGAAATGACAGAGGATTTTCCAAAACCCTTTTTTTTAAGACTCCAAAAATTTGTGTACCTAATATGGCCCCCTTGAAGTTATTTATTAATTTCGATTTGTTCCTATTTTTGAAATCAATCAGGATATGAGATTTAAAAAACTTCAAAATTTTTATTATTTTTAAAATGATTTATTTAAAAATTGAGCCTTTTTTACAATGTTTTTGTAAGCTTTGCAACCAGTAGAAGAATTACAACTTTAAATTTTTTGCAAAGTTTATTTTCTGAGCTAAAATATTTTTTTAGTTATAAAATGTGAAAAGCTTTGAAACAATTAAATTTATTTTTCTTAAATAACATAAGGATAGGATTTTCTAAAAAGAAAATATGAAACTAAGAACTCTTAATATCGGTATTTCTACTAATTCGTGGGGGGCCATATTAGGTACACTGCACTACAAAAAGTTATTTAAGAATACAACCCGTTAGATAACGAGTTGAACATAAACTAAAATCGCGTTTTAAAGCTGAAACAATAACGAATCGAAACTACTGATGAAAGTTATGGTCAGATGTGTCTAAATCTTTTGGCAGACCATTTAATTACAACGTAAAATAATAACGAAGGCATACGAAACGATTTTTAGCTATAAGGCGTGCGCCAAAATAATTTTCGAATGTTCTAAACTATTCAAAACTTCATAATTCAGTGTTTTTGACTTCTTCTTACCTTGTAGAGATGCCGCATATCGAGCATATTTAAAATCACAGGGGGGGCCATATTAGGCACAGGGCCATAGTAGGTACATCTACCTTATAATACCCTGTTTACAAATATATCCATCAAAAAGCTTAAAAATTATTTCTACAAATATGATTGTATGTGTTCTTACAATTTGATGGTAATAATGGAAATAAATTCTTCTATGGGTTTCCTTTAATCTTTATAGTTTGTAAGGTAAATAAAATAGGAGATACAATTCCTTTAGATAGTTATTATAGTATTTGAAAATAAGATTTGATTTTTTTAAATAATATTTTTCTCAAAAACTTTTCGTTAACAAAAAACCAAGCTTCGTTATTAATAACAATAATATGCAAGTTTTAAGATGACACTTTAGAAAACAAAAAAAATTTTACTTTTATTTTATTTAACTATAACAGTAAAAAACCTGCATGAACTCAACTTGAAACTTTAAACAGTTTCCAAAATCTATTTTTTTTAGTGGGAAACATAAATTGGTACATACATTTTTTGTTACAAAATTGTAGAGATCACTTATTGCAAATTTAAATATTTTGATAAAAATGTAATTATTCAGGTAAACATAACAATAGTTACAAATCTTTCTAATTTTGTGCATGCATCTACTAAATAAAAAATCATATTCATTGATTTAATAAAATATTCTGCATTTTTACTATGCTTCTCATACCAAAATATAAAAAGAAGAGCTTAATATTAGTAAACACTGCAGGTTTCAGATAATTTACTTCACTTTCTTTAAATACATTATTTTAAATAGTATTTATAAAATTCTTATAAGTTGTTAAATTAACGGGCAAATAAATGTATTAAATAAGAGTGAAAAATTGTAGATGACTTACATCCAATTAAAAAAATTTCTACTGCACAATAGTATCTGCTTTCTTGTTTCATTTTGGCTGCATATAATTTTTTTCTTTCAAAGTCATTTTTATGCTTTGGCGGAAATAGCTTAAACTCATGTACAAGACCAATAGAGATAATTTTTATTCTAGTTGGTCGAATGAATCTCACTAAAGCGTGGCTAATATCCTCATCCATTATTGTTGACAAATCTTATTCTTTTAAACTGAAAAAAGTGGTACCTAATATTTATTTATAGAGAATGTCAAGAGATACCACAATATAAATAATAAATATGTACAATATTATGTATAATGAAATTTTTCTGTATTAACGTTTAGAAAATTAAAAGAAAACTAATTGTAAAAATAAAAATATCGGCATACTTACAAAATGAATGGGTTATACGACGAACTTTCTTACAGAATTCTTAACTGAACAGTTAATGAGAGTATTTTCGAGATATATTTATATTGATAAATATTCACCTTTTTAATTTTAACAGTTTATTATGCAACTTAAATTACAATATATATTACAAACATATTAAATTTCTGTTATCTGTTATAAGTTTAACCGTTTATTTACGTTACTACTTATCTAACAAAGAAGAGTGAAAAAAGAATAACGTTAAGAGTGCTGGCACTATTACGTTGAAATTTTATACAAGGAATAAGCACATAGTCCGTATGCACAGTGACAAGTGGCGACATGTGAGCCCGAACGCTCATAAACGCACCGTTGCATTTACGTGCTGATAGTGTCCGCTTACTTCAGACTATTCAGACAAAGAGTATTTTGCCTTATGTGTTTCTTATGTCTGTTGCTGTGAGACACCCTTTATTTTGTTAACTAAAAGACAACCAAAAAAGACGCGGTACGATACACTAGTTAAAAAATTTGAACATTTTAGAAGCCTACATAAAAAGTTTAGACTTATATCTGGAAAAGCTGTGCCTTATTTACCAATATGAAAAAGTCATGGAGAAATTCAGCAGTCAGTAGCTGATATACTACGATAACTGTAAGTAAACCTATAAATTTTCACATTTCGTTACTCTGTTGCTATACATTTTTATTGATAAAAAAAAAAAAATTGTATTTGAAGGTAATTGTGTTCGGAATAATTTCATATCTAATATTATCAGAGGACTTTATTTATTTACGAGGCAAATCTATACATTTCAATAAGTTTGTGTAAATAGTAACATGATGTGACATACATGTAGGTATATTAGGAATTATTTATTTATAGATTGTTTGAAATGATTTTCAGATAGAGTTTAAATTCAATATTTTTGTGACCACATTTTTAGTACTAAGAATAATTTCCAACATTATAACAAGATTTGGCAAAGCACTAAATTTTCTCAAAGAAAGAATATGTCTGGTAAGAAGTACCGTAAATATTTTGATGATCCCGATGCAGACATTCCAAGATCTACAAAAGCTCGACATCGACAACAACCTGAATTTCAATCTGGCATTTCAGAAGATCAAGATGAGGTTATAATATAATATTTTTTTCAAGCATAAGATTGAATAGATTACACAAATTAATATGTAAGCTTTGTTTGTTATTTTTAACCAAACATGATTGTTACTAAAGAAATGTTTCTTTGATAATTTGAAAACACATGTCCTGAAGATATGGATGTTTCTATCTCGGAAGAACCATATCAATCAATATTACATAACCTGGATGAGTCTTATGAAATTGATCAGTTAGAACAAATTGAGGGCTGCAGTGACGGAGAAGCTGTGGTATGTATACAGAAATATGTAGCCAATACTAACTGTGTAACGTGGAATTTGATCTGTGGTGAGAGGGGAACGGAGGAGTTCCGGCGGTGGCCGCAGAGGGCCGGAGTGCATGGAACCACCCGTCCCTTCCCCTCTCCTCGCTGGGTGCCGGAAGGGGGGGCCCGAGTAGCTACCGCCATTTTGAGGTATTCTTCGTGGTACCTTCGAGAGTTCGAGACGGGTCGCGCGAGACTGATTTTCTGTGCCCTACGAGGTGTAAAAAAATCTCCGATAATTGAGTGAATTCTCACCGTTCGTGCGAGGACGAAACGCGGTCCTTGTTTTCGTTTTCGCGTGAGTACTGCTCGGAGTGAGTTCCTAGTGGAAGCTAGCACTACGGCCCACGAGACTCCGTCGCAGCCGCCGACGAGACGCCGTTGCACCACCGCTCACCCGACGCCACACCGCCGCTCACGAGGAGCCGTACATCGCAACCAGGAACAGCGGAGCACATCATCAGCGGGAAAGTCAACAACGGAGAGTTTTGCGGAGCAATCTGAAGGTGCGTGCTGGGACAGCGGTCCCTTACTGCGATCCCCTTGGCACATCTTAAATTTTTTTGATATAATAAATCTACGATAGTTACGACTTACTCGTGTTTTTCTTCCTTGTAGAGTATTTTTTTTTATCCCATCCCTCGATTCCTTATTTAGGTCATCGAATGGACGTGAAGGCACTGCTGAGTACCGCAGTCGACGGGTCTTAGTTTTTCTTTCTTGGGTGCGGCTTGCCGCAGCGGTTTTGTCGAGCCCGTCGAGCGGTTGGGCCATGTTTTCACGTCGATGAGGTAGCAGCAGCAAGACGACGGAGCACCGAGTGACGACGGCGAACCTGTTTGAAGCAAGCACGGGTGAGTTCTTTTTTTTCTTGTTTAGTTCTTGGAAATTCGAACCAAGCTCGAATTTTTTGTTGTTGCGATAATAGCCTAAGAAAAACTGTGTGCGCTGTTACTACTGATTTTTTTGTTGTTGTTTGTTGAGATTATTCTTTTTTTTGAGGATTAACAATTTTATTTTATATACCGTTAGTATTCTCGTTCTTTCGCTCAGCGACGAGAGACGGGTGAGCCCGCGTGCTACCAGTCAATCTACCTCCTGCGATAGCAGTAGAGAAGCGTTCGCAGGGCAAAGGTGAATTATTGCGAGAATAATAATAGTAACCGGGGGAATAAGTACCGGCAAGAACCATGGCAAACAACCGCGAGCCAGGAATCTCGGCAGCCCAAATCGATATTAGGCTGGTGGTGAACGAAATTGTGCGAACCTCGCCGGGAGCGCGGAACCTCGCGGGAACGATCGGGAGGCTCAACCCGCAATCTCTGATGGAGGCTCTTGACACGGAGGGCTTAAGCACGGTTGACTCGATCGGTGAGTTGCGAAATCGTCTGCTGCGGTTCAACATTCGGCGAGTGGATCCTAACATTCTGGTACCATGGGATCGTGAAATCGACGAGAGGGGCGAAGTAGTGCCGTTGACTACAGCCGCCCTCGTATTGGAAACATCAAATGAGGTACGGCGAGTCCCGGAGCCAGGGCCGAGACCTAGAGGACGCCCCCAAAAAGGCGAAGGCGGTCCCTCCGGCTCGGCAATGAGCTC
This sequence comes from Encarsia formosa, assembly GCA_038277355.1. Classification (NCBI taxonomy): domain Eukaryota; kingdom Metazoa; phylum Arthropoda; class Insecta; order Hymenoptera; family Aphelinidae; genus Encarsia; species Encarsia formosa. The sequence continues at coordinate 33,978,816 of CM076187.1, forward strand.
AGGGTCTGTAATCTCGGGGGGGAAGAAAGCTAAAAAAAATCCCCACAAAAGCCGAGAAAAGGTAGTCCCCCTGGTCTGGCCGCGCGTAACTCGGGCTACTACGAGAATGCAGGCAGAGAAGGCGAACGAGGTTAGCTCCTGGGAGTCGGCCCGGCCTGGGAAAGAGACTGCGGGTGAGGACCGGACCGTGGTGTTCAGTGCCCCGCAGAGAACGACGCCGACGTCGGTAGAGGGGGTGACGGTAGCCACCACAGGTACGTCCGCTACTTTGACGTCCACGGACTGCGCTCAACGGTATACCGTGTCAAGCAATTCTCATAGCCGAACGCCAAGCATGTCCCCAACTATCACCAGCACCCGGGTAACCCCGTTTGCGCCAATAAGCACAGTAACTTGCACTTGGGTAACTTGCTGGACTTATGTGGCCCCGATCGGAGCTAACTGGGATTCCCTGCAGAGGGTGCCTGGCTCCGGACACCTCAAGTCTGGGACGAGCACGTAGCAGGAAACCAACGGATCCCCGTGGGCAACGAGCATAATAAAAAGACCCATTTCAGATAGGGGGCCGAGCAATACATCGACTCGGAGTCAGACGACCTCTCTGAGGATGCCGACGATAGTGAGCCTAACTCCACCAACACGGACGTTCCCCCCCAAAGAGGGAGTGCTCCCAGAGCAGACGCCGCAGTAGAGGACGCATATATTCAGCTGGATAGAAGTCTGAAAATAATGGCGACTCCTGCGGCCAAATTTAATCGAGCACCTAATGCCACGGCCTCGGTTGCAAGTGGGCTCCAGGGGGCTCAAGGGCGGGTCGGCTCGGTGGCACAACCAGTTGCTTCGCGGGATAGCTCTTGGGAGTCAGATTGTCGAGAAGATGGGGCCCGGCCTAAGACCCGAGTCCGATGCCAACTACGGGCATCTTCCCCCGATTCGGTCCATGCTTTAAAAATAGACCGGAGACGGAAAAGCGGAGCGAAAAGCTGCGAGCGGCATCATAGTCACGTTCGTCCTGCAGTTCAAAGAAAACGATGCTCGAAACACCGATCGAGCTCAAGTGGAAGCGGCAGCGAATCCGACACCTCGAAAAGCGGAAGGTCCGATTCGGGCTCGGGCTCGGGCAGTGATAGTGACACCAGCAGAGAATGAATCAGAGCCAGTTCGCGCGCCCGAAAGAACCAAGCTCGAGTAATTCGCGATTTGAAATCGTGGGAGTTACGTTTCGGCGGTACCGATAAGGAAGACCCCGACGAGTTTCTGGGTCGACTCGAGGACTTCAAGGACAGCACCCAGTGGACTAATGAGGAGATCCTTTCTGCTCTGCCGGGAATACTGAGCAAGTCCGCGGGCTCCTGGTATCGACACCGTAAACGAAAATTTAGCTCGTGGCGAAAATTCGCGGTCGAGTTTACCGGTCATTTCGTGGGGGAAATCGATGATGATGACCTCCTCGACGAACTTAAGGCCCGAACTCAAGCACAGGAAGAGAAGACAGAGGCATTCGTGGAAAAATTCCACATGATTGTCTCTAAATTTCGGGATCGCCCGTCAAACGAGAAGCTACTCAAGGTAGCTTACAAAAACCTCGACTCGGGTTTGAGAGTTCTTTCTTTCAGGATTATAAGTTGAATGATAATAATAATAGAAATGCACAAATGTAAGACAAAGAAATCATTCAACGAATAATCAATTTTGACTCGAAGCAGGAATTAAGGATGAGGGTAAATCAAGAAAAACACAAATGAAACAAAATAGAGTTAATTGCATATATTCTGTCAAACAACATACAATTACAACAGTTCTCGAAATTAATAATAAGTAAAATAAAATAATAAGTAAAAAAAAATAAACTAATGTATAGATTGCAAAAAAATCGGCAAAAAAATCAATAAACATTAAACAAAATTTTGTGTCTGTAATACTGTAATGGAAATAATTGTGTTCCCGTGTGTTAGTCGTAATTACTAGGATTCGAGGCTTCCTCGTTGGACTTTACCCGGCAGAGCATTCGGCCTTTAGCCTTATAAACGTACCTGCCTCGGGAATAAAGTCTTCGCGGTCCAGTTAGTGATTTGACTTACTGTTTTCTGGATTCCGGTTCCTCGCTGGTCCAGACATTTCAGAACAACACGATAAATATTCGTGTAAAAAACAAGAAAACGCGCGATAAAAATGTGACTAAATGCGACCCGAATAAAACTTCTTTTAGAAAGCAAGTGTGATTAGACGCGTACGCGATAGCGGTGAGATATAGACTGCCTCTTCGCAGCGCTGCCTTGCCGACAAGCTGGAAATCAGCTGATTGACCGAGGCTGTCAAATTTTGAGCTCTAACCCAAACAAATCGACACGCGAGAATAAAAGCCACGTGAATCGCGACGTTGCATAGCCCCCCCATAATCATGATAAAACTGCAAATGTTTTGAGTGATTATGCAAAACAGCGAGAGATTCTCACCCTTCAATTTTAATATAAAAAAAAAAAAAAATTAATTCAATTTTAACAAGCATGATAATAATAGTAAAAGGGGCATAGTGGAGTAAACTAGTCGAAGTTCTCCTGCACAGATACTTGGATGTCCAATATATCCTCATTAGTGGCCTGCATGGATGGCGAGCTTTTTTTCTTAATTTTGAGGATACCCTCACTCACTCGTTTACGTATCATATCAGTGTATCTGGCCTTTTCCTCTTCCTCTGTAGATGCATCCTGTCGGTTTTCGGGACAACGAATTGGAGGATCCTTGTGGCCTTTTCCTTTATCTTTCGTATCTAGGTCTTGAGGAGTTAGTTTAATATTTAATGTGGGCGCTTTCTCTGCCCTTGGACCGTAGTGTAGCTCATATTCTCGCTCTTCAGGAGTTAACTCCGCCAATGCCAACTCGTACTTTAGTCGATCTGCTCTCTTGGCTGCATAAATCATATCACGGCGTTTTCGTTTACGTTGTCTCATCCTCTTCTTGTGAGGGTTTTTCGTAGTATGGGCGTAACTCACTGCAATGATATTTACCCTTTAGCATCTTTCCTTTAGAATCTATCAAAGAGTAAGTACAACCATTATAAACACGGGATACAGTGAAAGGACCTTTGTATAGGGGAAGGAGTTTGGCTACTTGGGAAGTTAATAACTCGGAGTAGTTACAAGCTCGCAAAAGGACGCGATCTCCCGGTTTGTGGATCACGAGTGTATGTGTCGCGTTGTACTTTCCCGTGCGCGCCTCCCCAATTTTCTTCATACGTTCCGCTGCGACTCGGAGTTTCTCCTCGTAAGGGATTTCGACACCCTTGCCCACCGAGATCCAAGGGTCCCAGAATCGACTCGGTTTGATCGCGAGATGTATTTCAACAGGGGTAAAACCCGTGCTAGAATGATAGGTCTCGTTGTGACAAACTTCTATCAACTTGAGCAACCCCGCCCAACCCTTATGATTGTGCGATGTAAGAGAGCGCAGAAATCGCCCAAGCTCTTTATTCGTCCTCTCGACCATATTACTCTGCGCGTGCCGAACGGACGAGAAAATTGGTTCAATACCCTCCTCTCTTAAACGATTTGTCCATCGTGGTGAGGTGAATTGAGTACCATGATCGGATTGAATACATCGCGGTTTCCCACACCTCGGCACATAATCATCGAAAATCTTACGGAGTATCGTTCGAGTTGTCGCGCTCCTGATAGCATACAGGACCAGATACTTGCTGAAGGTGTCAAAAACCGAAAACACATAGTAGGTATTCCCTCGAGAAAGCGGCAGAGGGCCATAAAAATCTACCGACGTTATATGGTTAGGCGCATCAGGCAAAATGGGCAGAGATGCTGCGGCGGTGCTGAGTGTGAAAGTTTTATTTCTCTTGCATGAGTCGCACACTCTCAATGCCTCATACGCGATCTTTTCCTTTTTGCGACAGAAAAAGGCTTCATCAAAAATCTTCACACATTTCTTCGAGCCTACATGAGCGTAAAGCTCGTGGATTTCCACGAACAGCTTAGCAGCTAATGATTCGGGGACAATCACCAGTTCCCGACCATCCTTGGTCAGCTTGCGCAAAACCCCATTTCTGCTCACCACTCCTACAAGATTCTCACCCCTGCAGATTCTATCCCCGAATGCTCGAAGATGCGTATCACTCTTCTGCACACTGACAATGTCCTTTAAGGACTTTCGGATTTCAGAGTCCGGGCGTCGCGTGAGTAACATGGCAATGAAGACATCTGGGTCTTGAGGACCAGCTGGTCCATAAGGAATTCTGCTGAGATTATCCGCTATCTTGTTCTCCTTTCCAGGGATGTGTTCAACCTTCAAATTGTAGTCCTGGATGGCTAACATCCATCTTACCAGCCGGTGACTCAAGAACCTGCAAGAGAAAAGGAACTCAAGGGCTTGGTGGTCGCATTTGACAATTATCTGCGCTCCCAAAATAAAACTACGGAATTTTATCAGAGCCCACACGATTGCTCGCAATTCCAACTCGGTGGTGAAATAATTTTTCTCGGCTGGCTGCAAGACGCGACTTGCCATACAGACCACTCTCTCTTGCCCTTGATCATCGTCTTGAACAAGGAACGCGCCGAAGGCCACCAAGCTAGCATCCGTGTACAGACAAAATGGCCTCTCCCGAACTGGGTGGTAGAGAAAAGCTGTCTCCACAAACAAGTCCTTAGTTCTCTCAAAGGCTTCCTCACAGATTTCTCCCCAGTTCCATTTAACTCCTTTCTTCAGCAACCCAAGAAGTGGCGCTGACATGTGTGCCATTTTATCCGTGTATTTCGAACAAAAGTTGATAAGACCCAGAAAGGCTTTGAGCTCCGTGTGATTTCGGGGTCGTGGGTATTCGTGAATGCCACTCACCTTACCGACATCGATTCGTAGATCCTGGTTGGTCAGAATGTGGCCGAGGAATCTCATCTCGTCGCGAAGTAACTCCACTTTCTTGAAGTTAATAGTGATCCCCTCTTGCCTCACTTTCTCAAATAGTCTTCTTAGGTGAACTAAGTGCTCCGCGACGTTTCTAGAGCGAATTAACCAGTCGTCCACGAAATCGACCACATATTCCTCCAGCACCTTTTCCGCTGCTCGCGCTAACGCAGCGGTACTGACATTGGTTCCGAAAGGTATGACCTTGAAATGAAAAGTTTTACCCTTATGCATGAATGCTGTGTATTGCCTCGACGACTGCTCCAATGGTACTTGATGAAAGCTTGATGTCAGATCCACCGAGGACATGACACCCTCGCCTGCACACCTTTTCAAAATCTCGTCGACGCCCTCGGGACCGTCAAAATCTGGCTGCAACCTCCGGTTAAGTTCACGAGCATCCAAACAGAGACGTACTGATCCATCCTTTTTAATCACAGTTACCAAAGGATTGATAAAGGGTGAGTACGATCTTTCTATCAAGTCGTACTCCAACATGCGTTGTATTTCACGATCGACCTTTTCACGATGGTGGATGGGTACGGGATAAGCCTTGTGTAAATATGGTGAATCATCTTTCACTATCAGGCGATATTCAAAAGACTTGAACCTGCCGGGTTTCTCTGAAAAGATGTCACTATATTCAAAGATCAGGTCCGCCAACTGCTTTTTCACGTCTTGGTCAACGCTTGGTATCAGAGAGATCTTTTCCCATATTTGGTCTTGACTCAGATTTGGGTCGTTACCTCCACCTAAGGAGCTGTCAACGATATTGATGTGATTGATCGTCACTGGACTCTTGATCTCAATCTCTGGCATCGAGTAAGGAAATTCTTCTACCTCTCCTCCCTCGTTGGTGAGTGTGATGAGACTCCTCCAAGGATGTATACCCATCTTTAACTTGACTTGGGAATCCACCCCTAAAATGCAGTCTCGCATCAGCTTTGGGACGACCAGGAAGGTCCCCTTAAAGGCCGTGTCTCCGATCGTGCAGTTTGCCTGAAATTGTATTTTTATGCGAGCGGATTTTTCTCCCACGAAACCTACTGCCTGAACACCCACCACAGGCAGAGTAGGGCATCTCGAAAGCTCGTCCAACTGGCGTTGGTACCACTCCGCCGAAATACAGGTTACCTTACTCCCCGTATCCACGAGAGCATTTATGGTGGCGGTTTCAATACCCAACCGTACTTCCGGGCATTCAGGGCCAGGCTCATTGATTCTTAACTCATACTGGGCCTCTTCGGCAATCAACTCCTCCCTAGGACAGTCAAAGATTGACTTTACAAACGATTGCAAGGTTACGGGCTCATTGAAACAATAGAAAAACTCAACCTCATCACTCCCCACACGTCCCTGGAGTTTCGCTTGGTTGATTGTATCTTCATGGGAGACTTCTCCACCGATTGCAATTTGGCGTGTTGCGTCGGTGTCCGAGTGCTGTATGGTAGCACACGCAAGATCCGAGCTCATCGACGCAACAACTCTTAGTTTTCCGTCGGATTAGGCAGCTCCTCCACGTCCTCCTCCTCCTCGACTGTATTCTCAAACAGCACCGCGTGAATGCTATTGTCACTTGGCCTAAAACCGTTGCGATTTGGTCCTGAGTTACCACTTCCGGTTTGTCCACGAAGAGGTGCTGCGTCACGCTTCTGCCCCGTTAGATTCGGCGTTGGTGTGGATGCGCGAAAAGGTCTTGCATTTCGAATTTGCCGTGAGGAGTTAGCGTCATGAAAATTCTCGTACCTGACTCCACAACCACGTGAAACGTTCAGAACTGGTCGCGAGTCCATGTTATCCAGTAGCTTTAGCAACTGGGTCATTGTGGTTATGCCACGTACGATAACTCCGTCCTGAACAACTTCATCGAAATGAGCTGAGAGACTGTCAACAATCGATGCTTCCTCAGGAGCATTTGGCAGCAACCGAACTTCATTGTACAGCCGGATTGCGTACTCACTTCTGCTTAAGTTTCCTTCAGCCCGATATACTCCAGAATCGAGCTGGTTTCGGATTTTCCGCTGAACTTCACGATTCCAAATACGCTCCCTGAAAAGACGGTTAAAATCCTCGAGCGTTTTGACTTGGTCCTTCGCAAACTCATACCAATCACGGGCGATACTTTTAAGAGCGCTAGAAAACACCAAATCGTATTTACGACAAGGAACATTCGCGGCTTGAAAGTAATTCAATAGCTCTGACAAAAATCTCATGGGCTTTTCACCAGCCGAAGCCGAAAAGGAAGGCATTTCTACCTTCACAGAGGAAACGTCACGTGCCCCCCCCCCCCCCGGACAAGCTTAAGTTTTCGATCTCACCCCGCAAAGCCTCGCATTCTTGGTTAAGTAGCGTTTCCAAACTCTGTTGGTAGTCCAACAGACCCCTCAATGAATTATCATGAGCCCCAACTCGCCCTTTGATGGTCTGCACTTGTGTCCACATGTCACCCGCACTCTTGCTTGCATCAGCCAAAGTTTGAGATAGATACACGATGTCCTCCTCCGCCCTGTCTACACGGCTGACGACCTGGACTTGATTTTCACGTGTCTTTGTACTCATTACCAAAAGCCCATCGCATTTTTTGCGAATGTCCGTTATTCGATCATCCTGCAAATTCACACGATGGCCCACACCCTTTATTCTTTGTCGGATTTCCTTCAAAATGCGCTGAAGGTTTTCTTCATAATCATCAGCGCTATTCGTAGAGCTAGTATCTAGCCCGTCATCTTGATCATCTACCGAGTTGAGTCGCCCCGAACGGTTTTCGCCTGGTGCTGGCACGAGCGAGTCTTGGATTGAACTCAAATTCAGGAGAGAACGTGTCCTCAAACGGTCAGTGTCGATCATGGACTGTGTGGGAGGATTAGAACACGAGCGCGCCTCTTTTTCTTGCGCGACACTATCTCTGTCTTCCCACGGTACGCTGCCCCCCTGACCAGTATGTGCAAACTTACCTATCGGAGCGACAGATGATACCTCAACCTCGCCACCACTTGCTTCGCTAACTGAAATTTTAGGCGGAGGTTTCGACTTTCTCAACGCGCCTTGACCCACGGGTTCCCCCGGTGCCGGCCATTCATACGCTTGGTTTGTCCCTAACCGCCCCCCTACCACGGAGTCAGAGTTTCCTGACTTTGCGCGATCTAAAGCCGCGACGCGAGACGATTTGCGCACCTGTTGTGGACTATGCCGTCCCCTCCTACCCATTTTCGAGCTTTCAACCAGGAAAAGAGATAGGAAACAAAAAGCTCACAGTTATTGAATTGTAACTCCGAAATACGAGTTGATAAATCAAAATAAACAAAGAGCGCGACGTCACGATAGCGCGAAATCTAAGCAAAACTCTCTCGCGAAGCTAACTACCAGCCAGGAATCAAAATAAAAACAAAGGCGAGGCGAATTTCCCCGCGCGTATCCCAACTTCTCGACAGCGGGAGCGTCAAGCCTCTAGCCCTTTTACGTAACGCACGATGCTTGTAACTACAAAATTCCAGGAAAAGGAAGTTTTCAAAGTCCTACAGACACAAACTTGTTTGCTTAAGAAAAGAAAAAAAAAAACTATTTCCAATTAATTGATTTTCCCAACCTTTACCGCTTCAAGTCCCTGTGGGAGCGCCATTTGAGAGTTCTTTCTTTCAGGATTATAAGTTGAATGATAATAATAATAGAAATGCACAAATGTAAGACAAAGAAATCATTCAACGAATAATCAATTTTGACTCGAAGCAGGAATTAAGGATGAGGGTAAATCAAGAAAAACACAAATGAAACAAAATAGAGTTAATTGCATATATTCTGTCAAACAACATACAATTACAACAGTTCTCGAAATTAATAATAAGTAAAATAAAATAATAAGTAAAAAAAAATAAACTAATGTATAGATTGCAAAAAAATCGGCAAAAAAATCAATAAACATTAAACAAAATTTTGTGTCTGTAATACTGTAATGGAAATAATTGTGTTCCCGTGTGTTAGTCGTAATTACTAGGATTCGAGGCTTCCTCGTTGGACTTTACCCGGCAGAGCATTCGGCCTTTAGCCTTATAAACGTACCTGCCTCGGGAATAAAGTCTTCGCGGTCCAGTTAGTGATTTGACTTACTGTTTTCTGGATTCCGGTTCCTCGCTGGTCCAGACATTTCAGAACAACACGATAAATATTCGTGTAAAAAACAAGAAAACGCGCGATAAAAATGTGACTAAATGCGACCCGAATAAAACTTCTTTTAGAAAGCTAGTGTGATTAGACGCGTACGCGATAGCGGTGAGATATAGACTGCCTCTTCGCAGCGCTGCCTTGCCGACAAGCTGGAAATCAGCTGATTGACCGAGGCTGTCAAATTTTGAGCTCTAACCCAAACAAATCGACACGCGAGAATAAAAGCCACATGAATCGCGACGTTGCAGGTTACCGGAGTTATATCGGACCAAAACCACCGCACTCATTTAGCTCGCTCTTAAAAAAAGGGAAGGAGCACGAACGAATGAAAGACTTGAATAGTCGACATGTACAGCCTCCCTCCAGGGATAAAGCTCGACTTCCTGCGGCCGCATGGTCGGGAGCACCGAAAGTACAGCGGGTGGCAGCCCTCCAGGAGCCGGCTCCTGTGAAGGAACCGGAAGCCAAAGCGGCCGCCACAAAACAGGCCCCAAGCGGGCGTAAACCACGAGAAAAAAACTCAAAAAAAAGCGATAACTTATCGGGCCCGACCATGACTGAAAGTTTCGGAACTCCTCACCTAGAAGCCGAGGAGATCGCGGGGCTTAGCCCGGCGGACAGACGCCAAGTAAATACGGGCAAGGCTCCTGGTTGGGGTCACCCTATTCAGGCCAAACAAAATGCGAGCGTTCGGTCTCCAGGCTTGATGGGGGGAGGGAACGCAGATGCGGAAATAAAATGCTACCAATTTAATGAAGCGGGGCACAAGGTTACCTCGTGTCCCCACCGCATCTGCTACACCTTTCATAAGCCAGGTCACTTTTCGCCTGCATGTCCCGAACGCCTCGCGAAGTTAAAATGCCAGGTGTGCGGACAGTCAGGTGTGACTGTTCCTGAGTGCCCCAACTGCTCGTGGATGTTGGGAAACGGCAATGCGGGGGGAGTTGGTCCCACCCCTGCCTGCTAACGCAAATCGGGACCAACCAGCTCAAGGAGCATACTCTCAGCCCTGAGTCAAACTGCGGAGGCGCTGGCCTCGGGTTCAATCCGGCAATCGGGCACGGTCATGGTGGGGGTGAAGATCGTGGGAAAACTCAGCCCAAAGCTGAGCTAGAGTACCAGAACGAGATCACCGAGGCCAGTGTGCAGACCGTACGAGAAGCAGGATGGGAAAAGAGCCCAGAACCAGTCCTCGGAGGCGTTGACTTCGGGGATAGCCTCGCACTTGGGCACAGAGAGGGCGGGGGCGCAGATCGTGGGAAAATTCAGCTCGAAGCTGGAGTAGAGTACCAAGACGAGATCGCCGAGGCCGTTGTGCAGTTTGTGTGAGAGGCAGGGTGGAAAGAGAGTCAACTCCAGTCCGAAGGTCTTTCGGGGCAAACCCTGATGGAGACCTGGAAGAGCTGGGACATCGACGAGCGGGACCCGTGGTTGCAGGGTGACATCGTCATTCATGATAATATGATAGAGATGATTTCGGCAGTGAAGAATGATAATAGATGTTTTATAACCCTAGCGTTAAACGGTAATAAATACCACGCCCTGTTTGACTCCGGAGCTATGCTCTCGCTGGCGGGCTCTCTGATCGCGGACAATCTGTCCGACCTGCTGAAGCCCACGGATACCCTTATCCGTTCAGTTACAGGGGAAATTAAGAGTTTGCGGGGGGTCCTACATGCGCAGCTCGAGATTGACGGGACCTTCAAACCTTTTGATTTAAAGGTTTATGAGGGTTTGGAGCATGACGCAGTGCTGGGCATGGACTTTTGTCGATTATTTGGGATCGAAGTCCAGTTTGACGCCGGGTTATGGAGGGTAAAGGAAGGGCCCTGGCATGGGTTCCTCAGTTCCCAGAATCAGAGCGAAGACCCAGTCGTGGTAGCTGAGTGTGCAGGGATCTGCGAGTTATCCGAAGATCAGAGGGCACAAATACAAGCCCTGATCGCCCGGTTAATACCAGAGCCGACGGAGCTGTTGCCAGCCACGACGTTCGCCGAACACAAGATCGAAGTGTTCAGTGAGGAACCTGTCCGAATCCGCCCACGGCGTTTGTCGCCCTGGATGAATGACAAGTTGATCCAGAAGGTGGAAAAGCTCAAGGCAGCGAAAATCATAGAGGAATCCCCGAGTGATTGGAGCAGCCCACCTGTCCTAGTACGGAAACAGGACGGGGAATCAGTGCGGATGTGCATCGATTTCCGCTGGGTTAACGCCGTCACTCGTAAGGTGGCTTACCCATTACCGAGCATGGACTCGATCCTAGATCGAATGTGGGGTGCCGTCTTTTTAACAAAAATTGACCTCAAGCAAGCGTACTATCAGATTCCTATGGAACCAAACAGCAAAAAATACACGGCTTTTGCTGTCAAGGGCTACGGCCTGTTGCAGTTCTTACGTATGCCGTTTGGACTCACGAACGCTCCCGCCACTTTCCAGAAACTGATTGACAAGCTCTTCCCGCCAGAATACGAGCCTTATGTCTTTCGGTATCTGGACGACATTATCATCGTGACGGCGTGTTTTCTGGCTCACCTGTTTTGGTTGGAGCTGGTGTTGAAGCGCCTGGCGGAGGCTCGCCTGACAGTGAATCCCGAGAAATGTGAATTTGGTTGTTCGCAGATCCGGTACCTGGGTTTCCTGTTGGACAAAGAGGGCTTGCGCCCAGACCCAGACCGGATCCAACCGATCTTAGACATCCCAGTACCCACGACAAAGCTCCGAAGCTTCCTGGCGGTGGTTAACTGGTATTCTAGATTTATAGATCACGAATCCAAGCTAAAACGGCCATTGTTGAGTCTCCTTCGAAAGGGAGTGAAGTACGTTTGGACCGACGAGCATCAGCAGGCTTTCGAGAATCTAAAAAGAGCCCTAACCTCGGTGCCAGTGTTGGCTCGACCGGATTTCGAGAAACCCTTCACTGTCCAGACTGACGCGAGTGCTGGAGCCCTGGGCGGGGTGTTAACCCAGGAGTTCGAGGACGGGGAGCACCCCATCTTGTTTATCAGTAAATCCCTGTCAGATACTCAGCGTAGGTACTCGGCCTTGGAACGCGAATTTTTGGCAATCCGATGGGCAATTGAGAAACTGAGGCCTTACCTAGAGGGGTATCACTTTAAGGTGATCACTGACCACAAGGCTCTGAAGTGGATTAATAACCTTAAAGATGATACTGGTCAGCTAGGTCGCTGGCGGCAGGAATTGGCTCAATACGATTTCACCATCGAATATCGTCGGGGGTCGTTAAACCACGTGCCTGATGCTCTCTCCTGAATGTTCGAGGACGAACCGGCGGCGATTGAGGTGTTTGATACCATTGAGGATCCCTGGTACTTGGAAAAACGTCGTGATGTGCTCGAGAAGCCGGGAAGGTTTCTACAATGGTGCGTAGTTGACGAGATGCTATATCGGCACCGTCATGACCCTCTCCTTGACCCGGTTACCCATGGGGAGGAGGGCTGGCGCTTGGTGGTCCCCAAGGAATATCGGTATGAAGTCCTCCAGGACGCACATGTCCACCCCTCCTCGGGCCACTTTGGTGTTGAAAAAACGTACGACCGAATCATCCGAGAGTACCATTGGCCAGGGGTGTACACAGACGCCAATTTATCTTGGGCTGCCTAGACTGCCAGAAATACAAGGCCATGAACGCTAGCCCTCAAGGGCTGATGGGCCGGCGAATCGTGGAGCGCCCGTGGTCAGTCGTCTCGGTGGATCTAATGGAGTTCCCGCCGAGCAAGAATCGATTTAAATACCTCGTGGTATTTATTGACTTGTTCACCAAGTGGGTGGAATTAAAGCCCCTGCGGAAGGGTGACGGGAAATCTGTGTCCTTAGCCCTCGAAGAGCTGGTGCTTTTCCGGTGGGAGGCCCCTGATTATATCCTGACTGACAACGGTACCGAGTTTGTAAATAAAGATCTATTTACGACCTTGTATGAATACGGGATCTCCCACACGACGATCCCTCCGTATCACACGCAATCGAACCCAGTGGAAAGAAGCAACAGGACGCTCAAAACGATGATCTCGATTTTTGTCAAGTCCGATCACCGCAATTGGGACATGCACTTACATGAATTCCGTCATGCGGTGAACACGGCTACTCAGTCCTCCACCGGGGTTTCGCCCGCGTTTCTCAATTTTGGCAGACACCCGTGGCCCGTAAAGAGCCTGCGCCGTAAGGTAGATGCTCCGGCGACCCTGCTCCGTTTGGATCCGGAGGTCTGGTGTGACAGGATTAAACGCCTGGACCACCTGCGGGATCTGGTCTGCCGAAACCTTGACGAGGCCCGTCGCAAGCAGGAAGCCCAGTACAACCAAGGTCGTAAAGATACCCGGTTTATGGTGGGAGATATGGTCTTACGGGCGACCCACTTCTTGTCGGATGCTTCGAAGAAGTTCAACAAGAAGCTAGCTCTTAAATTCGAAGGGCCTTATAGGGTTCAGACCATCCTCTCCCCTACAGTGTACCTTCTGGATATGGGGGAAAGCAGGAAAAATCCTAAGGTACACGTGAGCGAGCTTAAACGCTACCTCCCGCCGAGACTCGTAAATAATCCGCCCGACATGGCAGCCGAGCCTGCGATTCCACCCATACCAGAGTCCGCTCCGGAAGCAGGGATTTCGTTGTAATAACGCTACTCGACAGTGCGGCCAATTAATATCAAGAAAAAAAAAATGTGTTTACTCTTTAGAAAAAAAAAAAATGTGTATATGTATTATTGCTGGAAGTCACTGACTCGCAATTTTTAGTTTCAGATGTGGCGTCGTTGGCAACGAGGACGGCCATCACCCCGGTTTTATGAGCCCCAGCTGTGGCTCCCGGGAGATGATGCCGCTTCCCCGCCACCACGGCAAATCAACCAATGGACCCGCCGGGAAGAGACCGCTCCAGGCAGGCGCGAGCCCCGGGAGAATAGAGGAAGGCCTGACTTGCTGGAACTACCAGCTGGAAGGTCGAGCAATCTTGACGGCTCGGCAAGCGACGATGAAGGACTTGATCACTCCCGATCCTGGAGTTTACTAGAAAGAAGTTCCGGGGCTAACGACAACGTTCCGTTAGCATTATCGCCCCAGGGATCTGCTGGTAATATCTCACGAGCAGGATGGCCAGGATTTAGAGATTGGCGAAGACACCCCAGTGCTGGTTAGTGACGAAGGCCATGCTTCTGTCCCGCAAAATGACGAGGACAACGTGCCTACCGCTGGTGATGGGGAGTGGCGCCCGCTGCCCAGGAAAGACACCAACCGGGATGGCGCTGGTTGCGGACAGGAACAACGTAGTCGATCCAGACGTCGTCGGCAGCGGCGCAATCGCTCTGCGTGAAGAGCTGCCACACCCGACAACCAGAGAGTCAGTAGGCGTCGCACCACCCAGTCAAACGCCCGAACTCGACCCCCCCCCCCCCAGGCAGTCTACCCAGGGGGTTTGGGGTCCTTTCAACGGGTGGGACCCTTATCAACAAGCGCCAATGGGATTGCCCCCGTTTATCGCGGCCACCCTCAAGCGCCCGAAAGAGAGAGATACCGGACCGAACTGTAACAATTAAATATAGTCTTTCGATTGTACTTTTCTGATCATATTTCAATTTATCAATATCATAATAAAATATGTAAAATATTATTCATTAATTAACATAATAAAAAAAATTTTTTAGATGTTTAATAAAATTGGCATTAAAGCATTGTATAGCAGAATCGGGATAAATATATAAAATAAATACATATTTTATTTATTTTATTTTATTTAAATATACGGGCTAAAAGCCCATTACATATGTTGCCAAAACTTTTTTTTTCATCAAAACATTGTCTTTAAAGCTTTTGAAAAATTTATTCAAAATTCATGTAGATTTTTGTCACCCTGTAGTGGCATACTAATTTTTTTGGCAAAATATTTCTAAGACGTATGTCTTAGAAATATTTTGTAAATATTTTTTTTTTTTTTGATTTAAAATAATTATTAATAGAAATTAATGAAAAGAAATGTAGTATTAACAATAAAACCATAGTATTCCTTAAAAGCATGAAAATCATTTTTAAAAATAAAAAAAAATAATTGAAAAAAGGTTACTGTCCAGGATTATTGGACATTAGATGTGTAGAATAATTTCGGTTAGTCACTTCTTCCTAGATAATAATGCTATTCCTGAATTATTATAAAATTGTATTTGAGGTCCCCGGAAAACTTCACTATAAAAAATAGTATCTATTAATTGCTATGTTTTATTTCATACAATTCATTGTTAACTTATGTGCGTGGGGGCAGCTCACGGGGACAACCAGGACCCCTTTGTCAAACAATTTTTAGAAGGGCTACGTATTTTTAGCTTTGACAGACATTTTCGCGCATTTTTCATTAGTTATTTTGACCGTTTCAAGTAATTATTTTAAAGACATTTGTACATGGGCAAACGTCAAATAGTTGGCTGTTTTGAGACTAGATATGCAAGAAAAAAAGTTATTCAAAAAGCATGATAAAACTTAGTATACATTATCATAATGTATCGAAAAGTTCAAGGAGTCGCGCAAAATAAACATTTAATTTTAGTTATTGTTACAATTATAAGTAATTATAATATTAATATTCAAGATTATTTTCTCGAGCTGAATTTCAACCAATAGGTTAATACTAATTATTTCACCGCTTAATATTTAATAAATAAATAAGTTTTTAAATAATTTTTAAAAAGCACCTGTCAAAAAAAAAATTTGTTGATTTTTAACAATGAAGAAAATGAATATTAATTAAATTAATTGTAAGTAGCATAATTTTTTTGTAAAATATTCAACTTTCAATTGTTCTGGAGTTAAATGTTGACGATGCTATATAAATATTAGTTTAATTAAAAAATAATTTATTCTGTGAAGTAAGAGTTTTAAGAACACTGGACAACATGGACATACAGTGTTGGGTAAATGACAATTCTGGAAGTTTTCGACAAGTCGTAGAGTCGAAAATGTCGTAAATGTATCAAATGTATAAAAGTTTGTCGTAAATGTATGAATTGTAAAAAATTAAAAAACGATTTATTTCAGCTCATAACCTAGATTTTTTCTCAATTAATTTTGTTTCTTTACATTACTTGTATTTTAATTTCAAGATATTAATGAATTTTTAGTAAAAACTATTTAAACTATTGTTGAAAATTAAATATTAACAATAAATGTTTATAATTGGTTTTTCAGTTTTTTATTAGTAATAAAAGCAATTATTCCTACTTTTCATGAAAATTTTCTTGGTAGAAAAAACTTTATTGCAATTTTTTATTTAATAGTGTTTAAATATTTAAACTGAATGCAGCTCACAATGGTGAAAAAACATTCAAGTTTAGCAAAGAGAAAGTGATTTTTTTTTATCTACAATTTATTCAAATTAGTTTGAAAATGGACGCTCTCAGGTAGTCTTTAAAGCCTCTTAAATTTAAATTGTTATAACCAGGGACGTAGCGAGCTCGAATTTCGTGGGGGGGTGTCATGAGAATTTGCCAACAAAAATTTTGAAATTGTCGACGAAAAAAAACAAACGCAGGGGCGTGCCACCCCCCGCTCCCAACAAAACTGGCATCTAAAAAAAAAAAAAAAAAAAAAAAACGTTGAGTTTAATAGACTGGTTTAAATAGACTGGTTAATTATCCCCCAAGCTCTAAGACCCCAAAACCCTGGGAGCCCGAGGTCAACGAAAAAACTGATCAGCTATCCCCCAAGCTCTAAACCTCCAAAACCCTGGGTGCCCTAGGTCAACGAAAAAACTGATCAGTTATCCTCCAAGCTCTAAGCCCCCGAAACCCTGAGCGCCCGAGGTCAACGAAAAAACTGATTAGTTACCCCCCAAGCTCTAAACCTCATTAAACTCTGGTTACCGAGTGGAATAATTTTAGAAGTTAAGCGTACTTTATATTTGAATATCAAGCCCATAAAAAATGTTTTTTATTTTTGTTCTTCAAAAAGGTTGTGGTGTACTTTGTCACAGGGCTCGAAGTAAGGAATTTAATTCCTCGGAGGACCGTGATTGAACACGAGAACCCGCGGCGATCGTCGTCCGCACTCCTCCGACCTGATGACAAAATGCACTTTCTGTGCACACGACAATCCGTCGATTTTTCTTCAATACCTGAAAAGAGGGGGAAAGACGCGTACGCGAACTAATGTTTTTATTACGCGGCGCGGCTGCTCTCCTTCGTCGGTAGTGGCGTGAGTTTACGTGGACCGATCGCAGGAACACGGGTTAACTAAATTAATGATAAAATGTAAATTTTAATAATTTTAATTAACAAGAAAAATAAATGAATCAAAAATTTACATAATATTCCAAATTGATTATATCTGATTGTTTACAAACAATCCAACCCGAATGACTCAAAGTCTTGATACGACGAAAATTAATTTTACAAAAATAAAGTTCGTCGGTTGTGTTGTGGTCGCTACTAACACACCGACGCACACACACACTATCGCGCTCGTCTGCTTGCTGCAGCGCGCCAAAAGAACAAAGACGTGGACTAACTCCGATACAAAATTTAAGTACTTACTGTACTTCACACACACACTCCGACTCTAACTATCACACGAACAAATACTCAATGATTAACCGCTACGCGGACTTACTTTTCTAGCAGGTGCACCTTCGCTTGATTAAACAATAATAATGATAATTACTATTAGCCCGAATGGCTTCACACAAGACGACAATGCCTTCCAAGGCCGCACGCTGACTTTCCGTGAGATGTTCGTCTTCCCCGTTCCGATCCAATGACAACTGGATCACAGGAAAATCTACACAACTTCTCACTGATAACTTTATTTAACACAACCTCAATAAAGTTATCTAACAACACAAAAAAAGTAAATAAGTATATTCGCTCTCTGACACACGTGTGATCGCGCCAAGCGCTGAAATTAGAGTAATGCTGATCGGTAGATCTCGTCATCACCTGACTTACCGATCCACACCTGCGTTCCATAACAGTTAGCGCCGAATTCGAACTTAATCAACGCGCTAGCTGTTACAACTTTTATTTACATCACTTGAAAATATTACAAAATGATAAGAAAAAATATATAACATAAAAAAAAAAAAAAATAACCAATTAACAAACGAAAATTTTTACACTTTTCTCGAAATGTGTCTCATTCTTAGAAGCATTTCATTTATGGTTAAGAAAAAAAAATTTGTTGATAATGTTGCAAATGAAGAGTTAAACAATAAGTAAAAACTTATAGCGTTTTTCTAATTAACCACGCCATTTTGGAGTTAAAAGTTTCAGATTTACAACTTTATGATATGATTGCACCAGTGCAGCATAATTAGGTATCGTTACAAAATTATTTATTTCGTTTACTAAAATGCACTCATATTTTTGGAACTCGGGCACCCAGGGTTTTGAAGGTTTAGAGCTTGGCGAATAGCCGATCTGTTTTTTTGTTGAACTCGGGCACCCAGGGTTTTGGGGGTTTAGAGCTTGGGGGATAGCCGATCTGTTTTTTTGTTGAACTCGTGCACCCAGGGTTTTGGGGGTTTAGAGCTTGGGGGATAGCCGATCTGTTTTTTTGTTGAACTCGTGCACCCAGGGTTTTGAGGGTTTAGAGCTTGGGGGATAGTCGATCTGTTTTTTTGTTGAACTCGTGCACCCAGGGTTTTGGGGGTTTAGAGCTTGGGGGATAGTCGATCTGTTTTTTTGTTGAACTCGGGCACCCAGGGTTTTGGGGGTTTAAAGCTTGGGGGATAGCCGATCTGTTTTTTTATTGACCTCGGGCAAATAAAAATATTTTTAGGAAGCCTCAATATGGCACTTGAGTTTAAGTAGATTTTATTAAGTTAAAATTTAACCGTGTTCTAATACTTTTCACTTTTATTTGTAAAGTTTAGTTTGGGACACGTGACCCACAAGGCATTTTATGCCTTATTTTGTCAATAACCACCACTGATACTACTTAAATAGTAACTCCAACTAGTTTTGCGTAAAAAAATCCTTGAACGATTGGCAAACAACTTTTATCATGAAACGATGTTTTTTTTTTTTTTTTTTTAATCAGCTCGTACGTCTGTCCAGCTGACTTTTTAACTTTTACCCACATATACAAATTCCAAAAAATTTATTTTTGTTGCTTGGCAAATTGATGCTAGAAATATGTATATTATTGTTACAGGTCTTCCAAGATTTACAACAAGATTCTGACAGCTTCAGTGACAGTAGCAGTGACTGTAGTTTTGACGGGGAAGGTATTGACAACATTGAACAGGATCCAAAAAAATCAAGTTTTGAATCATTTTTAGGTAGTGCTGATTCTTTTAAAAAAATAGATGCATCTCTGAATGTCAGCGAAGCAGAAGTATTAATAGCAGTATTAGAGTTCAGTTTACGTTATTTGCTTCCAAACAACGCAATTGAAGATTTGTTGAAATTAATAAACATTTTATTGAACACTTCTATTATGCCTGAAACTCAGTATCTTTTAGATAAATTATTAAAAGCAGCAGATGGAGCTAAATGCTTTGCTGTATGCAGATACTGCAAGAAATACTTGAGAGAGTTTAATCGCATGGAAAAAATTGTTATATGCGAACATTGTGGTACTCATAACTATGTCAAAGGTGATGATCCTAATTTTTATTACTTTTTAAAAATAGATGATGAAGTGCGGAATTTACTAGAAAAAAATGAGAATTACTTTACTAAAGTGATGTCTGAAAGTAGAGTAGGCTCTGATCTTTGTGACATATTGGATGGTTCTTCATATAAATCGTTTAAAAATTCTTTGCCTCCAGAAAAAAAAGAATCTTATGCAACATTTGTCTTCAACTGTGACGGCGCAACAAAGTTTGTAAGTTCATTTGATTCGATTTGGCCAATTCAGGTACAGCTCAACGAAATTCCAGCGTAGGAAAGAATAAAAAATCCGATTGTTTGGGCTCTTTGGTTTGGGAAAAGTAAACCAGACATGAATGTCTTCATGGATTTATTCGTAAAAAGTATGAATAAATATTCTACAGAGGGAATTGTCTGTAACTTTAAAAGTGGTCCAAAAACGATTTTTTTACACAGCATTTGTTGCTGCGCTGATTCCATTGCACGGGCACCAATGCAGGGTGTAAAGCAGTTTAACGGTAGTTATGGTTGTAACTGGTGCTTGCACCCTGGGTGCCCAGTGCAAGGAAAAAAAAAAGACTTTAAAGTATGTTCTTTTGGACGAACTTCCCTCGCTCAGAACTCACGATGAAACTTTGTTACATAGTGAACAAGCCAAAACTTTAGGAAAACCGGTTTTTGGAGTTAAAGACAACATCCCCTTAAACGGGCTAGTTGGATTTGATGTTGTAGTTGGACAAGTACCTGATGATCTGCACCTACAGGGAATTACTAAGCAATTTTTTCAATCGTGGCTTAAAACAAGTGGCAAGCCTTATTCTGTATCAAAACATGTTTTTAATGAAATAGAAGAAAAGTCAAAAAGTATTAAGCTCCCAACATGTATTGGACGCATGCTGCGCAGTCTAAAATATAGTAAATTGTGGAAATCCCGCGAATGGGAATCTTGGCTTTTCTATGTTTCATTACCCGTTTTACGCGAAATTCCAGGATTTAGCGATTATTCTGATCATTGGGCTCTTTTAGTCGATGGATTGTATATCTTAAAACAAGACAGAATAACTGAAGAAAACTTTCAAGTAGCCGAAGAAAAATTGCGTAAATTTGTAGCATTGATTGAAGGCTTGTATTCTCAAGAAGAAATGACCTTTAATGTCCATCAATTAGAGCATTTAGTTGAAGGTGTTAGAAGATGGGGACCGTTACAAATGCACTCGGGTTACACATTTGAGACTGGAAACGGTAAATTAATAAAAATGATTAAAGCCAACAAAGGAGTCGTGCGTCAAATTTGTAGAAGACTTGACTACAATCACAGTGCACGACTTTTAAAAAAGATTCTTACTGAGAAAATGCCAGAATCTGTCGTGCTAAGATTTTGCAATAGTTTACATTCTAATAATATTAAGAAAGGTTTGAAATTATGTGAACAATCGCACTTCACATATTTAGGAAAGTCAAGAGTTGTTGATAAGACTTGGATTGAGAGTGAAAATCTATCTGTAGAGAATAGCAAATCCTTTTTACGAATGACAAAAAAACATTGCCCTATGACGTCACATAAAAAACATAAAAAAAAAAAAGAAATGATTCGATTGTTGCAACTGACGAAGGAAAATTTGTTCGAGTAGAAGAATTTATTGTTGATGAAAAAACGAACAAAGAACTTACGATTTGCCGGAATATCAACACAATCAATACTTTCTCATCTATCGACAATTTCCATCGAATACTGAACATGGAAGAAGAGAAAATTTCCATACAAACTGAATCGATTCGACGAATAGCTGCCTACGTTAACTACAATAACAAAGAATATCTGCGTGAAATACCAAATTTATTAAATTATTGAATGGATATATACTATTTACATTTACAATATTGGTACAATATTTACATTTACATTATTTAGTATCGAACCTTCTATTGTAGCAAAATAATTATTATAATTTAGTCTTCCATTAAAACAGATGATTGCATTAAAAAATTGCACTGTCAATTACTGCTATTATACTATTATACTTACATACACAGTCGGCTAGTGTAAACATTATCTGGGACGTCTCAAAATTAGTAGTTGTATATCCATATTTATATATAGATACATATATTTAAAACTATGAAAATATAAATTTTTGTAAAAAAAAATTCTAACATTATATTATCGAATAAAACAGAAAAAAAAGTTTTTCAAGTCTTTTTATTGCAGTAAACAATACAATTTTAACTAATAAAAAATATACACTTAAAATTAAAATTTTTAAAATATAAATTTTTGTAAAAACCTGAACTCTAGAAACAAAATTTTTTACAAAAAATAGAAATCCGTGCGGAAACCCGTACAGAAATCCGTACGGAAATCCGTACGGAAATCTGTACCGAAATCCGTACGGAATTCCGTCTCAAATATCCGTACGGATTTCCGTACTGGCTCCCTTACGGATTTCGGTACAGATTTCCGTACGGATTTTTTCAGCTGGGTTGTTTATCCTTAGCTGCTTTATAATTCTCAAGCAGAACTTTCGCTAATAACTTATCTGCAAAAAAAATTTAATTATTACTTAATAATTTTTTCAACACATGATTAAAAGTTTATAATTACTTTAAGGCATGAATTTATTTTTATACACCCCTACTCTTAATTTATGGTAAACATCTTTGTTAACATTCAACTGGTAAATTTGACCTTCTTTAGGATCTTTTAATTTTACTGATAGGACTTGTAAAGATCCAGCTTCTTGATTTTGGCTCGTTTTTTTATTTTTATGGCTAAAATTACTGTAATAACAATAATTCATTTATAACCTAACCTCAACTTTCATTTCAAAATTAAAAAAAAATGTGTCTCGTCAATTTTAATTTGTAAAATACGGTTTCCGCAGCGTTAACATATTTATAGAAATTCATTTGATTTATAAATTACTTTTTTTTTTTTTTCATTCAAAGCTAAGAGTAATAAAATTACTTACTTTGTGGAAGCTCAGTCTTACGCAGCTTTTAATTCAAAACCTGGAACTTATTCCCGAAAGCTTTCGATCCAGATCCATCGGGTACCAACTTCAAGAAATCTAACTCGACCTGACCCATGACTTTCCGAAAACGTCCTATGAAAACGAGAATGAGAGATTCGATTAGAAAGTCGATTCGATATATCGACTCGACTTTCTTATCGAATCTCTCATTCTTTTTTGCATAAGTGGATATATTTATAAGTAGAAAGTAGATTGTTTTATGCTTCATAGCATTCAAAAAATAACATTTTTAATTTGGACTCATTTTTTTCAGAGTAAGCAATAGTCATCCATGATTGTTTTATCAGAATAATTGATAAACTATCTTATTTGTAACTTTCAAAAATAGAAAAAAATTAATAAATAAGTGGTAAAGTATTTACAATATTTGAACAAAACTGAATAAAAGTAGTATACTATTTTGATATTGAGATCAATATTTCGTTTGTATCAAATTTTTCATAGCAGGTGACCTAATTTTGGCTGGAATTTAAATAGTTTTTAGTCAAAAAATAATTTCAAAACATCTATAATGAACGAAAAAGTTCCATGTAGCGTGTATATTGTTAAAAAAACACTAGTTTAGCACATAAAATGTGTTAAAAGTGTATGCTTTGAAATCAACTAAAACCCCAAATCCTCACTACAATTACTATGGGAGCTTGTTTGGAAACATATGAAGAGAATATTCCACATATTTTTGAGAGAGAAAAAAAGGTCAAAACCGTTCAAAAATGCGTGTGAAAATCGTAAAAAACGCGTTTATTGTGTTTTTTGACAACTTTAAACAGCTGTATCTTGGAAGCGGAAGATCGTACAGGGTTCCGGTTGGTCGCAAAATTTTTTTTTTTTCATAAAAAAAATTTAACAATTTTTTAATATGCACAAAAATTTAGCCTAGAAAAAGCTACGGTCGTTTGAAGATACCTGCAAATGAGCCAAAATAGCAATATCTGTGTAGGACTGTATTATTATAAAAATAACCAAACTTTGTTGTCAAAATATTTTTACAAAAAAGAACTAATTTTGAACAAAACTTTGCCGCAAACTAGAGGTTTCTATCTCATTTTGATCAAAAGTTAGAATTTTTCGAAAAATACCTTAAAATTTCCTTAAAATAGCTTAAACATAGGCCATTTTTCAATCTTTGAAAAAATCTAGCACCAAGCAGAAATGAGATAGAGACCTCTAGTTTGCGGCAAAAGTCTTCTATTAAATAGTACTTTGGCCAAAAAAAATTGCAATAAAGACCGTGAACCTCATGCGGGCTGATTTATCGAAAAGTATTATTTTGACCCACCTGCACTAATATATAATAGTTCTCCAATTAAATTGCGATATTTTATTCTTTCGTCAATGTCTCTCGCTTGATCGAATTTTAAATTACTATCAATTGGAGTTTCATACAATTTTGAATTTTTCTAAATTATATCTTACAGCCAAAGACTCAATGTATTTAGTTTGACTTAAGGACGTTGCCTCGTCGCGGCATGCCACGGCAGTAGTGGGGGAAGCCGCCCATAGGTTAGCTCGGGAATAGCTGACATTCGCCTCGAGTCTACCCGTCGATTAACAAAATTATTTTATTTTCAACTCGTTGGTACTCGAGACTGAATTAATAAAACTTTCTGAAATTTTTACATAGTATTACTGAAGACTTAGTTTTTATAGTGTGAATCAAAAGTCTAGAAAACTTTTTTAAAAATTAGGAAAAATCAGCAAACTTTTTACTGACTTTTTAATAACAAAACAATGCCGAAACTGTTTAAAAATCCATAAGAAGTTTACCAAAAACATAGCAATTTATTCGTTAAGGCTCTAGGAATGACGTATCCAAATTTCAAGATGATTGCCAACCTGGTTCGAAAACTACAGCAAAATGAAAACAGCATGGTTTTCCCATAAGATCCTATGTTAAATCGCCCGATTAAGAGCGACTTTAGCCCAACTTTGAATTAAAATTTCTCAAGAACTGTATTGTAAATCCTCTTGAAATTTTGACACGTTATTCTTTAAGCCTAAACTTAAAGATTGCAATAACTTTCAAACGATTCTTATGGATTTTATCTCACGAGGCAACGTCCTTAAGGTCATTCTATTTCTTTCTTCATTATAATCAATATCAATACCTATGTAACTACTTAATTTTCCTAAATCTTTCATTGCAAATCTTTGCTCAATTTACTTTTAATTTCCTTTATTCTATTTAAATCACCACGAATTTAAACTACTATTTAAATTACCTAAAATTATATAACTACTTAATTTTCCTAAATCTTTCATTGCAAATCTTTGCTTCAATTTATTTTTAATTTCCTTTATTCTATTTAGATCACCACAAATTTAAACTACTATTTAAATTACCACAAATTAAAAAATCGTCTACAAAAACTAATATATATACTAGATATTTGCTTGTCAAATTTACGTACAAACAATAATCATATTTACTTCTTACAAAATTCAATTCTTCAATGAATTTATTGAAACAATCGTACCAGTCTCTTGAAATTTCTCTTAAACTGCAAAGAGATTTGTATAATTTGTAGACTTTGTTTTTTCCTGACTTGTAACCTTCTGGTTCTCGAATATAAACTTCAGTTTCGACAATGTTGGTTTAACTTTCGGTTTATCAACAACCGTCCATGTTTCATTTTTCGCATGACTCTTCATTTCTGAGTCCATCGCTTCACGCCAAAATTTCGCGTCGAATGAATTTAACGCCTCCTCAAAAGTAATCGGAGTATTTGCATCGATAAAATTTACATAAATAAAATGTGTTACCGGATTACCTTTCGACTATAAAATGTGTTACCGGATTACCTTTCGACTATAAAATGTGTTTCGAATAAAATGTGTTTCGGATTACCGTACCTTTCGACAGGTTTTCGATTTCGATTCGAAGTTCTTTTTTCTACACATTTTTCATTTTCATTTTCATCATTTATATATTCATTCTCAATTT
The DNA here is from genome assembly GCA_038277355.1 of Encarsia formosa. Taxonomy (NCBI): domain Eukaryota; kingdom Metazoa; phylum Arthropoda; class Insecta; order Hymenoptera; family Aphelinidae; genus Encarsia; species Encarsia formosa. Next base: position 34,004,452 of record CM076187.1, read on the forward strand.
CGTTATCAGTTTCGCTTTCATTTTCATCATCGTTATTGTTGACGCTTTCATTATCATTAATTGATTCATTATCACAAATTAAATTTACAAATTCATTCTTTTCATCTTGCTTTCTTTCTAAACAAATTAATTCGGTTTCATTTTCAATAACTTTTACTGATCCTGCATTAATAATTTTACCGTTGATTAAAACTCTATAACTATCGCTATTGTAGCCTACTAAAATTCCTATCTTAGCCTTATCGTCCCATTTATCTTTAATTAAAACCTCTGGTGTTCTAACAAAAACCTTATTGACATAAATTTTCAAATGTTTCACATTAGGTTTCTTACCAAAAAATATTTCAAAAGGTGTTTTATTCTCTTGCGTTCTGGCTATCGTTCGGATTTTTAAGTAAGAGACAGTTTTTATAATTTCAGGCCAATACCTGTGATCAATTTTAGCTTCTCTGGCTAGACATCTACCTATATCCATAGCCGATCTATTATATCTTTCCGTGACACCGTTTAACTCATGAACGTATGCTGGACAAGGTGATGATTCAATTCCTTTATATTTTATAAAATTATAGATTTCACGATTCTAATATTCAGTACCATTATCACAACGAAATTTCTTAATTCTTTTTCTAAATTGATTTTCTACTAAATTTACATACTCGATAAAACATCCTGCCGTCTCGGCTTTACTTTTAATACAATAAATTTTAGCACATTTGCTGTGTGACAGTCAGTGATCGTAATTAAATCGTTGGTAACAATTTAGGATTTGGCGCGAATCACGTGACTGTCGAACGCAGCTCAGAGCGGACCTCTGAGGTGGTAGAGCGGGAATCGGGAAGCCACTCGTAGTTTTCGTGTCCGAGCGTTCGCACGTACATGGAACTTAACTCGTCTCGGTTCGACGGCTAACCGGACTCCTTGGGAGTGGAATGTCGTCGAAGAGAGAGTTGGCAGAGACAGAAGGTGCGGGATCGATGGTCATCGCCCGGGAAACATTCTTCTGTCTAGACGAGTCAACCGGCTTTTGGAAGCCGTGGACGTCGGGGAACCTGACCGACGTCCGGCAGACACGCAAAGATCTGGAGATCGATTCATGGTAGATCTTGAAGCAGCTTACTCGTAACGGAAGTCAAGGCAATTATTGACATTCGCGTCGCGCGTTGTGGTAGAGCCGTAGTGTGAGAGTGTGGTGTTATTTGTGAAGTTGTCATTTCACGTCATCGCCTGGACCGCTTTCCGACGGTTACACGGTGACTCGAGTATGGTAGATATTGCGGCTGGTCGGCATCGTAGCCTCGCCTTTTGTTTAGCCTGACGGCTTGGTATGAGGTGCACCTTAGCGACTCCATAAGTTAATTGTAAATGTACGAGTGAGTGTGAATGCGTGTGAGTGTCCTTAGTACACTGTTATTGTCATAATCTTTGTTTTTCTCTCGCGCGCGTTAGCTGCCGATAGCAGCAGGAATTTGTGTGCATGCGTGACGATTTAGAGAGCATTGGAGATTCTTTTGTTTACCGGTTTGAACGACACAGAGTCGTAATTCGGAACTTGTATTTTAGGTTTAGATTTGTTACAATAAATTGTTAAATTGTTAATCTAACTTTTATTGACTAAACCTAGTGTTCCTGCGAATCGATCCTGTTTTAATACCCGCACCCACTACCGATTAACGAACTAGCCGACCGCGTCGCGAAGTATAGTAATATTCGCGGACGCGATTTCCTCATTTTATTATTTCAGGTCGACGAGTTGCAGTTCGACGAGTGCTTGGATCAGCACTAAGTACAGGTGATAAGGATTTAGTACGCACCGTGGGTATTTGTATCGGCTCATACAAACCCTTAAATCCACCCCTGTTACAGCTGTAATCATCAATAAATGTTAGAAAATATTTTTCACCACAATAACCGACTGTTCTGTGTGATCCATTTAAATCAGTATGAATAAGTTCTAAAATTTCCGTAGTTTCAGTTCTCTCATTATCAAACGGAACGTTAGCCATTTTACTTTGAATACAGTTTGCACACTGCATAATATTACTCTCTAATTTTTCTGACGAACCATCTAATAATTTATCCATGACTAATCTGTTTAGATATTGAAAGTTAACATGCCCTCAGGCCCTATGCCATTTTTCTTTATCAGTTAATTTAGTTACGTTTGCATAAATATCATTATCATTTTCATTTTCACAAAAGAAACATTTCATTATATATAAACCATTTACATTCTCAGCAACAGCTGTTAAATTTCTAAATTGATCATAAATTTTGGCGAAATTACCTTTATTTTCTACTGTATTATTTTTAGCTATCTTTGCAACATTTAATAAATTCTTTCTAATTCCTTCAACAAAATAAACATTTCTTAATTCAACCTCAATTTCATTACTATATGTTTTAAAATACGTTTTGACTGTACCTAATCTCGTTGCTTTTAAATTTTGACCATTTGGTAATTTAAAATTTACCAGATATTTTAAATTAATAAATTTGCAAAACAGTTTATCATGACTAATAATATGATCTCAACAATTTTCAATTTCATTCGAATTTACATAATCACTTTTATTTACCTCGTTTACATTCACTTTGTTTACCTCCATCGCCCAGACTGCTCCAGAATTTCTGCCTTGCTGCTCGCTTGTTGACGACTCTGCTTCGTGATGTCCACCATGCTGTTGTCTCGAGCCTCTGCCTCGACCGCGACCTCGGCCGTTGGCTCCTCTGTAGTTGCCATGTTGAAAAGTTCGTTGACCTCGTTGATTTTGAGTTCCTCTGCCTTGTCCTGGCTGCGCTCGTTCTTCGTTGTTTTGCTGGTTTTATCAGCATTGATTTTTGTAATGTCCAGTTTTTCCACAATTGTAACATTTACCTCTCACTGTAGCATTAAAAGTACTTGCATTTTTCTTGCCATTATCAGTATGGTTTAAATTCTTTTCTTTTATCTTGGATTTAATCAAATCAACACTTCTTTGCTCTTTAGGCACTAAGTCTAATAAATCACCAATATAACTATAGCTTGAAGGTAGAGCAATTATCATAAATCTAATTTTTTCTTTTTCAGTAACTGTACCACCAGCTGATTTAAACTCATTGCACGCCGTTTCAAATTCAAAGAAAAAATCTTCAATTTCATCAAAATTCTTCAACTTATATTTTTCTAATTTATTTCTGTTAATTATTAGCAAAGCTGTGGATTTGTTTGAGTACATACCTTCTAATTTATTCATTATCTCTCGTGGCGTTTTACACTCATAAATATGTTCTAGTTGTTTATTTTAAATTGCACTGATCAAAAAAGTTTTTGCTCTGGACATTCCTTTCTTTCCATCTTTTTCCAGGCATGCTCGTTTTCATCAGTTCTTTCTTTTATTACTGGATCCTTAATTTCTTTGTACATCAATATATTCATGACTCTAAATTTCTATGCTATGAAATTTTTACCATCAAACACTGGTATGGTATACTCATCACCTTTTGCTGCCATTGCTTCAGTTTCTTCTTTTGCTTGCTGCTGATTGACTATATTTTTTCTTTCTATTTCAGAATATACTTCAATTTTTAACTTCAATACCTTTTTTGTATTTTTGAATCAAATTTTTCTCAAAAAATTTCTACGCTCCAATTTCAATTTAAATTCATCACTTTTTATTGTTTCACAAAGTTCATTATAGTCATGTTCTTCACTTTTCAAAAAACTCTTAAAATCATTAAGCATTTAACTGTTCACTTTTCATTTAATTCAAAACTCCATTTTCAAAAAAATCTCAACATGTGCTTAACCTCAATTTTTGCCATGCGCTCGCTCAACCTCGCGACGTGCCATGCGGTTTCACAAAATTAAATCCTCGTGCATGAACCTTTTGCACGGATTTTTTCTTCAGGCTTTTCACGCCTCTCACTCACTTAGCTTCTGAGCTAATTATTAGTAAAAATATTTTCCATGCTACTTAAAAAGATGGCATGGAAAAGAGAACATTTTTCCAGCACATGTTTTCACTAATCGAACCTTTTCTTACTCTTAAGCACACTTTTTGTTCACTAAACCATGCTCTGCTACCATGTTGGAATAGAGGGTTTAGTGGATCATGAATAATAAGTGTAGGTTCATTTTATATATAATCATTTAATAAGGTAAACTTATAAATACAATGCATGCCCACAGCATGCGTTCCCGACAAGCAACAGCAACAGAGTAGTAAGCATGCGCACGCACCTTGCGCATCTCGCAGGCTTGAGCTCGCTCGGCTTACACACACTCTTGCTATTGTGTTCGGTAACTCACACATTTCAACAAAAACCATTCCGCCAATTATATCCCCTTTTAGCACCCTGATCAAACCCCTTGAACGACTGGCAGTGAGACTCACCCGACATGCCCTCATGGGACATAAAGATAACATATTACATTTTATCCCTGCGAATTTGAACCTAAACACACCTAACAACCAACTTCTTGCCGAGTTAGAGCTAATTTCAAGGAATGAACTCAAAGATCTGAACCCTACGGTTGGCAATGTTCTTGTCTCTAAAACCCGAGGCCAAACTATCTTCTCTTTGGTAGTTACAGAAAATGAAAGAAATCCTACGAAGCAAAGTTCTTTGAAAGAATGCATACACAATCTTTATCATCTACTGCTCAAGAAAGAAATAACATCGGTTCGTATGTCACGAAAGGGCGAACTCACAGACGCATATAGTGATGACTATAACGTGGAGCTCTATATCGAGAAGTCCGAGACGCTCTCAAATACATACCCATGACGCTAACGATCTGTCTAGGTGCCTGCATAACACCTCCACCCGAATACCGCAATACCATCCTAAAAGAATGCCACGATAGCCTATTCGGAGGACATCGTGGAGTTGAGAAAACTCAATGAAGAGTGAGGGAAAAATTTACTTGGCCTGGTTTTCGTAGAGATATAGTCGACTATATTCATTGATGTCGAATATGCCAAGAGTTTAAGCTCATAGGTTATCGCACCAAAGAACCCATGGTAATTACCGATACGCCCGTAGAACCATTCCTTAAAATGACTATCGACGCGTTCGGACCTATGCCTCGAACTGTGAATGGCAATGCTTCCATAATCACTATGTAATGTTTATTTTCAAAATTTTGTATAGCGGTACCAGTACCTAATCTTAAAGCGCTAACTGTAGCACAAGTCCTCGCTAAACATCTTATAGCCGCTCACGGAGTACCTAAAATTATCTTGAGCGATCAAGGTAAAAGCTTTAGGAATAGACTCCTCAAAAATCTTGAAAGCATGTTCGACTGTAGTCTAAAAACAATAACAACCACCCCCAGTCGAACGCATCGCTGGAAAGAAGTCATGCTGTCTTGAAAGACTACTTGAGGACTAACACCCCTAAGTATCAAGACTGAGATGAGCTGGTTCCCTTTGCCATGATGGAATACAATTCCTCAGTCCACTCTTCTACAGGTTTTACACCCTACGAAATAGCCATGGGACGAAATCCCAGAACCCCTACAGGATGCCTAGACGACTTCGATAACGACACATATAATGGTTACATTTACGATTTAGCAACGAGAATCGCTAAAATTCAAGAGATGGCATTAAAAAGTTTAGAATTATCAAAACAAATTAACAAAAGAAATTACGACAAATCGACTAAACCCCTCGATATAAAACCCGGAGAAAAAGTTTACGTCAACAAACTACAGCGTAAAAACAAACTAGATAAATTCTACAACGGAGTTTTCGACGTCCTAGAAGTACGCGAAAATAACACTGCCCTCTTGCAAAGCCAAAACAAGAAAAAAATCTTAGTCCATAAAGACCGTCTGAAAAAATTTTACTAAAAACCTTTTTCTTCTCAAAAATCATCGCTTCATCTAATTTAAATCTTTCCTAATTTTTTTGTTCCAGAGAAATGTTTTTCCTTTGCAGTGGGGCATGAGCTTTGCTCCAGTCGGTACCGTTAACACGGAAAATAAAACCTTTTATGAAATACAACCAATCCCCAATAACCCGGGTATTTTCTATGAACACTTCGGGAAAATTAATTTAGTCAGAACAAAAATTCACATTAATATTTTCGTAAATTGTCCCCCACTAGACAGAAACTTCAAAACGGAACACAAAAATTTCAAACATTTAGTGAACGAATTATCTCGAGTCTACCCTGACCAAATAACACCAGGACTCTCGGAACTTCACATAACCCGTAAATTATTCGCAATAAATGATCTATACGAATCCATAAAAAGCTTTTTCGTTAAGCAAAAAAGTAATAACCGACTCTACAATCGAAAAACTTAAGAAGCTCCAATCGAAGTTGGCGGTTGGGTTACAAAATGATTATTCGGCATCATGGACTTGAAAGACCGCGAACTAATCAATAATGACATTGACAAACTGCATGACAGTCAAAATAATGTATCCCAAATTTCACTCGAATCAACTCATCCAATAAAATCAGAGCTCGAAAATTTATATAAATCCAACAACAATCAAACACTAGAAATTTCACGCTTAATCAGTCGTGTCAAAAACATTTCTGAACAAAACTCGGCCATGAACAGAGATCTGCAATTAGCAAACATTACCAGATGGTGGTTCGATTACTCATACGAACTAGACGAATTTAAAAGGGGTTATGAAACCTTGTTGGAAGTAATTCAAACCACCGCAAGAGAACATATGAGGCGTCGGATGCAAAAAGGGCTTAACCCTAAATTTGAAGTTTCGAAATAAACCGATTTAAAGTTTTTAAAGTGTTATTTGTGGAGTAAATATATAATTTGTCAAAAAAAGTTTTCACAGCATAAAAGTATCATTATTTAAGAATAAAATTCCGTCAATCAAAATTTTTTATAATTTTTTTTTCACTGTTTAACAACAAAATTCAAACGATTTGGGTTAAGCCCCGCATTGCATCCGACGAGTAATTTTTCATGTTTTTCATTAATTTATAATTTTTAAACACTCCTGAGTCAATAAATTAACTGAGAATTTGTAACATGCATTAACTTTTTATTATTTTCGTTTTATTTATACGTAATTAGTGACTAGTTTCAAATAAAAATACAAAATTAAAATTTAATCTTCGAATTCAGACTCTTCATCCGATACACTGTCATCTGGTCGAAGATTGGTTTCGCTCTTTCCTAAAATATCTAACAACCATTTTTGATTTTCTGGTCAAGTACTCGATGAAGAACTGTAAATCTGTTTTCTTTTCTTCCGTGATTCCAGGTTTGGTTAATGGTGGAAATTGTAAAGTAGAGCTTGAGTTGCTTGAATTATTGAACCGTTAGCTGTTACTGTTGTAATCGTGATAAGTAAGAATTTCATTATTTTCAGTGTATTTTCATTATTTTCAAGCATTACATATTTTTGAATTGCAAATTTATTTTTTCTCAACTTTGGGTTGTAAATTTCTTTAAGAGCACCAGACCAATCTTTTAATAAACCGTCGCTCAACTCAGCTTCAAAAGGTTTTGGTTTTTGTCTTGAAGTTTTCATAATTTTTAAGTATTCAGCTGGGCTTTCAATTTTTTCTTTTCGTTTCAAAATAGTCCCATACATACCAAAGTTGCGGTCGCACTGGCAGTAACTGTGCCCGCGGACGGGAAATATGTGCGTTATTTTGACTTTTTTGGTTTTGGCAAACCAAGTGCAAAATTTAACAACATTTACGCTCTTATTCTGACCACCAGCGGCATCCGAAAATAGAATGATTTTTTTTAATTAGGATTAGCAGACAATTTTTTTGTAATAAAATCATCAAGAAAGCTGCAGACGGAATTCGAATCCTTTTTTCCTTCGCTTTCTAAAAAACTGAACATTTTACTCTCGTCATCATTGAAGCAATGAACATTAAAGATGTACATATTGAGAATTCGTTTATAGTAACTGGAGTTGATGCTAAGTTTTGGAACAGCTAAGTTTTGTGCATAGTCAAATTCGAGAACTAAAGTATCACTGTTCGAACAACTGTACAGATCATTTTTGCTAACATCACTCTTTTTTTAGTTCATTATATCTTTTTACTTTTTCTAGGAGCGGGAAGTGTCCCGCGCGTGACTTTAATCCCGCGTTCTACTACCTAAAGGTAGAATTAAGTTATTTGCAACTTTATTTATATGATTTTTAAGTTTTGTCCTAACTAAATAGGGTTTGAGGGTTATAAAAAAGCGATTTATGGAAAAACGGCTTAACTCGACTTAAGTCCTTTTTGCATCCGACGCCTCATATACACCCTCCCCTGTTATCTTTTTCCCAAATGTCCAATCTACCGAGTAAACATTATGATTCGGCGCGACTTCGGCCCGAATTCGTATCCGAACTAGCCGAAGTACTGCCGAATTCGGCCATAGTTCGGTGGGGGGCGTGGCGACGCTTTCGGCCCGAACTCGGCCGAAAACAAAACAGTGCAAAGCTGCTCAGCTAGCTGACGATAAACTTTATCGATGTGCATTTATACATTGATATTCTTATACAAAAACTGAATTTTTATATAAATAATTACTTCTAGAGCCCTGAGAGAAGTAATTATTTAGAAGCTATTCCTAAAATATTACAAAAGTTAGTTCTTCTACACTAATTGCAATATTTTTTTGAGGTTGTATTTGGCTCACTGGTATCAAAATTTTTTTAAATACGCTAAAAATTTAGCTTTTTATTCCTAAAAACATTTGATATTTTTAGAATGGGCCAGATTCTCTACAGAGAAAGAGAATTGATTTTAAATACACTACAGTGAAGCACATTTCACAACAGATAGTATCCACAGGTTTCATACCACAATCTAAAGTACTTTATAAATAAAAAATGAAGGATTCAAACTGTTTCAAAACTGAAAATCTATTAGGATCATTTTACCACCTGTGTTATGTTTATTTTGTCAGTTTTAGCTTTTTTGCTTAAGCCGTACTTACAATTAGTCTGCACCTTCCACTATATTGAAACTATGACTTACACAAGTTGTTTCATGTTTTTCACTTAAGATACAATAAAGTTGATAAAAATATTTTATGAAACATGCTCAAAATGATAATTATTTTTTTCTATACCAACAGTTTTCAATTATTTAGGTAAACAAAAAATAAAATCATTTATAATTATTAACTAAAACCTATTAGATATAAATTAAGTATGTTTTGAAACATCAATTTTCTGTGTCCTGTGTGAAAAACAAAAATCAAGTAACTTGAATATATATACTTAAAAGAATCAGTTGAAAGCATTGAAGTGTCTGTTTGGAAAAAATAAAAAAATGCAAAAAATTTGATAAGTTTCAGTTACATGATGTTGGGTGGTGCAGACTAATTTAAGCAAAAAAAGCTAAAATTGACACAATAAATTCACCTGAAATAGTTTTGTGGGCTTATTCACTTTGAAATAGCATACATTTTTCATATTTTCTTTATAAAATACTTTAAGTTGTGGTATCGAGTACCTATGGATACTATCTTGAGTTAAATATGGTATATTTTTTGCTCATTATATAGTTTAAAATTTATTCTCTTGCTCTATAAAGCACCCGAATGAGTAAATTCGATTCAATGTTAGAAAGATTTGGGTGGCTAAATCTGACTGCTCCTTGACAAGCCAATATAAAACTTTTATTGTCATAAATATCTGACTTTTATTTTACATTTTTTTTTTTTTTGATTAATTCTAAATGCAACTACATTATCAATTTTCTTTTCACACCTTCAACTACTGATTTTCACAGTCGCTGTCAAAATTAAAAAAAAAAATGTAAAATTACGTAATATTATCAATAAAGAATTATTCTTTATGTTCCTAAACGATTTGTAGTTTTAATTTGTCATCGCATAGCTCGCTATAAAATTTCAAATTCAATATATCAATATTCAATTTCAAAATCAGTGCTTATGACGCTCCGTTATATATAAAAAAAATAAATGATACAAAATATTAGCCTAATTATTAGTAATCAAATGATCGATCTGTAGATACGATGTAGTGATTTTTTTTTTTTTTTTTTTTGACTGATTCAGACTGAGTTTTGCTTAAGAGTGCTCACTACCTCAGAGGGAGTTCCGAATTGACCGTGGCACCGCCAACTAAAGCAACGAAAAAAAAAAAAATAACCAAACGGTCTACTATACCGACTAGCAGTGCCGTACTGCCATCGCTAACAAAACTCGACGAGGGGCCCCAATAATTTTAAATCAAATTATTACTACCGTTAATTATACATTTCTTTTCAACAAAAAAACATTTTTTTTTGTTTTTTATAATCATAAGACCCCGCGTATGAGTTTATTATTGTATAAAATTTCATTACCCAAAATTATTTATCTAATTGATAGAAGTGTTAAAATAAATAATAAATACTCGATAAATGATAAAAAAGAAAAGTCAAATCTTTGTGGTAGTATTTGTGCAAAGAATAATATTGTAAAAGCTAACAAAAATCGTGTCTACATCGCTATACGTAGCGATCAGCTGACAGCGGCCGCTCACCGCTCGGCGCAGTCTGACGCCTTCGGCTCGTACCATGGATGGAGACGACTCGGCTATCGTCGGCTTTTTTCGGTGTCTTGATAGATATGTACGGCATAGGTAGCAGGCAGCCAAGTAAAAGCAATTTTTTTTTACCACGATCGCTTGAATCGGTTCGCGTAAAAAATATACTTTAGTTACTAATCACTAGTGTTTTTTTTATAATGATTGTTTATTATTTTTCTTAGTAAATGAATAATATTTTCAAGTGCTTTTGCTACAGCAATATTTAATTTTAATTTTGTTTAATTTTTGTGAGTTTTTAATTAATAAATTAAATAAAACTGAGTTATATACTCACAACTCTCACAATTTTTACCACACAAAAAAGTATAAGTGATAAAATTTAAATTAAATAATTTATCCATTATTTAGTTATCAGTTATCGTTGAATATCCACAGTGTGGTAAAAATTGTGAGAGTTGTGAGTATATAACTCAGTTTTATTTAATTTATTGGTTTAAGAACTCTCATCAAGTATACACATCGCAAAGAATTTATTTTCTTTGTTTTGATTTTCGTTTGAAAGCTAGTCTGAGTGGCTAGGTGTGTAGTGGTAGTATACTCTATATAAGCTTCTGATTTTTGAGTTTTTCATTGAGTTTCAAATTTTACTCCAGTCTGATGAGTTGCAATAACAACGAAACCGGTCACTGGATAAATTATTTAATTTAAATTTTATTACTTATATTTTTTTATTTTGATAACTGTTATAGGGCGTTATTTAAACGAGCAGACTCAGGAGTACAACCCGCGTAGATCTGCCGAGTTTGTCATACAGCCTCTATAAGCTCTGCCGCAGTCGACTACACGTCGACGAGTTTCCTGCAAAAGGAGAAAATTCCGTCCGCGATTATATATCCCTAAACGGTTTATTAATCGGGGAGGGCGCGACAGCTCGTTGATTTCGGTAGGTGGGCGCGGGCTAGAGGATTCGAGTGCGGGGAACACCGGTCAGAAAAATAATTGTTACTCAGAAAGTTAATTTTGAATATTTAATAACAAAAAATTAACTTAAGAACTAATACAAAAATCTATGCTTGATACGGTGATAATTTATAAACAAATATTCATATGGTTGAGTATTTCAATCAACAACAAAGAGTTATCGGTGCTCTCTAAGTTGATTTGCGCGCGCACACAACAACCTGCTGCTATCGGCAGCTTACGCGCGCGAGAAAAACAAAGTATTTTACAACTGATTTTAATCACTCACACTCACACACGATAACGATTATAGTCGCTCAATAAACAATAACTCACGAGTACGCCGCAGGTGCACCTGTTACAAGCCGTACGGCTGAAACTCTAGCCTCCAAGCTAGATACCCAAATCGTAGACTGTTGTGTCTCGATGCCGGCGTACGGTCCAGTGTCGTCGTCTCGTTGTCGCAGGTTAACAAATTGTCCAAGGATGACAATCCTGTTGAAGACTTGTTTTCGTCACGACGATAACTCCCGAGCACGCGCGACACAATAAAATTGACCTTTCACTCGTACTTTTTATAATTTCGTGAAGCTTCGAATCGGTACGATCTGTACTCGAACGCGTGCGGTGATTAGAATGACTCCTGTCCTCCTTCTCACCGGCCCGATATTCTACCGATTCCCGCGCGTTCCATTCCCACTCGTGCTGCGTTCTAACGGTCGCGCGGCGAACATGAAATTAATTTAATGTCGTCGCGATTGAATAATTCGACCGTTACAGTAACTACAGAAATTTAAAAAGTAACTACGAAACATTAAAAAAATTAACTAATATCCAAAGATAAAAGAGAGAACCCAAAAAGAATGTTAGCATTTTATTCGCGATGTGATTAGTTGAAGAACAAAATTTAAAATTTGAATTTTTATTTTTAATTTTTGTGTTACAATTCAATTAAAACATCTAGAGAATAGATTTGATAAAAAAATAATTATGTAATTAAGTGTTCAAAAATATCCGAATAAAATGATGAAAATAATAATTATTAGTATACAAACTGAAACAAAACCAATGAATCTATAACCACAAAAGTTTAAATGAATATGAACTCTGAACGTAGCGCAAAGGTAAAGGATATATATAACTTATTGTAGACTATAGAATACAATTGCGCGTGCACTTCGCTTAGAGAGCTTCATGATTTGGCAAGAGGGTAGGTACATGGGTAGATTCAAAAGTGGATAAGTGTTTACCTACAAAGGATTGTTCTGGATCGAAAACAATAGTATAAAAGATCAAAAGTAGTTCATAATAATAAATTATGTCGATGATTTTTATGTGTTCTGGCTAATGATAAAATTATATGAAAGAAATTTTAAACAGAAGAACTAGATTTATCCAAGTTAACATGAACCAATCATAGAAAATTTTAATCTTTTTTTTAATCATTTTATGAAGCCACCCTCAACTTCTTCGGTGGAGATGGTTTTTCTCAACTGTATCCTGTTCATAATCTGAAAGGTTATACTTTGGATCTTCTCTTCAGCTCAAACACTGGACATCATGAAATTATACCGTCTACTGATTCCTCGGTCAACATTGAAGAACGTAATCATTTTCCTATTTTTATTCAATTACCTACCAGATTGTTAAATACAGTTAAACTAAATCCATGTAAACTAAACTTTAGGAAGGCTGATTATGCCAGCATTGTAAATTCTTTGAATGACATAAATTGGGATGATTGTTTATCCGATCTTGACATGGAAGGTGCTGCAGACAAATTTTATGAGATTTTGGATTGCTCGTGTGTTGGTAATGTTCCTAGATCCAGGTCTGTTGATAATTCATATCCTGAGTGGTACTCGGATAAGCTTATTGGGCTTATTATTAGCAAAAAGAAATCTCATAAAATCTGGTTGCAAACTGGACATAATGATGATAAAATTTTATTTAAAAAACTTAGAGCTCAATGTATTCGGCAATCTAAATTAGATAGGGATTGTTATTTTGATAAAATTGAAGTAAGATCTGTTAAGAATATCAAGAATTTTTGGAATTATATTAATAAATTAAATAAAACGAATGAATATCCAAATTCTATGTTTCTTGATGGTAAATCAGCAAGTGATCCTGCTGGTATTACTGAACTTTTTGCTGAGCATTTTAAGTCAGTTTATTCTCTTGATGTTGAAAATGTTGGGAACATTTACCAGTCTGATGGATTTGTTGATACGTTTGAAATTAGTGATGATGATATACACCGGGCATAGAAAGATTTAAAGGGTAGTTTTTTAGTTTCGGCTGACGGCTATCCATCTTATTTTCTTAAAAATTGTGGTTCATCTCTTGTTAAGCCACTTAGACTGCTTTTTAATAAATCACTACAGACTGGTATTGTCCCTAACATTTGGAAAATCTCTTTTGTAACACCAATTTATAAAGCTGGAGATAGGAATGACATTAAAAATTACAGACCAATCTCTTTGTTGGGATCTGTGTCAAAACTTTTTGATTCAATTATGGCCACTAAACTTACTGATCTTTTCATTTCTAAGATAACTAATGCCCAACATGGATTTATTAGAGGTAAATCCACAGTGACCAACTTATTTCTTTATTGTAATTATATTCATGAATGTTTTTCAAATTCTATTCAAGTTGATTCAATATATCTAGATTTTCAGAAAGCGTTTGATAGAGTTGATATTAATATATTGTTGATGAAACTTTGTAATTTAGGATTTAATAACAAACTTTTATCATGGCTTTATTCTTATTTGAAGGATAGAATTCAAAGAGTGAAAGTTAAGGGCCATTTGTCTGAACCTGTTTTTGTTTCTTCAGGCGTCCCTCAGGGATCTCACTTGGGGCCTTTTTTATTCCTTCTCTTTATTAATGATATAGTTAATGATCTAACTTTTGCCAAAATTCTTATATTTGCTGATGATGTCAAATTATTTTATAATATAATAGATAATTCTGATTGTGTTAAACTGCAAAATGATTTCAACACTATTTTAAATTGGTCAATACAAAACAAGATTAATCTTAATATTAGTAAATGCAAAATTATTTCTTTTTATAATACTAAGCAAAAAATAAATTATTGTTACTCAATTGGTGATACTTTATTAGATAGAGTTGAATATATTAATGATCTAGGTGTTATTTTTGATTGTAAGTTAAAATTTGAGACTCATATTAATGCTGTGATATCTAAGGCTTCTAGACTGTTAAATTTTCTAATTAGATCTTCTAAAGAATTTAAGAAACCAGAAACTATTATTTCTTTATATAAATCTATTATACTACCTCATATGTTATATTGTTCTCAAATATGGACTCCATATACTGTGACTCTTATAAATAGACTAGAACGTATTAACCATCGATTTTTAAGATATCTATCTTTTAAGAATGGTACTCCAATGAGTTTCCTAGATCATGATTATAAAAATATAGCTAATTTATTCAAAATTCCTAGTATCAAGTCTCAACATTGCTATTACGACTTATATTTCGTCTATAAAGTATTGAATGGACTCTTATTAGAATCCGATTTGGTTGATTTGTTTCCTTATCGCTCGTTGAGATTTGATCTTAGAGGTGCGAGAGTTCTAATTGAGAGGAATTCAAAATCTTCTTTTGATTTCTTCTCATCTCTTAATAGATTACGTAGATGTTGGAATACCTCCCCAATATATTTAAGAAATTGTGATAATAATTTAAGCGTATTTAAGAAACAATGCAAAGCTTTTACTTTTATATATAATTAAATAGTAGGTTAATCCTACTTGTAAAGGACTTTATGTCCGTTGATGATGTTGTAAATAAATAAAAAAATAAATAAATTTTATGGTTACAAATGAGTATTTGCTAAATCTCAATGTGAATTTACATTAAAATAAAGTTATTCAATGTACATTTAAAAAGTAGGTAAGTACTAAATTGAATTTTATTTTTTACAAATGAAATTGATTTACCTAGGACTTTTATGGGTTCTGGTTTATGTCGTGGTTTTACATCAGAATATATCTTGGTTATTGTTAAATAATTTCGAATTTGTTTAGATCGTGAAATAATTTATTAAGACATATTTCAACAATATTAATGATTTATTTATGGAGTTTGGTTTTTGTAACTTGTGGACAAAAAGGAAATACATTTAAATATTTACCGAATTTACGCAATAAAATCTTTAAAAAATACTTTTAAAAAAGTAGTATTTACGGCGATTGGTTTTTAAAAAAGGAATCTAAATAAAAAATTATACGCTAAGTATGATCTTTAAAAAATACTTTTAAAGAAAGTAATATTTATTGCGATTGGTTTTTTTAAAAGGAGTCTAAATAAAAAGTTATACGCTAAATATAAAAATCTTTTTTTGAAAATGAATAAATGAAAGAAGTGAAATCAAAAAATTTATTACGGACGACTTAAGGCCGAATCACTTATTATTTAAAAATAATTTTCTCTTCTAAAAGATGATTATATTATGTTGAATCAGCTTCAATATACGTAAAGTTAACATTTTTCAATTATAGCACATACATGGGAAAACACATGCAAATTGCACACAACTCAAACACTTTTTAAAATTAAAAATTAAAATATGTTGTTAAGAAGCACACTGAGCATTCAAAGTATAATTTAAAAAACACAGGTATCAATGCTTTTTTTCGAGATAATTTAGTTCAATTTTGTTATGTATTAGTTTATTAATAAGATATAATCTAGTTTTTATATTTATTTATTTTAATTTTAATAATAATATATTACATAATATAAATATATGCATAGCTTAAGATATAGAGTTATTAATAATTTGAGACATCTTTATGATTATTATTTATTTTATGTATAAGGAGATATGACTCCAGACCCGATTTACGGTAAAAATTAAGAGGTATGATTTTACTTACGAAGTGGCCAGCTTTGGAGTCCCGCAGCTTTACTGACCAAAAGACTGAAGCTGGCCTCATTTCGTGTTTACTTATAGCATAAAAATGCTTAGTTAACGAAATGTGTCTTTCATGACACAATATCTTATAATTACAAAATGTTTCTTCGTGACACAACACCTCCCCCCTTTAGATGTTTATCTCCACGTTTTTGTTTTGTTTTGGTTTTTGTTTTTATTTTTATTATTATTATTATTTTTTTTTTTTATTTTTTTTTTTTTATTATTTTTTTTTTTTTGTTTTTTTTTTTATAACATAGCATCCTCTTCTTTAAGTGTTTATTTTGACTATACTATTGTTATCGCTTTCTTGTTAGTTTTTTATAAAATGTGTGGATAAAATAAGTAATAACAAAGTAATCTGTGAGTTTTACAACTTAAGTTTATAAATAGTATATAAATTTTAAAAATAAAATAACGTATTGTTAGTGGTATTATAACATAGATACATAGGTTTCCTTCCCTGATAAAAAGATTTTTTGAAAAACTCTAAGGAACAAGTCAATCAGGGAAAAAGAAGAAAAAATTATTAACTAAATAAACCGTAATTTTCATTCTTAATTTTTTTTACAGCAGGTGTCTCTTGTTTGATTTTAGTTTCATTTTGGTTAGGAAGTGTGGATGGTAATGGTGGAGGAGTTTTAGGTGTGATTTTAATAGGATCTACTTTTATTTCTTGCAGTTCCAAGTGTTCTGCCATCTCTTTAGTTCTTGTTTGTTCCTTGCCCAGGATTATAAAGAAATGCGTTACTGAACTTGACACTGCAGCTAGAAGTTTTAAACCACCCGTATAATTGTTGTAATAGATAGGCGTTTATTATAGTATCTATAGTTATTTTTATTAGATGTAGCAAGAAAATTATCATAATTATTGCAGATGAAATTGATCCACCTTTAATTAAATTGTCGATAATACTTGACCACATATCTGCCAAGATTCCTTTTATAGTCGTACTCGTAAACAATTTACTTATGGATTCTTCGTTATAATTGTGTTCTCCAGCCATTTGCCTTGTTAAAATATTGAGTAAGGCTGGTTGTTCCAGAGGAAATGTAATCTGTTGTTGAGCTCGTTGAAGCTGAGATGAAGAGTATTCCCCGGACGTGGCCAGAGCTTCTATCAATTTATAATTCCAATGAATTTTTGTTGATGGTTGAAATATGTGTGGAGATTGTACGTCATAAGTTGGATATGGATCTAGTTTGATCCATTTGTCTCCTATTTTATAGTATCTTGGTAAGATTTTATTACAGGTGACTTGTTTGCCTGTCTTAATAAGAATGTGTGTTTTTAGTGTTAAAAACCACGTCTCGTTTTGTAATGTCACTGGAAGTTGTTCATAACATTCTTCCATGTGCTTTATTTTTACAGGTCTTGGCGTACATTTTATAAAATGCACAGCTTCACCCGCTATCAAGGAAGTGTATCCTGGTTGTTTCATTACTGTGTATGCAAATTCATCTGGCGATAAAGTAGCAAGGGCTAGGGAGTTTTGGATTGTTTCTCTCTCAAGATTACACTTTTCCGTAATTAAATTTATATATAAGTCATTTAATTCTATCCTTAGATGTTTTCTACATAAATGAACTTAGAATTAATATATGTAAAAATATCTAGATTTATAGTATTCTCTTTGACAGTATCGTTATCATAATACAAATTATTAAGTCCTAGTTGTGATTCGAAAATTAGTAGTTTAGGATGTTCAGTTGTAATAAATTGTCTATTGCATTGAGTTATCGCGCCTTTTGAGGATAAGGCAAAAGTTATATCATTAGAATTTACCGCATAAGTAATCTGATGATCAGTGTCGTTTGTAAATTTAGTA
Organism: Encarsia formosa; assembly: GCA_038277355.1. NCBI lineage: Eukaryota > Metazoa > Arthropoda > Insecta > Hymenoptera > Aphelinidae > Encarsia > Encarsia formosa. Next base: position 34,022,685 of record CM076187.1, read on the forward strand.
GCTATTCTCTTATATAATATATCAAAAGAATCTTTAAAACATTCGTTTACAGGTAGAATATCCCAAAAAGTATGCCCGTATTCTAAATCTATACAGTGTTTATTTGAAAATGTACATATTGTACCCGTACTTAATCTAATTTTATCTGTATCAAGACTTACTTTAGCTATAGTTTGTATGAGTAAGATTTGTATGGTGCCATGTACAAAAACCTTTGTATATGTGTTGAATTTGTCTGCATATGATGCTCCGAAACAGGATTTGTCTGCTGCACTACCCGCGAAGTCCACTCCTACTGTCATTGGTGTTGCGTTGACTTTGATATCGGCTATGATATGCGTATCGTCGTATTTAGAAATGCCTGTGTCATGTAGTAGTTTGCATTTTTCCTGAGATAATTCGTAAAGGTACTCTTGTTCACCGTTCTCCACAGGTAATAGATGTCCAAAATTAAATTCCAAAGAGAGTGGTAAATAAATTATTTTGCATAAACAATTAAATAAACTGATAAGCTCTAGGCCCCCATAACGCTGGGGAGAGCGGTAAATAAATTATTTTGCATAAACAATTAAATAAAGCGACAAGCTCTAGGCCCCCATAACGCTGGGGAGAGCGGTAAATAAATTATTTTGCATAAACAATTAAATTGGACATTAAATTATTGGATCTTGAGAATTCACAAACGATGAATCCCCTGACACTAGATCTGTCGATGTACTCGACGCATTTTCATCGGTACACTTGTTTAAATTTAACTGTTTGGATGGGTTTCGTTTTTTACTTACGTTGTCTAATCCCGGTAAGATCTTCTCACGTAATTCCGGGTTATTTTTTACCGTGCTTCTCGTTATTGGTTTATCCTCGTTTGTATTATTCACGGCTTTTTTTTCCGGCGTACGGTGTACGGAACACATTTATTTTCATATTAAGTTACAGTTTTTAAAATATAGATTTATCCTTTCTTCGTCTTTCGCACGATGACTAATTATTATTATTTTACTTTATTTTATTATTGTTAAAATTTTTCATCGATGACCCGTTTTACACTATTAACTATCACTTAGATTTAACCGTCTCTAACACGATTAATTATCACTTTAGATTCTTAACAGATTTAACCGTTTCTCACACGATTAATTATTACTTCCGATTTTTCACTGATTTAACCGTCTCTCGCACGATTTATTATTATTTAGATTTTTCACAGATTTAAACGTCTCTCACACGATTAATTATTATTTAGATTTTTCACAATTTTACCGTCTCTCACACGATTTATTATTATTCAGATTTTTCACAGATTTAACCGTCTCTCACACGATTAATTATTATTTTTGCACTCGAAATTCAATTGTATCGGAACCATTTTGTTATGTATTAGTTTATTAATAAGATATAATCTAGTTTTTATATTTATTTATTTTAATTTTAATAATATAATATTACATAATATAAATATATGCATAGCTTAAGATATAGAGTTATTTATAATTTGAGACATCTTTATGATTATAATTTATTTTATGTATAAGGAGATATGACTCCAGACCCGATTTACGGTAAAAATTAAGAGGTATGATTTTACTTACGAAGTGGCCAGCTTCGGAGTCCCGCAGCTTTACTGACCAAAAGACTGAAGCTGGCCTCATTTCTTGTTTAGTTATAGCATAAAAATGCTTAGTTAACGAAATGTGTATTTCATGACACAATATCTTATAATTACAAAATGTGTCTTCGTGACACAACACAAAGAATATTAAATTTTTACAAATCAAGTATAGCCATACATTGTGATTTAGTTGATTTCTAACTCAATTACAACATATTTTAATTTTAAAAAGTGTTTGAGTTGTGTGCAATTTGCATGTGTTTTCCCATGTATGTGCTATAATTGAAAAATTGTTAACTTTACGTATATTGAAGGTGATTCAACATAATATGATCATCGTTTAGAAGAGAAAATTATTTTTAAATCATAAGTTATTCGGCCTTAAGTAGTCCGTAGTAAATTTTTTGGTTTCACTTCTTTCATTAATTCATTTTCAAAAAAAGATTATTATATTTAGCGTATAACTTCTTATTTAGACTCCTTTTAAAAAAACCAATCGCCGTAAATCTTACTTTTTTAAAAGTATTTTTGAAAGATCATACTAAGCGTATAATTTTTTATTAAGATTCCTTTTTAAAAAACCAATCACCGTAAATATTACTTTTTTTAAAGTATTTTTTAAAGATTTTATTGCGTAAATTCGGTAAATAATAAAATGTATTTCCTTTTTGTCCACAGGTTCAAAAAAACCAAACTCCATAAATACATCATTAATATAATGTACAGTAATTCCATCTGAATCTGTCGGGAAATTACACCATTTATTATTGCAAAGGTTTTAAGGACTTCTAGAATATTTCAAGGCTATTTTCATTGGTCCGAAAAAGACCCTCTAAAACGCAATTGTTTGCGAGTTATCGTCAAAACAAGTTCGAACCAACACTACCAGGCCCAGATTGAAATATTTTTCTCTGAACTAATTATACATCTATGAAAGCACTCTTCTAGATTCTCCATGAAGCTACAGGTATAATGTACAGTAATTCTATTTGAATCTGTCGGGAAATTACGGCATTTCCTGATATAAGGGTTTTAAGGACTTCTAGAACAATTTAAGGCTATTTTCATTGGTCCGAAAAAGACACTCTAATACGCAGTAGTTGGCGAGTTATCGTCAAAACAAGTTTGAACCAACTCTACTTGGCCCAGATTCAAATATTTTTTTCTGAACGAATTATACATCTATGAAAGCACTCTCCTAGATTCTCCATGAAGTTGCAGGTATAATGTATGGTAATTCCACCTGAGTCTGTCGGGAAATTACACCATTTATTATTGTAAGGGTTTAAAGGATTTCTAGAATAATTTAAGGCTATTTTCATTGGTCCGAAAAAGACCCTTTAAAACGCAATTGTTGGCTAGTTATCGTCAAAATAAGTTCGAACCAACTCTACCAGCTCCAGATTGAAATATTTTTTTCGAAACTAAGCATACATCTTTGAAATCTCTCTCCTCAATTCTCCATGAAGTTTCAGGTATAATGTACAGTAATTCTATCTGAATCTGTCGGGAAATAACGGCATTTCTTATTGTAAGGGTTTAAAGGACTTCTAGAACAATTTAAGGCTTTTTTCATTGGTCCGAAAAAGACCCTTTAAAACGCAATTGTTGGCTAGTTATCGTCAAAATAAGTTCGAACCAACTCTACCAGGCCTCTATTGAAATATTGTTCTCCGAATTAAGAATACATCTTTGAAAGCTCTCTCCTCGATTCTCCTCGAAGTTACAGGTATAATGTACAGTAATTCCATCTGAATCTGTCGGAAAATTACACCATTTATTATTTTAAGAGTTTTAAGGACTTCGAGAATATTTCAAAACTATTTTCATTGGTCCGAAAAAGTCCCCCTAAAACGCATTTGATGGCGAGTTATCGTCAAAACAAGTTCGAACCAACTCTACCAGGCCTGGATTGAAATATTTTTCTCCGAACTAAGCATACATCTTTGAAAGCTCTCTCCTCGGTTCTCCATGAAGTTACAGGTATAATTGTTAAAATTAGTGGCTTAAAGAACATTTATTAATTTTTATTTGTTACAGAATAATACAATTATAGAAACCGACATTCTGACGTCTCGATCGCGGTCTACCGAGTGGCGTACACGTTACAACTTAACGCCTTTATAAATACTCTTTTTTAAAGTACGACTAAGCATTTACACTCATATACATAGTTCAATGCTCGGAGGAATTTCTCCTGTCAGCATTTCATCATTCAATTGCTCAAGCATAAATTTGCTCTTATTTCAACACAACTCCTCAAATTTATGATTTACAAATTTTTCTTTCCAATTATTCGTTATTCGTTCCGGAATTTTTCAAACTTATTGCGTCCGAGCGCTTTAGTTAATACGTCAGCGATATTATTTTCTGACTCTACTTTTACAATTTTAATCGCACCTTTCTCATAACATTCATCTACAAAGTGATAATGTATTTCCATGTATTTTGAATTTTTAGTTAAATTACCAAATTTTGCAATAGCTGTCGCTCCAGAATTATCTTCAAAATTTCTTTCATACGTTAATTTAAGATTTCTTGTCAAATATAAGTACTTCAAAATTCTCAACGCGTATTTATAATGAGTTTTATCATAGCTATTTTGAAATCTACTCAAATAATTCACGGCATAACTTAAATCAATTCTCGTACTCGTGCTAATAAATAATAATGCACCGATCAAGTTTCTATATTTTACGTTTTTTGATGCTGGCTGTTTAGGTTCTACACTTAAATTTTGTTCCATAGGTGTATTACACAATTTCGCGTTTACAATTTTATATTTTCTGGCCAATGACTCTATATAGTTGTGGGGATCGCTCCCCAGAACGTTCCGCGCGGACACAGGCGCAAGCGGCAACTTCAGCCACGACTGAGGACCGACGTCGTAAACAATCGAGCCACGCATAGCCAGGCAACGCCTTCAGTCTCTTATCAACCTCGACACGAGCGACAGCTAACCTTTAACACACACAAGCTTAATCTCGGCCCTAGAGCCATTGTAACTTTGAAAATTTAATTAAAAATATTATTAATAATTGGACTGTCTTTCATTATTTATACCCGCACCCTACTCAGTCCATAGTGGTGACCCCGACTAAGTAACCCTTCGTGTCGCGCTGCCGCGTCGCGTTTAGAAAAACGGAGGAAACACCCATATTGACAAGGCAGGTTGAGTTCGCCCGCTCCCTTGCCGCAAATTTTGCAAGAAACATTCTGCAAGGAAATTCCGCGATGGTGAATGGAAATGACGACGGAGGGGCCGATGGTCAACAACTGCCAGTTCAACAAAATGGCGCCCCAGTGGAGGTTGTAACGCAGTGTAAGCTTCCGAATTTCTGGAAACATTCCCCGGAAGCATGGTTCATGCAGATCGAGGCCTTATTCGGCGCGAGTAACGTCCGCTCGGATTTGACGAAATATAACCTCGTCGTCGCCTCCCTCGACCAGGACTCCATCCAGGACCTTCTGGATGTCCTGCGCACTGCTCCAGCAAACGGGAAGTACGAGCATCTGAAGACGCAAGTGCTGTCTCGGTTCTCGGACTCAGCAGACCAGCGGCTCACCAAACTCCTCACCAAGGTGGAGCTGGATGGGCGCACGCCCTCGCAGCTGCTTCGTCACATGCGCAACCTGGCCGCTGGCACGCAGGTCGCCGATGACGCGCTCAAGGTTAAATGGCTCAACCTCCTGCCCGCGCACGTCACACGCACTCTCCGAGTCCTGCGGAACAACACCTTGGACGAGTTGGCCGAGGCAGCCGACGAGATGCACGACGTGCCTCCAGGACTCCAGGCGGTGAGTAGTAGCAGTCAACGCAGCCCGTCCCCTCATCATCGTGGTGGTGCCCAAAGCACCAGCTCTCACAGGTCCAGCCTGACAGATGAGCTCGCTGGCATACGAGCAGCGCTAGCGAAGCTCAACGCATCCAACGACCTGATTCTAAGGGCCGTCCGTGGGTTTCAACCGAGGCCAACTGAAGGTGCCCATCAACCGCGTCGCCGAAGCAGGAGTAGGCCACGCTTATCTACTCCAGGTGGGTTCTGTTATTTTCACCACCAGTTTGGAGCCGACGCACGAAAATGCGAGCAACCCTGCAGCTTCAGATCATCAGCCAACCAGGGAAACTAACTTCGCTGCCATCAGTTGAGGCGACTGCTGGCAGCAAAGATCAGCTCCATGAAAATCGCCTCCTCATCATGGACCGGAACACTGGCCTACGTTTCCTGGTCGACTCTGGGTCGGTCGTGTCCTTATTGCCACTCTCGGCTGTGAAAGGAAAACCTCCTGTCCAGGACCTGCAGCTGGCAGCAGCCAACAAAAGCGTCATTAAGACGTACGGCCGACGAATGGTGACCCTCAACCTGGGGCTTCGTCGAGACTTCACTTGGCCCTTCATCATCGCCGACGTCCACAACCCGATTCTCGGCGCAGACTTCCTGGCCAGCACTGGTCTCCTGGTGGACCTCCAGCATCGTCGCCTGGCCGATCCCACCACCAGCCTCAGTGTCGAAGCTACGCTCCACACCGCAGAAGTCTTTGGCATTGGCATCCAGAGTTGCTCCACTGAGGACAAACATCGCATGGCCTACGATCAGCTCTTGGTGGAGTTCGCTGACATCACCAAGCCCCGACAGGGAAAGGCAAACCTCAGCGGTACTCCAGTTTTCCACCACATCTTCACAAAGGGCCCTCCGGTCTTCGAGCGCCCACGGCGGCTCCATGGCGAGCGTCTTCAGGCGGCCAAGCAAGAGATCGACGAGCTCCTAAAGAGGGGCATTATCAGGCCCTCGTCCAGCCAGTGGGCGAGCCCAATACACTTGGTGCCTAAGAAGTCTGGTGGATACAGGATGACAGGCGACTACCGCCGGGTGAACGCCTGCACACGTCCGGACCGCTACCCGATTCCTGTCATTGAGGATATTCTGCATGACTGTTATGGCTGCAACGTCTTCACCACCCTGGATCTGGAAAAGGGATTCTACCAAATCCCCATGGCAGAGGAACACATCAACAAGACGGCCGTCACAACACCCTATGGGCTCTACGAGTTCCTGTACCTCTCCATGGGTTTGCGCAACGCCACGCAAACGCTTCAGCGCTTCATGGACACGCTGTTCCGAGACATGCCCTTCGTTAGGTGCTATATTGACGATGTGCGCATCAAGTCCCGAAACCACAAGGAGCACCTGGAACATCTTCGTCTCGTCTTCCAGCGACTGCGAGAGGCAGGACTTACCATCAATCTTCAGAAGTGCCAGGTGGGTCAGTCCGAGGTCCAATTCCTAGGCTACACCATCTCACCCGAGGGTTTCCGGCCACCAGCACGCAAGGTGGACGCCATCATGGATATCCCCAAGCCTGAGACAGCCACGCAGCTCCGCGGCTTCCTCGGGGTACTAAACCATTACCGACGCTGTATTCCTGGAGCGGCCAAACGACAAGCGTCGCTGAACGACATGCTGTGCGGCCTTCCCAGAGGACGCAAAGTCAAAGTCATTTGGACCCCTGAAGCGGAGGCAGATTTCCAGAGATGCAAGGAGGACTTGAAAAAGGCCACAACCAACACATTCCTGTCGCCATCGACGCCACTGCGCCTGACGACAGACGCCTCCGACAAGGGCATTGGTGCAGCCCTAGAGCAGGAAATTGACAACGTCTGGCATCCGGTCGGTTTTTTCTCCAGCAAGCTGTCACCCACGCAACAGAAGTACAGCACCTACGACCGAGAGCTACTGGCTATTTTCGAGGCCATCAAGTTTTTCCAGAGGTACTTGGAGGGTCGGAGCTTCAAAGTGCTCACCGACCATAAGCCTTTAACCTTTGCGGCCCAGCAGCGGTCGGACAAGGCCTCCCCAAGGCAGCAGCGCCAGCTAGACTACATCCTCCAATTCAATGTCACCCTGGAGCACGTGAAAGGTGAGGACAATGTAGTGGCTGATACTCTGTCCAGAGTCAACGCAATCGCCATGCCATCCGCTCTGCTTGCTCGGGACATTGAGGCAGCACAGCTCGAAGACGACGAGCTGGAACATCTGCTGGACAAAGGCATTTTGGACCTGCAGGTACTCCATGTCGATGGCTCTTCAATCGCTTGCAACATCGAGGATGGCATCATCAGACCGTACCTTCCAGCCAACCTGCGCCGTCGTGCCTTCGACGTCCTGCATTCGCTGGCGCACCCCAGTCCACGCACGACTACAAGAATCGTCACCTCCAAGCTTGTCTGGCCTGGCATCAAGAAAGACGTCGACCATTGGGCTCGATCTTGTGAACCATGCCAACGATCCAAGGTCAGTCGCCATAACCGAGCCGCACTTGACACCTTCCACGTGCCCAGCAGCCGCTTCGAGCACGTCCATCTGGACATTATCATCATGCCGCAGGTAGGCAACCTGCGTTACTGCCTCACAATGATTGACAGGTTCTCAAGGTGGCCTACTGCAGTTCCACTGTCGGACATCACAGCGGAGACCGTTGTGGCGAGTTTCTACCAGCACTGGGTCTCGAACTTTGGTTGCCCAATCGAGATCACCACTGATCAGGGCAAACAATTCGAGTCGTCACTCCAGGCGGCTCTTGCACGCATGATTGGGGCTAAGCCCATCCACACCACACCCTGGCATCCGAAGTCCAACGGAATGGTGGAGCGTGTCCACCGCACATTGAAGGCAGCTCTCATGTGCGAGGGTCAGATTCCTTGGCCACAACGCATACCCCTTGTCCTGCTTGGCCTGCGCAACTGCTTCAAGGAAGATCTACAAGCATCACCAGCTGAAATGATCTTCGGTACAACCCTACGCATTCCAGGAGAATTTTTCACCCATACTACGAAAGAAGTTAACCCCAGAAGCTTCTTGGAGAAGCTGCGGACCCTCATGCGGGAAATCAAGCCTGTGCCAGCCTCAGACCATGCCAAACATCGACCGTTCACCTTCAAAGACCTCAAAACCTGCTCGCACGTCTTCCTGAAGGTGAACACCGTCAGGAAGCCTCTGGAACCTCCGTATACTGGCCCTCACGAGGTAACGAAACGTGTCAACGAGAAGGTTTTTGTTATCAAGGTCAACGGCAAAGAGAGGGTTGTGTCCACCGACCACCTAAAGCCAGCGTACCTGGCCACCGCCGATTTGGAAAATCCTTATCTACCGGAACAAGCTGCAGAGCCGACGACTCCAACAACTCCGGCCCCAGCTGCATCGACGCCATCCTCTCCTCGGAGAACGAAGCGGGTATCGTTCCCTTCGCTGCTTCAACCTGCGAAGGTCTCTGGAGGGGGAGTGGCTGTGGGGATCGCTCCCCAGAACGTTCCGCGCGGACACAGGCGCAAGCGGCAACTTCAGCCACGACTGTGGACCGACGTCGTAAACAATCGAGCCACGCATAGCCAGGCAACGCCTTCAGTCTCTTATCAACCTCGACACGAGCGACAGCTAACCTTTAACACACACAAGCTTAATCTCGGCCCTAGAGCCATTGTAACTTTGAAAATTTAATTAAAAATATTATTAATAATTGGACTGTCTTTCATTATTTATACCCGCACCCTACTCAGTCCATATAGTCACTTTGGTCCACTGTCATATTACATTTTTCATAATCATTATTAATGTTTATTCCCAAATAAGTGCTCACTTCACCCAAATCTTTCATAAAAAATTTATTTGACAATTTATTTTTAATTTGTTCAATCCTTCCCTTATTTTTTCCACAAATTAATAAGTCATCAACAAATAATATTAAATAAATTTTTTCATTCTTTTCACATTTACATATAAACAATAGTCACTCTCGCTTCGTTGAAATCCTAGTTCCTTCATAAAATCATCAAAACATTCATACCAAGTTCTCGGGCTCTCTCTCAACCCGTATAATGCTTTAATTAATTTGTAAACTCTATTTGAACCATCTTGATAACCCATTGGTTGTTTTACAAATACTTCTGACTTTACGAAACCATTTAAAAAAGCTGTTTCTTCATCCATCTGGATAATCAATAAATTATTTTGGCAACAAAAGGATAATAATAATTTCAAAGTTTGAATTCTAGCTACTGTCGAATACAAATCTTCCCATACTTCAGTTTGTTGGAAGCCTCTAACTACAAGTCTAGCTTTTTTTCGGTTATCAGATTTTTTTGTGAATACCCATTTTAAATCTAGAATCTTCTTATCTCTAGGTCCATCTACTAATTTCCACGTTTTATTTTTCACCAAACTATTCATTTCCCTATCCATAGCTTCATTCCATAAATAATTTTCCTCGCACTTAACTGCCTCCTCGTAGGTAGAAGGGCTATCTGCGCTAACTACATTTACATGACAGTAATTTGAATCTCTATTCATCCCATACCGATCTGGTTTTTTTCTTGCTCTTTGCGGCCTATCTAAACGATTTTCATTTGACTCAACATTATCATGGTTACTCTCTTCTTCAGCAGAATCTACCTTTTCCCTACCCTCGTTGGATTCAGAGTTTTGAATTTCATGACTTAAAGTTTCATCATCCTCGTAATCACCTTTATCATTGCCTCTAAAACCAATCAAATTTTCATCATTTTCAACTATATCAACATGTATGGCTCTAACTATTTTACTGTTTAACAAAACTCTGTATCCAACGTGGTCGTAACCAAGTAAGATCCCTAAATCGGCCTTTCTATCCCATTTGGTATTTCTTTTATTTTCGGGAACTCTCACAAAAACTTTACTCCCATATAAACGTAAATTTTTCAAATTAGGTTTCTTCCCGAGGAAAATTTCATAAGATGTCTTATTTTCAATCGTATTTGCAATAGTTCTATTTTTTAAATAAGCTGCGGTTTTAACTACCTCCGGCCAGTATCTACGATTCACGTTTGCTTCAAAAAATAAACATCTCGCGGAATCCATAATCGTCCTATTATATCTTTCCGTCGTCCCGTTTAATTCATGCACGTTAGGAAGACACGGTTCAAGTAAAATCCCTTTTTCTTTTATTAAATTGTAAATATCGCGATTTAAATATTCGCTACCATTATCACATCTTAACTTTTTAATTCTTTTCCCGGTAAGATTTTCAACTTTATTAATATAATCCACGAAACAATTAAAAACATCAAACTTTAATTTTATTGTGTAAATCAATGCACATTAACTATAATCATCAATGAAAGTTAAAAAATATTTTGTATCATCATAACCCGTTGTATTATGTGGCCCATTTAGATCTGTATGTACCAACTCTAAAATCTCGGTGGCTCTACTTCTATTATTTTCGAAAGATAAATTATGCATTTTATTCTGTATGCACGTCCCACACTTCACCCATTTTCTTTGCAAGCTACTGCAATTAAAGTATTATTACTATTATATATTTTCGACGTATTTCTGACAGACATTATTTTATTTTCATTCGTAATTTTCGCAAAACTCAACAAATTTTTATCCATCTCAGCTACATAAAATACATTGGATATTTTTGTTTTATGCTTAATCCCGTTCACTTCAAAATAAGTGAAAATTTTACCAACTTTCGTGCCTTTCAAAATTCTACCGTCACCAACCTTGACATTAATTGGCTTTTTCAAAACTATAGATTCACAAAAATAAGATTCATCATTAATAATGTGGTCTGAGCAACCACTGTCTAATATCCAATCTATTTTATTTGTATCACAATTATATATATCAACAACATGATAATCGAATTTATCACCGTCTGTAAAATGCGCAAAAAAAGAGTTTTTCACCTGATCATCCGTACTGTCGTTTTCGGAGTTACTATACCTCCTGTTGTGTTGCATTGCTCCATCGTTGCGGGGCTGCCAGTTCCTGCCTCCGCGATTTGAGTGTTGTCGACTACCTCTGCTGCTGCGACCTTGAAACTGCTGAGACTGCGGCCGTTGTTGCTGTTTCTGCTGTGGTGCTTCTTGTGCACCTCCTTGCCAAAATGTATTGTTGTTTTTGGTCCACTTGTTTCTACAATTTCTCTTCAAGTGTCCAGGCTTACCACACCCATAGCATGTGAATTTATTTGAACTTTCTGCTTGAAATGCACTACACATTTTCTTGTTTGATTCACTCAAGTTTCGGGTTTCCCACATGCTTATTTTATTTTTTATGAACTCACTATTTCTATCCTCTGTTGATAGAGCATCTACCAGATCTCCAATGTAGCTTAAGGATTCTGGCAAAGTTCTCAGCATGTAATTTAATTTTTCTGCCTCGGTGACTTTTCCTCCAGCATTTTTTAAGTCATTTATAGTCTTCTCAAAATCACAGAAAAATGTACTTGAATTATCATAATTTTTTAATTTCATCTGATTGAGTTTGCTTCTTACACAGATTTGCATTGCTGTAGATTCTTTTAGATACATTTTGTCAAACTTCTGCATTATTTTCCGAGCAGATTTTCTCTCTTCTTCGCTCAAAAATTCTAATTGATCGTTACTTATACTGCAATAAATGTAGTTTATTGCTTTCTCGTTCATGTCGGACCAATTTTCTTGTGAATCTGATGTCAAAGCCTCTCGAACTGCTGGTTCTGCACACTTTTTTGTCTTCAAGTATTGGAGTATCCTTATTTTCCAAATGCTATAATTCCTTCCATCAAAGATATGGAGTCTTGCGTCTTCGTTTTGCGACATAGTTAGCTCTTTAATTAGTTTATCTTTATGTTCCAAATTAGCACTGAGACGGTTTTGAATTTCTTCAATTTGAATTTTTCCTACTTTTCTTAAATCACTTTCATATACGTCAGCATACACTGCTTCTATTTGATATTTTTGCAGAACATCTATTATTTCACCCCTTGACTTTGTCGCTACAGTATTTTCTTCCTTTGTGCCTTTACAAAGTCTTTTTAGTTCACCTGTATTGAAATATTGCAAGATTTTTCTAGGTGACAATTTACTGAAAGTTTTTATTAAATCTGCCTTTGGCACTAAATTTATACCTGCCAAGCTTAATTCATTCAAGCACTGATTTTCTTTTTCTGATAGGCTCATTTAAAATTCTTTCCAAACCTCTTCACGTTCGAAGTAACGTGGTATCTCAGTTTCACTAGAGAACTCTTTAAAAAAGTCACTTTTCCGTTTTCAAAAACTACGCGCTCTTGCTGCCATGTTAAAATTAGTGGCTTAAAGAACATTCATTAATTTATATTTGTTACAGAATAATATAATTATAGAAACCAACATTCTGACGTCTCGATCGCGGTCTACCGAGTGGCGTACACGTTACAAATTAACATCTGTAAAAAAACTCTTTCTTAAAGTACGACTAAGCATTTACACTCGTATACATAGTTTAATGCGCGGAGGAATTTCTCCTGTCAGCATTTCATCATTCAATCGTACATGCATAAATTTTCTCTTATTTCAACAATAATGTACAGTAATTCGATCTGAATCTGTCAGGAAATTACATCATTTATTATTGAAAGGGTTTTAAGGACTTCTAGAATATTTTGTGGCTATTTTCATTGGTCCGAAAAAGACCTTCTAAAACTTATTTGTTGGTGAGTTATCGTCTAAACAAGTTTGAACCAACTCTACTAGGCCCAGATTCAAATATTTTTCTCTGAACTAATTATTCATCTATGCAAGCACAATTACACCATTTTTATTGTAAGGGTTTTAAGGACTTCTAGAATATTTCATAGCTATTTTCATTGGTCCGAAAAAAGACCCTCTAAAACGCATTTGTTTGCTAGTAATCGTCAAAACAAGTTCGAACCAACTCTACCAGGCCTATATTTAAATATTTTTCTCCGAACTATGCATTCATCTTTGAAAGCTCTCCTCGATTCTCCATGAAGTTACAGATATAATGTACAGTAATTCCATCTGAATCTGTCGGGAAATTACACCATTTATTACTGTAATGGTTTTAAGGACTTCTGGAATATTTTAAGGCTATTTTAATTGAACCGAAAATGACCCTCTAAAACGCATTTGTTGGCGTGTGATCATCAAAACAATATCGAACCAACTCTACCAGGCCTGGATTGAAAAATTATTCTCTGAAACTAAGCATACAACTTTGAAAGCTCTCTTCTCAATTTTCCATGAAGTTCACAAACTAAACTCTGAGAAAGCACTCTCCTAGATTCTCCATGAAGTTACAGGTATAATGTAAAGTAATTCCATCTGAATCTGTCAGGAAATAACACCATTTATTATTGTAAGGGTTTTAAGGACTTCTAGAATATTTCAAGGCTATTTTCTTTAGTCCGAAAAAGACCCTCTAAAACGCATTTGTCGGCGAGTTATCATCAAAACAAGTTTGAACCAACTCTACAAGGCCTAGATTGAAATATTATTCTCTGAAACTAAGCATACAACTTTGAAAGCTCTCTCCTCGATTCTCCATGAAGTTACAGGTATAATTTACAGTAACTCCATAGGAATCTGTCAGAAAATTTCACGACTTATCATTGTAAGAGTTTCAAGGACTTCTAGAATATTTCAAGGCTATTTTCATTGGCCCGAAAAAGACTCTCTCAAACGCATTTGTCGGCGAGTTATCATCAAAACAAGTTTGAACCAACTCTACCAGGCCTAGATTGAAATATTATTCTCTGAAACTTAGCATACAACTTTGAAAGCTCTCTCCTCGATTCTCCATGAAGTTACAGGTATAATGAACAGTAATTCCATCTGGATCGGTCGGAAAATTAGACCATTTATAATTATCCGGGTTTAAAGGGCTTCTAGAATATTTCAAGCCTATTTTTATTGGTCCGAAGAAGACCCTCTAAGACCCGTTTATTGGCGAGTTATCGTCGAAACAAGTTCGAACCAACTCTACCAGGCCTGGATTGAAATATTTTTCTCCGATATAAGCATACATCTTGGAAAGCTCTCTCCTCGGTTCTCCATGAAGTTACAGGTATAATGTACAGTAATTCCATCCAAATCTGTCGGGAAATTACGGCATTTATTATTGTAAGGGTTTTCAGGACTTCTAGAATATTTCTAGGCTATTATTTTTTATTCTGAAAAAGACCCTCTAAAACGCATTTGTTGGCGAGTTATCATTAAAACAAGTTCGAACCAACTCTACCAGGCCTATATTGAAATATTTTTCTCCGAACTAAGCATACAGCTTTGAAAGCTCTCCCTTCGGTTCTCTATGAAGTTACAGGTATAATGAACAGTAATTCCATCTGAATCTGTCGAGAAATTACGACACTCATTATAATAAGGGTTTTGAGGACTTCTAGAATATTTCAAGGCTGTTTTCATTCGTCCGAAAAAGCCCATCTAAAACGCATTTGTTGGCGAGAATCATCAAAACAAGTTCGAACCAACTCTTCCAGGCCTAGATTGAAATATTATTCTCTGAGACTTGGCATACAACTTTGAAAGCACTCTCCTAGATTCTCCATGAAGATACAGGTATAATGTAAAGTAATTCCATCTGAATCCGTCAGGAAATAACACCATTTATTATTGTAAGGGTTTTCAGGATTTCAAGAATATTTCATATCTGTTTACATTGAACCGAAATAGGCCCTCTAAAACGAATTTGTCGGCGAGTTATCATCAAAACAAGTTCGAACCAACTCTACCAGGCCTAGTTTGAAATAATTTTCTCTGAAACTAGGCATACAATTGTAAAAGCGCTCGCCTAGATTCTCCATGAAGTTACAGGTATAATGCACAGTTATTCCATCTGGATCGGTCGGAAAATTAGACCATTTATAATTGTCCGGGTTTAAAGGACTTCTAGAATATTTCAAGCCTATTGTCATTGGTTCGAAGAAGACCCTCTAAGACCCGTTTATTGGCGAGTTATCGTCGAAACAAGTTCGAACCAACTCTACCAGGCCTGGATTGAAATATTTTTCTCCGAATTAAGCATACATCTTTGAAAGCTTTCTCCTTCACTCTCCATGAAGATACAGGTATAATTAACAGTGATTCTGTTTGAATCTGTCGGAAAATTACAGAATTTATTATTGTAAGGGTTTGAAGGACTTCTAGAAACTTTCATGGCTATTTTCATTGAACCGAAAAAGACTCTCTAAAACGCATTTGTCGGCGAGTTATCATAAAAACAAGTTTGAACCAACTCTACCAGGCCTAGATTGAAATATTATTCTCTGAAACTAAGCATACAACTTTGAAAGCTCTCTCCTCGATTCTCCATGAAGTTACAGGTATAATTTACAGTATCTCCATTGGAATCTGTCAGAAAATTTCACGACTTATCATTGTAAGAGTTTCAAGGACTTCTAGAATATTTCAAGGCTATTTTCATTGGTCCGAAAAAGACCCTCTATTACTCATCTGTTGGCGAGAATCATCAAAACAAGTTCGAACCAACTCTACCAGGCCTATATTGAAATATTTTTCTCCGAACTAAGCATACATCTTTCAAAGTTCTCCCTTCGGTTCTCCATGAAGTTACAGGTATAATGAACAGTAATTCCATCTGAATCTGTCGGGAAATTACGACATTCATTATTATAAGGGTTTTAAGGACTTCTAGAATATTTCAAGGCTATTTTCTTTATTCCGAAAAAGACCCTCTAAAACGCATTTGTTGGCGAGTTCTTATTAAAACAAGTTCGAACCAACTCTACCAGGCCTATATTGATATATTTTTCTCCGAACTATGCATTCATCTCTGAAAGCTCTCTCCTCGATTCTTCATGAAGTTACAGGTACAATGTACAGTAGTAAAGTTAAAAAACCAATCGCCGTAAATATTACTTTTTTTAAAGTATTTTTTAAAGATTTTATTGCGTAAATTCGGTAAATAATAAAATGTATTTCCTTTTTGTCCACAGGTTCAAAAAAACCAAACTCCATAAATACATCATTAATATAATGTACAGTAATTCCATCTGAATCTGTCGGGAAATTACACCATTATTATTGCAAAGGTTTTAAGGACTTCTAGAATATTTCAAGGCTATTTTCTTTGCACCGAAAAAGACCCTTTAAATTGCATTTATAGGCGAGTTATCGTCGAAACAAGTTCGAACCAACACTACCGTGTACAGTAATCCCATCTGAATCTTTCCGGAAATTACACCATTTATTATTGTAATCGTTTTAAGGACTTCAAGAATACTTCAAGGCTTTTTTCATTTGTCCGAAAAAGACTCTCTAAAACGCAATTGTTGGCGAGTTATCGTCAAAACAAGTTCAAACCAACTCTACCTGGCCTATATTGAAATATGTTACTCCGAACTATGCATACATCTTTGAAAGCTCTCTCCTCGATTCTCCAGGAAGTTACAGGTATAATGTACAGTAATTCCATCTGAATCTGTCGGAAAATTACACCATTTATTATTGTAAGGGTTTTTAGGGTTTGTAGAATAATTTAAGGCTATATTCATTTGTCCATCCACGGCGTGTGTATACTGCAAGTCGCAGAATCATAGATCTTTTGATAGTAATAGAGCAACTAAAAAAATTAAACTACTGTGTAATTTATGCAGTAATTACGGTCATTCAATTAGCGCATGTGAATTTAATAAAATTTAAAGTAAAAATTGTCAATTCTGTCAAATAGCAGGTCACCAAGTAGATCAATGCGAGAACATAAAAGAATTTGAACTTTGTTGGAAATGTTTTCAACACACACACACTTCGTATTTGTGCCCAAATAAGGAAGAAAATCGCGAAAATTGCGAAAATTGCAAAAAAACGGGTCATACGGTTAATGTTATTTGTCAAAAATGTAACATGAAAGGTCAAACTATAAAAAATTGTAATATTCAAGAAAATAAAAACAGATATCGTTTCTGTACTTATTGTGAAAATATTTACCATGAACTAAATGACTGCATTCAAGTGAAAACTTTAATAACGCAGCAAAAAAATAAAAACTCAGTAATTTGTCAAATTTGCGATAAATCGGGTTACAACGCTAAAGATTGCTTTAAATTTTTAATATTACTAAAAATAAACAACAAAACACTCAAACTAATACCTATTATAATAAATGGGATCAAAATAGAAATAACGTATCACAAAAAATATGCGAATATTGCAATTATAAAGGTCATGATCTCGATATGTGCACTAAATATAAAGCCTTAAAAATTTACACTAGTAACAATCCTGAAAATGGCCGACACTGTAACTCTCCGGGACATTCGTTGCGAAATCGCTTAGACCTGCAAAATTTACAAAAATTAGCCGGGAATTTTTGCTCAAATTGTAAAAATATCGGGCATACTATTGAAAAATGTAGACGTGCACAATATTCGGTTGAAGCAAGTTATTTTTCTACAGACGTAGAATCTAGTGAGAAAATAAACCAATTATTGAACGATAACGCCGAAAATTCCTTAAATAATACTTGTGAAAATTTGATAGAATTAACAGACGTAAAAGACTATACGTGTGAAGAAAATATTATAATACCAACTTACGTAGTAAAGTTGGAAAACCTCTTGAAACATATTTGAGTCGAGAACGTGAATACGAAAAATACATACGAATTTTTAGTAGACAGCGGTGCTCAATTAAATATAATTAAAAATGATAAAGTTAGACAGACAGATATTGATCCGAGACATCAAATCATGTTATCAGGAATATCGAATAAAATTATGAAAACAGTAGTTACTACAAATATACTTATTAACGGTTTATTTAATGAATTTCATGTAGCTTCCGATGCATTTAATTTACCATACGATGGTATTTTGGGTATAGAATTACTAACTGAGGGTAAATTAAGATTAGATGAGGGCTATCTAGAAATAAATAATGTAAAATTCGAGCTGTTAATAAATAAGAATAGGATGGTCAACGAGATACAAAATAAAAATTCCATAAATGACACGCAAAACTTGGTCAATGATTCGCTTAGCTTGCAAGTCACTACATCGCATGATCGGGAAAAAATTTTTGAAAATGAAAACGATGAGGTAATGAATGTTTTGAAACTTGATTTTAATACAGATGAGATAAACACGGAAAAAGACACTTGTT
This sequence comes from Encarsia formosa, assembly GCA_038277355.1. Classification (NCBI taxonomy): domain Eukaryota; kingdom Metazoa; phylum Arthropoda; class Insecta; order Hymenoptera; family Aphelinidae; genus Encarsia; species Encarsia formosa. Next base: position 34,041,236 of record CM076187.1, read on the forward strand.
TCACAGAAGAGATAAAAAAATTACTGAACACAGTAGCAGAAATCAGCTATTCAAATAATGAGACAGAGCCTAATAATAGTAAACCAAATTTACGCAGAGTGATAGAAACGGAAAATAATATGCAAACATTCGTAGCTCAAATAAACTGTGCCTTAGAGAGTGAAATTTGTCAAGAAAATGTCGAAAATAAAGTATTAGACTACCCTTGCTTTTTGAAAATACTTGATAACAATGTAAATTTCAACCCAAATGAAAATGATATAAACCTCTTAAACACAACATACAAGAAAATAATATGAAATTCGAGATCGATTTTAACGACACTATAGAAATTTACAATGTTAACAATAATAATTACGTCGATAAGTGAGAGAGAACTCAAAAAATATTAAATAAAATAAATCTAAAACATTTGTCCAAAAAAAATGCAAGGTTGATCGGGAATTTAACTGAGAGAAATGATGATATATTTTACTGTGAAGGCGATAAGTTAGAGATATGCACAGTCGAGCAACATGAGATAAATCTTACACATGAAAGACCGATTTGTGTCAAACAATTTCCATTGCCATTCGCTTTAAGAGATATTGCAATACAAGAGGGCAAATAATTGATAGAGAATGATTTGGTGAAAGAATCCCATAGTCCATATAATTTTCCAGCTTTTTTGGTAGCAAAAAAGGGTCTTACCCCCGAAAATAAACCTTAACATCGTCTCGTGATAGATTATCGAGAATTGAACAAATTTACAAGCCCTGACCCATACATTATCCCTAGCACTACAGAGATTTTCGATGAAATGGGATCAGCTAAGTATTTTATTACACTAGATTTAATATCAGGATTCCATCAGATAAATTTAAGACCTGAAGATACGAAGAAGACAGCATTTAGTATTCACCCACTGGGCAGGTTAGAATTTAAAATGATGCCCTTTGGGTTAATGAATAGTCCCAGAACTTTTCAAAGAATTATGAATAGAGTATTGAAGGGTTTGATAGGAAAAATTTGCTTTGTCTATATTGACGACATTATAATTTTCGCAAATACTATAGAAGAACTGATAGAAAGATTCGAAATAATAGCTGATAGGTTGAGAAAAGCACACCTTAAACTCGAATCCTCAAAATGTAATTTTCTTAAGACAGAAATAAATTTTTAAGGGCATATAATTTCCGAAAAGGGTATTAGACCGAATGAATCAATCACATCAGCAGTAAAGAAATTCAAAATTCCAAAAACCGCAAAAAATATAATGGAATATGTTAGAATTCAACCTTAAAATATATTTATAATTCAAGTTTTAGATTCATTTTTGTTTCAAAAGAGAAAATAAATAATTTCATATATAACTTATTCTTAATCAATATCTGTCATAACAACCGATTGTTATTGTTTATTTTTTGACATAATAAAAACTTAATTTTTAGTCATTAATTATTGAGTTTGTGCTTTATTTAATGCTCTGTCTGACAGGTTATGGGCCCAGATATGAGATCATTAAATACCTTGTAATTAATTGACGAAAGTATTTTTAGTTTAAAAGTCAAAGTCACGTAAAGTTAGGTTCGTAACCTATTCTGAAGCTCGAAAAGTCGCAGCGGAAGCGTACATCCATCATGGAAAATAGCTCAAGTTCGACGTATTCGACGCGTTTGGAGATGTTGAATCGTGACAATTACGACACTTGGTGCATTCAAGCTGAAGCCCTTTTTATCAAAAATGAAACTTGGCAGTACGTCTCAGGCGAAATTGACAAACCCAGAGCAACTGACGATACTGGAGCGCCGACTGTGAATTATGATAAAAAACTCAGAACTTGGATAAATGCAGATCAAAAGGCAAAAGCTGATCTCATACTATGTATAAGTCCACCCGAATTAAAACAAATAAAAGGATGTACTACATCAAATGAGGTATGGACTAAATTAAAAACAATTTATGCCTCCCAAGGTCCAGCTCGAAAAGCAGCTCTTTTAAAACGTCTTACTCAACATAAAATGCAAGAAGGTGATGACATTAAACAACATTTAAATACATTTTTTGATGCTGTCGACAAACTTCAAACAATGAACGTTGAAATCAATGGCGATCTTTTAACAATAATGTTACTTTATAGTCTTCCAAATAGTTTCTAAAATTTTCGATGTGCTATCGAGTCACGAGACAGCCTCCCTGACGCAGATACACTGAAAATTAAAATTTTGGAAGAATATGGCGCTAGAAATCAAAATCACGATCAGGACGGAAGTTCCACTATGTTCGTCAACACAAATTCGAAAGGTAGATCGAAATTTTGTGGAAATAAAACCAAAGATTCATCAAAGATTGATCAAGGTAATGCGAAACTTAAACCTAAATATAAATGTAATTATTGTAAAATAAAAGGTCACAAAGAAGCCAATTGTTTCAAAAAGCAGAGAGATATGAAATCTGATAACAAATCAGAGTATTCTGCTAGTTTAACAGAATGTTTTCACAAAGAAAAATCACCTGTGCCTGACAAGCGACGAAGTTGGTGTTTGGATAGCGGATGTACAACTCATCTTTGCAATGATGAAAATATATTTTTGAGTAAGGTCAACACTGATAGCTGTTTGAAACTAGCAAGTAATCAAACCACTCAAGTAAAAGCGAAAGGCGATGTGATTTTAAACGTAGACAGTAAAACTTGTAACACCGTAAGACTTAATGATACTTTATTTGTTCCTGATTTGCGTACTAACTTAATTTCCATAGCGAAAATCGTCGATCACAACAATGAGGTTAAATTTACGAAAAATTCTGCAAAAATTTTTAACGATCGTGGCGAAGAAATCTTGTGTGCCAAAAGAAAAGGTGATCTGTTTTTGGTTGAAGAATCTGAAAGCTCGTGTTTTGCTAAAGTTTCATCGAAACTAGATTCAAAAGTTTTAAAAGAATGGCATAATAAACTAGGTCACTTAAATTTTGCAGATATGAAACGTATGTACAAAATGAATCATGCAATTGGTTTATGCATAAATGATGCAATCGACATTGATTGTACTACTTGTATTGCTGGAAAAATGAAAAGCACACCATTTCCATCAAGTCAACGCGAATCTACGGAAGTACTGGAATTAATACATTCAGATTTGTGTGGTCCAATGAGGTGCGTGTCCATCGGTGGTGCAAAGTATTTCATCACATTTATCGATGACTACAGCAGATGGTGTCAGGTATATTTAATAAAAAATAAAAGCGATGTTTTTAATACTTTTTCCAGATATAAAAGTATGGTTGAAACCCAAACTGGACGCAAGATCAAAGAGTTTCAAACCGACGGTGGTCTTGAATATTGTAACAAAGCTTTTGATCAAATTTGCGCTGAAGCAGGAATCAAGCGTCGAAAAACTGTACCTCATACTCCACAGCAGAACGGAGTTGCCGAGAGGAAGAATGGTACGCTCTTGGATACGGCTCGTTGTTTACTCATTGAATCCGGTTTACCTGCTAAGTTTTGGGCGGAAGCCATTCACACTGCAAATCACATAAAGAACAGATGTGTAACCAAATCTTTAGCAGGTGGCACTCCGTATCAAAAATGGAAAGGTAGTAAGCCTAAACTTGATTATTTTCATACTTTTGGTCAGAAAGTATTCATGCTCAACAAAAATCCAACAAAAAGCAAATTCGATCCAAGAGCCTTTCCTGGAATTTTCATGGGATACGCTGATGAGCATAAGGCTTATCGCGTGTGGATCCCAAACCAAAGAAAAATGTACGTTTCTCGAGACGTAAAATTTCTTGATGAATTTTCTAGTGAAAATTTATATGAAGATTTTTTCCCTCAACAACCCCTGGAAAAATTAAATAATACATCAGATGTAATCGAAGTGGAATTATCGAAAGAGTCACTAAAAGATTCTACTGAATCAAACGACAAAAATTCGAATCAACCAGAAGAAGTCGCACGATCTTCAACAACAAATGAAGTTTCATTCCAACTAAATGGTCTATCGAGCAATGGAGATGACTTTTCGGATCTCGAACCTTCTTTTGATGGTTTCGATAAAGTGCTCGATCTCAACAGCTCGGAAGACGAACCTCTTCTTCACGGTTTCAACAGCAACGGCAAAGCTTGTTTGGTAACTTCAAACGAAGATAAAGTGCATTACGCAATGATTGCTACCGAAGTTTCTATGACTCAAGCAATGAGAGGTCCTCATCGAAGCGAGTGGCTTGACGCTATTTGCGAAGAAGTCAAGTGTTTAATCAATAACAATACTTGGATGTTGGTTGATAATTCAGGCAATCAAAAGATAATTGGTTGTAGAACCGTACTTCGAAATAAGTTGAATCCTGACGGTTCAATCCATCGAAGAAAAGCTCGAATAGTCGCTCAAGGTTTTTCACAACGTCCCGGAATCGATTTTTTCGAAACTTTTGCTCCGGTGGCAAGAATCGAATCGATGCGCTTATTTATGGCTCTTGCCTCGAGATTTGATCTGAAGATAAGTCAGCTAGACATTACTACTGCTTATCTAAACGGTGAACTCGACACTGAAATTTACATGAAACTACCTGAAATGTTAAAAGAATCTTTGACAAAGATCATTAAAACCACAGAAGATTCTTCTTTACGTGAAAAGGCAAAACGTATGCTGAATGAATTATCATCTGGTAAGAAAATAGTTAAGCTATTAAAAGGACTATACGGTCTTAAACAAGCTGGCAGGCTTTGGTATGAAAAACTATGCGAAATCCTCGAACTAATCGGCTTTAAACCAACTCAATCCGACACTTGCGTGTTCATTGATGAAAAGAATTCAGAACCTACTTATATTATCATCTACGTTGATGATATATGTATCGCGTCACGGAACGATGAAAGAGTTCTAGAAATAAAACGCATGTTATCTGATAATTTTGATGTAAAAGATCTTGGACCAATAAACTTTTGTCTTGGTTTTGAGATAGAACAAACTGAAAAATCAATCTCGATGTGTCAAAAAGGTTATATTAGAGAATTGCTTTCGAGATTTAATATGACAGAATGCAAACCAACAAAAACACCTGTCGTCGTCGGAAGCAAGCTAGTTTTACCATCGAAAGAAGAAAAAATTGAAAACGTCCCTTATCAAGAATTGATTGGTTCGTTAATGTATCTTGCTATTGGAACTCAACCCGACATAGCTTACTCCGTGAACATGCTAAGTCAGTTTAATAATAATCACGGTAAAGTTCATTGGATAGCTGCTAAACGAGTATTACGATACTTGAAAGCAACAATCGACAAAAAACTAATATTCTCGAAAAATGAAAAATTGATACACGGATTCGCAGATTCCGATTGGGGAAATTGCGCAATGGATCGGAGATCTTATTCAGGATATACATTTATCTTAAGTGGAGCGGCAATATCTTGGTCTTCGCGGAAACAACGCACAGTGGCTTTATCATCAACTGAAGCTGAGTACATGTGTATCACCGAAGCTGTGAAAGAATCAATATTTCTCTCAACTTTTCTCAAAGAGTTACGATTAGATGAGCTCTCAAATATTGTGATCTTCAACGATAATCAATCTGCCGGAAAACTTGCTCACAACCCAGTTTTTCACTCAAGATCAAAACATATTGATATACGTCATCACTTTATACGTCAAGCCCTTCAAGAAAATTCATTGAAGTTGGAATATAAATGTACTGAAGAAATGATAGCTGATGTGCTTACAAAACCTCTTCCTGCTACTAAACAGAATTTTTGTGCAAATGGACTTGGACTCTATTGAATTTTACTATATTTTTAGATTGAGTCAGGGTGTTAGAATTCAACCTTAAAATATATTTATAATTCAAGTTTTAGATTCGTTTTTGTTTCAAAAGAGAAAATAAATAATTTCATATATAACTTATTCTTAATCAATATCTGTCATAACAACCGATTGTTATTGTTTATTTTTTGACATAATAAAAACTTAATTTTTAGTCATTAATTATTGAGTTTGTGCTTTATTTAATGCTCTGTCTGACAGAATATTTAGGACTTACTAATATGGAAAATTCATAAATGACTACGCAAACTTATCAAAACCTTTGAATGATTTACTTAAGAAAAACGTTAAATTTTCATGGGGTATAGCACAGCAAGAAGCTTTTGAAAAGCTAAAAAACGCATTATGCAATGCACCGATTTTACAATTTCCAGACTTTACAAAACCATTTATAATCTCAACTGATGCAAGTAATTGGGCCATCGCAGCTATTCTTTCTCAAGGTAAAGTACCGGAAGATAAACCAGTGTCGTACGCAAGTAGACTGTTAAAAGGGTCGGAATTAAGATTTCACACTTATGAGAAAGAAGCTTTAGCCATATTTTGGGGAATAACTTACTTTAAAAATTATGTTTACGGAAACAAATTTACTGTATATACAGATCAGAAGCCATTATTGTAATTTAGGTCAGCCGATAAAAACACCAGAGTCCAAAACTGGAGTTTAAAATTAGCATCATATGATTTTGACATAATTTATAAACCGGGATCAAAAAATACGAATGCAGACACGCTCAGTAGAGGAATTGATGACTCGAATGAAATTTTTGTAACAACGCGCGCGCAAGCAAAAAAATATATAACTACGCAGACTTTGAATAAAGACATTTATGAAAAATCGAAAGAAAGAAATTCTCGAAAAATAAATAGACAAAAAATAAATAAGAAGAAATGTAACGATACAATAAATAAAAACCTAACTGAAAATATTAGATAAATAAAAAAAAAAATAAAAAAAGAGAAAGAGAAAGCAAACAAAATAACATGCATTTCATACTAATCACATTCTCATTAATCATACAATCATACGCACAAATTATTGGATATGAGTGTGGCTCTACCACACCAAACATCACAACGTTCTCATTATTGGACACGGGCGAATGCGACTTCCATGAAATAAGACCAAATTCGACAAATATTACAATCGAGCTGGTACAACTTGCAGAATTTCGAGAAGTGAATACGATTCACTGCAAAATAATCATCTATCGCACAGTTAATAGCTGCGGCATTTTTGGACATCTATTACCTGTGGAGAACGGTGAACAAAAGTACCTTTACGAATTATCTCAGGAAAAATGCAAACTACTACATGACACAGGCATTTTTAAATACGACGATACGCATATCATAGCCGATATCAAAGTCAAAGCAACACCAATGACAGTAGGAGTGAACTTCGCGGGTAGTGCAGCAGACAAATCCTGTTCCGGAGCATCATATGCAGACAAATTCAACACATATACAAAGGTACATGGCACCATACAAATCTTACTCATACAAACTATAGCTAAAGTAAGTCTTGATACAGATAAAATTAGATTAAGTACGGGTACAATATGTACATTTTCAAATAAACACTGTATAGATTTAGAATACGGGCATACTTTTTTGGATATTCTACCTGTAAACGAATGTTTTAAAAATTCTTTTGATATATTATATAAGGGAATAACTACTAAATTTACAAACGACATTGATCATCAGATTACTTATGCGGTAAATTCTAATGATATAACTTTTGCCTTATCCTCAAAAGGCGCGATAACTCAATGCAATAGACAATTTATTACAACTGTACATCCTAAACTTCTAATTTTCGAATCACAACTAGGACTTAATAATTTGTATTATGATAACGATATTGTCAAAGAGAATACTATAAATCTAGATATTTTAACATATATTAATTCTAAGTTCATTTATGTAGAAAAACATCTAAGGATAGAATTAAATGACTTATATATAAATTTAATTACGGAAAAGTGTAATCTTGAGAGAGAAACAATCCAAAACTCCCTAGCCCTTGCTACTTTATCGCCAGATGAATTTGCATACACAGTAATGAAACAACAAGGATACACTTCCTTGATAGCGGGTGAAGCTGTACATTTTATAAAATGTACGCCAAGACCTGTAAAAATAAAGCACATGGAAGAATGTTATGAACAACTTCCAGTGACATTACAAAACGAGACGTGGTTTTAAACACCAAAAACACACATTCTTATTAAGACAGGCAAACAAGTCACCTGTAATAAAATCTTACCAAGATACTATAAAATAGGAGACAAATGGATCAAACTAGATCCATATCCAACTTATGACGTACGATCTCCACACATATTTCAACCAACAACAAAAATTCATTGGAATTATAAATTAATAGAAGCTCTGGCCACGTCCGGGGAATACTCATCATCTCAGCTTCAACGAGCTCAACAACAGATCACATTTCCTCTGGAACAACCAGCCTTACTCAATATTTTAACAAGGCAAATGGCTGGAGAACACAATTATAACGAAGAATCCATAAGTAAATTGTTTACGAGTACGACTATAAAAGGAATCTTGGCAGATCTGTGGTCAAGTATTATCGACAATTTAATTAAAGGTGGATCAATTTCATCTGCAATAATTATGATAATTTTCTTGCTACATCTAATAAAAATAACTATAGATACTATAATAAACGCCTATCTATTACAACAATTATACGGCTGTAGTTTACATCTTCTAGCTGCAGTGTCAAGTTCAATAACGCATTTCTTTATAATCCTGGGCAAGGAACAAACAAGAACTAAAGAGATGGCAGAACACTTGGAACTGCAAGAAATAAAAGTAGATCCTATTAAAATCACACCTAAAATTCCTCCACCATTACCATCCACACTTCCTAACCAAAATAAAACTAAAATCAAACAAGAGACACCTTCCGTAAAAAAAATTAAGAATGAAAATTACGGTTTATTTAGTTTATAATTTTTTCTTCTTTTTCTCTGATTGATTTGTTCCTTAGAGTTTTTCAAAAAATATTTTTATCAGGGAAGGAAACCTATGTATCTATGTTATAATACCACTAACAATACGTTATTGAATTTTTAAAATTTATATACTATTTATAAACTTAAGTTGTAAAACTCACAGATTACTTTGTTATTACTTATTTTATCCACACATTTTATAAAAAACTAACAAGAAAGCGATAACAATAGTATAGTCAAAATAAACACTTAAAGAAGAGGATGCTATGTTATAAAAAAAAAAAAAAAAAACAAAAAAATAAAAAAATAATAATAATAAAAATAAAAACAAAAACCAAAACAAAACAAAAACGTGGAGATAAACATCTAAAGGGGGGAGGTGTTGTGTCACGAAGACACATTTTGTAATCATAAGATATTGTGTCATGAAAGATACATTTCGTTAACTAAGCATTTTTATGCTATAAGTAAACACGAAATGAGGCCAGCTTCAGTCTTTTGGTCAGTAAAGCTGTGGGACTCCGAAGCTGGCCACTTCGTAAGTAAAATCATACCTCTTAATTTTTACCGTAAATCGGGTCTAGAGTCATATCTCCTTATACATAAAATAAATAATAATCATAAAGATGTCTCAAATTATAAATAACTCTATATCTTAAGCTATGCATATATTAATATTATGTAATATTAAATTATTAAAATTAAAATGAATAAATATAAAAACTAGATTATATCTTATTAATAAACTAATACATAACAAAATGGTTCCGATACAATTGAATTTCGAGTGCAAAAATAATAATTAATCGTGTGAGAGATGGTTAAATCTGTGAAAAATCTAAATAATAATAAATCGTGTGAGAGACGGTTAAATTGTGAAAAATCTAAATAATAATTAATCGTGTGAGAGACGTTTAAATCTGTGAAAAATCTAAATAATAATAAATCGTGTGAGAGACGGTTAAATCAGTGAAAAATCGGAAGTAATAATTAATCGTGTGAGAAACGGTAAAATCTGTTAAGAATCTAAAGTGATAATTAATCGTGTTAGAGACGGTTAAATCTAAGTGATAGTTAATAGTGTAAAACGGGTCATCGATGAAAAATTTTAACAATAATAAAATAAAGTAAAATAATAATAATTAGTCATCGTGCGAAAGACGAAGGGAGGATAAATCTATATTTTAAAAACTGTAACTTAATATGAAAATAAATGTATTCCGTACGCCGTACGCCGGAAAAAAAGCCGTGAATAATACAAACGAGGATAAACCAATAACGAGAAGCACGGTAAAAAATAACCCGGAATTACGTGAGAAGATCTTACCGGGATTAGACAACGTAAGTAAAAAACGAAACCCATCCAAACAGTTAAATTTAAACAAATTTACCGATGAAAATGCGACGAGTACATCGACAGATCTAGTGTCAGGGGATTCATCGTTTGTGAATTCTCAAGATCCAATAATTTAATGTCCAATTTAATTGTTTATGCAAAATAATTTATTTACCGCTCTCCCCAGCGTTATGGGGGCCTAGAGCTTGTCGCTTTATTTAATTGTTCATGAAAAATAATTTATTTACCACTCTCCTCAGCGTTATGGGGGCCTAGAGCTTATCAGTTTATTTAATTGTTTATGCAAAATAATTTATTTACCACTCTCTTTGGAATTTAATTTTGGACATCTATTACCTGTGGAGAACGGTGAACAAGAGTACCTTTACGAATTATCTCAGGAAAAATGCAAACTACTACATGACACAGGCATTTTTAAATACGACGATACGCATAGCCGATATCAAAGTCAAAGCAACACCAATGACAGTAGGAGTGGACTTCGCGGGTAGTGCAGCAGACAAATCCTGTTCCGGAGCATCATATGCAGACAAATTCAACACATATACAAAGGTTTTTGTACATGGCACCATACAAATCTTACTCATACAAACTATAGCTAAAGTAAGTCTTGATACAGATAAAATTAGATTAAGTACGGGTACAATATGTACATTTTCAAATAAACACTGTATAGATTTAGAATACGGGCATACTTTTTTGGATATTCTACCTGTAAACGAATGTTTTAAAAATTCTTTTGATATATTATATAAGGGAATAACTACTAAATTTACAAACGACATTGATCATCAGATTACTTATGCGGTAAATTCTAATGATATAACTTTTGCCTTATCCTCAAAAGGCGCGATAACTCAATGCAATAGACAATTTATTACAACTGAACATCCTAAACTTCTAATTTTCGAATCACAACTAGTACTTAATAATTTGTATTATGATAACGATATTGTCAAAGAGAATACTATAAATCTAGATATTTTTACATATATTAATTCTAAGTTCATTTATGTAGAAAAACATCTAAGGATAGAATTAAATGACTTATATATAAATTTAATTACGGAAAAGTGTAATCTTGAGAGAGAAACAATCCAAAACTCCCTAGCCCTTGCTACTTTATCGCCAGATGAATTTGCATACACAGTAATGAAACAACAAGGATACACTTCCTTGATAGCGGGTGAAGCTGTACATTTTATAAAATGTACGCCAAGACCTGTAAAAATAAAGCACATGGAAGAATGTTATGAACAACTTCCAGTGACATTACAAAACGAGACGTGGTTTTAAACACCAAAAACACACATTCTTATTAAGACAGGCAAACAAGTCACCTGTAATAAAATCTTACCAAGATACTATAAAATAGGAGACAAATGGATCAAACTAGATCCATATCCAACTTATGACGTACGATCTCCACACATATTTCAACCAACAACAAAAATTCATTGGAATTATAAATTAATAGAAGCTCTGGCCACGTCCGGGGAATACTCATCATCTCAGCTTCAACGAGCTCAACAACAGATCACATTTCCTCTGGAACAACCAGCCTTACTCAATATTTTAACAAGGCAAATGGCTGGAGAACACAATTATAACGAAGAATCCATAAGTAAATTGTTTACGAGTACGACTATAAAAGGAATCTTGGCAGATCTGTGGTCAAGTATTATCGACAATTTAATTAAAGGTGGATCAATTTCATCTGCAACAATTATGATAATTTTCTTGCTACATCTAATAAAAATAACTATAGATACTATAATAAACGCCTGTCTATTACAATAATTATACGGCTGTGGTTTACATCTTCTAGCTGCAGTGTCAAGTTCAATAACGCATTTCTTTATAATCCTGGGCAAGGAACAAACAAGAACTAAAGAGATGGCAGAACACTTGGAACTGCAAGAATTAAAAGTAGATCCTATTAAAATCACACCTAAAATTCCTCCACCATTACCATCCACACTTCCTAACCAAAATAAAACTAAAATCAAACAAGAGACACCTGCCGTAAAAAAAATTAAGAATGAAAATTACGGTTTATTTAGTTTATAATTTTTTCTTCTTTTTCCCTGATTGACTTGTTCCTTAGAGTTTTTCAAAAAATCTTTTTATCAGGGAAGAAAACCTATGTATCTATGTTATAATACCACTAACAATACGTTATTGAATTTTTAAAATTTATATACTATTTATAAACTTAAGTTGTAAAACTCACAGATTACTTTGTTATTACTTATTTTATCCACACATTTTATAAAAAAACTAACAAGAAAGCGATAACAATAGTATAGTCAAAATAAACACTTAAAGAAGAGGATGCTATGTTATAAAAAAAAAAAAAAAAAACAAAAAAATAAATAAATAAATAAAAAAAAAAAATAATAATAATAATAAAAATAAAAACAAAAATCAAAACAAAACAAAAACGTGGAGATAAACATCTAAAGGGGGGAGGTGTTGTGTCACGAAGACACATTTTGTAATTATAAGATATTGTGTCATGAAAGACACATTTCGTTAACTAAGCATTTTTATGCTATAAGTCAACACGAAATGAGGCCAGCTTCAGTCTTTTGGTCAGTAAAGCTGTGGGACTCCGAAGCTGGCCACTTCGTAAGTAAAATCATACCTCTTAATTTTTACCGTAAATTGGGTCTGGAGTCATATCTCCTTATACATAAAATAAATAATAATCATAAAGATGTCTCAAATTATAAATAACTCTATATCTTAAGCTATGCATATATTTATATTATGTAATATATTATTATTAAAATAAAAATAAATAAATATAAAAACTAGATTATATCTTATTAATAAACTAATACATAACAAAATTGAACTAAATTATCTCGAAAAAAAGCATTGATACCTGTGTTTTTTAAATTATATTTTGAATGCTCAGTGTGCTTCTTAAATACATATTTTAATTTTTAATTTTAAAAAGTGTTTGAGTTGTGTGCAATTTGCATGTGTTTTCCCATGTATGTGCTATAATTGAAAAATGTTAACTTTACGTATATTGAAGGTGATTCAACATAATATAATCATCTTTTAGAAGAGAAAATTATTTTTAAATAATAAGTGATTCGGCCTTAAGTCGTCCGTAATAAATTTTTTGATTTCACTTCTTTCATTTATTCATTTTCAAAAAAAGATTTTTATATTTAGCGTATAACTTTTTATTTAGACTTCTTTTAAAAAAACCAATCGCCGTAAATATTACTTTTTTAAAAGTATTTTTTAAAGATCATACTTAGCGTATAATTTTTTATTTAGATTCCTTTTTTAAAAACCAATCGCCGTAAATACTACTTTTTTAAAAGTATTTTTTAAAGATTTTATTGCGTAAATTCGGTAAATATTTAAATGTATTTCCTTTTTGTCCACAAGTTACAAAAACCAAACTCCATAAATAAATCATTAATATTGTTGAAATATGTCTTAATAAATTATTTCACGATCTAAACAAATTCTAAATTATTTAACAATAACTCTTTTCCTTTCGCGCGCTTTGCATGAGTTAGCATCAAAATTTTTCTCTCTGCTTAAATCAATTCATGAAACATTTAAAATATATACCAAAAATTTTGTTATTGTTAAACCTATACTGAAATATTATTTTTTCATTTTGTCAATCTTAGTTTGTCTTAAAAACTCGTTAATAGATTTATATTTCAATTTTTTTGTTTTTCAATCTAATTTTGAGGTTAGAATTGCGTCTCACTTCAGTGTTTGTGCTTGGCTTTTCTGTTTTATATCCAGTATGTCGACTTGTTTTTCATGTCAGAAAAGTTTTACGGATCCAACAGTGCCTATTGTTTGCTGTAAAGGATGCAATAAATATTTTTATGGTACTACTAAATGCACTGAGGCTACGGCTACTGAGATTAGATGTATGGAGACTAAATCTGCAAAATCCATGTTCTTCAAATGCAAATACTGTGTTGCTGAAAATACTCCTACTGAACTTTTTGACCTTAAATCTGCTTTTGTTGCATTAAGTGATAAATTTACCAAACTTTCTTCAAGTCAAGGTGTTCAAGGTGATACAGCAAACAATAAGCTTGATAAAATCTTACAAGGTATTGAAACTAACTCAAACTTCATTAATAAATTAGATAAGAAGATGGATAATCTAAAATTGGACTTTGACAACAAACTTGAATCTCTGAAATCTGATGTACAAAACAACTTTGTTTCTAAATCTACTTTTGATGTAAATACAAGTGATATTCATAATAAAATTAGTGATTTAGACTTGAAATTAAACAATAAAATAGATGAATTGGTCACTGGATTAAACAACTTGAAAATGTCTAACTCAAACTCAACTTCAAAATTAAATGAATTAAGTGATAGAATTAATACAAGTACTTCACTCGCAAACTCTAATAATAACTCCTCTTCTGGTGACATAAATATTTCTTATAACAAAATTCAAGAAATGATGATGGAATTTGAGGCTAGAAAAAGAAACAAAAACAATATAATTCTACATAATATTCCTGTATCCAGTGGAGAAAATCAAATTGATCTTGATCGCAATAAGATTATTAATGCTTTATCTCATATTAAACTTAACAATACTGACTTGAAGACTGCTAAATTTTTTAGATTGAAATCTAGAGTATCTGAGGAATCAAGTAGTATAAAATTGATTTGTGGTGATAGGAATGATGCTGTTGAAATATTAAAAAACTGGAGAAAAATTCAGAATGAGGTTAAAGTTAGTGAAGATCATACTAAACAACAAAGATATCAATATAAAATTTTGAAAAAACAAGCTGATGAATACAATTCCTTGCATCCAATTAATGATCAAAAAACAGTTATTTTTAAAAATGGGTCTCCTATTTTGGTTGCAAAGAAAATAAAACTAAATAATACTTCTGATATCTTAAACCTTTGAGAAATTTCAACATCATCAACTTTTACATTATATTATCAAAATGTAAATGGTCTAAGGACCAAATTGGCTGAAGTTAGAAACAATATCCATATTATTACACCTACACCTCAGATTATTATATTGACTGAAACATCTCTTCATTGTGGCATCAGTAATAGTGAACTTGGTCTGATAGGTTATGATGTTTACAAACTTGATAGACACACATATGCAAATACACCTGCTGGTGGTGGTATACTGATAGCTATTTCAAATCTTATCTCGTCTAAACTTATTTCACTCCAGCCTGATCCAAACTCTTCAACTGAACAGTTATTTGTTGAAATAAACCATCAAAATTTTCATTTTATTCTTGGTGGTGTTTACATACCTCCTGCCAGTGAAACTCATATTTACCCTCATCACTGTGATACTATTAATTATTTGAAATCAATTTATACTAGTCATGATTTCTTGATTGTTGGTGATTATAATCTTCCTGATACAACCTGGTCATCTGATTTTGTTTTATTGGCATCCTATAATGGTAACTCTAACTTAATTAGAAAAAATGTTGAAACCACCCTCAACTTCTTCGGTGGAGATGGTTTTTCTCAACTGTATCCTGTTCATAATCTGAAAGGTTATACTTTGGATCTTCTCTTCAGCTCAAACACTGGACATCATGAAATTATACCGTCTACTGATTCCTTGGTCAACATTGAAGAACGTAATCATTTTCCTATTTTTATTCAATTACCTACCAGATTGTTAAATACAGTTAAACTAAATCCATGTAAACTAAACTTTAGGAAGGCTGATTATGCCAGCATTGTAAATTCTTTGGATGACATAAATTGGTATGATTGTTTATCCGATCTTGACATGGAAGGTGCTGCAGACAAATTTTATGAGATTTTGGATTGCTCGTGTGTTGGTAATGTTCCTTGATCCAGGTCTGTTGATAATTCATATCCTGAGTGGTACTCGGACAAGCTTATTGGGCTTATCATTAGAAAAAAGAAATCTCATAAGATCTGGTTGCAAACTGGACATAATGATGATAAAATTTTATTTAAAAAACTTAGAGCTCAATGTATTTGGCAATCTAAATTAGATAGGGATTGTTATTTTGATAAAATTGAAGTAAGATCTGTTAAGAATATCAAGAATTTTTGGAATTATATTAATAAACTAAATAAAACGAATGAATATCCAAATTCTATGTTTCTTGATGGTAAATCAGCAAGTGATCCTGCTGGTATTACTGAACTTTTTGCTGAGCATTTTAAGTCAGTTTATTCTCTTGATGTTGAAAATGTTGGGAACATTTACCAGTCTGATGGATTTGTTGATACGTTTGAAATTAGTGATGATGATATACACCGGGCATTGAAAGATTTAAAGGGTAGTTTTTTAGTTTCGGCTGACGGCTATCCATCTTATTTTCTTAAAAATTGTGGTTCATCTCTTGTAAAGCCACTTAGACTGCTTTTTAATAAATCACTACAGACTGGTATTGTCCCAAACATTTGGAAAATCTCTTTTGTAACACCAATTTATAAAGCTGGAGATAGGAATGACATTAAAAATTTCAGACCAATCTCTTTGTTGGGATCTGTGTCAAAACTTTTTGATTCAATTATGGCTACTAAACTTACTGATCTTTTCATTTCTAAGATAACTAATGCCCAACATGGATTTATTAGAGGTAAATCCACAGTGACCAACTTATTTCTTTATAGTAATTATATTCATGAATGTTTTTCAAATTCTATTCAAGTTGATTCAATATATCTAGATTTTCAGAAAGCGTTTGATAGAGTTGATATTAATATATTGTTGATGAAACTTTGTAGTTTAGGATTCAATAACAAACTTTTATCATGGCTTTATTCTTATTTGAAGGATAGAATTCAAAGAGTGAAAGTTAAGGGCCATTTGTCTGAACCTGTTTTTGTTTCTTCATGCGTCCCTCAGGGATCTCACTTGGGGCCTTTTTTATTCCTTCTCCTTATTAATGATATAGTTAATGATCTAACTTTTGCCAAAATTTTTATATTTGCTGATGATGTCAAATTATTTTTTAATATAATAGATAATTCTGATTGTGTTAAACTGCAAAATGATCTCAACACTATTTTAAATTGGTCAATACAAAACAAGATTAATCTTAATATAAATAAATGCAAAATTATTTCTTTTTATAATACTAAGCAAAAAATAAATTATTGTTACTCAATTGGTGATACTTTATTAGATAGAGTTGAATATATTAATGATCTAGGTGTTATTTTTGATTGTAAGTTAAAATTTGAGACTCATATTAATGCTGTGATATCTAAGGCTTCTAGACTGTTAAATTTTATAATTAGATCTTCTAAAGAATTTAAGAAACCAGAAACTATTATTTCTTTATATAAATCTATTATACTACCTCATATGTTATATTGTTCTCAAATATGGACTCCATATACTGAGACTCTTATAAATAGACTAGAACGTATTAATCATCGATTTTTGAGATATCTATCTTTTAAGAATGGTACTCCAATGAGTTTCCTAGATCATGATTATAAAAATATAGCTAATTTATTCAAAATGCCTAGTATCAAGTCTCAACATTGCTATTACGACTTATATTTCGTATATAAAGTATTGAATGGACTCTTATTAGAATCCGATTTGGTTGATTTGTTTCCTTATCGCTCGTTGAGATTTGATCTTAGAGGTGCGAGAGTTCCAATTGAGAAGAATTCAAAATCTTCTTTTGATTTCTTCTCATCTCTTAATAGATTACGTAGATGTTGGAATACCTCCCCAATAAATTTAAGAAATTGTGATAATAATTTAAGCGTATTTAAGAAACAATGCAAAGCTTTTACTTTTATATATAATTAAATAGTAGGTTAATCCTACTTGTAAAGGACTTTATGTCCGTTGATGATGTTGTAAATAAATAAATAAATAAATAAATAACTAAGATATATTCTGATGTAAAACCACGACATAAACTAGAACCCATAAAAGTCCTAGGTAAATCAATTTCATATGTAAAAAATAAAATTCAATTTAGTACTTACCTACTTTTTAAATGTACATTGAATAACTTTATTTTAATGTAAATTCACATTGAAATTTAGCAAATACTCATTTGTAACCATAAAATGATTAAAAAAAAGATTAAAATTTTCAATGATTGGTTCATGTCAACTTGGATAAATCTAGTTCTTCTGTTTAAAATTTCTTTCATATAATTTTATCATTAGCCAGAACACATAAAAATCATCGACATAATTTATTATTATGAACTACTTTTGATCTTTTATACTATTGTTTTCGATCCAGAACAATCCTTTGTAGGTGAACATTTATCCACTTTTGAATCTACCCATGTACCTACCCTCTTGCCAAATCATGAAGCTCTCTAAGCGAAGTGCATGCGCAATTGTATTTTATAATCTACAATAAGTTATATATATCCTTTACCTTTGCGCTACGTTCAGAGTTCATATTCATTTAAACTTTTGTGGTTATAGATTCATTGGTTTTGTTTCAGTTTGTATACTAATAATTATTATTTTCATCATTTTATTCGGATAATTTTGAACACTTAATTACATAATTATTTTTTTATCAAATCTATTCTCTAGATGTTTTAATTGAATTGTAACACAAAAATTAAAAATAAAAATTCAAATTTTAAATTTTGTTCTTCAACTAATCACATCGCGAATAAAATGCTAACATTCTTTTTGGGTTCTCTCTTTTATCTTTGGATATTAGTTAATTTTTTTAATGTTTCGTAGTTACTTTTTAAATTTCTGTAGTTACTGTAACGGTCGAATTAATCAATCGCGACGACATTAAATTTATTTCATGTTCGCCGCGCGACCGTTAGAACGCAGCACGAGTGGGAATGGAACGCGCGGGAATCGGTAGAATATCGGGCCGGTGAGAAGGAGGACAGGAGTCATTCTAATCACCGCACGCGTTCGAGTACAGATCGTACCGATTCGAAGCTTCACGAAATTATAAAAAGTACGAGTGAAAGGTCAATTTTATTGTGTCGCGCGTGCTCGGGAGTTATCGTCGTGACGAAAACAAGTCTTCAACAGGATTGTCATCCTTGGACAATTTGTTAACCTGCGACAACGAGACGACGACACTGGACCGTACGCCGGCATCGAGACACAACAGTCTACGATTTGGGTATCTAGCTTGGAGGCTAGAGTTTCAGCCGTACGGCTTGTAACAGGTGCACCTGCGGCGTACTCGTGAGTTATTGTTTATTGAGCGACTATAATCGTTATCGTGTGTGAGTGTGAGTGATTAAAATCAGTTGTAAAATACTTTGTTTTTCTCGCGCGCGTAAGCTGCCGATAGCAGCAGGTTGTTGTGTGCGCGCGCAAATCAACTTAGAGAGCACCGATAACTCTTTGTTGTTGATTGAAATACTCAACCATATGAATATTTGTTTATAAATTATCACCGTATCAAGCATAGATTTTTGTATTAGTTCTTAAGTTAATTTTTTGTTATTAAATATTCAAAATTAACTTTCTGAGTAACAATTATTTTTCTGACCGGTGTTTCCCGCACTCGAATCCTCTAGCCCGCGCCCACCTACCGAAATCAACGAGCTGTCGCGCCCTCCCCGATTAATAAACCGTTTAGGGATATATAATCGCGGACGGAATTTTCTCCTTTTGCAGGAAACGTCGACGTGTAGTCGACTGCGGCAGAGCTTATAGAGGCTGTATGACAAACTCGGCAGATCTACGTGGGTTGTACTCCTGAGTCTGCTCGTTTAAATAACGCCCTATAACAGTTATCAAAATAAAAAAATATAAGTAATAAAATTTAAATTAAATAATTTATCCAGTGACCGGTTTCGTTGTTATTGCAACTCATCAGACTGGAGTAAAATTTGAAACTCAATGAAAAACTCAAAAATCAGAAGCTTATATAGAGTATACTACCACTACACACCTAGCCACTCAGACTAGCTTTCAAACGAAAATCAAAACAAAGAAAATAAATTCTTTGCGATGTGTATACTTGATGAGAGTTCTTAAACCAATAAATTAAATAAAACTGAGTTATATACTCACAACTCTCACAATTTTTACCACACTGTGGATATTCAACGATAACTGATAACTAAATAATGGATAAATTATTTAATTTAAATTTTATCACTTATACTTTTTTGTGTGGTAAAAATTGTGAGAGTTGTGAGTATATAACTCAGTTTTATTTAATTTATTAATTAAAAACTCACAAAAATTAAACAAAATTAAAATTAAATATTGCTGTAGCAAAAGCACTTGAAAATATTATTCATTTACTAAGAAAAATAATAAACAATCATTATAAAAAAAACACTAGTGATTAGTAACTAAAGTATATTTTTTACGCGAACCGATTCAAGCGATCGTGGTAAAAACAAATTGCTTTTACTTGGCTGCCTGCTACCTATGCCGTACATATCTATCAAGACACCGAAAAAAGCCGACGATAGCCGAGTCGTCTCCATCCATGGTACGAGCCGAAGGCGTCAGACTGCGCCGAGCGGTGAGCGGCCGCTGTCAGCTGATCGCTACGTATAGCGATGTAGACACGATTTTTGTTAGCTTTTACAATATTATTCTTTGCACAAATACTACCACAAAGATTTGACTTTTCTTTTTTATCATTTATCGAGTATTTATTATTTATTTTAACACTTCTATCAATTAGATAAATAATTTTGGGTAATGAAATTTTATACAATAATAAACTCATACGCGGGGTCTTATGATTATAAAAAACAAAAAAAAATGTTTTTTTGTTGAAAAGAAATGTATAATTAACGGTAGTAATAATTTGATTTAAAATTATTGGGGCCCCTCGTCGAGTTTTGTTAGCGATGGCAGTACGGCACTGCTAGTCGGTATAGTAGACCGTTTGGTTATTTTTTTTTTTTTTCGTTGCTTTAGTTGGCGGTGCCACGGTCAATTCGGAACTCCCTCTGAGGTAGTGAGCACTCTTAAGCAAAACTCAGTCTGAATCAGTCAAAAAAAAAAAAAAAAAAAAAAATCACTACATCGTATCTACAGATCGATCATTTGATTACTAATAATTAGGCTAATATTTTGTATCATTTATTTTTTTTATATATAACGGAGCGTCATAAGCACTGATTTTGAAATTGAATATTGATATATTGAATTTGAAATTTTATAGCGAGCTATGCGATGACAAATTAAAACTACAAATCGTTTAGGAACATAAAGAATAATTCTTTATTGATAATATTACGTAATTTTACATTTTTTTTTTAATTTCGACAGCGACTGTGAAAATCAGTAGTTGAAGGTGTGAAAAGAAAATTGATAATGTAGTTGCATTTAGAATTAATCAAAAAAAAAAAAATGTAAAATAAAAGTCAGATATTTATGACAATAAAAGTTTTATATTGGCTTGTCAAGGAGCAGTCAGATTTAGCCACCCAAATCTTTCTAACATTGAATCGAATTTACTCATTCGGGTGCTTTATAGAGCAAGAGAATAAATTTTAAACTATATAATGAGCAAAAAATATACCATATTTAACTCAAGATAGTATCCATAGGTACTCGATACCACAACTTAAAGTATTTTATAAAGAAAATATGAAAAATGTATGCTATTTCAAAGTGAATAAGCCCACAAAACTATTTCAGGTGAATTTATTGTGTCAATTTTAGCTTTTTTTGCTTAAATTAGTCTGCACCACCCAACATCATGTAACTGAAACTTATCAAATTTTTTGCATTTTTTTATTTTTTCCAAACAGACACTTCAATGCTTTCAACTGATTCTTTTAAGTATATATATTCAAGTTACTTGATTTTTGTTTTTCACACAGGACACAGAAAATTGATGTTTCAAAACATACTTAATTTATATCTAATAGGTTTTAGTTAATAATTATAAATGATTTTATTTTTTGTTTACCTAAATAATTGAAAACTGTTGGTATAGAAAAAAATAATTATCATTTTGAGCATGTTTCATAAAATATTTTTATCAACTTTATTGTATCTTAAGTGAAAAACATGAAACAACTTGGGTAAGTCATAGTTTCAATATAGTGGAAGGTGCAGACTAATTGTAAGTACGGCTTAAGCAAAAAAGCTAAAACTGACGAAATAAACATAACACAGGTGGTAAAATGATCCTAATAGATTTTCAGTTTTGAAACAGTTTGAATCCTTCATTTTTTATTTATAAAGTACTTTAGATTGTGGTATGAAACCTGTGGATACTATCTGTTGTGAAATGTGCTTCACTGTAGTGTATTTAAAATCAATTCTCTTTCTCTGTAGAGAATCTGGCCCATTCTAAAAATATCAAATGTTTTTAGGAATAAAAAGCTAAATTTTTAGCGTATTTAAAAAAATTTTGATACCAGTGAGCCAAATACAACCTCAAAAAAATATTGCAATTAGTGTAGAAGAACTAACTTTTGTAATATTTTAGGAATAGCTTCTAAATAATTACTTCTCTCAGGGCTCTAGAAGTAATTATTTATATAAAAATTCAGTTTTTGTATAAGAATATCAATGTATAAATAAACATCGATAAAGTTTATCGTCAGCTAGCTGAGCAGCTTTGCACTGTTTTGTTTTCGGCCGAGTTCGGGCCGAAAGCGTCGCCACGCCCCCCACCGAACTATGGCCGAATTCGGCAGCACTTCGGCTAGTTCGGATACGAATTCGGGCCGAAGTCGCGCCGAATCATAATGTTTACTCGGGAGATTGGACATTTGGGAAAAAGATAACAGGGGAGGGTGTATATGAGGCGTCGGATGCAAAAAGGACTTAAGTCGAGTTAAGCCGTTTTTCCATAAATCGCTTTTTTATAACCCTCAAACCCTATTTAGTTAGGACAAAACTTAAAAATCATATAAATAAAGTTGCAAATAACTTAATTCTACCTTTAGGTAGTAGAACGCGGGATTAAAGTCACGCGCGGGACACTTCCCGCTCCTAGAAAAAGTAAAAAGATATAATGAACTAAAAAAAGAGTGATGTTAGCAAAAATGATCTGTACAGTTGTTCGAACAGTGATACTTTAGTTCTCGAATTTGACTATGCACAAAACTTAGCTGTTCCAAAACTTAGCATCAACTCCAGTTACTATAAACGAATTCTCAATATGTACATCTTTAATGTTCATTGCTTCAATGATGACGAGAGTAAAATGTTCAGTTTTTTAGAAAGCGAAGGAAAAAAGGATTCGAATTCCGTCTGCAGCTTTCTTGATGATTTTATTACAAAAAAATTGTCTGCTAATCCTAATTAAAAAAAATCATTCTATTTTCGGATGCCGCTGGTGGTCAGAATAAGAGCGTAAATGTTGTTAAATTTTGCACTTGGTTTGCCAAAACCAAAAAAGTCAAAATAACGCACATATTTCCCGTCCGCGGGCACAGTTACTGCCAGTGCGACCGCAACTTTGGTATGTATGGGACTATTTTGAAACGAAAAGAAAAAATTGAAAGCCCAGCTGAATACTTAAAAATTATGAAAACTTCAAGACAAAAACCAAAACCTTTTGAAGCTGAGTTGAGCGACGGTTTATTAAAAGATTGGTCTGGTGCTCTTAAAGAAATTTACAAACATACCCCAAAGTTGAGAAAAAATAAATTTGCAATTCAAAAATATGTAATGCTTGAATACACTGAAAATAATGAAATTCTTCGTAAATTCGAATGAAATTGAAAATTGTTGAGATCATATTATTAGTCATGATAAACTGTTTTGCAAATTTATTAATTTAAAATATCTGGTAAATTTTAAATTACCAAATGGTCAAAATTTAAAAGCAACGAGATTAGGTACAGTCAAAACGTATTTTAAAACATATAGTAATGAAATTGAGGTTGAATTAAGAAATGTTTATTTTGTTGAAGGAATTAGAAAGAATTTATTAAATGTTGCAAAGATAGCTAAAAATAATACAGTAGAAAATAAAAGTAATTTCGCCAAAATTTATGATCAATTTAGAAATTTAACAGCTGTTGCTGAGAATGTAAATGGTTTATATATAATGAAATGTTTCTTTTGTGAAAATGAAAATGATAATGATATTTATGCAAACGTAACTAAATTAACTGATAAAGAAAAATGGCATAGGGCCTGAGGGTATGTTAACTTTCAATATCTAAACAGATTAGTCATGGATAAATTATTAGATGGTTTGTCAGAAAAATTAGAGAGTAATATTATGCAGTGTGCAAACTGTATTCAAAGTAAAATGGCTAACGTTCCGTTTGATAATGAGAGAACTGAAACTACGGAAATTTTAGAACTTATTCATACTGATTTAAATGGATCACACAGAACAGTCGGTTATTGTGGTGAAAAATATTTTCTAACATTTATTGATGATTACAGCTGTAACAGGGGTGGATTTAAGGGTTTGTATGAGCCGATACAAATACCCACGGTGCGTACTAAATCCTTATCACCTGTACTTAGTGCTGATCCAAGCACTCGTCGAACTGCAACTCGTCGACCTGAAATAATAAAATGAGGAAATCGCGTCCGCGAATATTACTATACTTCGCGACGCGGTCGGCTAGTTCGTTAATCGGTAGTGGGTGCGGGTATTAAAACAGGATCGATTCGCAGGAACACTAGGTTTAGTCAATAAAAGTTAGATTAACAATTTAACAATTTATTGTAACAAATCTAAACCTAAAATACAAGTTCCGAATTACGACTCTGTGTCGTTCAAACCGGTAAACAAAAGAATCTCCAATGCTCTCTAAATCGTCACGCATGCACACAAATTCCTGCTGCTATCGGCAGCTAACGCGCGCGAGAGAAAAACAAAGATTATGACAATAACAGTGTACTAAGGACACTCACACGCATTCACACTCACTCGTACATTTACAATTAACTTATGGAGTCGCTAAGGTGCACCTCATACCAAGCCGTCAGGCTAAACAAAAGGCGAGGCTACGATGCCGACCAGCCGCAATATCTACCATACTCGAGTCACCGTGTAACCGTCGGAAAGCGGTCCAGGCGATGACGTGAAATGACAACTTCACAAATAACACCACACTCTCACACTACGGCTCTACCACAACGCGCGACGCGAATGTCAATAATTGCCTTGACTTCCGTTACGAGTAAGCTGCTTCAAGATCTACCATGAATCGATCTCCAGATCTTTGCGTGTCTGCCGGACGTCGGTCAGGTTCCCCGACGTCCACGGCTTCCAAAAGCCGGTTGACTCGTCTAGACAGAAGAATGTTTCCCGGGCGATGACCATCGATCCCGCACCTTCTGTCTCTGCCAACTCTCTCTTCGACGACATTCCACTCCCAAGGAGTCCGGTTAGCCGTCGAACCGAGACGAGTTAAGTTCCATGTACGTGCGAACGCTCGGACACGAAAACTACGAGTGGCTTCCCGATTCCCGCTCTACCACCTCAGAGGTCCGCTCTGAGCTGCGTTCGACAGTCACGTGATTCGCGCCAAATCCTAAATTGTTACCAACGATTTAATTACGATCACTGACTGTCACACAGCAAATGTGCTAAAATTTATTGTATTAAAAGTAAAGCCGAGACGGCAGGATGTTTTATCGAGTATGTAAATTTAGTAGAAAATCAATTTAGAAAAAGAATTAAGAAATTTCGTTGTGATAATGGTACTGAATATTAGAATCGTGAAATCTATAATTTTATAAAATATAAAGGAATTGAATCATCACCTTGTCCAGCATACGTTCATGAGTTAAACGGTGTCACGGAAAGATATAATAGATCGGCTATGGATATAGGTAGATGTCTAGCCAGAGAAGCTAAAATTGATCACAGGTATTGGCCTGAAATTATAAAAACTGTCTCTTACTTAAAAATCCGAACGATAGCCAGAACGCAAGAGAATAAAACACCTTTTGAAATATTTTTTGGTAAGAAACCTAATGTGAAACATTTGAAAATTTATGTCAATAAGGTTTTTGTTAGAACACCAGAGGTTTTAATAAAAGATAAATGGGACGATAAGGCTAAGATAGGAATTTTAGTAGGCTACAATAGCGATAGTTATAGAGTTTTAATCAACGGTAAAATTATTAATGCAGGATCAGTAAAAGTTATTGAAAATGAAACCGAATTAATTTGTTTAGAAAGAAAGCAAGATGAAAAGAATGAATTTGTAAATTTAATTTGTGATAATGAATCAATTAATGATAATGAAAGCGTCAACAATAACGATGATGAAAATGAAAGCGAAACTGATAACGAAATTGAGAATGAATATATAAATGATGAAAATGAAAATGAAAAATGTGTAGAAAAAAGAACTTCGAATCGAAATCGAAAACCTGTCGAAAGGTACGGTAATCCGAAACACATTTTATTCGAAACACATTTTATAGTCGAAAGGTAATCCGGTAACACATTTTATTTATGTAAATTTTATCGATGCAAATACTCCGATTACTTTTGAGGAGGCGTTAAATTCATTCGACGCGAAATTTTGGCGTGAAGCGATGGACTCAGAAATGAAGAGTCATGCGAAAAATGAAACATGGACGGTTGTTGATAAACCGAAAGTTAAACCAACATTGTCGAAACTGAAGTTTATATTCGAGAACCAGAAGGTTACAAGTCAGGAAAAAACAAAGTCTACAAATTATACAAATCTCTTTGCAGTTTAAGAGAAATTTCAAGAGACTGGTACGATTGTTTCAATAAATTCATTGAAGAATTGAATTTTGTAAGAAGTAAATATGATTATTGTTTGTACGTAAATTTGACAAGCAAATATCTAGTATATATATTAGTTTTTGTAGACGATTTTTTAATTTGTGGTAATTTAAATAGTAGTTTAAATTTGTGGTGATCTAAATAGAATAAAGGAAATTAAAAATAAATTGAAGCAAAGATTTGCAATGAAAGATTTAGGAAAATTAAGTAGTTATATAATTTTAGGTAATTTAAATAGTAGTTTAAATTCGTGGTGATTTAAATAGAATAAAGGAAATTAAAAGTAAATTGAGCAAAGATTTGCAATGAAAGATTTAGGAAAATTAAGTAGTTACATAGGTATTGATATTGATTATAATGAAGAAAGAAATAGAATGACCTTAAGGACGTTGCCTCGTGAGATAAAATCCATAAGAATCGTTTGAAAGTTATTGCAATCTTTAAGTTTAGGCTTAAAGAATAACGTGTCAAAATTTCAAGAGGATTTACAATACAGTTCTTGAGAAATTTTAATTCAAAGTTGGGCTAAAGTCGCTCTTAATCGGGCGATTTAACATAGGATCTTATGGGAAAACCATGCTGTTTTCATTTTGCTGTAGTTTTCGAACCAGGTTGGCAATCATCTTGAAATTTGGATACGTCATTCCTAGAGCCTTAACGAATAAATTGCTATGTTTTTGGTAAACTTCTTATGGATTTTTAAACAGTTTCGGCATTGTTTTGTTATTAAAAAGTCAGTAAAAAGTTTGCTGATTTTTCCTAATTTTTAAAAAAGTTTTCTAGACTTTTGATTCACACTATAAAAACTAAGTCTTCAGTAATACTATGTAAAAATTTCAGAAAGTTTTATTAATTCAGTCTCGAGTACCAACGAGTTGAAAATAAAATAATTTTGTTAATCGACGGGTAGACTCGAGGCGAATGTCAGCTATTCCCGAGCTAACCTATGGGCGGCTTCCCCCACTACTGCCGTGGCATGCCGCGACGAGGCAACGTCCTTAAGTCAAACTAAATACATTGAGTCTTTGGCTGTAAGATATAATTTAGAAAAATTCAAAATTGTATGAAACTCCAATTCAT
The DNA here is from genome assembly GCA_038277355.1 of Encarsia formosa. Classification (NCBI taxonomy): domain Eukaryota; kingdom Metazoa; phylum Arthropoda; class Insecta; order Hymenoptera; family Aphelinidae; genus Encarsia; species Encarsia formosa. Next base: position 34,069,121 of record CM076187.1, read on the forward strand.
AGTAATTTAAAATTCGATCAAGCGAGAGAGATTGACGAAAGAATAAAATATCGCAATTTAATTGGAGAACTATTATATATTAGTGCAGTTGAGTCAAAATAATACTTTTCGATAAATCAGCCCGTATGAGGTTCACGGTCTTTATTGCAGTTTTTTTTGGCCAAAGTACTATTTAATAGAAGACTTTTGCCGCAAACTAGAGGTCTCTATCTCATTTCTGCTTGGTGCTAGATTTTTTCAAAGATTGAAAAATGGCCTATGTTTAAGCTATTTTAAGGAAATTTTAAGGTATTTTTCGAAAAATTCTAACTTTTGATCAAAATGAGATAGAAACCTCTAGTTTGCGGCAAAGTTTTGTTCAAAATTAGTTCTTTTTTGTAAAAATATTTTGACAACAAAGTTTGGTTATTTTTATAATAATACAGTCCTACACAGATATTGCTATTTTGGCTCATTTGCAGGTATCTTCAAACGACCGTAGCTTTTTCTAGGCTAAATTTTTGTGCATATTAAAAAATTGTTAAATTTTTTTTATGAAAAAAAAAAAATTTTGCGACCGACTGGAACCCTGTACGATCTTCCGCTTCCAAGATACAGCTGTTTCAAGTTGTCAAAAAACACAATAAACGCGTTTTTTACGATTTTCACTCGCATTTTTGAACGGTTTTGACCTTTTTTTCTGTCTCAAAAATATGTGGAATATTCTCTTCATATGTTTCCAAACAAGCTCCCATAGTAATTGTAGTGAGGATTTGGGGTTTTAGTTGATTTCAAAGCATACACTTTTAACACATTTTATGTGCTAAACTAGTGTTTTTTTAACAATATACACGCTACATGGAACTTTTTCGTTCATTATAGATGTTTTGAAATTATTTTTTGACTAAAAACTATTTAAATTCCAGCCAAAATTAGGTCACCTGCTATGAAAAATTTGATACACAACGAAATATTGATCTCAATATCAAAATAGTATACTACTTTTATTCAGTTTTGTTCAAATATTGTAAATACTTTACCACTTATTTATTAATTTTTTTCTATTTTTGAAAGTTACAAATAAGATAGTTTATCAATTATTCTGATAAAACAATCATGAATGACTATTGCTTACTCTGAAAAAAATGAGTCCAAATTAAAAATGTTATTTTTTGAATGCTATGAAGCATAAAACAATCTACTTTCTACTTATAAATATATCCACTTATGCAAAAAAGAATGAGAGATTCGATAAGAAAGTCGAGTCTATATATCGAATCGACTTTCTAATCGAATCTCTCATTCTCGTTTTCATAGGACGTTTTCGGAAAGTCATGGGTCGGGTCGAGTTAGATTTCTTGAAGTTGGTACCCGATGGATCTGGATCGAAAGCTTTCGGGAATAAGTTCCAGGTTTTGAATTAAAAGCTGCGTAAGACTGAGCTTCCACAAAGTAAGTAATTTTATTACTCTTAGCTTTGAATGAAAAAAAAAAAAAGTAATTTATAAATCAAATGAATTTCTATAAATATGTTAACGCTGCGGAAACCGTATTTTACAAATTAAAATTGACGAGACGCATTTTTTTTTAATTTTGAAATGAAAGTTGAGGTGAGGTTATAAATGAATTATTGTTATTACAATAATTTTAGCCATAAAAATAAAAAAATGAGCCAAAATCAAGAAGCTGGATCTTTACAAGTCCTATCAGTAAAATTAAAAGATCCTAAAGAAGGTCAAATTTACCAGTTGAATGTTAACAAAGATGTTTACCACAAATTAAGAGTAGAAGTGTATAAAAATAAATTCATGCCTTAAAGTAATTGTAAACTTTTAATCATGTGTTGAAAAAATTATTAAGTAATAATTAAATTTTTTTTGCAGATAAGTTATTTGCGAAAGTTCTGCTTGAGAATTATAAAGCAGCTAAGGATAAACAACCCAGCTGAAAAAATCCGTACGGAAATCTGCACCGAAATCCGTAAGGGAGCCAGTACGGAAATCCGTACGGATATTTGAGACGGAATTTTTTTAATCCATTTTAGCAATAAAAAACAAAATTAGGTTTTGTAATCATGTTCATTGAGTACTCTTTTCAAATAATTTCCTTGAATTCTTGTAAAATTTTTGTAAATTTTTATCAAATTTTGTACGAATCTAAAAAGCAAGTGAAACTATTAGAAGAAGTAAGCCGAAACAATTTCCCACTAAATGGTGAGATTTGTATAATCTGTGAAAAGTAAGAAGGGCGTCGAAATATTAGAAATATTGTCTGTAGTAGGCTCCGCCCTATTCACAAGGGCAGGCTCCTCCCAGTAGTTCCAGTTTTAGTCCTGTTTAGTAGAATTCACATGCACAAACAACTCAGCGTGTGCTCAGGTGCCAGCAAGTTCTTCCAAAATAATTTATGTAAAAAATATTAATTTTCATAAGATCAACCAGTTTTATGCGCAGGTATGATAAATTACCAAACAAGAGGGAAATTAATGAATTTTTACAAAAGGCGAGTGGAAAAAATTAATTTAATATGTATAGATACAATGGTGATCATGTACTTATTTACATGTATTGCTGCGGTAATTTATATGGTTAATAAATTCAACAGTAATTCGAAATAGAAGTAAAAAAAATGTTTCGAAATCTAATAAATAGAGTGTTGCAATTCCAAGAATTTTTACATAATCAAGTCAACCTCAGTTAATTTTGGATTGGAATACGATATATCTGGAATAAACAGAAAGAAAATGGCAAAAACTGTAGAAAAAATATTCATATGTAATTGACTTATTTAAAGTTACAAACGTACTAACGGACGCACAGACAAAATAACTTTAACATTGTTATACCATGTAGTTAATATATTTATGTAACAAGTATACTTTATTTTGAGGCACGCATTCTATAACTTTCGATGATAATTCTGTGTGATTTATATAGTAATTCTTTGTATTTTAGATTTTAAAAATTTATTAAAAAACAATTGGTATACAAATTATTGAACTTATTGAAATTTATTAGTTGCACGTTGCAATATATTTTTTTAAATTATTTAAAAAATTACTAATTAAAAACTAAAATCAAAACAAAGAAAATAAATTCTTTGCGATGTGTATACTTGATGAGAGTTTTTAAACCAATAAATTAAATAAAACTGAGTTATATAATCACAACTCTCACAATTTTTACCACACTTTGGATATTCAACGATAACTATGTGCACTGCACTATTAGTTATGTAACGGTCGAGTTAATTAATCGCGACGACATTAAATTAATTTCATGTTCGCCGCGCGACCGTTAGAACGCAGCACGAGTTGGGAATGGAACGCGCGGGAATCGGTAGAATATCGGGCCGGTGAGAAGGAGGACAGGAGTCATTCTAATCACCGCACGCGTTCGAGTACAGATCGTACCGATTCAAAGCTTCACGAAATTATAAAAAGTACGAGTGAAAGGTCAATTTTATTGTGTCGCGCGTGCTCGGGAGTTATCGTCGCGACGAAAACAAGTCTTCAACAGGATTGTCATCCTTGCACAACTTGTTAACCTGCGACAACGAGACGATGACACTGGACCGTACGCCGGCATGAAGACATAGCAGTCTACGTTTTGGGTGTCTAGCTTGGAGGCTAGAGTTTCAGCCTGACGGCTTGTAACAGGCGCACCTGCGGCGTCCTCGTGAGTTATTGTTTATTAAGCGACCATAATCGTTATCGTGTGAGAGTGTGAGTGATTAAAATCAGTCGTAAAATACTTTGTTTTTCTCGCGCGCGCGTAAGCTGCTGATAGCAGCCGGTTGTTGTGTGCGCGCGCAACTCAACTTAGAGAGCACCGATTACTCTTTGTTGTTAATTGAAATACTCGACCGTATGAGTATTTGTTTGTAAATTATCACCGTGTCAAGCATGAATTTTTGTATTAGTTTTCAAGTTAATTTTTTGTTATTTAATATTCAAAATTAACTTTGCGAGTAACAATTATTTTTCTGACCGGTGTTCCCCGTGCTCGAATCCTCTAGCCCGCGTCCACCTACCGAAATCAACGAGCTGTCGCGCCCTCCCCGATTAATAAACCGTTTAGGGATATATAATCGCGGACGGAATTTTCTCCTTTTGCAGGAAACTCGTCGACGAGTAGTCGACTGCGGCAGAGCTTATAGAGGCTGTATGACAAACTCGGCAGATCTACGTGGGTTGTACTCCTGAGTCTGCTCGTTTAAATAACGCCCTATAACACGGCGCCCAACAACGTGGTGGGTTTGTAAATTCGATTACCTACGTCACGGTGCTCGATAGTGTGTGTACGTGTGTGAAGACGAGCGCGGTAGCGAAATACCGTAGTCGATCGGTTCAAGGCCGGTCGCGGTGTTTAGAGAAAAACAAAGTAACTCGGGTGTATATGTATGCGATATAGCTTGTACTTACAAAGTGGAATTTTCTTTTATCGGTTTGTTATTGATTGGTTTGTTTGGTTTTATTTTCCACTTTGCAAAATTCCCATAATTCGTGACAGTAAATGCGAGTAGAGCGAAACACAATTATTAGTTTGAATTTATTTAATCGTTGTTGAGATTTTTTGTGAATATATTTTTTATTATCATTATTTTGGTTTGTTGACATAACAGCGTGCTGCTGACTAGTGTTCAGTAGCAACTGTATTTTATATTTCTGAAAATAAAAATCGGTGTTCTGACACGGGTTAGGATAACTGGATTTTTTTTATTATAATTTAATTTTGGCTTTACGGGTCGACCTTGGTTTTTGTCAAAGCCAATGTGAGTCGACAGGCTAATAGGCCTATTAAATTTTATTTTCTATTCGTTGAGCCATTTGAGGCGTTTGATAGAAGAATCAGAAATATAAAATTTTCTTTTGTTTTTCTTTCTTTCAGGATTGTTGGAGATTGAAAAATATATTTTATTTCATATTGCGATTGTAAATTTGAATTAAGTTAGAGTGTGGAAGTACTGTCACGAGGGATTAGGTTTTTTTTGTTATTTTTAGGATAGATCAACAAGTGAAGGAAGACCTAGTCTATTCATGGGTAATCGCTGAGGATGAAGACGTAGTCGACGAGGCTTTACGCGACTTACAGCTTAAGCCAGACGGTTTGACATGTCAAAGGCATGACAGACTGATAAAATGTCTGGTTGGCAATTATTCGGCTGGGGCAATTATTCGGCTTTCCAACGCCTGATAGATATGATAGTTCGAGAGTTTGGCCCGTACGCCTATGCATACCTTGATGATATCATAATTGTTACGGAAGACTTCGAGACGCATATGCGAATTCTTGAAGCCATGATGGCTAGATTGAGAGAGGCTGGACTGACGGTAAACCGCAGTAAAAGTAAATTTTGCCAGTCTGAAGTGAAGTATCTAGGCGTAATCGTCAGCAGAGATGGAATTCGACCATGTCCAGGAAAAGTCGAGGCCACCTTAAATTATACTATCCCAAACAACCGCAAGAAATTGAAGAGGTTCTTGGGAATGGTTTTCTGGTACAGGAAATTTTTGAAAAATTTTGCTACGGTAGCTGATGAGACTCACAAGCACAAGAGACTGTTATAAATAGGAGGCTGAGCAACAACAGGCGTTTGAGAAAATCCTTGTGCTGCTAGCCTCAGCCTCAGTGCTGGCAAGGCCCGATTTTACCCAGCCATTCGTGATTCAGACCAATGCTTCAGACACTGGTCTCGGGGCATGTTTGACTCAAACCATTAATGACGAGGAGAGAGTCATTGAATATTTTAGCCGAGTTCTGAATCCAGCACAACGCAATCATACGGTGACAGAACGTGAATGTTTGGCAGTAGTCGAGGCGATTAGGAAGTTTCAATGTCAATGGAAGGTTTTAAATTCCACGTAATTACGGACCACAATTCGCTTAAGTGGCTAAACAAACTGTCGAACGCGACGGGCAGGCTGAATGGTCGCTAGAACTGCAAAGCTACACATTTTTGACGGAATACCGGAAAGGTCCCTTAAATGTGGTGCCCGACGCCCTGTCATGTATGTATGAGGGAGACGAGACGACTGTTGCATCCGTAGGCTATCCTGACAGAGAGCTGGACGACTGGTATGTAAATAAAATGAAGGCCGTGCAGAGAAATCCAGGCAAGTTCCTTAGATGGAAGGTCGTGGGTGGCAAGCTTTATTTTTACAAGTCTGACGACTTAATTGAAGAAACAGTCGGTGACGACTCCGCTTGGAAACTGGTGGCACCTGTGTTTTTGAGGAACGATATCCTTAAAGAAAAACATAACGCACCCCTTGCAGGACACTTGGGCCGAGATAAAACACCGAAGAGTATTTTTGGCCTGGTATGTATAAGGACATAGAGGCTTCTGTAAAATCATGCCAGATATGCCAAATGCAAAAGGTGGAACAGCGTTTGCCTGGGAGTCTGATGAGAAAGCGATCGATCGTAAGACCATGGCAGGCGGTGTCAGGCGACATACCAGGTCCATATACCCATAGCGACAACGGACACAAGTATGTCTTGGTTTTAACGGATCTGTTCACACGTTTGACAGAAGTAGCACCGTTAAAACGGGCTGATGGTGAAGTCATATGGAAACACATCTGGCAAGACGTATTCCTACGGTGGGGTCAGCTGGAAATGTTCCTATCGGATCAAGGGTCGGAGTTTAAGAATCGCAAGATAGACGACCGTCTGATAGAACTCGGTGTCGAGCATGAAAACTCGCCGACTAATAACCCTGAGTCCAACGGCCAAGTAGAAAGGCTGAATAGGACTCTAAAAACTATGATCCGATGTTTTATTGTGGTCATCATCATCAGTTACATAGCTGATAACTTGTATCAAAAATTGGCGATGTGGGTAGAAACTGATAACATTTATCAAAAATGGGTAGCGTGAGTAAAAAAAGGGCATAAGGGGGGGGGGGTAGAAAAGGGTCTGATTTATTAGCACGGGAAAAAAAAGCAAACGCACAGGAAATTTTAGGTCAAATTCACGGGAAAAAAGACAATTGCACGGAAAAATAATTGATTAAACGGGAAAGAAAATAAATGCACGGGAAAAAAATACTTGAGTGGAAGTTAAATGTATTAAACGGGAAAAAAATATATTGAACGGGAGTAGAATTAACATTGCGTGGGAAACAAATGTATTAAACGGCAATAGAATTGATCTTACACGGGAAAAAGAATTGAGAGCAAAACTCAACAAAAATCAAGTAAAAAATTTGTTTTATTGAACATTATATAACTGTTATTGAAATTAACGATATTTATTATGAAATATTAATGCATTAGTACACCTTTTTTTATTTTATAGATCAGGTTGGAGGTCGCATCTGTTGTGCACTAATCTCATGAATTTCCTGGCCAATGCTAACAATCTTAGCGTTGATAAAATTATTTTCAAATCCTGTTCTTCTAAATCAAAAGATTCTGCAAAAATGTGGAAATCAATCACATATGGTACATCTTCATCATCAGAAACTTGAGTGCACTCATTGCACCAAGCTCCAATATCTGTGGCCAATACAGAAGGAGTGCCTTTATCATTTCGGATTGTTCTAAGAAATGCAACAATTTTTTCTTTCGCAGGTTCTATCATCTGATTTTTACGAATGAGATTTAGTAGTGCATTTGGCTTTGTAATACCATCTGCATATTTATCTTTTACAGAAGTCTTAATTTCTGATGATAAGTATCGTATAGAATCAATATTTTTATGTTCGTGCTCCTCTTCTGTTTCGTACAAGGACAAGCAAGTATCCGAAGAATGATATATGTAGTAGGTACAAGCACACTGGGCACTCAGATTATCTATAAATTTCCTTTGTGCACCGATATTCAACTCGTTTTCCTTCTGCCACTATATTCATTGAAGATATTTTCCAAACTTCTTTCAACTTTACAGCACTTTCTGCCTCTGTTGCTGATAAGTATTTGTGACGTAAAAGCGACACTTGTGTTGGTCGCCTGCATATTTTTCCAGTCTGCTGGATCACTTCAGATGAATTTTCTTCTTCAGATGTAAACTCACCAGTCATCTTTTGGCTCTTGGCTCTACTCGTCGACTTAGGTGACACTGTGAGTTGAACTGAGCTCAATAATAAAATGGGTGGAGAGATGCTTAGTGAAAGAGCACGTCGTCTTTTGTTTCTAGGCTTGATAGGTAAACACGTTTTAATTAAACCGTGCAAAAGTATTTATATTCTCGTGCAAAAGTATTTGTTTTCCCGTGCCAATGTAATAATTTTCCCGTGCAAAAGTATTCATCTTCCTGTGCGACCCACATCCCGTGCAAACGATTTTATTTCCCGTGCATTTTAATACTTCCCATTAGAAAATTATAACACATAGAAATAAGCATATATCGTTACACTTTTACGGTTAGTTAAGCACTTTTTTGGGGGCGTGGGGAGAGCGTGGGAGAAGAGTGAGGGGGGTACCCCCCTGCTCGCTCTGCTCGCCAGATTTTTATGCTAGAAAATGAAGATGAATTCAGACAATATTTCAAAAAATTTTATTCAAAGATGATTTTTCTTACAAGAAACACGGCATAGTCCGAGATTACTCTAGATTTCTGTATGACATGAGTTTAAACAATGTCAAACAAAAAATCGCTAAAATTACAGATTCACTTTTTAAGCTCAACAAATCTATCTTTGATACGATAAATCTTCCCCAAATTTTAAACCGTTGATTCGGTCATTAACTTGAGTCCTGACTTCAGATTGTTTCATCAAAGTATACACTATTTTCTTACTCGGAAATTTTAAATCTTAACATTCAAACAGAACAATCTTTTATACTGGTATGGGATAAAGTCGCTTAAACAAGAGTCAAGTATCTTATATGTTAAAAGGATCAGAGTGTTTTACTCAAAAACTTGCAGTTTTTTCGTCAATTAATAAAGATTACGAAACAGGCCATCTGTGTGCAATAATAAAAAAAAAATTTTATTCTGAAATTAAGATGTAATTTTTTGATTTTGACCAAAATCCAATGAATTATAAATTAGTGCACTCTTTTCGAAAATGAAGTTAAACTTTAAAAATTTTGAAAAAATTTGAATCAAACAAGAGATTTCTTTTAATCAGTACAGTATAAACCGAGATTACTCCCGACCGCTATATTTCATGTGTCTAGTCAATGAAATAAAAAAAAGTTTCTGAAATTACAGATTCACTTTTTATAGTCAACGATATTAACATGCAAACGACAAGTCTTCCTCAAACTTTCAACTTTTCGTTCAATCATTTCCCTGAGTCCTGATTTCCGAAGAGTTCATTAAAGTATACACTGCTCTCAGACCTCAAAAATTAGCATCTAAACATTCAAACAAAACGATCTGATTGACAGGCAAATAATAAAGTCGCCGATACAACAGACAAGTGTTTTATACTGTCGAAACGGACAGAATGCATAACTCAATAAAGCTGCATTTTTCTCATCGAATGATAATGATGACTAACCAGACCTTCTCTCTATAATAATTGAACTCATTATGATTTTGAAAATCAAGCAAAACTCCAACCAAGCAAAAAAAATTTTTAGCAAACATGAGTTTTCTTTTTATAAACACAGTATGAACTGTGATTGTCTTCGATCGCTGTATTCTATGTAACGATTTGATATTGAAAAAAATTGCCAGTATCACAGATTCACCTCTTATACTTTACAAAATTATTTTTGCTACAAGTCGTCTTCAATCTTTCCACCTTTATTTCGATCATTAAGTTGGGTCCTGACTTAAGTATAAATCATTTAAGTATTTACTGTTTCTCGACTTGGTAATTTTGCATTTTAACATTAAAACAGAACAATCTTAAATATTGGTATTGGACAAAAATTAATTAAGTTGAGAAAAGTACAGAATAATGAACATAAAGGTATGTACAGTTTCTTGCAGAATCTGAGAGATCGAGAGTCAAACATTATAAATTATGAAGTGTATTATATCAAATGCCCTGAAATAATCTGACGCAAAACCAACCGAAAATCAATCGTGTTCACAGCAAATTTCTCTTGAAGTATTCTCTTTGTCATGGTGGTCAGAGGAGAGTTTTAGTGACAGCAAGAGGTTTATTTGACTTAAATTGAAAAGTCGTCGAAAGGTTGAACTTGTATCTTATTCAGAATTAAATCTTTAAGAAACTTGCAACGATGATTGTTGTTCATTCTCTCATAATATGTAACTTTAAGGTTAGCCCGAAGTCATTATTTGAAAAAATAACGATTCTATAAAACTGAAACTGGAAACGACATTACGTGATTCAAGTTTGGCATTAAGTCGTCGTCATGGTATTTTGACATCTCAAATCTACAATAGTATGATCCAAGAGGATGGTTGTCGTAAAAGAATTTTAACTTCTATAGTCACTCTAAATGAAAAAAAAAATCTAATTAAGTTCAGAAAAGTACAGAATAATGAACATTTAGGTATTCACAGTTTCTTGCAGAATCTGAGAGATCGAGAGTCAAACATTATAAATTATGAAGTGTATTATATCAAATGCCCTGAAATAATCTGACGCAAAACCATCCGAAAATCAATGGTGTTCACAGCAAATTTCTCTTGAAGTTTTCTCTTTTTCATGAAGGTCAGAGGAGAGTTTTAGTGACAGCAAGAGGTTCATTTGACTAAAATTAAAAAGTCGTCGAAAGGTTGAATTTGTCTCTTATTCAGAATTAAATCTTAAAGGCACTTGCAACGATGATTTTTTTTCATTCTCGCATAATATGTAACTTTAAGGTTATCCCGAAGTCATTATTTGGAAAAATCACAATTCTACGAAACTGAAACTGAAAACGAGATTTCGTGATTCAAGTTTGGCATTAAGTCGTCGTTTTGGTATTTTGATATCTCATACTTTCAAGTAGTTTGATCCAAGAGGATGGTTGTCGATAAAGAATTTTTACTTCAGAAGTCATTCTAAATGAAAAAAAAATCTAATTAAGTTCAGAAAAGTACAGAATAATGAACATTAAGGTTGCGAGGGAGTGAATCCCTCGTAAATTATTTTTCTTACCTGGCAGTGTCAGGTCACCTGGGAAACAATGAAATTATTTATTTGTTTGTTTACTTTCCCAGGTGATAACCATGCCACTTTCTCGCGCAGCAGAAGCCGACCACGTGGCGACGATCGCCGTCGGCTGGACGCTGCTGTTGCAGCAGCACGAGCACCCGGCACGTGCACGACACATACACACACACACATGTTCACCACCCGGGAAGGCTCTCCCGGCCCAGGGTGCGCACGTACACACACATACACCACACACGGGTTCCGATTCTCCGTCGGGGAGTTTTTGGCGACGGAGGAGGTGCGCGGCGCGTGTTGGCAGACGACGCAACTGCGTTGCCAAGCGCGTGCGCGCACGCTCACCACAGTAGACACGGGCGTGAGTGAGATTTTTTTTTTTTGTATTGTGTACGTTGCACGAACAATGTGTGCGTATGGGGGAGAGCGAGAGAGAGAGTATGTGCGCGAGGGATAGGTTAATGCAGTGAGTGCCTCGTGTGCATTATTTTTATTCTTCATTTTGGATTTTCGCGCGTACTATAGGTGGCGAGGCGATCGCCACCGGAAGATTGTGTGATTGGGTGTTGTGGCGTGAATGTGTCTGATTGGTGGACAAATGACTGTTCCTCGAGTATGAATGAGGCTTAATTGGATTGATTTCTGTTGATTGGCGGAGAGTGTTTGGAGGGGATGGTGAAGAAGGAAGTTCAGTCAGAGTGACGCGGGGAGCGTCACTCTGTTCCCAGTAGCGATAGTGTGAGGTAGTGTTTCGAGATTTGATTTGATTTTGATGATTTTATTAATTGTACATTATGTTGTACAAAATACACAAGGTGAAAAAGTTATACATAAAATTAAAATTACAAAATAAAATAAAATAAAATAAAATAAAATAAATAAAATAAAGGTATATAAAAGGTATGTAAATATAGATAGATAATATAAAATAACAATAACAGTAATAAACAATAATCATAATAATAATAATAGCATTAGTAACAGTTAGATGAATGTGCAACAGGTACACAATTTAACAACGGCGTACCAGACTCAGTCTTCTCCCTCAGCAGTAAAAATATGTGTTTTGACGAGATGTTTGAAACTGGACAGGGATGATGATTGGCGTATATGAGGGGGTAGTGTGTTCCATGAGTAAGTAGCCAGTATATGAAAAGATCGTTTCAGACAGTCCGTACGAGCAAAGGGGACAATCAACGAATCAAGTGCATGCGGGTTCGCCATTCTCAAGGGACGTGAGCTGAGCTTCTCAACAAACAAATTCGCCAAATAGGAGGGAGTACCTGTGAGAAGGATTCTATAGAGCAAGCAGGCAGCAAAATAATCCCTGCGGCCCGCTACTCGAAGCCAGCCAAGCTCACGTCGGTAGGGTGTAACGTGATCGCTCTTTCTAATCCCAAAGATGTACCTGATCCCACGATTGAGCAAACGCTGTAGTATGAGATCCTGCCCACCCGAGATATTACAGTACACCAGTGAACAATAGTCAATAATAGGAAAAAGCAAGGTCTGCACGAGGTGTTTACGCAGTTCAGAGGTGGTGCTGCGTCTGAAATGGTTAAGACGGTACAAAAGAGAGTTGGCTCTACGACAAACATACCGAACATGGTCTTTCTAGTTCAGCTTAGAGTCCAGCACCACCCCCAAACTACGCGCAGAGGGGACAAACGGGACTGCGCAGCCACCAAACCGCAGGTCTCGAATACCCAAATCGTTAAAGGCATTGACATAGAACGGGGTCCCAAAAATCATTGCCTTGGTCTTACCAGCATTCAACACCAGCTGATTAGTGGCAGCCCAGTCAGCAATGTGTTCAGCACCCCGGCTCAGTCTTCCAAGAGTGGCATTAATGTCCTCAAGTCGGCCCCGCACGTAAATCTGCAGGTCATCCGCATAAATCACATGAAAGACACCAGGGCCAAGGCCTACAGCTATGTCAATAACAAACAGAAGGAAGAGCAGAGGACCCAACACGGAGCCCTGGGGCACGCCCTTATTAAGGGGGCGGAAAGAAGTAAAACTGCCGTCCTCTGCCCTTACTGCTTGCGAGCGGCCAACCAGATAAGAGGCAACCCATCTCAAAACCCCATGCGAAAAACCCAAGGACTGTAGCTTCCTGAGCAACGTTACGTGCGAGACCGAATCGAAGGCTTTACTAAAATCAAAAAGCAACAGCGCGGTCATTTGTCTTCTGTCCATACCCACCCGAATGTCTTCCGTGAGTTTCAATAGTGCTGTCTGTGTGCTATGCCCTGCTCTGAAGCCCGCCTGATAATCGTCCATCAAACCCTGCGATTCAACAAAGGCAGTAATCTGGTCATGGACCAGTCTCTCAAGGATCTTCGACATAAAACTGAGCAGGGAGATAGGACGAAAATCATTTAGACAAGACGGAGAGGGTGTCTTATTGAGAGGGATCACTATTGACTTCTTCCACTGCTCAGGAAAGGTCGATGTGGATAGGGAAGTATTAAAAATATTGCAGATGAAAGGACCAATGGAAGGAAAGGCTGACTAAATAAAGCTCTGCGGTAGGGAGTCAATGCCCACCGCCTGGGATGTCGACTGGCACATAACGCGTGCTATCTCGTCCACCGTCACATCCACAAACGCAAAGCCACCATGATCTGTCTCTTTTTCCAAGTTGTTCAGAAAAAGAGAGAGATCTGGTGCCATATTATCAAAAGAGACAGAGGCAAAGTGAGCATTGAGATCCTCCACCGAGAAGCTACCCAGATTGGAGTCTGCTTTGGAAGAGATACCAAGATGCCTTAGTTCCTTCCAGAGCTGTTGAGGATCAGTGATGTTCTTAAGCCTTTGCCAATAGAAGTCGAGTCTCGCAGACTCAATCCTCTCATGTGCAAAATCACGCGCTTGCCTGTATAAAAGTAGTTCAATATCGAGTCTCGAGCGTCGGTAACGTCTGTAGAGTCTGTCTCTTTCAGTCAATAGGTCACGGTGGTATGCAGTAAACCACGGATGACGATTCTTTCTTTGTTTGAGGGTTTTCAGAGGAGCAAAAATATCAAGAGCAGCGTTGAGGTTAGAGTACAAGCAACCCACCCTCTCACTAAGCGACTGCGTTTGATCCGTGAATACTGACCAATCACACCCTAGCAAAAATTGATTCAAAGCTCTAGCATCAACAGATTTGAAGTCCCTGAAAGTAAAGTCATTCGTCAAAACTTGGGGGGTTTGAATGTCAAGGGTGACTGTCATCAGGTCATGTCCCGCAATAAAAGGTGTCTCTGTCTTCCAGTAGCTAGTCACAGTGTCCAGTGCGTCAACGAGAACCAGGTCAAGCCAAGTATCCGAGTGGGAGGTGTGATGTGTAGACCCAAATGGGACCGAAAACAGAGAATTCTCATCAATAAAATCACGCACAAAAATCGCATCAGGTGAGTCCGAGAGCTGGTCTGCATTAAAATCACCAAGGATGACCTTAGTGCCATAATCATGCATATTATCACGCAGGTCGGACACAAAGTCAGACCCGAGGACAAATGGGGCATGCGGGGGCCTATACACCACACCTACAAATATGGGGTCAGTGCCTCTAAGAGAGACCTCAGCTAGAAGATACTCAGGATGACCAGGCCTACCGTTCCACTCAGTGGAAGACGAGCAGAGGTGTTTAACTGACAGAGATTGATGAACATATAACGCCACCCCGCCCCCCTGGTTATTACGGTCATGCCTTAGAAGAGTATAACCCTCCAAAGCAACAAGCGCATCCTCAATCGAAGGACCCAAATGGGATTCAGTAACAGCGATCACGTGTATCATGGGCTGTGATAAAAGAAACAGCCTAACCTGCTCGATATGTCCCTTAAGGGAGTTAGCATTGAAATGGCAGACACGCAGCATCATGCCCTTGCCACGCACGGACCTCTGGTGTAAAGAGTGTGTAGGAGGCTGGGAGAATGATTGAGAATGAGATGAAGAAGAACTAAAGAGTAGCGGTTTGAAATAGGATGTAGTAGAGGAAGAAGTAGTTACATGTGAGGTGAGAGATGAAAGATGCATACTGTGAAGAAGACTGAAGTGATAATATGAAAATGTAATATTACCGCGAGAGAGAAGATGTGTCAGCATACCTGTTATTACAAAAAACGATTCAAATCTTCAATGCTGGAGATGAGTGTAGGGGTGTCTCCCTTCTTCCTGCGAACGTAGATTCGGCCACTGCGGATGAAGCTGATGAATCCAGAGTCAGATTGTCTCGCCTTCTCACGTACAGCACGATGCAAATCAAAAACTTCCTTAGGAAGGAATTCGTTCAGGTTCAGCAGTCCAGGCAAGATTGAGTTGGGATCAATCTCAGGGGGTAAATTCGATGACAATGCAGAGGTGTGCAGCTTACCCAACTTAATTTTGCTCTGGATAATTTCTAGCATGAGTGCTCTGGAGTGAAGTGTAACCAGAATCGATGGTGGGCGACTTTGCTGACGATTCGTAGGCGAGGTTGTGGTTGGAGGTTGAGTTGAGGACGTTGCAGCGTTTGAAGTGGAAGTTGACGTTGCGGTGGCCTTGCTGATGAGCATCCTTGCACCCACTATATCTCGGGCTTCAGTATCCGGACGCAGAGTCTTGAGTACTGAGAGAACAAGTGATTTCACGTTGGCACCAGGAGGAGTAGCAAGACCTCCAATTACCAGCTCCGAGGAATTTGTAGCACGTGTCGTCGCGTTCAATCGAGCAAGATCAGAGCTGAGAGCGGCATTCTTTTTCTCAATTTGTTGAATTTTATTTAACAGCTCAGTATCACAGTGGAGGGTGGCAGACAGTTCCGGATTTTCAAACTTCTCCTTCAGCTCAGCCAGTTCACCTTTTATATCTTCCAGCTGGTCCTCAACAGTGTCAACTCGAGCTACCAACTTCGGGATGACATCCAGATCAGCAAGTTTGTTGTCAATTCCATCGAAGCGCTCCTTGAAGGAAGTCTTCAGGTTTCCAAGCTCATTCAGGATACTTCTCAAAAGTGCCTCATTGGCTACTGGCTCAACATTCTCCGAAGTTGCGGCATTCGAGGTATTAGATGAAGCAGATGAGGCTGAGTTTGTGCGCAGACGAGTGTTCACTGCGTCGTTCAACCTAGTCTTGTCAGGCGCGGCCTGGGTGATGCAGAACGTGCAGGCTCTCGCTTGCTTACCATGCAGCATAACAGTTGCTAATTTAGCACACTGCGAATGGTAGAGCTTGCTGCAATTGTCGCAGCAGTGTAGTTTCGCATTTGTGCGCGCGGGCCCGTGACAAGAGCCACAGAGAGGAGTATCTTTCCCGTTCATGACTGTAGTTTTAAGTATCACTGGCTACTCTTAACCTCTCAAGCACACAGTACTGCACAAAGAGCTAGCGAGATGACGGACAAGAAGTACTAGTCAACCTGTGGTCAGGCCACAGGTAAGTGAAAAGGCCAAGAAATGGTCAGACCACTGTGTGGTATAGACCACCTAAAGAGGCTAGCAGGTAGTAGAAGACTATGAATAGTCAGGCCGTAAAACCGCAGATAAGGGGTGACAGTTGCCAAAACAGTCAACCAGTGCAAGGTGATAGTATACCGTACAGGCTCCAAGGTATGCCGGGTTGCCAGGTATCAATTGCGCAGCCTAACTATGATTCAAAAATTCGCGCGGATTTGCTATGGCTATGCGCGCACTATTGTAGATAGAACTTAAGGCACTTTGCGCGGCTAAACACTGATGCCGCCAAAATTTTGCACTAACCTCACTTTGCACTGGTGTAATTTAATTAGTTTTTTCAAAGTTAAATTACTATGAGCAACACCACAGTAAACAAAAGTCAATCACTCCACTTAAACTAGCACGAGAACCGCTACACTAGAAAAAAAAATCTCTCAGTGAACTCGGGAACGTAGTGTATTAATTGTTTCGGCTAGTCCGGGAATATTTAGTGTGCTTGCTCCCCGGGGCTCGATTAATCGAGAGAGTGATTTAGAAATTTCTAAGTTCTTTCCGTAGACTTGTTTAAGAGTTTTTTTTTTGTTTTTGAGAGTTGTAGACATTTTTTTTATTTACAGCTAGGTACAAGCAGGAAATCGAAGCTTTGGTTATTCCTTATACCGAGAGTTGGAAAAACGAAATAGTAGCCATTTTGGGGCATCAGAGAATTTTTTTGAAAATTTTGTAACGTAAGGTTTTTTTTTGTATATTTCATTGAAAATTTTATAAAGCATGTTTTCCGGAAATTTCTGTGTAACGTACGCTGAATGAGAATTTTGTTTGGATATTATTGAGAGTTATACAAATTCGTTCGAGATTTTCTTGGCGCGGCGATTTTCTTGACAGGCTAGGGAATTAGAAAATTTTTGTAGACAGGTTAGGGACTTAGAATAATTTCAGAAGGGTTGAACTTAGAAAAATTTTCGGCGAGAGAACTTAGAATTTTTTTTAGCAGTTGGACTGAGTAGAATTTTTCATAGGTGGAACATTGAAAAATTTCGAAAAGTGAACTTAGAATTTTTCTTTTGTCAGTTGGACTTAGTAGAATTTTTCATAGGTGGAACATTGAAAAATTCCGAAAAGTCGACTAAGAAAATTTTTCGGTGATAGAAATTAGAATTTTTTTTTTTCTTTTGCGGAAGTTGGACTTAGTAGAATTTTTCATAGGTGGAACATTGAAAAATTTCGAAAAGTTGGACTTGGAAAATTTTTCGGTGATAAAAGTTAGAATTTTTTGTTCTTTCGCGACAGTTGGACTTAGTAGATTTTCCAGGGTGGTACATAGGAAAATTTCGAAAGGTTGGACTTTGAACGGATGAGTGTGGATTTATGGAAATTAACAATTGGTGAAGGATATTTGGGGATATTTGGGAATATTTGTGGCAAATATTATAATTAATTGTTGGCTAGTGTCCAACCAATATAATAATTTAATTGTTGGCTAGTGTCCAACTGAAATTTTTATTTTATTTTTTGGATTTTACCAGGTTTTAGGAAGATTTATTTGTAGTACAAGAGAGAAGAGTTTATAAAATAAAAATAATAGCTACTGGAAAGCGAAGGTTCAAGAACATTGTAGACAGAAAAAATTTTTTTTTGTGAATAAAGAAAATTAGAGTCAGTGAAAATTTTCTTTCAGGTTCAAGAACATTGTAGACAGAAGTTTTTTTTTTTTTGTGAATAAAGAAAATTAGAGTCAGTGAAAATTTTCTTTCAGGTTCAAGAACATTGTAGACAGTAATTTTTTTTTTTTAGTGAATAAAGAAAATTAGAGTCAGTGAAAATTTATTTTCAGATTCAAAAGTAGTGGAGACAGTGATTTTTTTTTTGTGGTTGATGAGAATTAAAAATAGTGATAATTTCTTTTCAGGTTCAAGAGTAGGTTAAACAGTGAATTTTTTTTTCTCTTTTCAGGTTCAAGATTAAGTGTAGACATAAAATTTTTTTTTTTATTGTTTCTCAGATTCAAGATTAATTGTAGACAGTGAAAGGAAAGAAAGAAAGGAAAATGTATGCAGTGAGGACACAGGAACAGTCAGTAGTGAATGAGACACCTAACAATGAAGAACAAGAATCAAAGACAAGTCATTCAAATCCAGAGAACGATGGCACAAGCAAGAAAATAAGTTAGACGGGTTTGAGAAAAACCATAATTCAACCACATCTGGAAATGGAAAACTTGTTGATGTCTCCTTTACATGGTGTTCACTCGGCAGGGGAAAACAGTCAATTAGACTTACGTCTGAGAAAACAAGAAGTAGACACGAGTAGACATATAGAAAGATCAATGGACCGAAAAAGAGAAGAGAATTATGAGAGCGAAGATTCGGGTGATAGTAGGATAGAACTAACAAGAAAACGGTTGATGAAGAGAAGTTCTAGAAATGGAAAAGTAAAAGGAAGACAGGAAGTAATGAAAAAACTGGACAATGAAAGAAAACAAAACAGACAATACACAAGTAGTGGTAACTTATTAATAAAAAACAAAACAAACGTTTAGTTTTTGTGAACTACACAAACTTTATTCATATGACAGCTGTTTCGACGTCTTAGCAGTTTGTATTTAATCTGATGAAGACGCTAAGACGTCGAAACAGCTGTCATATGAATAAAGTTTGTGTAGTTCACAAAAACTAAACGTTTGTTTTGTTTTTTATTAATAAGTTATTATTATGGATCTACATCAAGTATCACAAAACACATTGAAATACAAGTAGTGGTAGCGATACAAATGATGATGAGATAACTAGACAGCGTAGGAGTAATTAGGTTCATTACAGTAAAAAGAATAAGTCATCTCGTCGTCGTGAAGAACGTTATAGATCTTCCTCTAGGGAGAACCACTACAAATCTACACCTGGTCATAAGAGATATAAATCTACATCACGGGAAAGACGTCACGTCAACATTAAATCTCGGGAACTCGATCACAGTTCTCTAGAAAGAAGAGATCGAAGATCGAGGTCCAAAGAACTACATCATGGACATTCACATGGTAGTAAACTACGAACTTCCATAACTCGACACAATCGTCACGGATCCCCGTCTCGTAAGAGAAGGGATTCATCGTCACGAGAAAGGAGTCATAGAAGAGTCAATAGTAGACTACGAGGCCATCGACACCGATCGTTTTCTTCATCGGAGGAACGTCGTCAAGGGTCGTGGATCCGAGGCCATAGATGTGATAGAGGACATAGTAGACGTATACGAAATTATCGTAGTAGATCCGGTTCGAGAGAGTATAGACATGTCTCAAGACGAAATCGCAGTACTTCATCATCAGACAGCCGATCACCAGTACGACATCGTAGACACGGGTATACACAATCTGGCAATATCAATTGTGTGAGAATCTTAAAAGATTGGAATTTAAAATTCTCAGGGGATGAGGGAAAAGAGAACCCAGAACAATTCCTGAACAAGCTAGACAGGTGTAGACGAAATAGTAACATGTCGGACACTCAAATAATAAACGCAGTGGCGAGTGTGATGGAGGATCGTGCACTAAGATGGTACGACACGGCGATTTTGAAGATTGAAACGTGGCATGAGTTTAAAAAGTCGTTCCAGAGGAACTTTATTGGCCAATACTCACAGTATGAGGTTATGGATGAAAAAAGGAATAGGACTCAAGGCAAAGGAGAAACGATCTCAAATACATTACTTGTCTGGGCGTCCTATTTAAATACTTAAGGGGGTACATATACCTTAAACAAAAAAACTCAGAAAAAATTGTGTAAGTTTTTTAAAAATGATTTATTTAAAAAGATATTTTTTTTCCATAATAAACACACATTTTTACATAATTTTATACATTTAGAAAATTAAAATAAGTGTTTTTATAAGTGTTATAAAATTCAGCTAATTTAGGCTATGAAAGTTCATTGCTCGTAAAGTCAAAAATTTTCCTTAAAGCGGATGGACCCAGGACTTGGCATAGTTGTTGTACATGTGAACCCTCATGAGCGGAACCTCAGGCAACCAAATCCAAGCACTATTAAGCTACTTGCATACTCTAAAATTGCTTAGTGTGGTTAAAATTTTGATAGTTTTTATCATTTTAGTCAGTTTATGGTGTGCCATCAGCTTAATAATGCTTAAATTTGGTTGCCTGAGGTTGCGCTCATGAGGATTCACATGTACAACAAGTGTGCAAAGTCCTGGGTCCATCCGCTGTCTGGAAAAATTTTGGCTTTACGAGCAATGCCCTCTTTTTCTCAAAAATCACATATTTGAGAAAATGGCTTTTAAAGTTCTGAACAGATTTTGATGAATAAAATGTAACACACCAACACATAAACATTTATATCTTAAAAATATCTTGTCACAGGACTCTTGCTTGATGTAAATACTCTTTTGCACATAGCCGGATACTTTATTTTTTTTCTCCTGCTCCTAAAGTGACCCAATTAGCTTTTTTATCAAAAACACAGATCATACACTATTAGGCACCAAGAGCAAGTTAAGACTTTGAGTCAGCGGAGTCTTCACATGCAATTATCGAAAAATTATCTTTAATTTTAAATCACAGAATTATTTTTTCACTTCACATTTGCACATAAACACCTTTTTTTTAACAACTAAAAAACTTCATTAGTTTACCTGGTAAGAATTGGTCATTTATTCTTAAATTTTTTTTTTTTGAATAAAACTAACTTATTTACTTCAGATTGAAATAATAACAAAAACAAAACCAAGTAAAGTAGAATTTCACTAGAAAGATGACACAAGGAACAAAAATGTCGTCATGAACTTGCAACGCTGTAGAAATACCTAACTTGATATCGATAGATCGATATTGGTGTAATATACTAAAGTAGACTCGTAGAGGTAATATATGTCATGTATTATGTCATAAAGGTCATACATTTTTTTATGCGATTTATTTTTTTATTCTAACTTAATAAATTGTTTTTAGCATTAGACTTGAAATGAAAGTTAATCTGTCATTCTTAATTTTCATTATTAAGATATTATGTCACGGAAAAAATCTAATCACAGATAAAAAAAATTTCTGTTTTTTCATCGCTTTTATTGGACGAAAACGATATAAATACTTACAGTTCTGTTCGTGGATAAAAAAAAAAATTATACCTACATTGCGAAAATTAAAAAAGGAAAAAATACATCGAAAAAGCATTTGTACCTATAGTATCGTAGAAAGTATTTCTGCTACTAGAACTGACTTGAAATTCTTGAATTTCAAAAAAAGCCATTTCAACGTAAATTTAATAAATTGAATGTCTTTATTAAATTAACTGTAACTTTTTTCCCTTAACGAATTAAGTTTTTTGATGTAAAAGTACATCAAAAAACACAAAAACCTGAAAACTGATTTTTTGAAAAATTTTAGGTATATGTACCCCCTTAAAACGTCCTTTGGAAGAAGACGAACAGATAGAGATAATAAGAAGAGGGTTGCAACCTGAATACAAATGGTACTTGGACAACAAAAGGGTAGACACGGTAGACGATTTGGAACACTACGGAAGAAAATATGAAAGACAGAGAGAGGATTGTAACAGATTTGTAGGACCACCAACCAAAGACAAATGCAGAATACCTATAGCGGCATTTACGAGCACAAAAAGCAAAGTGGCTGCAGTAAATGAAGTGGCGATGGTTAGTGGCGAAGGAAAGAATGCGAAAAAGAAAGATAAGAAGAGAAAAAGCATAGACAGTCCGACTCAAAGTCAGAAGAATGAAGTAGCAGGTATTCAGGTACAAAATAACCAGTTAAGTAACAACCGGTATAACCAACAAAACGGAAATAGACAACAACAAATGAGGCCACCACAACTAGGACCTCAAATACAAATACAATAACAACTAGACCAACAACCCCAGCAAGCTAGACAACAATTAGAACGAGAAAATAGACAAACTCAACAACAACAATCACGACAACAACAAACTCAAAGTGAAGGTAGACCGATGGGTAACTGTCGTAGTTGTGGTAGACCTGGTCATCGGATTTGGGAATGCCCAGATCTATGCTGCTATAAATGCAGACAGACTGGACATTTTGCAAATAGTTGCCCATTGAATGGCCAGGCAACATGTTGTCAAGTTTGTGGTGCAAAGGGTGTTACAGTGAGAAACTGTGGAAATTGTTCAAAGTTGTTAGCCTTGCTGGGAAACGCCAAGGCGGGAGCGTCGGGTGGCCCAACACCCCTAAACAACAAACAGGGGCCACAACAACAGTAGACAACAGTAATGAAGTAGACGGGGAGAAGAAGGTGGACGTGGAACAACAGGTGGAAGAAATGTGGGAGGAAGATTGGACAGGTGAGGAGGAAAGTGAGGAGGTAGAGGAGTTTAGGGAAACAGAAAGTGAGAGTGGGGAGAGTGAAAAATGGGATGTGTGGAAAGTGGTGAATGATTTTATGGCCAGGAGAATAGGAGCAATTCCTAAGAGTAAGAGTGGGATAAAATGGAG
Source organism: Encarsia formosa (assembly GCA_038277355.1). Lineage (NCBI taxonomy): Eukaryota > Metazoa > Arthropoda > Insecta > Hymenoptera > Aphelinidae > Encarsia > Encarsia formosa. Next base: position 34,092,023 of record CM076187.1, read on the forward strand.
TGAGGAAGAACTAACACCAACGCAGAAAGAGAATAATCATGGTAATAAAGTAACAGAAGCAAGAGTAAACGGAAGTGAACAGACCTGTGAAAATGCTAAAGAAAATGTAGACAAGGAGGTAGACATGAGTATTAGCAGTATAGTAACGAGGTCAGGAGTAACTGCAAGTGAAAAGTTTTGTGAAATTCCTACAGAAATCGTATACAGGGAGGTAAACGAAAGTATTAGCGACAAAGTAGACAAGACAAAGTAACTACCGGTGAAAAAGCTGGTGAAATTAGTGGTGAAATCGGCGTTGAGGGTAGACAAAAGGATGAGTTGGAAAATGTGGAAATGGGGAGGGAAGGTGATATAGAGGTTAATGGGGAAGAGATAGGACAGATAATTGAAAGGTTGGCAAGTGGGGATAATATAAGTGATGAGCAACTAACACAGATAAATGTTGCAATGCAGAAATTTGTGGAACAAATCGACTGGTCTCCGAATCGAAGGTATTACAAAACCCCTACTGAAAGTGTGAGTGAACAAGCTGAAGGTTTTCAGACTAGTTCACGTCAAGGGGGGGGGGGTGGAACTGTGCGAAGCCCAGTTGAGGAAGTAGACGATGAAGTAAGTGGTTTGGTGAGAGATAACAGGTTTTTCTTTAGGGTCTTGTTGGATGGGAAACCATTTCAAGCATTACACAACACTGGTGCCACGGTGTCTATTGTGGGGGAGTCAGTAGCCGAGCATTTTCAAGCGAAAATAAAACCTTGCGCTACAAGTCTCAAACAAGTAGGTAATGACTATCTGACGGTCTTAGGTCAACTAGACCTAAATATCAATATAGATGGCCGGGTAGAGAAGATTTCGCCCAGAGCGGCGAAAGGCATTTCTAATGATATAATCCTGGGGCAAGATTTCATCCAGGCGTTCGGAATTTGTTGTAACTATGCGGATGGCTCGTGGAAAAGTGGTTCAAAAGGCATACGGCACCAGTTCACGAGGGCTGATGGAAACTACGGTGTAACCTTAATGGCAGAATGTGCAGTGATGAAGGAAACACCAGGAGAGGAAGGACTGATAGAAGACCTAGCCAAGGAAACTTTGCCTCAGAAAGGCGATGGAGATAGCAGGTTTTGCATCGACTGCAGAGATGTAAATAAGGTATCTCGCAAGGACGCGTATGCCTTACCCAGTGTAGACACGGTGTTAGACAAGTTGCGGAAATGCAGGTATATATGTAGGATAGACTTAAGACAGGCGTATTTTCAAATTCCCATGGATACTGCGAGTCGCAAGTATACTTATGTTTTCTTTTTCCTTTCAGGTATATGTAGACTAACATTGTGTCGTCTGGGTATTTTGTTTGTTTATTTTATTTTTAGGTTAGGGATAGCAGGTCAAAGTAAAGTTTGTAATGTAGTAGACTGTGCTGTCCTGTGTAGTCCGGGGAAGGTAAGGATCCAAATGAATTGTAGACGTATTCTTATTTTGTTTGTTATGAAATTTGTTCACAGGATGGAAGGAGCGGTAGACACGGCGAATGACTGGTCCGAGCAACTCACCGACATGTTCGTGGAGGATCACTTCCGAAGTAATAGGTTGAAAGATAATTCTCGGAAGTTTAATACTCCAGGTATAAATATGGGTCAAAATAATACTTTTCGGCAAATCGGCCCGCCCCAGGTTCACCGATTTGCATGAAATTTTAGGAGGTCAAAATACTACTAAATACAAGTCTTTTTTTCCAAACCAGAGATCTCTATCTCATTTTACCTCTGTGTGGCGTCATTTCAAAGTTTAAAAAAAGGCCTATTTTTGCAGCAATTTTAACGTATTTTTAAAAAATTATAACTTTGGTTTGAAGTCAGATAAAGACATGCGGTTTGCGGGAAAATTTTGTTTGAAGCAAGTTTTTTTCGAAAAGATTCTTTTATTTTTTTACAGTTTAATCTTAATATACTTACAGCCTCATATGTGAATGCTACTTTTACCCTATTTTCAGCTATACTTGAACGACTGTAGCTCACTGTAGTTTTAATTTTTTCACGTATAAAAAAATTTATTAATATTCTTCATAAAAAAACGAAAACTTTGCGACCTGAAAGAACTTCCTACGATCTTCTGTTTCCAAGATACAGATCTTTGAAGGTCTCAAAAAATGAAAAAAACACGTTTATTGCTATTTTTGTAAGCTCGATTGCAAATGTTCGACTTTTTTTTTTGGCTAAAAATTGATGAAAGCACTCTTCGATTGTTAGTCATCAAGGCCCACATATTATTTTATTACACATTAGGTATATTTTTTTGTTGCTGAGAGCTTACATTTCACGCACTTCTCTAATAAATCACACTTTTTCAAGATAATTATATGGCTCTTAAGATCTTTTTTTACTTCTTCTTGTAATTCTCTGCTTTGACTCAACTTAAATTAAAAAAAAAGTTACTGTTACCCTCAATTTGAAATGTTTTGGTGATCTAAAAGTACATGTTTATACGATAGCAAAGAAAGGAACTAAAATAATTTGAACAAGCAAGATCAAAATTTCCATAATTATTCAATAAGATTCGCAATTATCAAGTCTCTATTAAGTAAGCAGATGATGTAGACTTTAACATATTCATTGAAGTGTAATCAATTATATCAAAGAAACTTTGTAAAACTAGATATTTTTTATTGATAGTAAAAGTTCTGAAATGGAGTTTCTAGAACCCATGTGCCCTCTATCGTTGCGCATTAGAAAGTAAAAAAAACATAGATGATAATATTCAGTTTATCTTAATTTTTCGTACTGTTTGGTGATGCTGTAAGAGATCAGACGTTTTAAGAATGTTTTAAACGATTAAAGTAAAAAAGATTTAGCTACGTGATTTTTAACTAAGTAAAATGTCAAAGCAAGAAACGTGTTCTCTGAAAAATCTTGTTACAGATGATTTTAATCTAAAACGATGGAGAAGTATCCAAAATGTTTTTCATAAATTTGAAGAACTTTCAGAAGGAGAGATTCAAACTATTATTTCTAGAGTGTATCAGCTGCAAAATATTGAATCCAATCTTATATGTGATTACCATTATGAAGCTTATTTGATTTATTATCAAAGTAAAAATCAATGTTGTGATCCATGGAGCCATTCAAAGGTTATATCTAACAGACTGTCCAATGTGGATCTGGAACTTTTTCAGAAAGCAAAAAATTTTTGCAATATTGTTTTACCTGTAGGTGATAAATTGTGTATTCACTGTCTTGCTAGACTAAAAATTAAAATTATTCGTCACGAAAATCAGTTGAGTTACTGTGTTGATCCTTTCAATAAACGAAACCATGATAAAATTACGGCAGACTTAAGTAATTTAGACGAAGCTTCAGTCGTTAATCTAAACAGTGTAAAGAATCTAGAATTTACTAACTCTCATAAAGTATGTAGTGCTTGTAATAGCAAATTAAAATCACTTATTGCTGAAAATAGTAGTGAAACAATGGAAGTTATTGAAGAAGAGTTAGATGAAGTTTCCAAAATTCAAAATGAAAGTGAAAAACTTTCGCTTGAGCATAAAGCTAGCTCGGGCTCGGAATATATCACTACGAGTCGACGTAAAAGAAAACTAGATTGTTTACTTGAACCGTTTGGACTACCTAATTTTAAGCGTAATAAAATGAATGATAAAGCTGTCATCAATGCGGGAGTAGCCATAATTCAAACAGTGACCAATCAAGTTTCAGAAGCTTTTGAAGTTGCCCAAAATGTAAAACTTCCAGAATTGGATTTAACAGAAGCAATAAATAATAACTGTTGGTTTGAATCTTTGATTTCAAATCTTCAATCTAAATTTGATGCTGCCTCTACAACGTATGATGAAAAAATTAGAATATTGACGATATTGCCAGAAGAGTGGAGTCTCGAACAGATCAATCAGTACTTTAGATGCAATAAATAGATGCTCAAGGAATTTAAAAAATTAAGAGAAAATAAAGTGTAGATATGCAAAGTAATTTTAGTTTTTCAAAAAAAGTTTAAATAAAAAATTTCTATAATTGTTTAAAAAAAAATTTCTTTTTTAAGCAAAAATTCTGCTGTAAAGAAATTTTATTACCATATATTTATTTTTTCAGAAAAGTAGGTGATTACAACAATGACATTTTTTTAACGAAAAAAGTAATTTTTGTTTTACAATGAAAAAATTAGTTTCTAAAATTTTCACTTGATTACTTATTGAATTGACTTATATTAATACACTGCTAGATCAGTCTTGAGTATATTTCTAATTTTTAAAAATTGGCCTTAAATAATCATAAAACAAATAATTTTGTTTTTATATGCATTAACAAACTTTTTTTGTTTTTGAGAGTTGTAGACATTTTTTTTATTTACAGCTAGGTACAAGCAGGAAATCAAAGCTTGGGTTATTCCTTATACCGACAGTTGGAAAAACGAAATAGTAGCCATTTTGGGGCATCATAGAATTTTTTTGAAAATTTTGTAACTAAAGGTTTTTTTTTGTATATTTCATTGAAAATTTTATAAAGCATGTTTTCCGGAAATTTCTGTGTAACGTACGCTGAATGAGAATTTTGTTTGGATATTATTGAGAGTTATATAAATTCGATCGAGATTTTCTTGGCGCGGCGTCGTTGCCCGCCATTTTGTAGACTACTTTATAGTTTCAATTATATTCCTTTGTTCTCAAATTAAACTTTTATTTTTTTGTAATTGTAGACTTGATTTTTCGTAGACAAGAATAAAATTGAATTAACCTAAAATAAATTATAATAATTTATTTCTTCTCTCTCTAGCTCACCAACCATTCCCGGAGGTTTTCTCTCCGTGGAACCCTGACCCCAGATTAAGGAGAGGTTCCCCGTATTATTTCTGGAAAGATTTTCCTTGTAACGGGAGGGCCCGGGAAACTTTCTTAATTATTTAAGGGAGGCCCTTTTCTTAAGAAATACTTCGTTACAAGGTATTCACAGTTTCTTGCAGAATCTGAGAGATCGAGAGTCAAACATTATGAATTTTGAAGTGTATCTTATCAAATGCCCTGAAATGATGTGACAGAAAGCTATCCACAAATCAATCGTGTTGACAGCAAATTTTCGCTTAAAGTATTCTCTTCGTCATGGTTGTCAGACGAGTGTTGTAGTGACAACAAGAGGTTCATTTAACTAAAACTTAAAAGTCGTTGAAAGGTTGAACTTGTCTCTTATTCAGAATTAAATCTTAAAGGCACTTGCAACGATGATTTTTTTTCATTCTCGCATAATATGTAACTTTAAGGTTATCCCGAAGTCATTATTTGAAAAAATCACAATTCTACGAAACTGAAACTGAAAACGAGATTTCGTGATGCAAGTTTGGCATTAGGTCGTCATTATGGTATTTTGATACCTCATACTTTAGATAGTTTGTTACAAGAGGATTGTTGTCGTAAGAGAATTTTATCTTCAATAGTCATTCTAAATGAAAAAAAAGTCTAACTAAGTTCAGAAAAGTACAGAATAATGAACATTCAGGTATTGACAGTTTCTTGCAGAATCTGAGAGATCGAGAGTCAAACATTATAAATTATGAAGTGCATTATATCAAATGCCCTGAAATAATCTGACGCAAAACCATCCGAAAATCAATCGTGTTCACAGCAAATTTCTTTTAAATGATTCTCATTGTCATGGTGGTCATAGGAGAGTTTTAGTGACAGCAAGAGGTTCATTTGACTTAAATTCAAAAGTCGTCTAAAGGTTGAACTTGTATCTTATCCAGAATTAAATCTTAGAGGCACTTGCAACGATGATTTTTTTCATTCTCGCATAATATGTAACTTTAAGGTAATTCCGAAGTCATTATTTGGAAAAATCACAATTCTACGAAACTGAAACTGAAAACGAGATTACGTGATTCAAGTTTGGCATTAAGTCGTCGTCATGGTATTTTGACATCTCAAATCTACAATAGTATGATCCAAGAGGATGGTTGTCGTAAAAGAATTTTAACTTCTATAGTCATTCTAAATGAAAAAAAAGTCTAACTAAGTTCAGAAAAGTACAGAATAATGAACATTCAGGTATTGACAGTTTCTTGCAGAATCTGAGAGATCGAGAGTCAAACATTATAAATTATGAAGTGCATTATATCAAATGCCCTGAAATAATCTGACGCAAAACCATCCGAAAATCAATCGTGTTCACAGCAAATTTCTTTTAAATGATTCTCATTGTCATGGTGGTCATAGGAGAGTTTTAGTGACAGCAAGAGGTTCATTTGACTTAAATTCAAAAGTCGTCTAAAGGTTGAACTTGTATCTTATTCAGAATTAAATCTTAGAGGCACTTGCAACGATGATTTTTTTTCATTCTCGCATAATATGTAACTTTAAGGTTATTCCGAAGTCATTATTTGGAAAAATCACAATTCTACGAAACTGAAACTGAAAACGAGATTTCGTGATGCATGTTTGGCATTAGGTCGTCATTATGGTATTTTGATACCTCATACTTTAGATAGTTTGTTACAAGAGGATGGTTGTCGTAAGAGAATTTTAACTTCAATAATCATTCTAAGTGAAAAAAAAATCTAACTAAGTTCAGAAAAGTACAGAATAATGAACATTAAGGTATGAAAAGGTTCTCACAGAATCTGACAGATCGACAGTCGAACATTATAAATTATGAAGCGGATCATATCAAATGCCCTGTAATGATGTGAAATAAATCCATCCAAAAATCAATCGTGTCTACAGCAAACTTCTTTTGAAGTATTCTCTTCGTCATGGTTGTCAGACGAGTGTTGTAGTGACAACAAGAGGTTCATTTGACTAAAACTTAAAAGTCGTCGAAAGGTTGAACTCGTCTCTTATTCAGAATTAAATCTTAAAGGTACTTGCAACGATGATTTTTTTTCATTCTCGCCTAATATGTAACTTTAAGGTTATCCCGATGTCATTATTTGGAAAAAACACGATTCTACAAAACTGAAACGGAAAACGACATTATGTGATTCAAGTTTGGCATTAATTCGTAGTAATGGTATTTTGATATCTCATACCTTCAATAGTATGATCCAAGAGGATGGTTGTCGTAAGAGAATTTTATCTTCGTTAGTCATTCTTAATGAAAAAAAAGTCTAACTAAGTTCAGAAAAGTACAGAATAATGAACATTAAGGTATGTACAGTTTCTTGCAGAATCTGAGAGATCGAGAGTCAAACATTAAAAATTATGAAGTGCATTATATCAAATGCCCTGAAATAATCTGACGCAAAACCATCCGAAAATCAATCGTGTTCACAGCAAATTTCTTTTAAATGATTCTCATTGTCATGGTGGTCATAGGAGAGTTTTAGTGACAGCAAGAGGTTCATTTGACTTAAATTCAAAAGTCGTCGAAACGTTGAACTTGTATCTTATTCAGAATTAAATCTTAGAGGCACTTGCAACGATGATTTTTTTTCATTCTCGCATAATATGTAACTTTAAGGTTATTCCGAATTCATTATTTCGAAAAATCACAATTCTACAAAACTGAAACTGAAAACGACATTACGTGATTCAAGTTTGGCAATAAGTTGTCGTAATGGTTTTTCGATATCTCAAACCTTCGATAGTTTGATCCAAGAGGATGGTTGCCGTAAGAGATTTTGAACTTCAATAGTGATCTAAATGAAAAAAAAGATCTCATGATGTTCAGAGAAGTACAGAATAATGATCATTAGGGTATGTACAGTTTCTTGCAGAATCTTAGAGATCGAGAGTAAAACATTATAAATTTTGAAGTGTATTATATCAAAAGCCCTGAAATGATGTGACAGAAAGCTATCTAAAAATCAATCGTGTCTACAGCAAACTTCTTTTGAAGTATTCTCTTTTTCATGGTTGTCAGGAGAGTGTTATAGTTACAACAAGAGGTTCGTTTGACTAAAACTAAAAAGTCGTCGAAAGGTTGAACTTGTAGCTTCTTCAAAATTAAATCTTAAAGGCACATGCAACTACGATTTTATTTCATTCTCGCTTTATATGTTACTTTACGGTTATTCCGATGTTATTATTTGGAAAAATCACGATTCTACAAAACTGAAACTGGAATCGACATTACGTGATTAAAGTGTGGCATTAAGTTGTAATGGTTTTTCGATATCTCAACCCTTCGATTGTTTGATCCAAGAGGATGGTTGTCGTAAAAGAATTTTAACTTCAATCATCATTCTAAATGGAAAAAAAATCTAATTAAATTCAGAAAAGTACAGAGTAATGAACATTAAGGTAGGTACAGTTTCTTGCAGAATCTGAGAGATCGAGAGTCAAACATTATGAATTTTGAAGTGTATCTTATCAAATGCCCTGAAATGATGTGACAGAAATTTATCCAAAAATCAATCGTGTCTACAGCAAACTTCTTTTGAAGTATTCTCTTTGTCATGGTTGTCAGAAGAGTGCTGTAGTGACAACAAGAGGTTAGTTTGACTAAAACTAAAAAGTCAACGAAAGGTTAAACTCGTATCTTATTTAGAATTAAACTTTAAAGGCACTTGCAACGATGATTTCATTTCATTCTCGCTTTCTATGTAGCTTTACGGTTATTCCGATGTCATTATCTGGAAAAATCACAATTCTACAAATCTGAAACTGAAAACGAGATTTCGTGATTCAAGTTTGGCATTAAGTCGTCGTTGTGGTATTTTGAAATCTCATACCTTCAATAGTATGATCCAAGAGGATGGTTGTCGTAAGAGAATTTTATCTTCAATAGTCATTCTAAATGAAAAAAAAGTCTAACTAAGTTCAGAAAAGTACAGAATAATGAACATTCAGGTATTGACAGTTTCTTGCAGAATCTGAGAGATCGAGAGTCAAATATTAAATTATGAATTGTAATATATCAAATGCCCTGAAATGATGTGACAGAAAACTATCCGAAAATCAATCGTGTTCACAGCAAATTTCTTTTAAATGATTCTCTTTGTCATGGTGGTCATAGAAGAGTTTTAGTGACAGCAAGAGGTTCATTTGACTTAAATTCAAAAGTCGTCGAAACGTTGAACTTGTATCTTATTCAGAATTAAATCTTAGAGGCACTTGCAACGATGATTTTTTTTCATTCTCGCATAATATGTAACTTTAAGGTTATTCCGAATTCATTATTTCGAAAAATCACAATTCTACAAAACTGAAACTGAAAACGACATTACGTGATTCAAGTTTGGCAATAAGTCGTCGTAATGGTTTTTCGATATCTCAAACCTTCGATAGTTTGATCCAAGAGGATGGTTGCCGTAAGAGATTTTGAACTTCAATAGTGATCTAAATGAAAAAAAAAGATCTCATGATGTTCAGAGAAGTACAGAATAATGATCATTAAGGTATGTACAGTTTCTTGCAGAATCTGAGAGATCGAGAGTCAAACATTAAAAATCATGAAGTGCATTATATCAAATGCCCTGAAATAATCTGACGCAAAACCATCCGAAAATCAATCGTGTTCACAACAAATTTCTTTTAAATGATTCTCTTTGTCATGGTGGTCATAGGAGAGTTTTAGTAACAGCAAGAGGTTCATTTGACTAAAGTTCAAAAGTCGTCTAAAGGTTGAACTTGTATCTTATTCAGAATTAAATCTTAGAGGCACTTGCAACGATGATTTTTTTTCATTCTCGCATAATATGTAACTTTAAGGTTATTCCGAATTCATTATTTCGAAAAATCACAATCCTACAAAACTGAAACTGAAAACGACATTACGTGATTCAAGTTTGGCAATCAGTCGTCGTAATGGTTTTTCGATATCTCAAACCTTCGATAGTTTGATCCAAGAGGATGGTTGCCGTAAGAGATTTTGAACTTCAATAGTGATCTAAATGAAAAAAAAAGATCTCATGATGTTCAGAAAAGTACAGAATAATGATCATTAAGGTATGTACAGTTTCTTGCAGAATCTTAGAGATCGAGAGTAAAACATTATAAATTTTGAAGTGTATCATATCAAATGCCCTGAAATGATGTGACAGGTACTATCCAAAATAAATTTTCTGTAAACACGATTGATTATCGGATAGTTTTCTGTCACATCATTTCAGGGCATTTGATATGACACACTTCATAATTTATAATGTTTGACTTTTTTTTTTTACTTTGATCTCTCAGATTCTGTGAGAAACTTTTCATACCTTTATGTTCATTATTCTGTACTATTCTGAACTTAATTAGACTTTGTTTTTCATTTAGAATGACTATTGAAGTAAAAATTCTCTTACGACAACCATCCTCTTGGATCAAATTATTGAAGGTATGAGATATCAAAATACTATTACGACGACTTAATGCTAAACTTGAATCACGAAATGTCGTTTCCAGTTTCAATTTAGTAGAATCGTGACTTCTCCAAATAATGACTTTGGAATGACCGGAAAGTTACATATTATGCGAGAATGAAATAAAATCATCGTTGCAAGTGCCTTTAAGATTTAATTCTGAATAAGATACAAGGACAACCTTCCGACGACTTTTCAATTTTAGTCAAACGAACCTCTTGTCACTAAAACTCTCTTCTGATCACCATGACAAATAGAATTTTTCAAAAGAAATTCGCTGTGAACACGATTGATTTTCGGATAGTTTTCTGTCAGATCATTTCAGGGCATTTGATATAATACACTTCATAATTTATAATGTTTGACTCTCGATCTCTCAGATTCTGCAAGAAACTGTGAATACCTTAATGTTCATTATTCTTTTCTTTTCTAAATTTAGTTAGATTTTTTTTTTCATTTAGAATGACTATTGAAGTTAAAATTCTTTTACGACAACCATCCTCTCGGATCAAACTATTGAAGGTATGAGATATCAAAATACCATAACGACGACTTAATGCCAAACTTGAATCACGAAATCTCGTTTCCAGTTTCAGTTTTGTAGAATTGTGATTTTTCCAAATAATGACTTCGGAATAACCTTAAAGTTACATATTATGCGAGAATGAAATAAAATCGTCGTTGCAAGTGCCTTTAAGATATAGTTCTGAATAAGATACAAGTTCAACCTTTCGATGTCTTTTTAATTTTAGTCAAATGAACCTCTTGTTGTCACTGAAACTCTATTCTGACCACCATGATAAAGAGAATTATTCAAAATAAATTTGCTGTAAACAGGATCGATTTTTGGATAGATTTCTGTTGTTTGAATTTTTTTAGTTTTAATACATTTTTTCATCGACAGTTTACACATTGTAGCAATATTATCTTTTTGTCTTCGTTTTATTTTTTTAGGTACCTTTACGTTTGAATTTCATCATAATTTTTTTTTTTTTTTGTCATTAAAGAAGTATAGATCGAAATTGGTCTTTTCAATATAAAAGTCGTCAAAATGATAGGTTCGTCCATTAAAAGTCGTCAAAATCAATTATTTAATATACTTTCTTCAAAAATTGATACCTTGGTTTGATTTTAGTGGATTTCGTTATGTTTAGTTTTTTTTTTTGTAGGTATCTACTTTTCAAACGGAAGTATCGAAGGTATCGAATATTGCCAAAACCGGCTATATATCTCCCTATATTATAATCCCTTTTTTTTTTTTGCTCCGCAAAACTGAGTCCGCAAAACTTGGTCATTGTTGTGACGAAAATCTTGAAAACACGGTCAAAAGACAGTTAAATTTTGACTTTTTTTGCTCCGCAAAACTGAGTCCGCAAAACTTGCTCTGCGTCGTGAAAACTGAGTCCCCAAAACTGAGTCCTCCTTTTCGTTGTTTTAAAATATAAAATGTTACCATTAAAATTCTTTATAATTTTTATAACAATAAATTTGTTTAAAAAAAATTATTTAAAAAAATTATATTAATATAAGTTTATGCTTAAATTTACTAAAGTTAATAAATTTGATTGTTACTTTTCAATTAAAAGAAAAAATTATTAAATTCTAAAATGAAATGTACTTCTGTATAAGAATTATTAAAACTTTTTAAGAGGAATAAAAATCTAATTCTGATTTTATTCCAATTTCCATTATGTAGCAACTTGAATTTTTTTTATATTATAATCTGGTTTTTTTTATGATCCTCAAAGTTGAGTCCTCAAAATTGAAAATCAATAAAAACACGGTCAAAAGACACATAAAAAAGATACTTATGAGTCCTCAAAGTTGAGTCTACGATGGGACAGTTGAGTCCTCAAAGTTGAGTCCTCCTTTTCTCAAAACGGTGCTTTTTAGATTCTCATGTAATATTTTCTATAGAAGCAGCTTGGTGTATAGAAAGATTTGAATTGTGTAAATGTAGTCATTCAGTACAACGTTTAGAAATTCATACAGAAAATCAACAAAACATAATATAGTTAAAAAATTAAATAGTTAAAAAATTGGAAAACAACTTTAGCAACTTGGTTTGAATTAAATAAAATTGATCTGTTAGAAATATTAAAAATGCCAATATACCAAATTACTATAGATTTCTAGATGATAAAACTTTTGTTAGATAGAAAAATTAAAAAAAATTTCAAACTATAGGTAGAATAAACGTTGTTTCTTCTAAAAATTCAGAGTTTTCACTTAAAATTAATATCAGATAAAGTAAAAGGTGGTACTTCTCACGAATACTTAAGAGCTCATAATAAAATTATTTATAAACATATAGAGAAGGAGCTATTTAAATGGGTCTAATAGTAAATGATAAAAATGTATATGCCATTTTTGAAGAATCTATAAACTATTTAACTCCGAAAAAATTACAAGAATTTTTCGGATTATTTTTATTGTCTGAAAAAATTCTTGGTAATTTAATTTGGAATAAATATAAATTACATTTTATAAAAGATTTCAAAGATAATGCAGAAGATAGAGGTTTGAATGAAATAATCAAATTTCTATCTAGCGAAGATTCTAATTTAAGTTATAAATGTTTTGGTTTACCAGAACCATGCTTAGAAAATATTTCTAATATTTCTGAAAATTATGACTGCAAAATAAACTGAAAAGAAGAGTATGAAAAAATGTTTGAAAAATTTAATAATGATCAAAAAAATATATTTAATACAATAACAAAAAACAAAAATAATATGTACTTAAAAGATGGGCAGGTGGTACAGGTAAAACAGTTTTTCCTTTTGTAGGAAAATTAATAATTTTAGGTGACGATTTTAGACAAATCCTTCCTGTAGTCAAAAGAGGCAATGAAAAAATTATTGTAGAAGATACGATTAAATACAGTAAATAGTGGAAAAATTTCAAAATTCTTAAACTCACTGAAAATATGAGATGTAAAGATAAAAACTTTTCTAAATTATTACTAAAAATAGGAGAAATCGAAAATTTAAAAATACCTATGAAATGGAAAAGTAAAGATGTTGGTTATTAAATTTTTGGAGATATAAACGAAAATAATAATTTGAACAAAGTTATTTTTGAATCGAAAAATGAAAATGTTGCAATGTTTAACAGAAAAGTATTAAACATATTAAATGGACCAAGTAAAACATATTACAGTATAGACAAAGCCATTCATAAGGGAGTAGATCAAACTGATTCAAATATATGTTGAGATTATCCAATTGAATACTTAAATTCAGTAAATGACGGGCTTTCTACCCATGAACTAAAATTAAAAAAAAAATGCAGTGGTATGTTAATTAGAAATCTAAGTAAAAAAGATGGTGTATGCAATGGAACTAGATTGAAAATAACAAATTTATATGAACATAATATTGAAGCTACATGTAAAAAAACAAGAAAAATACTACAGGTTGGTAAGGTAGATGAGGTTGGTTAGGCGGAGGTTATAGGGAGGAGCGTGGAAGGGAAGATGAGGTGGGAAGGGTTTGTTATTGCACTTAAAAATGTTAATAGAGCTTTTTCAAAATTTAAAGTACTTCAACAAAACTTTAAAGTTAGTGACTGAGTTGATGAATAAAGTGAATAAGATTTGTTCGTAGATTGGGTGAGATAAGTTTGAAGGATAAAATGCGGTATTTGAAGTAAATCAAATTAGTGAGGTCAGTAATGTAGCTAAGATTGTATTAGATCAGGTAGTTGAAGATAAAAAAGTAAGTATAGTTAGTAGGGTTCTTAATATGGGTGAGAATAGTAAATCGGGTTTGATAAGGCGAGTCTGTGCGGAGGGTAGAGTGTAGGTAAGGTGGTTGTGGGCTGGTAGATCAGATATTAAAATTATAACTTTGGCTCTAATTAGAATTTTCATATAAAATCATATATCATTAAAAAGGTCTTGAGCTCAGCAGCTTTCTAATTATGTCATTTTATGTCATTGAAATTTTTATTAAATCCTTTTTGTTGTCATGAGAGGGTGCTGAACAAAGCCGTTTATCATTTTAAATTCAGCCCTTTCCCCACAAAATCATAAATCGGCTTAAACGCAATTTTGCGAGCTGGTACTATGCAGGAAGTAAGTTCATCTCAAGAAGAATCTGTAAAAAATTTTGTATAATCCAGCCGAATAACCCTTCGTGCTTCAAAATTTTAGATAATTTTCTTCCAGTTTTTTTGCACAGCAACGAGGGGGGCAAGTTTGACAGGTTAAAAATCACGAGCGCGAAGCACGAGTGATTTTTTGCCAAACTTGCCCCGCAAAACACAGTCGGAAAATTATCGACAATTTTGAAGCACTAACGGTATTACCGGTTGACAGAAAATCGAGGCTTGCTTATACGAGATTGCAAAATTTGAAAAAAATCGTGATTTTTTATTATTTCGCTAATTACTAGAGTAGTTTTCAGGGTGGGCAGTTTAAGTTAGAGATCTAAGATGAGTCAGGTCCAAAATGAATAAGGTGAGTAGGGTTTGTTGGTAGGGTGAGTGAGAGATGAGTTGGGGATTAAGTGCGATATTTGAAGTAAGTGAAATTAGTAAGGTCTGTAATGTGGCTAAGATTAAAATATTTTAGGTGGTTAAAGAGGAAAAATCCAGTAGGGTTGGTAGGGTTATGAATCTTTTGGTAACATAATTTGATAAAATTATGATGAGTAAGTAAAGTTCAAACTGAAGTCTCGTGTCTAATTTTTATTGGTTTTAAGCACTTAAGTCTATTTATTATTTTACCAAACATAGAGCTTACGTATTGTTTCGATTAATTTTTATAGTCATCAATTATAATTAGGGGGTTGGCGAGCGGAGCGAGCAGGGGGGGTACCCCCCCTAGTATATATATATGGTTAGTAGAAAGGAAAGGAAACCTATACAATTCTAAAAACTATGTGGGCTTGGGAGAGCTAAGTAAGCTCTGGCTATCAATCTTTTAATTAAAAAGATTGCCAGTATTCGATCGACTGAATACTGTTTGTCTACAACCTTGACACTGGTTATTCGACAAAAAAGTACAAAGCGTATGGTTGTCATGTTAGTGGATAACAATATCTCAACTGTTAGGAATATCCTTTTAAATGAAAAGGCCTAAAAAATATCCAAATAGGTTGGTTGTGGAAGCTCGATGACTGTCAAACCAAGTTAGCCAGTAAATCAAACAATATTTGGGTGAGGGGTTGGAGGTATTTAATCTTGAACAAATACCTAAAAATAAAAAGAATTTCAATTAAAATTTTAGAAAAAATGAATGGAAACCAATAGATACAACAAATTATTTCAAAAGAAGTTGATTAGAAAAAAGAATAAATAGATTATACTATACTAGGCAAGCGGTAAACAAAAGGTTCTCCAGCGAAGATATGCATGGATTAGTAAAATGGGTACTCCAGGACTACCCAAGGATGAAGAAAGTCCAAGCTTAGACTGCTTGAAACTCCAGAGGTTCAGGGGATCCAAGGTATCCCAAGCGATAAGCAATTTGTTTTTGGTTATTTATAAATTCTATTGTGTAAGTGGGTTGTTTACAAAAAATGAACTGAAGTGAAGTGGGAAATTGAACTGAAGTGCCGCTGTGGACAAGTGAGTGTCGTGAGCGCACTTTAAAAATGGCCATCCTTCTTCTTCGTCTCACCTCGCACGGCGTCACCTGCCGTAGCTAGCCGGTCGAAGATGGCAGCCGTTTTACCTGCTCTTTTTTCACCTTAGTCGCGTCGCGCACTACTTTTCCGCGTCTGGCTGGGGTCGTCAATTCCCCACAAGGAATGCCAATGTTTTGAATTAGACGGTTTTGTTTCTAGGACGCAGGAAAGACTAAGTCGCGGGCGCGAGAACAAGAGAGTTGGTACAGAGTAGGCGAACACAATAAGAAACACTATGTATGATAAACACTTTGATCTTTAATGAAAATAACTCACGAATCGTACGAGAACGTAGGAGAGGCGAGTTGACACGCCGTTTTGACCAGGTGCAACTCGACCTCGAAAATTAGCCTTTAACGATTCAATAAATTCGAGGAGCCAAAGCGACTCGCTCGCTCGGGCAATAGTTAGCGACTGAATGCCGACGGAAGTCTCCTCGGCGACCACGCTGTGCGTGGGTCGCTCAGCTGACTTCGGACTGCATTAGTCACAGGCTCGGCGTTAGCGCCAAATTTACAAAGACATTATAATCATTACTTTATTTATTATTCAACATTAATGTATTTTTAGACAATCAGACTGACATCTTATACCGCGAATCTAACATTATCTATCTGAATTCTGGAGTGAATTGTGCACTCCATAAGAATAAATGTATGGATAAAGTTGGCGGTCACAATTTCTAGACAAATAGCCCGGTTGACACTGCAATTTTGAATAATATGATACATCATACGATGGGGTAGCCACCAAAATGATTGCTAACGGTACGGAGAGAAATCCACTATGTACACTGGCTGGACACCATATCATTCGGAGGCTTGAACTGGTGCTCGAAATCTGACCGTCAGACTAAAAATTTTCTAGTGCCAACCTTCGCGTCACGAACGAACGATAAATATTAACAAATTATCGTAAAGGTCGTAACTTGGATTCGGAAAGCACAAGCAATCATCATTGATTGTCTATATGTATAGGTACTTTTGACTACCTTTCAAATTGAAAGGATGCAAAAAAAAGATTTTTTATTCAAATTTCATAATCTTATAACGAAAGATGAGTTTAAAAACAAAAAGTTAGAAAGAAAAAAATTCGACTCCAGGACCAGGATTTGAACCTAGGACCTCCCGATTGACGGTTGGATGCTTTTACCAACTAAGCTATCCGTGGAGCCGCAGGTCAAATGCTAGTTAGGAAGCGAAATTCTTTCTCTCTCAATTGCTGAGTAAATAAACTCACCCGCGTAATGTAAAAACAGCAATTGAGAGAGAAATGTGCTCTCCAAATCCAAGTTACGACCTTTACGATAATTTGAAATCTGTCGAGCAAATTACAAACTTACATTTGATATAAATATTATCTTTCCTAAAGTGAGGTTAGGGAGCCGATGTAAATGATCGAAATTAATCTTCACTTTTGACTTTTCACTATGAACAACGAATCAAAAACTCAATCAATCAATAATGACTAATTTTTCTAATAAAAGAGCTTGAAAAGTAAAAAATAGAGATTAATTTCGATCATTTACATCGGTTCTCTAACCTCACTTGAAGAAAGATAATATTTTTAGTGCACTCGTGATGCGAAGGTTGGCAATGGAAAAATTTTAGACTGACGGTCAGGTTTCGAGCGCCAGTTCAAACCTCGGAACGATATGGTGTCCGACCAGTGTACAGTGAAGACAAACGGCTCAACCTTCTCAATTATGACAAAAAATTCCTTGAATGTTTGCGGCTTTTCAATTTTTACCACCGAACACTCCCGGCTATTTATCCACGAACTTGACTCAAACGTCCCAACACCTCTCTATGGGTTGCCTAATAACTCTAAGAAAATGCATGCTGAGTACGGCATGCTTGTGGAAAATGTAGACTTAATAACCTGTATAAACGCAAGGGTTGTATACGTTGAACGAAACATAAGATCACAGATAGAAACCTTTTACTAAGAGTTAACCCCATTGCAAGTATCCTCGGTGAAATCAGCGATAAATTCATCGGTGAATCCCTCGCTTTTTGCGGTGAAATCCTCGGTGAAATCCTCGGCATTCTAACGGTTTCGAGAACGAAGGGGTCAAGACGGACATCTGGTACATCTGGTACGCCTTGAAGATGATTTCCCCAAGAAGTTTCGACTCCTGATGGGTCAGAGCGGACACCTGGTGCACCTGGTGGTACTTACGCTTTAGAGAGGATTTCCCCAGGAAGTTTCGACTCCGGAAGGATCAGGGCTCACCCCTGGTGTACCTAGCGATACTTACGCCTTGGAGATGATTTCCCCAGGAAGTTTCGACTCAAGATGGGTCAGGGCGAAAAACCTGGTGCACTTGGCGATAGTTGCACATCGGAGATGATTTCCCCAGGAAGTTTCGACTCCGGATGAGTCAGGGCGGACACCTGGTGCTCCTGATGTTACGTACGCCTTGGAGATGATTTCCCCAGGAAGTTTCGACTCCAGAGGGATCAGGGCTCACACCTGATGTACCTAGCGATACTTACGCCTTGGAGATGATTTCTTCAGGAAGTTTCAACTCAAGATGGGTCAGGGCGGAGACCTGGTGCACTTGGTGATAGTTGCACATCGGAAATGATTTCTCCAGGAAGTTTCCACTCCGGATGGAACAGGGTGGAAACCTAGGGCCTCTGGTGATACGTACGCCTCGGAGATGATTTCCCCAGGAAGTTTCGACTCCGGATGGGTCAGGGTGGACACCTGGTGCACTTGGTGATACTTTTGCCTTAGAGAAGATTTCCCGAAAAAGTTTTGACTCCGGAAGGGTCAGGGCGCACCCCTCGTGTACCTGGCGAAACTTACGCCTTGGAGATGATTTCCCCAGGAAGTTTCGACTCCAGATGGGTCAGGGCGGAGACCTGGTGCCTCTGGTGATACGTACGCCTTGGAGATGATTTCCCCAGAAAGTTTCGACTCCGGAGGGATCAGGGCGAGCACCCAGTTTACCTGGCAACACTTACGCCTTGGAGATGACTTCCCCAGGAAGTTTTGACTTCGGAGGGATCAGGGTGAGCACCTGGTGCGTCTAGCGATACTTACGCCTTGGAGATGATTTCCCTAGGAAGTTTTGACTCCGGAAGGATCAGGGTTCACACCTGGTGTGCCTAGCGATACTTACGCCTTGGAGATGATTTCCCCAGGAAGTTTCGACTCAAGATGGGTCAGGGCGGAAGCCTGGTGCACTTGGCGATAGTTGCACATCGGAGATGATTTCCTCAGGAAGTTTCAACTCCGGATGGGTCAGGGCGGAAACCTGGTGCCTCTGGTGATACGTACGCCTCGGAGATGATTTCCCCAGGAAGTTTCGACTCCGGATGGGTCAGGGCGGATACCTGGTGCACTTGGTGATACTTTTGCCTTAGAGAAGATTTCCCGAAAAAGTTTCGACTCCAGAAGGGTCAGGGCGCACACCTGGTGTACCTGGCGAAACTTACGCCTTGGAGATGATTTCACCAGGAAGTTTCGACTCCAGATGGGTCAGGGTGGAGACCTGGTGCATCTGGTGATACTTTTGCCTTAGAGAAGATTTCCCCAGGTAGTTTTACTCGCAGTTGACGGTGTGATAGTGGATCTTACCCCAGGTACCACCATGTTGACTACCAGGTAATGAGATCAATTTCCCCAGGGTGTTTTACTCTTAGTTGACGGTCACAGAAAGCCAAATTAAAGGTCCATTTTCAAAAATTAATATCCCATAGAATATTAGGAGTGGAGTAAATATCCGGGAGCCGTTTTCTTTCTTTGGTGGAGTACTTTGAAAAAAAGTCCAGCTTTGTTGTAAAAAATTGTTAAAAACAATTGTAATAAAAAAAAACTTTTGAAAAGTGAACGGTGAAGTATATAAAAAAATCGTCTAAAAACAAGTAGTTCTATTCTGCCGGATTTTCTTACGTCAAGATATTGGTTAACAAGCATCTAAGTCGCACAAAATTTTCCGGGTCATTTTATCATCGGGAACAACCCCAACGAGCTCAGAGAGGGGGATGAAACGTTTCATAAAATTATAAAATGTTAAAAAAAAAATGACTGCAATTCTCTAAGCCCTCAAAACCCTGGGCGCCCCAGTTCAACAAAATACTGATTGGCTACCCTCCAAGCTCCAAGCCCCAAAAACCCTGGGCTCCCGAGTTCAACAAAACACTGATTGCACTGGGAAAAAATTGGGGATGACTCTCCTCACGAGTCGTGCATGGGGATTCACGACGCTGTGGGGACAGCAAAACCCATATGCGGTAATCACGATCCCCACAGAAACTTTGCGTCAACGACCGATTAGCGAGATGTTTTCATAAATTCTTGAAATAGTGCTATTTTTACTTTAGGACAATCTCAAGGCTCGAAAGACTTGTAATGCACAAGACGTATCACTGGTGAAATAACATATTTTGGCACATATATAACCGACATAATGAGGATAAGCATCCAATTTTGAGGTCAGACTACGCCAAGATACTCGGTGATTGCTAAAAATATAGAGGTATACAAACTGCTGCTCAAGGAACGTTTGCGCGTAGGGGATCTCCATGCCCGACACGTGAGGAGAGTCGTCCCCAATTTTTTCCCAGTGTGGCTACCCCCCAAGCTCCAAGCTCCCAAAACCCTGGGTGCCTGAATTCAAGAAAAAAAATGAATTGTCTACTCGCCCAAGCTCTAAGCCCCCGAAACCCTGGGTGCCTGAGTTCAACAAAATACTGATTGGCTACCCCTCAAGCTCCAAGCCCCCAAAACCGTTGGCGCCCGAATTCAACAAAAAAACTGATTGTCTACCCCCCAAGCTCCAAGCCCCCAAAACCGTGGGCGCCCGAGTTGAACAAAAAAAACAGATCGTCTATCCCCCAAGCTCTAAGCTCCCAAAACCCTGGTTACATAGTAGAATAATTTTACAAGTTAAGCGTACTCAGAATTTGTGTATCAAATCAATAAAAAAGTGTTTTTTTTTCATTTCACAAGAACGTTATGGTGAACTTTTATTTACACTACTTAAAAAAATTACAAAATAACAAAAAAATAATATAAATTAAAGAAATTAATAACCAATTTAGAAACGAAAATTTTTACTTTTTTTTCGAAATGAGTCTTATTCGTTAAAACATTCAATTTATAGTTAAAAAAAAAATTGTTGATGACGTTTCAAAAAAAGAGTTAAACAACAAGTAAAAAACTTTTAGCGTTTTCCTAGTCAACCATGCCATTTAGGAGTTTAAAATCTCAGACTTACAATTTCATGATGTATTTGCACCAGAGCAGCATCATTAGGTATTCTTACAGAATTATTTGAAGTTAAAGTAGCTGAAGTTAACTAAAATGCACACATATTTTTGAAATTATTCAACTCAGGCTCCCAAGGTTTTTGGGGTTAAAACCTTACGGGATAAATGATAGTTGATCAGTTTTTTTGTTCAACTCGGGCGCCCAGGGTTTTGTGGGCTTAAAGCTTGGAGGGTAGCGAATCAGTATTTTGTTGAGCTCGGGCGCCCAGGGTTTTAGGGGCTTGGAGCTTGGGATGTAGCGAAGCAGTATTTTGTTGAACTAAGGTGCTCAGGGGTTTGTGGGCTTAGAGCTTGGGGGGGTAGCCAATCAGTATTTTGTTGAACTCGGGCGCCCAGGGTTTTGGGGGCTTAGAGAATTGCATTTTTTTTTTTTTTTAACATTTTATAACTTTATGTAACGTTTCATCCCCCTCCTGCAGCTCGTTGGGGTTGTTCCCGATGATAAAATGACCCGGAAAATTTTGTGTGACTTAGATGCTTGAAAATCAATATCTTGACGCAAAAAAATCCGGGAGAATGGCACTACTTGTTTTTAGACGATTTTTTCATATACTTCATCGTTCACTTTTCAAAAGTTTTTTAGCAATAACAATTGTTCATAACAATTTTTTAAAACAAAGTGTGACTTTTTCACAAAATACTCCACAAAACGAAGAAAACGGCTCCCAGATGTTTTCTCTACTCCTTAAATTCTAGGGGATATTAATTTTTAAAAATGGTCATTTGATTTGGCCCTCTGTGACCGTCAACTACGAGTAAAACTTCCTGAGTAAATTGATCTGGTTACCTGGTAGTTGACCTGGTGCTACCTGGGGTGAAATCTACTATCCTACCTTCAAGTACGAGTAAAACTTTCTGGGGAAGACGTCCCAGTTTTCTGGTGGTCAACCTGGTGCTACCTGGGGTGAAATCTACTATCCTACCTTCAAATACGAGTAAAACTTCCTGGGGAAAACGTCCTGGTTATCTGGTAGTTGACCTGGTGCTACCTGGGGTGAAATCTACTATCCTATCTTCAACTACGAGTAAAACTTCCTGGGGAAAACGTCCCGGTTACCTGGAGGTTGACCTGGTGCTACCTGGGGTAAGATCCCACCGTCAACTGCGAGCGAAACTTCCTGGGTAAATCCTCTCTAAGGCGTAAGTAACTCCAAGTGCACCAGGTGTCCGCCCTGATCCCTCCGGAGTCAAAACTTCCTGGGGAAATCTTCTTCAAGGCGTACGTATCACTAGGTGCACCAGATGTCTGTCTTGACCCCTTCGTTTTCGAAACCGTTAAAATGCCGAGGATTTCGCTGAGGTTTTCACCGAGGATTTCACTGTTAAATTTCACCGAGGATTTCACCGCAAAAAACGAGGAATTTATCGAGGATTTCACCGCAAAAATCGAGGATCTCACCGATGAATTCACCAATGAATTCATCGCTGATTTCACCGAGGATACTTGCAATGGGGAATGTATGAAATATGTCAACTCGAAAGTAAAGTGTTACGCAATCTTTTGTCAATTGCACTCGTCAAACCAAACGAGTTTTCTTATAACCTGATGGATGGTCTCGGGCATATGACGGTTATCACTGGCGAGATAGCCAGATTAGTAAAATGTACCCCCGTAGAGGTCACTGTACTCAGAAGTACAACCTGTTACCTGGAACTCCCTGTTCTATATAAAAACCAAACCTACTTCATTACTCCCAATACCCATGTCCTTATAAGAAAAGGCAGCGAAACTTCATGCATTGATGCCATACCTTGAACATTTAAAATCGGCAGTATTGGTATGAGATTACGCCCAAAGCATATCGCGCTCATGAGCCAGAGATACTTCACCCGATTACTCCAAAGACCTGGACCCCAGGATTCTTGGCAAATACCGGTATTTATTCCCCGGAGGAGTTGGAAAAACTGCAGGAAAAAATCTTGTTCCCCATCGAGCAACCCACAGTCTCAACATAATTGTCAAGGGAGCTTCAGGACATCTGGTGAATAGTCAAGGAGTCTTCATGGAGATCTTCCTCGATGAAGAGTCAATAGCGCGGATGATAGATTCCTTTTGGAGTAAAGCCTGGAATAAGTATTTCCTCTTTGGGAACACCAAGGCAGGCCTGATAGGGATATTTCTGGTATTTAAAATGGTCAAAGGCGCTATTGATACCTTATTGCAAGGTATAGCGTTGAATAGCGTATATGGATGGTCACTCAAGCTACTGGAAGCAATATTCACCTCGGTGACACAGTTCCTCTTGCACATGGCCAGCTAGAGAGAAAATCGTCAACCTGTACCCCAAGAATGTCTTCCAGAAGAGATTGTTGTTTTGGAAGAACGAAATAAACCCGAACCAAAACCTAGAACGTCTAGAAACTTGGCTGACTCAATTATATAACCATCACCTTACACCAATCCCACCTCCCAAAAAAAAAAAAAAAAAAAAATTTGTATTTAGACCTAGATTTACTTACGGCTTTAATGATGCTGGAGAATTATGAAACTTCGTCGACGCTTTACATTCGAGTTGGTAACTAGTTATCAAAACAATTGTTACTTGTAATTGATTTGTAAGCTTTATTAAATTATACTAATCAAATAAACACGGTAGATAGAAAAATCTATAGAGAGGTGGTATAATAATAGAATAACCTATTCATAATCGATAGTACCTATGTTTTATTTGATTTTGTTTTCTTTTCTTTTTCATTATTTGTGTGTTCCAGCCCTTTATTGTAACCAACGAACAGTGTTTCTGTTCAAGATGGCTTCCATCAATCATAATAATCTGTTAGTAGCGGGCAAAGGCAGGTACACCAAACCGAAGCCAAGAATCATACGACCATGAATTGGACCTGAAAATCAAACTGGAGTTAAAGCTCAATTTAAAGCTTTATTGAAGCTTTTCAGGAATAAGACTGGAAATTATTCCCTTTCCGCGTTCAAAGCCTCGGAATATTTCGAGAAAGACTTCGAACCATATTACAATAAACAACTATGGTTCGTAACCCATCTTGCTTCAAAATACCCCTCGAGCACGAAAGCAATGAACCACTCTGTACAACACAATCCTCTACCGACACCAAACAACTCCCAAACCATTGTGGAAGAGAACGACCCTAAAAGATTTCAATCGTCGGACGAGCCCACACAACCCGTTTTACAGACAAAACAAATTAACCAGACTCAACAACTGGAAACCCTCAAACTGCTTTCTCAGATAAACAACCTGGAGATTGAGATCTCCCAGTACGAAATCAACTTACTCCATAGCCAAAACCAAACGAAAAGCGAGAAAGAACTAAGGCTAAAGGCTGAAAAAGAACTTCGAGACTGGGTAGAGACAGCCCGAAGACGAGAAAAAATTAGAAGAGCAATCGAACAAACAAAACAACTTAAAACACGTGAACAGGAAAAGAGATTTAAAATACTCAGCAGAAAATATACCAAGATGAAGAAACAAGCAGAGAACAGAGAAGCCCTCAAGGAAGAAATTACCCAATGTAAAGGACTTCTCCAGGTCGAGAAACTCAAAACCCAAGATTTGACAGCCAAACTACATCAGTTGGAAAACACCCGACATCAAAATCCTTGGGCCTATTGGTAACTCAGGATGGAGTTAGACCAATACAAGCAAAACTTCAGTAACGACCAAGAAAGAATAACTCTAATATCACAGATAAACGAACTCAAGAGAAAAACGGACCAACACGAATCCGAGCTAAATGAAAGAAGATCGTGGATCCATTGAAAATTACAAGTGGCCCTCCCTCCATTGCCATCACTTCTTACAAGAAATTTCGAAACACAAACCGATCCAGACCCCTCCAATAAACCCAACACGTCCTAGCAAGAGTCACAGACCGAAATACGAGTTAGTTCTGAGGTAGAAACTCAGACTGAATTGCCAGTCAGTTCAGAGATTGGAATCCAGACTGATTTCCAAGTGAGATCAGAAGAGGAAACTCAGACTAAATTGAAATTTTCCCAACAAAAGAACCAAAAACTCCAGAAGCGTATGAGATATCTCAAAAACCAGGTGAAGTTGGACACCGACCAAATAAAAAGACAGAAAAAAGAGATAGGCTTCATGCAAGAAGCACTGCATAATAAGAATCGTCTGGAAATTACTCAAACTCTAGAGACCGCAGTCGCGCCGAACACCGAGGAAGAGGTCGAGAAAATTCTCAGGGCGCTAGATAAAGGGATAAAGAGATTACAACTGACCAAACTACCCACAACGAACTAGGAGACGAGGCAGAGTTATTGAGCACTGTAAAACCTACTCTGTAGAGTCAACAACCCTCAACCTCTTCAGAATTGCGACTCTTGATCGAGATTCAGTCTTTCCCAAGTCCTGACACAACATAGGATTCAACTTCAAAAAGCTTGAACCCTAACGACGACCAAATCCGAATTTCTGGGAAAACCCCCTTGAGCCACTGCAATGACTGGAAAACTTACTATACCCTTTAAAGAAGCCAGAGGACGAGGCAGAGATATCAATAATCGCTAGCTCCTTGGTAGCTCAACAGCATCAAATGCACCCCTCTACATCAAAAAATGTACGACTTTCAACGGAGACCCGGTCCTCTCCAGGGCCTGAAGGAATGAACGAGCCATACCTGATAACTCTGGATCCCACCGAGCCACGACAACGACCAGAAGATTTGCTATCCCGCCAAACCATAGAGTTTGTCAACCTTGCCTAAACCGTACTCACACATTTAGTTATAGTCAATTAATACTTTTAGTTTTCATTTCTCATTAAATGTATAAGTGAGGAAGGATTGACAAACGATCAATCTTCCTTCTTAGGAGGGACGTGCTTTGGCATGAAGCACTTGAGTTTTTCCATTGAGAAAAACTTACAGATGCATCGCTATATTTCCCTCCTAAAATAAAATAATATTACACAGAAATCTTTGCGTAGTTTTGAAAATTATGTTTCTTTATTTAAATAAATACTCACAAATAATTATACGTAGTTTTACCTTATTTTTAATTTAGTCTTACTTAAATTTATCATTTTTTTTTTCAATTAATCCTGGGTTAACAGCAATAATGACTTATTTATTTAAACTACTCAAATTTATTTGTATTGCGATAATGAATTATTTATAAAGTATGAACCGTAATTGATTAATATTGATAATAGTTTGATTACACAAGTTAATTCTAATCCTGAATTACACATATTCGTGAATATGATAATAAAATTGATAGGCCAAAGTATCACCAAAGAATTTTGTAATTGATACTTTGTATCTTTTATTTTTACCTTTCCACCCAGGAAAATTACTATAATATTTATAAGCTATATCTCAATTAAAATTTTTATTTTATTTTTATTACTTTATATATGTAAGGGAATTGACTTTGATTTTATTTAGAAGGATTTGATTATTTAATTTTTCAATTATTCACTCATTTATTTTTGATCATACACCTGTCTATTAAATTCATTATTAGCTTTCTTCGATTTGTTATCCCCTCCAACCGATTTCTAAGTCAGCTCCTCTTAGCCATAATCAGAGAGAGAGAGAGAGAGAGAGAGAGAGAGGGAGAGAGAGAGAGAAAGAGAGAGGGAGAGAGAGAGAGGAAAGACTAAGGACCAATTAGGAATTAGGAAAATCTAGCCACCACCACCGCTACAAGGGCATCAGCTATCCCCTCCAGTCTTCCGATTCCCTGCATCCAAAAAACGCATCCCTTAGAGAAAGCTGCACCAGCCAGGAGCAACTCAGTTGCAGACATCCTAGTGACCACCCTAGTGACCCACGGCAAACCCTTACATTATATATATATATCATTCGAAAGGGCATCAAAAATAGTATGTTTCATAACAGGTCGGGGAAGGGTTTATTTGGCCTCCGAGAGGTTTGTGACCCGAGCCGAAGGCGAGGGGTGCAACGAGGTGGCCAAAGAACCCTTCTCGACCATGTTTTGAAAAATATTTTTCCTCCAGAGATACCGAAAACAAGGGGTGAAGGTCTGATTTTGAGGTTAGAAGGAGGAAAAGAAAATTTTTGGCGCAAACCGCTTCTCCCTATTCCCAATCTAAGGACCCTCGGGTCTAAAATAGTGATTTTTCAACTTTAATTCATATCTCATAACCTAAAATATCTAGAAAAACGCGGTTTGTGACAAAATTTTCTTTAAAAAAAATGTAGTTCAACCGTATGTATATTTTTAATTTTGACTAAATATGCTCCCGCTAGGCGGCGTTTTATGTAAAAAGTTTTGATAAATCGGTCAGAAAAGTCAGAGCGGTTAATTTTTGTTAAAATACGTCACACATATTTTTTGTAGACCCACACCGTTTTTTTTTTTTTTTATCGAAAATTTAAGGTAAAAAAATTCGAAAAATGGCTCAAACGGTATAAATTTGGCGCCAAAAATAATGTTAAAAAATATAGGTGAACTGAAATTTTTTTTTTTTAAATTTTGCCGCAAACCGCATGTCTCTAGCCCTAATAGGTTATGAGATATGAATTAAAGTTGAAAAATCACTATTTTAGACCCTAGGGTCCCTAGATTAGAAATAGGGAGATGCGGTTTGCGCCAAAAATTTCATTTTTTTATGCCCTTTCGAATGATATACACGGTGATTCACCGGGAATGACGAGGAGAAAAAATTTAGATTCCTAAAATTTTTCCGATTCCAAAAATAATAGTATTGATAATTTTTTATTAATAGGTTCAAAAGTTATGAAGGATTTAAAAAGTCCCTTCAGATTCAAAAATTTTATTCCGAAAGGGTAGTGGATATAGTAATTTGGATTGTTTTATTTGATATACTTTTTGCAAAAACAAAAGCCCGTGGATAACCTTACACGACACGCGAAAGCACGTGGGTTTGTTTTCATTCAAAATAACGAAGGTTATATGATATAGCAGGAACTTTTCACGCATGATCAGCGCGAGGTTCAGAGCGTTTCTTTCGAAGCATTGAGTTCAGGCCCGCTGGGATTACGTTTGAAAAACGTGAAAGCGCAAGAAGTAAAAGAACGATAAAAATTTTTAAATATCGTTCAAAGAATATTTTCCATTTTACTTACGAAAAATTAATTATTATTTTTAAAAAATATAAAATAAAATAAAGAAGCATCATCAAGTACTTAGCCAAGTCAAAAGAATTAAAATAACATTTTTTTTAAAGAAGACGTTGACTTTTAACTAATAAGTCTTTTAAAATATTTTAAATGAAAAAAAAAATTATTTCAGGCCAGACCAAGCCTTTTCTCAATATTTTTTATTTCTAGCGTAAACTTTTTAAGCATAAGGTAAGTAGTTTTTAATCAGAAAAATTAATGTAAATACATAGCTTGTGTTCCAAAATTGTTATTGCTTTGTGAAAAATGAAATATTACTGAGACAAGTATAGGATTGCATTGCTTTCAATCAGAAATAATGATTAAGTAACTCTGAATCTTTTGAAACAAATACTTATAAGATCATTTTTCATTAAATAAAAAAAAAAATAGTAATAATAATAATTTTTGACAACAATCATAAGATAAGTTAATGAATAAACATGTATGAGCAAACTAATATTTGCAAAGAAATTTGGTTCCAAATAATTTCAACAGTTAAATTGATAAAATTTTTTCAAATACTTTTGCTGAATATTCAGCAAGAAAATTAATTTTTTGAAGACGTTTCTGTACGAAATTAAGAAGAGTTATTTGAAATTTTGATTTTTTTAAATCATTTATTCAACCTAGAGCTTTTTTTAAATTCTATAAAAATTCATAAATAAAATATAAGAAGGGTCCCTGGCAAGGTGTCAGTTTTTCTGACCTCAAAGATCAAATTGATAACGGCACGTGCTGTTACCATCGTGCACTGTAGTTAGAATAGCTATGGCTTCGTCCTT
Organism: Encarsia formosa; assembly: GCA_038277355.1. Lineage (NCBI taxonomy): Eukaryota > Metazoa > Arthropoda > Insecta > Hymenoptera > Aphelinidae > Encarsia > Encarsia formosa. Next base: position 34,121,081 of record CM076187.1, read on the forward strand.
AACGTTAAAGTAAAATTTATTCAACGTAGAGCTTTTTTTAAATTCTATGAAAATTCATAAATTACATATTAGAAAGGTCCCTAGCAAGGTGTTAGTTTTTCTGACCTCAAAGATCAAACTGATATTGGAACGTGATGTTACTATCGTGGACTGTAGTTAGAATGGCTCTGGCTTCATGCCCTATCCAAAAGTAAATACAATTCCACCTGGAAATTTTTAAAAATTTCATGAAAATTCATAAAAAAAACGTTAGCGAGGTCCCTAGCAAGGAGTTAGTTTTTCCGACCTCAAAGATCAAACTTATATTGGCACGTGCTGTTACCATTGTGAACTGTGGTGAGAATGGCTGTGGCTTCATGCCTTATCCAAAAGTAAATACAATTCCACCTGGAAATTTTTTTAAATTTCATGTAAATTCATAAAAAACACGTCAGAGAGGTCCCTAGCAAGGCGTTAGTTTTTCCGACCTCAAAGATCAAATTTATATTGGCACGTGCTGTTACCATTGTGAACTGAGGTTGTATGGCTCTGTCTTCATGCCTAATCCAAAAGTAAATACAATTCCACCTGGAAATTTTTTTAAATTTCATGAAAATTCATAAAAAACACGTCAGAGAGGTCCCTAGCAGAGAGTTAGTTTTTCCGACCTCAAAGATCAAATTTATATTGGCACGTGCTGTTACCAGTGTGAGCTGTGATTAGAATGGCTCTGGCTTCATGCCTTTTGCAAAAGTAAATACAATTCCACCTGGAAATTTTTAAAAATTTCATGAAAATTCATAAAAAACACGTTAGAGAGGTCCCTAGCAAGACGTCAGTTTTTCCGACCTCAAAGATCAAACTGATATCGGCACGTGATGTTACTATCGTGAACTGTAGTTAGAATAGCTCTGGCTTCATGCCTTATCCAAAAGTAAATACAATTAAACCTGGAAATTTTTTAAAATTTCATGAAAATTCATAAAAAACACGTCAGAGAAGTCCCTAGCAAGGCCTCAGTTTTTCCGACCTCAAAGGTCAAACTGATATCGGCACGTGATGTTACTATCGTGAACTGTAGTTAGAATTGCTCTGACTTCATGCTAATCCAAAAGTAAATACAATTCCATTTGAAAATTTTTTAAAATTTCATGAAAATTCATAAAAAACACGTTAGCGAGGTCCCTAGCAGAGAGTTAGTTTTTCCAACCTCAAAGATCAAATTTATATTGGCACGTGCTGTTACCAGTTCGAGCTGTGATTAGAATGGCTCTGGCTTCATGCCTTATGCAAAAGTAATTACAATTCCACCTGGAAATTTTTGAAAATTTCATGAAAATTCATAAAGAACACGTCAGAGAGGTCCCTAGCAGGGCCTCAGGTTTTCCGACCTCAAAGATCAAATTTATATTGGCACGTGCTGTTACCAGTGTGAGCTGTGATTAGAATGGCTCTGACTTCATGCCTAATCCAAAAGTAAATACAATTCCATTTGGAAATTTTTTAAAATTTGATGAAAATTCATAAAAAACACGTTAGCGAGGTCCCTGGTAGAGAGTTAGTTTTTCCGACCTCAAAGATCAAATTTATATTGGCACGTGCTGTTACCAGTGTGAGCTGTGATGAGAATGGCTCTGGCTTCATGCCTTATGCAAAAGTAAATACAATTCCACCTGGAAATTTTTGAAAATTTCATGAAAATTCATAAAAAACACGTTAGAGAGGTCCCTAGCAAGACGTCAGTTTTTCCGACCTCAAAGATCAAACTGATATCGGCACGTGATGTTACTATCGTGGACTGTAGTTAGAATAGCTCTGGCTTCATGCCTTATCCAAAAGTAAATACAATTAAACCTGGAAATTTTTTAAAATTTCATGAAAATTCATAAAAAACACGTCAGAGAAGTCCCTAGCAAGGCCTCAGTTTTTCCGACCTCAAAGGTCAAACTGATATCGGCACGTGATGTTACTATCGTGAACTGTAGTTAGAATTGCTCTGACTTCATGCTAATCCAAAAGTAAATACAATTCCATTTAAAAATTTTTTAAAATTTCATGAAAATTCATAAAAAACACGTTAGCGAGGTCCCTAGCAGAGAGTTAGTTTTTCCAACCTCAAAGATCAAATTTATATTGGCACGTGCTGTTACCAGTTCGAGCTGTGATTAGAATGGCTCTGGCTTCATGCCTTATGCAAAAGTAATTACAATTCCACCTGGAAATTTTTGAAAATTTCATGAAAATTCATAAAGAACACGTCAGAGAGGTCCCTAGCAGGGCCTCAGGTTTTCCGACCTCAAAGATCAAATTTATATTGGCACGTGCTGTTACCAGTGTGAGCTGTGATTAGAATGGCTCTGGCTTCATGCCTTATCCAGAAGTAAATACTATTCCACCTGGAAATTTTTTAAAATTTCATGAAAATTCATAAAAAACACGTTAGCGAGGTCCCTAGCAGAGAGTTAGTTTTTCCGACCTCAAAGATCAAATTTATATTGGCACGTGCTGTTACAAGTGTGAGCTGTGATTAGAATGGCTCTGGCTTCATGCCTTATCCAAAAGTAAATACTATTCCGCCTGGAAATTTTTTAAAATTTCATGAAAATTCATAAAAAAAACGTTAGCGAGGTCCCTAGCAAGGAGTTAGTTTTTCCGACCTCAAAGATCAAACTTATATTGGCACGTGCTGTTACCATTGTGAACTGTGGTTAGAATGGCTCTGACTTCATGCCTTATCCAAAAGTAAAAACAATTCCACCTGTAAATTTTTTTTAATTTCATGTTAATTCATAAAAAACACGTCAGAGAGGTCCCTAGCAAGGCGTTAGTTTTTCCGACCTCAAAGATCAAACTGATATCGGCACGTGATGTTACTATCGTGGACTGTAGTTAGAATAGCTCTGGCTTCATGCCTTATCCAAAAGCAGATACAATTCCACCTGGAAATTTTTAAAAATTTCATGAAAAAATTCATGAAAAACACGTCAGAAAGGTTCCTAGCAAGGCGTCAGTGTTTTCGACCTCAAAGAACAAACTGATATCGGCACGTGATGTTACTATCGTGGACTGTAGTTAGAATCGCTCTCACCTCGTATCTTACGTGAACGTAAAATTAATTCAACCTAGAACTTTTTTTAAATTCTATGAAAATTCATAAATATTATATTAGAAGGGTCCTTGGCAAGGCGTCAGTTTTTCCGACCTCAGTGATCAAACTGATATCGGCACGTGCTGTTACCATTGTGAACTGTGGTTAGAATGGCTCTGGCTTCATGCCTTATCCAAAAGTAAAAACAATTCCACCTGGAAATTTTTTTTAATTTCATGTAAATTCATAAAAAACACGTCAGAGAGGTCCCTAGCAAGGCGTCAGTTTTTCCGACTTCAAAGATCAAACTGATATCGGCATGTGATGTTACTATCGTGGACTGTAGTTAGAATAGCTCTGGCTTCATGCCTTATCCAAAAGTAGATACAATTCCACCTGGAAATTTTTAAAAATTTCATAAAAATTCATAAAAAACACGTAAGCGAGGTCCCTAGCAAGGCGTTAGTTTTTCCGACCTCAAAGATCAAATTTATATTGGCACGTGCTGTTACCATTGTGAACTGTGGTTAGAATGGCTCTGGTTTCATGCCTTATGCAAAAGTAAATACAATTCCACCTGGAAATTTTTTAAAATTTTATGAAAATTCATTAAAAACACGTCAGAGAGGTCTCTAGCAAGTTAAATTTTGATTAAAACATATTTGGTCAATCTGAAACTGTCAACCTGTCTCAAGATAGGTTTTCCTGGCTCAAAAACGATACAACTTTTTTTTAAGAAATCTTGCTTGATTGAAAGTTATTTTAATCAAAAAAATCTTTTGTCATTTGATTAGCATCTGTCAGAGTCAAAATTCAACTGCTCAACCCGACCTGAAATAAACGATGAAATACCGAAAAAAGTCTAGCTCGATTTTTTCGTAATTTTGTATCCGAATGGAGAGCTTCGTGTCAAAAAAATCATTTGCCGATAAAATAGCAAATATTTGGGTTGATCTCCAACAGTGAAACTGTCTCAGGTTAGGTTTTCGGGGTCAACTGAGATTCAACTTTTTTTCAAAAAATCTGTCGTGATTGAAAGTCATTTCAATCAAAATATCTTTTGTCATTTGATTAGTCTCTCTCAAAGTCAAAATTAAATTACTCGGCCGGACCTAAAATAAATGATCTGATACCGAAAAAAATCTCAACCTCAAAGATCAAACTGATATCGGCACGTGCTGTTACCATCGTGAACTGTAGTTAGAATAGCTATGGCTTCGTCCTTAACGTTAAAGTAAAATTTATTCAACCTAGAGCTTTTTTTAAATTCTCTGAAAATTCATAAATAACATATAAGAGAGGCCCTGGCAAGGCGTCAATTTTTCTGACCTAAAAAATCAAACTGATATCGGCACGTGCTATAACATCGTTAATTGTAGTTAGAATAGCTATGGCTTCGTCCCTAACGTTAAAGAAAAATTTATTCAACCTAGAGCTTTTTTTAAATTCTATGAAAATTCATAAATTACATATAAGAAAGGTCCCTGGCAAGGCGTGAGTTTTCCGACCTCAAAGATCAAAATGATATCGTCACCTGCTGTTACCATTGAAAACTGTAGTTAGAATAGCTCTAGCCTCGTCTCTTACGTAAAAGTAAAATTAATTCAACCTAGAGCTTTTTTTAAATTCTATGAAAATTCTTAAAATACATATTAGAAGGGTCCCTGGCAATGCGTCAGTTTTTCCAACCTCAAAGATCGAACTGATATCGGCACGTGACGTTACTATCGTGGACTGAGTTAAAATCGCTCTAGCCTCGTCTCTTACGTAAAAATAAAATTAATTCAACCTAGAGCTTTTATTAAATTCTATGAAATAGTATATTGCAATGCTAGAGCAGAAAGTTGAATTTTGCTGCATTGCGCGATATGTGCCCGAGGCGAAGCCGAGGGCATTTTATCGCACGGTGGAGCAGTATTCAACTTTCTGCTCGTACGTTGCATACTATTTTTCTCCATTTGAGGTCGAAAGTACGTTCACTAATTAAATAAACAATCTACCAAAGCTTCAGCTGATCATGCTGGCCGCGGCCATGTTTTTACTTTCTGCATCCCTCTGACGGTCACTCGCGAGAAGCATATAAAACAAAACAAATTAGGACTCTCACGCATTACCTTCAAGAATTAAGTTAAACTGATTAATTTAAAATTGTCTAACAATTTGCCGTAAAAACATAAAGTCCCACCATTAAAAAATCAAAACAAATAAGCCAGCACAGAAGTCACAACATTAACATCAACATTATCCCGCACATACAGATCCTTCGTAAACACGCCTTGCTCGCCACTGGCCGAGATTATATTCTGATGATTTGTTGCATATCAATTTATTTGTTGTCCGAGTCATGGGAATTAAAAATCAAAATATGATCGGCATGCGCAGCATCAGCATCAGCACCATCACAAACGCGAGCACACACATCGTCAGCAAACACACATTCCTATTAAAGTTATTAGAGTTCGAAATTGCGCGAAAATCCACTCAACTGTAGTCAAAAGTGAGCCACCCTTACCTTAATGACTCACTTTTTACTTGAATTCAAGTAAATTTGAGCTAACCTCACTTCTACAGTTTTAGTGAATTACTCGTCACAAACTGCCGTGGATAAGATCTACTAGCCAAATATCTTATTTTGATGGCATCTCACAATATAAATTTTGCATAAAATTTACAACTATACAAAAATTTCGGAAAAACGGTGGGGCAGACGCTACCAGGGTACAGTACAGCTGATGCACTCGGCGGCTGGCGTTGCCGATGCAACCTATGAAATTTACCAGTGCAGAAAGAATTGTGTCGGTATAGTAGATCGCATCGATGCAGCAAAGTCGAACTTTCGACTGCGAAATCGATGCACAGCTGACGTACTTTCGACCATCGGATGGAGAAAATTCATAAATTACTATTAAAAGGGTCCCTAGCAAGGTGTCAGGGACCTCTCTGACGTGTTTTTTATGAATTTTCATGAAATTTTAAAAAATTTCCAGGTGGAATTGTATTTACTTTTGGATTAGGCATGAAGTCAGAGCCATTCTAACTACAGTCCACGATAGTAACAGCACGTGCCGATATCAGTTTGATCTTTGAGGTTGAAAACACTGACGCCTTGCTAGGGGCCTCTCTGACGTGTTTTTTATGAATTTTCATGAAATTTTTAAAAATTTCCAGGTGGAATTGTATTTACTTTTGGATAAGGCATGAAGCCAGAGCCATTCTAATCACAGCTCACACTGGTAACAGCACGTGCCAATATAAGTTTGATCTTTGAGATCGGAAAATTTAACTCCTTGCTAGGGACCTCGCTAACGTGTTTTTTATGAATTTAAGGCATGAAGCCAAAGCTATTCTAACTACAGTCCACGATAGTTACATCACGTGCCGATATCAGTTTGATCTTTGAGGTCGGAAAAACTGACGCCTTGCTAGAGACCTCTCTGACGTGTTTTTTATGAATTTTCATGAAATTTTTAAAAATTTTCAGGTGGAATTGTATTTACTTTTAGATAAGGCATGAAGCCAGAGCCATTCTAACCACAGTTCACAATGGTAACATCACGTGCCGATATCAGTTTGACCTTTGAGGTCGGAAAAACAAACTCTCTGCTAGGGACCTCGCTAACGTGTTTTTTATGAATTTACATGAAATTAAAAAAATTTCCAAATGGAATTGTATTTACTTTTGGATTAGGCATGAAGTCAGAGCCATTCTAACTACAGTTCACGATAGTAACATCACGTTCCGATATCAGTTTGATCTTTGAGGTCGGAAAAACAAACACTCTGCTAGGGACCTCGCTAACGTGTTTTTTATGAATTTACAAGAAATTAAAAAAAATTTCCAAATGGAATTGTATTTACTTTTGGATTAGGCATGAAGTCAGAGCCATTCTAACTACAGTTCACGATAGTAACATCACGTGCCGATATCAGTTTGACCTTTGAGGTCGGAAAAACTGAGGTCTTGCTAGGGACCTCTCTGACGTGTTTTTTATGAATTTTCATGAAATTTTAAAAAATTTCCAGGTGGAATTGTATTTACTTTTGGATTAGGCATGAAGTCAGAGCCATTCTAACTACAGTCCACGATAGTAACATCACGTGCCGATATCAGTTTGATCTTTGAGGTCGGAAAAACTAACTCTCTGCTAGGGACCTCGCTGACGTTTTTTTTATGAATTTTCATGAGATTTTAAAAAATTTCCGTTGGAATTGTATTTACTTTTGGATAAGGCATGAAGCCAGAGCCATTCTAATTACAGCTCACACTGGTAACAGCACGTGCCAATATAAATTTGATCTTTGAGGTCGGAAAAACTAACTCTCTGCTAGGGACCTCGCTAACATGTTTTTTATGAATTTTCATGAAATTTTAAAAAATTTCCAAATGGAATTGTATTTACTTTTGGTTTAGGCATAAAGTCAGAGCCATTCTAACTACAGTTCACGATAGTAACATCACGTGCCGATATCAGTATGACCTTTGAGGTGTCGGAAAAACTGAGGCCTTGCTAGGGACCTCTCTGACGTGTTTTTTATGAATTTTCATGAAATTTTAAAAAATTTCCAGGTGGAATTGTATTTACTTTGGGATTAGGCATGAAGCCAGAGCTATTCTAACTACGGTCCACGATAGTAACATCACGTGCCGATATCAGTTTGATCTTTGAGGTCGGAAAAACTAACTCTCTGCTAGGGACCTCGCTAACGTGTTTTTTATGAATTTTCATGAAATTTTAAAAAATTTCCAAATGGAATTGTATTTACTTTTGGATAAGGCATGAAGCCAGAGCTATTCTAACTACAGTCCACGATAGTAACATCACGTGCCGATATCAGTTTGATCTTTGAGGTCGGAAAAACTAACTCTCTGCTAGGGACCTCGCTTACGTGTTTTTTATGAATTTTCATGAAATTTTAAAAAATTTCCAAATGGAATTGTATTTACTTTTGGTTTGGGCATGAAGTCAGAGCCATTCTAACTACAGTTCACGATAGTAACATCACGTGACGATATCAGTTTGAGCTTTGAGGTCGGAAAAACTGAGGTCTTGCTAGGGACCTCTCTGACGTGTTTTTTATGAATTTTCATGAAATTTTAAAAAATTTCCAGGTGGAATTGTATTTACTTTTGAATAAGGCATGAAGCCAGAGCCATTCTTACCACAGTTCACAATGGTAACAGCACGTGCTGATATCAGTTTGATCTTTTAGGTCAGAAATACTGACACCTTACCATGGACCCTTCTAATATGTAATTGATGAATTTTCATAGAATTTAAAAAAAGTTCTAGGTTGAATTAATTTTACTTTCACGTAAGAGACGAGGCTAGAGCTATTCTAACTACAGTCCACGATAGTAACATCACGTGCCAAAATCAGTTGGATCTTTGAGGTCGGAAAAACTGACGCCTTGCTAGGGACCTCTCTGACGTGTTTTTTATGAATTTTCATGAAATTTTTAAAAATTTCCTGGTGGAATTGTATTTACTTTTGGATAAGGCATGAAGCCAGAGCCATTCTAACCACAGTTCACAATGGTAACATCACGTGCCGATATCAGTTTGACCTTTAAGGTCGGAAAAACTGAGGCCTTGCTAGGGACCTCTCTGACGTGTTTTTTATGAATTTTCATGAAATTTTAAAAAATTTCCATGTGGTATTAATTTACTTTCGGATTAGGCACGAAGCCAGAGCCATTCTAACCACAGTTCACAATGGTAACAGCACGTGCTGATATCAGTTTGATCTTTTAGGTCAGAAAAACTGACACCTTGCCAGGGACCCTTCTAATATGTAATTGATGAATTTTCATAGAATTAAAAAAAAGTTCTAGGTTGAATTAATTTTACTTTCATGAAAAGACGAGGCTAGAGCTATTCTAACTACAGTCCACGATAGTAATATCACGTGCCGATATCAGTTTGACCTTTGGGATCGGAGAAACTGAGGCCTTGCTAGGGACCTCTCTGACGTGTTTTTTATGAATTTTCATGAAACTTTAAATAATTTTCAACTGGAATTGTATTTACTTTTGGATTAGGCATGAAGTCAGAGCCATTCTAACTACAGTTCACGATAGTAACATCACGTGCTGATATCAGTTTGACCTTTGAGGTCGGAAAAACTGAGGCCTTGCTACGGATCTCGCTTACGTGTTTTTTATGAATTTTCATGAAATTTTAAAAAATTTCCAGGTGGAATTGTATTTACTTTTGGATTAGGCATGAAGCTAGAGCTATTCTAACTACAGTCCACGATAGTAACATCACGTGCCGATATCAGTTTGATCTTTGAGGTCGAAAAAACTAACTCTCCGCTAGGGACCTCGCTAACGTGTTTTTTATGAATTTACATGAAATTTTAAAAAATTTCTAGGTGGAATTGTATTTACTTTTGGATAAGGCATGAGGCCAGAGCTATTCTAACTACAGTCCACGATAGTAACATCACGTGCCGATATCAGTTTGATCTTTGAGGTCGGAAAAACTAACTCTCTGCTAGGGACCTCGCTAACGTGTTTTTCATGAATTTTCATGAAATTTTAAAAAATTTCAAAATGGAATTGTATTTACTTTTGGATTAGGCATGAAGTCAGAGCCATTCTAACCACAGTTCACAATGGTAACATCACGTGCCGATATCAGTTTGACCTTTGAGGTCGGAAAAACTGAGGCCTTTCTAGGGACCTCTCTGACGTGTTTTTTATAAATTTTCATGAAATTTTTAAAAAATTTCCAGGTGGAATTGTATTTACTTTGGGATTAGGCATGAAGCCAGAGCTATTCTAACTACGGTCCACGATAGTAACATCACGTGCCGATATCAGTTTGATCACTGAGGTCGGAAAAACTGACGCCTTGCCAAGGACCCTTCTAATATGTTATTTATGAATTTTCATAGAATTTAAAAAAAGTTCTAGGTTGAATTAATTTTACTTTCACGTAAGAGACGAGGCTAGAGCTATTCTAACTACAGTCCACGATAGTAACATCACGTGCCAAAATCAGTTGGATCTTTGAGGTCGGAAAAACTGACGCCTTGCTAGGGACCTCTCTGACGTGTTTTTTATGAATTTTCATGAAATTTTTAAAAATTTCCTGGTGGAATTGTATTTACTTTTGGATAAGGCATGAAGCCAGAGCCATTCTAACCACAGTTCACAATGGTAACATCACGTGCCGATATCAGTTTGACCTTTGAGGTCGGAAAAACTGAGGCCTTGCTAGGGACCTCTCTGACGTGTTTTTTATGAATTTTCATGAAATTTTAAAAAATTTCCATGTGGTATTGTATTTACTTTCGGATTAGGCATGAAACCAGAGCCATTCTTACCACAGTCCACGATAGTAATATCACGTGCCGATATCAGTTTGACCTTTGGGATCGGAGAAACTGAGGCCTTGCTAGGGACCTCTCTGACGTGTTTTTTATGAATTTTCATGAAACTTTAAATAATTTTCAACTGGAATTGTATTTACTTTTGGATTAGGCATGAAGTCAGAGCCATTCTAACTACAGTTCACGATAGTAACATCACGTGCCGATATCAGTTTGACCTTTGAGGTCGGAAAAACTGAGGCCTTGCTAGGGACCTCTCTGACGTGTTTTTAATGAATTTTCATAAAACTTTAAAAAATTTCCAACTCGAATTGTATTTACTTTTGGATTAGGCATGAAGTCAGAGCCATTCTAACTACAGTTCACGATAGTAACATCACGTGCCGATATCAGTTTGACCTTTGAGGTCGGAAAAACTGAGGCCTTGCTACGGATCTCGCTTACGTGTTTTTTATGAATTTTCATGAAATTTTAAAAAATTTCCAGGTGGAATTGTATTTACTTTTTGATTAGGCATGAAGCTAGAGCTATTCTAACTACAGTCCACGATAGTAACATCACGTGCCGATATCAGTTTGATCTTTGAGGTCGGAAAAACTAACTCTCCGCTAGGGACCTCGCTAACGTGTTTTTTATGAATTTTCATGAAATTTTAAAGAATTTCCAGGTGGAATTGTATTTACTTTTGGATAAGGCATGAAGCCAGAGCTATTCTAGCTACAGTCCACGATAGTAACATCACGTGCCGATATCAGTTTGATCTTTGAGGTCGGAAAAACTAACTCTCTGCTAGGGACCTCGCTAACGTGTTTTTCATGAATTTTCATGAAATTTTAAAAAATTTCAAAATGGAATTGTATTTACTTTTGGATTAGGCATGAAGTCAGAGCCATTCTAACTACAGTTCGGGATAGTAACATCACGTGCCGATATCAGTTTGACCTTTGAGGTCGGAAAAACTGACGCCTTGCTGGGGACCTCTCTGACGTGGTTTTTATGAACTTTCATGAAATTTTTAGAAATTTCCTGGTGGAATCGTATCTACTTTTAGATAAGGCATGAAGCCAGAGTTATTCTAACTAAGGTCCACGATAGTAACATCACGTGCCGATATCAGTTTGATCACTGAGGTCGGATAAACTGACGCCTTGACAGGGACCTCTCTGACGTGTTTTTTATGAATTTACATGAAATTTAAAAAAATTTCCAGGTGGAATTGTATTTACTTTTGGATAAGGCATGAAGCCACAGCCATTCTCACCACAGTTCACAATGGTAACAGCACGTGCCGATATCAGTTTGACCTTTGAGGTCGGAAAAACTGAGGCCTTGCTAGGGACCTCTCTGACGTGTTTTTCATGGAATTTCATGAATTTTTAAAAAATTTTCAGGTGGAATTGTATTTACTTTGGGATTAGGCATCAAGCCAGAGCTATTCTAACTACGGTCCACGATAGTAACATCACGTGCCGATATCAGTTTGATCTTTGAGGTCGGAAAAACTGACGCCTTGACAGGGACCTCGCTAACGTGTTTTTTATGAATTTTCATGAAATTTTAAAAAATTTCTAGGTGGAATTGTATTTACTTTTAGATAAGGCATGAAGCCAGAGCTATTCTAACTACAGTCCACGATAGTAACATCACGTGCCGATATCAGTTTGATCTTTGAGGTCGGAAAAACTAACTCTCTGCTAGGGACCTCGCTAACGTTTTTTTTATGAATTTTCATGAGATTTTAAAAAATTTCCGTTGGAATTGTATTTACTTTTGGATAAGGCATGAAGCCAGAGCCATTCTAATCACAGCTCACACTGGTAACAGCACGTGCCAATATAAATTTGATCTTTGAGGTCGGAAAAACTAACTCTCTGCTAGGGACCTCGCTAGCGTGTTTTTTATGAATTTTCATAAAATTTTAAAAAATTTCCAAATGGAATTGTATTTACTTTTGGTTTAGGCATAAAGTCAGAGCCGTTCTAACTACAGTTCACGATTGTAACATCACATGCCGATATCAGTTTGACCTTTGAGGTCGGAAAAACTGAGGCCTTGCTAGGGACCTCGCTTACGTGTTTTTTATGAATTTTCATGAAATTTTAAAAAATTTCTAAATGGAATTGTATTTACTTTTGGTTTAGTTATGAAGTCAGAGCCATTCTAACTACAGTTCACGATAGTAACATCACGTGCCGATATCAGTTTGACCTTTGAGGTCGGAAAAACTGACACCTTACCATGGACCCTTCTAATATGTAATTGATGAATTTTCATAGAATTTAAAAAAAGTTCTAGGTTGAATTAATTTTACTTTCACGTAAGAGACGAGGCTAGAGCTATTCTAACTACAGTCCACGATAGTAACATCACGTGCCAATATCAGTTGGATCTTTGAGGTCGGAAAAACTGACGCCTTGCTAGGGACCTCTCTGACGTGTTTTTATAAATTTTCATGAAATTTTTAAAAATTTGCTGGTGGAATCGTATTTACTTTTGGATAAGGCATGAAGCCAGAGCCATTCTAACCACAGTTCACAATGGTAACAGCACGTGCTGATATCAGTTTGATCTTTTAGGTCAGAAAAACTGACACCTTGCCAGGGACCCTTCTAATATGTAATTGATGAATTTTCATAGAATTAAAAAAAAGTTCTAGGTTGAATTAATTTTACTTTCACGTAAAAGACGAGGCTAGAGCCATTCTAACCACAGTTTACAATGGTAACATCACGTGCCGATATCAGTTTGACCTTTGAGGTCGGAAAAACTGAGGCCTTGCTAGGGACCTCTCTGACGTGTTTTTTATGAATTTTCATGAAATTTTAAAAAATTTCCATGTGGTATTGTATTTACTTTCGGATTAGGCATGAAGCCAGAGCCATTCTAACCACAGTTCACAATGGTAACAGCACGTGCTGATATCAGTTTGATCTTTTAGGTCAGAAAAACTGACACCTTGCCAGGGACCCTTCTAATATGTAATTGATGAATTTTCATAGAATTAAAAAAAAGTTCTAGGTTGAATTAATTTTACTTTCACGTAAAAGACGAGGCTAGAGCCATTCTAACTACAGTTCACGATAGTAACATCACGTGCCGATATCAGTTTGACCTTTGAGGTCGGAAAAACTGAGGCCTTGCTACGGATCTCACTTACGTGTTTTTTATGAATTTTCATGAAATTTTAAAAAATTTCCAGGTGGAATTGTATTTACTTTTGGATTAGGCATGAAGCCAGAGCTATTCTAACTACAGTCCACGATAGTAACATCACGTGCCGATATCAGTTTGATCTTTGAGGTCGGAAAAACTAACTCTCCGCTAGGGACCTCGCTAACGTGTTTTTTATGAATTTTCATGAAATTTTAAAAAATTTCCAAATGGAATTGTATTTACTTTTGGTTTAGGCATGAAGTCAGAGCCATTCTAACTACAGTTCACGATAGTAACAGCACGTACCGATATCAGTTTGATCTTTGAGGTTGAGATTTTTTTCGGTATCAGATCACTTATTTCAGGTCGGGCCGATCAGTTCAATTTTGGCCCTGAGAGATGCTGATCAAATGACAAAAGATTTTTTCGATTAAAATGACTTTCGGTCAAGCAAGAATTCTTAAAAAAAAAGCTCGATGCTTTTTGAGCCCGGAATACCTAACCTGAGACAGGTTGATTGTTTGAGATTGACTTGATTATTTGCTTTTTTATTAGAGAATGATTTTTTTGACTCGGAGGGCTCCATTCGGATTCAAAATTACGAAAAAATCAAGCTCGATTTTTTTTGGTAACGGATCACCTTTCTCAGGTCGGGCCGAGCAGTTCAATTTAGACTCCAAGAGATGCTAATTAAATGACAATTGATTTTTTTGATTCAAACGGCTTTGAATCCATCTTTTTGAATAAAAATGCAGATCCTATTTGAGCCCAGAAAAATTAACCTGCGGCAGGTTGACTGTAGTAGAGTTGACCCAAATATTTGCAATATTTTATTGGAGAATGATTTTTATGACACGAAGCTCTCCATTCGGACACAAAATTACGAAAAAATCGAGCTAGACTTTTTTCGGTATTTCATCACTTATTTCAGGTCGGGTTGAGCAGTTGAATTTTTACTCTGAGAGATGCTAACCAAATGACAAAAGATTTTTTTGATTAAAATAACTTTCAATCAAGCAAGAATTCTTAAAAAAAAGTTGTATCGTTTTTGAGCCAGGAAAACCTATCTTGAGACAGGTTGACAGTTTCAGATTGACCAAATATGTTTTAATCAAATTTTAACTTTATAAAAAGTATCTAGAGCTCAAAGATACTTTAAAAAAATTTTAAAAATAAAATTTGCATGAATACTTTTTACTCGTAAAAATTTGTTATCATTCAATTATTTTAAACCATTTTATTTTATTAAACTACTGTTCTTTTTAGCTATTATTATAAATATTTAAGTGTTTCTTCATCTGTAATTGTTTAGAAAATTAACGATATCAAAATAAATATCATGTGTACATATTCTTCTGGCATTTACTTCTAAAGATTTAAAAAAATCAAAATTTCAAATAACTCTTCTTAATTTCGTACAGAAACGTCTTCAAAAAATTAATTTTCTTGCTGAATATTCAGCAAAAGTATTTGAAAAAATTTTATCAAATTAACTGTTGAAATTATTTGGAACCAAATTTCTTTGAAAATATTAGTTTGCTCATACATGTTTATTCATTAACTTATCTTATGATTGTTGTCAAAAATTATTATTATTACTATTTTTTTTTTTATTTAATGAAAAATGATCTTATAAGTATTTGTTTCAAAAGATTCAGAGTTACTTAATCATTATTTCTGATTGAAAGCAATGCAATCCTATACTTGTCTCAGTAATATTTCATTTTTCACAAAGCAATAACAATTTTGGAACACAAGCTATGTATTTACATTAATTTTTCTGATTAAAAACTACTTACCTCATGCTTAAAAAGTTTACGCTAGAAATAAAAAATATTGAGAAAATGCTTGGTCTGGCCTGAAATAATTTTTTTTTTCATTTGAAATATTTTAAAAGACTTATTAGTTAAAAGTCAACGTCTTCTTTAAAAAAAATGTTATTTTAATTCTTTTGACTTGGCTAAGTACTTGATGATGCTTCTTTATTTTATTCTATATTTTTTAAAAATAATAATTAATTTTTCGTAAGTAAAATGGAAAACATTCTTTGAACGATATTTAAAAATTTTTATCGTTCTTTTACTTCTTGCGCTTTCACGTTTTTCAAACGTAACCCCAGCGGGCCTGAACTCAATGCTTCGAAAGAAACGCTCTGAACCTCACGCTGATCATGCGTGAAAAGTTCCTGCTACATCATATAACCTTCATTATTTTGAATGAAAACAAACCCACGTGCTTTCGCGTGTCGTGTAAGGTTATTCACGGGCTTTTGTTTTTGCAAAAAGTATATCAAATAAAACAATCCAAGTTACTATATCCACTACCCTTTCGGAATAAAATTTTTGAATCTGAAGGGACTTTTTAAATCCTCAATAACTTTTGAACCTATTAATAAAAAATTATAAATACTATTATTTTTAGAATCGGAAAAATTTTAGGAATCTAAATTTTTTCTCCTCGTCATTCCCGGTGAATCACCGTGTATATATCCTCTTAAAGCGCAAATCACGCGCAATCCACCCACGTATTCATAAAAACCAAAATAACCCATCTTTTTTTTATTTTTTTTTCCAAAATAACCCATCAATAAAAAAATTTTCTAGGTTTGCGCGGTTCAACCAAAATAACCCATCCCAAATAACCCATCACCCAATTTCTGGAACTCATTTTTATTTGGTCTCGGAAAAAATGGGACCAAACACTATCCTGACTGTCCGGATAGTGTTGAAATGTCCACTGTTGAAGGCACTTTAGACACCAAATCAAAATCTCGTATTTCTCTACCAATGTAAGTGAAATAAAAAAAAGGTTTAATAAAAACTTTGAAATAACAAACGTTTTAGCCACAAATTTCAATTTAAAAATAATCCTTATAAACAAACTACTCCAAACCATATTTTAGTCTGAAGTGAACTATATTTTAGTTCAACCAAAATTAAACTTTATTTTAGTTTAAAATAGAATTAAATAACAACAAAATAGAACTATATTTTAGTTCAATTAAAATAAACTTTATTTTAATTTAAACTAAAATTAAATAATAGCTTAATAGAACTATATTCTAGTTCAATTAAAATAAACTATATTTTAGTTTAAAATTAAATTAAATAACAACTTAATAGAACTTTATTTTAGTTCAATTAAAATAAACTATATTTTAGTTTAAAATAAAATTAAATAACAACTAAATAGAACTTTATTTTAGTTGAACGCCAACCATAATTTAGTTGGAGACTAAGAGGGCTGTAATTGAGTCCTAATTAGAGAATAAATACATATATATTTAAATATTAATAAAAGAAAGAGGTCTGGGTACGCTTTTAAGCGTCTTAACTCGGCAAGAACCCAACCCAAAAGAGCCAGGCAACCGCTCGACATCTGAACTCAATAAGTACTCTTCCTAATTGCTAAGACTAAGTAGGAGCGAGTACGAGCAAAATAGAGTGTGACAGTCAGCGATCGTAATTAGATCGTCGGTAACGATTTAGGATTTGGCGCGAGTCACGTGACTGTCAAACGCAGCTCAGAGCGGACCTCTGAGGTGGTAGAGCGGGAATCGGGAAGCCACTCGTAGTTTTCGTGTTCGAGTGTTCGCACGTACATGGAACTTAACTCGTCTCGGTTCGACGGCTAACTGGACTCCTCGGGAGTGGAATGTCGTCGAAGAGAGAGTTGGCAGAGACAGAAGGTGCGGGATCGATGGTCATCGCCTGGGAAGCATTCTCCTGTCTAGACGAGTCAACCGGCTTTTGGAAGCCGTGGACGTCGGGGAACCTGACCGACGTCCAGCAGACACGCAAAGATCTGGAGATCGATTCATGGCAGATCTTGAAGCAGCTTACTCGTTACGAAAGTCAAGGCAATGATTGACATTCGCGTCGCGCGTTGTGGTAGAGCCGTAGTGTGAGAGTGAGGTGTTATTTGTGAAGTTGTCATTTCACGTCATCGCCTGGACCGCTTTCCGACGGCTACACGGCGACTCGAGTATGGTAGATATTGCGGCTGGTCGGCATCGTAGCCTGGCATTTTGTTTAGCCTGACGGCTTGGTATGAGGTGCACCTTAGCGACTCCGTAAGTTAATTGTAAATGTGCGAGTGAGTGTGAATGCGTGTGAGTGTCCTTAGTACACTGTTATTGTCATAATCTTTGTTTTTCTCTTGCGCGCGTTAGCTGCCGATAGTAGCAAGAATTTGTGTGCGCGCGCAACGATTTAGAGAGCATTGAAGATTCTTTTGTTTACTGGTTTAAACGACACCGAGTCGTAATTCAGAATTTGTATTTTAGGTTTAGATTTGTTTTAATAAATTATTAAATTGTTAATTTAATTTTTATTGACTAAACCTAGTGTTCCTGCGAATCGATCCTGTTTTAATACCCGCACCCACTACCGATAAACGAACTAGCCGACCGCGTCGCGAAGTATAGTAATATTCGCGGACGCGATTTCCTCATTTTATTATTTCAGGTCGACGAGTTGCAGTTCGACGAGTGCTTGGATCAGCACTAAGTACAGGTGATAAGGATTTAGTACGCACCGTGGGTATTTGTATCGGCTCATACAAACCCTAATCCACCCCTGTTACAAGAGAGAATAAAAAGCAATCCTGAATCTAAAACAGGATTGCCACAATAAACACTGTGTTTTGTTGTGGTTGATTATCATTTAATTAATTATTATTTTATTTATTTATTTGATGGTCATAACATTATTAAATATTTTTTAGATATGACATATGCTTTCATAGATTACTATGAAAACTGAAACAATATGCCCAATGATGGTAAGTTTAAACACTGTATACATCAGTAGTATATATAAAATTACTTTATTAAAATAATTTGTAACGACACTTGAAATTTATTTAGATAGTCTAAATACAAATACGCTAAAATAATTTAAAAACTTTTACTTTAATTTTAGATGCATCTGTCAGTGCTTCAACTAACTATGATCAATTGAACAGTATCTTTCAAAATATTACCAGTGACATTGAAAATGAATTTGAATCTCTATTTTTTTCTTCTTTACATACAGGAATTTGTAATAATGAAAATTAAATATAAAAGCAACTAAATTTTAAATTAAGTATATAAAAAAATTTTGTTTTCTTTATTTCCTCATTCAGATAAAACGGTCAGGATGTAGAATATAAAATAGTTATAAAATGCAGAAAATAAGAAAACTGCAAGAGAATAAGGCACATTATCTTTTTCGTAAAGTTATTAATAAATATCATTTAAAAAAAAATTTTTATAGTTATGTTTGTTGAAATGACAATTTTATGAATTCACAGTGAAGCTGTGAACATAAATTAATCAAATTTTACCTAAATCAGATGAAATCCAATGGTAGCTAGAGTCAGGTTAAGTGTAGATCCTTGCCCTTTTAAACTGCTCAAGCAGACCTCGAAATGCTTTGAGTCTACCTGTCTTATTTACTGCCCTTTTTATAAATTATATAAATATGAATGACCGATTTCATCTCAAATTTTCTAAAATTTGCAACTGGACTCTTAGATTTGTCTCAAAATGAAATATTTTTCTTCTTACGTTGTATAAAAAGAGACCTATTACTGTTTTCTCAAAAAAAAAAAATTTTTCGAGTTATATGAAATCAAAGTTTTGGGATAAAATCATCAATTTATAGAAAAAAAGAAACTTCTTTTTTCAAACCATCGCCATCTTGTCAAAAATTATTATTTTTTATAGCTGTTTTTTAATTTTGATAGTAAATTTATTGCTCTTTACCCCGTTTGAATTTTTGAAAAATTTTGAAAATTAACAAAGGGTATAAACGGGTAAGATAGTCGAATCGGCCCCCAGCGCGAACCCCTACAATATATATATCATTCGAAAGGGCATGAAAAAATAAAATTTTTGGCGCCAACCGGAATTTTTCATACCCACTACTGCGCATGCGCGGTCCAAAATAGTGATTTTTCAACTTTGATTTTTATCTCGAAATCTAAGAGGGTTAGAAAAACGCGGTTTGCGGCAAAATTTTGTTTACAAAAAATGTAGTTCAATCATATTTTTTAAAATCATTTTTGGCACCAAATTCAAATTGTTAAGGATGTTTTTCAAATTTTTTTCCCTAAAAAATGCGAATAAAAAAAACGGTGATACATACCTCTCTGAAAAAAAAATATCTCATGTATTTTAGGAAAAAATAGCTTTACAAATTTTTTCAAATTTTTTGAAGTGGTGGAAGACACTTTTTAGGCCAAATTATTGAAATTTTTTATCTAAATCGCCACCTAGCGGCTGCATACTGCGTTAAAATATAACAACATTTATATCGCTGAACTACATTTTTTGAAAGCAAAATTTTGCCGCAAACTGCAATTTTCTAGCCCTCTTAGATTTCGAGATAAAAATTATAGTTAAAAATCACTATTTCACCCCGCGTTTTTTCAAGACCTTTCAAATGATATGTATATTGTAGGGGTTTCTGCAAGAAAAATTTTTAATACCTCTAACGAGATCAGTTCAACCATGTACATCACTAAAAAATTGTATAAATTAGTTATTTTCAATCTAGGTCAGGTAGGCCAAATTTTTTTATGCAGAAACCCCTACAATATACATATCATTTGAAAGGTCTTGAAAAAAAGAAGCTTTTGGCGCAAACCGCAATTTTTTATTCCCTAAACTGCGAATGCACGGGGTGAAATAGTGATTTTTCAACTATAATTTTTATCTCAAAATATAAGAGGGCTAGAAAAACGCGGTTTGCGGCAAAATTTTGTTTACAAAAAATGTAGTTCAGCGGTATAAATGTTGTTATATTTTAACTTAGAATGCAGCAGCTAGGTGGCGATTTAGATAAAAAATTTCAATAATTTGGCCTAAAAAGTGTCTTTTACCACTTCAAAAAATTTGAAAAAATTTGTAAAGCTATTTTTTCCTAAAATACATGACATATTTTTTTTCCAGAGAGGTATGTATCACCGTTTTTTTTTATTCGCATTTTTTAGGGAAAAAAATTCGAAAAACAGCCTTAACAATTTGAATTTGGCGCCAAAAATGATTTATAAAAATATGATTGAACTACATTTTTTGTAAACAAAGTTTTGCCGCAAACCGCGTTTTTCTAACCCTCTTAGATTTCGAGATAAAAATCAAAGTTGAAAAATCACTATTTTAGACCGCGTATGCGCAGTAGTGGGTATAAAAAATGCTGGTTCGCGCCAAAAATTTTCTTTTTTCATGCCCTTTCGAATGATATACGTATTGTAGGGGTTCGCGCTGGGGGCCGATTCAACTATCTTACCCAGCTATACCCTTTGTGTGGTCATTTTTCGGAGAACCAAAAAACTTAATTTTCTTAAAAACGTCATTTTTTTGCACAAAAATTTTTTTGCACATTGGTGGACTTATAAACAATGTTTTTCATAAGGTCTGGTTTCCGTTAAAAGTTTGTGGCAGTTGTAGGAATTTTTTCATTTTTACTTTCAGCAGATATGTGATGTCGATGCCACTTTGTCATCGTGAAAGGCTCCCGGAGCCTT
The DNA here is from genome assembly GCA_038277355.1 of Encarsia formosa. Taxonomy (NCBI): domain Eukaryota; kingdom Metazoa; phylum Arthropoda; class Insecta; order Hymenoptera; family Aphelinidae; genus Encarsia; species Encarsia formosa. Next base: position 34,142,151 of record CM076187.1, read on the forward strand.
CCACGGGCTTATCAATACTAAAATGTGTTTAGGCGCTTAGTGACGGGTTCGGGTCATTTAAAAACTCAAAATTTTTATTCAAATACTTTTAACTTGAGTTCTAGTCAATATTTTTATACAAAATCATGTATCGTTGGAAAGGTCTTGACTTTAGCTATTAAATTACGCTACCAAAAATTGTATATGGAGCCTTCTACGGTGAAAAAATTGGTGTCGATATCACAAATCTGCTGGAGGTGAAAAATAAAAAACTGCCGCAAATTTTCAACAGAAACCACACCTTATGGAAACATTTATAAGTTCCCCATCTACAAAAAAAATTGTGTGCAAAAAAATGATGTTTTTGAGAAAATTAAGTTTTTTGGTTTTCCGAAAAAATGGCCACCATTTTGTTAATTTTCAAAATTTTTTAATAATTCAAACGGGGTTTTAAAGAACAATGAATGTACTATTCAAATCAAAAAACAGCTATGAAAAATAATAATTTTTGACAAGAGGGTGGTGGTTTGGAAAAAAAAGTTTCTTTTTTTTCTATAAATCGATGATATATGTATATATTGCAAACCCTTAAGGGTATACTGTCGTGGGGGCCGATTCGACTATCTTACTCGGCTATTTTTTTTTTTTTGAATAACTTAAAACAAAAATATTTTGTTGTCTTTTGTTGAATAAAAAGGTCGTTTTTACCTTAAAAATCTAGATAATCTTTTTCACCTAGTATGTTTTTATTGAAAAAATAACGCAAAAACAAAATTCTCGGATTTAACTTTTACATATAATCTCTCTTATTCATATAAAATTCAATTTTTTCAATATAAAAAAAGTCATAATCTAGTCTTTTATGGTTGAATTAATAAGAAAAAAGGTAAGCAGGCACTTATGATTTCGTCATTGCTTATTGAATAGATCCTGCGAGTTTCCTGTTGTATATTGTAGGACTTTATTATTAATTATGCTTGCTTCATAATTTAATGATATCCTTCATGTAAAAGACTCCATAGAACTATTCTTAACTGAATGTTCAAGAATATACGAAACATTTTTACTTCTAAGCTTTCTAAAATAAGACAAAAATTTTCGTAGTCAATATCTTGTCTTTTATAATATTTGTCTAGTACTTTTGTTTGCCTACTTAGCTTTGAATTCATCAGCGCTATTCTGACACTGATTTATAATTATAAAAAAATTTGTAAAAGAAAGATTGAATATGTTAATGAATATAAAAATTTTTTTGAGTATTTTATTTCTACTCAATGTATTTGCTGCAGGAATTAAAAATAAGTTACAAAATAAATCGAATCGAAAAAAAGTTTTCATCAGAAGTCTACAGAGCTATCCAGTTGTAAGAACTGCATATAAATCTTTATTATAAATTTTATATTTTTATCAGTTGCTTCAAAAAATTTGACATTCAAAACTACAAATATAAATTAATGTTTAAAAAAATTTGATTGATTTTTTTCTAGGCACCAGTTTTATATTAGCTTTTTTTTACTACAATATTTCTTTAAAATCATTGATAACTATCATTTCAACTGTAAAAGTACAGCCTTTTTAAGAAGGTAACTTAATTTTCCATAATTAGTATTCCTGTTGTTTGGCTATCGTCAGGTCGCCGTAGGGGTTCTCGTATGCCGACTTGGAGTATGCGATTCACCCAGGTTCAAAAGATGTATTTGGACTACTTGAATAAGAATTTCGAGGGTGGACACTCGAAAAATTTCAAGGGAGATTGTTGAAACAAATAATGAATTACAAAAATCATTATATCGGTAAATAAAAATTTTTTCAAAATTTTTTCGCCCAAAATATCAAAAATATACTTGAACTTTTTTTCGTTAAGTCAATATTTTCCGAGTAAATCATTAAAGTTTAAAAACGAGCGCACAGGCAACAGTGGTGTATAAGTTTTTTCAAACCTTAAGCCATTAAGTCCCAGGATTCTTTAAATTTTTCTTGTACTTTGAGCTCTGGAATTTTGATGAAAACGATAAAAAATATTTTCAAAAAGACCATAAACCACTATTTTCGGGTATGCTCTACACGATGGTGTAGTTTAAAAAAATCAAAAATGTCATTTTCAATTGTTAATTAACAAATTTAAAAAAAAACTCAATTTTTTTGAGGCATTTTTTTTTATTAATTTTTTCAGTTGGATTTTTTATTTTTATTTTTTTTAATTGTGATCAGAGGTGATCACGATACTTGAAATTTACGGTAGGATTTTTTTTTTCATAAAAATCTTTCTTAACAAAACGGTGGCCATAAAACGAAATCGAAAATCTCGAATTTTTCGTTTTATTCACTTGATTCAAAAAATGGTTTTTTACTGTCAAAATTTTTTCAATTGTTTAAATAAATAATGTTTAAACAATTAAAATCAACAATGAATATATCTACATTAGTTCTTTTTTTGATACATTTCGTTTTTCAGTTGGAAGTTTCCGAATAACTCTGTTTGGGTCACCGCGGACCCTACTAAAATCGTGTAAAAATCACCTCGCATAACCTAACAATGAATATTTTATTAGTATTACAATTTTTATGCTTCTTTGTACAATTATTTTGACTTTTCCAACAAAAAATAACAGTAAACGGTAAATACTTGTGCGATTTCAAGGAATAAACATGAAAAAAGTGAATAAAACGAAAAATTCGAGATTTTCGACTTCGCTTTATGGCCGCCACTTTGTTAAAAAATATTTTTATTAAAAAAAAAAAAATCCTACCGTAAATTTCAAGTATCGTGATCACCTCTGATCACATTTTTGAAAAAAAAAAAAAAAATCCAACTGAAAAAATTCATGAAAAAAAAAAATTCAGCAAAAAATTGAGTTTTTTTTTTTAAATTTGTTAATTAACAATTGAAAAATGACATTTTTGACTTTTTTAAACTACACCATCGTGTAGAGCATACCCGAAAATAGTCGTATATGGTCTTTTTGAAAATATTTTTTATCGTTTTCATCAAAATTCCAGAGCTCAAAGTTCAAGAAAAATTTAAAAAATCCTGGGACTTAATAGGTTAATGGTTTTTTATTCGTTTTTTATTAATTTTAATATCATAGCATTTATAAAGAGGAATATTTAGTTTTAGTTTTTCTCTTTTCTCTCTACATCTTTCAGAATTTGTTTTTATCTATACTTTTTCCAGGAGAGATATATATATATATACATATATACTGCTACTATAGCTATAGTTTTTAGTTTTGTTCCTTTTGAATGAATAAAACACACTTCTCCTAGGGTTTCTGTATTCTAGGCGATATTAGATACTATATATGCATACATACATACATACACACATACATATCTTTATATCGTGTTGTCGCTTTTTTGGGTCGGTTTTTTGTGTCGTTTCTTACGGATTCACTCCTCATATAAAAAGATTCGCTTCAAAATTTTAAAAAAATCGAAAATAACTTGTCTCGACGGGATTTGATTCACTAACCTTCTGCACAAGTGGAAAGCTTCTTATAGATATAAATTTTTATTTACCAAAATAGTAATTTTTGGAATTTTTTGTTTTCTTAAACAATTTCACATAAATTTTTCGAGTGTCCACCCTCGAAATTCATATTCAGAGAGTCAAAATACATCTTATGAACCTGGGTGGATCGCATACCGCGCGCCCGCACACAAAAACCCCTACGGCGACCGGACTACTACCCATAGGCCACACATAAGTACAACATGTGTGGTATTGGTAAATTTTTATTTTAACTTTTTGAAAAATTTTTTTTGAAAACTAAAAATTTATCAATAAAAGTGCATTTTTCAAAAAGTAAATTTTTGTTTGTTCTTTTCAAAGAAAGTATATTAGTATAGATTTTATTTTGTTCTTTCAAAAAACGAATATTTAAGATCTGAAAAATTTGTTAACTGAAAATAATTTTGTTTTTGTAACATTTTTGAAAATTTATTTTCAAACGCTTAAAACTTTGATGATTAAAATTAATTCTTTATCAATGACAAAAAATTAACGAATGTGTGGGCAAACAGAAAGTTTAGCTGTAGTTTAACGAAGTAAGAAATGTCTTAGATCAATGTAAATGTAGACCAAGTTAAAACCAAGAATCACAAAAATGAAAGTTATTTTTTTTTATAAGAGTATTTTTTACTTACTAACCATGGTGAGAATACTATTTTTCTGTTTAATTCAGCAGTACTTCGTTTTATTTATAGTTACTCTAAAAATCCTTACAAAAAAAAATGGTAATAAATAGTATATTATTCCCGCAGGCGAGATGGTTCGATTTGACCTCCCTTGAGGAGGCTTAATCGAACCCTCGAGCCTAAGGGAAATATACTATTTTTCGTCCTTCTAACCGAAAACAAGGGGCGAAGTTCCAATTTTGAGGTTAGAGGGACGAAAAATATATTCATGTATTTTTATACTAATGGGATTTCTCTCGCTCGTTCTGCTCGTCAACTCCATAAATTAAATTAAAAAAAAATAATTATAAAAAAAAAAAACATTAATAAGGTGAGTGGCCCTATAAAGCAACATTTATGGTTAAAATTCTGCATTTTAATAAAAGAAAAGTGTAAAAGTAAGATTCATCTAGACATATTAGGTATTTTCTAATAGTTTAAACTCTGTAAGATCCAAAAAAAAATATTAAATGTCAACAAAAGTTATAAATATTTACGTAAAATAAAAAAAAAATTTTTGACCCTTATTGGGATCACTCAAATTTTGCCTGACCCCATTTAGAAAATATTTTAGCCTTATTTGGGATCAGTTAGATAGACCTATAAATAACAACATCAAAAGTAACATAAATAAGAAAAATATTTCTTTACTCAATTAATTATTATAACATTCATATAAAAATCACGTTTTTAGTGTGGAGGTATACGGTGCATCAATTCGACTCCTAGTGCACCGGGTCGACTTCTCCTAGAAGTTTTCCTTGTAACCGATCCTTAAGAGCTCCACTAAGGTATACGGTGCATCAAGTCGACTCCTGGTGCATCGGGTTGACTTCTGAAATTTTTCGTTGTAACAGGTGTTCGAGACCTAAAATAAGGTATAGGGTGCACCAGGTTGACGCCTGGTCTTCCTTAAGTCCCGAGTGCTAGATACAATGGAAACCTCCAGAAGAAATCGTCCAGGTCCATCAGGGGTCGACCTGGTGTACCCTGTAGGTTACTCTAGGTTACGTGCACTGACTACAAGGAAAGCTTCCAGCATAAGTCGGCCCGGACCAGTAGTTGACCTAGTGCAACGTATACCTTAATGTAGGTCCTGAGGACCGTTTACAACAAAAACTTCCAGGAGAAGTCAACCCGATGCACCAGGAGTCGACTTGATTCACGGTATACTTTAGCGGAGCTCTTAAGGACCGGTTACAAGGAAAACTTCCAGGAGAAGTCGATCGGATGCGCCAGGAGTCGGCTGGACTATTTTCCCCAGTAGAATTTCAACCCATAGAAACGAAGTATTTCACATATTTGTAAAACAGCAGACTTTTTATTTTAAATTCTTTGAATTACAGAGGTTAATAATTTGTTTACTAATGGATCTGTTCGATTTAATTTTTTCCATTAGACCCGGGCTATCCCGAGTCAGTGCGGTGTATGAGTATTCATAGGTATATATAGGTACAACCGCAGCAAGCACCGGAACACCGCAGTGACTTGGGTCCAACCCAAGAATTGTATCGAATAAGTCTAACAATTTGAGTTGATATCGCTATGCGGCTAATTGGAGATAACCGAAATATTATCGATATAATTTTACCCACACTTTTTCGAAAAATGTCAAATACGGTGTTTCTATTAGTTCAAATTTAGCTCGGGAAAATAATCGTAGTTGGACGAGGAGTAAATTTTTTTTTATTTATTTTATTTTTATGAGTGCTGGGTAGAAATCAATCTATTTAAGGTAACTGCGGTAGTAGTTGGAACAGGCTGGTTTAAGCGGAACACTCTTTAGTTAACTTTAAAAAATGGTTGCTACAACAGTTGAAACACTGGAAAAAAAATTTTACATAAAAACTGAGATATTACTCTTTACAATAAGAATTATTTTACATGTAAAAATTTTATAAAAATATGAAATGTAAGAAGCTGCAAACTCTTAAGTTTGCCCACGTCGATTTGGATCAGTACGTGCTCGTGCACCTCACTTTATTTGATTGAAAAACTATTAAAATTATCATTTATAATAAATATATAAGTATTTTTAGAAAGCGTATCAATTGTAGATTTAGTTTCTATAAATTTATAAATAAAACTTTATTTTATTTTTTAAAATTGGACGTGTTTCACAGTACATACAAAAGTTTTCATCTGCATCGGTAGACGGAACGGTTCAGTTTACTGATCCACAGATAGGTGCAAATGTATTAGTAAACTAAACGCCTTTCTTGTTTGATTTTATTAATTTTTAATAAGTTCATGTATAACAAAATCGTCAATATTCGATCAATAAAATAAAAATATTTTAGCGATTAGTCAGAGTACACTGAATTTAACCTTTTATCAAGTGTTCATCATAGAGGTGAACATAACCCATAATTGACTTTAATAACATCTTAAAGCCCAATCGGGCTTTAACGGCGATTTGGTTTTTGGAACGAAGTTCCTTATCACAGGTACTGGCGCAGGGGGCTACGAAAAAAAAATCATAAGAAACGACACCAGGCGAAGAGTGGGGGGTGACCACCGCGTAGCCAGCAGGCTCTCTCTCTCTCTCTCTTTCCCCACGCAGACGCCTGATGCGGCCGCGCGCGTCTGGGCCTGCATGGAGACACAAGTCACAAGAGAGACAGAGAGAGAGAGAGAGAGAGAAAGATACGCACAGTCTTACTTAGATTGTTCTATTATTAATAATAATAATACTAATAATAATAATAATAATAGTTGAGATCCTGGATGTTAAAACCGCTTGGGCGTCCGGGACACTCGAAAATCGGCTCGAGCATGCCCAACCGCTTTTTCAAAAAATGCTGTCAATTCTTTCCTATTTGAAATATTGCTTTGAAAATTTGCAGAAAGCTTTTTCAAAGCCTAATGAAAAACTTCTCCGCTGGATTTTTTTTTCAAATATAAATTTTTATAGTCTTTTTTTTAAACCAAAGTTTCATGTTAGAGACTGTTTATTTTTTACTTTTAATAATTTATCGTACACTTCCAAAAGATTTTAAAATATATAAACTGTGCTATTGGCAACAAAAAGCGTTCAAATATACGATGCTAAAGTTTCATTAAAAAATATTCAGTAATTTCCGAGATCATGAGGCGAGTTGAACAAAAAGTTAAAATTTTCTCGATGTATGCATTTTTTGCTCAACTCGCGAGATCTCGGAAACTACTCAATATTTTATAATTAAACTTTAGCATCATATATTTGATTCCATTCCGCTGCTAATATAATGGCTTGGATATTTTTAAAACGTTTAACAGCCGTATGATAAGCTATTAAAAATCAAAAATTAGCAGTTTCTAACCTAACTTTGGTTTAAAATAAAGAGTATAAAAATTTATATTTGTAAAAAGATTCAGCGGAGAAGCTTTGCATCAGACTTTGAAAAAGTTTTCTGTAATGTTTCAAAGCAATATTTCAAATAGGAAAAAAATGACAGCATTTTTGAAACAGCGGTTGGGCCTGCCTGAGCCGATTTACGAGAGTCTTGGCCGCTAAGGCGGTTTTAACATTATTCCTTACTTTTTTTAAATATTATTCCAAATTTAACTTTTATACTTTATTATTTTCATGGGTTCATGCAGTTTGAAAAACTGTTTCTCATTTTATTAAGCTTAAAAAGTTTTTTTTCAATATCTAATGATACCAAAATTATAATATTTTTGCACTTGATACGTACTACACAAAAACTAGATTGGAACTTCGCTCCTTCCGTGGATCCCGAGATCCACAAGCCCTTTTTTTTTTTTTTTTAATCGAATGCCGTGAAAGCCTGGAGGGCTATAAATACTTTGATTTTTGGTATTAGGTTAGGACGCTTCAAAGAAAAATTATTTTAGGATTTTTATTTCATTTATATTATACATCCCGCGTAAAGCTGATGATCCCCTGAGTAATTAAAAAAAAAATTATCCTGATCAAAGCCCGCATTGAAAAGTTATGAATGTTTCATTTTTCAAAACGCTGATTTCCTTTGCCTCACGGTAGTCAGGGGAATTCGATTACAGTTTCGAGCGTCCGGTCTCTCTGCCTGCGCTCTCTGGAGACTTAATTGGACGTGATGTATGCGGTGGGCGTGTCTACTTTTGCTGTCTTACTCTTACTGCTTACCTACAGCCGCAGACGGTGGCATGTATAGGCCCGGGTCTGTAGCCATGGGGTGACTGGTGGCGCTGTTTCAAGCAGCTGACTAGGGATCTTATCCCTACAGCTGACTACAACTGATTGCGGAGCTGCTGAACAGAGCAGATTGTAATTTGCTATGAGCAATAATTTTTTTATATATAATTGATTGTAATAGAAAAAACAGTACTGAAGACCCTGATTTTCATTATATATTAAATAAGTGGTAGAGTTTATAATTATTCATTTGTTTAATTTCAGTAAGAGTTTGAAATAAATAATCTCTACAGCCTTTCTATGATCATCATCATCATCATCAAAGATTTTTCAATTATTGTGGTGTGCTCTGTGAGGTGATAATAATTGTGCTGTGGTTGTGTTGGGGACCTGAAAGGGTGGAGGTGCATCATTGGCAATATTAAAAATTAATTTTTTTCTCAATGAGTGTGTTTGTGTGTGTGTCAGGTTGAACTTTCAAATTACTCTTATAATCCATTCAACTTGCAAATTGCAAAAGGTGCAATTGCAGGAGATAATGTCATTGTCATACATGTGCTGCATTATCGCTTAATGTATCTGCTCTGAGCCAATACACTTAAACTGTTAAAGTTTTGTAATCCCACCTTTTTTCTAAAATAAACTTGATGTCTAACAATGAATTTTAATTTTGATTGTGACTGTTATCATTAACTCAGGGTGTTAATGATAGGTATATTTGAGCCAACATGAATCAATTATTGAAAATTTTTATCTTTTTTGTTTTCTGTAAGCAATCTTAAGTTATACGGTCAAAATGATTTCAAAGTTTAAAATTAGTTAAATTTTTATTTACAAGAATTAAGTACAAAAGAAATAGATAGTTTTGGGCCTGGGTATCCAGTGGACCAGAAATTATGAATTCTATTTGGCATGGATTTTTAAAGTACGGATGAGCATTTGCTCCATTATTTTCAAAGTGAATTTAGTTTGTCCGTCTATTCTGTCTGCAAAATGAATTCAAAAGTACTTCATAACAGTAGATTATGTCCATGATTTTTATGTGTTCTGGCTAATGATAAAATTATATAAAAGAAATTTTAATCAGAAGAATTAGATATATCTAAGTCAACATGAATCAATTATTAAAAATTTTTATCTTTTTTTATTTCTGTAAGCAAGCTTAAGTTATACGGTCAAAGTGATTTTAAAGTTTAAAATTGGTTAATTTTTTATTACAGAATAAAAAAGTACAAAAGAAATAGATAGTTTTGGGTCTAGGTATCCAGTGGACCAGAGTTTATGTTGTGGTTCTATTTATATCAGAATAATTTAATATATCTTAGCTAGTGTTAAATTATTTAGAATTTGTTAAGATCGTGATATCATTTTTTAAGACATATTTCAACAATATTAATGATTAATTTATGGAGTTTGGTTTTATTGAACTTGTAGACAAAAAGGAAATACATAAAATCTTTAAAAAATACTTTTAAAAAAGTAATATTTACGGTGATTGGTTTTTTTAAAAGGAGCTGACATAAAAAGTTAAACGCTAAATATGATAATTTTTTTTTTTTTAATGAATTAATGAAAGAAGTTAAATCAAAAAATTTATTACGGACGACTTTCAGCCGGATGACTTATTATTTAAAAATAATTTTCTCTACTAAAAAATTATCATATTATGTTGAATCACCTTAAATATACGTAAAGTTAACAATTTTTCAATCATAGCACATGCAAAACACATGCAAATTGCACACAACTCAAACACTTTTTGAAATTAAAAATTAAAATATGTTGTTAATAAACACACTGAGCATTCAAAATATAATTTAAAAAATACAGGTATGAATGCTTTTTTTTGAGATAATTAAGTTCAAAGAATGTTAAATTTTTACAGGTCAAGTTTTATAGCTAACTCAATTACAACATATTTTAATTTTAAGGGGTTATTGTTACTTTTTGGAGAAGGTTTTAAGCCTAACTAGAGGTCTGTATGTCGATTCAAAAAAAGTTATGACCAAAAATCGGGAAATTTGATTTTTTCATAAAATCACTCGAAAATGTATGCACGTATGTTTGTGCGTAGCTTAAAAAGTTGATAACCTATTGATCTGAAATATTGAAGGATTGTTTATTACCCCCATTGCAAAGATCACCGATGATATCACCGATGATGTCCTGGAGAAGTCATTTCGGTAACCTGACAGTCGACCTGGTGCGAGCGAATTTCTCTTTAACCCCCCGGGAGTCGTTCGCGAGGAAAACTTCCTGGAGAAGTCGTTTCGGTAACCTGGCAGTCGACCTGGTGCGAGCGAATTCCTATATAACCCCCCGGAAGTCGTTCGCGAGGAAAACTTCCTGGAGAAGTCGTTTCGGTAACCTGGTAGACGACCTGGTGCGAGCTTATTCCTCTATAGCCCCCCGGGAGTCGTTCGTGAGGAAAACTTCCTGGAGAAGTTGTTTCGGTTCGAAGTTGTGACCGTCTCAAAATTCGAAGTGGTGATTTCCTTTAGATTCTTTCGTTTCCAGTCCCTGAGCATCCGGTTTCTCTACATGCGCTGCATGTGGCTTGAACCGGATCTTACGTAACGCTGTCTCACTCTTGCAGCCTGCAGCAAGGCATGCGAGCAGGCTGCGCAGGTGAGGTGCGCGCACGCAAGAGGCCGAGCCACCGAGACCCGAGCAACTGAGCAGAAGACAGCAGTCATGATTATTATTATTTTATTACATGATTTATAAATAATTTAGTCATTAAAAAATTAGTATAACATAAAATATACAGCGGCATCACGCTAAATTCACTATTAACATAATTTAATTAATAACTATTATGACCTTTAACCATCAATAATTATAGAAAAATATTTGGCTATAATTTTTCAAAACAAAATATCTAAAGTCTCCCTATAATATAATCATCTATGAGTTAGAGCGATTCGAACTTGTGAAACCTTCTGCTGGTGCTGTAGACGTTTATTTATCCAGTGAAAATTGCTGCAACAAATGTCAATGACCAAGTTGGGGTAGTTTAAATGTGAATGGTGATCAATGTCTCATGGGGTTATTCAAATTGTCAGGCAAGTAAATACATTTAAATCATCACTGGAATTTATAAATTCTGAGTCAATACACCAACACGGATAAGGTTTATTGTTCTCAGTTTATTTTCCAAGATGAATTTGTCTGACTATCAAGTTTAATTTCAGTTTTATCCGCTGTGTACCAACTACCTCAACTTGGTCATTGACATTTGCTGCATTCAAATGTGATGGCGATCAATGTTTCATGGAGTTATTCAAATTCTCAGACAAGTAAATACATTTAAATCATCACTGGAACTTATAAATTCTGAGTCAATACACCAACACGGATAAGGTTTATTGTTCTCAGTTTATTTTCCAAGATGAATTTGTCTGACTATCATGACCAAGTTGAGGTAGTTTAAATGTGATCAATGTCTCATGGAATTATTCAAATTGTCAGACAAGTAAATAAATTTAAATCATCACTGAAATTTATAAATTCTGAGTCAATACACCAACACGGATAAGGTTTATTGTTCTCAGTTTATTTTCCAAGATGAATTTGTCTGACTATCAAGTTTAATTTTAGTTTTATCCGCTATATACCAACTACCTCAACTTGGTCATTGACATTTGCTGCCTTTAAATGTGATGGCGATCAATGTCTCATGGGGTTATTCAAATTGTCAGACATGTTGCAAAAATTGTTAATATAATAAATTTTATCACCAAAAATTTTATCGGTACAGTATCTGTTATAACTACAGATCTCAATATTTTTGTGAAACCTTCAAATTGTGTGGGTTTTAAGTCAGTTTAGTCATAGTGATGTGTTTTGAGTTGTTTTTTTTTTACAAATAGATACAATTTTGAATAAAACTATTATGCTTCAAGCCTGAAAAGTTAAGATTTAAAGTAAATAAAATGATGTAAAAAATATAAAACAATTTAGTAAGATCAGAGATTTGAGAAAATATTTTTCGACTGCATGATAAAAAAAAACATCTCAAAAAATTCATTTAAGCATGGTTTGGTTCTTACGCCAGACCCTCTTTTGCAGAGCAACAACAACACATAACTAAGAAAAAAAATCTTTTCAATTTATTTTACTCTCATTTTAATTGAGAACTGAAAAATTAATAATTATTGAAATATCATTTTTTTTTTTTAATCCTGTGAGATAGATAAAATTAAAAAAAAAAAAACATTAAAAAATGTAAGATACCAACGGCGAGTTGGGTGTTTACTGTATAGTTGCTATAACAGAATTATCAAAATAAAAAATTTTTTTATACTTGATGTTTAAAAATCAGTAAAAAAAGTATACAATAAAATCAATTCATTTTAATTGTCCTTCAATATCTATAGAATCATTCATCTCAATGGAGTCATAAGTTGTTTGTTCTACTCAGGTATCAATAGGTAAATTTTACCATTTTTTTTTTTGTTTCACCTTAAACCTAGCGAAAGAAATGAAATCTTAAAAAAGAAAGACCTTTAAAAAGGTAAGAATTTACGGCGAGTGGTTTTTTTTTGGACAGAACTAAAACAAAAGTATATATATTGTTACTTTCAGATCTATGTTAATACTAATCAATTTATCCCGAAAGATACGAACAGATGAATAAAATAAAAAAAATAAATAAAAAACCATCTTTCAGTAGAGTTACAGTGAATTCTGTTTATTTTTTTTAACTTTATTTATAAATTAATTCGAGTATCTACTCTGATTTTGATATTATGTTTTCGAGGATATGAACAGATAAATGAAATGAAATCAAAAATCATTTTCCGGACGAGTTTTTAATAAATTTTTTTCAGTTTTATTTCTTTAATTAATTTTTACTCAAATTATTTAGAATCCCTGTTCTGATTCTGCTGATATTTTTTTGTAATATGAACAGATGAGGGAGATGAAATCAAAGAATCATCTTCCGGACGAGTTTTAAGTAAATTTTTCTTTTCTTTTTTACGCATCTTTTTTCTTTTTTTCTTTTTAAACTTGAATTCAATTATTTTTTAGTAAAAGTTTACGATCAATTTATTCAATTTAGGTGTCGTTCAATATCGTTAAAATCATTTGGACTCGACGGAGCCGCAGATTTACTAATTAGAATAATATTACTTTTCAAAGGTTCAATTAAAAAAAAAAGCTCTTAGATTTTTAAGTCTTTTTATTTTTAGTTACCCTAATACAGTTTCTGCTTTTCGGTGATGCATGAATATCTTTAGTCGACTGTTCATCGTTAATCTGCGGCTCCGTCGAGTCCGAATGATTTTAACGATATTGAACGACATCTAAATTGAATAAATTGATAGTAAACTTTTACTAAAAAATAATTGAATTCAAGTTTAAAAAAAAAAAAAAGAAAAACGATGCGTAAAAAAGAAAAGAAAAATTTACTTAAAACTTGTCCGGAAGATGATTCTTTGATTTCATCTCCTTCATCTGTTCATATTCCAAAAAAATATCAGCAGAATCGGAGTAGGAATTTTAAATAATTTGAGTAAAAATTAATTAAAGAAATAAAACTGAAAAAAATTTATTAAAAACTCGTCCGGAAAATGATTTTTGATTTCATTTCATTTATCTGTTCGTATCCCCGAAAACATAATATCAAAATCAGAGTAGATACTCGAATTAATTTATAATTAAAGTTAAAAAAAATAAACAGAATTCACTGTAACTCTACGGAAAGATGGTTTTTTATTTATTTTTTTATTTTATTCATCTGTTCGTATCTTTCGGGATGAATTGATTAATATTAACATAGATCTGAAAGTAACAACATATATACTTTTGTTTTAGTTCTGTCCAAAAAAAAAATTGTTTGTGACATGGCAAAGAAAGTTTTAAGCCCAAAAAAAACAAAAATGCTTCTTTTGCCTCCTCGCTTCACCATTTATTTTCCCTGCCTCCCTTGAAAAACTTACTTAATGTTTTCGCAGTACGAATTAATATATCTTGAAGGAAAATGAAATCAAGGGTGTAGTCAATAAAAGGCTTTTTATTAGTTCAACTTGTTTTTAATAAAAGGCTCGGGTACACAAAATGCGTGTGCTCAGTGCAGCGGCATCGCGTGAACTGTCTCAGCGCCGCAGGCGCTGGTGGTGCCGCTTACACGCACTACTCGCACACACTCACAGTCAGGCTGATGCTTGTTCCTCGCATCAAGCTCAACACTCCCTCCAACAAGCATTAGACCTCGCATATCTCAATAAACGTATTTTATATTAAATTCAGAACACAAAAAAATTAGCACATAATAAATAATAAATTGTCCATCAAGTAAATTAGTCACACACAATATTTGTTTCACAAAAACTTAGTCTTCAGTTATCCTGGTTCTCACTTGTGCGTGACTGTCTTCCAAAGCCTTAGATTTGTAGCAGCATTTAAACTCGTACTCGTGTTTAACTCGACTCGTGAACTCGACTCAGATTTATTTAACTCGTACTGCCATTAACCTTGGGGCTTGCCTGGACCTGGAACAGATTGAAATGTAGAAAATATTAGATTCATTTTATCTCGCTTACTCGCTCCATTATCTGAATTATTAATCTCGCTTGATTTAGTCATCCCGCTCTGTGCTTTCTGAAATCGCCCTATCTAGTGGTTTAGTAAAAATGTCGGAAGTATTATTGTGCGTATTAACTTTACGAACTAAAACTCGGCCCTCGTGTTGACATTGTTGAGCCTCGGACATGCGTTGACGGTTCCCAGTTTGCTCTCTTAACTCAAGGTTTTCCTTAACCTTCTTAACACTCTCGTCATAGGGTTTTAGCTTGTGGCATCCTTCTTTCTGGCTGTTATCTATCGCAGCTTGATTGTCACAGTGTATCACGACCGGGTAGAATGTAGTTCCCAAGATGTCCCGAAGAGCCTTGTCCAATGAGATGACTTCGCCACATACCTCACTGAGTGCCATGTACTCAGCGTCGCAGGATGATGTCGTGACGAATTTTTGCTTATGACTCCTCCAAGAAACTGTGTCGTTGTACACTTTGATGACGTAGCCAGAAGTGGATTTTGAACCTTCGCAGTCCAGCAGACTTGAATCTGACATGGCTGTCATGTCGTCGGACTCACCTCAGAATTTGAGTCCTAACGTCGTTGTGCCTTTAAGATATCTAAACACTCGCATGACCTCGTCCCAATCTCGCTCAGTAAAGTTCAGCTGTCTCCTCGCAAGAGAACCAACAGCATAGGCTATATCAGGTCTTGTTGCACTAGCTAAGTACAGCAAGCTTCCGATGGCCTCTCTGAATGGCACTTTCATTTTTGGTGTTTCAGTATCAGTGGTCTTTTTAAAACCTTCGAGTCTTTTCAACTCTTGATTTCTGAATTTTCTCGTGACCATAGGAGTGTCTTGAGGCGCAGAATCTTTGTGATTGAAGCGCTCGAGAATTTTCTCAGTGTACTCGCTCTGAGACAATTTCATCACTCGATTCTTTCTGTCTCTCGTAATCTTCATTCCTAGAAAGACGTCTGGCTCGCCCAGATCTTTCATTTGGAATACGTTACTCAGTTTTCTTTTAATCTCCTCAAGTTTCTCCAGGTCATCACTCGCGATGATTAAATCATCCACATATAAGATTATAAAAGCAACTTCACCTCGCTTTCTCTATGTAAATAAGCATGGCTCGTTCAAGTCATGTTTGAAGCATAGTTTCTCGGCTTCCTCGGTAAATTTTTCATTCCATCTCTTAGGACTGATTTTCAATCCGTAGATAGATTTCTTAAGTCTACGTATATGTGTTTTCCTAAGGGCGTCATCACATTCAACTCCTTCCGGAATCTTCATGTAGAAGTCTTCCTTAAGAGTGCCGTTCAGAAATGCCATCTTCACGTCCATTTGAAATGCGTATGGGTCATGCTTGTTAATTACTGCCAAAGCAGATTGAACCAAAGCCATTCTTGACACAGCTGCATAAGTTTCTTTCAACTCATACTTCTTCCGGAATCTTCATGTAGAAGTCTTCCTTAAGAGTGCCGTTCAGAAATGCCGTCTTCACGTCCATTTGACATGCGTATGAGTCATGCTTGTTAATTACTGCCAAAGCAGATCGAACCAAAGCCATTCTTGACACAGGTGCATAAGTTTCTTTCAACTCATACTCCTTTTGGTCTTTGAAACCTCGAATGACAAGTCTCGCTTTATGGTTCGTTTGACCATTGCTTCCTGTCTTTCTCTTAAGGGGGGAACACGGTGTAAATCATCAAATTTTTGAGTATTTTATTTATACACTATTTATTATTATACATATTCAGAACTTTATACATAGTTAGATGCAGGTTAACAGAGTATAAAAAATTTTTTTTTTTTTTTTTTTTTTACAAAATGGCGGCTGTGGAGTAGAGCGCGCGAGACGTCTTTTTTATTCGGCTCACATTCTCATTCTGTTTCTCTTGATCTGAAACAAAAAAAAACAGTCAACGTGTTATTTGTTATACTTTTTTACATCCCGTTAACTAAGAAAAAAAAAAAAAAAATTTTTTGACAAAATTATGACATTTTAAAAAAATTGACCCTTTTTTTTTCGTCAATTTGTTTATGAAAAATGGGGTTTAAATAAATTTTTTTTAGATATTGTTAGTTTACATGGTGATGAATTTTATCAGTAAAGTCTCTGCCAAATTTCAGATCAATCGGATGATTTTTAAGGAAGTTATGATGTGGGCCGTTTTCAAAAGTACAGTTTCGAGTAAAACGCGTTTAAAGTTTTTAAGAGTGATTTTTATGAAATATATAGATACCTGCATTTATTCGGCGATTCCTGCACCATAAATCATATCTTCTGGGCTAATTTCTTCGTCTTCTGGCTCCAAAAGAGCTTCTTTTCGGGCTTTTCGGGCTTCGTGGGTGGATTGAGAGCGACGTTGAGATTTTTTCTTTTCACGACGCTTGTTCCTAGCTCGTGTATTATCAATTCGCTCATTCTTGCTCCCTTTTGGCAGATAACTTTGAGACATTTTTAAATGATTTTCACTCACAAACTAAGCGTGTTTTCACCTTGAGCCTTGAAAAAAAACTGACGCTACCACGATGCGACGAACTCGACAGCTGTAGTATAACTGATGCTCTGCTGTTTCGTACATTCCCTGTCCTTTTCTTAAGCAGCAAAAGGTTGAAATTCTTTACAGTGTTGCCAAAAATCATGCAACCCTGTAAACTTTACACCAAGAAAGGCGAGAACAATAGAAACAAATCCGGCCCCGAGCATCTTAGCTAAAATAGGGCGGCGCGCTCTTTCTTGCTCTTCCGCTCGAGCGCTCGGATTATACCTGCGTCGCTTAAGTCTTCATAACTTGAAAACCATTTGAAATATCATGTTGAAACTATACAGGGACATTTTTGAGATGTTATAGAAGAGATTTAAGCAAAAAAAAAAAATCGACTTTTTTTTTTTTCACACCGTGTTCCCCCCTTAAAAACCCACTTAGAGTCTATGACATTCAGCTTACGACCTTCACTCTCGAGAGAAGATCTAGGTATTATGTCCCACACATCATTGACATATATCGAGTCTAATTCCTCACGGACAGCCTGTGACGACTCTGCTCTGTCTGGTGAGTTCATAGCCTCTTTGTATGACGTTGGATCTTTGTTAATACCGGCTAACAGGGCAAATTTCAATTCGTCCTCCTCGAGAGAGGTTTTTTTCTATCCTTGGTTCTCGAACTCGGAAAACTCAACTTTATTTAACTGCAGCTCTCTTGTTGCAAAGAAAGCAAAGCTAGAATCTTGAACAGGACGAGCATATATCGTGAAATTACGACCCTCTTTAGCTTTCCTGCTAGGTTGATTTCTCAACTCAACTGGAGGCTCCTCGCTCTCGAGGGTTTTCCCTTTTGGTCGTCCTCGTTTTCGACTCACTTGAGGAGATACTTCCTCAAGCACTTCCTCAATTTGCTGTTCACAGTTCGTTTGCACGCTTTCACTCGCATTAGCCAGACTATCACCAAAATTCAACTCAGTATCCTCAATCTCGTCAATTACTTTACCTTTGTACACGTCTTTGTACATCAGTTTTTCATTGAACCTCACATTTCTGGAAATAATAAATTTCTTCGATGTAGGGAGCCATAATACATAACTGTTGATCGAATATCCGACAAATACTCCTTTTATTGCTCGAGGTGAAAACTTGCCTTCAGGATACGGTATGTGTGCATACGCAATACAACCGAATCTCCTAATTTTGTCAAAATGACCTTTCTCTCGCGGTGCTAGTTTTCTAATAGGCAACTCGAAGTCAATTGACTTATGTGGCGTTCTATTATACACGTATACAGCCACCTCGGCAGCTAAAAGCCACATACTCGTTGGGATGCCTGAATAAACAATAAAGCTCGTATTTTCTCCTGCATTGTCAGATTAAATCTCTCAGCAGTTCCGTTTAACTGTGGAGTATGACCGGTCGTAAAATTGTTATCAATTTTCTCACGCTCCATCAGTTCATGAAACTCGCCACCAGTGAACTCAGTACCTCGATCTGCTCTTATATGGCAGACTTTCTCGTCTTTGCCGATGAGATTTCTCGTTGTCCTTAAATAATTCTCCAGACACATGCCCGACTTGTTTTTCTGTTTCACAGAATATATTTTCGCGTATCTCGAATGGTCATCTAAAAAGGTAGTGATGTAACTCTTTCCGCCGGGGTATGACTGGGGTTTTATAGGACCCATAGTGTCAGTATGGTGGGGAAGGAAGATAAAATACATATCAATATCCAGGGATCAATTTAGGAAAATTCAAACAATATTTTAAATCAAGAGATAGCACGTTGGTTTTCACTGCTGCGGATTGTGCTTTTTCAAATGGTTTAAATGAAAGAGTCAACCAAACTTTAGTTAACGGAATCAGGTAAAAAATTTATGAGAATAAAAATGTACCACGGATAATATTAGATAAAAAATGTGTTGAAGAATATAACAACACAGTCCACAGTTCAACAGGTTTCACACATAATTATTTGTTAGCAGGGGTGGATAGCTTATTTTTCCCGGAAGAGATAAGAGATAGTATGGACTGTTTTAGGTGTGGGTTTAAATAATGAAAAGACAGTCCAGTTATTAACAATATTTTTAATTAAATTTCAAAGTTTTAACAATGGCTCTAGGGCCGAGATTAAGCTTGTGTGTCGAACGAGGTTAGTTGTCGCTCGTGACGAGGTTGACAAGAGACTGAAGGCGGCGACTGGCTTTGCGTGGTTCGATTGTTCATGACGTCGGTCCACAGTCACGGTTGAAGTTGCCGCTTGCGCCTTTGTCCGCGTGGAACGTTCTGGAAAACGTTCCCCACAGCCACTCCCCCTTCAGAGACCTTCGCAGGTTGAAGCAGCGAAGGGAACGATACCCGTTTCGTTCTTCGAGGAGGGGATGGCGTCGATGCAGCTGGGGCCGGAGTTGTTGCAGTCGTGGGCTCCGCAGCAGGTTCCATAGAGCACTCGCATGGCTCCGGTAGATGAGAAGTTTCCAATCGGTGGTGGTCAGGTACACCAGCTTCAGATAGTCAGTGGACACGACCCTCTCTCTACCATTGACCTTGATGAAAAAAACCTTCTCGTTGACACGCTTCGTTACCTCGTGAGGGCCAGTGTACGGAGGTTCTAGAGGCTTCTTGATGGTATTCACCTTTAAGAAGATGAGCGAGCAGGTTTTGAGGTCTTCGAAGGTGAATGATCGATGTTTGGCATGGTCTGAGGCTAGCACAGGCTTGATTTCCTGCATGAGGATTCGCAGCTTGTCCAAGAAGCTTTTGGGGTTAACTTCTTTCGTAGTATGAGTAAAAAATTCTCCTGGTCCACGTAGAGTGGTACCGAAGATCATTTTGGCCGGTGATGCTTGTAGGTCTTCCTTGAAGCAGTTGCGCGGGCCAAGCAGGATAAGGGGTATGCGTTGTGGCCAAGGAATCTGACCCTTGCACATGAGAGCTGCCTTCAAGGTGCGGTGGACACGTTCCACCATTCCGTTGGACTTCGGATGCCAGGGTGTGGTGTTAATGGGCTTAGCCCCAATCATTCGTGCAAGAGCCGCCTGGAGTGATGACTCAAACTGTTTGCCCTGATCAGTGGTAATTTCGATTGGGCAACCAAAGTTCAAGACGCATTGCTGGTAGAAGCTCGCCACAACGGTCTCCGCTGTGATGTCCGACAGTGGAACTGCAATGGGCCACCTCGAGAACCTGTCAATCATCGTGAGGCAGTAACGCAGGTTGCCTAACTGCGGCATGATGATAATATCCAGATGGACGTGCTCGAAGTGGTTGCTGGGCACGTGGAAGGTGTCAACTGTGGCTCCGTTATGGCGACTGACCTTGGATCGTTGGCATGGTTCACAAGATCAAGCCCAATGGTCGACGTCTTTCCTGATGCCAGGCCAGACAAACTTGGAAGTAATGATCCTTGTAGTTGTGCGTGGACTGGGGTGCGCCAGCGAATGCAGGACGTCAAAGGCACAACGGTGCAGGTTGGCTGGAAGGTAGGGCCTGAAGATGCTATCCTCGATGTTGCAGGTGATTGAAGAGTCATCGACATGGAGTACCTGCAGATCCAAGATGCCTTTGCCCAGCAAATGTTCCAGCTCGTCGTCCTCTAGCTGTGCTGCCTCAATGTCCTTAGCAAGCAGAGTGGATGGCATGGTAGTTGCGAAGTGACTCTGAACAGAGTATCAGTCACTACATTGTCCTCACCCTTCACGTGCTCCAGGGTGACATTGAATCGGAGGATATAGTCCAGCTGGCTCTGCTGCCTTGGGGAGGCCTTGTCCGACCGCTGGTAGGCCGCAAAGGTTAAAGGCTTATGGTCGGTAAGCAATTTGAAGCTTCACCCCTCCAAGTACCTCTGGAAAAACTTGATGGCCTCAAAAACGGCCAACAGCTCTCGGTCGTAGGTGCTGTACTTCTGTTGCGTAGGTGACAGCTAGCTGGAGAAGAAGCCAACCGGATGCCAGACGTTGTCGATTTCCTGCTCTAGGGCGGCGCCCATGTCATTGTTGGAGGTGTCTGTCGTCATGCGCAGTGGCGTTGATGGCGACAGGAAGGTGTTGGTTGTGGCCCTTTTCAAGTCTTACTTACATCCCTGGAAATATGCCTCTGCTTCAGGGGTCCAGCTGATCTTGAATTTGCGTCCTCTGGGAAGGCCGCACAGCATGTTGTTTAGCGGCGCCCGTCATTTGACCGCTCCAGGAAGACAGCATCGGTAGTGGTCTAGCACCCCTAGGAATCTGTGGAGCTGCGTGGCCGTCTCAGGCTTGGGGATGACGAGACGAAGATGTTCCAGATGCTCCTTGTGGTTTCAGGACTTGATACGCACATCGTCGATGTAGGACCTAACGAAGGGCATGTTCACACGGCTTGTCATCCTGTATCCACCAGACTTTTTAGGCACGATTTGTATTGGTCTTGCCCACTGGCTGGACGAAGGCCTGATAATGCCCCTCTTTAGGAGTTCGTCGATCTCCTGCTTGGCCGCCTCAAGACGCTCGCCTTGGAGCCGCCAAGGACGCTCGAAGACCAGAGGCCCCTTGGTGAAGATGTGGTGCACAACTGGAGTGCCACTGAGGTTTGCCTTTCCTTGTCGGGGCTTGGTGATGTCAGTGAACTCCACCAATAGCTGAGCGTAGGCCATGCGGTGTTTATCCTCAGTGGAGCAGCTTTGGATGCCAACGCCAAAGACTTCTGCGATGCGGAGCGTACCTTTGACACTGAGGGTGGTGGTGGGATTGGCCAGGCGACGATGCTGGAGGTCCACCAGGAGGCCAGCACTGGCCAGGAAGTCTGCACCTAAAATGGGGTTGTGGACGTCGGCGATGATGAAGGGCCAAGTGAAGTCTCGACGAAGCCCAAGGTTGAGGGTCAGCATTTGTCGGCCGTACGTCTTAATGACGGTTTTTTTGGTGGCTGCCAGTTGCAGGTCCTGGCCAGGAGGTCTTCCTTTCACCGCCGAGAGTGGCAGTAAGGACACGACCCAACCGGAGTCGACCAGGAAGCATAGGCCAGTGTTCCGGTCTATGATTAGGAGGCAATTTTCATGGAGTTGATCTTTGCTGTTAGCAGCCGCCTCAACTGACGGCAGCGATGTTAGTTTTCCTGGTTGGCTGATGATCTGAAGCTGCAGGGTCACTCGGATTTGTGAGCGTCGGCGCCAAATTGGTGGTGAAAGTAGCAGAACCCACCTGGTGTAGCTGAGCGTGGCCTACTCCGGCTTCGACAATGCGGTTGATGAGCACCCTCAGTTGGCCTCGGTTGAAACCCAAGGACGGCACTTAGTATTAAGTCGTTGGACGCGTTGATCTTTGCCAGAGCTGCTCGTATGCTGGCGAGCTCATCTGTCAAGCTGGACCTGTGAGAGCACTGGGAAGAAATCGGGGACGACTCTGCTCACATGAGATGGGGTGGCTTACTCGACGCTGAGAGTAGAGCGAAACTCATAGTGAGTATATAGCTACTCATTGTGCGTATCCTTCTCCTCACCTGATCGTGCATGACGATCCCCAACAAGCCCCTTAGCGAAGAACGAAAGCCGTGAATCCATATATATGTCGATTGCACCGGACGCTGATTCATCACCTATATATCTTACTATACTATATAGTTGTTTTTCCTCTCCCACACCCCCCACAAGCTCCTCAAAGAAGTGTTTAACTAACCGTAAAAGTGTACCGAAATATGCTTATTTCTATGTGTTTTAATTTTTCCTATAATTGTCTAATTACGCCTCCTCACGCCCTTTTTTTACCCATGCGGGGCCATCCATTAATGATGTCACGTTTTTATGATATAGTCTGCTAATACTGTAGCGCTACGAGACTATACCAAATTAGTGTAACATCATTAATGGATGACTCCTGCCCCCCATTTTTGATATATTTTTGTTATCACTTTTATATACAGGGTGGACAATTTTAATCTATAAGGGCGATTATCTCGAAACTGAAGCCTCGGATGAAAAAATTTTTCAGACAAAAGTTGTTTCGTTTCGAAGGGGAAATAAAATGGATCCTTTGGTTTTGGGCCCGGGGCCCTACGTTGGGCCCTACGGACCCAAAGTCCGTTTTTTTAAATAGGAACCCCTACTTTTGACCTCAGATTCTGAAAGAGCGGAAAATTTTACGATTTTTAGGTATTTTTTGAAAATTTTTTTGGGCCTCCCTAAGGCCCAATAAGGCCCAATTATCTTTAGCAGCTTTATTCTCGAAATAAAGGCATTTTTTGTACAGCACATGCATTGGAAAAGTTTCTTGGTTTAAGATTTTCTACAAAATGCGTCGGAGAAAATAAGGCCCAAGCCCCCAAATCGGGCCCTACGGACCCAAAGTCCTTTTTTTTCAATAGAAACCCCTATTTTTGACCCCGGGTTCAGAAAGAGCGGAAAATTTTACGATTTTTAGTTATTTTTTGGAAATTTTTTTGGGCCTCCCTAAGGCCCAGTAAGGCCCAATTATCTTTAGCAGCTTTATTCTCGAAATAAAGGCATTTTTTGTACAGCAAATGCATTGGAAAAGTTTCTTGGTTTAAGATTTTCTACAAAATGCGTCGGAGAAAATAAGGCCCAAGCCCCCAAATCGGGCCCTACGGACCCAAAGTCCTTTTTTTTCAATAGAAACCCCTATTTTTGACCCCGGGTTCAGAAAGAGCGGAAAATTTTACGATTTTTAGTTATTTTTTGGAAATTTTTTTGGGCCTCCCTAAGGCCCAGTAAGGCCCAATTATCTTTAGCAGCTTTATTCTCGAAATAAAGGCATTTTTTGTACAGCAAATGCATTGGAAAAGTTTCTTGGTTTAAGATTTTCTACAAAATGCGTCGGAGAAAATAAGGCCCAAGCCCCCAAATCGGGCCCTCCTTTTTTTTAATAGAAACCCTTATTTTCGACCTCATGTGTAAATTTTAGTCATTGATTTTATAGAAGATATTTAACTTTGTTACAAAAGTTAAACGGATCGTAAACTGCAGAATTTTCAAATTTTTATTGATCATTTTTGGTTTTTTTAGTAGCTGCAGCTACTTTAATGAATGAACTAAATTAATGAACAGCAGGAAACAAACAGTATACTAAAATGCACCCAAAAAATCTCGCTTTTAATTTTCAACGTATTTTTATTTTAAATTAAGTTTCAAAAACTGGGTTCAGTTATAAAAGTTACATTCAACAATCAACAATCAACAGATATTAAAAACATTACAGTTTGATAGTTTGATTAGCACGGGGTCTTCGAGATTCTCCCTATACCGAGTATTTATTACGTATGAGCGTACTTGATTTTTACATTGCCAGGCCTACATAAAAATTTAACCATTAAGCAACGGTTCGAAATGACCACCATTTTCTTGAATACATAAATTAAGTCGCCTCTGAAAATGAGGTACTGTACTTAATAAAACATTGCGCGGAATAGCCTCACAAGCTCTTCGTATACGATCTATCATATCTTCTCGCGTAGTAGGCTCCTGCTCATACACAACATTTTTAACGTACCCCCATAGGTAAAAATCTGGGGAAGTCAGATCTGGTGATCGCGCTGGCCATGGACGGAGCACCGCGTCGTTCTGACCAGCACGCCCAATCCATCTGTTTGCATAGTGAGTATTCAAATAGCCCCGCACGTTATTTTCATAATGTGGTGGGGCTCCGTGTTGCTGGATTATCATTCTTAATCTGGTTTCAAGATCTACATTTTCTAGTAAAACAGGAAGGTGGTCGCGAAGCAATTCTAAATATTTTGCGCCAGTCACATTTCCTTCAAAAAAATATGGACCTACCAAGTAACCATTTAAAATACCACACCAAACCATAACACTCCATCGGTGTTGATGATCGACAGATCGATGCCAATGAGGATTTGTTTCCGACCAATAGTGACAATTATGACGATTTAATTCACCAGTGTTTTTAAAAGTAGCTTCATCGGAGAACATGACATAGTTGAAAAACGCTGGGTCTTCTTGTATTCTTTGCAATGCCCAATTGCAGAATTGAACGCGGTGAACAAAATCGAGAGGCGTCAATGCTTGAGTTAGAGTAATATGGTACGCATGGTATTTGAGTCTTTTGAGAGTAAATAAAACTGTTTGCTTGGGTATTCCAGTTTCTCTTTGAATCTGTGAGCTGCTTATGTGAGGGTTTCCATGTATTAATGCCAGAATAACGATTACACGAACATCATCAGCGTTGTATTCGTGACGACGTCGTTGACGGTGTAACTGGCCATTACGTGCTCTTGCTGTAAGATCTCTTATGGTAACATTAGTCGGGTGCCTTCTGTTTGGATACCGTTGCGCGTACAGTGCAGAAGCTTGGACATAAATACCTCTACACTCTCCAAGAATCATAATCATGTCGACAATTTCATTTGCTGGGTAGTCAGCCATTTTCAAAGAATTACGTAGAAAATAAGTTTGATTGGCAACGTTGGAATAAGTATCAACTAGTTTTTTTTATCAATTAAACTTCTATTTACATTAAAAAGTACAATAATCTGTTCCTCTTGGCTGTTTTTGATAAAAAAAATTTAATCAACGATAAAAAAATAAAATGTTTCAAATAATAAAAATTATAAGTAGGTTACCTCTAATAAAACAGCTAAATGCGTGCCATTTTATTATTAATTCAATAAAGATCAGATTTGTCAGTAATTTTTGTAATTAAACAGCTTGTTGATCTGAATTAGTATTGATAACATTTATAAATATCTGTGAAACTAACAATAATGTTGATGAACCTTCGTACAAAACAACTTCATAAGAGACTCTTATTAAAAGTGATTGTTGACAAAAATAACTTAAGGCTGTTTCACGATAAAAACAAGTCTCTTAAAACTTGCACACACGAACACTGACTTCAAGAAGTAGAAACAGTGATAAGCACAACCTTAAGACGGTACTTTTTAGGCAGCATAAACAATGTTATTCAGTGCCAGTCAACTTTCAAAAATTTTATGCACGATTTAAAAATAAATACATGCAATCATTAGATGTAACTTTAAGTATCGGAACTAAAGTTTAAAATTATTGAAAAGTTTAGAATGATCCATAAATAAAAATAAATACTCAGTTGGTTTCGCAGTGAATTTAAAAAACGTTACGTCAAAATCAATTCTTTATTTTCTCGACTTGTTCTAAAAATAACCTCAAAATGATAGTATTGAGTGATCAATACTAGTAAATAATTGTAACTAAAGGTCATACTTAAAACAGTACCTGGAAAATAATGACTTATTACAATTATTACGATTATTTATTTTCTCGACTTGTTCTAAAAATAACCTTAAAATGATAGAATTGAGTGATCAATACTAGTAAATAATTTTAACTAAAGGTAATACTTAAAACAGTACCTAGGAAATAATTACATAAACCAGTAAATGTTTGTAAAATTGATTTTACCGGCTTTTAACGTTCACAAACAGCCTTTTACGTGAAAATATCGATAACCTGGACTTTTTGACCGAAAAGTTACCCTTAACCTCTATTATGAGCATTGTTGAAAGCAGAATTTTATGTGCTATTAGATTAATTAATTATTAAGTGGTCGATATTGGGCCTTAAGGAGGCCCAAAAATTTTTTTTTAAATTCCTCAAAATCGTCGAATCCGCAGGGCCCAACTCGAGAGCTTGGGCTTTATTTTCTCCGACGAATTTTGTAGAAAATCTTAAACCAAGAAACTTTTCCGATGCATGTGCTGTACAAAAAATGCCTTTATTTCGAGAATAAAGCTGCTAAAGATAATTGGGCCTTACTGGGCCTTAGGGAGGCCCAAAAAAATTTCCAAAAAATACCTAAAAATCGTAAAATTTTCTGCTCTTTCTGAACCCGGGGTCAAAAATAGGGGTTTCTATTGAAAAAAAAGGACTTTGGGTCCGTAGGGCCCGATTTGGGGGCTTGGGCCTTATTTTCTCCGACGCATTTTGTAGAAAATCTTAAACCAAGAAACTTTTCCAATGCATGTGCTGTACAAAAAATGCCTTTATTTCGAGAATAAAGCTGCTAAAGATAATTGGGCCTTACTGGGCCTTAGGGAGGCCCAAAAAAATTTCCAAAAAATACCTAAAAATCGTAAAATTTTCTGCTCTTTCTGAACCCGGGGTCAAAAATAGGGGTTTCTATTGAAAAAAAAGGACTTTGGGTCCGTAGGGCCCGATTTGGGGGCTTGGGCCTTATTTTCTCCGACGCATTTTGTAGAAAATCTTAAACCAAGAAACTTTTCCAATGCATGTGCTGTACAAAAAATGCCTTTATTTCGAGAATAAAGCTGCTAAAGATAATTGGGCCTTATTGGGCCTTAGGGAGGCCCAAAAAAATTTTCAAAAAATACCTAAAAATCGTAAAATTTTCCGCTCTTTCAGAATCTGAGGTCAAAAGTAGGGGTTCCTATTTAAAAAAACGGACTTTGGGTCCGTAGGGCCCAACGTAGGGCCCCGGGCCCAAAACCAAAGGATCCATTTTATTTCCCCCTCGAAACGAAACAACTTTTGTCTGAAAAATTTTTTCATCCGAGGCTTCAGTTTCGAGATAATCGCCCTTATAGATTAAAATTGTCCACCCTGTATACCTTCTATTTTTGATATATGTTATTACTTATGTGATTATAGAAATTTAAAAAGTGACTATTGAAATACTAAAAAAACTTATATTTTATAAAATAAAAATAACAAAATAATAGCAGTAATCAAAATATATAAAACAGTTTAAAAAAAATATTTTTATAATTTTTTCAAATCAGTAAAAACTCACTATTATTGCACAATACTTAAAAAGTGCATTCAATACGTCACTCCTGCAGTAGGCACAATGATCAAAGGTATGCACTAATGTAAGTACACGGATATGCACACGGGTTGATACAAGTTCAGGCAAGAGGGTAAGGACAAGAGTAGACGCGAGAGTAGGTGCGGATTTGGTACAAAAGAGGTAGAGATAGTACTTACAAGAATAGGCACAGCAGTAGAAATAAGACCAGGTACACGGATATGTGTTAATCTTTTATAATAAATACCGTTAATTTCAATTACAGTTGTATACTGTTCAATTAAACAAATTTTTTGCTTGATTTTTGTTGAGTTTTGCTCTCAATTCTTTTTCCCGTATGAGATCAATTCTATTGCCGTTGAATACATTTTTTTCCCGTGTGATGTTAATTCTACTCCCGTTCAATATATTTTTTTTTCCGTTTAATTCATTTAACTTCCGCTCAAGAATTTTTTTTATATTGGCCGTACTCTAAAATGCGTATTTTACGCATTCAAAAGAGCTATTTTGAGTGTGTAAAATCGCACATTATGATTGTGCTCATATTGATAGAGCTGCCATCTATTGATTTAAATTCAAAGCTGAGCAGCAGGCACATTTGGTTTTAGCTGCTTTTGCTTGTTGCAAGTGTTTTCCTGCAGCCTGCGGCTCATATCATTAATCGTCCATGTATTTTACAAAATAATACTTTTTTCTAAAAATTAAATGTCAAGTATAGGTAGTTATTAAAATTTATATTTTTTTCTTTTTATAAAAAGTCTACTTAGTTAAAAAGAAAACGTACATAACCTCGGCCATCAAGTTGTGTTGCGTGCAGCGGTGAGGCTACGTAGATTTCGCTAATCAAATTTTACAAAATAATGATCAGCAGTTGAAATATATTTACTTAAATAAAAATCTGCTTATAGTTACAAGTGTCATAATGGTAGTATCAAATGTTATAAAAAGTGTTTAAACTGTAAATTGAACTTAACTTAGGAAGAACAGTGTGTTTGATTTCAAAAATATATTTTATTTTAAAACACATTAGACTATATTACGAAGGATCAAATGTTTTTAAACACGAGCAACTACCTTAGTTTTTGGCTTGAGCACCGGCGGTGACCGTGACTTCAAAAAATTAACGTCGGGAAAAATTAAGTGTAGGTCCTTATATAAACAGTAAACACAACACCGAGACAGCGACTGGCGGCGGCAGCGTGGAGAAAGCAGACGACACTGGCAGCAGCTGTGTTTTGATGACCGAGCTTATACTTATATGAATGATTATTTCGGGATCATTTTTGTGCATCAGTTTCAACGTTAGCATTCCTAAGTAAACAAATCAAGCGACGCTAAATCGTGAAATCTTTTCTCCTTACAAGTTTACAACGCGCTGTTGTGAGTTCGAGTTCGAGGCCGCGGTGTTAAACGTACACTATAGCAAACCCATGTATATTATATAGTGTACAGCTAAAACCAAAGTACCCATGCGAGCAAGAACAACTATGGCGATCTGCTAGCAGGATCTAACCTATCAATCTAAAAATTCAAAAGTTTAGCCAAATTCTGTCAATAAATTCACACCTTTGACGCATTTTCGAGTACTCGTAATATAAAATAGTATACATAATGCGTGCGTAAACTGCATTGTTCACACACTTGTGCTATTGTGCACAGCACGCGTGCGTGAATGATGCATTTTACGCACTTATTATATAATATACTATCCCATGCATATATTTTCTTTCCCGTTTAATCACTTATTTTTCCGTGCAAATGTCTTTTTTCCCGTGAATTTGACCTAAAATTTCCAGTGCGTTTGTTTTTTTTTCAGTGCTTTTAAATCACACCCTTTTCTAATCACGCCGCCCACGCCCTTTTTTTAACTCATACCCCCCATTTTTGATATATGTTATCAGTTTTTACCCACACCGCTAATTTTTGATACAAGTTATCAGCTATGTAACTATAGAAATTTAAAAAGTAACTACGAAACATTAAAAAAATTAACTAATATCCTAAGATAAAAGAGAGAACCCAAAAAGAATAACAGCATTTTATTCGTGATGTGATTGGTTGAAGAACAAAATTTAAAATTTGAATTTTTATTTTTAATTTTTATATTGCAATTCAATTTAAACATCTAGAGAATAGATTTGATAAAAAAATATTTATGTAATCAAGTGTTCGAAATTATCCGATTAAAAACATGAAAATAATAATTATGAGTATACAAACTGAAACAAAACAAATAAAATTTATAACCACAAAAGTTTAAATAAATATGAACTCTGAACGTAGCGCAAAGGTAAAGGATATATATGAGTAAATCCGTCAAACTCTTATTTTCACTGTCCGGGCATAGTAAAAAGGTTTAAGACAATTTTTTTTTTATATCTAATTGAATAATTATTGAGAATTACACTTTTAGAGATTGTGGAAACAAATATAAAAGCTGAAAATCTTATGCAAATGTTTAAAAAAATTAGGTTTCACCCTGAAAAACGCAAGAAAACGCTGTGTCCGGAACTAAGTTTTGAAAATATTATCTGCTGTAATGTTTTCATGCAATCTTTTTACATATTTACAACTGATGGAGGTATTAATACTGGGTTCAAGGAATGTTTTACGACCCTTAAAAATATTGTGCCTATATTTTTCGAGAAATGACATAACTTTAAAAATGTGTTCACACGTTTTTGATAAAAATGAATAACCTATTTATTCAAGTTTTTGCAGGTTCAGACATTATTCAAACTCTATAAATATTCGTCTAAAACTACATACTTCAACGAATAATTTAAGACCAATCCGAATAATGTTTTTTCAAAATAAGCTCCTGTCTACATCATTTTATTCTGAAAAGTTTGAGCGTAAATTCTTGTAAAAAATGTTTTTTTAAGCTGGCACATCCACAGAAAAAAAAAGTCTCCAAATATAAGTGTGATCAATAAAACATAACTTTTTTTAATTAAGTTTAGCTGCCTGACGCAAAAAAACTTTATTTAGTTTAGAAAAAAGAGTTTTTTTATTATTCGCACCTTTGAACTCAACCTGTAGCAGACGATAGGCAGTGAGTCTTTGAGCAGCAGGCAGTCAGCGTCGAAGTTATGAACTCAAGTTTATCAATTTTTATTAAATATTTGCTCATAATTTACTCAGTAGTGTTTCAAAGAATATTTATTATTTTACCAGAAATTATTAAACTTTGATAGTTGCTTTCAAACAAATCAATAAAATTTTCGGACATTTAAAAATGCCAACAGACAGTCATTATAACTGTAGAGTATTAGCAAATATTTCTTGACCATTTTCAAAAGATTATTAATTGTATTCTGATTATTGTTAAAACATGAGTAAGTGAATATATATTATTGTCTATATATTATTATTGCCTTCACTAAAGTACATAAGAATCACATAACCTAACCTATTCTTTGACATAGTTATTTAATATTTTTACACTAATTGTATTACATCATTGTACATTTATTGTTTAGTACAATAAATAATAAATTATTTAACATTATAAACTACTTTTACGTTCATTGACAGTCTCTCTGAAACAATATTTTCATTTGGTTATATTACTTGTAGCACAAGTAACTCAATGGTACCATGCGATGAGTATTATTAAAAAATTATGTTGTTGGGATTGTTATTATTGAAAAAAAACTAAGCTAATTTCAACTTAATAAAAAAAAAACTATCTATCCTTTTATTTTTTCCTAAAACTCGATTGGCATAGGCGGATTTTAACTTTACTTAAATAATAATTTAATTGTTGAAATAACTATTTCAGGCAACTTTTTACGACGATCCACGCTACTTTTTTTTATTTCTTATTATTTTAAAGAATTATTGCCTAAATTTCAAAAGTGTGCTTCAAAAATTGAAAAAGTTTCAAAATTACTGAAAAAAAACATAGTTTGGTGGATTTACTCATATAACTTATTGTAGATTAATTGAGATGAAGCTTCGACAAAATTTGTTTCAGATTATAAAATACAATTGCGCGTGCGCTTCGCTTAGAGAGCTTCATGATTTGGCAAGAGGGTAGGAACATGGGTAGATTCAAAAGTGGATAAGTGTTTACCTACAAAGGTTTGTACAGGATCAAAACAATAGTACAAAAACAATAGTATAAAAGATGATAGTTTCAGGGTTGGATGTTAAAAAAAAGAAAAAACAAAGAACATCATACGTTCAAAGTTACAAATTGAAGTATGAAAATAATAAAAAAGTAAAAGAGGCTGCACATAGCTGGAAACTGGTGTCGTAAGGTAAACTTCGATATTAATCAGGATAGGTTAATTGGGAGAAACCTAGGAAGAAAAAATGTTGATAACAAATGTAAAAGGATATAGGAAATATTTGTCAAAAAAGTTAAAGAACTGTGTGAGCAAAATTGTATGAAGATGATTAGTTTCACGATTGTAATTACAAAAAAATTTGAGAAGAACAATAGAAAAGATAGTTTTTACAAAGATGAGAACAAAGATTCAGAGTTAGAGACCAAAGCATGAAAAAAAGAAAAAACAACAGCAAACACCAAAATTAAAGCAAGTAGATTCATGTGAAAGAGATAGGAACAATATCAAGCAAAAATGTACATATAAGCGTAGGTTCAAAGTTACAAACGTAATGACAAGTCCAGGTACGGGAGTAAATACAATGTAGTTACCAGTTATCAAGTTTGAAATAATGTTATGAACAAGGTTTGTTATAAGGTTATTTATAATAGTAAGCGCAAGACGATAAAAAAAGATTATGCACAAGGCCAGATTCAGTGTTAAAAATTAAAAAAAAAAAAAAAAAAAGAACTAGAGTTAGCATAGGAGTAGAAACAGTTGTAGAAACAAATGCATGTGTAGAAGGTTCAGTGTTAGAAGCTTAAGTAAAAAAAAAGGTAGTAAGCAAAAGATCATTAACATATGTAGGAAGAAGAAAAAGTCAACAGATGCAGTAAAGAGTTGGGAAAAAAAACTCAAGAAACGTGGATAGTAGCAAGGTTATGAAGCAGGGAAGGTTAATAAATAAAAAGACGAAAATAAGTCGGTAAAAGCATGGAAACAGATGTTTAACTAAGGATAGAAATGAAAGTATGATCAAAGATAAGAACAAAGTCTTAGAATTAGAAATAAAAGCATAAAAAAAATTCAAACTACAGTTATCACCATGATAGAAACAGATATATAAACATGAGCATATTCCTAGGTAAGAGCTTAGTTATAAAAAGCAGTAAGTGCAACGGTAAGAACAAGGGTAGTTACAAGGGTTTGGAGTAAGATGAAAGGTAAGAACAAAGGTAGGCATGAAATAAGGTGCAGGTGTAGTCACAAGCTATAAAAGTAGAAACAATGGTATGTATCAGAGTAGGTTCAGAAGTAGACACAAGGGTATGTGTATGAGCGTAGGTACAAGTGTAGATTCAAGCATAAAATTCTGGGGGGTTGGCGAGCGAATCAAGCAGGGTACCCCCTAGTATATATATATATATATATGTGTGTGTGTGTGTACAGTGGGCATTATCCGGCCTTCGGCCACTGTACCCACCACATAAAAAATTACTAAAGCAGTCCACGCGCAATCCACCCACGTATTCAAAAAAACCATAATAACCCATCTTTTTTTTCCAAATAACCCATTAATAAATACTTTTCCTAGGTTTTCCCCTGCACTAATTTTAATGCTTTTTCCAATAACCCATCCCAAATAACCCATCACCCATATCCTGGATCTTGGTTTTACCTGGAACTCGAGTTTTTTGATTTTGAAATGTCATGGCACTATTCTGACCGTCATGATAATACCAAAATGTCCAAATGGTTCCGGGTAAATATATGAAATGTCAGGATAATACCCACTGCATATATTTATATGTACACATATCTATATATCTTGATGTCGGATTTTTGGGTCGCTTTTATGGGTCGGTTTTTTGTGTCGTTTTTTACAGATCCACTCCTCATATAAAAAGCTTCGCTTTAAAAAAATAAAGAACTAGAGTTAGCATAAGAGTATGCATGTGTGGAAGGTTCAGCGTTAGAAGCTTCAGTAAAAAATAGGTAGTAACCTCAAGATTATTAACATATGTAGGAAGAAGAAAAAGTCAACAGTAAAGAGAATTTGAAAAAAAGACTCAAGAGACGTTGATAGTAGCAAGGTGATAAAACTGGGAAGGTTAAAAATAAAAAGACGAAAATAAGTCGAAAAAAGAATAGGATAGAAATGAAAGTATGCTCAATGATAAGAACAAATTTCTAACTCTAAGACTACAAAGTAGTCTTAGAGTTAGAAATAGAAGCATGAAAAAAATTCAAACTACAGTTATCACCATGATAGAAACAGATATATAAACATGAGCATATTCCTGGGGAGTTTAGTTATAAAAAGAGCTTAGTTATAAAAAGCAGTAAGTGCAACGGTAAGAACAAGGGTAGTTACAAGGGTTTGGAGTGAGATGAACAGAGGTCAGCATAAAATAAGGTGCAGGCGTAGTCACAAGCTATAAGAGTAGAAACAATGGTATGTATCACAGTAGGTACAAAGGTAGTCACATGGGTATGTGTGTACTTGTAGGTACGAGTGTAAATTCAAGCATAAAGTTCTGGAGGGTTGGCGAGCGAAGCGAGCAGGGGGTACCCCCCCCCCCCTAGTAATAATATATTACAATGATTCTTTACTTTTGTGATCGCGACTCGCGTATATATGTTAAGTTTAATGCGTAGTGTATATACATGATTAACTTGAGATGGATGATAGTCCGATAGATCTGTCTGCAACAGGTAAAAAAAATAAAAGTAATAGGTTATGTTATGTTGGTATTTTTTTCATAAAATAAACATTTTAATTTGTTATAACATGAATTGTCATGTAAATAATTTTACTTTAACCAAAAATTAATATTTGTTGATTCTTATAAATTTAAGCAATATTGTCAGAAACAACATTAACTCAAATTGGTTTTGTAGAATATAAACAGTTAAATTTGTATGGTTTTTACTGGTTTACATATTTTTTTTTTGAATGGTGTTGTGTTAACTTATATTGCAGAAATAATTCATTTGAATGAAGATGTCATTCTGCATATGGAGATAGAAGAAAATGTACCTGCTTCTTTAATAGAATCTGTTGAATCACAAGATCTTGAAAGTAATATTTCATCTGAATATTTTAATTAAAGTGTTGGTTCCAGTTATCGTAATGACTCACATAATTGTGACAATAGCATTACAGTTGCATCTTGTAATGAAATCTTAGTAGAATCAAATAGTAATTTTTATTTTATTTTTTGTTTGAGTCATTCTAAATTTGTGCGATTTTATATTTAAAATCTGACTGTTTATATAGATTTTCCAGAAAACTTGTATCTCCAAAAATTTTTAAGTTCCGATGTAGAGGGTCGAGCCCTGTTACAGTTGAGTAAAAAAATGAAAGTTTTCAAGAGTCAGATAGAGAGTTACTAACAAGGAGAGGACCAGGCCTTTGGGTCATGGATTTGGTTCAAACTTGGTATATGGGCTCCAAATATGCCAAAAAGAAACCTCCAAGTGTCAGTTTCTATGAATAGGCCTTTTAAAGTCATGTTCCCTGTACACCCCATGCTAAAAAATCAGCATTTTTCAATAAAAAGCTGTTTTTGACCTTATTTTCAAAAAAATATTGCTCAGACCCTATTACACTTACAGAAATCCGGAACCTCACATTTTTTTTGTCTTTCCAAGTACTTTCTGGAAAAAATTATTTGAGATTTTTTATTAATGTATTAGACCACGTAAGATTGAGATATTTAAAATTAAAAAATGACGAAAAACTTAATTATACATGGTCTAATACATTTAAAAAAAATCTTAAATAATTTTTTCCAGAAAGGACTTGGAAAGACAAAAAAAATGCAAGGTTCCGGATTTCTGTAAGTGTAATAGGGTCTGAGCAATATTTTTTTGAAAATAAGGTCAAAAACAGCTTTTTATTGAAAAATGCTGATAAAATGCTGATTTTTTAGCATGGGGTGTACAGGGAACATGACTTTAAAAGGCCTATTCAGAGAAACTGACACTTGGAGGTTTCTTTTTGGCATATTTGGAGTCCATATACCAAGTTTGAGCCAAATCCATGACCCAAAGGCCTGGTCCTCTCCTTGTAAGTAGGCTCATTGTTGTAAATTTACTAAATGAGAATCTATATAGTTATAAGTAAGTTAACACAGCATGTTGCTTGAGTTTTGTACTTATCTTGTTTATTAATTTTTTTCTAGGACTAGATAGTTTTATAAATATTTTGGTTGATTCTCATTCTTGTTTGTTATTGAAATGGGTCTGTATAAATTTATGATGGGTTGAGATTGAAAGCCGCTTTACTAAACAAAACATTCATTAAAATTATTTCTAACCAAATGTCACCTCACTAATCCGCACAACCAAAGCTTGGATCCATTTCAATGACTATAAAGTGCCCTTTATAGTCTTTTCTTAATTATAAATAGTAAAATTATAATTAATAATTATGTAATAATATTTAATATTTAGTTCTAAACTGCATAAATTTAAAAAAATATCTGTATTGGGAATTACTACATATGAATAAGGCATGAACCAAATAATGTAAATGTCATGGTAAAAAAATTTTTTAAATTATTTTACATCTACTTTTTTTAGGATTAAAACCGATCAGTTTCTAAAAGTTTTACCTGAAATCAAAATTCTTTTCCCAAAAGAAGATCCGAATACTTATGACAGAGTATCATATAAAAATGACAATAACAAAGCAGTGTCAGCGTCTGGGAAATGCTATAATTACTATAGAAAATGCCGAAATTTATTCTACAGGGCTACATTTTTAACTGCAGAGAACAGTGGAAAAAACGCAACTTTTTTATTACCTAAGATCTAAAAATATAATATGTTTAGTAGTTTTTTAATACCGATTCTGATGAATCTAGCCGTTGAATAGAAAAACAAACCCAATTACAATTTCAACTTCATTATCAATATAGTAAATTCAAATATTAACATGGAAAAAAAATTATACTAGATTTTATTTTGAAATTCATTTTAGCTTTATATGGAGATGCTTCATATCCTCGTAAAATTGTTCAAGAAGTTATTGATTTCTTATCTAAATTCTTGCGTGATATATTTTTAAAATCTCTAAAAAATAAAATACTTTTAATTTTGAAAAATCATGAAATCGACAAAACTTGTGTTGGTGAAATCCAATATTGCATTGATAAATACGCTACTCTTGGCGATGAAGTATCGACTGAATCTAGAGGATTCTCTCGACTATCAAAAAAAAGGATTGTTTTTTCCGATTGAATTTACTTAAGGAGAAGCTTACGTAAAAAAAATTGTTAATAACGTAACTAAGTATATTTCACAGGCTTGTTATGGCTCACGAGTTCCTTTGTCCAAAACGTTCAAATTATTTTTGGAAAGTCCTGGAATATTTCACGAAATTCTTATTTTCATTGAAGAATGTAAACAAGAAAAAATTTTGATTTATAATATTCTTCAGAGCAATTTATGGCTTCAAAAATACGTTCCTATATTTAAATATACTCTCGTGCTTCCATTTTTGCTTTTCGTCGATGCCTTTGAGTGCGGAAATGCGTTGTCTGGAAAGGCAGGAAAAAATAAGCTTGACGCTGTGTACGCCCTTCTAGCTTATTTACCTAGTAAAATCGCATCAAAATTGAGCAGTAAAATATTTTCAATGTTGATTTCTTCTGAAGATAAGAAAAAATTACATATGGCTCCTAGTGCAAATAAAAAAATTTTTGGAGAACTGATTGAGGAAATCAATATTTTACAACGCCAAGGAATTGAAATAAATGTTGAGGGAGAAACAATTCCAGTTAAATTTCAGCTCGTTTTGATTACTGGCGACAATCTTGGCCTGAATGAGATATTTGGTTTTGTTCAGTCGTTTAATACTTCGTACTGTTGTAGGATTTGTAAAGCGACTTTACATCAAATTCAAACTTTAACAAAAGAAGATTCGTCTCTGTTAAGAACGAAAGATAATTATAAATCTGACATAGAAAAAAACTGTGTAGAAGAAACGGGAATAAAAGAAGAGAGCGTTTTTAATTCGGTTGATAATTATCATCTACTTGATAATATTAGTGTTGATTCATTACATGACTTTATAGAGGGGGTTTTAGCTTATGTTATTTTTGCAGTCGTAAAATACTTTATTCAGGTAAAATTTTTTTTTGACCTACATTTTTTAAATGACCAAATAGCAAATTTAAAATTTGGAGTTGAGGATAGTTACCATATTAGAAAATAGATTGAATGATAGCTCTACCTTCAAAATATCAGCTTCCGAGACTCTTACTTTCTTTTATTTTTTTGGTATTTGTGTTGGTCATAAGGTACCTAAAGATGAAGTTCACTGGAAACTGTACAAAAAGCTACGAAAAATATGAGACATCTTAATGTCGCCTCACATAATTGAATTCGACGTCATAACTCTAGAAAATCTTATTCATAAACACCACCAACTTTATATCAGACTTTTTGGATCTTTAACAATTAAATTTCATAATTTGATTCATTATAGTAAATTATTGATTCAAAATGGATCAGTTCTGGGGTATGAGATTCGAAGGTAATCATAGAAACCTCAAATCACACACTGCTACACCTAGTAGATCCGTTAATTTGAAAATGACTATAGCTACTAAATAATGTTTACAGATGTGTCAAATGTTTAATGACTTGAAGTCAAATGAAAACATAATTTTTGGATCAAAACTCAATGAGGAAACGCTATTTTACGCAGCTGTTCAAAAATTTAATTTTTTTAAGTCAGTAATTATTGATGGTGTTAAATACAAACTGGGAACGATGATCGTCGTTAGTATAGATGAGCCAGAAAAAGAATTTGGTGAAATAATAAAGATAATAAAAAAAAATGACACTCTACAATTTGAAGTTTTAGTTTATAAAGAATTATACTTCGATAAGCATTATTATGCTTACGTAGTTGAACGTTCAACAGAATTGAGAGAGCTGAAAGTTGCAAATCTTCTTTAATATCCTTCGTGTATTTGCACACGCACAGAAACAGCTACTTTTATAACCGTTTAATATCGTTTGTAAGCTATTAGTTAAGATATCAATCTATAAGTGTAACTTAATATTTTTGAAAACAATTTTAATAAAACCTTTTTTCAATAAGTATTATAAGTAAACTATTTATTGTACTGACTTTAAAATTTATTTCTAATGTTCCTTTTTTCCAATTGAAATTTTACTAATTTTACAGTTAGATTAATGATAACTAAATCTTTAAGTAAAAATTTAGTTTCAAATTTTAATAAAAAGAAACTTTGCTAAAAATAAATAGTTTTAAAAGTAATATTTAAAACATTGTATTTATATGAGAAAGTTTTTTTTTATTCATATCGCGTTTATTATTTAAATAAAGAAATAAATTAAAATCAAGCCGAATTTTCAGCTAGATGTAATTGAATTAAAAACCATGCGAGATCGTTTATATCTCAGCTTTAATTTGACAACAAAATGATTAATTTTCAAACATTAAAATTGATACAAAATGAGATAGATTTTGATGTTAAGTTAAAAGTGTCGAGCTAACCGAATAATAATTGTCTCAGCATTCGACAGATCTCCTTACATATTCGATAACTCTATAGTCATCGTGATTAAAAAAAAAATTTCTGGTTACTTTTTTTTTTTTTTAATTAAAAATTACATTACATTTTTATTGTAAAATTTTGATAGTAATATACTTTTGCTGAATATAACCTCTAACTCTCGTGGGTACATGATTCATTATGTTACGCTATTTTTATAAAATTTGTATTTACCTAACCTGCCCACATTGCGCTTTTTGACTATAATATCAAATAAATTTGAGTTCATGAACCTGGAAATTCTCCTCATAAGCATTTATTAACTTAATTATAATAAACTTATTATTGGACGTAACCTTTTATACGCAAATATGGGGAGCTGCATGCACAACCTTGTCGGAGACCGTGATCCCCAAATGTGAGTTTCACTCTACTCTCAGCGTCGAGTAGCAGCGCTACCTCGTTTGAGCTGAGTCGTCCCCGATTTTTTCCCAGTGAGCCGGCGGGCACCACCACGATGATGAGGGGACGGTCTGCGCTGCCTGTTACTACAGCCTGGAGTCCTGGAGGCACGTCGTGCATCTCGTCTGTGGCCTCGGTCAACTCGTCCAAGGTGTTGCTCCGCAGGACTCGGAGAGTGCGTGTGACGTGCGCGGGTAGGAGGTTAAGCAATTTGACCTTGAGCGCGTTATTGGCGACCTGCGTGCCGGCGGCCAGGTTGCGCATGTGGCGAAGCAGCTGCGGCGAGGGTGTGCGTCCATCCATATCCACCCTGGTGAGGAGTTTGGTTAGCCGCTGGTCTGCTTAGTCCAAGAACCAGGACAGCAGTTGTGCCTTCAGATGCTCGTACTTTCCATTTGTTGGAACAGTGCGCAGGACATCCAGAAGGTCCTGGATGGAGTCCTGGTCGAGGGAGGTGACGACGACGTTATACTTTGTCAAATCCAAGCGGATGTTGCTCGCGCCGAATAAAGCCTCGACCTGCATGAACCACGCTTCGTGGGAATGCTTCCAGAATCCCGGCAGCTTACACTGCATGACAGCCTCTACTGGGGTGCCATTTTGTTGAATTGACGGTAGTTGGCCATCGGCCCCTCCAGCGGCATCCTCATTAACCATCACGGAATTTTCTTGGAGGTTTCTCGAAAGATTTGTGGCAAAGGAGCGGGCGAGCTCAACCTGCCTCGGCAATCTGGTCGTTTCCTCCGTTTTTCTTAACGCGACGCGGCGGTGCGACACGAAGGGTTACTTTAGTCGGGGTCACCACTATGGACTGCTTAAGGTGCGGGTTTAAATAATGAAAAGACGATCTAATTATTAACAATATTTTTTAGTAAATTCAAAGTTTTAACAATGGCTCTAGAGCTGAGATTAAGCTCGTGTGTCGAACGAGGTTAGTTGTCGCTCGTGACGAGGTTAACAAGAGACTGAAGGCAGCGACTGGCTATGACTGGCTCGATTGTTCACGATGTCGGTGCACAGTCGTGGTTAAAGTTGCCACTGGCGCCTATGTCCGCGAGGTAAATTCTGGGGAGCGATCCCTACAATAGCAAAGATAAATTGAAGAGAACCAGAGTTGGGCAAGTATCCGAAGTTGAAATTTCGGATACTTTTGGGCTTTCGAAAAGTATCCGAAAAAAGAATCTTCGGATACTTTTCAATTTTTAAAAGTATCCGAAAAAAGTATCCTCGGATACAAGATAAATTTCATGAAAGTATCTTCAGATATAAGATGCATTTCAAAAGTATCCGAAAAAAGTATCTTCGGATACTTTTTAAACTTGAAAAGTATCCAAAAAAAGTATCTTCGGATACTTTCATAATCGAAATATATCCGAACACACTTTTTGTGTCATAAAAATTTTATACAGTTAAAAAATTTAACTTTTTTTACTAATGAGTCCAATAACCAAAATCAAATAAAAAAAAATAATAAAAAAAATAAAATTATTAAAAACGTGATCCGAAATTGTTGGGGACGCTCGAACAGATGCTAAGGATTTTAAAAGGATTTAAAATACTTAATTGCATATAATTTTTTGCAAAACAAAAAAAAAATTACTTTTTGAACCAACTCTTGAATTCAATCACCGTGCTTCACTACAATCAGCTTCTGTTAAATACGTAAATATGTTTCCATTATTTAGTCACGAAACTTATACAAGAGTTGTTGCGAGACAAATTTGTAAATCATTTCTAAAATAATAAAATTCAAATATAAAATAAAGATATAAAAAACTTTGAATGGAGACCGGTTTAAACAAAAAATTTGTCGTAACGACTCTTGTATTAATGTGTGAACAAGTTGCGCGACTAAATTATTGAAACGAAGCACGGTGATTGAATTCAAGAGTTGGTTCAAATAGTAATTTTTTTTTTTGCAAAAAAATATATGCAATGACGTATTTTCAATCCTTTTATAATCCTTAGAATCCGTTCGAGCGTCCCCAACAATTTCCGATCACGTTTTTAATAATTTTATTAATTTTTTTATTTGATTTTGGTTATTGGACTCATTAGTAAAAAAAGTTAAATTTTTTAACTGTATAAAATTTTTATGACACAAAAAGTATGTTCGGATATAATTAGATTATGAAAGTATCCGAAGATACTTTTTTCGGATACTTTTTAAACTTAAAAAGTATCCGAAGATACTTTTTCAAAAAAAAAAAGTATCCAAAGACACTTTTTCAAAAAATTGAAAAGTATCCGAAGATACTTTTTTGGAAAATTTTGAAATGTATCTTGTATCTGAAGATACTTTCATGAAATTTATCTTGTATCCGAAGATACTTTTTTCGGATACTTTTAAAAATTGAAAAGTATCCGAAGATTCTTTTTTCGGATACTTTTCGAAAGCCCAAAAGTATCCGAAATTTCAACTTCGGATACTTGCCCAACTCTAAAGAGAACAGATTTTTGGCTATTAAAAATTCAAAAAGAGTCCTTGAACAGAATAAAATTTGATAGGAATATGATATGATAGAAATTCAAAAATTTTTGATTGCAAGACGAAAGATTTGGTGTACATAGTGAACGGTAATTGTGTCAGCCAATCAGAGCTCAGCTCTGACGGGCGTCAGCAAGGAGCGAGATCAGTAGCGTCACGTCGCCCCGATCGTCATTCATCGAGATCAACTTTCGGTCTTTCTAAAACCCAGAGTCGTGCATTGGCCGCGATCACGACTCACCCTGGTCTTCTTTTTGTATAAGTTTA
Source organism: Encarsia formosa (assembly GCA_038277355.1). Classification (NCBI taxonomy): domain Eukaryota; kingdom Metazoa; phylum Arthropoda; class Insecta; order Hymenoptera; family Aphelinidae; genus Encarsia; species Encarsia formosa. Next base: position 34,184,991 of record CM076187.1, read on the forward strand.
ATAATAAGTGTTTTTTAAATGAGTCGACAGTGTTCTCCTTTATCTCGCAATCTTTTCCTCGTCCCTTCAATCTGCCTTAAGCCATTCTCTTGCCACCTGGACGAGACGGTGATAAACGCAAAAACATGGTCCTTCGAGCCCGATAATAACTGAATTCCGGCATAATTTTCACGTGATTAAGTGCGCGAGTGAAAAGTTTGGGCACGTGAAAGTGACTTTCTTTGCCCACTGCGGCAGTTTTCACGCTGACTCAACAGCGGGAAAAAAAAAAAAACAAAAAAAAACCCGAGGAGCCTCTCTCCTCAAGCATATCATTCTCTTTACTTCCGTAAATCCATCCGATCCACTTGGATCTCCAAAACCGATTTACGGCATCGTGGTTTACGCAATTGCGTAATCATAGCCATTTTCTACTGTCGGCCGTTAAAAGCCAGCAGGAACCGACTCCGCTGCCATCTTGAAATTGGGCCTAGGCAGTCGGGATACCAACGCGGGAGCTGGTGTGGTGCGCGCGCGCGCTCGGCTCTCTACACCCCAACCGCGGAATACACCAGTGCAGCGCGCTTGCTTGGCTCTCTTCAAGCCACCAGCAGCGCCGCTAAAACAAGCAAAGATGACGCACACACGCGTTCGCTCGGCATCATAACAAATAAACCGATTACGCGCACACGCGTTCGCTCGGCATCTCAAATCTCAACCAGTAAACCGACGATGCACACACGCGTTCGCTCGGCATTAACAACACAAGTGTGCTTTGGACATTACGGCCACCAACGAACACACCACGCTGTTCAGCTGACACGTGGCGTTCCCCAAACTTCACCGACACGACAAGGCACGCATCATCTCCGATCAGCTGACTCGCGCACCAGTGAACTCCATAACAACAATAGAAGACCTCCAGCGTCTGAGAAGTGAACACTGGTCCACACACACATTAACACAAGATCATCTGCGTTGAGCAGTGAACAGTGGTTCACACGACCAACCTGAGACCGTTTACGCCTGCTACTTGCACTAGGGCTGCCGCGAGACTCGAGGAGTCTCGGCCTCGTCTCGGTCTCGTCTCGGAAGTCCGAGACGAGACCGAGACGAGACCAAGTGATGCCGAGACGAGACCGAGACGAGAGTAGGTCAGAGTCTCGACGAGACTTATAAAAACATTTTTTTGATGATAAACACAATTAAGTGATGGTAAATAAGTAAGGAATTAATTTTAAAAATTTATTGGAAGTAGTTAAATGTTAACGTTACATATTTCTTTTTTTGAATCAGACTTACATTTGCCAACTTAATTATCTTTTTCGTTATAGTAAATTAAATAAGCTTCATCGTAAATGGGTGATACCACTAATTTTTTTCATTTTTGAGGAGAATCTATTACAAGTTAGTCTCGTCGAGACTCGAGACGAGACCGAGACGAGACCGAGACGAGACCGGTGATTTTGGTTTTTCACGAGACTCGAGACGAGACTATCAAAAGTCTCGCCTCGTCTCGTCTCGCGGCAGCCCTAACTTGCACCGACAGTCGTCGTCGTCCTGCAGTAGCAATAGAACTCAACTTGCCCTGTCACCACGAGCTGTAGTTTCCTATAGGGCTTCCCATCGACTGAAGAATAAATACTGTAAGGTTTCTTCAAGTGGCATTGAAAGCAGTTAGACTTTTTTTGTTGTTTATTATTGTTATTCTTTTTTTTTCTCACACTGGCATTTAAGCCAGATTTGTTTATATCCTTCCATGTTGCTGGTGATAACCTGATTACTGCTTTCAATGTTCACCTTTTACTTAATTCAAGTTCATCTTTAACAATTGAGTACTCGCTTTAAGATTTATCTCCAGTGTAGGACTAGATCACAGATATAAATTAACTTCTTTTGTTGTTAAATACTCTGTTTTAAGATTTATGTCCAGCGTAGGACTAAATCACAGATTTAAATTAACTTCTTTTGTTGTTAAATACTCACTTTAATATTTATGTCAAGCGTATGGACGGAATCACAGATTTAAATTAACTTCTTTTGTTGTTGAATACTCACTGTAAGATTTATGTTCAGCGTAGGACTAAATCATAGATTTAAATCAACTTTTGTTTGTTGATCAATACTCGCTCTGAAATTTATGTGCTTTACTTAAAACTCACAGGCTTTGTTTAAAACTTATGTCCTGCGTAGGACTAAATCATAGATTTTAATTAACCACTCTTTCGAAATTTGCGAATTATTTTAAATTGATTATTCATAACCAAAGGCAAGATGGCTCTCACCTTTAGTCAGCTCGTCACCGAGCAGAGAGTTACTGCCAACTACATAACAAATTTTATCGAGAATTCGAAAAAATCTTCTAGCCAGGAGACGCGAACCCTAGGCTTTTTTAACCATCGCTTGACGCTTCTAGAGGGTTACTGGGATGCAGTATCCATCGCAGAATGATTCACTTCACTGAATTCAAAGCGTCTGAATACGCTACCGCGGATTGGTTCGGCACTGCCGAAGATAACTTTGTCAAGGCGGCTTCCATCCTTGAAACTGAAATCGCCAAATTGCATACTACGGTTGTTCCCGCTGCAACCTCTACGCAAACCTCAACTACGCAAAATATGCCACCTGCCTTACCGCGGATCAGTCTGCCCCCCGTAGACTTCCCCGTTTTCGACGGAGACCCCTTGAAGTGGGAGAGTTTTCGGGACCTCTTCAAGGCTTTAGTTAACGACGTGCCAGGCTTGCCCGGAAGCAAGAAACTTCTCTACCTACAATCCAAGCTCACTGGTGAGGCAGTGGAGCTTGTGAAAAATACTACCGTTACCGATTCAAACTTTTCAGGCGCTTGGGAAGATCTGGAAGCGAGGTACGGTATTCCTCGAATCATTTCGTCTTTTCATATGAAAAATTTACTCTCAATCCCCGCCGCGGAAAAATCAAAACCGTCAGAAATTCGATGTCTCGTGGACGCCTTTCGTCAATCAATACGAGCCTTTCGTAGCCTCAAGAAACCTACTACTCAGTGGGACGAATTCTTCGTCTACATAATGGTCCAGAAGTTGGATCGTGCAACTTGGTTGTCCTGGGAAACCTCCCTTGCTAATAGCAAGGACGTCCCGACCTTTCAAGCGCTCTCCGACTACCTTGAGAACCGGGTGCATGCGCTTGAGTTCGCTGGATCGATCGAACCACCTCGTGCTAAGTCGTCGCCACAACCTAATAAGGCATCAACCCCAGGCCAATTGGTGGACCGTTTTAAAACTGCGTTGTCCATTTCAAAATCACCTGACAGGCGCTCGTCGACAGAGAGTACACCCCATGTACTCGGCAGGCCTTGCCCCGCGAATCGTAAGGAGCAAGTTAACAAGCTTAGGGTGTGCAATAATTGTTTACGTTCTGGACATACAACGAAAGACTGCAGCTCGACATCGAGATGCAATGTGTGCCGCAAAGCGCACCATACCTTGCTGCACGTCGATTCGTACAAATGCAATCTAAACCCGAGCAACCAAGCTCCGAACAGTACAGGACCTCCCAGCAACCCTAGCTCAGCTCCAGATGAACCTAAGTTAGTAGGGGCACCCAAATACGGGCACCTTTATTCCACACCATAGCGTTTGGAAAATCCAACCCAAACCAAAGCTACGCGTGGTCTTCAATGCATCTCATGTCACGGAGTCCGGCAAGTCTCTGAATGACTGCCTGGCCTCAGGTCCGAAATTCCAGACTGATCTGTCGACGGTCATTATCCGGGCCAGAACTTTCAAGGTTTTTTTCACGGCCGACATCGTCAAGATGTTCCGGCCAATTTTAGTTCATCCCTCGGATCAAGTGTGGCTACAGATTGTCTGGAGATCGTCACCACTTAATTCAATCATCTCTTTGTTATTGAAAACAGTGTCCTACGGGACAAATTGCGCTCCTTGGCTGGCCCTGGAAACCCTGTTGTGGTTGGCCGAAATATACAAGCATAAATATCTACTCGGGTCTAAATGCACAAAATACAACAGATACATCGATGATTTTCTAACCGGTGATGACGATATTGTATCCGCTCAAGAAGTCAAACATCAACTGACTGAGCTTTTACTCTCAGGGGGGTTCAGCCTCAGCAAGTGGGCCTCAAATTATCCAGAATTGTCCGAATGCTCGCCTGGTGAGTCCAAGCTGATCCAAGAGTCAGACACAGTTTCCAGCCTCGGCTTGTCTTGGAACCCGAGTGACGATTCATTCACTCTCAAAATTGACATGGAACGATTCAACTCCTGCAAGCCTACCAAAAGATCGATGTTGTCGGACATTGCCAAAATGTTTGACCCCCTGGGTTGGTACAGCCCAGTGTGGTTTCTGCCAAAATCATGATCCAAAATATCTGGTTTTTAGGTCTTGATTGGGATGAGCCAATAACTAATGAAATGTTGGAGCAATGGACCCAGTTTAAGTCCGCTCTACCGAATCTCGAAAAAAATAAAGATTCCCAGATGGCTGGGAACCTTGTCTTCCAACACCAACTAAGTAAAATTTTACGTCTTCAGCGATGCCGCGGAACAATTGCCTTGCCGGTCAATCGAGAAATAACTCCTTGGAGGAAAAGTTCTTTCAGGGTTGCGTCTGTAATTCGTTGGTCGTAGCTTTCCACGTCCTGCAGCCATGGGCGCAGGGGTGTGGAACCAGTGTAAAAAGGGATTGCAGCAAGAGCACTTTGCATCAATGCTGATGCTTGGACGTTCGCGAACGCGGTTCGTGACTCGTTTAACGTAGCTGCCATTGTAGACATATTTTCGGCCATCCGGCGGGCATGATGTAATTCGGCCGCCTTCTTTTGATCTTTGTCTGGAATGGCTTCAATCTCGTCCAAAGTAAGATTCGCGAGGTTGGCCATATTGAATACTTATAAATTAAAGGGATAACGTCGTTTGATAGAAGTAAAAATTTTATACAAAAAACGAATCTAAAGTTGCGATTTTTGGCGAAACTTCAAGTAATAAAACGTGAAATGTATGCACTATAAGCGGGTCAAATTCAGAGCGATGAGCAGATCATGTTCCGAAAGCGTTTGTGAGTGTAAGTGTGTTGTTAAATTAGCCAGAAATGTTGAGGTCAGCAAAAAAAATATCGCGATTTGTCAAAAGAAAAGAATCTTTCTTTCAACCATTCGCCAAAAGTAACCGGTATCAGATAATAAAAGCTTTTTCCTTACTTCTTTTTTTTTTATTCATTTTTAGTATTATAAATTTTTGAAAGAAAAATCATCAATAAGAGAAAACCAATCAAAATAGTCAGGCAACAAGGTTTAAGTTCCCCACAAGGGATGCCATTTATGTCACGGATTTATAATCCTTGACGTTATTATTTTAAAAGGGGTAGGATCTTCGTCTTTTTGGAACAACTACTTACGTAGGTGTCCCGTCCCCTTGTTGTCTGGCTTTTGATTAGGTTAATAAAATGAAATAAAGTGAGTTAAGGTGATATTATTTAATTGAAAAACAAAAGGTGAAAGGTTAAAATTTAATGACAGAGTTTAACGACAGAGTTGAATATTACAATAATCTACCTTAAAATTACCGGAGTATCCGGAAAGTTGATCGTCACGGGAGGTTCTCTGGACCTTCCGGGACCTTATCCAATGGTGATGGCGAGGCGATATTGCACTGACGGATCCTTGCCTGATCCGGCTCTGCTTGTCCAGGTGTGCTGCACGTGGTCTTCGATCGCTGCTAGCTTTCGGTCAAACCACTCGAGTGTCGGGGACGAGAGTGGTTTGGGAGCGCGGCTAAGCAGCGAGGGAAGCTACTTCGCCCCACCTGTTCCAGCAGAGCGGAGGTGTCGGCTAGCAAAATGCTTAATTGCAATTTCCGTGGCCCCCTCCCTAACTCCTTTTAGGCGGATTATAAGTAAGTCTGTTGCAACTAGGGAATATGGGATCTTTATGGGGATCGATACATGACAATACAAATTATACCTTGATATTTTTACTGATTTTCAAACATCAATTATAAAAAAAAAATTTCTGTTCTGCAGCCGAGAAGCACCTGTTTCGTGGCCGCTGCCTCAAACGAAAAAGGAGCATCCCGGCTGTGTTTGAGATTTAGCGCCTCTTTTCAACAACTACACCGGTCAGCTGAGCGACGGACGCCACGAAAGTCCCGGCTGCCAACATCCGCCCGCAACAGTCTCCCTCCGCCCGTGATCGCGGCCACCACGCATCGCGGGGCTTGCGAGTACGACTCGCTATGACGCCCTTGTTCGGCATTTAGTCTAAGTTTAGTGGCCCTTGTGCGGCATTCTGTATAAGTTAGTGGCCCTTGTTCGGCATTCCAATTAGTAAAAGTTTAGTAGCCCCAGTTCGGCGCTCTGAGAGTTTGAGTCCTCCCGGTCAAAACGGCGAGGTCCTCGACCTCATGTACATAAAATACATAGAATATAGTTCGGTTTAGTGTTCATAATAAAAAGTGCTTCATTTATTTATTTTTTACCCCCAAATCACATACCTCAACTACGAGTACGTTGCCTCTCGTTAAAAAGGCAACTGGTCCTTTGATAAAATAACCCTTAATCGCAAACAGGCTGCGTCGTGCAGAAAAATAGTATACACACCTTGACCACGAAATGAGAAAGCCTCAGATCACATGTTTATCGACCTTGGCTGCGCCTCGGTCAACAATTACATGAGACATTTATTATTTCCGTAGCCTAGGTATGTAATCTGAAAATTTTATTAAAGATAACTCCCCCCCCCCCCCCCCCCGAAGGAAGGGGCCTGGAATTCAAGCAAGCCTTGATTTGACATAACAAGGTGGTCATCTCTTCGAAGGTTAAGGTTTTGTCACCAATGATCCTCTTGAGATGATGCTTGGCTGATTTTACACCGGCTTCCCAAAGGCCGCCTTCATGAGGAGCTAACGGAGGTATGAACGTCCATTGAACATAGTCCCTTGCAAAGCTGACACAGGCGTTTTTGTAGAATTCCGAAACATACCCTTGAGTTCGGAGTCAGCGCCTGGGAACGTGGTGCCATATTCGCTGACCAAGGATTGGCAATGACCTCGGCGAGATACAAAGCGGCTAAAGGCTGCTATGAATGCCTTGGATGTTAGGTCGGACACAGCCTCTAGGTGGGTGGCCTTAGTGGACATGCATACGAACAAACAAATGTAGCCTTTATAGGCTTTGTGCCCACGGCCTTTCGTTGTTCTCAGCATAATGGGGCTGGCGTAGTATACGCCAGTGGCAATGAAGGGACGAATTGTTTGGAGTCTGAGTTTGGGCAAGTCCCCCATAAGTTGGCTCATAGTTTGAGCTGCGTGTCGAGCACAGACGACGCACTTATCTACTACGGATTTAGCCAGTGGGTAACATCATCCAATATTTTCTGATGACATGACTTATTATCAGTTGCGATCCATGCAAGGTCTTTTCGTTGACTTCACGAAGGATAAGCCATGTCAAAAAGCTATGTTTGTGTATTATTACAGGGTGTTTTTCGTCAAAACTCAAGGAAGAGTGTCGAAGCTGGCCTCCTACCCTCAGAACACTGTTTTCATCGAGGAAGGGCCTGAGAGCTTTAATTTTGTGGCGTTTCAGCAGTGGTTTTTGGGCCCGCAGGAGGGCAATTTCATCGCAAAAGTGTCTATCTTGAGAGATTAGCAACCATTTTTGGAGAGCTTTGGACAATTCAAGTGTTGAAAGTGGGTGTAAAGGGCCCAGAATTGGCTTCACAGGGTGCTTGGCACGTACATGCGTCAAAAAACGCAGGCAGTACGCAGTGATTCGAACAAGGGTGTACAAACTGGAGTATCTTACCAACAAGTCATTCGAATCATCGGTGGATTTGTTTGAAATGAAGACGATTTTACTCTCACCCTGTTGGACGGTAGATGGAGCTTCCTGAGCAGATGACAACCAAGTTGGTCCGTTCCACCACAAGCTACAGCCTTGCAGTTCTGAGGGTGCGATTCCCCTGGTTGCTAAGTCCGCCAGGTTTTCGGAGGTGTGGACATGATTCCAATTCAGAGGTGAGACCAAGTTTTGTATTTTTCCTACCCGGTTGGACACGTAGGTGGGCCATTTTGAGGCGTGAGCCTTTATCCAAGCCAACGTTACTTGAGAGTCCGTGAAGGCAAGATGGGGGCAGATGGTATATGCAGATCTGACTGTAGCTTAACGACAAGTTTGGCAGCCAAAAGAGCGCCACACAACTCAAGTCGTGGGATGCTTACGGTTTTGACCGGTGCCACTTTGATTTTTGCCATGATAAGGTTGCTGACTGGGTTAACATCGCTCTCTACCTTCAAGTACACTGTAGCAGCTGACATAATAAGTCCCTTTTCGAAGACCTCGCTACCGAATATTTTATTCGCGGATTACCTTCTGTCATTCGCAACCAAATGTCTAACCATAACCCTGTTAACTTTTCCGAAGCTTTAAACGCAGCTCTGAATGTGGAGGAATGGGTTAACATCGGAGCACCAAATCGTGCCGATGTAGAGTATTCCTCCACCCAAAAACCGCCTCCGCGATCGCGTTCTCCTAGCCCTTATGGTCGACCCGGGACACCTGAAAGAGAATCATCTCACGACCGGCGCAACGTTAAATTATCCGATTTTAACGACCCGCGAAACTTCGATAGAAATATCTCGTATTCTTATGACCCTAACGATATAAGATTGCCTAGAACAATGACCTTCACAGCAGAAGGTAAACCGGATGCTCACCCTTCCCTGCGTTACGAACAACCTTCAAGCATTCTGAAAAACCCGGAAAGACAGAGCCTATCCGATCAACCCGGATCATCAGATCGTTACTCCCTCCCTAGGTCCGAGAGCCCTAGAGGCCGATACCCTAATAGGTCGACAAGCCCCCTTTCCCCTCCCTTCCCTTATCCAAATTTTCACCCTTATATGCCCTATTATCCTCCTATGCCCTACTACTACCCCCCAGCTCCTATGCCCCCTTTTCACTCGCCCTATCCTAATGCGGCAACACCAGCCTACTTCCCTAACAACTATTACGACAAGCCGCCTGGTAGACCTGGATCCCCAGGTCCTTACGCCCCTTCTCCACGAGCTCTGACCCCAACGAATATTCCCGCAAATATCTCCTCTAGCAAGAATTTAAACTGGAGACAAGCTCGTCCGGACGGCGCGCCCGCGAGCTTCCCGCGCTCTCAGAGCCCCGAGCGCCGATCGGTGAAAACATTCATAACAAGGGAGTACGGAAAGTCTGTGGCGAGAAAACCGCACCAACCATAAAAATTAAAAATTACCTATTCAAAAAGGGCGTCGTAACATGTTCCGCTGCACAAACCAATGAAGTGAACGTCATCAAAGCTTCCGTTTTTGAAGACTCGGTTTTCTACTATCCTCACCCTCCCATTACAATCCAGGGAGAAGACAATAATCAAGTCGACGCTCATGGAAAAATTACGATTCGTATTTGTAAACAAAAACATATATTCCATCTAATTCACGACGATGCCCCCTTTTTACAAGATGGTGTTATCAGCAAAAGAACTTTGAAGAAACTCCGGAGACTTAAGCAAGCCGGAAAAATGAAAAATCTTCCCGACTCTTTTCTTGAAGACCTATCCCCAGACTCAGATCGCTCTGAATCAGAATCCTCTGACTCAGAAACCTTTTCCGAAAATTCAACCTCCCAGAGTAGCGACACCCTTAATATAGACAAATCTACTAACGATTCCGACACATATTCACCTAAAATTTACAATCCTAGAAACCATAGGGAAAGAAAGAAAATTTTGTACGGATCACCCAAGATCAAAATTACTAATAACATATTTAAAGCCGGAAAGGGGCGCATTTTAATTGACACCGGCGCAGACGTGAGCGTAATTAAAATTCAATCCCTAAATCCCACGTGTAAGATCAACAAAAATCGTACTCTTCAACTGACCGGGATCAGAGCAGAACCCGTTTACACTCTCGGTACCGTTACTTTCAAAGAAAGAGACGGTAGAAAACATCACATGCACGTCCTCCCCGAAAGTTCTTCGCTTAAAGAAGATGCCATTCTTGGCTCTCGTTATCTACAAATTGAAAAGGGTCAAATTGACTTGGCCAATAATCAATTAATCACTCAAAATGGCACTCAGGACATTTGTTTTTCTAGCGCTACAGACAACAGTGAGTCTGAATCTGCCGAATCCCCTGCAGAATTTCCTGACTCTCGACGAACACCTCAAAGTCAAAACACCATCCCCGACATTCAACCTACGTCCAGCAAAATATCTTCGACTGTTTTCCATTATAAAGCTCGTCGAAAGCAAGGTAAAGCTCTGTCCACAAGATATACGTTGCCAGCGCGTTGTAAAATTGCGATAGAAATTCCCGTGTCGGAAAGCTCTCCAAGAGGGGAGGCGTATCTTCCCCGAATACAAACCCCTACCGGAATATTCATCGGCGAGTCAGCCGTTACCCATGAAAAAGGTTCATGTTACGTGTTAGCCATTAACACCAGAAACGAACCTCAAGAAGTTGAAATACCGGTGCAAGATCTGTATCCCTTTGAACTCGATAGTTCCGACGACTTCTTCGATTCCGAGGTCGAGGGAACGCCTTGCCCTCCTGAACAAAGAGTAAATCGAATAATTGACCTTCTGAAAAGAAAACATCATGACAAAGCAGCCCTAGCTCAATTGAAGAGAGTGGTCGAACGTTTTCCATATCTCTTTATGTTACCTGGCGACGACCCTCCTCGCACACATCTAGTACAACATACCATTCCGTTAACCAGTGACAAACCGATATTTACACGTCAATATCGTGATCCTCCAAAATTACACGAAGAAATTAGAAGGCAAGTAGATGACTTGCTGAAGAAAGGAACCATCCAACCCTCAAGAGAGTGTCACTCACCCTCGAGATACCGCCAAAACGACCCTTCAATCCTCGCAGCAATCACTTCCTACAAAACAACCAAATTCAAATTTGATACCTCGAAGTCCAAAACCTACTACGGCAAATACTCATAATGACATTTTCACCAGCGTTAAAACCATTCCGCCAATTATACCCCCCTCTTGAATCCTTTTTGCACCCCGATCAAACCCCCCGAACGACTGACAGTGAGACTCACCCGAGACGCCCTCACGGGACATAAAGATAACATAATACATTTTATCCCTGCGAATTTAAACTTACACACGCCTAACAATCAACTTCTTGCCGAGTTAGAGCTAATTTCGAAAAGCGAACTTAAAGATCCGAACCCTACGATTGGCAATGTTCTTGTCTCTAAAACCCGAGGCCGAACCATCTTCTCTTTAGTAGTTACAGAAACCGAAAGGAATCCTACTAAGCAAAGTTCTTTGAACGAATGCTTTTACAATCTTTATCATCTACTACTAGAAAAAGAAATTACATCGGTTCGTATGTCACGAAAAGGCGAACTCACAGATGCATTACCACGTGGAACTCTATACCGAGAAGTCCAAGACGCGCTCAAAAATATACCTATGACGCTAACGATCTGTCTAGGTGTCTGCATAACACCATTACCCGAATCCCGCAACACCATCCTAAAAGAATGCCACGATAGCCTATTCGGAGGACATCGTAGAGTAGAGAAGACTTACAGAAGAGTGAGGGAAAAATTTACTTGGCCCGGTTTGCGTAAAGATATAGTCGATTACATTCATCGATGCCGAATATGCCAAGAGTTTAAACTCATAGGTTATCGCACCAAAGAACCCATGGTAATTACCGATACGCCCGTAGAACCGTTCTTTAAAATGGCTATCGATGCGGTCGGACCTATGCCTCGAACCGTGAATGGCAATGCTTACATAATCACTATGCAATGTTTATTTTCAAAATTTTGTATAGCAGTACCAGTACCTAATCTTAAAGCGCTAACCGTGGCACAAGTCCTTGCTAAACATCTTATAGCCGCTCGTGGAGTACCTAAAATTATCTTGAGCGATCAAGGTAAAAGCTTTAGGAATAAACTCCTCAAAAATCTTGAAAGCATGTTTGACTGTCGTCTAAAAACGATGACATCTTTCCACCCCCAGTCGAACGCATCATTGGAAAGAAGTCATGCTGTCTTGAAAGACTACTTGAGGACTAACACCCCTAAGTATCAAGACTGGGACGAGCTAGTTCCCTTTGCCATGATGGAATACAATTCCTCAGTCCACTCTTCCACAGGTCTTACCCCCTACGAAATAGCTATGGGACGAAATCCTAGAACCCCTTCAGGATGCCTAGACGACTTCGATAACGACACATATAATGGTTACATTTACGATCTAGCAACAAGAATAGCTGAAATCCGAGAGATGGCATTGAAAAGCTTAGAATCATCCAAACAAGTTAACAAAAGAAATTACGACAAATCAACTAAACCCCTAGATATAAAACCCGGAGACAAAGTTTACGTCAACAAACTGCCGCGTAAAAACAAACTAGATAAATTCTATAACGGAGTTTTCGACGTCCTAGAAGTACGCGAAAATAACACTGCCCTCTTGCAAAGCCAAAACAAAAAAAAAATCTCTTTTACAATACATACACTCTTTTCCAAACCCTATAACCCTCCCCTTTGATAATACAGGCTATTTAGCAATAAAACCAACAGTTAATTATATTGTCTTATCGAGAAACCAGACATATGTTCTCTTAAATGACGAACTCCTTCAATCTTGTTCCACTTATAATCACACTAAGCTATGTGAAGACTTCTTACCCTTAATCAACGGAGTGACACACCCATCGTGTGAATATTCAATGTTCAATCAGCCGACAACCTCTTCTCTAAAAACCTGCTCGACAGTTATTATACCAAACACGCCCATAATTCTAACACCCTTGCACGCATCGAATTTATGGTTATATTCAACTTTAAAACCAAATAAGCTTACAATAACCTGCCATAATCATCGAAATGAATTTCTCATAAATGGCACAGGCTCACTTTACCTAAGTGGCGAATGTACTGCACACACATCAAGCTTTACCTTACACGGTCTTCGGAAAATCTCATTCATATCAGAATACAATTATAATCCCGAATTGTCAGCAGAATTGAACATAATAAAACCCGAGATACATGAATACGCAACCAAATACCCCATGGAAGTAGAGAAAGAACTCACTGAATCACTACAAAAATTTAACCCAATTCCCCTGAGCGAAATCGAAAATAAACTGCGAGCGATACATATTCGACGGACGGAGCAGAAGCAAACACATTCATTTATAGCCATCGGCTTAGGATCCTCAATCGCGATAACATTAGTCCTAAAATTTTTGATGGATAAATTTCTTCAGGTCGAGAAAATCCTACCCTTGTTCTTCTTTATCTGCAACAAAAAGAAAGAATATAAACAAAACAAAAAAAAACAAAGAAGAACCCAACCGAAAAACATGCACATGTAAAAATAATCATCAGGATGATACTCCTCCTAATGAGACTCACAGCTTGCCTCCGACTCCAAAGTCGGCAGACATTGTAATCCACGTGGACTCATCTCCACAAATCTCGAAAATGCCCACAACCTCTCCAAAAGCACCAAACTCCAATACAAAACCACCGCTTCACGTCGCAGAGCCATGAAAAATAAAACAAAACGTTAATAAAAAAAAAAAAAAAAAAATGATAATAATAATAAAAAAAAAAAAATAAACAAAATAATAAAAGAAAAAATAATAAAAAAAATATATTATAACAATAATAATAATAAACAAAAAAAAAAAAAAAAAAACTTCATTTTCAAACCAAATTTGACCAACTGTCCATTCAAAACACGCTTAAGACTCGACCATAGCCATGAATCTTCGTGACCACTGGCCTGCTGAGTGCGCCCGTCGCATGTAGACCCGCTACGCCTCCAACACAGGCGACTCTTCCACCAACTCGACCGCAATGCACCTGCAGCACGCGACCCAACTATACAGCCACACCCACGAATCTTTTAATACAACCTGCAAACAATTAATTTATGAAATAACGACAGTTGACGACTAAACTCTGACAATTATACTTAATAAAAATAGTAACAATCAAAGTACTATACTCACAAACTCGCCGAATCCGAATAAAAGAATTTTTTTTTTACTATCCGTCGAAACTCAGGTATCAGATAGATGTTTTAATTTTTTTTTTAAAACAAATAATGATCGATTGATAACAAATGTGAAAGTATTGACCTTTTAATGCACCTCGACGAGTTGAGGATATGCGATAATAACCCTTGTAAATTGACCAAACTGCGAGTCCAACTAGCTCTCCGATCGACGTAATACCGACTGAAGCACCTACTGAAATCACATTTATCATAACTGGCGACATAGCATGATATAATTTGATGAGCGCACCGCTGCAACGTCACCGTCAACACCTACTTACACAATACTCTCGTGCGTAACCGCCGACCTGCCGACTATCCGATTTCAAGAAGGACGATACAGCAACATTCGCATCAAGAACAGAAGCAGCTTCACCAGTAAAATATAAACTATTCTCATACAATTTTGTGTAACAAATTGAGTGTATTTTCAGAATCTAAATTTTAATTCATACTCGGACATTATCTTAGATTTAACAAAACTCTCTCGAATACTCGACAATAATTTTTTTTTGTAATTATTTTTTATATGATACTTAAATATTGTTAACATCTGGTAAAAATTTTTTGCTCAAGTAAATTTAACTTCATTATCAAAAAAAAAAAAAAAATTAATAAAAAGTGAATAAATAAATAAATTATCTGTTGTAATATTAATTTTAATATTTATTGTACAAACTCTACGAATTGAAATTCAAGATAAGCTTCATTTGTAAACTTCTCAGTAGCACGCACAATGTAAGAGACTTATTGCGATAATTTAAGTTACGTCAATTAATGAATTCTATACACTAAACTCAAAAACTTTATCAAACAAATTTGGAAACTTATTTAACTATTTTCGACCAATTAAGGCAAAACTCAGTCTAAATCAGTCAAACGGAGTGTCAAAAGCACTGATTTCATTGAAACTTCCCGCTAATTCATAGTTTTTTTCTTTAGTGCAAAAATTTAGACATAAAAATTTAAAAAAAAAAAAAAAAAAAAAAAAACACTAAGACAAAATAATTATATCAAATTTGAAGTTTCATAGCGAACAACGACAAATTGAAACTCAAACCGTTTAGGAACTTAGAGGATAATATACAGAGCCGCTGCACTCAATACTGTCGTATACATTACAGAATTTTCATAGTGCAATATCGCCTCGCCATCACCATTGGATAAGGTCCCGGAAGGTCCAGAGAACCTCCCGTGACGATCAACTTTCCGGATACTCCGGTAATTTTAAGGTAGATTATTGTAATATTCAACTCTGTCGTTAAACTCTGTCATTAAATTGTAACCTTTCACCTTTTGTTTTTCAATTAAACAATATCACCTTAACTCACTTTATTTCATTTTATTAACCTAATCAAAAGCCAGACAACAAGGGGACGGGACACCTACGTAAGTAGTTGTTCCAAAAAGACGAAGATCCTACCCCTTTTAAAATAATAACGTCAAGGATTATAAATCCGTGACAGTATTATCTGAACCAGTCGGAAGAAATCAAATCTAATAAGAAAAAAAATAAACCTCAAGTTTTGTGTAAAGTATTTCTTCGTTAGTATCATTATTTTTAAAAAACCTTTCAATAAAATGAATTTTCAAATACAAGTAAATTTGAAAATTTATTCATTTTACTTGTCCTCCAATATTGATAAAACCATTTATCTCGACAGATTCATAAATTAGTATATAAAAACTTAATAATTACAATCTGACTTCAGAAATTTATAAATCTTAAAGTAAATGTATTTTAAAGTAAGCAATTGTGTGAAAATAAAAGAAATGATTTTCGTATATATTCACAGCACTGTCTTAAATTTAACTCAATGTCAACGATGTATGTATTGCGTTTGAACAAAAAATTTTTGCCGCATTTTCAAAATTCTAGTTGTAAACATCTAAGTTGTTAATGTAAAATGTAAACTGTTTGTTTAGATTGTAAAAATAATCATCTGTTAAAATAAAAAGAATCTTTTTCTTTTTATCATGATTATTAATTAAAACTAGCCGATCTAATTTTTAAAACAATGCACTGATTCCGCCGAATTGAATGATTTTATCAGTTGGGACAGAGGCTGAGGTTATGGTGGGGAGCTTCGCCTATGCTGAGTCAAGGTAAAACTCCCATATCGGCGATCATGTTCGAATGGGAGAAGCATGATTCGGCCAAGCCGCCCCTCACGCTACGACCACCTCTATGAACTCGTTAATCCCGGCTTGGAATCGGTACGCTCTTGGTAGGTTTATCCTCCCCTACAAGCACCACTGTGGTAACTCACCTTATCATGGCAGTGGCTACCATGGCAGTTTTTGGAACATGAGATTTTTTGACTACATTACGAGATACTAGCACAGTGAGCTTATCCCATCAAGCATATCCACAGTGCAAATCTCCGCAAAATATGTAGGAATTTGTTGATTAGAGTCGATTCGAGTCAAGCTAGACTTAGGCGAATAAATTACCCCCTAGTCCCGAGAAAGTATTTGCTACCACCTTCTGCCCACTAGGCTTTTGGGAAAAGAGGATTTACCGTGGACAAGGCTCTCATTCCTTTCGTGCTCGAACGCAGCGGCATCCTGGGACTTCCCCAGTTTCGATGACTACGGTCAGGTGCGCTTTGTTCTGGAGAGATCGCAGTTCGCTCCAGGGAGCAGATACCGTGATGTCCCCGTTGCTAGGATCATTTTCGTCATGACCTGTTGAGGTCACAGACCAGGCAGAAACCTCCTGCCTGGGTCTGTTCTTAGAAATGAATCTAGAAAACTCGTATAATTTCTCCTATAATACGTCTGTTTGCTCTGATGGGCACCGCTCACACCCCATCCGTGATCTGGGTTCGAATACTTGGAAAAACCCATGCTTGAAAGGTCTCTTTTACATGAATGCAGTCCGCAGTCGCAGAGCACGTGGATACAATCTTCGCGAATGAATCCACATGGGCAACCAGAGGTATCAGAAAACTTGCGTTTCAAACGAAAAGCATTTAAACTTCCGTGTCCCGTCAGTTGGTAACTTAGTTCAAGACTGAGATATGCCCTGTCGTCTATCAACCTCTTTTGAGCACTGAAGGTAAGTCCAGAAATTTCAGCCAGTGTTACCAAATCGCCTTACTGCATCGACATGTTTTTCTGGGCTTTATACAGATTCGCGTGTCTTATACAATCAAGGTCCCACGGGAGACTTCCCGTGAGAACTTGTAAAGCTTCAGTTGAGACGCTCATGCAGGTATTTAGGTTTGCTAAAAGCACTTTTCTTTGATACCACTGCATCGTCTCAGCTAGCTTTTTCTTGTCACACAGTCTTCTATACCAGGCACTCACTCCGTACATTACTGCAGGTAGCAGAGTCCCCCTGAAGATGGAGAGGGAAGTCTTGGTGTCCAATCCCCAATCTTTCCTCAGGACCTTTCTAAACTTACCGACCAAGGCAAGGACCTTTTTCTCCAATTTCTTGATATGAGAATTTAGGCCCAAGCCAGTAGTAAAGTTAATGTCAAGATACTTTACTTCGCTCTTATAGCCGACTCTAGCCACAGTATCGCCATTCTCGTTTTTCACCTCGACCACTCTTGCCTTGGTGAGGTTTCTATCTCCCATGAGATCCATGGCAATTGTCTTGGTTTCAGAGATCTCCACGTCGGACTTTTGCCCCCAGTTGTAAACTGGCGCATAATCTTAGCTATGGCTACAATAAGAGCTGCCCTGGTGCAGGCTTCAATTTTGAGGACCAGGTCGTCAGCATAGACAATGAACTTTATACCAAGTCTGGTTAAAAGATTCAACAGCTCATCGATGCATAACCTCTAAATGGTAGGCCCACTAATGGATCCTTGTGGCCTTCCTTTCTACCTTCTCGGTAGCACTTCTCACATATACCGTTCGATCACTAAAGTAGCCTCGCCACACTTTTAGATCAGCTTCGAAACAACCAACTTCTTTCAAGCGGGCTAGAGCCTAATCCCACAGTAAATTGTCGAAAGCACCTTTGAAATCTACGAAGATTCCAACAACATAATTTCCAGTAGACTCCTTAGTGATACGCGCCAACTCAGCCAATGCATCTTCGCATGATCTACCTTCAACGAAGCCAAATTGAAATTTGTTCCATCTGTTGTGCATCACGACCTCAAGCCTAAGGACCATCATCCATTCCAAAAGCTTTCCCAGGCCGTCAAGTAAGCAAAAAGGTCAGTATGATCGTGGGTTAGTGGGGTCTTTATCAAGGCCCTTCTTTAACACAACCACCTCCTTCCACTTCGATGGGAGACATCCAGAACGAATATAAGAGTTGTAGACGCTCCGCATGAACTCAGGGATAGCTGCCCACACCTTCTTCAAGACTTCATTCGAGATTGCGTCCGGGCCTGGGGTTTTTCCCACCGACATTCGCTTGATGGAGTAGATCATCTCGTCAATTGTAAAATCGACTAGGGCGTCATCATTGTCGACATCATCACCAACTAGAGGCTTGCTGTTCTCCGCAGGAAAGAATTCCTTTATCAAAATCTCAGCGCTTTCAACCCTCGTTCTGGCCATCTGCAGCTTTTAGGCTCGATAAATATCTCTTTGGGACTTGCCGTTGCAAACTTTCTATACCAACCGCCAAGGATTTTTGTTCCCCGTTTCAAATACAAATCTCTGCCAATTTCAAAGTTTTGCAGATTTGAGCGTGGAAGCGTATTTTTCGGCAGACTTTTTAAATTTTCTCTGACAACGCCCGTTTTTGTTACCCGATATTTTCCTATCCATCTGATATTCCCTTCTAAATCTTCGGGTCTGGGCTCTACGTTTGGATAACTCAGGGTTCCACCACAAGAGACTCTGGGGCCTATTCGAGCATGAAGTTCTTTGGAGGAATCTGTCATTAGCATCAGTGATCCATTTACATAGTATATTGACTTTATCCTCAACCTTAAGTTGATTAAACGGCTCAATGCTGTAATCATTAGCGCTAAGCTTAACATATCATGTATAAGCCGACCACACCACGCCCTTAAATTTCCATCTCTTTTCGGACGATAGGAGTTCAGTGGTATTTAGGTCTGAGGAGCCCTCAATTCCAATGTCAATTGGGTTGTGGTCACTCAGCCCCAAACCCTCTAGAATTTTCCAAGAAAATTTCGCCACCTTGTTTTGGTCCCCCCAATCACCCCCAACCAGAGTCACATCGATGTCCGAAAAACCTCTCAGCCCTACAAAAGTATAGGCCTCACTAGTTTCGTTCAAAATCTCTAGCCTAGACGTCAGAATCCAATTGGATAGGATCTCTCCGCTAACCGCAGCATCGTGTCCAACCTCAATGCCAAGACTATCTTTGCTGTGCCGTAGGTCAGAGATCACATTCGAATCCATTCCGATCAAAATCTCACGTCCTGCAGCATGTGCAACTACATCATCGAGATTATTCAAACTCTGATGGATATTCTGGCTCGGAGGGCAATATAGAGAGACTAATAAGAGCTTCCCGAAAAGGCCCTTGGTGTTAATGCATACACCATTTTCAAAGGAACAAGGGTAGCAGAAATCCCCTCCTGTAATTAAACTATGGCCGCTTTACCATTTTCAGTTGCAAACACAGTGAGACCAGACGGAAGACCGACCGGGCGACCAAAGGCCATGTGGGTCTCCTGCAGAAGACAGATTTGTACTCCTGCTTCGAGAGCTTTCTGCATTAGGTCACAGACAGTGGTTGAAGATCTCTGGCAGTTGACCTGCATGATCTTCATAGTCCGAAAGTTAGAATCAACCTGCCGTGGTACACTTTGGGAAGGGTCACCAGGATTAGTATTCGCAAAGTTTCGCGATCGCTTTCGAGGAGGCTCCGTGTCTTCCCCAACTACGTCGTCATCGTTATTGAGATAACACACCTGGGATTCAATTTTCCGCTTACCAACCAGTCCGGGTTTCTCGGGGTTTTCCACGTTTGGTTGAGTACTAACCCTACTAGACGCATTGAGAGAGTCAATATGGCTGAGGTGATAAGGATTCTCAGGACCTTCGTTATTTCCTTCAACCAAGTCAACACCGGTATCGTGGTGAGCTCTTGAACCTACCTCACAATCTGGCCACGAGCCCACAACTTCACGCCCGGTTTCACTGGGGAGCAGTATAGTCTCGAGTTGGCAAAACTATTTCGAGATCGCTTTCGAGGAGGCTCCGTGTCTTTCCAAACTACGTCGTCATCGTTATTTAGATAGCCCACGTGGGATTCAGCTTTTCGCTTATTAACCGCTCCGGGTTTCTCGGGGTTTTTCGCACTCGGTTGAGTACTAACCCTACTAGACGCATTGAGAGAGTCATTATGGTCGAGGTGACAAGGGTCCTCAGGACCTTCGTTATCCTCTACAACCAAATTGACATCAGAATTGTGGTGAACTCCAGGTCCGGCCTCACAATCCGGCCATGAGCCCACAGCTTCATACCCGGTTTCAGCGGGTGAGCAGCGTAATCTCGAGTTGGTCGTGATTCGTCCACGTGTCAATAGAGGCTGAGGGTCTCCAAGTGATTCCCTATGACTGAGAGGAAACTTGATCAACCATGCGTGAATTTCATATATTTCTGGGTACGGCATTCCAAACTCCTTTACGGACTTCAGGTTTGCCACCCTCTACTCCTTTCTGATAAGAGTCTGAAAAAAAATTGAATGGTCTAAAACGTGCTTGAATCTGAAGATAAAAGTATAAAACATAGAAGTGCTTCATGCACTTAGGTTATGAGTGGCACGTCATGTCATGAAATTTAAGGTTTGTCCTGAGACCGTCTTGTAACGGTTTCAGGACCGTGACCTGACATGTGACGTCGTCACATCACATCTCCGGTCAATCAGTGCACTCGCTGAATCCCCGGCTTGGATTTGGTACGCCCTTGGTGGGTTTATCCTCACTTACGAGCATCACTGGGGTAACATCACCTTACCATGGCAGTGGCCACCGTGCGTTCGAGGAGTTCTGTGAATATGAGAAGTTTAAGAAATATACAGTCACAGTTAGTCGTCCCCACAGCATTACCCACAGGCCACGACAACCCGCAGGAGATCGATCACGCGTTCCAAAACGCCACTACTAAAATGACGAGTGGAATTGCTACCTGGAATTCGAACAGCATACGACGAGAGAAGGTTATCTTAGGGTGAAATGCCAAACCAGAGCTGGATTTTAACCCTTTTGCCGCGTTCAAATCAAAACTTTGCCCATTTAGCACGACGAGGACGTATCGAGTAAGCCATTGCCAGCGCCCCCTCACGGTCGGAAGAAGTCTGGCAGTGGTTTCGCTAAATAGTAGGGTGACACAGAATATTAAATTTATTTAACGTGCGATACCTGCAGTAGCTCAACCCGCAGGAGCCACCTTAACCAATAGGGTCGGATTACGTCCTCCAACGGGCGAACCTCTTCGGAAAACCTGAAAGCAATCCGTTGGGCTCGCCTACAAATCCCGATCAAAAGTAAGTGAGTACAGTTGAACGGACCCTTTGTGGGGGTTTTCATATGTTACACCATTCAAGTGCTCTTTCATCCTCGCTAAGACAGGCTAGGATCCCGGTTGACGAGTCGACCCCAGGCTAGACGCAACCTTTACGCGCAATTTTACTCAGAACCGTGAACGCCGAGCCACAGCCTAATTTTGACGCCACTCGCTGGGCGCCTTGCTAGCTGTCAATACGACAGAAGTACCACTGCCACCAAGAGTCCAGACCCATCCGACCGATCAGGAAAAACAAGTTCAACGAGGGGGAATGAGGGAAGCATCATTCGGCTGAAGCCGCCCCCCACACTACGACCACCTCTATGTACTCGTTAATCCCGGCTTGGAAATCGGTACGCCCTTAGTAGATTTTATCCTCTCTTACGAGCACCGCTAAAGTAACTTACCTTACTATGGTAGTGGCCACCTGGCGTTCGAATTTGATTAGGAGTTTTGGAATATGAGACATAGTCTAAGTTTTAGAAACATACAGTCACAGTGAGTCATCCCCACAGCATTACCCACAGGCCTCGACCACCCGCAGGAAGTCGAAAAACGCCACTACTAAAATGACAAATCATTGTGCTATCACGTCACTAAAATGACGAGTCAAATTGCTACCTCACGTTCGAACAGCATACGACGAGAGATAAGTTATGGCGAAATGCCAAACCACAGCTGGATTTTAGCCGCTTTGCCACGTTAAAAACAAAACTTTGCCCATTTAGCACGGCGAGGACGTATCGAGTTAGCCATCGCCAGCGCCCCCTCACGGTCGGAAGAAGTCTGGCAGTGGTTTCGCTCAATAGCAAGGAGACACAGAGGTTTGGTGCGAGGCTCTTCAGTGCCTCTTTGCAGAGGGCTACTTCTCTGGAGTTTGTCGTCCAGTCTTTCAGCGCTAAGAGCACTGCTTTGCTTTTCAAGCAAATTGTGACTGGTCCTTTCCTGTCGGCTTCCGTCAGGCTGACCAGCGCGCACTCCATAATCGCCCTCTTCTAAGCTTAAAAGTCTGTGGCAAGGTCATCCAGGTGTATCGCAATCTCTCTGGTGCGGCCCTGTTTCCAGGCTCCTGCTCCTAGCCCCTCTGCCCGTTTCGAGCCATCTGTGAACCAGACGACCCCCTGTTTGGTATACCTGTGTCGTCCTCCCTGCCAGTCGGCCCCACTGCCCGTTTCGACTCTGAACGGCTTGTAGAAGTTGATGCTCCGAGCCGTGTGGTCGAATTTGGGCAGCTTCCCCAGATTCAAACTTCTCGTTATCTGCCGATCTGTCAGATGGTCAACTCTCGCGTTGCCCTCGTATCAACAAACGGCCTGAAAGGCTGCACATCTAACCACAAGGTCAAGCGGAAGGATTCCTGTCCGGCGTTCTATCGCTGCCAGCGGTGTAGTGCCAATGCATCCCGTCATGCCTCTCAGGACTGGGGCCTGTACGTGGCTTACTTCAGTTTTAGTGTCCTTCGCCTTAGCTACTCGGGGTGCCCAGACGGGCCGCCCCGTGTAGTAGCCTGGGTTTCAATATGGCTGTATACAGCCAGTGTATCTTCTTGGACTCCAGTCCCTATGCCCGGCCGAAAGCTCTCCTGCATGCCCAGAAGGACTGTATCACCTTTCCGCAGGTAGCTTTAAGGTGGCTTTTCCAACTGAGCTTGGAGTCAAACGTTACTCCCAAGTACTTGATCTCATTGGTAAAGTTCAATGTCCTACCCATGAGGTGTAGGCCCTTAATGGGGCCTACCTTGTATCTGGTTGTAAAGCACATGACCCCGACTTTGCTTGGGTTCACTGTCAAGTGAACTCCTTTACACCATTTTTCGATGAACCCGAATGCTAATTGCATCAGGCCCACCACTATATCTACTTGGAGAGAAGAGTCGGAGATCCGTTTACGAAATTGGAACATAACCTGCTTGTGTTTAGCTAAGCGCGATCGGGCTTCGAACGAGTTCGCAATCTGATTGCGAACTCGGGCGAGAGGCCCGATGTCGAACTGAGATCGTAAACGAAGCGGTGCCCTCTTGGGGCGACATTCCCAGATTACGTTCGCCTGTTCGATATCGGGCTTCGCGCAGTCTAACAAAGACAACCAGGTTAGGTCCCAATTTCGTAAACGGATCTCCGACTCTTCTCTCCGTGTAGGTCGTCAGCTCTAACGAGGATAAGAACGTCGTCAACATATGCCAAGGCAAAAATGCTGGCCTCGTCCAGCAGTCTCAGCAGGGTATCAACGACTAGATACCACCTTGTGGGAGACAATACTCCTCCCTGTGAGCATCCTTTCCTACCTCCTCGGGTACGGTCGCTGCATGTAGCAAGCAGACTCCTAGTGCTCAACATATGGATCATCCATCTCACCAGTGCGGGCGGGACGGCATGATCCTTCGCACCCTTGCGGATGCTTTCCACCCTGGTGTGGTTGAACGCGTCTTCAATGTCTAGCAGGGCTGCTAACACATAGTCTTTGTTTTCCATACCTTTCCTTATCAATGATTCCACCTCTATGAGGGCTATATCTACAGACTTGCCTGCCTGGTAGACATGTTGTCTACAGTGCAGCGATCGATTGACCAAAGACTTTTGTACCTGTCTACCAGCCTTTCAAGTGTTTTTAGTACGAAGGATGACAGACAAATAGGTCTGTTGTCCTTTGTACTTATGACTACTCTACCTGGTTTTGGTATAAATACCACTTTCGCTGTTCTCCAGCAGGTTGAGCTATACCTGAGGGCCGGGCACGCTCTAAAGATTTTGACTAGTGGGCTTAACAGTTCCTCTAGCCCTCTTTGAAAATATCGTCTGGTCCGACAGTCTTGATTGGGTCAAAGGTGCCGATAGCCCACCTGACTCTCTCCGGGGCTGTGATGGTCTTGGATCGTCAGCTTTGTGAGGAGTATACAATGAACTTGTAATAACACTCGCAACATTGCTTTTTACAGGTCAAACCTAACCTCAAATTATAAATTCAAAGTATATAAAGCGTACGCTTTGATGGCAAGTTTTTTCGTTGTAATTGTTGTTAAAAAAAATTCAATCACTCTCAAGCACTATCACGCTTTAGGATCATTTTTAATTTGTTAGGTCCGAAGCAATAAAATTTTTGGTGATAAAATTTATTCACAAAATTGTATATTTTGTGGTTGATCTTAACAAACGTTTTTCGAAACTAGCATTATTGGGCTAGAAGTTTTCATATTTGTTGACGTTATCTGTCAACGAGTTAAAAGACAAAAATTTAAAATTATTCAATTCAAATTTAAATTAGTAGAACAAAAATAAAAGTAAAAATTTAAAACTAAGGAACTCTATAACTTACAATTATAAATAAAATAAAGAAAGAAAGAAAAAAAAAATGTAAAAACCTACGTGTTACTGACACGGTCTGATTATTGTTAATTTAACTATTGTAACTTGTAATATGAATGTATGTTTGTGTGTGATTATTAAAATAGCTATAAGTTTCATGTAAAGTTTGTTTAAAGTGAAAAATATTGGAATCGAATGAGTTGGTTAGGTGATTTGTGTTTTGTGAAAAACTGTCTGTGATGTCGAAAGATGTGGCTTAGCTACGATCGTCAGGCCATTTGCAAGGAGTAATCTTTGGCATTCATGGAACCTCGCTTTGATTTGAAGGTTCATAATTGTTGTTGTTGTTGTTTTGTATTCAGGCTAACAGATTGATCAGACAGGTTGTTTAAACAATATTTGAATGATTTATTAAAATTTCACTTTAGAGAAACTAAATATTTAATATTGAAAATGTTCGAAAATATATTTTAAAATCTTGATTTTGTTTTGTTTTGAACACTTAAAAAAAAATAAAAGGATTCAAATTCAAGTGATTGAGAAAAAAGAAGAATGTCGTTTTTTATGCCGCGAAAAGAAAAATGTTAGAATCTCGTTGACCATCGTTACGTTAACAACAACTTGTAAATTTGTTGGCTAAAATAAACTTGAAAGAAAAATTAAAAAAAAACTTAGCGCCTGATTTTATACTAATCTTTAATTTCTTTATTTTTGGCTGGAACAATTTGGTGCCGAAACCCGGGAAATTTTTCCGGTAAACAACTTGAGATGGTATCTACGAGGAAAAGGCAGCTGAATCCGGATGCGGCCCCTGCAGGTTCTTCGGGTTTGGGAAATCATCAGAATCCACCGATGAATGCGGCAGGCACGACAAGGTCGAGGAAGCGGCAAGGCTCTGTGGCGGCTCCTGCGGGTCCGGCTGGTTCAAAGAAAAAACCTCGAATCATCGCCACGGAAATCGTCAAGCCAGCAGACGCGACTAAGAAAAAAGGCGCAAAAACGAAAAAGAATGGAGACGTTCAAAATACTCAGCTGGCAGCTGTTGGCGAAAAATTTCGTGAATCGAATCGTCAGAAGCGTAAAAAAAAATCGGGTGAAAATCAACAAGCTTTAAAGGACGCTCCACCGTCAAAAGTTTCTGACGTGAACGATCCAAAAATTTTTTCAGAGGATGACGTTGACGCTGTCATTTTGGATGCAATCATCAATGAAAAAGACGTTGGAATTGAGTCAACTTCGAGTGGTAGCAATAAGGTTAGACAAATTAACCTCACCCAGTCGACAGCTTCTGTTCCGAGAGACGAGGTTATCGAAATCTCTTCGAGCAACAACACGGCGGATTTGTCTTCAACCAGAGCGGTTTTGCGTCCTCCAACACACATCGAGGCAAATGTCAAAGTAATTCAGCCGTCATCGAGTGGCAGCAAGAATTCTTCAAATTCCGAAAACGATGGTGAACTCCCATTCCGGTCATCAAACAGCGAAAATTTGCGTAACGATTCTACTCATGTAAGCGAGAATTTTTTGTTAAATGAGGGTATTTGTAACAGCAGTTCACGCTATGCGAATGAATCCATAATGTTACTCGCAGATGTTTTATCTTCGAGCTTTCGTTCTATGCGTGACGAACAGCGAAACGATAGTAGTGCGCATCAAATTGTTCCAGCCAAAAATAAAGAAATTAAAGATTAGTATAAAATCAGGCGCTAAGTTTTTTTTTAATTTTTCTTTCAAGTTTATTTTAGCCAACAAATTTACAAGTTGTTGTTAACGTAACGATGGTCAACGAGATTCTAACATTTTTCTTTTCGCGACATAAAAAACGACATTCTTCTTTTTTCTCAATCACTTGAATTTGAATCCTTTTATTTTTTTTTAAGTGTTCAAAACAAAACAAAATCAAGATTTTAAAATATATTTTCGAACATTTTCAATATTAAATATTTAGTTTCTCTAAAGTGAAATTTTAATAAATCATTCAAATATTGTTTAAACAACCTGTCTGATCAATCTGTTAGCCTGAATACAAAACAACAACAACAACAATTATGAACCTTCAAATCAAAGCGAGGTTCCATGAATGCCAAAGATTACTCCTTGCAAATGGCCTGACGATCGTAGCTAAGCCACATCTTTCGACATCACAGACAGTTTTTCACAAAACACAAATCACCTAACCAACTCATTCGATTCCAATATTTTTCACTTTAAACAAACTTTACATGAAACTTATAGCTATTTTAATAATCACACACAAACATACATTCATATTACAAGTTACAATAGTTAAATTAACAATAATCAGACCGTGTCAGTAACAATCTCCCCCTCGTACAAAATGTAATTAATTTTGTACCTTTTCTTCACGAAATAATTTTATCAGTTTATGAACAGGTCGCAAAAAGTCACCGTGGCTAGTCTTTACTTGCGCTGCACGTACAATACCATCTGCACCCGGTATGATTTCGATGATCTGACCTTTCAACCAAGAATTGCGAGGAGCTTGCAAGTTTACAACTAAAACTAAATCGCCTGGCTTAAGCTGATTTTTCTTACTGAACCACTTTTTTCGCGGAATAAGACTCGGAACGTACTCTTTCAACCAACGTTTCCAAAAGGCATCTGCAAAAGCCTGAGCAATTCTATATTGCCTTTTCAAACATACTTCACTCGGATCATACTTTCCTAACTTTATTTCCCCCGAAGACGCTCCGATTAAAAAATGATTTGGTGTTAAAGCCTCATCAGCGAAACGATAGTAGTGCGCATCTGTTGGACAGATTAGCTCCAGCGAAAGCTTTACCTACGTTTTCGGGTAACCCTCTCGAATGGGTTAATTTCAAGCAAATTTATGAGACGACAACAGAGTCCGGTGCGTACAGTGATCGGGAAAACGTGTCGCGACTTTTGATTGCTTTGCAGGGTGAAGCGCGTGAAACCGTGAGCACTTTAATTTTGGCCGGACGAGGCGCTGATAGAATCATGAAAGCACTTGAATCTGAATATGGGAATAGACAGATAATTTCTCGAAAATTAATTGCTGATATTAAAGCTTTGCCAAATTTAGAATCTGGAGAAATCAATTTAAATAAATTTTCTTTAAAACTCGAAAACGCGGTTTTTGCTTTAACTTCTTTAGATTTGAAGGGTCATTTGCATAACGCCGATTTGATTCAATGTGTCGGGTCAAAATTACCTTCAGCTCTCAAGTACGCTTATAACGAATACGCGGCGAAATTAACGGGTGAAAAAAGTGAGCTCGAGAAGCTTTCTGCATTTTTGTGTTATCAGGCTGAGATAAATACTGTAGGGGGAATTTTCAATTTAAATCCCGTGATCGAAGAGCGAAAGACAGCTCCTTTGAAAAAGCCAACCTCAACTAATGTCAATAAAGTATTTACAGTGTCGCATGAAAATTTGAACGCAGTAGTCGCTGAAGTTAAAAAAGCTCATGCTTGCCCCATTTGTTGTCGTGATAATCATAACCTCACAGAATGTAATTCTTTCGCTCGTGAGACTGTGAGCAGACGTTGGTTTTTAGCTAAAAATCATCGATTATGTTATAAATGCCTTCAGCATGGACACATGACGCGAGGTTGTCCTTTGAAAATTAGGAGTTGTTCTCGATGCGATGAACCACATCATAATTTGCTTCACAGTTCGTCGAATGTGGGACAGTTAAAGGATTTCGGTGGGAATGATTTTTTGCAAAGGAAGACCTTTGTTCGCGGGAAACAAGCACCTCCTGCAAACACACGTAATCAACCTTGACTAGAATCGGTGGTTTTGTTGAAAATTTTGCCCGTGCGAGTAATAGGGCCGAAAGGAACGTTGGATACGTTTGCTTTTTTGGATGATGGTGCTACTGTGACTGTAATCGAGAAAAAGTTTGCTAAAAGTTTAGGGATTTGTGGGAAGTCTTTAAACGTTGGTTTAAAAGGTATCAGAGATATAAAGCAGGTTGAAATTCGATGCGAGAAAGTAAAATTTAGATTAGAGACTGAAACCGGAATTTGCGAAATTTCAAATGCGATATCGGCTGATGATTTGTGTTTTCCAACTCAAACGATTTCGAAAAATCTCGTGCGTCTCATAGCGAAAGAATTGAGTGTTTTTATTCAGCCCTTCGAAAGGGCACAACCTAAAATTCTGATCGGGCAAGATAATTGGAGATTTTTTATTAACAGAGAAACACGCGAAATTGAGCGGTTTGACTTAGCAGTTACTCTCACTTCTTTGGGTTGGGTAGCACACGGTCGCGTGTTTAATTATTGTTCTGGCTCAATTTTTTCAGTGGGAATTAAAAGTTTTCGCTGTGAATCAAGTAATGTTTTGTCGGACGATTCGCGGGTCTGTGAGGAAAATCTGAATGAGCTCGTTTGGAAATATTTTGAGTTGGATGATTTAGGAGTGCGGGAAATTGTTAAAAAAAGCTCGAAAAATGAACGATCGTGGGAAATTTTGAAAATTACGAGTCGGAAAATTGGTCAGAAATGGGAAACAGGGCTACTTTGGAAAAAGGACGAGCCTTTATTGATTAATAGTCAAACTACAGCCTTAAAACGATTATTTACTTTAGAGAGAAAAATGGATAGAGACCCGAAGTTCGCAGATCTCTATACGAGGGAAATGGAAAGATTTCTTGAAAACGGATACGCAAAAAAAGTAAGCGACGACTCAATTAGTGACAGAATTTGGTATTTGCCGCATTTTGGGGTGATTAATGTAAATAAACCAAATAAAGTACGATTAGTTTTTGATGCCGCGGCTAAAACGTCGGGGTATAGTTTGAACGATCAACTTGATTCCGGTCCTGATTTATTGCAATCGCTTCCTGGTGTATTATTGAGATTTAGGCAATATGCGGTGGCCGTGAAAGCTGACATAAGGGATATGTACTTGCGCGTTAACGTAAGGAAGGAGGATCGCGGTGCTTTAAGATTTTTATGGCGTGGAAATGATCGGAGACGATACCCCGAAACTTATGAAATGACGTGTTTGGTTTTTGGGGCAAATTGTTCATCGTGTAATGCTTTGTATGTTAAAGATTCAAATGCGAAGACCTTTTCCGACAGTAAACCTGAAGCAGCTGAAAGCGTGATCGAGAGTAGTTATGTTGACGATTTTTTAGCAAGCCGTCGTTCAATTTCGGAAGCTGCTGAGTTAGTTCATGATGTTATTGAGATAAATTCGAGCGCAAATTTCGTCATGCACGGGTGGGCTAGTAATGAAGCTAAGGTTTTTGAAAATTTGAACGGAGATTACAATAACGGGAAAAATATGCGACTTTGTGACCAAGGGGCAGAACGTGTTTTGGGACTTTCATGGGACACGGTCAATGATACGCTCGGTTTTAATGTGGGCCTGCAGCGGATTTCTCAAGAGTTGATTTGGAAGGACGATTTTTGAAAACAGATTTACACATGTTTTGTGATGCGAGCTTGAAGGGTTATTCGGCGGTTATTTACATTCGTTTTGACATGGAAAACGCGCCAGCACATTTAGCCATCGTGTGTGCAAAGTCAAGAGTCGCGCCTTTAAAGCCTTTGTCAATTCCGCGTCTCGAATTGCAGGCTGCTTTATTAGGTGCTCGCTTACTTACTAACACGGTCAAAGAACTTAGAGTGAAAATTGATAGGAAATTTTTGTGGTCGGATTCTCAGACGGTCCTACGATGGATAAAAACTGAGCCAAGAACGCGTCAGATTTATGTAGCACATCGTTTAGGGGAAATAGGTGAGCTTTCTGCAAGCTCAGAATGGTTTTGGGTACCTACTAAATTAAATCCAGCGGATGTTGCGACTCGCTGTATTAATGATTCACCAGACGCGGAAAATTTGTGGTTTTTGGGTCCCGATTTTTTAAAAATGCCAGAATCTCAGTGGCCGGCTCCTAAGCGACTTACTTCGAGTGAAAGATTGAAAATTGATGATTTGGAAAAGAGAAAATGTCAGATTTATAATTTTTCGGTGAATTTGGAAAGATTGCCGTTGACAGTTCGACTGCTCGGATGGCGAGGTCTTTTAATAATTGGTCGGCGTTTGATAAAATTTATTAATAAATGTCGCAGTCAGCAGTATCATTATCATTCGGTTGATTTTGAACTTTTGGCGGGAGAATTTTGGTTGCGTCGTGCGCAGGAGGAGAGCTTTCGTGATGAAATTAAGTTGCTATGTAAGGGTAAGGAAGTGAACAAACACAGTAAAATTGCAAGGTTACATCCATTTATCGACAGCAAAGGTTTTTTACGAGCACAGGGTCGTGTAACGCGTATGGGTGATTATGAGTTTAATAATAATCCGCTTATTTTAGATGGGAAACACACAGTAGTAAGACTTTTGATTATCGAGTACCATAAACGTTTTTATCATGCTAGTAGTGAGGCGGTTGTAAACGAAATGAGACAAGAATTTTATATTTTTGGTCTACGAGCTATTTTGCGTTCAGTAACCTATAAATGTTTAATTTGTAAAATTCGGCGCGGCAAGCCCGAAAATCCTATCATGGCTCCTCTTCCTGCAGGTCGTTTAGCTTATAGAATGAGACCGTTTGCTCATTGCGGCATTGATTATTTTGGACCAATGCAAGTGAAAGTTGGCAGGCGAAGAGAAAAACGTTGGGGGGTTTTATTTACTTGTCTGACCACAAGGGCGATTCATCTCGAGCTTGCTCATTATTTAAGTGCAAGTTCGGCAATCATGGCTCTACAGCGTCTCGCAAATCGTCGAGGGAGGCCTTTGGAAATTTACAGTGACAACGGCACAAATTTTCGTGGCGCTTGTACGGAATTAAAAAGTGAAGTTTCAAAAATTGATCAGTCTAAAATTTTTAAATTTCTTTTAGATAATGGAATTAAGTGGAATTTTAATCCTCCTGATGCTCCTCACATGGGTGGAGCTTGGGAGCGTTTAGTTTTGTCTGTAAAAACCGCGTTTTACGCAATTTTGAATGATCAAGCTCCAAGTGACGAAGTTCTGTACACTCTTTTGACTGAGATCGAACACACCGTGAACTCGCGGCCTCTAACGCACGTATCTGTTGATCCTCGGGATGATGAGGCTTTAACACCAAATCATTTTTTAATCGGAGCGTCTTCGGGGGAAATAAAGTTAGGAAAGTATGATCCGAGTGAAGTATGTTTGAAAAGGCAATATAGAATTGCTCAGGCTTTTGCAGATGCCTTTTGGAAACGTTGGTTGAAAGAGTACGTTCCGAGTCTTATTCCGCGAAAAAAGTGGTTCAGTAAGAAAAATCAGCTTAAGCCAGGCGATTTAGTTTTAGTTGTAAACTTGCAAGCTCCTCGCAATTCTTGGTTGAAAGGTCAGATCATCGAAATCATACCGGGTGCAGATGGTATTGTACGTGCAGCGCAAGTAAAGACTAGCCACGGTGACTTTTTGCGACCTGTTCATAAACTGATAAAATTATTTCGTGAAGAAAAGGTACAAAATTAATTACATTTTGTACGAGGGGGAGATTGTTACTGACACGGTCTGATTATTGTTAATTTAACTATTGTAACTTGTAATATGAATGTATGTTTGTGTGTGATTATTAAAATAGCTATAAGTTTCATGTAAAGTTTGTTTAAAGTGAAAAATATTGGAATCGAATGAGTTGGTTAGGTGATTTGTGTTTTGTGAAAAACTGTCTGTGATGTCGAAAGATGTGGCTTAGCTACGATCGTCAGGCCATTTGCAAGGAGTAATCTTTGGCATTCATGGAACCTCGCTTTGATTTGAAGGTTCATAATTGTTGTTGTTGTTGTTTTGTATTCAGGCTAACAGATTGATCAGACAGGTTGTTTAAACAATATTTGAATGATTTATTAAAATTTCACTTTAGAGAAACTAAATATTTAATATTGAAAATGTTCGAAAATATATTTTAAAATCTTGATTTTGTTTTGTTTTGAACACTTAAAAAAAAATAAAAGGATTCAAATTCAAGTGATTGAGAAAAAAGAAGAATGTCGTTTTTTATGTCGCGAAAAGAAAAATGTTAGAATCTCGTTGACCATCGTTACGTTAACAACAACTTGTAAATTTGTTGGCTAAAATAAACTTGAAAGAAAAATTAAAAAAAAACTTAGCGCCTGATTTTATACTAATCTTTAATTTCTTTATTTTTGGCTGGAACACTACGACTATGATTTCGTCCTATTGGGACTCATTGGGTTAGTGCTTACTGGTCGATGAACAAAAGTATACTGATGTTTGAATTTGAGAAGCACAAGGCTTGTAACAAATCAAAGCAAAATAAAAAGCAATAATTTAGAATTTCGAATAGTTTTTCAAGTTACTTGTTGCCTATTCAAGGTCCTAGCACAATTTAACGATTTTTATTAAATAGTGGTTGTTCATACATTTTAAATAACAAAGTTGTATATTTTGTGGTTGATCTTAACGAACGTTTTTATAAACGAGCATTATCAGGCTAGCAGTTTTCATACTTGCTGACGTTATATGTCTACTAGTTAAGAGTCAAAGACTCAAAATTATTCAATTCAAATTTATACTAGTAGAAAGAAAATTAAAGTAAAAATTCTCAACCAAGGAACTTTATAATTTACAATTATTAATAAAATTAAAAAAAAGTAAAAACCTACGGCCATGGTCACTTCTTTAATAAATGCAATATATATTTTTTATAAATGAATCTAAAAATTCAATGACCTCTTGAATTATTTTTTTGGGATACGAAGATTCTCCGTACAATATTAAAATAAATTGAAAAATAAAGTATAATATTAAACATTTATCCATTAAAAAAAAAATTTGATTGTAAAGATATTCAATTAAATTTTTTCAAATGAAACAGTTTCATAAATAAATCTGAATAAAAATAAATAGTAAATAAAAATTATTCATTAAATAAAAGTAGTAAATAAAAATTATTTATTTATCTCACTTGCACGTATCTATATTTAAACTGAGAACAAACTCTAATCAGAACAAACATTTGTCCGAACTGTTTTTTAGATTTGAAACTAATTTTATTAAAAATATACGGATAAAAATACAAATTTAAATCTGTGACAAGTGCGTTAGCAGGTGTTCAGTTTTTTTTGTCAATTTTTAATTCATAAATTGCTTTATTTAAAACGTAAAAAATGTTATCTAGAGTGACAGGTCTACTGAAGTGCAAAAAAAAAATTTACATAAAATTTTAACAGCCACGGTAAGATTTAGGTTAGAATATTTTTGACCTATGAATACAATTGCAACGTCTGAGAATTTTCCGACACTACTTAACGTTATTATGTACGAGTAAACGAGTTGATTTACATAATTTAACTACTTTTCATGCTCTGTTCTCAAACTTGCCTCATCAAATAAATTAAAAAAGAATAATTTATTTTCAACCTTCACGAACATCTACAATTTTTATAGCAATTTGGAATTTTTGTATTGATCATAAAGATGCCTATTACTACTACGTGCACTCAAGATGTGTGCACAAAAATTGTATTCAAGTATTAAATGTTTGTAAATTATCTGTCATGACTGCAATTTTTGATTGCTATAATATTATTTTTATAATTAGCGTTGAAAAGGTTGTCATGATAATGATAACGAAACGTCGGCAATTTTAATATTTGAAAATAAATATTACATATTGTTCGTTAAGACTCAACTCAAGAATTTTTAATTTATTGTTATTATTATTATTATTATCACTACCACCCTGATCGTTCATTGAATAGCTACTTCTCTGATTATCATTTCTCTTCTCAGAAAAACTCACATTTCTAGTGGAATTAATTGTTACTACCACTGCAGTCTCTTCAGAAATTTCCATCCCTACCTCATTAGTAGCAGTAAGAAATGCTTAGTAAAAAAGCCAAACATGCACTATTCATCATTGTTGTTAAAAAAAACAATTATAATTAAAACACTGTAAAAAACAAAAAAGCTTAATAGTATTAGTTTATTAAGTAAAACCTGAATTTCAAATGACACACGACCTGCACTTGTTGTTAATGAATTTTGTCTAATTTGTATTAGTATTGGTTAAAAAATATAAATTTATTAAAAATTCAACATATAATCAGAACCTCGAAAGCTGCAGTTCATATATTTATTAAATTTATGGTTTCTTATGAGTTTGTCTTCACCTGGTAGCGATCCTAGCGTAGCTTTAAATTCAAATTCCATCATTGATCTTGTCAATATTGTATTAAAGAATGACACTTTAATAATAATTAAATAACATTACATACGAGTATTAATACTGCATATGTCATATTTTGCGCGGCAAAGTATCAGCTAGTGCAGGCTAGGCAGTGTGTAGGGGGTAGTGCAGTCACACAGTTCGGGTCGAGTAGGGTTCACGGTGGACCACATACGGCCCACCGTGGACGTGGAGAAGCTCCAATTGTTGATCGAACGCGCGGCTGTATAAATGGTACAGACAGCGCCTACTTTTTTCCCAGTGTAAGTGATGTCATAGTAGTGTCATGAAAACTTTGTGATTATAATAAAGTGATTCAGCTGCAAGGACACCAGCCAATTAGTTTTTGTCATAGACGCCCTGTTGTCCAAGGTAATTACTTTCTCGATCACCTTACAATTGATTTATAGGATTTAGATTTGCCATGAGTTTTAAGTACGGTGGTGGCTGAGGCTACTACTTTTGAGTATTTGCTTTTGAGTTGCTACTGCTGCACTTGCCGTTCTTCAAAAGTTTGATTTTTGCCACCAGTCTTTTAATAGGTTATTATTTATATTTTCCATGATGATTATGTGCAAACAGTTCTATTTACCAGTTCAAAGATGTAATAGTAACCACCAGAACTAGTAAAACGTCTTCAATGAGCTGAGCAAAGTCTTATTGTAACCAGCGTAGACCTTATTGAGTGAGTTACCGGTTACTTGATTTTTAGCCCAATTAGAATTACAATGGTTTTAAATGTTAAATTACTCACAACTACCTACTCTACATCTGGCTCAAAAGACGAAATATTCAATATCGAACTTAACTTTACGGTTCATAATTTTATTGGAAATAGAGGGAGAAGTGAGTAGGTAAACACAATACTTTTTACAATTAACCTACGCTGGGGTATTTATTGACAATATTTACAGACTTTTTGGAGTAAGTTATGATAATTCTGGTTAATCTTCATTGAGTTATGACAAATGAGAACTATTTTTGTTAATCATAAATAATATAATTGATTTGATAAACTCCTTGCTGCATGAGCCTTTCATCTAAAGTTTGTAATGTTAAGAAATACCTTGTTTTTTATCTGGGTCCCTGGATGATTGGTGCTTATAAGTAGATTTGTTTGATGAGCAGATCATCTTGAGCGTTTAGATGAGCTTGATGAGTAGATTCTTGATGAATAAGCCAAACCAAAACACCAGATTCACCATGTGACGAGATTATGGTTGCAAACGAGTAAACGATAAAGGATGAGCCGATGATTTTTCACTCTTGGATGATTTTCAAGTAATTAATAAACACAAAATATTATTACTAATTGGCCCTCACGAACCACTTCACTTTGAGCTTTTGTTACGACTATTATTGAATCCATGATTATTTACATCAGGTGCTAAAGCAGACTGAGAAAATCAACGGTGAGATTCAAAACGAGCAGTTGAATTTTACACATGATGAGCTCATAATAACATGCAAGCACTCCGTAATCACTTGTGCACTCACACATTACACTTTTCTTGAGTATTACAGCATATTATTATTTAATTTGCTTGAGTTTTTTTTGGCAAGAGGCGCAACGTGAGCCGACATGATTTAACCATAATGGAGACCACATGAATAATTCATGTGCCTTAAGAACGTTACTTAAGGCCGATTACTGCCCCTAACGGATACCTAAAGGCTCTAAAACATAACCTCCAAGAGCCGTCAAGTGACCATGAACAGCCTTAAGCGGCCGTAAGCGGCGATAAGATACGTTCTTACGGCACATGAATTATTTATGTTATTTCTTTTAAACCCATGACCGAGCACGAGGAGGAGCTTAGTCGTTGCGGTGGTTGATAAATGCCCGACGTGTGATAATTATGGTGGTTGATTCAAAAATTTATAGATATTGGTAAAAACAAGGCCGAAAAAAACAAAAATAAATGTAGCACCAACAGTTGTAAATGGCTTGTCAACCGATAATTTGGTAGTTAGTCAACTCAGTTCATTCATGGATGGATTAGAAGCTTTGATAAAGAGTTTTTTAAAGCTGAAAGGCCCACGATCACAAAGTTTGAGTTAAGGTGGTTAAACCGAATTGAGGCGCAAATCTAAAGATGATAACAAGTCCATCTCCAAAGTCTAACAAGAATGATGGCAAGAAGAAAAAAAGCAACACGAATACACTGATAACATGTTACTTCTGTATTGGTTCTTCAAAATGTTTCTTTTTTTCCACCTTACCCTTATTCTACTGTTATCCTACTCGGAAAGATTATGTCAGATAGTTTCAGCTCAGTGATACGAATTACGCTGAACCTGAGAAGGAGGTGTAAGGATTTAAAATGTCGTGCGCGAATCAGTTATGTACCGATAAGGTGGTCTGTACACAATATATCAAGAAAAAGCATTGACATATGATCTTTGTAATGTATGTAAAGTGGGTAGTTGAAAGAAATGAATAATTACTTTGTTAAATTATATTTATTAATCAACCATCATTAAATACAAAGTTTGTAATGTTAAGAAATACCTTGTTTTTTATCTGGGTCCCAGAACAGCCGTAATGCAACTGCCACGTTCGTAGACGCGCCGAGGCTCACACCCTAAAGGTGCTGACGCTCGCACATCTCTACTTTCAAACATTACAACTTTCCACCTCTTTTAAATCTTGCTTTTCTAACAACCATGAAGAGCGTTTCACTTGCAAATGTGCAGTTATTATTTGTAAAAACATACGTAGATGATGACAATTGTTTCGCAATGGTCCCGCCTGACCTCTTATCGGATCTCACACCGTACTCGTTTATCATAACGCGGTCTCCGGTTGACAATGCGACCTTGCGCCTGCCTGGTCTCGCTAGAATTTGCTCACGCTGCTTTTTCGCTACTTCCTCCGCGACATTCGGTTTTAGTAAATCAAACCTTGATCTCATTTATCTCTTACTCATCAGGTACGTGGGACTTCTTCACGCTGTACAGTGCTCTATACTCCTATAATCATATAAAAACATGTTCACTGGATCATCCAGCGTCTCTCCCCCCTTCACAATTTTATCGACTTTATCTTTAAAGATTTGAACGAAATTTTCAGCAGCCCCGTTCGTAGCTGGATGATATGGTGGAGATAGCGTATGTAAAACCCTATTTCTGGATAAAAAATTATGAAATTTACCGCTTTTAAACTGAGGTCCCCCATCAGTTACACAATGTTATGGCAATCAGTATCTTGCAAATAATTTTTTAAGTTCTATCACCAGCCTATACGCTTTTGTGTTTGTATTAAAGTCTATTATTTCAGGCCACTTCGAGCGTGCATCTACAATGATCAACCACATTTTACCATAAAATGGTCCTGCGAAATCACAATGTATGCGGCTCCATGCTTTGTCTGGCCAAGGCCATGTTGTTAACGGTGTTTTTGCAGGCTTTTTTCTCTCTATTAAACAGATTTTACAATTGCTAACTAAATTTTCTATATCTTGATCGATGTTAGGCCACCAAACATATGAGTGCGCAAACATTTTGATTTTTACAATTCTATTTTTTTTGGAATCACTGCTCTTAGTCCCCAGAATAGACACCCTTTCTCTACCGTTAATTCTAACCTTCTATAGTACAGGCTTTTTTCTTCCCTAGTCAAATTTTTACTACAATGATGCCATACCCCCAAAACTCGTTTGATCGTTGTGTTAATCAATTCATCTTTTTGTCTCTATTCAGTTAACATTTTATAATAAAAAGTAGTTATACCTTCTTCAAAAAATTTACTTGTGAAAAATCTGTCTCTACCAGTTCTGTATCGTTATCTATTGGTAACCTTGACAATGCATCACAATTTGCGTTAGCCTCTGACTTTACGTGTTCTATTTTATATCTAAATCCCGACAAGTAATAGGCCTATCGTTGAAATCGGTTATCAGCTATCAATGGAATCCCTTTTCTTGGACCCAACATCAATCCTAGAGCCTTATTATCGGTTCTCAAAATAAATTCTCTCCCAAAAAGAAATTGATAGAAATGTTTAACTCCGAAAATTATTGCCATCGCTTCTTTATCTAATATTTTCCTATTCAACTCATTTTTTCCAATTTTTTTAGACGCGTATGCAATTGGTTTCTCTGAGCCATCTGTATACTGGTATGATAATATAGCTGACAACCAGTAATCCGACGCGTCACATGCCAGTATTATTTTCTCTTTCGAGTCGTAATTTACCAAAACTTTCGGCGAAATTAGTTCTACTTTTAAACATTCAAAAGATATCGTACAATTTTTGTCCAATTCAAAATTTTTCTTTTTCAATAAATCATATAATGGCTTTAACTTTTCCGACCTTTTTTCAAGAAATCGTGCATAAAAATTTATCAAACCTAAAAACGACTCTAACTCTTTTAACATTTTTCTGCTGTGGCGCGTTAACCATTGCAT
Organism: Encarsia formosa; assembly: GCA_038277355.1. Taxonomy (NCBI): domain Eukaryota; kingdom Metazoa; phylum Arthropoda; class Insecta; order Hymenoptera; family Aphelinidae; genus Encarsia; species Encarsia formosa. The sequence goes on from CM076187.1 coordinate 34,224,396, forward strand.
TTACTTTGGATTTAGCTTTGTATAATCCCTCTTTATCAATTACAAATCCCAACACCTCCAATTTTTTCTGCATAAATTTCCATTCCCCCTTATTCAATCTCAATCCACATTCTTGTAATCTTTCACACACTTCGTTCAAATTTTTTAAATGCTCTTCGTCCGTTTTGCCTGTAACATAAATGTTATCAAGATACGCTATAGTACCCTCAATCCCTCTTAAGCACTTATCCATTTTTTCTGCACGTCTGATGGTGCAGGCAATACCCCTTCCGGTATTTTTGTATATCTAAATAAACCTTTGTGAGTAATAATAGTCAATGATCTCGAACTTTCTTCATCTACCGGAAATTGCATGTACGCATGAGTTCAGTCCAGTTCAGTAAAGGTGTTACCACCTTGCAGTTTTGCAAAAATATCATCTATCGTATGCAAAGGATAATTATCAACAATAATATGCGGGTTTATGGTCATTTCAAAATCACCGCAGATTCGAATATTTCCGTTTTCTTTAAAGACTGGCACGATGGGTGTAACCCGCTCACTCACGTCCACTGGCTTCAAATGCACTAAATTAACTAACCTCTCAATCTCTTTCTCAATTATGGTCTTAAAGCATGCACTACATCTCTACATTTTAATGCAACCGGTTTTGCATTTTCTTTCAAATAGATTTTGGCTTTGCTTTTATTGTAATTACCCACTGAGTCACTAAACCACTCTTTAAATTTTTTTTTCATATTAACTGCCACATTTTCAACATTCAATTTATTTATTTCATTCTCGTTTTTAACGTCAAATTTTAAAGGCCATAATTCAAAAACTGCTAACCATTGTCTACCCATTAACAACGGTCCTCTCCCCGGCAATACAAAACACTACAATAAGCAAGTTTTTCCCCAAAACTCTACCGTTAAATTACATAATTTTCCCATTGGTTGCAAAACACTACTCTCATACGTTTCTAATTTTCGCTCTGTTTTAACAATTTTAAATTTTCTAGAATTTTCATCGTAACATTTTCCCGATATTACAGTAGCATAAGTACCCGTATCGATTTCCATTTTCACCGTAGAACCGTTTATTTTCACATTTTTAAACATTGGATTTCCTTCAAAATCCTTATCATTTATTATTATTATATTACCTTACCTATGAACTTTTTCTCATCACCGCCCTTCATGTACAGAAACTTACTTTTCGCTGACCACTCCTGCGCTTGTCCAGCGCTCCCGCCGTTGACTTCGCTGATACCGCTGTCGCTGCTGCTCGCTGCCTCACCGTCATAATCGTACTGCATCATCTGCACTTGTTATTGCCTACCCGTTGGTTCCTTGCGGTTTCGGCAAACCCTTTTTGAATGTCCTTTTTTATGACAAAAATCACACTCAAAATCGATATACCTGCACCTGTTGGCTAGATGGTAAGGGGAGGCGCAACGAAAACATACCCATCCTCGTTGATCTCTTACTTGAAAATTATTACCACCAGTAGCTTGCATGTTTTGTTCTGGCTTTGATTTCATAGTCCTCCTTTCACCTGATCGCGTAGGACTATTTGAAATTCCAATTGCAAATATTTCACTTTTCGTCTCTTTATTTTGTAGAATTTTTTGCGTACAAAGTGCATCTTTTTCCGCTGATTCTTGAGCAGCTGCTTTTTTGTAAGCCGTTTCAAATGTCAATTTTTTATTTTTAAAAAGTGCCATTCTTGTATCATTATTTTGAAGTCCACACACTAACTGATCTCGTAATGCAGAATTTAAATTTGTCTCAAAATTGCAGTTTAGCGCTAATTTTTTCAGTTTAGCTGCAAACTCTGCTACTGTTTCAGATGCTTCCTGTTTTGCCTTATTAAATTTGCATCTTTTCATAACTTCTGAAGATTTTGGATTTAAATGTTCACTCATCACTTTTACAATGTTCTCGTACGATTTTTCACTTATTTTGGATGGTTATAACAGTTGTTTTATTAATTTCAACGCTTCTGTATCTACTTGTACCAATAATTGTGCTTTTTTCTTTTCTGGTTTAATATCTTTTGCTTCAAAAAACATATCCATTTGTTCGACAAACGTTTCTCAGTCATCTTTATGCAGCACAAATTCTACTCGGGCTCCCATTTCACCGTCGTTTTGGAGCTCTGAATCAGCTAAATCGGTTGCGCTTACTTCACTCACGTTGGATCCTTCAATTTCACCTACTGACGTGTCCACTTCTTTTCCGGTGGGTGCTACGCCCTGACTTGTATCAATTATATCTTCAGTTTTAGTGCTTATGCTCTTCAAAAGTTTCAGTATTTTCGTCTTGCAAATTTTGTTGCTCTTGTAGTCTTTTGACTATTTTTTTTACTGCTTTTCTCAGTTCATGACTGTATATCCACGTCGGTAGTATTTGCGCCTTTACCTGGAAGTATTCGCACAAGAATTCTACCAACTCTGTTTTTTTGCCTTACTTATCCATGCACTATTAGAAATTCTTGGATCTGTCATTACTTTTTCCCTTATTGAGTTGCACTCTTCTTAATGTAGCAATTTTCTCCACTTTCCTTTCAACTAGATCCGGTAATCCTCGTCGTCATTGTAATGTATGTAAAGTGGGTAGAAATGAATAATTACTTTGTGAAATTATATTTATTAATCAACCATCATTGAATACATGTTACTTTGAGCACGGCCGTAAGGCAACTGCCGCGTTCGCAGACGCGCCGAGGCTCACACCCGAAAAAGAACGACGCTTGCACATCTCTACTTTCATATATTACAATCTTCCACCCCCATCACGGGAAATTAGAGCTTAACACTGTCTTTTTTTGTTTATCGAAGCAAAAACGCGATAAATTGTTTTTGTAACAGTACGCGATGTGTATAATCGAGCTACAGTAAGTTAAGGATCATCACTGCACAAAGTTTATGCTGAGTTTTCACAGAATTTGACCAGAAAACTCCACTACTTCCAAACTGAAATTTATCGAGCAGGAGAGAAACCCTCCCCCCTTGTCTACCTTTATTCCACATTTCTTACTACTTATGATTTTAACACAAATTTGACCTCAGTCAACAATTATATTTAATCTTCAACATTTCTCATCGTTCTGGCCTTTTCATATATTATGAGTATGTCTAGAGGGCATCTCAATTTATATATATATCTTTACTATATAGCATACGCTATAGCGCACGAGCGTTCTCATAGCGTACGCTATATAATATAGATGTTTACAGCTTACGCTATAGCGTATGCTATGAAATATAGCGTATGCTATGAAATATAGCGTACGCTATAAGATCTTCGTAGCGTACGCTATGAGATGTTTCCAGCGTACGCTATAGCGTATGCTATGAAATATAGCGTACGCTATAAGATCTTCGTAGATGCTTCCAGCGTACGCTATAGCGTATGCTATGAAATGTAGCGTACGCTATAGCGTATGCTATATAATAAAGCGTACGCTATAGCGTGTGCTATAAAATATAGCGCACGTTTTGAGATGTCTACAGCGTGCACTATAGCGTATGCTATGAGATATAGCTTTCGCTGTGAGATCTGTGTAGAGTACGCCTTGAGATGTTAATATCGCACGTTAAATTGTAGCATACGCTAGGAGAGGTTTGTAGCGTACGACAAAAATAGCGTACGCTAGGAGCGGTTTGTAGCATACGCTATAAAATACAATATAGCGTACGCTGTGAGAGGTTTATAGCGTACGCTATAGTGCATGATATAAAACTAATACAGCGTACGCTATATATAGCGCATGATATAAACCTAATACAACGTAGGCTATTGCGCATGATATAAAACCAATAAAGCGTACGCTATAGCGCATACTATGAGATTGCAACGGTTGATATAACATATTGAGTGTGTCTCAGCGAAAAAAAACCTCAGGCCAAAAGCTGCCAGGTAAAGAGCTAGAAGAAGGGCTTGCTACGATTAAAAAAATCAGTAACCCCTACTTTACCCGAAATTTTCATGCGGCGATAAGAATTTTAACTAGTTACCCCCCAGCCAAGAAAAGAGCAACAATTCCCCCCCGCAGCCATGAATTAAAAATTCCTTAAATTTTAAAATTCAAAAATGCTTTCCCACCACGTAAAAAGTACGCGGACAGTTTCATGCCACGTTAAGAGTGCGAGCTTCTTGCGTGCTCAATCACCACGATAATAAACAATTAAATTATCGACCTCCTGCCAAGTTAAAAACGCGATAAGTCGTTCACGCTATTTTTGATTTATCCCTTGCTAAGAAATATGTAGCTTGTTATGTCGAATCCCTGCCACGAAGAGAATTAAAGCTAACATTAAAAACTTTGGGACCATTGAATATTTTTATTGCATATAAATACTTTTTATTTCATAAAGTTTAGCTTAGCGAAGTGGAGTTTTCGCCCTTACAGGCGTTTAAAGTTTTTGCATCTCCGATTTGGAGAGTGCAGTTATCATACAGCTAAGGCCTTATAGGAAGATCGAGTACTAGTATCGAACGTTACCGTTCATACTCGTGAAGCGACCTCTTTCTTGATGAATGTTTGATTAAGTATTCATAGAAGTCTGATTATAGGTAAAAAATTTGTATTGTGGCTCAACGTGTCTACATCTACATACTAGTAAAAAAAAAGGTACCACGAGAAATATACCAAGCATAAAAAATATTTATTAAATAACAGCGTATTCTTAACCTTCACTAAATAAACTCGAAAAAATTAATTTTAATGTTTACTATGAATAGTATGTACCTGTCAATTATGTATCCTCTGGGAACAATCCAAGATCAAAGATATATAATCAGAAGCGCTTGAGAGATAACCTGCACCGATTTAGAGTGATTTTTTTTATTGCTTTGAAAGAAAATTATAAATTTTTTTGTTTAACAGGTTGGATGGTTAATACCTTTGTTTCTAAGAAAATAAGATGTTAATAATTTAATGCAATAATTTAATTTTTTCTCTCCTTTCTAGAAAAAAGTCTATAAAATTAAAATTTCTGGTTTTATGAGGTCGGTAAAAATTCGCGGGGCGAACCTTTCAATAAAAAATTGATTATGAAGCAAAGGGTGAAGGTTTCAAAGCAAGTTCAGATTTCCTAGCGTAACAATCTAATTAAATTTTGTAATGAAGGCTTGATGCCGGAGATGTAAGATAGAAAAAATTTTATAGTATACCAGTATTGTATCTGTATATTCTTTATGGATAATCCAAGAGCAAAGGAATATGATGAGAACCACTTAGGACCAGTGGTGTTAAGTGAACTGAACTATTTGAGTTTAGTTGAGGAGTTTAGTCGAGTTTATTTGGGAAGTCGCATACCGCAGAGCTGTGCGCATGCTGGACTATGGTGCCCCCCGCTTGATTTGGGAAGTTTGACCGTCACAGTTACCGCGCAAGTTTGAAAGCTGAATAAGAGAAACCGTTGCAAATAATTAATCAATGAATAAATAAATAAATAAACCGCCAAGCTCTAAGCCTCAATAACGCTGGGGAAAGCGATAAATAAATATTTTTTATAAACAATTGAATAAACTGCCAAGCTCGAAACCCCCATAACAATGGGGGGAGCGATAAATCATTAATTTTTTATAAACAATTAAATAAACCCACAAGCTCTAAGCCCCCATAACGCTGGGGGGAGCGATAAATTATTAATTTTTTATAAAGAATTAAATAAACCGACAATCTCTAAACCCCCATAACGCTGGGAACAACGATAAATAAATAATTTTTTATAAACAATTAAATAAACCGATGAGCTCTAAACCCCCATAACGCTGGAAGGAGCGATAAAACATTAATTTTTTATAAACAATTAATTAAACCGCCAAGCTTTAAACCCCCATAACGCTGGGGGGAGCGATAAATATATTATTTTTTATAAACGATTAATTAAACCGCCAAGCTCTAAACCCCATAACGCTGGGGGGAGCGATCAATAAACAATTTTTTATAAACAATTAAATAAACTGACAAGCTCGAAACCCCCATTACGCTGAGGCAGCGATAAATAAATATTTTTTTATAAACAATTAAATAAACTGACGAGCTCTAAGCCCCCATAACGCTGGGGAGAGCGATTTATAAATTATTTTTTATAAATAATTAAATAAACCGACAAGCTCTAAACCTCCATAACAATGGGAACAGTAGTAGATAAAACAATGAGAGAACGGGGACACCCGTGCCCCCCGTAAGAAATACACGGGCGCGCTCGGACCGGTGCCCCCCGTTTAAAATACACGCGAGTGTCTCCCATTTAAAATACACGGGCGCGCTCGGACCGGTGCCCCCCATAAGAAAAGCACGCGAGTGTCTCCCATTTAAAATACACGGGCGCGCTCGGACCGGGACTTCTGTAGCGCAGTCGGCTGTTAACCGAAAGGTTTAGGAAGCTGTGGATACAGGATGGTGACAAGTCGATAGACGTCAACTCCTGTAGCCTCAGCCTTGCGGAAATTTATGCGTCAGCATACTGTGGATAGAGGATGGTGACAAGTCGATAGACGTCAACTCCTGTAGCCTCAGCCTTGCGGAAATTTATGCGTCAGCATACTGTGGATAGAGGATGGTGACAAGTCGATAGACGTCAACTCCTGTAGCCTCAGCGTCAGCATACTGTGGATACAGGATGGTGACAAGTCGATAGACGTCAACTCATGTAGCCTCAGCCTTGCGGAAATTTATGCGTCAGCATACTGTGGATAGAGGATGGTGACGAGTCGATAGACGTCAACTCCTGTATCATGTAATTATATGAAGGATAGGGTTTATGAAATAATAATACATAATTTTCAGTTTAATAAATTTATTCAAGTAATTTTCAATACATTTATCATCTTAAACTATTTTTTTAACATCTCTATTCATAGGATTATACACTACTATACGATCATGAATAATTAAGCAGTACGCTACAGTATTAGCAGGTATATTCTCTGATGATTCAAACTCAATTCTAACATCTACTGGAGCATTTTTTAACGATTCATTTTGTTTTGAACAATCTATGACGAATAGAGACGCTTCTTTTACAAACCTATCTCTAGTTAGCATTGGCGTTCGTTGTTCACTCCTTACATTGTAAAAGGATTCATAAAAATTTAGATAATTCTCATAAAGTATGGAAACTTCATTTTTAGTGAAATCAGCATCAAAGTTATTATACGGATAATATTGTGAGTTTAAGAAAACTCTCAAGTTATTGATTTTACAATGATCGTATACATTTGAACTGAGTGGTCTACTATTTTTTCTATTAGTTTAAAAGCCTATTATCATAAAACGAGGTTTCTCCAACTGATTAGATGTTTTTACTAGCCAATTATTTTTAGTGGTTGTTGGTACTAGAGGCAATTCATGGAGCTCCCAACTTCGAAAACTCATAGCAACTGGTTTACCTTTTTGAAGATAGTTGAGCAAGTTTATTTTGTATGCATCCGAAAGAGTTACATAAGGCATCAACCATTCAATTTTAGAAATGCTTATCTTGATATCTTCGAATACAGGAGCTTCAGGCGTCCCTATGTTTGTTTGATAAACAGCATTATCATCAGTGTTTGATCTTCGAATGATCAATTCATGTTTTACATTGACTATGATTTTATTGTAATCCTCTGCTAAACCAAAGAGATGTTTCAAAGGGATACATACATCAAATCGACCTTCAGAATCAAGCATTAAGGTTTCCTTGGTATACCACCCACGGTTCTCAGTTTGTGCACCATAGTCTAAAGACGTAAGAGCCTTTAAAGTGCTAGCTATTCCTACATTTTTTATACGATCAATTTTTATTGCATTAAGCTCATATCTAATATCTTCAAATAAATGACATACGCCGTTGCTAACGAAATGAGTATTTGCTGCTTTTGTACCATCTGACTTTCTTAATTGACCGGTTACATGTAGATAACTACGCGATGGTAAAACAGCCAAGTCCTGATACTGGATAGCGATACGAATTTCATCACTAAGATTGAAATTAGATCCAGTGTAAGGCTGATGAGCATGTAACTCATAGTTTGAGATACTATCCTCGAACTGAATGGGTGCTTGAATTTCTATAATATCTTCCATTTTTATAGCAACAAAAGAAATTGCAAGTTATTTTCCACCACAAGCGACTCTCAGTCCTAGACTTTTGAGAAACTGAATGTTCTGTCGTGTCAGCGCTTTGGGTGCTCGACGTTGACTGATTGAAGAACTGCATAATGCTTTGGTTTTATAGTTTCTTTGAAATCCTTTTCCGTAAAATATAATACCTATCATGAGGATTTAATGTGTAATCTTAGGGTAATAACTTCGTTTTGAAAATTTACCAAATCCCCGTCTTGATCATTAATACGTAACTGTAGATTTTCAATGCACTCTACAGATACAGGTAGGTAAATAACCTGTGAAGGTACCTCAATTATTTTGAATCCAGGTTCAGCTGTAGGATAAAATTCGTGAATGGTATGAACTTGTTGATTATTTATGTAAGCTCTGGCAGTGATGTTGCACTCCACTCTCAATGAATTGTTTTTAAGGATATTAATATGATTATCAGAAGTATGCTTCGAGTTTGCTTCAAGTTTACGTCTACTATATCCTAAAAGTTTTCCAATCGAGTCAGCAGGTGTGAAGTCTATTTCAGTACATTCAATTTCAGTACGGAAAGTATTATCGTTAGGTTTAATCGATATTTTAATGTTTTTTTCTTGAAGAATTTTGCGGAGGTTTGAGATCACCAAAACTATCAAATTAAAATACATCGTTACCATATTTTCGATAAGCAACCCAATGAGTTCTGGGTCCACTTTCATCATCTAAGTTTACGATGCCGGATTCTATATAATTAGGTCCAGAATATAGTAATACATTTTTCATAAAGACTCCTCTAAAATGGGGAATTTTAAGCTTTTGCGCATACTTCAATAAGTCAAAGTTTGTCAGCTGACGGTCAGGTAAAGTTATTCTAAGCAATTTTAGACCCTCCCTCTTTTTCTCAAGTACACCCCCTTGCCTCTTTTTCGCAAGTATACTCCTTTGCCTCTTTTTCTCAAGTAAACTCCTTTGCCTCTTTTTCTCAAGTAAACTCCTTTGCCTTTTTTTTTGAAGTACAGACCAAATCCCTGTTTATGACGTCCAAGATAAAGTCCTTTACCTGGAGCTATAGCTTCCATGGATTTGTTATGTCTTTTTTTCTCTTCTAAATCTTGTTTGGCTGACTTAACATCGTTAATGGCCTTATAAATTCCAGCCGCACTCCCTGCCAATGCACCTGTAGCGCTTAGGCCGGCAAATAGGGGTACTAAAGGTAAAAATCCTCCAATTTTCGATGTCACAGGTAATACTCGAGGAACTTTTATTTTACTTTTTCCACCAGCTTTTTTAACCGCTAATTTAGATGCCTAAAGAGCTGCATTTATAATACTTTTTGGTGTATTATTAGGAGCTACTGATTTTGATGCAACTTTTATAATAGAACTCAGTGGCGTCATTTTCTTAGATTTTACTTTGAGACCCATCCCTAATTTACTTTTCAACTTCATAGCGTTGGTAACAAAATAAGCTGCTGCTTTTTCTCCAAACTTGGCGTTTTTATCCAAAACTCTTTCCCACGCTTTATTCGCAAGGACTTTGTCTGCTGCGTGTCTAGCTTCTAAATTTTCGCGGTTCTGCGAGTAAGCAATATCGTGCTCTTTGCAAGCTGTGTCTAATGGGTTTATTCCTGGGTCACCATGTGCCAATCGTTTAGCTAACTTGGTTCCAGGTCCACAATAGTTGTAACCAGGTAAGTGCAACTCAATTGAAAGCTTATTGATGATGTTATTTAATAAACTACCACCTTTCTTCTTCTTGTGAATGATCATATCTTCATGACTGTCAACGAACGACTGAGCTCGTGAATATAGAAACGATGTATTTATAAGTTTTTTTAGTATTCAACGTTTGAATTTCGAATAATCAACATGGATTTTTCAGAAAATACTTTGAAGCTTCCAGTACCCAACTTTGATGTTATTGCTGAACAAAAAAAGACAGTAAAGCGTCACGGTGACTTACTCCCGAGTAGCATTCGAGCAGTTATCTCAGGACCATCAAATTGTGGAAAAACTAACAGCTTACTGGCTCTTTTAACACAATCAAACGGATTAAGATTTGAAAACATTTACGTCTACTCTAAATCTCTAAACCAACCAAAGTATAAGTTTCTCGAACAACTCTTGGAACCAATCGAGGGAATGAAGTATTTTGCCTTTAGTGATCATGATGAGGTAGTGTCCCCGGCAGATGCCTTACCTAATTCAGTGATTGTTTTTGACGATATAGCGTGTGAACGCCAGGATAACGTTAAAGCCTTTTATTGTATGGGTAGACATAAAAACGTCGATTGTTTTTACCTATGCCAATCCTATGCTGCCGTACCTAAACATCTAGTTAGAGACAATGTAAACTTATTGATTTTATTTCGTCAAGATGAAGAGAATCTGAAGCATATTTACGATGATCACGTTAATACCGACATGCCCTATAGTCAATTTAAAAACTTATGTTCAAAGTGTTGAGTGGAAGGTAAACATAGTTTTATAGTTATCGATAAAGATAGAAACATTAATGACGGTAGATATAGAAAAGGTTTCGATTGTTTTGCTATAAATATAGTAGAATCTTCTGAAAAATAATTAGTCTCCTGTCAACTAATACTGAGTAAACATGGAAAATATAGCTAAAGAGAAAAAAATCCTGGAAGAGCTTGTGAAAGCTCGTGAAATCGTAAAACAGAAATTTAATCTTATCAAAAATCAAAAAAAAACGATACTGAACGTATTTTAAATGAAACGTTTAAACCTATTCTGGATCCCCTAGAAAAGCTTGCAGCAAAACGTCAAAAGCTCGATGAAAGCTCACCTATTGAACCAGTAAAAAAATCTGATTTAAAAAAAGAAAATTTATTTATAGTGATGAATATGAGACGCGGTCGAATGAATTTGATATACCCACAAATGTATCTGTTGAGGATGAATCTACGCTTCATGAGAGTGATACGTATAATGAATTGGAAAAAACAAGGATTGACCGAGGAGAAGACATATTTAATCAAATAGAGCCTGATGAGCGAGATAATCTGAAGTCAAAAAAACTCTTCAAGGAGACTACACCCTTGGAAATAAACCCATTAAATTTTTAAAAGATTCTATCGTAGTCAACAATAAGGCGTATCCTAGAACTCAAGAATTATTTAATCTCATTGTTCGCAAAGATTCTACAACTAATAATTTGGCTAACTTAAGGCAATATAAAGAAATTCTTGAGCAAACTAACACTCACGGAAAAGGAAGCAAATCTACTGAAGACATAAAATATCATGCTACTAGTAAAAAATATCAAAATGTTATTATGCCTCTTTTCAATTTAAGTCCTCCAAAAACAAAACAGTCACCAAAAAGAACATTAAAAAAAATACAGCTCAGCAGACAGTCTCCGTTAGCTGTATCTACTCCAACAAAACTAGGTGGTTCCATACTCAAATTCAAAAATGCCCGACTCAACAGCAGAACTGATTACGTATACTGGGATAATCCCAATGAACTCGTTGATCGCCTCAGGTTGCTAATAGCAGAACAGTCAGCTGGAAATACAAGTCATACAAATGAAATTCATTCAATTATTGAATAGTTGTGGGAGGGAGGGTATATATACTGAGAACATTATTATTTACCCACCAGTATCAAAATGCCTGTTGACATATTTGGACGTAAGGTTGATAAAAAAGAGAGCAGCCGAGGACCACCAGGAGTTGGATATAAACTTACTCCCAACGGTGATTTCGATATTGAATTGAAAAGACTGTGTAACTTGGCACCTCCTATCGAATCAGCGGACGCTATAAACTTGCGTACTCTGCAAGACGTAATTACAAAAAGTAATATTGAATTTAAAAGACATTTACTCAAAGACATAGAGAGTACGAACGCAATACATAAAGCAGTTAGCGAATTTATCAACGACTATGACAAAGAAAAGATATATCTAGATATTTTGACTGTGTGGAAACAACAACTCGTAGAACTTTTATTTCAACATAAAGAAGAGATTGAAAAACTTGTAGATACAAAAATTAACGCTAGAGAACGATTTTGGAAAGATTTACCTGAATAAAACATGGAGCAAGTGGTTGCTGAAGTACACAAACCCGCTCGTAGAAACTTCCCTCGGAGAAAAGTTGAAGTACGCGGACTACACGATACCTGGCAAGCTGACTTGGTCGAGATGCAGCCATATGCTAGAGAAAATAAAGGTCACAGATACATGCTTACAATCATCGACGTGTTTTCAAAATATGCTCACGCAATTCCTTTAAAGTCAAAAACTGGTAAAGAGGTTGCAGCTGCGATGGAAACAGTTTTCAAAAATACTCAATCTCCGCGAAATCTTCATGTTGATATGGGTAAAGAGTTTTACAACAAAGATTTTCAAAATTTAATGAACAAATATAAAGTTAATATGTACTCGACATACAGCGGTTTAAAAGCTTCTATATGTGAAAGATTCAATCGTACTTTAAAAAACATCATGTGGAAACAATTTTCTTTTCGGGGCAGTTATAAGTGGATAGATATTTTATCTGATTTGATTACACTATACAACAATAGAAAACATCGAAGCATTGGTATGAAACTAAAAGATGTCACCCAAGACTACACCGCTGAAATTTTAAAAAGATTAAATAAAAATATAATTTTAAAAAAGTTACCAAAATTTAAGGTAGGAGATAAAGTTCGCGTAAGCAAAATAAAAAATGTATTTGAAAAAAGTTATGCTCCCAATTGGTCCACTGAAATATTTACTGTAACCAGTGTCAAGAGAACCCAACCAATTACTTATCACTTAAAAGACTATCAAGATCAGCCAGTGGTCGGTGGTTTTTATGAACAAGAATTACAAAAAACTAAAAACCCGGATACATATTTAATAGAAAAAGTAATCCGACGACGTGGTAATGAATCATATGTAAAGTGGTTAGGTTTTTCAAAAGATCACAACAGCTGGATTAGTAATAATAATCTAGATAACTTTGTATACTCAAAAAATATTTAAAGGTATTAATAAAATTAAATAAAAAGACAAACAGTTGAGTTTTACATCATTTATAATCCTTCCTTTTTATAATTTATAAATTCCATTTTATTTCCTACATATTTTACACTTAAATTATTATTTTTCGCTTCTATTTGTAAATTATTCAATACATCATCGTTGCTAAACAAGTATAAATTTAATCGCTCAGGTAGAAATACTTGAAACTCTGCGTTCAGCGTCATCACCACTTTTGGTAGTATCAACCAATTTTATAGATGTGATATTATAAAATATACCGTAATCTGATTCCATCAAACTTTTCAAGTCGCCGTTGGCAATTTTGTTTAAATTGGTCAGATCCATCTTTCTTCTGTGGTTTCGAAACAGCGAATGAGAGTTTTTTTAATCTAGCTAAATCTTAAATATTACAAAATACTACACTCATCTTTATAAGCATACAGTTCACATGAAATAATTGATTCAGGATGAAGTCCTTTGCTTAATTTATATTTTTCTACTTCTTCGCAGTTATTTTTTAAATATCTAAACATATTGTTCACTGCATTATACAAATTATTTAACTGTATATAAGTATCGTACAAAATAGTTATTTTATTATTAAAACTAATTGCACGCTTTTCTCCAACATGTGTATATGCTACTGTCACATTATCCAAATCATTGGACTCATAAAGATGAAGGTGTTGAGGATTGTCTTCACCAAAATAATTACAAATTTTATATTATAGATCAAAAAGTTCCTTGAAGCACTTTTGACTAATTAAAACTTCTTCGTTGCGTTTGTTGATGAGAGCAAGCTCTACTCGAGTTTGAGGACCTGTGGTTATTCCGATTTCCAACTAAGTCGACTGGCTTTTGTTGAGCGGGTAACGGCGAGCGAGAATTCTGTAAGAAAGAAAAGTTTTAGAACTACTCAAAATTTTTTAAAATTTTTCTCCCTTACTTCATGTTGATGATGCTTTGGGGGATCCTGTTGACTACGAACTGAACTGCGACTTGAGCTAGATCTCTACTTATACTGTGAATCCCCTCTGCTACCATCATCCCCTCCATTATCTCTATCCCCTCCCCATTGACAATTAATTGTTTTTCTATTTAAAATAGGTTCTAATACATATTCCATGTACTTTATTCTCATCTTAAAAATAATTGGATTTAGCGTACTAGCCACTCTTTGACATCTTAACCTAAATCGTTCACTGTCCCGAGCAACTTGCATCCATTTACCAATTCTAGCTTGTTGACTTGCAAATGGATATGTCCACATGACTTTAATAGTAACTTCATCGTTGAATGTTACTTTCTTCATTTTTAATTCTGAAACAATTCATGGAATGAAATAAAACTTATAGAATTTATAGAAAAAATTTTAAAACTAGAACTGTTTTACGTACCTCTTCTGACAAGGTTCTCCTTCGAGCTCACTTGTACTACTGCGCTTACAGCTGCTCTATTCAAATTCCATGTCAAACTCATCGATGAGATCTTCACTAACTATAGACCAATGTCCCCATGGTAACGTATCTGTTTTTCCTTCTTGAATATAACGCTTATCGTCATTATAGCTTAATTCAATTTTACTTTGTTTTTCTGTTCTTACAACATGTAGTCGCGATCGTATAGTTTTTTGTTTCACGTACTTTATTTTATGTTTGAAAAGACAGTCATAGTAGTCTTGATACGTAATTTTGTTTTTAACGATGTGGGCTTTCACCCCTTTTGCTTTCTTTTCTAATGAACCATCGTGAACTTTTAAGAGATACATTTTAGAGCGTAATCCGACAAACTAAAATTTATTATTATTATTATTATTATTATTTTCAATTATTTTTCCATTTTCTTTAATTTTTAGTTACCTCCTCCAAGATTTTTCCGTTCAGTTCATCTTTGAAATATCCGACTTTCTTGCAGTTGACTCTAGGTATACCATAGTTATTATTATCCGGATAATCACTGGTATCAAACCTATAAAGACTATCCTTCATGAATTTTTATGGATCAGTGCCACGGATGTCGTATAGTAGACTGTCTGTGTCTGAGTATAAAAGCTTGCAAGCACTACCCAAATTATTCATCATAAAAGAATAGTGAAAGCCAAACATCCAAAATTTAGAGAGATCAAGTACTACCATTCCAACATAAATTGGCTTTGTAATGGTTATCTCAGTTTGGGATAGTTGTATAGCAGCGAGATTTTCAGAAAAAATAGCTCTACTATGAAAGTTTGGCTTAGCAATGCAAGCTTCGGCTGAGTAACGCCCCTTCCACTTGTGTACGAGTCTTACATTAACTCTTTTCTTTTCGTCTTCCATGGTTTTCTTATGAAAAATATGATTTTAATGATTCAGTAAAATTAGTATATAATTAAAAAAAATAAACTCACCCGTAGACTGAATTAAACATCAACTTGAAGTACATTTTCTCAAACGCATTTTTGGATTTTTGTCTTAAATTAGTTGTTATGTATTAGTTTATTAATAAGATATAATCTAATTTTTATATTTATTTATTTTAATTTTAATAATATAATATTACATAATATAAATATATGCATAGCTTAAGATATAGAGTTATTTATAATTTGAGACATCTTTATGATTATGATTTATTTTATGTATAAGGAGATATGACTCCAGACCCGATTTACGGTAAAAATTAAGAGGTATGATTTTACTTACGAAGTGGCCAGCTTCGGAGTCCCGCAGCTTTACTGACCAAAAGACTGAAGCTGGCCTCATTTCGTGTTTACTTATAGCATAAAAATGCTTAGTTAACGAAACGTGTCTTTCATGACACAATGTCTTATAATTACAAAATGTGTCTTCGTGACACAACACCTCCCCCCTTTAGATGTTTATCTCCACGTTTTTGTTTTGTTTTGGTTTTTGTTTTTATTTTTATTATTATTATTATTATTATTTTTTTTTTATTATTTATTTATTTATTTATTTATTATTATTATTTTTTATTTATTATTATTTTTTTTATAACATAGCATCCTCTTCTTTAAGTGTTTATTTTGACTATACTATTGTAATCGCTTTCTTGTTAGTTTTTTATAAAATGTGTGGATAAAATAAGTAATAACAAAGTAATCTGTGAGTTTTACAACTTAAGTTTATAAATAGTATATAAATTTTAAAAATTAAATAACGTATTGTTAGTGGTATTATAACATAGATACATACGTTTCCTTCCCTGATAAAAAGATTTTTTGAAAAACTCTAAGGAACAAGTCAATCAGAGAAAAAGAAGAAAAAATTATAAACTAAATAAACCGTAATTTTCATTCTTAATTTTTTTTACGGAAGGTGTCTCTTGTTTGATTTTAGTTTTATTTTGGTTAGGAAGTGTGGATGGTAATGGTGGAGGAATTTTAGGTGTGATTTTAATAGGATCCACTTTCTTTCTTCTCTAATCTAATTTCTTGCAGTTCCAAGAGTTCTGCCATCTCTTTAATTCTTGTTTGTTCCTTGCCCAGGATTATAAAGAAATGCGTTATTGAACTTGACACTGCAGCTAGAAGATGTAAGCCACAGCCATATAATTGTTGTAATAGATAGGCGTTTATTATAGTATCTATAGTTATTTTGATTAGAAGTAGCAAGAAAATTATCATAATTATTGCAGATGAAATTGATCCACCTTTAATTAAATTGTCGATAATACTTGACCACAGATCTGCCAAGATTCCTTTTATAGTCGTACTCGTAAACAATTTACTTACGGATTCTTCATTATAATTGTGTTCTCCAGCCATTTGCATTGTTAAAATATTGAGTAAGGCGTGTTGTTCCAGAGGAAATGTGATCTGTTGTTGAGCCCGTTGAAGCTGAGATGATGAGTATACCCCGGACGTGGCCAGAGCTTCTATCAATTTATAATTCCAATGAATTTTTGTTGATGGTTGAAATATGTGTGGAGATTGTACGTCATAAGTTGGATATGGATCAAGTTTGATCCATTTGTCTCCTATTTTATAGTATCTTGGTAAGATTTTATTACAGTTGACTTGTTTGCCTGTCTTAATAAGAATGTGTGTTTTTGGTGTTAAAAACCACGTCTCGTTTTGTAATGTCACTGGAAGTTGTTCATAACATTCTTCCATGTGCTTTATTTTTACAGGTCTTGGCGTACATTTTATAAAATGCACAGCTTCACCCGCTATCAAGGAAGTGTATCCTGGTTGTTTCATTACTGTGTATGCAAATTCATCTGGCGATAAAGTAGCAAGGGCTAGGGAGTTTTGGATTGTTTCTCTCTCAAGATTACACTTTTCCGTAATTAAATTTATATATAAGTCATTTAATTCTATCCTTAGATGTTTTTCTACATAAATGAACTTAGAATTAATATATGTAAAAATATCTAGATTTATAGTATTCTCTTTGACAATATCGTTATCATAATACAAATTATTAAGTCCTAGTTGTGATTCGAAAATTAGTAGTTTAGGATGTTCAGTTGTAATAAATTGTCTATTGCATTGAGTTATCGCGCCTTTTGAGGATAAGGCAAAAGTTATATCATTAGAATTTACCACATAAGTAATCTGATGATCAATGTCGTTTGTAAATTTAGTAGCTATTCCCTTATATAATATATCAAAAGAATTTTTAAAACATTCGTTTACAGGTAGAATATCCCAAAAAGTATGCCCGTATTCTAAATCTATACAGTGTTTATTTGAAAATGTACATATTGTACCCGTACTTAATCTAATTTTATCTGTATCAAGACTTACTTTAGCTATAGTTTGTATGAGTAAGATTTGTATGGTGCCATGTACAAAAACCTTTGTATATGTGTTGAATTTGTCTGCATATGATGCTCCGGAACAGGATTTGTCTGCTGCACTACCCGCGAAGTCCACTCCTACTGTCATTGGTGTTGCGTTGACTTTGATATCGGCTATGATATGCGCATCGTCGTATTTAAAAATGCCTGTGTCATGTAGTAGTTTGCATTTTTCCTGAGATAATTCGTAAAGGTACTCTTGTTCACCGTTCTCCACAGGTAATAGATGTCCAAAAATGCTGCAGCTATTAACTGTGCGATGGATGATTATTTTGCAGTGAATCGTATTCACTTCTCGAAATTCCGCAAGTTGTACCAGCTCAATCGTAATATTTGTCGAATTTGGTCTTATTTCATGGAAGTCGCATTCGCCCGTGTTCAATAATGAGAACGTTGTGATGTTTGGTGTGGTAGAGCCACACTCATATCCAATAATTTGTGCGTATGATTGTATGATTAATGAGAATGTGATTAGTATGAAATGCATGTTATTTTGTTTGCTTTCTCTTTTTTTTTTTTTTTTTTTATTTGTTCCTAAAACAAAAATTAAATTAGTTTTTTCTCATGTAAAAATAATTTGTTAGGATGAACTTGTTTTTGCTTTCCTTTGTATAAAAATATAATATCACCTTTATCCGTAATATTTTTTATTTCAAAAGGACCTAAATTTTGGTCTTTCTCTAGTTTTCCTGGCTTTGGCTGCTTTTGCCAGTACACTTTGTCGCCTACTTCGAAATTTACTGGATTAGCAGTTTTGTCATAGTATTTCTTTGCTTTATGTTTAGATATAATTAGATTTTCTCTTGCCAAATTGGCTATATTTTTCATGTTATTCAGTAATTTTTCGAAATAGTCATTAAATGTTGGCAATTGTTCTGACTTTTTTAAAGGTTCACTAGATGGTAATCTAGGTGGATATGCAAAAACAACTTCATATGGTGTTAATTTATGAGAAGAGTTAACTGAACAATTTAGATTTAATTGAGCAAGTTCAAGAAACTGATCCCATTCTATATTTTTATTTGAAAAATTTCTTAAAAAGGTTATTAATGGTGCATGTTGTCTTTCTAGCGACCCATTAACCCATGGTGAAAAACTTGTGGTTTCTATCTTTTTTATTTTGAATCTACGTGACAGTGCCTTCATTAATTTCGAACAAAAATTTTGTCCTCTATCTGATAAAACAATTTTGGGACTGGCAAAAATACAAATAAATTTTTTTAAAAATGCGTCAGCAATTTTCTCTGCTGTCTGATCTTTAAGTGGAGTTACTATTAAAAATTTTGACAAATTGTCTTGGATAGTTAAAATATATTTATTGTCTTTCTTTGTTACATTGAGTGGGCCAACAACATCCATGGCAATTTTATCAAATATTCTCAAAGGGGTGTCTGTTATGACTAATGGTTGTTTCGTTTTTCTAAGTTTAATTTTATTTTTTTGACAGTCATCACAATTTTTGATTCTTATTTGTATGTCTCTTTTAAGATTTTCCCAATAGTAATTATTTTTAATTTTCAAGTAAGTTCTATGCACGCCTGCATGTCCTCCTATAGGACTTGTGTGCATTTCATTAAATATTGTATCTCTATGGTTACTTTCGATATATTTTGTTGTATTGAAACAAATTATAACTTTTACTTGTGATTTTTCAAAAATGTCTCTTAATATTTGTTCTATTTCCTCCCATTTAACGTTTATAATTTCAATATCTTTTGAAATACTTATTGTTGCGATATTTTTTTGAATCATTATGTTTTTCAGTAATTTTAGTGATAGTGATATATCATTTAATATTAAATCTTTCGATTTTGCAGTGTCTAGACATATGCTAAACAGTTTTTTATTTTTAATTTTTAGGATTTCAATCTCTCTCGGTTGTATTTCACTGTCGATCAGTAAGTTATTTGATTTTACGATTTCATATGTTTTAGAGTCCAGTGGTATTTTACTTTTGGTCATGAAGTACATTATATTATCTTGTCTTAGATTTATTGTATCTTTTACTTTTACAATATTTTCAGTTAGGTTTTTATTTATTGTATCGTTACATTTCTTTTTATTTATTTTTTGTCTATTTATTTTTCGAGAATTTCTTTCTTCCGATTTTGCATAAATGTCTTTATTCACGGTCTGCGGAGTTATATATTTTTTTGCTTGCGCGCGCGTTGTTACAAAAATTTCATTCGAGTCATCAATTCCTCTACTGAGCGCGTCTGCATTCGTATTTTTTGATCCCGGTTTATAAATTATGTCAAAATCATATGATGCTAATTTTAAACTCCAGTTTTGGACTCTGGTGTTTTTATCGGCTGACCTAAATTTCAATAATGGCTTATGATCTGTATATACAGTAAATTTGTTTCCGTAAACATAATTTTTAAAGTAAGTTATTCACCAAAATATGGCTAAAGCTTCTTTCTCATAAGTGTGAAATCTTAATTCCGACCCTTTTAACAGTCTACTTGCGTACGACACTGGTTTATCTTCCGGTACTTTACCTTGAGAAAGAATAGCTGCGATGGCCCAATTACTTGCATCAGTTGAGATTATGAATGGTTTTGTAAAGTCTGGAAATTGTAAAATCGGTGCATTGCATAATGCGTTTTTTAGCTTTTCAAAAGCTTCTTGCTGTGCTATACCCCATGAAAATTTAACGTTTTTCTTAAGTAAATCATTCAAAGGTTTTGATAAGTTTGCGTAGTCATTTATGAATTTTCCATATTAGTAAGTCCTAAATATTCCATTATATTTTTTGCGGTTTTTGGAATTTTGAATTTCTTCACTGCTGATGTGATTGATTCATTCGGTCTAATACCCTTTTCGGAATTTATATGCCCTAAAAAATTTATTTCTGTCTTAAGAAAATTACATTTTGAGGATTCGAGTTTAAGGTGTGCTTTTCTCAATCTATCAGCTATTATTTAGAATCTTTCTATCAGTTCTTCTATAGTATTTGCGAAAATTATAATGTTGTCAATATAGACAAAGCAAATTTTTCCTATCAAACCCTTCAATACTCTATTCATAATTCTTTGAAAAGTTCTGGGACTATTCATTAACCCAAAGGGCATCACTTTAAATTCTAACCTGCCCAGTGGGTGAATACTAAATGCTGTCTTCTTCGTATCTTCAGGTCTTAGTCTTATCTGATGGAATCCTGATATTAAATCTAGTGTGATAAAATACTTAGCTGATCACATTTCATCGAAAATCTCTGTAGTGCTAGGGATAATGTATGGGTCAGGGCTTGTAAATTTGTTCAATTCTCGATAATCTATCACGAGAAGATGTTTAGGTTTATTTTCGGGGGTAAGACCCTTTTTTGCTACCAAAAAAGCTGGAAAATTATATGGGCTATGGGATTCTCTCACCAAATCATTCTCTATCAATTATTTGCCCTCTTGTATTGCAATATCTCTTAAAGCGAATGGCAATGGAAATTGTTTGACATAAATCGGTCTGTCATCTGTCAGATTTATCTCATGTTGCTCGACTGTGCATCTCTCTAACTTATCGCCTTCACAGTAAAATATATCATCATTTCTTTTAATTGAATTCCCGATCAACCTTGCATTTTTTTTGGACAAATGTTTTAGATTTATTTTATTTAATATTTTTTGAGTTCTCTCTCTCTTATCGGCGTAATTATTATTGTTAACATTGTAAATTTCTATAGTGTCGTTAAAATCGACCTCGAATTTCATATTATTTTCTTGTATGTTGTGTTTAAGATGTTTTCTATCATTTTCATTTGGGTTGAAATTTACATTGTTATCAAGTATTTTCAAAAAGCAAGGGTAGTCTAATACTTTATTTTCGACATTTTCTTGACATATTTCACTCTCTAAGGCACAGTTTGAGCTACGAATGTTTGCATATTATTTTCCATTTCTATCACTCTGCGTAAATTTGGTTTACTATTATTAGGCTCTGTCTCATTATTTTTATACCTGATTTCTGCTACTGTGTTCAGTAATTTTTTTATCTCTTCTGTGAAACAAGTGTCTTTTTCCGTGTTTATCTCATCTGTATTAAAATCAAGTTTCAAAACATTCATTACCTCATCGTTTTCATTTTCAAAAATTTTTTCGCGATCATGCGATGTAGTGACTTGCAAGCTAAGCGAATCATTGACCAAGTTTTGCGTGTCATTTATGGAATTTTTATTTTGTATTTCGTTGACCATCCTATTCTTATTTATTAACAGCTCGAATTTTACATTATTTATTTCTAGATAGCCCTCATCTAATCTTAATTTACCCTCAGTTAGTAATTCTATACCCAAAATACCATCGTATGGTAAATTAAATGCATCGGAAGCTACATGAAATTCATAAAATAAACCGTTAATAAGTATATTTGTAGTACCTACAGTCTTCATAATTTTATTCGATATTCCTGATAACATGATTTGATGTCTCGGATCAATATCTGTCTGTCTAACTTTATCATTTTTAATTATATTTAATTGAGCACCACTGTCTACTAAAAATTCGAATGTATTTTTCGGATTCACGTTCTCGACTCAAATATGTTTCAAGAGGTTTTCCAACTTTACTACGTAAGTTGGTATTATAATATTTTCTTCACACGTATAGTCTTTTACGTCTGTTAACTCTATCAAATTTTCACAAGTATTATTTAAGGAATTTTCGGTATTATCGTTCAATAATTGGTTTATTTTCTCACTAGATTCTACGTCTGTAGAAAAATAATTTGCTTCCACCGAATATTGTGCACGTCTTCCTTTTTCAATAGTATGCCCGATATTTTTACAATTTGAGCAAAAATTCCCGGCTAATTTTTGTAAATTTTGCAGGTCTAAGCAATTTCGCAACGAATGTCCCAGAGAGTTACAGTGTCGGCAATTTTCAGGATTGTTACTTGTGTAATTTTTTAAGGCTTTATATTTAGTGCACATATCGAGATCATGACCTTTATAATTGCAATATTCGCATATTTTTTGTGATACGTTATTTCTATTTTGATCCCATTTATTATAATAGGTATAAGTTTGAGTGTTTTGTTGCTTATTTTTAGTAATATTTAAAAATTTAAAGCAATCTTTAGCGTTGTGACCCGATTTATCGCAAATTTGACAAATTACTGAGTTTTTATTTTTTTCTGCGTTATTAAAGTTTTCACTTGAATGCAGTCATTTAGTTCATGGTAAATATTTTCACAATAAGTACAGAAACGATATCTGTTTTTATTTTCTTGAATATTACAATTTTTTATAGTATGACCTTTCTTGTTACATTATTGACAAATAACTTCGGGGCATTCATTAACCGTATGACCCGTTTTTCGCAGTTTTCGCGATTTTCTTCCTTATTTGGGCACAAATACGGAGTGTGTCCGTGTTTAAAACATTTTCAACAAAGTTCAAATTCTTTTATGTTCTCGCATTGATCTACTTGGTGACTTGCTATTTGACAAAATTGACAATTTTTACTTCCGATTTTATTAAATTCACATGCGCTAATTGAATGACCGTAATTACTGCATAAATTAAACAGTAGTTTAATTTTTTTAGTTGCTCTATTACAATCAAAAGATCTATGATTCTGCGACTTGCAGTATACACACGACGCGGATGGACAAAATAAAGCTTCGTGATTGCGTTCTGTACAAATTTGACAGATCGGTATATTTTTCTTCATCATATTATTAGCACAATGATTTACTTGTATGTTATTTTGATTTTCAATTAAATTTAGTTTTTTCTCTAAGATCAGTGCATTATTTAATATTGCTGAAAAATCTCCCGTCTTGTCTAACTGAACATTAATTTTAAATTTAAAACCATCAGCAAAACTTTTCAGCGCGTCAGCTTCTAATTTAGTTTCAAAAGTTTGATACTCTGTATTCTCTAAGTTTGGGGTCAATTTTTTTAGTTCTTTAATTTTTTTTACTAATTTTTTCAACCGCGTTGTATAGTTACGTACGTCTTCGTCTTCTTTCTGCGCTATTGTTAATAAATCGTTATAATAAGAATAGTAGTTTTCTGTTGTCGGGAATGAATTTTTAATACTTGTTATGAATTCTCTTATTGTTGTTGGTTTTTTATCCGTAAACCATTCTTCCGCTGATTCAACACATTTTCTCAAAATTAGATATTTTAGAAAGTTTGGAATGTCGTCGTTTGCAATTAATGATTCTACTTCTGTCACGTATTTAATCATCTCTTCCGCCGATTTTTGCGAACCGTTAAAAAATGGGCTTTCGTTGACCAGATACGTTGCTTTAAATTTAGACATTCTTGTGAACTTTATAAAATCTAATAGATTATCTACCTCTTTTACTTCGGAGCTTTCTTCGAGATCTATAAGCGAATTATTTCCCGACGTTATTTTTTGTGTGTTATTAACGTTTGGTATTTGATTCGTTTTATCTGGTATAAAATTTTCTATATTTTTTATTGGATCTTGAGAATTCACAAACGATGAATCCCCTGACACTAGATCTGTCGATGTACTCGACGCATTTTCATCGGTACACTTGTTTAAATTTAACTGTTTGGATGGGTTTCGTTTTTTACTTACGTTGTCTAATCCCGGTAAGATCTTCTCACGTAATTCCGGGTTATTTTTTACCGTGCTTCTCGTTATTGGTTTATCCTCGTTTGTATTATTCACGGCTTTTTTTTCCGGCGTACGATGTACGGAATACATTTATTTTCATATTTAGTTACAATTTTTAAAATATAGATTTATCCTCTCTTCGTCTTTCGCACGATGACTAATTATTATTATTTTACTTTATTTTATTATTATTAAAATTTTTCATCGATGACCCGTTTTACACTATTAACTATCACTTAGATTTAACCGTCTCTAACACGATTAATTATCACTTTAGATTCTTAACAGATTTAACCGTTTCTCACACGATTAATTATTACTTCCGATTTTTCACTGATTTAACCGTCTCTCACACGATTAATTATTATTTAGATTTTTCACAATTTAACCGTCTCTCACACGATTTATTATTATTTAGATTTTTCACAGATTTAACCGTCTCTCACACGATTAATTATTATTTTTGCACTCGAAATTCAATTGTATCGGAACCATTTTGTTATGTATTAGTTTATTAATAAGATATAATCTAGTTTTTATATTTATTTATTTTAATTTTAATAATATAATATTACATAATATAAATATATGCATAGCTTAAAATATAGAGTTATTTATAATTTGAGACATCTTTATGATTATGATTTATTTTATGTATAAGGAGATATGACTCCAGACCCGATTTACGGTAAAAATTAAGAGGTATGATTTTACTTACGAAGTGGCCAGCTTCGGAGTCCCGCAGCTTTACTGACCAAAAGACTGAAGCTGGCCTCATTTCGTGTTTACTTATAGCATAAAAATGCTTAGTTAACGAAATGTGTCTTTCATGACACAATGTCTTATAATTACAAAATGAGTCTTCGTGACACAACATAGTGTTTAGTTCAACATATGGCTTTAAAAAGTCCAATTGATTGAATTTAATAGCCCGACGTATTTTCTTTAAAACAAGTCCATTTTGTAAAACCTGCCTTAAAGCTCGATAGTGAATGACATATTGTTTTTTATCATAAAGTATTGTTAAAAGCTTTTCATTCTTTGATCCAGGTGGTTTCATTTTCTCCGGACACATAGGTAAGTCTTTATGATCATCATGTATTTCTTCCGGGTAAGATAGATCTACTTCGAGTACATAACCTTCGGGTGAGTCATCTGGGACGTTCCAAAAGTCACCTTCAAGCTCCTTTACCCAAGAAAAGTTACCTACAGGGAGAAACTGGCTCATAGCCCAGCCATAAAGCTAAAAACAAGTAATAATTAACATCATAAAAATAAACTTTAAATAAGTTAACTTACATTATTTGCATCGCAGTACATAAGATAGTTTTCTTCTTTACTAGGATCAAATTTATCATTCATATAGTGATTGTTTGCTTTGGCGTATCAATTGGAACACTGGCTGATACCTCCTCGAATACCTTTTTGAAAAAACATAAGCATGTCGATATCTGAAATAAGTTCGAGCTCAACATTTGTTACTTTCAACATAGCATCCCAAACCAGGCCAGCAACAGTCTGATAATGAGCAGGATCGATCGAATATGTACTCATACACATTGATCTGAACCTTTCGAAAATATCTGCCAGAAGGCATATATCACTTTTCAAATAAACGTCACTGTATTCACCCAAAGTTTCTATTTTTAATTTCTTCCAAACTTTTTGAGCATGTGCATAGTCTTCATCACTAATATTTGAATTAGTTAGCTTATTTTTAAATTCTTCATGAGTAGGCAGCTGTCTTGTTTGCAGAGATTCGAGAGACTCTGTAAAATCGTATGGGTACACTCCTTTACGTAGAAGTAGTTTGATTTGCTCGTCAGTATATTTTCCATCTTTTCTAAACTGCTTCCAAGTGATTTTTCTTTTTGTCGTCATCTAAATAGCTTGCAAGCTTTTCTAATGATGATGCCATGAATCTGAATGAATCGATGAATCTAAAGTTAATTTTACTACCTGTTATCTTTTTAGTGAAGGAAATATATTTCTCTTTATTTTCAGGTATCAGTGTAACTCTTCCGGGTAATTTTTCTGATGTAGCTAACTCCTTTATTAAAAAGTGTGAATCATAGCCCAAATTATGGTATATTATGGGACGAATTCGCGAATCCTGATACTTTATATTGCAAATATTGTGGGCTGGGCCGTGATATCTAAAATAATATAAGCATATAAACAATTTTTTTTTTTTGAAACAATTTTTAAGAGACTTACCTTCCAGTTAAGTGACAATGGTCACGTACCCGCTTGTTGTCTGGTTTAAAGTCTTCATTACAAATGTGACATTTTTTTATTAACCAAAAGTTATGTGCTTGCTGATCTGACAGCACCATGTTTTGAACATCTCCATAGATGTCTTCGACTTTTTTCTTAATTTCACAAAGTTCGTCCATGAACCAATCAGCTGGAGATTGCGACGTCTCGTCTACTTGTCTGTAGGATTTATACTTGCAGAGATTTGGATCGTAGCTACAGTGAAAATAGTATCCAATACTATGTTCTACGTGTCTTTGTAAAGATCTACGTAATCTTTATAGTGACTAACTCTTTGAGGTTTTTTCTCCCGAGATACTGGATACAATGCACTCAAAATTGCCCAACGGAAACATTCATTGTCTTTTTTATTTTGAACATTGATGCAAGCTTCTTTTTTTTTTATCGAAGCAGGTAAGTCAATATAGGAACTTGCTCTTAATTGATTTAGTTTATTAATATTTATAGTCAACCTTAATATTCGACTAAGAGACCACTGCCTCGCCCCTCAAACGATTCTAATTCATTTTAAATTGGATCCGTAAGATGTATCTGGAACCATTCGTTTAGATCGGTTGTTACGTAGATTGCGGCATTAGCCGTATTGAAAAATTTAATCTCTTGCTCTTCTTCCTTAGGTTTTAAAATATCAAACTCAGCTGCAAGCTCACCATTTATCTTCACCGATGGATCTTTTTTCAGGACTTCAGTAATTTCAGTTATAAAAACTTTCTTCGCGTCTTCCATAAATGATTCGATACTTAAGTGTCCATGATTTATAACTACTGCAGATCTTAATCGATTTTTAAATGCAGACTCGAAGTATTCCCATGAGACTGATGGTTCCGCAACTTCGTTTGGTTGAAGATCACCACCTGTTTTTTCTAATAAATTTTCGATATTGTTGCGAATTGTAAAAAACTCGGTCATGAATGTTTGACATTTCCTGCTTTCAGCGGTAGTAAAATCCTTGGCTTTCATACCATTTTTTAATTGCTCAATGGCATCGTACGTATTATCTAACCATCCAAGAGATCTTCCTCGGTAGCAGATCTAGAATATATCCTTAAGTTGTTTCGTAACAACTTTACACGATCTTCAAAGAAGCTGAAGTACTCCATTTTCTAAAAATACCAAGTTTAATAAAAATATCCTTTTAAAAATCTTCACCATGAAAAATTAAACTTTAAATTGAATCGATAAATAATGAATTTTAAAAAAATTATTGGGATAATAAATATAATAATTTTAAAATATTATTGGATTAATAATTATTATCAATACTTAATCTATCAGATTGCTCACAATGTACTGAACTAACCCTTTCGTCTGAAAGACGATACCGTTCGCTAACTAGAGCGAGGTCTTGTGAGGAGGAGTCAGCTGCTAAATAACCGTAGTTAAAGAGTTTGCATCGCTCTCAGACGCACGCCAGAGCAATGTAGGGTTAAGTCCCGTCTTAGATTTGTGCGTACCGCTCCCAAAAGCTCTGGCTTTAATTTGTCCGAGAGGCTCTCACCAGCACGCTGATATCGTTAATAGAGTTAAGCACGGCTTACTTATTGTGCACCACTCCAAAAACTATCACAGCTTTATTCCATGAGAATTGTCACACCATTCGGTGAAGATACAAACTCTGCAGCCGTCTCGAGCATTCAAAGAACGCACTTATTACAGTTCAGTACGTTTTGGATTTAAGCTTTTAGTCTATCATTATTTGTAATATAATGTTGTATAAAAACGTTAAATTAAAGAGAATAAATTTTAAATAAACTCACGTTTACTCAGCAAAGTCCCCACGGGTCACTGTATCCAAAAACTCTAAGTCTGTTACACTTAAAACCGAGTCTGCTGGTAGAAAACTAAGTCTATGTAGTAAACTCATAGAAACACTAAGTTCAGTGACAGAAGAACTGCTCACAGAAAACACTAAGTTCAGTAGGTTCCACTCACTAACAGTATTAGAAATCGAATGAGCTTTAGTTGGGTGCAGGGGCTCTTACTTATACCTCCTCGGAATAGGTTAGGGAGGGAGTAAGCTTGGGAACTCTAACATTCAGAATTTCTCAGAGGAAACTTTTTCCAGATAAAAAGTGTGGGAAAACAAACATTTAAGATTTCCCAGAATATTTTTAGAAACAACTGATTAAATATTATCTAGATAAAATTATCTAAAATCTACCCCCCCCCCACTATTTCTGTAGGACTGAAAAGAGGGGGGGGGTTGAATATAAACTTTGAGAATATGAAATAAAGTTTAGTTTAACTCAAACCATGACTGAATTTATTGTTGACTTACAATTTTTCAAAAGATCCACAAATACCTTGATTCCAAAAGAACTTGCAATCTTACCCTTGATTGATGCAAACGTTCCTCCTATCACCGTTTTATTTTAAGCACCAGTTCAATGGAAAAAATTACTCAGAGAAGAACGTAAAGTAAATAATTTTTTACAAAATAGATACCATAAAATTCCTTGGGATTCAGGTTATGTTGATCCAAATGACATTATAAAAATACTAAATTTAAATTTGAAAAGCGCCTCAAAAATTTATGTTTATGGTTTACAACAAAGAGAATTCATTTCAAGTATTATGTTTGAAAAGTAAGTAAAAAATATGAAAATAAACAATTGAATAAATTTAATAAATTGATCTTTTTTCAGAGAAGTCATCAACTTAAGAGAACTTGGTATACCTACTATGAAACAACTGCGTCGAGATTTTAATAGTTATTATATATGTGATTTTCATTCAAGTGATGGACCTTACAAGTGTTCGATCATTAATTCGTTTTTATTTAAGATTTAATTTAATTTTTATTACATTTAAATAGACTTAAAGTCATTCCCGATGAGGGATATGATACTGTAGACTGTATTCAGAAATATAAATAAATTAATTTAAAAAAAAAAGTTGTTTTATTTTAGTATCTTTCTAGAAATTACTTTAAATTTTAATTATAAAAAAATTTTAACTATTATTTATAAAAATCAACATAATTTGTTTAATTTATAAAAATGGTTTTAAATTAAAATTTATCATAAAATTTTTAATTATTTAATTATAATAGAAGAACTGGGAAAAAAAAAAAAAACATGGAATAATTTGTTAAAAATTTATAAATTTATTATATAAAATTATTACATTGAAACTATAAGATTATTAAAAATTCTTAATTAAGGGGGGGGGGGGTAGGGTCTGAGCGGTCAAAAAATGATGATTTTTCGATGATTTATAGTGAAGCTCCTGTTTATTATAATTTAATAAGAATTTATATACATATCATACAACATTCAAAGAACATTCTGTCAAAATTTCAGATCAAAATATTAAAAATTGAGGCAATGGGAGCCAACCAAACAAGGCGCTTCGAAAAAAAGATGAGTTGCGGTGAAGGCTGTAACTCGCGAACGGTTCATCTGAAATCAAAAAATAAAGTAGATTTAGTTAATATATTATTTTTTCTCGCCCCCTAGTAGGATCAATTTCATTTTTTTTCAATTTTGAAGTTTTGGCGACGTTTTGAAGCCAAAACACTGTTTTTTGGTCACCAAAACCGGCCATTTTATGGCTAAATCTCGGCCAAAAAAAAAAAAAAAAAAAAAAAGTAACTCACTAGGGGGCGGGCTTTTTATGTATTAAAGACGTATGTTTAATTCTATAAAGATCGGTGCAGTAGTTTTCAAATGAGAACTTTCACCGACTTTGAAAAATAGTGTTTCGAGAAAAACGCGTTTGAAGTTTTCGGTTCGAAAAAAGTGAAGAAAAACTATTTGATTTACAACTTACACTGAATCATCTATTCCAGCTCCATAAAGTAAGTCACCAGCAGCTTCACTCAACATTACCGTTGCACACTTTGCAATTTACCAACGTTGAAAGTGTTGTAAACACTTGCAGAAAGTCAACTATACGATAATGTATTTCGGTATCCACTGGCACAGACGGTTGAGAACTTAGCCGAATTTTTTTAGCTGACGCACTTTTTGTCTGCACGTCATTATTTTTAAACGGATTGGGTCTTTTTTTTGGTTTTCCAAGTATTTTTCCTTCAGTTTTACGCGTTTCTCTCGACACTTTACTTGTTATAACCATTTTAAAACCAAAAAAACCGAATCGGAAATATAAGAAGAAAAATAATCGGACCGCTCTGGTGAACGAACACCGTCAAACTGACACGTCTTTTTTCCACACAGACCTTTAGAACCGCCTTATACTCTACCTGGGTTCACTGCCCCTCCCTTTTACAAAAGGGTCTTAGGGGATTACAAAGACCGACTTAGCAGGGGCCTTCAGTGTAGAGCATGCGGGGAGGGGCAGCTGCCTCGACCTGCTCCGCTCGAAGGCCCCAGACTTAAAACTCTGTAACTTTGTGAGTTTTGCTCCAAACCCTTAGAAATTTTAACACAGCATTCTTGAAATGTTTTACTATAAGAAAAAAAAAAAATTCGATTTTTCAAAAATTGCCAGACCCTACCCCCCCCCTTAATAGAAGTAATAATACATGAACTTTAATTATAATATTAGCATGATATAAAAGTATTATATAAATTAATTAAACAAAAAAATCGCTTAAATATATAAAAATCACTTCTGTTTTTCACAATTACAGTTTCTGTACTTTCTACGAAAGTCTTTTAAAAATTTATTGAAAGTAATATGGACGAATCCGTGGACGTCGTTGATGCACTCCACACATTTCTCATCAATGTTTTCCTCGATCTCATCTATTGCTTTGTCGTCAAGAACTGAAAATAAAATTTTTTGTTAATAAAATTGTTAAATATATATATGTATAAATTTTTTTTAACAATATGTTCAGGGGCGTTATTACATTTTGGGCCCGGGTCTGGATAAAGTTCGACCCCCCCCCCCCCACTAATCTTAATATTTTTCAACTCTGAACAGTTCAGTACCTAATTTATAAAAAAAAAAACTCAAACCTTGAACCCCCCACAACCCTGGGCGCCCGAGTTCAACAAAAAAACTGATCAGCTATCCCCCAAACTGTAAGCGCTCAAATACCCTGGGCGCCCTAAGACAAAGAAAAAACTGATCAGCTATCCCCCAAGCTCTAAACCTCCCAAAACTCTGGTTACCGAGTAGAATAATTTTAGAAGTTAAGCGTACTTTATATAAGGTACCTGTACCTAATATGGCCCCCCAAAGCGAGAATCGACGTTGTGGTCAATCAGATCAATATTTTTTGACGAGTAAGGTCTCATTTAAAAGCTTAATTCAAGAGCTTTAAAATGCGACATTACAGGTTCGATTTTGATCAATGAGCTTCAAATGCCAGAGGATTTACCAAAACACGGTTTTTTAAGACACCTAAAATTTGTGTCCTAATATGGCCCCCCTTGAAGTAATTAATTAATAGCAATTTGTTCCTACTTTTTAAATCAATCAGGATATAAGATTTTTAAAACTTCAAAATTGTTATTGTTTTAAAAATGATTTATTTAAAAATTAAGCCTTTTTTACAATGTTTTTGAAAGCTTTGCAACCAGTAGAAAAATTTCAACTTTAAATTTTGGTCAAAGTTTTTTTTTTGAGCTAGAATGCTTTTTTAGTTATAAAATGAAAAAAAGCTTTGAAACAATTAAACTTATTTTTTTTAAATATCATTCGGATAGGATTTTCTAAAAAGTACACATGAAACTAAGGACTCTTAATATCGGTATTTCTACTAATTCGTAGGGGGCCATATAAGGTACACTGCATAATAAAAAGTTATTTAAGAATAAAACCCGTTAGAAAACGAGTTGAACAAAAACTAAGGTCGCGTTTTAAAGCTGAAACAATAACAAATCGAAGCTACTTATTCAAATTTTGATCAGGTGCGTCTAAATATTTTGGCAGCCCACTTAATTACAACGTAAAATAATAACGGAGGTATACGAAACGAGTTTTAGCTATTAGGCATGCACAAAAATAATTTTAAAAAGTTCCAAACAACTGAAAACTTCATAATTCAGTGTTTTTGACTTCTTCCTACCTTGCAGAGATGCCGCATACCTAGCATATTCAAAATAACAGGGGGGGCCATATTAGGCACAGAGCCATATTAGGTACACTTACCTTAGTATTTGAATATCAAATCCATGAAAAGTGTTTTTTTTTTTTTTTTTTTGTTCCACATAAAGGTTCTGGATTTTATTTTCTAGTTAAAAAAAAAAAAAAAAAAATTCGTTGATAGCTTTTTTTGTTGAAATTGGGCACCCAGGGTTTTGGAGGTTTAGAGCTTGGGGGGTAGCCGATCAGTTTTTTTGTAGAGCTCGGGCGCCCAGGGTATTTGGGGGTTTAGAGCTTGGAGGATAGCAGATCAATTTTTTTGTTGAACTTGACGCCCAGGGAACTTGGGGGTTTATAGCTAGGGGGATAGCTAATCAGTTTTTTTGTTGAACCCGGGCGCCCAGGGTATTTGGGGGCGTAGAGCTTAGAGGATAGCCGATAAGTTTTTTTGTTGGACTCGGGTGCCCAGGGTCTTTTGGGGTTTAGAGCTTGGGGGACAGCCGATCAGTTTTTTTGTTGAACTCGGGCACCCAGGGTTTTGGGGGTTTAGAGCTTGGGGGACAGCTGATCAGTTTTTTTATTGAACTCGGGTGCCCAGGGAATTTGGGGGTTTTGAGCTTGGGGGACAGCCGATCAATTTTTTTGTTGAACCTGGACCCAGGGTTTTGGGGGTCTAGAGCTTGGGGGACAGCTGATAATTTTTTTTGTTGATCCCGGCGCCCAGGGTACTTGGGGGTTTAGAGCTTGGGGGAAAGCGGATCAATTTTTTTGTTGATCTCGGGCGCCCAGGGATTTTGGAGGTTTAGAGCTAGGGGAATAGCTAATCAGTTTTTTTGTTGAACCCTGGCGCCCGGGGTATTTAAGGGCTTAGAGCTTGGAGGATAGCCGATAAGTTTTTTTGTTGAACTCGGGTGCCCAGGGTCTTTTGGGGCTTAAAGCTTAGGGGACAGCCGATCAGTTTTTTTGTTGAACTCGGGCACCCAGGGTTTTGGGGGTTTAGAGCTTGGGGGATAGCTGATCAGTTTTTTTATTGAACTCGGGTGCCCAGGGAATTTGGGGGTTTTGAGCTTGGGGGACAGCCGATCAATTTTTTTGTTGAACTTGGACCCAGGGTTTTGGGGGTCTAGAGCTTGGGGGACAGCTGATAATTTTTTTTGTTGATCCCGGCGCCCAGGGTACTTGGGGGTTTAGAGCTTGGGGGAAAGCGGATCAATTTTTTTGTTGATCTCGGGCGCCCAGGGAACTTGGAGGTTTAGAGCTAGGGGGATAGCTAATCAGTTTTTTTGTTGAACCCTGGCGCCCGGGGTATTTAAGGGCTTAGAGCTTGGAGGATAGCCGATAAGTTTTTTTGTTGAACTCGGGTGCCCAGGGTCTTTTGGGGCTTAAAGCTTAGGGGACAGCCGATCAGTTTTTTTGTTGAACTCGGGCACCCAGGGTTTTGGGGGTTTAGAGCTTGGGGGATAGCTGATCAGTTTTTTTATTGAACTCGGGTGCCCAGGGAATTTGGGGGTTTTGAGCTTGGGGGACAGCCGATCAATTTTTTTGTTGAACCTGGACCCAGGGTTTTGGGGGTCTAGAGCTTGGGAGACAGCTGATAATTTTTTTTGTTGATCCCGGCGCCCAGGGTACTTGGGGGTTTAGAGCTTGGGGGAAAGCTGATCAATTTATTCATTGAACTTGACGCCCAGGGTTTTGGGGGTTTAGAGCTTGGGGGATAGCTGATAAGTTGTTTAATTGATCTCGGGCGCCCAGGGTATTTGGGGGCTTAGAGCTTGGAGGATAGCCGATAAGTTTTTTTGTTGAACTCGGGTGCCCAGGGTCTTTTGGGGTTTAAAGCTTGGGGGATAGCTGATCAGTTTTTTTATTGAACTCGGGTGCCCAGGGTATTGAGGGGTATAGAGCTTGGGGGACAGCTGATCAATTTTTTCGTTGAACTCGGGCACCCAGGGTTTTGGGGGTCTAGAGCTTGGAGGACAGCTGATAATTTTTTTTGTTGATCTCGGTGCCCAGGGTACTTGGGGGTTTAGAGCTTGGGGGAAAGCTGATCAATTTATTCATTGAACTTGACGCCCATGGTTTTGGGGGTTTAGAGCTTGGGGGATAGCTGATAAGTT
The DNA here is from genome assembly GCA_038277355.1 of Encarsia formosa. Classification (NCBI taxonomy): domain Eukaryota; kingdom Metazoa; phylum Arthropoda; class Insecta; order Hymenoptera; family Aphelinidae; genus Encarsia; species Encarsia formosa. The sequence goes on from CM076187.1 coordinate 34,259,239, forward strand.
GTTTTATTGATCTCGGGCGCCCAGGGTATTTGGGGGCTTAGAGCTTGGAGGATAGCCGATAAGTTTTTTTGTTAAACTCGGGTGCCCAGGATCTTTTAGGGTTTAAAGCTTGGGGGAAAGCTGATCAATTTATTCATTGAACTTGACGCCCATGGTTTTGGGGGTTTAGAGCTTGGGGGACAGCTGATCAGTTTTTTTGTTGATCTTGGGTGCCCAGGGTATTTGGGGGTTTGGTGCTTGGGGGATAGCTGATCAATTTTTTTTATCAAACTCGGGTGCCCAGGGTATTTGTGGGCTTAGAGCGCGGGGGACAGCCGATCAGTTTTTTTGTTGAACTCGGGCACCCAGGGTTTTGGGGGTTTAGAGCTTGGGGGATAGCTGATCAGTTTTTTTGTAGAGCTCGGGCGCCCAGGGTATTTGGGGGGTTTAGAGCTTCGGGGATAGCGGATCAATTTTTGTTGATCTCGGGTGCCCGGGGAACTTGGGGGTTTAGAGCTATGGGGATAGCTAATCAGTTTTTTTGTTGAACCCGGGCACCCAGGGTTTTGGGTGTTTAGAGCTTGGGGGATAGCTGATAAATTGTTTTATTGATCTCGGGCGCCCAGGGTATTTGAGGGCTTAGAGCTTGGAGGATAGCCGATAAGTTTTTTTGTTGATCTCGGCGCCCAGGGTACTTGGGGGTTTAGAGCTTGGGGGAAAGCTGATCAGTTTATTCATTGAACTTGACGTCCAGGGTTTTGGGTGTTTAGAGTTTGGGGGATAGCTGATCAGTTTATTCATTGAACTTGACGCCCAGAGTTTGGTGGGTTGAGAGCTTGGGGGATAGCTGATAAGTTGTTTTATTGATCTCGGGCGCCCAGGGTATTTGGGGGCTTAGAGCTTGGAGGATAGCCGATAAGTTTTTTTGTTAAACTCGGGTGCCCAGGATCTTTTAGGGTTTAAAGCTTGGGGGATAGCTGATCAGTTTTTTTGTTGAACTTGGCGCCAAGGTTATTTGGGGGTTTAGAGCTTGGGGGAAAGCTGATCAATTTATTCATTGAACTTGACGCCCATGGTTTTGGGGGTTTAGAGCTTGGGGGATAGCTGATAAGTTGTTTTGTTGATCCCGGCGCCAAGGGTACTTGGGGGTTTAGAGCTTGGGGGAAAGCTGATCAATTTATTCATTGAACTTGACGCCCAGGGTTTTGGGGGTTTAGAGCTTGGGGGATAGCTGATAAGTTGTTTAATTGATCTCGGGCGCCCAGGGTATTTGGGGGCTTAGAGCTTGGAGGATAGCCGATAAGTTTTTTTGTTGAACTCGGGTGCCCAGGGTCTTTCGGGGTTTAAAGCTTGGGGGATAGCTGATCAGTTTTTTTATTGAACTCGGGTGCCCAGGGTATTGAGGGGTTTAGAGCTTGGGGGACAGCTGATCAATTTTTTCGTTGAACTCGGGCACCCAGGGTTTTGGGGGTCTAGAGCTTGGAGGACAGCTGATAATTTTTTTTGTTGATCTCGGTGCCCAGGGTACTTGGGGGTTTAGAGCTTGGGGGAAAGCTGATCAATTTATTCATTGAACTTGACGCCCATGGTTTTGGGGGTTTAGAGCTTGGGGGATAGCTGATAAGTTGTTTTATTGATCTCGGGCGCCCAGGGTATTTGGGGGCTTAGAGCTTGGAGGATAGCCGATAAGTTTTTTTGTTAAACTCGGGTGCCCAGGATCTTTTAGGGTTTAAAGCTTGGGGGAAAGCTGATCAATTTATTCATTGAACTTGACGCCCATGGTTTTGGGGGTTTAGAGCTTGGGGGACAGCTGATCAGTTTTTTTGTTGATCTTGGGTGCCCAGGGTATTTGGGGGTTTGGTGCTTGGGGGATAGCTGATCAATTTTTTTTATCAAACTCGGGTGCCCAGGGTATTTGTGGGCTTAGAGCGCGGGGGACAGCCGATCAGTTTTTTTGTTGAACTCGGGCACCCAGGGTTTTGGGGGTTTAGAGCTTGGGGGATAGCTGATCAGTTTTTTTGTAGAGCTCGGGCGCCCAGGGTATTTGGGGGGTTTAGAGCTTCGGGGATAGCGGATCAATTTTTGTTGATCTCGGGTGCCCGGGGAACTTGGGGGTTTAGAGCTATGGGGATAGCTAATCAGTTTTTTTGTTGAACCCGGGCACCCAGGGTTTTGGGTGTTTAGAGCTTGGGGGATAGCTGATAAATTGTTTTATTGATCTCGGGCGCCCAGGGTATTTGAGGGCTTAGAGCTTGGAGGATAGCCGATAAGTTTTTTTGTTGATCTCGGCGCCCAGGGTACTTGGGGGTTTAGAGCTTGGGGGAAAGCTGATCAGTTTATTCATTGAACTTGACGTCCAGGGTTTTGGGTGTTTAGAGTTTGGGGGATAGCTGATCAGTTTATTCATTGAACTTGACGCCCAGAGTTTGGTGGGTTGAGAGCTTGGGGGATAGCTGATAAGTTGTTTTATTGATCTCGGGCGCCCAGGGTATTTGGGGGCTTAGAGCTTGGAGGATAGCCGATAAGTTTTTTTGTTAAACTCGGGTGCCCAGGATCTTTTAGGGTTTAAAGCTTGGGGGATAGCTGATCAGTTTTTTTGTTGAACTTGGCGCCAAGGTTATTTGGGGGTTTAGAGCTTGGGGGAAAGCTGATCAATTTATTCATTGAACTTGACGCCCATGGTTTTGGGGGTTTAGAGCTTGGGGGATAGCTGATAAGTTGTTTTGTTGATCCCGGCGCCCAGGGTACTTGGGGGTTTAGAGCTTGGGGGAAAGCTGATCAATTTATTCATTGAACTTGACGCCCAGGGTTTTGGGGGTTTAGAGCTTGGGGGATAGCTGATAAGTTGTTTAATTGATCTCGGGCGCCCAGGGTATTTGGGGGCTTAGAGCTTGGAGGATAGCCGATAAGTTTTTTTGTTTAACTCGGGTGCCCAGGGTCTTTCGGGGTTTAAAGCTTGGGGGATAGCTGATCAGTTTTTTTATTGAACTCGGGTGCCCAGGGTATTGAGGGGTTTAGAGCTTGGGGGACAGCCGATCAATTTTTTCGTTGAACTCGGGCACCCAGGGTTTTGGGGGTCTAGAGCTTGGAGGACAGCTGATAATTTTTTTTGTTGATCTCGGTGCCCAGGGTACTTGGGGGTTTAGAGCTTGGGGGAAAGCTGATCAATTTATTCATTGAACTTGACGCCCATGGTTTTGGGGGTTTAGAGCTTGGGGGATAGCTGATAAGTTTTTTTGTTAAACTCGGGTGCCCAGGATCTTTTAGGGTTTAAAGCTTGGGGGAAAGCTGATCAATTTATTCATTGAACTTGACGCCCATGGTTTTGGGGGTTTAGAGCTTGGGGGACAGCTGATCAGTTTTTTTGTTGATCTCGGGTGCCCAGGGTATTTGGGGGTTTGGTGCTTGGGGGATAGCTGATCAATTTTTTTTATCAAACTCGGGTGCTCAGGGTATTTGTGGGCTTAGAGCGCGGGGGACAGCCGATCAGTTTTTTTGTTGAACTCGGGCACCCAGGGTTTTGGGGGTTTAGAGCTTGGGGGATAGCTGATCAGTTTTTTTGTAGAGCTCGGGCGCCCAGGGTATTTGGGGGGTTTAGAGCTTCGGGGATAGCGGATCAATTTTTGTTGATCTCGGGTGCCCGGGGAACTTGGGGGTTTAGAGCTATGGGGATAGCTCATCAGTTTTTTTGTTGAACCCGGGCGCCCAGGGTTTTGGGTGTTTAGAGCTTGGGGGATAGCTGATAAATTGTTTTATTGATCTCGGGCGCCCAGGGTATTTGAGGGCTTAGAGCTTGGAGGATAGCCGATAAGTTTTTTTGTTGATCTCGGCGCCCAGGGTACTTGGGGGTTTAGAGCTTGGGGGAAAGCTGATCAGTTTATTCATTGAACTTGACGTCCAGGGTTTTGGGTGTTTAGAGTTTGGGGGATAGCTGATCAGTTTATTCATTGAACTTGACGCCCAGAGTTTGGTGGGTTGAGAGCTTGGGGGATAGCTGATAAGTTGTTTTATTGATCTCGGGCGCCCAGGGTATTTGGGGGCTTAGAGCTTGGAGGATAGCCGATAAGTTTTTTTGTTAAACTCGGGTGCCCAGGATCTTTTAGGGTTTAAAGCTTGGGGGATAGCTGATCAGTTTTTTTGTTGAACTTGGCGCCAAGGTTATTTGGGGGTTTAGAGCTTGGGGGAAAGCTGATCAATTTATTCATTGAACTTGACGCCCATGGTTTTGGGGGTTGAGAGCTTGGGGGATAGCTGATAAGTTGTTTTATTGATCTCGGGCGCCCAGGGTATTTGGGGGCTTAGAGCTTGGAGGATAGCCGATAAGTTTTTTTGTAAAACTCGGGTGCCCAGGGTCTTTTGGGGTTTAAAGCTTGGGGGATAGCTGATCAGTTTTTTTGTTGAACTTGGCGCCAAGGTTATTTGGGGGTTTAGAGCTTGGGGGATAGCTGATCAGTTTATTCATTGAACTTGACGCCTAGGGTTTTGGGGGTTTAGAGCTTGGGGGACAGCCGATCAATTTTTTCGTTGAACTCGGGCACCCAGGGTTTTGGGGGTTTAGAGCTTGGGGGATAGCTGATCAGTTTTTTTATTGAACTCGAGTGCCCAGGGTATTTGGAGGTTTAGAGCTTGGGGGACAGCCGATCAATTTTTTCGTTGAACTCGGGTGCCCAGGGTATTTGGGGGTTTAGAGCTTGGGGGATAGCTGATCAGTTTTCTTATTGAACTCGGGCACCCAGGGTTTTGGGGGTCTAGAGCTTGGAGGACAGCTGATAATTTTTTTTGTTGATCTCGGTGCCCAGGGTACTTGGGGGTTTAGAGATTGGGGGAAAGCTGATCAATTTATTCATTGAACTTGACGCCCATGGTTTTGGGGGTTTAGAGCTTGGGGGATAGCTGATAAGTTGTTTTATTGATCTCGGGCGCCCAGGGTATTTGGGGGCTTAGAGCTTGGAGGATAGCCGATAAGTTTTTTTGTTAAACTCGGGTGCCCAGGGTCTTTTAGGGTTTAAAGCTTGGGGGATAGCTGATCAGTTTTTTTGTTGAACTTGGCGCCAAGGTTATTTGGGGGTCTAGAGCTTGGGGGAAAGCTGATCAATTTATTCATTGAACTTGACGCCCATGGTTTTGGGGGTTGAGAGCTTGGGGGATAGCTGATAAGTTGTTTTATTGATCTCGGGCGCCCAGGGTATTTGGGGGTTTGGTGCTTGGGGGATAGCCGATAAGTTTTTTTGTTAAACTCGGGTGCCCAGGGTCTTTTGGGGTTTAAAGCTTGGGGGATAGCTGATCAGTTTTTTTGTTGAACTTGGCGCCAAGGTTATTTGGGGGTTTAGAGCTTGGGGGATAGCTGATCAGTTTATTCAATGAACTTGACGTCAAGGGTTTCGGGGGTTAAGAGCTTGGGGGACAGCCGATCAATTTTTTTGTTGAACTCGGGCACCCAGGGTTTTGGGGGTTTAGAGCTTGGGGGACAGCTGATCAGTTTTTTCGTTGATCTCGGGTGCCCAGGATATTTGGGGGTTTGGTGCTTGGGGGATAGCTGATCAGTTTTTTTATCAAACTCGGGTGCCCAGGGTATTTGTGGGCTTAGAGCGCGGGGGACAGCCGATCAGTTTTTTTGTTGAACTCGGGCACCCAGGGTTTTGGGGGTTTAGAGCTTGGGGGATAGCTGATCAGTTTTTTTGTAGAGCTCGGGCGCCCAGGGTATTTGGGGGGTTTAGAGCTTCGGGGATAGCGGATCAATTTTTGTTGATCTCGGGTGCCCGGGGAACTTGGGGGTTTAGAGCTATGGGGATAGCTAATCAGTTTTTTTGTTGAACCCGGGCGCCCAGGGTTTTGGGTGTTTAGAGCTTGGGGGATAGCTGATTAATTGTTTTATTGATCTCGGGCGCCCAGGGTATTTGAGGGCTTAGAGCTTGGAGGATAGCCGATAAGTTTTTTTGTTGATCTCGGCGCCCAGGGTACTTGGGGGTTTAGAGCTTGGGGGAAAGCTGATCAGTTTATTCATTGAACTTGACGTCCAGGGTTTTGGGTGTTTAGAGTTTGGGGGATAGCTGATCAGTTTATTCATTGAACTTGACGCCCAGAGTTTGGTGGGTTGAGAGCTTGGGGGATAGCTGATAACTTTTTTTTATTGAACTCGGGTGCCCAGGGTATTTGGGGGCTTAGAGCTTGGGGGACAGCCTATCAGTATTTTTGTTGAACTCGGGCACCCAGGGTTTTGGGGGTTTAGAGCTTGGGGAATGACCGATCGATCATTTATCGAACTCGGCGCCCAGGGTTTGGGGGGTTTAGAGCTTTGGGGATAGCTGATAAGTTGTTTTATTGATCTCGGGCGCCCAGGGTATTTGGACGTTTTAGGCATGGGGAATGACCGATCGATCATTTATCGAACTTGGGTACCCAGGGTTTTGGGGGTCTAGAGCTTGGGGGACAGCTGATCAGTTTTTTTATTGAACTCGGGTGCCCAGGGTATTTGGGAGTTTTGAGCTTGGGGGACAGCCGATCAATTTTTTTGTTGAACTTGGGCACCCAGGGTTTTGGAAATCTAGAGCTTAGGGGACAGCTGATCATTTTTTTTGTTGATCTCGGTGCCCAGGGTACTTGGGGGTTTAGAGCTTGGGGGAAAGCTGATAAATTTATTCATTGAACTTGACGCCCAGGGTATTTGGGGGTTTAGAGCTTGGGGGGACAGCCGATCAATTTTTTTGTTGAACTCGGGCACCCAGGGTGTTTTGGGGCTTAGAGCTTGGAGGAAAGCCGATAAGTTTTTTTGTTGAACTCGGTTGCCCAGGTTCTTTTTGGGTATAAAGCTTGGGGGACAGCCGATCAGTTTATTCATTGAACTTGACGCCCAGGGTTTTGGGGGTTTAGAGCTTTGGGGATAGCTGATAAGTTGTTTTGTTGATCTCGGGTGCCCAGGGAACTTGGAGGTTTAGAGCAAGGGGGATAGCTAATCAGTTTTTTTGTTGAACCCTGGCGCCCGGGGTATTTGGGGGCTTAGAGCTTGGAGGATAGCCAATAAGTTTTTTTGTTGAACTCGGGTGCCCAGGGTCTTTTGGGGTTTAAAGCGTGGGGGATAGCTGATCAGTTTTTTTGTTGAACTTGGCGCCAAGGTTACTTGGGGGTTTAGAGCTTGGGGGATAGCTGATCAGTTTATTCATTGAACTTGACGCCCAGGGTATTTGGGGGCTTAGAGCTTGGAGGATAGCCGATAAGTTTTTTTGTTGAACTCGGGTGCCCAGGGTCTTTTGGGGTTTAAAGCTTGGGGGATAGCTGATCAGTTTTTTTATTGAACTCGGGTGCCCAGGGTATTGAGGGGTTTAGAGCTTGGGGGACAGCCGATCAATTTTTTCGTTGAACTCGGGCACCCAGGGTTTTGGGGGTCTAGAGCTTGGAGGACAGCTGATAATTTTTTTTGTTGATCTCGGTGCCCAGGGTACTTGGGGGTTTAGAGCTTGGGGGAAAGCTGATCAATTTATTCATTGAACTTGACGCCCATGGTTTTGGGGGTTTAGAACTTGGGGGATAGCTGATAAGTTGTTTTATTGATCTCGGGCGCCCAGGGTATTTTGGGGCTTAGAGCTTGGAGGATAGCCGATAAGTTTTTTTGTTAAAATCGGGTGCCCAGGGTCTTTTAGGGTTTAAAGCTTGGGGGATAGCTGATCAGTTTTTTTGTTGAACTTCGCGCCAAGTTTATTTGGGGGTTTAGAGCTTGGGGGAAAGCTGATCAATTTATTCATTGAACTTGACGCCCATGGTTTTGGGGGTTTAGAGCTTGGAGGATAGCCGATAAGTTTTTTTGTTGAACTCGGGTGCCCAGGGTCTTTTAAGGTTTAAAGCTTGGGGGATAGCTGATCAGTTTTTTTGTTGAACTTGGCGCCAAGGTTATTTGGGGGTTTAGAGCTTGGGGGATAGCTGATCAGTTTATTCATTGAACTTGACGCCTAGGGTTTTGGGGGCTTAGAGCTTGGGGGACAGCCGATCAATTTTTTCGTTAAACTCGCTCACCCAGGGTTTTGGGGGTTTAGAGCTTGGGGGATAGCTGATCAGTTTTTTTATTGAACTTGGGTGCCCAGGGTATTTGGATGTTTAGAGCTTGAAGAATGACCGATCGATCATTTATCGAACTCGGCGCCCAGGGTTTGGGGGGTTTAGAGCTTGGAGGATAGCCGATAAGTTTTTTTGTTGAATTCGGGTGCCCAGGTTCTTTTGGGGTTTAAAGCTTGGGGGACAGCCGATCAGTTTATTCATTGAACTTGACGCCCAGGGTTTTGGGTGTTTAGAGCTTGGGGGATAGCTGAGCAGTTTATTCATTGAACTTGACGCCCAGAGTTTGGTGGGTTAAGAGCTTGGGGGATAGCTGATAGCTTTTTTTATTGAAGTCGGGTGCCCAGGGTATTTGGGGGCTTAGAGCTTGGGGGATAGCTGATCAGCTTATTCATTGAACTTGACGCCCAGAGTTTTGGGGGTTTAGAGCTTGGGGGACAGCCGATCAATTTTTTCGTTGAACTCGGACACCCAGGGTTTTGGGGGTTTAGAGCTTGGGGGATAGCTGATTAGTTTATTCATTGAACTCGGGTGCCCAGAGTTTTGGGGGTTTAGAGCTTGAGGGACAGCCGATCAATTTTTTCGTTGAACTCGGGCACCCAGGGCTTTGGGGGTTTAGAGCTTGGGGGATAGCTGATTAGTTTTTTTTTTGAACTCGGGTGCCCAGGGTATTTGGGGTTTTAGAGCTTAGGGGATAGCCGATAAGTTTTTTTGTTGAACTCGGTTGCCCAGGTTCTTTTGGGGTATAAAGCTTGGGGGACAGCCGATCAGTTTATTCATTGAACTTGACGCCCAGGGTTTTGGGGGTTTAGAGCTTTGGGGATAGCTGATAAGTTGTTTTGTTGATCTCGGGTGCCCAGGGAACTTGGAAGTTTAGAGCTAGGGGGATAGCTAATCAGTTTTTTTGTAGAACCCGGGCGCCCAGGGTATTTGGGGGCTAAGAGCTTGGAGGATAGCCGATTAGTTTTTTTGTTGAACTCGGGTGCCCAGGGTCTTTTGGGGTTTAAAGCTTGGTGGACAGCCGATCAATTTTTTTGTTGAACTCGGGCACCCAGGGTGTTTGGGGGCTTAGAGCTTGGAGGATAACCGATAAGTTTTTTTGTTGAACTCGGTTGCCCAGGTTCTTTTGGGGTATAAAGCTTGGGGGACAGCCGATCAGTTTATTCATTGAACTTGACGCCCAGGGTTTTGGGGGTTTAGAGCTTTGGGGATAGCTGATAAGTTGTTTTGTTGATCTCGGGTGCCCAGGGAACTTGGAAGTTTAGAGCTAGGGGGATAGCTAATCAGTTTTTTTGTAGAACCCGGGCGCCCAGGGTATTTGGGGGCTAAGAGCTTGGAGGATAGCCGATTAGTTTTTTTGTTGAACTCGGGTGCCCAGGGTCTTTTGGGGTTTAAAGCTTGGTGGACAGCCGATCAGTTTTTTTGTTGAACTCGGGCACCCAGGGTTTTGGGGGTTTAGAGCTTGGGGGATAGCTGATCAGTTTTTTTATTGAACTCGGGTGCCCAGGGTATTTGGAGGTTTAGAGCTTGGGGGACAGCCGATCAATATTTTCGTTGAACTCGGGCACCCAGGGTTTTGGGGGTCTAGAGCTTGGAGGACAGCTGATAATTTTTTTTGTTGATCTCGGTGCCCAGGGTACTTGGGGGTTTAGAGATTGGGGGAAAGCTGATCAATTTATTCATTGAACTTGACGCCCATGGTTTTGGGGGTTTAGAGCTTGGGGGATAGCTGATAAGTTGTTTTATTGATCTCGGGCGCCCAGGGTATTTGGGGGCTTAGAGCTTGGAGGATAGCCGATAAGTTTTTTTGTTAAACTCGGGTGCCCAGGGTCTTTTAGGGTTTAAAGCTTGGGGGATAGCTGATCAGTTTTTTTGTTGAACTTGGCGCCAAGGTTATTTGGGGGTTTAGAGCTTGGGGGAAAGCTGATCAATTTATTCATTGAACTTGACGCCCATGGTTTTGGGGGTTGAGAGCTTGGGGGATAGCTGATAAGTTGTTTTATTGATCTCGGGCGCCCAGGGTATTTGGGGGCTTAGAGCTTGGAGGATAGCCGATAAGTTTTTTTGTTAAACTCGGGTGCCCAGGGTCTTTTGGGGTTTAAAGCTTGGGGGATAGCTGGTCAGTTTTTTTGTTGAACTTGGCGCCAAGGTTATTTGGGGGTTTAGAGCTTGGGGGATAGCTGATCAGTTTATTCAATGAACTTGACGCCAAGGGTTTCGGGGGTTAAGAGCTTGGGGGACAGCCGATCAATTTTTTTGTTGAACTCGGGCACCCAGGGTTTTGGGGGTTTAGAGCTTGGGGGACAGCTGATCAGTTTTTTCGTTGATCTCGGGTGCCCAGGATATTTGGGGGTTTGGTGCTTGGGGGATAGCTGATCAGTTTTTTTATCAAACTCGGGTGCCCAGGGTATTTGTGGGCTTAGAGCGCGGGGGACAGCCGATCAGTTTTTTTGTTGAACTCGGGCACCCAGGGTTTTGGGGGTTTAGAGCTTGGGGGATAGCTGATCAGTTTTTTTGTAGAGCTCGGGCGCCCAGGGTATTTGGGGGGTTTAGAGCTTCGGGGATAGCGGATCAATTTTTGTTGATCTCGGGCGCCCAGGGTATTTGAGGGCTTAGAGCTTGGAGGATAGCCGATAAGTTTTTTTGTTGATCTCGGCGCCCAGGGTACTTGGGGGTTTAGAGCTTGGGGGAAAGCTGATCAGTTTATTCATTGAACTTGACGTCCAGGGTTTTGGGTGTTTAGAGTTTGGGGGATAGCTGATCAGTTTATTCATTGAACTTGACGCCCAGAGTTTGGTGGGTTGAGAGCTTGGGGGATAGCTGATAACTTTTTTTTATTGAACTCGGGTGCCCAGGGTATTTGGGGGCTTAGAGCTTGGGGGACAGCCTATCAGTATTTTTGTTGAACTCGGGCACCCAGGGTTTTGGGGGTTTAGAGCTTGGGGAATGACCGATCGATCATTTATCGAACTCGGCGCCCAGGGTTTGGGGGGTTTAGAGCTTTGGGGATAGCTGATAAGTTGTTTTATTGATCTCGGGCGCCCAGGGTATTTGGACGTTTTAGGCATGGGGAATGACCGATCGATCATTTATCGAACTTGGGTACCCAGGGTTTTGGGGGTCTAGAGCTTGGGGGACAGCTGATCAGTTTTTTTATTGAACTCGGGTGCCCAGGGTATTTGGGAGTTTTGAGCTTGGGGGACAGCCGATCAATTTTTTTGTTGAACTTGGGCACCCAGGGTTTTGGAAATCTAGAGCTTAGGGGACAGCTGATCATTTTTTTTGTTGATCTCGGTGCCCAGGGTACTTGGGGGTTTAGAGCTTGGGGGAAAGCTGATAAATTTATTCATTGAACTTGACGCCCAGGGTATTTGGGGGTTTAGAGCTTGGGGGGACAGCCGATCAATTTTTTTGTTGAACTCGGGCACCCAGGGTGTTTTGGGGCTTAGAGCTTGGAGGAAAGCCGATAAGTTTTTTTGTTGAACTCGGTTGCCCAGGTTCTTTTTGGGTATAAAGCTTGGGGGACAGCCGATCAGTTTATTCATTGAACTTGACGCCCAGGGTTTTGGGGGTTTAGAGCTTTGGGGATAGCTGATAAGTTGTTTTGTTGATCTCGGGTGCCCAGGGAACTTGGAGGTTTAGAGCAAGGGGGATAGCTAATCAGTTTTTTTGTTGAACCCTGGCGCCCGGGGTATTTGGGGGCTTAGAGCTTGGAGGATAGCCAATAAGTTTTTTTGTTGAACTCGGGTGCCCAGGGTCTTTTGGGGTTTAAAGCGTGGGGGATAGCTGATCAGTTTTTTTGTTGAACTTGGCGCCAAGGTTACTTGGGGGTTTAGAGCTTGGGGGATAGCTGATCAGTTTATTCATTGAACTTGACGCCCAGGGTATTTGGGGGCTTAGAGCTTGGAGGATAGCCGATAAGTTTTTTTGTTGAACTCGGGTGCCCAGGGTCTTTTGGGGTTTAAAGCTTGGGGGATAGCTGATCAGTTTTTTTATTGAACTCGGGTGCCCAGGGTATTGAGGGGTTTAGAGCTTGGGGGACAGCCGATCAATTTTTTCGTTGAACTCGGGCACCCAGGGTTTTGGGGGTCGAGAGCTTGGAGGACAGCTGATAATTTTTTTTGTTGATCTCGGTGCCCAGGGTACTTGGGGGTTTAGAGCTTGGGGGAAAGCTGATCAATTTATTCATTGAACTTGACGCCCATGGTTTTGGGGGTTTAGAACTTGGGGGATAGCTGATAAGTTGTTTTATTGATCTCGGGCGCCCAGGGTATTTTGGGGCTTAGAGCTTGGAGGATAGCCGATAAGTTTTTTTGTTAAACTCGGGTGCCCAGGGTCTTTTAGGGTTTAAAGCTTGGGGGATAGCTGATCAGTTTTTTTGTTGAACTTCGCGCCAAGTTTATTTGGGGGTTTAGAGCTTGGGGGAGAGCTGATCAATTTATTCATTGAACTTGACGCCCATGGTTTTGGGGGTTTAGAGCTTGGAGGATAGCCGATAAGTTTTTTTGTTGAACTCGGGTGCCCAGGGTCTTTTAAGGTTTAAAGCTTGGGGGATAGCTGATCAGTTTTTTTGTTGAACTTGGCGCCAAGGTTACTTGGGGGTTTAGAGCTTGGGGGATAGCTGATCAGTTTATTCATTGAACTTGACGCCCAGGGTATTTGGGGGCTTAGAGCTTGGAGGATAGCCGATAAGTTTTTTTGTTGAACTCGGGTTCCCAGGGTCTTTTGGGGTTTAAAGCTTGGGGGATAGCTGATCAGTTTTTTTATTGAACTCGGGTGCCCAGGGTATTGAGGGGTTTAGAGCTTGGGGGACAGCCGATCAATTTTTTCGTTGAACTCGGGCACCCAGGGTTTTGGGGGTCGAGAGCTTGGAGGACAGCTGATAATTTTTTTCGTTAAACTCGCTCACCCAGGGTTTTGGGGGTTTAGAGCTTGGGGGATAGCTGATCAGTTTTTTTATTGAACTTGGGTGCCCAGGGTATTTGGATGTTTAGACCTTGAAGAATGACCGATCGATCATTTATCGAACTCGGCGCCCAGGGTTTGGGGGGTTTAGAGCTTGGAGGATAGCCGATAAGTTTTTTTGTTGAACTCGGGTGCCCAGGTTCTTTTGGGGTTTAAAGCTTGGGGGACAGCCGATCAGTTTATTCATTGAACTTGACGCCCAGGGTTTTGGGTGTTTAGAGCTTGGGGGATAGCTGAGCAGTTTATTCATTGAACTTGACGCCCAGAGTTTGGTGGGTTAAGAGCTTGGGGGATAGCTGATAGCTTTTTTTATTGAAGTCGGGTGCCCAGGGTATTTGGGGGCTTAGAGCTTGGGGGATAGCTGATCAGCTTATTCATTGAACTTGACGCCCAGAGTTTTGGGGGTTTAGAGCTTGGGGGACAGCCGATCAATTTTTTCGTTGAACTCGGACACCCAGGGTTTTGGGGGTTTAGAGCTTGGGGGATAGCTGATTAGTTTATTCATTGAACTCGGGTGCCCAGGGTTTTGGGGGTTTAGAGCTTGGGGGACAGCCGATCAATTTTTTCGTTGAACTCGGGCACCCAGGGCTTTGGGGGTTTAGAGCTTGGGGGATAGCTGATTAGTTTTTTTTTTTGAACTCGGGTGCCCAGGGTATTTGGGGTTTTAGAGCTTAGGGGATAGCCGATAAGTTTTTTTGTTGAACTCGGTTGCCCAGGTTCTTTTGGGGTATAAAGCTTGGGGGACAGCCGATCAGTTTATTCATTGAACTTGACGCCCAGGGTTTTGGGGGTTTAGAGCTTTGGGGATAGCTGATAAGTTGTTTTGTTGATCTCGGGTGCCCAGGGAACTTGGAAGTTTAGAGCTAGGGGGATAGCTAATCAGTTTTTTTGTAGAACCCGGGCGCCCAGGGTATTTGGGGGCTAAGAGCTTGGAGGATAGCCGATTAGTTTTTTTGTTGAACTCGGGTGCCCAGGGTCTTTTGGGGTTTAAAGCTTGGTGGACAGCCGATCAATTTTTTTGTTGAACTCGGGCACCCAGGGTGTTTGGGGGCTTAGAGCTTGGAGGATAGCCGATAAGTTTTTTTGTTGAACTCGGTTGCCCAGGTTCTTTTGGGGTATAAAGCTTGGGGGACAGCCGATCAGTTTATTCATTGAACTTGACGCCCAGGGTTTTGGGGGTTTAGAGCTTTGGGGATAGCTGATAAGTTGTTTTGTTGATCTCGGGTGCCCAGGGAACTTGGAAGTTTAGAGCTAGGGGGATAGCTAATCAGTTTTTTTGTAGAACCCGGGCGCCCAGGGTATTTGGGGGCTAAGAGCTTGGAGGATAGCCGATTAGTTTTTTTGTTGAACTCGGGTGCCCAGGGTCTTTTGGGGTTTAAAGCTTGGTGGACAGCCGATCAGTTTTTTTGTTGAACTCGGGCACCCAGGGTTTTGGGGGTTTAGAGCTTGGGGGATAGCTGATCAGTTTTTTTATTGAACTCGGGTGCCCAGGGTATTTGGGAGTTTTGAGCTTAGGGGACAGCCAATCAATTTTTTTGTTGAACTTGGGCACCCAGGGTTTTGGGGGTCTAGAGCTTGGGGGACAGCTGATCATTTTTTTTGTTGATCTCGGTGCCCAGGGTACTTGGGGGTTTAGAGCTTGGGGGAAAGCTGATCAATTTATTCATTGAACTTGACGCCCATGGTTTTGGGGGTTTAGAGCTTTGGGGATAACTGATAAGTTGTTTTATTGATCTCGGGCGCCCAGGGTATTTGGGGGCTTAGAGCTTGGAGGATAGCCGATAAGTTTTTTTGTTAAACTCGGGTGCCCAGGGTCTTTTAGGGTTTAAAGCTTGGGGGATAGCTGATCAGTTTTTTTGTTGAACTTGGCGCCAAGGTTATTTGGGGGTTTAGAGCTTGGGGGAAAGCTGATCAATTTATTCATTGAACTTGACGCCCATGGTTTTGGGGGTTTAGAGCTTGGGGGATAGCTGATAAGTTGTTTTATTGATCTCGGGCGCCCAGGGTATTTGGGGGCTTAGAGCTTGGAGGATAGCCGATAAGTTTTTTTGTTAAACTCGGGTGCCCAGGGTCTTTTGGGGTTTAAAGCTTGGGGGATAGCTGATCAGTTTTTTTGTTGAACTTGGCGCCAAGTTTATTTGGTGGTTTAGAGCTTGGGGGATAGCTGATCAGTTTATTCATTGAACTTGACGCCTAGGGTTTTGGGGGTTTAGAGCTTGGGGGACAGCCGATCAATTTTTTCGTTGAACTCGGGCACCCAGGGTTTTGGGGGTTTAGAGCTTGGGGGATAGCTGATCAGTTTTTTTATTGAACTCGGGTGCCCAGGGTATTTGGAGGTTTAGAGCTTGGGGGACAGCCGATCAATTTTTTTGTTAAACTCGGGTGCCCAGGGTCTTTTGGGGTTTAAAGCTTGGGGGATAGCCGATCAATTTTTTCGTTGAACTCGGGCACCCAGAGTTTTGGGGGTTTAGAGCTTGGGGGATAGCTGATTAGTTTATTCATTGAACTCGGGTGCCCAGAGTTTTGGGGGTTTAGAGCTTGAGGGACAGCCGATCAATTTTTTCGTTGAACTCGGGCACCCAGGGCTTTGGGGGTTTAGAGCTTGGGGGATAGCTGATTAGTTTTTTTTTTGAACTCGGGTGCCCAGGGTATTTGGGGTTTTAGAGCTTAGGGGATAGCTGATCAGTTTATTCATTGAACTTGACGCCCAGGGTATTTGGGGGTTTAGAGCTTGGGGGACAGCCGATCAATTTTTTTGTTGAACTCGGGCACCCAGGGTGTTTGGGGGCTTAGAGCTTGGAGGATAGCCGATAAGTTTTTTTGTTGAACTCGGTTGCCCAGGTTCTTTTGGGGTATAAAGCTTGGGGGACAGCCGATCAGTTTATTCATTGAACTTGACGCCCAGGGTTTTGGGGGTTTAGAGCTTTGGGGATAGCTGATAAGTTGTTTTGTTGATCTCGGGTGCCCAGGGAACTTGGAAGTTTAGAGCTAGGGGGATAGCTAATCAGTTTTTTTGTAGAACCCGGGCGCCCAGGGTATTTGGGAGTTTTGAGCTTAGGGGACAGCCAATCAATTTTTTTGTTGAACTTGGGCACCCAGGGTTTTGGGGGTCTAGAGCTTGGGGGACAGCTGATCATTTTTTTTGTTGATCTCGGTGCCCAGGGTACTTGGGGGTTTAGAGCTTGGGGGAAAGCTGATCAATTTATTCATTGAACTTGACGCCCATGGTTTTGGGGGTTTAGAGCTTTGGGGATAGCTGATAAGTTGTTTTATTGATCTCGGGCACCCAGGGTATTTGGGGGCTTAGAGCTTGGAGGATAGCCGATAAGTTTTTTTGTTAAACTCGGGTGCCCAGGGTCTTTTAGGGTTTAAAGCTTGGGGGATAGCTGATCAGTTTTTTTGTTGAACTTGGCACCAAGGTTATTTGGGGGTTTAGAGCTTGGGGGAAAGCTGATCAATTTATTCATTGAACTTGACGCCCATGGTTTTGGGGGTTTAGAGCTTGGGGGATAGCTGATAAGTTGTTTTATTGATCTCGGGCGTCCAGGGTATTTGGGGGCTTACAGCTTGGAGGATAGCCGATAAGTTTTTTCGTTAAACTCGGGTGCCCAGGGTCTTTTGGGGTTTAAAGCTTGGGGGATAGCTGATCAGTTTTTTTGTTGAACTTGGCGCCAAGGTTATTTGGTTGTTTAGAGCTTGGGGGATAGCTGATCAGTTTATTCATTGAACTTGACGCCTAGGGTTTTGGGGGTTTAGAGCTTGGGGGACAGCCGATCAATTTTTTCGTTGAACTCGGGCACCCAGGGTTTTGGGGGTTTAGAGCTTGGGGGATAGCTGATCAGTTTTTTTATTGAACTCGGGTGCCCAGGGTATTTGGAGGTTTAGAGCTTGGGGGACAGCCGATCAATTTTTTTGTTGAACTCGGGCACCCAGGGTTTTGGGTGTTTAGAGCTTGGGGGACAGCTGATCAGTTTTTTTGTTGATCTCGGGTGCCCAGGGTATTTGGGGGTTTGGAGCTTGGACGATAGCCGATAAGTTTTTTTCTTAAACTCGGGTGCCCAGGGTCTTTTGGGGTTTAAAGCTTGGGGGATAGCTGATCAGTTTTTTTGTTGAACTTGGCGCCAAGGTTATTTGGTGGTTTAGAGCTTGGGGGATAGCTGATCAGTTTATTCATTGAACTTGACGCCTAGGGTTTTGGGGGTTTAGAGCTTGGGGGACAGCCGATCAATTTTTTCGTTGAACTCGGGCACCCAGGGTTTTGGGGGTTTAGAGCTTGGGGGATAGCTGATCAGTTTTTTTATTGAACTCGGGTGCCCAGGGTATTTGGAGGTTTAGAGCTTGGGGGACAGCCGATCAATTTTTTTGTTAAACTCGGGTGCCCAGGGTCTTTTGGGGTTTAAAGCTTGGGGGATAGCCGATCAATTTTTTCGTTGAACTCGGGCACCCAGGGTTTTGGGGGTTTAGAGCTTGGAGGATAGCCGATAAGTTTTTTTGTTAAACTCGGGTGCCCAGGGTCTTTTGGGGTTTAAAGCTTGGGGGATAGCTGATCAGTTTTTTTGTTGAACTTGGCGCCAAGGTTATTTGGGGGTTTATAGCTTGGGGGATAGCTGATCAGTTTATTCAATGAACTTGACGCCTAGGGTTTTGGGGGTCTAGAGCTTGGGGGACAGCTGATCATTTTTTTTGTTGATCTCGGTGCCCAGGGTACTTGGGGGTTTAGAGCTTGGGGGAAAGCTGATCAATTTATTCATTGAACTTGACGCCCATGGTTTTGGGGGTTTAGAGCTTTGGGGATAGCTGATAAGTTGTTTTATTGATCTCGGGCGCCCAGGGTATTTGGGGGCTTAGAGCTTGGAGGATAGCCGATAAGTTTTTTTGTTAAACTCGGGTGCCCAGGGTCTTTTGGGGTTTAAAGCTTGGGGGATAGCTGATCAGTTTTTTTGTTGAACTTGGCGCCAAGGTTATTTGGTGGTTTAGAGCTTGGGGGATAGCTGATCAGTTTATTCATTGAACTTGACGCCTAGGGTTTTGGGGGTTTAGAGCTTGGGGGACAGCCGATCAATTTTTTCGTTGAACTCGGGCACCCAGGGTTTTGGGGGTCTAGAGCTTGGGGGATAGCTGATCAGTTTTTTTATTGAACTCGGGTGCCCAGGGTATTTGGAGGTTTAGAGCTTGGGGGACAGCCGATCAATTTTTTTGTTGAACTCGGGCACCCAGGGTTTTGGGGGTTTAGAGCTTGGGGGATAGCTGATAAGTTGTTTTATTGATCTCGGGCGCCCAGGGTATTTGGGGGCTTAGAGCTTGGAGGATAGCCGATAAGTTTTTTTGTTAAACTCGGGTGCCCAGGGTCTTTTGGGGTTTAAAGCTTGGGGGATAGCTGATCAGTTTTTTTGTTGAACTTGGCGCCAAGGTTATTTGGGGGTTTAGAGCTTGGGGGATAGCTGATCAGTTTATTCAATGAACTTGACGCCTAGGGTTTTGGGGGTTAAGAGCTTGGGGGACAGCCGATCAATTTTTTTGTTGAACTCGGGCACCCAGGGTTTTGGGGGTTTAGAGCTTGGGGGACAGCTGATCAGTTTTTTTGTTGATCTCGGGTGCCCAGGGTATTTGGGGGTTTGGTGCTTGGGGGATAGCTGATCAGTTTTTTTATCAAACTCGGGTGCCCAGGGTATTTGTGGGCTTAGAGCGCGGGGGACAGCCGATCAGTTTTTTGTTGAACTCGGGCACCCAGGGTTTTGGGGGCTTAGAGCTTGGGGGACAGCTGATCAGTTTTTTTGTTGATCTCGGGTGCCCAGGGTATTTGGGGGTTTGGTGCTTGGGGGATAGCTGATCAGTTTTTTTATCAAACTCGGGTGCCCAGGGTATTTGTGGGCTTATAGCGCGGGGGACAGCCGATCAGTTTTTTGTTGAACTCGGGCACCCAGGGTATTTGGGGGCTTAGAGCTTGGAGGATAGCCGATAAGTTTTTTTGTTAAACTCGGGTGCCCAGGGTCTTTTGGGGTTTAAAGCTTGGGGGATAGCTGATCAGTTTTTTTGTTGAACTTGGCGCCAAGGTTATTTGGTGGTTTAGAGCTTGGGGGATAGCTGATCAGTTTATTCATTGAACTTGACGCCTAGGGTTTTGGGGGTTTAGAGCTTGGGGGACAGCCGATCAATTTTTTCGTTGAACTCGGGCACCCAGGGTTTTGGGGGTCTAGAGCTTGGGGGATAGCTGATCAGTTTTTTTATTGAACTCGGGTGCCCAGGGTATTTGGAGGTTTAGAGCTTGGGGGACAGCCGATCAATTTTTTTGTTGAACTCGGGCACCCAGGGTTTTGGGGGTTTAGAGCTTGGGGGATAGCTGATAAGTTGTTTTATTGATCTCGGGCGCCCAGGGTATTTGGGGGCTTAGAGCTTGGAGGATAGCCGATAAGTTTTTTTGTTAAACTCGGGTGCCCAGGGTCTTTTGGGGTTTAAAGCTTGGGGGATAGCTGATCAGTTTTTTTGTTGAACTTGGCGCCAAGGTTATTTGGGGGTTTAGAGCTTGGGGGATAGCTGATCAGTTTATTCAATGAACTTGACGCCTAGGGTTTTGGGGGTTAAGAGCTTGGGGGACAGCCGATCAATTTTTTTGTTGAACTCGGGCACCCAGGGTTTTGGGGGTTTAGAGCTTGGGGGACAGCTGATCAGTTTTTTTGTTGATCTCGGGTGCCCAGGGTATTTGGGGGTTTGGTGCTTGGGGGATAGCTGATCAGTTTTTTTATCAAACTCGGGTGCCCAGGGTATTTGTGGGCTTAGAGCGCGGGGGACAGCCGATCAGTTTTTTGTTGAACTCGGGCACCCAGGGTTTTGGGGGCTTAGAGCTTGGGGGACAGCTGATCAGTTTTTTTGTTGATCTCGGGTGCCCAGGGTATTTGGGGGTTTGGTGCTTGGGGGATAGCTGATCAGTTTTTTTATCAAACTCGGGTGCCCAGGGTATTTGTGGGCTTATAGCGCGGGGGACAGCCGATCAGTTTTTTGTTGAACTCGGGCACCCAGGGTATTTGGGGGCTTAGAGCTTGGAGGATAGCCGATAAGTTTTTTTGTTAAACTCGGGTGCCCAGGGTCTTTTGGGGTTTAAAGCTTGGGGGATAGCTGATCAGTTTTTTTGTTGAACTTGGCGCCAAGGTTATTTGGTGGTTTAGAGCTTGGGGGATAGCTGATCAGTTTATTCATTGAACTTGACGCCTAGGGTTTTGGGGGTTTAGAGCTTGGGGGACAGCCGATCAATTTTTTCGTTGAACTCGGGCACCCAGGGTTTTGGGGGCTTAGAGCTTGGGGGACAGCTGATCAGTTTTTTTGTTGATCTCGGGTGCCCAGGGTATTTGGGGGTTTGGTGCTTGGGGGATAGCTGATCAGTTTTTTTATCAAACTCGGGTGCCCAGGGTATTCGTGGGCTTAGAGCGCGGGGGACAGCCGATCAGTTTTTTGTTGAACTCGGGCACCCAGGGTATTTGGGGGCTTAGAGCTTGGAGGATAGCCGATAAGTTTTTTTGTTAAACTCGGGTGCCCAGGGTCTTTTGGGGTTTAAAGCTTGGGGGATAGCTGATCAGTTTTTTTGTTGAACTTGGCGCCAAGGTTATTTGGTGGTTTAGAGCTTGGGGGATAGCTGATCAGTTTATTCATTGAACTTGACGCCTAGGGTTTTGGGGGTTTAGAGCTTGGGGGACAGCCGATCAATTTTTTCGTTGAACTCGGGCACCCAGGGTTTTGGGGGTTTAGAGCTTGGGGGATAGCTGATCAGTTTTTTTATTGAACTCGGGTGCCCAGGGTATTTGGAGGTTTAGAGCTTGGGGGACAGCCGATCAATTTTTTTGTTGAACTCGGGCACCCAGGGTTTTGGGGGTTTAGAGCTTGGGGGATAGCTGATAAGTTGTTTTATTGATCTCGGGCGCCCAGGGTATTTGGGGGCTTAGAGCTTGGAGGATAGCCGATAAGTTTTTTTGTTAAACTCGGGTGCCCAGGGTCTTTTGGGGTTTAAAGCTTGGGGGATAGCTGATCAGTTTTTTTGTTGAACTTGGCGCCAAGGTTATTTGGGGGCTTAGAGCTTAGGGGATAGCTGATCAGTTTATTCAATGAACTTGACGCCTAGGGTTTTGGGGGTTAAGAGCTTGGGGGACAGCCGATCAATTTTTTTGTTGAACTCGGGCACCCAGGGTTTTGGGGGTTTAGAGCTTGGGGGACAGCTGATCAGTTTTTTTGTTGATCTCGGGTGCCCAGGGTATTTGGGGGTTTGGTGCTTGGGGGATAGCTGATCAGTTTTTTTATCAAACTCGGGTGCCCAGGGTATTTGTGGGCTTAGAGCGCGGGGGACAGCCGATCAGTTTTTTGTTGAACTCGGGCACCCAGGGTTTTGGGGGTTTAGAGCTTGGGGGATAGCTGATCAGTTTTTTTATCAAACTCGGGTGCCCAGGGTATTTGTGGGCTTAGAGCGCGGGGGACAGCCGATCAGTTTTTTTGTAGAGCTCGGGCGCTCAGGGTATTTGGGGGGCTTAGAGCTTCGGGGATAGCGGATCAATTTTTGTTGATCCCGGGTGCCCGGGGAACTTGGGGGTTTAGAGCTATGGGGATAGCTAATCAGTTTTTTTGTTGAACCCGGGCGCCCAGGGTTTTGGGTGTTTAGAGCTTGAGGGATAGCTGATAAATTGTTTTATTGATCTCGGGCGCCCAGGGTATTTGAGGGCTTAGAGCTTGGAGGATAGCCGATAAGTTTTTTTGTTGATCTCGGCGCCCAGGGTACTTGGGGGTTTAGAGCTTGGGGGAAAGCTGATCAGTTTATTCATTGAACTTGACGTCCAGGGTTTTGGGTGTTTAGAGTTTGGGGGATAGCTGATCAGTTTATTCATTGAACTTGACGCCCAGAGTTGGGTGGGTTGAGAGCTTGGGGGATAGCTGATAACTTGTTTTTATTGAACTCGGGTGCCCAGGGTATTTGGGGGCTTAGAGCTTGGGGGATAGCTGATAAATTGTTTTATTGATCTCGGGCGCCCAGGGTATTTGAGGGCTTAGAGCTTGGAGGATAGCCGATAAGTTTTTTTGTTGATCTCGGGTGCCCAGGGTATTTGGGGGTTTGGTGCTTGGGGGATAGCTGATCAGTTTTTTTGTTGAACTCGGGCACCCAGGGTTTTGGGTGTTTAGAGCTTGGGGGACAGCTGATCAGTTTTTTTGTTGATCTCGGGTGCCCAGGGTATTTGGGGGTTTGGAGCTTGGACGATAGCCGATAAGTTTTTTTCTTAAACTCGGGTGCCCAGGGTCTTTTGGGGTTTAAAGCTTGGGGGATAGCTGATCAGTTTTTTTGTTGAACTTGGCGCCAAGGTTATTTGGTGGTTTAGAGCTTGGGGGATAGCTGATCAGTTTATTCATTGAACTTGACGCCTAGGGTTTTGGGGGTTTAGAGCTTGGGGGACAGCCGATCAATTTTTTCGTTGAACTCGGGCACCCAGGGTTTTGGGGGCTTAGAGCTTGGGGGACAGCTGATCAGTTTTTTTGTTGATCTCGGGTGCCCAGGGTATTTGGGGGTTTGGTGCTTGGGGGATAGCTGATCAGTTTTTTTATCAAACTCGGGTGCCCAGGGTATTTGTGGGCTTAGAGCGCGGGGGACAGCCGATCAGTTTTTTGTTGAACTCGGGCACCCAGGGTATTTGGGGGCTTAGAGCTTGGAGGATAGCCGATAAGTTTTTTTGTTAAACTCGGGTGCCCAGGGTCTTTTGGGGTTTAAAGCTTGGGGGATAGCTGATCAGTTTTTTTGTTGAACTTGGCGCCAAGGTTATTTGGTGGTTTAGAGCTTGGGGGATAGCTGATCAGTTTATTCATTGAACTTGACGCCTAGGGTTTTGGGGGTTTAGAGCTTGGGGGACAGCCGATCAATTTTTTCGTTGAACTCGGGCACCCAGGGTTTTGGGGGTTTAGAGCTTGGGGGATAGCTGATCAGTTTTTTTATTGAACTCGGGTGCCCAGGGTATTTGGAGGTTTAGAGCTTGGGGGACAGCCGATCAATTTTTTTG
The DNA here is from genome assembly GCA_038277355.1 of Encarsia formosa. Lineage (NCBI taxonomy): Eukaryota > Metazoa > Arthropoda > Insecta > Hymenoptera > Aphelinidae > Encarsia > Encarsia formosa. The sequence continues at coordinate 34,282,251 of CM076187.1, forward strand.
TTGAACTCGGGCACCCAGGGTTTTGGGGGTTTAGAGCTTGGGGGATAGCTGATAAGTTGTTTTATTGATCTCGGGCGCCCAGGGTATTTGGGGGCTTAGAGCTTGGAGGATAGCCGATAAGTTTTTTTGTTAAACTCGGGTGCCCAGGGTCTTTTGGGGTTTAAAGCTTGGGGGATAGCTGATCAGTTTTTTTGTTGAACTTGGCGCCAAGGTTATTTGGGGGTTTAGAGCTTAGGGGATAGCTGATCAGTTTATTCAATGAACTTGACGCCTAGGGTTTTGGGGGTTAAGAGTTTGGGGGACAGCCGATCAATTTTTTTGTTGAACTCGGGCACCCAGGGTTTTGGGGGTTTAGAGCTTGGGGGACAGCTGATCAGTTTTTTTGTTGATCTCGGGTGCCCAGGGTATTTGGGGGTTTGGTGCTTGGGGGATAGCTGATCAGTTTTTTTATCAAACTCGGGTGCCCAGGGTATTTGTGGGCTTAGAGCGCGGGGGACAGCCGATCAGTTTTTTGTTGAACTCGGGCACCCAGGGTTTTGGGGGTTTAGAGCTTGGGGGATAGCTGATCAGTTTTTTTATCAAACTCGGGTGCCCAGGGTATTTGTGGGCTTAGAGCGCGGGGGACAGCCGATCAGTTTTTTTGTAGAGCTCGGGCGCTCAGGGTATTTGGGGGGCTTAGAGCTTCGGGGATAGCGGATCAATTTTTGTTGATCTCGGGTGCCCGGGGAACTTGGGGGTTTAGAGCTATGGGGATAGCTAATCAGTTTTTTTGTTGAACCCGGGCGCCCAGGGTTTTGGGTGTTTAGAGCTTGAGGGATAGCTGATAAATTGTTTTATTGATCTCGGGCGCCCAGGGTATTTGAGGGCTTAGAGCTTGGAGGATAGCCGATAAGTTTTTTTGTTGATCTCGGCGCCCAGGGTACTTGGGGGTTTAGAGCTTGGGGGAAAGCTGATCAGTTTATTCATTGAACTTGACGTCCAGGGTTTTGGGTGTTTAGAGTTTGGGGGATAGCTGATCAGTTTATTCATTGAACTTGACGCCCAGAGTTTGGTGGGTTGAGAGCTTGGGGGATAGCTGATAACTTTTTTTTATTGAACTCGGGTGCCCAGGGTATTTGGGGGCTTAGAGCTTGGGGGACAGCCTATCAGTATTTTTGTTGAACTCGGGCACCCAGGGTTTTGGGGGTTTAGAGCTTGGGGAATGACCGATCGATCATTTATCGAACTCGGCGCCCAGGGTTTGGGGGGTTTAGAGCTTTGGGGATAGCTGATCAGTTGTTTTATTGATCTCGGGCGCCCAGGGTATTTGGACGTTAAAGGCTTGGGGAATGACCGATCGATCATTTATCGAACTTGGGTACCCAGAGTTTTGGGGGTCTAGAGCTTGGGGGACAGCTGATCAGTTTTTTTATTGAACTCGGGTGCCCAGGGTATTTGGGAGTTTTGAGCTTGGGGGACAGCCGATCAATTTTTTTGTTGAACTTGGGCACCCAGGGTTTTGGAAATCTAGAGCTTAGGGGCTAGCTGATCATTTTTTTTGTTGATCTCGGTGCCCAGGGTACTTGGGGGTTTAGAGCTTGGGGGACAGCCGATCAGTTTATTCATTGAACTTGACGCCCAGGGTTTTAGGGGTTTAGAGCTTTGGGGATAGCTGATAAGTTGTTTTATTGATCTCGGGTGCCCAGGGAACTTGGGGGTTTAGAGCTAGGGGGATAGCTAATCAGTTTTTTTGTTGAACCCGGGCGCCCAGGGTATTTGGGGGCTTAGAGCTTGGAGGATAGCCGATTAGTTTTTTTGTTGAACTCGGGTGCCCAGGGTCTTTTGGGGTTTAAAGCTTGGGGGACAGCCGATCAGTTTTTTTGTTGAACTCTGGCACCCAGGGTTTTGGTGGCTTAGAGCTTGGGGGATAGCTAATCAGTTTTTTTATTGAACTCGGGTGCCCAGGGTATTTGGGAGTTTTGAGCTTGGGGGACAGCCAATCAATTTTTTTTTTGAACTTGGGCACCCAGGGTTTTGGGGGTCTAGAGCTTGGGGGACAGCTGATCATTTTTTTTGTTGATCTCGGCGCCCAGGGTATTTGGGGGCTTAGAGCTTGGAGGATAGCCGATAAGTTTTTTTGTTGAACTCGGTTGCCCAGGTTCTTTTGGGGTTTAAAGCTTGGGGGACAGCCGATCAGTTTATTCATTGAACTTGACGCCCAGGGTTTTGGGTGTTTAGAGCTTGGGGGATAGCTGATCAATTTTTTTGTTGAACTCGGGTGCCCAGGGTATTTGGGGGCTTAGAGCTTGGGGGACAGCCTATCAGAATTTTTGTTGAACTCGGGCACCCAGGGTTTTGGGGGTTTAGAGCTTGGGGAATGACCGATCGATCATTTATCGAACTCGGCGCCCAGGGTATTTGGGGGCTTAGAGCTTGGAGGATAGCCGATTAGTTTTTTTGTTGAACTCGGGTGCCCAGGGTCTTTTGGGGTTTAAAGCTTGGGGGACAGCCGATCAGTTTTTTTGTTGAACTCTGGCACCCAGGGTTTTGGGGGCTTAGAGCTTGGGGGATAGCTAATCAGTTTTTTTATTGAACTCGGGTGCCCAGGGTATTTGGGAGTTTTGAGCTTGGGGGACAGCCAATCAATTTTTTTTTTGAACTTGGGCACCCAGGGTTTTGGGGGTCTAGAGCTTGGGGGACAGCTGATCATTTTTTTTGTTGATCTCGGCGCCCAGGGTATTTGGGGGCTTAGAGCTTGGAGGATAGCCGATAAGTTTTTTTGTTGAACTCGGTTGCCCAGGTTCTTTTGGGGTTTAAAGCTTGGGGGACAGCCGATCAGTTTATTCATTGAACTTGACACCCAGGGTTTTGGGTGTTTAGAGCTTGGGGGATAGCTGATCAATTTTTTTGTTGAACTCGGGTGCCCAGGGTATTTGGGGGCTTAGAGCTTGGGGGACAGCCTATCAGAATTTTTGTTGAACTCGGGCACCCAGGGTTGTGGGGGTTTAGAGCTTGGGGAATGACCGATCGATCATTTATCGAACTCGGCGCCCAGGGCTTGGGGGGTCTAGAGCTTGGGGGACAGCTGATCAGTTTTTTTGTTGATCTCGGCACCCAGGGTACTTGGGGGCTTAGAGCTTGGGGGATAGCTGATCAGTTTATTCATTGAACTTGCCGCCCAGAGTTTTGGGGGTTTAGAGCTTGGGGGACAGCCGATCAATTTTTTCGTTGAACTCGGGCACCCAGGGTTTTGGGGGTTTAGGGCTTGGGAGATAACTGATAAGTTGTTTTATTGATCTCGGGCGCCCAGGGTATTTGGGGGTTTAAGGCTTGGGAAATGACCGAACGATCATTTATCGAACTCGGCGCCCAGGGTTTGGGGGGTTTAGAGCTAGGGGGATAGCTAATCAGTTTTTTTGTTGACTCCGAGCGCCCAGGTTACTTGGGGATTTAGAGCTTGGGGGATAGCTGATCAGTTTATTCATTGAACTTGACGCCCAGAGTTTTTGGGGTTTAGAGCTTGGGGAACAGCCGATCAATTTTATCGTTGAACTCGGGCACCCAGGGTTTTGGGTGTTTAGAGCTTGGGGGATAGCTGATCAGTTTTTTTATTGAACTCGGGTGCCCAGGGTATTTGGGGGTTTAGAGCTTGGGGGACAGCCGATCAATTTTTTCGTTGAACTCGGGCACCCAGGGTTTTGGAGGTTTAGAGCTTGGAGGACAGCTGATCAGTTTTTTTATTGAACTCGGGTGCTCAGGGTATTTGGGGGTTTTGAGCTTGGGGGACAGCCGATCAATTTTTTTGTTGATCTCGGCGCCCAGGTTACTTGGGGATTTAGAGCTTGGGGGATAGCTGATCAGTTTATTCATTGAACTCGGGTGCCCAGAGTTTTGGGGGTTTAGAGCTTGGGGGACAGCCGATCAATTTTTTCGTTGAACTCGGGCACCCAGGGTTTTGGGGGTTTAGAGCTTGGGGGAAAGCTGATCAGTTTTTTTATTGAACTCGGGTGCCCAGGGTATTTGGGGGTTTAGAGCTTGGGGAACAGCCGATCAATTTTATCGTTGAACTCGGGCACCCAGGGTTTTGGGTGTTTAGAGCTTGGGGGATAGCTGATCAGTTTTTTTATTGAACTCGGGTGCCCAGGGTATTTGGGGGTTTAGAGCTTGGGGGACAGCCGATCAATTTTTTCGTTGAACTCGGGCACCCAGGGTTTTGGAGGTTTAGAGCTTGGGGGACAGCTGATCAGTTTTTTTATTGAACTCGGGTGCTCAGGGTATTTGGGGGTTTTGAGCTTGGGGGACAGCCGATCAATTTTTTTGTTGATCTCGGCGCCCAGGTTACTTGGGGATTTAGAGCTTGGGGGATAGCTGATCAGTTTATTCATTGAACTCGGGTGCCCAGAGTTTTGGGGGTTTAGAGCTTGGGGGACAGCCGATCAATTTTTTCGTTGAACTCGGGCACCCAGGGTTTTGGGGGTTTAGAGCTTGGGGGAAAGCTGATCAGTTTTTTTATTGAACTCGGGTGCCCAGGGTATTTGGGGGTTTAGAGCTTGGGGAACAGCCGATCAATTTTTTTGTTTAACTCGGGCACCCAGAGTTTTGGGGGTTTAGAGCTTGGGGGACAGCTGATCAGTTTTTTTGTTGATCTCTGCGCCCAGGCTACTTTGGGGATAAGAGCTTGGGGGATAGCTGATCAGTTTATTCATTGAACTTGACGCCCGGAGTTTTGGGGGTTTAGGGCTTGGGGGATAACTGATAAGTGGTTTTATTGATCTCGGGCGCCCAGGGTATTTGGGGGTTTAAGGCTTGGGGAATGACCGAACGATCATTTATCGAACTCGGCGCCCAGGGTTTGGGTGGTTTAGAGCTTGGGGGATAGCTGATCAGTTTTTTTATTCAACTCGGGTGCCCAGGGTATTTGGGGGTTTAGAGCTTGGGGGACAGCCGATCAATTTTTTCGTTGAACTCGGGCACCCAGGGTTTTGGAGGTTTAGAGCTTGGGGGACAGCTGATCAGTTTTTTTATTGAACTCGGGTGCTCAGGGTATTTGGGGGTTTTGAGCTTGGGGGACAGCCGATCAATTTTTTTGTTGATCTCGGCGCCCAGGTTACTTGGGGATTTAGAGCTTGGGGGATAGCTGATCAGTTTATTCATTGAACTCGGGTGCCCAGAGTTTTGGGGGTTTAGAGCTTGGGGGACAGCCGATCAATTTTTTCGTTGAACTCGGGCACCCAGGGTTTTGGGGGTTTAGAGCTTGGGGGAAAGCTGATCAGTTTTTTTATTGAACTCGGGTGCCCAGGGTATTTGGGGGTTTAGAGCTTGGGGAACAGCCGATCAATTTTTTTGTTTAACTCGGGCACCCAGAGTTTTGGGGGTTTAGAGCTTGGGGGACAGCTGATCAGTTTTTTTGTTGATCTCTGCGCCCAGGCTACTTTGGGGATAAGAGCTTGGGGGATAGCTGATCAGTTTATTCATTGAACTTGACGCCCGGAGTTTTGGGGGTTTAGGGCTTGGGGGATAACTGATAAGTGGTTTTATTGATCTCGGGCGCCCAGGGTATTTGGGGGTTTAAGGCTTGGGGAATGACCGAACGATCATTTATCGAACTCGGCGCCCAGGGTTTGGGCGGTTTAGAGCTTGGGGGATAGCTGATCAGTTTTTTTATTCAACTCGTGTGCCCAGGGTATTTGGGGGTTTAGAGCTTGGGGGATAGCTGATCAGTTTTTTTATTGACTCGGGTGCCCAGGGTATTTGGGGGTTTAGTGCTTGGGGGATAGCTGATCAGTTTTTTTATTAAACTTGGGTGCCCAGGGTATTTGGGAGTTTAGAGCTTGAGGGACAGCCGATCAGTTTTTTTGTTGAACTCGGGTGCCCAGGGTGTTTGGGGGTTTAGAGCTTGGGGGACAGCCGATCAGTTTTTTTGTTGATCTCGGGCACCCAGGGTATTTGGGGGTCTAGAGCTTGGGGGATAGCTGATCAGTTTATTCATTGAACTTGACGCCCAGGGTTTTGGGGGTTTAAGGCTTGGGGAATGACCGATCGATCATTTATCGAACTCGGCGCCGAGGGTTTGGGGGGTTTCAGGCTTGAGGGATAACTGATCAATGGTTGGTTGAATGCTCCTGGGTCTAAATTTCCAGTCCCGGAATTTCACTGTATGGGAAATATCGCCTCTGAATATGTTAATATGCTTACTAGAATCTTAAAGTTCAGCAGCCTGATCTTTGGCTTCATCAAAGTAGTCTTTGATCCAATCTGTACAGACCGATGAGACTGTGAATCGCATATCTTCAATATCTTCTTGAATTTTTTCCAGCATGCAAACTTTAGCTTAAAAAAAAAGGATAATTTATGTTTTAAAAATAAATTTGATAAAAATTTATATTTTAAAAAATATTGTAATTTTATTAGTTTATTTAATAAAAGATATTGAATCAAAATTTTTGAAATTGAAATGAGAAAGTTGTTATTGATGAAATATATATAATTTAATTATGTATTAAAGAACATTAATGTCCATTGACTGAAAATAAATAATTCAAAGAAGAAAGCTTATATTGTAGAGTTGAAGATCTTGGTGATAGAAACTCCGTCTCCCTTCGCCCCACACATGTGTTTGGTGCATTCATGTCCGACCAGTTGGACGACGGTCTTGATGACTGTTGTGTTATTGGAACTGAAAATTAAAAAAATTATTAAGAACTTTTAAACTGATTTTATATAAAAACAACAAAATATATAAAATACTTACTATTATCTTTTTCATACCAAATTTGACCCTCATTGAGAAGATCAATCATTTCAGTATCTATAAAAATATTTCTCAAATTTATAAAAAGCAATGGTTTAAAAAAATATACTACATTAAAATATTAAAAAAGAACCTACCATTACCTGAATCAAGGTCTATGTTGGGTTCGAGGACTTGAGGGCTTGCTGGTGATACCGTATTTAACCATTCACTTACTTTTTCGTGTGAACTCAACTCGCTTGGCTGCAGGTCTATTACGTTATAGTCTTGTTCCATGTTTATTCCGAGAGTTTCATTATAGTTGTCAATGCTTTGAATTGCTGTAAAAGATTAATAAAAAATACGCTCAATTTTCTGAACACAAAACATTTTATTAAGTTAAAAATTTTAATCTAAAGTTAAAATATTAATAAAAAAAATGTACTTAATTTTATGAATCTAAAACATTTTATAAAGTTAAAAAATTTTAATCTAAAGTTAAAATATTAATAAAAAAATACGCTTAATTTTCTGAACACAAAACATTTTATTAAGTTAAAAAATTTTAATCTGAAGTTAAAATATTAATAAAAAAAATGTACTTAATTTTATGAATCCAAAACATTTTATCAAGTTAAAAAATTTTAATCTAAAGTTAAAATATTAATAAAAAATACGCTTAATTTTCTGAACGCAAAACATTTTATTAAGTTAAAAATTTACTATGAAGTAAAAAATGTACTTAATTTTATGAATCTAAAACATTTTATTGAGTTAAAAAATTTTAATCTGAAGTAAAAATATTAATAAAAAAATTTACTTAATTTTATGAATCCAAAACATTTTATTATAAAATTTACTATAAAAACTTACCGTTTGCAACAACTACGGCGTATCCGCGAATATGTTTATACACCGCGTCTGTGGGCGGCTCTGCTGGACTCAAACTCAAGTCCAGTGCTCCGGCACTCGCTAGGTTTTCATACACTATAACACAGTCTTCACGCTCCATCGTCGAGGGTTTCGGAAAAACTTATGCTCGAATGGCCTCACCCCGTAGTATTTATCCTCGGCTCGTGAGAAAAAAATTAGGAAAGTGACCAATATTCGTGGAAAAGTAATTGTTGACCGGTGAGAAAACTAAAAAAAAATTTTCTCAAATAGCTTCCCAAAAGTAAGATGTAAAATAAAAATTATCGGTATCTGCTGCAGCTGGCCGATCCGCCGCGTGTGTCAGCTTCCCTCATAGATACGCGCGGGCGGAGTCGCTGCAACAAGTGTGGGAAATCGATATCGTAACGTCTATGTTTTCTTAACAGTTTAAACATAGGGTCGCTTTATCGGCTTCCGTATATTTTATTATAGGTACCCGTTTATTTAAATAAACATACGTATATTTTAAACGGAAGTCCCCCCCCCCAGTCCGAGCACGCCCGTGTATTTCTTAAGGGAGACACTCGCGTGTATTTTAAACGGGGGGCACCGGTCCGAGCGCGCCCGTGTATTTCTTACGGGGGGCACTTACGTGCTCTTCTTATGGGGGGCACGGGTGTCCCCGTTCTCTCATTGTTTTATCTACTGAGAGTGATAAAGAAAAATTTTTTTATAAACATTGAATAAACCACCAAGCTCGAAACCCTCATTGACGGTTCAATTAATTGTTCATAAAAAATAGTTTTTTTATCGCTCCCCCCAGCGTTATGGGGGTTTCAAGCTTGGTGGTTTATTCAATTGTTTATAAAAAATAATATATTCATCGCTCCCCCCAGCGTTATGGGGGTTTCAATCTTGATGGTTGATTTAATTATTTATAAAAATAGTATTTTACACACCTGAGGGAGTCAAAAATTAGTTAGCCCTTAGCAAACCGAAATTGATGCCCGAGCCGAAGGCGAGGGTGTCAAAGGTTTGCTAAGGGTTAGCTCATTTTTGCACTCCCTCGTGTGTAATATATTTTTCAACAAGAGGCAAGGAAAGTTCAAACTCCCTGTTTGGGACAAATCAGAAAGTTCGAACTATCTGCGCCGTGTGTTGAAAAATATTTATTTATCGTTGTCCCCAGCGCTATGGGGGTTTAGAGCTTATCGGTTTATTTAATTGTTTATAAAAAATTAATGATTTATCGCTCTCCCTAGCGTTATGGGGGGTTTTAATAAGAACCTTTTCCATATCTGGTTCTTGGTCCGCAAGTGACTTAGAAGAACTTGTTTATTGTAATATTTGTGGGACCGGTACTGTAGCTATAGGTATAGGGATAGGAATGAGAGAGAGCGAGAGAGATGGGTAGTCTGTAATGACGTAGGTGGAGTGTCTGTGTGAAGCAGCCAGGTAGCTAGTATCTTCCTGAAAACTGCGAGCAAGGCTAGCTTGGTGTGAGTGGGCGGGCCCTTCGAGGGACTTAGCAGCCGCGCGCCGAAGAGGGCAGTTGCCGAAGGGTGCTTGAGCTGACAGGATGCCATTCTCAATGCAAGTTGTAATTCGGGTATACCTAAAATGACCTACTGCGGCTGTTCACCGAAATTATCTCTCGCAGAAAAAATCTAGTGAAAAGAACTAGACGGTGAAGCGGACACTGCAGTGGGGTCCACAACAGTGAGTTATTTAATCAGCACGCCGCACGGAATATTTAAATTAAAAAAAAAAAAACTTTTGCTGAAATTGAATTTTTATTCAAATTTTTTTTTGTTAAAAGATATTCAAAAAAATCTAATTTTCTAGAATTTTTTTTTATCAGCTCTTTCGGAAAAATATCCATTTTTCATGAAAAAAATGAGAGAAAATTTCGCAATGAGTTGAGTTGATGGCATTTTAATTAATCAATCTGATGAAAAAACACAAGTTAAAATATTCAAGCGGTGAACATGATTGAGCTTAAAAATCTATATAAAACTTGGTATGAATTATAATTGATGAAACTCAAAAAAGCGACACTTTTTTGTAAGTGTGTACAGACTTGAAAGATTTATTTTGGTTTCTGGCTACATCTGATTGTCTCTGATTTGAAACAATAAATTAATTAAAAATTATGTTATAATTTCGTAAGTGCAAATTAATTTATTTTAAATCATGTGTTGGTAAAATTTTATTTTCAAAATTTAAATTATAATGTGGGAGAAAAGCCATAAAGAATAATATTCATACACATATATTTACACGAACAATGTATTAAAGAAAAATACATGAATTAATTTACAGCAGCAAAAACATAGATAATAATGAATTACTCCAACGCATATCTTCTTACCCTAATATTTCATATCAAATTAACAAAAAACTCATTACATCTTCAACCTTATACAGTATGGTTTACACATTATAGATGCTTCGCAAAAGAAAAAAACGAGGTCATTCAAAATCCAGATGTTGTTTATGAAAGTCTGATAAAAAAGTAAGAAACAATAAGTTCTAAAGTAATTAACAAAAAAATGACAAAAAATGTTTACAATAAAATAATTTTTGATTAAATTAATTAATTTTTGTTCAGAAAAAAGTCAGGAAGAAGACCTTTTGCTGAAAGAAGTATTACCTAATACTCATTAATAAACTACTGATGAAAAAATTGGATCCATTACTTCAATGCTTTCAGGCTGATATATACTTAGTGGTTTGAGTTCGCGGACACGTATTTTTATATTTATAATTTTTACTCAGGTTTTTCGTACTCAGTAGAAAATGAGTATTCTTCGTGGTTTTCTACACTTAAATATTTCGACCAAGTTAATTCTTATTATTTCAGACTTTTAGAAAGTTGTACTTAATCAAACAGTTAAAAAAAAAGAAAATGAATATTATGAAGCTGTAGTGTACCACGAGACTGAATAATTTTAAAGTTTCATTGTTTAAATAATCCATGACAAACTTCATATTTTAAAGTTGAATCTTGGTTTCGATTGAGTCTATTATTTTTACTAAAAGTAAACTAAATATACTTTTTTGTTCATAAAATTTTTGGTTTGAGATACTGAAAAAACTTATTTTTCTAATTTTTAACTGAAATAAAGAAATAAAAACAGGAGCTTAAATTATTTTAAAAGGTTATAAATAATGTAAATTTTTTTCACTGTAAAGTATTTATAAGAGGATTAAGTTTGTTATTTATATTCATTGTGTATTAAATTTAAAAAAAATGATAGAAATATTCTAGTAGGAATATTTAAAGTAAATGTTTATAATTATTCGAACAAATATATTTTAGAAATATGTTACTGCATGCAATATTTATAGTTTGTCACAGGGCTTGAATTAAGGAATTTAATTCCTCGGAGGATCGTGATTGAACACGAGAACCCGCGGCGATCGTCGTCCGCACTCCTCCGACCTGCTGACAAAATGCACTTTCTGTGCACACGACAATCCGTCGATTTTTCTTCAATCCTGAAAACTGGGGGGAAGACGCGTACGCGAACTAATGTTATTATTACGCGGCGCGGCTGCTCTCCTTCGTTGGTAGAGGCGTGAGTTTGCGTGGACCGATCGCAGGAACACGGGTTCATTAAATTAATGATCAAATGTAAATTTTAATAATTTTAATTTACAATAAAAATAAAAAAATCAAAAATTACATGATATTCCAAATTAATTCCATACGATTGTTTACAAACAATCAAACCCGAATGACTCAAAGTCTTAAGACGACGAAAATTAATTTCATAAAAAAAAAGTTCGTCGGCTGTGTTGTGGTCGCTGCTAACACACCGACGCACACACACACTCTCGCGCTCGTCTGCTTGCCGCAGCGCGCCAAAAGAACAAAGGCGTGGACTAACTCCGATACAAAATCTAAGTACTTACTGTACTTCACACACACACTCCGACTCTAACTATCACGCAAACAAATACTCAATGATTAACCGCTACGCGGACTTACTTTTCTAGCAGGTGCACCTTCGCTTGATAAAACAATAATAATGATAATTACTACTAGCCCGAATGGCTATCACACAAGACGACAATTCCTTCCAAGGTCGCACGCTGACTTTCCGTGAGATGTTCGCCTTTCCCACTCCGATCCAATGACAACTGGATCACAGGAAAATCTACACAACTTCTCACTGATAATTTTATCTAACACAACCTCGATAAAGTTATCTAACAACACAAAAAAGTAAATAAGTATATTCGCTCTCTGACACACGTGTGATCGCGCCAAGCGCCGGAATTAGAGTAATGTTGATCGGTAGATCTCGTCATCACCTGACTTACCGATCCGCATCTGCGTTCGATAACAGTTAGCACCGAATTCGAATTTAATCAACGCGCTAGCTGTTACAGTCCCCTCCCAGAGGTGACGTATCCGGGATTCGTTACCTCGACAATCCCAAGAACGCAGCTAACTTAAGAAGGGATTACATCAATTCCCATATCGACACAGGGCCCAGATTAAAACAATCCCCATAACACTAGATCGCACGCTACCTGACACTTGCGAGTGTCAGGATTTTCGGACGCATCCCTCGGTGATTGAATTTCCTCTTCCGACGGTTCTTGCTCCAGTCTTGCGATCCAAGTTTCCAGCCAGATATTGTAATTACCGACTGTCTGGTTAATCAAGTCGTTGGGCTTACAATCGCCAAGCCCGTCTTCCACGACTCCTAACCTTAAAAATTTCCTAGGTTTTTCTTGACTTAAAGCCTCATTTAATCTCCAGCCGTCCAGCTCTCTGATCAGATAACTTATGGCTGTATCAGTCAGATTCTTCCCTAGCAAACACTTGTCAGCCTGACCGATTAACCTTGATTTCGTTAATTCGGTCATAACCACAGCTGTATGTTGAGGTTAAATTTCTTAATAACCCACAATTGAATTTTCCAGATACCTGCTGCCATTTTATGTTTACTAGCTTGCTCAGTATTTATCTGACCAACTGGACAAACTTAGGTGCCATCTCCGAGTGATGGCTCGGCCGTAACTTTGGCGAAGTAGAATTTATGACTTGTATGAACCTTGTTGCCTTGGATCCGTAGGCTTTCCAAACGACATACAATTGGTCTCGAGTTTGTTAAGCACAGTCTTGAGACAGCTACTAACCGAAGTCTCGGCAGACCTGCCTTCCACAGCCGTTGCGGCTATGTTAACTTTCGGTATTCTATTAGCTCGATCATCTCTATAAGCCAGATTAGGCCATACTGACGTAGACGGTGATGGAGGTGGCTTATAAACCAATTCCATATTGGTAATTCTCTCGACCTCGACCGCTTGGCTTAATAAGCCTTTAATTGACTTAACCTCTTCACGCCTGATCTGTCTACGCAATCGAGGCAACATGTTCGTCAACATAAAGTCAATCTGTTCTTTCTCAGTCGGTATCGGTCTAATTTTTAGCAAATAAGACTGCAAGCATGTCAAGTAGGTCCGCACCGGCTCGTTTTCACCTTGAGTTCGGGTTGTTGCTTCCATCCTTGCGGTCTGCTGGTAGTCTCCAACTCCGTACCACTCACGGGCTTCTTGACAAAAGTTCTCCCATGAGTTGATCGTGTCCCGCACGTTACGGAACCACGTAGCTGCTATACCGGTTAGCATCATTGGTAATGCATCCAACAATTGAGAACCGGTCAAACCAGCGAGTTTATTGTATTCCTCTATTTGCAATAAAAATTGTTCAATACTAGATTCGCTATCGCCGCTGAATCTAATATTCCATCTTCGAACAATAATGCCGACGTCGATTAGCTTCATCGGATTGCCTTGAGCCTGGATTGACTCCTGAGTGGCTAAATCAGCCGTCTGCCCATGGCTTCTTAACTGTTCAAGCTCGGCTTTCAAGGCCTTAATCTGTCGTTCTAGCTTGTGTTCTCTATCTTGCCTCACAACTAGAGGACTGGAACTATTCCTCGCTTCCCGCACTGTCGTCTCGCAAAAATTGACCCTAGTGTGCGTTACTTGGCCGTCGGTCGAAATATTGTAGTCGTTCAACGAGTTCTGCATTTCCGGCCTTATTGTCGAGGAAACCGGGCCTCCCGGTCCCCGGATCCGATCTGGCGGGTGGTACCTATCAGTCTACACCACTGCCAATCTTGCCCTGGTGTCCTCACTTGACATTTTCAACGCCTTAAGCTCTTCCGCCACCGATGTTATGGCTTGGAGCACCTCGGCGTTAATGTCGTCCTCCCGGTCCGGTTGTCCATGCTCAGCCAAGTTCCCCCGTTCCGGGTTTCGATCATGCTCCTGAATGCCCGAGTATTCCTCCTGGAGTCTTGAAGCCGCCTCTCGGACTATTTCTTCGTCCATGAGGACAGCAAAGGGGTGTGTACCGTTTGTGGTGTAGTTTGGATCGATTATTGTCGATCCAGACTTCTCCCACATTGTTGTCGCTATGAAGGTGGCTCTTAGACTTTCGCGCTTAACTTTAACCTCGTCTGCCTCCTCAGACTCGGTTGCGAGAAAGTCTTCCACTGAATAATTGCCTAACAGCCATTTCAGCAGCCTACCACTTTTATCGATCAGCGTACCTTCAGGCTTGAGCTCAAGCTCATTCAAAGCCTCTGACACGACATCTGCCCCTTCGGCCATGATCCACGAAAAGACCAAGTCTTCCTTTGTAAGTTCCTGCATCATAACTGCGTCCGATGTCACCTAGCTTACAAAGAAAACAGTACCCTAACCCACGTGACAGTTTCAACACACTCTAATTTATTAATATTTTACACAAAATATATATCTCGCAATCCTGAAATAGATAACAAAATTTCAATTATATTTCTGAGTTATGTAAGAAAACAAAAAAAAAACAAAATTGATCCACTGATCTCAACAGCAATAATTCGAAATGACCAAAAAGTCCACCAACGCTTGGTTTTAACAAAAACTCCCGATTGGCAAAAAAAACGAATTACCCGTTGAAGCCAATATAGAATCAACTACAAGTGTCAAAACCCGATTTTTCAACTCAGAAATATAAATCACAGTTGTTAACGAACGTTAGTCGATAACAGCCTGTATGCAAAATAATATTTCACAATAATCATACAATAAATTAATATTATTCAGCGCTCTACTCTCGCTACTGTCACGTATAGGTACTGCTTAGTGGAGTACTTGCTCTAACAAAAAAAAACCAAAAAAAAAAAAAACAAGTCAAAATCGAAAAACGCAGCTCGAAATATCCGCGTCGGAGTTAAATTACCAGGCTATGCCTAAACAAACACCTTACCGTATGACAACACGGTTTAATCAAAACAACTCCGATGTGAAATCAACTTCGAGTTGCAAAACTCTCAAACCCGAGAAAAGAAAGAATAAAAATAAATTAACGATTTTAACTAAAATCCAGCAAGCAACCGCACTCCACCGAGCAATTAACAGGAAAAAAAAATTCCTCGACTTGCTACTCTGCCGACCGACCTTGAACCCCCCGCCAATCAGCACACACCTGTGATCACTCACACTAACCAATAACCTTTGTTTTGGTTACCTAACCACCTACACGTTGTTGGGCGCCAATTGTCACAGGGCTCATTAAGGAATTTAATTCCTCGGAGGATCGTGATTGATCACGAGAACCCGCGGCGATCGTCGTCCGCACTCCTCCGACCTGCTGACAAAATGCACTTTCTGTGCACACGACAATCCATCGATTTTTCTTCAATCCTGAAAACTGGGGGGAAGACGCGTACGCGAACTAATGTTATTATTACGCGGCGCGGCTGCTCTTCTTCGTCGGTAGTGGCGTGAGTTTACGTGGACCGATTGCAGGAGCACTGGTTAATTAAATTAATGATCAAATGTAAATTTTAATAGTTTTAATTAACAATTAAAATAAAAAAATCAAAAATTACATGATATTCCAAATTAATTCCATACGATTGTTAACAAACAATCAAACCCGAATGACTCAAAGTCTTAAGACGACGAAAATTGATTTCACAAAAATAAAGTTCGTCGGCTGTGTTGTGGTCACTACTAACACACCAACGCACACACACACTCTCGCGCTCGTCTGCTTGCCGCAGCGCGCCAAAAGAACAAAGGCGTGGACTAACTCCGATACAAAATCTAAGTACTTACTGTATTTCACACACACACTCCGACTCTAACTATCACGCAAACAAATACTCAATGATTAACCGCTACGCGGACTTACTTTTCTAGCAGGTGCACCTTCGCTTGATTAAACAATAATAATGATAATTACTACTAGCCCGAATGGCTTCACACAAGACGACAATGCCTTCCAAGGCCGCACGCTGACTTTCCGTGAGATGTTCGCCTTCCCCACTCCGATCCAATGACAACTGGATCACAGGAAAATCTACACAACTTCTCACTGATAATTTTATCTAACACAACCTCAATAAAGTTATCTAACAACACAAAAAAGTAAATAAGTATATTCGCTCTCTGACACACGTGTGATCGCGCCAAGCGCCGGAATTAGAGTAATGTTGATCGGTAGATCTCGTCATCACCTGGCTTACCGATCCGCATCTGCGTTCGATAACAGTTAGCGCCAAATTCGAATTTTATCAACGCGCTAGCTGTTATAAGTTTAAACTAACTTTCTAAAAGGAAACTTACGTTATCCAGTGGCTATGTACAATAAATGTAGTTTATTAAAAAATCTTTATCTATAATGTGTAAACCATACTGTATAAGAAGTTATATCATAATTATTAATTAATTAATTGTTTCAAATCAGAGACAATCTGATGTAGCCGGAAACCAAAATAAATTTTTCAAGCCTGTACACACTTACAAGAAAGTGGCGCTTTTTTGAGTTTCATCAATTATAATTCATACCAAATTTTATATAGATTTTTAAGCTCAATCATATTCACCACTTGAATATTTTAACTTGTGTATTTTCATCAGATTGATTAATTAAAATGCCATCAACTCAACTCATTGCGAAATTTTCTCTCATTTTTTCATGAAAAATGGATATTTTTCCGAAAAAGCTGATTAAAAAAAATTCTAGAAAATTAGATTTTTTTGAATATATTTTAACAAAAAAACAATTGGAAGAAAATATCAATTTCAGCAAAAGTTTTTTTTTTTTAATTTAAATATTCTGTGCGGCGCGCTGATTAAACAACTCACTGTTGTGGGCCCCACTGCAGTGCCCGCTTCACCGTCTAGTTCTTTTCACTAGATTTTTTCGGCGGGAGATAATTTCGGTGAACAGCCGCAGTAGGTCATTTTAGGTATACCCGTAATTCGGAGTGATAAATAAAGATTTTAAAACTTAGAGCTTAAGCCTTTTTATTTACACCCTTACCCATGAACCCTACATATTTAACATTTTTTTTGCAAATCAGTTAGATATGATAATTCAAATAAGTTATATGTAATAATTTTATTTTAAAAAATTATCGAACAATTATGAAAATAACTCATTTGTCATTATTTACTGAAAATCCTTTACATATACATGATGAACGATGATCGAATATCCTCGATTTATTATTAATGTGATTGGTCTAAAATGTTCAAAATTTGATTAACTTGAAATGTTGAAGACTTAGTTACTAAGAATATTTTTGCAATCTTTTATAAATAACTGAATACTTTGTTACAATAAATGAAAAAAATTTCTTAGTAGAATTCTATAAAATAAAATGAGAGTTCTAACAAAAAAAAATCGAACAGAACTTAGTTGCAGGTTGCAAAAGATATGCGATGAATTAAGTGTTGTTATTATTTACAGGTTGATTGCAATTAAAAATTTCTGAGAATTTTCTCGTTCAACTTCCTTTTTTTTAACTTAAAATAAAAATATATCGTTTGTTTACTTTCAAGATTAAAAATTTGATGCCGCTTATAAAAAATTCAAAGTTGCGTGCCGATTGAGACTAGTTTCATAAAAACAGTTATTTATTTATTTTAAAAAATTTGTAATTAAGCTTTCAGATTAATAAAATTATCACGACCGTTACCAAGACTTTGAAACCGAGACCGAGACCGGTAAAATTTTTCGAGATCGAGACCAAGACCGGATAAAAATCTCGTATCGTCTCGTCTCGAACAGCCCACCTCGGGCCCCAAGTGGTTCTCATCATATTCCGTTGCTCTTGGATTATCCATAAAGAATATACAGATACAATACTGGTATACTATTAAATTTTTTCTAACTTACATCTCCGGCATCAAGCTGTCATTACAAAATTTAATTAGATTGTTACGCTAGGAAATCTGAAATTGCTTTGAAACCTTCACCCTTTGCTTCATAATCAATTTTTTATTGAAAGGTTCGCCCCGCGAGTTTTTACCGACCTCATAAAACCAGAAATTTTAATTTTACAGACTTTTTTCTAGAAAGGAGAGAAAAAATTAAATTATTGCATTAAATCATTAACATTTTATTTTCTTAGAAATAAAGGTATTAACTATCCAACCTGTCAAACCAAAAAATTTATAATTTTATTTCAAAGCAATTAAAAAAAATCACTCTAAATCGGTGCAGGTTATCTCTCAAGCGCTTCTGATTATATATCTTTGATCTTGGATTGTTCCCAGAGGATACATAATTGACAGGTACATATTATTCATAGTAAACATTAAAATTAATTTTTTTCGAGTTTATTTAGTGAAGGTTAAGAATACGCTGTTATTTAATAAATATTTTTTATGCTTGGTATATTTTTCGTGGTACCTTTTTTTTACTAGTATGTAGATGTAGACACGTTGAGCCACAATACATATTTTTTTACCTATAATCAGACTTCTATGAATACTTAATCAAACATTCATCAAGAAAGAGGTCGCTTCAGGAGTACGAACGGTAACGTTCGATACTAGTACTCTATCTTCCTATAAGGCCTAAGCTGTATGATAACTGCACTCTCCAAATCGGAGATGCAAAAACTTTAAACGCCTGTAAGGGCGAAAACTCCACTCCGCTAAGCTAAGCTTTATGAAATAAAAAGTATTTATATGCAATAAAAATATTCGATGGTCCCAAAGTTTTTAATGTTAGCTTTAATTCTCTTCGTGGCAGGGATTCAACATAACAAGCTACATATTTCATAGCAAGGGATAAATCAAAAATAGCGGGAACGACTTGTCGCGTTTTTAACTTGGCAGGAGGTCGATAATTTAATTGTTTAGTATCGTGGTGATTGAGCACGCAAGAAGCTCGCATTCTTAACGTGGCATGAAACTGTCCGCGTACTTTTAACGTGGTGGGAAAGCATTTTTGAATTTTGTTATTTAAGGAATTTTTTATTCATGGCTGCGGAGGGTATTGTTGCTCTTTTCTTGGCTGGGGGGTAACTAGTTAAAATTCTTATCGCCGCATGAAAATTTCGGGTAAAGTAGGGGTTACGGATTTTTTTAATCGTGGCAAGCCCTTCTTCTAGCTCCTTACCTGGCAGATTTTGGCCTGAGGTTTTTTTTTCGCTGAGACACACTCAATATGTTATATCAACCGTTGCAAACTCATAGTATGCGCTATAGCGTACGCTTTATTGGTTTTATATGATGCGCTATAGCCTACGTTGTATTAGGTTTATATCATGCGCTATACATAGCGTACGCTGTATTAGTTTTATATCATGCGCTATAGCGTACGCTATAAACCTCTCACAGCGTACGCTATATTGTATTTTATAGCGTATGCTACAAACTGCTCCTAGCGTACGCTACGAACCTCTCTTAGCGTACGCTTTTTTTGTCGTACGCTACAAACCTCTCCTAGCGTATGCTACAATTTAACGTGCGATATTAACCTCTCAAGGCGTACTCTACGAAGATCTCACAGCGAAAGCTATATCTCATAGCATACGCTATAGCGCACGCTGTAAACATCTCAAAACGTGCGCTATATTTTATAGCACATGCTATAGCGTACGCAATATTATATAGCATACGCTATAGCGTACGCTACGAAGATCTTAGAGCGTACGCTGGAAACATCTCATAGCGTACGCTACGAAGATCTTATAGCGTAAGCTATATTTCATAGCATAAGCTATAGCGTACGCTGGAAACATCTCATAGCGCACGCTACGAAGATCTTATAGCGTACGCTATATTTCATAGCATACGCTATAGCGTACGCTGTAAACATCTCATAGCGTACGCCATAGCGTACGCTTGAGATGCCCTCTAGACATACTCCAAATATGCTTTGACTGCACGGCAGACGATACTGTTTAGAAACATGTAGTAGAGGAAGTAAGAATGACGGAGGGAGAGAGAGAGACTATATTCTAACGCTCAGCAGCTACTTGACAAATGAATCACCTACGCGTTATGGGTCTCCACTGGATGCGTAACGCTAGCCGAGTAACGTCTCCCGTAAGCTGCGAGTCAATCATTTTTTTCATTTTACTTTTGCGGTGGATGAGTAGATCACGTGCAGTTATAAGCTAATTATACAGGCTACGCTTCAAAAAGCGCACCCATCACGAGATGGCCTATAGAAGCGTAACTTTAGTCTCTTTGTACAGACAGAAGATTTAAATTGCATTCCTCGTTAATATGCTGATTTCATTTTACTATATTTTTTTAATTTGATTTAACGAAATTGAAATTTATTTTTCAATAATAAGAGTGGTTCTTGAAGTATATTTAAGTTGTGAGGAAGAATTAATTTGAGGAAAGGTGTATTGTACAGTATATAAATAATATAAACTATGATTTTTTTAAATTTATTTTATATTTATCACAGAGTGAATTGAATAAGTTTTAAAAAATTCTAGTGTTCCTTTTATTGATAATAATTTTATTTTCAATTGTAAACATGAAGAAATGTGGTCCAGTCTTTCAGCGCTAAATATTGTAGGTAATTTAATGTATAATCAACTTTGTATTGCCTAGTGTAGAATGATAATGTATGGTGACTTTGTCTTGATGATCCAGGCAGAATAAACAAGATGTTATTTGTTTAAATTATTTATTTATTGCATGACGTTTCGCGGGTATAAATCCTCCTCTTCAGGTGTCCAAAAGAATTTTATAATATTTGATGATACTGTCCTTAAATTGTAACGATTATCGCGGGATATTTGTATTTTCGTGGTAATCGTTATTAAACGCGGAACGAGATCGAGACGTCCGGCACAGTCGGACGTAAGATCACTCTTAAAGTAGCCATGGTGTAAGCCGGACGGCACTTTGATTTCACGAGCAATTTTCGTTATTGATCATTGTCATTGATTGGAAAAATTGCACTGAACTTACTAGTTAGAAATAAGTCACGTGTGTGTGGTGTGTGCGAAGGATTGTCATCATTCAGTGAGTGCACGATTTGGCTACACGGGTTTTCAGCGAAAGACAGACGTTTTGCTGTGCGCGCGACTTGGCGGGAGAAGCCTGACGACCTTTAAACAATCTGCCGATTATTGTGTTACGTCCCAGGTGCACCTGCGGTAAAGTAAATTTGTTAAAAAGCGAGCGAGAGTCATTTTATGAATGGGTGTTATTTGAACACCGTCATTTTATGAATGGGTGTAATTTGAACATCGCGGATCTCACAATTTCTTGTTTCTTTACTTCTGACGGATTTTTGTCTCTTTTTCACGCGCTGCTCAACCTGCTTACTTGCGCGAGTGTGTTTGTGAGTGAGAGAGAAGGAAGAAAGATTACGGCTAAGCCGAGGCCGAAACTTGTTCATTGTTTACTTTTCGGGTTTATAGCCATTCGGGTTGTTACTGCGAACAACACGGGTCGTCATGTAAATATTGTAGCTAGCTTTTAAGATTTCTTTGATTAAATATATTGTTAGAAATTCTTATTTATTTAATCGCAACCCAGTATTCCTTCGAACGATCCTGTGTAACTTCACGCCGCTACCGACAAAAAAGCTACCGCGCCGTGAGAGGTGAGAGAGAGAATATCTTAGTTCACGAACGGTTTTTTGTCCTTTTCAGGAAGGTTATATCGGCGTTATACGCCGAAGGCGCAGTCGTGCCAAAGTTTGATTATAGAGCATACGATCAGCGACGAAGGTTTACGAGAGTTCTTGTGGACACAGTCAAAATCCTGACTTCATCCCTTTGGAAGATCGAGCCCTATAACAAAATAAATATAAATATAATATAATAAAATAACATCTGGTACACTAAATCTTCTTCTTCTGGCAGATTTCTTGATTTCAACTCAGCACATCCAATAAATCTTAAAATTAATATGATTTACAATCTCATTGATAGAGCATTTTAACTTTCTTCTTCTGAATTTCAATCTCAGAATTTTCAAACTGTAACACAATCACTTATTTTAAATGACTATCCAAGGTAATTTATCAATAAATATATGCGACAACGACTCAAGATCCTTTGACTGGGTAGCAAGAATAAAGCTACTGATAGCAATAATAATTGTATTAAAAATACCTTAGTCGTTCCTTTTGAAAGTGAGAAAATTTTTTATGAATTCAAGAAAATGTGTTCTAGATATAATTTAAGATGTATTCTAAGCTCAATCATACTCTTAATAGGTTTATTATTTTAGGGAAAGACAAGATTGATATCCTAGATATGAAAGGATGTGTATATTGTATAACTTGTGAAAATTGCAATGTTAATTACATAGGTGAGACTAGTCGTAGCCTTAGTGTACGTATGAATGAACATTCTAAAAGTTATAATAAGCAGTCTGAAGTTTCTGTACATATGCGTAATTTTAAACATACTTTTAATTTTGATCATCCAAAAACTTTCGATAAAGAGACTGTAGATTTCAAGAGAGTTATTTCTGAAGCATTTTTTATAAATTGGGACAGCAACATGATAAACATAAAAACTTATTCATTTGATTTGGGTCAATCTTATAACTATGTATTCCACCGGTTACGTAATTCTTAGTGATAATTTTTCATGAACCACTTTAAGTTGATTTTATACTAATTATGCCTTGATATGTACTGCCGCTAACTTTAGACTTTTAATAACTAGTCACACTACTAATTTCTTGTGTCCGTACCTTATGAATCTATTTATGTATGTACCACTAATTTATAGCCCAGTCATTTTTGTAACTCCTTTGCGTATGTATGTAATACGTTCTTTTATTATATTATATTTATATTTATTTAAGGACAGTATTATCAAATATTATATAATTCTTATAGACACCTGAAGAGAAGGCTTTATACCCTCGAAACGTCGTGCAATAAATAAATAATTTAAACCAATAACATCTTGTTTATTCTGCCTGGATTCTCTAGACAAAATCACCATACATTATTATTGTAGGTAAAGTAGGGAGTAATAACGTCCGTATAGAAGTTATGCTTCAAAACTTAAAGGTATTTGACCAAAATTTATTCATTTTACATTGAGAACTATGATTTATTGTAGGATAAAGTTTAAATATATATATAATATTTATATTTATGATCTAAAAGTACTTACAGTCAGTCTTCGTTATTTGCGCAGTATACGTACCGAAAGGTTCATACGTATAACAAACCATTATGGGAAATAGGGGGATACGTTCCAGCAATCTCCTAGAAAAGATCGAAAATTTAGTAAAAACTCTTTATTCATTAAGTTATACTCTTTATTCATTAAAAATCAATTTTAAAAATAGATATAAGTATAAAATTAAATGAAAAAAATATTAAAAATTTCAACAGCTCATAATTTTGTAAACTACCGTATACACCCATGTATAAATCACACCCATAAATAAGCCGCACCTCAGATTCAGTGGGGTAAAAATGAGATAAAACAAACTTTTCAGTTTAAAACGTGGTTAAACCGCACCACGATTTTCAATTACCAAAAAAAGGTTTTCATGCCAATTTAGTTTGTTTAGCGCGTGAAAGTACAACTTTGAATGATTCTTGGTATGTAAGGCAGTTTCGCAATCATGCTCAAAGGACCCCCGTTAAGCTCCTTATGTAAATTGGCATTCGGTCGATTTTTCTGAAAATTTGGAAAATGGTAGTTCTCAACAAGTCGAACAAAAGTCTCCACGGATGCCAGGCTCAAAAGTCCATATTCTTTGAGATGTTTCAACCCCTAACTCGAGGTGCAATCTTAGGAGAAAAAAATAACTGTGCTAAAATGAGAAATATTAGATAAAATACTATTGTATGTAGGATCTACGAGTCACTGTTTGCGAAATTTATGAAAAAATACACCCTTCACCCTTAGTAAGGGGTAAAAATCAGACCCTGAAGAACGATATGAGGGGTGTGGATGGAAAATAAAAAAAGTTGGTAATAGCATCTGGCCACTCAAAATAATGGATTTTGGAGCCACTGATTACGAATTTAATTATCAATAACAACTCAGTTCTGTTTCAAAGGGTTGAAATTAGGGTTGTATTTGAGGTTAGCAATGGATTTGCTCAATCCGATTTTTTTAAATGTAGTTACTACAAAACAGTAGTGCTAACTACTTTTAACTGATGCTGGAATAGTAGCATTACCTACTGCTTGTTAAAGGGAAATAGAAAAAATTGTCATGAGATTTTTGTTATTACTATCATTTCTGCTAGAAGTAAGCTAAATAAAGAGTTTTTTACGATATTACTACCGTAAAGAGTTATCAGATTCGTTTGAGATGCATTTTATATTGTTCACCACCTCTCACCCACAAAGCATCAACAATTTGAACCTTTTAAATGAGTACTGAAGAAAAATAAGTTTTAAATTCGTGATCAGCGGCCCCAAAAACCATGTAAAGACTTCTCAGATTAATTTAAGATGCGTTTTTTATTACCACTTCCCTACCCCATTCCTGGCCCCAATTCAGCCCCAATTTTAACCACTTAAATGAGGACTGAGAGAAAATTATGTATCAAATTCATGATCAGCGGCACCAAAAACGATGATAAAGATTTATCAGATTAATATTAGATAGGTATTTTATTATTAACCACTTACCCACCTCCCGACGCTCACCTTCAATACAACTCCAATTTCAACCCTTTTAAAGAAAACTAGGGTCCTATTGATTATTAAATTCGTAATCAACGGCTCCAAAATCCATTATTTTGAGTGGCCTGATGCTATTATTACCAACTTTTTTGATTTTCCATCCACACCTCTCATATATTCTCCTGGGTCTGATTTTTACCCTTTACTAAGGGTGAAGGGTGAAGGGTGAACAGTGACTCGTAAATCCTACACACAATGGTATTTTATCTAATATTTTTCATTTTAGCGCAGTTATTTTTTTCTCGTAAGATTGCACCCTCGAGTTAGGGGTTGAAATATCTCGAAGAATATGGAATTTTGAGCTTGGTACCCGTGGAGACTTTTGTTCTACTCGTTGAGAATTACCATTTTCCAAATTTTCAGAAAAATCGACCGAAGGCCAATTTACATAAGAAGTTCAACGGGGTCATTTCAAACTTCTTGTAAGAATGGAATCGTTATCGTATATTTGTTAAATCGCACACTTAAGGTAATTCACCCATGTCAGTGGCTCTCAAACAAACCTACAAATATTTATAGCATTTAATTGCTATTTAGTAATAAAACCAGAATCTCTTCGTAAACATTGTATCGAGATCTAGGTATTATTTACTCAAATCAACTGTCTATCACAAAATATATTCGAAATAAAAAAGTTAGAAAAGTTCGTTCCACATTTTCCCTGTAATCGTGAAAAAGTGCCTTGTTTGAACATCAATATTTCGACAATAAGCACCGCTTTCTATGTTTTTTTTTTTTGCAGAGTTTGATTTAACAAGTTATATAGAATGTAAATCAATCAAATTTATAAAAATTGGAGACTTTTGATATTATGGGTGAGCTATCTTAACTATTTTAATAAAATGTTTAATAGTTTTTGACTACATTTTCTCCATGACATATTAAAGTCAATCTTTTCAGTTTATTATTTAAATTCATAAATTTTTTTGTCTTCTTTTTTTTTTTTATTGATGAACCTGTTTAAAAAAAAGTCATTTTTTGTAAAAATTAAAAAAAATTTCATATTTGCAATACAATTTTATCCTGATCTTAAAAAGTTTGAAGTTCAAAAAGCGCGATAATGAAATTTTAAATACTCAAATCATGACTTTTTAAACATGGAAAATATGCGTGAATACGAAAGACGTGAATAACCAACGTGCAAGTAACGAGGATCAACTGTACTACTTTTTAAAAATATAGTTTAAAATAAAAAAGAAAATCAAATATTTTAGGCAGCAGGCCTTAAAGCGATGGTAGAACTAAGAGCTCTAGATGATACTGGAAATACTGTTGATGGCCCAAAAGGACTTTTAACGCTAGAACAACTTTCCAATGGCGTCAGAATCTATGGAACTATTTCGAATTTGCAAAAAGGTTTGCATGGCTTCCATGTTCATGAAAAAGGTGATTTGACTAAAGGATGTACTTCTGCAGGACCACATTTTAATCCTTTTCTAGTAAGTCAGAACAAAAAAATTTATTTTTATTTTAAAATTGTGACTCGTCTAACTACCGCTTATTCAAATTCTTTTAAAGTTTGACATTGCGAAACAAATATTATGCCAACTATTGCGTTCCATCGTATCACTTAACCGAATTTCCAAAGAGACTTCAGCAGTGTCCTAAGATTATTTCAACATTAATCTCTAAGAAAACAACTGCGATGTTTTAAACTCAAATTTTGTAAGATTCTGACAAATATTAAGGATGATATTGCAGTTCTACCAATGACAAATCGAATTCCAATTTTAAGACTCTAAATCATACAGTGATGTTCAGAAAGAGCTGACAAAGGAGAGGTTGCAATTTGGCCGAAGTTTACCCTACGCCAAATCAGCGGAAATTGCAGGATAAGGTGTCTTTTTGGATCCGAAAAAATAATTGTTGTTTTATCCCTCTAGTTTTATCCCCCGTAATTTTTCTTGATAAACTCATTAGCCGTGCATGTGCAGAGACATTTGTGTCCCAAAATACATAGAAAACGACAATTTTAGGTAGTTTTTCGTTTATTTCTCAAAAACCAGACTTGATCCATCTCTGAAATTTTAGTATGTTATTAAGACATGAAAAACTCTACTTTTCAAGATATTTCTGTGAAGGAGCAAGGTGGGCCACCCACTTTTAAAGGACTCTAAAAGACCCAATTTTTTTTTTTTTTTTTTTTTTTTTCAATAATTCATTACCTGGTCTCTAGTCACCCGATAGGAACAAGGTTTGTCGCAAAATTTTTTCGTCCTTAACTCAGAATTTTGAAAAAAACGTGTTTTTTTTGACTTTTTAATGCTGTTTTCGCTTAAAATTATAACAAAATATATATTTTCTGAAAGAACTCAAGAAAATTCATCTTTTCTTTTTGTAGGTTTTTATACGATTTATGCGTTTAAAGTCGATTTAATTCACTTTAAGGAAAAAAATCGAGACAGTTCGTTAAAAAACCGGTCAAAACTTGAACATTTGGCGCGTAAACCCCCATTCTTTATTTATAAAAAGATGCCTTTTGTGCTCTAGTCTACGTTGACATCTATTTTTATATACTTTTATTCAATATTTATTGTGAAAAATTCATAATAAATTGTCGTCTTTACTTTCACATAAAGTAACTAAGGAGCAGCATGGATTTATGAAGGATAGATCTACTTTATCAAATTTAATAATATATAATGATTATATAATTAAGGCATTATCGGAAATTGCTCAGGTTGATTCTCTATAAGTACTTAGATTATTCTAAGGCTTTTGATAGAGTAAATATAAAATTGTTATTACATAAATTAATGTCTCATGTCATTGGAGGTAAACTAATTAAATAGTTTGCCTCTTACCTGACAAATAGAAGTCAAAGAATCAAAGTTAAAGGTTATTTATCTGATTGTTATAATGTATCATCTGGGGTTCCTTCGGGGTCCCATTTAGGCCCTTTTCTTTTTATTTTGTTAGTGAATGACTTGATCACTGAGCTAGATTATGTTAAGGTACTGATATTTGCTGATGATATTAAACTATTCTTCAAGATTTTAAATGTAACTGACTGTACAAGACTACAGAAAAATTTGGACAAAATTATTAGTTGGTCTGTAAAAAATAAACTTGGATTGAATATTTCTAAATGTATATCATTCTGGAGTTTGAGATCTAGGATTAAATTTAATTGTAAAATTAATGAATATGACTTTGAGAGAGTTCATTATAGAAAGGATCTAGGTGTAATTTTTGATGATAAATCTGATTTTGGCATGCAATTTGATGATGTTATTAAAAGGGCAAAGAAGTCGTTAGGATTTATTATAAAATCATCGAGTAACTTCGAGAAACTTGAAACGTTTTTATGTTTACATAAAACTTTAGTCTTTCCTAAATTGTTATACTGTTCACCTATATGGACACTAAATTATGAGGTTGATATTTATAAACTTGAAAAGGGGAATCACAAATTTTTGAGATATTTGGCTTTTAAGGATGGAGATCCAATTAATAAAATATCGCACGATTATGGGAGTATAGCTAGGAAGTATTCAGTTGCATCTATAAAATCATTGCATGAAGTTAAATATCATATTTTTACTTTTAAAGCTGTCAGAAATTTAAACTCTACTCAGGTTGATATAATTGATTTATTTCCAATTAGAAATATTTGATTCAATATAAGAAATCCCAGAGAATTGGTTGAATATAATTGTAAAACAAATATGTTATATTATTCTGTTACAAACAGATTGAAAAGAAGTTGGAATAGCTTATCTGTTGATACAAGAAATTGTAACTATATTAGTTTATTCAAGAAAGATATTAAATCAAAATTTTTTCAATTCGAATAAGAAAGTTGTAAATTATGAAAAATGTATATGAATTCATTATGTATTAAAGGACATTAATCCGTTGATGATGTTCAATAAATAAATAAACAATACATAGAAAAAATACAAAATATGCCCTTTTTTACTCAATGAGTATAGCCGGGTATGATAGTCGAATCGGTCCCCACGGCAAATCCTTACAATATACATATCATTCGAAAAGGCATAGAAAAAGAAAATTTTTGGTACAAACCACAGCTCCCTATTCCCTCCCTAGGGTCTAAAATAGTGAATTCTTAATTTTAATATATATCTCTGAACCTGTAAGGGCTAGAGACATGCGGTTTACGGCAAAATTTTCTAAAAAAAATGTAGTTCGTCCATATTTTTTGAAATTATTTTTGATGCAAAATTTTAACGGTTTGAGCCATTTTTCGAATTTTTCCAACCTCAAATCTGCTATTACTAAAATCTGAGACAAACACCTCACCAAAAAAAAAAAAAATGTGTGACTTATTGTAACAAAAATTCTCAGATTTTTAAGAATTTAAAATTATATTCATTGTTAAACTAAATTTTTTATTCTGTCTCAATATGCACCCACTAGACGGCGTTTTATGTAAAAATTTTTGATAAATCGGTCAGAAAAGTGCCTTCGACTCTTTTTAAAAATCTGAAAAAATTAGAGCAGCCATGGCTGCTCTTATTTTTTCTGCAGTTTTTGTAGAAATGCGTCACATATTTATTTTTTTGGCGAGGTGTTTGTCTCAGATTTTATAAATTGCAGATTTGCGGTTAGAAAAATTTGAAAAATGGCCATAGCTATTAAAATTTGGCGCCAAGAATGATTTTAAAAAGTATAAACGAACTACATATTTTTTTTTTTAACTTTGCCCCAAACCACATGTCTTTAGCCCTTATAGATTCAAAGATATAAATTAAAGTTAAAAATCCACTATTTTAGATCTTAGCTTCTCTTAGCCGGCTAAACTCTTTGAGTAAAAAAGGGCATTTTTTGTATTTTTTCTATGAATTATGAATTTTTTATAATAAATATTGGATAAAAGTGCATGAAAGTATATATCAACGTAAACTAGAGCAAAAAAGGTATTTTTTTAAATAAAAAATGGGGGTTCACGCGTCAAACTTTCAAGTTTTGACCGGTTTTTTAACGAACTGTCTCGATTTTTTTCCTTTTATGTGAATTAAACTGACTTTGAACGCATAAATCGAATGAAAACCTGTTGAAGTGTGAAGTACAATAACGCGACTGAGTGTACGAATGGTACATGCGTTGCCATCTGGCATGACACGCGTACACTAGATTATAGATTGCAGGCATCGAGCCGTCGCTCCGTCGCTCGATGCATCTCCATCTCACTCTCGAGCAGAACTCCGGTTTGTCAGCATCGTGCCTAGACACTGCTCTCCGCGTAATAAATTGAGTACATTATTCTAATACCCACTTAATTATATTAGTTCAATAAACTGTTATATTTATTATTATTGAATAAATAGTGGTTTACTCCAATCCATGTCTGCCCGGTTATCCTTCATGGAATCCTACAAAACCTTTGTAAAGAAAAGATGCATTTTCTTGAACTCTTTCAGAAAATATATATTTTGTTATAATTTCAAGCAAAAATGGCATTAAAAAGTCCAAAAAACCACGTTTTTTTCAGAATTTTGAGGTTATGGACGATTGATGTGCAGGTGGCCTACCTTGCCTCTTCACGAAAATACCATGAAAAGTTGCGTTTTTTTATGTCTTCATAACATATGGCTCATGAAATTATCGGAAAAACAATTACGGAATGCTTTTTCGGGTCCAAAAAGACACCTTATCGTGCAGATTCAGCCGATTTGTCGTAGAGCAAATTTCGGCCAAATTGCAACCCCTGCTTATTTCCTGTAACAAAAAATGTACCTTTCCGAACTTATTATTGAGAAATTATAGTTCAAAGTTTTTGAGGTTAAGCACAGAGGTATATATGCTGCCCATGAATAAGATCATCAAACTTTCAACACTGTTTTTTTTTTATAATAAGTTCGGGAAGGCATATTTTTTTCCGGAGAAGATTCGATCAGTAATTCTTAATATAACTTAAATGGTTTCAAGTATCCAATTTGAAGTTTGATTTGATTTAAATTCTTACGATTTAAAATACATTGGTAAAGAATTTTAACTTGCGAAGTCATGCAGTATCATCCTTAAATATTGGATTTGTTACGAGGAGATCATCTTTTTCCTTCCAACAAAATCCAAACTTTTGATCAGTATTGCTGAATTTTTTTTGAAAATTTTATGGGTAAAAATACAAGAAACCATTCATAAAAAGAAAGGTAAAGATTTAACGTTACATTATATTTAAGGATAGCCATTGCCAGACTATTCAGTTGAAAATTAAATAAATTTCTACGCAGCTTCGTGATTATCTGGTTTAAAACCATAGATAAGTAAAAAAAAGATGAATGAATGACTCATTAACTAAGTTATAGTGCTCGAATGAATAATTGCAGACTCCGAACTACAACTCGCGATGACTTGTTGCTTTATCAATTTGAGCCCATAAGCTATCGATGCAGTTGGCTACCAGCCGACAAGCTTCCTGAAAAAGAAGAAAAATGCCAATCGAGTTAATAAATCCCAATCCGATTTACTTGAGCTCAGGGAGCACCGCTACTCATTTTTTTCGGTAGTGGATGCGAGCTAGAAGGATCGAGCACAGGAAAACTGGTCATTAAATAAAAATGTATCAGATTTTATATTTGAACAATTTGATAAAGAAAATAAATCTTGTAACTAATACAAATGAAGCAATACGACTCGGTGTCATTACGAAAAAAATCACCCAGGGTGAACTAATTTCAAAATCAATACGGCTCCGAAAATAAATAAGTTCTATGGTTATCGAGCTGAGAATTGATTTTTCTCACACACACACTTGGCGCGCGCACCCACATGCAAAGTTACCAGCTGTAGTAAGCGTGTGAAAAACAAAGATCGTAATAACAACATTGTATTCAATATCCACACTCACTCGCACAAAAACAAGTAACTTACAGGATCACTAAGATTCACCTCATACTAAGCCGTCAGGCTAATCGAAATGCCAGGTTACTTCAGCACTGACTGAGTTTAGGTCTGCATTGGTCTTGTATTCACGTGGATCTGCCCTTGCCGTGCACGTACTTTCTTTTATATTCGTGCTATTTGTTCAATTAGTTGCTGCGTTGCGCATCGTAACATAAGTATAAATGAAGCATTGTATAACTGTCTATATTTAATTTAATTATTATTAACTACATTTAATTATTGATTAACATTGAATCGTGGGAATGCAAGCAATACAAGAAGTGTAATTGCTCGCGCACAGGCAGTCTGTCGTCAAGCTCCTGCACGTGAGTATGGCTAATTAATTAATAAACAAACATTTAAAGAAAATAGACATATTTATTAAAAAAAACGAAATACCTCAGACCCAGGATTTACAGCATTGTGGCTTTATTATTATTAACGTGAATACCTCCATTGCATATACTGGACGAAGGGCCCCGCCTACGCTTACGGCAAACGAGATTGTGATTTAAGAATAAAATGTAAGTGTTTCAAAGAGCAACTACAGTGTTGTTATTTCAGGTTATCTATTGTGTTCCCCTCTTTTTTGTTATGTTCTTTTGATTTGACTTTAAGGTTAATAACAGCACAATGGGTGTATACCTGAGTACTAGGGTTGTATGTTCCCGAGCAGGGACCACTAACCCCTCCCACCCGAAAGGGTAATCAACCCTGATAAATGGCATTCCCTGAGTGGCAATTTATAGGATAAAATTTCAACAAAAGAGTGAATTTTTTTGTGAGCGCAGGCCATCTTGTGAGTGCACGAGCCAGAAGTACGTAGGAGAGAATTCCTCATGATAAAGTTAGTGGGTGAGAACGAGTGAAGAATTACTAAAATATAAGGTTAATATCAATAACAATACCATGATATTTTTTTTTAATAATAGAAACCGAACGTAAGAAATGAAATCGAATGCAAAAAACGTCAAGTTTTGCGTAAAGAATTTCTTTGTTAGTATCATTTTTTTCCTTAAAAACTTTTTATTCAAATAAATTTATTAATTTCGGTAGATGGCGCTTATCCTACTATTTGTCATAAAAGTTGCTTCTCGTTGAAATATTAATCTTTTACAATAAAGTATTAATTTATTTGACTTTTTTTTTCACCACATTTTTTTGAGAATTTTTTTCTGAGCAGACAATATTAATTTTTATGCTAGTCTCTTTTAAATCATTTTATTTTAAGTTAAATTGATCTCCACGTGGTTGCATAACCTAGTCAGCAGGTTGAGCCAGGATATTTTTTCATTTTTATTTTTATTGTGGGGATGATAGTTGTTTTCTGTGCCACTTGCAAGAAAGGACCAATTAGATTGTCTACGGCTGTACAGTGTAATTCCTGCAAACTTTTCTATCATAAAAGCTGTGCCTTAAGAAGTGGAGTAGACCCAGCTGGCGTTGTTTACAAGTGTTGCAAAGGTATTTTTCGCTCTCAAAATAGCAGTGCTTCCAGCTCAAATAAAAATAGTCATATACTTTCATCTACGCTAATTGCAGATGATATTAATATTAATTTGAATTAATTAATTAGTTATCACTCTTCATTTCATTCGCCTGAACATTCTTTGCCTCTCATTACCATGCCTATAGATAATCTTGATGCCCTTTATGAGAAATTGAAGCTGAATGCAGATCAAAATCATAGAGAAGTTGTTGATTCATTATCAAGAATAAATGATGACATTACTATGATATCATCTAGAGTCGATGAAGCTTTTTTAAGATTTGATCATGTGGAGAAGGATTTACAGGATCAGACAACTTTTTGTGTTGAGGAGTGCATTGTTGAGCTGAGTGACAGGCAAGGACGCTTAAATAATTTGATTATTTTGAATTTGGCAGAATCTACTACAGAAGAAGAGGATAAGAATAAGTTGGACTTGCTCTTTGAAAGCTGAAACTAAGATTGACACTTACAAACATTTTAGAGTTGGTAAACAAAACTTGGAGAAACCTCGACCACTTAAGTTAGTATTTTCATCACCTGATCCTGTTCAATGGCTATTGAGAAATCAGAAAACTCTAGAATTAGGTGATGTTAAACTCAACAGTGATAAAACCTCAAGTCAAAGAAAGCAATTGAAACAAACCATTGGTGAATTAAAAGTGAAACAAGAAAATGGTGAGGAAGACTTAACCTTAAAATTTTTCAACAATATTCCTAGAATTATTAAAAAATCTCAGTAAGAGTGGCATTATTTATTTATTTATTTTTTATTTATTTATTTTCAATAAACGGGTCATGCCCATAATACAAGAGTATATAAAAAAAATATGTAACAAACAAAGTACTTAAGGAGGTTCCCTACCAAATAGATCTAGCCCACAGATTTTGTCCAAATTAAATGAACACATAGTTTTTAGTATAAAAATAGCTCAGCTAAAATTTCAAAGCCCTGAGAAGCTTGTGAAAAAAGTTATAAACATTTCAAATTTCACAAATTTATTCTAATGGGAAATTTACTAAAACAGCAAATACTTGATTTCCAGCCCACAGATTTTAATGTAACTACGCAAAAAAATCGGAAAAAATCAGACTTTGATTATACTTGTTTCAAAACATTCATTAGGAGCCTGTAGCAATAATTATAAACAATTGATTTTATATTCTTTTAAATATGACTTCTCATTGGCTCATACAGAGGTTAGAAAGTAGCTGAGCCAATGAGCAGACGACTACTATAGTCAAATACACATTTGACTTACGTAGATGGTAGGGAACCTCCTTAAGAATAATTTAACATTTCATTAGATAATCTTCGCGCTGCGAAATATGATGAATCATAAATATCAATCCTAGAAGCATATTTATTACCTATAATGCTTAATCTAACCGAACAACTATGCAATAAAGTCTTATTATAAATTATAGGAACAAAAAAACAGAAATTAGATCTCAATTCACGAACGCTGTGTTAATCGATAAATTCATCTCTCAAAGTGCAGCAATCAATCAAATTATTAAATAATTCATAAAGAAAAATAAAATCAATTATTTCAAGGGATGAATCGATATTAGGCAACGAAACGTAGGTAGCTATCTCTCTCTCTATAATCATGATCATTGAAACGCATTGGTTTGCCAATTTTATAAGCGAGATATTTGATGTATAAATGATTTACACTTTCTAGCATATCGACTTGATGTTTAAGATATGGTCGCCAAACTACAGAGCAGTATGTGAGGATTGGGTAAATATATGAGTAACACAGTGATTTTAAAGTTAATATGTTTTTAAAATCCTTGAAAATCGCTTCAAAAAATTGATTCTTTTTGTGGCCAGGGTTTTTATAGAGATAAATGTGAATTAAAATTCAGCTTACAATCAATCATAACTCCCAGATCTCTGATTTCAGCAAGATTCTCAATAATCACACCATCAATATTATAAAAATTCTCAATAAGTCTACCCTTGCCAAACGAAATACTGTAACATTTCCTTATATTAAGAAAAATTCCATTCTCGCGACCCCAGTTAGAAATAGAATCAATATCAGATTGCAACAAATATCTATCATCAAGTGTATGTATAACTCTACAAATTTTTAAATCATCGGCAAAAAGCAAAAATTGAGAATTTTCAATATAAAAGCCGATATCATTTATAAAAATTAAGAACAAAATGGGACCCAAGTGTGATCCTTGACTTACCACTGATATAACATTAATATTCTCAGAAATGAAGTTTCAACTTAACTCTTTGAGTTCTCTCCGATAAATAGCTTTCAAACCATTTAATCAAATTACCGGTGATACCATACGATTTTAATTTTTTGAGCAAAAGGTTAATATTCACTTTATCAAAGGCTCTAGAGAAATCAGTACTTACAGCATAACAAACCTGACCCTGACAAAGAATTTTAGCAATAAAATCAACATATATACACAGGTAAGTCGTCGTTGATCGATTTTTTACAAACCCATGTTGATTAAATATAATATACTTAGGGATACATGAGATCAATTTTTTAGAAACTAAAGAATCAAAAAGTTTACAAAAAACATCATATTTAGTTATAGGTCTATAATTATTAATATCAGATACATCACCAGATTTATGTAAGTAACAAAACTAACTTTCCATTTATCAGGAAAAATTCCACGCTTAAGAGATAAATTAAAAATATCAGTCAATATAGGCACCAGTATACCGACACAGTTTTTCACTAAACAAGGATGTATGTTATCAGGTCCAGGAGATGGATTCATCTAATTCCATTATGCCATCTTGGTATGCCATTGTAGATTTCTTCAGTGGTGAATACAATCGTTGACAAATTATCCAAGACTGCAATTGGAGTTGTAAAATTGAGTCCACTGTCATATACACTACCAAATTTTTTACCAAAAAGTTCCACAATGTCTTGATTGCTCGTTGCTTTAACTCCGTCTAAGTGCATTGATAGAGGAAAATCTCTAGATTTATCTAACTTGTTGATATATTTGTAAAAATTCGATGCATCTTCTTTAAGTTTTTCTTCTGTATCTGACTCAAACTTAGTTCTATCTCTCTCGGTCAATATTAAACATTTAGAGCAAAACTACTTAAACTTATTGTAATGGTAATTTGAATTTTGTGATTTGTAATATAAATGATGTGTTTTTTTTTCAATGATTGAGTCAATAAGTTTTTTAAAATAACAGACAGGAAATTTCCTTGGCTTAACAAAAACTTTAGGTATGAATTCTTGAATAGTTTTATTAATAAAGTCTGTCAAATTGTCAACTAATGAGTTTAGGTTTGAAGTAACTTTATTAAAACAAGTGGCCCAGTCTAACTTATCAAAAGATTTCCAAATGCCAGGAAAGTTAGCTCTTTTATAGTCATAGAAAAATTCAGAGTATGACAAAGGAACAGAAAATTCAATGGGAATTTCAAGTGAAAAAGCATAGTGATAATTATCACAAACAAAAATAACATCATCACTTTTATCAAACTTTAAATCAGTTAGGTTAGTAAAGAATAGATCTAGGATATTACCACAACTGTTTTTAAAAGAATTCAATTGAGAAAGTCCATGATTAAAGCAAAAATTTGATAGAACTGATGCAGCTAACCTTGTTATTGATGGGGAGTGATATCCTCTAGCAACAGAAGAATTCTCTAATTTAAATTAAAAAACCAGGCAGATTAAAATCACCAAAAATTAACAATTTTTCAATGTTAGAGAGATTGGCATAGTTGATTAATGAAGATTGAAGATTTAAGATGTATTCAGTGTAGTAGTCGGCTGGAGAAGATGGAGGGATCTAAACAACACCCAGAATTATACTAGAACCATCCAAAGCAATTCTCAGCAAGAGTTGTTCGAAGGAGTTATCAGTCACTGGAATGGATGTACACTTTATGCTTTTTTTTACACCAACTAAAACTCCACCTCCACCACTTTTAGCACTTGTAAATAAAGATCTGTCACACCTGTAGATAATATAACCACTCATACCAAGTTCAGCATCATTTATGTCACTATTTAACCAGGATTCTGTAATAACAATAACATCATATTCGCTCAAAAGATTTATAAC
Organism: Encarsia formosa; assembly: GCA_038277355.1. Classification (NCBI taxonomy): domain Eukaryota; kingdom Metazoa; phylum Arthropoda; class Insecta; order Hymenoptera; family Aphelinidae; genus Encarsia; species Encarsia formosa. The sequence continues at coordinate 34,319,211 of CM076187.1, forward strand.
AGTTCTCAATTTATCTAGCCTGCCTTTAAGAGTATGTACATTTTGATAAAAAATTTTTAGCTATGAAGAATTTCCTCTACTGCTACTAATTAATTTTTTTCAATTATGCAAGGAGTACCACTGAAGTACCTAATAGCAAGGTTTCTCTCACCTTTTTTTAATCTGTCTTTCAATTCTGACTCCACACTCTTGAAAGATTTTCTCTGTGCAGGAGTTTGGTCAAAAGCGATAATCAATTCTTCTGGAAAAATAACTAATCTGTTATGATAAACCTAGTGCACAGAATCTGGACAATCAAGTTTCACCTGAAGTGGACGCATATCATTTTTATTGAAAGATTTGCCTAGTCTTTTCACATTTATAATCTCAAGTTCAAAAGGGAGTTCATTATAAATTGATGAAGTGGTAAAAAACTCCTTGATCAATGTGATATCATTTTTCACAGCATCTTTTGGATCCTTAAAATTGAATATAATAAAAAAATTTTCTCTGTTTTGCCTGTCCTTGAGCTCCTTGAAAATTGTTGTTTCACTATCTGCATTTTTTGATTCCAATTTAAGAACTCTTCCAACTTTTCAATTCTCTCAGTATTTAAATCCAACTTTTCAAATACTGTAAAAAATTTGGAATCTATTAAGGTCCAAAGTGGCTTCAAATTTTCCTCTAGTTCATCAGCAGCACTGGAAATACTTGATGACCTTGACTTTGGGTTGTTTCTCACTCTACTGTTGTTGTTATTGTTGCTGTTTTTTGTCGGATTTCACCAAAAATGGTGGCATTTTTAGTCAGTATGGTGATAGAAAGAAAACTAACAATGAATTTCACAACAAAATTTATAAAATGTAAACACGTGCAGCGTTGAGGTTATGGCACCTCGATGCACTAATGTTAATTTAATTTTGTTTTTTTTCATAGTAAGTCAGAGTTTATTCACCATATATTATCAAAATGTTTGGAGCATCAAGAGTAAATCCAAATTAAGTCAGTTTATTAGTAATGTTGTTTTAAGTGCCTCAGAATTTTATCTCATCTGCTTGGTGGAGACTTGCCTTGATCAGACGGTGACAGATTTCGAATTGGATATCCCTGGTTATAATCATTTCAGGATGGACAGAAACTCTGGTAATTTATCCTTAAAAAGTGGTGGTGGCATAATTGTCTATATTAAAAACATTATAAACTGTAGAATTTCCAGTAGTCGTGTGCGAGGCATTGAATATCAGATATTAATTCTACAGTTGGCAAATTACTCATTGTCAGTATTATTCTCTCCTGTTTATCTACCACCCCTTACTTCACTTGGAAAAGATCACTACCTCCAGTCTGTTAGTAAATATATTGAGATCTCAATGAACTTAGTCTCCAGCATCTGATTAAAAATTTCATCTTGATTGGTGATTTCAACTTTGCTGGGGTAAATTGGAAACAAATAGATGGTCATCTGCTTTCTTCTGGAGGCGTATCTTCACAAGTATCTTCAGCTGCAGAATTGGTATCTACATTTGCGAACTCTTTTTCACTTAATCAAATAATTTGTTATCCTAATCGTTGTAAAAATTTTTTAGGCTTATGTTTCACTAATTTGGAGGCTTCATGTGCTATTTCATCAGATCCTTTAAGCTAGTTAGATCTTTATCATAATGCGTTTGAAGTCTCCATTAAGATAAGCATGACTGAGACTGATACTATTGTCTCCACATTTCGTAATTTTAAGAAGGCTAACTATGAGGCGATGAATGCTGAGCTAAAGGCGATTGATTGGGTTGATTGTGGTGTTGATGACTCAAATGTTGATGTTAATGTTAAGGTGGGGATTTCTTATCATGAGCTTGATAGGATTATTGCTCGCAATGTACCTATAGCTCAACGTGTATCCTCTCATTATTCTATTTGGTTCTCAAACGAACTTAGGCAGGCCATAAGGAAGAAACGGATATTGCATTATCATTCTAAGTCATTGCCTAGTCCATCATCTCTGTATGATGAGTTTAAAAGACAGCGATCGTTGTGCCGAAGATTGTTGAAGATTGATGAATTCAATTATCGTAAGAGTGTTGAGAATGGTATTAATACTGATGTCGCTCGTTTTCTAAGTATGTGAATAAGAAAAAATCATTGTGGGTGCCTGACTGTATGAATTTTGATGGGCGTACTGTCGATACCTCACAGGACTTGGTGGAAACATTTGCCACTAATTTTGCGCAAGCGTATTGTGAAACTGAGAATAATTATCGTTGTAACACCACCGCCTACCCAGTATCATTTAGTAACACTTTTATTAATTTTAATCTTTTTCTAAAGAAGTTGAAGGGTCTATCCGATAAACTAGGTTCTGGTCCGGATGGTTTGCCAGTGTATTTTGTGAAGAATTTGGCTAATGGACTAGCAGAACCATTGTATTATATTTTTAATAGCTCTCTTCGTTCTGGGATTTTTCCAGATGAATGGAAATGTACAGATATCATTCCAGTTTACAAGAAAGGTGATAAGCATGATGTCAGAAATTACCGCGGAATTGCCAAGCTCTCTATTTTTTCTAAGGTTTTTGATTCGATGGTGGAGATCATGCTATCATAATTCTTGAGGAAATACATTACGTCTAGTCAGCACGGATTTATGCCCCTCAGATCTATCATATCAAACCTGAGTATTTATAATCAATTCATTGCCGAGAATCGACAAAGATATTCAGGTAGATTCAGTCTATACTGACTTTAAATCAACGTTTGATATAGTTGATCATAGACTTCTACTTCGAAAGCTAGAAAATTACGGTATATTTGGATCATTGCTTAGTTGGTTTAAATCTTATTTGACTAACCGAAGATTGAGAGTGAAAATATTGAATTGTGACAAAAGACTATTTGTTGCTGAATCTGGAGTGCCACAGGGGTCACATCTTGGCCCCCTACTCTTTATCTTGTTTATTAATGATGTGGCTGGATGCATATTAAATTGTATGTTACTACTTTTTGCGGATGACTTAAAGATATTTTTAAACATTAAGTCGTTTAATGATCATATTCTTCTCCAGAAAGATCTCTTCCGGCTCGAACTATGGTCACGTGAAAATGGCCTTCCATTTTCATTGTCAAAATGCTCTGTCATTTCCTTTCATAAAACTGCTGTGATGTATTATGATTATAGTTCGTGTGGTGAGATTTTGATACGTACTAAATTAGTTAGGAATCTAGGTATTTATTATAATGATGCTTTCTCGTTTAAAAATCAGTTATTATTCACTGTTAGCAAAGCATCACGAATGTTAAATTATGTTATGCGTATATCGACTGATTTTTCTAATCCTAAGACACTGATTAAATTATACATAGCTTATGTTTGATCGGTTTTGATATTTGCGTCCACTATTTGGCGTCGAACCACTAAAGTGGACATGAAGCTTGTGGAAAATGTACATCACAGATTTCTACGTATTGCTTTTCGATCACACCAGCCTATGGATCACTATAGTCATGATTACACTGCAGTAGCATTGGAGTTTAAATTGAGTTCAATGACCTCTTATTTTGACTACTGCGATGTTCTTTTTCTGTATAGACTTATGAATAATTTTATTGATTCTCCGCTGCTGCAGTTGATCGACTTTAGAGTTCCATGGGTTGGTGGCATTATGCTTAGACAATCTTTGTCGCTATATACTAAGATTGCGGGATCTCATGTGTCTTCAAAGTCGCCAATTTATCGTGCCAGTAAGCTGACCGCTAGTATGTTTAATGTGTATGATTTTCCTGTGATCTCATGTGGTGAGTTTAAAAAAGATCTAGCTAGAAAGGTGCTTACATATGAATAGCATGATGTATGAATTTGCTGTATTTTTGAATTACTTATTATGTAACTTGCGATTTTTTTACTTTTTTAAAGATTATTTTTTATTTTTTTCTATATACTGATATTTTTGCGCCATCTCAAAATTTATAATTTCTTTGTATTTGGGTCAATAGCCCGTATGTACCATAAATAAATAAATAAATAAATAAATAAATGCAGGTCAATTTTAAAATTTATTTTAATTGTCCTCCAATATCGATAAGACCATTCATCTCATCGAAGCCAGTCTAATGTTTTTAAAATTATATCTTCTAGCTTCAAATAATAACAAAATTAAAACTTAAACACGGTTGTGTTAAAATCTAAAAAAATTGTCAACACTGCATTTATACATCTATATTGTTCACGTAAAAATACTTATCAAGCTCTTATATGAATGTTCGGCTCCAACGAGATGAATGGTTTTATCGATATTGGAGGACAATTAAAATAAATTTTAAAATTAACCTGCATTTATAAATTTATTTGAATAAAAAGTTTTTAAGGAAAAAAACGATACTAACAAAGAAATACTTTACGCATACCACGTTACTTCAAACGTGAAGAGGCTTGGAAAGGATTTTAAATGAGCCTATTAGAAAAAGAAAATCAGTGCTTGAATGAATTAAGCTTAGCAGGTCTAAAGTTAGTGCCAAAGGAAGATTTAATAAAAACTTTATGTAAATTGCCACCTAGAAAAATCTTGCAATGATTCATTACAGATGAACTAAAAAGACTTTGTAAAGGCACAAAGGAAGAAAATACTGTAGTAGGAAAAATTCTAATTGAAGAAATTTAAAACCGTCATAGTGCTAATTTGGAACATAAAGATAAACAAATTAAAGAGCTAATTATGTCGCAAAATGAAGACGCAAGATTCCATATCTTTGATGGAAGGAATTATAGCATTTGGAAAATAAGGATACTCCAATACTTGAAAACAAAAAAGTGTGCAGAACCAGCAGTTCAAGAGGCTTTGACATCAGATTCACAAGAAAATTGGGCCGACATAAACGAGAAAGCAATAAACTACAATTATTGCAGTATAAGCAACGATCAATTAGAATTTTTGAACGAAGAAGAGAGAAAATCCGCTCGAAAAATAATGCAGAAGTTTGACAAAATGTATCTAAAAGAATCTACAGCAATGCAAATCTGTGTGAGCAACAAGCTCGACCAGATGAAATTAAAAAATTATGACAATTCAGGTTCATTTTTCTGTAATTTTGAGAAGGCCATAAATGACTTGAAAAATGCTGGAGGGAAAGTCACCGAGGAAGAAAAATTAAATTACATGCTAAGAACTTTGCCAGAATCCTTAAGCTACATTGGAGATCTGGTAGATGCTCTATCAACAAAGGATAGAAATTGTGAGAAACTTGGGTGAATCAAACAAGAAAAAGTGTAGTGCATTTCAAACAGAAAGTTCAAATAAATTCACATGCTATGGGTGTGGTAGGCCCGAACACTTGAAGAGAAATTGTAGAAACAAGTGGACCAAAAACAACAATACATTTTGGCAAGGAGGTGCATAAGAAGCATCACAGCAGAAACAGCAACAACGGCCGCAGTCTCAGCAGTTTCAAGGTCGCGGCGGCAGAGGTGGTCGACAACACTCAAATTGCGGAGGTAGGAACTGGCAGCCCCGCAACGATGGAGCGACTCAGCTCAACGCGAGGTATAGTAACACCGAAAACGACAGCACGGATGATCAGGTGAAGAACTCTTTTTTTGCGCATTTAATAGACGGTGATAAATTTGATTATCATGTTGTTGGTATGTATAATTGTGATACAAATAAAATAGATTGGATATTAGACAGTGGTTGCTCAGACCACATTATTAATGATGAATCCTATTTTTGTGAATCTATAATTTTGAAAAAGCCAATTCATGTCAAGGTTGGTGACGGTAGAATTTTGAAAGGCACAAAAGTTGGTAAAATTTTAACTTATTTTGAAGTGAACGGGATTAAGCATAAAACAAAAATATCCAATGTATTTTATGTAGCTGAGATGGATAAAAATTTGTTGAGTTTTGCGAAAAATACGAATGAAAATAAAATAATGTCTGTCGGAAATACATCGAAAATATATAATAGTAAGAATACTTTAATTGCCGTAGCTTGCAAAGAAAATGGGTTGTATAAAATAAGTAGTTATTTTGATGTGAGAGTGTGTTATTCGTCGGAGAAAATTAACAAAAACTTGACACAGAAAGAAAGGTTTCATAGAATTTTCGGTCACGTAAATTTTAAATATTTGGAGAAAATGTGTAAGAATAAATTGTTCGATGGGTTACCAGTAAAATTAGAGTCAGAAAATTTGAAGTATGGGACGTGCATACAGAATAAAATGAATAATTTATCTTTCGAAAATAATAGAAGTAGAGCCACCGAGATTTTAGAGTTGGTAAATACAGATTTAAATGGGCCGCATAATACAACGGGTTATGATGATTCAAAATATTTTTTAACCTTCATTGATGATTATAGTAAATGTGCATTGATTTATACAATTAAATTAAAGTCGGATGTTTTTAATTGTTATGTAGATTATATTAATAAATGCGAAAATCTAACCGGGAAAAAGATTAAAAAATTAAGATGTGATCACGGGAGAGTATATTAATCGGGATATTTTCACATTAGTGAGGGAGAAGGGAATTCTGATAGAACCTTGTCCTCCATACGTGCATGAATTAAATGGGACTGCAGAAAGATATAATCGGTCAATTATGGATCTGTTAGGTGTTTGCTTTTTGAGGCGAATGTAAATCATCGATACTGGCCGGAGGTAGTTAAAGCCGCAGCTTACTTAAAAAATAGAACAATTGCAAACACGATTGAAAATAAAACCCCTTTTGAGATTTTATTCAGAAAGAAGCCAAGTTTGAAAAGTTTACGTTTAAATGGGAGTAAAGTTTTTGTAAGGGTGCCCGAAATTAAGAGAGATACTAAGTGGGATAGAAAGGCTGATTTAGGAATTTTACTTGGTTATGACCACGTTGGATACAGAGTTTCTTTCAATGGTAAAATAGTTAGAGCCAGACATGTGGACATCATTGAAAATGATGAAAATTTGATTAGTTTTAGAGGCTATGACAATGATGATAGCGATGATGAAAATTTGCAAAGTGAAAATCAAAACTCTGAATCAAACGAGGGTAGGGAAAAAATAGATCGGGTGAAAACATAGACAACCAAGATAGCGTTGAGGTGATGGAAAATATTTCACAAAGGCTGTAGAGAGTAAGACAGCAGCCAGATTGGTATGGGGTGAATGTAAACTCAAATTATATCTACGTAAATGTTGTAAGCACTGATAGTCCCTCAAATTATGAGGAAGCGATGAGTGGTAGTGAGAATGATTTGTGGTTATAGGCTATGAATAAAGAAATAGATTTTTTGATTAAAAATAAAACTTGGGAATTAGTAGAAATGCCGAAAAATAAAAAATTATTAGATTTAAAATGGGTTTTTACCAATAAATCCAACAGTAGAAAAAAGGCACGACTTGTTGTTAGAGGTTTTCAGCAAGCTAAAGTGCTTGAGGATTTGTATTCTCCTGTTGCTAGAATACGGACTTTAAAATTTTTGTTAGCTTATTGTTGCCAAGATGGCTTAATAATAAATCAGATGGATGTAGAGACAGCTTTTTTAAATGGTCTGGCAAAGTCGGAAGTATTTGTTAAACAACCAATGGGTTATCAAGACGGTTTAAATAGATTTTACAAATTAATTAAAGCATTATACGGGTTGAGAGAGAGCCCGAGAGCTTAGTATGAGTGTTTTGATGAATTTATGAAAGAATTGGGATTTGAGAGAAGTGAAAACGATTACTGTTTATACATGAACTTTGAAAATGATGATACAGTATATTTGATACTATTTGTTGATGACTTATTAATTTGTGGGAAAAATAAAGAAAGGATTGAGAAAATTAAAAATCAATTGTCATTTAAATTTTCAATGAAAGATATGGGCGAAATTACTTATTTGGGGATAAATATTAAGTATGATTGTAAGAAATGTGTTATGACACTCGATCGAGTGATTATATGTATAAATTCACTAGCGAGAAAATATAATATTTTGAGTGCAAAACTTTATTGTACACCTATGGAACAAAACTTTCATGTGGAGCCTGTACAGCCAGCATCAAGTGATCTGAAGTATAGAAATTTGATCGGAGCTTTATTATACCTTAGTACGGGAACGCGATTAGATGTGAGTTATAGTGTAAATTATTTGAGTAGATTTCAGAATAGTTATGATGAATCTCATTATAAATACGTGTTGAGGATTTTGAAATACTTAATTTTGACGAAAAATCTTTAATTGACGTACGAAAGAAATTTGACCGCTGACGTGTTAGATTGCTTTGTTGATGTTGACTAGGCTGGTGATAAAGTTGATCGAAAATCAACTACAGGCTATGCTGTGAGAGTTTTTGGAAATGCTATTTACTGGAAATCGCATAAGCAAGGCAATTTGACGAAATCGTCAACAGCTGCTGAATATGTTGCATTATCCGATGCAGTTAGTGAAGTGAAAGTGATTTTTAATTTACTAAGTGATTTTAGGTTGAAGATTGAAAAACCTGTCAAAATTTATGAAGATAATTCTGGTGCGATTGCGATAGAAAAATTTGGTAATTTGACGAAAAACTCTAAATACATTGAAGTGCATTATCATTTTGTGAACGAATGCTCTATGCAAGGTATTGTAAAAATTTTAAAAGTTGAGTCTGAGAATAATCTTGTAGACATTTTGACAAAAGCGCTTGGTCGAAATAAGTTTGAAAAATTTAGGTATGCATTAAAAATTGTTTGAAAATATGTAGGTCAGTAAACCATAAATATGAGGAGGTGTGTTGAAATGAGAGCAAATTTATGCATGTACGGAATGTGTTGAAATGCTGACATGCGATGAACTAAATAATTAATTATGCCAGTGCAGAATTGTACTTTTACAGCACAGATAAATAAGCGTAGTCAGGTGTAATCCGAACGCCACTCGTAAGACGAAAGTCGAGTCGTCACTATGTCGGGAGTTTTCTTAATGTATTGAAATGTACTTAATTTAATAAATTTATATTCTTAAACAGAATATTCAACATGTTTAGATGCCGCATCTTTGTTCTTTCTCACTCGCGTGAAACGGAGTGTGCACATTTGAGTAAATCTATACAGGAATTTAGAGCAGTGAAAAATAAAATTCAAAATGGTGTTGCTGGTTGAATTCAAGCCGAGTGTTTCTTTGTTTTCGGTAGCTCGAATAATAATTCGAGTTGAGAATTTCTTTCAGTAATCGAAGGGATTGTTTTTTTTTCTTTCTGATTATGGAATTTATTGATCACAACTCGAATAAAAAATCGGGATGAGTGTGTCAATAGTGGCTTTGTATCGTAAAGCAGCATAAGAGAATTTTTACAGGGTTTAGAGAGAACATGGAAAATGATTTCCTCCTGAATCCGTTAATAAAGGACAAGTTAGCTTTCTTCTGACAACGGATATTACTATGCCATAATTTTATGAAAAAACAGTTTACGACGCCATTGAACGAAAATGAAACCGATCACAAGCCGATCACAACGACTAAAAGTGAGATTCCAACTGATCGCACATAGAATTTCGGTACTCGAGTCCAAAGTTTGGATGTTGCAGTACGAAACCAGGTTAGTGACTCCAGGGAGGTTTAGGTGCTGCCAGCGTTACCTCACAATTAAACGAAAGTTATCGACCATTATTAGTGTCTTAAATCACAAGATTGAGTGCGGATACACAGTTTAACCACTTTGCAAACCCTTTTAAATTAAGTCATGAACACCAATGCACGGTGCCTCCAGTACAAGAGAAATATGTCAAGCCTGGGGGAGGGGGCGAGAATAGACCTGAATTTCTTGATCAAACAGACGCAGGTAGCGGAGAGGTCGATCATGTTGCATCGTTATTGTTGAAATAAGCTAATCAAAGTTTATATATTCTGCATTACTATTGTAGTAATGCAGAATCGTTTACTTTCCCGAGCTGAATTTCAACCAATAGGAACGCCGCATTTGACATTTGGCGGAGGGGTGTGGGTAAAATTATTTCGATAATTTTTCGGTTATTTCCATTTAGTCGCATGGCAACTTCAATTGTTAGACTTGTTCAATTCAACTTTTGGGTTAGACCCAAGTCACTGCGGTGTATACCTAAATATGCTCGTATATATGAGTATTCATAGGTATATTCATAGTAAACAAATGGTAATAGACCTATAACTGCAAAAATGTAAAATACAGCATTTCTATGGGTTGAAATTCAGCTGGGGAAAATAATCCAGCCGAATACCCCTCGTACTTCAAAATTTTAGATAATTTTGAAGCACTAGGGGTATTACGGCTGAATATGATTAACAAGTTTGGTCTTACAGTTACTCTTATCTTGATAACAACAACTTAATACTTTACGTAAATTTATGCTGACTATATATTACATGTATCGCTAGCTCATTTTATCTTACTGCAGCCACTACACCTAGTAGAGTGGACGAATGCAGACAAACGACTGGTCTCGCCTCGCGCGCGCTGCACGATCGAGCCTACACACACACACACTCACACGCTCGCTTACGTCACTCGCTATGAGCTGTATGTTTACATTTCAACAGTTATTATAAGCCACCACCATTGCCCAAAGAGGCAAGTCAATGATGTTACTGAAGAAGTTGCTTACTTGATACCAAAAACGGAAGCCATTTTCCGGAAGCTGACAAAAGCAAGATATATGAGTATTATCACCTTGTCAAAAGCTAATTACCAAATTAAAGTAAAGAAAAATTCCCTACCCATTACAGCTTTTACAATACTGGGTCTCAGGCATTTACAGTGGAAAAGAATCCTAAATGAGGTGAAAAATGGGCCCTTCAAGTTTCATATATGATGGACCGGCTGATCCCTACTTAACTGGAGCCTTGGTGTTTTTCCCTTTTTTTTTCTATTTATCTATGAGCGAAAGGCCCTTAGTACTGTATATTTACATGTGCAGCAATGCAGAAAAAATATAAAAAATATATATATTACTTATTGTCAAGATTTCACAGTTATACAGGAAGTAAACAGTACATGGATCGAACTTGAGTAAACAATCATATGCGCAATTTACATTCTCTTAGAAATGAGAAGATTCGTTGGCAAGCCGGGATGTTAGGCCCTGCCAAAAACATCTCTGCACATGAGGGAGTGCAGAAGCTGAGCTGCTTCAATTCTGTAAGTAGACCAGCTCTCTTACCCTCATTTTCAGGGCATTGCCACAGGATATGATTAAGGTCCTGTGCCTTACATCCACATGTACAAGAAGGATCATCAGTAAAGTTAACCCCGGCGATAAAGCCTGGCAGGTTATAATGATTTGCCCTACATTGATTGATGGTAAAACAAACTCCCTGGTGAGATTCCTACCCGTAAACCAGAGAGTATGCCATCGCGAATAGTAGTTTTTAAAGTATCAGACTCCCTTGAAAGAGCCCTCTCTACGCAATATACGGTCGGCTTCGATCCAGACACATTTTCGAAAACCCTCACTAAAGTCCGTGAACTGGGCTCTTTCAATGGTAGGAAGATCCATACTGGCAGCCTCTTTTGCAAGGGCGTCAGCGATCTCATTTCCTCTGATCTACCAACGTGCGCAGGAACCTATAAAAAGAGAATGCTGTTGAACCGACGTAATGGAGTACTAGAGAGTCCTCGCCTCGGTCGATCAACAAAGTTAAGCAACAATGTGTGAGGTTGGATGGATGACTAATGGCGCACGGTGACTGCGGCTTCAGGGATCGATTAGGTGGTTTTATCCGATTCAACATCACGAACGGGAGGTGTGAAACGATTTAGTTTTGGTATTTATACATACAAAATGTGACATACTAGTTTAACTTACAGGCACAACTATAAGATCGTTTTACGGAGTTTGCTTTTCGTAAATCTACATTTTTAGTGACAGAAGTAGTAAGTGGTCTAGAATTCAGCATGTTGTTGTTTAGTTTAATATTCTTCATAGTTTCTTGATCGGTAATTTCAGGATAAAAGAGTGATTTTGAATCAAATGGAGCGTCTACTTAAGATTTTTCCAAATTACAAAAACCATTGCCTAAAAAAAAAGAATTAATTATAGTTGAGGAATTGTACAGGCATGAGGTTCGGGATCAAAACATCAGCATCGGTGCCATTTAACATGCACGTATTTATACGGACACACGCATTTCTTTCATGCATTTCTTTCACTCGCAAAAAATGCTTTATTTTAATGTTAAGGGGTGGTACCGCTACTTTTTTCACGCCCTGTATACCAAAGTCACTTGGCTGCTATGCTTTCCCGCCAGCCGTCATCTTTATGTTGTCGCACGATCGCCGAAGTTTCCGATGTTGTGGGATGGGGGGTCTGGGATGACAATCACCTTCTCGATCAAAACGACACTCCACACAACCTCACAATTACGCACGACACTAAAAATGCTTCACTTAAGGTAGTTCACCTGTGTCAGTGGTTCTCAAACAAACCTACCAATATTTATAGCATTTAATTGCTATTTAGTAATAAAACCAGAATCTCTTCGTAAGAATTGTATCGAGATCTTGGTATTATTTATTCAAATCAACTGTCTATCACAAAAATATATTCGAAATAAAAAAGTTAGAAAGGTTTAAGGGGGTACATATACCTAAAAAAAAACCACAGAAAAAATTTTGTAAGTTTTTTAAAAATTACTAATTTAAAAAGATATTTTTTTCCTTAATATACACACATTTTTACATAATTTTTTACATTTAGAAAATTAAAATAAGTGTTTTTATAAGTGTTATAAAATGCAGCTTATTTAGGCTATGAAAGTTTATTGCTCGTAAAGTCAAAATTTTTCCTTAAAGCAGATGGACCCAGGATTTGGCATAGTTGTTGTACATGTGAACCCTCATGAGCGAAACCTCAGGCAACCAAATCCAAGCACTACTAAGCTACTTGCACATTCTAAAATTGCTTAATGTGGTAAAAATTTGATAGTTTTAGCCATTTTAGTCAATTTATGGTGTGCCATCAGCTTAATAATGCTTAGATTTGGTTGCCTGAGGTTGCGCTCATGAGGGTTCACATGTACAACAAGTGTGCAAAGTCCTGGGTTCATCCGCTGTCTGGAAAAATTTTAGCTTTACGAGCAATGCCCTCATTTTCTCAAAAATCACATATTTGAGAAAATGGCTTTTGAAGTTCTGAACAGATTTTGATGAATAAAATGTAACACACAAACACATAAACATTTATATCTTGAAAATATCTTGTCACAGGACTCTTGCTTGATGTAAATACTCTTTTGCACACAGCCGAATACTTTATTTTTTTGATCCTGCTCCTAAAGTGACCCAATTAGCTTTTTTATCAAAAACACAGATTACACACTATTAGGCTCCAAGACCAAGTTAAGACTTTGAGTCAGCGGAGTCTTCATATGCAATTATCTCAAAATTATCTTTAACTTTAAATAACAGAATTATTTTTTCACTTCACATTTGTACATAAACCTCTTTTTTTTAACAACTAAAAACTTCATAAGTTTAACTGGTAAGAATTGGTCATTTATTCTTAAATTTTTTTTTTTTTTTTTGAATAAAACTAACTTATTTACTTGAGATTAAAATAATAACAAAAACAAAACCAAGTAAAGTAAAATTTCACTAGAAAGATGACTCAAAGAACAAAAAAGTCGTCATGAACTTGCAACGCTGCGGAAATAATTTGATATCGATAGATCGATGTTCGATACTAAATGATGTAATATACTAAAATTGACTCGTAAAGGTAATTTATGTCATATTATGTCATAAAGGTTATAAATTTTTTCATGCGATCGATTCTAACTTAATAAACTGTTTTTAGCACTAGACTTGAAATGAAAGTTAATCTTTCATTCTTAATTTTCATTATTAAGATATTATGTCACGGAAAAAATCTAGTCACAGATAAAAAAAATTTCTGTTTTTTCATCGCTTTTATTAGACGAATACGATATAAATACTTACAGTTCTATTCGTGGATAAAAAAAAAAAACAAAAATTATACCTACATTGCGAAAATTAAAAAAGGAAAAAATACATCGAAAAAGCATTTGTACCGAAAGTATCGTAGAAAGTATTTCTGCTACTAGAACTGACTTGAAATTCTTGAATTTCAAAAAAAGCCATTTCAACGTTAATTTCATAAATTGAATATCTTTATTAAATTAACTGTAACTTTTTTTCCTTAACGAATTAAGAAACACGATTTGCAGCATTTGAAAGCTGATGTAAAAGTACATCAAAAAACACAAAAACCTGAAAATTGATTTTTTGAAAATTTTTAGGTATATGTACCCCCTTAAGTATGGAAACTCAACTATTTTTGGCTTATTTTTCGGAGTAATTTCTATTTTTCTCAAAAGATAGCACCGCTTGCCCTTTTTTTTAAATTTGCAAGTTGTTTCTCATAATTCAAAGTATAACATATTGGTTTTTTTAGACCTTCATAAGTATTATTCACAATTTACAGTCTTCAAAAATCTTAAGTTCGTTCCGCATTTTCCCTGTAATCGTGAAAAAGTGCCTTGTTTGAACATCAATATCTCGAAAATTAGCACTACTTTCTATTTTTTTTTTTTTTTTGCAGAATTTGATTTAACAAGTTATAAAAATGTCAATCTATCAAATTTATAAAAATTGGAGACTTTTTGTTTTATGAGTGAACTACCTTAAGGGTGTTTTATCGGAGTTTTATGAGACTTTCTTCGATTGAATATCAGGAACGACGCGTACTCGATCGCACCGGTCCGGTCCTTGTTCTACCCGGCCCGATATTCCATTACTTTCTTGACGCGTTACCAACGGATCGAATGGCGTTCACCAGTATTCTATTTGGTTTACACGTCACAAAACAAGGAGGAGCACAAAGGAAAACTAATATAAAACTTGAGAATTAAATTTTGTTAAACTGAATATCGTTTTAATTTGAATGATAAATAATTTTTAAATGTTCTTAATTTACTTACAATCTAACAATCATTTGACTAAAAGTTTACGTGCAATTTTCATTGTTCAAATAATTGTATAGTGGCTAATAAAGTATCAAATGCATGTATGCTTTATATTAAATAATCTAGAAATCTGAACTTTAATACATTGTCTTCATCTTGACAAAAGTTTCTTGTTTTAATAACATATTTAAGCCAACATTTTCTAAGTGGACTACTAAAAATCAAGCCATCAATTTTCTGTCTTTTTTCATTCTGTTTTTTTACAGGGTTTTTTAGATTGAGATGTAATTATTTTAAATTTTGCGAGTGCTTCAAATTTATCGATAATTTTCTGACTATTTGCGCTTCACGCTCGTGATTTTTAACCTGCCAAACTTTCCCCTCTCGTCGCTGTGCAACGAAACTTGAAGAAGATTTTCTACAATTTTGAAGCATGAAGGGTATGCCCCATATTCGATTGGATTATTTTCCCCAGCTGAATTTCAACCCATAGAAACGCAGTATTCACATTTTTGTGGAAAAACAGACTTTTTATTTTGAATTCTTTGAATTACAGAAGTTTCTATTTGTTTGCTAATAGTCTTATTTGATTCAGCTTTTGGGATAGACCTGGACTTACCCAAGTCAGTGCGAAGTATACCTATAAAAAGAATGAAACAAAAAAACCTATGATTTAAAAAAATATGAATCCTTGGAAAGAAATAAAATCTGAAACAAAACACGTCAAGTTCTACGCTAATCATCCCATTGCTGGTATTTATTTTTCAGATAACTTTTACTTAAATGGCTTCATAAATAAAAGTATAATTGAAAATTTATATATGTCAATTGTTTTTCAATATCGCTAAAACCATTTTTCGACGGAGCCATAAGTTCTTCAATTAATCAATTAACTAAAACCTAATCAATTAATCAAATTTTTTTTTGTAAATAATTTTATGGAAATTTAATATTTTAATCGTTATTGACATAAAAAAAAACTATGTTTGATCATCATTATTATTTTTATTTAACTGATCAGTGATAGATGGTGCTATATTTGAAATATTATTTATAAAATAGTTAAAAATATACTGGCTCCGTCGAGATGAATGGTTTAAGTTTATGAAGCCATTTAAATGAAATTTATCCAAAAAATAAATACCAGTGTTGAGAATTCCACGTTTCGTATTAGGATGAACGCGGCATGCGGGAAAGAAGTGATGAAAGGCGAGGGAGTGAGGAAAAGAAAAGCATCGGGTTGGCGAATAAAAACCACTGTGTTTTCACTAAACTTTAACTTTAATGTATAAAATCGCGAACCTATCGATTTTACACGGAAGAGGAGAGTTTACTCGCCTCCGAGAAAGCTTACTCTGCGGCGGTCAATCTTAGGGTTGTCAATATTGACAAATTTCACTGCTCACTGCAGGTGGCCAAGGCTAAGGTGGCCTCCCTGAAAACGTTGAGCATTCCTCGCTTAGAGCTTTTAGGTGCTCTCATACTTTCCAAGATGGTTGATCACCAGCTATCAGTGTTGCCCATGCAAATTACCAATGTGCACTTGGGGACTGACTCGAAGGATGTCTTGTACTGGTTGAGAGGACACCCAGCACAATGGTAGACTTTCGTCGCCAGCAGGTGCAGTGAAATTCAAACCACTCTTCCCACTGCCCTTTGGCACCTTGTCAAGTCCGCTGACAACCCAGCTGACGTGGCCTCTCGGGGGATTGACCCCGACAGTCTACGTGAACACAAACTGTGGTGGCAAGGCCCCCATTGGCTCACAGAATCTCCCGATCCTTGGCCCACAATGCCCGAGGACTTATCCACTCACAAGGCTTCGGAGACCAAGGGCCTTATTATGTAAAACGATATCCGCTAGAGGCAGGTATATCGGGCGATATATTAGTCGCTGTTGTGGGGGAACCTTTAATTATGTTATTTCAAAAGATAGGTTAGGCATGTGCAAATAAAATTTGAAAAATATTTGTTTAAGTATTTTTTTTAAACTTGGTTTATTTATGAACATACATTATAATTTACTTAAAAAAAATTGTAAGAGAAAATAATTGAATTGATTGATAATTATGTATTATATTAACTATAATGAAATGAAAGAAATTGTAAAATCATTGTCTTTGGATATTTAAAATATATCAGGAATTGAATTAACAATAATAAAATCAAAATTATTTACAATTTTTATTTTGCATATACCCTATGTTCAATTCAAATAATTTTTAAAACAGAGTTTTAAATTTTTATGTAAAATCAATATCAACTATAGGTTGACGCTCTGCTAGCCCTTGCTGGTAATTAAAGTCATTTTCATCAATGTCGACTTCGACTTCAATTTGCTCAAAATTAACAAGAAAAACTTCATTTTCATCCGCTCCTCTGAAATAAATAAATTTAAAAACTGATGAGTCAATAGAAAAAAAAATTTTAACTTAGAGTATATACATCAAGTTTTTTAAACAAAATTTTCAAAAAAATGCATAAAACAAATAGTAATTAAGTTTTCTCAAAATACTTACCCATGCAATTTGCGGAAATTATGCAAAATTGCACAAGCAGTTACAATTTTTGCAACTTTCTTTGGTGAATAACATAGTTTGCGTGATCTGCTGATGCATCTAAGAACATTGGACAAAATTCCGAAGCATTGCTCAATGTTACATCGAGTTTTTCTTAGAGCATCATTGAATTTCGACTGCGGTGAGCCAGGCACAGGATTTGTAAATGGAGTGAGTAAAATAGGCGAAAGTGTGTATCCAGAATCTCCTAAAACATTGTAAATAATATTATTGTTTAGGTAGAACAATTTGGTTGAAATTATCAGTTTTCATAAAGTCAAAGTACTTATAAAGTATCTAATTGAAATTATTAAAAAACAGTATTTTCTAAATTGTGTGATAAAGAAAAAGAGTTCAATTAATAAAATTTTTTTTTTCTAGAAACAATACTGATAAAAAATTGGAAAACATTGCCAATATTTGCATATTATAAATTAATTTATTTTAAAAGAGATTTCTAGAATCTTAATTTACTTTGAGATTTTAAGACATGATTTATTGACATTAAAATCAGTACCAAGCAAGTAATATCGTCCTTCTCTTCTCTGCAGTCCTTGCTGCCTTTCAATTTCTTCTTTTTGTCTGAGCCATTCCAAGTAGGTTTTCATTTTACCAAAAATCCAAATAAAATGATCTGTGTTGCTCCCAGCACAAACTCTTATGTTTCTGATAAAATTGTTTCCATCTGAAATCTGCAAAATTAAAATTTTACTAAAATAAAATGAGGCTGCTGATAATTGTTAAGCAATGAAGTACTTACTGCTTGGACATTAACTGACGGTCCAACTGCATAGTTGATATAATTTTCTTCATTTTCAGTAGATCTCCACAGTGTCACTTTAAAAAAATCAATTAACCCCAATATATTACGCATAGGATTAAATCTGTGAAAACTATTAAAGATTCCATTAAAATTTAATAAAGCATTGAAGCTAAAATGTATCTTGGGGAAAAAAAATTATTGTAAAGGTAACTTTACAATCATAAAATAGTGTAGCTAATGAAGAAATTAGTAACTTTAGTATAAAAAAAATTAAAATTATTTGCAAGCAGAAATTAAAACACCATACTTACGCACTGCTAACATTTAGACGTTCTTCTCTGGTAGTAGGAAAGTGTATGTATCTGCGAGAGAGTGTTAGTAAAGCAGTTAAAACTTTATTTAATACTTTACTCATTGAACCTTGACACATGGGATGATTATAGTCTGATGCAACTCCTTTTTGCAGTCCACCTTCTGCAAAGAAGCGAAGAGCTGATAGAACTTGCAAATGAGGAGGTATAGCTGTGGACCTTACACCTTGCAATTGTGGGCTCAAAAGTTCAATCAGTAATATAGCAGCTTGAGGTGTCAACCTATTAAAAAATTTTAATAGTTTCAATGAAAAAAATACTAGTATGCACTGACTTTCAAACACAATGTTATTGGAACAAACTATTTTATGACAAGTAAACATTGATATTATGAAATATTTATTTTGAAATCTTAAAAAACTTGCCTATAGTGTCGTCGAAAATTTTCTTCGCCACCTAAGAATGGGTTAGAGAAATCTCTTAACATCCTTCTAAATAGTTTTAAACGTTTAAATGCTTGCCTCTGATGCTTTCGTTCATCTTGTATAGCAACTCCAAGCAATAAGGCAACATCCATTTTTAAATGAATAATTGAATTTGTATAATTAAAAAGTTTTTGAATTATTACATACAACTTAGTATGAATTCAAATTTCTGACGTGTTGTAACTAAATTAGTTAAAGAAAATAATAAACCATCACAAGACGTCGACGCCTTATCACAACAAATAAACTTATGGTGCGATATTAACCTAACCTCATTTCAACAACAATGAGTAAGGTATGTATACAATAAATTATTTATAATTATATCTGTATTTATACCTTTTTAGGTTAATTAGCAAAGATTCAGTAATTGTATGAATAAATAAGCAGCATTCAAAAATCACGCTTTTATTTTTTGGACTAATTTTTCTTACTGGACAAAATTTTAAATTTTCGCTCCAATGTTTTGTCCAAGATGGCTACAGATGTGGACAGTGGAGGGGATGCGAGTCTCAACTTGAACTTGCATTTTAATAATAAGTGTAGTGTATACCTCTGTACATAAATTTTTCTTTTTTGATTAAATGATAAATGTAATAACAGTTTAAATTTTGTCGAGCTGAAGCACCTTTGCTTTTGTTTGGAGGCAAAGATCTAAGCTTATTTTCTTTAGGAAATTTGATTATTTTATTGAGCTAAGTAGATCAAAATATGAACAGGTAAGTTTGGTGAAAAGTTTACGAAACAAATTAATTTGGAAAAAAGATTTTCTTTATTGACATTTCGTTTAAAAATGAATCACTGATAAGGTTTTGCAAAATGTGGGATTATTCATCTTAACTTTTAAATAAAGGTAGAAATATTTTGAAGAAAACATATGTACCAAAATAATTTCTTTTTCATAATAGTAATTAATAATAATATTAAAAAGTTAACAAATATTCAAATAATTTTATTATATTCCTTTAGTGTCACACCAGAACAGCAGCAGCAATTGGTTATTTTTATGGAGAAGCATCTTTACTTTGCCAGAGGACAGAAACCTAAATTGGGTCCAAGTGGTAAGAAAAAATATGATGAGATGCTCCGGCAATTGGCTGATATCTTAAATACCCTTGGTCCACATAAATATCCTCAAGACTGGTTGAAGTTTAGTTGGAGTAATTGTTATAAGTTGATTAAATTTTTACTTTAAAACCTTAACTATATATTTTTTAACCTGAATATTCAATTTAGATCTGGAAGGAAATAAAATTATATGCCAAAATGGTTAAAGCCAAGTACGACTTTCAAGTCAGAAGAACAGGTAACTTTGTCATTGCAGCGAGACCTCCAACAGACTTGGAAGTTAGAGTTTGCAAAATATTTGGGGGATCTGGTACCGGTCAAGAGCTTATTGAAGAAGAGGGATTAAATGTTACCGTTACAATCAATTTTATAAGGTAAGACAAGACAAGAATAATCACCCATGGAGAAATATTTATGAAAACAAAATTTTAGAAAAAATAAATAATTAAAAATCCTAACTTGTTAATAGTTGTGTTGAAAAATTAAAATTTTGATTTTAAACAATTAATTTGAAATTATTGTAAAATATACAATACAAGATAGCTACTATTTTATAAAATTCACTGTTTGTCTCAACAAAGTTTAACTGCTAAAATAATTGATTAATATGCTAACATTTAAGTAAGGAATTGCTAATTTAATGTATGTATAAATAGAATTTACTACCGTTTCCATTTTGCTATCACAGTTTTGTTATTTTTTTATATATTAATCAAAGTTTATGAATAACCTTTTCTAAAAATTGAATTTACTAAAAGTATGTACTTTTATAATGACAGTAAGTTTCAATAAATTTTCCTGGAAATACTAAAAACAATATTGAAAAAATTAAAATTCGGATATAAAAAATTAAAGATCTTTTTCTTTGTAAGTATTGGCACCAAATGAATGTTCGGATATCAAAAAATTAAAGGTCATTTCAAATATTACCGCATTAAATTCGTGCGCATGCGCCAAGCAGTTCATCAACCATGATTCGTCCTCTTTCCGCGCGAAAGTTAGACTTGTAAATACGCTTGCTTTTCGCGGAAAATTTTTCGACTCTTTCACTCTCTTTTGGCAGCCATTTACATAAAGCTTGCGCCGTTATTGGTAGGATAGGTCAAATCCAAAACAATCATGGAAAAAGAGTAAGTTTATTAAAAATATTTTCAGCAATTAAATAAAAATTAGTTTATTTTATAAAATGATACAAATATTTTACGGAAATATTGATAATTGGCTTCACAATAGGTAGATTAAAAATTCCCGAACGCGTCCTTCCAATTTACTCCCAGAATTATATCGTTTCTAAAATTCAGTAATTCTTAATTATGAGAAAATTTTTCAAGTCACACATGGCTGTTATAAAATATTTAAAAAAGTTTCTCAAAATGTAAATAATATTTTAATCTAACTCAACGACTTCTTTTTATTTTTGCAGTGATTCCAAAAATGTTGCCAAAAGGGATAAACCGAATGGAACTCAAATGAACCGACTTGTTGAGCTTATATGCGATCCTTCTAATGAGCATCTTATTACTGGTGAAGGCTTCGATGAGGATTGGATCAAAATTTCAAAGACTCTCAATAATTGCATTGGCGGAGTAACCAGGCCATTCGCTGCGTGGCGACAGGTTTGTACCCTTATATTCACATTTTCTTCAATTGATCTAATTGATTGAATACATAATTTTTTTTGCAGTGCTACAAAGATTTATTAAAAAGAGTTTTAGAGCTTGCAATAGCTAAAAAAAAAATCTAGATAAAGACTCTCAAAATACAAGAATCTTCAAGCTCTTGGTAAGTCACAATCTCCTGGAAAAGATGAAAATCTTACACCAAAAAACAAAACAACAAAATAAATCTAAAAAAAGGAAAATTGAACTTTCTGATGATGAAGATGAAGAGCAAGAGTTGGACGCATTAAAGAAAATAAATGGAGAGGTAGGAGATGAAGAAGAAGAGGAAGATAAATTGGGCCAGTCGAGTAAAATTATAGAGGATGTAGATGAGGAAGTGGTTCTCAAAAATTCATACAAGTCTGTTTGCTCCGTGGAGTTACAGTCCGATTCTTTGGATGGATTTGAATTTCCTGATGTTGATCTCAATAATTGTGGTGGTAAGTTCACTATTTTATACATATTACCAAATGTGTATTTTTAAGTTTATTCTAAAATTTAAAGATTTCAGACAAAACCTGTTTAATTTTTTTATGTCAGTGACTCTAATTTTACTTATGTATTATTCTTAAGTTAAACAGTAGTATTAAAATAATAAAATTAAATGAATTTTTAATTCTTATATTCTACTTTATTTTATACTTATATCTACTATATTTTAATTTTTATATTCTACTTTATTTATTGTAATGTTTATTGTTGTTTTGTAGGATCACCAAAAGGAAGTCCAAATGAAATTGACTTATCGAAAAAAACAACAGAATCAACAATGTCAATTTCACAATTTTTAAACACTGGAGCTAATACTTTAATGCAAACACCAATGTCTGCGTCAAAGGGTAATTACTCTCCACAACAAAGTTTTTTGTCTAAAGGTATTTACAATCACACCGTATTATATTTACAATCACACCGTATTATATATGACTCAATTTTATGTTAAAATATTATAAATAAAAACAAATTATGTGTAAAAAAAAAAGTATTGTGTAAGCAAAAAAATTGGTTGTTGCAGAGCCCGTAAATAACAAACAAAAGCGTGCTGCAAATTTAAAATCATTTGGAATTGACAACTCTCCCATTGATTATGATAAAAAAGGTATGAAGAATTTACTTTAGACTGTATTTTAAAAAACCCTATATGAAGCATATAAATATAAATTATAAAGTTGTTAATGCATGTTCTTTCTTGAAAATTGATAATTGTCTGATAATTAATCATTCACAATTAATCAAATTTTTACTGCTAATTAAAACAAAGTTTTTAAGCTCAAAAAAAAATTATTGTTGCAGAAATGAAACCAGTGAAGGTCCAGGTGAAATCAGAAGGAAAAAAGGCTGTTAACAAGTCTGCGTCCAGTGTTTATTCTGACACAATAGATTTGACTAGTATGTATTTTTAATATATGATATTGTTAGCTACAATGTGTGTTTTATACTTCATTATTATTTTTTTTTACATTAACAGGTGAAGTAGACGAAGACATGTGTAGCAGCACTCCCCTTGCTAGAAAGTTTCGCAGTAGCCTTCCATCATTGTTTAAAAAAGGCAACTTAAATTTGATAAGCGAAGCAATTCATAATCAATCAGCTCATTCTGCAACAATTGAGACTATGCTCAGAGGTTTACTTGAAAAACTTTCTAATTTGGTTGATGTACTCGTGGTTCAAAACGATATATTAATGAGTATTAACATTAATATAGCCCAATTTTTAGCACAAACCAAGGAAAAAACTGCAACGCAAGAGAAAGAAGACAAAGAACCAAAAGCTCATGAAACCATTGATCCGAGTCTTCGCTCTGAAATTATTCTCTCTGAGAAAAATTCACAGGAGAAGCAAGGCGATGAATTTTCTGATTAAATGTTTAAAATATTTTACTACAAGTATTTTTAATATAAATAGGTGGTGGTAATTTTACTGAAATTTGAAGCTAAAAACTGAACTTTTTTTTTCAAATAAATAAATTTGCTTTTATTTAAAATATGTTCACAATCAAAAAAATACCATTTTAATTTTTTGTGATTGATGTAATTTAATTTCTTCTAAATTATTACTGATTTTCAATTTTTAATTTTGAAAGACAACTGTTTTGTATTCATCTTGAAGTGTAAATTTCATTCGTATAAAGGTTGGACTCCTTAAACAACAATTTTTTATTTCAAAATAATACTGAAACCACTCAGTAAAATTGTAATCCGATAAAATCTGATAAAACTATGCACATTTATTTTAAAGTCATTGTAGTTTCAGCGAGCTTAGAATATACATTACTTTTTGATTTTCATTTTAAGAACAAACTATAAAACTTACTGATCAATAATAAGTGATCATTAGCTAGATTAATTGTTAAATTCATTAATTGAATATATTTTTTGAACAGAGAACAAAAGATTTGCTGATAAGTTTTTTGTTATAATTACATCTTGCTTTTCTATCCATGAAAAATAGAAAACTTGCTCATAAAAATTGTTTATTGATAAATACTCTCAAAGAATAACAAATATTTATACTACCCTGACCTTTTTTAATTTATATCATTTTAAATTTTTTGTTGAGTTTACATTCATTTAGCTAAACACATTTTTAAAAAAGTTTCCATCTTTATTATGAAAATTATATACTAATTTTCATTGTTAAATAATCAACAAATGTAGCTTTCATGACTGATGAATTTTTATTTTAAGGAATGAATACAATAAATCTTTTTATTTAAAATTTCTTCATAATATTTCATCTTACTTGTTTGCAATCGTTTGGGCACAGTTTTATTTACATTACATTTAGGACATTAAATATTTGATAGAAATTTCATTATAAGCATGAAAATTAAATGCATTTACTTCTTTCCACTCCTTGACACTTTTCATATAATTTATCTTACTCTTCCATTTTCCTAATTATTTTTCCTCTCAATCAAACTTTTCAACCACTACCATTAATTATTTTAAAAATTGATGAAAAACTTCATTAGTACATTCATTCAAAATATGAAGAATAGAATTTAGATGATTCAAAATTTACTTTTTTCTAATCACTCCCACCTAACCTATCTTTTGAAATAACATAATTAAAGGTTCCTCCACAACAGCGACCAATATATCGCCCGATATACCTGCCTCTAGCGGATATCGTTTTACATAATAAGGCCCCAGGAAGGTCAAAATTGTTTTGGTCTCGCACATCACTGCGGTGGAACCTGGGGAGCTGTGGGACTTAGGCCTCAGGTATTCTACGTTGAAAATATTGTTAAGAGTGACAGCCTATGTCACTCGGTTTGCTTCGAAATTGTTTTGCTGAATGACTCCCAAACTTGTAAATATTAGTTTTAAGTTTTATAGCTTCTTGAACCTCGCAAAGGTGGAATCCGAGATTCTAAAACCCTTTGAAGTTAGAAATGCCAAACTATTGTGGATCTTTCACAATCAACAACTGCATTTCCACGACGAATTAAAAAATATTCTCAAATCGTTGAGGGATGGTTTCAAGCTCCCAGGAGCTCCCTTGAAGCTCAATCCAATTTGCGAGAAGGGTCTTCTTAGAGTCGCTGGTCGATTGGACCAGTCCCTGTTGTCCTTTGATCAAAAGCATCCATTAATATCGCATCCGGTGATTGTTATTTGAGCCAATTGCTAATTGAAAGAGCGCACTTGGACACCCTTCATGGTGGAGTGCAATTGACATTGGCCACACTGCGTCAAGACGTGTGGCTAATCGGTGGACGTAGGTGCGTGAAAAAGGTCATGAATAGCTGCAAGTCCTGCGTCAGATTTGCCAGCCAGACGCACTACCCTCTCATGGGTGAGCTTCCCAGTGCTCGTGTCAACCCTACGCACCCCTTTGCAAACACCGGGGTGGATTACGTGGGGCCCTTCTTGATCAGACACACCAAAACTCGAGGTCGTGGAACGATGAAGGGCTATGTATGTCTTTTCGTTTGCCTGGGTACGTGAGCTATTCATTTGGAACTCGCGGAGGATTACTCCACTCAGGCCTTTATAGCGGCATTCCACCGTCTTACCTCGAGAAGAGGACACTGCTCCAAACTCTTCAGCGACCAAGGCACTAACTTCATCGGTGCTGAGGTCGAGCTTTGTCAACTTTTTGAAAAAAGATCCAAATTCGTCGTTGAAGTCATTTGGAATAAAAAAATTTGTAATAGAACACATGGATGAAACTTTCGTAATAACGCAAGTAGTTAAGTATATCGTACAATTAAATTCATTTCATTTATTCACGTTTGAATTATCATTGGAGAAAGAACTTCTGAATAACATAAAATTTCAAAAAATTAAACAATTACGATGTCTGCAATCGACGTTAACATAGACGCAAACTCTATCAAGCATAGTAGTATCGATGTACTCCAGGTTAGGATTTATCGCCTTGACGACTTTGAAATTCTCTGACATATTTGCTACATTGGAGACTTCTAAAAATTGACCAACTGTTCTTTCTATTTTGTTTTGTTCATCCACTATAAATGAATCGGTTTTGAAAAATTTTTTATTGGTCAATCTTGCATACGAATTATCTGTTCTAACATTTTTATCTTGATTAGATGAAAATAAGCAACCTTTTTTATCAGCTTGTGAGCCTTGTAAGATTCTACTGACAGACCAAGGTTCTCACTAACTGTTTCATCAAGTTCGTGTTTTTTGCCATAATAAGTTCGATCTTCTACTTTGTAACATTTAGTCATTCTTGCTCCCAGGACATTTTCACAGTATGATTTTATTATATGTGATACTTCACTATAAATACGCTCTTTTAAAATAAGTTCAGAATGCTTTATATTAACAAAACGTACTATTTGATGAGGAACACCTCTGGCACTATTAATTGCACGTAATAAGTTGAAATTGGCAGATTCAAAAGAAAAACATGAGTGTGCCCATAAGGGTCCCCAATTATAGACTGTTTTACTGATGTGAAGAAGTTGATGTATATTGAACGTCATGGCCTCATAAAAAAAAACTCTTGAGTTTGAGCTACGAAAAGATGCATCTTTTCATCTGCAATGTCAACTTCTTCTAAAGTTATTTCATCCTTTAATAAAATATACAAAGCATCAACAAATAACTTCCCGTAGTTACAATAATCTTCATTTAATACTACTAGCTCTTCTGAGCGCGCTTCAAGCGCGCATAGGAAAAAACAATAAGAGTAACCTCAAAATGCACTTTTCGAATATTTTAAAAACTTGTTCACCAATCAGCTCAAGAATAAAAATCTTACGCAAGATGGCGATAGCTCTCTTTTATAAAGGGAATTCAAATAACGGTACACTATAATAAAGAACAAAATTTTCTTTATCTCTGGCTTTCCAATCAGATCTTTTCGGTAAGGGTTGAGATAATTTAGAAATCTGTTTTGGAGCCGATATTTTCATCAGTATTTCATCAAGTTCTGTCATATCTAAAGAATGAATCATTTCTAATAAACGCTCATATATTTGTTCTGCAACTCCCTCAAAAGCAACATGAAGGTAATCTACAAGAAATACGAGGACCATATCGAAACTTCGTAAATTAATTAAAGGAGAAGGAAATTTTATACCCAGAGTAGGAAAAGTTTCATTCTCTGTCATGATTTTGACGATTTCTTCATGTGTTCTTTCTGCAACATTTAATTTGATCGGATACCTCATGGACCCATGAGAATAATGTCCAGGATGTAGACACCAATTACATCCGTAGGCCCCATTGAATTGCTTGATTCCTTGGATACCTGGGCGCGCGGAACTGTCAACGCAACAAAGAAGAACGTGTAATTTGACCTCTTTAATTTCATTGTTGATGTTCATCTCAAATTTCACTTTATTCATTAAATCCACAAAAGGATCTAAAAATACAGTCATATCTGGTTTTTTCTTATGAAACCAGAGTCCACAAGTTACCAGGTTATTCATTCTTTCTTGGGGTGGGATCTCATTAACTTGAAGATGTATCGGCCACACTGAACCATTAATTGATTTAAACTTCAGGGCACCATCGGTGTTGAAAATAACTGATGCATGATTAAATCTTTCTTGTGGACTCAAAGATTGCAAAAATTGTTTATACTTTCTTCCATTAAAAATATCTCTTATAACTCCATCATTGCTTCTGTTATTCATCAAAACGCTTTCATAATATTTTTTATGCATATTTAACAAGTTACGTACCTGTTCAGATGGATCTATTAATACAAAATAACTTTTGCTCGAAGGATTAAATACATCAAGTTCAGTTTGACAATTATAACATGTTCGTAGATCTTTACTTATCTCATCAAAGCGGCCTATGTAAGCTGTACAGTTTGGAAAAACTCCATGAAATTCAACTTTGTTCCCATCGTTCAACAACTTACTTAACAAATAATCTGATTCTGGCAGAATAGCCTCAGGACACAAAGTGTTTATTAATTTAAATAAATTTACCGTGGCAGAATGAGACAATTTATCCTGATTACTGTATTTCACTAACATAAAAAATATTTCTCCTTTGGATTTTTCTACATTTAAATTTAAAGGATCTAGAAAGTCAGTTGTATCGATAAGATCTAACAAAGTTTTTGGATTTGATGCTTTTTCGGTACAACTATCTTTTATGTCATGTTCTAATATTTCTCGCAAATCATAATTTATAGGATCTGCATGTGGAAAGTCAGCATCAAAAGCTCTGGTGTTATGAACATTGTCGTCATTCTGAAATAATATATTTTAAATCAATTTATAATACTTTTCGATAAAAATATAAGTCTTAAAAGTAATGGTCAAAACTTAAAATAATGATAAATTTTATAAATTTTTTTTTTAAAGAAATTTTAGCATCAAATCAATTTAACCATAACGTTTTTTTAAAAACAAAACTATTGAGTTTTTAGCGTTTAAACGTATCATTTCTATATTGCAATTGTTGGTGTATAAATTACATGCAATATTCAACCATTTTTTTCGATGTTTCGTCTACAGATCCTACTAATAAAACAGTTTACTGAGCCTTACTTTAGCTCACTTGTTTTAAAAGTAATATTAAAAGAAACAATAGATACAGTAGTACACTTATTGCAAATTGGAGCATTTCATTTTTATTGAAATAAACAATTATTCAATATACAGGCAAGTTTCTGTCAAGTCAACCAACCAAAACATTAACTTGAAAAATAATCTGCGTATGGGCCATCTGCTATTGTGACCAGTGGGACATTTGTACCCCTTTGAAAAAATTTAAACCAAGAAAAAATAATTTTTATTTACCAGCATGACTGGTGGGACATAAAACTGTGACTAGTAGGACACTGATAAAATGACGAATTTCCAAGTTTGATAAATACTTTTCAAAGATTTCAAAATTATTCACAATATTATTTCGCGTACTATCGAATTATTGATTCATAACGTAAATTTTAATTAAAAATTATATTTAACTACTATCATAATTTTTTACAAGACCTTTTTCCCCCAAAATCTGGCCAAAAACCAGCTAAAAGCCCAGTTTTTTTTTTAATTGTAAAACCTTCCCCGAACTTTTTCACAAAATCACCAGAAATTTTCTTCCTAGTTCTTTACCTCATTTTAAAATACACGTGTCTTAGTACTTTTTTTTTTAACTTTGATTTTTCAATCTGTAAAAGTTTTTGAAAAAAAATACTTTTTTGCTTAAAAAAAGGTACTGCAATCTTCTATTAGTTTTGTGATCGAAGCCGTAAGTATCAATCATACTCAAAAGAGTTAAATGTACGGTTTAACGTATCGGGTTTTCTCCAAAATTTTATTTTAAATTTTTTATAAAGTTAAGTATGTTTTTGTACTTGAAAAAAAGAAAAATTTTAAGCTCATTCACAGAATATAGCTTTTCTTCTAGCTTTTGAGTTTATTACGCTAAAAATATCTAGTTGGAGTCAAAGCTGTTTGAAGCAAGGGCTACTTCAAAATGAATGATAAATATACGGCCTTTAGCCTTTAATTTAAATACAGCAAAAAAAATAGAAGTATTGTTAAAAAACTGTTTTATGCAAAGGTTCACTTCAGCCTGGAATGACCTATATGTGTTCCATAGCTTAATGGATAGCATGATAAATTTTTATATTTTTTTTCATCATGTTATTGAATTGGCAGTTGTGTAAAAGTGAAAATAACAGGTTTATTTGCAATTTTTGTTACATCTGCAGTTTAAATTGCTGAAAAGTTAAAGATTTTTTCTACATAATTCCATATAAACAATTTTGAAAAGGTATAAAAACTCCTACATACATACATTTATTTTTTTATTCCCAGTAGCAAACATCAAGAGGGTTTGGTTCAATGGTTTTTTAATTATTGTGCTCAAATCCAAAAACAAATTCTCCCTTATGATTCATAAAATTAAAAAAAATTATTTATATCATCTATGATATAAAAATACAAAAATATTCTAACCAGTCGTTCGAACTCTGAGAATAACTTTAAAATGCAAAAATACCAGTTACTGTCATTTATCCAGAGCTGTATCAAGAATAATATGCATGATAAAGATATATTTATTAACCAGAAAGCCCAGGCAATGGTCTGAAACAATTATTTGAGGCGTTCGATGCAACAACAACCTAACTCCTATGGGATTCCTTTCTAGTTAGGCCATTGTTGCATCCAATGCCTCATGTACAAATTATTTTTCAAATTTTTTGTGTTTGGTTGACACAACAGCGAATTGCCCTTATATATAAATACAGTACCATATAACACTGTTTGCATTCTTTGTATATTATGTACTTACAAAATTATTTTAACAATTATCTCAAATTTTAATTATTTTTAAAGTCTCTATGCGCCCTTCTTTTAATTGTCATATCAATACCAAAAAAATAATAACAAAATATAAGCAAAATTTTTGGTTTAGAAAAAAGAAATTTGGCGGCTTACGTCAAGTGTTACAGAAAAATTTATTTTTTTCTTCATTTTGAATCAGATATTTGATGGAATTAATTAAATTTTGTAAATTAATACAAGAAGGTATCCATAGTTTTTTATTACAAAAAATTTAATTTAATTGTGTAGTACTTACATTTTCATCATCGAATTTTGATTCATTATTGATTATAACAACATTGGGTTCTTCTGGTGGCAAAACATGTGGCCCCTGAGTTATTTAATATTTATTATTAAAAATCTGACAATTAAACAATTATAATAAGTGAAAAAAAATTACCTCATCATCAGATTCCTCTACTTTTCGCTTTTTTTTATGTCGCCATAGAGTTGTTCGACTTACAACCTCATGACCTTCTTCCCTGTACTGTTTGTACTCTGACATGGTCACTGATAAAAAAGAACAGTTTGTCTAATAAATATAAAGAAATCTCTATTATTACCTTAATTAATTATTAATACTCTATTATACTCTACAATTACACATTGCAAATATTCTGAAATATTTGTCAATTTGTAGTAGTACAAACCTTTTCGATAAAATGCTAAAATAATCTTATGAAAACTTGATTGAATATATTTTAAAAGAAAATTATAACTTATCAAAACATTGCGTTTTCTAATTTTGATACTACATGATGAAACAAACTGAACGATAACCTGTATATGTGTTGACATAATCGATACAAATGAACAATTACAAGTATTGATATTGAAAATATTTATATAGGGTCCGTATGATTTCAATCTCAAAATTTTAATGAATTTTATTTTAATCAGTAACAATATTCTGGATCAGATTACAAACGTTTGCAATCGATACGGCAAGTTATTTTTTTGATGATGTTACAAAAATTAAGAGCAGAGACATCCACAGAGAACAATTACGGCCACGAAAGGCCTAAACCTTGCCTTAAACTTTTTAACGCTCTACGCCCGTCGCCCTCGGGCCCACGGACGCTAGAGTCTCTAGCGTCTGTGTCTGCGCCGTTTATTCATGTGGAGGCCTTAAAGCATGACTAAACCTTAAAGTCTTAACAACTGGGCTTATAATCACAATTTGATTTGCGCGGTAAATCACTTGGTTTCTTAAATCATTTGGTTAATTGTATAATTTACAGTTTATCCATCTTTGAACATGTACGATAACGACTAAAAATAATTGTAGGTCAGGTTCCGTTTACTGATATAAAAATTAAATACATTTATTAGAAGTTAGGTTGAATAGAATTCATAAAATACTGAAATAGTTAGTTCGAATGGTTTTTTATTTTTGATTTAGATAAAGTAAAATTATGATAAAAATAATTTGTTGTGAGATTCATATTGATAAATTAAATAAAACTGAGTTATATATACTCACAACTCCCACAATTTTTACCACACAGTGGATATTCAACGATAACTATGTGCACTGCACTATTAGTTATGAACAAATAAAAAAAATATAAGTAATAAAATTTAAAAAATTTATCCAGTGACCGGTTTCGTTGTTATTGCAACTCATCAGACTGGAGTAAAATTTGAAACTAAATGAAAAACTCAAAAAGCAGAAGCTTATATAGAGTATACTACCACTACACACTTAGCCACTCAGACTAGCTTTCAAACGAAAATCAAAACAAAGAAAATAAATTCATTGCGATGTGTATACTTGATGAGAGTTCTTAAACCGATAAATTAAATAAAACTGAGTTATATACTCACAACTCCCACAATTTTTACCACACAGTGGATATTCAACGATAATTATGTGCACTGCACTATTGGTTATCAAAAAATAAAAAAATATAAGTAATAAAATTTAAAAAATTTATTCAGTGACCGGTTTCGTTGTTATTGCAACTCATCAGACTGGAGTAAGATTTGAAATTAAATGAAAAACTCAAAAAGCAGAAGCTTATATAGAGTATACTACCACTTCACACTTAGCCACTCAGACTAGCTTTCAAACGTTTTTCATTTAGTTTCAAATTTTACTCCAGTCTGATGAGTTGCAATAACAACGAAACCGGTCACTGAATAAATTTTTTAAATTTTATTACTTATATTTTTTTATTTTTTGATAACCAATAGTGCAGTGCACATAATTATCGTTGAATATCCACTGTGTGGTAAAAATTGTGGGAGTTGTGAGTATATAACTCAGTTTTATTTAATTTATCGGTTTAAGAACTCTCATCAAGTATACACATCGCAAAGAATTTATTTTCTTTGTTTTGATTTAAGATTCATATTGTGTAAGTGGGTGCGTGTGCATATGTGTTTATTAAATAGTAATAATTTCAGATGGCGACTTTACAATTCGCTGAAGTTGTTTTTACAAAGAAAAACAAAATAAAAATAGTACCTATTGCCTATATAAGGGTCAATAAAAACGATATTTCACCTATAAAACCAAAGAATGATACAGACTTTGATCCAAATCAAATTTACCAAAGAAGATGGTATTTCTGTGGAAATGATGGTATTAAGTGTGAAAAGGAACATACTCATGAGTATAGCACATGGAAGTCGCAAATCTACCATTTAGGAGGTAAGTTGAACTGTATTTTTAAAAATTATATTGTGACTATAAATTTATACTTAACTAAATTATATTGTTGTTTATTGCAGCATCTTATGATGAAGTAAAAAAAAAATCTGACAGTGAGGTTAAACGCAAAAGGCTAAAAAATAGAAAAATTATGAATTCTTCGGATTCTTCTGACCGAGTAAAAAAAACCATTAAAAAAAAGGTATGTTTTGTACTTTCACTAATATTACATACAACCGATATGATTAAAATATTTACTTTCTACTTTTTTCATTTGTTAGACCAGTAAAGCAGCCCTAATAAAAGGTGTTATAACCAAGCAAGCCAGAATTATTCTTTCCAAATTCACAAAGTCACAGTTTTTAGCAGATAGGAAAAAGTTAAATGTTTGTACAGAGGATACTCAAATTGCACCGACAACTACTAATTTAGAGTTTGAGTGGTTCTGCTGCGAACACTGCTCTTTCAAAAGTACATCAAAATTGTATCTTGTTCATCATATGAAAAGTCATTCGCAACTGTTATCTGCGGAATATTCTCATACAGTACAAACTCCTATGAGTTGTTCAAAGAAATGATTCAGGTCAAATACCTCAAAGCCCATGTTCTACTCCAAGACCAGGTACCAATTTAATTTTTATTAAACATGCAAAAGTATTTATGAGATGACTGATTAAAATTTTTTGTTACCCTAGAAAGTTTCATAAATAACAAACAACATAGCTCTTTGCTCAACGATATTATCAATTCTGACAGTGATGAAGATGGTATCTTACCTATTGTTAAACCAACAAATGTACTTGATAAAGATACATCAGAAGATGAAGCTGCAAATGAAAGAAATTTGGATTATGATAACGATTCCAGAGATACAAATGCTAGAAGGAACCTGTTACCTTCTTTGTCAACAGAGCAGCAAAGCGAAAGGAGTGAAAATTTAAAATTCGATTATGGATATGGTGAGGAAGCCGTTGGTACAATAACTAATAATAAGTACTGTGATAAAATCAAAGAGTTATGCCTTTGATTTTAAAGGATCTTTTAAAGAGACGTGAAGTTCGGAGGGTCACTCCAGTTGATAAGCTATTTTAGATTTCAACAATTAAAATGTTTTGTGTAATTACTTTATTTTGTATCTTTCGTACCAAAATAACATTATTAGATACCATCTTTCAAAATATGTTCAAGTCATGTTGAAAAATTTTAAAAATCACTCCATAATGACAATGTTCTTAAACTTAAAAATATTTCTGAGAATTTTTAAAGAATTTATATGCAAATTGTAGTTGCATTTCATGATTTTTTCTGCTTTCAGGAGTATCCCATCGATTATTTGAACGCATAGATAAAAAGGTAAGATGTTATTTATATTTATATAATTTGAACATCATATAAATCTTACATAATAACGATCTTAATTTTTTGTGTATATTTCTGTACAGATCTATCTAGGCTGTGGAGTATTCTATGATGAAAAAGCCTCGGATGAAATTGTTTTTCCACAAAGAAAAAGATTGTTTTACAGAGACATCGCAATTATATTGTGGAAAAAAAATATCTGCAACAGGACCTTACTGTATCCTAAAAAATTTAATAAAATTCCTGGTGAAACTATAAAACCTGTAACCCCTGCGCGATTTAATTATTTTCTGAGTAAGTTTATAATTGAGTGATATTTGCTATTCATCGTTAATATAAATAATGAATTTATTTTTAAAGATCCATTAATAAATTCAGGAATCATTTGTAGGTGCTTGAAGGTTAAAAAAGTACCAAAAACTGCTTTTAAAAAACATCTTAAAGAAGCGACCAAGGTGTGGACAGAGACTGCGAGTAAAAAAATGAGAAAACGTATTGATCAGTATTATCAGAACTTAACAGCTCAATCTGCCTAACAAACTAATGATAAAATTAAATAAATACATCTGTAAAAAAAAGAGATAGTTTCTCCGAACGATTCGTATGTTTGATAAAATAATTATACTTATACTTATATTTAAAAAAAACTTAAATTAGTTCATTGAAATTTATAGATTATAAATATAATAATTTAAGTAGTTTTTGGTAAAACCACCATAAATATTTTTTACGCATCATGAAAATGTATAAATCATTTTTAGTGACATATGATGTTAAATTCTATAAAAAGTTGTACCTGCAATGTTTATAAAATAAAAATTTTAAACCAATTATGTACTGTGTATTAAAATCCAATTCCTACGATTAAATTAGTATGAGAGATGAGTTTTACTACTTAATTGGCTGCCGTATTTATCACTCTTCCGCGGCTTCTTATTAATCAAACTTCTTAAAAATTTTTTTTCATGTTATGTTCATTTAGTCGATAAAAAGAAACTACTTTGATATTTTCATTTGAAATTTAAAAACTTTACAATGTTGAACTATTACATCCACGATTGTTAACTTCATTCATTTGTATCATGATTATTCATTTAAATCTTCATGTGTGATACTTGTAACGGAGTTATAGCACATGCAGTGAAGTAGAGTAAAGAAAAAAAAAAAAAAAAAAAAAAAATTTACCTTTCCAGCTAGATTTCCAGCTGGAAATCCAGCCGTCATATTGGAACCGAAATCCAGCTGGATTTTAGGGGTGGGATCCTTAAAATCTTCTTCAATATTCCGACCTTATTGATATTCAAAACTACTTCAACTTGTGGTTGTCAAAGAGATATCCATACGCTGACTCTAAACTAATACACTCAAAAAGATCAAATTTTCATTACCTTTTGAAGATTTTAAGTGAAATAAACTTATTTAGTTAAGTAGTAATTTGAAAAATGTTGCAATGGTTCATTCTAAGGTTTTTTTTATCGAGTTAGCTATTATAATTCATCCAACTTACGGCAAGTTTAAATTCAGAAGATGTCAATAACCGTAATTCAGTTAATATTAAATACATACATGCATTTAAATAATCATTGGAATTTATAAATTCTGAGTCAATACACTAACACGGATAAGGTTTATTGTTCTCAGTTTATTTTCCAAGATAAATTTGTCTGACTATCAAGTTTAATTTTAGTCTTATCCGCTATTTTTAAGAATGTGAAATCATTTATTCAGATATATTTTTCAATTAACAATGTTAATGATTAATTTATGGAGGTTGGTTTTTTTGAACTTGGTGATTGTATTGTAATTTAAATAAATCTCTCACACCACTTAAGCTTTCTTTAAAATAAATTTTTTATTTCTTCAAAACTGCACTTTATTTTAAATACATTTAAAAACACTGCACTATATTTTTATTACACATTTCAAAAAGTAATCAATTAATTACCTAGGCACAATATATACAAGACACAGACTTCACATCAAGAATAAACTTTCACTCACACGCATTCAGAAAAACCTTCAATTTTGAAGAGGACGAATAAACCTCCAAAGCTCCAACAGAAGATTTCACAATTTTAACTCACAGCTTGCACAAAAATGAGAATAACTTGTACGATGATGATCATAGGACTACTTAATTGTTGTTTTATACTTTGATTTAGAAAGTTAAAGCCAAATATTTCCATAGTTATAAATCAAGGTTATCGGTCATAATAATTATTAATTAGACTATACTAGTTGTGAATTTAGCGTGATGCCGCTGTATATTTGACTACTTCCTTTATAAATTATCATAGGATAAAATAATAGTTATGACCGCTATCTTCTGCTCAGAGCTGCAGCAGCTTACATATAGCAGTTCGAGCTGATCAGCTACTGTCAGGCCCTGGGCCACTTGCACCTCGCCCGCGCAGCCTGCTCGCATGCCTTACTGGCTGCTGCTGCAAGAGTGAGACAGAGAGTCTAGTGTTCTGTAACATCCGGTTTCGGCTACATGCAGCCCATGCAGAGAAACCGGATGCTCTCGACTGAATACGGAAATCGCCGGACGCCTAGACGAAAAGAAATCAGCGCTTCGAAAATTGAAATGTCTATAACTTTTTAATGCGGGAACTTTTTGGGACAGTTTTTTTTAAAAATTATTCAGGAAATTATCGGCCATGCCTGGGATATATATTATAGAAAAAAAAATCATCCTAATAACGTTTGTTTCATGAGTGACCTAACCTAAAACCAAAATTTAAAGTATATAAAGCGGTATGCTTTCATACTAGTCGGTGTTAAAAAATCAACTCGCCGTTAAAGGGCTACCGCCCTTTAGGATTATTATTATCAAATAAAAATGAATTCATTATTTATTTATTTGAAGCTTTTTAATCAGTCACACAAGAGCACCTAAAACTTCATAACCAAACCCAGAGGTGAACCAAAACTTATTAAATATTAAATATTTTTTTCCACATTATTATGACACAATCACTAAAATCAGACTCTAAGTATGTACAGAGCTTATTATGTGATTCGTTTCTGCAGCCGTAGACTGTTGAGTCTGTAGTCTATAGATTCTATGTATTGTAAGAGTGCTTGGAGGATCATTCAGAAAGTTATACGCGATTGTACCGACCGTGCGGTCGACACAATATGCGCAAATCGTCGGGCAGACGATAAGTCATTCCAGGATTCGGTTTGTATCGATCAACACGGATTTTTCCTAGCTCTCGCGAATTATTGTTTATCGTTTGATTAACGCGATAGGTTGTTAGCGATGACCGTTGTTCAATTTAATCACGCGTAACGATTGATTGGAGGTTCAGCGAGCATAAATGCATAACAGCTTCAACTAAATTTTTTATTTGTAAAAAAAACATAGAAATAAATTTTACTATTTTTGATGAACTTTGGTCCTACAGAATTTGAAGGCAATTTAAAAATATTTTAATACCTACGTAGTTATAAGAGAGTGTTACAGAGTGAGCAATAATTTCACTCCATACACATCATCGCAAACTCATGATCATGAGTTAGTAGACTGCGTGGCTCCATCTCTCGGATCACGCAGAACTAGAGGGTACTGGTGCTCGCGCGCCGCCGTCTGCAAAGGTTGGGGCGCTCGTTTCTGGCACTGCAGTTGTTGCTGACACCGCCGGCCTCGCGTGGGCCTTCTGCTTCTTCTTCACTCTCGTTTTGGCGCTTTCGTAGAACGCAGCTGAGAATTTTCCTTTCACCTTAAGATCATTTTCTTTTTGTATGTGATAATTTGAGCTCATCTTGTTTCTGTTTATTTTAATGTGTTTGAGGAGAGCTGTAATCCTGTTCATCTCAGTGATCGCAATTAGTAATATTGCAGCCACTTCATCAACCTTGCAGCTGGCGTGATTCACCGGTGATTTCATCTTTGGCGGATTGGAGAGCTCATCTTGCAGGACACCCCATAGGACATCTCCAGGTATTCTTCTGGCTCAAGTTACAATAATTTACTTGAACCGCTCATTTTAATTCGTGCACAGTAATTGAATTTACTGTGCATTTTTCTCCTTTTTTTGAATGTGCCAACTTGCACGCGGCCATTTTCCTTTTCTTTCTCTTAAGGCCGTTCTCTACTGCTACTCGAATTTCTCATTGCCATCGTTCTCTCTCTCTTTCTCTCTTTTTTCAAGTTAAATAAAGAAAGTAATAGCAAATAAGAAATATATGTTCATGAATAATCACACCGATCTCAATGGAAATTTATTTCCACATATAAGAGTCTTTCAAAATTTCAAAACTTCACACTCAACTCTCCATGATCTTTCTCTGAAATGATTTAACCAGATAACCCTCAGTTGACTTTGATTCCTTGCAATGCAATAAACTCGCTAAGCGATTAAGTCATCAGACTTACTGAGGTATATGAGACCGAAATCTCTTGTACTATGTAGATGAATAATTCTCTTTTTAATCCATTTCCATTGGGTCCAATTGCTTTCTTGCACGCCAATTGACCACGAAGGCAATGTCAGCTCGTGTGGCATTGGCAAGGTACATAAATCAACCTGTTGCTTCTCTGAATGGTACTTTTGGAGTTGTATTGACTGCTGACTTGTCAGACTCCTTGAGTTGACTACTTAACTCTTATTCTTTGTTTTCCTCGTTATCATTGGTTTGTCAAAAGGAGGACAATCACTTAGATTAAAAATCTCAAGAATCTTGTCTATGAAACTACTTTGGGTTAAAATCATGAACCTCCCTTCGCAAACTCGAATAATTTTCATTCCTAAAAAATCTTCAGGTTTTCCTAGGTCCTTCATTTTAAACACAGAATTCAAATTGGTTATAATCTTATTCTACTTCAGCTCGACATTGCTTGCAATCAGTATATCATCAACATAAAGTAGGACAATAGCAATCATGCCTTGATAAATCCAACAAACGGGTTCAATTTATGTCATGACTGAAACCAAGTTTTATCATTTTGGCATTAAACTACTTGTTACACCTCTTTGGACTTCTTTTTAGCCCATACAGAAATTTATTTAACTTACGTACCATGTTAACTCTTGTAACGTCACTACATGTAACGTTTCCTTGAATTTCACATTCTGAATGTCTAACTCTCTAGCCGCAAAGAACACAAAGCTAGTGTCACATACTCGTTTAGCATACACAGTGAAATCTCGATCCTCTTTTGCTTCCCTGACAGGCTAGACTCTCACTTTGCTACTCTCCTGTGGAAGTACAGATTGCGCTTCCATAGGTTTTTCTACAATAGTAGCCACATCATCTCCAAAATTCACCTCTTTCTCAATGACATCAAGGTTTTTACGTTTATGAACCTTCTTGTATGTCAGACTCTCATTAAATTTCACATTTCTGGAAAAAATGAGTTTTAGAGTGGTCGCGTGCTTAGTATACAACTATTAGTCCCTTAGCCGACAAAAACAGCTTTAATTACTCTTAGTGTTAATTTGCCCTCAGAATTCGGTTTATCTGTATAAGCAATACACCCGAACCTTTTCATTCTTTCAAAATGACTCTTCTTACTCGGCGCAAGTTTATGTAACGGTTACTCAAA
This sequence comes from Encarsia formosa, assembly GCA_038277355.1. Taxonomy (NCBI): domain Eukaryota; kingdom Metazoa; phylum Arthropoda; class Insecta; order Hymenoptera; family Aphelinidae; genus Encarsia; species Encarsia formosa. The sequence continues at coordinate 34,359,259 of CM076187.1, forward strand.
GTTCATCCTCTTATGCCGTGTTCTGTTATACATGTGAACAGCTACTTCAGTTGCCAAAAACCACATGCTTTTGGGTGCACCGGAATCAAATAATAAGGCTAGTATCTTATCCTGCAAAGTCTGGTTAAATCTATCGGCTGTACTGTATAACCCGGTGTAAAATTACTATCTATGCCCTCTCTATCCATCAATTCTTCATAATAGGTATACTTCAACATCTCTTCTCTCGCGGTAATACAACATTCTCATCTTATCTCTATAGTTTCATTGATCCCACCACCTGTTTTCCTTCTCTGTACCATACCCCTTCTTGTACTCCACATCCCATCTCTGGCCAGTGCGGGCGAAGGAAACTGAGCTGTGGGTCTGTTATCTTAATGCAAACTCACTGCGTAGCCATATTGAGCAGCTCAGGCTCTTTCTCTTGACAGAACCTTTAATGCGTATTATGGCATTTTCCGTACAGAGATTTTAGTTCAGTTGATGCTAGAGCCTTAAATGAGTTTCTGTTGAAATGTGATTGGTCAGTTATCACGGATGAGACGAGCTCACTAGGTACCCTGCTTGATTGCTTATATTTTAATCTACTGCTCTGGATATTTTTGCACCACTTAAAACCCTCAGATCTAACTACAGGTGGTCCACTTATTTGGAGAACTTCTTTGTTTCTAGGTGCTGCTCTCGGTCACCTCGCGCTGCGAATCCAGATGCTTTGACAGTTCCCTCCTTCCGCACTGAGTCTCTGAAACGCTCCTTTCATGTATCAACCACCTATCTCTGGAATGCCCTACCCCCTCATATTCGCCTTGCACCATCACTTCCCATATTCAAACTTCTCAACAAGTCATTTATTTTTACTGCCAAGAGAGAAGCTTAAGCACTCATTATACATAGAGATTACTACGTTATATTATATTCCTACTGTTATTATTATCTAATTGTGTATTTATTTGTATTATTATATTTTTATTTGGGTTTATTTTTAATTTGATCGCTATGTTTTACTTTATCATTGTTATATATATTTGTTGATTTAATATAACTATTCCTGCTACTTACATATTTTGTTCAACACAATGTACAATCAATAAAGTTATCAAATCATATCAAATCAAATCTCTCTGCCATCTTTGTCAAAGCATACTTTTTCATTTTTACCTATTAGGTTCTTCATGGTCCTCAAATACTTCGCAAGACACGTTCCAGAATCACTCTTAATCTTGACAGAATAAGCTTTAGGAAACCTGGAAAAGTCATCAATAAAATAAGTGATGTGATGGTTACCGCCAAGATACGTTTTTATTGGACTCATGGTGTATGTGTGGATTAGTTTTAATGGCCTTTCAGCCCTTGTTCTAACCTCATCATACAGTATTCTTTTTGATTTTGCTAGTATGCATATTTCGCAGTCACTGATGGTGTCATTAAGTTTAACATTCTTAAGTAGACCAACTTTGCAATTCAGACATCTAATATAACTTAATGACGGGTGACTTATCCTCAAACGCCATAAAATACCTGAATTCAGCTTTTCAGACTCACTCGGATCATGTACCTCTTTATATAACTTCTCAAATTTGTTCAAATCATTCGGATTATCTGAATTTGAAACCCGATTACCCTAGATTGATTCTCAAAATCCCAATCGAAGCAATCCTCATTTTGCTCAGCTTGTGGAGATTTCCCTCCATTCTCACTCACAGTCTCACAATGCCGTTCTTTATTATTCGAATGAAAAACTCCCTTAGAAATTTTTGTTACAAAACTTACCGTGTCATTCTGCGACTATTCAAGAAAATCATCAAGCGTAGCAAAATTTACTTTATACATATAGGGTAAGAGAGGGTGTTAGTACGAATGAGAGATGTACCGCGAACTTTAAACGCTTATAAATTAAAAACTATTTCAAAATATTCAACTTTTTTTTTTTTTTAATGAATAATTGAACTTATTGGATATAATAGCGTAATTTTCAGATAGTATACTTTTAGTTTAACAATAAAATAATTGGTTTGAAAAAAAAAAAACAAGTGCGGCTAATAGTACGAACGAGAGGCCATTAGTACGAGGCCTTTTGTACGAAGGCGGGCGTTAGTACGAGGCTGTTAGTACGAACGGTTGATTAGTTCGATGTTAGGTTAAATTAGGCAACTGTACAAATATACAAAACAACTAATAACGTTACTTTTGAATATATTTTAAATAATTTATTTATTAAATTTAAAAGTTCGTTGACGCAATAAAATTTGCTATACTTGCTTATTGAAGAACTGTTGAAATCGAGGTTGGTTCTCCTCGTGGTTCTCGTACTAACAGCCGCAACAACGCGAAAAAGACCAAATGCGTGCGGTAGTACGAATTTTGAACATGAAATTGATTTTTTATTTTCAATTAAATAAATATTTTTAAAAAGTGATGTGACAAAATTATTTATTTAACAATAATACATTTAAAATATTTTTTTCTAAATATCTAACTAAATAATTACTCTATCTAAATAACAAAATCATTTTTGTTCGTACTAGCATACGCATTCGTACAAACGCCCTCTCTCACCCTACTCATCGAAGTTAAGGTTGCCAGTCCCTCTGCTTCTGACTGTCATTCTTACTACTCGATTTGACCGCTACTGGGATGAGAACTACTTCTCATCTAAATAACTATTCAATACTGCCTCAGCGAAATGCCTCAAAGATATAAGATTATCCAAGATCTCAGACGCCTTTGAAATATTAGTTAGTTTAACCCGTCTATTATTATTCAAAGACAAATTAAATTGCCTTGCAATAACGTCAAAACCCAGAGATTCTGCTCTGCTAAGCTACACTCTCTCTGCGAATGACCAGTCTGCTCATAACGGTAACATTTTGACTCACTTATATCCTCAGGTCCTCGTGCTGCGTTGAGAGTAGTGTTTTGTACTTTGCGTCTTGAAGCCTCAGTCTTAAACAAATAAAAAAACCATATTTTCATAATTTATTTCTTCTTTATTGTTTATTGATAATGTATTGTTTGCTTGAGTTAGATCTGAAAAAATTCCAGAAACTGCTCTCATGAGAGTATCCCGTTTCTCAATCTCAGTTAACTTGACTGAGTCAGGACAAATCTCATACTCCTCAATGATATCCTCGTACCTGCTAATGAAGTAAGACACTTTTTCTCTTGGGTTCATCTTCCCCTCTTTTCAACTTTTCGCAAGACTATTGCCCAGCCTCGAAAAACTCTAATTTAATTGGTTGCGACTTTGATTGTATGACGAGGATATTACACTTTGGTCATAAACCTCATGCTCTGAGGTAGACATATCGCCTAATGCATCGATTAGGGTCGGGTGGTGAAACAGTGGATGAATCTAATTTAAATACCTGCGTTTCTGCATCACGTTTTTTTCCGCTGTTTGGTAGAAATCCTTTGAATTTCTCCACAATCTTTGTCAGTTTAGTATTAGCCATAACAGAAAATTTGGAATTTGCATTCACCAGCTCGAATCTCTTGTTAATCCTCTCCGTCTGCTTTTTCAACTCAGAAGGTGTTAGAGTCATTATCTATGAATTCTCCAACTGACCTTGGATGACCTCATTCTGGCAAGCTTATTCGCTTCACTTAAAACTCTCAGCAATATGTCCAGATTTACCACGACCTCTTCAAAGCTTCTGAAGGCCAACTTTTTGCTCACCGGAATGTTAACAGGTGTTCCTGAGAGCACTGGCCCCGTCTCAGGAATGAAAACCGGAGCTTCAACTAACAGTGAGCTGTAAGGGAGTCATAAAAATTGTTGTAGATGTTGTTGTACGTGTTATTTTTTTTTTACCAGGGCCTGAGTAGTAGACTGGCTCACAACCATCTCTAACTCGCTTGGATTGTCCGATTTTATTGGATTCCCACCCCCTGTCAAAGCAGTTGGTGTGTAATGGCCATTTTCCACCCACTGTTGGGTGAGATCGGACCTCTCCTCATATTCCAATGCGTCCAAGTACATTTGCTCATGATGGAGCCTCTTTTTTTCTTCAGCCCTCCACTCATATTGAGTGTTATTCTCACCTAAAAAAAAAAACTCATTTATTGCGGTACCACAGACTCATTCAAAAATATTTTTAATTATTGGGATAGTATATTTTAGCATGCAATCAGTAATTTAAGAAAGAATTATTTAAGAAAAAATTTTAAAAACCTTTACGGATTGGATCCCAGGCCACGGGATCAACGTCAGATGGTGCCACAGCTGACGAAAAACTGGTTTGCTCAATGTTACCGTGTTCGGTGTTCTCGCAAGCTTATCCAATCGAGTTAGCGGCGTTTCTGAGCGGCACTAGCTCCATGAACCTCTCTCAAGCGTGCTTTAATTTTTCCTCCTTCTCCGCTCTATTATTAAAAAAACATTCAATTAATCAACCACTCATAATTAAATTCACTAGCTATGACACAGCTTAAGAACAAGTTCTATTTAATTTTTTGATAAAACTCTTTGAAACGTACTGCTTTACTTTTATGCAGGTATAAAACCATACGACGTGCAAAGTGGGCCGCACAAATGCTCACAGCATGCCGCAATTTTCTCCGAGTATTCGGTTTCTCCTTTCAAGAATTACCTCCCCTCCCCGCTGGGACCGGCGCATATACCCACTTTGTCCGCTCTATCGTCTCTTTCTTTTTCTCTCCCTGATTCTCTGTATTCTCCCTCCAACTTACAATTACTCTTTTATCTCCTCTCTGCTTTTCCTTCCTCTCTTTTTTCAAAGAAAAATAACACTTACTCTGTAATGTACTTGTAATGTGTGTGGAAGTGAGTTGTAACTAGTTGAATTAATAAGAATATAAGTTACCCTAAGGAAGATGTTTATTCATTTTTTTGGTCACTAACGAATTATCGGTGCTTTATTCGTGCTGTTTTCTGACCAAATAACAGGTGTATATGGTTTGTTTTGCAGACTAAATATTTTCCGACATTTGGTCTGTTTTCCGATGTTTGGTCTGTTTTGCAGTCGCCATATATCGAATCGTTAAAAAACTTACTCAAAGATGAAAACGACCAAGGCACCAGGCTTTGAGGTTAGAACTTGGAAAAACATAGTTTATGACTGAAGTTGCTGTAATTTGTTCAGAAAACAACACTCATAATGCACCTAAAATTTATTGGAGCCTGAAAAAGAATATATTTGAACATGTTCGATCATGGGAGTCATATACGAGCGCGTAGCGCGCGCCAATTCTAGCCTGCGGCACCGTCCAGAAACAAACGCCCGTATATATATGACCCCCATAATCGAACATGTCCAAATAAATACTATGGAGGCGTGTTATAACTGACTGTGTCATGGCTCGATGCTCTTAGCTTAATGCCGCGTATGTGCTGCGTTAACTTAAATTTATTTATTCATTTTAAACACATATACTTTTTCATTTCTGCGTACACTACAATTCCCCCCTTTTTATTTTTCTTATCCTTTCGGATTTTCTGGGAAGATTATTTTCACTTTTAATTCTTTGGATTTCACTGCACCTTTTTTAACTTTTGTATTTATTTGTTTTTCACTGACTCTCTCATCATTCTTTACATATGTTGCGGATTTACTGCTTCATTAATTTTATTTTTATTTGCCGGATTAAAAGCTGGTAGGGGAGGGTTGTCAAATAAATTGAGTAGACCATTAATTAAGTTTATTTGAATTTTATTCTCTAAGAATATATTATTATTTACAAAAAAAAAGGTTCAAGTTAAATAACTTTTATTAAATCTCTTAATAATTAATCAACAAGTATGAAATTTAAGAGTTAATGTGTATTGACAGATTAATAAGTTTGATGTTGATAACATGAGCTCATTACTATAAAATAGAATAAGACAAATCATCAAAGTATAAAATAATTTAATTATAAATTATGGAGAATCACTATTGAACCAGGTCCAGTTGAAATGTAAAATGAGATAAAATAAATCAGTGTAGTATACTTAAGAGAACTATCCAGAAGGTTAAGTTGAATTTAATGAATTAATGCAAATGAGCTGAGAATGAGCTTGAGAGAGAGAATAATAACTGATTAAAGAGAGAAACTGAGATATGAGAATATGTTGAATTGAGAATTGCCAGCATTAATTTCCGTGTAAAGAAAATTAACTAATTTGAGAAATCGCCTAGTCAAAACTCTTGACGAATTTGATTATATTAATTCAAACCATAAATACGAGTTTTACTTGAGTACAGTTGAGGTAAACAAAGCAACAGAGAATGGCCTTGAAAAGAGTAGAAAAGAAAATGGCTGCGTGTAAGACAGCACAAAGAAAAGAGAGAGAGAGCAAGAGAATGCACAGTAATTTTATTGATTTTCTGGCTGTGAGAAGGGCAATGTAAAAGCACCGGTAAATTATTGTTACCGGTTCTGAGCGAAATACCTGAAGATGCCACGCCGTGAAAGCTCTCCTTGCTGAGCAATTAACCCAAGAATTGAATTGAGCCGAGCCGTTTGAGTTAATTGAAGATCAAATGTCTTCCGAGTTGAGCCAACACTAAGTAGATGATTCGTCGAGTTGACTGTACTGATGAGATGACTACGTTGAGGATGATGAGAAAGAGTCACGAGAAAAAACCAAGAGAAACCAGAGAAGTTTCACAAAATGGCGAGTGAAACCGTCTATTCACGAGCGTTGTCTTGAAGAGAGAGAGAGGCCCGAGCGTAACAGTCAAGTCATAAGTAAATGTAAACACCGATATTGATTTGAACTTAAATTATGAGAGTTTTCTTATTTCTATTAAAAGGTGTGAGCGTTGGTCGAGTAGCAGCAGAGAGTGGCCTTGAAAAAAGAGAGAGATAACCCGATAGAGAGAGAGAGAGAGAGAGAGGGAGAAAATGGCCGAAATGGCTACGTGCTTGTGCACATTGAGATAGACAAAATCAGCACAGAGTCGTAAATTCTGTGCTAGAGAAAATGAAAAGTGAGAAGGGGCAAGGAAATGACTGTTCCTTGCACCTGAATACCTGGAATGTTCGATGAGTGAGGATTGTCCTTGAACCAGACAAATTCTCCGTGGAACACCGGTGAAGAGTAGCTGGTACACGTGGTAATGGAGCGGCTCCGAGGTTGTTGATGATCACAGAATTACTGTCTGTGATCGTCCGGATGAGCTGGTGCAGGGTGATAAGGCAGGTTCCGGGACTACCTGGTGAAAAAGGCGATGAAAAGAGCCGTTGAGAAGAACCGTGAAAAAGCCGGGAGAACTATCTGCTGCACACACACACACTTGAGTACCAAAACCAGAAGCCAGCACGCGAGGCCTGTGGCAGCAGCAACGGCGACAGCGGTACTGCCCAGCACTACGGCGCGCGGGAGTGAGAATTGGGACTAAAGTCCCCGCCTGGACTCATATATGGAGCCATGTAGTCTATCAATTTAAAGTTGAGCGAATGAGCCGAAATATTTACGAGCGAATAGTGGTCCACTCCGTAACAACATACTTGCGCATACCATTTTCTTTGTTTACAATTTTGTCTCTAGAAGGAGATACTCTTTCATTACTCTCCCCCATTTTTGAATTTGATCCAATTTGCGTTTTTACAAGCTGATTTACACATTTTTTTGTACTATGACCATCGTTAAACTCAACACTCTACATAATCAGTGATATTCGCTCTATAATAATCGCTTCACTTTTTTATTACAATATTTTCGAACATCTTTTGCATAAAAAATTTCGCCTATATGAAATTCTACTTTTCTGTTTTCTTATCTAAAACGTTTCTGATAATACTGCTGTAATTCTACTCTTAATTCTATCTTAAGTGTTTGGTTTAAGTAAGTCAAATCTTGTTCGCAATCCCCTTTAAACATTAAAAATGCTGGCGTTTTATTAGTTGTTGTGTGTTCAGTGTTTCTATAATTAAATAAAAATCTGTTTGTCAAAAAATTTAATGAATGTCCGTTGCGAAACATTTTATCTACTTTATATTTAAAAGTACCTACGAAACCTGTTCGTAGCCGGGTGCTAATATGGTGCTGAAAAACTTTGTATGATTTTATAGTTTTTTAAATGTTATCAAAACGTTTAAGTTGAGGACCATTGTCGCTCACTACAATGCTGCTAGGTATCCTGCCAGGTATTGATCAAATTTTTTGCTGTTGTCTCTTTTCACATGTTAATTGTTTCTGGCCATTTTGAGTGTGCGTCTACGATCGCTAAAAACATACAACCATGAAAAGATCCTAAGAAATCTATGTGTATCCTAGACCATGATGTACTGGGCCATTGCCACGGTGAAAGCTTTACTTTCCCTAGATCTGGTCGTGACTCTAAGCATAATTTACATGTGTTAGCTGATGCTTCTATATCTAGATCCATACCAGGCCATCAAAAATAATTTCTTGCCGCTTGTTTCATTTCAATCATACCCAAGTGTGAAATGTGTAAGACGCGTAGTATTTGTGCTTTAAGTGTTTCTGGAATAACTAATCTATGACCCCATGTTAAGCATTTACCTTCTATGTCTAACTCGTTTCGTTTTGGGTGAAAATTCTTTTCTATTTGTGTTGATTCATTGGTTTTCGGCCGATTGTTTTGTGTGTATGACATTATATTCTTTAGCATTCTGTTGTTTGCTATTTCTTTAGCTACTTGTTTGAAATCAATTGTGTACCACCCATTTTGTATGCAATTAATGTTTGTGTACTCTAACGGAAATACAGGTGTATCGTCTTACTATCACGGTAAACCTGATAGTACGTCAAAGTTTCCGTTTTCTTGAGATTTAACTACTTCTATTGTGTGTGTATACCCCGATAAAAAATAAGCCCATCTTTGTAATCTTCTGTGTAGCACTGTGGAAATGTTTTTATTTCCAAATAGTTCTTTTGACAACAAGAGACGAAACGTTTTCGTCTCGTGTTATCAACATTATTTTTTATTGTAGTAGTTCTCTCAAGACGCCCGGGCTCATTAGACCTATCTCAGACACCAACATTAATATTAATTATTTGTAGGTTTTGGATCGAAAATTCAACGCGAAAAGGGAGACTGCTGCAGGATCCAGGGGCGTCAGCCCCTGGTGGGGGTGGAGGGGGCGAAGCCCCCCGACTGAAAAAAATACTCGAAAGTTTGAAAAAAAAAATTGCTAAAAAAAATAAATTTTTTGAAAAAAGCTACAATTTTCGAAACAAGATTTTTTGAAAAAAAATGCATTGACTTGTTTTCTTTCATAACCGTTTCAAAACTGCGGCTTGTTTTCTTTCATAACCGTTTAGAATTTTGGACATTAATAAATTTAGACGAGGGAATTTACTTATGTCTATAGTTTCTTCAGATATTAACATAGATTTTATCATCAAGTGTTTACCCCATACCGTTGTGGGTGCGTACTTTTTGACAGACAGTAAATATTCAATATAAGCTAATAATGTGTTTTCATCATTTTTGTCTTCTTTCATGCTATTGCGCCATATTAAATAATGATTTTATGTAGCGATGTATTCCGAACGGGATACCTTAGGTAAAAATCTTGTTTTTGCTTTTTCTTATAAGGCATCTTTGTCATAACAAACATCACCGATTGTTTTTTCCATCTTTTACACTAATTTATACGTTTCTCTTTATACGTTTCTCTTGTTTACTTGCAAGCTGCAGTATCTATCTACACTAACGGTACACCGTACTATACCTGTACCGGCGCGAGTGTTTTGAATATACTATTCGTTTCGAAAACTGATGGTGCATTCGTAACGACCAATCGGGGCGAATGCGTATCAAGTAGAAGTTTTTACATTCGACTCAAGCAGCAAGAAACAGCTGATCTCTTTCTGTCGCAGTGCGACCAAAAGTGAGGTTTTCGTCTTCGAAAACAGGTCTGAAAAACGTCGAGAGAGGGCTACTACAATAAAAAATAAATTTTAACGGTTCATGATCTGCATTGATAGAATTTTTTAAGCCCGAATATTATCGCGCCTACTTCTTTATCTAAAATAGTACAATGTCTCTCGCTCTTAGGAATAATTTTTTAAGCAAATGCTATCGGTTTTTCCATACCGTCATCAAATCTATGCGATAAAATAGCTAACTTGCCTACGTCACTGGCATCGCAAACTGAGACTCATTGAATATTTAGATCAAACAATGTTAGCACGTTTTCAGAATAGCTTCTTTTTTTACCCGATTAAATTCTTCTTTGCATTGATTTGTCCATTTCCATTCTTTTTGTTTAAGTAAATCGTACAAAGGCTATGTTCTGTTTTGTCTTTCAAAAATCTTTCGTAAAAAAAATTTACTAATCCTAACCATGATTCTAATTCTTTATGGTTTTTAGGTGTTCTAGCTTCGTTAATTGCTTTAATTTTAGAGGGACTTGAGTTTGAACCTTTTTTATCGATCATGTACCCCAAGATTTCTATCTCGACTTTGAAATAGTCGCATTTGTCTAAATAAAGCAGGGTTACGAGTAAACTTACAAAGAGAGGACACACCATCCGGAGAGCCAATCTTCACCAAAATTGCATTTTTAGGAGGGAATTTAATTGCTTTACTTTTCAACTAATCTTATTTTGCAATTAATCTGTAAAATTTGGTGATAATCGGTTGATTAAATTAATATTGAGGTGCAGTATTACATATTTTTAAAAAGTGTTCGAAAACAGGGTTTCTCAATAAGTTGACATAATGAGCGAACAGGCTTAAAAGGCCTATGGGCATGAGTTATCAGTGATTTCATCAATCTTATATTTGCACAGCATTTTTGTTCAAAGTCCGAACTTTCTGTGTATTTCGGACTTGACACAATCAAATATTGTGTATTGTCCGAAATGCTCAGAAAATCTGCGCAAAGTAAAAAATTTTTTTCACAAGCACATGATTTAGTCAAATATTTTGCAAAAAAGTCAAAACTTTCCATGAGAATGGAATTTTACTGTAGACTGTTAAGGTAATTAGATTCCAGGTATGAAGAGTTTTAGGAGTATCGCCATACCCTCTTTTGAATCTGTCTTGTTCTGTCAGTTCGTGCATCTGCAGAAAGGTCTTTAGAATCAATCATCTACAGGAAGGTCAATTTTTAATAATACACAACAGACTCATTACAATTACTTCTGTGTCACTGAAAAGTTCATTTTATTCATCACGAAAATTTTTGTGCTTATGAAAAAAATTTTTTACTTTGCACAGATTTTCTGTGCATTTCGGACAACACACAATATTTGATTGTGTAAAGTCCGAAATACACAGAAAGTTCGGACTTTGCACAAAAATGCTGTGCATTTCGGACTTTGCACAAAAATCTCTGTGCATTTCGGACTTTACACAATTTCGGACTTTGCACCTAACATATACACTACAGATCAAACGGACCAAGACAATATAAAAATTTTAACAGAAATTTTTTCAAAGCTAAATAAAGTAGGGTTACGAGTAAACTTACTAGGAGAGCACACACCATCCGAAGAGCCAATCTTCACCAAAATTTGGGGATTGTTTTCTCATAATATAAGATTGATGAAATCACTGATAACTCATGGCCTTTTAAGCATGTTCGCTCATTATGTCAACTTATTGAAAAACCCTGTTTTCGAACACTTTTTAAAAATATGTAATACTGCACCTCAATATTAATTTAATCAACCGATTATCACCAAATTTTACAGATTAATTGCATAGTGAGATTAGTTGAAAAGTAAAGCAATTAAATTCCCTCCACAACAAAGCTAATTGATGTTATAAACTGCCCCCCCCCCCCCCAATGCACTGATCAAATCAAAACTTTTAAGACTTTATTTAAAATAAAACATGTCTTCAGATTTGCATTTGTATAACTGAATTACTTTTTACTCTTAGATTTAATTTCTGGAAAAATAGCAGATTCAAATTACAATTAGCTTGTATCACTCTAAACAATTTTTTAAAAATTCCATTTGTTTTTTAATGTCATACACTTTTTTAATGAAACTTATGTTTTGTTTTCATTAAAACCGGTAAATATATTTTAATGAAGGGTCAGACTATTCGGCTTCCTTCTTCGACAAAAAAACTTTTTCGTCGACGAAAATCTAGTTACTTTTACAATGAAAACACCAGAAAATTTTCATCGATGAAAATTTTCTCAGACAAAAACTTAAATGAAAACTGCTCGGTTTTCTAATTTTTCGTCGACGAAAAACAGTTCTTTTTGGAAAATTTCGCCAACGAAAAGTTTGAATTTTTTGTCGACGAAAGTTTCTAAAAGAAAAATGTTTTTCATCGGCGAAAAACTAAAAAAATCCATCAGTTTTATCTGAGGTTTTCGTCGACGAAAACATTCCTTTTGGAAAATTTCATCGACGAAAGTTATAATTTTTCTTAACGAAAAATTTTCATCGACGAAAAAAGAGATTTCTTTCGGTGACAAAAACCTTTCTAGGAAAAGTATGGAAATTATGGAACGAAATTTCGTCTACGAAAAATTGATTTTTTTAATCCAACAATTTTGGTTTTAAAGTGAAATAATAATAATATTTTAAATTAAAAAAAAGGATTTTAAGTAGTTAATAAGTTTTTTCTAAAGCTTCTTAATAGTTTGTAACAATCCTACCATAATCGTGGCTTTACTTCAAGAAGGTTACAACTCGGCGCTTTTGATTAAAAAGTCGTCAACTTAACGATTCAATTTAAAAAGGTTGAACCTCAGCGTTACAATTTAAAAAGGTGACAACTCAACATTTCATTTTTAAAAAAACATAATAAACTCAGAGCTAAATTTTGAATAAAGAGGTTAGAGAAGACACCTGGTATAGCAGGCACCGCCTCCGACTTTGACATGACTACAAAATACCATTCCTCAAGCTCTTATATCACGAAACTCTGGGCACCAGAGCTTAATTTTTTAATTGACCAATAAATAATCTAACAATCCCCTAAACCCTAAAAACACAAAACCCTGGGCACCAGAGTTTAATTTTGAAATAATTACCGTATTTACCCATGTATCTACACCCCTGTAGATAGGCTGCACCTCAGGTTTAAGAAGATCGAAAAATGAAAAAAATAAGAACCTTTAGATAAGCCGCACCCCGTAGATAGGCTGCATCTCACTTTTTAAAACAGCTACGTTCAAACATGCAATTTTATTTAAAAAGATTCATAACGAAACAGATTTTTTTAAATAATTAATGTTCTTCTCATCACTTCCTTCTTCATCGCTTTCATCATGCCTCTAGCCGAAAACACAAGTTTTTCTATCATTTTGCGCCATCGACGCACACATTTTTCATCAACATGATTTATTTCAGCTGCTGAACGGTTTCCCAAATTTTCTGCTTGACGCACAACTTTCAATTTAAATAAATGCGTGTAAGATTTTCTACTACTAGTTTTCATAACTAACATAAAGCTACTATAATATCACTGTTCAGCACGACAATAATAACTGGATAAATGCCCAAGCAGCTAAACGCCCACATTTTTAAAAGTCGTTAACTCTAAAGTACCCCTAAAGTAGAAAAGTAGGTAATTAAGTATTCTCGGTACTTTCGTACTCGAGTGATCATGAAAAAGGAAACAACCGCCAAAAAGGAAAAAAATAAGCACCCAAAGATAAGCCGCACCCTGTAGATAGGCCGCACCCTGGTTTTTCAGCGTCAAAAATGGCATTTTTCGTGCGGCCTATATATGGGTAAATACGGTGTATTATCTCCAAGGACCAAACCCGCGATACCCTAAGCATTCGAGTTTAATTTCTAAATAAATAAATGATCCCCCAAGCTCTAAACTCACGAAACCTTAGCGTCCGAGCCTAATTTTTTTTTTTATCAACAAATAGATAAACTAAAAAACCCCAAGCTCTAAAACCACAATACCGTATGCCTAAGTTCAATTTTTTAATAAAAAATGATCCTCCAAGCTTCAAACCCATTGAACCTTGGGTGTCCAAGTCTAATTTTTTTCTAAACAAATAATCTATCAATCCCCCAAACACATAACCCTGGGCATTCAAGTTTAATTTTTTTATCAATAAATCCACAAATACCAGATCCCTCCAGCTCTTCAACCACAAAACCCTGGGCATCTGAACTTGATTTCTTATTAATAAATAAATAAACTAACAATCCGACAAGCTCCAAATCCACCATACCCTAGGCATCCAAGCTAAATTTTTTAAAAATCAAATGATTGCCCAAGTTTCAAGCCCACAATACCCTGACAGTCCAAGTTAAATTTTTAAGCAAACGAATAATCCCCTAAGCTGCAGACCCATAATACCCTGGGCGTCCGAGTAAAAATTCAAATAAATGAATGATACCCCAAGCTTTAAACCTCCATACCTTGGGGTTCCGATACCCTTAGGTTATCGTAGATTCGGACCTTGAGGGAGCATTTATTTACTTAAAAATTAAACTTGGATCCCCAGGGTATTGTGGGTTTGAAACTTGGGAGATCATTTGATTTTAAAAAAATTTAACTTCGATGCCCAGGGTATGGTGGATTAGGAGCTTGGTGGATTGTTAGTTCATTTATTTGTTGATAAAAAAATCAATCGTTTTGTGATGGAAGAGCTAGAGAGATTGGGTATTTATTTATTAGTTGATAAAAAAATTTAACTTGGGTGCCCAGGGTCTTGTATTTTTAGAGTTTGGGGGATTGATAGATTGTTTATTTATTAACAAACAAATTAAACTCGGGCGCCCAGGGTTTTTGATTTTTTTAGAGGTTAGGAGATTGTTAGTTTATTTATCTGTTAATAAAAAAATTAAGCTTAAGCGCCCAGGGTTTTGTGGTATTAGATCCTGGTTGATGATTAGTGTATTTATTGATAAAAAAATTAAACTCGGATAGCCAGGGTCTTGTATTTTTGGAGTTTTGGGGATTGATAGATTATTTATTTGTAAAAAAAAGAAATTAAATTCGGGTACCCAGGGTTTTTCATTTTTTTAGAGGTTAGAGGATTGTTAGTTTATTTATTTGTTGATGAAAAAAAATTAGACTCGGGCGCCCAGGGTTTTATGGTACACCGAAAAAATAATATGCTTGGATCTACGCAGTAGTACTGCGTAGAATCTACGCCTGGTGCCAGTGCGTGAATCTACGCCTGACTCGCTTGCGCAGTTCTGCGCAAGCGATCCAGCCGTAGAATTCCCGCTGCAGTGTATACCTATATACAATAGCTGTATATATAGTATACTTAACTCGGTCGGCCCGTGCGAGACACACATGGCCAAAGGTTTTTTTGTTTATACGTTTTGTGTTGTTAATTCTGTTTAATTTAAAGTAAGTATAAAAGTAAGTAAATAGTGTGTGCTTGTTGTTTATAACCTAAAAAGCACGAACATGAATTTCATCACTGATCCCACAAATCATGGTTTGTTTTTTTTTCCTATTGCTTAAATTTGTATTAACATTTGTTTCAAAAATAACAAATTTTCAATGAATACAGTTTTTCGAAAAAAAAGAATGTATTTTTAATAACCTACTAAACAAATTTATTATACAAATAAAAAAAATTTAGTAAAATTGGCTTTTATAAGAAAACTCTAAACTTCATTTCATAATTATATAGTTGATTGAAAAATTAATTTTTTTTTGCATCCTAGTCTTCTTACGCCGGTTAACTTAAACTTAATTTAATTTTTCTGTTTCATTACTCTGTTAAGACCTAAAATACTTACTAAGAATGAATAAAAACTATAAATAAATAAACAAAAACATTCTCGACGATTATTCATTATTCTCTTCCTTATTTAGAGTCGCTAGAGCAAACGGCGATTATATATAGGTATACACTGCAGAGGGAATTCTACGGCTGGATCGCTTGCGCAGTTCTGCGCAAGCGAGTCAGGCGTAGATTCACGCACTGGCACCAGGCGTAGATTCTACGCAGTAAATTAGTGCGCAGATCCACGCATATTATTTTTTCGGTGTATTAGAACCTAGTTGATGATTAGTGTATTTATTGATAAAAAAATTAAACTTGGATGGCCAGAGTATTGTGGTTTTAAAGCTTGGAGGTTTGTTAGTTTATCGTTTTGTTCATAAAAAAAAATTATACTTAGACGCTTAAGTTTCGTGGGCTTAGAGCTTGGGGGATCATTTATTTATTTAAACATTAAACTCGGACGCTTAGGGTATCGTGAGTTTGGACCTTGAGGATCATATAATTTTTTAAAAGTTTAATTTGGGCACCCAGGGTATTGTGGGTTTAAAGCTTGGGGGATCATTTGATTTCAAAAAAATTTAACTTCGATGCCCAGGGTATGGTGGGTTTGGAGCTTGGTGGATTGTTCAATAATTCGATTAATATCTGAAAGAGAAAGACTCTACAGACGCTACAGACGCTCGAGACTTGATATTTAATTATTTCTATATAAACAGGCACGTGATTTTGCACATGAGTAGATTGAGTCTGCAAGACTCAAGTTTTACTACCACAGACTCAAGGACATCTCTGACGCTCAACAACTCTGGAGGGAACTTAGACACCTTGGCATCTCCCCTAGCCCTGCTTCCAACTTGGGTGGTTTCTGTGTGGAGTATCTCAATGCTCACTTTGCCTCTGTTTCTTTTGACTTCGCAGCACCAGATCTCTCTCATTTTCTGAATAGCTTGGAAAATGAGAGAAATGATGGCGTCTTTGATTTTTCAACTGTGATAGTGGACGAAATCGCTACTGCTATTAGCTAGTCGGCATCTTAAGCGGTGGGTGTTGACTCTTTCTCAAATATGATATGAAAATCGTCCCGTTTCTTGGTTAGTATACTAACCGAGAAACAGGCCTATTCTCGGTGAGTACTTATCGTGAAAGTGTGTCGTTCAGCTCTTATCTACCCCCCTTTATTTCTTTTTTTTTTTTTTTTTATTCTTATGTTTTTATTAATTGTTTTATTGCAATTTGAAAGTTGTTATAATATTTTTTAAATAATGTAAGCATAATTTGTAAAGAATTAATAAAGAACACTACTAAAATTTTTAGTTCGTATAAAGTCGAGTTCATACTGGACCAATCTGTTGAGAATATGAGACTTTTTAGATAAGCCGCTTGAAATCGGCAATGGTATTTCTTAGTCAAAATAATTTGTCTTAACTTTTGGCGACCCTTTGTCGTAGACCGACTGATAAAATTGTTGAATGGAATGTAAACAGTCTGCTGCGCGCTTTGCACGCAAAATATAAAAAAAAAACACATCGCGCGCTACGTGCGAGTAATAAAAATCTAAATTTATTGTTACAAAAATTAATTTATTAAGTTTATTAATTCAAAATAAATTGTTATGGAATAATAAATTATAAATTTAATATTGGAAAATCATAAAAAGTACATGATTAACCATCAAGTTTGAGAAAGCACATTCCTAAAAAAGCACGGGAATCATTTTTGCAAAAACGAGGGTCTCGTACTGAAACATCCAACTCTCGTGGAGTCGCCACTGTACTCGTGCTTATACAGGAATATACTATTCCCTTGTATTTTTACCCAGATAAAGGCACCTAAGGATCCTTGCAAAACCTTTCCGAAGGTTCAACCAAAACTTTTTCTCTTTCTCTTATGATTTTCCTGAATTCTGTGTGATTAGCGAACAATCGGAGCTGGTACTTGCGTGCGTCAAGGGTAAAAAGACAGAATTTCGTATTTTTACCCAAATAAGTCTATTCCAGTAAAAGTCAAGTCTAGCAATTCCAATCTGTTCATGAGCAGTGTCTCGTGCCAGTTTGTATTCCAAGAGTTCTGTATCAAGTTTAGATCGTTGTAGCGTCTGTAGAGTCGGTCTCTTTCAGTAATGAGCGATCTGTATTAAGGCGTGAAACACGGGTGGTAATTTCTTTTAAATTTCAAGGTCTTAACTGGGGCCAAGGCATGAAGGGTTGCATTCAAATTAATGCCAAGACAATATAGATCCACAACCCCAGTTGTTCATTCACACAAAATCCTATCCACCCATAATTACCGACCAATCACAGTCTCTCAGATAGTCGCTCAGTGTAGTTGATGGATTTGATACTGTATTTCAATTCTATAGGTGCTCGCTGTGTAATATGAATATCCAGAGAAGCGGTCAGTAGGTCATGTCCTGCTATGAGTGGAGTATCCGTCTTGGTGTAATCAATGACGTGATGCGTAGTGCCAAACTGCCAAAGTGCGGAACTAGTTGGTGGGTCGAATGATTGGGTTGGGGACGGCTCACAGTGTAAGTCAACAGGACCAAGCGGCGGTGAATTAGATGGTGATGATGATGAAAATGTGAGGGATGAAGCAAATGCCAAAGAGATGAAAGTTATCATAATAGGAGAGTAGATAAACAATCATACCTTAGTCTCTAAAAAACGATCAAGATCTTCTTTTGTTGCGATGAGTGTACCAGAATCATCTTTCTTTCTTCTGACGTATATCCTACTGCTTCGCATGTACATAGAAAAGCCAGAGTTTGATTCTCTTGACTTTTCATATACGTGGCATTTTAGCCTAAAGAGATCAATCGGCAGGTACTCATTGATATTGTTCAAGCCAGGAAGCAGTGAAGCAGGATCCAACTCAGACGGCAATGACGTTTTCAGCTGGGCTGTGTGAAGCCTACTAAACTTGATTTTTCCACGCGAGATTTCTTCCAACAGAGCACGCGAGTGAAGCGCTACAAGTATGGATGGAACTTTCTTTGATTTGAGGTTGTGGTATCAGTTGAGCTGGCTGTGCTGGCAGAGGCTTTTGAGGATGCAGAGTCAGTCACATTAGTGCTGGCAGTTGCATCTGCATTGTCACTGGCTCGATTTTTCAGGATACGAGCAGAGACCATATCTCTAGCATTAATTCCTGGGTGAACTGTGCTTAAAACAGCAGTCACTATCATCTTCAAGTACACACCATCAGAAACAGTCAGTCCGCGAATCACCAAGTTTGTTGAGAGAGGTTGTCGCATACTAGACACCTTTGCTATGTGAGAGTTCAGTACAGCGTTCTTTTTTTCCAAGTTGATGATTTTCTCAATCAGGTTTCCGCCAGGAACTGAGTTCTCACTTCTAGACTCAACCATCTCTTTCATTTTGCGAGCTCATTTCGAACTTCTGCCAATCCTAGTTGATTCTCGTCTATTCTAGTGACAAGTTGAGGAATAATACCAAGTTTCTCGTTAACTTCCTTAAATTGAGTGTCAATTGTAGCCTGGATACTTGTTATTCCTTTCGTCAGTGCTTGCAGTGTAGCAGGTTGCAGAGTCTCGGAGTCAGCAGATGTTGGAGTGGCTTTGGCAATAGTTAAAGTTGTAATAGTTTCAGTGGCAGAACCTCGAGAGGGAACTGACATGGATCGGTTAGATCCATGTCGAGTACGAGTTGACTGTGCTGGCGGTGTTGCATTTGTAATGCACTTTGTACATGCTTTGCCAGGTTTACCACGTACTGTCACCGTTGCAAAGTTGCACCCAATTGCACCGTTGCACCCAATGTCTGGCAGACAAGTAGTATTGAGCAATTTTAGTCAGAAGAGAATCCCAAATTTGAAATTTCGTGGCCTTTTATAGAGTTTGGTTAGACCACAGCACCCACTTCACTTTGCACAGGTGTAAATGAATAAGTTTTTAAAGTTAATTACTATGCAAGCATCGCAATAACGTAAAAAAATTAATCAACTCAAAGTAACGCATTCACAACAGTGTGAGGTTATAGTTTACCGTATAGGCTCCACGGTATGCCGGGTTGCCAGCTTATAATTTCGCAGCCTAACTAGAATTTAAAAATTCGCGCGGATTTGCACTGGGTTTACAATGGCTATGTGCGCACTATTGTAGGCCAAACTTAAGACACTTGCGCGCTCAAAACTCTGATGTCGCAAAAAATTTTGCACTAACCTTACTTTGCACAGTGGTAAATGAATAAGTTTTTTCTATGCGATCGTCAAAGTAACATGAAAAAGTCAAACAATCCACTCAAAATAACACGAGAACCACTTCACAAGAAAAAAAATCACTCAATGCGCACTGCAACGAGGCACAAACACCAGGAGCGACACACGGAGCCAGTAGCAGTACGCACACCTCAAGAGGGAGAGACAGGAAACCGATGAAAAGAAGCAAAAATTTACCCTCCACCGCATAGTACACTTGAGAATATTCTCGTCAGTGTCCTCGATGAACCAGTATTTTCCGTTTTCATTTCTCCTGCATTCGCCTTATTTCTTCGTCACTGGCAATGTCATGCTCCATTTTTGCTCCGCAACGTCGATGACCATAGAGAGAGATTTGACTTTTTGATTTTGATAAGTTTATTGATTGTACATTATGTTGTACAAAATACATAAGTTGATCAACAAGTAAACCATCAAAGGTTAACAATAGTAAATAATAAATAATAAAATAATAAAATGAAATAAAATAAACATCATAATAAAATAATGAAAATAATTAAAATAAAAATAAAGGTATACATCAAGATATAACAATATTTGGTAATTTACTTTAACTAAATTTAATTTAATTCAATCTAACCGGTGGCTGCAAAATGTCTTTGCAAATCAGCTGCTAGTAGCACAACAAATCCTCACACAGTTTAAGCACAGGTTGTTAGTGGCACAGAGTACCTTCTCCCTCGGTAGTAAAGATGCGTGATTTAATGAGATGTTTAAAGGTTGCAAATGATGATGCCTGGCGAATATGAAGGGGTAAAATATTCCAGATGTAGGCAGATGATACATGAAAGGAGCGTTTCAAGCACTCTGTGCGGCAGGAGGGAAATGAAGAGGTACTTGCACTAGATATACAAGTAATGTAACTAACTTTCTGCCAAATTTCAAATCAAAATTTTGATTACATTTAGAAAAACCTTGTCAGCCGTATTTTATCGAAATTTTGCTTGAAAAACAGTGTTTTGTAAAAATGACAATGGTAAACCGAAAATAATTAAAACTTCGATTTCAAAAGTTTGCAGAATGATTCATATTATGTTGATCAAGTGCAAGAAACTTTGCTGGTACCGATTTTATTTTTTATTTTTTTTATATTCATAAATAAGTTATGAAAAAATTAATAAACAAGGAATAAAAAAATTATCTACTTTCACTGCCCCTTAACCTTGAATTCAATAACCCATCCCATATAACCCTCCTAGGTTTACGTGGATACTATCTTTAACCTTTAATCCAATACCTCATTTTTTACCCTGAACATACGTTCGGATGTGAATGTACGTCCACTGATCGTACGTTCTAAGATAAAAGTACGTTCACTAAACGGGCGGTTAGAGAGACTCTAATAAAAATTTATTTAAATATGTTATACATATAGTCCGACCTTGCGATCAGCCTTATTTGCTTTTAATTCAACATTATATATAAGTGGTTTGAGTTGCAGACATGTTAGAATCACTCATAAAAATGTACGTCGGGCCCCTGGTCTGCAAGCATTTCAGGGATGCACCATCTGGAACAGACAAACCACCAATTACCATCTCGGTGAATGTCGCAGGTCTAGAGTAAGAGACCTGTGCGAGGTGCGTAGACAGCTCCGCATTTTTTCGCTCGAGCCCAAGAACTTTGTTGAGAAGCTCTGGATTGCCAAGCGAATCTGGCTGATCCTGTGACAACTCGAGTTTTTTCTTGATTTCATCGAGCTCGCGTTTAAGTTCATCGAGCTGAACCTCAGCATTTCAACTCTCGTGATCAGGCCAGGAATAACGTCGAGCCCCTGAAGCTTCGTCTCTATCCCATCAAGACGTCCATTAACTGAGGACTTAAGGCCCTTCATCTCTTGCAGGAGTAGCAGGAGAGTATCTTCAGTGGAAGTAGCAGCCACTTCCGAATTAGGCATACCAGCCGACGTAGATGCTGATTCAGCATACTCAGTGACATTCGCAGTGGCACATGTCTGGCAGATTTTCATGGGAATACCACTTTTGTACCAGTGGCACATGTCTGGCAGATTTTCGTGGGAGTACCCCTTCTGTACCAGTGGCACATGTCTGGCAGATTTTCGTGGGAATACCACTTTTGTCGGAGACTGAAAAAGAGAGAGAGAGAGAGAACATTGTTTTGTTCATGTTATTTATAGTTATTTATTTGTGTTTGTCAATAAAATTTGAATTTTAATTAACTGAGTAAAGTACAGCTCAAGTTAATTATGTAATAAAGTGGCTTGTAGCACGGGGCTACGCACACAGTCCTCTTTAATTGAGAACTATAATAGAACTAAGAAGACTAAAAACACAAAAAAATTAGATAAATTATTCAAACATTAATAAAAAAACCAGTAAACTATTAATTCTAAAAAAAAAAGTGGAACTCGGGTTCCGCGGAAGGAACGAAGTTACCTACACTTTACCCCTACAGTAATGCGAGTGAATTTCAGGCGAGATAAAAGAATTCAATTTACGTAAAAATACAGATAACTACACTTTATCTGAGATCCACTTACGTTAATGCAGGGGAAAAGCCTGAGGGGAAAAACATGTGGAACCTGAGTTCTGCTTTTTTTAATATATAAATGGACCCTACGATCCTTGTAGTTCGTATGCATCTTGAATCGATGGTTTCAGCTTCTATTAGTCCTAAACTAAGGCTCGCTGGGTCAAAGTTGTAAATCCATTTTTTATTTCATTTTATTTCGCTAAAATAGTGATTTTTAATCAAGTATCTACCTCAAGATTCACCTCGGGGTTGAGATTTGGACTTTTTATGAATTTTTCTAAAAAAACGGAGCATCAAATCAAAAAATTTTCAAGTTTTAAAAAGTCTAGGTTTATTGGGTATTTATTTATTTACTATACCACAATTTATCCGGCAAGGGTATAAATGAAGTATAAACAATATGCGCTAAATTCTTACGGTCACTACACGGATATAAGGGAGTCTACACTAATATAAAAGACGAGTCGTCCAGCAAAGGATCGAACCTGCACGCGTTAACTTAAAATACAAAGAGACTATCTTCCGGCAAAGGAAGATGCGTCCGATTTAAATGGTATCCTAATTACAACTGCCAGTATTACTGCAGTCTTGTCCGGGCGTTGCCTCGCTGGCAAGAATGCAACGCGTGCATTTTTCTTTTGTGTCATCGACCCATTTCACTTACATTTATAATGCTGTATGTGCATTATAAATATTAGTAGAATATGTCACATAACAGTACCCCCTTCCTAAAATATTTACCTTCGCTGGTGAATTTAGGTGTAATGTAGGTCTAGGGCTTCTGGGAGGTAGGGTGGTTCTCCAGGTTACGGTCTTATAACGTAGGTCTCTTTTGTTATCAGGTTGGTTTTAGGTAATTTCAGGGTCATTATTCATTGATTAAGAATCGTCTGGTTTTATTTCTTGCGCCCAGAGTGGATTCCATTCTAGGTAAGCTCTTGGTCAGGTCTTAGTAATGTTTCGTTTTATTATCAAGGAATTAAGGATTTTATTCGGGTAGATTTAGGTATGTCAATATTTGTATTCGAAACAATCTTTTCTCGGACGCAGGGTCCTATTAACTAGTTTAAGCTGAAGGGTAAGTTTGGATTCGTTCCGTACTTTTGTATATGTATATAAATAAAAAATACACTTCTCTCTTCTTCATCTTATTTATCTTCCAATAATTAATTGCTACGCCTTATTCATTGAACTTGATCTCATGAGTAAGGCTACGTCTTTAAATTTTGAGTTAAATTTGATAGTATTTTTGTAATTCTATTTTGATATGTTTTGACCCTACGGTAAAGGGTTTAATAAAGGGAATTTTGAAAATCAGACCTCTGATTTCGATAGAAAACAATCTATTCTATCAAATTAAACCAGTACATACGATTATTGCAAAAAAAAAATAATTAATATAGTGGCACGTCTACGTGCCACCGTCCCTGAAAGGGTTGATATTATACTGAAATAAAAATTGTACGATTGATACAAACTATTAAGAATCTTAAGAAAAAACTTATCAAAATTTGAAATTATTTTTTTTCAACTTAAAAATATTATTATTATCATTATATCACTTTGAAACAAAAATTGTGAAATCAAAACAATCAATTTTTCGTTGACGAAATTTTGTTCTGTCATTTCCATACTTTTTCCAGAAAGGTTTTCGTCGCCGAAAAAAAATCTCTTTTTTCGTCGACGAAAAGGTGTGTATTCGTTAAGATTTTTCGTCGACGAAAAATTAAAACTTTTCGTTGGCGAAATTTTCCAAAAAGAAAACTGTTTTTCGTCGACGAAAAATTAGAAAACCGAGCAGTTTTCAATTGAGTTTTCTGTCGACGAAAATTTTCTGGTGTTTTCAATGTAAAAGTAACTAGATTTTCGTCGACGAAAAAATTTTTTCGTTGTAGAAGGAAGCTGAATAGCCTGACCCTTTTAATAGTGTTTTAAATTAATTACACGCAAAACGTTGGTTTTTTCTTAGCTCTTTTTTTGGAAAGCAAACTTGGCCGACATTGAGAAACATCGCTTCCTCCCTTTTTTTAATCAAATTTGCTGCAAGCCAAGCGTATTTGAGCATAGATTGATATAGAAGTTTACCTTACGACACCAGTTTCCAGCCATGTACCGCCTCTTTTACTTTGTTATTATTTTTATACTTCAATTTTGAACTTTGAGCGTATGTTGTTCTTATTCTTGTGCCTATTTTCGTTTCTACCATTAGTTAAGTTTTTTCTTTTTAATCTTCCTAAACCTGTTTAAAGCCTTGGAACTAACAACATTTATACCCTTTGTTCTTACATAATAGATACACAACCCTCTGCCTACAATTGTGCCTACCCTTCTGCCTACTACTGTGCATTTTTGAATACTTTCTCTTGATCATAAAATTATTTATACCTTTCAACATACTCTTGTGGATACCCTTTTACGGTGTCTCCTGACTACTCTTATGGTTATATTTGTTTCTAACACCGTGATAACCTTGTGAACCCATCTTGAACTTTGAACCCATCCCTGTAACAATAATCGTGCCTATCATTGTTCATGTCTTAGTTCTTACCATTGTAAAAAATTTTTTCATTAACTAGCCTCCTTCTCATGCACCTAATCTAGTTTCTATTATAATATTTTTTATATGCTATTGACCTCTGCCGTTACTTCACCTTTTAATTCCTTTTTTTAAGTACTGCCGACTAACCCTGTTGACTCCAAGTTACTTTTTACATTTTGACAGTTACATAGTTGATAACATATATCAAAAATGGGGGGCGTGAGTAAAAAAAGGGCGCCGGGGGGGGGGCATGGGAGAAGAAAAACAACTTTATAATATAGTAGGAAATATACATTGCTGACAATGAGGCAACGACATCAATATCGAGAAGCTGTCATACGACTTCCAACCCCCGCACGCGCTGGTCATCGTTATTGCAATCAAAATCATTATAAAAGTCATTAATTTAACATATTGTTAGTTAGTTGAATAAAAATGAATAATATTCTTTTAATTTTTGTTCAATTTCTAAGCTCGGGAAAGCACAATTAAACACATTTCCCAACGTGGTGACCCCGTAGTTTTTTTTTCATAACCTTCTATTTCCAATGTTCTTCACTGTGATTTTTAGTTTGTAACGGTTATCGCGGGATATTTGTATAATCGTTATTGAACGCGGAACGAAATCGAGACGTCCGGCACGGTCGGACGTAGGATCACTCTGAAAGTAGTAATTGCACCGATCTTTCTAGTTTAGAAATAAGTCACGTGTGTGTGGTGTGTGCGAACGATTTTCATCGTTCGGTGAGTGCACGAGTCGAGCCAATTTGGTTACACGGGTTTTCAGTGAAAGACGGACGTTTTTCTGTGTGCGCGGCTTGGTGGGAGAAGCCGACATTTAAACAGTCTGCTGATTGTTGTATTACGTCCCAGGTGCACCTGCGGTAAAGTAAAATTGTTAAAAAGCGAGCGAGAGCGAGAGTGGCAGATTATTTTCAAATTGTTTACTGATTTGAAAGACATCGAGTCGTAATTCAAAATTTGTATTTTAGGTTTAGATTTGTTATAATAAATTGTTAAATTTTTAATTCAATTTTTATTGACTAAACCTAGTGTTCCTGTTCGTAATACATCTGAACATATGTTATTCTTTCTAATTTTAAACTGATTTGTTCTTATTCTTTTCTTTTGTTTTTATTTTACCGAGAGTAAAAAAGAACGTTCGACGTTGCCAAGCACTGCGTCATTGACAACGTCGTGACTTGGAATTCAACTAACGTAAAGTATACACGCTTTTTTCGACATAATAAAAACTCGGCCGCTCAAGCGTCGAGCTTTGATTTAAAGAGATATTTGTTTGTTATCTAATTGTTTGTACATAATTGTGAATAAATGTTATTGAAATTAATCGCTTTCAAACACACTTGTTTTCTACACTCGATCAACATCCACACCTAAAAACTATGAAGAAAGTCGTTCTCGACCCATTGGCTTTACGAGACGGCTGATTCGCTAACATTGGTCCTTCGATCCTGGATATTACCACAATCAAAAGTGTAAAACTTAAAAAAATAAAAAAAGTAAAAATCATCAAAAACATAACCAAGTCAAGAGGTTAGCGTGAACACATCGCCGCCACTTGGTTCATCGTTGTCAAGACAGCTGATCGTTGTTTTTTGTTTATCATCAAGCTGATTTAAGCATTGTGTTTGGTCAACATAAGCACCAACTCACGATCATCATACCTGTCCAGTGCCACTAACCTTAAGCGCACTGACGGTAAGCTATCACGCAAACTAAAACAAAGTTGGTTGAGTACGCAGACACGCCGGTACTCAACTAACTGTTATTTCTTGAACTTCGGAGCCAGTACACACAAAATTCTCCTCAAGTTATCAACTCTCACAAGTGGATCTTATTCTACACTTCGGAGGAGTGAAGCTGCTTTCTTCGTCACTGTCATAACCTTCAACTCTGATTTGACCTGCATCAGCAGACGTCGTCGATCATCGAGTTTTCAGCAGCGTCAAGATTAAAAAATTTGTGAGATCGTTTCATAACTTAGGTTAAGATTTCGCGAGTTGACAAAAAGTCACATCAACTTTAAAATTAAAATTTTTATTTCGCGAGATTGAACAAAGAAAACAAAACGTTCATTTTTTATAAATAATTTTTATCAATTATTGTTAAAAAAGGACTGCGACGTTTGAAGATCTCATGACAGATCAAAAAGTTACTATGAAATTCATTCAAAACTTTCTTGTAAAAACAAGTAAAGTCAAGACAACTAGCATTACAGTTGGTTACCTCAATCAGCTGGTCAACCTCCTCAACGGTTACTGGGACTCGTACAGGAAAAATCACGATGCTCTCGCTCGCTTCCTAGAATTTGAGGAGTCAGAATACAGCACGGAGGACATATACAACACCATTGATTTGTTGTACTCCGAGCATACAGCTGTACTTAAGCATGAGATCGAGAAACTGCAGCCTCAGCCTACTACTGCGTCTATATCGGCTCCGCCTACGACTCAACCAAACACTGAACCTGTGGTACGGCAAATTAATCTGCCTCAGATTGACCTACCGATGTTTGGAGGTAATCCGCTCGAGTGGGAGAGCTTCCGTGATCTGTTCGATTCCATAGTTATTAAGGTAACTGGACTTTCAAATGTCCAAAAGCTTATGTATTTAACTTCGAGACTCACCGGCAAAGCCAAGCAGCTCATAAGTAACACTCCGGTAACCAAAAACGCGAATTTTTCGTGTACATCCTTGTACAAAAGTTAGATCGGGCAACTCGGTATAACTGGGAAACTTCTCTTGCTGACAGCAAAAAAGTCCCAACTTTTAAAACATTGACTGACTATCTTGAAAACCGCGTAAACGCGTTAAAGTTCGCTAACAGTTCTGATAGTATTCTTAACAGTAGTAGAGCAAAGAGAGTTCTGGATCATGAGCTAGAACTCTCGTGACTTTTTGAGCCACAACTCTCGTAACTTTTTGTGCCCGTTCTTTTGTTACTTTTCGGGCCACAAGTCTAGTACCTTTTTGTGTCCGTTTTCTCATACTATTTTGAGCCAGAACTCTCGTACCTTTTTCTGCCCGTTCTCTCCTACCTTTTTGTGGCCGCTCTCTCGTACCTTTTTGAGGGCGTACCCCTGGGGTCGTGCTAGGGGCAAGCCGGTAGCTCTACTAATTTTTATAATATTTTAATTAATTAATTAATTTTAAAATTCAGTGATGACATTTAAATTTGATAATTATTTTTAATAAATTTATTAAAGAAAAAAAAAATCGTTTTAACCAAGATTCGAACCTACGACTCCAGGCATGACAGGCAGACACTCTACCACTGAACCATTGAGCTAACATGCACCATGACTTTAATTGAAGTACTTTTCCAACTGTTTTATATTATTTTCATATTACTTTTAAATAATTTAATATTATTTTGTTTGTTTAATTATTAATTGATATTTTTATTCTTAATTTGTATCATATATTACTAATATTATTTTCAATTAAATTATCAAAGAAAAAAATTTTGTTGAAGTGGGATTTGAATTCACGACCTCAGGCATGACAGGCAGACACTCTGCCACTTGAGCCACTGATACTATTGTGGATGGGTAGAGTTATATGCTCTGTTGTAGTCAGGAAAAGTACATTATTTAGTAATTTTAGTTTAAGTACATTATTTATTTTAAGGTTATGTGAAATTAAAAAACAATATTAATTGAAAATAAATATATATTATCATAATTATATAATGACGTACATTAAATATAATGGAGTAATTTTGATAAATTATAAAGTTCTTGTATCTTGAGATCCATTTCTAATTTCACGAAAAATCTCATCCACCTCGTCTCGTCCTTCTCTCGCTTCAATCAACCAGGCTCGACGTTTGACCAACCAACTCTTCAAGGCATAACCATTGGCCACAGCGCAGACAGCACCAGGTCGAAGAGGGTGGTAGTGGCAGAAGAATGTGCAGGTCTTCTCCAGGGTTTTCAAAGATGGACAACAGATTTCATCCATATTAATCACCAACCTGTAACAGAAAAGATGGTGAAGGTAAGTAAAGATGAGCTTGGATAGGTTAGGATGAGTAAGTTTAGATTAGGTCAGGTAAGTTAGGTATGTAAGTTTATGTAAGGTCAGGTAAGCAAGGTAGGTAAGTTTAACTTAGTCCAGGTAAATTAGGTAGGCAAGTTTAACTTAGGCCAGGTAAGTTAGGTAGGTAAGTTTAACTTAGGTCAGGTAAGTTAGGTAGATAAGTTTAACTTAGGCCAGGTAAGTTAGGTAGATAAGTTTAACTTGGGTGAGGTAAGTTAGATATTAAAAAATAACTTACCTTCTGGGGAGGAAGGACTGAAGAATTTTCTTCTTCTCGGAACTCTTAGTGTAGACCCGGGTAGCATCTCGGAGGGCATCCTGGATCACCCTGGTGCACTCTGTGAAGGGGACGAAGCCGGAACTCCAAGGGATGCCATGGTAATGCCTTTCCAACCAACGGTTTGCCCTCTGTTCCTCCTCCAGGAATTTCCCCAAAGCACACGACGGCTAGAACAGGCCGATGGTCGGGAGCCTCAGGTTGTCCACGGGGATGATAGCCAATTCCTTGACCTGGAGTAGGTTCGATGATCTCCTGGAGCATTGGATGTCCACCACGTATTCAGCCATGTTCATAGTCCAAGTTGAAATGATGACGAGAGTGAAGAGGGTCGCAACTTAAATACCTTACCCCTACTACGAGAGGGTTTTACAGCTGCTCTGTATTTCCACGAAATTTGTCTTTAATTCTTATCACTGCAGGTTCCCAAAATTTGAGAGTAGATTCGTGTACTTGACTATGTCCTCTCTTAACACAGAGGGTATAAAACTGAGCACTCTCCACTCTCTCTCAATAGTTCACTTCGGTGCTTCAAGTCGACCAGTGCTCTCTTTCAATAGTGTTTTTGTGCTTTAAGTCAACCAGTGTTCCAGTTTGTCATCATGTCTTCACTTGAGTACTTTGGTGTCAACATTAAGGCTCCCTTGAATTCTCTTCAACAACATGCTGATTCGGTGGACAACGGCGAGCTGCAGCAATGGTTGGATAAGGCTGAAGATATGAAAGGTATTCTGCAGAATTTGCTTGTTTCTGGGGATTTAACCGTTCATCAGAAGCGCTAGTGTGAAGCCTACGTCTTCCAGCTTACCAACATTGAAAAAAGACTCGAAAATTTGTTGGTGGTAGTAGGAGGAGAGCTGGTGGTTCCTGGTGAAATACAGCGTGTTCCAGAAATACCTAAAGACTCTGTGAAGTGGGAAGAATTGCCTAGTGTTTTCCAGAATCACATTAAATTTGGAATCATAATAAACATTGCACATAAAGACGTGACATACCTTCTGGAGAATTCAAGGACTTTATTCGAAGAAAAAGTTGGTGAATCTCTGCGAGAAGATATTGCTTTAATGGTTAGTGTTAAACTCTCATCGGAGTATGTGATTTTGAAAAGTGACATTGAGACCAATGAAGTGAAACATTTTAACACCACGAGTCAACCTATACTTGAGACAACAGATTTGCGTGAGTGGTACGATCAAAACGTTGTGAAACCTGTGCTACATCAAATAGAAGAGTTTGAAGGTTGTGGTTCAGGTTGGACCTTGCGACAGATTTTGAGTATGGTGGTCAGCATGAAGCACTACCAACCGATGCATAAAAATTATTCAGCAGTTTGACTGACACCACTATTGGAGAAAATGAGTACACCCACGCCAAGGATGTATGGTCCATACTCAACGAGCAAACTCTTGGAGAGTACTCGGACATTTACCTCAGGTCAGATGTCTTGTTACTCTGCAACGTTTTTGAAAATTTCCGTTGGACGTGTTTGGAAGCCTACAACCTTGACCCAGACTGCTACTACACAACACCTGGTCTATCCTGGGATTCCATGCTCAAACAGACAGAGGTCAAGTTGGAACTGATAACGGACACCGATATGCTTCTCTTCATTGAAAAGGGGATCAGAGGAGGTATCAGCCAGTGCTCCAATCGATACTCAGAAGCAAACAACCCCTACATGAAAGAAGGTTATGATCCGGACAAGGACGAGAAATACCTCGTCTAACTAGACGCCAATAACTTATACGGATAATTATGACGTCATTATCAATTATTTGTTTATTTTTTAGTTTCTAATGTTATTATTTTCAGTTGAGCTATGACACAGCATCTGCCGTATGGTGGGCTCAAGTGGGTGGATGATTTGGGCGATCCTGACTTCTACGTCGTTCCAGAGGACAACGACGTTGGAGACCTGTTGGAGGTGGTGGACATCGAGTACCCGGATAACTTCATCTGGACCATCAAGATCTCCCCTTCTGTGCCGAATATATGGCACCACCCAACTCCAAGCACAAGAAGTTACTCACGACCATGTTACACAAGGAGAAGTATGTGATTCACTACAGGGCTCTGATGCAAGCACGAGAACACGGTTTCAAGGTCAAGAAAATTCATCGTGTGCTTCAATTTGACCAGTCTCAGTGTTTGAAAAAAAAAAATTGATTTCAACACTGAGAAAAGAAGGTTGGCGAAAAACAGGTTTGAACGTGATCTGTTCAAATTGTTTAATAACGCAATTTATGGCAAGACAATGAAGTCCCAGCGCAATCACGTGGACGCAAGAGTGGTTACCGTCTGGCCCGGTCAGTATGTAGCTGAAGCCTGTATGCCTGTCTAAACTTCCTTAGTGTTATGGAACTTGGCAATGATGCTGTGCTAATTCAGATGAAACAGAGCAAGATAAAGATCGACAATCTACTCTATATAGGTTTAAGCGTTCTTGACGTCTCGAAGACCCTGATGTATGATTTCCACTACAACAAAATGAAGAAGTGGGTTGGTTCCAAGTGTAAATTGCTCTACACAGACACGGACAGTTTCATCTATGAATTTGAAGAAACCGACATATACAAGGTCATGAAAGAGCATCCAGAGTACTTTGACACTTCCGCTGACCCTCCAGACAATCGTTTCGGGATAAAACCTGACAAAAAGAAGAAGGTGGGCCACATGAAGGACGAGTGCAACGGCGAAATCATGTCTCATTTCATCGGATAACGCAATAAATTATACAGCTTTCTGGTAGAAAATGAAGCACCTGTGATGAAAGCCAAAGGGGTCAAGTCAACGGCACTCAGAAGACTAGCTTTTGAGGATTACAGGGAGTGCCTTTTCGAGAAATCCATTGTCAAATGCCAGCAACACTTGATCCGTTCCAAGAAAAATCAGGTCACTACGAAGTATCAAAAGAAAGTGTCTTTGAGCCCTTACGATGACAAGCGGTACTTGATTCCTAGAAGTACAGACACTTTACCATGGGACATTGAGAGGTGCAAGGAATTGGAGAAAGAATTCCAAGTGTTAGAGCCAATAGAGGTGACAAAAGAAGTGGGGACAGCCATACTTATAGAGGCACCCTAGGCTCCCGAAGTCATTCCAGTTGTGAACAGCAGACTTCCAGCAGCAGACAGCAGATCTCCAGCTGCAGCACTTCAAGAAGACGAGCATCCGAGCAAACCTCCAGCAGCAGAGTATCCAGACGACGACGACTTCCTGGACATCCCGTTGAACCTTGACTTCAACAAAGATTCACCACATGTCAAGAGACCCCCGTCTATCCTGAGTGAGTTTGGTTTTCAATTTTTCTCTTTTCCTTGAAACTTTGGTTAATGAAATTTATATTCAAATTCTAATTCCTATTTATTTTCTATGTATTCAAAAAGATATTAAGTATAAATCTTATTTATTTTACAGAGAAATGGATTTAAACAGCCTCAACAACCTCGCCTCCAACTCCCACATCCCCAGGAAGTCCTGGAACGAGTTGGCCCTGAATGAGAACTACATAGTCACCGAGATCAAAAAAGTCACCACACGCTACGGACAAGAGATGGTCTTCGTCATCATCGAAGGATCTAGTCAATTCCAAATTTTTGTTCCTACGCGCATCTCTGATGCCCTCTACGAGAACGACGACATGTATAATAATTTAGCAGCCAAAGTGAATTAATTAGAATCATTCATTTTGAATTTGGGTAATAGTAAATTCAAATTCATGTAAATATTAGTTAATAAACCAACAAATTTATTTTAATTAATTGTGTTTTTATTTATTTATTCAAATATAATATAAATTTATTTATTCAAATATAATACAAATTATAAATCATTCTTATGTATCCAGTTGTTTTGACTTTTGTCAAAACCTAACCATTTAACATATAATTCATCACCCTGTTTTTTAATTACTTTTTCAACTAAAAAAAACATGCGGATGTTTAACTTTTAAAAGTTCTTGTTCGTAAAAGCAGCCAGAAATTGGTTCACCTTTGTGATCCTTCAAATGGTAGGTAACTGGTTTAGTCTTGAGTACTCTGGTAACCGTGAAAATTTCCGTTGTCTAATTGGGTGTATAACCTTTTTCAAACAAGTGTTTTATTTTTTTAACTCTAACATTATCATTAACTTTGAATTTTATCTTATTTGAAAGTTTTCTATTATCCATAAAACGCATGAGAACTTCAGCTTCGTTGGCAGCAGTGACGTCCTTGGGTTTCAAGCTAATTGTTCAATGTTTGGTATTGTTGTATTTTTCAATCAACTCAGGTAATAGATCGAGCCACTGATAACTCTCTTGTAGTCTTTACCAGATTTCGTTTTTACAGGCATACCCCAGGCGTACTTTGAAAAAAAATCTATCGCGGTAAGCAAGTATCTAAATCCTATGTTCTCCTTAGAGTAGGGTTGCATCTCTACGAGATCAGCTTGCCAGGTTTCATCAATACCCCGAACATCAAATTTTCTTCGAGGATAATTACGTCGAGCTGGCTTGTGAAGTTCTTCGACCACCACGTCTTTATTATTCATATTTTTCAACAATTAGCGTTTATTTGCAGCATACTTTTGTCAATGTCGCCTCTGTGACCTTCAATTAATTCACATAGTTCATTAACTTTTTTCTGAATGTTGTCGTTTATCTCAGTTTTGTGATTGCTTAAAATAGCACTCAAATCATCCACGTCACTTCTCAATTTTTTCGTAATCTCGTACAGACTTTGAAGTTCCAATCCAATGAGGTTTTTGATAGTTTCTAAATTAACGGCGTCGTTAGATTACACAAATGCAGCTAGGTTGCAAAGTCTTTTGCATTTGCCTTCTGCATCAAACTGACCAGTTTCGGTTTATTTGTAACCTATACCCGGAGCACCTCGAACGCCCTCTGTATTTTTGTTCAAACCACGTCCGAACACGTCGACACTCATTTTGATAATGATGAAGAATTATCGAAATCAGATCAATATATATAGCCAGCTTCTCGGAGTTCTTCGATGATTGAGTGAATTTCGTTCTCATGATTATAATTACCAGCTGATCTTTCGGCAACCAAAAGTTGAAGACGTTCCACGAGCTCATTAGGATTATCCCAGTAAACAAGATCTATACGGGTATGACGCTTAGCAAATTTGTATCGAGGTATGAGTCCACTCCCGGTTGATTCGAACATGTGTTTAATTATATTATTGTATTTCCAACGAGAAACATATTTTTTTTAATTGACCGTTGGTATTTTCATGAGCATTTGATTCCTCAAAAATTTTTTTAAAGATTGATTGATCCTTTATTGGAAATTTTTCAGGATTCTTTTTTACAATAAGATCTTGCAACTCTTAAGTTCTTGGAAATGACTTATTGTTTACGAAAATCTTATCTTTCGAAAATCGTAAAATTGCATTCCCTTGCTTTGTTTTCTTTTTAATTCCATACAGTTTATCTTGCTCTGCTGTAACGAGTTCGATTTCTTCTCTAAAAGAGTTTTCTTTAATAAATTGATTTAAACTTGTTTTATTTGGAATTATCACAGAGTCATCAACTAAGTCTTTATTGATTGCATTACTCTGAAAATTATCCTCAAATTTAATCAAATCACTCTTAAAATCCTCTAATTTTTCTTCTTTTTTCGGAGAATCTGATTTTTTATGATTCACGAGTTCTTGGAGAGGAGTAATGATGGGTTTGAACATTTCATTCAAGGTTTCTTCTGTATCATCTCTTTGAGATTTAACCAAATTATATTTCTGCTTCACAGCTTGACGAGCTTTGACAAGCTGCTCCAGCATATTTTTTTCTTTTTCTATATGAGACATGTTGACCTCTTCAAAGCTAACTGTAGACTGATGACACAGTCATTTAGTTAGTTATATATATATAGCAAAATTATCAAAGCATTAGCGATATTGACCAGAATTTATCGGTCTGTCCTTATCTATGACAACCAATGTATGATTATCTTTCCAACATTCTGAACAGAAATTCCTGAAACTCGTGTAAGGCATGTCAGTGTTGACGTGATCGTCGTACACATGTTTCAAATTTACATCATCTTGCCTGAATAGTACGAGTAGATTAACGTCATCTCGTACAAGATGTTTTAGCACTGGAGCATATGTCTGACAAAGATAGAAAGAATCCACTTTAGCATGTCTACCCATGCAGAAGAATGCTTTCACGTTATCTTGTTTTTCGCAAGCAACTTCATCAAAAATCATTAATGAATTCGGGAAAGCGTCTTTTGGTGAAATTACATCTTCGTGCTCACAAAATGGAAAATATTTTACACCATCTATGGGTTCTAAAAGATCTTTCAGAAATTTATATTTCGGCTGGTTGAGGGATTTCGAATAAACATACACATTCTCGAATCTGAGACTATTTTCTTGCGTAATGAGAGCCAATAAACTATTGGGCTTTCCACAGTTGGAGGGTCCGCAGAATACTGCTCATATCGTATCCGGAAGTAAATCACCATGTCTCTTGATCTTTTTTTCCTCTTCGACTACTGTGTCGAAATTCATCACGGTAAGTTTCTTGGAACTCGGTAGGAAATCCATGTTAATCATATAAATTCTGAACAAAGACTGGTCCGAGGAGGTATAAATACAGGGTTTATGTAGTTTTCAATTCAGTCATTCATGAACTTCTGAACAGCAATTATTCACGAGAAGAAGCGTTGTGGTCTGGTAAACAAACTAATCAATAAGCTCCCAATTGAAGTTCATCTCCCAGAATATCAATATTGTGGACCTGGAACAAAATTGGCTAATCGTTATGCCCGTGGTGATCCAGGAATAAATTTATTGGACTCAGCTTGCAAGAACAACGACAGTAGTATGGCTAAGAGAGTTTCGCGCCATGGCGCGAGACTCTCATACTTTTTTGAGGTGGCGCGAGACTCTCATACTTTTTTGAGGTGGCGCGAAACTCCCATACTTTTTGAGGTGGCGCCTAACTCTCATACTTTTTGGAGGTGGCGTCACTCTCTCGTGACTTTTTGGTCCCGCTCTCTCATACTGTTTTTGGCCCAAGTACCTTTTGAGGGCGGGCACCTGGGGTCTTGCTAGGGGCTAGCCGCTGCTGGCTAGCCGGTAGCTCTACTTTTTATACTACTTATTTTTAATTGATAACATTTTAATTATTAGAATTCAATTAAATTTTTTTCTTTTTCTTTAATTTTTCATATTAAATCTTTTTTTCATTTTTCTTTTCATAAGTTTTTTGTTCTTTTTGAAGCTTTTGAAAACTTTTATATTGCTCATCTTGACGCTTTTTTTCCTCAGAATAACTTTTAAAACCTGAGGATTTTTCATCTTTTATTTTGTCATAGCCAGAGGAGCTCTGTTCTTGGCCCATCTTGCTCGAAGGTTGGATTAAGACTGAATCTCTTCCCACTCCATATCCTCCCACTCCAAATTTTCCAAAATAACTTTTTTCATGATTCGAGCGTTTTGCAGTGCGCATGTAGTTTTTCTAAGAAATTTGTGAATCAAGCATACCGTGGCAACTTTAGTCGGTTTCTCAGAATAATCAATGGACGTCACTTCACAAACAGGTAAGTTGAATCTTTCTAACCCGTTCTTTTTCATTTCACCTCTTACATAAATTTTTTTGGCATCCGATAAGTATTCCTTGAGCACGTTGACCACCAGTGTGTAGGGTACTTTTCCGGAACTCCACGACAAACCATGCTTGGTGGTTTCTAGTAAACGATTGATATTTCTGTACTTATTCGATAATCTCTGCCAAGGAAAAGGTTCTTGGAACATGAATACCTTTGCGTCAGAATCATCATGCAATGAAATTATTGCAAGTTCTTTGACAATAAAGTCATTTCCTGGTTGCAGAAATCCTTGCATGTCTACGGCGTACTCCATCATATATTTAATTGCTTGTACATACAAGTTGAATCGTGTGTAAACTTGCCTAAGCCTTTTTCCGTGTATATTTTATTACGACTCAATATTTGTACACTGTAATGTTTTGGACAGCGAGTATCGTATTTAGAGAAACTGTGATCCCTCAAATGTTTATTGGATGTACCAAATCTAATGTTAAAAACCTTATGTTTGATGATTATCTCTACGAGTTCTGACACTGTTATATCCTCAAAAACTTTTTCATCATAAAAAACACCATATTCATGATGAGGACTTGAACATTTTAAATCATGACAATTTTTCCAACTACTTCGAAGGTAGCCACCAGGTGGATATAAACATTCACGTTCTTTGAAACGTCCGTATATTGCAACATAAAATTTTAAACTATTTTTATCTTTGTATAAATTAACGATTTCTAGAACTTCTTTGATTTCTCGCTGAACTGCAGCTGTTTGAATTTGTAGCTTCAATTCTACCAACGTTTGAAGTATTTTATGCCAAGTTAAACCTTCCAAAGTTTTTTTGTATTCTGGAAAATAATCACAACTGGGAATATTGCAACTGGTTTCTCTGCAGCACTGACTCTTGGATGCGACCTTACTCTTCGGCATCTTGGAGTATACTAAGCGATCTTTCTGACGTCTCCGCTGACAGGATTGTACTCGACTATTCGATCATGTATGATCAAGCAGTAAGCAGTTGTGATTTCTGGAAAATTGTCACTTGATTCAAATTCCAAACGAACATCTACTGGAGCATTTTTCAGAGATTCGTTCTGTTTGGAGCAGTCCAGAACAATCAGTGGAATTTTCTTGATAAAATTTTCCTTGCTCAACAACGGTTCTGACTCTTTACCATAGTACAAATTCTGAAAATTTACGTACATGTCATAAAGCATAGCATACTGGTTCTGACCAATATCCAAATTCAGATTACTGTAAGGATAATACTGAGAATTGAGAAACAGTTTGGCATTTCTGATATTGCAATGATCAAATTGACTCAAGTTTTTGTCTTTTTGATTTTTGCGATTGGTCTGAAATGCTAGAATAACAAAGCGGGGTTTTTCCAATTGATTGGATGTTTTCACTGTCCATACGTGTTTCGAAGTACCAGGAAGCATAGGATACTCAAATAATTCCCAAGATCGAAAACTCATGACCACTGGCTTACCCCTTTGTAGATGATTCAACATGCTAATTTTATTTTCGTTGGAGAGAAAGACGTACGGCATGAGCCATTCGATTTTAAATAATTGAATTTTCCAATTTTCCCTTTTATCTTCTGTTCCCTCCTTATAAGATGATGATTTGATCGCATTGACATCTGTATTGGATCTTCGAAGAATCAATTCATGTTTTGTATTGACCACAATCTTTCGATAATCCTCTGCAAAACCCAGAAGCATGCTGAAAGAGATAAATATATCGAAATAACCATTATCAGTGATCTTGATTTTCTCGTCTACATCGACCCATCCAGCATTTTCCAAGGTTTGTCTGGGATTGAAAGATAACCAACCTTTGATGAGTAATGTAAGTCCAACGTTTTTGCAACGATCGATCTCGATTGCATTGATCTCGTATCTAATTTCATCAAACAAGTGACAAATTCCATTGTTGACAAAATCAGTATGAGCTAATACACTATTGTCTTCTTTTACTAATTTTCCACAAATATGCAGCGAACTTTTAGATGGTAACAAACACAAGTCTTGATGTTGAATCGATATACGGATTTCATCACTGTTGTTGAAATGAGCACCTGTATATGGCTGATGAGCGTGTACTTCGTAATGTGAAATACTGTCATTGAACAGTACAGGTGTCTCTATACTTAGAATTTCTTCCATTTTTCTTGTAGCAGCAGAAGTATATGCAAGTTATTTTCCACCAGGTTTTACTCGGAAACCGAGACTTTTCAGAAATTTTATGTTTTGTCGTGTTAACGCTTTCAGAGTTTGTTGACGACTGATGGTCGAGCGACATGGTGTAGGCCTTTTATACCCTCACCCGTAAAAAACGATACCCATCACGTGACTGATTTGATGTGTAATCTAACAGTAATCGTTTCTCCACGAAAATTAACCAAGTCACCGTCCTGATCAACTATACGCAGTGGAATGTAATCTATACACTTGTTTGAAACTGGTAAATAAATTACTTGAGAAGGAGCTTCGATAATTTTATATCCGGGAGGAACTGCAGGAAAAAATTGATGAATTGTGTGAACGCTTTGATTATTTATGTAAGCACCAGTCGTTATATTACACTCGATTCTCAAAGAGTTAACTTTAAGAATTTTAACTGGTAAATCAGAGGAAGTTTTCTTTGAGTAAAACCTAGTAATCGACCTACAGAATCCTTAGATTTCAAAATGACCTCTTCACTACACTTGATCACGCTTGTTAAAGTGTTATTGTTAGGTTTTAAACTGAATGTTATGTCATCAGTAAGGTGATTTTTTATATATTTTTCAATATCTTCAATTTCGTAGCTGCCTGTAGGTATTTTTATCACTTTATTACCAACTTTGATTTTATTATTTTTTTCATCAATATTAGGTATTGAATGAAATGACAAAAATTCTACCAAACCAAGCACGTAGTTTTTGTTTGATGAAAGTTCCAAAGGAGGAAAGTAATGAGCTTCAAGTGAAGAAGTTTCACCTGATAAAGTTAAGGTTATTGACTCCATAATAGCTCAAAGTAGACTGAGGTCTTAAGCTTAAACTTTCTCTTTATATACCTATGAGCTTATTGGATAAAAATTATAGACATAGGCGACCACAATTGTACGTTCCAAAGTCTTGGAATCTTTGAGGATTATATTTGACTTTGTCCACACCTAAATATAAAATCAAATCAAGAGGTGGTCTAAGGTCGCGAAAACTATCAAAGTAGATCACTTCTTTTCCTATTTTACGATAAGCCACCCAATGAGTTCCAGGACCTTTATCGTCATCAAGATTTACTATTGCTGATTCACGATAAAAAGGACCATTTGATGGCAAAGAATTTCTCATGAATACACCACGAAAATCAGGTATTTTTAATTTTTTAGCATATTTAATCAAATCAAAGTTAGACAACGCTCTTTTGGGTAAACTTATTTCGAGCTTTTTTTTTTTAAGCTCCCACCCATGTAAGGTTTGAGGTACAGACCATAACCCGTTTTATATGGTTTCAAGTATAACCCTTGCCCGAGAGCTATAGCTTCCATGGTTTGATTATGTCTACGATTTTCTTCCAATTGTTCTTTCGATGACTTTGCTTGACTGATTGCCTTGGCTACTCCAGCTGCTCCACCAGCACGGGCACCTGTTGCACTTAATCCAGCAAAAAGAGGAATCAGATACGGAAAAACCCCACCGATTCTCTTAGAAACTGGAAGAATTCTTGGAATTATAACATTTTTCTTGCCACCAGCTTTTTTGATGGCCTCCCGTGCATTCTTTATAGCTGAGCTTATAGCTTTTTTAGCACATTTTCCTGAAAAATTTGGTTTTGCAGCTTTGATTATTTGTTTCAAAGTTGCCTTTTTTGTTTTTCTTTTCATTGTTTTTCTTTTCTTGATTCTTCTTGTTTTGGTCTTTTTCAGACCCTGTCCGAGTTTGGTTTTTAAATTCATAGCGTTAGTAATAGCGTACGCTGCAGCTCTTTCACCGATGCTTGCGTCTTTTGAAAGTACTCTACCCCAAGCTTTATTCGCAAGGTCTCTATCTGCTGCGTGTCTAGCTTGTAAATCTTCTCGATTCTGAGAATAAGCTATGTCGTGGTCCTTGCAAGCTGAGTCTAATGAATTTATTCCTGGATCACCACGTGCTAAACGTTTACCCAATTTTGTTCCAGGTCCACAATACTGATATCCTGGGATATGGACTTCAATTGGGAGTTTATTGATTAGCTTGATTACCAGACCACGACCTTTCTTCTCGTGAATGATCATTACTGTTCAGAAGTTCATGAATGAATGAGTTGAACACTATATAAACTCTGTATTTATACCTCCTCGGACCAGTCTTTGTTCAGAATTTAAACGCTCAACATGGATTTCCTACCAAGTTCCAAGAAACTTCCCGTGATGAATTTCGGCACAATAGTCGAAGAGGAAAAAAAGATCAAGAGACATGGTGATTTACTTCCGGATACGATAAGAGCAGTATTCTGCTGACCTTCCAACTGTGGAAAGACCGATAGTTTATTGGCTCTCATTACGCAAGAAAATGGTCTCAGATTCGAGAATGTGTATGTTTATTCGAAATCTCTCAACCAACCGAAATATAAATTTCTGAAAGATCTTTTAGAACCCATAGATGGTGTAAAATATTTTCCATTTAGTGAGCACGAAGATGTAATATCGCCAAAAGACGCTCTCCCGAATTCATTAATGATTTTCGATGACGTTGCTTGTGAAAAAATGGACAAAGTTAAAGCCTTCTTCTGCATGGGTAGACATGCTAAAGTGGATTCTTTCTATCTTTGTCAGTCATATGCTCAAGTGCCAAAACATCTTGTACGAGATAACGTTAATCTACTCGTACTATTCAGACAAGATGATGTAAATTTGAAACATGTGTACGACGATCACGTCAACTCTGACATGCCTTACACGAATTTCAGGAATTTCTGTTCGGAATGTTGGAAAGATAATCATACATTTGTTGTCATGGACAAGGACAGACCGATAAACTCTGGTCGATATCGCAAATGCTTTGATAATTTTGCTATAAATATAACCAACTTAATGACTGCGTCATCAGTCTATAGTAAGATTTAAAGAGGTCAACATGTCTCATATAGAAAGAGAAAAAAATATGCTGGAGCAGCTTTTCAAAGCACGTCAAGCTGTAAAGCAGAAATACAATTTGGTTAAATCTCAAAGAGATGGTACAGAAAAAGTCTTGAATGAAACGTTCAAACCCATCATTACTCCCCTCCAAGAACTCGTGAATCATAAAAAATCAGATTCTATGAAAAAAGAAGAAAAATTTGAGGATCTAAAGAGTGATTTGATTAAATTTGAGGATCAAAAGAGTGATTTGATTAAATTTGAGGATAATTTTCAGAGTGACGAAGACTCTATTAAAGAAGACTCTTTTGGAGAAGAAATCGAACTCGTAGCAGCAGAGCAAGATAAACTATATGGAATTAAGAAAAAAACAAACCATGGGTATGAGCTTGGGAATGCAATTTTACGATTTTTGAAAGATAAGATTTTCGTAAACAATAAGTCATTTCCAAGAACTCAAGGGTTGCAAGATCTTATTGTAAAAATGAATCCTG
Organism: Encarsia formosa; assembly: GCA_038277355.1. Classification (NCBI taxonomy): domain Eukaryota; kingdom Metazoa; phylum Arthropoda; class Insecta; order Hymenoptera; family Aphelinidae; genus Encarsia; species Encarsia formosa. The sequence goes on from CM076187.1 coordinate 34,401,621, forward strand.
AAAAATTTTCTATGAAGGATGAATCAAACTATCTAAAAATTCTTGAGGAATTAAATGCTCATAAAAATACCAACGGTCAATTAAAAAAACATATTTCCAGTTGGAAATACAATAATATAATTAAACGCATGTTCGAATCGACCAGGAGTGGACTCTTACCTCGATACAAAGTTGCCAAGCGTAATACCCGCATGGATCTTGTTTACTGGGTTAATCCTAATGAGCTCGTGGAACGTCTTCAACTTTTGGTTGCCGAAAGATCAGCTGGTAATTATAATTATGAGAACGAAATTCACTCAATCCTCGAAGAACTCCGAGAAGCTGGCTATATATATTGATCTGATTTCGTTAATTCTTCATCATTATAAAAATGAGTGTCGACGTGTTCGGACGTGCTTTAAAAAAGAATACAGAGGGCGTTCGAGGTGCTCCGGGTATAGGTTATAAATTAACCGAAACCGGTCAGTTTGATGTGGAAGGCGACTTTGCAACCTAGCTGCACCTGTAGAATCTAACGACGCCGTTAATTTAGAAACTATCAAAAACCTGATTGGATTGGAACTTCAAAGTCTGTACGAGATTACAAAAAAATTGAGAAGTGACGTGGATGATTTGAGTGCTATTCTAAGCAATCACAAAACTGAGATAAACGACAACGTTCAGAAAAAAGTTGATGAACTATTTGAATTAATTGAAGGTCACAGAGACGACATTGACAAGAGTATCCTGCAAATAAACGCTAAAATTGTTAAAAAAGATGGATAAAAAAAAGGCGGTGGTCGAAGAACTTCACAAGCCAGCTCGTCGTAATTATCCTCGAAGAAAATTTGATGTTCGGGGTATTGATGAAACCTGGCAAGCTGATCTCGTAGAGATGCAACCCTACTCTAAGGAGAACAAAGGATTCAGATACTTGCTTACCACGATAGATGTTTTTTCAAAGTATGCCTGGGTTGTGCCTGTAAAAACAAAATCAGGTAAGGACGTTACCAAAGCCATGAATTCTATACTTAATGAGAAGCGAATTCCAAAGAACCTTCATGTTGATCGTGGAAAGGAATTTTACAACAAAGACTTTCAAGGTCTAATGAAAAATCATAAAATCAACATGTATTCAACTTACAGTAATCTCAAAGCATCCATTGTTGAGCGATTTAATCGAACTTTAAAAAACAAGATGTGGAAGCAATTCAGTTTACAAGGAAATTATCAGTGGCTCGATCTATTACCTGAGTTAATTGAAAAATACAACAATACCAAACATCGGACAATTGGCATGAAACCCAAGGACGTCACTGCTGCCAACGAAGCTGAATTTCTTAAGCGCTTTATGGACAATAGAAAGCTTTCAATTAAGATAAAATTTAAAGTTAATGATAAAGTTAGAGTTAGCAAAATAAAACACTTGTTTGAAAAAGGTTATACACCTAATTGAACAACGGAAATTTTCACGGTTACCAGAGTACTCAAGACTAAACCAGTTACCTATCATTTGAAGGATCACAAAGGCGAACCAATTTCTGGCTGTTTTTACGAACAAGAACTTTTAAGGGTTAAACATCCGGATGTTTTTTCAGTTGAAAAAGTGATTAAAAAACAAGGTGATAAATTATATGTTAAATAGCTAGGTTTTTACAAAAGTCAAAACAGCTGAATACACAAGAATGATTTATAATTTGTATTATATTTGAATAAAATAATTTGTATTATATTTGAATATATAAATTTGTATGATATTTAAATAAATAAATTTGTTTTATATTTAAATAAAGAAATTTGTATTATATTTGAATAAATAAAAACACAATTAATTAAAATAAATTTGTTGGTTTATTAACTAATATTTACATAAATTTGAATTTACTTTCACCCAAATTCAAAATGAATAATTCTAATTTATTCGCTTTAGCTGCTAAATTATTAAACATGTCGTCGTTCTCGTAGAGGGCATCAGAGATGCGCGTTGGAACAAAAATTTGGAATGGACTGGAACCTTCGGTGATGACGAAGACCATCTTTGGTCCGTAGCGTGTGGTGACCTTTTTGATCTCGGTGACCATGTAGCTCTCATTCAGGGCCAGGTCGTTCCAGGACTTCCTAGGGAGGTAGGAGTTGGAGGCCAGGTTGTTGAGGCTGTTTAAATCCATTTTTCTGGAAAATAAACAAGATTTATAATTAATTTTTGAAAATTTCATTAAACAAAGTTTCAAGGAAAAGAAAAAACTAAACTTACTCAGGATAGTCGAGGTCTCTTGACAGGTGGTGAATCTTCGTAGAAGTCAAGGTTCAACGGGATGTCCAGGAAGTCGTCGTCTGGATACTCTGCAGCGTCGTCTTGTGGAAGTCGGCTATCTGCTGCTGGAAGTAGTGGAGCTGCTCCGTCGTCGTCTGGAAGTGCTGGAGATCTGCTGTCTGCTGCTGGAAGTCTGCTGTTTGGCTCGTTCACAACTGGAATGACTTCGAGAGCCTGGGGTGCCTCTATAAGTACGGCTGTCCCCACTCCTTCTGCCACCTTCATTGGCTCTGTCACTTGGAATTCTTCCTCCAATTCCTGGTACCTCTCAATGCCCTTGTGACCCCATGGTAAGGTATCGGTACTTCCAGGAATTAAGTACCGCTTGTCGTCGTATGGGCTCAAAGCCACTTTCTCTTGACACTCCGTTGTGACCTGATGTTTCTTGGAACGGATCAAGTGTTGCTGGCATTTGACAATGGTTTTCTCGAAAAGGCACTCCCTGTAATCCTCAAAAGTTAGTCTTCTGAGTGCTGTTGACTTGACCTCTTTGGCTTTCATCACAGGTGCCTCATTTTCTACCAGAAAGCTGTATAATTTACAGCTTAATCCGATGAAGTGAGTCATGATTTCGCCGTTGCACTCGTCTTTCATGAGGCCCACCTTCTTCTCGTTATCAGGTTTTATCCCGAAACGATTGTCTGGAGGGTAAGCGGAAGTGTCGAAGTACTCAGGATGCTCTCTCATGACCTTGTATACGTCGGTTCCTTCGATCTCGTAGATGAAACTGTCTGTATCTGTGTAGAGCAATTTGCACTTGGAACCGACCCACTTTTTCATTTTTTTGTAGTGGAAGTCGTACATCAGGGTCTTGGAGATGTCAAGCACGCTTAAACCTATGTGGAGTGGTTAATCGATCTTAGTTTTGCTCTGCTTCATCTGAACCAGCACAGCGTCTTCAGCAAGTTCTACGAGGCTGTGAAAATTGGGATCTGCAATGCAAGCCTCAGCACCATACCGACTGGGTCAGACGGTAACCACTCTTGCGTCCACGTGATCTCGCTGTGACTCCATCGTCTTGCCATATATTATGTTATTCAACAATTTGAAGAAGTCACGTTCAAACTTGTTTCTCGCCAGTCTTCTTTTCTCAGTGTTGAAATCGATGTATTTCTTCAACCACTGAGACTGGTTGAATTGAACTGCTCGATGAATTTTCTTGACCATGAGACCGTATTTTTGAATCAGAGCCCTATAATGGATCACGTACTTCTCCTTGTGTAACATGGTCGTGAGTAACTTCTTGTGCTTCGAGTTAGGTGGTGCCATATGTTCCGGACAGAAGGGGAGATCCTGTTGCTCCAGGTGAAGATCTTCTGGGTACTCAATATCCACTTCCAGAAAGTAGCCGATGTCATTGTCCTCTGGAACGACGTAGAAGTCTGGATCGCTCAAATCATCCACCCACTTGAGCCCACCATAAGGAAGATACTGACACATAGCCCAACTGTAAATAAAACATTAGAAATTGAAAAATGAATAATTAATTGATATTGACGTCATAATTACCCGTATAATTTGTTGGCGTCTAGGTAAACGAGGTATTTCTCATCCTTTTCGGGGTCATAACCTTCTTTCATGTAGGGGTTATTTGCTTCAGAGTATCGGTTGGAGCACTGGCTGATACCTCCTCTGATTCCCTTCTCAATGAAAAGAAGCATATCGATGTCCGTTATCAGTTCCAACTCCACCTCTGTTTGTTTAAGCATAGCATCCCACGATAGGCCAGCTGTGGTGTAATAGCAGGCAGGATCCAGGCTGTAAGCTTCCAAACACGTCGAACGGAAGTTTTCGAAAACGTTGCAGAGTAACAAGACATCTGACCTGAGGTAGATGTCCGAGTACTCTCCAAGAGTTTGCACGTTGAGTTTGGACCATACATCCTTGGCGTGGGTGTACTCATCTTCTCCAATAGTGGTGTCAGTCAAACTGCTGTAGAATTTTTCTCGTTCGGGAAGCTCCGTCTCATTGAGTTTTTCAAAAGATTCAGTGTACTCGTAAGGATAATGACCTTTCACCGTAAGTAACTCAATTTGATCATCTTCCAAGCCAGCTTGACGAAGATTTCCAACGGCAATGTCTTTGTCGGGGAGGTTCTTGACGAGCTGGTCCAAGGATGATGCCATAAAACGGAACGAGTCCAAGAATCGGAAGTTGATCACACAATCCTTGATGTATTTCGTGAATGAAATGTAACGGTCTTTATTTTGAGCAATTACAGTCATATCACCATCAAGGATTTTCTTTGATGCAATTTCCTTGATCAAAAAGTGAGCGTCATATCCCGAAAGGTTGTGGAAAATCACAGGAACAAATTTAGCTGCCTTGAACTTCAAATAACACGACCTGAATGAAAAACGATTGTTAAATTTTTTGAAGCAGATTAAAAATTATTTTATTAACTTACCTGTGGGCTGCACCTCTGTATTTGCCTGTAAAATGGCAGTAGTCCTTCACTTTAGGGTCTGACCTATTGAAAAACCCTCTGTTACACAAATAACATGACGCGGCTTGATTGAAGTTATTCCAATCACGTTCAGTGAGAATACTTTCTCTGGGATTTTTATGCAACTGCTCAATCTCAGACGCAATCCTCTTCAGCTCCTTTGCAAACCATTCCGCAGGTGTCTGCTGACCGTCTTCAGATTGCCGGTAACTTCTGTAGTACGATTGGCTTTCGTCGTAGCTATTTTTCAAGTAGTAACCAACGCTGAAGGCTTGATGTTGTTGTGGGCTGCGAGGATTGCCTGTGGGCTTCAGCAAACTTTCGAAATCGGCATAAATCACATGACTCACTTTGTCCATGTTCTTGAAATTTTTAAACTTTAGTTTATTGTCTTTTTCACTAGGCAGTTCAATTTTACAAGTGTTAAACTCCATGCAAATGGGCTTATGGTCAATAACTTTCTGTTCTGTGTCCCAGTAGTGTAAGCACCTGTCACAGAAAAACTTTTTACCGTTATGGTCGGTCAATTGCTTACTCACTAACATACTCAAATTCTTGATCCAAACATAGTGACACTTGGGGATGTTGTCCATGACTTCATTGAGCTCCTCATTTTCATCAGGATAGTGGTCTTGTACATGAAGCAAATTCACATGTCTCCACATGATTACCACGCTTTTTGAGAACAAAGATGTTTACAGAGACATCGTTCTGTCTTTCAAACACTTTCACTTGCTTCAGTTTAACGGGAAATGATATGCCAGTAAAATTGAGTTCATTTGAGTACGGTATATAGTTACTTATACGATACGGATGATTTTCTTTTGATACTGGATGCAACGCAGACAGTATTGCCCAGCGGAAACACTCATCGTCTTCATTGTCCACATTCACACAAGCACGTTTCTTCTGAATGGACTCTGGTAGGCGAAAGTGAGAGCCTGCATGCATTGGTTGGTAGTGCTTCATGCTGAGCACCATACTCAGAATCTGCTGCAAGGTCCAACCTGAGCCGCAACCTTCAAACTCTTCTATTTGGTGTAGCACAGGTGTAACAACGTTTTGATCGTACCACTCACGCAAATCAGTAGACTCAAATATAGGTTGACTCGCGGTGTTGAAATGTTTCACTTCATTAGCCTCAATGTCACTTTTCAAAATCACATACTCCGATGAGAGTTCGACACTAACCATCAAAGCACTATGAATTTTTAAAGAATCACTAACCTTTTCCTCGAACAATGCCCTAGAGTCATGAAGGAAAGACTTCACATCTTTATGCGCTAAGTTTATTATGATTCCAGATTTAATAACATTCTGGAAAACACTTGGCATTTCTTCCTACTTCACCGTGTCCTTGAGTAACTCAGCAGGTTGTACTTCATCAGGAACCTCTGGCGCTCCTTCAGCAACAGGTTGAACTTTGTCAGGAACCACTAGCTCTCCTTCGGCAACAGGTTCCACTTCACCAGGAATCACTAGCTCTCCTCCAGTTACCAACAACAAATTTTCAAGTCTTTTTTTAATGTTGGTAAGTTGAAAGACGTAGGCTGCACACTTTCGCTTCTGATGAACGGTTAAATCCCTAGAAACAAGCAAATTCTGGAGAATCCCTTTCATTTCCCCTGATTTATCCAACCATTGCTGCAGCTCGCTGTTGTCCGCCGAATCAGCATGTTGTTGAAGAGAATTCAGGAGAGCCTTAATGTTGACCCCGAAGTAATCCAGCGAAGACATGATGACAAACTGGAACACTGACTGATGAAAGGCACTGGCTGACTTGAAGTACTGTGAACAAAAAACACTAAAAATCGTAAGAGAGTACTACTCGACTCGGAGCAGTGAAATGGAATGAGTGAGGAGAGCCTAGAGAGCTCAGTTTTATACACTCCAGGCCAAGGGAGGGGGAGCTAGGTACACGAATTTTTCCTGAAATTTCAAGAATCAACAATGATGAGAATTGGAGTCAAATTTCTAGGAATCCTAGTGCAGCTGTGACTCGTCCCTACAGAAACTCTTGCTATATAAACTGCGACCCTCTTTGCTGCAGCCTTCATTTCGACTTGGACAACCGACATGACTGAATACGTGGTGGACATCCAGGGCTTCAGGAGATCATCCAACCTGCTTGAGGTGAAGGAGTTGGCCATCATCCCCGTGGACGACCTGAGGCTCCCGACCATCTGTTTGTTCCAACCATCGTGTGCTATGGGGAAACTCCTGGAGGAGAAGCAGAGGACGAACCGTTGGTTGGAGAGGCATTACCATGGCATCCCTTGGAGTTCCGGCTTCGTCCCGTACACAGCCTGCACCAGGGTGCCGTTCGAGATGCCACCCGGGTCTACACTAAGGGCTCCGAGAAGAAGAAGATCCTTGAGTCTCTCCTTCCCGGAATGTTAGTTCTTTTAACATAACTTATCTGACCAAATTGAAACTTACCTTAACTTACCTAACCTAATCTTAACTTACCTTTACTTACCTTCACCTTATTTTTTTTTACAGCTTGGTGGTTGATGTGGATGAAATTCGGTGTCCTTCGTTGAAGACCCTGGAGAAGACGTGTCCATTCTTCTACGAGTACCACCCTCTTCGACCTGGTGCAGTCTGCGCTGTGGCAAATGGTTACGCCTTGAAGAGATGGTTGGTGAGACGTCGGGCCTGGCTGATCGAAGCTCGAGAAGGTCAAGACGAAGTGGACATGATTGATCGAGAAATTATGGATGATTCGCAAAAGACTAGCAGATCTTTATAGTTAATTAAAATGACTAAATTAGATTAGATTATTATAAATACATTGTATTATTATTATGATTATAATATATTTATTTTAATTCAAAAAGAGTTTTATTTTTTGTTCCCCCAAAATACTAATAACAATCATAACAATAATAATAAAATAATAAAAAAATAAAATAAATCCCTTGATAAAAGAGAGCTATCACCATCTTGCGTAAACAATTTATTCGTGAGCTGATTGGTGAAGAAGTTTTAAAATATTCTAAAATTTGAGGTTACTATTATTATTGTTTTTCCTGTACGCGCTTGCGCGCTTAAAACTGATGGAGTTAGCATTTTTATTTTATTTAACAAAAATTTCTTTTGCAAAGCAATAAAAAAAGGTCCATGCGCGCTGAGTAATTTCTAGTAAAAATAAAAAAAGATTGGAAAAGGTTTTACTCATAAAGTTTTAAGTTTCATATATATATATATATATATATATTTTTTTTTGATTTATTTTCTACATTTTATATTTACAAGTTAATTTTTAAACTATATACACTTAAACTAATTTAAATTAACTTAATTTATTTAATATAAAAATACAAAAGAAAAAAAGTACAAAAATTGAAATTTCAAAAGAATTAAAGTACAAAAATTAAAATTACAAAAGAAAAAAGTACAAAAATTAAAATCAAAATTTTTTAAAAATTTTGGCTTTGGGGCGCACCGAACTTGTCGGCAAAGGTCTCCCTCCGCAGATAGACCGGGTAGGAACCCTTACCCATGGCTCATAAGCGCGGTTTCTCGCCCACTCCTCCACCTCCTCAACTGACATTTTGCCTCGGGTAGGAGTGAGCATCTCTTCATCATTTGGCTTCTCCCAGCTCCAAATGACCCCCAAAGGATGCTCCTTTGAGTTCTTCTGTTGCACCTCACAAATCTCGGTTGCATCCCACCGTCGTTTGGGTCGAGGTGCAACAGGAGAACTCAAAGAAGCCAATGAGGGTGCCGATGGATCTGGGAGAATCAAATATGAAGAGTCACACTCCGTACCTTCTAAAATTTCTTGATAAGGAGGAAGAGGAGGGGGAGGAACTATCAGAGCCAAGGGTAGGTCATCCTGGTCCATTTGCGGGGTTCCCGAAAGCCCAAGCATCCCCTCTACTGCCGCGGCGATCTCCGCTAAAGCTGTGTCGTATGATGGTGGCTCGATCACAGCTTCAGCGAGCCCACATAGCGCTGATACTGCTGCAGCCACCTCGTAAGGTGGTGGTGGTGATGCCAATTACAGCAGTCCTGCTGCTGCTGCTGCTTCCGGTGACAGTGGTGGTGACGGCGCAAATTTGGTGAGTGGTCCCGGCATCCAACTCATGAATTTCAAGATGTCCTCAGTTGAATGAGGAGTCGGGGCCACTCCTAACTCAACCGCTGAAGCAGGTTCCACCACCACTGGAGCGGACCGCTGCTCCAAATGGTAGTTGTGGCCCACCTTCGCAATCACCAAATTTAATTTTTGAACTAAAACAGAAAAAATAAATAAATAAACAAAATAAAATAAAATAAAATAAAATAAAATAAAATAAAATAAAATAAAAAAACTTACCATTTTTAATTTTAGGTTTGGACTTTAAGTCCTTACCCAAAACCTTCTTTCTGCGAAGCAGGGAAGCTGGTGGTGGGGGAGGAAGCAGTGGGGCCGGTGGAGCTGGTGGTGAAGGAGACAGTCGCAACCAAAAATCAAAAAAAAAAAAAAAAAAAAAAAAAAAAAAATTTGAAATTAAACACTCATTCCTATCATACATGAAAATTTTTTATCTTAAACACAGGCAACCAGTCATACATACACTCATTAGCACACACAGACACGCACAAATTTAAATTTCGCATTCACACTCTACGCAGGCAACCAGTCATACATACGCACACGCACGAATTTATTTCAATCACACAAACACGCACAAATTTAAATTTCGCATTCACACTCTACGCAGGCAACCAGTCATACATACGCACACGCACCAATTTATTTCAATCACACAAACACGCACAAATTTAAATTTCACATTCACACTCTACGCAGGCAACCAGTCATACATACGCTCATTCACTCAATTTATACTAAAAAATCTAGCACAATGAAAAAAAAAAAAAAAAAAACTCACGTCATCCAAAAGCCGTTCATCCCGACTTTCTTGCTGCTGCAACAGCACGGGTGGGGATGGCCCATCCCGACTCTGCAGCTCTCCCACGAAGCTTCTGAGGAAGAGGTCTGGGTTCTTCAAGAAAGAAGCTGCAGTGTCGAGGTGGAAGCCCTCGGCCCAAAGCTCCTCACCGATGTGTTGCAGATCTTGCTGCAGCACGGCTTCGTCCACCACCTCCTCCGGCTGCTGCATGGGGGTGTGCAGGGGCTGCGGCTGTTGTAAGGCGTCGAACTCCTGGAGGAAGTCGTCGGCCGACTCTTCCTCCAACCGCTGCAGGTCCTCCAAGCACTGCGCCTCCATCGTGGGGTCGTAGCCGGCAGCAGCGCGGAACTCCAAAAACTCCTCGAGCTCCTTTTGAAGCACTTCGTCCTTTGCGTAGCCCATCTTCTCGAGTCAAAGGTCACTTGATAACTGATGAACTCGCAGAGGACGACGTGTATTTATATGGTTTATACAGTCGGTTAGAATATTGTTGTCAAAACAAAAATATTCTAACCGACTGTAAACCCAAGAGAGCCGAAGAGTTTCTTGGAACCGTGTTGCACCGTGCGCGTGGCAGATCAAAAAGGGGGTAGCGACAGCGGTGTAAATCAAAGGGCGGCAAGGTGCAAGCTGCGGCCTGATTACAAACAGGCCGCCGCCGCGTATGATCTCGCCTTGTAAGATCACGCGAACTCCGGTAGCGTATATCAATATATTATTTAATATTATTTCACTGCCGAAGTTTTTATATTCGAAGAATCGTCACAGTTCGAAGAATCGTCACAACTCTAAAACCGCGACATCATAGAGGTAGCGATTGGCATTGCATATCAAAGGGTGGCAAGGTACAAGCGGTGGCCTAATTACAAACAGGCCGCCGCCGCTCATCATGTATAGTTTAACTAAAGTACATGTGTAAGCTAGCTTAATAGCTCAGGTGGTAGAGTGCCTGCCTGCCGTGCCTGGGATCGTCGGTTCGAATCCCACTACACCAAAAATTTTTTCTTTCGTAATTTAATTAAAAATATTATTATTGATATATATAAAACCAATTAAGAGTAAAAATATCAATAAATATTTAAATACACAATTTATTACTAAATTATTTAAAAGTAATATAAAATAGTTGGAAAAGTAGTGTAAATAATATACTGTTTCATGTCAGCTTAATGGCTCAGGTGGTAGAGTGTCTGCCTGTCGTGCCTGGGATCGTCGGTTCAAACCCCGGTTGAACTAAATTTTTTTTTTTTTTTTTTTCTTTGATAATTTAATTAAAAAAATAGTTTTCAAATTGATTAATTAAAATTAAAATATTTATAAAAATGAGTGAAGCTACCGGCTAGCCAGCAGCGGCTAGCCCCTAGCACGACCCCAGGTGCCCGCCCTCAAAAGGTACTTGGGCCAAAAACAGTATGAGAGAGCGAACCCAAAAAAGTACGAGAGAGCGGGACCAAAAAGTCACGAGAGAGTGACGCCACCTCCAAAAAGTATGAGAGTTAGGCGCCACCTCAAAAAGTATGGGAGTCTCGCGCCACCTCAAAAAAGTATGAGAGTCTCGCGCCATGGCGCGAAACTCTCTTAGCCATACTACTCACGACATAGCTTATTCTCAGAATCGAGAAAATTTACAAGCTAGACACGCAGCAGATAGAGACCTCGCGAATAAAGCGTGGGATAGAGAACTTTCAAAAGACGCAAGTATCGGTGAAAGACCTGCAGCGTACGCTGTTACTAACGCTATGAAATTAAAAACCAAACTCGAACAGGGTCCAAAAGAAAAACAAAAAAGGCAACTTTGAAACAAATAATCAAGGCTGCAAAACCAAATGCTATAGGAAAATTTGCTAAAAAAGCTATAAGCTCAGCAATAAAGAATGCATGGGAGGCCATCAATAAAGCTTGTGGTAAGAAAAAGGTTATAATCCCAAGAATTCTTCCAGTTTCCAAGAAAATCGGTGGGGTTTTGCCGTATCTGATTTCTGTTTTTGTTGGATTAAGTGAACAGGTGCCCTTGCTGGTGGAACAGCTGGAGTAGCCAAGGCAATCAATCAAGCAAAGTCATCGAAAGAACAATTGGAAGAAAATCATAGACATAATCAAACCATGGAAGCTATAGCTCTCGGGAAAATAAGTTTACCCAAAAGAGTGTTGTCTAACTTTGATTTGATTAAATATGCTAAAAAATTAAAAATACCTGATTTTCGTGGTGTATTCTTGAGAAATTATTTGCTATCAAATGGTCCTCTTGATCGTGAATCAGCGATAGTAAATCTTGACGATGATAAAGGTCCTGGAACTCACTGGGTGGCTTACCGTAAAATAGGAAAAGACGTGATGTCCTTTGATAGTTTCGGTGACCTTAGACTACCCCTTGATTTAATTTTATATTTAGGTGTGGGCAAAGTCAAATATAATCCTCAAAGATTGTAAGACTTTGGAACATTCAATTGTGGTCATCTGTGTTTACAATTTTTATCCAAAGGTATATAAAGAGAAAGGTTAACATCAATGCTTCATTCTACTTTGAGCTGTAATGGAGTCAATAACCTTAACTTTATAAGGTAATACTTCTTCACTCGAAGCATATCATTTTCCTCTTTTGGAACTTTCAATAAACAAAAGCTACGTTCTTGGTTTGATAGAGTTTTTGTCGTTTCATTTAATACCAAACGTTGATGAAAATAACAACAAAATCAAATTTGATGATAAAATAATAAAAATACCTACAGGCAGTTACGAGATTGATGATATTAAAAAATATATCAAAAGTCAACTTACTGATAAGATAAAATTCAATTTGAAACCCAACAATAACACATTATCAAGCGTGATCAAGTGTAGTGAAGAGGTTGATTTAACACTTAAAGATTCGATAGGTCGATTACTTGGTTTCACAAACAGAAAACTTCAGGCTGATATCGAACACACCTCTGATTTACCAGTTAAAATTATTAAAGATAACTCTTTGAGAATCGAGTGTAATATAACGACTGGTGCTTACATAAATAATCAAAGCGTTCACACAATTCATCAATTTTTTCCTGCAGCTCCTACCGGATATAAGATTATCGAAGTTCCTTCTTAAGTAATTTATTTACCAGTTTCAAACAACTGCAATGATTACATTCAACTGCGTGTAGTTGATCAGGACGGTGACTTGGTTAATTTTTGTGGAGAAACGATTACTGTTAGATTACACATCAAATCAGTCACGTGATAGGGGATTTCTAAAATGTCTCGGTTTCCGAGTAAAACCTGGTGGAAAATAACTTGCATATTCTTCTGCTGCTACAAGAAAAATGGAAGAAATTCTAAGTATAGAGACACGTGTAGTGTTCGATGACAGTATTTCACATTATGAAGTACACGCTCATCAGCCATACACAGGTGCTCATTTCAACAATAGTGATGAAATCCGTATATCAATTCAACATCAAGACTTGTGTTTGTTACCATCTAAAAGTTCGCTACATATTTGCGGAAAATTAGTAAAAGAAGACAATAGTGTATTAAACAATAGCTCATACTGATTTTGTCAACAATGGATTTGTCACTTTTTTGATGAAATTAGACACGAGATCAATGCGATCAAGATCGATCGTCGCAAAAACGTTGGACTTACATCACTCATAAAAGGTTGGTTATCTTTCAATCCCAGACAAACCTTGGAAAATGCTGGATGGGTCGATGTAGACGAGAAAATCAAGATCACTGATAATGGTTATTTCAATATATTTATTCCTCTCAGCATGCTTCTGGGTTTTGCAGAGGATTATCGAAAGATTGTGGTCAATACAAAACAGGAATTGATTCTTGGAAGATTCAATAGAGATGTCAATGCGATCAAATCATCATCTTATAAGGAGGGGACAAGTTAAATGGGAAAATTGGAAAATTCAATTATTTAAAATCGAATGGCTCATGCCATACGTGTTTCTCTCCAACGAAAATAAAATTAGCATGTTGAATCATCTACAAAGGGGTAAACCAGTGGTCATGAGTTTTCGATCTTGGGAATTATTTGAGTATCCTATGCTTCCTAGTACTTCGAAACACGTATGGACAGTAAAAACATCCAATCAATTAGAAAAACCTTGCTTTGTTATCCAAGCATTTCAGACCAATCGCAAAAATCAAAAAGACAAAAACTTGAATCAATTTGATCATTTCAATATCAGAAATGCTAAACTGTTTCTCAATTCTCAGTATTATCCTTACAATAATCTGAATTTGGATATTGGTCAGAACCAGTATGCTATGCTTTACGACATGTACGTCAATTTTCAGAATTCGTACTATGGTAAAGATTCAGAACCGTTGTTGAGCAAAGAAAATTTTATCAAGAAAATTCCACTGATTGTTCTGGACTGCTCCAAACAGAACGAATCTCTGAAAAACGCTCCAGTTGATGTTCGTTTGGAATTTGAATCTAGTGATAATTTTCCACGAATCACAACTGCTTATTGCTTGATTATACATGATCGAATAGTCGAGTATAATCCTGTCAATTCAAGTCTGTCAGCGGAGACGTCAGAAAGATCGCTTAGTGTACCTCAAGATGCCGAAGAGTCAAGTAGTCTCCAAGTGCTGCAAAGAAACCAGTTGCAATATTCCTAGTTGCGAATATTATCCAGAATACAAAAAATCATTAGAGGGTTTAGCATTGCATAGAGCAATTCAAAAGTTAGGACATACGAGAAACCTTGTCAAAACTCAGTGATTCCTCACAGCGGGTAGCGGACTGAGCAGCCGTGAATAGACTGAGTCTGAATGTCAGCAAAACGAAAGCAATGGTCTTAGGTATATTACCTAAGAACGTTGCTTTCGTTTTGCTCGTTTTATATTAATAAGTTCACTCAGTTGGGCATTGACTGCCTCCACTTCGGGCGATCTTGTGTTCCATTTGTCTCGTCGGCACGTAGCCTAGATGTCATCCTTGACTCCAAGTTGAACTGGAAAGAATATGTTAGCTACATTTGCAAGCGAGCCCACTTCCTCATGTACAGGCTCTGTCACTTCAGACGCAGCACGAAAGCCGATCTTTGCAACACATCTCATCCAGTCTCTTCTTTTTCCCATAATAGACTACTATTCTCTCGTTTACTGTGACATCTCTGATGAACTAGATCTTAAAATTAATTCTTAAGCGTCTTAAGCAGGAGCATCAGTTACATTTTTGGCATGAGGATGAGTGATCATATTACCCCATTTAGACGTGAATTTGGTTGGCTTCAGGTAGAAGGCCAGAGAAATTACTTCACTGTCTGTTTCCTGTTCAAACTGCTCCATTTGAAGATTCCATCTTATTTGGCTAATTATTTTACTGCCAGAATCAGCACACGCCCTGACAGGGGAGTCCATGAAGTTCTGATTGTTTTCAACTGCCGCACAAACTGTCGTCTAAAGTCCTTTCATGTCTCGACCACCTACGCATGGAATAGTTTACCTTCCCATGTCTGTTCAGCCTCATCTCTAACTACTTTCAAGAGCCTCATTAACACATTCATTTTTACCGAACAGAGTGGTGAGCAGTACTCCTAATTTAAACTATAGTCACCACCTGACAGAAACTTCAACGAGACCTATATCACTAGGCAGGAACTCTTATCTGAATGATTTCATCTGAGACTAAAGACTTAGTGTGATTTTGTGATTTAATCCATGTCCACGCAAAGTGGAACGATAAATTTTTGAGTCTGCAGACTTAATAAGAACATTTGTATGTAAGGGTAATATATTCCCTAATTCAAATTTCCCACGCTCTTACGACCGTGGCTAAGGTAGATCCCGTCTGGACCAATAGAGAGGGCTTTACCATAAGAGAGAGAGATTTTGATTTTTGATTTTGATAAATTTATTGATTGTACATTATGTTGTACAAAATACATAGTTGATCAACAAGTAAACCATCAAAGGTTAACAATAGTAAATAATAAATAATAAAATAATAAAATGAGATAAAATAAACATAATAATAAAATAATGAAAAATAATAAAAATAAAAATAACGGTATACATCAAGATATAACAATATTTGGTAATATACTTTAACAAAATTTAATTCAACTCAATCTAAATCAGTGCCTACAAAATGTCTTTGCCAATCAGCCATTAGTAGCACAAAAAATCCTCACACAGTTTAAGCACAGGTTGTTCAGCGGCACAGAGTACTCAACCTTCTCCCTCGGTAGTAAAGATGCGTGATTTAATGAGATGTTTAAAGGTTGAAAATGATGATGCCTGGCGAATATGAAGGGGTAAACTATTCCAGATGTAGGCAGATGATACATGAAAGGAGCGTTTCAAGCACTCTGTGCGGCAGGAAGGAATAATCAGCGCATCCCAAGCGTGCTGATTCACCACCCTCTTCGGACGCGAGCTGTGCTTTTCAATAAAAAAATTCGCCAAATAAGACGGAATTCCTGAGTTCAGTATTTTATAGAGCAAACAGGTCGCAAAGTAGTCTCTACGATCCGACACTCGGAGCCAGCCAAGCTTACGTCTGAAAGGAGTGATGTGATCACTCTTCCTAACCCCAAATATGTATCTGATCCCACGATTGAGCACACGCTGCAGCATCAGGTCCTGTTCATCTGAGATATTCCGATCAACAAGACAGCAATAGTCAACGATAGGAAAAAGGAGGGTTTGTATGAGGTGCTTCCGCAGTTCAAAGGTGGTGCTGCGTCTGAAGTGGTTAAGACGGTACATGAGAGAATTAGCTCTGCGACAGACATACCGAACATGATCTTTCCAGGTCAGCTTGGAATCCAGCACCACCCCCAGACTACGTGTAGACGAGACAAACGGGACAGTGCACTCCCCAAATTGTAGGGTGCGAATACCCAATCTGTCAAAGTCATTGACAAAGGACGCGGTACCCAAAATCATGGCTTTAGTCTTGCCAGCATTCAAAATCAGCCCAATCGCAGTAGCCCAGTCCGCAACATGAACAGCACCTCGGCTCAGTCTGTCCAGAATGGTACGTATGTCCTCGACTCGGCCTCGCACGTAAATCTGAAGGTCATCCGCATAAATTATATGACAAACACCAGGACCAAGACCCAGGGCAATGTCAGCGACAAACAGAGCAAAAAGCAGGGGACCCAACACAGAGCCCTGGGGCACACCCTTATTGAGGGGACGAAAAGAGGTGAAACTCCGGTCCTCAGCCTTTACCGCTTGCGAGCGGCCAGATAAATAGGAAGCAATCCATTGCAAAACCCTGCGCGAAAATTCAAGTGACTGTAGTTTCTCGAGTAGCAATACGTGAGAGACCGAGTCAAAGGCTTTGCTGAAATCAAACAGCAACAGTGCAGTCACCTGTCTCCTGTCCATGCCCTCTCGGATGTCATCTGTAAGTTTCAGTAGTGCAGTCTGAGTACTGTGCCCTGCTCTAAAACCTGCTTGATGTCCATCCATCAGTCCCTGCAATTCAACAAAAGAAGTAATCTGGTCATGGACCAGCCTCTCAAGTACTTTCGACAAAAAACAAAGCAGGGAGATCGGACGGAAATCATTCAGGCAAGATGGAGAAGGAACTTTGTTGAGAGCAATAACAATAGACTCTTTCCACCGCTCAGGGAATGTTGATGTGGATAAGGAAGTATTGAAAATGTTGTGGATAATAGGGCCAATGGATGGGAATGCTGTTTGAATGAAGCTCTGAGGAAGAGAGTCCACGCCCACCGCTTGAGATGCCGACTGGCTAACAGCAGTAGCGATTGCGTCCATTGTCACAGCAGAGAAATCAAAGACACCATCATCTCTCTCATTTTCCAAGTTGTTTAGAAAATGAGAGAGATCCAGTGCTGAGGCGTCAAACGAAACAGAGGCAAAGTGAGCGTTGAGGTCCTCCACAGAGAAACCACCTAAGTTGGAATCAGGACTAGGAGAGATGCCAAGGTGTCTAAGTTCCTTCCAGAGCTGTTGAGGGTCAGAGATGTCCTTGAGTCTGTGGTAGTAAAAGTTGAGTCTTGCAGACTCAATCTGCTCATGAGCAAAATCACGTGCCTGTCTATATAAGAGTTTTTCAATATCAAGTCTTGAGCGTCTGTAGCGTCTGTAGAGTCTATCTCTCTCGGATATCAATGAGCGATGATAGGTGGTGAACCACGGATGGCGATTCTTCCTATGTTTGAGTGTTTTTAGTGGAGCAAATACGTCAAGAGCAGCATACAGATTAGCATACAAACAATCCAACCTCGCACTAAGAGAGCTCGTCCCATCCGTGACAACCGACCAATCACATTTGAGCAGATAATCGTTCAAAGCCTCAGAATTCACGGATTTAAAGTCGCGGTAGGTGAAATCATTAGTCATCAGTTGCGGCATTTGAATGTCAAGAGAAGCAGTCAGTAAGTCATGCCCCGCAATAAATGGAGTATCGGTCTTCCAGTATTCAGTCACAGTATCAAGAGCATCGACAAGACACAGGTCAAGCCAGGTATCCGAGTGAGAGGTGTGGTTGTAGCCCCATATGGCACAGAGAATAATGAGTTCTCCTCAATAAATTTACGCACAAAAACCGCATCTGCATCTGAGTCTGACAGCTGGTCAGCATTAAAGTCACCGAGGATAACTTTGGAGCCATACTCGTGCATAGTATCACGCAGATCAGACACAAAATTGGTACCAGCAACAAAGGGGGCCTAAGGGGGTAAACACACAGCAGCAAACACAGGGTCACTCCCTTCAGTGGAAACCTCAGCAAACAAATATTCAGGATGACCCGGCTTACCGTCCCATTCTGTAGTTGACGAGCAGAGGTGCTTTACCGAAAGCGTCTCATGCACAAAGAGTGCAACCCCACCCCCCTGAGTATTGCGGTCCCGCCTAAGGATGACATAACCATCGAGTGCAACAAGCGTGTCCTCAATCGAAGGGCTCAGCCAGGTCTCAGCAACAGCTATCAGATGTATCAAGGGCTGCGTCAATAGAAAAAGCCTGACCTGCTCAATATGGCCGCGCAGAGAGTTCGCATTAAAATAACAGACACGAAGTCTGCCCCCCTGCTTCCGCACAGAATACTGAGAGGTGTGAAGTGGGTTTGAAGGTGAACAGGGGAGTGTGTTGCTTGAAGAGGGATAAAAGGGTGAAGGATGAATAAAATTGTAATGATATGATGAGAATGTGATATTACCGCGAGGGAGAAGATGTATCAGTATACCTGTTATGCTAAAAACCGCATGAGATCCTCTTCAGAAGTGATGGGTGTAGGGACATCTCCCTTTTTTCTCCTGACAAAGACTTGACCATTGCGTACAAAAATAACGAAGCCAGAATTCGGAGCACGTGATTTCTGGTACACAGTACGGCGAAGATCAAAGATGTCCTTAGGTAAAAACTCATTGATGTTAATGAGAGCAGGTACGAGGGACGTAGCTGCGATGCCTGCAGGAAGGTTGGGTGTAAGCGCAGAAGTATGCAGCTTACCCAGTTTAATTTTACTTCTGACGACCTCCAAAAGCAGTGCACCGGAGCTCAGAGTAACTATAATCGAGGGTGGTCGTGACTGGCGCGGAGATCTTGCAGGTCCAGCAGAGGAAGAGGTAGAAGGCGGCTGCAGGGGGCAACTGCCTGGCACATTTGTAACTGCCTTGTCAAGGGCTGAATTTACAGCAGCTTTGCTGATAAGCAAGCGAGTCAAGATGATGTCGCGTGCTTCAATATCTGCATGGACAGTTTTTAGTGCAGCGAGAACCAAGCATTTCAGGGATGCACCATCTGGAACAGACAAACCACCAATTACCATCTCGGTGGATGTCGACGGTCTGGAGTAAGAGACCTGTGACCAGACCTGTGAGAGAGAGAGACAGCAGAATAGTAAAAATTATAAAAACATGTGCTATCACTAATTATTGAAAGAAATAGTATTAGTGTAAATTAGGAATTGACAATAGTGAATAATAAACTTTAATTGTCGTTTCTTTGTTTACAGGTAGGATGATATTGTAAAAATTGTAAATAGTGTAAATAATAAATCTTAAAAACTTTGTTTACAGAGCAACCAAACAGTTTATGTTGTTGTCAAATTCCTATCCTAATAATCAAGATTATTATATGTATTATTATATTAGTAAGATTGATCTCTATGTCAGTAGACCCAAAATTAATATGGGATTATTATTTATAATTATTTATATTATTTATTGTTTACTTATTTGTTTATTTTATGAATTATTATTTTATTTATTTATTATTCAACGTTTATCTTAATTCTATTTGATCGATATTATTTTATATTTATACTGATGTTACGACTCTACAAGTCTATATGTATTTTGTACAACATAATGTTTAATCAATAAACTTATCAAATCAAATCAAATCAAAAATCCAAGCGGCTCAACAAAATGGTCCTGGTGAGTTCAACGGAGGGCAAGTTCAACAGGCTTATGCAGTACAGCTGGCCAATGTGGAGTCCACATCATCTTGCCATCTACCGAGGTTCTGGAAATGCAACCCACAGTTGTGGTTCGTCAAGGTTGAGTCGGCTTTTGGAATGCACCGGATTCGATCGGACATTAGCAAGTACGACCTCGTCGTAAATACCTTGGATACGGATATCATCCAAGAAGTATCGGACATCCTGTTGAACCCTCTTCAAAGCAACAAGTACAAGTACCTCAAAGCTGCGATCCTTGAACGACTGACTGATTTGGCGAATCGACAACTGCACAAGCTCCTCAACGAATTGCAGCTTGGAGACAAAAACCACTATTACGTCACATGCGTTCTCTAGCTCGGAACACAATAACAGATGAAGAGCTAAGAGTAAAGTGGCTAGATCTTCTTCCGGCCCAGGTTAGTAAGCTAGTTGAAGTCCTCAAGGCAACAGATCTGGACGAGCAAGCTATCCTTGCTGACGAACTTGTAGCCTATGATCCCGTGATAGCAGCTGTCAGCGCGGTCACGCCTAATTCGGCGTGTACATCACACCAACCTTCGTTGCCCCTGTAGAAGATCCTGTTTCTCAAGAATTGGCTGCTATGAGACTTTCGTTAGCTCAACTCGTCTCACTGACTCAACAAAATCAAAACCAAGGCATGCCGAATCAAGTCAACCATTCAAGATCCCACTCTCGGTTCCGTACGTACAGCTTCGTCCAGTGATAAGAAGTCGCAATCAGCTACTCCAAGCCGTATTCCTGACTGGTGCTGGTACCATCAAATGTACTTTGACCAAGCCCAAAAGTGTAAAGCTCCGTGCACTTTTCAACGCAAGAAAACCGATGAGCCCAACCCCGATTCAGGCGGTGGAGGTTGGTGATGCATGGCCATCAGAAAACCGCCTTCATGCGCACGACCATGGGTCTTGAATTAAATTCTTAGTCGATTCAGGCTCTGTGATTTCGCTCTTACCCAAGAACTCAATCAAAGTAAAAAACGTAACGCCGCTCAAACCCTGCAGAGGTTTATGGATTAACTGCTTCGCAAGCTGCCGTTCGCAAAATGTTACCTGGACGACGTTTTTATCGATTCGGAGAACCACGAGCAACACCTATCTCATCTACGACAACTTTCTGAGGTTCTTCGAGAAGCCAACTTACGCATTAAACCATTGAAATGAGTCCTTGGTAAAGAAAAAGTTAAATATCATGGTTACATCGTTTTAGCAGAGGATATTACCCCTCCTCCGAAAACTGTAAACGCTATTTTGGAGTACAAAAATCCTTCAACAGTCCACGAGTTACATGGTTTCTTGAGTTTGGTTAACTACTTTTACCGTTCCATTCCAAAAGCAGTCAAAATTATGGCTCTACTGAACGATATGTTAAAAGGTCTTCAACCAAAACAGAAGCACTCCAGCCTGACTTGGTTTTAAGAAGCAGACAATGCTTTCGACCTCAGTAAGAAGCCGCTACAATAACTTTCCTTCGTTCTGGCGCTCCTTTAAAACTAATGGCAGACGCTTCCGTCAAGACTATTGGAGCCAGCTTGGAACAAGAATTTCCACTTGGTACTTGGAGACCACTGGGTTTTTTTTCAAGGAAGCTTTCAGACACCGAAAAAGGCTACAGTGCTTACAACAGGGAACTTCTGACGGTGTTCGCAGCTGTGAAGTACTTCCAACGTATCCTTGAGGGGCATGCTTGCATTGGACACAAGCCTTTGATCTACGCTGCCGACAAGAGTTCATCGAAAGCTTTGAAAAAGCAAGCCAGATAATTGGATTACATTTATCAGTTTCAGATCCTGGCCCTCACAAGGTTGTTCGACGAATTAACGAGCGAAATTATGTGATTGACATCAATGGTAAAGCCCACACATACTCCACTGACGTTTTGAAGCCAGCTTTCATTGAAGCCTCTGACCTGCCTTCTTCATCTCGCAAGCCTTCAGCTAAAAACAACATGATGCCAGCCTACGACTCCCCGTCATGAATGAGTTGTTCATCTGCAAAAAAACGAGTTTCGTTCTGCTCGACACCTGCAAGCAGCACTGGAGGGAGAGTATCTGTGGCGGTTCGAACACCCGGTGATCGTTCCGTTCGAATTCCACACCTTCGTTTGTCTTCACGCGCTAAGTGACGACGTCGTGCTTGACGACGGGGCAACGACATCAACAACGAGAAGCTGTCATTTGACTTCCAACCCCCGCACCAACCAGTCATCGTCATTACAATCAAATTTATTATAAAAGTCATTAATTTAACTTATTGTTAATGAGTTACATAAACATTAATTTATTATTGTAAATAATATTCTTTTAATTTTTATTCAATTTCTGAGCTAGGAAAAGCTCAATTAAACACATTTCCCAAATATCTAATCCAGGCTCGTATTAAAGTCAACTTGTTGTAAACTTGTATTGCCATCAAATCTAGGGCTTGCTCGGATCTGTAACAAATTCAAATAAAAAACGTTTACTCGCTTTATTGTTCAAATTATTTGTCTCTCTCAATTCAGTGACCCTGCTCGGTGTTTTCTGAAATCGCTCATATCTATTGGCGTGGTAAAAATTTCGGTGGCGTCATCGTTGGTATACGAACCTATAATACTGCGAAGGCTCTCAATCAATATCGGCTTATGTAATCAAGGTATACAATGATACAGTTTCTTGGAGAATCCACAAGCAACGATTGATCACATAATCTTCCTGCGATGCTTAGTACTAGGGTAGGCCGAGGCCGAGAAAATTTTGGAATTTCGATACGCCTAAGGGTGCAAAAGTCATCTTTTTTTACCAAAGTATACTCAGAAATAATATTTTCAGTTTGCTCAAAGGCATTGAAATTTCTCTAAAATCTATGAAAAATCAGTCCCTCACTGGGGGCCACATGACCTTGCCGCGGTGCGAGGGCTGAGCCGTGGGCCCTCCCTATCGGCCTTGCCGGGCGTCTAAGGGGGGGGGGGTGAATGAGTGAGGGTGAGTGGAGGATCCCTATAAACGGGCTCTCCTCATGGATGGTTGGGATCCCTATAAACGGGCTCTCCCCTGAGTGGGATGGATGATACGGCCCTTAGACTTCCGGCTTGGTCTGACTCGAGGGCTCACGGGGACTAAGAAGTGACCTACCCAATCTAAGGTGTGAGATTACCGTGCCGAGGGATGCGTGGCACAGGAGGTGCTGTGTCTTGAACGGTTCCTCCGGGACACCGGGCCGAATCCCGGAGTACCTGAGGCCTTACCCGTCATTGGCGGTCCATGGCGGGTGGACACCTTAAATCCGCCCTACTCGTGGGATCAAAATAGAGACTACAGAGAAAAAACAAAACGAGTCGATGGATACGGGCTCTGAACCGACCATCGACTCGGAGACAAACAACCCTGGGGGCTCTGACCCCAAGGTCACAGAAACCCACTCCGGGACGTAGACTTCGTAGGACACATTAGAACTTCTCCTCAGTAGACCGAAATCATTGAGTGAAGCGCAGCGAAGGAAAATCCTTCGGCAAAAGGCTATAGAGGAGGGCAAACCACCTCCCAAGTTTCATAAGGGGACGAGGCAACGGAGGGGTCAGGAAGGGAAGCGGGCTAGTACTGCGTCCACTGACTCCGTCTTTGTATCGACACCCAGCATGGCTAAGAGGATGGCCTCCTCCAGCCTGGAAATACCCGAGAAGCAGGGGCTGCTGAAGCGACCTAAAGTGGACCGCAGATATGCTGCAGTTGTGTCTAACTCTCCCAGAGTGGCTCTCACTTGTGGGGACTACCTAGGAAGGGAGATGCCTGCCGATTTCTGCACGAAACTGCAGGAAGCAGTAGTCAGCAAGGTACTTGCTATCGAGGAGGAGGGGACCTTTGTACGGTTTCTGGACTCGTTCCCCAGAAAGGGCACGTTTGTCTTCGTCTGTGCAGACGAAGCCAGCAAGACCTGGCTAGAGAGCGAGGCCACGCTACTCGACCTAGGGCAACTGAACCTAAAGGCGAGGATAGTTTTACCAGAGGAGACTAGGATCACTAAGGTGATCACCTGGCTCCCTCCGGAGGTTAAGACTGCCGAGGACCTCATCAAAGTGGTCCAAAGGCAGAACGGGTCGATCGACACGACTAGGTGGGCGATCCTGAGTAGGGCTCCTGATGGATGCCTAATTCTGGGTCTAGATGAACCATCGGTCGTAGTACTCCAGAGCCAAAACTTCCAGCTTTGGGCAGGGGTCGGCAAAGCAACCTTCAGGCTGCTAAACCGTCCCTCAAACAAGGCGGGAAGTAGCGGCTCTACGGAGAAAGCATAAATGGAGTAGCCCTCATGGCTACTTCAATACTGCGATTCTCCCAAATAAACTTGCACCATTGCAGAAGCGCCTCTGCTGTACTAGCAAGGCGCATGGCAATGGCGCATACACACATAGCCCTTATACAGGAACCCTGGTTGTACAGGGGCAAAGTGAAGGGCTTGAACAGCTGTGGGGAATTGCTCGTGGGCTCCAGCAATGGAGACGCCAGGGCTTGCATCTCCATGAAGGGTGTTAACGGTTTTTTGTTACAGGAGCTGAGTTCCCGGGACTGCACGACCGTAAGGATAGAGGTCGCGGATAAGGAGGGCCGAACGAGGAAGGCAGTCATCTCGTCCATTTACCTCCCCCACGACGAGGAAGCTCCCACAAGGAGCATGATGAAGGTGATCGAATACTGCAGCCGTAATAACCTTGATCTGATTATTGGTTGCAACGCCAACGCCCACCATGTGGCGTGGGGAAGCACCGATATTAATGATAGAGGGTCTGAGTTGCTTGAATTCATCACGGGCACCCAGATGGACATTGCCAACAGAGGGAACAAGCCAACCTTCGTTACTGCCAACAGAAGCGAGGTTTTGGACCTCACGCTGGCTTTAATGAACATCAAGAACTGCATACGTGGATGGAGGGTCGACAGCGAACCATCCATGTCGGACCATAGGACTATAACTTTCGGGATCGAGATAACGAGACCGTGGATCGAGCCTTAGAGGCGACCCAAAGACACCAACTGGGGCGCTTACAGCAAGGAGTTGGAGGAAGCCTTGGCCCAGGTCAAAGGGAGATACGGCAATGATCTTGAGCTTGACTGGACCCTTTTCCAGGTCTATAAGGCTATGATCAGGGCCTACGAGAACAACTGCCCACTAAAGCCTGGCAAACCACTCAATGGCACTCCCTGGTGGAATAAGACACTGGAGGAGCTAAGAGTGGGAGTTAGACGGGCGTTTAATAGGGCAAAGAAGAGGAAATCCACTGAAGGCTGGAAAGCGTACAAAGACACGCTGAAGGCCTTCAAGAGGGAAATTGCGAAGGCAAAGAGAGAAAAATGGCGGGAATTCTGCACAGGCATGGAAAACCTGGCAGCCACTGCGAGGCTCGCTCGAATCCTGACCAGAGATAACAGTGCCCGTCTCCAATGTCTGAGAGACAGATTGGGCGCCTATACTGAATCGGAGGAGGACACATTAGAACTTCTCCTCAGCAGCAACTACCCCGACTTCGTCAGGGTAGATAATGATACCCCGCCCACCATATCTGGAAGGAGGGGGACAGAGAATAAAGATTGGGACACGGCTGCCAAAGTCGTGACCATGGAAAAGCTTAAATGGGCGATTGACTCCTTTGAACCGTATAAATCTGCGGGCCCTGACGGTATCTTTCCTAAGATGCTACAGGAAGGAGGTGACAAGACCCTTAGGCTACTGTTAGGTATTCTGAGGGGCTGCATCGCCACAGGGCATGTGCCAGCTTGCTGGAAGGAAACGCGGGTCTCATTTATACCGAAACCTGGTAGGAGAAGCTACAACTCGGTGAAGGACTTCAGACCTATCAGTCTGACCTCTTTCCTAATGAAGACCTTGAAAAGACTGCTGGACAACTATATCAGGCAGAATATACTGATAAACAGTCCCCTTCACCGAGCGCAGCATGCATATACCTGTGGAAAATCCACGGAATCTGCACTGCACTCAGTGGTCAATTACATTGAGGAGGCTTTTGATGCGAAGGAAACCGTAATCGGGGCCTTCGTTGACATCGAGGGTGCCTTTAACAGCACCAACAGAGCAACTATAGACAAAGCCTTGACTAAGCATGGTGTACCTTATACCATCAGAAGATGGATCAGGGGAATGCTTAGTGATAGGTGCATCTTTAGTGAGTGGAATGGCAAGACGGTTAGGGGAACCATCAGCGAGGGATGCCCGCAGGGTGGGGTCCTCTCACCACTCCTGTGGATCCTGGTCGCGGACGAACTACTGCGCTTGCTAGACGAACTCGGATTCTTCACCATCGCTTATGCGGACGACTTCGCTATACTTGTCAGGGGCAAGTTCGAAGAAGTCCTACCCGATCTTATTCGGAGGGCGTTGGAGAGGATCTGCGAATGGTGCGAGGCTTAATCTCTGGTTGTCAACACTGATAAGACGGAGATAGTCACGTTCACGAGGAAATACAAATGTAAGGTCAGTAAGAAAGTCTCCGTCAACGGGAAACTAATACCGTATGCGGAGGGTGTGAAATATCTGGGGGTATTCCTAGATAAGAAATTAAAGTGGGGACAACACCTGCAGACTCAATGCAGCAAAGTCCTAAACATATTCATGCAGTGTAGGTCAGCAATCGGGACTTCCTGGGGGCTAGAACCCCAGGTCACCTTGTGGTTACACGAGGCGATTCTGAAACCGAAGCTTACCTATGCCACGGTGGTATGGTGGAAAGTGACCGAAAATAAGACCTCGAGGCGTGTACTGGACCATGTTCAGGCTGTCGTCTTGAGGGGAATTTACGTGCTTAAACGAAGCACACCCACAGCCGCCATCAGGATGTTGCTGGATGTCCAAAGCCTAGACCTGGACATCAAACTGGTTGCGGCCAGGACAGCCTACAGACTGAAGTGCAGCGGGGAGTGGGCTGGAAATAGTGATGGGCATGCAACCATCCGAGGGAGAATGTTGAAGGGCGAGGTCTTTAACTCGACCCAAGACAGAATAGATAAGACTCTACTGTTTGGGCAACGTTACAAAACGAGGATACCAAACAGGGAGGAATGGAGCAACAACCAAGTGCTTGGGCATGGAGACATCTGGTTAACCGACGGATCCAAGACCAATGAAGGCACTGGCTATGGAATTTACGGACCTAGCCTTAGGGAATCCTACGGGCTCAGGGAATATAACACGGTGTTCCAGGCCGAGATGGCTGCGATAAACACGTGCGCTAACAACCTCTCTCTGGGGAACGTCAGTAAGAGACGCATCTGCATCTGCACTGACAGCCAAGCCTCCATAGAGGCCTTGGAAAACCCAGTAACAACCTCACGGTTGGTTAAGGAGGCTAAGAATTGCAAGATCTAACCAAGCGGTTATTACCTGGATACCCGGACACTCCGGGTTCAAGGGAAACGAAAGGGCAGATGAGCTTGCGAGAAGAGGGGCCTCGACAGATACACGGCCGGAGCATGGGGTGGGTGTACCGTTCTCGGAAGGCTACAGTATCCTGGAGAAGTACTCGAAGAGGCAAAGATGGGAACTCTGGGAAGAGTCCCAGAGCTACAGGTGGATCAAGGAACTGCTGGGAAGTTATATAACCGGTTGGGCCAAACTGATCACCAGGCTAGACAAACGAAGGGCTAGAGAGGTCATGGGCATTATGACCGGACACTGCAACCTTCGGTGCTACACACAAAACGCAGGGGCATAGTAACCTGTGTAGATGGTGTGAATCAGAGGAAGAGACCCCGTGCCACTTCCTATGCAAATGCCCTAACCTGACAGGCCACCGCCTGAAATGGTTGGGAACCGGGATCCTGGATTCTGGGAGCTTTTACGGAGTGAGTGTGGACAACATACTCGCATAATGCAGGGTGTTAGGACTCACGAACACTCCAGAGGTATAACAAGGGGGACAGGGATACAATGGTGAAAACTAACAAGGAGAGGTCACACTCTCCGGGTCACCGATCTTGACGAAACTTTGGGGATCATTTTCTTATACCAAAAGATGAAGAAATCTACCAATCATCCCGTCTAATGGGCCTTTTATACCTCGTTCCTACATAGCTTATATCGTATTTTTAGCTCTTTTTGGGTTTTTTTACGAATTTTCAAAAAATTCCTGCTCAAAGCCTATTGCACTTACAAAATTCTGCAACCCCGCATTCTCTTTATTTTTTTATCTTCTTTTGAGAAAAAATATTTTTAAATCTAATTTTGAAGAAATAGTCAATGTAAAATTAAGGTAATCAAAAGCATTTTTTTACTGTTTTTTTAGTTTTATGAACTTAAATTGTACGTCGTCAGCCTTATCAAAATTATGTCTAAAAATATTTTTTCTAAAAAATTCATAAAAAAACAAAGAAAATGTGAGGTTGCAGAATTCTGTAAGTGCAATAGGCTTTGAGCAGGAATTTTTTGAAAATCAACTTGTTTTGACACTTTTAAACCTTTGTGCGACTTTTGTGGTTATTCGTGCCAATTTTCAAAAAATTCCTGCTCAAAGCCTATTGCACTTACAGAATTTTGCAACCCCACATTTTCTTTGTTTTTTTATGAATTTTTTAGAAAAAATATTTTTAGACATAATTTTGATAAGGCTGACGACGTACAGTTTAAGTTCATAAAACCAAAAAAACAGTAAAAAAATGTTTTTGATTACCTTAATTTTACAAGGACTATTTCTTCAAAATTAGATTTAAAAATATTTTTTCTCAAAAGAAGATGAAAAAACAAAAAAAATGCGGGGTTGCAGAATTTTGTAAGTGCAATAGGCTTTGAGCAGGAATTTTTTGAAAATTTGCTAAAAAACCCAAAAAGAGCTAAAAATACGATATAAGCTATGTAGGAACTAGGTATGAAAGGCCCATTAGACGGGATGATTGGTAGATTTCTTCATCTTTTGGTATAAGAAAACGATCCCCAAAGTTTCGTCAAGATCGGTGACCCGGAGGGTGTGACCTCTCCTTGTAAGTGTCCCTAAGCTTAGCACCCGTATGCTTCGATTTGATAATAATAATAAAATGAAAAATCAGTTAAATTTGAAAAACACGATTTTTTTCAAACCTTGGTTACTCAGCGAACAAAAATCGTAGAGATACGAATAAAAAAAGAAATCAACGCTCTTTAGTGTTACTCCAAAAAGTTCCATCGATATCAAACATTTATTCATGGATATTTGAAAAAATAAACCAGCCTAATATGTTCTTGGTGGCCGGAGCAAATTACTTTATAAAAATTTCATCTTCAAACTGTATCTACTTTTTTGTTTCTCAACTGATTTGAGATTTTTTTTAAATTGTTTGTAAGAGCAACAGCTCAGTTCTCTTGCATGGGATTGACCTTAATGCAATTTTTTGGCTCTTTATCTAGGAAAAACTATAAATTTTTGGGTACAATAATTCAAAAAAGTACATAATAATGGTCAAAAATGATTTTTACCCAATACTCGATGCAGCATCAATGGCGATACGTAAGAATGCATGTTGAAAAAAATTTTCAGTCTTCTAGGTCCATTTTTTGTATAAGCTGAAAATTGGCCAATGGTTCCCTTTAAATTCTTCTGTCATTTTGAAGCAATTTTAAAATAGATTAATTTAAAAGACAACAGAAAATAACGATCTTACTCATCTAAGCAGAAGAAAGAGACTGTCTTAATTCGATTGGCATTAACGAAGCACTAAAAATAAAATTCAGCTTATTTTAGCTATGGAAGTTCATTGCTCGTAAAGTCAAAATTTTTCCTTAAAGCGGATGGACCCAGGACTTGGCATAGTTGTTGTACATGTGAACCCTCATGAGTGAAACATCAGGCAACTAAATCCAAGCACTATTAAGCTACTTGCACATTCTAAAATTGCTTAATGTGGTAAAAATTTTGATAGTTTTTGCCATTTTAGTCAATTTATGGTGTGCCATCAGCTTAATAATGCTTAGATTTGGTTGCCTGAGGTTGCGCTCATGAGGGTTCACATGTACAACAAGTGTGCAAAGTCCTGGGTCCATCCGCTGTCTAGAAAAATTTTTGCTTTACGAGCAATGCCCTCATTTTCTCAAAAATCACATATTTGAGAAAATGGCTTTTGAAGTTCTGAACAGATTTTGATGAATAAAATATAACACACAAATATATAAACATTTATATCTTGAAAATATTTTGTCACAGGACTCTTGCTTGATGTAAATACTCTTTTGCACATAGCCGGATACTTTATTTTTTTGCTCCTGCTCCTAAAGTGACCCAATTAGCTTTTTTATCAAAAACACAGATTACACACTATCATGCACTAAGACCAAGTTAAGACTGAGTCAGCGGAGTTTTAATATGCAATCATCTAAAAATAATCTTTAACTTTAAATCACAGAATTATTTTTTCCTGACTGTCCTCTGTTCCTGAACTATTAATATAAATAAATCCTGAATTATTTGACCTTTTTTTTAACAACTAAAAAACTTCATAAGTTTAACTGGTAAGAATTGGTCATTTATTCTTAATTTTTTTTTTTTTTTTAAAACCAACTTATTTACTTGAGATTAAAATAATAACAAAAACAAAACCAAGTAAAGTAAAATTTCACTAGAAAGATGACTCAAAGAAAAAAAAAGTCATCATGAACTTGCAACGCTGCGGAAATAATTTGATATCGGTAGATTGATATTCGATACTAATTGATATCTTATACTAAAGAAGACTCGTAGAGGTAATATATGTCATATATTATGCCACAAAGGTTATAAATTTTTTCATGCGATCGATTTTAACTTAATAATTTTTTTTTAGCATTATACTTGAAATGAAAGTTAATCTTTCATTCTTAATTTTCATTATTAAGATATTATGTCACGGAAAAAATCTAATCACAGATAAAAAAGATTTCCGTTTTTTCATCGCTTTTATTAGACGAAAACGATATAAATACTTACAGTTCTGTTCGTGGATAAAAAAAAAAAAAAAATTATACCTACATTGCGAAAATTAAAAAAGAAAAAAAAACATCGAAAAAGCATTTGTACCTATAGTATCGTAGAAAGTATTTCTGCTACTAGAACTGACTAGAAATTCTTGAATTTCAAAAAAGCCATTTCAACGTTAATTTAATAAATTGAATGTCTTTATAAAATTTGTTACGTGACGCAACATTATTAATATAGTCAAACATTAAAATAGTTGAAACGACCAAAGAAAAAGTGTTAAATCAGCATACGTTCCCAGGGAGCCTAAGCTGTCTAATCATCACCTTTGGATTGAGGTGAGGAGGGGACAGCCAGGCTCTTGGGAGACGTATGCTGGAGGAACAGTCCAGTACGAAGTTGAAGTAATAAAACATCGTGTTTTAATTTAGTCTAATATTTTTATAGTATAGTTAGGAAGTAATAGCGCGTCGCAATAATTTTAATATAATATAATTTTATATTCTAATTACTATATAACAGTGTGTCGGGTTTTCTTATTTAAATTAACATCATTTATATTATATTTTTTTAATTGTGACCAAGTGAATAATAAAGAAAAAAAGACCTAAACAACCGTGCACGTTCATTACCAGTCACCCTATTTTCAGGAGAGAGAGAGGAGAGAAAGGAGAGAACAGGAAGTAAGGTAAGGTCTCAAGTAATAAAACGTTAGTCCTAAGATCTCTCCCTTGTTTTTTCCCTCTTCGGTAACTATAGTTAATTTCCCGTCCCCACACGAGGGGAGCCTTCTGCCCCCGGTTTCCACTCCTACCCGGGTCTGCAAAATTTAGGAGTAGGTGTAGATGTCCACGGGGACATCTAACAAATGGTAGCAGAACGCGTAGTTCAGGCCCCCCGCGGAAATAAAGTTTTAGAATAGTTTAGGGTTAAAATTTTGATTTTTTTCGAAGTTTAAATTTTTCTGTTGCCAGGACAGTGCGTAGGCTACTGTTCTGTAGAATAAGTCTAGGTTAAGTCAGATAGAAATAATTTTAATAATATAGTTAAATAATATAAAATCTTTGTACTGATAGACAGTCGAATTGAAAAAAATATAAAGTAGGATAAAAGTAATAATTTCGTGCGCGAAAAAGGCTCCGATTACCATCCGGTGACGGAGAGTATTTTTAATCTGCTGACGGTGATGCACGTGCAGTCGTTGTAGCAGTTTGAAGAAGAAAAAATTTATTCGCGTTGTCGTGAATATTTTTGAAGTAATTTTTTATTTTTTTTATAAATTATTTAATTTACTAAAATAAATTTCAACTAAGTTCGATTAATACCTTAAGTTCATAAAGTTTTCTCTTCTAAATTAATTTTAGCAATAAAATTATAAAATAAAAGAAAAAAGTAATAATAACAATAATTTTAATAATAAAATCATAAATTTTTGATTATTAAGATTAAATTTTTATCCCTAGTAAATAGTTAATAATCATTAAGAAATAGTGAGTAGCTAGAGTAGTCGTGAGGAAGAGGAGCGCGCTAATAAGCGCCGTTTTACTCCATTCTCTCGTTCGTATCCCCTCCTCACCGCGCAGTCCCCGCTAGAGTCGTTGCACGGTGTGTGGGGAGCCGCGGCAGCTCCTATCGGTCTTCTTCTTTGTGCTGCTGTCCGCTTATCGGCGTTTCACTTCATTCTCTCGTTCCGAGCGCTAGGTTGACCAAATAAGCGGACAGCATACTCCCAAGGACCTATATTATTTCTTTCACCTGCATTTGACCAAGACCTACAATTGTGACCAGAGCCCTTTGAGGTTAAGACCAAATACTGACCGGTGCAGTACATCTGTACAGTGAATTCCCCGCACTCGTTGAATTTTTCCTCGACAGCACATAACTAGTGCCGAGAAAATTCTGATAAGGAAGAGGAAGAAAATAAGATAAAGATAGAAAGAAAGATAACAAAATCCGACGCGAAATCGACAAAGTGTGGAGTGGGAATTAGCGTGGTGTCTCCTGGAACCCGGAAAAATGACGGGCGGAAACACTGTGAATAACCAAGGTCAAAATGACCTGACACAAGCAATGGGTACCACACTGACAGCCTTGGCTGACAGCTTGTGCTTGCAAAATGCCATAGCTGGTCTAAGTACCTATGATGGCAGCAACATCCCACTCAAGGACTTCCTGCAAGATGTCCGCAACGGTGCGGAAAGTGTTTCGCAGGAGCAGAAAGAGGGATACAAAAGGGCTGTGTTGGGAAAATTAAGAGGCGCGGCTAAGGATTGTACCTATGGGCAGGAGTTGGCTGATGTCGAAGCGATTTGTAGTCACTTAAAAAAACGGTTTGCTCCTGGCAAAGGATTCGCCTATTACAATAACAAGCTCCATACCTTAAATATGAAGCAAGGCGAAACGATAGGAGGATTTAGGGACCAGATCCATATCCTCCTCAGATGCGCACGGACAGCGCTAAAAGAAGAAAAAAAGGCAGAATACCACGACAAGATGATGGTCCCACTGACA
This sequence comes from Encarsia formosa, assembly GCA_038277355.1. Lineage (NCBI taxonomy): Eukaryota > Metazoa > Arthropoda > Insecta > Hymenoptera > Aphelinidae > Encarsia > Encarsia formosa. The sequence continues at coordinate 34,435,088 of CM076187.1, forward strand.
GAGGCAGCGGTAGACATTTTTATCAAAGGGCTCCCGGCAGACCTTAGCCAGTGGGTGGACAAAATCCGACCTACTACATTAGAGGAGGCCTATGAAGAGGCAGTGAGATTGGAGTCCAGGATGGACACCCGCATCATTCCAGACAGCCGACGAAAGATCAATGTATCGACAGCCTGAAGGTCGGCGAGAAGGACCCCGTCCTGGAATGGACGAAAGAGCGACCTACGTTGGTTGGGTGCAAGAGGGGGATGAGGCGAGCGGGTGGTATGCGTGGCCTGATCAAGGAGAGTCACAAGACCCTACCGAACAGTGGCAAGAACAGTTCCCGCCAATGATAGAACAGCCATGTGAAGTCTACTATCAACAACCCCCACCGATGTACGGACCTCCACAGCCAAATTACGCACGGGCCGGACAAAACCCAGCACAGACCGGACCCCCTCCACACCAACAACCGTATTTGCGACCTCCGGTGCCCCACATGCAGATACCGCAAGGGTATTGGCCAATGCCGCACAGTTATGGTTATGGACCCTCTAGAATGAACTATCGACCAGCCGCACCGCCGCGGCCCCAAACGTATGACCCTGACAGAAGTCAGACGTATAAAACGCCAATAAACGCGGGCCCTCGATACGGAGGACCGCCGCAAGGGCCTCGTATGCAGGGCCCGGGAGGCCAACCCAGGTTCATGAACCCAGTGCCGATGAACCGTACCCCGATGATACCTCCGGTGCAGTGTCAGCCAGTTCACATGGAGGAAATAAATCTGCGACCTACACCCCAGTACCAGCAGAATTTAAACTGGACAGTGGCTCGCCCGGACATGGTAGCGAGCCAGCCTCAAGGAATTTCTGGACCGATGATGAACCATCCCGGGCCGACACAGGACGCCCAGACCTTGCAAATTCAAGCCCGCGGACCCCCGCGATCCACTTTGCTGTCGGCTCGGACTCTACAGAACTCGGGATCGATCCCGATCCCGGTACGCAAATTAGGGTATACCTCCCTCAAGAACGGAGGCATCTTGTACTCATGCTGGACACTGGTTCCGCGGTCAACTTGATCAAACTTCAGACCCTACATCCAGATGCCCAGGTAGAGACCGCAGCTGCCATCCCTTTGGTGGGAATCGCAGCTCAGGAAGTGATGACCCTAGGAATAACCTGGATACCTATTGGGGACCAAGGGACACTTTTCCATGTAGTGCCAGACCAATTCCCCATCCGGTATGACGGTATATTAGGTCGGGTATTCCTCAAACAGAATGAAGCGGTAATATCTTACTACAAAAATAAGATAATGATCAGTGGGGATGTTATGAACCCAATACCTTTCCTTGACTCCGAAGGTTATGGAATAGTTGACCAAGAGAGAGGACTAAGGCCTAGAGAAGCCACACAAGAGGAAGTTCATAAGGTAGAGACGAGGACGCTTGCATCTCCACCGGCCGGACCAACGCCCCCTGCGGCGACAAACCTTTCTCCTAGAAAATCCAAAATCACCCCCACTCAGGAGGCCGAGATTCCGCCCAGCAGATGGACACTGAAGAAGAGATGCCGACAAGTTATCCAGGTCAACCTGATCAACCCAAACGTGAGGGTAGGGTACCTACCTGCCCTTAGCAACACACCAGCAGTGTTTATTGGAAATGCACTTGTCACCAACGAGGATGGATGCTGCAAGGTCCTGGCTGTGAATACCACGGAAGAAGATGTGACGATTGAAGTAAATCCCCATGAGCTCATTCCCTGTGAGTATGGTGCGTCACCGTTTGATCCAGATTCGGAAACGGAGCCCGAGTGTGAGAAAATAACGGACGAGAGGGAGAGAATACGTCGCGTATTAGAAGCATTGGACACCGAACAGCTGAACGAAGAAGAACGGGACCAAGTTCATCAGATAGTTCGAGAATACCATGATGTGTTCCTGATACCCGGGGACAAGTTGTCCTGTACCGATATGGTAGAGCATGAGATCCCTACTGAGGACAACATCCCCGTGCACACCAAACAATACCGTCACCCTCCTGTCCATAGAGAGGCGATGCAGGAAGACATCGCGAAGAAACTTCACGACGACATCATCGAACCCTCGACGTCTCCGTACCAGTCACCTGTTTGGATTTTACCCAAGAAAAGAGACAGCCAAGGACGCCCAAGATGGCGGATGGTTGTAGACTTCAGGACCCTTAATTCCAAGACAATAGGGGACGCCTATCCTCTCCCCTGCATTGCGGACATCTTGGACCAGTTAGGCGACTCAGTGTACTTTTCTACGTTCGATCTAGCCAGTGGATTCCACCAGATTACCATGAAACCCAGTGATAAACCCAAGACGGCGTTCTCGACCATCACGGGACATTGGCAGTTCAAGAAAATGCCTATGGGTCTTAAGAATGCACCTGCTACATTCCAACGTCTCATGGACCGAATATTGCTAGGCCTCCAGAACGTCGAGATGCTAGTCTATCTGGACGATATTATTATTTATGCCAGTAGCCTCCTTGACCACCTTCGCAAGGTGTATTTATTGTTTAACCGATTGAGAGGCGCGAAATTAGTGTTACAACCGGATAAAGTTCTATTCCTCCGGAGAGAAGTCGCATTTTTGGGACATATAGTGTCCGAAAAGGGATGTGAACCGAATCCTGAGAAGGTCAGTGCGATGAACAATTTCCCTCGACCGCGCAATGTGACCAATATCCGTTCATTCACCGCCTTGGTTGGATATTACAGACGATTCATCAAAGATTTCAGTAAAATTGCAAAACCTTTGTATGACCTGACGAAGAAAGATACGAACTTCGTCTGGACCGAAGCTCAAGAGAAAAGTTTCAACTTGCTAAAACAGAAACTTTGCGAGGCCCCGATCTTGCAATTCCCAGACTTTAATAAAAAATTCACCCTTACCACTGATGCTTGTGAATATGCTGTGGGAGCTGTCCTTAGTCAAGAAAAGGACGGATTTGACCACCCAGTTGCTTACTTGTCCCGAAATCTAACCGGAGCCGAACTCAACTACAGCACCACGGAGAAAGAATGTGTAGCGGTGTTACATGCATTTCGTAAGTTTAGAACTTATTTGCTAGGTAGACGGTTCCTACTGATTAGTGATCACGAACCTTTGAGTTGGATGCACAATCAGAAAGATCCTGGAAAAAGAATGCTCCGGTGGATGTTGAAGTTCACTGATTTTGAGTACGATTTTAAGTACAAGCCGGGTAAGCTCAACAGCAATGCGGATGCGCTATCCCGGAATCCGGCAGACCGACCTCTACCTGAAGATGAGATCAACACCACCCTACCCATGATCAAGATCCTGGTCATAGAGGATAAGAGCGAGCGAGAACGGGCAGAAGCTCAAAAGTTAAAACAGGTAGGTAAAAGAACACCAAGCGGTCGAGTCGTCACGAACGCTCACCCCAGCACTTCGGGAACGAAGCCGGCACAACCCGAATCCCAAGTACCGGGTCAAAGTTCCCCCCCACCGCGACAAGTTCGGGCGAAGTCAGTGGATGAAGGAGTAAAGCCCCGTCGTGGTAGACCACCTGGATCCAAGACCAATAAGAACCCGCCTGTGTTGGACCACAGTGGGGTGGCCCAACGCACCAGATCCAAACAAGCTCGTCCATCAGGGAGGGCTAGTTCGTTACCACCACCCCCGGAACTAATACGAATACCCCCACACCTGAAGGATTGTTTCGATTCCAGAAAATCCGAGACATCCAAATCCGAAGAAAAGGACGACCGTGAAGTCGGTCAAGCAAGAAAACCTGAATCAGCTTCGGGAAGCCAGACCATGGATTCTTTTAGCGAATCGTCGGATGGAGGAACACCAATTATCGACCTCAAAAATAGTGGTCTACGAGATGAAACCACTGAACCCTCCTCGGGAGAGGAGGAGCGCCACGATAGTAGAGGGTCGGGCAGTGAGTGCGCCGTTACGGAGGTGAGTGCAGTCACTCCTAGTGAAACCGAGACCGTTGATGTTACCGACACGCCGGAAGAGACCTTCGAGGCCTCACGAACACCGGTCAGCTTGCAAGATTTGCAAGAAAGCAGTGACAAGCTCAACCAAAGCCTGCTCGAACATTACGAGCGTACCAATAACTGGTACGGGCTACCTAATCGCGAAGATGACCAATGGCCAGCACACTTCTCCGACGGAGACGAGAAGGTAAAATCTAATGAGGAGGTCAACAAAACCCGCTTTTTGGAAGGGGAGGAGGTAGACGAAGAACTCCGAGACATCCTCAACCAAGCCGACCCCTATGATGACGAGAACCTAGATGACAGTGTCATGCACGAGAGAGTTCAGAAACTCATAGCCAGCGCCCAAGCGACGACCGACCGCGAGCTGAAGAGACGCACCTCTGCCCCTTCCGATGTAGACACCGATGATGAGGCTGACGAAACGGCGGACAACGAGGAAGGGACTACCGATTCCCCCGAGAAATGGCCGAATCGGAAGGGAGTTTCAGTAGGTTACAAACCGGAAACCCCGAAGGGTTGTAGCACCCCTCAACCGTCCGCGTCGAAGGTGCGATGGTCCACACCTCCAGATCTGGATACCATACTGGAGGAAAAGACGGACAATCCTGTGGAGCTGGAGTTCAACAGGGCTACAAGAGAGAGTCTACCCCTTTTCCTTCCAGAAATAACGTGGACACAAAGAGACCCCCCGGATCATAGTAACTGCTGGGACCCCGATAGTCAGAATTCATCTTTCAGTGACAGCTCTTCGACCCCGTCGCCTAATTTCCGTGAACAGCCTACTGGGAAAATCATGAGAAGCAGGAATTGCCTGACCTATAAAAGGGACAATCTCGTACATTTTATGTCAAAAGATTGTGTCCCAAATGGACCGATTAGTAGGCTGCTCATAGACCTGGACGCAATCAACCAAGCAGCACTCCGACAGAAACGCCCTCGGAGAGGACAGATTATGATTACTCCTTACAAGAATCATAACATTCTGTCCCTGATCGTGAAGAACCATTATTATGACCCGTTGGACATAGCCACCGTCCGAAAATGCCTGGAGGGTCTGAGAAGTGTGTTACAAAAACGAAACCTCAGTGGGTTCCGAATAGCCCGGAAAGGCGATTTATCCGACCAATTGGAACCGGGAGTCTTAGAGGAGCTTTTACGAGATATCTTCACTCAAAGCCCGTTCGACATAACTCTCTGTTTTGGTACCGTAACGATGCCGGAGGAAGCTCAACGCCCAGAAATCATCAAACTTTTGCACAACAGTCTTTCCGGAGGACATAAAGGCGTCAATCAGACGTATCAGAAGATCCGTGAAAGGTTTTATTGGAAGGGCATGAGAAATGATGTGCTCGATTATATCAGACGGTGTGGAACCTGCCGGGAGAGAAAAATAAACCGGTGTAAAACTAGAGAGGAACTAGTGAGCTCACCGACACACCCATCGAAGCCTTCGACAAGGTCTCTTTACATACAGTCGGGAAGTTGAGAACAACCCCGTCAGGCAATCAACACGTATTGACCATGCAGTGTAACCTCACGAAGTATGTCATCGCCGTTCCAATTCCCGACCTGCGCGCCAGTACAATTGCCGATGCGTTAGTTAGACAGTTGATATGCCAGTTTGGAGCGCCGAAAGCGATCTTGTCGGACCGAGGTAAAAGTTTTCTCTCCACGTTATTTGACGAACTTTTAAGGTTATTTAAAGTGCATCGTCTTACTACTTCCGGTTATAAACCACAGACGAACGGAAGTTTAGAAAGAAGTCACGCTCCTCTCATGGATTTCATCAGATCATATTCAGAGAAATATAATGACTGGGATCGATTAATCTCTTTTGCCACCTTCACCTATAACACCAGTGTGCATACCGCCACCAACTTCACACCCTTCAAGCTGGTATACGGTAGGGTAGCGCGATTCCCCATTAGAATTCCTAATGAGGAGAAGTTACGGACCTATAACTTATACCTGCGCGATCTGATCGTACGGTTGGACGAAATGAGATTCATTGCGGGAGAAAAGGAAATCGCAGGAAAATTGAAGACCAAGGAAAGATATGACCGAAAGACCAAAAAGTTTTGTGGGAAACCGGGCGGGTACGCCTGGGTTTTGTTGGAACCCCGCATCTCCAAGTTCGATAGCTACTATAAGAAGCCGTTGAAAATTGTGGAGATAGTGGGCAGAAACAATGTGATTCTAGAATTGCCTAACGGCAAAAGAATCCGTAAGCACATGGACAAGCTCATAGGCGCCCCGTCCGACCCCGAAGGGTCAGAAAAAAATGATTAATATTTCTTTTGTATGATTACAGATGATAGGACTACTCTTCTTATTCATAGGTGGAATACCCCTTGTAAAGGGAGAAGAGACCTATAATTTGACCGAATTCCAAACCAACCCAGGTCTCTACTATGAGAAGGTGGGGAACGTTCACCTTCGAAGAGCCGATTGGAAGCTGATCGTTGCCGTGGAGACCGAAAAACTGTTGAAAGACCATGAAGTATGGGACCGAATAGCTGCTCTCACACTAAGGTGCCACAATCACGTGGAAAACCAACCTTGTGAGGGAGTGGTTGACCTAGAATCTCTGACCAATGCTTACCAAACTCTGGAAAGTTTAGACCAAGAGATCGACGACCGAATGAACGACCTAAAGATAGAAACCATGACAGAACCCAAAGCAGTTCCGTCCCAACGGAATAAACGGATGGCCCCGTTTGGAATTGTTGGCACCCTCGGCGAAAGCCTGTTTGGACTTGCCACCGTCGATGGGGTAGAGCTAGCCCATCGTGAAATTGATCAAGTCCAGCAAGGCCAAAAGCAACTGATAGCTCTACAAAAGGAGCAAGTACACATTGTGACCGGCGCTTTGACTGAACTTCACAACGAAACTCTGGCACAAAGGGCAAAGATCCAAAAGGTAGAGGCTATCCTGGCAAACCTGAGCTCGTCGCAATTTCTTATGGGAATACACGCTCAGTGTCAGAATGTAGGCCGTCATCTACAGCAATTGATCGAGGCTCGTCGAAAGTTGTTGCAGATATTGACCATGGGCCAAAAAGGGGAACTCGCCCCTGGACTGATTTCAACGGAATTTATGAATCAAATTCGTAACGAGATCGCCAAAGCCACTAAGAACCTCGCCCTCCCCATACCTGAGAAACGTTGGTGTTTGGACGAAGTAGCAAGGATCTCCAAGGTCGATATCGTCAACAGTCGAGGAAGACTGCTGGTATATGTTCACCTACCACTAGTAGACCAAACTACTTATGAACTATACCAGATACATTCTCTAGCGGTGCCACAACTCATCAGCACGGGAGTCGACGGGACTGCGTATATTGAACCGTCTCATCGATATCTTGGAGTTAGTGAAGATCAACTTCAATACTTCAAATTTAACCAAGACGACCTTGGGAAATGTCAAAACCTATATGACGGGTCTCTCTGTAACCCTGAGATGGGAATCTGGAAGAGTTCGTATATACCGAACTGTGAAATCACCCTCTTCCTCAGACCAACGCCGGAAACATTGAAGTTGTGCGACGTAAGGTTTCACCCACAATTCCTGGACCAATGGAGTTACTTAAAAACATCGGGATCATGGTTGTTCTCCATCGCCGAAGAAAAAACCGTGCAACTCCTGTGTCCCCAAAAGGCAACCACCCTCGCCATTACGGGATTAGGAATACTACACATTGCTCATCAGTGTGTAGGAAAGACTGTAGGAGTGACGCTACCGAATCCAGAAACTCATGTGCAAGAGGGTCTACATTTCTATCGACCCGCGGTCAATTTAACCCTCTCCCGACTATACCCCGAATTGGCGGACCAACCAGTAAATCTTCAACAAATCAATTGGAGAAGAGAGGTGACACAAGACGATGGATGGCAAGCCCGGCGGGGACTGCCCCTGAAGGAAATGCTGACTCAGCTGAAAACCCTAGAACAACAACAAAGCGACAAATTTGTGAACACGGGCCTAAACTTGGGTAACCTTGGAATCCAAGTGTTGGCCATAGCCACATTGGGGCTAATCATCTACGTCAAGGTCATACGACCTCGGAGAACACTGGATATGACAAGCCTTAATGCACCAACAGTTTCGACCGAAGCCAGAGAAGAGGAGACGGGAAGATCCCCGCTTGTAACCCCTCCAAAGACCAAATGTGGCATACAGGAACCCATCGTTGATACCTAGTTCCAAACCTCCTAGAGATAGATCTATAAAAAAAAAAAAAAAAAAAAAAAAAAAAAAAAAAAAAAAAAAGAAGAAGAAGAAGAGTTGTTTATAATAAATATAGTTCAATATACGTTCTGATTACAGGAACAGAAAACGAAGAAGAGAATAACAATAATGGAGAGTGCTCGGCGAATCCTGAAAGAAGAACCGGGTCAGGACCCTCACGTAATCCGAGTGAAACACCCTCACCAAGTTGAACTGTGGGAGGTATTAAAAGGATTACGGCGTTATGGCCCGATTCAAGGTGGGCATCTGGAGACAATGGGACCGACGGAATGTATCAGTCGAATAACCTTCAAGCATGTAGCAGACGCGGACCAAGTGCGAGCAAATCAAAGAAGATACAATGAATCTACCTATCTTCACCAGGCGTTGCCCAGCCGTTGCAAGCGTCGGGCCAACGATCGAGGAAATCCGTGGTGTACAAAGTTCCTGTCGAGAAAAGGGAGAGCCCGAAGACAAGGGCCGAAGCACCCCCATCCGGGTTCGGAAAATCACAACCCACGACTGCAATTCCCGAGACGTCCTATTGGGAAAATAGATACAAAAAAAACTCCGAGACAGCAGGAGCCATCCCTAAACGAATCGAACCCGAGAGGCGAGATTACAATCGTCTATTCTGTCTACTACCAAATTCAATTCCAAGGGAATATCAAGAGGAACTCTTTTTCAAAGAGTACGCAAAATTTGGACCCTTGGAATATTGTCATACGGTTTGTAATCGACAAGGCAAACTTGTGTGGGGATATGTACGTTACCTCCATCAAGAAGACGCCGGACGCGCGTTGGTCCAAAGCGATCAAAAATATAAGCCCAGGCATGCGTCTGTCCACAAAAAATCGAGCACTACCACGGAGACCATACGCCATAGTTGCGGGGCATGGATTGGGAAGAAAACATATAAATATCACGACCAAATTTGCTCCCGACAAATCAATTATGTAAAACAATTGATCCGAGGGCGAAGGGAACCCCAATCAGCAAATGGATTAATGGACTTCGAGGTGGACCAAATCCCTGGGACAATTCCTTTAATCCCCTATAAATCGCCGCCACAACTGCCGAGCCCATTAATCAAAACAGTTGACCAAAAAGAACTAAGCGTCGCAGAAAGTGGAGGACATGCGTCAGATACAACACAAGTAAACACAGAAGAAAGAACTGAGTCAAGAAAGGACCCCCATGAGGTAGACCAAAATTTGACCAAAAGCCTCATGGAAAGGGTACCGGATCCATCAGCATCATTGGAGTCGACGAAGAACCTCCGACCGTTAGAGACCTTAGTGTAATAGTGAGAGTGTGTGAGTGTGCCGAGACGGAAGAAAATTCAATAAAAAAAAAAAAAAAATAAAAAAAAAAAATAAAAATAAAAAAAATCCAATCGGGTAGAAATATAAGTAGGTCCAGTTGAGACAACCATTGTATGTTCAGCGTGTATGGCCCCCCAGACAACATCCCTCATCCCTATCCGATTCAAAATATTTACATATATACAATGATTCCTTTAGGATCCTTTACCCCCCCCCCCCACACCCTAGTTATATATACCCCCAAAATTTATATTTGAATTAGTTTTCAGAAAAGGAGACATGTCACTCCAGAATCTAAGGGATCCTGAAGGAAGGAAGCTGCAACTCATGCATCTCGAGAAAAATGGGTCAAAGGAATTAGTCCTAGAGTTAAAACAGCCTTTTCTAGCCTCGACTCTGGGAGAATGGCTGGAAAGACAAGTGCCGGTTTACTTGTGGCATAATCGGACAGGAAAATACAACTTCAGAACGCCCAGTCGCTGTTTAATATGGTTGGAATTTTATGAAGTAAAGGAAAGAGAGCAAGCAATACAACTTTTCCTTAAAGAATTGTACCCCGCTTCCAACATACCAACAGCTTATGCCCAGTACGTGAACACTGGAGTAATAGGTAGAAATAAAGAAGAGCAGAATGTTAACAAACCTTCAATAAAGGACAATGCAGTATGGAAAACTGAACAAGCAGGAATTAATAGATCACGACCCATCACCAGACAAACGACAAATGAAAGATCGAGGCCAACACGGTCGCCTGTGAACGAAAAATCACATCAAAACCTACTCAAACAAGAAGACACGCAAGTGATCAATAAAGAAGAGCTACTTACGTGCCCACCGGGACCCTTTCTGGATTCGCAAAGAAACAGATTCGTAATGAGGAAACCAGTTGAGGATCGAGATTGCCGAATAAAATTATACCTAAATGCACCTTTCAACTTAATGGACCTCCACACGGAGCTGGTACAAGATTGCCCTGTAGAAATAAGAATGGAAGAAATAACAGATGACCTGACCGACCAGATAATGACTATAGAAATTGTTTTCGCAAGTCTAGATGAAACGCAACGAGGTGTGAAGAAAATTAAAGAATGGCAAAACCGTCAACTGACGAAGCCACACAACGAATAATTATAAAAATACCAAGGAAATACACATGGAGAGAAGTCTATGAAGAATTGTCGACACATGGACAATTGCTCTCTATGAGACTATACAGACAGAAATTAAATGATGATTTATATCTGGCCTTCGCTAAATATAAAGACCGATTCACAGCCTCGTTTGCCGTAAACAGGTTGCCGAAGATTTATGGTGCTAGGTTCCTCTACCCTCGTTTACTTCGACGACCGCTAAGCCAAATGAGAGAAAATACCTTGACCTACAGATGCGAAACGTGTAAAGAGTTACTTTACACCATAGAAAACCGAGAGCATTGGGAATTTCACAGTAGGACACAACATCTGCCTTCGGGTAACGCAAAGGAGGTGATTTGGGAAATTGAAGAAATAAACAGAGGTAATGAGATATACGACGACAACAACGAACCGACCGATAAATACGAGACGTCCAGCGTTTTCTCCATGTCGTCATACGCCTTCCTCGGAGATCTTGAGGAATTACTGAATGATGACATAATTCCGCCACCATCCTCATTCGAATAAATCCCATATATCCCCGATCAAAATTTCCGATCCTCCTTGACCTATTCAATTGCTTACCAGTTTGTATGAAGAATGGATGGATGACCAAATTCCTTGAGGAATGTTGAAATCTTGTAAAAAAAAAAAAAAAAAAAAAAAAAAAAAAAAAAAAAAAAAAAAAATGTTAATTTTAAGTGAATGACAGTATAGAAAAGTGAAAGGTAGATTGTGAGAACGTATTGATGGACGAATGATAAAAGAATGTGTATGCGATTGGATGATATATATAGGCGTCTTTATATCAGGTTGATTTTAAGTAATAGTTCGCGATCAAAGTATAATTGTAAAGCGGATAGGACCTAATAACCCTACACAGCGACCTAATAAAAATGTCGACCGTTTCCCCCGTCTTATTTTCCCGGGAAGTTTCTCCCTTCTCCTCTTCTAACGCCTCATGTGAGCGGCTGAGGAGATATTTAATTGATTGTAAATAGAACCCCCGACCAAATTAATCCTACCGAGGTACCGATAACGTAGCTTTCCCGGGACGGAAAAGACTAAGAGGGGGATCCTGTTACGTGACGCAACATTATTAATATAGTCAAACATTAAAATAGTTGAAACAACCAAAGAAAAAGTGTTAAATCAGCATACGTTCCCAGGGAGCCTAAGCTGTCTAATCAGCACCTTTGGATTGAGGTGAGGAGGGGACAGCCAGGCTCTTGGGAGACGTATGCTGGAGGAACAGTCCAGTACGAAGTTGAAGTAATAAAACATCGTGTTTTAATTTAGTCTAATATTTTTATAGTTTAGTTAGGAAGTAATAGCGCGTCGCAATAATTTTAATATAATATAATTTTATATTCTAATTACTATATAACAGTAAGTCGGGTTTTCTTATTTAAATTAACATCATTTATATTATATTTTTTTAATTGTGACCAAGTGAATAATAAAGAAAAAAAAGACCTAAACAACCGTGCACGTTCATTACCAGTCACCCTATTTTCAGGAGAGAGAGGAGAGAAAGGAGAGAACAGGAAGTAACGTAAGGTCTCAAGTAATAAAACGTTAGTCCTAAGATCTCTCCCTTGTTTTTTCCCTCTTCGGTAACTATAGTTAATTTCCCGTCCCCACACGAGGGGAGCCTTCTGCCCCTGGTTTCCACTCCTACCCGGGTCTGCAAAATTTAGGAGTAGGTGTAGATGTCCACGGGGACATCTAACAACTGTAACTTTTTTTCCTTAACGAATTAAGAAACGCGGTTTGCGGCATTTGAAAGCTGATGTAAAAGTACATCAAAAAACACAAAAACCTGAAAATTGATTTTTTGAAAAATTTTAGGTATATGTACCCCCTTAAACAAAGCAACTGTGGCTCTACTTGATATGCCATAACGTTAACTTATTATAAAAAAATTTTTTAGCTCAATCCTCGTTTGAGAACTCAATATTACTTTTTTTTTGCTGCAACTTGCTTTGAATAAATCTTGAGAGTCGGAGTCTTTATCAGCAGCATCTAGGGATCAGCATCTAGGGAAAAAGTCGTTATCTAATGTTTGTCCTAAAAAAATTCTAAAAAGTTTAAAATTAATAGACTTTTTTGGCGAACACATGGACTTGTCATAACTTTTGCAAGAGTAAAGATCAATAAATTGAATAGATTCACAGAAAAACGTGTTTTTAAAAATAAATTGTTAGCAAAAATCACAAACTAAAAAATGAAAAAAAAAACAACTGAAAATTTTAACTCTGTCAATGACGGTCCTCAGCCCGTATGAAAAAAGAGGAGGGCGCTGTTTGGTGTATCTGAATCATCTAAAAATTTAAAAAGTAGACTATATTTTAATTATATTATAAATATATTGAAAGGTTTTACCCCGCGTTTACAGTAACAAAAAAAATACAACAATGAAAAAAAAACGAAAAAATCAAGAAAAAGCCGTTGCATCGATTTAAAAAAAAATTTGTACGCTACTAACCGCTCCGCGGCTCTTTTCGCAGTTGGTCTGTCAGCAGTATAGAGCTCAATTTCACGGCATGCCAGTTATCAAATCTCTTACAACAGTCAGTTCCGTTGTAAAGGGGTTTTTTTTACGGCAGTACCGATTATAAATGCGCATGCGTGTCATTTCTCACGTACATACATCTATAGGTATACAAAGCTAGAGTGTCTCTTCTCTTACGCACTTATATATTTCTCACAGCGCAAAATCGATATTGTACAGTTCTTTGCTGCCACTTCCAGAATTTACACTAATATTCTTAAATAAAATAGCATTGATTTGTAATAAAAACTGTGCCATCTGAAATTATTTAGTTTGCATGATTTAATTAATTGGTTTTTTTTTTTTTATTTAGTAGTCTATTCACTTGTAATAAACGCTGTATGTGCGTAGTAAGAAGGAAAAGAAGGAGAAGAGAGATAAAGTTTGTGCTAAGGGCAGACTATCGCGTCTCACTACGCTCACCGCGATAACTGTCTGCTCCTAAGCCAACTTCCGACGGTTTTTTGGTACCTGCATGAAAAGTACTATTTGATGCTAAAAAACTTGAAGTACAACTAAAAAGCTTTGACTTTTTTTTATTTGTGAATCCGCTGAAGGTAGGGGGACCACGAGTTGAGGGGAAAATTGAAGTAGTTGAGTGGAGGGAAGCCAGGCTTTTTGGATTCACTCCCGACCAATAGCTGCCTAGTTTTAAGTATATTACTTAACCAGCCAGCTGGAATGGGAAATGTCTCAGATCACATAAAGTTGTCATCCGAGGCGAAGCTGAGGTTGACAAACATGTAAGCTGAGGCCTTCCCATTCAGCTGCCTAGTTGAGTTGATTGAGTATACTATTTTTCAGCACGATGGCGCCGGGAAGCGCTACTGACTGTAGTAGCAGCGCTGAAAAGTAGTGCTTCCCGGCCGAAGTACGGAAAACTAGAATTTGGTTCCTTATACATTTTGAAAATAAAAAAAAAAATTTTTTAGAAATGAATTGATTTTTATTTTTAATTAAATAATTTAATTAGTTTATATCATCTATGAATATAATATAACTCTTCACTTTCAATATTTTGAAATTTTCAAAAGTAATTTAAGTCACTCTTTTTAGAACTATAAGCTAAAATTTTAAAGTAAATTATAATTTCAGACTCACCATGGAGCACCGAATGACCCTTTGCGCCATGTAGGTGATCTCGGAAATATAGAAGCAGGTGATGATGGAGTTGCACAAATAGATGGTGTTGATCAATATTTAACTTTGATCGGTGTGCGAGGAGCGATTGGCCGTGCTATTGTAGTTCATGACAAGCAAGATGATCTTGGACGTGGAGGTACTGAAGAAAGCGCAAAATCTGGATCAGCCGGTACTAGACTAGCATGTGGAGTCATTGCATTTATTTAATAAAATTATATTTACTTCATAAATAAAAATAATCAATTATTATCATTTTCGAGTGTTTTCAATCTAAACTATTATATGTATATTATTTTTAGTTTAAAACACAAAGTTAAAACATTTCCCAGGCCATGCATACCAGCTGAAAAAGAGCTGGTAAGTCATCGAAACTACCGGTTGTACAACATAAAAAAAATTTTTATTTTTTTTCTAAAGCAAGCAATAAAACTCTAGTTTCCTTAAAATTTTTTATTATTATAACTTAACTAGCTGTTGTACCACCCGATTTACCAGCTAGTAAACTAGCTAGTATCACAGCTTAAACCATATAAAAAATTTTTTTTTTTAATTTCTTTGTCAAAATTGAATAAAAAACTAGTTGATAGTTTCACCTATGTCCTGTTTCAATTTCAAAGCTTGTTGACAAATTGATTTCTATCAGAATTTTTGAGATTGGGATATTTCTGAGCAAATTTGAAAATATCGGCAAATTACACGACCAAATTCATTCTGTGGGCAAAACTCAAAAAGTTGACCACTTTTTCGTTGCATCATGTCATATAATTCCGCGGAAAAAAAAGTATTTAAAAATGAGATATGATTATAAAAATTTAACAGCTTCTAGGGTTTGGTTATCTTTAGAAGTTATAAAATTTTTAGAATGGTATCTCATAAGTACTTTTTTTCTGCGGAATTGCATGACATGATGCGACACAAAAGTGTCCGACATTTGAACATTGTCCCATACAACGTTAACTGACAAGGAGATGGTTTGTCCTTTGGGACCTGGATTTTCATGAAACTTTGCACACAGATTTAATTCATCATAAAAACATGCCCTTCAGTGTTCTTTTTCCAGAATGGGCCTTTTTCACAGATTTTATTCATCATAAAAACAAGCCCTTCAGTGTTATTTTTCCAGAAACGGGCCTTTTTTCACCTACTTCCCATATAACTCTGTGTTAAAAAGTAGGCTGTTTCCAATAAAAAGCTATTTTTTGCCTCATTTTCAAAAAATTCCTAGTTGGACCGCAATGCACTTGGAAAAAAATTATTCAAAATATTTTTTCAAAAGTACTTAGAAAAACGAAAAAAATGCGAGGTTCCAGATATTTCTCGAATCTGATAAGTGAACCAACTCGATTCCAATGTTGTTTTTTATACGAGACCGCCTCTGTTCTTGTTGTCTATGAATGAAAAATGAAACTCACGAAAAAACGCGGTTCTTCGTTAGTTTTGAGGAATATAAAATTGAAGCAACGAAGAATCGCGTTTCTTCATTAGTTTCGAGGAATATAGAATTGAAGCAACAAAAGAAACATCACACTGTGCTTGCATCTGCTACGCACTGTTTTACCGACCCTTCATTCACTTCGAAAATTATAAGATTCGAAAATTGTAAGATTTATTGTCCAAAAATCGTTGTAATATGTTTTCAATTTCATTCATTGATTTGGCAAGAAGTTATCAATAGGTTTATTGTACATACTAATTGCAAACTGTAATATAAACAAAGATTATAAGCTTCAGCTTACAGTAACGTTTGATGTATATCTATAAACATGAACTGTGCTCAACGCTGACATAGCTGCTGACGCGTAGTGACAAGCCGATACATGCAGCGCAATTAAAAAAATGATGAATTCGAGATAGAAAAATATTCAACAAGAAAATTCATCAGATTCGAGAAAGTATTTTCTTGACCATGCATGAGACAGTAATGTTTCTATTCGAGTTGGAAATTTTTCTGTACTCGATGATCATTTTTTCAAATGCTCCGCGCACTTCACGACCGTCACGCACAGAAAAGTTCCAACTCTCGTAGAAACATCACTGTTTACATGCTTGGTCAAGAAAATACTATTCTCAAATCCGATACGAGAATCAGCCTATTTCCATGTGCGTCACCAACCTCGGAAACAAGCCTATTCCCCACTCTTGACGCGGCGGTTGTTTCCAACACTAGTGCAAGAAACGGCCATATGCTTACGTTTCTTTCACAAGTGCTGGAAACGGCCGACTTGGCCGCATGCTGCTCTAAACGGCATTTTCCACGACTACGTGTGATTCTTTATAAATTTTTACGAAAGAGAAGTTGAAAGAAGAAAGAGAATAGTATATATGGATAGATATAAGTTTAAATAAGAAACTATACCTTAAAGTATATTAGTAGTTTAGGGATTTTCTTTGTAAAATTTAACGACTTTAAAACCAATGAGAGTTCAAGTGTCGAATATCACCCCCGCTATGCGAGCGTTATGGCCGTTAGGCGGGAGGTCAATACTAAACTGTTGTTCCTCTGCAGCCTACCATCTCATTAGTAGAAACTTATTGCTTGATCTGTTAAGAGTATATTTTTCACACCAAAAAAATAAGAATTCTAATACAATGGAAAATCCTAAAGAAATAAACGGAAAAGCTGAGTTAATGAGACAAAAATTAATTCCTGACGAATCAAAAAAGGAATATGTTAAAGTGTATGATGTAATGGGTAACCCCGGTACAGCTGCCCTGGGCCTCACCTAAATAAAATTGTAGTTAGCATTAACGCTAACCCCTTGTCAACACCGACGAGCAGCAGCTCGAGCGAGCGTTGAGGACGAGAGTGAGAGAGACAGAGAGGGGGAAGGGAGTTGAGTAGCAGCAGCGCCCACGTTTAGATCGCGACCGACAACTATTTAACGCGTCGTTAAATAGTGCTTTGTTGAAATATTGCGACATTTTGCTGCCTCAACCTCCGACTCTGCACCAGGGTGCCGACAACGTCGTCGAGCATCATTGTACACCCGGAACCACTAGGAACTTCAGGAGCCGACGTGTAAGTCTTCAAACTCTCTCTCTCTCGTTCACTGAGTTAAACCCCTGCTCGCTTGCACGGTCCTTTAACCGTTTATAATTGTTTAATAAAATTACAGTGTTACAAAAGGTGACTATTCCAGTGGTTTTTCTTCACAACTTCCTCACGAACCCGTTCATTATTATTGTATTAATTGTTTTATTAATTATCTGGTCCTTCTGACCGTAGTGAAACATAAGATTACAAATTGGCGTCCCTTGGGGTTAGGAAATTAGAAAGAAAAATCACGATCAATAACTGAGAGAAAGAAAGTTTTCTTAGAGTGATAAAAGATTGAAATTTGAGAGTGAATAAAAATCACAGTGTGTTAGTTCGTCGCGCGCCAACAAAAAAAGAGTGGACGCGGATTTCGGGGAAACGGCGATGTAAACAAACAAGTGCGGTTAAGAGTGCGTGTTTTGATCTGCTTAACGTGAAGCCGACAACGAGTGACTTTGTATAGGGCGAGGCAGACAGAAGATGGAATTTTGATTTTGTGATTTCTTTGTTGTGAGAGATTTTAATTTTGTTGTTCACAGCGTGCTGTAAGAGGGCGCAAATAGCGCACTACTATCTTCTCTCTCTCTCTTATATACTATTATATCTCTTGTACTTCTCCTAGTTTTTAAGAAATTTTTGTAAAACTCCTTACTACACACTTAAAATTTGTAAGTAAATCTGTATACGACTTCTCTAGCGGCCAAATAGGGTTATACCCTTGGTCGAAATAAAAACACTTATACAATCAATCAATCAATCAATCTCTCACACGGAATGCTGAATGAACGAGTGACCGTGCAAGGAGAATGACAGTGACTATTTGATTTATTTCGTATATTTTGTTCCGAGTGAATTATCACTCGCTTCAAAATAAAAGTGACTAGTCTCGAGAATACTCGATTTGACGGTAGTCATAAAGTACTGTAATAATCCTTGAATTATACGAGTGTGGTCGTTTGCATGAGGTGAGTGGGCACTGCAGCAGTGGCGACATAAACAGCTGCAGTGCGAGCAGCGGAGAGGGGCGCCGACGAGCGTAAGCACGAGGAACGTGCAGTACTCTCCTCTGCTTCTTCTTGCCCGACGGTACGTGCGACGCGCGGCAAGGAGCCTACGTCACAGTGTAAACAGTCGCGTAACGCTCGAAGGGAGCCACTAGCTCAGCTGTACGCAAATCCGTACGGGCAGACACAACCCCGTAACAAAATCCAGGCTGAAAGAGAGCCTTCGGCCATAATGCCAACGGACAGGCAGCCGAATTGGCTCGATTTTAAAATCAACGGTAACGACTACACGGTGTCAGCTGACGTGCTTGAGGTCGTATTTCAGTCGTTACGCGTAACTCCAAACACATCCATAGCGCGGACGAGTGAAAACACGCGCATAGAAAATTCCGATATGGAATTAACAGCCGGTGCGCCGGTCTCGACTACGACCAGAGCACCAAGTCCCCGGACAAAGCCTCCGCAGAGGGTTACGTTTAGCGAAACCTTAATCCAGCGGATGTGGAGTCTATGGGCTCCACGGCACGGACAGGGTTTAGTCAGCGAGCGGCTGACGTACCACAAAGCCCGAAATTGAATGCTACAGTGTTAAATCCTGTCGCGGCACCGTTCATCATGGATGATCGAAATCCTAGCACGACAAATACGTTCTCCCATGGTCCGCACCGGTACACGGATGCTGGGAGAGGGGGGCGCGAGTCCCTGGGACCACGCGGGTACTCTAACGCGTGGCATGAATCACCAACCAGAGTGGGGGAACGGGCTCAACCGCCATCCCACCAGCAAGGTGCGCCTACATCATCGGCAAATATTACCGATGTAGGCCGTAAAGTGCGGAGCTGGAAATTAAAATTTTCGGGAGCTCCGGCTGAAAACATCGACGAATCCCTGCAACGAGTGGAGGAATGTCGTCAACTGGATCGACTCCACGAAGATGACGTACTCATGGCCTTGAGCGAGTTGATGTCGGGGGTGGCCCTACACTGGGCTCGACAACACCGCAAGAAGTGGGTCAGCTACGACCATTTTAGATGGGCAGCGAGTCATCACTTCGGGTTTGACACAGGGATCCAGGTCCGGCTTAGGCAAGAAGCCGAGCGACAGACGCAAGGGGAGGGCGAACCGGTGGTCCATTACGTGACGTGTCTGCAGGCGATTTTAGACCGGTTGAATCCCCCCATGAGCAGCACAGAAGAGCTCGACCTGATTTTTCGGAATTTGCATCCCGAGATCGGTAAATTTCTACACCCGGGTACCATACGTGACATAGATTCGCTGCTACCGGCCACCCCCTCCGCCCGAAGAATCGTTAATGCCGGAGGTGGCGTACGACGGGCGGAAGAAGCAAGACACGAACGTGACGACGATTGCAGCCGTGCAAGAACCAGTCA
This sequence comes from Encarsia formosa, assembly GCA_038277355.1. Taxonomy (NCBI): domain Eukaryota; kingdom Metazoa; phylum Arthropoda; class Insecta; order Hymenoptera; family Aphelinidae; genus Encarsia; species Encarsia formosa. Next base: position 34,454,898 of record CM076187.1, read on the forward strand.
CGGCTGAAATCGATATAAAAAAACTGGTGACCCAGACAATGAATGAGCGCTATGAGGGGCTACAAAAAGCTCGCACTAAGGGGGTCGGACAAGAAACCAGTCGGTCCCTCCAAAAAGCCTAAAACACTACTGAAGAAAAGCCGGCAAGACACACCACAATCCCCGAAGCCACAACGAAGTCAAGGGGAGAAGAGGCCAACTTCTGAGTTCAACGATGAAGACTCGGATTCTGGCCTGATTAAGAAAGAAAGGCTGTTCTGTTGGGATTGTAAGCTTCCGGAGTACACACGTAGGACGTTTCCTCGGTACAATTCGGAAAACCCCAACGGGAGCGGGAACTAGAGGGTCCGTCCCGCTCCAAAATCGAGAAGAAGACCTCGGATGAGGGAGACGCAAACACCGCAGAAGTTGAAGCTCAGTTAGAGGTGACGGAGTGCTCGTCAGTGGATGAAATTCCTATGGCTAGCTCACAGGTAAACAGCGACCAGGGTCGCTGGTGGCTGCCAGTGAATATTGGGGAATTTCGGTTGAGAGCACTCTAATCCTGGCGCTGCAAGGACGATTGTTGGCAAAGTGGGCGCCACTATTACGACATTCCTCCAAGCCAAGGTCGAGCCAACGTACGGGCCAGGGGCGAAGATGGCTAATAATACCACAAGAGTATGCAGTGCAATTGCTTCAACGTCCAAAGCGCAATGTGATGTCCCAGAAGATTTAAAACTTGTAATGTCTCAAGAGATGTTTGACAATGACTCCATCGAAAAACCAACAACAGTAGATCACATAACAGAAGAACTCCATGAAGAACTGTCACAGGATATGAAACCAAATAATGACATTCCAGAGGAGCTTCATTTTGAATTATCTCAAGAAGTAATTCCAAAACAGTTTCATCTGTATCAAAGTCTTGAAGGAAAATATATCAGAGATAATAGTAATAATAATTATATTGAAAAAATCAAGAGTGAAATGAATCCAAATGTGGTAAATGATTATAATAACTGCACAGTTTATATCGAGTGTGTCCAGCCTGAACCAAAAAATTATAGTATTTATATTTTGTATTCAGTGTTCATGTATTAAGGTAGTTAAGATTAGTATGTTAAGATCATATAGAATGACAAAAAAAATAATAGAATTTCGATTTCGTATTAAGTGTAAGTTTGTCAAGGTAGTTAATATTAGTATGTAAAGATAAAAAAATGCCAAATTAATTTCAAAACAAATTATTTGATGTTATTGTACATCTAAATATTGAAATAAATTAATGTATTAAAAAAATAAAATAAAATTGAGAATAAGTTTGTATTGAGTAATGTTTTTTTTTTTTTTTTGTAAAAACATGTTTCAAATAAGTAAAAACTATAAAAATCTGGGCGCTTCACGCGCAATCAATAAGCGCGGTTAATAAGCGCGCGCTAGCACAATTAACATTCACAATTAACGAATTTACTTAACGTGAGGCTTTCCTCGTTACGGCAGGAGCCAGTGGCAGCTTAGATTTCTAATTAAGAGGATAGTATGGTCAAACGAGCGAAAAAAATGCTTTTTTTGACGATTTTTAAAATAAAATCAAGCAAACCAAGTTTATTGTAAAATTTAGTACTTTATTAAATAACATTTAAAGAAGCTTTTGTCCAATTTTGAGCTAAAAATATTAAGATTTGAGTCTCTGGCAGGCAATTTTCGGCGAGACCTTTCGAAAAAAGTTTTTTGCGGTGGCCACTCGTACTTGGCACTGGCTCATCTGAAACATAATTTAAAAGAAGATTTAGTTAAAGGATAAGTTTTTCTAGGTACTGTTGGGGTGTATTATTATTTTTTTTCAATTTTTACATTTTTGCCAGCAGTTTGAAAATTTTTATCTCAAAATGACACCATTTTAGGGCCGCCATTTTTTTAAAAATAAAAAATTTACAAAAGTGGCTCGACAGTACCTAGAAAAACTGATCCTTTAACTAAATCTTTTTTCGAATTGTGTTTCAGATAAGTCAGTGTCAAGTACAAGTGGTCACCACAAAAAACTTTTTTCGAAAGGTCTCGCCGAAAATTGCCTGCCAGAGACTTAAATCTTAATATTTTTACCTCAAAATTGGACAAAAGCTTCTTTAAATGTTACTTAATAAAGTACTATATTTTACAAAAAACTTGGTTTGCTTGATTTTATTTTAAAAATCGTCAAGAAAAGCATTTTTTTTCGCTCGTTTGACCATACTATCCCCTTAATAAAATTAAGACCAACGCAGGGTCATTCAAAAGATCCACGCGGCCGCTTAGCTGCCACTTGACTAAGGCCCACCTCGTGTGTCGCCGACCGCCCCGCGGCACACGTGATACTCTCTCCGCCTCTCTTACTCTCTCTATGAGGGCGTGCGCTTGTTGCTCGAGCTGCTGCTCACTGGTTTACAATATTGATGTAGTTTACAGCTACAATCAATATTATCAATGCCCAGGGAAGTTGTACGGCTTTCGTGCACGTTACAACCCCTTTCCCCAGACGCTGGTAACCGATGTGTGCCAGCTCGACCAACTCCTACACTGGGCCAAGTTTTTACTTGAAGACAATAAAAAAAATAGAAATTCTCATCAACAAAAGAAAATAGAAAAATAGAAAACCAAGCAAAATTTTCCCCACTAATTCGTTTTACGGCAGATCGGTCAACACTCATACATACATTATATAAAGTATCACTCATTGACTCTACACGTTCACTCGAGCAGAAAAAAAATTGAACCACTCTGATTCCAAAATAAAATTTTCTCGAAACACTCGCAGAAAAAAAAAATCACGACGAAACGACAGTTACATGTATACACTCACTTGAGTTACAGCATACAAAATCGGAGCGCAAAGTAAGGTAAGCTGACTTGACTAAACGTATGAAAAAACTACATACTAACTACTAATATCTTATTGCTAATGCTTGCATCGTCTATAAGTAAGACTAAAGAGCAACCATCTGCCAGATAAAAAAAAGTCATCATAAACTAAACAAGCATTCTGTACTGCCCCAAGGCGTCTGATGTAAGTATAGTCCAATAAGAAACTATGCTGAACCTAAAATTTTTTGGGGGAAGCGTAAAAACAGCATGTACTTATGTATTTGAGCCTCAGGAAATCAAATTTGATATTTTTTTTTACCAAAAACCCCGGCGTCAGGTTGAAAAATCAAAAAGAAATTTTTTTTTGCGGTTTTCTTAAAAACTACGGTACATAGTGCAAAAATAACAGCACCATCGTGTTTCCCGTGAAATTTTACATAACCCTACGTATTTAGTTTAATCCATGACGAATTAATAATAATTCAACAAATAAAAGTTTAACATTTGAGTATATATAGATATACAACCGCTTGCAGCACAGACTATACCAAGTGCTGACGCCACGGACGTAAACAGCTGTTTGCTGGTTCAGCTGGCTTGAGCTGGCAGATCACAGATCCAACCGGCGGATCGATGTCATCGAAGCGAGTTTCTTAGTTAGACGTTTTAATTTGTTTTGTTTTCTTTATGTTTTTATTTTAATTATTATTAACCTGCTCGTTTTTTATTAAAATGAATACAGTGGTTGCGGTTTCACTAACGTAAAAAAGGTTATTTCTAAGTGTACAAACAACGAAATTCAGTAGTGAAAATTACATTGAAATATTAAACCATTAATACTTCAATAATTTTGTATAATACTACTAAAATAATGTTGTGATGATATCAAAGTAAAAAACTGAAAAATTAAAATTGTTATTTTTTTTATGTGAGAAATGGCTTAGTGTTTAGAATTTGTAATGTTTGATTATCAGAAGCAAAATGAAAGTATGACCAAAACTTAAATATTTGTATTTATCTTAGCAAATAACTTTTGCAAAGTCTGGATTGTTATCACTTGTTCCTTGCTCATTATTTTTTTTTTAAATGAGGTAAGAAGGAACCGGAGTATCTTTTTATGCCAGAGCATGCATCAAGCATCTAATACTAGAAAAATTCAACATTTGTAATATTTTTATTTTGTATGTTGCCCAAATGTTTTCCCCAATTATTTATGGTTAGTTTATTGTCTGACTTAAACTTGTTTCATTAAAATATTGTGAATTTTTCAATTTGTCAGCTGTAAGACACATTACAGATGGCGTCAAAATATTATTTTGATGGGGTTTTCCATTGAACGATACCTTCATTCTTTTGTATGTCATAACATTATTGTGTGTGCAATAAGTTTATTGACAAAGCGATAACTATTGAGCTCAAAGATATTGAAATGAATAGTTTCTTATTGTTATGTGTTTCAAAAAGATTACAAATAAACTTTATTTTTACCTATTCTTAGTATATATTTTAATATCAGATAAATTGAATTTAATTGACTTCCATGAACAATTATGAATAATTTTAAAAATATAGTTATACTTATGCTTGGATAAAATATTTAGTTCACTAGTTTTGTCATATTCAGAAAGTATTTCCTTCATTTTTTTAGCTTGTTTCCTTCAATGTACAATTTTTGATCCATCGAAATCAGTATTATGTAATATTTATTGATTAAATAGAAAATTTTTTAGTTTGACTTATTAAAAATACAGAATTACATTGTTTATTACTTTGAGTACAGTAGCTCATAAATGTTAGGGAAATAAAATATAAATAGTAAAAGTTTTAATGAATAAAAAAATATTTTTTTATTTTAACAGTATGAGGAACGATATGCCTATAAATATTAGAATAATGCGTTTACAATACAAAATGTATAATTAATTCCAAAATTAAATCCTAAAAACATGTGCTTGAAAAAATACTGTAAAAATTCTCAAAATGAAACATAAAATCTGACAAACAATAGTAGTCAAAACAAATTCTAAAAATCTAATTCATTATTCTTCTTCTGCTCCGTATAAATGATTTAGTGGATTAGGATCTATTACTGGATCATCTGCAAATGGATCACAGTCCATATCTTCATCTTCAGCGTCCTCGTAAAATTCTTCATTTTGCTGTTCGTCTGCGTCATAAATTTTTGAAGAGCAGTCGCAGTTGTCACATGTTTCGCCATTGCAAAACTTGCAAGCCTCTGTACATTTCAACCCAGCTTTCTTGCAGGAACATCGGTTAGAGGAGCAAGATGTTTTACAGCTGCAGTGTACCTAAAAAAAATATGAATACAGTTTTTACCCACGTTGTTTCAAAAAGTTTTGCGCACCTGAGGTCTCAAATAATAAATTAAAAAAAAAAAAAAAAAATACCGTGGTTAGGTAGTTAAAAATTAGCCAAGCTTCAAAAAACGATACAACCGTTACTCCCGATATTAATTTTTTCTTTTTGGACGCGAAATATTTAATTTGTTAAGGATTAATCCTTAAATTTTTTTATTTCTGTATGTAATGGATTTCTTAGCCGTATATTTCAATAAAATAAAATAAAATAAAATACATTTAGCCTTTTATGTTTTATTTTATTCTTTAATTATTATTGTATAATTCTGAAATAATATTTTTTTTTTTTTTTTTTTTTCTCCAGAAGCTTCAATGTCAATGTAAGGCTGTTCCTAAATATTAAAAAACTTTTTTACTTGTAGCAGAGCAACCAATAATCCATTTATCAAAACGATTCAATTTATTTTAGGATTTTAGATTTATTTATCAAATTATTTATATTATACTTAGTAGAAACGTGAAAATTTTATGAGATGCTTGATCATAAGTATGAGTTTTTTAAAGTTATTTATATTGAGAATACACGATAACAAACTTGGCGGAAAGAATGAACAATGCAAGCACAAACCAAATACTCTTTGGTATAATGTAAATTTCTTATTTATCGGAGCATCTACAACTTACAAACGATTTTATCCAATAAATGATTTTCCGTTTTCGGGAAATTATACATTTATTTACTTGCTAGTAAATTGTCATTTATAAACTAATAACAATTCTTATGTTTTACAAACCTGAGTCAACAGATCGGGACATACTGCAGGTGCATCCATAAAAACTGGAACGAGGATGAACTGGGTTCTTCTCCAACCCCACTCCACTGGATTTAGGTGAACGCCCAACCATGATTGAATCTGGTAGTAGACTCGCATTGTATGCTGGCGAAGAGCCGATTCTGTTGGTGGTAGCGCTGACAACTGAACTTTTTTTTTCGACGTACGCACAAGTTTACTGTACAGCCTGTGCCGTCATCCTGCAATTTTTTCTTGTGCGTTAGCTTTATATAATTGCAGGACGATTTTTTCGGCTGCGACATATAAATTGTCTTTGTGCTGATTTGGCTGATTAAAAATTTCAACCAACTGAATGTTTTCAGGGTCTTGTAACAAATTTAATATAGTTTTTTTACCAATATGAAAAAAGCACTTGTGGTATCACACCCTGCAAAAGCATGAGCAAATAAAATATATTTTTTATGCTGGACATGATCTTCAGTCGAGTACAAGTCATACGGCTTATTTCTTGGCAAATCCTTTTTGATATAAATATTAACATTTACTGGAGCTAATGCAATACTTAATATAAGCAGGTCAACGTCATTACCAACGATTGCGACGTCTTTTTCTTTATCTTTCAGTTCTATCGCCGTTGTAACGATTAAAGTATCAGCATCTTCTTCAGCAATCTTTGTATTAATACCATGCTCCTGTAAATGTGCTGATAACATCTGTACTAGCTTGAATTTGTTGGCTACATTTGACAAAAATTGAATCTGCTTTAGAGTTACTAGGCGATCCTTTGCAATGGATACATCAGCAGCTGTTGACGTGTTGTTTCGTCGATATCTTTCATAGGATTTTGTACCAACTATTTCATTGTTATATCCGTCAAAAACCACCGTAACGTTGTTACCATATATTTTTGTTATAAAATTTAAATAACCATTCAAAATAGTCTCATAAGTGCTGGAGTGGGGCCATACAAACTTGTGAATTAACCACCCTCCATCTAAGACGTGATAAAAATTACTATTTACTGTATGCTCATGCTTAGAAAAACATTTATAAAGTTCTGCTTTAGGTGTTTTTCTCATAATTCCTGATTCATCAAGCAGAGCAGGAGGGATCGGACATAGCTCATATGAAAAAGCTTTTTTTTCGCGATCTTTGTCACCTAAAATAATTTTAAAGAATTACAAAACTTTTTACACAACAAAAATAATAAATTTTAAATTATATTACCTTTTAATGCAAGTGTTAACCGCATTCTCCATTTAGGAAATGTACTGTTCCAGCCACTGCGGATAAAGGTTTTACTTTAAACAATTTAGTTAAAGACGTTTCATTGAAAGATTTTCCCTGCATTGTTTCCATGCCTTGCAATCCTATTTCAACAGCTTTGTGGCAGTTGATGCTACTGTCAACAATCAACCCAGTAGATAACGACATGATTGGGCAATCCAAAGGGAAAGGATTGTGTTCGGAAAACCAAAACATAAATTTTTCGAGATCCACGTTGTCTCTACTTAATCGACCTACTGATCTACGTGCTGTTCGCTAGTTTGAGGATGCAAATCCATATATTCTTCTAAGTTTTCCATAACGCGAACAATTGCTGGCATTGGCAAAAGTAAACGGGCTACGACACTAGCCTCCACTCCTCTGCCATGTTTCAAATTCGTTCCGAAGAAACGATTTAGAGTTTGTTCGATGGTCATATCTGTAGGGACTCCAGACCAAGGTTTGTCTGACCTTCGCACGGTAAAAGCATCTTCTTTTGAGTACTGAAGAAATTCCTCATGGGTCATTCTCTGCTCCAACGTGCTCATATCTTGAGCACTTTGAGCGTAAGCATACCGACCTCTGGCATGAAATATTGGGAGCATATCTCTTATACTAGATAATTGTAAGCTCCAATTACCAATTCTCTGAGCTTCAATATGCTGCAACAAAGTTTTAATAGACTTGAAATATAGAATCCACAGTTTGGCTGTATCACTTCTGTTCTCTAGTTTGGTAAGTTCATCATTAAACGACTTAGTTAGTTTAACCATTGGGTCGGCTTTTATTTCGCCAATTGTTAAATTTTCAGTGTACTCTTCACAATCAGAGCTTTCAAAATTCATGTCAGAATCTTTGGGGGTTTTTTGTTTCCTTGACAACAGGTCTGATATATGAGTAAGATCTGTAATTTGTACAATAATATTTTTACAAATCTCAATACCAAGAGATGTAAAGGTAAGGATGTGTGCTCTTAGAGCTCTTGCGTAAGCGTGACCTGACATCGTCATTTTGATAGAATCTTTGGCATACACTGTAGACCAAAGCTCTTCTAATCCGCTTCCGTCCATCAAATAGCCCTCACATCCAATAAATGACATGTCAATGTGAAAAGAACCCAGAACTAGCTCGCAATCTTTCAAATTTTTATCTTGCGATACTAATAACTTTGCTTTATGAAATCAGGGTTGATCAAAACTAGAGAAATACGTTTTCTGATTAAGTAGATGTGTCTGCTCTTTAGCATAAAATAGAGCTGTATTAAGAGTCATTAGTTGTGATGGCAGTGCATTTATAAAAGGTAAATATTCTATATGAGATGTAGAGTATTCCGTATCGTCACTGTATATGTTTTCGAAAAATCCTTTCCAGCTAGCTATCGGTACTTTTAAGTACTTTCCGCAGATGTAAGCTCCGTAGCTTTCAGGAACGGTTGGCTGCTTTTCAGTGCAGAGCTTACTGACTCTACAAAAACTGTGTCGTGAAATGGTTCTTTTGTAACCTCACTCAGAGATCGTAGATTTATCTGTTTGACATTGCCAAGATGGGAAGCTTTCAAGTTCCCATTAAATTTTTTAGTGAAACCCAGAAACACGACGCCATGGCCAGGGGTATAAATGGCAATACCGCCCAAGCAATGAAAAGTTTGCTTCCCATCTAATGTAGCTACGTTGTGATCAGTATTATCGAACACAAACTGGACAAATACCTTAGAATCACATCTCATTTTGGGTGGATCCATTATAACGAAACGCCTAATTTGGCACAAAGATCAACTATCAATCTTGTGCCAGTTTTTCTGTAAATATATGTTCCAACCGACAATTGTAGCATTGAACTATAACTTGGAGGCTGTAAAAACGGAGGTTGTATATCTATATAAACTCAAATGTTAAACTTTCATTTGTTGAATTATTATTAATTCGTCATGGATTAAACTAAATACGTAGGGTTATGTAAAATTTCACGGGAAACACGATGGTGCCGTTATTTTTGCACTAGCTACCGTTGTTTTTAAGAAAATCGCAAAAAAAAAATTCTTTTTGATTTTTCAACCTGACGCCGGGGTTTTTGGTAAAAAATAATATAAAATTTGAATTTTTGAGGCTCAAACTCATAAGTACATGCTGTTTTTACGCTTCCCCCAAAAAATTTTAGATTCAGCATAGTTTCTTATTGGACTAAGTAGCATCTTTCTACTCTACAAACTCACGTTCAATAGAGCTCAGGTCTGCCAAACCTATTGAAGCGAGTGAACTCACCTCAAGTCTATCGAGAGAAGTGACCTCTAGACGTATCGGTTTTGATACCCCCTCAGCTCATGCAACATCCTGACGTGGGTGAAGCACAGCATCCAACAACCGGATGAAGTCTTCGACTTCTGCGGTTTTCGCCTCCACCACACCTGAGGTCCTTGCCTCGATATTGGACCGGGACGGAAAACTATTTCCCGTCCCCGTTGAGATTTCGGATTGCCCTGAGAACACGTCCTACGTGTGTAATCCGGGATTTGACAATCCTAACATATCAGCCTTTCTTTCTTAACCAGGCCAGAATCCAAATCTTCATCGTTGGACTCGGCTGGTACTTTCTTTCCTCCCTTTTTTCGCTGTGGATTCGGGGATGACGGATTTTCTATCAGGCTTTCATACGGTGGGGACTTTAGCCTTTCCGAGGGATCTGCCGACTTCTTGTCCGACTTCCTCTTGATACGAGCTTCTCTCATTTCTTTCTAGCGCTCGCTCATCGCCTTTGCCACCAGTTTTTTCATGTCGATCTTCGCCATATTGACTTCCTGCATGGCTGCAACTAAGGTTGTGGTTGCTGACGTCTTCTTCCTGACATCGTATGCCACGTCGGGCATCAACGACTCTTCCGGCCGTGGAGGTGGCTGATAACAGTTGCTTGTCGCTATCGCGCCCTCCACGATTTGTGCCTGATCGATTAACGAGTCGATATTATGCGTGGTGCTGCGACGAAGGAATCTTCCAATTTCAGGATGCTTGTTTCTGTAGATCAGGCCCAGCGCTGCAGCAGCGCCCATCGGTGGGGTGAACCGGTCTAGAATTGCCCACAGACACGTTACATAATTTATAACGGACTCGCCTTCCTCTTGAGTGCGCCGCTCGGCTTGTTGCCTTAGCCTCACTTGTATTCTAGTGTCAAGCCCGAAATGTCGGCTCGCAGCTTGTCTAAAATGGTCATAATTCCTCCAGCCATTGCGCTGTTGTCGGACCCAATGTAGGGCCACCCCTGACATCAGTTCGCTCAAGGCCAACAGGAGATCGTCCTCGTGTAGTCTGTCCAGCTGGCGGCATTCCTCCACTTGCTGTAGAAATTCTTCGATGTTTTCCGCAGGAGCGCCCGAGAATCTTATCTTCCAGCCACGCACGATACGGCGTATGTTTGCTACACCTGCTGGCTGCGTGGTCAAATTTGAATATGGCAATAGATGTGGCAAATATTGCATTTCCACTCAGCCTGGTGCCTGCCCATTTATGCCAGGGTGCACGCGGGGTTCCGGGACCTCGCGCCCCCCTCCCGCAGCATCCTGTACGATGCTGACATCGGGAGAACATATCGGTCGCGAAAGATCTCTGGCAGTCTGGCACGAAAGGCACACCCGTTGTTATGTACATTTCCGAGTCATTTCTGTATGAATTTTCTTCCGCTCGTGTCATTGAGTTGTTCGGGGTTATCCCCAATGACTGGAATGCGACCTCCAGTATGCCAGCAGATACAGTGTAATCGTTGTCGTTAATCCGAAAGTCGAGCCACTCTAGCTGCTCCCTCCTGACTCCAGTAGCTGGTTGCCTAAATAAGTCGCAATCCTTCCACACAACGCACGCACACTTTACACAATTAACGAGACGATAGTCACGTGGACGATTCTTTCAAATTTACTTGGGACAGTGATTATTCCCCACTAAACTCGAACCTTTTCCTATCCGTCGGCTACGTTGCCCGGTTGCAGTACTCCAAGTCTGCACCACCACGTGGTATAGCGCACAAGAAAAAAAAGCAAAACCAGAAAAGAGAGAAAATTAAATTAATAATAGTGCAGTATTCGCTTGTTCTTTCACTGTCCCAGAGCAATTGATTATCCCGTACCGTTGGCTCTCCGCGGCTATCTACATGTGCAGCCAGGCAAAGAGGAGCAGAAGAGAGTACCACACGTTCAATCGTGTGCGCTACTGCGCCTCTCTCTGCTGCTCACACAGCAGCTGATTACGCTCGCTGATGCTGCTGCTGCGCCAAGCCACCAACACTCATACAAATCACGCTTGATATACCGAGAGGATTATTTTGATTTAAACTTTACGTCCAATCGAGTTTAACTGGAGACTAAAGTGTTCACTGATCCAAATACGGGTTATTAAAAATTCACCCAAAGGAAGAAAACAACAAGAAAAAACAATCAAACTAATCCACTCGCGCAACAATCACACTCCGTGCAGTACACACGTTTATACACTTGTAGTTAGAGAGAGAGAGAGTGTAAGTCCAACAGAGGTGTACGCTAATTGCGCCCTCTTTTCAACGTTTAATAATAGAACTACGAGAAAAAAAAAATTTTCAATTCTCGATAGTCTCTCTCGCACTTCAAGATTTCCACTTGCTGCCGGCCGAAATCAAAATTCGTGCCGACCCAAACAATAACAAACCCGCTTACCGGACACTGCCTACGTGCCGTCTTCGACCTTGGCACGCACTATCAAGGAATTTGCTCTCACACACGTTTAACTTTACGCGCTTTTTCCACACATACTAAATCACTTGGCACACAGAAAACTCAAATCCTCTAAAATTCTCCAAGATCACAAGGGATCGCCAGTTGTAAGGTTTTGCCTTACGTCCAAAGCCAGACAGGCTTTGCCAAATAAAAGGTTGGAACTTGGAGGATCTTTGGGAATTTAATCAGAACAACAGAGTTACATTTGTAACTTACAGACTTTATTCCTTCTTGTATAAACCACGTGCACCATACGAGCCAGCAGGGGCAATGCCCGGTAAAAGAGAGGAAAAGATACTCACACACTGCAACTGCGGCTCTAAGATTAAAAAGCGCGCGCTAGCACAATTAACATTTACAATTAATGAATTTACAAAACGTGAGGCTTTCCTCGTTACGGCAGGAGCCGGTAACAGCTTAACTTTCCAATTAATAAAATTAAGACCAACACGGGGTCATTCAAAAGATCCACGTGGCCGCTTAGCTGCCACTTGACTAAGGCCCACCTCGTGTGTCGCCGACCACCTGGCGGGACACGTGATACTCTCACCGTCTCTCTTACTATCTCTATGAGGGCGTACGCTAGTTGCCCGAGCTGCTGCTCACTGGTTTACAATAATGCTGTAGTTTACAGCTACAATCAATATTATCAATTCCCAGGGAAGTTGTACGGCTTTCGTGCACGTTACATGACATCTAATGGCTGCAGAATGTTTGTTAAACCATCAGGTATGATAGCTAGATCGGTTTTATTTCGATCTAACTGAGTTTTAGTGTTCTTAGTTAAATGGCCACGATATGAATCTAATACTAACATTGATCGTTTTTGTGAGAGGGTTCCTGGTCTGCTTTTCTACACTACTTCGATCCATTCTTCGACCAAATCGTGACTCGTCCACCCTTTTGGCTGTGCATGAACAAAAGCATTAGAAGGAAAATTCACATTTTTTGGAAGTGTTTTTCTTTTAAAAATAATAAAAGGAGGAAGCTTGTCTCGATCGGCAGTTGCAGAAAGCATTACTATGCATCGTTGTTTTTCATTTCCATTTTCCTTTTATTATTTTTTATAAACTCAATAAAATGTTTAAAAAACTGAAAAATCGTATTTTTAGGTATAGCTGAAAAATAAATAACCAATTTTACTCATCACGTATTGAATTAAAGTTTTTTCATGTTTTTACCAAGATTTAATTTTTGTGCAGTTAGTTCAATTCACTAAAATTAGTTAGCTGTAAACAATGTCACATGTTATGACCTAAAATATCCAGCGAATAAGTGCACGATTAGTGACCGTCACACCTGCGAGGTTAAGTGCAGTGACAGTCGCAAGCATGTAGTGTCACGGCCTTTACGTGTGTTTGCTTCACAGCTGGTCAGGTTCTAATGGCAGACGACTTTATATATAAGTTGTTTATCGCGCGGACGTCTAAGGAGAAAGTATCAAATTGATTTTACAGTTTAGGAAGAATAATACTTTTTTACTCATTTGTTAAATATAAATAGTTCTTTCAAATAATATATAACTGACTATGTATTAATCATTTATTCGTGTAAATTGAGAGTATACAAAAAATAATATCATGGCTCACGGAGGACGTTTACCTTATTTTATTTGTCCTATAGCAATGCCACCATGATTGATGCGTCGTATCGATAGACCTGAAGATGAAGAAAAACGAGAACTAGCTATTGCACGACGTGATAGTGCTAACCAAGAACCTCTTCAAATAACAGAAGCAACTCGGATTTGTAGTAATGTGGTGATAAAGAAAATGTGGGGATAAACTCTATTACTCGACAGAATTTCATAGAAGGACACGTAACAACATTTGCTAATCTACATTATTATACGCAGCATCCGTATCTTTTGTCCATCCGTCCATCCGTCCGGGATCAACTTTAAAAAATTGAGAACAACGCTCCTAATCATTGGATTCAATTCAAATTTGGTATACGGATATTTTCGAAGGTGTAGATTATGAATCTAACTTCCGTTTTTTTGTTTCTATTTTTTTTTTTTTTAAATGACAAGCATTTCTATTTTATAGATTTTTGTCATCAGTTTTATTTTAAAAATTTAACATGGTTCTTTCAATACATCCGATTTTAAAAAAATTACGTATACGTATGTTTTAAAGGGTGCTGATTACAAATATCACTTTTAATTTTTAATTTTTCTTAAATAAAGTGCACTTAAATAAGGTGAAATTATAGTTCTCTTCTAATATATTGGATTGGTACGAAAATTTGTTTTCGATGTCTTTTGAGGGTCAAGATTACGAATTTGATTATCAATTTTAAATTTGATGACTCTAATAAGGTCTATACTTAAATAAAGTTAATTTGAAATTTTTGCCCCATACTCGTAATAAGTTTTGTGCATTGGGATCTCTAATGCTCCTCATTTTGAATATGAACGTAGATTTTGATTTTACCCTGAATGAAGTTTACTTATATAAGGTAAAATTTTCCTTTGTTCTCAATCTATATTAGAACAATCAGAAATTTAGTATACACCGGTTTTCAAGGGTGCTGATTACAAGTATCACTTTGAATTTTCAATTTGCCTCAATATTTAATATATATAATTAAATATATCTAATATATATAATTAAATTAAGTCTATAATTAATTAATAGTCTATAATCAAATAAAGTTGATTTGAAATTTTTGCTTCATAAATCGAACCGTAATAAGTTTTTTGTACTGGGATGTCTAAGGTTGCTCATTTTGGGTATGTGTGTATCTATATTCGAATAAGCCCAGACATTTGGAAGACTTTTTTTTTCATTAGTAATATGGTTGTAGATTTTTGTTTTAAAATATTTTTGATTAAATTTATACTCTAAATAAAATTTAATCTTTTACTTAATATCATAATATCATAATATTTGATATCATTAAATATATTTGTCTATGCGTGAGCGAGCGTTTTATGCTAGTCAGTTATATAATACTGAACCAGAACAATCAAAAGCAATTGTTTTTTGCGATGGAACTTACTTTGAAGTTAATAAGTCTTCGAATTTTCAAGCTCAAAGATTACCATACAGTTTACAAAAACATTACAATTTAGTGAAGCCTGGATTAATGGTTGCTCCAGATGGTTACATCTTAGATATAAAAGGACCTTACTTTTCCAATAATCACAATAATGATGCTGCAATGCTCAATAATGAATTTGAAGATGACACTAGAGGATTTGCAGACTGGTTCCAAAATGGGGACATTTTTATTTTAGACCGTGGTTACAGAGATTTTGGTCCACTTTTACAACAACTAGGAATACAAATGAAAATGCCTCCGTTTCTTGAACGTAATGAAAAACAATTCACAACTGAAGAAGCGAATGACTCACGATTGATCACAAAAAGCAGGTGCATAGTTGAAATAAAAAATGGTCACTTGAAATCAATTTTTAAATTCTTTAATGGTGCAATATCTGTTGTTCATGGTGTCCATTTACGAGATTTTCTACAAATAGCTGCTGCTATTATTAATAAGTACAAGGAAACGATAGAAATTCAGAATGCTGACATAGATCTGGCTAATAAACTTTTGGAACAGGCTACAATAGTTAATATTAAGCAAGTACGAGTGGAGATGGAAAATCTTACAGCTTGAAATGCTATATGGACAAAGCTAAATCATAATCATATTCCTAGTTTTCCAGTATTAACTCTAGACTATCTCAAAGATGTAACTGTTGAAGTATATCAAGTTAGACTTACTCCAGCATATATTCAGGATAAAATGTTAAGAGACAATATTCAAGAGCTAGAATTTGATACTCTTATCGATGAGCCAGGGCTAATACGAGTACGAGTGTGCTCTAGGTTTTCAGGTACAAAAAAACATCAATTATTTATTGCTTTTATGGATCGTTTAGCTGACGAAGCCAATAATGAAGACAACATAGATGACGCAGAAGATCCTATTCTTAGCTATTATTGTACCTGTAAAGCTGGTTCAAGAACACTAGGCTCGTGAGCACATGTATCAAGCATTTTATGGTATATAGGATACGCTCGTCATGCGAATATTGTTAAATATCCATCTACTAGATTTTTACGTAGCGTAGAAGATGCTGCACATAGAAATTGAAGTTTCAACCACAAAGGACTTTTTTTTGAGACAAAGAAATGTTTAACATCGATCAGGGTTGAACTCGTGAAAAGACTTGACTCAATAAACCGTATTTCAATACTTGATGATTCAAATTGGTTATTTATTTTTCAGCTATACCTAAAAATACGATTTTTCAGGTTTTTAAACTATTTATTGAGGTTATAAAAAATAATAAAAGTCGTTGTAAAAAAGTTATTGCCTGATTTTATTACGCCACCAAAATATCGTCAAAAATAACTAATTACATTAACAAATTGACATAATAATTATAATAACCATTTTTTGTATCAAATTTTTAAGGTTGGAAAAAATTAAAGCGATGGAATAATGTAAGCGCTTGATCATAAAGCAAAATATCAAAACACGTGAAAAAATTACATTTAGCAAGCGTATTTTGAAGAATTGTGCCCATTGGGACTTTTGATCAGGGTGATAAGGGCTAAATCATATCAAAAATTCAGAAGTTATGACTGAAACCCAAATTCTATAAGATTATGGCGGGGTTCTTTATTAGGTTTTACTGATGAAAAAGCGTATTATCGAGTCAGCTAATTTTTACCATAAATACCAATGTACCTAGAAATGTTTGGGTATTTGGATAAAAAAAACGTATATTATATGCAGAACTTTACAAAGAAGTGAGAACTGGAGGAGATGTGAGCTTATTAGTGATGAAGGATAAATGTGTTTTCATGCCTGGTAGAACTGGTCAAAAGTTGTTTTCACGATTGCGGAATAACAAATGCGTTTCAGACGGTATTTTTCGACGTAATGAATTTATATTTATAATCAATTAACAGTCTCGAAGACTCTCAAAAAGCTGAATTCTATTGTTTTCTGGCAAATTTAATAGGTTTCAATGTTGAAATAGCATAGAAACGAGTTAACTATACTCCAACTCATATATCATTGTAGTGTTAACAGCGGAATGGCGAGGTTGGTACATTACACCATGCGCCAAGTATTCTACACTAGCGGGGCGCAGATGTTTGAAATATCGATATCAGTGTGAGCTGGGCAACTAAGGGTAACTTGATTTCAGAGCGATTGGGCACGTATGGTGGTATTATGAGTCTTTTTATTTGCAGAGAATGTGGCGTGGTACGCCACAGGGGAATCTGTGGTGTGGAAGTTGTAAGCGGGGGGGAGGGAGAAGAAAGTCCGGTGGCGGCCGTAGAGGGCAGTAGCTGCCGAGGCGCCGCCCGTCTGCTTCCCCTCCCGCCAGTTGCCGGCTCTCCAAGCCCGAGCGGCGGCCATCTTACTCACTTGAGTCTAGAGCCTGATACTAGCCGCACGCGTGTTCGATTGTCATGAAAAAACGTCCGACTTTTTATGTGAAGAAAATATCCCCGAGTGATTCAGGACGATCACGCGGTCCTGTCGCGCGAGTGTGCCTCGAGGTTTTGGTCCACGGAAAACCAGGAGACGCCAGCGTAAAAATTGCAGACACCGCCCGAATCGTCAGCGCAGCTTCAGCCAGCCCAGACGCCCGCGCCGCAGCTCAGCGAAGTTTGGCCGACGACGACGAGGAGTTAAGGCATCGATTCCTTGGGTTACGAAGTTCTTGATTGTGAGGTGCGTGACGGGCAGATTGGCCCTATTAGTTATTAAGTAGTAGTAAGACGCGTCCCCTTGCCACCAGTTTAATTCGATAAACAAATTTCTATCGTTCGAGAGATTTTGTGTGTCCGAGTACCTTATTTGCATCCCCCCCCCCCCATGGAGTTCTACAGATTGTTTCAGGAAACCGGATCGCGGGTTTGGGAGACATCGGTGGCCACGTGGCATGGCGACAGTGAGGATCGGCCCTCGGATTGGTTTAATTCTTTGCTTCGGCGAGTGCGTACATACGTACATATATTTATATCGGTTTTGTTTCGTATATTCTTCCTGGGCCGGCTGAGGTGTTTTTCCTTTATTCTAGGTGTAAAGCTTTCGAGCCCAGGGTTTTATATTTTCTCCACGGGCAGCAGCCCTCGAGTACTATCGCGGCCGATCTCGCGCATCGCGGAGTCAGCAGCAGAGGAGCAGTGGATCGTCGAGTGACAACGGCGCGGACCAGCCCGCCGGCGAGCTAGCGGGGCCTTGGCGCCCAGAAAAATTACGGCTCTTGCATTGTGTTTTATTCTTCAAGGAATAGTAGTGACCGGGGAGACATTTTTGTGGCCTGGAGTGCACTCTCGGTTTTCGTGCTTTCTTATTAATTGGGCTCCCCTGTCGCGACTACATTCCTCCCATATGACGTCACCAACGTGTGGCTCGATCCTACATAAACTCTGCTGCTGAACGTGCCGAGTGTTAGGATTGCGTAACTGCGTGATAGCGAACTCGCATTCCGGACCAAGGCTAGCGTAGAATTTTGGATGTTGTTTTGATCGCGTAACCTTGGTCGGAACCGAGTCGGAAGTGTTTACTTATCGTTCCGAGAAAAGCAAGACTCGTATACCGTCTTCACGGGAATATTAGCGTGCGGAATTCTTTTCCCCTCCTTTTCTTTTCCGTGTTATTGTAGCAAGGAGGAAATTAATATCACTATTTTAAAGCTATTTTAATTATCACTAATTTAAAGCGAATAAATTCAAGTTTGATTTGTTTTTCTTGTACACCGTGGTTGGCGGCCAGCCCGGGAGGGCAATAGTTTTTTTTGCTGTGCTGGTTTTTCTTCTTTTCGTCGGCTTTTGTCGTTGGTTTTTTTTTTGTTTGTTTTTTTTGTGTGTGGCACAAGCACGGTTAACGGGTTGCCCCGTAAGAAGAGAAATCAGTCTCGAATTTTGTTGCGAAATTTAGGTTAAGAATTTTATAAAACTGCTGTTACCACTAAATAATCTATATTACCATTACGTTGAATTAGTGAGCCTATGCGAGCTCCTATACGGTCTACCTCCTGCTAGAGCAGTAGAGGGACCAGATAGGATAGATTCTGCCATTTTAAATGCACCCGGGCAATAATAAAATTCCTGGCGTTACTATGGCAGACTACCACGAGCCGGGGCTTACGGCGGAACAGTTAGGTGCGAGGTTGGCCGTAAATGAGATCGTTCAAACGTCCCGGGGCGCTCGAGACCTTGCCGGGACGATCGTCCAGCTCAACCCACAGGCTTTGTTTGAGGCCCTTGACACTGAAGGCCTGAGTACGGTCGGCTCTACCGGGGAGCTTCGAAACCGGTTATTGCGATTTAACATCCGACGCGCAGACCCGAACACCCTCGTACCAAGGGATCGCGACGTTGATGAGCGAGGCGAAGTCGTACCTGCCACGACCATGGGTCTGGTCCCGGAGACGTCAAGGAAGGTGCAGTTGGAGTTGCCGAGGCATCGAGGGCGTCCCAAAAATGTCGACGACAATCCCTCCGGCTCGGCCACTGAAACGAGATCACGGACTTCTAAAGAACGACCAACTAAGCAAACAAAGAAAATTGCCAAAAAAGGTGCGAGTAAACCACCCCCGGTGAGGGTGACGCGCCAAACGAGGGCTACGACGAAGCAGCAGATGAACCCAGCTGGGAAGGCCGCGGCTTCGGATCAAAATGCTTCCCCGGTCTTTTTAACAGTGCCCACCTCCGTAGAGGGAGTGTCAGTGGCCGAGACTCGCACGTCTGCTACGTCAACGTCCTCCGGGAGCGGTCAGTTGTCAGAGACCCTGACAAGCACGTCCCAGAGTAGAACACTGGGGATGTCACCAACCGTAACCAGTTCCCGGGTTACCCCGTTTTCCCCAGTGAGTGCTGTGAGGGGAATGGGGGCCACCGGATGACTCAATGGAATAGGCAGGAGTTGTGTCCCGTACCGCGCTTGCACTTGGGGTACCTGCTTGACTGGTATAGCTCCGGCTGGGGCTTCCCGGGACTTGCCACGGGGTGTGCGGGGAGTAGGGCCGTACAGACGTGGGAAGAACAACGATTACTCGATACTCCACCACCGCTGGTAGGTGGTGATCCGGTGAACGCTCCGAAGAGGGCGGCCGGCACTGCACCCCACCCACCTTGTTTGGGATCTAGTACGCTCTCGGAGAGCACTATCCAGAGCGAGAATGACTCCTTGGATTCAGATCTCTCTGATACAGAGTCGAGTTCAGGGGACACGAAATCAGCGGTAGAGGACGCGTATCAAAGACAAAACGAAAGTCTGAGAATACGGACGACTCCCGCAGCCAACCAACCGGCGAGACTGGAGCTGGTCCCACCATCCAAAGCAGGGTGGGGTGAATCGAGCAAACAAAACCAGAATAGGACGAGAGAAAGAGTTTCGTTGCGAGACCACTCCAGCGATTCGGCTTGGAGCGACTCTCCAGGCCCTTTGGAAAAAAGTGCCAAGGAGATCCCCCGGCCGTCCCGGGCTTCCACCGGGGAGGTCGACACTCGCTTGAATCAAGAAAATTCTCGAGATGGTTGGAAGCTTGTTGGTAGGAAATCGCGACGAAAAATTTCGACCACCCGAGTAAAGAATAATCCAAAATCAAGAAATCGCCGAGTATCGGAGACCTCGTCAGGGCGCAGGTCCAACTCGTAAAGCCGGTCGAGTAGTGCTAGTGACTCGAGCCCGTGCCACTGCCGCACAAGTCCACGTCGTGGGGAGAACCCAGCCCGGGTAGTCCGTGAATTGAAGGCTTGGGATATTAAATTCGGCGGGACCGATAAGGAAGATCCCGATGAGTTCCTTGGTCGCTTGGAGGACTTTCGGGACTGTACCAAGTGGACCAGCCAGGAAATCCTGGGTGCTCTTCCAGGGATACTGACGAAGTCGGCAGGCTCGTGGTACCGTCATCGTGGACGTTAATTCAAATCATGGCGTAAATTCGCAGAGGAGTTTACTGAACATTTCATGGGGGAGATCGACGACGACGACCTCCTCGACGAACTGAAAGCTCGTACACAAGCGAAAGGAGAAAAGATTGAAGCATTTGTGGACAAATTTGGCATGATTATCTCTAAATTCCGGGATCGCCCGTCGAGTGAAAAGCTACTAAAACTAGCTTATAAAAATCTTGATTTGGGCTATCGTTATTATATCGGACCGAGACCCCCGTACTCGTTTAGCTCACTCTTGAAAAAGGGAAAAGAGCACGAGCGTATGAAGGATTTAAATAGTCGACATGTCCAGCCTCCTTCCCGCGACAAAGCTAGGCTTCCCGCTGCGGCCTGGTTGGGTCCTCCCAAAGCTCAGCGAGTAGCGAGCGTCCAGGAGAACGCTCCAACCGAGCCCGTAAAGAGGGCAGAAGATGAGCTTGGAGTGGAGCCCAAGGCAGGGCGGTCAAGACGGCGGGGAAAAAGCTCGGGTAAAACGGACATCGCACCCGTTACCGAAATGACAAAACACCCGGCCCAGAGTCACCCCGAGCCCGAAGAGGTGGCTGGGCTTAACCCGACCAATCGGCCTCCGGGTAACGTCGGTAAGGGGCAGAATTGGGTCCGGGATCAGCCACCGTCAGATCCTGCCGTTCGGTCTCCAGGCTTGGTGGGGGGAGAGGACGCAGATGCGAATATAGTTTGTTTCCAGTGTAAACAAGCGAGACACAAGGTAACCTCTTGCCCCCATCGCAGCTGCTATACCTGCCACAAGCCAGGTCATTTTTCGCCTGAAAGTCCAGAACGTCAGT
This sequence comes from Encarsia formosa, assembly GCA_038277355.1. Classification (NCBI taxonomy): domain Eukaryota; kingdom Metazoa; phylum Arthropoda; class Insecta; order Hymenoptera; family Aphelinidae; genus Encarsia; species Encarsia formosa. The sequence continues at coordinate 34,476,555 of CM076187.1, forward strand.
TAAAAATAAAATGTCAGATCTGTGGTCACCCGGTGGTAGCGGTACCTGAATGCCCCAAATGTTCGTGGATGTTGGGAAACGGCAATGCGGGGGGAGTCAGTCCCACCCCTGCATGCTAACGCAAATCGGGACCAACCAGCTCAAGGAGCATACTCTTAGCCCTGAGTCAAACTGCGGAGGCGCTGGCCTCGGATTATATCCGGCAATCGGGCACGGTCATGGTGGGGGTAAAGATCGTGGGAAAACTCAGCCCAAAACTGAGCTAAAATACCAGAACGAGATCACCGAGGCCAGTGTGCAGACCGTACGAGAAGCAGGACTGGAAAAGAGCCCAGAACCAGCCCTCGGAGGCATTGACTTCGGGGATAGCCGCGCACTCGGGCACAGTGATGGTGGGGGCGTAGATCGTGGGAAAATTTAGCCCGAAGCTGGAGTAGAGTACCAAGACGAGATCGCCGAGGCCGTTATTCAGTTTTTGAGAGAGGCAGGGTGGGAAGAGAGTCAGCTCCAGTCCGAAGGTCTCTCGGGGCAAACCCTGATTGAAAATCTGGAAGAGCTGGGACATCGACCAGTGGGACCCGCGGTTGCAGGGTAACATCGTCGTTCATGATAATATGATAGAAATGATTTCGGCAGTGAGAAATGATAATAGGTGCTTTATAACCCTGATGTTAAACTGGCGCAAATACCAAGCCCGGTTCGACCCCGGAGCTATGCTCTCCCTGGCAGGCCCGCTCATCGCGGACAATCTGTCCGATTAGCTGAGGCCCACAGATACCCTAATCCGTGCTGTCACCAGGGAAATTAAGAGCTTGGGAGGAGTCTTGCAGGCGCAGCTTGAGATTGATGGGACCCTTAAACCATTTGATCTCAAGGTGTATGAGGGCCTGGAACACGACGCAGTGCTAGGTATGGACTTCTGCCGGTTATTCGGGATCGAAGTCCAGTTCGATGAAGGGTTGTGGAGGGTGAAGGAAGGGCCCTGGCATGGGTTTCTCAGCCCACAGAACCAGAACGACGACCCAGTCGTGGTGGCTGAGTGTGCAGGAATCTGTGAGTTATCCGAGGATCAGAGAGCTCAAATACAAGCCCTGATTGCCCGGTTAATACCAGAGCCAACCGATCTGTTGCCAGCTACGACGTTTGCGGAGCATAAAATCGAAGTGTTCAACGAGGAGCCGGTCAGGATCCGCCCACGACGCATCTCGCCATGGATGAATGATAAATTGATTGAGGAAGTGCAAAAACTGAAGGCGGCCCTAATCGTGGAGGAGTCCACAAGTGATTGGAGTAGCCCGCCCGTTCTAGTGCGCAATTCCGGTATTTGGGATTTCTCCCGGACAAGGAGGGTTTGCGGCCGGATCCCTCGAGGATCCAACTCGTCCTCAACTTTCCGAGGCCTACTACTCTCACTAAGCTCCAAAGTTTTTTGGCTATGTTCAACTGGTACTCGAGATTCATTGAACACGAGTCCGAGCTCAAACTGCCTTTGCTCAAACTCTTGCGCTAGGACGCCAAATATGTGTGGACCGAGGAGCATCAAAACGCGTTCGAAGCTCTAAAAAAGGCCTTGACCTCGGCGTCCGTGCCGGCTAGGCCAGACTTTAGCAAGCCCTTTACTGTGCAAACAGACGCCAGTGCTGGAGCCCTGGGAGGAGTCCTTACCCAGAAGTTTGAAGACAGGGAACACCCGATACTATTTATAAGTAAATCACTGTCCAACACTCAGAGGAGGTATTCGGCCTCGGAGCGCGAGTACCTTGCGATTAGGTGGGCCATTGACAAGTTGAGGCCCTATCTCGAGGGCTATAAATTCAAAGTAATTACCGATCACAAGGCCCTTAAGTGGATAAATAATTTAAAGGGCGACACGGGTCGGCTAGGTCACTGGCGTCAGGAACTAGTACGACTTTACCATCGAGTATCGCCGGGGGTCATTGAACCACGTTCCTGATGCCCTCTCCCGGATGTACGAGGAAGAGCCGGCAGAAATTGCGGGCTTTGAGACCATCGAAAATCCCTGGTACTTGGGAAGACGCCGGGATATACTCGAGAAGCCGGGAAAGTTTCCGCAGTGGTGCGTGGTCGACGAGATGGTGTATCGGCATCGACATGATCCTCTCCTCGATCCGGTCACCCATGGGGAAGAGGGCTGGCGCTTGGTGGTCCCCAAAGAATATCGGGACGAAGTCCTCCAGGACGCTCATGTCCACTCCTCCTTGGGCCATTTAGGTGTAGAAAAAACGTACGACCGAATCATCCGAGAGTACTATTGGTCAGGGGTAAAGGACACGGACGCCCGCCAATTCGTCTTGGGCTGCCTAGACTGCCAGAAATACAAGGCCATGAACTCCAGCCCTCAAGGGCTGATGGGCAGGTGGATCGTGGAACGCCCCTGGTCAGTCGTCTTGGTGGATCTAATGGAGTTCCCGCCGAGCAAGAATCAATTTAAATATCTCGTGGTACTTATTGATTTGTTCACCAAGTGGTTGGAATTAAAGCCCCTGAGGAAGGGCGACGGAAAATCGGTGTCCCTAGCCCTCGAAGAGCTGTTGCTTTTCCGGTGGGAATCCCCCGATTACGTCCTGACTGACAATGGTACTGAATTTGTAAATAAAGACTTATTTACGACCTTGCACGAGTACGGGATCTCCCACACGACGATCCCTCCATATCACGCGCAAGCAAACCCCGTGGAGAGAAGCAATAGGACGCTGAAAACGATGATTTCAATTTTTGTCAAGTCCGATCACCGCAATTGGGACATGCACTTGCATGAATTCCGTCATGCGGTGAACACTGCTAGGCAGTCCTCCACCGGGGTTTCTCCCGCGTTCCTCAATTTCGGCCGACACCCGCGGCCCATAAAGAGCCAGCGCTGCAAGGTGGAGGCCCCGGCGACCCTGCTCCGGTTGGACCCGGAAGGTTGGTTGGACAGGATTAAGCACCTGGATCACCTGCGGGATCTGGTCTGCTGAAACCTTGACGAAGCCCATCGCAAGCAGGAAGTCCAATACAACCAAGGTCGTAAAGATACCCGGTTTATGGTGGGAGATATGGTCTTACGGGCGACCCACTTCTTGTCAGATGCTTCGAAGAAGTTCAACAAGAAGCTGGCGCCTAAATTCGAAGGGCCCTACAGGGTGCAGACCATCCTCTCCCCCACGGTGTACCCCTGGATATGGGAGATAGCAGGAAAAATCCTAAGGTGCACGTGAGCGAGCTCAAGCGCTACGTTCCGCCGAGAAGCGTAAATCGGGCTCACTCAAGTCCTTCATCTTGAAAACTGCACTCAGACTCAATTTTATTTGCTCCAATTTTGCCATGTCATTGCTAGCAATGATCATGTCATCGACGTATAAAACGACCAGAGCCATCAACCCCTCAAGTACCCAAGTGAATAGGCAAGGTTCATTGATGTCGTGGCTGAATCCAAGTTTTATCATCTCCTCATCAAACCTCTCTTTCCATTTCCTTGGACTTATTTTTAGACCATACAGCGCTTTCCAGAGTCTGCATATCATTTTAGCTCTCGTCTGGTCATCACATTTGAATCCGTCAGGAATCTTCATGTAAACCTCATTGTCTAGCTTACCATTCAGAAAGGCCGTCTTAACGTCCATCTGACATGCGTGTAAATTATATTTATTAATTACAGACAGTGCAGCTCGGACTACGCCAAGTCTAGAGACTGGAGCGTACGTCTCCCTCAACTCGTACTCTTTTCGGTCTTTGAAACCACGTATGACTAATCGACCTTTCGGAACTCGTTCCCCATTGGGACCCGTTTTCATTTTAAAGACCCACTTGGAGTCTATTACATTTACTCTTCGACCGTCGCTCTCTAGTTCTGACTTGTCGACTAATTCCCACACATGATTTTCCTTCATTGAACTCAACTCCTCATTGATAGCCTTTTCCCACAAAAGCCTATCGGGTGAATTTATGGCCTCTCTGTAAGACGTTGGATCTTGGTTTGTACTAGCTATCAAGGCAAATTTTAACTCATCCTCCTCGAGACTGTGATTTTCTGGAGCTGCATCTCCATTGCCTCTGAATTTTACATCTTTCAAATTCAATTCCCTGCTTGCAAAGAATGCAAAGCTGGAGTCGTGCACACGACGTGCGTACACCGTAAAGTCTCGACCTTCTTTAGCTTTTCTGCCAGGTTGGATTCTTGATTTGGCAGGAGGCGCTTCATTTTCCTCTTTTTCATCGTTGTTTTTCCTCGGTCTACCTCGTTTGCGACCAACTTGGGGAGGTGCTTGCTGTAGCTGTTCAAGTTGTTCCTCAGCCTGATCTTCACCAAAGTCCAACTCTTCCTCAATGTCCTCGAGATATTTACCTCTGTCAACGTCTTTGTAGGCTAGTTTTTCATTAAATCTCACATTTCTGGAGATAATGAATTTTTGTGTGGATGGATGCCATAATGCATAGCGATTTGTTCCATAGCCAACAAAAACTGCTTTGATCGCTCTTGGCGAAAATTTGTCCTCAGGGTTTGGTATATGTGCATAAGCAATGCACCCAAACCTTCTTATCTTCTCGAAATGACACTTCTCGAGAGGTGCAAGTTTATGCATTGGTAACTCAAAGTTAATACTCTTATGTGGCGATCTGTTATAAAAGTTAACAGCAACCTCAGCTGCCAGAAACCACATATTTTTCGGCAAACCAGAGTCTAACATCAAAGCCCGTATTTTTTCCTGCAAAGTCTGATTAAATTTTTCAGCCGTGCCATTTAATTGTGGCGTGTGTCCGGGTGTAAAATTACTATCTATTCCCTCTTTATCCATCAGGTCTTTAAACTCACCACCAGTGAATTCAGTGCCTCTATCGGCTCTTATGAAACAAACTTTCTCATCTTTGCCTATCAAATTCCTCGTAGTCCTCAGGTACTTTTTAAGACACATCCCAGAATCACTTTTGTTCTTAACCGAGTAAGCCTTAGCAAATCTGGAATAGTCATCAATGAAAGTTGTGATGAATCGATTGCCACCAGGGTACGAAGCAGGCTTTATCGGACCCATGGTATCTGTATGTATAGTTCTCAATGGCTTTTCAGCCCTTGTCCTCACCTCTTTAAACGGCAATCTTTTCATTTTGGCTAATACAAAAGTTTCACAATCACTGATGGATTCATCAAGTTTGACATTTTTAAGTATGCTTACCTCTCGCTTCAGATATCTCATGTATTGCAACGATGGGTGACCCAACCTCACATGCCATAGCATAGTCTAATTTCTTTGATATTTCAACTCAGCCCTCAGCTTATCAAGCCAAGTCTCCATGTTAGACTTAGCTGTAAGCACATAATTTCTCGACACCGATGATTTTCCCTCAACTCGATTTTTCGCCAATGTATCACAAAGCCTCGTAATACTATTATTTAACATGTCTTGACTGTGGTGTGCAGGACTCGACATTTCGCTCTGATCATCATCGTGTTCAGAGTATTGTTCATCGTTAGGCGGTACTAAAATATCATTAAGTGGATTAACGGTAGAGGATAATAAAGGATTTACCTGAGTTTGAGCGTTTTGTTGACCACCGAAGTGTCGTGCCAATCCTTTTATTTTGTCTAGCATCTTAAGAAAATCGGCGTTGCCCCTCTGTGTATACTCTGAGTTTGCCTTAATCAATTCCAAATCACGGTGGACTGCTGCGCTGTGTTTGTTCAGCTCTGCCAAGGCTAAAGTCATGACCTTCGAGTTATTTACGGCTGCCATGGCCAACTCCCTCGAAGTGACAGCCAATTTGTTTGTCTCCTCCAAAACACGCAGTAGTGACTCAACATTAATAGCAGCGCCACTCTGATAATTAACCTCAAGCGCCCTGCCGGTTGAGTCCCTCACCGTCGAGAAAATTGCTGAACCCGACGTCTGACTCGTTGGAGTAGTAGACATCGGTGCTGCGGATGTGACTGGGGCAGCAGGCGATGTCACCGTAGCAGTGTTTGCTGGTGCAAGGGTTGTGTTTGGCAAGGAAGTCCCAGGTGTCGCAGAAAAATTCTGGCTTGCGGTAGTCAAGCCAGTCGGAGTGGTCACGGCCGGTGTCGTTGTTGTTGTGGCAACTACATTCATCGTAGTAGCCTCATCTCATATTTTGCTGCCGTGATCAGTTTCAGTAGCATCCACCTCCATTTGGTTAATATTCGATGCATCAGCGGAGCGATCGGTTGATTGACCAGATCCCGATCCATCAAGAGGCTGGTTGCCCCCGTCTACAGCCCTCAACATCTCCTCACACATTTTCCTCTGTCTTGCTCTTTCCTCGTCAGTTTTCCTCGCAGCTTCCTCAAACTCTGTAATTAAAATTGTACTCAATTTGAATGTTTTTTTTCCAACTCAATTTTTAGGTTGTGGTACCACAAACTCACTCAAAAAAAACTCAAATTTTAATTACTTTACTATACTCAAATATTTTATGCATGCCGTACACGGAACAAATTGTTACCTTTGTGTACGTGATCCCAGGCCTGTGTCGTCAGGTGCATCTAACGGCGGCTTACCCGTGTCCAGTTTGTCGGCACTAAAGCCAACACAGGGGTGTGTTTTGGCAGCAGCGTTCCTCAAGAGAACAAGTTCGATGTATCTCTCTTTTGCGTGTTTGATTTTCGCTTGCCAATCCTCCTCGCATCTAGTAATAAAAACATTCAATTACTCGACGGATCGTTTTTATTAAAATTACTTGTTCTGGCACAGCTTAAGAACAAGGTCAATTTAATTTTCCGGCATAAAAACGAAAAATTGCTGCGCACCGCTTGCACACTTTTTCGCGTGTTTGTGTGGTCCTAATTAACCGCACGGTGTTTGAAAAAGTCGTACGCGCGCTCACAGTACGCATTGACTCCCTGAATTTAATGCCTCTATGAAAGTCGATTTTATTTGATCGTTTGGATTTCAAAAATAACTCAATTCACCCTCGACTCGAAACACAATCAAAAATCGTCAATCATGCACACATGCATAAAAATCAACTGATCACGATTAATTTTTGACGTTCCTCAGTTCTTTCGTTTTACAATTGAGACCTCAAAAACTCAAATTATTTTGTTTCAATCAAAATCAAAATAGTTCTCCAGGCTTGTGAATTTCACAAATTCAACAAAGTCTACAAGAAACTCAAAACGATTATAAAAAAAACTAAGAAAGATCGGTGGTCAGCCGACTACTTTAGAGAAAAATCATCCTCAACAAGCACGGCTTTGTAGAAAACAAATAATCTCGAACGTGAAATTTCGTAACTCGAAAAACAAACAACCGACTGCCGAACGCGTACTTAACATCCACGATTCGATTTTGATTTTGATGTGTTTATTAAATGTACATTATGTTGTACAAAATACATAAGATCATAACAAAGTTCTACATTAGGATATAATTTCAATATAAAATAAAATTAAATATAATAAAATAAGATACAATAAAATAAAATAATATAAAATAAAGTAAAATAACAATAATATAAGTAATAATAATAATAATGAAAGTAATAAAATAAAATGAATATAATGGTATACAATAACAATCAAAGTAACATGGGTAACATTATCAGTCTCATCAGTATTCACTCCGAGAATCACAAACTAACATTTCATTCCATACAGATCTCGAGTTCAACAGTGTAGAAAAAAAAACTTAATCTTCTCCCTCGGTATTAAAGATGTGTGATTTGATGAGGTTTTTGAATGAAGTGAAGGATGTAGATTGGCGAATATTTGGGGGTATGGTATTCCAGGAGTAGGTAGCTGATACATGAAAGGATCGCTCCAGAGATCTAGTGCGGAAAGAGGGGACAATCAAGGCATCTAGTGCATGCGGATTAGCCAATCTCAAGGGACGTGAGCTGAGCTTTTCAACAAAAAAATTCGCCAGATAAGACGGAGTACCTGTGTGCAGGATTCTATAGAGCAAGCAGGCAGCAAAATAATCTCTGCGGCCCGCCACCCGAAGCCAGCCGAGCTCACGTCTATAAGGTGTGACATGATCGCTCTTCCTGATCCCAAAGATGTACCTGATCCCACGATTGAGCAAGCGCTGTAATACGAGATCCTGCTCACCCGAGATATTACAGTGCACAAGTGAACAATAGTCAATCATAGGAAAGAGCAGGGTCTGTATAAGGTGCGTGCGCAGTTGAAAGGTGGTGTTGCGTCTGAAGTGGTTAAGACGGTATAAAAGAGAATTGGCTCTCCGAGAAACATAACGAACATGGTCCTTCCAGCTCAGCTTAGAGTCCAGCACCATCCCCAGACTACGCGCTGAGGGGACAAACGGGACAGTGCAGCCGCCAAACTGCAGGTCATGAATACCCAATTCATTAAAGCTATTGACATACGACGGAGTCCCAAAAACCATTGCCTTGGTCTTACTAGCATTCAGTACCAGCTGATTGGCGGCAGCCCAGTCAGCGACGTGCTCAGCACCCCGGCTCAGTCTTCCCAGCATGGCATGCATGTCCTCAAGTCGGCCCCGCACGTAAATCTGCAAATCATCCGCATAAACCACATAGCAGACATCAGGGCCAAGGCCATGGGAAATATCAACGATGAACAGAAGGAAGAGCAGAGGACCCAGCACCGAGCCCTGAGGCACACCCTTATTAAGGGGACGGAAAGAAGTAAAAGTGCCGTCCTCCGCTCTTACCGCCTGCGAGCGGCCAGTCAGATAAGAGGCAACCCACCTCAAAACCCCATGCGAAAAACCCAGAGATTGCAGCTTCCTGAGCAATGTTACGTGCGAGACCGAATCGAAGGCTTTACTAAAATCAAAAAGCAGTAGCGCAGTCATTTGTCTCCTGTCCATACCGATTCGAATGTCGTCCGTGAGTTTAAGCAGTGCCGTCTGTGTACTATATCCCGCCCTGAAACCTGCCTGACAATCGTCCATCAAACCCTGCGATTCAACAAAAGTAGAAATCTGGCTATGGACAAGCCTCTCAAGAATCTTCGACATGAAACTGAGCAGGGAGATGGGACGAAAATCATTCAGGCAAGACGGAGAGGGAATTTTATTCAGTGCGATCACCATCGACTTCTTCCACTGCTCAGGGAAAGTCGAAGTCGATAGGGAAGCATTAAAGATTTTGCAGATGAAAAGACCAATAGATGGAAAAGCTGACTGAATAAAGCTCTGTGAAAGAGAGTCAATGCCCACTGCCTGGGATGTCGACTGACTGATAGCACGTGCTATCTCGTCCACCGTCACATCCACAAACGCGAAGCCACCATGATCTTCCTCTCTTCCCAAGTCATTCAGAAAGAGAGAGAGAGAGATCCGGCGCCATACTATCAAAAGAAAAAGAGGCAAAGTGAGCATTAAGATCTTCCACTGAAAAACCACCCAAATTAGAATCCGCTCCGGAAGAGATACCAAGTCGCCTTAGTTCCTTCCAGAGCTGCTGAGGATCAGTGATGTCCTTGAGCCTATACCAATAGTAATCAAGTCTCGCAGACTCGATCTTTACATGTGCAAAATCTCGCGCCTGTCTGTATAAAAACAGTTCAATATCGAGTCTTGAGCGACGGTTACGTCTGTAGAGTCTGTCTCTTTCAGTCAATAGGTCCCGGTGGTATGTAGTAAACCACGGATGGCAATTCTTCCTTTGTTTGAGGGTTATTAGAGGAGCGAAAATATCAAGAGCAGCATTAAAATTAAAATACAAGCAATCAACCCTCTCACTAAGTGAATACGACTCATTCGTGAATACTGACCAGTCACAGTCAAACAAAAATTGATTCAAAGCCCCAGCATCTACAGATTTAAAGTCCCTGTAAGTAAAGTCATTAGCCAAAAGTTGTGGGGTTTGAATGTCAAGGGTAACAGTCTGTAGGTCATGTACTGCTATGAAAGGGGTCTCTGTCTTCCAATAGTCAGTCACAGTGTCAAGTGCGTCAACGAGAACTAGGTCTAGCCAGGTATCCGAGTGAGAGGTGTGGTGTGTAGACCCAAATGGAACCAAGAACAGAGAGTTCTCCTCAATAAAATTACGCACAAAATTCGCATCAGGGGAGTCTGAAAGCTGGTCCACGTTAAAATCCCCGAGTATGACCTTGGTGCCGTAATCATGCATACTATCACGCAGGTCGGACACAAAGTCAGACCCAAGGACAAACGGTGCATGTGGGGGCCTATACACCACACCTACAAATATGGGGTCAGCGCTACCCAGAGAAACCTCAGCAAGCAAATACTCAGGATGACCAGGCCTACCATCTCACTCAGTGGAAGACGAGCAGAGGTGTTTGACTGAGAGGGACTGATGCACATAAAGTGCTACTCCGCCCCCTTGGTTATTACGGTCACGCCTAAGGATAGTGTAACCCTCAAGAGCAACAAGCACATCCTCAATCGAAAGACTCAAATGGGTCTCAGTGACAGCAATCATGTGTAACCTGGTCTGAGTCAAAAGAAACAGCCTGAGCTGCTCAATATGCCCCTTGAGCGAGTTCGCATTGAAATGACAGACACGCAACAGCATGCCCCCGCCCCGCACGGACCTCTGACCAGGGGTTAGAAAGGAAGTTTGAGATGAATATGAAAATGAAGAAGGAGTATCATGGGGTGAAGGATTGATGAATCTAAGATGGTAAGATGAGTATGTTGTATTACCACGAGAAAGAAGATGTAAGAGTATACCTGTTATGACAAAAACGCTCTAGATCCTGTTCACTTGATATGGGAGTAGCGACATCTCCTTTCTTCCTACGGACTAAAACCTTGCCGTTTCTTACAAATGAAGTAAATCCAGAGTTGGGTTGTCTTGCCTTCTGGTAAACAAGGCGTCGAAGTTTGAAGGTCTCTCTATATCCACGAGAGAGAGAAAGAGATATATATATACATATATGCATGTGTCCAACCCGATGACCAACACGGCTGATAATCACCAAAATTGAACCTAGATTAATCAACGTAAATAGCACAGCTATTATTACGATGGAAAAAAACGTGTCGAACAAACCTTGAAAAAAACCGAAAAATCCCGAACACGAAACATGCACAGAAAACGAACGCGTCTCAGCTTGCTCTTTACTAGGAATTACCTCCCCTCAATCGGATCGGCATGTGCAGCACGGTGCCGTATCCTCTCGCCAAGCGCGCGTCTTTTCTTTCTCTACTCTCTCCTCGCTTAGCTCCCTCCTAACTCGATATTTTCAGGGATACTCACTTTTTTTTTCAATAATTGAAAAAAACTTACTGTTTTTGCTGCTGGTATTCGTCCCAGCGCTTATCCAAATTTTCCTTTTTGTTCTCAGTCATCGTGTTCCTAGTGAAACTCGTGAACTCGTAGAAGGATGAAAAAATTTCGACGATTGAGTTTTCTTTTGACACACACACGTGACATAGTTTTTTTTTTAATTTTTTTTTTTTTTTTGATTCCTCTGATCTCACTCACTTCACCTTTTGCACTTCGAAATCTCAAGCTGTGTTTTACCGACAGCGAGATGGAAAAAATCGCGCGCGCACGTGTTTCTCTTATCACCGGTTAACCTCTAATCTTAAAACTCCAGAGACTGCAGTATATTAAACGCTTTCTGGCCCAGAACCTGTTGTAATAGATTAATGAGGATTAGGGCAAACACAATAAAGCCAATGATTAACCAGTAAACCAATTTTTATTGTTAAATAAAACTCCCTCGGTATGACCTCGGGTACACACGCGGCAGCGGCGAAGCATCGACCTAGACTCGCTTGCCTCGTGGGAGAGAGCAGCGGGGCTCTTGCGCGCAGGCGCGCAGCTTGGATCAGCTCAGGCTGCAGCGGCAGCCCCGAGCTGCTGTTGCATATAAAACTCAACTCACCACAATAAGATTATCTTTTTGATCTTTAAAGTGCAACGTAAGAGTAAACAATGAAGCATGTGTATTGTTGAAATAAAAAGCCTGAGCTGAATTTTGACGTATGAATGGGTAGTTTTCTGCGAAGTCCATGGTTATAAGCCCAGTTTCCTTATCCAAATTTTTCTTTGACTTTGCATAAAAAAGTTTTTACTCATTTGAAATAAAATGGTGTTCTGTAAAGTTCCACAAGTCGGTAGATAATTCCACAATAATTTCTGCTACAGTTTTTTCCAAGGTTAACAACGTTGTTCTAGTTATTTCTTTGCCATCTTCATCCATGATTTTTTCAGTGCCCCAATTTGTATACTTAACAAATTTTTTTATATTATCAATATCTAGAGCTAAAAATGCATAGATAGTTTCTTTACTAGGACATTTTTGACATTCATGTAACATCGACTCCTCTTTTTCAACTGAACAAACAAAAATATCAAGTACTTCGTGATAATTCATTCTAGGTCTCACTGATGCTAATTTAAGCTTAACATTTTGATGTATAGAACAAATACAAACAATATGTGAGCCAGAACTTCCAGCCGAAACACATTGCTCAAGTTTTTGTTCGAAAAAATGCCAAACACGGAACTTTTTCCGGGCTATTTTCAACAATCCAGTTTTTGTGGAGAAGTTTTATATCGTACAGTAAATATCTCTTTTGTAATAAAATTCTTTCACCTTCTTCTATTTTTTGTTTATTTTGTTTGTCTGATTTTAACATTCTTTTACAACTAGAGCATACTTTTTGACATGCAATTATTTTTTGATCAAATACTTCCTTTAAGTATACAATTGATTCACTATCTAAAACAACTAAATCATTATCAATTTTATCTCTATGTCTTTTCAATGGGTCAACACAGTATTTAAAATTCAATTTTTCAAAGTTCTAAATGTTGCTATCAATTTTTGCATAACAATTACCACACAGTTTTTTTTCTAGGAGTCATCTCAATCGACAAAAATTTTTTGATTTTTCGCATAAATCTAGGTTAACTGTGATTAAATTTTTTGTAATACTTTTGTTATTAATTTTAAAGAATACATGAAAAAATCTACGACGAAAAATCTACGATTAAAAAGAACATTTAAACAAAAATTTTTATACGCATTAAACAAATTTATTTCATTTATAAGTTAAAATAACGTAATGTACACCAAGCGGACAACTTAACATTTTGCTGTTTGAATTTGCCACTCAAAGAAGATAGCCGAAGACCCCCAAATATTTATGGGGTGCCTACCGTGCTAGAGGAAAAAAATACATATTAAAAATTGGTGAGTCGTGATTCAAGTACGGTTAATTAAAGTAAAGGTAATGATTACGGTTTGAGGATAGATTATTTAGTAGTGTTGTAGTAGTGTACAAAGCTAGGTAGAGACAACCCAAATCACAATATGTATTTTTTTCCTCTAGCACTGTTGGTACCCCATAAAAATTTGGGTGTCGTTGGCCATCTTCTTTGAGTGGCAAATTCAAACAGCGAAATGTTAAGTTGTCCACTTGGTGTACATTGTAAACATGATTTACAACAAATTAATTACTTAATAAATACAAGAATATAAGAGCCGCAACATTTTTTAAATACTCAATAACATTATTTCTATTATAAGACAAAACAACGTTTCTCAAGCGATCGTCGTAGCTTTTTTGCTTTTTTTTCATAAGAACAGCAATGTCTCTGCCGGTTTTATGCTGCGTAATCAAGACTTCAGTCATATTTTGCTCGTTTTTCATCGATGTAAACATTAGGTCAATACCAGCATGATTTGTGTCAACAATGTTGGCAAATCTATTATGCCACTCTTCCAAACCATTGTTTGTTCTGGGTAAATCATTGATGACATCGTGGTAACAATTCCATACATCAATTTCAAATAATGGTTGTCCTCGAGTATTGAGACTTTTTTTTTCTCCAATCCACGTGCGTTAAATATAATCCAAAAAATCAGTAAATAAATCTTTATTTGTAATAAAATATTCAGAAGAAACTAGTAAATCATAAGCATATATCACATCACATACTGGAACAAAAGCTAAACCAGCAATTATATTTACTGTTGTCATAACAATCACATCATCAGCATATTCCATTTGTATTCCACAGCTCTGAATATGCTTAAAAATATTTTGTTTGAAATAAAAAAAACATCCTTTTAGGCAAACATTAGAATATAGTTTTTTAAATGTGTTCATAAAACCAATCTCATAATCAAGTAGTATTTCATCAGGTATACAATCATTAGTTAGGGTCTTCAATACGTTCAAAATAGCTTCGTAACTTTTTTTTTCTATGATTCAGCGTATGAATATAAACAAGAAGTAAATTTTTACGACCAAACATTCCGTGTATCGTGTATAATTGTTGAAAAATTACAGGAACAATTTTGAATGTACCATCAGATACCCAAATTTTACATGTCTGTAGAAATTTTAAATTTTTGCTCATACTAAATATTAAATTTAGTACGGTACGATTTTTTCAGCATTTATTAAAAAATAAGTACTTTAAGTGAAAAGGTATATAGCAATACAATCGCAATAGATAGCAATACAAATTTCTAAAAATTTTCAAAAAGCGCTCTTGGACAAGCGAGTAGCGTTAAAAGATATTTTTTCCCCTCTTCTTAAGTCTGAATTTTCAGTCGTAATACCCTTAGTGCTTCAAAATTGTCGATAATTTTCCGACTGTGTTTTGTTGCTGTGCAAAAAAACTGGAGGAAAAAAATCTAAAATTTTTAAGCACGTGGGGTATTTGGCTGGATTATTTTCCCCAGCTGAATTTCAACCCATAGAAATGCTGTATTTTACATTTTTGCGGTTATAGTTCTATTACTACTTGTTTACTATGAATACCCATATATAGGTATACACCGCAGTGAGTCGGGTCTAACTCAAAAGTTGAATTGAACAAGTCTAACAATTCGAGTTGCCATGCGACTAATTGGAAATAATCGAAATAATTTTACCTACACCCCTCCACCAAATGTCAAATGCGGCGTTTCTATTGGTTGAAATTCAGCTTGGGAAAATAATCCTTAAAAAACGATAAAAATGACAAAAATTATGTGCATGTAACAGTATTAAAATGACCGAAAAAGTTTAACAGAATTATGAGACATTGTTTTTAAAGCTATGAAGAATTTTTCCTGAAAATTTGAGAAAAAAAAACATTCAGCGAAAAAAGTTACATCAATTTAAATATTAGCCAAAACGCGTTTTTTGCGTTTTTTGAATTTTTTTAAAAACTCTACATAGCTGTGACTTTGACAATTTTTAGGATTTTTAAATGAAAGTGTCTAGGTACCATCGCCGTGTACCGTATTCGGTGCACGGTGCACGGTACACGGTACCAAATAATAGTTACTTTAGACACTCTGTGAATTTAAGTTGGTTTTTTAGGATGGGTAATTGGATTTAAAGTAAAAACTAGTAGTTTTTTAAACTAAAGTGGGTTATTTGGGATAAATTATAGGATCTAAAGTAAAAAGCTACCGTGTACCGTGTACCGTGTACGGTACACGGCGATGGTACCTAGACACAACCTTTTTAAATACTTCCAAAAAAGAATTGATGGTCTTAAACATACAAATTGATTGCCACCAACCAGAAAAAAAATTATTCAAAACTCACTAAATGGCAGCTGTTTGAATATCTCTAAAAATCGTCAAAATCGAAGATTTTATCAATTTCAGCGTTTGTCACCGCACTTGCATCAAAATAATTATTCTAAAAAGAACAAAAAATTTTTTAAAAAGCTTATTGAAAAACGAAAATTTTGCGAGGTCAAGCATAAAAATCGGATTCTAAATCTTTTTTTGGCGAGTATTTGAAGTTGGGATAAAAATAGGCTTAAAATAACCCTAAAAAAGGCTTTTTTTATTTCAAGTGGCTGTCATTCGGGTTCTACGGCATATTTTAAGCTTAAATTTTGGCAAAGCTCCTAAATATAATTATATTTTAACATACTAAAAAATTAGGAAAATCGGTTGTCCTCGTGCTCACGGTTTTGCTGAAAGATGTTGGAATGAACCATATATATATTTTCTTTTTCTCTTCTCTTTTATTTCCCCTCTAGCAAAATTTTTGTTTGGATGAGTGGAAAAGTTAAGGGCATATAAATTTTTTTTCTCTCTTCCTTTTTTTTCTATTATTTATTACTAATAACTTACTATTGATTGGTGGAAGAACAAAGGGCCAAAAAATTTTAATAATTTTGAAATTTTGAAAGATTATTTATATTTGATTGAAAAAATATCAGAAAAATTCGAATCGTGGAAAAAAGATGAAATTGAATCGGTAGTTAAAGAAATAACTTGTCAGAAAAAAGTAGTCAGCTTAACTAACAAACTTAAAAATACTGACAAAGCTGCGTTCGCGACTAGAGTGTATAAGAAATTTATAACTTGTGAACTAATTGCGAAGTGGGAAATCGAAAAATTGGAATTTTTCCTGGCGAACGACTTGAACGGGTTGCTAAAACTACTAATCAAATTAAATAATTTTATTGTTGTGGGCTATAAAAAGTGAGTCTGTGCGGACTACATAAACGCGATTAGTGTAATAATCAATAACTTCGTGAAAGATTTTCCTAGTGCAAAAAGGTTTTTCTAAAAATAAATAATTTTTTTTTTTGAAAAAGAATATATATATAATAATAAAATTCCGAGAACACGCGTAAGTGAAAGCAGGACAAATAACGCAAGTTCTACTGCAACCCACGAAATAAATAATCAGCACCAAATGGCTAGATTTGTAGATGGAAATTCACCGGACATTAATAATGATATTCAATCCTCAACCGATTCGGGAATAAATAATTCGGTGGCAGGCGGGGATACACCGCAGTCCACAGGCAGATTGTTATCAATGTCTGAGGTAATAAAGTTATTACCAGAATATAACGGGTCTAATTTAAATGATTTTGCACATGAGTGTAAATCGCTTTTTTAATTAATCAATCCAACGGAAAAATTGATCATGATAAAATTTTTTTTGTCAAAAATAAAAGGGGTGGCTAGACGAATAGTGTAAGAAGAGAAGTACAAAAATTTAGAAGTGATAATTGTGGATTTAGAAAGAGCCTTCGATAGTAAAAATGATTATTATTCGGTTTGTTTAGAAATGGGATCTATTGCACAAAAGGACACCGAAAGCACGGTTGACTGGGGGCTTCGGGTTAAGAACTATTTAAATAAATTTAATTCAGGGGCGAGGAAATCGTTCAGGGAAAATAACTCAATGTCTTGGGTAATAAAGAGACAATCGGTTGAATGCCTTATTAGAGGATTAAAGCCAGAAATTAATAACAGAAAAAATCGAAAATTTGGAGGAAGAAATTGATAGAGCACAATACATTGAATCACGCGTTTCGGAAAATAATGCTATTTTTAGACACAGCGATGGAAAGCCAGCAATTGGAGAACTCTTCAAGGTCGAGGGGGAAGCTAACGAAAGAAAACCAAGAAGCGACATAAAATGTTACAGCTGCGGTCGTAATGGGTCACATCGCGCGACGCTGCAACGAGCAGGGAAAAGCGCTAGTTAAAATCGAACAAAAAACAAATATAATTAAATGTTTTAACTGCGGGGAAGCAGGACATATTTCACGCCTGTGTAATAATCAAAAAGAAGCGAAAGAAGACAGCAAGGTTAAATGCGAAAAATGTGGTAGTATGGGGCTGAGGATAAAAATTGCAGATCAAAAACTTGTGATTTCTGCCAATTAAAAAATCATGTTATCGCCAAGTGCAAACTATTCGCATTAAAATGCGATAAATGTAAGATAAGGGGGCATACTGCACCGTACTGCATGAAAGAAAAAATACAAGAAGACATTCGCAATAAATCTCTGAAAAACAGGTCCCAAAAAATGAGTAATATACTCCGTACAGGGATGCAACGGGGTATATGACAAAATTAGTCGTCTGGAAATAGAAAAACGTGTAGTTTTGATGATTGATAGGGCATGATGATTCAATCTTAGGAGCTCCTTTATTTCAAAAACATAGGGGAAAGTTAGATTTTAAGGAAAGGAATTTCAAACTGGGAAAAAATAAATTTAAATTCAGTAACAATCTGGTGACGAAAGATGTATTTTTAGCGGCAAAGTCAGGCACTTGGGTGACACTCAATACAACAATTGATAATCTTGAAAACGGATATATTCAAAAAATTAATGCTGGACCAGATATCGAGTTAAGGGATTTGTTTAAAACGGTTAGAAATAAAAATTTCTCAGTTCAAGCGATTAATAACGGAGGTCAAGATATAGAATTAACGGTGCCCGCGATTGCATACTGAGTTTCCGATGGCATACATAAGAGAGCAAGGGGGTGACTCAAGATTAGTGAGGTTACTAGAAATAGTAAATCTTGATGGAATAAAAAACGATGAATATAAAATTGAAATAAAAAATTTAATCAATAAATATTCAATTCAATTTTTCTGCCAGGAGATATATTAGACTGCATTAAGGGGGTAGAGCATGAAATAATCACTACCACGGAAACTCCGGTATATGTAAAACAATTTCAATAAACTTACGCGCTTACAGAAGTAGTTAAAAATAAAATAAAAATCATGTTAGAAAATGGAATTATTCGGTAGAATAATAGCGCGTATAATGCACCTATTTTTTGCGTACCGAAAAAAAGAAAGGAAAACGGGTTGTCGATCATCGTCTAGTTCTAGACTATAGACAAATTCCATAACAGTACTACAAATTCAGCCTACACCTAGTATAAATAGCCTATTAGATAGTTTGCATGGTAGTCGGGTATACAGAGTGTTCGACTTGGCGGAAGGATTCTTTCAAAATAAACTCGCGGATAGTACGGCGGGTAAAACTGGGTTCAGTTCGGAAAACAACCACTACGAGTTATGTGGACTTGGTATGGGACTGAAAAATGAGCCGACTTGTTTTATGTAAGCGCTAAGGAAACTTCTAAAAGGGTCAAAGTTAAAATACTAAGTTATATGGATGATGTGATCGCGTTTGCAAAAACACTGGAATAATTGATAGAAATATTGAAGGCGCTCTTTGAAAGATTAAAGGAAAATAACATAACGTTTAAGCCGGAAAAATCAGTATTTTTGAAAGACGAAGTTAAATTTTTGGGGCATAAAATTTTAAAGCAGGGTTTACAGGTAGATAGATGATCAAAAATATATAGCAATCACAGCACTTAAGCCCACCTCAAATCAAAAAGCGGTAAAATAATTTTTAGGGATAGTATCTTATTAGAGGAGATTTATTTTTGAATTCGCTAGAATAGCAAAACCACTAACTAATTTGTTGAGAAAAAACGCGAAATTTGAATGGCGGGAGGAACATAACTTAGCTTTTGAGACATTAAAAAATAAACTTATAAAAAGCCCTGTTTTGCGTTTTCCAAATCTGAAAAGAAGATTCTTTTTAATGACAGACGCCAGCGCGTACGCGATTGGTGGGATTTTAGCGCAAATTTTCGAGGATGACAAAGAACATCCTGTAGCCTACGCGTCGAGAGATTTAAGTAGAGTTGAACAAAGATACAGCACTACTAAGATTGAGTTAATAGCAATTTTATATTCGGTACTATACTTTAAAACGTATTTATACCACGCGGAGTTCGACATTTACACAGATCATAAGCCAACTATGTACATGAAGATCCAACATATAAATTACTAAGGTGTAAAAAAAACTATCAGATTTCGAATTTAAACTTTATTACCACAAAGGGAAGGAGAACAGGATAGTGGACGGCTTAAGCAAATACCCGGTGGGAACAGACGATGAAGAAAATTTAATAAATAATGAGATAGGAAACGCGAATAATTGGAAAAAATTAATCGGTAAATCTACAAAATTAGTTAGTTTAGATACCCATTTTTTTAATTTGATAAAAATGAGTCAAACTTGTTTAAATTACTTGAAGATGACGAAAATACAGTCGAGATAGTCAATAATATTTTTGAGGAGGATTTATATTCGGAAGAGATTAAAGAGCAGGAAGAAAGTTCGAAGCATACAATTGCAGCGATAGTCAAAATATAGTTAGTCAGTTAATAACTCGAGAGATCAATGCAAATACGAAAATGATTAATGTTGATAGAATTTTACCATACAATATTGATAATCTATTTTATAATGATGATCTGAGACCTAGAAGAATTTGTTTAGTAAAAATAGACGGAGTTCTTTTCAGCCGAAACCATCTTTTCATACAGAAAGATAATATTTTGCATATTTGTGCATGTGACTTTTGTGAAAAAAATGTCATGACCGCGGACTTAATCAAATATGGATTGGTTAATAGAGAACAAATCTTAAAAAATAGTCCTAAAGTCGGAGAAATAATAGTTACAAAATTTAAAAATAGATATATCTTTAACCTTTTCGCAAAAGAGTATTATTATGAATAAGTAAATACAGAAAAATTTTATGAATCGTTATTTGTTTTGAACTCCATGTTAGAAAAGAAAAAAAATAAAAAGCATTAGTTCAAACAAAAGCAGTAAGTTAGGAAAGTTCCAAATGATACTTACCAGACTAAAAACGTATATTGACACTTAAAAGATTGATTCAGCAGTTTGTTCGACAAATATTAAGATACTAGCGAAGGAGGCGTGGGACTGAATAATTTGGAAAATGCAAGTCGCTTGAATCCGGACAGCTGGGTTTAGTGCCCACTTACAATAAAGTGAGACAAAATTATTGGTGGTCAGGGATGAAAGATCAAATAGCAAATTTGTTGAAGACATGTGATGAATATCAAAGAATAAAATGCGTTAGAAGAAAAACTAAACAACCAATGTGTTTATTTCTGGTGCCAGAAAGCGTTTTGAGTCATATACAAATTGATATAGTCGGTCCACTGTGGAAATCGCGATTGGGCAATAAATCAAAATATTGCAGTTACATTAGAACAGTCTAAAAGAGACTACGGCCCCGACAATTGCGAAGGCTTTGGCGGAAAAATATATATGTCCATTGTACCGAATAGACATATACACTATAGTGATCAAGGAAAAAAATTTTTGTCAAAAATAATGGCAGAATTTGCAAGGCTTTTTAAAATTAAAAAAATAAGGTCTTCAGCATATTACGCGTCTAGTCTCGGAATTTGTGAAAGAAGTCATTTCGTAGTCATAAAAATGCTACACTACATTATAACGGACGATAATTGGTGCGAGATGCTGCCGTTTGCGGCATTCGTGATGAATACTTCAATACATTCCTCAACGGAATTTGCTCCGTTCAACCTAATTTATGGGCGGGAAGCTAGGCTACCAACCGATTTTTACGAAGGACACGAAATAAAATCTTACGATAAAATCTGAAATGAAATAATGGAAAGGATGAGCGAAATGGTATCAAAAGCGCAAGACAGAATCAAACTGGCGAAAGCAAGATCTAAAAAATTTTACGATCGGAGATTAAATGTTACAACCTTCAAACCGAACCAGATGGTTTATTTATTAGTAGAACCACGTGAGTCTAAGTTTTCGGATTTCTGGATGGACCTTTTTTGATCCAGAAAGTTTTTAAAAATAATACCACACTTATTGACATTGGAGACGGAAAAGAAAAGGTAGTTCACCAGGACAAACTTAAAATAGCATTCAGTCATTTAACTCCGTTAGTAGATTGAGATGACCTTTTTTTCTCTCCCTTTTTTTTTTTCTTTTTGAACGAAGTAACCAAGAGAATCAATGATAAAATAAATAGTGAAATAAGACAATAAATAATGGTAACTACTTATTTATTTAGTATAATAAAAAAGTACGTATGACTGATAATAAGTTAATTAAGATAAAGAAAAAAATTGGAATAGAACGATAAAAAAATATTAAATTTCAAGATTACTATTGTTAGTCTCAGGTAAGTAATGATGGAGGGGTGATAGACTGATAAAGAGAGAATTTAAAAAAGCGAGGTTGCAGTAGGGAGTTTAGTAGGCCGTTAAAGCGCGCACAGAAAACATCGGAAGGCAGGAAACCAGACTAAAAGAAAGGAAGTGAAAAGTGCAGTCTTGCAAATTTTTTTCTAAAAAAGGGTGCACTGGATTGTTTAATAACTGAGAAGTAATACAAAATACTTATAGAATCTAATATTTTATTATTTAATTAAATAGCAAATTTCATGTGTAAATAAATTTAGGTCGTTACATTTATCTTTTGAAATAAATAAGTAAAAACTGTTTAAGAAAAATACTATTATCATAGATACTATAAATTAAATAATTTAATATAATAGACTTTAATACAACTATTTTAGTAAGAAATAACTTTTTTATTTTGAAAACAAAAATCAAAGTTTTTTTTGTGAGTAAGAAGATGTCAAAGATAGAACTGCATAGCATAGACTTTTTTTTACATAAATTGGATAGTTTATTAGAAAGAGTAATAGATAAAGGAAAGAGCAAAGAATTAGAGATATTTAAAAGAGAAGTAGCATATTTTGTGAAACATAATATTTCTATAGACATTTTGAGATTGCCAGAGCCTCCGGAACAGGATGATATAGTATCATACGAAATATTTTATAATTTAGTTGATTTCGATAAGAAATTTTGGAAACCAATGCGGGAGTTAAAACATACCTCTACACTATATTATTCGAGAGGAATCGAAATATTATGCACAAAGTGTGGAGGAAAATTTAATTTATGGAAAGATAAGTCAAGAACGGTTCAGCGGCATCATACACTGTCGGCATGCCAAGATTTGCCATCAGTGATTTGTTCTAGGTGTGGGGATATGTTTTTTGACTTAAATAAACCGGCGATGAACTGTAAAGACTGCCTGATGGCATATGCGTCGGAGAAAGATTTAATTAAATTTGGACTGATATCAATTTTGAAATTGAAAAACTTTAAAGAGTAGGATTGTTTAGTAGAGTGTTTTAAGAGTAGGATTAGGTAGAAAAAAAAAAAATTAACTAGGTTTAAAATATCTTACTATATTATATAGTTGTTTTTCTTCTCCCAAACCCCCCAAAAAAGTGCTTAACTAACCGTAATAGTGTACCGAAATATGCTTATTTCTATGTATTTTAATTTTTCCTATAATTTTCGAATCTCACCCCCTCACGCCCCCACCCTCGCCCCGCGTAAGCCCCGTACGCCCTTTTTTACCCCCGCCCCCCATTTTTGATATATGTTATCACTTTTACCTATACCTCCTATTTTTGATACATGTTATTACTTATGTAATTATAGAAATTTAAAAAGTAACTATTGAAATACTAAAAAAAACTTATATTTAATAAAATAAAAATAACAAAATAATAGCAATAATCAAAATATACAAAACAGTTTAAAAAAAATATTTTTATAATTTTTTCATGAACAATGATCGGCACGATTATTGTTACAGAGATGGGTTCAAAGTAACAAGGTTATCACAGTGTTGGAAATAAATATAACCCTAAGAGAAGTCAGGAGACACCAGAAAAGGGTATCCACAAGAGTATGTTTGAAGGTATAAATAATTTAATGAACAAGAGAAAGTATTAGTAACTTTGCTCCCTAAGGAGGGTACATGTGAGTCAGTATTATACATAGAGGTATTTATGAAATAAACAATTTTACCGTTAAGGTCCTTATCACAGTTATTGCTTCGCCATCGATTCACTCAGTCATAGATATATATAAATATATGCAGTGGGTATTATCCTGACATTTCATATATTTACCCGGAACCATTCGGACATTTTGGTATTATCATGACGGTCAGAATAGTGCCATGACATTTCAAAATCAAAAAACTCGAGTTCCAGGTAAAACCAAGATCCAGGAAATGGGTGATGGGTTATTTGGGATGGGTTATTGGAAAAAGCATTAAAATTAGTGCAGGAGAAAACCTAGGAAAAGTATTTATTGATGGGTTGTTTGGAAAAAAAAAAAAAGATTGGTTATTTCGGTTTTTTTGAATACGTGGGTGGATTGCGCGTGATTTGCGCTTAAAGAGGGTGTATTATTGCTTTAGTAATTTTTTATGTGGTGGGTACAGTGGGCATTATCCGGCCTTCGGCCGGAATAATGTACATATCTATATACACATATATTTCATCGGGGACGTGCCCTGGGAGGGTCCAGGCTAGGTCAGACAAAACATACAAGAAAAAAATGTAATAAACAAAAAAACACACTAATACTGCCTGACCCCTTACAGGTGCTCCACATATATATTTCGGGACCACTTGATGGTATCGCTGATCGTGAGCCTCCTCATCATCCGTGCATAGGACGGACGGATGTTAAGGAGTCCCATGACCCGCTCGTTCCCAAGGTCCCAGCCGCCAAGGGCGCCGACGACGAATGCTTCCACTGCGACCGAGCAGCCCTGCCATTGCAGGTTCTCAGCGAGCGGGCGATACTTAGTAAGTTTCCCCGCTCTTGCTTCGCAGAACCCCTCCATCCGGTTCTCGAATGGCACGGCTACATCCACGATCGTGATCTTCCTCTCGATCTCATTTCGGATCACCAGGTCGGGCCGCAGTCTGGCGAGCTCCTCATCGACGCTCCTGATGGCTCGGTTTACCCTGTATTCCCCCGGGGATGTTACTGGCCTTGGCGAGCCTGTCCAGGATCACGTCGTGGCGTTTAGTTCGAGCGTCAGAGTGAACGCCGCAGTGCTGAAGCACGTGAGGAAGAGTCTCGAGGTCACCGCACTTCCTGCATTGCTTCATCCCAGGAGGGTTCCAGCGCATGGTGGCGTTTAAACATACCACCCCCAAGCGAGCTCGGTAGACAAAGTGCCAGTCAGCGAAGCAGGTGAAACTGCCGGTGCGAAGGAAGTGATTGCTCACTGCACTCTGGCCAGTTACCTCGAGCACCTTGCCTTGATCTGGTTTGGCAAGAACTCTCTCCTCGTAGTACGCCACCAGTGCAGCCCCCAGTCTCCGCACGATTTGTCCACGAGCCATGGGCGGGATGATAATGGTGTTGTTGTCATCCCTGTTGCCTGGACGACGGCACTCCAACGAGAGTTCGGCACGCTCGGCAGTCCACCTCCATTTCAGACCCAAGACAAGGGACATCTGTCTGGCCGCGTTTCTGGCTCTCGACCGTAGTGAGGAAAAGTCGCTTGATGATGGTCGAGCAAACCTTCCCTCCAGAGACCCCGACAGATAGTTTGCCATATCATCCTCATTGGCGAGGTGGCCCACTCCTTTGGATACAGTCTCCCGCAGCGTAGACACAGCCACATTCACCACGCTCGTGTCCTTACAGCTCAAGAACTTAAAGGCGTGGACGATGGTAAGAATATCGGCCATGTCTGCGAGTGGCAAGAGGCCCCCGCCCCCCATTGAAGGAAAGAGGAAGACCAGCTCGGCGCTCGCACGTTGGGGGGGGAGGGGGGATTCATCCATCTCTTAGCAGTTCTTACCAACTCTCTATCGGCCTCCCTGAGGGGACCCTTCCTCGCGTCTGACCCCCGCAGACAAAAGTCCATCCGTGGCAAAATAAAAGTAGCCACGGTCTCAAGTTTCTGCCAGGGGGCCAGCAGTGAACCATCGATCGCACGGATTTCCGCTGTCTGCTCTTCTATGGTGGTGTACGGCGTCTGCCTGACCTGAAAGCCCGTTGGGGTGCCCAGGTATTCCTATGCTTCACCACGGTCTAGGGCGCACATCACCTCGCCCTGTATGCTGAACTGCGTTCTCCTGACCGCATCAACACCCCTGCCTTTCAGGTGGAGAGTGGCAGATTTCGCACGGTTGAAGGTGAGGCCAACAGCCGCAGCAGCGTCCTCTGCAGATGTTAGGAGGATTCTCATCGCCTCGGGCGAGTCCGCAATGAGGCCCATGTCATCTGCATAATCGAGGTCTGTAAAGACCGGTCCCGCTAAATTGTAACCACCCCCCGAAGCCGCCACTGCCCTAGGAACAGGCTCCAGGGTAAGGTTAAAAACTATCGGGCTCATCGGGCAGCCTTGCTTAACGTCCGAGTCGATGGGAATGGGTTCGTTGATGCCGTCCGCTGTCATGACGCAGGTGGTCGCGCCGTCATACGCTGATGCGATCAACTTCCTGATCGGCTCCGGGACCCGATGCTGCTCGAGGGCACTTAAGATAGAAGCGTGGGGGACCGAGCCAAAAGCATTGGTGAAGTCCAGCCACGCGACCACAACTTCCTTCCCTTTGGACTTCGCGTCGCGCAGAATCTCCTGAATGATAAAATTATGCTCATGGCATCTCTCGTACGGGAGGAAGCCTTTTTGGGACGCGCTTATTCTTTTATTAGCCATGGCCCAGCAGGTGAGGCGATCGGCGACAAGTGAGGAGAGGAGTTTGGGGGTGGTATCCCCCATCGCGATGGGCCGCCAGTTCCCGATTTGGTCCCTCTTGCCTTTTTTGAACAGCAACACAGTGTCGGAGTTTTTCCAGCACTGCGGTACTGCGCCCAGGCTAAGGCAAGCGTTGAAAAGTGCCGTCAGCACGTGACAACCTGGGTGAGCTTTCCTCAGATCCGCGTACGTGACGCCGTCTGGCCCCGGGGATGAGTTACTCATACCCCGAAGCTTTTTGGCGACTTCGTCGGGTCTGAATAGGCGACACAGGTTGACACAGCTTTCGGCACTGGGCTCATCGGCATTGAACGAAGGGGGAAGCTCGCCTTCAGGCTGTCTCGCAGAATGTATCTGCCGGAAGTGCTCTTCAACCTCCCGCACTGGTATTTTACAGTGTCGGGAGGGACCACCTAGCACTTCCTGAACCGCTTTCTTTCGGTTAGATCGATAGAGTGCCTGAATCCACTTGGACCCCTCTACCCATGCCGTCCTGTCATTACCTGGGACCTCCTCGGGTGCCAGCTGGCCCTGTGTGGCTGGCGTTACATCGTTGGCACCGCCATTGAATCTGGATCTCCTCAACCCTCGTCGACGACCACCACGCCTGCGGACGTGGCGCCCCCAGCGGCAAGCACCCTGCCTCTCCCAACTCGTCATCCTGGAAGAAAATTCAGCAGCTTGGAGGGCAGCCTTCCCAGCTGATGGGCATCACCCGCTAGATTCGCCAGTTCAACGAACGCTCCTTGGACCTGTGTTGGACCGCGATTACGACCTCCTCGCCGGCTACGTTGGCGAAGGGCGTCCTGGATTCGAACTGGGCGCTCAACTGGGCCCTCCAGGGTTAATGCGGTGAGAGAGTCGGGAGGGGTGGGGCCTCCACCCCGTGGGGTGTGTTCAAAAAAGGTGGGTGGTGGAAGTATTTAAAAATACACAATAGTAGGCAGAAGGGTTGGCACAATTGTAGGTAGAGAGTTGCGTATCTATTATATAAGAACAAATGGTATGAATGATATGAGTTTCAAGGCTTAAAACAGTTCTAGGAAGATAAAAAAGAAAAAAACTGAACTAATGGTAGAAACGAAAGTAGGCATAAGAATAAGAACAACATACGTTCTAAGTAACAAATTAAAGTGTAAAGATAATAACAAAGTAAATGAGGGTGCACATGGCTGGAAACTGGTGTCGTAAGGTAAACTTCGTTATTAATCAGGATAGGTTAATTGGGAGAAACCTAGGTAGAAAAAATGTTGATAACAAATGTAAAAGGATGTGGGAAATATTTGTCAAAAAAGTTAAAGAACTGTGTGGGAAAAAGTGTATGAAGAAGACTAGTTTAACGATTGTAATTACAAAAAGATTTGAGAAGAACAATAGAAACGATAGTTTTTACGAAGATAAGAAAAAATGATTCAAAGTTAGAGACCAAAGCATGAAAAAAAAGAAAAAACAACAGCAAACACCAACATTGAAGCAAGTAGATTTATCTGAAAAAGATAGGAACAATATTAAAAAAAAATGTACATATAAGCGTAGGTTTAAAGTTACAAACGTAATGACAAGTCCAGGTACGAGAGTAAGTACAGTTTAGTTACAAGAGTAGTTATCAAGTTTGAAACAATGTTATGAACAAAGTTTTTTATAAAGTTATTTACAATACTAAGCACAAGAGGATAAAAAAAGATTATGTTCAAGGCCAGATTCAGAGTGAAAAATTTAAATAAAAAAAATAAAGAAATAGAGTTAGCATAGGAGTAGAAACAGATGTGAAACAAATGCATGTGTAGAAGGTTTAGCGTTAGAAGCTTAAGTAAAAAAAAGGTAGTAAACACAAGATTGTTCAGATATGTAGGAAAAAGAAAAAGTCAACAGACGTAGTAAAGAGAGTCGGAAAAAAATACTCAAGAGACGTGGATAGTAGCAAGGTTAAGAAAATTAATAAATAAAAAACAAAAATAAGTCGGTAAAAGCATAACCAAGGATAGAAATGAAAGTATGATCAAAGATAAGAACAAAGTAGTCTTAGAGTAAGAAATAAAAGCATGAAAAAAATTCAAACTACAGTTATCACCATGATCGAAACAGATATATAAACATGAGCATATTCCTGGGTGAGCTCCTAGTTATAAAAAGCAGTAAGTGCAACGGTAAGAACAAGGGTAGCTACAAGGGTTTGGAGTAAGATGAGAGGAAGAAACAAAGGTAGGCATAAAATAAAGTGCAGGTGTAGTCACAAGCTATAAGAGTAGAAAAAATGGTATGTTTCGAAGTAGATTCAAGCATAAAAATCGGGGGAGGGGGGGTTTGCGAGCGAAGCGAGCAGGTATATATATTTAAACTTGTACCTATACTTATACACATACCCTTGTGCCTACCTCTGTACCTACTGTGATACATATCATTGTTTCTACTCTTATAGCTTGTGACTACACCTGCACCTTATTTTATGCCTACCTTTTTCCTACCTTTCATCTTACTCCAAACCCTTGTAACTACCCTTGTTCTTACCGATGCACTTACTGCTTTTTATAACTAAGCTATTACCCAGGAATATGCTCATGTTTATACATCTGTTTTTATCATGGTGATAACTGTAGTTTGAATTTTTTTCATGCTTTTATTTCTAACTCTAAGACTACTTTGTTCTTATCTTTAATCATACTTTTATTCCTATCCTTGGTTTAACATCTGTTTCTATGCTTTTACCGACTTATTTTCGTCATTTTATTTCTTAACCTTCCCTGCTTTATAACCTTGCTACTATCCACGTCTCTTGAGTATTATTTTCCAACTTTCTTTACTACGTCTGTTGACTTTTTCTTCTTCCTACATATGTTAATAATCTTGTGCTTCCTACCTATTTTTTACTCAACCTTCTAACGCTGAACCTTCTACACATGCATTTGTTTCTACAACTGTTTTTACTCCTATGCTAACTCTAGTTCTTTATTTTTTATTTATTTAAATTTTGAACACTGAATCTGGCCTTGTGCGTAATCTTTTTTATCTTCTTTTGCTTACTATTGTAAGTTAACTTATAAAGAACCTTGTTCAAAACATTGCTTCAAACTTGATAACTACTCTGGTAACTACATTGTACCTACTCCCGTACCTGGACTTGTCATTACGTTTGTAACTTTAAACCTACGCTTATATGTACATTTTTTCTTAATATTGTTCCTATCTCTACAACATGAATCTACTTGCTTTAACTTTGGTGTTGGCTGTGGTTTTTTCTTTTTTTCATGCTTTGGTCTTTAATTCTGAATCTTTGTTCTCATCTTTGTGAAAACTATCTTTTCTATTGTTCTTTTCAAATTTTTTTGTAATTACAATCGTGAAACTAATCATCTTCATACAATTTTGCCCACACAGCTCTTTAACTTTTTTGACAAATATTTCCTACATCCTTTTACATTTGTTATAAACGCTTTTTCTACCTAGGTTTCTCTCAATTAACCTATCCTGATTAATGACGAAGTTTCACTTACGACACTAGTTTCCAGCCATGTGCAGCCTCTTTCACTTTGTTATTATTTTCATACTTCAATTTGTAACTTTGAACGTAAATTGTTTTTTTTTTTTTTTTTTTTTTTTTTTTTTTTTTTTTTTTTCTCAACATTTAACCCTGAAACTATCATCTTTTATACTATTGTTTTCGATCCTGTACAAACCTTTGTAGGTCAACACTTACCCACTTTTGAATCTACCCATGTACCTACCCTCTTGCCAAACTTTGAAGCTCTCTAAGCGAAGCGCACGCGCAATTGTATTATATTATCTAAAACAAATTTTGTCGAAGCTTCATCTAAATTAATCTACAATAAGTTATATATACCCTTTACCTTTGCGCTACGTTCAGAGTTCAAATTCATTTAAACTTTTGTGGTTATAGATTCATTGTTTTGTTTCAGTTAGTATACTAATAATTATTATTTTTATGATTTTAATCGGATAATTTCGAACACTCGATTACATAATTTTTTTTTCATCAAATTTATTCTCTAGATGTTTTAATTTAATTGTAATATAAAAATTAAAAATTAAAATTAAAATTTTAAATTTTATTCTTCAGCCAATCACATCACGAATAAAATGCTGACATTCTTTTTGGGTTCTCTCTTTTATCTTAGGATATTAGATAATTTTTTTAATGTTTCGTAGTTACTTTTTAAATTTCTATAGTTACATAGCTGATAACTTGTATCAAAAATTGGCGGTGTTGTTAGAAACTGATAACATAAATCTAAAATGGGGGGCGTGAGTAAAAAAAAGAGCATGGGGGGGGGGTGATTAGAAAAGGGTGTGATTTATTAGCACGGGAAAAAAAAGCAAAGTCACGGGAAATTTTAGGTCAAATTGACGGGAAAGAAGAGATTCGCATGGAAAAATAGTGATTGAACGGGAAAAAAAATAAATGCACGGGAAAAAAATACATGAGCGGAAGTTAAATGTATTAAACGGGAAAAAAATATATTGAACGGTACTAGAATTAACATTGCACGGGAAAAAAATGTATTAAACGGCAATAGAATTGATCTCGCACGGGAAAAAGAATTGAGAGCAAAACTCAACAAAAATCAAGCAAAAAATTTGTTTTATTGAACATTATACAATTGTAATTGAAATTAACGATATTGATTATAAAAGATTAATGCATTAGTAAAGCTTTTTTTTATTTTGTAGATCAGGTTGTAGGTCGCATCTGTTGTGCACTAATCTAATGAATTCCCTGGCCAATGCTAACAATCTAAGCGTTGATAAAATTATTTTCAAATCCTGTTCTTTTAAATCAAAAGATTCTGCAAAAATGTCTAAATAAACCACGTATGGTACATCTTCATCATCCGGAACTTGAGTGCGCTCATTGTACCAAGCTCTAAGATCTGAGGCCAATACGGAAGGAGCGCCTTTATCACTTCGAATTGTTCTAAGAAATGCAACAAGTTTTTCTTTTGCAGGTTCTATCATCTGATTTTTAAGAATGAGATTTAGTAGTGCATTTGGCTTTGTAATACCATCTGCATATTTATCTTTTACAAAAGCCTTAATTTCTGATGATAAAGGGCCGATTTCATGATGCCAAGTATTTGCTAGCGAATTAGCCCTGGAGGTGACAAGACCTTAAAATACCATAAAAAATAATTCACAGCGAATATATTTGCCCCCTGTGTTTTCATGGCAGTACTCGCTGCAGTGTGTGCGAATGAATTTCAATGCACTCAACCTATAGATTAACCTTAAAACTTTTTTAAGTAAAATAACTTTTGGACTTATAATGAAAAATAAATCTTTATGTTTATATAATTGACAGTCTTTTCAAAGTTTGGTTTTTAATATTGTTGTGTCACGAAGACACATTTTGTAATTATAAGATATTGTGTCATGAAAGACACATTTCGTTAACTAAGCATTTTTATGCTATAAGCAAACACGAAATGAGGCCAGCTTCAGTCTTTTGGTCAGTAAAGCTGTGGGACTCCGAAGCTGGCCACTTCGTAAGTAAAATCATACCTCTTAATTTTTACTGTAAATCGGGTCTGTAGTCATATCTCCTTATACATAAAATAAATAATAATCATAAAGATGTCTCAAATTATAAATAACTCTATATCTTAAGCTATGCATATATTTATATTATGTAATATTATATTATTAAAATTAAAATAAATAAATATAAAAACTAGATTATATCTTATTAATAAACTAATACATAACAATATTTAAAAGTTATTGAGTGGAGTAGCAATGTAAACGAAAAAGTAATAATCAAATGGTTGAGAATTATAACTATCGAGTATTGGTAAATGTTGTTTACTTTGATGATAATTAATATAGTAAATTTGATTAATTTTAAATTTACAAAGTGCCAATATTTATTCAGTATTTATAATTCAAAAAAAAAAGTTCCAAAGTGAAAAACTTATGTAAAATATGTGTTTTTTTAAATCTAAAAAAAAATAATAATAAAACGGAAAAAAAATATTCAATTTTTCATAAACAGTCGAATTAATAAATTTTCCATGTTAATAATACACTATCTTGTTGTAACAATATACTATTTAGGCTTGATTTTGTAAAAACCAATTCTGAAAAAAAAATCAATTGGTCAGTATAGAATAAAATTATTTTTTATTCCAATTGAATCTTTTTTATTTCACTGATAGTGATAAACAATAATCTTCTTTTGTCAATGCATTTAAGTGCATTTTGTAAATAATTTTAAAATAAAAACATGGTTGTGTCTAGGTACCATCGCCGTGTACCGTACACGGTACACGGTACACGGTAGCTTTTTACTTTAAAAACATAACTCTTGGTAAAATATACTTTATCAGATGTAATCTTATTTTATACATCAATACTATAAAATAGTAGAGATTATAAGATATTATCATAATAAACAATCGTATATTAGTAATTATTGACAGTGAACTAAATAATTTTTAACAATTTAAATTTCCTAACATTTCTTAAAATGAAAATAGTTCTTTCATATGAAAATTCCATTTTAATTTAATTAATAGGTTAATAACCTCAATTTTTGCTACTCACGTTCTCTACTCGCTATTAGTTAAAAAAATCCAACTAATGAAGCAAATGAAAATCACTCTCTGCTCTGGCCGTCAGCGACT
This sequence comes from Encarsia formosa, assembly GCA_038277355.1. Taxonomy (NCBI): domain Eukaryota; kingdom Metazoa; phylum Arthropoda; class Insecta; order Hymenoptera; family Aphelinidae; genus Encarsia; species Encarsia formosa. The sequence continues at coordinate 34,509,310 of CM076187.1, forward strand.
TTTTGTTAGTCACGTAACCTCAGATTTTCATTCGCTAGCGAATACTCGCCACCATAAAATCGGCCTTTAAGCCTCGTGTAGAATCAATACTTTTATGTTCGTTCACCTCTTCTGTTTCGTTCAAGGACACGCAAGTATCCGAAGAATGATATAGTAGGTACAAGCACGCTGAACACTCAGACACTCTATAAATTTCCTTTGTGCACCGATATTTAACTCGTTTTCCTTCTGCCACCATTTTCGTTGAAGATATTTTTCAAACTTCTTTTAACTTTACAGCACTTCCTGTCTCTGTTGCTGGGTATTTGTGACGTTGAAGCGACACTCGTGTTGGTCGCCTGCATATTTTTTTAGTCTGCTGGACCACTTCAGATGAATTTTCTTCTTCAGATGAGTCCTCAGAGGTTTCAAAATACGCTAACTCACCAGCCATCTTTTGGCTCTTTGCTATACTCATCGACTGAGGCGACACTGTGAGTTGAACTGAGCTCAATAATAAAAAGGGTGGAGAGATGCTTAGTGAAAGAGCACGTTGTCTTTTATTTCTAGGCTTGATAGTTAAATACTCTTTAATTAAACCGTGTAAAAGTATTTATATTCCCATGCAAAAGTATTTATTTTTCTGTGCGACCCACATCCCGTGCAAATGATTTTATTTCCCGTGCATTTTAATACTTTAAAAATTAAAACACATAGAAATAAGTATATTTCGGTACACTTTTACGGTTAGTTAAGCACTTTTCTTGGGGGGCGTGGGGAGAGCGTTGGAGAAGAGTGGGGGGGGGGGTGGCGAGCGAAGCGAGCAGGGGGTACCCCCCCCAGATTTTTATGCTAGTGCTTACCATTGTGTCTACAATTGTGGCTACCCTCGTAGCTACTTTTTTTTGTGCTTTTGTAGTTATCCTTGAATTTACTCTTGTGCATATCTTTGTTTTTATGTTTGTTAAACTCGTGTACATACCCTCGTAACTCTATGACTACCACTGTACCTACTCACGTGCATACAATTACTCATATCTTTGAACTTAGCCTAGTAGTACAAAACCCTTTTCGGCAGACTTTTAGCAATTTTTTGCGAATATCGTCAGGAAATTGGCGTTAAAACTAATGCACCGATTTTTATAAAACTTTGAATGGGGAAATGAGAGAACAGAGATGTATAAATTCTGGTAGTGAAATTATTGTTCTTATACTTGTGCCTACCTTATATTTGTTCATATTGTTGAACCTTCTATAGATGCACTGGTTTCTTTCCTTATAACTTTCCTTTTTTCTACTTAATTTTCTACTGATGCATTTTTTATTGTTCTTATATTTTTTTGTACTACTGTGCTTACTCTGTTCTTGACTTTATTTTTACTTGAAGAACCTGAACCTATCAACGGGCTTAATTTGTCGTCTACTCCTGCCTACTCTATACCCTTGTACCTACTCTTTTCCCCGCCCTTGTGTATATCCGTGTACCTAGCCTTATTTCTATGGCTGTGCCTATTCTTGTAAGTACTATCTCTACCTCTCTTATACCAAATCCGTACCTACTCTCATGTCCACTCCTGTGCTTAACCTCTTGCCTAAACTTGTATCAACCCGTATGCGTATCCGTGTACTTACATTAGTTCATACTTTTGTACGTATCATTGTGCCTACTGCAGGAGTGACGTATTGAATGCACTTTTTAAGAATTGTGCAATAATAGTGAATTTATACTGACTTGAAAAAATTATAAAATTATTTTTTTTAAACTGTTTTATATATTTTGATTGCTGCTATTATTTTGTTATTTTTATTTTATGAAATATAAGTTTTTTTTAGTATTTCAATAGTGACTTTTTAAATTTCTATAATAACATAAGTAATAACCATATATAAAAAAAAATAGGAGGTATAGGTAAAAGTGATAACATATATCAAAAATGGAGGGCGTGGGTAAAAAAAGGGCGTGTGATTAGAAAAGTATTGGAAAAATTAAAACACATAGAAATAAGCATATTTCGGTACACTTTTACGGTTAGTTAAACACTTTTTTGAGGGGCCTGTGGGGGGTGGGGAGGGCGTGGGAGAGGAAAAACAACTATATAATATAGTAAGATACTAGTATCCTTAGTTAAACATCTGTTTCTATTCTTTTTCTGACTTATTTCCGTCTTTTTATTTATCAACCTTCCCTGCTTCAAAACATTGCTACCATCCACGTCTCTTGAGTCTTTTTTTCCAACTCTCTTTACTCCGTACGTTGACTTTTTTTCTTCCTACTTATGTTAATAATCATATGCTTACAACCTATTTTCTACTTAAGGCCGGGACAGAGATATTTGCACAGAATCCTGTGCGCTTATGCAGCTGCACAGAGGGCTTGTGCAAACGTATAGACGGTAGTCTAGTGGAAGCGATTTCTTAACCTCAATAAATCGAAATCGGAGCAGTCAAATCAATTTAAACTTTTATAAATATATATTTGTATACGTAAAAAAGTGTAATTTATATAAGTAAACACCGGTTGGCTAAATTATTTAAGTAAAAGGTATTTAAATAATTTTTGTACAAAATCATAGTTATCAAAGCAATTTGTTGAATTTTTTTTAAACACAAATACGTTGTTGGTCTGATGAAAAATGTAAGCATTACCTGAATTTTTATTTAAATTTTCAGTTTGTAATCATGGTAGTCTTCCAGCAGAATCCTATACACACTCTACAAAACTGTCTACGTTTGCTATTGCTAACACTACAAAGTATTAATGATATAATAGTTTATGAAAGAAGTAAAAGATGGTTTAATAGAAAAGAAAAAAAAAGAAAATTTAATAAAGACAGAAAAACAAAAGGCTTTTATGCATCGACCTTTCCTGATCTTAAAAATGATCCATCCTCACAGATGTTTTCCTTCGAGCACCTGATAAAACAGGATGGAGAAATATAGCAAAAGGATTTAAAGAGACCTAGAATTTAGGAAATTGTATAGGTGCTGTCGATGGGAAGCACATTTCCATCAAAGCACCAACTAAAAGTGGATCATATTATTTTAATTACAAAAAGTTTTTCAGTATTGTGTTACTTGCTTGTTGTAATCATAAATATGAATTTACATGTGTTGATGTTGGTGCTTTCGGTGGAGAAAGTGATGGTATTTGGAGTCGGAGTGAAATGGGGAAAGGCATTGAGGATGGTGCTATGGACATCCCCCCTGAAACACCAAAACTTCCAAACTCCAATGTTAAAACTCTATACTATTTCGTCGGTGACGAGGCATTTAAACTGACCAAGAATATGATGCGCCCCTACCCAGGACGACACTTGGAACCTAGAAAAAGGATCTTCAATTATAGACTCTCCAGGGCAAGAAGATGTATAGAAAATACCTTCGGTATTTTATGTGCTCGATGGAGAGTTTTAAATAGAAGAATAGAGTTTGAACCTGAAATTGTCAAATCAACTGTGATGGCAAGTTGTTGTTTGCATAACTTCATGATGGCCAGGCCAAAGAAAGAATCTCAGGAAAAGTACTGCCCTCCAAAGTTTATGGACCAAGTATGTGCAAATGGTGATATAATTGATGGACGATGGCGTAGTGAAGTTCCTGCTAGTGTTAGCTTTGTGAATAGTCAGAACTATGATGGCCAAGAAGACATGGAGCCAACAACAATAAGAGAAGATTTAACCAATAATGTGAATTCACCTGAAGGTGCAGTGTCGTGGCAGAATGACTTTATAAATCAAGGAAAACATTCTGTTGAAGAGTGAGTATTCTGAAATTCTGTTTTTATTACTTTTTTTGCATTTAAATTAATCTATATTGTACTTGTAAATTTTTTTTCAGTTTTGAATAAATATAAAATAATATGAAGTACATTTTTTAATTCTCAAAAGCACAGTTTCAAAATCTTCTATTTAAAATTAATCTTAAAAAATAATAAAAACACATTTCTGAACTTCTCAAACATCTTTTTTTTCTTGCGTATGTACTGATGTATAGGCAGTTGATGCTGCATGCATGCATGCATGCATATATGTACATAAAGTTTTGTAAATAATTATTTTTAATAAAAAAAGGTTATTTTTGTATTGATTATTTTCATATTTTATTCCTGATGACTCAAATTTTTTGGTAATCACAAGTTCTCCATCTTTAATAAAAAAAATCCAAAACAACGAATAGAGATATAAAGTTAACGGCAAAACTACAATGATTAATTAAAACTGCAGTTTCAACTTAAAACATAATGTTAATAATTTATTTGTTTATAAAATAAAATCCATATTGAAACAAAATCTTATAATAAAATAAAATCTTGTAATGATTAATCATCAAGTGGAAGTAGTTTACAAAATCTAAAAATTAAATTTTTAAACAAATTGAATCTTAATTTTTTTTTTCTTGTATAGCACACTTAAAACTTGAGATATTTTTTCTCTTCTTTCTTCTTTATCATCAATCTCTTTTAATCTAGCCATGACGTGTTCAGATGCTGTTTTATTTGAACGTTTGAACTTTTCAATTTCAGCTAAATTTTCTGAATTTTGTTCAGCATTACTTTCTTCTTGCGGAGGTCTTATTAAAGAATAATTTCCCAAAAAAAGAATCTGTTTTATAACAAATGCTACATTTTCTTTAAATAAAACACAAATTTGTAAGCATGAAAATTAAAAAATTTCTGTAGATAACTTACAAGACTTGATATGGGTCTACCAGAACAAAAAGTGTTTTGTTGCGTATTAGTGCTATCATTCAGAGGCAAAGTTCTTCTATAAAATCCAATGGGAATATTCTGAAATGAAAAATAGGTTTGAAATCATTATGTTTAGAGTCCAGATTCATTATTATTTTTTTTTGTTAAAAAAATTTCTTTTCTAAGGTGTTTAGTTGAAAAATTTACCTGTTGTGTAGGAGATATTTCACCTATTTGTTTGTTAGTTGAAAGAGAATATTCGGAAGAATTTCTACTGTTTGTATTATTATAATTATCTTCTTTATCTAGAAGACTGGTATTTTCATTGACTTGTTCTTCACCACCATCAGAATCTTCATCCTTGTCAACTTCTATGTTACTTAGCGTCTAAGCCAATGTGTTGTCCACTGTATCTGTTTCAATAATTTCATATTGAGAAAAACTTTGCGCTATCTGGAAGAAATAAAAAATTTTTATCAAGCCGTTAAGTAAAACAAGCTATTTGACTCTCCACATAGGTACATTAATGTATTAGTGAATTGTTAGATTAAATTTTTTAAGTTTATTGCAACATGAAGCAACAACTAAACTCACTTGATTACTTTGAGTGGAACTGGACCTTGCAGCATTAGATGATACTTTAGCTTGGACCTTGGACCTTTTGTTTGGGCCTTCCTTTTTACTGGAACTCTGTCTGCAAAAAGAACATAAATTTTCAATGCCAGATCAGTATTTTTAAGGCTTACTAATTTACCTTTTCCTTACATATGGATATATAAATTTCATTTTTTCAAAATGCTTAAACGTTCCTGGTTCACCTTGCTCCCTCTTATTTCTATCCCTAGAAAAGTGTTCTCGAAGTCTTTGAAATCTTGCTTTACAAACTGTGACTAAAATAAAATAAAAAATTAAGCAGACCTAAAAAAAAAAAATTTGAACTTTATTTAAAACAAACATTTTTAGGTTAAAAACATACCTGGTCTTCCTAGCTTCGCTGCTATAACGTCCCAAGCTCCAGATTCTGTGATATCGTCTTTCATATTTGATTTTTTATCATGGGTAATTGGCCAACCTTTCACTTCCTCTATCAAAGATTCACCTGAATCTTTCACATTTTGATTAGAACTATCTTCATCTCCGTGATCAACAATATTAGGATGTTCTGAAAAATTTGTAGTTTGGTGTCGCTATTGTAAACCTGACTCGGCTCCAGTAGTTTGGTATGGAAGAAGACGCGTGACTGTGTGTATCGGTGAGAGGTTTCACACCAGCAAACACACTCAAACATCTGCGCCCATGCCAAACTGCTGGAGCCGAGTCAAGTTTATACTAGCGACACCAAACGAAAAACTTTTCAGAACATCCTAATTACTTTCCTCATTTTCATTAAATTTACTGTACGAATGGCCATTCGTGCTAGCCATAATAATAATTATCACTACTTTTTCGACTTTATAATAATAAAATTATTATTTTGAAGTTTTTTGGTGCTTGCTTGTTGATAGTGAGAGCTTTCGTGTAGCAGAAGACAACAACAATGGCAGCGTGAACCGGTTGAATCCCGATGCTTTCAAAATGCAAACAAGCCGATGGATTTGAAGAAGAATTGTTATCATCAGTGCTGTGTTTTTTTTTTCTTCTAATTTTTAAATAAAAAGAAATAAACAATTAAGATTCTTTATAATACATTAAACAAAATAAATAGTGATTGTTTACTCGACGTTACTGAAATTGAAACTGATGCGACCGAATCTTTTTTAAATAAATTACGATCCTATCCATGGCTTTATAATAGAAAACTGAAAGAATTTCATTTGAAAGATCGGCATTATAATTCCATTGCAGAGATTGCAAGAAACATGCATGAACCAGGTAAGATTAACATCTATTCATTTTAAACAATTTTTTCAACAATTCTTCATACTTACATATTGATTCAATATTTGTAGTTGGAGTGACAGAAAAAAGGCTCCAATCATGCATGGCTTCATATGTTAAAGAAATAAATCTTCAGGAATTGGAACAAAGAAGTGGCAATGGAAGATCAGCGAGAAGACCATGGGCATTTTTTGAAACAATGAACTCCTTCATGAAAGATATTCAAGTAGAAAGAAGGTATTTTAATTATTTAATTGAACATTAGTTATTAGAGTTTCTTTAGATTATCAATTTTTTTTTTAATTTACAGCACACAAAGTAACATTGGGCCTTCAAAGCCTTCAACCCCAGCTAAAATTTCAAAACCTAAAAGTGCAGCTAATAAAGTTGATCAACAATTTAGTCCTCTTTTTCACTCAATGAGTATGTTCAACACAGCGCTTAATAATTTCAATGAAGCATCTGCTGCTGTCATTACTTTCAAAACAGAATAACCCTTGGACGAAGTTGGTTTGGTTGGAGCACTTATGGAAATTAAATTGAACGAGATGTCTCCAAAAACTGCCAGAAAGAGGAGTGACAAAATTTTAGATCTTTTTAAAATGGTGGACTCTGATTCAGACAAAGCAGTCTTAGATTAACTGTTTCAATTAAATTTGCCAAAGTTTTATCTTAAAGACTATAGGTTTATTGGACAAGGTTTTAAAAAGTAACATAATTTTTAAATCTGTTAAACTTTACAAATTTTATGATGTGAACTTTAAGTTATATTAATTAATTTAGAAAGTATAGTTGAAATTAATTCTACTCTGAATAGTACTAGTTTTAATAGTACAAAATTAAAAAAATGAAAAATATTTTATAATTTGTGTTGATTAAGAAAAAAAAATTGTTTAATTTTAAAGATTTATGTACTAACTCTTCTTAATTCGTTTCCGAACAAAAATAATATTGATCATGAAGAAACTGCTGTGTACTTTGGTTTTTTTTATTTATTAATCTCAAAATAAAAATGTGTAGTTAAATAACATTTATTTCGTTTGATTAAAATAAAAAAAAATTATTCATCGGAACTCGTAAGCTATCACCAGGCGCGCAACAACGGGGGGGGGGGGGGGGGCAGAGGTGTCAGGACACCCCTTGGGCTAGTAGACGACACCCTCTACAGTTTCTTGGGAGTGTCCACGGAATTTAAAATCTCAAGCCTTGGACCTCCAAAATCCTGGGCGCCCGAGTTAAACAAAAAAACTAATCAGCTATTCCTCAAGCTCTGAATCCCCAAATACCCTAAGCCCACGAGTTCAACAAAAAAAAAAAAAAACCAGCTATCCCCTAGGCTCTAAACCCTTAAATACCCTGGGCGCCCGAGTTCAAACAAAAAAACTGATCAGCTATCCCCCAAGCTCTAAACCCGCAAAACCCTGGGCATCGAGTTCAAAAATAAAAACTGATCATTTATCCCCCAAGCTCTAAACCCTCAAAACCCTGGACGCCCGAGTTCAACAAAAAAACTCATCAGCTATCCCCCAAGCTCTAAACCCTCAAAACCCTGGGCACCTGAGTTCAACAAAAAAACTGATCGGCTATCCCCCAAGCTCTAATCCCGCAAAACCCTGGGCATCGAGTTCAAAAATAAAAACTGATCATTTATCCCCGAAGCTCTAAACCCCCAAAACCCTGGGCGCCCAAGGTCAACGAAAAAACTGATCGGCTATCCCCCAAGCTCTAAACCCCCCAAAACCATGGACATCGAGTTCAATAAAAAAAAAACTGATCATTTATCCCCCAAGCTCTAAACCCTCAAAACCCTGGGCACCTGAGTTCAACAAAAAAACTGATCGGCTATCCCCCAAGCTCTAAACCCGCAAAACCCTGGGCATCGAGTTCAAAAATAAAAACTGATCATTTATCCCCGAAGCTCTAAACCCCCAAAACCCTGGGCGCCCGAGGTCAACGAAAAAACTGATCGGCTATCCCCCAAGCTCTAGACCCCCCAAAACCCTGGGCATCGAGTTCAATAAAAAAAACTGATCAGCTATCCCTCAAGCTCTAAACCTCCAAAATCCTGGGCGCCCGAGGTCAACGAAAAAACTGATTGGCTATTCCCCAAGCTCTAAACCTCCCAAAACTCTGGTTACCGAGTGGAAAAATTTTAGAAGTTAAGCGTACTTTATATAATTGAATATCAAGTCCATAAAAAAGTGTTTTTTTTTTTTGTTCCACAATAAGGTTGTGGATTTTATTTTCCAGTTAGAAAAAAAAATTTGTTGATAATTTTTTTTGTTGCAACAAAAAAAATTTCGTTCAATTGAACTCGGGTGCCCAGGGATTCTGGGGGGTTTAGAGCTTGGGTTATAGCTGATCAGTTTTTTTTATTGAACACGGGCGCCCTGGGTATTTGGGGATTCGGAGCTTCGGGGAAAGCCAATAAGTTTTTTTGCTGAACTCGGACGCCCAGGGTTTTGGGGGCTTAGAGCTTGGGGGATAACTGATCAGTTTTTTTGTTTAACTCGGGCGCCCTGGCTATTTGGGGAATCAGAGCTTCACTGAAAAGGTTAAGGTAGAATCAGTTGCGTTCTCGGCCGCAAGTCGCGCCGCTGTCTTAAGGAAGGGCTGATTTGTCTCCGCGAAACGACTGACTGCCTGCTGGAGGAGACTGAGTTGCGTCCGTATGAATTGCCGGTTTCACGCGAGGTTTCACGCACGCAACTCAGTCTCCTCCAGCAGGCAGTCAGTCGTTTCTCAGAGAGAATCAGTCCTTCCTAAGACACCGTCGCGACTTGCGGCTGAAAACGCAACTATTTCTACCTTAACCTTTTCAGTGTTGGGGGAAAGCCGATAAGTTTTTTTGCTGAACTCGGATGCCCAGGGTTTAGAGCCTGGGGGATAGCTGATTATTTTTTTGTTGAACTCGGGCGCCGTGGGTATTTGGGGGTTTATAGCTTGAGGGATAGCTGATCAGTTTTATAGTTTAACTCGGGCGCCCTGGCTATTTGGGAATTCAAAGCTTGGGGGATAGCCGATAAGTTTTTTTGCTGAACTCGGACGCCCAGGGTTTTGGGGGTTTAGAGCTTTGGGGATAGCTGATCATTGTTTTGTTGGACTCGGTCACCCAGGGTATTTGGGGATTCAGAGCTTGGGAGATAACTGATTAGTTTTTTTGTTGAACTCAGGCGCCCAGGACGCTTAGGCATATTGAGGTTTAAGGCTTGATTTAGGATTGTACAATTTCATTGACACCCCCTGAAAATACTAGGGGGTGTCAGGAAAAAAATTGATCAGGACCCCCCCTAGCTTACATGGGTTGTTGCGCCCCTGCTGTTCAACGTTTATAAATATCATTTAATAACGCCGAAAAAGACCTTCTGGAACGCATTTGATAGTCAGCAAACGTTCAAATAAGTTTCAGGCAGCTCTACCAGGCTTGAAGACAAATTAATCCACCATCACAACCAAGATCACATCTTCCCAAGCTCTCATTTAACTTCTCTCTGAAGCTCCAGACTTAGTATACGTCTCAAAGACTCTCGAAAAGTTAAATTCCATTGTTTGTTTGACATTTCAAAGTGTGTTTAAATAAAAAAGACGTTTAATATGTCTAGAACTTTGGAGAGCAGTTAAGTTAAAGCTAGGCAAGATGTAAGCTTGGTTGTGATGGTGGATTAATTTATTTTCATGCCTGGTAGAGCTGGTTGTAATCTTTTTTATCGATCGTGGATTAACGAATGCATTTCAGAGGGCCTTTTTCGGCGTGAAAAATTAATATTTATAATCGTTAAACCATCTCAAATACTCTCTAAAAGTTGAATTCCATTGTTTGCTTGACATTTAAGTGTATTTATATTAAAAAAAGATGTAGATTATGTCTGAAACTTCAGAGAGAAGTTGAGTAAGAACTGGGGAAGATGTTAGCTTGGTTGTGATGGACGATTATATTAATATTATGCCTGGAAGAGCTGGTTGAAACTTGTTTTAACGATTGCGGGCTAATAAATGCTTTTCGGAGGGCCTTTTTGGCGTCATGAAATGATATTTATAATCGTTTAACTGACTCTAAGACTCTCGAAAAGTTGAGTTGTATTGTTTGCTGGACATTTTTAGGATAATTTGATGAAAAAAGACGTATATTGTCTGAAACTTCAGAGAGAAGTTAAGTAAGAGCTGGAAAAGATGTAATTTTGGTTAAGGTGGTGAATTAATTTGTTTTTATACTTGGTAGTGTTGGTTGAAACTTGTTTTAACGATTGCGGACTATTAAATGGTTTTTAAAGACTCTTTTTTGGCGTTATGTATTGATATTTATATTTATTTAATTGTTTCAAAGTCTCTCGAAAAATTGAATTCTATTGTTTGCTTAACATTTTAGAGTGTTTAAATTTAAAAGTGACGTATATTACGTCTGGAACTTCCGAGAGAAGTTGAATGCGAGCTGGGAAAGAAGCTTGGTTGTGATGGTGGATTCATTTGTTTTCATGCCTTGTAGAGCTGGTTGAAACTCGATTTAACGATTGCGGGCTAACAAATGCGTTTCGAAGGTTCTTTTTTGGCGTTACAAAATGATATTTATATTCGTTTAACCATCTCTGTTATGTGACAAACACACATAACTTAGTTAGGACACAAATACACATAACTTAGTTAGGATAGTTAAAGTAAGTAGAATGTGTGTTTGAATGGGTAAAAATGCACCCTCCGCATCCATTCCCATGGAGCCTAGCTGTCTAATCAGCACCTTGACTTAAAAAGTCAAGGTGGGGAGGGACAGCGGGCCTCCGTGAGGAACGAGTGCAGGAGCGGACAGTTAGTTAGAAATATAGAGTGAAATGAATCACCTCGCGCAGAGAATTAAAATTAATTGTACCAAGTAATCCCATGAAGCTTATTGTGACCAAGAGTTTGTATTCAGTTAAGACCGAGAATATTGTAGTAGTTCGACCAAAAATATAATATAAAATTTGTGACCTAAACTTGTGTTAATTACTTGTGATTACTCTCCCCCTTTCGCCCCCGTCTGCCAACAGAGCCGCCGAAAGGAGAAGCAATAAAGGTAAGCGTTGTAGTATTTAATAGTGTAGTGTTTCGCGCGCGTGAAAATTTTCTTTTTTCTCCCGTCGTCACACGAAGGGTGCCGTCTGCATAAATTAGGAGTAGGTTATAGGTCCTCGAGGAAATATAACAAAATGATAGCAGAGTGTAGTTTGGCCCCTGCGGAGAAAAAAATTTTTTTTTATTTAGCAGTTAGAATTAGAATTTTGAATTTTTCATTATTAGTTTAAAATTTTTCTTGTGACAGGACAGTGCGTGGGCTACTGTTCTGTAGTCTAAGTTTTAGTCGCTAAGTAAAAATAAGACAATTTAGTAGTTAAGCAAAATATAACAAGAGGTTAAAAATTAAGGAAAAATAGAATTAATAAGTTCGTGCGCGGACTAATACACGAGAAAAAAAAAGGCTCGGATTGCCATTCAGAAACGGAGAGTATTTCTTATCTGCTAACTATGTGTGGCACGTCCGTCTCTGTGCACTTTTAGAGACTAAGAAATTTTTATCCACGTTAATTTTTCTCAAAAAGTTTTTTCAAACTAGTTATTTTATTTATACGGTTATCATTATCATTATTATTATTTTAATTAAAGATAACCTCCCCCCCCCGAAGAAGGGTACAAATTATGTATATGCGTGTGTATGTTGCTAATGTATTCTCTTAAGATTAAATAGTTCATTCGCACTAGGCACTTAGTTAGATCTTACAATTTTTTTATCACAGATAAGTTGCTGTCAAATCTCTATCAGTCTCATGTTGGGTGGTGTTTCAGTGCAATTGAATTTGTTGCTATTTTGTTGAACATTAGTGTGGTGATATTGTTGTGATTTTGAGGTTAAGTGTCTATTGTCCAGGAAAGCGCGGCAACGCTCGGTCCGTCATTATAATTTTTACCGCTAGATCGCAGCACTGTCCAAGTTATCGACTGAGGTAAAGAAGGATCAGTGGCGCCACCTACCGGACCTTGACGGACTACGACATTTATTAGCGGTTGGTAACTACCATTTGAGTCCGTTTTTCTCATTTGTCTTTAATTCCGTAGAAACTGCAGAATTCAGGAGCATCACTGGACCTTCAAGGGCATTTTCCGGCCTTCTGGTGTACTTATGGGCAATTTCACAATGGGGCACCGAAATTGCCCCACATCAAGCCCTGTCCGTAGATATCGCTGCTGAGACCCCCTGACGCTAGGGGGCGCCGTAGAACTCCAACGCCCACCCACGAACTCCAACGCTCAATATGCCAGTTCCACAGGGATACTAGCAACCGCGACAGGGATACAACCCGAATTATAATGCCCCCAGGCCGAATTACCGACCGGCTGCACCATCCCGGCCTAGAACATACGACCCTGATAGGAGTGCATCGTATAAGCCCCCTACCTATCAATACCCTCAGTACCAACGACCCCCCCCCCCCCAGGGCCCCGCACGAATACTCCAGTAAGCCAGGCCAGGAAATGTTACCCCCACCGGTAGCAAGTAATCCAACCATGCCTCCCGTGCAGTGTCAACCCGTAAGCATGAAAGACGTCAATCTCCGAACTACCCCTCCGTACCAACAGATTTTAAACTGGGAGGAAGCTCGCCCGATGGGAGTGGCAAGCCAGCCTCACGAAAACCAAGGCCCCCAGGCGAGCTCAGCAGCCCCCACACAGGGAGCCCACACCTTGAAGGTACAAGCCAAGGCCACCCCACGATCCACCTTGCTGTCTGCCCGAACTCTGCAGAACTTGCAATAGACCCAGATCCTGGAACACAAATCAGGGTGTATCTCCCTCACGAGTGACGCCACCTACTGCTTATGTTGGATACTGGCTCCACGGTCAATCTCATCAAACTGCAAGCATTACACCCCGATTCCCAAGTCGAGACCGCAGCTTCGATTCCTTTGATAGAGATCGCAGCCCTAGAGGTTATAACATTACGTATAACCTGGATACCTATCGGAGACCAAAATACCCTGTTTCATGTCGTGCCTGACCAATTCCCTATACGGTATGACGGTATACTGGGCCGAGTATTCCTTAAGCAGAATGAAGCAGTTATATCTTACTATCAAAATAAAATAATGATCAGTGGAGACCTTATGGACTCCATACCTTTCCTGGACGCCGAGGAGTCGAGGTTGGCCCCTCCGCTCCCGTCAGCACTGCTCCTAAAAGAAAGCAGCATGAAAACCCTCTTGAGGCCAATAGGTCAATTCACAGAGCCCGAAGTCGGTCCTGCTCAAATGACCGAGTTAACACCTAGCCAATGAACCCTTAAGAAAAGATGTCGGCAAGTTATAAGTGTCCACTTGATCAATTCAACCACCGGGGTAGGTTATTTGCCGGCCCTCAGCAAAACTCCAGGAGTGTTCATTGGAAATGCACTCGTAACTAATGAAAATGGAAGTTGCAAGGTCTTGGCAGTAAAAACGACAGACGAGGATGTGACTATCCAGGTCAACCTCCATAAACTTATACCTTGTGCTAATGGGACCTTACCTTTTGACCCCGACTCTGACACCGAACCTGAGTGTGCAAAGATCACGGATGAGAAAGAAAGAATACGCCGAGTGCTAGAGGTACTGAACACTGAACAACTAGACGAGGAAGAAAGGGAGCAAGTTACTCAAATTGTCCAGGAGTATCATGATCTATTTCTACTACCCAGAGATAAATTGTCCTGCACCGACATGGTGGAACACGAAATTCCTACCGAGGACAACATCCCGGTTCACACTAAGCAGTACCACCACCCCCCATCCATCAGGAGGTGATGCGAGAGGACATCGCCAAGAAGCTTCAGGATGGTATCATCGAACCCTCCACGTCGCCGTGCCAATCCCCCGTCTGAATTTTGCCAAAAAAAGAGAGATAGCCAAGGGCGTCCAAGATGGCGGATGATGGTAGACTTCAGAAACCTTAATTCTAAGACAATTCGAGACGCCTATCCTCTTCCATGTGTTGCGGACATCCTGGACCAATTGAGAGACTCGGTGTACTTCTCCACGTTCGATTTGGCAAGTGGATTCCACCAGATCCCAATAAAACCGAGTGACAAACCAAAAACGGCGTTCTCCACAATAACGGGGCATTAGCAATTCAAAAAGATGCTTATGGGACTCAAAAATGCCCCTGCCAGGTTCCAGCGCCTCATGGACCGAATACTACTGGGCCTTCAGAACGTAGAGATGCTAGTATACGTAGATGACATTATCATCTACGCAAAAAGTCTTAGAGACCATCTTCGTAAAGTGCAATTACTGTTCAGCCGACCAAGGGGTGCCAATCTGATGCTTCAGCCCGATAAAATCCTCTTCCTCTGGAGAGAAGTAGCGTTTTTAGGACATATCGTGTCCGAAAACGGCTGCGAGCCAGACCCAGACAAAATCATTGCGATGACAAATTTCCCCTGGCCTCGTAACGTAACTCATGTTCGATCGTTTACAGTCTTAACGGGCTACTACCAACGATTCATAAAAGACTTCAGAAAAATTGCAAAACCCCTGTACGACCTACTGAAGAAAGATACCAAGTTCGAATGGACCCGGGATCAAGAGGAAAGTTTCAATCAATTAAAGCAAAAGCTCTGCGAAGCTCCAATCCTCCAATTTTCTGACTTCAACAAAAAATTCACCCTCACCACAAGATTTACAGACTTCAAGTACGATTTTAAATACAAGCCCAGCAAACTCAACAGTAATGCTGATGCCCTATCTCGAAATCCGATATACCAACCAGTCCCGGAGGACGAAATTAATGCGACCTTATATGATTAAGGTTTCGGTCATAGAAGACAAGAAGGACAGAGATAGGCAAGAAGCTTAACTACCAGGGTAAAAACCAAGGAGAGAACGGGCCAGCCGTATGGTCAATAATCCACCACCAGGTACGCCAGAAACAAGACCAGAACAACTGGCCAAAGGCCAAGTACGTCAAGTTCAGCCTCTCCCCTACAACAACGCGTGAGAGCGAGATCTGTAGGCGAGGAGGTAAAACCCAGTAAGACCAGATTGCTTTTTTTGTTGAATCGCAAGGACTTATGGATGGGCACCAAGCAGGTTTTTTAGCAGGGCACAGTACAGAGACTGCACTATTGAAACTTACAGACGACATCCGAGAGGGCATGGACAGGAGGCAGGTGACTGCCTTGTTGCTCTTTGATTTCAGCAGAGCCTTCGACTTGATCTCTCACGTATTGCTACTCGAGAAACTACAATTCCTTGGCTTTTCGCGCAGGGTTTTGCAATGGATTGCTTCCTATCTGACAGGCTGATGCAGGCGGTAAAAGTTGAGGACCGGAATTTCACCTCTTTTCGTCCCCTCAATAAGGGTGTGCCCCAAGGCTCTGTATTGGGTCCCCTGCTTTTTACTCTGTTTGTCGCTGACATTGCCCTGGGTCTTGGGCCTGGTGTTTATCATATAATCTATTTGGACGACCTTCAGATTTACGTGTGCGGCCGAGTCGAGGACATACGTACCACTCTGGACAGACTGAGCCGAGGTGCTGAGCATGTTGCAAGCTGGGCTGCTGCGAATGGGCTGATTTTGAATGCTGGCAAGACTAAGGTCATGATTTTGGGTACCGTGTCTTATGACAATGACTTTGACAGATTGGGTGTTCGCACCCTGCAATTTGGGGAGTGCATTGTCCCATTTGTTTCGTCCACATGTAGTCTGCGGGTGGTGCTGGATTTCAAGCTGACCTGGAAAGATCATGTTCGATATGTCTGTCGCAGAGCTAGCTCTCTCATGTACCGTCTTAACCACTTCAGACGCAGCAGCACCACCTTTGAACTGCGGAAGCACCTTATACAAACCCTCCTTTTTCCTATCGTTGACTATTGCTGTCTTGTTTATCGGAATATCTCAGATGAACAGGACCTTATGCTGCAGCGTGTGCTTAATCGTGGGATCAGATACATATTTGGGGTTAGGAAGAGCGATCACTTTCAGACGTGAGCTTGGCTGGCTTCAAGAGTCTTTGAGACGGTTAAACGACTATAAATATAATTTTGTAACGCCGGAAAAAAACCTTTGAAACGCATTTTTTAACCCACAATTGTTAAATCAAGTTTCAACCAGCTCTACAAGTCATGAAAACCAATGAATCCTCGATCACAACCAAGCTTACATCTTTCCGAGCTCTCACTTAAATTCTCTCTGAAATTTCGGACATAACTTACATCTTTTTTTCATTTGAACGCCCTGAAATGTCTAGCAAACAATAGAATTCAACTTTTCGAGAATCTTTGAGACAGTTGAACGATTATAATTATCATTTTATGACGCCGAAGAAGAGTCTTTAAAATGCGTTTGTTAGACCGAAATCGTTAAAATAAGTTCCAACTAACTCTACCAGTCATAATAACAAATTAATATAACATCACAACAAAGATAACATCTTCCCCAGCTCTCACTTAACTTCTCTCTGAAGTTTCAGACTTTGCCACGAAGTTGTAGAATATGCGTCTTTTTTCATTCAAACACCCTGAAATGTCTAGCAAACAACTTTTCGAAAATCTTTGAGACAGTTGAACGATTATAAATATCATTTTATAACGCCGAAAAAGAGTTTTTAAAACGCATTTAGTAGCCCGCAATCGTTAAAACAAGTTTCAACCAGCTCTACCGGGCTTGAAACAAATAAATCCTCCATCAAAACTAAGTCCACAACTTTCCCAGCTCTCACTAAACTTCTCTCTGAAGTTCCGGACGTTATATGCGTCGTTTTTAAATTCAAACACTCTTAAATTTCAGCAAACAAAAGAACTCAACTTTTCGAGAGTCTTTGAGACGTTTAAACGATTTTAAATATCATTTTTCAACGCTGAAGAAGACCCTCTGAAATGCAGTCGTTAGCCCGCAATCGTTAAAACAAGTTTCAACAAGCTCTAGCAGGCATAAAAACAAATTGATCCACGATCACAGCAAAGATCAAATCTTCCCCAGCTCTCAGTTAACTTCTCTCTGAAGTTTCAGACATGATATACATCTTCAGCCAAGGGCGTCCAAGATGGCGGATGATGGTAGACTTCAGAAACCTTAATTCTAAGACAATTCGAGACGCCTATCCTCTTCCATGTGTTGCGGACATCCTGGACCAATTAAGAGACTCGGTGTACTTCTCCACGTTCGATTTGGCAAGTGGATTCCACCAGATCCCAATAAAACCGAGTGACAAACCAAAAACGGCGTTCTCCACAATAACGGGGCATTGGCAATTCAAAAAGATGCTTATGGGACTCAAAAATGCCCCTGCCAGGTTCCAGCGCCTCATGGACCGAATACTACTGGGCCTCCAGAACGTAGAGATGCTAGTATACGTAGATGACATTATCATCTACGCAAAAAGTCTTAGAGACCATCTTCGTAAAGTGCAATTACTGTTCAGCCGACCAAGGGGTGCCAATCTGATGCTTCAGCCCGATAAAATCCTCTTCCTCTGAAGAGAAGTAGCGTTTTTAGGACATATCGTGTCCGAAAACGGCTGCGAGCCAGACCCAGACAAAATCATTGCGATGACAAATTTCCCCTGGCCTCGTAACGTAACTCATGTTCGATCGTTTACAGTCTTAACGGGCTACTACCAACGATTCATAAAAGACTTCAGCAAAATTGCAAAACCCCTGTACGACCTACTGAAGAAAGATACCAAGTTCGAATGGACCCAGGATCAAGAGGAAAGTTTCAATCAATTAAAGCAAAAGCTCTGCGAAGCTCCAACCCTCCAATTTTCTGACTTCAACAAAAAATTCACCCTCACCACAAGATTTACAGACTTCAAGTACGATTTTAAATACAAGCCCGGCAAACTCAACAGTAATGCTGATGCCCTATCTCGAAATCCGATATACCAACCAGTCCCGGAGGACGAAATTAATGCGACCTTATATGATTAAGGTTTCGGTCATAGAAGACAAGAAGGACAGAGATAGGCAAGAAGCTTAACTACCAGGGTAAAAACCAAGGAGAGAACGGGCCAGCCGTATGGTCAATAATCCACCACCAGGTACGCCAGAAACAAGACCAGAACAACTGGCCAAAGGCCAAGTACGTCAAGTTCAGCCTCTCCCCTACAACAACGCGTGAGAGCGAGATCTGTAGGCGAGGAGGTAAAACCCCGACGAGGTAGACCGTTGGGAGCTAAAACTAA
Organism: Encarsia formosa; assembly: GCA_038277355.1. Lineage (NCBI taxonomy): Eukaryota > Metazoa > Arthropoda > Insecta > Hymenoptera > Aphelinidae > Encarsia > Encarsia formosa. Next base: position 34,528,038 of record CM076187.1, read on the forward strand.
TAAAAATCCACCCGCATTGGACCATAGTACGGTGGCTCTTCGTACGAGATCCAAACAGCCTCTTCCGCCCGGTAGGGCTAGTTCACTACCTCCCCCTCCGAGGCTAATACCGATACCTCCACATCTGAAAGAATTTCTCAGTCCTACCGAGAAGGGAGCGCCTAAACGTAAAGCCACGAACAGCAGTATACCCACCACCTCAAAAGAGGACGAGCTAATTCAAAGTGATTCGACCATAGAACTCGTGGAGGACATGGATACGTCGGATGTTGGAATTCCGATTATTGACCTGAAAAATAGTCGGTTGAGAGATGAGACTACGGAGGAATCCCCCTCTAAGAAAGATGAATGTCAGACCGATCGAGACTCGCACACCAAAACCGTCGTGGTAGAGGTTAGTGCCGATACGCCTAGTGAGATGGAGACCATCGAAGACACCGACACCCCGGAAGAGACCGTTGAAAACTCGCAAGCGTCTATGTTGAGTATTAATACAATATTTAAATTCAACCGCCATAATTATCACGCGCCAGTAAGTTACCGGCCGCTGCACCGGCTGAGCACCTGCTCGAAGGTGGCCTCGTGGTCGTCACTGTTCGGTTTTTGGTTAGCTTGACAATGCCTCGCGCCATTTTCTAGCGACAAAAAATTAAGCTCAAATTTTACAAGTGCAAAGTCAAAAATCATCGTGGGTCATTGGAGTAGAAATATTCAGTGCCCTACATCCTGGCAATCACCACGACGAGAAGGACACGATTGATCACCGAGTTCATCGACGCCGCAAACTTAACCTCCCGCCCACCGCGTGGGTACGGATTTCAAGACAAAGGACTTTTGGCTCATCTCTTCAGCAAACTCATCTCGAAACTTCTCAACAGCGCGCAACCAGCCCTCGCTCACCCAAGGAAAAGCTCATCCTCAGGAAAACTCAACCCCGGCTGCAAGGTGGTAAAATTTTCCAGTTCAAGATATTTAATTAATGCTAAAGAGTACAAGGAGTTTTACGCTATTGATCCCTATTGGCAAACAACAGAGATTTACTCATTTTTATTGTTAAATTAAAATTAGCTTAAGCTCAACCTTTGTAAATAATATAAATAAATTAAGTTATACCTAAGATCTGAGCTCAAGGGTTGTGTTCAATTATTCACTCCCCTTCTACATCCATAAAATTTATTTTATGCCAATGAGCTCAACTCAATATTTTACAGTCTATTAGTTTGCAGGACATACAGGAGAGCAGTGATAAGTTCAACCAAAGTTTTGTGGACCACTATGAACGCACCAACAACTGATACGGCTTACCTAATCTCGAGGATGACCAATGGCCGAAACACTTCTCGGATGGGGATGAGAAGATGAGGCCTAATGAAGAAGGCAATAAAACCTGCTTATCCGAGGGGGAGGAAGTCAGCGAAGAACTGCGAGACAGTCTAAATCAGGCCGACCCCTGTGACGATAACACTTTGGATGACAGAGTTATGAGTGAAAGAATACAAAAGTTGATAAGTCGCGCCCAAGCAAGCACCGATCGTGAGTTGGACCGCCGAGCCTCCACCCCATCTGGTATGGACAGTGAGAGTGAAGAGAGTGAGGACGCCGACGAAGAAGAAGACGCAGACAACCCCTCGGCAAAATGGCCTATCAGGACCGGAGTGTCGGTAGAGCCTCACTTCAAACCGGAAACTCCGAAAGGAAGCAGCACACCACAACCCGCCGCGTCTAAGGTACGATGGCTGAAAGCGCCCGAGTTGGACACAATTCAAGAAGGGGCTCTGGACTCAATCAACCTCGAATTCAGCAATCCAGCCCAGGAGAATTTACCCATTTTCCTCCCGGAGATGACGTAGGCACCGAGAGACCCCCCTAATCATGGTAAGTGTTGGGATCCAAATGACCACGAATGATACATTAGTGCCCGCCAGAGAAGCTGTCATGTAAGAGCTTGATTATTTCAGGGTGCTGTGTAGTGTCGGGCATCACAAAGGTGCTAAAAAAGAGGGTTATGTCCACAGGGCTATTACCAAAAATGTCACGCAGTAATTCCTCCAGCAATCCGGGCTCCAACTGGCTAGCCAAATCCCCCTTCCGGGCAATGCGGAATCCACTGAGGTTTCGTTTTTGCAACACGCTCTTGAGACCTTCCAGACATCTTCTCATCATGCTGATGTCTAACGGGTCATAGTAATGATTCTTAACTATTAAGGATATGATGTTGTGGTTCTTATACGGTGTGATCATGATCTGCCCCCTCCTGAGGCGTTTCTGTCTGAGCGCTCCGGGGTTAATTGCTTCAAGGTCTACGAGCACTCTACTAATAGGCCCAATAGGTACACAGTCCTTTGATAAAAAGTGAACGAGATTATCTCTCTTGTAGGTTAAGCAATTCCTACTCCTTATAATTTTACCAAGTAGATGGTTTCCTTAATTAGTTCCTGAATCTGTGACAGTCTCTTCTGATGTGGATTCGTGGTCATTTGGATCCCAACACTTACCATGATTAGGGGGGTCTCTCGGTGCCTACGTCATCTCCGGGAGGAAAATGGGTAAATTCTCCTGGGCTGGATTGTTGAATTCGAGGTTGATTGAGTCCAGAGCCCCTTCTTGAATTGTGTCCAACTCGGGCGCTTTCAGCCATCGTACCTTAGACGCGGCGGGTTGTGGTGTGCTGCTTCCTTTCGGAGTTTCCGGTTTGAAGTGAGGCTCTACCGACACTCCGGTCCTGATAGGCCATTTTGCCGAGGGGTTGTCTGCGTCTTCTTCTTCGTCGGCGTCCTCACTCTCTTCACTCTCACTGTCCATACCAGATGGGGTGGAGGCTCGGCGGTCCAACTCACGATCGGTGCTTGCTTGGGCGCGACTTATCAACTTTTGTATTCTTTCACTCATAACTCTGTCATCCAAAGTGTTATCGTCACAGGGGTCGGCCTGATTTAGACTGTCTCGCAGTTCTTCGCTGACTTCCTCCCCCTCGGATAAGCAGGTTTTATTGCCTTCTTCATTAGGCCTCATCTTCTCATCCCCATCCGAGAAGTGTTTCGGCCATTGGTCATCCTCGAGATTAGGTAAGCCGTATCAGTTGTTGGTGCGTTCATAGTGGTCCACAAAACTTTGGTTGAACTTATCACTGCTCTCCTGTATGTCCTGCAAACTAATAGACTGTAAAATATTGAGTTGAGCTCATTGGCATAAAATAAATTTTATGGATGTAGAAGGGGAGTGAATAATTGAACACAACCCTTGAGCTCAGATCTTAGGTATAACTTAATTTATTTATATTATTTACAAAGGTTGAGCTTAAGCTAATTTTAATTTAACAATAAAAATGAGTAAATCTCTGTTGTTTGCCAATAGGGATCAATAGCGTAAAACTCCTTGTACTCTTTAGCATTAATTAAATATCTTGAACTGGAAAATTTTACCACCTTGCAGCCGGGGTTGAGTTTTCCTGAGGATGAGCTTTTCCTTGGGTGAGCGAGGGCTGGTTGCGCGCTGTTGAGAAGTTTCGAGATGAGTTTGCTGAAGAGATGAGCCAAAAGTCCTTTGTCTTGAAATCCGTACCCACGCGGTGGGCGGGAGGTTAAGTTTGCGGCGTCGATGAACTCGGTGATCAATCGTGTCCTTCTCGTCGTGGTGATTGCCAGGATGTAGGGCACTGAATATTTCTACTCCAATGACCCACGATGATTTTTGACTTTGCACTTGTAAAATTTGAGCTTAATTTTTTGTCGCTAGAAAATGGCGCGAGGCATTGTCAAGCTAACCAAAAACCGAACAGTGACGACCACGAGGCCACCTTCGAGCAGGTGCTCAGCCGGTGCAGCGGCCGGTAACTTACTGGCGCGTGATAATTATGGCGGTTGAATTTAAATATTGTATTAATACTCAACATAGACGCTTGCGAGTTTTCAACGGTCTCTTCCGGGGTGTCGGTGTCTTCGATGGTCTCCATCTCACTAGGCGTATCGGCACTAACCTCTACCACGACGGTTTTGGTGTGCGAGTCTCGATCGGTCTGACATTCATCTTTCTTAGAGGGGGATTCCTCCGTAGTCTCATCTCTCAACCGACTATTTTTCAGGTCAATAATCGGAATTCCAACATCCGACGTATCCATGTCCTCCACGAGTTCTATGGTCGAATCACTTTGAATTAGCTCGTCCTCTTTTGAGGTGGTGGGTATACTGCTGTTCGTGGCTTTACGTTTAGGCGCTCCCTTCTCGGTAGGACTGAGAAATTCTTTCAGATGTGGAGGTATCGGTATTAGCCTCGGAGGGGGAGGTAGTGAACTAGCCCTACCGGGCGGAAGAGGCTGTTTGGATCTCGTACGAAGAGCCACCGTACTATGGTCCAATGCGGGTGGATTTTTATTAGTTTTAGCTCCCAACGGTCTACCTCGTCGGGGTTTTACCTCCTCGCCTACAGATCTCGCTCTCACGCGTTGTTGTAGGGGAGAGGCTGAACTTGACGTACTTGGCCTTTGGCCAGTTGTTCTGGTCTTGTTTCTGGCGTACCTGGTGGTGGATTATTGACCATACGGCTGGCCCGTTCTCTCCTTGGTTTTTACCCTGGTAGTTAAGCTTCTTGCCTATCTCTGTCCTTCTTGTCTTCTATGACCGAAACCTTAATCATATAAGGTCGCATTAATTTCGTCCTCCGGGACTGGTTGGTATATCGGATTTCGAGATAGGGCATCAGCATTACTGTTGAGTTTGCCGGGCTTGTATTTAAAATCGTACTTGAAGTCTGTAAATCTTGTGGTGAGGGTGAATTTTTTGTTGAAGTCAGAAAATTGGAGGATTGGAGCTTCGCAGAGCTTTTGCTTTAATTGATTGAAACTTTCCTCTTGATCCTGGGTCCATTCGAACTTGGTATCTTTCTTCAGTAGGTCGTACAGGGGTTTTGCAATTTTGCTGAAGTCTTTTATGAATCGTTGGTAGTAGCCCGTTAAGACTGTAAACGATCGAACATGAGTTACGTTACGAGGCCAGGGGAAATTTGTCATCGCAATGATTTTGTCTGGGTCTGGCTCGCAGCCGTTTTCGGACACGATATGTCCTAAAAACGCTACTTCTCTTCAGAGGAAGAGGATTTTATCGGGCTGAAGCATCAGATTGGCACCCCTTGGTCGGCTGAACAGTAATTGCACTTTACGAAGATGGTCTCTAAGACTTTTTGCGTAGATGATAATGTCATCTACGTATACTAGCATCTCTACGTTCTGGAGGCCCAGTAGTATTCGGTCCATGAGGCGCTGGAACCTGGCAGGGGCATTTTTGAGTCCCATAAGCATCTTTTTGAATTGCCAATGCCCCGTTATTGTGGAGAACGCCGTTTTTGGTTTGTCACTCGGTTTTATTGGGATCTGGTGGAATCCACTTGCCAAATCGAACGTGGAGAAGTACACCGAGTCTCTTAATTGGTCCAGGATGTCCGCAACACATGGAAGAGGATAGGCGTCTCGAATTGTCTTAGAATTAAGGTTTCTGAAGTCTACCATCATCCGCCATCTTGGACGCCCTTGGCTGAAGATGTATATCATGTCTGAAACTTCAGAGAGAAGTTAACTGAGAGCTGGGGAAGATTTGATCTTTGCTGTGATCGTGGATCAATTTGTTTTTATGCCTGCTAGAGCTTGTTGAAACTTGTTTTAACGATTGCGGGCTAACGACTGCATTTCAGAGGGTCTTCTTCAGCGTTGAAAAATGATATTTAAAATCGTTTAAACGTCTCAAAGACTCTCGAAAAGTTGAGTTCTTTTGTTTGCTGAAATTTAAGAGTGTTTGAATTTAAAAACGACGCATATAACGTCCGGAACTTCAGAGAGAAGTTTAGTGAGAGCTGGGAAAGTTGTGGACTTAGTTTTGATGGAGGATTTATTTGTTTCAAGCCCGGTAGAGCTGGTTGAAACTTGTTTTAACGATTGCGGGCTACTAAATGCGTTTTAAAAACTCTTTTTCGGCGTTATAAAATGATATTTATAATCGTTCAACTGTCTCAAAGATTTTCGAAAAGTTGTTTGCTAGACATTTCAGGGTGTTTGAATGAAAAAAGACGCATATTCTACAACTTCGTGGCAAAGTCTGAAACTTCAGAGAGAAGTTAAGTGAGAGCTGGGGAAGATGTTATCTTTGTTGTGATGTTATATTAATTTGTTATTATGACTGGTAGAGTTAGTTGGAACTTATTTTAACGATTTCGGTCTAACAAACGCATTTTAAAGACTCTTCTTCGGCGTCATAAAATGATAATTATAATCGTTCAACTGTCTCAAAGATTCTCGAAAAGTTGAATTCTATTGTTTGCTAGACATTTCAGGGCGTTCAAATGAAAAAAAGATGTAAGTTATGTCCGAAACTTCAGAGAGAATTTAAGTGAGAGCTCGGAAAGATGTAAGCTTGGTTGTGATCGAGGATTCATTGGTTTTCATGACTTGTAGAGCTGGTTGAAACTTGATTTAACAATTGTGGGTTAAAAAATGCGTTTCAAAGGTTTTTTTCCGGCGTTACAAAATTATATTTATAGTCGTTTAACCGTCTCAAAGACTCTTGAAGCCAGCCAAGCTCACGTCTGAAAGTGATCGCTCTTCCTAACCCCAAATATGTATCTGATCCCACGATTAAGCACACGCTGCAGCATAAGGTCCTGTTCATCTGAGATATTCCGATAAACAAGACAGCAATAGTCAACGATAGGAAAAAGGAGGGTTTGTATAAGGTGCTTCCGCAGTTCAAAGGTGGTGCTGCTGCGTCTGAAGTGGTTAAGACGGTACATGAGAGAGCTAGCTCTGCGACAGACATATCGAACATGACCTTTCCAGGTCAGCTTGAAATCCAGCACCACCCGCAGACTACATGTGGACGAAACAAATGGGACAATGCACTCCCCAAATTGCAGGGTGCGAACACCCAATCTGTCAAAGTCATTGTCATAAGACACGGTACCCAAAATCATGACCTTAGTCTTGCCAGCATTCAAAATCAGCCCATTCGCAGCAGCCCAGCTTGCAACATGCTCAGCATCTCGGCTCAGTCTGTCCAGAGTGGTACGTATGTCCTCGACTCGGCCGCACACGTAAATCTGAAGGTCGTCCAAATAGATTATATGATAAACACCAGGCCCAAGACCCAGGGCAATGTCAGCGACAAACAGAGTAAAAAGCAGGGGACCCAATACAGAGCCTTGGGGCACACCCTTATTGAGGGGACGAAAAGAGGTGAAATTCCGGTCCTCAACTTTTACCGCCTGCATCAGCCTGTCAGATAGGAAGCAATCCATTGCAAAACCCTGCGCGAAAAGCCAAGGAATTGTAGTTTCTCGAGTAGCAATACGTGAGAGATCAAGTCGAAGGCTCTGCTGAAATCAAAGAGCAACAAGGCAGTCACCTGCCTCCTGTCCATGCCCTCTCGGATGTCGTCTGTAAGTTTCAATAGTGCAGTCTCTGTACTGTGCCCTGCTAAAAAACCTGCTTGGTGCCCATCCATAAGTCCTTGCGATTCAACAAAAAAAGCAATCTGGTCATGGACCTGCCTCTCAAGTACTTTCGACAAAAAACAAAACAGGGAGATCGGACAGAAACCATTCAGGCAAGATAGAGAGGGAACTTTATTGATAGCCATAACAATAGACTCTTTCCACCACTCAGGGAATGTTGATGTGGATAAAGAAGTATTGAAAATGTTGTGGATAATAGGGCCTATGGATGGGAATGCTGTTTGAATAAAGCTCTGTGGAAGAGAGTCAACACCCACCGCTTGAGATTTCGACTGGCTAACAGCAGTAGCAATTGCGTCTATTGTCACAGCAGAAAAATCAAAGACACCATCATCTCTCTAATTTTCCAAGTTGTTTAGATAATGAGAGAGATCTGGTGCTGCAGAGTCAAACGAAACAGAGGCAAAGTGAGCGTTGAGGTCCTCCACAGAGAAACCACCCAAGTTGGAATCAGGACTAGCGGAGATGCCAAGGTGTCTAAGTTCCTTCCAGAGCTGTTAAGGGTCAGAGATGTCCTTGAGTCTGTGGTAGTAAAAGTTGAGTCTTGCAGACTCAATCTGCTCATGAGCAAGATCACGTGCCTGTCTATATAAAAGTAATTCAATATCAAGTCTCGAGCGTCTGTAGCGTCTGTAGAGTCTATCTCTCTCAGATATTAATGAGCGATGATAAGTGGTGAACCACGGATGGCGATTCTTCCTATGTTTGAGAGTTTTCAGTGGAGCAAATACGTTAAGAGCAGCATATAGAATACAAACAATCCAACCACGCACTAAGAGAGCTCGTCCCATCCGTGATAACCGAACAATCACATTTAAGCAAGTAATCATTCAAAGCCTCAGCATTCACGGATTTAAAGTCGCGGTAGGTGAAATCATTAGTCATCAGTTGTGACGTTTGAATGTCAAAAGAAGCAGTCAGTAAGTCATGCCCAGCAATAAATGGAGTATCAGTCTTCCAGTATTCAGTCACAGTCTTTGCTTAATCTCATCAAGCTCACGTTTAAGTTCATTAAGCTGAGCCTCAGCATTGTCAACTCTCGTGACCAGGCACGGAATAACGTCGAGCCCCTGAAGCTTCTCGTCTATCCCATCAAGACGTCCATGAACTGAGGGTTTAAGGTCCTTCATCTCTTGCAGGAGTAGCTGGAGAGTGTTTTCAGTGGAGGTAGCAGGCACTTCCGAATTAGGCATACCAGCCGTGGTAGATGCTGATTCTGTACAATCGGTGACATTCGCAGTAGCACATGTCTGGCAGATTTTCGTGGGAATACCACTTTTGTCGGAGACTGAGAATTTGGTACAGTGTGTATGAAACAGTAGTTTACACTTTGAGCATGGATGTTTCAGGTCTTTGCTATGCTTTGGTAGTTTACAAACCAAACAGGTATCTTCACTGAGCATCGTGAAACGAGTACAGTTCGAAAAGTCCAATAGAAAAAGATGTCAAAAATGCAGGCAGGTGAGTAGTAAAGTCAAGAAAAAGTGCGACGAGTACTTAAAATTTTGAATTTCCACGGCAAGAGATAAATAGATTAATCAACGTAAGGTCAGACTCCACTCAGTCGATAAGGCCGACAGTGCTGCCACCTTGTGGTGAAATTTTAATTACGGAGCGCAGCAACGTTATCACAACAAAGTATTCAAGCTTACCTCAAAGTCACTAACCGCACTAAAAATTGCACTCAAACTGTGAATGAACAAGGTTACGCCACTGCACAAAAGTCACAAACAATAGCAGAATGTGTATCAGATCCGGCACACCACAATACAACAACAGTTAGCAGGTTAAAAACACTGGTTCTATGATCAATTCAGAGAGAAGTTAAGTGAGAGCTGGGGAAGATGTGATCTTGGTTGTGATGGTGGATTAATTTGTTTTTATACCTGGTAGTGTTGGTTGAAACTTGTTTTAACGATTGCGGGCTACTAAATGCGTTTTAAAGAGTATTTTTCGGCGTTAAAAAATGATATTTATAATCGTTTAAACGTCTCAAAGACTCTTGAAAAGTTGAGTTCTTTTGTTTGCTAGACATTTTAGAGTGTTTGGATTTAAAAACGACGTATATTACGTCTGGATCTTCAGAGAGAAGTTTAGTGAGAGCTGGGGAAGCTGTGGGCTTGGTTTTGATGGAGGATTTATTTGTCTTCAAGCCTGGTAGAGCTGGTTGAAACTTGTTTTAGTGATTGCGGGCTACTAAATGCGTCTTAAAGACTCTTTTTCGGCGTTTTAAAATGATATTTAACTTATAATCGTTTAACTGTTTCAAGGACTCTCGAAAAGTTGATTCTTTTGTTTGCTAGACATTTCAGGGTGTTTGAATGAAAAAAGACGTATATTATATCTGGAACATCAGAGAGAAGTTAACTGAGAGCTGGGGAAGATGTGAGCTTGGTTCTAGTGGAATATTAGATTGTTTTCATGCCTGGTAGAGCTGTTTGAAACTTGTTTTAACGATTGCGGGCTACTAAATGCGTTTTAAAGAGTATTTTTCGGCGTTAAAAAATGATATTTATAATCACTTAACTGTCTCAAAGACTCTCGAAAAGTTTAATTTTATTATTTGCTGAACATTTTTGGAGTGTTTTAATTAAAAAAAAAAAAGTAAATAGTGATTTTTGAAGTAATTTTAGTTCGTTGGGAATTATTTAATTGAGAAAAGTCTTACTCGGTTACGTTTGTTTGGTCGCAAAACATCGATTTTAAATCAAACTTCCTGGGGAAGTCGTCGCCGTCGGGTTTTTTCGACCTGGTGCATCCGGGTCTACCGGACGACATCGAGATCCTCTCGGTTACGTTTGTTTGTTTGCAAAATATCGATTCGAAATCAAACTTCCTGGGGAAGTCGTCGCCGTCGAGTTTTTTCGATTTGGTGCATTCGAGTCTACCGGGTGACGTCGACATCTCCTTGAATACGTGTATTTAATTGCAAAACATCGATTCTAAACCAAACTTCCTGGGAAAGTTGTCACCAATGAGTTTTTTCGACCTGGTGCATCCAGGTCTACCGCGTGACGTTGACATCCCCCTAGATAAGTGTGTTTAGTTGCAAAACATCAATTTTCAATTGAACTTCCTGGGGAATATTATGTCTGAAACTTCAGAGAGAAGTTAAGTGAGAGCTGGGGAAGATGTGATCCTGGTTGTCATGGTGGATTAATATGTTTTTATGACTGGTAGAGTTGATTGGAACTTGTCTTAACGATTGCGGGCTAACAAATGCGTTTTTAAGACTATTTTTCGGCGTTATAAAATGATATTTATAATCGTTTAACTGTCTCAAAGACCCTCGAAAAGTGGAATTCTATTGTTTCTTAGACATTTCAGGGTGTTTGAATGAAAAAAAGACGTACTCTATGTTTGGAACATCAGAGAGAAGTTAAGTGAGAGCTTGGGAAGATATGAGCTAGGTTGTGGTGATTGACAAATTTGTTTTTATGCTTGATAGAGATGGTTGAAACTTGTTATAACGATTGCGGGTTAACAAATGCATTTCAGAAGGTCTTTTTAGCGTTATGAAATGATATTTATAATCATTCAACTGTCTCAAAGTCTTTTGAAAAGTTGAATTCTATTGTTCACTCGCAAATTTAAAAGATTTTAATAATAAAAAATAATTGTGTTGCTTCATCCATCTTCAAAGGCGTGAAGATAGAAAAAGTCAAAAGAAACATTAAGCCGTTCAATGGCAACAAGTACAATGTGTGGAAGTTTGAAAGGCCGCTATCCTGGCAAGAGGCCCAAGTGCTGCTGCTTGGACCCGGTCCTCCTTGATTTCCTGCTCGTTCAATAGTTCTCGATCAAATTATATTTTATTGAATCCAACTCCAATTTTATTTTAATCCAATTCATTTGTGGCCTGCTGGCTCAAAAATAAGAAAATCAAAAAAAAAAAAAAAATGAAAATCAGATAGAAAGAGAAAAAACAAATAATCATTAAATTTAAATGATTTAACTCGATAGCAAGAAAAAGTTGGTGAAAGTTTAATCATACTTGGTAACGAATAACAAAAAACGAAAACTAAAGTAACTTACAAGAAAAAATTTTGATATTTAATAAGTTTTAGAAAAGAAAAAAAATAAGAATTTAAATCAATTTCAATCCACTTGATTTATTCTCCTGAAAATAAAACGGGTAAGCAGGAATATTCTTAACGTAATGAGAAAAAAAATATAAATTTATTATAACAACGATAAATATTTATTCAAGGCGTAATTTTATTCGGTCGTAACGGCTACAGAGTTTTAAATCGTTTGAAAATATTAATTACATTCAGAGGCTAATAGGCGAATATAGTATTAAACCTGGCAGTGAGCATTCGAAGAGCAAAACGATAAAGAAAAAAAAAACATACAAACGGAAGTTTTATTCACGCTTACGTAAGTCCCATTTTTGATTTAGCCGTATTTATTTTAATTGTTCGAATTACGATAACGTATCAAGGGTGAGAGCGTACCAGAAAAAAAAAAGTGTGAGTAGCTGTGAATTGTTTGAATCCCAGGGAGATGAAACTCCCACTCAATTGAAACTGACAGGCTAATGCCCCGTTTTTAATGTGAGTCGGGGTCAAACAGTATTCAGAGAAAAAAAAATGTTAGTCTCGCTGATATGTAGAATAAACTTACAAGTTTGTCCTTCAGCAGGCTCCTTCTCCGAATTAATACACGCGTTTCACTCGAAAGAAAAACCAACTCGATCGCGTCGCACTGTTCAAGACTTGAACAGAAAAATCTACCTACTCTTCGAATATTTAATAACCAAAATTTACGATATGGATTTTATTGGAAGTTATATTTGAGAGTAGAGAGGTAGACTAAGAAGTGCCCTAGGTTGAGGACTTTGGTCAACAGGATACCTTGGTCCTGGCTTATGAAAAAAGGGGGGGTGCGCAAATTTTAATCGTGCTCCCGTAAATCAAAATTTTCGCGTCGCGTACGGGAGTAGGGATTGTGGCGTTGTCGAAAACTCTATTTCGCGCCGCTCACTGCCTGATTTAAATTTAAGGTTAATATACAAATAAAAATAAATATATTAAATAAAATAAATATATAAATAAAAGAAAATAAACCAGATAACAAGTCAATGTACTCGTTCGAGTACACTGCAACGGGAACGTTGCAAGTTTCGTGTAAGTGCCCTGTTAAGTGAACTAAAACTACTGAGAGTAATTGATGAAATAACGGGAGGAGTCGAAAATTTGCTGAAGAAAATAAAGCCGTCTGATAGATTCTTGAAGGTTTGGACGCAATCAACGAGAGAAAAAGTTTTGCTTCTCAATTAGCTGCTAGAAAACAGCTATTGAAATTGAAGTTTACAAATGATCATGAATTAAGCAATCAGTTGATCATCTTTGAAGAAATGCTTAATAATTTATCAACATCAGGTGGAGTACTTGAAGAAGCTGATAAAGTGGTTCAACTTTAATCACACTTCCAACTAGCTACAATAGCGTGGTTACTGCTATTGAGACCTTGGACGAGAAGAGCGTGACTTTAGCATTCGTTAAAAATAGATTTTCCCTACTCTGGCTGGGAAGTGCTACTTCCTACCCGCTGCTGCTACAGTAAGTAGCGCTTCCCGCCGCCGTCGTACGGAAAAATAGTATACTCATCTAGGCAGCTGAATGGGAAGGCCTCATATCACATGTTTGTCAACTTCGGCTTCGCTTCAGACGACAATTTCATGTGATCTGAGACTTTCCCATTTCAGCTGCCTAGTTAAGTAATATACTATGCTTGATCACGAAATAATATTTAAAAGTTGTTGATACTAGCGTAAAAGTGCTTCAAGCTACCGAGTTGCTTCCAACTGCTGATAGTTCACAAGTAAATAAAAGTGCGAATAACGCATTAAATCAATATCCTGGAAATAAGAATAAAACCAAGAAGAATAAAAAACAATTTCAAAAGAATAAGAATAAACAATTCAAGAAGAAATATCACTACTGTGCAAAAGAAGGATACATGATAAATGTGAATGCGACTGGCATCTCAAGCTGGTTTGGCGCGTTTATGGCTGGTGCAAACCCCTTGAATTCTACGAACGACGGGGAGCTAATTTTTCTCTTGGATTCTGGTGCATCGAATCATCTAATAAAAGATGAAACCCTGTTTACAACGTCTATTGGGTTAATGCCACCTATCAAGATATCTGTTGCCAAGAATGGTACCGACATTTTGGTGACGAAGCGTGGAACAATCAACGTTACAACTAACATGGGTTTTTCGGGTGCGATCGAGGACGTCTTGTACTGCCCGGAGGTCACTTTCAACTTACTATCTATCCACTGCATGCAGAAAGCAGGACTGGCTGTCAACTTTGATCTACATGGCGTTTTTATAAGCGAGGATAGTAATATTATAATGAAAGGTATTGTGCAGGGTAATTCATTTACTGTGAATTTTTGCGTTGATGTCAAGAAAGTTTGTGTTTTAAGTCTAAAAGAGATTCAGTATAAATTATGGCATCGACGTTTAGAGCACATGAGCAAGGGTAAATTTTTATTGATGAAAAATAAACGGATGGACATTGACTTTGATTTGATAGATGGAGTAATTGTTGATGATGATTTATGTGAGGCCTGTATTTCAGGTAAACTTGCTCGATACTTTTAAAGATAAAAGTTATTCAATGTTTCTTGTGCTACTTGATGTAGTTTCACATTAATATATTCAATTAAAAAACAAAACACAGTTGAGTTTTTGTGAGCTACACAGATTTTTTTTAATTGTGACAGCTGTTTCAACGTCTTAGCGTTATCATCAGACTTATTTACAAACTATAAAAGTTATGTTGAAAGACTAATGTATATAGTTCATTCCGATATTTGCCGTCTGGTTACTCCCTCGGCAATTGATGGAAAGACTTACTTCGCTAGGTTTATAGATGAGTATACACATTATTGTGTTCTTTACTTATTGGCTCGAAAATCTGACGTTTTTACCGTGTTTAAAGATTTTATAGCAAAGGCTCACTTTAATTTGTAGATTGTTAATTTATGTTGCGACAACGATGGTGAATACCTGCTCAGTGAGATAAGAGACTATTTAATCGAAAGAGGGATTAGCTATCATTTGATGGTTCCACAAACGCCTCAGCAAAACGGTGTTGCTCAAAGAATGGTGCGTACTATTACGGAAAAGGCTCGTGCAGTGTTAAGTGGCGCATGCTTAAATAAAGTGTTTTGGAGAAAAACAGTTTTGACTGCTTGTTATTTAATAAATCATACACCAACGCTCATTGTAAAAGACCGAGAAATGATAGTTATTCTCGTGAAGGGTCCTCATCTCGTGATGGTCACAATAATTTAAATGACGAAGTCGAGCTTTGGAGGAGTGATCGAATTAAGCATAATCTACCTGTTTCTTGCGAGGAAACAGATACAGGTATGATTACTTGATGTGTGCAAATTCAATTGCTTGTAAAACTCCCACATCTTTTAGTGAAATAAAAGAAAGACCGGTTAAAAGACAATGGGAGCAAAAAATCAGGGATGAACTTAAGGCTCATGAAGTAAATAAAACTTAAACTTTGGTTCCAAGGCCCATTGATAAAAACATGATTAACTGTTTATTAAAATTTTTTAATAAGTTAACTTTTTTAATCAATTCTTCGTAAAAAGAAAAAAAATTATATTGTTTTTATTTTTAATGTTTGTGTTTGGGAATTCGCGGAGGTTACGCTTTAGGATAATGGGATATTTACTGCGATCGCAAGGGAGTGTGAAAGGAGAAGAGATAAACTGCCTTTGAGTAGACTTGTAAGTTTGGGACAGTGAGATTTTAGTATGGACAAGACAGTCAAACAGTGTGAGTCATGGGCATCACTGGCTAACGAGCTAAGGTATTTTTTTGACGACTCTGAAAGTAATTCAGAAGAGGATGAATTGATCCAACCAACTCGAAAACGAAGGTGACCTATACGTACGTAGCTTGAACGTAAAAAGTACCTGACGGCAGCAGATGCAGAAAATGCAGTTCATCAGCAGAACATTTGGAAAATATGTTCATAAAAACGGACGCCAAACGGATTACGGGTCAAGTATCGATATACGGCTGGCAAGTACAGGGTTGCCGAATGTTCAACGTCAAGAGGGAAAATAGAGAAATTTTGATAATTATTGCACTTGGCGCGAAAAAATTTGGAAAATTAAAGTTTTTACTGATTGTGTAACGTGCACGTGTCCTTATTTCATAAAAAAAAACCAATGTAAGCATTCTGTTGGTATGCAGATCAAAAGAAAAGAAGTTGATGTACCACTAAAAGCCATGAATATTCCCCTAGGACAAAAAAGAAAAAGAGGGCGACCTTCAAAATCGAAATAAGCTTTGTTAATTCAGTAAATATTCAAAAATTTGTAGACGTGTCACTCATATTCAATATATTATTCATGACAAATGAAATTTAATTACGATTAAATAAAAATCAAGTTTCATGACACTGGAGAATTTGCCGTGTGTTTACTATTTATTTGACGTTTATTATTATTTTTTCCCGTACCAAAACCATTTACTTCCGATTCAATTGTTTTCATTCCCGTGTACTGATTTTTTTTACTGTGAATAATTTATTTTCCCGTGCTATGTATATATTTCCCGTGCATTCGCCTTAAACGTTCCATGCGTTTGAATTAATTTCTCGTTCCGAAAAATCACACACTATTTATATTATTAAACTCGAGTTTCAGAAAATATTTAGCTCTCGTGACTGCAGGTCATGACGTGCGTGGATAAGTTCCAGACTGAATAATTAAGATCTTGGGCTCGCGTTCACGGCCCTATTTATACTTAGAGTGTGTAGACCCACCCCCGTAAAGGGGATATGATGGGTCCTCCCATGTGAGTCTCATTTAGGGGGGAAATTCTAATGACTTAGCCCATTTTCCTGGAGGACTTGGCCTTGGCCTAATTTATTATAATATCTCTCATGTGTAGATTCCGTCTCTTACGGTGAAGTCCTACCAAACTATTAGGAAACCCGTTTTCGTGACACCTTATTGGGTCAATGCCCGGCGTTAGTGGGGGTAGTTTATTGACTCAGGTATCCTCCCCCTTACTGTGACGCTCCTCTATTGTTGGGTTTTTCCTAATTCAGGTTGGCGTCTTACCTCTTGCTGTGACCCTCCTCTATTGTTGGGCTGTTCCTTATTCTCTCTCTTTTTTCTTCTATATATTCTTTCTTTCTTATTCTTACTTACTTATTTATTTTATTTAACTACTAATTCGAATAATTTACTAAAATTTCGTAATATTATTTGAAGATTATTTTTATTTCATAAAAATGATGTTGCTGACATGACATACTAGACTCAAAAGTAAAAAAAGAAAAATCTGAAAAAATAAAAAATTTTATTAAATTGTATGCAAAATCAATAAAAAAATTGTATTCTTGTTGATTATCTTATATTACGCACTATTTTTGAGAAAAAAGTCCTTTCCAGTTCTTTTTTTAAATCATGGGCTGTTAATTAGCCGTTGGTTTCTCATAGATATCCTTTGCAGGCTAATTTTTGTTTTTTATTTAATAAAAATTTATAAAAAATTAAAATCAATTTGCTGCTTATATTTTTGGAACCCATCAAACTCAAAAAATGTTTTAAAGTTTTTTGCTTTAAACTAATTTCATACATCTCTGTTATTTGTAAATATATTCATAAAAAACCACTTAAATTTTGCTTTATTTAATAAAAAATTATTTTCTTTGTTGGACAAATTTTCAGTAGTAAAAAGCTTTGTGAAAAAATATTTCATTTTAAGATCATATAATAGTGGAAGACAATATTCTATTTTATTTTCAAAAGAATAACCTAACGTTTTAAATTCGAGTTTTTGTTCAAAAAAAGAAATTTATGAAAACAGTTATAATTTCAAAATGAACAGTTATAATTGCAAATATATTCTTGAAACTTTCACAGTTACACCCTCCGAATCTCTAGAATACACCTTTCAAAGTTTTATAAAAATCGGTACATTAGTTTTACCGGGAGGGGGGGGGGTTGGTGAGCGGAGCGAGCAGGAGGGTATATAGTTGAAAGGCATAGTTTTTTCCCTAAGGCGCAGCCAAAAACTCCTTAATCACGCGTTATTTTGGTCAAAAATATCGGAATTTAAGACCTTTTTTTTCGGCTGCGCCTCGCTGTACCTCAGACTTCCATTTTGAGGGCCTGAGGTGCAGCCTGAGGCGCAACCAATGTAGCAGTTTGTAACACACAAAATTCTAATGAATTAGAAAAAAGTAAGTAAACATTCAATTCATCTTAAATCATTGGAGTCTGTGACCGACTCATCTGTAATCATTTCCAAAACTATCAAATACTTTACTAAGTACCAAAAAAAAAGTTTTTTTTTTTTAGTGTATAGATACTGCACTTGGTATGTATTTCATGAAATTACTGAAAAAAAACTTTTATTGTATTTTATTGAATTATAGAAAGGGTATAGCCGGGTAAGACAGTCAGATTGACCCTCACAGCAGTTTCCTACGTTATAATTGTGCAAAAGTCGAAAAGTTGGTCGATTTCAGTTATGGACTTATGAAAAAAAAAAAATAATAATAATAATTATCTGTCAAAAAAAACTCAACATGTTACTAGGGTGCATCCAGATTACGGTGCAATTAGTTTCCGAAATGTCACGGTATCCATTGCCACCCCTTTAAAAGTTAGATTAGGACAAAAAAAAATTTTTTTGTCCTTTTTTAGCCCTTGCCCCCAGAGCCCTAGCGTTATTAAAAAATAATTTAAAAAAAGCAAAAATGATTAACTTAGGACCACTGGTACTGTCAGCAGTTCTTTTGCAACCGCAGAAATTATATACCATTCGATTGGTATATACAAAAAGAAGTTTTTTACAAAGTTTTAGGTATATATAGATCCAAATTTTTCCGTACGCACTGAATAAATAAATCGTTTTTCACTTTTTTTTGAACCAATTTTCAGAGTTTTTTAATCTTTAGCCCTGCAAATTATTTATTATTTTATTTATTATTTGTTCAAAAACATGTGTCTTTTGGAACTTAGAATTTTGTCAAGAGGTTGGCGGTAAAACTAATGTACCGATTTTTATAAAACTTTGAAAGGTGTATTCTAGAGATTCGGAGGGTGTAACTGTGAAAGTTTCAAGAATATATTTGCAGTCATTTTGAAATTATAACTGTTTTCATAAATTTCTTTTTTCGAACTAAAACGCGAATTTAAAACGTTAGGTTATTCTTTTGAAAGTAAAATAGAATATTATCATCCACTATTATATGATCTTAAAATGAAATATTTTTTCACAAAGCTTTTTACTACTGAAAATTTGTCCAACAAAGAAAATAATTTTTTATTAAATAAAGCAAAATTTAAGTGGTTTTTTATGAATATATTTACAAATAACAGAGATGTATGAAATTAGTTTAAAGCAAAAAACTTTAAAACATTTTTTGAGTTTGATGAGTTCCAAAAATATAAGCAGCAAAATTGATTTTAATTTTTTATAAATTTTTATTAAATAAAAAACAAAAATTAGCCTGCAAAGGATATCTATGAGAAACCAACGGCTAATTAAAAGCCTATGTTTTAAAAAAAGAACTGGAAAGGACTTTTTTCTCAAAAATAGTGCGTAATATAAGATAATCAACAAGAATACAATTTTTTTAATGATTTTGCATACAATTTAATAAAATTTTTTATTTTTTCAGATTTTTCTTTTTTTACTTTTGAGTCTAGTATGTCATGTCAGCAACATCATTTTTATGAAATAAAAATAATCTTCAAATAATATTACGAAATTTTAGTAAATTATTCGAATTAGTAGTTAAATAAAATAAATAAGTAAGTAAGAATAAGAAAGAAAGAATATATAGAAGAAAAAAGAGAGAGAATAAGGAACAGCCCAACAATAGAGGAGGGTCACAGCAAGAGGTAAGACGCCAACCTGAATTAGGAAAAACCCAACAATAGAGGAGCGTCACAGTAAGGGGGAGGATACCTGAGTCAATAAACTACCCCCACTAACGCCGGGCATTGACCCAATGAGGTGTCACGAAAACGGGTTTCCTAATAGATTGGGTGGACTTCACCGTAAGAGACGGAATCTACACATGAGAGATATTATAATAAATTAGGCCAAGGCCAAGTCCTCCAGGAAAATGGGCTAAGTCATTAGAATTTCCCCCTAAATGAAACTCACATGGGAGGACCCATCATATCCCCTTTACGGGGGTGGGTCTACACACTCTGGGTATAAATAGGGCCGTGAACGCGAACCCAAGATCTTAATTATTCAGTTGCGATCTGGAACTCATCCTCGCACGTCATGACCTGCAGTCACGAGAGCTAAGTATTTTCTGAAACTTGAGTTCAATAATATAAATAGTGTGTGATTTTTCGGAACGAGAAATTAATTCAAACGCATGGAACGTTTAAGGCGAATGCATGGGAAATATATACATAGCACGGGAAAATAAATTATGCACAGTAAAAAAAGTCAGTACACGGGAATGAAAACAATTAAATCGGAAGTAAATGGTTTTGGCACGGGAAAAAATAATAATAAACGTCAAATAAATAGTAAACACACGGCAAATTCTCCAGTGTTATGAAACTTGATTTTTATTTAATCGTAATTAAATTTCATTTGTCATGAATAATATATTGAATATGAGTTACACGTCTACAAATCTTTGAATATTTACTGAATTAACAAAGCTTTTTTTGATTTTGAAGGTCGCCCTCTTTTTCTTTTTTGTCCTAGGGGAATATTCATGGCTTTTAGTGGTACATCAACTTCTTTTCTTTTGATCCGCATACCAACAGAATGCTTACATTGGTTTTTTTTTATGAAATAAGGACACGTGCACGTTACACAATCAGTAAAAACTTCAATTTTCCAAATTTTTTCGCGCCAAGTGCAATAATTATCAAAATTTCTCTATTTTCCCTCTTGACGTTGAACATTTGGCAACCCTGTACTTGCCAGCCGTATATCGATACTTGACCCGGAATCCGTTTGGCGTCCGTTTTGATGAACATATTTTCCAAATGTTCTGCTGATGAACTGCATTTTCTGCATCTGCTGCCGTCAGGTACTTTTTACGTTCAAGCTACGTACGTATAGGTCACCTTCGTTTTCAAGCTGGTTGGATCAATTTATCCTCTTCTGAATTACTTTCAGAGTCGTCAAAAAAATACCTTATCTCGTTAGCCATGACCCACACTGTTTGACTGTCTAGTCCACACTAAAACCTCACTTTCCCAAACTTACAAGTCTACTCAAAGGAAGTTTAGAAGGCGGTGAAGAGGTGAGGAAATTCTGATAAGCAATTCGACTACCAAGTAAATATTAAATTCAAAAACATAAATTCCGTTCAGACGCATTTTTTCCCCGTCCAGATGCTTTATTTTCCCCGTGCAAATTCTTTTTTTTTTCCCATGCACAAAAATGTCGTTTGAACGCCTTTTTTCTCGTGCAATTAAATATTCCACATAAAAATATCGAGTCTAACCTGAGTGACTGATTTTGGTCTCAGTACGTTTCTGAGATATAAAATTAAAACTGCGCGAATTGCGTGAGTGCGATTTTGCTCGAGTCTGATTCAAGTGAGTGCGAGTAAAAATAAAAATCCGGTTTAAAATCCTCTTGTGCACAAAAACCTTTCAAAAACAATTGGCCTTGTGTCTGAAAGGAGAAAAGAAGCCGTCAGTTTCCCAGGACTGGGATAGAACCACCGAACCACCAATTGTCATCTTCTGAAGCCCAGCGGGATCCTTCGAGTGACGACATCTTATTCTCTCCGTCCGTGTTAAGGATATTACGCATCAAGTAAGAATAGAATTAAGAATTAGCATGTGTAAAAGTTTGTAATGGTTTGGTTTTTCTTTATATGAATAGAAATTTGAGTAGACTTTCGAATTAAATAGTTTATTAAAATATACCTCTCCTCTGAGTTATTTTCTAATCACCTACCCGGTTAATTAAAAGGGTGAATCAAGGTAAATTATATTCGAATAAATCGGTCCCGAAGTTGGGACACGACAAGTAAGATATTGGGAATAATAATGAAAATAACGAAAATCAGACTTAAATTTCGCTTTCCACTTGCTAGTAAATAACATCTTGTTATAGTAATTATTTTTTTCAGTTTAAATTTATTTACCACCACTAAAATAAAAAAAAAAAAAAAAAAAACTAAACTAAAAAAAGACGTTTGAAGCGTTTTTCTTTCATCTACATCTGATTTTTAAAATCGTACTACTTGGAGATTAGTAACTTTTAGTTAAAAGAAATATGTATACATATTTCCAGTTTCTTTGATAATGTTTTGAATATAAAATGTAAATGGAAATGTGGTTTCCATCAAAACTCTCGCTTTAAAAGTTATGAAGGGAATTAAAAGCTATTGAAATGGTCATTTAATTTAATAAATATCGAAAAAAATTTTTTTATCTATTTGCCCAAAAATATCTTGCTAAATCATCTTAATTTCTTTCAAAAATGAAAATCTTAGAAAATGCTTCACTAATTTATGTCGAGGCATACCTAGTTACATAAGTACTGCTGCTTTAGTTTTACTCACTTTTGTACCGACTTCTTTGACTTCCCTGATTTCTATCCTTGTACTTTCCACTTTTTCTACTTAGCACGGGTCACAGGAAGGAGAGATAGGTTAAACAAAAATGACACCATAAACGGACTGCGGGGCCTTTTTCCTTAAGGTTTCAAGATGAAAATCCTTTTTGAATCAAAATCCTATCTGCTCATTCATTCAAGTTATGTCAAAATGATTATTTTTATTAAAAATAACGAAAAACCGCGTTTAAGCTTCATTAATTTTTATTTGTTTTACCTGATTCTCGCTATTTGTTGGAATTTAAAATACGAAAAAAAAAATCATTTTCATGGTAAAATTTAGTGCAGAAACTAAATTTTTACTCAGTTCAATGGAAATATCCTTTTAAAGATCTCAAATATTATACAAAAGTTAAAAAATGATCATACTTTTTTTATTCACCACATTAAAATTTCTCGTAATTAATATCTACCGACGCTATCAAAAAAAATAAAATAAAATTTTTTATAAGTTTTTCAATTTACAATTTAGTTCATTAATAGTTTACTTATCTCATTTTGATTAATTAACCTTACTGGAATGCGGTACTTCAAATTGACAATTTCGCCGAATTTCCGCCAAAGCGCTGATGGCAACAATACTACCCTATAAAAAACGAATCATGTGATTAATCACATGATTAATCATGTGATTAATCACATAGAATTTTCGAACACTTTGCTATATGATTAATCATATGATCAATCACATGATTAATCATATGATTAATTATATGATTAATCATATAGCAAAGTGTTCGAAAATTCTATATGATTAATCATGATGATTAATCATGTGATTAATCATGTGGTTTTTAAATCACATGATTAATCATATGACAAATACAATTTTTATTTATTTATTTTTATTTATGTAATCAAACAACTTTGTAGGTTTGAATCAAATATTGAAATTATTTGTGATTAAAATTTTACAATTTTTTGTAAAAAATTTGTTTCATTAAAATGAACAAAAGCTTTAAAATACTTATTGGTTGAATACAATTTTGAAATTAATTGTAATTAAAATATTTAATATTTTGTATAAAAATTAATTTCATTAAAATAAATGAATGCTTTAAAGTACTTTGTAGTTGATCAATGTCAGTATTAAACAGAGAAAAATGTATTATACCAGTTTAAAAAATTTTAATCATAAAATTGTTAGGGTTGGTTTTTTTTTGTACATGAAGGAAAACTTTTGAAATATTGAGACTGCGTCTCACAACTTACGGATTATTTGTTTCACTCATATTTTTTTTATAATTATGTATTTATTTTGAATTAACAGTAAAATTTGAAAACCTCGCGCCACAGCAATCAAGCGGCGCGGAGCGAAAAAGCAGCAGAATCGGTCAGCTGGACGCAGTACCGGTTGCCCACGGCCTGCTGACACTCTGTCATGGCCCTGACTGGCGACTTGTCGAGCGGTCAGTTGCTCGAGTATAAAAACCCGCGCGCGACGCGTGCGAGATTTCTATTTTTCCAGCAACCTTCCAACACTACGCTTCGCGTTAAATTCAATTCATTCTTACGTGAATCTTACAATTACGATAATTCTATTGCCTCGCATATTGAATTCGAAAGAACGAGCCTTCCGGGTGGATCAAGGACAACCGCTGATTGCTGTGGCCCTTCTGAGATACTAGGAGTGAGGTATTAAGGTGAAAACTACTTCTACTTGTTCTTTTATTTTACTTCCTGTCCAACCTTTAAATTTAATTTTTTTTTGGCAATTGGATTAAATTTCCTTTCTGAGTTGTAATTTAAAATCACGCGTTTTGATTGCTTACTACATCGCACATTGGACGATTTGAGATTTTAATCACGAGGTGATGCCACATGCGTAGCTATTCGTGTGCCTGTGCTGGAATCTTGGCTAAAAGTTAACTTCCTTTCTTTCTTTTATTGATAAATTGATTTAGAGAAATTTGTTTGCGCGAAACCTCGTGGAAATTGACAGAGAAAATCCTCTGAGGGAGCTACATTTATTCCGAATCGAGTAAATTAGTGTACGAGTCGAGTTATTTCTAAAATTCGCGAGTATTTTGTGATGAGCATTTTTTTTTTAAATTAAGGTCGGTGTCGCCTAGGAACGACGGTTCGACGGTTCGTGTTGGTGAGCGAGGACGGCCAGTCTAATAAACTGCTGCTACTCAATACCCATTTTTTTTTATAACCAACCCGACCCTGCGAACAAACTGACCACAAAATAGCGGCTTGATTAAGACTCAAACCCGGGGGCAAACGAGTCTTAAGAAAATCAAACCCTATCAAAATAGAAATGGAATTTATTGGAACAAAAATTTTCAATGTAAACAAAAAATCTATACATACACTACATATACATAATAAGGAAAATTTAGAGATGTTTTCCAATACTTTATCAAACAAAATTAATGTTACAATTTTTTAAATTTTGTCTATTTTTATAAATGAAAAAAAATGAATTCATAGGAAAAATAAATCGACTTCAATCTGTATTACAAATCAATTTTATTTAATTACAGTTTAATGGTGTTTGGAACTGCTACTATGTAGGATTTATTTGTCATATCTATAACAATACATGGTTTTTTTATGTATTGTGATTCGGTACAAATAGGCTTATTTACATATGCTATTTCAAAAATAACCTTAGAATATTTATTTTTTTTCCGTTTTCATAACTTGGCAGATAACTTGTTCATGTTTAGTCTCTGGATTTAAGAGAAAATGATTTATTTTAATAAATGTTTCATCTTGTAGCTGAGCAAAATAGTTACATGATCGCTTGTTAGTAGTAGAGCTAAGAGAGTTCTGCGCCATGGCGCAGAACTCTCGTACCTTTTTTGGCGCAGAACTCTCGTACTTTTTTGGTCCCGCTCTCTCGTGACTTTTGGTCCCGCTCTCTCGTACTTTTTGGGTTTGCTCTCTCATATGGTTTTGGCCCAAGTACCTTTTTGAGGGCGGACACCTGGGGTCGTGCTAGGGGCTAGCCGCTGCTGGCTAGCTGGTAGCTTCACTTATTTCAATAATATTTTAATCAATTTTTCACATTTGTTCAATTCATTGACGACATTTCAATTTGAAAACTATTTTTTAATTAAATTATCAAAGAAAAAAAAAAAAAAAATTTTAGTTCAACCGGGATTCGAACCGACGATCCCAGGCACGGTAGGCAGACACTCTACCCCCTGAGCCATTCAGCTAACTGCAGGTAGCGTCCCAGGTGCTAACTATCCCCCCCACGCTGCAGCTCGGGAGCGCGTATGAAGGGGGGGGGGTAACGGGCACCAGCTGTGATACAATTCGGGGAATCCGTAAAGCATCGAGAAGCAGCCGGCTGCTCTCTTGAGATGCTGAATTTAAACTCAAATGTTTTATTGATTAAATTTTTTTTTTTTTTTTTTACTTTTATAATTTAAAATTTAAAATATTAATTTGAATTTCGCGCGTGTATTCAAATTAAAAAATCGTGATTTAAAACTAAAGCTGGTATCTAAACGTGAAACAGTGAAGTGTCAATCAAGACATAGTACTGTGGCGCTGCAGTAGAAAGGTGCACTAATGAGGGAGGGCGCTAGTAACTTCCCACTGAAGAGCTCTTTTCACGCCCAACACCGGAGGAGGAAGGACGTAAAGTAATCCGTCCCTTAAAAAGGAATCCTCGCCCAAATCAAAGTAAGTACTCATAATTATAATTAATTAAACTAAGAATAATGTTAATTTTTAAATATTTTTTACACATTCTCACTTCAGAAAAAAAAAATTAGCCTTTAAATTTTGATTAAAATTTTATTTTCCCATGTGATCATGAGAATATTTTTAAACTTTTCTTAAGTGAGAATGTGTGAAATAATATTTATAAAACTTTGATGTTTGCTAAAGCTTAGTGGTTGTGTACTGAAGCTAAATATCAATTTTTAGCAGTCTAGCATCATTATTCTCAAGGTTATGATCACTTAAGCTTATTTTACCCTTTGTCGTTAAAAAGTCAAATTTTTCAACTTTGAGAATAATGATGCTAGACTGCTAAAAATTGATATTTAGCTTCAGTACACATCCACTAAGCTTTAGCAAACATCAAAGTTACCACAGATAGTATTTTTCTGATACTCACTTGTGATAACAAAAAATCTCAATTTTGTCTGACGCAACCCAATAATTTATTATCATAAGTGAGTATCAGAAAATTACTATCTGTGACAACTTTGATGTTTGCTAAAGCTTACTGAATGTGTACTGAAGCTAAATCTCAACTTTTAGCAGTATTATTTTTGAAGTTGAGATTTAGCTGAAGTTTGTGGTGTGCTGCTTGGCTACTTTTTCATAAATATTTATGAAGAAAAAATTATTTATTTTAGATGCTAAGTGAGCCACTTAATGCAACGGTGCAAATGGTGACCAACCCACGATACCCGATGAGGTTGGTCATAACCTTGCTACCGCAAGCAGCACCAGCACCTACCCCACCACCAACCCCCGAACCTCAACCCGCACCAAACCCTCCCCCTCATCATCATCATAACTCACCACCACGCAGGCCCCCTCCACCCCTGATTGAGCTCACCTCCCCATCCCCACGACGCAGGGTACCTGTAGACATCAAAGACGAGGACTACGAGGACGACCACGTGCCAGGAAGACACTCGTCACCAAACAGCGTCACCTCGTCGCCAAACAGCTTCATTTCGTCGGAGGTGCTTAATTTTAATCCTAATTGGACCGACTTCGAGGACGACGACGAGGACGACAACGACGAGGACGACAACTACGACGAGGACGACGAAGAGGACGACAACGACGACGACAACGACGACGAGGACGACAACGACGACGACAACGACGACGAGGACGACAACGACGACGGGGACAACAACGAGGCCGTTAGGTACTACCCCCCTCCGGCGTCCCCGGCTCTCTATGACCCCGTAGAGTGGGAGGAGGACCTAGACCACGGTAAGCACACACACACACACACGCGCGCGCGCGCGCGCGCACACGCACAAAATTTCAACCTAAAATTTATTTTCTAATTTTTTATTTTATTTTATTTACAGGTTACGCTAACGAAGCCGCCTCCCAACACACCCCGTCGCCGCCAATCATCGTCTCTCGGCGACGAAGCTCACCAGAGCAACGTCCAGCTAAACGTCGCCGAGTTGAAGATCTTGACGCCGTAAAAAGACACCTTTTCAAGTAAGTATACATTATTTGAGGAGTTGTATGCAACAAGGGCCTAAGTGCTATGGGTTTCCAAAGCACTTAGGCCTTTGTTGCATCCAACTCGTCATTTATTCTATTTTCAAACAATATCTTATAAAAATTTTCTTTGCAGGGATGACGCGTGAAGAGCTGAAGATGAGCGGAGGAGGAATTTGTTCGCCACCATCAACCACACCAATTATCGACACACCCCTCCTCATAACACCTCCTCCAACACCTCAACACCCTGTAATAGTTTTCCCTTCTGTTTTACCCAATTTGAACCCTATTTTTTATTTTCCGCCTTCCCCATCATCAACCGTCATACCCTTTAACTCTATACCTCCATCCTCTTTTCCCATACCATTTTACTCAACAGCTTCATCATCATCATCAACCCTCATACCTTTTAATTCTACAGCTCAGCTTTCACCCCCACTATCCCCCACCCATGCTAACTCGTTTTCCCCCATCCCTCTATCATCACCACCCCCACCATCGGTTGACTGGTTAGACAGTTTGGTTGCCGAACGGTCACCATGGTGGGGGTGTTTAGATCTAGTTTTTCTCACCACAAATGTAATTTAATATAATTAATGTAAATTTAAGTTTAATTTGTAGTAAAAATTTTTTATATTTATAGAACAAAGTATTAAAAATAAAAAAAAAATAATAAAAAAAAAAATAAAAAAAAAAATAATAATTAAAAAAAAATAAAATAAAAATAAAAATAGAAAAAAGATTAATTTTATTACAGCTCAGTGAGGCCTGAATAACTTTTGAGGCGGGTGGCTGTCAAGACTGTCGGTAAGACCACCTTAGTCTTACTAGTTTTTCCTGCTTTACCGATTACTTAATTTATTTTAAATTCATTTTATTATACCTTTTAATCAACTTTGTTTTTATTTTTATTTTGTTTAAAACTCTGAATTTTTATTTGTTTCCTTTGAAATGCTATTATTTAAACTTATTTTGTTGCTTTTGAACTTATTTGAATATTTAAATTAATAAATGAAATTTTATTTAAACTTTAATTTAATTTAAAACAAAAATAAATAATTGTCTTTTATTACTTAGGAACATTCAGAATGTTTTTCTTTTAACTTATTAGTTTCTACACATATTTGGGTAATATAAAAAAGGTTTTTTAATTAAAAAATTTATTGTAATTGTAATATAAGGTTTTATATGATTATTTATGATACAATGCTCAGTTCATTTCTTGAGAACCACGCCTCACTTCACGGTACATCGTGTCTATTTCGTCTTGTCCTTCTCGAGCTTCCTTTATCCAGGCTCGACGTTTGACCAACCAGGTCTTCAAGGCGTAACCATTCGCCACAGCACAGACTGCACCAGGTCGAAGAGGGTGGTAGTCGCAGAAGAATGGGCACGTCTTCTCCAGGATCTTCAACGAAGGACACCGAATTTCATCCATGTCGACAACCAACCTGTAAAAGAAAATAAGGTGAAGGTAAGTAAAGGCAAGTTTAACTTAGGTCAGATAAGTTAGGTGGGTAAGTTTAACTTTGGCCCGATAAGTTTAACTTAGGTCAGATAGGTTAGGTGGGTAAGTTTAAGTTAGGTAGGTAAGTTAGATATTAAAAAGAACTTACATTCCGGGAAGGAAGGATTCAAGGATCTTCTTCTTCTCGGAACCCTTGGTGTAGACCCGGGTAGCATCTCGGAGGGCGCCCTGGATCACCCTGGTGCAGGCTGTGTACGGGACGAAGCCGGAACTCCAAGGGATGCCATGGTAATGCCTCTCCAACCAACGGTTTGTCCTCTGCTCCTCTTCCAGAAGTTTCCCCAAAGCAAACGATGGTTGGAACAGACAGATGGTCGGGAGCCTCAGGTCGTCCACGGGGATGATGGCCAATTCCTTCACCTCGAGCAGGTTGGAAGATCTCCTGGAGCACTGGATGTCCACTATGTATTCAGCCATGGTTGATTGTTCAAGTTGGAATGATGACGAGAGTGAAGAGGGTCGCAGTTTATATACCTTACCCCCTGCTATGGGAGGGGTTACAGCTGCTCTGTATTTCCACGAAATTTGTCTTCAATTCTCATCACTGTAGGTTCCTAAAATTTTAGAGTAGATTCGTGTGCTTGGTTCTTGATGTGACGGCTGCTCTGCATTTCCACGAAATTTGTATTTAATTCTCATCACTGTAGATTCCAAAAATTTTAGAGTAGATTCGTGTACTTGGCTCTCCCCTCTCTTATCACAGAGGGTATAAAACGGAGCACTCTCCAATCTCTTTCAATAGTTCACTTCGGTGCTTTGAGTCGACCAGTACTCTATTAAAACAGTGTTTTGTGCTTTAAGTCAATTAGTGTTCCTGTTTGTCATCATGTCTTCACTCGAGTACTTTGGTGTCAACATTAAGGCTCTCCTGAATTTTCTTCAGCAATATGCTGATTCAGCGGACAACGTCGAGCTGCAGCAATGGTTGGATAAGTCTGTGGAAATGAAAGGTATTCTCCAGAATTTGCTTGTTTCTGGGGATTTAACCGTTCATCAGAAGCGAAAGTGTGCAGCCTACGTCTTTCAACTTGCCAACATTAAAAAAAGACTTGAAAATTTGTTGTTGGTAACTGGAGGAGAACTAGTGGTTCCTGGTGAAGTGGAACCTGTTACCGAAGGAGAGATTGTGGTTCCTGACAAAGTTCCACCTGTTGCTGAAGGAGAGCCAGGGGTTCCTGATGAAGTACAACCTGCTGAGTTACCTAAGGACACGGTGAAGTGGGAAGAAATGCCAAGTGTTTTCCAGAATCATATTAAATCTGGAATCATAATAAACTTAGTGCATAAAGATGTGAAAATTAATGAATTCGGGAGAGCGTCTTTTGGTGATATTACATCTTCGTGCTCACTAAATGGAAAATATTTTACACCATCTATGGGTTCTAAAAGATCTTTCAGAAATTTATATTTCGGTTGGTTGAGAGATTTCGAATAAACATACACATTCTCGAATCTGAGACCATTTTCTTGCGTAATGAGAGCCAATAAACTATTTTTCTTTCCACAGTTGGAAGGTCCGCAGAATACTGCTCTTATCGTATCCGGAAGTAAATCACCATGTCTCTTGATCTTTTTTTCCTCTTCGACTACTGTGTCAAAATTCATCACGGGAAGTTTCTTGGAACTCGGTAGGAAATCCATGTTGAGCGTTTAAATTCTGAACAAAGACTGGTCCGAGGAGGTATAAATACAGGGCTTATATAGTGTTCAACTCATTCATTCATGAACTTCTGAACAGTAATGATCATTCACGAGAAGAAAGGTCGTGGTCTGGTAAACAAGCTAATCAATAAACTTCCAATTGAAGTCCATATCCCAGGATATCAGTATTGTGGACCTGGAACAAAATTGGCTAAGCGTTCGGCCCGTGGTGATCCAGGAATAAATTTATTGGACTCAGCTTGCAAGGACCACGACATAGCTTATTCTCAGAATCGAGAAGATTTACAAGCTAGACACGCAGCAGATAGAGACTTCGCGAATAAAGTTTGGGGTAGAGTACTTTCAAAAGACGCAAGTATCGGTGAAAGAGCTGCAGCGTACGCTGTTACTAACGCTATGAATTTAAAAACCAAACTCGGACAGGGTCTGAAAAAGACCAAAAGAAGAAGAATCAAGAAAAGAAAAACAATGAAAAGAAAAACAAAAAAGGCAACTTTGAAACAAATAATCAAGGCTGCAAAACCAAATGTTTCAGGAAAATGTGCTAAAAAAGCTATAAGCTCAGCAATAAAGAATGCACGGGAGGCCATCAAAAAAGCTGGTGGCAAGAAAAATGTTATAATTCCAAGAATTCTTCCAGTTTCTAAGAAAATCTGTGGGGTTTTGCCGTATCTGATTCCTCTTTTTGCTGGATTAAGTGCAACAGGTGCCCTTGCTGGTGGAGCAGCTGGAGTAGCCAAGGCAATCAATCAAGCAGTCATCGAAAGAACAATTGGAAGAAAATCGTAGACATAATCAAACCATGGAAGCTATAGCTCTCGGGAAAGGATTATACTTGAAACCATATAAAACGGGTTATGGTCTGTACCTCAAACCTTATATGGATGGGAGCTTAAAAAAAAAAAAAGCTCGAAATAAGTTTACCCAAAAGAGCGTTGTCTAACTTTGATTTGATTAAATATGCTAAAAAATTAAAAATACCTGATTTTCGTGGTGTATTCATGAGAAATTCTTTGCCATCAAATGGTCCTCTTTATCGTGAATCAGCAATAGTAAATCTTGATGACGATAAAGGTCCTGGAACTCATTGGGTGGCTTATCGTAAAATAGGAAAAGAAGTGATCTACTTTGATAGTTTTGGCGACCTTAGACCACCTCTTGATTTGATTTTATATTTAGGTGTGGACAAAGGCAAATATAATCCTCAAAGATTCCAAGACTTTGGAACGTACAATTGTGGTCACCTATGTCTACAATTTTTATCCAACAAGCTCATAGGTATATAAAGAGAAAGTTTAAGCTTAAGACCTCAGTCTACTTTGAGCTATTATGGAGTCAATAACCTTAACTTTATCAGGTAAAACTTCTTCACTTGAAGCTCATTACTTTCCTCCTTTGGAACTTTCATCAAACAAAAACTACGTGCTTGGTTTGGTAGAATTTTTGTCATTTCATTCAATACCTAATATTGATGAAAAAAATAATAAAATCAAAGTTGGTAATAAAGTGATAAAAATACCTACAGGCAGCTACGAAATTGAAGATATTGAAAAATATATAAAAAATCACCTTACTGATGACATAACATTCAGTTTGAAACCTAACAATAACACTTTAACAAGCGTGATCAAGTGTAGTGAAGAGGTCATTTTGAAATCTAAGGATTCTGTAGGTCGATTACTAGGTTTTACTCAAAGAAAACTTCCTGCTAACATCGAACACACCTCCGATTTACCAGTTAAGATTCTTAAAGTTAACTCTTTGAGAATCGAGTGTAATATAACGACTGGTGCTTACATAAATAATCAAAGCGTTCACACAATTCATCAGTTTTTTCCTGCAGTTCCTCCTGGATATAAAATTATCGAAGCTCCTTCTCAAGTAATTTATTTACCAGTTTTAAACAAGTGTATAGATTACATTCAACTGCGTATAGTTGATCAGGACGGTGACTTGGTTAATTTTCGTGGAGAAACGATTACTGTTAGATTACACATCAAATCAGTCACGTGATGGGTATCGTTTTTTACGGGCGAGGGTATAAAAGGCCTACACCATGTCGCTCGACCATCAGTCGTCAACGAACTCTGAAAGCGTTAACATGACAAAACATAAAATTTCTGAAAAGTCTCGGTTTCCGAGTAAAACCTGGTGGAAAATAACTTGCATATTCTTCTGCTGCTACAAGAAAAATGGAAGAAATTCTAAGTATAGAGACACCTGTAGTGTTCGATGACAGTATTTCACATTACGAAGTACACGCTCATCAGCCATACACAGGTGCTCATTTCAACAACAGTGATGAAATCCGTATATCGATTCAACACCAAGACTTGTGTTTGTTACCATCTAAAAGTTCGCTACATATTTGCGGAAAATTAGTAAAAGAAGACAATAGTGTATTAGCTCATACTGATTTTGTTAACAATGGAATTTGTCACTTGTTTGATGAAATTAGATACGAGATCAATGCAATTGAGATCGATCGTTGCAAAAACGTTGGACTTACATCACTCATCAAAGGTTGGTTATCTTTCAATCCCAGACAAACCTTGGAAAATGCTGGATGGGTCGATGTAGACGAAAAAATCAAGATCACTGATAATGGTTATTTCGATATATTTATCCCTCTCAGCATGCTTCTGGGTTTTGCAGAGGATTATCGAAAGATTGTGGTCAATACAAAACATGAATTGATTCTTCGAAGATCCAATACAGATGTCAATGCAATCAAATCATCATCTTATAAAGAGGGGGGAGAAGATAAATGGGAAAATTAGAAAATTCAATTATTTAAAATCGAATGGCTCATGCCATACGTGTTTCTCTCCAACGAAAATAAAATTAGCATGTTGAATCATCTGCAAAGGGGTAAACCAGTGGTCATGAGTTTTCGATCCTGGGAATTATTTGAGTATCCTATGCTTCCTAGTACTTCGAAACATGTATGGACAGTGAAAACATCCAATCAATTGGAAAAACCCCGCTTTGTTATTCTAACATTTCAGACCAATCGCAAAAATCAAAAAGACAAAAACTTGAGCCAATTTGATCATTGCAATATCAGAAATGCTAAACTGTTTCTCAATTCTCAGTATTATCCTTACAGTAATCTGAATTTGGATATTGGTCAGAACCAGTATGCTATGCTTTACGACATGTACGTCAATTTTCAGAATTCGTACTATGGTAAAGAGTCAGAACCGTTGTTGAGCAAGGAAAATTTTATCAAAAAAATTCCACTGATTGTTCTGGACTGCTCCAAATAGAACGAATCTCTGAAAAACGCTCCGGTAGATGTTCGTTTGGAATTTGAATCAAGTGACAATTTTCCAGGAATCACAACTGCTTACTGCTTGATCATACATGATCGAATAGTCGAGTACAATCCTGTCAGCGGAGACGTCAGAAAGATCGCTTAGTATACTCCAAGATGCCGAAGAGTCAAGTAGTCTCCAAGTGCTGCAGAGAAACCAGTTGCAATATTCCTAGTTGCGAATATTATCCAGAATACAAAAAATCATTGGAGGGTTTAACTTGGCATAAAATACTTCAAACGTTAGTACAATTGAAGCTACAAATTCAAACAGCTGCAGTTCAGCGAGAAATCAAAGAAGTTCTAGAAATCGTTAATTTATACAAAGATAAAAATAGTTTAAAATTTTATGTTGCAATATACGGACGTTTCAAAGAACGTGAATGTTTATATCCACCTGGTGGCTACCTTCGAAGTAGTTGGAAAAATTGTCATGATTTAAAATGTTCAAGTCCTCATCATGAATATGGTGACTTTTATGATGAAAAAGTTTTTGAGGATATAACAGTGTCAGAACTCGTAGAGATAATCATCAAACATAAGGTTTTTAACATTAGATTTGGTATATCCAATAAACATTTGAGAGATTACAGTTTCTCTAAATACGACACTCGCTGTCAAAAACATTACAGTGTACAAATATTGAGTCGTAATAAAATATACACGGAAAAAGGCTTAGGCAAGTTTACACACGATTCAACTTGTATGTACAGGCAATTAAATATATGATGGAGTACGCCGTAGACATGCAAGGATTTCTGCAACCGGAAAATGACTTTGTTGTCAAAGAACTTGCAATAATTTCATTGCATGATGATTCTGACGCAAAGGTATTCATGTACTTTGAGCTTATAAATCAAAGCGAAAAATGTTGAAAATTAATTTAAAAAATACCCTACCCCCCCTATTTTCGGATATGCCCTACACAATGGCATTGTTTAAAATACTCAAAAATAACATTTTAATTTGTTAATAAACAAATTTATAATAAAAAAATGAAAATTTTTACGTCATTTTTTTTTTTCAAGCTGGTGAACAATGCCAAAAAAATTATTTTTGCCCTCAAAAAGTTGACCACGGGTGTTCACATTAGTTGAACTTTACGTGCATATTTGATTTTTTTGGTTTCGATTTTTTTAAACAAAATGG
Source organism: Encarsia formosa (assembly GCA_038277355.1). NCBI lineage: Eukaryota > Metazoa > Arthropoda > Insecta > Hymenoptera > Aphelinidae > Encarsia > Encarsia formosa. The sequence continues at coordinate 34,562,963 of CM076187.1, forward strand.
CGGACTAAAAACTTCAACGCCAATAATTGTACGGCAGCGCATGGTTGAATAAAGAAAGTGTCTAGGTACCATCGCCGTGTACCGTATTCGGTGCACGGTGCACGGTACACGGTACCAAATAAGAGTTACTTTAGACACTCTGTGAATTTAAGTGGGTTATTTAGGATGGGTAATTAGATTTAAAGTAAAAACTAGTAGTTTTTTAAACTTAAGTGGGTTATTTGGAATAAATTATAGGATCTAAAGTAAAAAGCTACCGTGTACCGTGTACCGTGTACGGTACACGGCGATGGTACCTAGACACAACCTTGAATAAATACCGAAAAATTACTTTTTATAAAAAATGACTGTGGTTCCTAAGATTTTTATAATCGCTGATTATGAATCTGAGATCAGAATATAAAAATTGTAAGAATTGGGCCCAATACAATAGGACCCAATACTCAAAGTTAAGATTTTATAAAAACAAAAAATATCATATTTTACGTAGAATTTCAAGATCAAAGTATACTTGGTCGTTTTTCGAAAAAAATTGTCATTTTCGAGTAAAAAATCAAAAAAACGTTCAAAGTATTGGATTTACTTCCGGAGATCCACAACAGCTCGTCCCCGTGTGCCTGTAACGAATTGAACACAACTTTTGAGATGGCAAAAATATATTTACGAGGTTTTTGGGTTGCTGATAGTGTATCTGAGGTAAAAACATGAAAATCCCAAATATAGGGCCCAATACCGTAGGACCCAATAGTAAAAATTGAGATATCATAAAAATAAAAAATGCCATCTTATTCTGCGCAAAATTTCAAGATCAAAGTATACTTGATCGTTTTTCGAAGAAAATCGTTATTTTCGAGTAAAAAATCAAAAAAAGTTCAAAGTATTGGATTTACTTTCATAGATCCACAACAGCTCGTCCCCTTGTGCCTGTAACGAATTGGACACAACTTTTGAGATGGCAAAAATATATTTTGGGTAGCTAATAGGGTATCTGAGGTAATAACATGAAAATTCCAAATAAAGGGACTCAAGGACATGCAGCACCACGTGGTTTTAAAAAATTTTTTTTACTTTTTGTTTTTTATTTCGTCGATCTTTTTATACGACGTAACTCACGTGAAATGATTAGAATGCGTGATCTCTGCACAGATTTTTTATCTCATTTTTTATTTTTATGATTTCTCAATTTTTACTATTGGGTCCTACGGTATTGGGCCCTATAATTGGGATTTTCATGTTTTTACCTCAGATACACTATCAGCAACCCAAAAACCTCGTAAATATATTTTTGCCATCTCAAAAGTTGTGTTCAATTCGTTACAGGCACACGGGGACGAGCTGTTGTGGATCTCTGGAAGTAAATCCAATACTTTGAACTTTTTTTGATTTTTTACTCGAAAACGACGATTTTTTTCGAAAAACGACCAAGTATACTTTGATCTTGAAATTCTACGTAAAATATGATGATATTTTTTGTTCTTATAAAATCTTAACTTTGAGTATTGGGTCCTATGGTATTGGGCCCAATTCTTACAATTTTGATATTCTGATCTCAGATTCATAATCAGCGACCACAAAAATCTAAGGAGCCACAGTCATTTTTTATAAAAAGTAATTTTTCGGTATTTATTCAACCATGCGCTGCCGTACAATTATTGGCGTTGAAGTTTGTGGTCCGCCATTTTGTTTAAAAAAATCGAAACCAAAAAAATCAAATATGCACGTAAAGTTCAACAAATGTGAACACCCGTGGTCAACTTTTTGAGGGCAAAAATAATTTTTTTGGCATTGTTCACCAGCTTGAAAAAAAAAAATGACGTAAAAATTTTCATTTTTTTTTTAAATTTGTTTATTAACAAATTAAAATGTTATTTTTGAGTATTTTAAACAGTGCCATCGTGTAGGGCATATCCGAAAATAGGGGGGTAGGGTATTTTTTAAATTATTTTTCAACTTTTTCGCTTTGATTTATAAGCTCAAAGTACAAAAAAAAATTCATAACTCTTGGGACCTAATGGGTTAAAATGTCAGTGCTATCTTATATGCTTACATAAACTCATGAATCTTTTATAAAAAGTTTTATTTTTAATTCACGTACGGAAAATTTTTTTTAAATTTTCTACTGTCCTGCACGAATTTTTTTTAAAGTTGGTGAGTTATGTTATTTTAATAAATTATTACATTCTGATTGAACGAATAATAGTTTTAAATATATCTCGTTTACATTATTTTTAATATGGTGCTATTGATAAATTTGTACTAAAACAATTAATTGATTGTATCAAAATAATAGATTATACGCGACTGATTCTGAAACTAATTAATTTATGAAGAGAATCAAAAAAAAATTGTTTTTTAAATTTTGTATTTTTAAAGAACCCGCTTGCCTGACGATCCACTGCTATAACTGCTGGACGCTGGCTGGCCCACTCGCTAGTATAGGTTAGGTTAGCCAGTGAGTCTAATATGTTGGTGGACCGGTAGTGTTCTAAGAGTTCATTTAAAAAGTTATTGTTTAATAAGTAGTTCCTTGATTACTTTTCGGTGCATTATTTTAATTTTATTCAAACAAATTTAATTTTACACTGTACTTTAATGTATTAATTAAAATTTAAAAACAGAAAGAAGACCTAAAAATCAGTTGTGTTATGATTTTTTTCTGAATTAGATAAGTATATTTTTATCTACATTTACAAGTAGTCAATCTTTTATTAATATCAACAAATTCCTTTAAGAATTGATTCTTTGGTAAATATTTATGTTTTATTAGGTGAAAACTTAAATTTAATGCAGTGGGTGAAGTTAATGATTGCATTAAATTCAGCTCAAAACAAGATGTCCCTAACTAAATTCAAGATAGAAGGTATGGATAAAGTCTTTGAAAATGCAATGTTAATCAAGCAGAAATATCACAAAATTACCAAAAAATACCAGCAGATTGGGTAAACATAATGATAGAGTTTTCTAATGCGCATCAAACAAACTAAAGTAATTGCAGAAATACTGCAGTGCTAGTGAACAGTGTTTTTTATATTAAAAATGAAAAAGAAAATTTATCAAATGATTATTTCTCTTTTTTTATTAATGTAAATAGTGATTGACCGAGAAACACCGGAATTTTGTGCAAAAATTAGTTTCAGAAAATAAACAGCAAAATATTGGTCAAGGTTTAAGATATATGATAGCGCTGAAAAAATACAACTCTGCTGTATTTTATAAATTATATGAAAAGGTGTTTGTTTCTGTTATTTAAATAAAAAACTTTCATCAACAAACAAGCCAAATAATAATTTCTTATTTACTATGGCCAACGTTGGTATTTTCACTTTGTAAGTAGAAAGTTCTTTATTATGTTTACATAGAATGTATTGATAATTTAGTGATATTTGAACAAGATTGAATGACTTTGAAATAATATTTGAAAACTTTTGTATTTACACCAAACTAATAATATCATACTTAAAATTACTTATAAACATGAGTATCTTTTGATTAAGTGATTAAAATCATTCGGCTTAATGCAGTTGAGATCAAAAAAATTTTTTTTTTTTTAACAACCTTATTATTATTATTTTTTTTTGTTTTTTTTTTATTCACGCTTGGTGGTTTTTTTTGTGGTATGCACTTCCTCACCTCTTCGGTGCCGCCGGGTGACTGAAGAGAGCCAATGTGGTGATGAGAGAATTTATAGCCTGAGCCATCCATCATTAACTTGTCCAATTTCTCTTCGGCTTTTCTTTTCAAGTTCTTGCCTGATTCTCGAATACGATTTCTGAATGCTTCCTTTATAGGCGTGTTTTGGTCAGTGACGTCCGACACATTGTTAGCACCTGTTCTTAAAGCCTCTTTACCTACCGTCTTGGCACCTTGTTTAAGCAGTGGTAGGACACGACGGAATAAACCAGCGAGAAGTCGTCCTACGCCGCCGTGACCTCGTTGATAAGAGCTACTACAAAACACACGTCCAACACCTGCCGAATTACCGCAGCCACTTTGGTTATAAAATATTTCTTCGTAATCCATTCTTGTTATTGATAGTGTAAATTTTTATCATATTTTTTTTAATCAATTTGTTTGAAGTGTAGTACCACGGTCAGCGTACCAAAGTCGAATGACAATGGTCGAGCATGCTCGTCTCTTATATCAATTTCAATTGTCTGAAATGAGTTTAGTAAAAGCGGTAAATACATAGGTGGAGTAAAATTATTGATTTTTATGTCACCGTAAGTATATTGATTCGTTTTTATGGTTGTAGTTCTCAAAAGTTTTACCTCTACATCGCCCATCAAATACGGCTCGCAAAGATCACAGAACACCATTATTGAATTTGGCAATACATGTGCTAAATTTGCTGGAAAGTTACCAACTATCGGCTCGTTACCATTAACATTAATTATTCCAGCAAAAGTTAACGACTTGGGTTCTTGAAAGCCTAAAATTTTGCTCAATTTTGCAGGCAACTCGACAGTGTGGTCAAATTTTTCGCAATCGGTACATGATCTATTCAAAGAAATGTATCCACCACGTTCTATTTTAAATTTTAAATGATTTTTTACGCAATTTAGTTCATTGATTTCGTCCACGAGGCTTTGTAAATTATCATATATACCAGGTCGTAATACCGAAGCAACACTTTTTAAAGAAACCTTTGCTTCTAGTGATCTCACATCAATTGTCAACGAAGACGGTTGTGGCGCTGTTATAACAGTCACTGTGCGTTCATCTTCCTGACTTACGGGTAAATGTTGAAATGTAAGCGGGATCTGAATTTCTGTTAAAGCCACAGACCATTTTCCTTGTAACTGTATTTGTTGAGGTAGCTGAGTAATGAAGTGTGTTGCAGTATTTTCTGGATAATATTTTATACTACTGTTGCTTGGTAGAGCGATATAAAATTGGTCTGTCATATTTTATTTATTATTTGAGTATGTATTATTGATTGTATTTAAATTTTACTAACACGGCTCAGCTCTTCTTCGTAAAAAAATCCGTCAATCTCTTCACCGTCAGAGTCTTCCAAAAAATATACAAGTGGTTGGCGTGTCAATGAAATGCGTTTAATTTTAAATAACTCCTCTGACCAGCCACCCTCGTAACCTTTGTCAAAGACGCTTTTCAAACAACTGACACGAACGACGTCGCCAACTTTGTATTTAGGTGATTTAAAAGTGCTTATGTTGTATTTTTTCATAATATTTTTACGCGCTATAGCTGCATTATCAATGTTTACCTCGGCGGGTATCATTTTTGTAGCACTGTGTCTGCTTCGATTGTAACTTTCAACGATTTGTTGTATCACGTCAATAATATATCTTTTTGTATTTTTAAAGGTAAAATATCGCCAAATTTTTTCTTTTATAGTTCTTATAAATCTCTCTGCAACGGCGGCTTTTGTATCTGGACTGCGCGACACACGAAATTGTATTTCATTTTTTTTTAAAACCTCCTGCATTTCTCGGCCAGTAAATTCTTTACCTTTGTCCGTCGGAAAACATACTGGTTTTCGACCATTACTTTTTAACAAGATACAGGTAAAAGCCTCGGCAATACTTTTAGATTTTTTATTCCGAACTGGCTCCAAAAATACATACTTGGATAAAACATCAATTACTATTAAAAGATAAGATATATTATTATTGTAGGACTTAATTGATCTAAGATCAATCAAATCACCCTCCCATAAATCATCAATGTTACGCACATTGTAACAACGACGGGAGAAGCGTCGACGCACAAGTTTGTGTTTGTTGTAAGAGGCCTGACTTTCTAGCCACTTTATTACATTTTGTTTAGGTTGTTCTTTTCGCAATGCTCCAATCAGTTTATCTGCACCGGCGTAAGCTGTCGGTAATGGTAAATTGTAGTACAGTTCTTCTAATTTCTCAGTCATGTTGACCGTCTCTTGTCTTACTTTTTTTCTATCTTTTATTATTTTTATTTATCGGTTTATTTATTTATTATTATTTTTAAGCAGTTATTTTTTTAACTTTCTTTAATTTTTTTTCATCGATTTTTTTTTTGATTTTTTTTTCGGTTTTTCAAAATCTTTTTTATACGCGCAAAAAACTTTTCAAAAGTAATCTTACTAATCATGCAGCAGGTAGTCATCAAAGCCACAGTTCGCTCATCAGATGGTGTTTCTTCGTCAAGCATGCGTGAAAATGCTTTTATAGCCAATATACGATCAGCTTGTTGTCGATTTTTAGTTTTATCTGCGTAACTAATATCATGCTCGCGACACGCCTCGTCAAGAGGATTGATTCCAACTTCACCACGGCTCAGACGTTCTGCTAGTTTTGTACCAGGACCGCAAAATCTATAACCAGGAACGTGTAATTCAAAAGGTAGCAGATCGATCAAGTCATTTATGGCACAACTTTCTTTTTTTTTTGTTTCCTCTTTTGTGTCTTTAACTTTATGACTATTTTTTACGTTTGAAAAAAATTTCTCAGTCGTAGCCATCCTTGTGTCGCAGGTTGCTGATGGTGAGAGTTCGGTGACGACGAAGCTGACGACGTCAACGCCGGTGGTGTTGGTAACGGTGGAACTGACGTTTCCCCTAAAACACCTACCGTCGATGGGCTCTCTATTTTTTTTAATTTTTTTTTTTTTTTTTTTTCTTCTTTGTCACTACTGCTAAAACTACTACTACTACTACTGTAAATTGCCCTAGACACGTCGCTATCGTTAGAGTTGTAGCGCGTTCTTTTTTTTTGTTTCCCTTTATTAAACGGCGATAGCTGATGACCACGAACTACGTCAATGACCTGGGGCGACGATGACGACGACGCATTAGAAGATAGTGCACGAGCCGTTGTTTGAGTGGCCGATGTAGCAGATGCTAAAACGTTTCCCCAAACACGGGAATTACCAATGAATTCTTTGGGTATGCGTGCTCGTAGAAGTGCTGCCGCAAACTGAAGGTGTCCTAGCGGCGCTTCTCTTTTTCTTTCTCTTAGAGTATCGTTGATGAGATCAACTATAGTTGCACCCGGTAAAGTTGTACCCTCTATAGTCAGCTCGTTTGTATCCCAATTGACATTACCTTTTTTTCTCAATAACTGCATGATTTTACGCGCTTTGGTTCGAAATCTCAGTGGTACGGTGTCAATGACACTTTCATCCGTATTTTCTTGTGACTCAGCATTGACGTTACCTAAGTTTATGTTAGAGTCAATGACACCTGTGACATTTGCTCCTTGTGCTTTGTCATCTGTTTCTCGTAAATTTAGATATCGTTGTAGCAGTTCGGAGTATCGTGTCCATTTTTCGCGTTCGCTGAGGGTACTGTAGTCTGTTGAGTTTAAGATTTTACTCATTTCTTCATCGAGTCTGCTCGTTGGTGTTCCAGGAGTTTGAACAGATTTTCTCTCATGATTATCACCTCCATTACCAACTGATATAATGTGCTGCATGCGCTCGACGCTCTCTTGTGGCAATAAAATCATTTTTTTTGTATGTTCCATTTTTATTAAAAAATTTTTTTTTTTTTTTTTTCAAAAAATTGTCTTTATTAACGTTGCGAGTAATATCGGTAAAAAGCCGTTACCGTGTTGCACTAAAATTTTTTTTTTACTAACAAAACTACCAGCAGGTTTTACCAGTTTTCGTAAAGTATTTGCGTGTTTTCGTAGCCTAAGTTTGTGGTTGTCCGCGAGGGTTACGTTACCGGTCAAAACATTTAAAACACACTCACAAATCTGTTTAACAAGTGCTGGATCAGCTGTGCGTAAAACTGCGCGTCTTTGCTCGTCGTTCAAGTGATACAAGCCTGTCAATATAGCAGCGTTTTTTTTACCGATCGGACACCGACTCTTTGAAGCCATTACAAAGAAACAACTGGCAGTTCATCGCGTGTGCTTGTGCCTTTTATATTTTTTTGCTTTGGCACGTAGACGTATTGATACTCGTCATCAGGAAAAATACATGTGCGAAATCTGCAGTTGTCTGGGGTATTTTGTTTAAGATCTAGTAATAAATAACCATAGGGCCTTGAAGTAGCGTCCCAATAAGCTTCTTGTAAAAATTTGGAATTTTCAGGACAAAGTTGACGTGATAAATGTTGTATTTGCGCTCGATCACGCAAATTCCTAAAAATTACAATGTACTGTGCATTTAAAGAAATATCTCTTTGTCCTTTTCCCTGGTGAAAAACATTTTGCGTAATAAATATAATGCTCAAATTTTTGTGGTGACTGCCTTTTGTGAACAAATTGACGATGATTCCATCGCTGCCTCTAGACGACTCACTCATCAAGTCGTCTATGATCAAAAGTTTAGGACGTGGATCACTAGAGTAGTCCTCGCTCCGCGGTAAACCTTCACGAAACTCAATATTTTTACCTAACTCCTTGTAAGCCGGCTGCCATTCAGCATAATACACTATGATTCGTGCAAACGTTGTGTCGCTCAGCTGATGAATATGTTTTAGAAATTTTTTTGTAAACAGTGTCTTGCCGCAACCTGTTGGTCCACACAGTATTGATGTCCACGGATGTTTCCAAAGAATACTCATATTTTGTCTTGGATAAAACGCACTCAAACTAAGAAAATAAACAATTAAAACTGGAAAAACAATCACAGAGGTGTTAAGCGGTCCTAAAATAAAAAAATAAAAGTGTACTGGCACCAACGACGACCACAGTAGAAATGACTAAACAAAGTCACGGTAGACAGTTTTTAAATTAGCAAGAAAAATTAAAACGAAAATAAAGTAGACTCGCACAATTCGAAATAATAAAACTTAAATTAAGCTCTGGCTCGAGCTCGATCGTGTCCTTGCTCTGTCACGCTGTGACAGCCGTGTCCAGGCTTCTGCTGCTGCTGCTGCTGTTGTTACCGCCACCGCTGCCGCCGCCGCTGTGGTTGTACGACCAAGTCTCAAGCCTTAGCTCAAGTCTTTAGCTCAAGCCTTAGCTCAAGTCTTTAGCTCAAGCCTTAGCTCAAGCTTTAAGCTCAAGCCTACAATCATTCTGGTGTTTGATTTTAATTTTGTATAAAAAATTTAAATAAAAAAAAAATGAGTAAGTGATACGTAATAGAAAGAGTGAGGTAGAATAAAGCAGGAAAAAGGTGTTCAATAATTGAGTAATTACATTGTTATTTTTATTATTTATTTGATACACAGTAATTATTATTATTGACAAAAATTTTTTATTTAAAGTAAAAATTAGGTGATTACATAAAAAAATAAATTGCAGACATACAACAAGAGTACGTATTATAACGAGCAGCCGCTTTTTTTTTCTTTTTTTTTTTCTTACAGTTGTAGTGCTGGTGATAGCAGTAAAGTCGCTAATAGTTTTTAAAACCAAACGGAAAGCTTTTCTCGAGGCCAACGAATCGTCTTTTACTGTATACAGGCTGACATTTTTTTATCTCTTTTACAGATACCACGTCGTGAAAAACGGTTCGTCTGATAGAATTATTCGACACGGTTAAATTACACAAATCGCCATCAATGAGTTTACAAATTGTGTCAAAATTAATTTTTTGACTATTTGTGTAATTTAAACGTATTCCTTTTACTTTGCATACGGACTCTTTCGACCCGTCTGGTTAAGTGTACTCGTAAGCATAAAACTTTGGCCCGCAACTTGCAAAAATATTTATGAAAGTACCTGTACCCTTTTCCACAAGTTCATCCGTAAGTTCTCCAAGCATTGTACCGATTGGTAAATCTTCATCACCCGGTTTGCTCAGGTAGATTATAGAGTCTGTGTCGTAGTAGCAGACCCTTTCTTTAAGAACTTGCAAACATTCATTTAATTTTAGTCGCGCTTGAGCGGTTGTATACGCCGCAACCGCAACATTTGTAAGAGGAGACGCGGAGTGCGTTTCAGTAGCATAGGACCAGTTAACGTATAAGACGTGATCGTTAACCGGTACTATGCCGTTCACTTCAGTGTCCTCCCTACTCAATAACTCGGCCAGTCTACAGGGATCCTTAACGACTTCTGTTTTTACCATATTTTCCCTCTGCCCGAACTTGCCCCACAACGAGTTTAAGCATAATTTTGCCACGGATCTCAGACCAGGGTTGTGATCTATTTCGGTTATTGTCAAAGATATATCCTCAACTTTTTTTAGTTTATCGATATATCTTTGTTTTTCCTCCTCTGTTACGCAACCAGGGGGATAGCCGGAGGCTTTTACCTTTTGATTAAAAAATGACCGAATATACTCTGAAAAGAGACCGCCCTCGTGTGTTTGGGGGTTATATTTGGTTGTTTCGTAATGCCAAATTTCATAAATATTAATAATTCTATACCCGTACTTTACGGCTACTTTCAGCTCTTCGGACACCCAAGTCCCGTGTAAACACCGATCCGACTGATTTTCGTGCTGACATTCCGTATCAGCCATTTCTTCACAACACGTCCGACATAGCGGAAATATAAGTTTGTTGTGCATTTTTAATGGTAAAATCGGATGAAAAAGATTCGATGGTGGTAGCACGTCGCATTTAATAAAACCATCCACGTTTGCGATATCGTTCGATGGTCCTATTATCGCATTGCACTCGCTACCGACAAATATTTTAGGATGGCCCAAAATATACGTACCATAACGGTTTACCCACGGGTACAAACTACAGTAGTCGACGTAATGAATTTTTTCGCCCTCTTTACACATGTATTTTTTTACAATGTTGCCTGTTCGGCCCCCGAAAAACGCGTCTCGCGGATTCAGAGGTACATATTTTATTAAATCCCGATCTGTTTCATCAATAAATTTTCTAAGCTCGTTGTTATTTTTAATTTCCAAATCAAATCGACACTCCCACTGTTCGATTAGTTTGTAACCCCCTGATAAAATTTTTTCCCGTTTTATTAATGTATTTTCATAACGATTGTTCAATGTAACACCACTTGAATCTTTGACATCGCGATTTGTTCGAAGACAAGGGCACCCGTGCCAATAGCAACCATAAAATTCATAAACTATACCTCTGTACCCCGCGTATTCTTCTTCCTCGCTGGTGTTGTCAATTTCACGATATCCATCTACAAGAAGACCTCCTGGTAGTCGCTTTTCACTCGAATGACCCGCGTGACGAATAGATTTATTACATTTTTTTTCCTCCCAGTATAGCCACTGTAGAGCTTTTTTTGACTGTTTATTACAGCGTCGGTACCCTTTCACCGGAATTATGCCGATTTGCTCGTGTTTCAAAAAATTTTTGCGAAATACTTGTAAGCAGGAGGAGGCTATTGTAGTACACTCCGCAAAAGGATCAACGTTCATCTGTTTGAAAATTTTACGAAATTCCAAGCAAGCAATTCTTAATATTTTTACAACCTGCTTACAGTACTTTACAAACTCATTTTGAAAATCAAAAATATAATTTTCGTCAACTTTTTCATTGTACCACTTAATTATATTTTCACGATCTTTTGCAAAAAGAGTATCTGGGGAGAAAGTTTCTAAGGGTGACATTTTGCCACGATAATTTTGAAATTGGGGTAAATTAAAAAGGTGCGGAAAAGTACCTTTTTCAACACCTGAGAAACCATACGCCTTAGGCAAGGACGCCAAAGACATATGAAAGTAATTTAAACTATCTATAAATTTTACATTTTTGTATTTTATTGAGATAATCTTTGACCCGTTTAATATTACCGATGGACTTGAGGCTGGCCCGTCATAATTTTCGACGATATATTTTAGAACGAACTGCGCATCGAAACCTTGTGCATTGTGAGCAATGCAAATTATTTTATTAAACTCTTTTCGGGGCGCGAGAGCTAACTCTACCAGCTGTTTTACCGGGTCAATTTTGAAAACATATTCGCGTATCCCACAAAAAGCGCAATCATTCGAAATGTCGTCATCATTTGCACAATTATCGCACAATTGATGGACGACACATAAATTTGGCACGTGTTTTTTAATGTTTGTGTCCCCCAAAGTTTCATTTGTCGTCGTTTCAAAATCGTAGAAGAGGAATAAACATTTTGCATCGCTATCTAGACTATTTTTAATAGGCTGCATGTAACAGAAGTGTTCAGTTGGCATCATTTTTTTGCAAATTTGACAGTAAGTCATATTGCATTGATGCTGCCTGAACACATCTGTTCCTTTTATTTTTTTAATTTTGTACATTTTTCCGCATTTCTTACATACTTTTACCGCATCGCATACGCGTAAGGTTTTGTAAAAAGTCCCTACCTGTAGATGTTTATTGAAACATTCTTCGCCATAAAAATATCGAAAGCAGTTGTCGCATTTTATTAAGTCTAGGGTTTGGTCGCATTTCGGTTTTTTTTTACACATATAACACTCATACGCACACTTGTGATACAATTTATCGGTATATGCTTTATTACATGGCACACAATAATAAGCATACCCACTAGCACCCGTTAAGTTTAAAATTGGCTGATAATGTGACCCCGATGGGTTTTCGTAATACATTATTCGCAAAGTATGATTAATATTTTGGTTTGCAGCTAATACCTGCGCAGTTCCGTCAAAAATCGGTAAACTACCTTTGCCAAAATTTTTGTACTCGTATACTACAATAGCTTTACCGGTCCGAGCGTAGAATGCTTGAAATTTTTCTATTTCAGCAAGCCCACAGCCTTGTGGGGGTATTTCTACCCGCGCTTCCTCTACAAGATATTTAGCAGCAGCAGTTTGTGCGCCATTTTTTGTTCGCCTACGAATTAATTCCCAATAGTCAAACATCGGACCGGTTTTCAGTTGCCCTTTGGCAGCATGAACCTCTGCCGTGACTAATGATCGCGGTAAACAAAGGTTGTCGTCATTCGATATAGTTAAAATTGATTTTTTTTGGACGTCCGGTCTGGTCAATTTGACCCTAGTACCGTCCGACCCAACCAAATATTTTTTAACATTTTTAACGATTTCGCAATTAATAATAATACTATTTTCTATATTGAAATCAGTAGAACTTTGTGAAGCTTTAAAAAAAATATCCCACAAATCGTCGCTGCTAAAATCTCTTACATATCTAAAAGAAAGCCAAAGTGGCCCCGAGTTAAAGCTTTCCGACTCTACTGTAATACCGATATAATCCATGGACCTACCCTTTCTCCATAGATTATCAGCAAGCTCACAAATTCCTTGACGAAGAAACGTAAAAAAATCCTCACCCTGAGATGGCCTGTTGAATTGCACCCGCATTCGTTGTCCACTGTAATTGAATCGTTGGTAACATCGGATTTCCTCGGTCTCCATTTGAAAATATTGACACTGCTCTGGTGGTTGTTGTTGTTGTTGTTGTTGCTGCTGCTGCTGTTGATGGTCTTGTTGTTGGTTACGCAATTCATTCTCTTCTTTTTCTGCGGCCAAATTAGGCCTTTGACCTAATTTGGCTTTCTCCATAGATTATCAGCAAGCTCACAAATTCCTTGACGAAGAAACGTAAAAAAATCCTCACCCTGAGATGGCCTGTTGAATTGCACCCGCATTCGTTGTCCACTGTAATTGAATCGTTGGTAACACCGGATTTCCTCGGTCTCCATTTGAAAATATTGACACTGCTCTGGTGGTTGTTGTTGTTGTTGTTGTTGCTGCTGCTGCTGTTGATGGTCTTGTTGTTGGTTACGCAATTCATTCTCTTCTTTTTCTGCGGCCAAATTAGGCCCCTGTCTGGGAAAAATAGTTGCCTGTAAATTCATTTGTAAAAAAAAAAATAAAAATAAAAAATAAATAATAAAATTAAAATAAACAAAGGTTTATTTACCAACAGACGCTGCTGCTTCTTCTTCTTCAATTAATAGAGGCATGTCTCGATTATTGACTACTACTTGTGCGGTGTCCTCTTCATCGCTACTGCCAGGGCTACTAGCACTGAGTGTAGCACTACTACTTCTCGATGATCTTCGACTCTTGGTAGTACGCACACTGCAGGATCTTTTGCTGTCGTTGGTAGTAGTACTACTACTACTACTACTACTACTGCTGCTGCTGCTGCTGCTGCTGTCGCTTCTTCTTCTTCGTAAAGAAGCACTTCTGCTGCCACTATCACTTCTTTGAGATTCACGACCAGTAGTGGTGCGCGAACTACTGTAACTCCATGATTTACCACTACAACGTGTGTTGCTACTGCTGCTGCTGCTGGCTGTGGTGACAGTATCGTTGGTGACATTGCTACTACTTTGCTTTCTGCGCGAGCTTTTGCTATTGTTACTGCCACAACTGCTGCTGCTGCTACTGCTACTGATGCTTCTTTTTCTTGTATGCACACTGCAGGATCTTTTGCTGTCAGTGCTACTACCGCCACTAACACTTTTTTGAGATTCGCGACTAGTAGTGCTGCGTGAACCACTGCAGCTCCGTGATTTACTACTGCTGCAACGTACGCTATCGGTAGCACTGCTACTGTTGCTGCTGCTGCTGCTGCTGCTGCTGCTGCTACTTCGTTTTCGGCACAAGCTTTTGCTGTTGTTACTATCGCAGCTGCTGCTGCTGCTACTGCTACTGATGTTTCTTCTTCTTGTATGCACACTGCAGGATCTTTTGCTGTCAGTGCTACTACTACTGCCACTAACACTTTTTTGAGATTCACGACTACTAGTGCTGCGTGAACCACTGTAGCTCCGTGATTTACTACTACAACGTGCGCTACCGGTGGCACTGCTACTGTTGTTGTTGCTGCTGTTGCTACTGCTGCTGCTGCTACTGCTGCTGCTGCTACTTTGTTTTCTGCGCAAGCTTTTACTTTTGTTACTATCACAGCTGCTGGTGCTACTGCTGCTGCTTTTGCTACTCCTACTTCTTCTTCTTCTTCGAGAATCACGACCACTAGAACCACTAGGGACCGCACTTGCATTTTTTTTTATATCTTCCTCGGATGAACTTATAATTTTTTTTCTTATTTTACTTCTTACTCTGCCTTCTATAGGACTCAAATCGTCACTGCTGCTGCTGCTGCTGCTGCTAATAAGTCTTCTGCATCTCTTATTGTTAACTTTACCCTTTATAGGGTCCGAATCATCGCTGCTGGTGCTGGTGCTGACGAGCCTTCGTCTTCTTTTATTATTGCCCACTACTCCCTTTATAGGACTATGAATCGAATCTAAAAAAAAAAGAAAACTTTATTATAAAATAACACAATAAATAATGTATAAATGTATAAACATAAATACTTACCGCGAGACAGTTCCACAGCCCGTAGAACAATAGCGTCTCCTAAATCATCCTCGTTCATTTCTCTCATCGCTACAAAATTTTAATGTACTTTTATTATAACTTTTTTTTTGAATACTTAGTAACACAAAAAAAAGTATGTAAAAAAACTTACCATTAGACAGTTCCACGGCCCGTAGAACAATAGCGTCCCCTAAATCATCCTCGTTCATTTCTCTCAGCACTAAAAAATTTGAATTAATTTTTTTATTTTAACTTTTTTATTATTAGCACACACTAACAACTATGCCCAATAAAACTATCTACTTACATTGATTCCATAAATCACTCATTTTTTTAAATTTATTTATTTTTTTACACTGACGCGTAACAGGTTTCGTCAAAAGCTCAATCGAAACTACGGAAATATCCGTCAAATCCCAAAACTATGCAAAATTTGCTTTGATAGCTGACGCTAGGCAGCACCTCCCCCCCCCCCCCCACACCCCGCTCACCTCTCCTATCTCACGTGTACAAAAATTGCAAATGTAGCACATTTTAATGCAGCTCTAGATTGCTGCGCTAATTCGTTCTCACACTAGAAACTAAGCAAATCCCATTTCCCCCACCTCTGCCTCCCACTCTTACGACTCAAAAAATTTCAAACGTTACACTTTTTTATAATACAGCTCTAAATTGATGCGCTTGTGGCTGTCTGTAGTTTTACGTTTGACCACGTGTAAATAGATAATAAAAATGCCCGGCAGCATTCAAAAATTAATTGACAGATGTAACTTAAATTCATCTAGCCGCGAAAGAAAAGTGGCTCTGCGGGAAGCAATCATATTTTCAATTTTTTATTTAAAATACCAAAATAACGCTCGCATAAAACATAGGTTTAACCCTTACACCTTTAATCACATCAAATGGGTTACGGCGGAGACACCGACGTCTACCTGTAAACACCAGGTAGGTGTGGTGGGGGTTTGTTTTGACGGCCCAGACCGCATGTTATACTACTTATATAGCTACAGTTTTTAACGAGGTAAATATTCTAAGCTATAAAATAAATTATTATTTATTTAATAAAATAAATTGATTTAATAAAATAAATTATTATTTATTTTATTAAATCATCTGGAACTATTTAATTAAAACACCTTCTATGTTTTGGGTCAGTAAAAATACCTGTTTACTTAAAAATTAATAAAATTGTACTTACGGATGTGGGCACGTCTTTTAATTGATTTTCATTAATAACATTGTTTCTATTAAATTTGTCTGGCAAATCGCACGACGGAGAAATTTGTGTTTCAAAAGTGTTTGAATCCATTGAGTTGTCTTCGACGTTTAAAGTATTAGGTTCGGCAATCTCAATTTATTTGTAGATTTTATAAAAAAGATTAAAATAAATAATGTTTTTTGTTGCTTATGCCCTGTCTACACTAGCGGTTCAACCGCGTCTCGGCTTAACTTTGTTTAAAGAATTTTGCAATATTGCTATTCAAACATCTTAATATTATAAATTATTTCCTATTTTTAATGTGCAAATTATTCCTTTAATCCAACGGCAACATTGCAAAATTCTTTAAACAAAGTTAAGCCGAGACGCGATTAAACCGCCGGTGTAGACGGGGCATTAGATGATGCTTACCGCTTCTGTTTCCATCATCTTTTTAATTTTACGTTTTGCGTATCGTGTCAGTAATCCATTTTGATTACAATATTTTCTTTTTCTGGAAATGTGCTCTAAATCCCCCATTATGAATAATCTGTTAGCGTAACTTTATGTAAAATTTATTTATGTGTTGTTTAGCATGCTTTCGATTACTTTGAAATAAATGCAACCAGACCAACAGAGGTAATCTTTAACATCGTTGAATATGTAACGGTTATCTGAAAACTTACAAATTAAAAAAAAATAAGTGATACTTCAATTTTTTTTTTTATAAATGATTTGATGTGAAAATAAAAAAAAAATTTAACGATGATAATTATCCCAGATTAAAAAATTGGGACTGTTGGAGTTTCAGGATTTTTATGCAAGAATGGGAAATATTTAAATGATTATAAGTTGATAAAGCATATGATTGGTAAAACTCTGAATTTAACGAAAAAAAGTAGTACTTTCAAATTTTAGATAGTTCATCATTGAGTTTTTGAGAACAAAACAAATGTTTATATCAACACCTCATCATTGTATGATAAAAAATTGTAATTAAAAATTTTTTAAAATTAAAATGATTTCAGAGTCTCAAAAAATGCACAAAATCATTTTTTATCAGAAATTTTTTTACAGTAGATTTTTCCAAAGATTTTTCTATACCAACTATGAAGTTTAAATTTAAGGACTTGATTCATTACGGTTATTAATAAAAGTCAAATTTCTGGTGTAAAAATTAAGATATTGAACTTATGTACATAAAGTACATAGTACTGATCTCAAACGCAATAAATATACTGAAGTAGTAATTTATGAAATTTTGAAAAAATGAAACTATCGAGTACTTTTACAAAATTTGTATCTATAATTTGATTTCATTTTTTTGATTGTTCTTATCTACAACTATATTTTCTTATTGCTGTATAGTTATAGTATTGCAAAGTTTACTTACGGGTTGAATAAACTGAATATGTATATATGTATTTCTAACAGTGAAAATGTACATACAAAATTAAAGGAAAGAAACAAATATGTAAATGAAAATACTGCCTTTTTTTTTTAAATCTACCATTCTAAGTCATTCAAAGAATTGTACACTTGATTTTTGTTAAAATACTCCTAACAAAAAATGTATAGACCCACCCTTCTGTTAGTTTTTTTTTTGCAATTCAAGTTTTACTCCGTCGAAGCATTATTTAATTTGAAATTAAAAAATTTCTTTTTCAAGTCCGATCATTTGTGCAAAAATCTATAACCAAATTGTTTAATTTTTATTCAAGATAAGCTTTTAATAATTGTGTACTGACAAAATTTTATGTGCAGTTTTAAAAGTAAAC
Organism: Encarsia formosa; assembly: GCA_038277355.1. Taxonomy (NCBI): domain Eukaryota; kingdom Metazoa; phylum Arthropoda; class Insecta; order Hymenoptera; family Aphelinidae; genus Encarsia; species Encarsia formosa. Next base: position 34,581,056 of record CM076187.1, read on the forward strand.
AATATAATTTGAAATAACTTATAGTTTGTGCAAGAATAATTTATCTTGAAATGCAGATCATCGCACAGATAAATTATTTTGAAAGAGCTACTTTATTTTTTAATCAAAGTACCTAGTGTAAACAAGAGAAGTTTTTAAGTACTTTAAGATGCTAATTTAGATCATATCAGCAGTAACAAGTTATGCTCAAGCACTGAATGCTTTCATTAAATATTTAATTAATTTTATAACACTTTCTACTGTATTTGTGATCTTGCACATACAAAATCAGGATGTGAGTAAAGTTACCAAAAATTTAAATTTATATATGTTTATGAGATGAGAGTTTTTTCTTATGAATCCAGTGTAAGTTTGTATATGCATGCTTCTTTAATTTAAGATTGTCAACTACAATTCTCTTGATTTCTTAATGGTTTTCGATGATGCTTTAAGATTATAAAATTTGATTCATTAAAATTATTCAAAGTTTAAATTAAATTTTATTCATGTATTATAAATGAATTTTGATTCGGAAAATAAAAATCTTTTATAAATATACTTTCGTATGAATTAACTGATGAAGTCTAAAAAAACATGTTTCATTCTAATGTAAATTTTAATAAATTATCATGAACATTGTGTGTAATATGTGTAAAACTTTAAAATTAATCATTGCTGTTAAGAAATTCATGAAATATCCAAAGCATTAAAACGATTGCATTTGATACACAGTTTTTTTTTTTTGTAATAATTTCTTTTCTCACATGCATTTATAATATCTTAGCACATACCTTATTTTATTGTCTGAATCTGTTGGCATGTATCCGATACACTTATAAAGTAAAGATACTTAAAAATTGTCTGTGTTTTACATATATTTTGAATTTTTAGCCAATGAATGAAAAAAAATCTCGGAACGAATTTTAGATGTTAAAATTTAGTAAATATGATGGAAATCACAAATTGTATCCATGCCTATAAAACTTCGACTGCGCTTATCTTTATTCGAACAATTTAATTTTTAGCAGCTACATGAAATATAGTTTAAGAAAACACTTTAAACTTGGTCTATGATTTATAAATTAACAGTAATGATCATTTTATAGATTTTCAGAAAAAATTTTATTTTTACTGTTGCAAATTGGTTTACTGCTAGACGAATAAACAGATGTTTGTTTGCGCGCAAAGACTAATAACAGAGCACTGACAGGAATATTGTAGACGTGCCTTCGTGCGAGAGAACTGGACGTTTCAGCCTGTAGGCCTGCAGCCTATAAGATTACGAGGCTTTGTCACGTGGCTATAAAGAGATAGCACCTATACGGGTATATCACGACTGATCACGACTGCAAGTTGAGACCGGTACTTATATCTGATCGCTTTCATTTTTCTTACATTGTTTGTTGCAAGAAAGTTACTTGAACAAACATTAATATCCTACACTTTTTCTAAACATTATAAGTATTTTCGGTTTATGGTAAATTTCATTTCATACTAATTTAAAAAAAGAAGTTATTGTGTTGAAAGAACAAGCATGTAAAGGTAAAGGCGTGAAGGCGATTTTTAGTCTTATCCTGTGTCCTGTGATAATACATAAACAAAGGTATGTACTTGCGACTCGTAACTCGTTTTAAGTTTCAGCGAAATAAATTAAATTGATAAATAATAATTGAGGAAAGTAATTATTAATGAATTTTGTATCTATCAGTGTCTGAATTTCTGTAATAAAATATTCATAGAGCCCATGCTTTAATTGCACAAAAAAAATGTTTAACATAAAAACCAGTTGTTATAATCAAGCAGACTAGAGTGATAATTTCATTAAAATCTATATCAGGTAAATGTAAATACTTAAGATATTTATGGTATCGATATTTGTAATAATTTACAGCAGTTTTCTTTTAGGCAACTTTTAAGATAAATGTTGTAAGAAAAAAATTAAAATTAAAAAAATAAATTTAGAGCATTACTCAATAAACTCAGTTGTATACTAACCTGTTTATGAATTTCATTTGCAAGTAGCTGGGACTAAATAAATAAATAAATATTTAAAAAACTACAATTTTTATATAATACATGACTTAAAAAATACAAGAAAGATAATGAAAGCTTTAATAAATACTTTTAAATGTATGGAAAATTTTATTACCATTTTCTCTCTTTAAGAACAACTAAATAGTTTTATTTATCAAAGAACTTTGGTTAGTAACAATTACATCAACTGGGTAACCGGCAGCTGAATTTTGAGGTACTCAGTTTTGTTTTTGAGTCTACCAGCTTGAAGTGATTTTTTAATAAGCAGAGAAAAATAAGTGCGTCCCTTTAATCATACTACTGTATTAAATGAACTGTTGGTAGTTGCTTTCTAAATAAGTCATATAGAATTCTCTATTATTATTTGTTTTATTGAAAATTTTACTATTTTAAGTTTCATAAAGTCTTGTAAATTTTTACATTTTCCTCTCAAGAGATATCTCAATTTTTCAATTTATATTATTAGTAACTTTTTTCATTGAGAACTGCGCCTACTTTTAAAATTATTTGATATTAGTATTGTAATTTAATTACATAGTGTAAAAAAATTATTGAAAATTCTGAAAAACTAACAGAAACAAGTATTTAATATCAAAATATTGAGTTAATTTTCTAAAATAATGAGAAAAAATTTTATCATCATAAAGCATTAAAACCAACTTTTAGGTGCATAGTACTTGATAATTTATTTTACTTATTTTCATAACTGTAGAAATATTGTTTTATTACGCTTCCGTGCAGTCAGTTCAGAGTAGAAAAATTAAATTTAACAAAAATATGTATATATTTCAAAAAAATTGACAAATTAAGTGGAAGACTATAAAAAATGTAGTTAAATTAATTGATAAAAAAATAATTATATATTTCGGACATCAATGATCAATTTTTTTAGATTATAGAGATGTTAGTTAGTTTATGTTTGACACTTGCCTATTTTTGAAGAAGAGATACTGCGTCATGACAGTGCTGTTTGTCAAATAAAATATTATTTATTTGAAATTACATGAGATGGATTTTATGTTTTAAAACTGTTTTTTGTATACTTACTTTTTTTTAAGTGAATAATTTTTTCATTTGTATCAAGCAATTTCGATTCACTTTTTCTATAACCAAAATTGTTTCAAAATTTTATTAGAATCTTTCTAATAATTAATTAGTCATTACATTTGGTACTTTATTAATAAAAATATCTAAGTCATTATCATCATAGTTATATTTCACAAAGTTGTCCGTTTAATGCCTGTAATAATAACTACAACTCATGAATAACAAGAAAGATTTTTTATGTTAATTCTGAAAAAGTCAAAAATTTTTTTTAATGTAACTTATATTAGAATATTGTTGTCCATATCTGTTACTTACTTTTAAAAAATATGAATTTTTTTTATTTTTTAATTTTGTCTTTTCCATGAATAGCTGTAGATGAGTTATAAATTTTGCTCGAAATTTTGTTATTAAAAATGAAAAAAAATTTGTTTTCAAACAATACAAAGTTTTTACTGTAAATATTAATGGTCGAGTGTTTTAAAATTGCCAATTTTGTTCATATATATGTTAGACAATGGTGACTATGCCACAAAGTTAATAAGAAATGTTAATTTTTTTCATTAAAATGGTTTACGTCAACACTGGTGCACCATGTTACTTAGGGTTTGCGGCGCTTTCAAGGAGTTGAGGGCGAAGCGAAGCGTAGTTCAAGATAATTCAAGGAGTCCTGGTCTTGAACTCTACTTTTCGTTACGACGCGAAAAAATAGACTGTATGGTTTCTTTCTTAACAGTGATGCAAAATATAATTTGATCATATTTTAAAAAATTTTCTCTTAATTAATCCAGATAGTAGCGATTATTACAATCTAATTTTTAACTTTAAAACGGTGTCGATCAATTTTGCTTTACGAACCATATTTAAAAAAAGTATTACCTAATTTTTAAAAAGATTGCCTAAAGGGCATTTATGGATGCTTCATTTTTATTGATAAATTCCCCAGAGATTTTTTTTACAATCATAAAATCAATCAATTTTTCAGGTTCCATTTTTGAATAAATAACTTGTTCAGATCGTATGAAAAAAAATGTATAAGTTTTGATCAGAACATCTGTAATATATCAATAAAAATCGGACCAAAATCGATTCTGTAGCCTTAGTGTAAAAAATTAGTTTGAAGTTTGTAAAAATTAAAAAAAAAAAAATCCAACGGCAAGTTTACCCAATAATTGAAACTGTAAAATTTGTTTCTTGGTATATCATAATAAACATAATGTTATGGATCGGTTTAAATTTTTCAGATGACAACCCGTTCCCCGAACTGGGCTTACGTATACTTTTTAAGAGCCGACGTTTTTAAAAAAATTCCGTTGGAATTTATTAAGTATAATTTGCAAGATGTTCACTTCATCAATCCGTCTAATGATGAAGATTTTGATCGAGATCATACATATTTTGGCAAGTGGTACGACTGTTCTTCAACAGGGGACAGATGTCCTCAATCTCATATTCATACTCGGACATACCGGAGAATGCATATATATTATATGGCTGGTTAGATATTAAAAATTTTTCTTAATTTTCAAACTTTTGCAATAAAGTTTTTCTTTGAAAATTTTGAGCTTCATTTTTTTGTAGTATTAATATTTATTATTTAAATTTAGATACTTTAGGACGACTTGACAACAAAGTAAGAAAAGGAGGTAGACTGAAGAAGCCAAATTATAAATATAACAATGCCTCCAGTTCAGCTGCAGAGAACGATCATTGTTCCCCGCCGCCGGATGTTAGAAAACAGAAGGTAATAACTCAAAGCGTTAATTGACAATTATGACAATGTTTTTATTCATTCTTGATTTGTAATTTATTTAATTTTTTATCTCACTATTTTGCACATCTTAATTTGTACAGCTTAATTTTTTGAAGTATTGATGTATCCAACAAGTTAAAAATTAATGTGTTGTCCTTTAGTAATTTTTATGTAAAATAATTGTATCATTCAAAATACAAATTTAAAAATCAGAATGCATTGAAGAAACTAATATTTTGTTTTTTTGATTTAATTATATAAAGTAATTTAGTAGAGAGTATTAGTTTCGTTCGCTAGAGAAACTTATACCTTAATTTTAACGGATGTAATATTATTTAATGACGATGAGATTTTTTTCTTTGGTAAAATAAACTTTTGAAATTTAATAATATTTTGTACAGACGCTGCAACAACAGGCCAAACTCAGCGCTGGAAAAAAAATTTTGGAGGCTGTTAAGCAAAAAGAAATTGCCACTCGAGATAAAATTGCAAAAAAAAAAAAATAATCAATCAATCCTCGAAAAGATCATACAAAAAAAAATCGAGCACTTTTGAGGCAGCAGCTGAGATTGGAAGTGATGTTGAAGAAAGAATAGAAACTTTGCCCACTGAATCTAATGCCGTACATAGAAGAGCTTTCTCAGATAGAGAAAATCGGCAAACATTAACGACAAATCCATTGGAACCCATCGTTCTATTAAGAAATGGATATGGTATAGACAGTGCCTTAGAAAATGTATCAATGGCACTTTCTACAAGACCTTTACCTTTCAATTTTCCTATATCAGGCCCATCAGCTTCACCTGTTCATGAAAGTAATAATTTTCATCCAGAGAGGATGTTGACAATAATCTTGAAAACTCAGAACAAATAGACGGTCCTTCACATGTTGAAGATGAAAGTAGTTTGTCAGAACCATCAAATTCACATAATTTTGATGAGGCAGTTCAAAATGAAAATGCTCATGAAAATGATAGCCTAACGCCTACCCAAGGTTTGGATTTTTTTTTTTTTTTTTTTTTTTTTACAAAGATTTTGAAGTGTTGAAAAAGTTTTTCTTTGTTGAATACTATGTAATTAAACTTATAAATAGCTAGAGTAGATTTACATAAAATAATTATTTAGAGTAGATATGACCGAATCATAAATTTATTTGTATGAAATAAGCGCTAACTTTTCAATATTTAATTGTTTATCAATCAAGAAATACAGTCCATTCGCAAAGTACAAAATGCAATTACTGAGAGTATGTTTGAGTATTGAAATTCTTAACGTTTTTAATTATAATTTTTAGTTGCGAAGTTGAAGAAACGTCTATCATACATATCAGACTGTATTAATTATTACGCTCATTCAGTGCAAGGAACTCCAGCTTATGAAGAACTTCAAAGGCGCGGCAGTTTAATACAAGGCAATAAAGTAAATATTCGAATTTTATACAAAATTAATTATAAATATTGTAACTTTTTTATCGATATTAATATTGTTATTATCTTAGGTATACGTCGGAGAAGGAATTTCCAGTGATGCAGGACTGTGGGGTATGGCAATAATGGAACGAAATATAGACAAAAAAATTAATCTATTCATTAATATTATTTGGGAACCGGAGGATTTAGCTAACCAAGCTTTTAATATAAATGGTCTTCATCCCGACTCAAAAATTCCTGGAAGAGGAGACGTTCAACTCATTGATAATACCAGACTGCGTCTATTATACAGTAAGTAACTGCATTCTTCAACATCTTCCACTAAATAAATTATTGAATGTAGAGGGTGCCACTTCAAAGTTTTTATCAAAAACACGATAAATTAAAAGATTAGTCCGTCGTTTCTGTATATACAGTCGAATGTCATTAAGATGCTTTTCAATTTTTTTTAGATATAACTGAAAAGAAAATTTTAAAGATTTTGACAAAGTGTTGTACTTTTATTTTCCACAAATTTTAATCAATTTTTATTTTTGGAATCTTTCAGGCGTATATCATGCCGAGTTACTGAGATTCAATAAATCCTTGGATCAACAGTCCTTCTGGTTGTCAAAAGTTAATCAGAAAATTACTGAAAAAATCAGAAATCTACGTGCAAAACTAAAGAAGAAAAGAAACTTTGACCCTACAAAGCATTACCGTTGTAATATTTAGAAAATTGTATTGTATTTGCGGAATAAAATTTAAGAATAAGAATTCTTTTTATACTAATAAAGAATTTTTCAAGAACTCTTTCATGTTTTTTTGTTAAAGATAAGTAATATGAGATAAAAAAATCATGTTTTCACTTCAGCAGTTTGAGGTTACAATGGCATTTTTTCCATGTTTCTCGGTGTATATCGATTGAATTCTTTTTCAAATGATCAGTGACTCATAGTTTTTATTCCGTGTATTAAAAATTAAAATTTTAAGGATCATTTTGAACCTTAGTTTGTAAGGGTAGACTTTTCAGGAAGTAACTGAAAGTCTTTGTTAAAGAGCAATAAATTCTTAACCTCTATGTAATTCATGAAAAAACTAACTAACCTCCATGTAATTCGATTAAAAAAAAAAAATAACTTAGTTGTGGGATTAGCATCTTGGCCTGTTATCTCAATTGCACTTTTAAAAAATATAAAAAAAAAATGAATCATATGATTAATCATATGATCGAGAGCGGTTGAAAAATTGAATCACATGATTAATCATGTGATTAATCATATGATTCATTTATTAATCATATGATTAATCATATGAAATAGTGGTCGAAAATAACACATGATAAATCATATGATTAATCACATGATTAATCATATGATTAACCATGCGATTAATCATGTGATTTATCATATGGTTTGTTTTTAATAGGGTACCAACAGAGTTTTGATCGGTAAACAAGATCGTTAACTGCCGTGCTCCAAAAAGCTTTCTTTTGAATCTTTAAAAAAATTATTATTTATTATAGAATTATTATTTCAGTAGAGCTGATTTGGTAATTGATGCGTAAAGTTTTATCGATGTTTTTATGTTTCTTTGCATAATGCAATGTACAGTTTGGTCACTGCTTTAATGTAAGTAATGGTCAAGATAAAAAATCTTTATTATTGTTTTTAAAATTTCACTGAAAATTAATAAGTTTGTTATAATAAGTGTTATAATTCAGTAAACATTTATTGTGATGGGGAAAAAAAAAAAAAATTAAGAGAATATATTTAATTTATCAAAAAATTCATAGTTTCGAGCATTATAAAACACGATAATAAATTTTTCAGTATTTGCTTACAAACGATTCATAAAGCTATCCCGAAATGGATTTAAAACACTTCAGTTCTCACGAGGAGAATAGAGCAAAAGTATGTGCTCCATGTGGTCAAAAAAGCATCTTTAGAGATAAGAAATCAAAAAACTTTATAACAGTAGAAGTTGAAGATCTTGTCAAAACTTTAAACGATAAATTTAGCCTGGACAATTCAAAGTTCCCAATAGTTATTTGCACAACATGTCGCATAACTCTCCAAGAGAGAAAAAAAAAATTCATTAGGCCTTTACCATCAATGCCGAATTATCAAGACGTACATTTAAGTGATCGAACTAGATCTAATGAGAATTTATGTAACTGTTATATATGCCAAACCGCTAGATCTACCAAACATGAAAAAAAAAATAGAAAAAAAAACGTGGCCACAAAAGAAATTTATCTATTAAAATAGATGAAACTAATGGATTGTACGGATCTTCAAAAAAATTTGAACCAATAAAAATAGAAAAAGAAGACAAAAATTAAAGTAATTCAATTCAAATCTGTAACAAATGTTATCAAAAAATTGGAAAAGGTATTCGATATTCTTGTCATCCAAGTAGTGGCCGTGATAATTTGATTGGTTTCATCAAAAAACTGCCAGACAAAAATCAAGAACAAGTAATTACTGAGAGATTAAAGAGAAAAATAAATGAATCAACCACTCTAGATTCTACTCAAAATGCTAATTGTCAAGAAAAAGTTTTACAACTAAGTACTTAAGGATCTAAATTAAAGGTTGTAGTAAATCCAACAAAGAAAAAAATTGTCGAATTTTCAGCAGAAAGCTTATTTAGATTTAAAGTTAATTCTGGTGCCAGTAAAAATCTCATGGAAAAATTAGCCAATTTTTTGAGAAGTAATGTGGGTAGAGCTTCCGTACCAAAAGAAATAGGAATTTCCTTGATGAAAAATTCAAAAAAGCTAGAAGATGTTTATCATCACGACTTTTTTGAATTTGATACTGACACAAACATTAAAGAAATTCGTCCTGTAGTATGATGCTCAAGAGTTATTAGAAATAGTTTTACAGAATCGACGCGATGAAATCGATGAAGTTTACAATGTAAAAGTGATGGCCGACGGTGGGCAGGGATTTTTCAAAGTAACTATGTCAGTTTTTCCAGAATCTCAAGAAGAAAACTGTGAAAAGGAGAATTCTGGAACTAGTTCAAAAAAAGATTCTTATTTGTATTCACAAGGAGGCAGTACAGCGAAAAAATAAAAACTTACCAGCGTAAAAAGACTGCTGTTTCCATGCATAATACCTTTAATTAAAGAAACATACCATAATGCTAAGTTTTTGTTCAGTTTAATAGATATTAATCGTATTTCTTTTAAATTTGTCTGCGACTTTAAGCTACTGTTGATCGTAAACGGACAACAAACCGCTTCAGCTACTTATCCCTGCCCTTACTGTTTCGTGACTTTATATGATTTGAAGAATCAAACGTTTTTAAATAAACTAGAAACTATAAAAAATGCCGATGAGGATGTTTTATCCGTTAGTGATGATTGTCTTAAATTAACCCATTAAGTCCGAGGATTTTTTGAATTTTTGGTTGTGTTTGAGCTGGGAAATCTTAGGGAAAACTGTGAAAAATGTATACCTGAATACCCTATCCCCCTATTTTCAAGTATGCCCTACACGATGGTATAGTTCAAAAAAGTCAAAAATTCGATTTTCATTTGTTTATAAACAAATTAAAAAAAAAAACAAGATTTTTTTTGCACTTTTTTTTTTTAATCGAAAAATTGAGTGGTTAAAAAATTTTTTACACACTTTAGAATATCATCACGGGTGATCACGCATTTCAAAGTTTCCAAATCTTCTTGAAAATTGTAGCTGCGATTTTTGTAAACAAAATGGCGGCCAAAACACTGCGAAGAAAAAATTCGTAAAGCAGCCGAAGGCGGAACCAACATCGAAAAACTTATTTTGCTCAAAAATATTTATTGAAAAAGCATAAAAAGTCTTTGAAATGTTAATTGTTAATATTTTTATCATTTCAATTGCATATATGCGAGTATTGGGCCCAATAGGGAGGGACCCAAAAATAAACATTGAGAAATCGAAAAATAAAAAATACTAACTTATTCTACGTAAAATTATAAGAACAAAATATACTTGGTGTTTTTTTTATTGGGGCCACTATTTTTTCATAAAAATTCGTTGAAGTTGGGACTATCAACCAATTGAGTCCAAGGATTTTTTGAATTTTTGGTTGTGTTTGAGCTGGGAAATCTTGGGGAAATCTTGGGGAAAATGTATACCTGAATACCCTACCCCCCTATTTTCAAGTATGCCCTGCACGATGGTGTAGTTTAAAAAAGTCAAAAATTCGATTTTCATTTGTTTATAAACAAATTAAAAAAAAAAAACAAGATTTTTTTTGCACTTTTTTTTTCTAATCGAAAAATTGAGTGGTTAAAAAATTTTTTACACACTTTAGAATATCATCACGGGTGATCACGCATTTCAAAGTTTCCAAATCTTCTTGAAAATTGTAGCTGCGATTTTTCTAAACAAAGTGGCGGCCAAAAAACTACGACGTAAAAATTCGTAAAGCAGCCGAAGGCGGAACCAACATCGAAAGACTTATTTCGCTCAAAAACGAGGCCTTCAGATGTATTTATTTATTTATTTATTTATTTATGTTATTTATTTATTAGATTATTTGATTTTTCTGTTAAAAAAATAAATTAATAAATAAATACTTGAATTTTTATTTATTTCCTTTTTTTGTTATGCAGTGTCAAACTGAATACGAAATATATGTTCAATAAAAATAGCCTGCGTATTTTATAATTATTAGAAATACAATTTTGTTATGCAGAAGAAGAGAAAGTAAGAAAGAACAACGGATTCATTGATGCTGTTAAAGCTTTTGCCAGGTGTATACGAGTATAGCTGAAAGGCATAGAGTCTGCTTCATAATCCCCACTTCATGGGTTCGAACCTTGCTTACGAAAATTAAAAACTCAAAATTATTGCCATAAATAAAAAAAAAATACAAGAAATGTAACGTACAATATATTTTATTTTTTTACATTTTATTACATTATGTTTTTGTAAAAATTAATAAAATTTTGAATGTAGTCATTCTAGTTGGGCAAAAACTAATTGAAGAGAAAACTAAATGAACAGAATATTTTTAATGTTTGCAGATATTTCCAATAATTTATATATTTATAAAAAATAATAATTTATTTCGAAAAAAAAAATAAAAATGAAAAAACATTTTTTATAAATGACAATGGTGAAAATTCTTATCATCTGCTAGGGTAAACATGCTTCATAACGAAAAGAGTCCGCTAGGTGGCGTCACGTTTAAACAACATACTAATAAATTAGGTGAAAAAAGAATATAAACAATGGTTGGTTTGATGACATTTTTACCCTGGCAGATGATAAGTTCCACCAGGGGAGCTGCTCAAAGACTGTGGCTGATAATTTTAGCGAATTTCAAGCTAGTCCAGACTACAAATAAATAAATAAATTGAAAAAATTTTGAAATCTGTTCAATTTTTAGTGATTGAATAATTTCAAACTTTTCAATATGCGACCAAAGCGACCTAGACCAGCTAAACCTCCTGATACTGATTCTGAATCAGAATATTTCAGTTCTGATGAAGATGACGAACGATATTGCATACCTGATCCAAATTATTCTGGAGATGAAAGCGAAGGCTCAGGAGCTGAAGAAAGCGACGACTGTACAAACGATTCTCAAAATGATAAAACTTCACAAAAAACTTATTCTCAAGCATCAAAAAATTATGTTAGCAATAACAGTCGTTTGGAGGATAAATACGTTTATGAGTGGGTCGAGGGAGAACAAATTTATCCACAAAACGTTGAAAATAGTTGCCAAATGTCTGATGCTAACAAAAAAAAAATAAAAAGTATGAATTGTGTTGAACTATTTGAAACTTTTTTTTCAGATAGTATAAAAAATCACATAATTATGTGTACTCGAGCAAACGGGTATGAACTAACGATGGGTGAACTTAACGTTTTTATAGGTATTTTAATTGCATCAGCCTACAATTCGCGAAAATCTTACAAACACTACTGGTCAAATGATCCTTTTTTGTCATTTGAGCCAGTAAAAGCGGCTATGGCTCGCGATAAATTTCAGCAAATAAAATCAAACATCAAATATTCTAAACCTGCAGATGAAAATGAAAATGATTTTGGATGGCGTGTACGTACAATTATTGATTTATTCAGGGAAAACATCCAGCAATTTGGATATTTTCAAGCTGCAATGGCCGTTGACGAGATGATGGCCAAGTTTTATGGTAGAACTATTCTGAAACAATTCATAAAAGGGAAGCCCATTAGATTTGGCTTGAAATTTTGGGGTCTTTGCACTCCTGATGGCTATTTACTTGAGTTTGATTTGTACTGTGGTAAAAACTCTGCAATAGCTGACAATAAACTTGAAAAATGTTCTTTAGGTACTCGTGTTGTTATGAGTTTGCTTCAGCACTTTTTTTCAAACGTAACTTTTAGGAAACTGCCTCTTTATCATTTATACATGGACAATTTATTTACTAGTTTTGATCTTGTTTTACATTTAAAAAACTTAGGGGTTCGTTCGACTGGTACTATCCGAGAAAATCGTGTAAAGGAAAAAAATGTTATTCCTAAAAAGTCACCGAAAGGTACAGTTGCAGTGAAATACGAAAAAAGTAGTGGTATAAATTACATTACATTGCAGGACTCTAAACCAGTGTCGATGGTTTCTACTGCTGCTGGTGTCACACCCACATACACAGCGAAAAGGAGGAGCAAAGAAAAAAAAGAAAAAGAAGAAATTGCTTTCCCTAATGCATTCCAACTTTATAATAAAAATATGGGTGGCGTTGACGTTCATGATGGACGTTGTAACTACGCTATGCCTTGCATAAGGTCTAAAAAGTGGACGTGGATCGTTTTTATTCGTCTTATTCAAGCGTCAATAGATAATGCAGTTGTTCTTTCGAACTATGTTCACGGCAAGGAAACTAAAAAATCAAGTTCGCTTGACTTTATGATGGCAATTTCCAAGCATTATCTTTCAAAGGAAAAGTCTACTAGAGGCAATCACCAAATTTTGACTAAAGAAAAACTAAGAAAATGTTGCTTCTGTCCCATTAGGACACGTTTGTACTGTGAAAAGTGCAGCTTATCTATTTGTCAAAATTGCGTTCCTAAAAATAATCATTAAATTTATTGTAGTCTAAAAGTTTTCATAATTTCTAAGAAAGTTTCATTGTTGAACTAAAAAATTATTTTTATAAAAAAATTGATAAAAAAAAAAAAAAAAAAAAAAATTAGAAAAACACAAAAAAAGTATAAAAGTAATAAAAAAAAAAAAAAAAAAAAAAAGACACTTTGTTTCATCAACCTCCGCGTGGTAGGTGTTGGGCAACGTTATGTTTTGTATTTTATAAGTGTAACGGCTAAGAGATGAAATTTACAATTTGACGAGTTATTGTTACTTTTTAAAAATTTTCTATACATTTTTATAATTTTTGATTGAGAGAGATTGGTAAAGACTATTATTGCTACAGAAAATTCATAATTTATTATTTTTACATATAAATGAAGTCTAAATCTGTAAATCTGTACACGGCCGTTGGCTAAAGCAGCAAAGAGCCAGTTTAGCAATGCTTAGATCGTTGTTCGAATCCCGCTCACGGCGAGTATTCAGAAAAAGCGCAGATACAGTTGTAAACTGTAAAAGTCGTAATAAAAATTTCTCAGAGGCGTTGACTTCGTGGTGATTGAAAAAAAAAAATTCATCCTTAGGCTATAAAAAAATTTTTTTTTTTTTCAACTCTCAATCTGCCAATTTTTCTTTATATCTGATGAAATATTTCTTTATAAAAGATTTGATTTATGGATATAATTGAACAAAATTTTCTTGTAATTTTTTCTAGCCTGCATCTATGATAATTTTAGTCTGATCGCTTTTTACTAAAAGTTAATTTTTCTTATAGTTTTTTATTCAGTTCAGACCAATATTTGGTGAAGTATATCCTTTCAAAAAGGTGTATTTGAAAGTAGAAAAAAAAAAAAAGATTTAAAGTCATTGGAAGACGAATTTTTTTTTTTTTTTGGATTTACAATTTTTTTCTGTATTTGAGATACTTTTTGCTCTAAGCGGGATTTGAACCCATGGACTTGTGATTACGAAGCAGACTCTATGCCTTTCAGCTATAGTCGTATACACCTGGCAAAAGCTTTAACAGCATCAATGAATCCGTTGTTCTTTCTTACTTTCTCTTCTTCTGCATAACAAAATTGTATTTCTAATAATTATAAAATACGCAGGCTATTTTTATTGAACATATATTTCGTATTCAGTTTGACACTGCATAACAAAAAAAGGAAACAAATAAAAATTCAAGTATTTATTTATTTATTAATTTATTTTTTTAACAGAAAAATCAAATAATCTAATAAATAAATAACATAAATAAATAAATAAATAAATAAATACATCTGAAGGCCTCGTTTTTGAGCGAAATAAGTTTTTCGATGTTGGTTCCGCCTTCGGCTGCTTTACGAATTTTTACGTCGTAGTTTTTTGGCCGCCACTTTGTTTAGAAAAATCGCAGCTACAATTTTCAAGAAGATTTGGAAACTTTGAAATGCGTGATCACCCGTGATGATATTCTAAAGTGTGTAAAAAATTTTTTAACCACTCAATTTTACGATTAGAAAAAAAAAGTGCAAAAAAAATCTTGTTTTTTTTTTTAATTTGTTTATAAACAAATGAAAATCGAATTTTTGACTTTTTTAAACTACACCATCGTGCAGGGCATACTTGAAAATAGGGGGGTAGGGTATTCAGGTATACATTTTCCCCAAGATTTCCCCAAGATTTCCCAGCTCAAACACAACCAAAAATTCAAAAAATCCTTGGACTCAATTGGTTGATAGTCCCAACTTCAACGAATTTTTATGAAAAAATAGTGGCCCCAATAAAAAAAACACCAAGTATATTTTGTTCTTATAATTTTACGTAGAATAAGTTAGTATTTTTTATTTTTCGATTTCTCAATGTTTATTTTTGGGTCCCTCCCTATTGGGCCCAATACTCGCATATATGCAATTGAAATGATAAAAATATTAACAATTAACATTTCAAAGACTTTTTATGCTTTTTCAATAAATATTTTTGAGCAAAATAAGTTTTTCGATGTTGGTTCCACCTTCGGCTGCTTTACGAATTTTTTCTTCGCAGTGTTTTGGCCGCCATTTTGTTTACAAAAATCGCAGCTACAATTTTCAAGAAGATTTGGAAACTTTGAAATGCGTGATCACCCGTGATGATATTCTAAAGTGTGTAAAAAATTTTTTAACCACTCAATTTTTCGATTAAAAAAAAAAAAGTGCAAAAAAAATCTTGTTTTTTTTTTTAATTTGTTTATAAACAAATGAAAATCGAATTTTTGACTTTTTTGAACTATACCATCGTGTAGGGCATACTTGAAAATAGGGGGATAGGGTATTCAGGTATACATTTTTCACAGTTTTCCCTAAGATTTCCCAGCTCAAACACAACCAAAAATTCAAAAAATCCTCGGACTTAATGGGTTAAAAACTTTTGGGGATATGAGAAATGATTATGATTCATTTTGTTCTTTAGGTCATGATAAAAAATTAGCCAAACAATGCCACAGTACAGTGAATCCTCCGATTTTTGATGAAGCCAACGACATTTACATAATTCAGCAATTTTTAGTTCCAGAACTTTACATTTTTCAAGGCTTTGTCAATCACTTGTATAATGATGGACTAGTTCCACTTTAAGGAGAGGAGAAAGCCTTTCTTTGGCCTCGAAAATTAAAATTAGTACAAAAAACTTATCATGGTCATATTTTTGAAGGAAATGCATGTAGCCCACTACTAAAAAACCCAGACATTCTTAGTGATCCAGAAATTTGTAAAGAAGTTGGCAGTCTTGCAGTACTGCCTTTTATCTCCGCTTTTAAGGCTATGGATAACGTTGTAAAGTGCTGTTTTTCGGAAACAGTTGGAGAAAATTTGAATCAGCTTCTGTGTGAGCTTGTAAAAGCTTATGAAAGCACTGGAGTCTCCACAACATTAAAAATTCACGTCATTTTTAATCATCTACTCCATTGTCTACATTTTATGAATCATAGTGGTTTCGGCAAGTGGTCAGAACAAGCAGGAGAAAGTGTTCATCAAGAGTTTTTGAAGCACTGGGAACGATTTAAAGTGCCGTACGTTAATAATGAAAAATTGTACGCCATAAACTTAAAAAAAGCAGTTATTGAATTCTCATCTCGTAACTTATGAAAAAAGAAAAAAAAAATCATCTTATGAAAAATTAAAAGAATGTACATAATTTTTAAACTCATAAAACTAATTTTAATTGTAAAATTCTATTACTATGTATATAAAAGAAATATATTTATATGCACAAAGAATAAATTTTTTTTTCATAAATACAAATAACTTCATTTTTTTTAGATACAAAAAAATTCTTTAAAGGCATTTTTTATTGCAAACATTTTTATAATCACCATCAGCGCTTCAATAAAACTGTAAATTTGAAATACTTAATTACTATAAAACTGAACTGTAAATTGAAAAACTTATAAAAAATTTTATTTTATTTTTTTTTTTTTAGCGTCGGTAGATATTAATTACGAGAAATTTTAATGTGGTGAATAAAAAAATTATGATCATTTTTTAACTTCTGTATAATATTTGAGATCTTTAAAGGGATATTTCCATTGAACTGAGTAAAAGTTTAGTTTCTGCATTAAATTTTACCATGAAAATGATTTTTTTTTTCGTATTTTAAATTCCAACAAATAGCGAGAATCAGGTAAAACAAATAAAAATTAATGAAGCTTAAACGCGGTTCTTCGTTATTTTTAATAAAAATAATCATTTTGACATAACTTGAATGAATGAGCAGATAGGATTTTGATTCAAAAAGGATTTTCATCTGGAAACCTTAAGGAAAAAGGCCCCGCAGTCCGTTTATGGTGTCATTTTTGTTTAACCTATCTCTCCTTCCTGTGACCCGTGTTAGGTTACTACTGACTTAATTTTTATAATTTTCACATCTGTTTGTACTCTTGTGCTCTTTCTCTTTTTAACCATTTTATACTTAAGCGTCTAACCCAGAACCTACCCTCTGGCACACCCTTATGTTTATCCTTGTACCTATTTTCATGTGAAAAAAAACGGCCTCAGACTTAACCCCATCAAGACCGTGGCTATTCTTTTTGGCAGCCCCACTTTCCTTGACCTGCTAGTCAAGACCCCAGGCCTTCAGTTACCTAATATCATGGTTGCTGGTACGCCTATTCTCTTTAATTCAGAAATCAAATTGCTAGGGGTAGTTATCACCTCTACCTTTAATTGGAATAAGCACATCAGCTCCATATCAGCCCGTGTATTTGCATCCTTGCACAGCCTCAGGCATTACAAACATGCTCTCACCCATTCACTCAAAAAACACCTAGTCGAATCACTGATTTTCCCTCATTTTGACTACACCTGCGCTGCATACCACCATGGCACTGACCAGCAAAACCTGGAACTCCACTGTCTGCTAAACGCTTGTGTCCGATACGTCTATGGCAACATCCCTTGGACTGCACATGTCATCCCCTACTGAATAGCTCTTGGTTGGCTCTCAGTGAGTTATCGTCGTGAATTTTTCTCATGCAATCTCGCCTTCAAGGTTTCCCAACTACATAAGCCCTCTTACCTAGCTATTCATCTCGTACCTCTGCACACCTGGCCCGATATCCATCGCTCTGCCCGCATTGGGGGTGGCTACTTTTATATACCACCTGTTTGCACCGAGGCTCTGCGAAACTCATTTTCCCAAGTTGGTCCCTCCGTGATTAACTCACTAGGTGCGCTCGACCTAGATCATATCTCTGTCGAGTCCTTCAAGTCACTGCTCCGCAACACTTTCTTTGACCATGACTGTCACGAATGGGTCATGCGCTCACATCAAGGACTCACTCCCATCCCACCCTTCCTCAACGGCGTCCTTTTCCTACCTACCACTCTGCGCCATTGACATTAACACACTGGATTACCCCATGATTTGATTTATTATTGTACCTGCCACACTTACCCAATTAATTAATTTTGCTACCTACCTTGTAAGTCACTTCTTTGTTAACTAATTTTAAGTGCATTTATTAATCGACTTATGAGAACGTGTTATCATATCTTTGTATCACTCGATGAAGATATCAAGCGGCCAAATAGGGTTATACCCCAAGACCGAAATAAAAACCTTAATACAGTCAGTCAGTCATGTGTACTGTTTTGTCTATTCAGTTACGTACCGTCTTATCTACGCTTGTATCTACTCTATACCTACCCTGTTGTCCACTGTTGTGCCTACTCTCTTGCCTAACCTTGTGTATATCTCTGTGTATCATCGTGCTTACCATTATTCTTAACCTTATTTCTACTTTTGTAGTTCTCCTATGTCTACCCTTGTTTGAACCTTTGTGGCTACCCTTGTTAATAACTTTAATAATAATTTTAAAACTAATAATGCTTCATTTACCCTTGTTAATAACTTTATTCCTGCTCTTGTACTACTTTTATACCTTTTTTCTTTTTTTCGTTCGTATTCGTCTGCTCATACCATAACTATAGTTCCTATACTTGTGCCTACCTTATAATTGTTCCTACTGTTGAATCTACTTCTGTACATGCACTAGTTTCTTTTCTTATACCTTCCCCTTTTTTCTACTTAGGTTTCTACTGATTCACTTTTTATTGTTCTTATATCTTTTTGTACTACTGTGCTTCTTCTGTTCTTAACTTTTCATCTTCTTGAAATTCTAACCCTGAACATACCCAGGTGCTTAATTTGTGTCTACTCCTGCGCATATCCTTGTACTTACTCTTTGCCTTACCCATGTGTATATTTTACCTACCTTTTACCTACCCTTATTTCTACTGCTGTGCGTATTCTCATAACTACTATTTATCCTCCCTTGTACTAGATCCTTATTTACTCTCGAGTGCATTTCTGTGCCTACCCTCTTGCCTAAGCTTGTATCTACCTCTGTGCGTATCTATGTACCTACACTTGTGCATATTTTTTTACGTATCATTGTGCTTTCTTCGTTTGAATTTTATTAATATTTTGTCACTAAATATTTATTAATATTTTGATTTGATGGTTTCAATTTCATTAAGGTGGTCCCCTATAGTCTTCGTATTTCTTAGAAAACTTATCTAACTCTGCACAGTGTTAGTTTTTTGTGTCCCCCACATGTTAGTATTTTACATATACACCCGAGCATGGCTAATTTTTGAGATATTAAGCTCAGAATTTTCAATGTATTACATGGAATTGCTCTGCCACGCGTAAAAATTTGTACAGATTTGAAGGTTATTCTTGAATTGCAAATTCAATTTTCTTAGAATATTTATAAAAAAAAAGGTTTTGTGGTTGGGCAAGATGTAGGCAAAAATTAGGCCTTGCAGCAGCACTGGCAACGGTGGCGCATGAAGTCAGAGTAGGAGTAACGAGCATCTATGTATAACTATATTTTAGGTTAGCCATATATACCATTGGGAACTACCCTAAAGCTCTTTTTATTAAACATCAAGCCTACATGAGTTATTTTAGCTTTCAAAAGTTTTGGTAGCTTTGTCACGAGCTCGAACGTTAAATTTTTTTTCTGCGTTTTTAGACTTGCAAACTCAAAAACCTCTGAAACATGATTTTGATTCAAACTACAATTTCCCTTTGAAAAAAAATCATAAAGACATTTGTCAAAAAATAAATCAGAGCTCTTCTGCAAGACTTTTAGTTTATATTTATATTATTAGCATTGAAAAATCCTGAAAATTTCGAGACATTAAATAACATGGATTATTTAGCTGTTTGATCGTTCTTGATCCAAATTTGCACAAAGTAAGTTTTTTCGAAAGACGAAAATTTTTCGAAAAAAATTGCAAAGGCACGAATTAAAACAGATATCAAAAGTTTTTTGTTTAACTTTTAGGCATAAGCGTTGAAAATTTTTGGAGGCTCTGAAAAAAACTCAAAAAGACAGTATTTTTTTATATTTTTTTATCTTCTTAGATTACTAATACAAAATCATGTAATTATGAAAAGTATTGATTTTCATGCGGTAGATCCTTATTTTATATATGAGTCTGAAGAAATGAATAGTTAATTAATTGTTTAAACCAAAATTATACTCAAAGTGTGATCATCGAATTCACATTATGAATTCCGCTGATCATCAAGCACTGCATAGAAATGTCCTTGATGAATGGAATTTCTATGCTTCGAGGCACAAAAATATGGAATGAATAAAAAATATGCGGATTACCTGTGTGCAGGATTCTATAGAGCAAGCAGGCAGCAAAATAATCCCTGCAATGTTCCATGTGTTGGAAAGAGGGTAAGCGTTGTTTTCTAGTAATGGATAAAAAAAGAGATATAAATAGTGGAAGATATCGTAGAGGTTGCTATTAATTTGCTATAAGTATAGCGTGATTTTTTAACTTAATCATTATTCGTAAACATGTATAAGATGCAGCAAGAAAAAGACGTTTTTCGAAAACTTTTTAAAGCTCAAAATCCTATAAAACGTAAATACAAATTAATAAAACTCAACGAATTTAACCCTGAAGGGCTGCTGAGTGAAAAATTTAAACCGATTATAGATCCTACAAAAAAAATAGCCACCGACATTAAAACCAAAAACTTTTAATCCCAATTTAATTTGAGGATATCTAACGAGAAAAAAACTCCACCTAGTGTTAGAAAAGAAAAAGTTCGATCTCGTGTCAATTTCAGTGCCCCTATTCAACAAAATGCTCCAAATAGAAGTGAAAATGCTCTCATAGATAGTTTGTATAACAAAGATGAAAACACAAGTAGATTAAATTTCTTAATTAAGAATTTAAATGAGCCATTAAACATCCCCAAAAACGGAAATTTGATTCAACAATTGTTAGTGATAATGAAACTGTAACGTATAATGATAACTATAATGTATTATGGTTAACGCACCAACCGCGAAAGTAGGTGATCCAGGTTCGATTCCTGGCTGGGTAAACCAAAATTTTTTTTATCTTCCTCAATTTAATTATTGAGGGGTGGATATCTATTTAAATTCATTTTTAATTAAATTTATCATTTTAGAAATTTTCTCACGTTTGGGAGGCTATGCTTCTAAAGTGGGAATGTTTGCGCGTAACATGCCTGGATCGTCAATACAAAGTCACACTGAACTATTATTGTTATCCACTAGGCAATACAAAGTTGTTTAATAAACTTATAATGTATTATAATTAGAAAGTGTATCGAGACCAGGACCGTGTCACGATCACGGTGTACGGCACTCGGCGCCCGGTGCAAGAAGCCGGGTACATGACACACGGGGTATCTATTCAAAACTTTGTGTCAACTTTTGCTTGCAGGGATTATTTTGCTACCTGCTTGCTCCATAGAATCCTGCACACAGGTAGTCCGCATATTTTTATTCATTCCATACTTTTGTGCCTCGAGGCATAGAAATTCCATTCATCAAGACATTTCTATGCAGTGCTTGATGATTAGCGGAATCCATAATGTGAATTCAATGATCACACTTTAAGCATCGTTAGTGTAACACACTTTCCCGGAGTTTGTCCAAATCTTCATTGATACTGCGTGATTGTACATATCTTGCTCCGTAAACAGGGTGTAACCGAGTTATGACGAAGGAGGCCATAAATTTATCCTTATAATTAGCGAATTCCAAGAATCAATTAATCCTTTGAATGGTTTGTTTTTTTTCCGTAAAGAAGTTGAATTGAATATGATCTCTGGAGGTGAAAAACAATTAATAACACTTATTAGTGAGTCATTAATTTATTAAAATTGGTCCAACGTTTCTTCCACCGATGTGCGGACCTTTTCAAGCACTGTTTGAAGTAAAATTATGAGTTAACAAAGAGTAATTATTAACAGATAAGAAATTTGATTACAAAATCTTTTTATAAAATTTATTCACCTTATTAATAAACTTTCATTTCTATAATTTAAAACCAAAAGAGTAATGTTCTTCGGTAACGTCAGAATAAGTAATGAGAGGAAAAGAAGGATGTAAGGTATACAAATCAGGGGGACAATGAGTTAATTGTAAACAAAGGGTCCGGAGAGACGGTTCAAGTAAATTTTCATGCATATTAGATTCTTTGAAGACAGTTGATACCGATAGACGTATCTATTGACGAGGGGGTATGATGCAGTGTAGTGGGACCGTGTAACCAGTTTTTCAGCTTCATCAGATAAAACAAAAAAAAAAATATCCACTTTTTCGTCCGTCCGTTACGTGGAAATGTGTTAGCAGTACTTCACCGTGACGAAGCCTTGCTGTAATCTCGCGTCCTTTCTGTGGTGTTCTGTCCTTGCATTCTCTCTGTCTTTCACTCTCATTCTCTCTCACATTCGTTCTGTAGCATTCAATTGTCGTCACGACACCCTTCATCCATTTTGCCCCTGAGAATTGTGTCGACGAAGGTCGCGATCACCCTCCAATTTTCCCTGCTCTGTAGCATAGCCGCCACCGTGTTCTCCGGCCTTACTGGCCCAGTAACTGTCTCCAGTTAATGTTTTTCTGTCGTCCAGCTTGTACAAACATAAGAGGTATGTTCCACGTCGTCCGTCCCATTTTCTCACAGTTTACAGAGTAGAGTCTGTACTCGTTTCACTCTGTGTAGATAAGCCTGGAAGTAACCGTGCCCAGTCAGGAATTGGGTGAGGTAGTAATTTACCTCTCCAAATTCCCGATCCATCCACGCCTTCAGGTGATTTATTACACGTCTCATCCATCTACCATTTGTACCTGTAGTCCATCTGTCGTGCCCTTTCGTTACTGTAGCGTTGCGTGCCGTCGCTGCTGCGTCAGCCCACCCGTTTCTCGCGCTGTTCTCGTATATCTTGTTCCGTTCTTCGCACTCCCACGACCACTTGGGCAGCTTCTAGAGAGACGGTCCCTTAGGCACAAACGATTTGCAGTGCTCCTCGCCTAGTAAAATGGCGTTGCACTCCTTGTCAAGTACAAGAGGATTGAGTTGGTCGTCGACATCAGTAAATGTCGTTTTCCCTGTCTCGGTCTATATGTGTTCAACATGAGGCGGCTCAGTGAAATCACAACCAAGGTTGCTTTCTCAGTCACCTTTGCCAGGTGAGGTCTGAGGGTCAGTTCCGTATCTAGGGTCAGCCCAAGGTACTTAACTTCGTTTCTCGTCTCCATCTGTACAGTCCCGATCGTCATAGCGACAGTTGTCGGTATTCTACGTGCCGTTATAAACAGAATTTCTGTCCTTGCTTGTGCCAATTCTAGTCCATGTTCCGTCATCCATCTGTTCACGTGAATCTTTACCTGGTTTAACGTGGCCTGTGCCGTTTCTGCATTACACGCGACAATTGTGACCCCCACGTCGTCCGCGAAGGTGACTATTTCTGCGCCCTGGGGCATTTCTAATTTTAAAAGGCTATCGTCGACAACAAGCCAGAAATCCGGTTCCATTATTGTCCATGAAGGCAACCAGTTCTGCGCCCTGGGGCATTTCCAATCTTAAAAGACTATCGAAGACGACAAGCCAAAAATCCGGTCTCATTATTGATCCTTGCACCGCACCCATGGTGAGCAATATCTCGAAGAGTTTTTCTGTCATGTCCAACATGCTAAGGGGTCTATTGGAAGACGTTATCTCCAGGTCTTCCTTGCCCTTATACAGTTAAACTAATCTCGCCGTCTTCCAGCGTCGGTCGAAAGTCCCTCTCCGTAAGCACTGGTTGAACATGTCCGACAGTATCTGAGGTCTGACCGAAACTATCAGTCGCAGGATTTCTCCTGGGATGCCGTCTGGTCCTGGCGCCTTTCCGGGTTTCATACAGGCGGCTGCTCGTGAGAGTTCTGCTAGCGTGAACTCCGGAATGACTTGTTCGCTGTCGTCAACGGGCGCTTTTCGGATCGGATGATTAGGGAAGAGACCATGGACGATCGAGTTCATGGTTGTTCTGTCTTTAAGTTCTTGCGTGGCAAATCCACCTAGTTTCTTGGTTACTATTTTGTATTCAAGGCCCCAGGGGTCCATCTCCACGTCTTCCCTAAACTGTCTTAGGCAACGTTCTTTACTGATTTTTATCGCGGCTGTCAGTTTTCTCCTTGCTAGTTTGTGGGCTGTTGAGAAGGCTTCCGAGTTGTGCTTTGACTGAGTCTTTCGTTCGCGCGGGTAGCCCTTCGTTGCAACATGAGGTAGGTTTTCCGCAAGAGGCAGATCTCTTCAGTCCACCAGTATTCTTCCTGTTTGCGTCTTCTGTTACTCTTTCGAGGCATGGTCTCGTCGCAAAGGCGTCCGGTCATTTTCAAGGTCTCGTCCACTAACCACTCTGTCTTTTTTCGGCCCGTCAAATCGTCGGGCACGTTTTCAGATGGGGTTGGGGACGTCAACAGCATCTGTTTGAATCGGCCCTTGTCCTGTCTCTTTAGGTTCCACCGCGGCAGCCACGAAGGAGCGTTCCGTATCGCATCCGTTTGGTTCAATACTTCGAAGACGATGATCGCTGGCTGTGTGGCCCTCGATCACCCACCATTTTCTTATCCGTGGCAATTATTATTAATATTATTTTTTTCTTTTTATGGAGTTGGTGAATGCACTAACGCAATTTCAGGTGTCAAAGACACCTGGTGCGTGGGACTCCGACCCTGATACCTACTAAACACTCATCTCCTTTTCCCCCGCCCAGCCTGGAACTGTTTCTTTAGCATTTCTTATTGACTGGACGGTATGTCCGGTCCCCTGCTACGAGGGCGTCCGTATCCATCCTTTCCTTCCACCTACCGTTGAAAGGTTGCACGGCGTTTCTTCGTGGCTTCGAGCTCGCGTTGGATCACCGCGCAGGATCCGCTTCCCATGACGTGGTCACACTCCTTTTATTCTTCCATCTTGCAGAGAAAGCAGAGTGTTGTTTTCACGTACTCTGTCTTCTTATGTCCGGTCTGCCCACATCAGAAACAACAGTCTGACCTGGTCTCTTCCACCTTGCAGTCCTTTCCAATGTGTCCGTATCCCAGGCACTTGTAGCATTGCACTTCTCGCACCCTTCTGCGGACACGGCACACAGACCATCCGATTTTGACCCTTCCTGCTTTCTCAATGCTGGCTGCGTCTTCCTCAGGGAGGTCAATCACAGCGAGCCCTGTATCCCACTTTCCTTGTGGAAAAAGGGTTGTTTTCCACCTTTCTTGTGGGTCATGTCGATGGCTTATCAGGGCCATCTCCAGGTCTTCCCTTTCATATCAGTCAGGTCCTACCAACTGAATTCGAAGATACCGCCAGGCTGTCTATTCAAAATAGCCGTCTAACCATTTTGCGATCAGGATCTTCTGTACGTATGTAGAAATACAGTTCCACCAGTTCTTCCCACCAAGCATCAAGCGGACTTTGTTGTCCACGTCGATGCTTCTTACCCGGCCTCTATGGCTTCCCGCTCCGCCCGTCATTTCTCGCAAACAAAAAAGATGTGATTCGCGTCGCAATATCAACATCGAGATTCCGCGACCTACCCATCTGTTGAAGTCTACCTGTCGGTCGAAAGTCCCTGTCCGTAAGCACTGGTTGAACATGTCCAACAGTATCTGTGGTCTGATCGAAACTATCTGTCGCATGATTTCTCCCCATTTCTCTCAATATTTTCATTAATCATCTCATCAATATTTTCAACATTATCACGCTCACTTGAAATATTTTCATCTGATTCATACTCATCATCATCATCATTTCTCTCAGAATTATCTTCATTCTCTAACCTTAAATAAATACAATTTTCTTCATCAACATTTTCATTCTCATTCACATTCATTTTTTCCATGCAAATTAATTCTTTCTCATTCTCGATAACTTTGTCTGGCATCAATTACTTTTTTATTAAACAAGAATCTATAGCTATCATAATTATAACCTACTTAAATACCTACTTTAGCTTTATCATCCCATTTACCTTTCCTTAAAACTTCAGGGATTCTTACAAAAACTTTACTGCCATATATCTTTAAATGTTTCACATTAGGTTTCTTGCCAAAAAATATTTCAAAAGGAGTTTTATTCTCGTGAGTATTAGTAATCCTACGATTTTTTAAATAAGAGACTGTTTTTATAAATTCAGGCCCATACCTGTTATTAATTCCTGCTTCCCGGGCTATACAACGACCGATATCCATTGCAGATCTGTTGTATCATTCTGCTACACCATTCAATTCATGTACGTAGCTTGGGCATGGTGACAACTCAATACCTTTATATATAACAAAATTATAAATTTCGCGATTTTAATATTCTTTCTCGTTATCACAACGTAATTTTTTTACTTTTTCACTGAAAAGATTCTCGACTAAATTCAAATGTTCTACGAAACTTGCTGTCTCATTTTTACTCTTAATGTAGTAAGTTCTCGTACATTTACTGTAATCATCTATAAAAGTCAAAAAATATTTCTCTCCACAATACTCAGTAGTTTTATGTGGACCATTCAAATCGGTATGGATCAATTCCAAAATCTCCGAGGATTTATTTCTAGGTACTAGGATAAAGCCGGGAGTTCTCAGGATGGAGTACTCCAGAGATTACTTGTCAACAGTGAAGTTCTCGTCAACGTAGGTTGTCACCGAGCGGTGACACGTGAATTTCCTCCTGGACCAGCACTGTTACACCTCTACAAAATATCTCTAAATACAAAATACACCTTTAATATGAATAAAAATCTCTCTCTCTCTCTCTCTCTCTCTCTCTCTCTCTCTCTTCAAACAACTTATCAAATCACACATTTTTACCGCCAGGGGAGAAGTTCAGTAATGCGTCACTTATATTTAATATCTTGTTCGAACGTTCGTTCGAGTAGGACACGTTTGTCAACAGCGCAAGTAGTTGGCGTGTCGTGTGAGAAAGCTCGATTCTCGGAGCTTCGAGGTTATCTGAGAGTGCCCAGGTGTCTAGCTCCCCGATGGAGAGGACCGAGAACACCCTCGAGTCGTCACCAGGAAGCTGATAAAATACACCAAAAGTTAGCCACTGAGTCCTGTTGCTTCTGACAGCACAATCCAAGTACAGCGCTGTCCGGTTCAACCCGACACTTCTCACGTTCAAATCAGCTCCGGCCTCGATCAGCATTTCTTCTCATGATTACCTCGTACTTTTCTAAGCAACAAACAAGGCAGCTTGATAATCAACTTCAATGTGAACCCATTCAAAATATTTTTGATTAGCCGACACGGGATCGTCGTAAAACCACTTGGAGATGTCTTCAAACTTATTTCAGGAAAGATTTATTCAACCCAAAGACGCTCCTT
The DNA here is from genome assembly GCA_038277355.1 of Encarsia formosa. Lineage (NCBI taxonomy): Eukaryota > Metazoa > Arthropoda > Insecta > Hymenoptera > Aphelinidae > Encarsia > Encarsia formosa. The sequence continues at coordinate 34,608,507 of CM076187.1, forward strand.
CTGCCCAGCTACATCGATGAATAAGACCACGCGCGATGCCTCTCTTCCACCACGTTCATCGCTATGACGTGTATCCACAACGAAGAGAGCGCCACCACCACCGACGCGTCCCCAGATCCATCGGTTGCGGCTTTATTCACCAAACGACCAGGCATCAGCCACATCAGGCCAGCCCGGCAGAGCCACCGAGCCAACTGCTCGCCCACCAATCACAAGCATGCGTTCAAAATACCCGGATTAGGTCTAGCGTCAAGCGCTTGAACTACACCGCCAAGGCCGCAAAGGCGCAGAAATAAGCCGCGAGCTGGGGCCCCCCACGCCAACCATCTGGATCAAGGCCTCAAAGGGTAACAATACAAGTCACGACACAACAACTGTCGTGGCAGCAGTAACAACCCGTTGGTCACCGAGGAGTCCCCGTCATCGACGGCAGCCCCAGTAGTAGCGAAAGCAGCTTCGCCGGCCGGACTCCGTCCTATGTCAAACTACCAACTCCACTCGTACGGCTGACGAGGGCCGAGCGTCTCAGACAAGAGGCCGCCAGATCCAAGGTCTCGTCAGCCCCTTGGAGGCTACACCACTATCTAGGGGTCAGCAGAGGGCGCGGAGGACAATACTCTGGGACATGGGGACACGCGTCACCGGGAAGCGACAACTACCACCACCAACGCTGCAGAAGTCGTCGTCATCGACGCCCGCAACCACCAGCCCAGCCAGCGCCACCTTGAGACTCCCCACAACACCTGTGGGGTGGGGCCGGACACTCAGACCACACTGCATCGCCATCCCTTTGGTGTCTCACACTGCCGTCGACGGCCACCACGAACACGGTCACGACGTGCACGACGACGACGACGACCAACACGAGCCCGGTGATGTCAGCGACCCTATTCTTGCCACCGACACCACAGTTCGCCGTCGAGCTACCATCACCTCACAGGCGGCAACACCTGAGGGCACATTGGTGGCCGGGGGCACAAGAAGAAATACTCCTGGTAGCCCACCATCATCACCGAAGTGGAGCACGACGTCGAGGCGTACTAGCAGAGGAGGAAGTAGTAGCAACAACATCAGCAACGCCGTATCTCCCCATTTTTTGTCGCATAATATTTTTGACTGTCTCGGAGTCTGTGACCGTGACACTGATATTTCTTACCATTTCAGGGACGTGCCACAATCCAGTGTTGATGTTCCGGGAGACCCCCTTACTGGCTCTTCTGACGCGAAGGGTGGCACCGGAAGAGAATTAGCTCCTGCACTGGGTGCTGCTCTTGGACCAGAACTCCCTGTGGACGGAGTCCCACCACCAATTTTTTTTTCTCATACCCCGCGGGGCGGGAGCCCCGCTCCTTCTGGCTCTCTCACCGCATTAACTCTGGAGGACCCAGTTGAACGCCCGATTTGGACCCGGAATGCCCCTGACCAACACAGCCAGCGCAGGGGTCGTAATCGTGGACCATCAAAGGACGAGGGAGCGTTCGTTGCACTGGCAAATCTAGCATGGGATGCCCTTCAGCTGGAGGAGGCTGCCCTTCAAGCTGCTGTATTTCTGTCCAGGATGACGAGCCAGGAGGGGTGACTTACTCGTGGACGCGCCTCGTCCGCAGTCGTGGTGGTCGTCGACGAGGGTTGAGGAAATCCGGATACCGTGGCGATGGGTGCGGTGTAACTCCAGCTACACAAGGTCAGCCGGCTCCCGAGGAGACCCCAGGTCATGACAGGATGGCGTGGGTGGAGATGTCTAAGCGCATTCAGGCTCTCTACCGTTCCAACTGCAAGAAAGCGGTCCAGGAAGTGCTAGGTGGTCCTTCCCGGCACTGTGAAATACCAGTGCAGGAAGTTGAAGAGCACTTCCAGCAGATACATTCTGCAAGAGAGCCTGGCGGCGAAGTACCTCTTCTGTTCAACGCCGAGGAGCCCAGTGCCGAAAGCTGTGCCAGCCTGTGTTGCCCATTCGGATCCAACGAAGTGGCAAAAATGCTCCGAGGTATGAGTAACTCATCCCCGAGGCCCGACGGCGTTACGTATGTGGAGCCGGTCGGGAAGCTGATCGCATCAGCGTATGATGGCACGACCAGCTGCGTCAGGACAGGGGACGGCATCACCAAGCCAATCTCCATTGACTCGGGCATGAAGCAAGGATGAGCCCGATAGTTTTTAACCTTACTCTGGAGCCTGTTCTTAGGGCAGTTACGGCTTCAGGTGGAGGCTACAAACTTGCGGGAGAGGTTTTCACAGACCTCGACTATGCAGATGACATGAGTCCCATTGTGGACTCGCCCGAGGCGATGAGAATCCTCCTGAGATCTGTGGAGGACGCTGCAGCGGCTGTTGGCCTCACCTTCAACCTTGCAAAATCTACCACCCTACACCTGAAAGGCAGGGGTGTCGATGCGGTCAAGAGAACGCTGTTCAGACCGTGGCGAAGCTTACGAACATTTGGGCACCCCAACGGGATTTCAAGTCAAGCAGACGCCGTACACCACCATAGAGGAGATTTAGGCGGACATCCGTGCGGTCGACTGTTCACTGCTGGCGCCTTCGTAGAAACTTGAAACCGTGGCTACCTTTATCCTACCACGAATGGACTTTTGTCTGAGGGGGTCGGATGTGAGAAAAGGTCCTCTCAGGGAGGCCAACAGGGAGTTGAAAAGGATTGCCAAGAGATGGATGAATCTCCCCCAACGTGCAAGCGCCGAATTGGTCTTCCTCCCTCCATACATGGGGGGGTGGAGGGCTTTTGCCTCTCGCAGACATGGCCGATATTCTTACCATCGTTCATGTCTTTAATCTCTTGAGCTCAAGGACACAAGCGTGGCTAATGTGGCCATGACTACGTTGTGGGAGACCGTAGCTAAACGAGTGGGCTACCCATGATATGACAGACTATCTGTCGGGCTCCCTAGAGGGGGAATTCGCTCGACCATCAAGAGGTTCCTCACTTTGGTCGAGAGCCAGAGACGCAACTAGACAGATGTCACCTGCCTTGGGTCTGAAATGGAGGTGGACTGCCGAGCGTGCCGAACTCTCATCGGAGTGCCGTCGCCCAGTCAACAGGGACACCAATGACATCATCATCATCTCACCCATGGCTCGCGGACAGGTCGTACGGAGGCTGAGGGCCGCACTGGTGGGGAACTACGAGAAAAGAGTTCTTGCCAAGCCAGATCAAGGCAAGGTGCTCGAGGTAACCGGCCGGAGTGCGGTGAGCAATCACTTCCTCCGCACTGGCAGTTTCACCCGCTTCGCTGACTGGCGTTTTGTCCACCGAGCTCGCCTGGGGGTAGTGTGTTTTAGTGCCACCATGAGATGGAAAGCTCCTGAGGTAGGCAGGCAATGCAGGAAATGCGGTAACCTTGAGACACTACCTTATGTGCTCCAGCACTGTGGCGTACACTCTGACGCTCGCACCAAACGCCACGACGCCATCCTGGACAGGCTCGTCAAGGCAAGTAATGTCCCTGGGGCAATCAGAGTGAATCGAGCTATCAGAGGTGTCGACGAGGAGTTCGCCAGACTGCGGCCCGATCTGGTGATCCGAAATTAGATGGAGAGAAAGATCCCGATCGTTGATGTGGCCGTGCCGTTCGAGAACTGGATGGAGAGGTTCTGTGAAGCTTACCAAGTACCGCCCGCTTGCTGAGAACCTACAAAGGCAGGGCTACACAGTCGTAGTGGAAGCGTTCGTCGTTGGCGCCCTTGGCGGCTGGGATCCTGGCAACGAGCGGGTAATAGGACTCCTCAACATTAGCCCACTTTATGCGTGGATGATGAGGAGGCTCATGATCAGCAACGCGAACATGGTCCCGGAACATTTACGTATACCTTTTTTTACAATCATTATCATTTATTTATTTTTTATATTTTTATATTCATTATTATTAATTATTTTGTTATTCTATTGTATGATACTCTTTTAATATTTGGTTGTTTGTATATATTTTATGCGATACTCTATATTGTTATCTTATTTTTATATTGATATTCACTACCCAATGTTAAAAACTTTCTGCTTAATTTGTTTTGTTTGTGCAACATATGTATAATTAATAAACGTACCAATCAATCAATCAATCCCTCTCTTAAATTTAGAAGCAAAAATCTTGTTTGTTACATTTCAAATTTTTACGTCAGCTGGTTCCCCTTAAAACTGTTTTGAGCCATATAAAAAAGATAATATGTGATCGTATCTTGACAAGCATGTTTGATTACCAAACCAACCATTAAATAAACTACCGCGAGAAAAAATGTTATTTTTTTTCCCTTTTTTAGAAGAATTTTTGTATCGTTTGAAGAATTTCTAATTTTTTTGTCATTTGGATAATGTAAACTGCGCTTATAACGTCTAAAAATCGTTAGTTTCAGACATGTAATGAAAAAATGTACGGCGTAAAGAATGTGAGCGGCTTAGTGTGAGTAGAGACAAGTTTGCTGAGGTTTAGAGATTATTTTGGAAGGATCGGCATTAGATTGGTTTATGGGTTTATTAAGGCTGAACTCGGTTGCGATGGATTGGGAAATGTGTAAATAATGTAAATAAGTTAATAATAATTCTATTTCAGTGAATTACTACAACAACAAGTGTTTGGTTTTTTATCTAACCTCAATCAATTAATCCCCAATGGTCAGTCTCAAGTATGAGACTTACAAATAGAACAACTCATGAAGACCCTGGCTTGTCAGATGTATCGGTATTGATGCAGGAAAAGTCAAACGTTTGGGGACTTGATCAGTGGCAAAAACACTAAGAGTCTTGACTTTTTTTAGATAAAGTGAGAATAGTCTGCATTATCTCATTGGTATTCATTATGCAACCACACTTTTTCTCTATCGCAGTCACCGTTCTTCGATGATGCTGCGATGGGTGAATCAACTCTGAGAACCGTGGTGGCCGTGATTGCGCTGTCGAACTCGTCCTCACCGTCATTGTTTTCATTTTTACTTGTAGTTGTTTTAGTATGATAATCTTGAAGCACTACGTAGTAGGTTCCAGATGACAAATCGTATGTTTTAGACTCATTATAATACTCGGACTTCAGTATACTGCATAGAAAAAGTTTACTCAAATAACATTTATTCAAAGCACAATATTCTACTGTGAGAGCTGGTTCAATTTGACCATGCATACCATGGGTTACACACATAGTTTTTTTATTTGGGAAAAGTTTGCGTAGAGCAGCGTACGTATGGCCGGAGAAATCATCAAAATTGACCATACTTCGACAAATCAATGATTTTAGATACACTTGTTTTTCACTTCGCTCGGGTACAAATTTTACGAGACTTTCTTGTAAAAATCATGTTTCAATTAGGTTAAGGTAATGTCACCGTCAAACCACTCCAAATCATGGATGTCACGAGTGTTAAATTATTTATATGTTTCAAATGTAGTGATAGATTTTCAAATAAGTTTGGGCTTTTGATCACCTAATTGCCCACAATATTTCCTTGTAGGGAGATGGCTGCTATTTCTTTGAGATAAAAAAAATTTTTTTATCTTGTATCCCATGAAGCTCTATGAGGAAGTCCATTTTGAAGAAAAAGAAGGTGATGTGAAGAAGACGACAAGTTGAAAGAAGCTGAAGGTCGAGCGTTTGAAAATAGTCGCGTCACCTTTTGTCCTTTTCCCCTCCTTCTTTTTTATGCGCTAAAGTCTACTATGATGGATCTTTCAAAGTCAAACTCGAATAAATTACCGAATTTGGCGTAAGCCAAACATTTAATTTCCTAATGCCTCTTCAAATTTTACTTCTAAACGAACCGACCACGTGAGAATTAGCGACCAATGAGATCCACAATGATTTTTTTTATTTGATTTGATATATTTATTCAATGTTCATTATGTTGTACAAAATTTCAGAATAAAGATACAAAAGTAAAATATGTAAACAATGTGCCGAAGTCTCCTACGTAAGATCAAAAGCATTCAGAAAGTTACCCTAATCGTAATTTTCTCAGTTAATTCCAATGCCCTCGTTCAAGAAATAAGTGAGAGGAGAGTAGAGTTTAAAAATTTAAGATAAACGATTTATTGCCATCTTGAGAACGAGGGGTCAGGGCTTACTAGGTACCTGTACATCGATGTATAAGAGAGATAATTTATATTAAAGTGTTGAAAATTAAATGAATTCAATTTATGATTACCATTGAAAGCTCTATTATCTACAAATCTAATGATTAATCTTTTAGGTAGCTGACCTATAAATAATTTATCGAGAGTCTCGGATAAAAGTCTTGGATGCATCGTGAATGATTTAATATCCACGCGTGTTATGAAATTTTTTGCAGACGCCTTGGATAATCTGTTTGCGTGTTCTAATAAAACAGGAGAACCTATTTCAACACCTCGCACGATAAGCGTAGCAGCTTCTATCTGAACTTTGAACGTCATCTGATACGTGCGTTAAACATAGGGCGTCTTTGCTGCCTACGAAGCGAATACGCAACTCATCAACATTTTATCATCATTAAAAACATCACTGTGAATTTGTCCAATTAAATCGAAAGAGCGAGACCTGCAAATTTTTGTCTCTTTGTCAGTCCTGCGTTTTTATTTGAAGCATTCGGCCGTGCGTCGAACCGCGAAGGCTCATCGTCGCACCAAAGATTCGATTTTAGATGTGAACTTTTTGCTGTGGGCCTGTATTTCAAAAGTTTTTCAATTTACGCTCTGTACGCTTCAGAATTACTTGTAGGGGTAACGAGTTTATTATTGAAAAAAAAATAAACTTGATTAAAAATCCAGTGAAGAAAGTTGTTTACAGGACCAACTTTCACGTTTTCGGTGGTTGAATGATTCGGTATGATTTTCACTTGTAATCCTAGCATTGTGTAGGTCAAGTCCAAATAATATTCACAGGTGGGAGGAACCACGAACTCGATCGGAGCTTTTATCATATAAAGAGGATACAGGTTTGCAATGACAAAAATTACTACTTTTTATCGAGGTTTGTGTTGGAGGTACTGTAAAAATATCTAAAGCGCTAGAAGCGCATTCAAAACTATGATCGTGGAGAAAGGCCATGCTTACTTGGGTTTAAATACATCGGATATACTTCGCAAAGTCTTTTTTTTTTTTATCTCATTTTTACTTTTTTGAGGTATGATTTCTTCTTTTTTTTTAACTTTACTTTTTTTCTTCTTCGATCCTGAGGTACGCATACGACCGCAACTTTTTGTCGACTGTCATCTACGTTTCAATGCTTTAGTTTTAAAACCGTCGCCTCTCATCAAATCAGCTATTTTAATTGAAGCTTTTCTATTTAAATTATTACGAGACTCTTAAGCTCTTCAGGGAAAGGTGGTGGCAGTCAAAAAATAGTGCTTCAAATAGATCAAAGAATATGTGTGACCGTCACTATCTTTTCAGTGTCAAGCACTTATTTTTTGATGCAGTGCACCGATTTTGGGATGCAGGGTTGAAATTTTTCCAGGTTCATGAGACGAGCGCTATCAATAAGAAAGTCAACTCTTTTGAGGTTGAAAGTTGTTTTTTTTTTTTAATTCTTCACAAACCAGACACTTTTTTTTTATTTTTTCATTTTCAAATATTTTTTTTAATGAATTTTCAACTTAAATGAAAGGAATATTGAATATAATTACAAGGAAACAAAATCAAATAAAAAACTTCAACGAGTCAATTTTTCTATTACTAGCAGATGCCACAATAGAGTTTTAGGTAAGACAAATAAGAGAGACCATCACTATCCTTTCAGTGAAAAACACTGATTTTTTTATGCCATGTACTGATTTTTCGATGCAAGGAACGATTGTTAGCAAGCAACCGCTTTTCCGTGTTGTTTTGAGAGATTCTTTAAAATTTAGGTCATTGTTGACTACGTCGTTAAACACGTTAATGCCTGCATGAATAGCTTCTTTTCCAATTGCTTTTACACCACATCTCAGGTAGGGTATGATGCAGCGAACTAACTTGCCGAGAAAAGCACCGATACCGTGACCTCTCTGGAAAGTTGAGTCAGAAAAAATGTTTTTCACTCTCGTGTCTCTGCCAATTTGTTGCTCGTAATAATGAAGATAAAGTAACATTTTTTTTAAAAACGATTTCGTGTAAAACGGAAAATCACAATCAAAGTACCATCACTGAATGAGATCGGTTGACCAAAAACATCCCTTATATCAATTTTCATGGTGTAGGGGTATGTAGTAAGGTGGTAAATATTGTTTGACGATGTTACTACAGAAAATATAAAATCTCCCGTAAGTTTTATTTTACGAGGTTAATGAATGGTAAAACAAGAGGTTGTATTATCTGAGTAATACAATATACTTGAATTTCCAGGAAGAATCAAGTAAAATTCATCAGCGTTATCCATTTTTTTAAATCTTTTTAAGCTCGGACGCTTTTAACCATGAACCAAACATGGAAATGTAACCTGCCTAACGTACTAGAACTTTTTTATTGGACCTCCGCCCTTTGGTGGCATCAATGTGATCGATTTTAAATTTTTTATCTTCTTTGAATCGATTTTTACCAACTAAAACAAATTTTTCTGTGTAAAAGAATCCGTCAAGTTTCTTGTCGTTTCAATCACTCAGAATATACGTAAACAATCCTTGGAGATTCCAAACGTAGTTGATTTTAAAGAAGAATTGAATCTTATATAATATTTGTGAACTCTGTCGGGCCCGGAAGATTTGAATTTTTAACTTTATTATTACCGTAGAGCGTGTTGTTTCTGACCACATTCTTCAATAGAACGATGATATCTGAGTTTTCAATTTTTTCTTCATCGATACTAATGGTTCCAAAGGAATCTCAACGAATACGTCCTGGTGCAGCCTTGCTTAAAAAATGAATCAAATGCCGTCCTTTTTTCAATTGTTGTTTGGGTAAAGTTTGTAATATTGCTTCGAGACTACTGGGTGTGTCATTAATTTCAATATTTTCCGGTGTAACCTCTTCGTATACTGTTTGATTGAAATTTAGCACGTCTGATTCGTCCAAATCTAGTATGGTTTTATGTGCAATTTTATTTTCTTTGAAAGAGAGGTAACGATACAAAACCTGTAAGTATTTTTTGTACTTATCGAAATCATTTTTGAAACTCTTTGAATTTATAATTTTGTACATCCTTGTCAAGTAGCGAGAAATAATCAATAGGAGTTTAAATTGTATTTTCTGTATTTTCATACGTCTTATTTGACTGCTCGAGAAAGCTCCCAGGAATGACGATAATCCGATAATCATTTCATTAATGAAATAATTTTTGACACCAAAATATCTGTAATAGACTTTCTCCCACTGTGGTGTCAACACCCAAGAGTTGAGTATCAACACCAAAATTTCGGTGTTAATACTCAAAGTCTAGTATTTACACCAAAAAATCAGTGTTAGCATTGATTATTTTCCCGAGCTGAATTTCAACCAATAAGAACGCCGTATTTGACATTTGGCGGAGAGGTGTGGGTAAAATTATTTCGATAATTTTTCGGTTTTTTCCAATTCAAACCTTTCGAATCGCATAGCAACTCGAATTGTTAGACTTACTCGATTCAGCTTTTGGGTTAGACCCGAGTCACTGCGGTGTATACCTATATATGAGTATTTATAGGTATATTCATAGTAAACAATTAGTAATAGAACGATAATCGTAAAAATGTAAAATACAGCTTTTCAATGAGTTGAAATTCAGCTGGGGAAAATAATCCAGCCGAATACCCCTCGTGCTTCAAAATTTTAGATAATTTTCCTCCAGTTTTTTTGCACAGCAACTCGCGGGGCAAGTTTGACAAAAATCACGAGCGCGAAGTGCGAGTAACCTGCCAAACTTGCCTGCTTCATTGCTGTGCAACAAAACACAGTCGGAAAATTATCAACAATTTTGAAGCACAAAGCGTATTACAACTGAAAATTCAGTGTTTACGCCTAGTTTTTCCATAAAGGATTCTGACTAACTCTCATCTTTGTTGTAAAGACTAATTCTTTTAGGTGTAATAACCATAATTATTATCGCTGAACTTTGGTGTTAACACTTAACCTTATTTGAATGTAAGCTCGCAAATAAGGACGTTGACACCCAAAAGTTAAGTGTTAATAATTAACTTCGGTGTTTACACTGAACCTAATGGGTGTAGACTCTCAATGCTGGTATCAACACCCAAAAGTCGAGTGTCAAAACTTAACTTTAGTGTTAACACTTAACCTATTGGGTTTCAACTACCAATTGTGAGTGTTAAAACCAAATAGTTAAGTGTCAAAACCGAAGTTTTGGTGTTAACACCGAAAAATAACACTGAAAATAACACTGAACTGCTTACACAGCATTTGGTGTGATTTCGCATACCCAATGCGGTGTTATACCCAACGGAGTGTTACTCTCAATGGACTGTTACACTAAACCGAAAAAAAAAAATTGACTTCATGGGGATTTGAACCTTCGATCTTCAAGTCAAAGAATTTTTTAGTAAATTTAACCAATTACTTTATCCTTTTAGCCACGCTCTTAATTGAAAATATTATAATTAAAATTATATATGAACATTGAAACAAACTTTATCGGATTGCTTAGTTTATGTATGTGATTAAAAAACATCATTTTAACTTGTTAATAAAAACAATATTAAAAATTATTCATATAAAAATTTCAGTGTTAGCACCCAAAATTTGGGTGTTTTTCATAGAAATTTAATTAAAAATTTTTTTTTCAGAAAATGAAACTGTATTTCTTTTTTGAAAGATCAATTGATTGGATCTTTTTATTATTAATTATATTTATTTTCATGCTTTTCTTTAACACAAAGTTTCGACGTCATCGCCCGATTGACGTCATATGACCAAATCTGCCAAGTTTTATAATTTTGAGCCTACGAGATTTAGAGGTCTAAAATTTGACAGTCGGTATAAGATTGGATGTCGATACATTAATCTGTAGTCTTGGAAATGCAGGTAACCGATCCCGGGGGTACCTAGGGGGTCTTCTCTGAGGAATCGGGTATAATTTTTAGGATGTGATTTTCGGATGTGGATTTTTGATAAGTACGTCAAAATATAGTACTTTTTAAATAAAAGCATGGTAAAATTTTTTTTATTATTTTTCTGTCATAATTTACTTACAACTGATTGGTTTTAAAAAAGTTCTAATATTTTCATTTTCCTATGTGTATACCAATTTTTTCGAAAATAATCATTTTCCTTAGGCAGAATTATACTCTCAGCTCTTAACTTAAAGGTTTATGTATTTTTTACGAGGGTTTTTTCATTATTTCAGTTCAGACGTAATTTTCTCAATGAAAAATTGAGTTTTGAACAAATTATTTTATAAAATACACTGAAATATTGAACGATAAAAATAATGAATTATTCGAATTCTGGAATAATTTTTAGTAAATCATTTTTTTTTTTTGGGTTTCAATTTGTGATATCACAAAATAAAAAACAAAAAATATGTTTACAATTTACAATCACTTTAAGTAAAACTTTTTGGACTCTTAATTTTGGCGCATTTTACTTGCGCCCACTCCTCGCACTGTGAACACTGTACACATGCTTCTCCTTCAAGATTATCTTCAAAAGCTTCAAAATTTTTTTTCTTTGCAAGGTTTCTACCTGATTTTCTCAACGGTTCTGACGATTTTCTTTTAACTGTTTCTTCTTTTTTACTTTTAGTAGATTCTTTATTTTTAAATTTATCTGCTCAGGTTTTTTTTTCTTTTTTCAATTTACTTGCTCATCTGAAAGCATGGATCTTAAGAAGGATCCGTTAAAATAGCTGTCGAAAATCATCTGCTGTTTGACGATATTATTTCCTCCCATATTTAATTTGGTGTACCGCTCTCAATATGATTCAGGCCGAATCCGATTTCACACTAAGACTATTTGCAAATAAGCGTTGTAATAAGCAGATAACAGTAGTGTATACAGTTTTTCGAAAAACAAAACAAATCGCGAGTTATTTAAAATCGGCTAACCAGCCCCCCATAAGAACCTGCTTCCCTATTCCCTACTACCTCTAATATACTTGATTCAAAAAACTAGCAGATGTTGGACAGATGGTAGTATAGATAAATGCTTGTTCGTTTTATCTTCAGTCAGATAATTAAATATTTGATGCTGATTAGATGGATGATTCAAAACTGAACCATGAAATTCTTATTATCTATTAAGATAGCTACATACTCACTGATAGCAAGTTAATAGATAGCCGGCTAGCAGTTAGCTGATTGTTAGAATGTTGTTATATCACTGGATAACTGTATAAAAGCTCGCTGGAAGCTGACATGATCGCTAGATAATAGCTGGTTAGCTAGTTCAAAGCTAGTTGTAATTAAATACATAGTTTCGCTCAATCACAAAAGGTTCAGAGTAGATAATTCAAACCTGAAATGTAATAACTTTGTAACCGTACGCAGAATGACAATATATTTTGAATAAACGAGATTTTTTTAATAAATGCCTTTTATTTATTAACAAGTTGGATATTCTGCACTTAATTCTTATATTTTAGCATAAAAAAAAAAATCTGCACGGACTCGCAGTGCACCCAAATATTTAATAAATGCAACTGTGAACGGAAATTAATACTTCCTCACAGGCGGTTAGTTTTCATTCCGCACCAGAAACCAGCCAAACATAAATCATTGTATGAGACTACTAATTGTAGAGAGTTTGGTTATGAGTCAAAATTCCTGAAGTGGGCCATTAAAAATCAACTATTCGACTGTAAAACTTTTTTTACATGAAGTTAAAAGTTTATGTTTTGTTATAGGGCTTTAATTAAGAAGGCGGACTCGGGAATACAATCCACGTTGGCCCATTGAGTTTGCCGTTCAGCCTCTATAAAGTCTGTCGCAGTCGGCCACATGCCGACAAGCTTCCTGAAAAAATGAAAAAGAGTCCGACCCCGATAATAAATCCCTAATCGATATATGAACCAGGGAAGGCGCGACAGCTCGTTGAATTCGGTAGGTGGGAGCGGGCTAGAGGATTCGAGCATAAGGAACACCGTTTAGAAAAATAATCATAAACTAGGAAAGTTAATTTTCAATATTTAATAATAAAAATCAACTTAAAAACTAATACAAAAATCAATAACTAACGCGGTAATAAATCCTAAATAATTGCTCCCAGAATAAGGCGTTTAATATATACCTGCAAATGTATATATTCTTAGAAACCCAAAATAACCTAAAATAACCCTGTTGAATACCAAATAACCCTTCTAAAATCCAAAATAACCCTTCTTAAATCCAAAATAACCCATTTTTTATCCAAAATAACCCTTTTTATTCTTTACCAAAATAACCCTTTTACGCCCTCCTAGTCGTCAGTGCTCTTTCAATTGCGCGCACTCAACAACCTGATGCTATCGGCAGCTTACGCGCACACGACAAAAACAAAGTAGTTCGCGATTTAACAAAAGAGATGATCGCGGACGCACACTCGCTATCGTTAACATACGCTTAACAAAACTCACTCAAAGCCGCCGCAGGTGCACCTGTTACGAGTCACTAGGCAGTATCTTAAGCCGCTCGGCTGTCTGTACTCCACTAGGCCGCGATGTCTCCTTGCTGGCGTCATCTTGTTATCGAGGAATGTCAAGTCATCAGGCAATGACAACCTTCCCGCTGACTTAACTTATCGAGCACGATAACCCACAAGCACGTACGACACTTCAACCGATTTTCTTTACGTGAATTTCAAGCGATCCAACGAATTTTTGCTACTCTCGAGTTGGAATCGAAGCGCAATCGACCATGTATTCACTCCGGATACGGTTCGGTCCTCGCTCTATCCGCCCCGATATTCTCTATCTTTTGGCGAGTTTCGGACGGACCCAAAGGGAGCTCGGCGCCATAATTAAATTTGATTTCCCCGTTACAGTTTTCAAAGTAACTCCCTAAAATATTTTTTGAAAATTTAAATTTTTGTAAAAGTTATAAACAATCTAACTTTAGTGTTCTTTTTTTTCAATCGCCTATAATTTTGATTACTTTCTTGAATCTGATACGTGAACCAACTCGATTCCAATGTTGTTTTTTATACGAGAACCGCCTCTGTTCTTGTTGTCTATGTATGAAAAATGAAACTCTCGAAAAAACGCGGTTCTTTGTTAGTTTTGAGGAATATGAAATTGAAGCAACGAAGAATCGCGTTTCTTCGTTAGTTTTGAGGAATATAGAATTGAAGCAATGAAGGAAAAATCACAGTGTGCTTGCGTCGGCTACGCACTGTTTTACCAACGCTTCATTCACTTCAAAAATTATAATAAAAAATGTAAGATCTATCGTTCAAAAATCGTTTTAATATGTTTTCAATTTCATTCATTGATTTGGCAAGAAGTTATCAATAGGTTTATTGTACCTATTAATTACAAACTGTAAGATCAACAAAGATTACAAGCTTAAGCTCACAGTACCGTTTGATGTATATCTATATACATGAACTGTGTATATAGCTGTACTCAACGTTGACATAGCTGCTGACGCGTAGTAACAAGCCGATACATGCAGCGCAATTAAAAAAAATGATGAATTCGAGATGGGAATATATGTTTAACAAGAAAATTCATCAGATTCGAGAAAGTATTTTCTTGACCTCGCATGGGACCGTGATGTTTCTACTCGAGTTGGAAATTTTTCTGTACTCAACGACCATTTTCGTACAGAAAAGTTCAAACTCTCGGAGAAACATCACTGTTGCTATGCTTGGTCAAGAAAATACTATTCTCGAGATGAATTTCAACGAATAGATAAGCGAAATTTGACGTTTGGTAGAGAAGTGTGTGTAAAATTATTTCGATGATTTTTCGATTATTTCCAATTAGTCGCATAGCAACTCAAACTATTAGACTTATTCGATTCAACTTTTGGGTTGGGCCCAAGTCAATGCGGTGTATACCTATATATGCCTATGAATACTCATATAGGTACACACCGCACTGACTAGGATTAGCCCGGGTCTAACCCAAAAGTTGAATCGAGTAAGTTTAATAATAAACAAGTAGTAATCTTTGTAATTTAAAGAATTGTAACGGGGTGATCCTTAAAAAAGGGCCTCCCTTAAATAATTAACGGAGTTTCCCGGGCCCTCCCATTACAAGAAAAATTCACACACAAAAAACTCGGGAAAAACTCCTGAAACTCTGGGGTAGGGTTCCCGCGAAAAGAAAACCTCCGGGACTGGTCGGTGAGCTACAGAGAGAAGAAATAAATTATTACAAAAATCTGGTTAAATTTGATTTATTCTTGTCTACAAAAAAAAATCAAGTCTACAATTACAAAAAAATAAATTTTAATTTGAGAACAAAGGAAATAAACAAAAACTGTAAAGTAGTCTACAAAATGGCGGGTAACGACGCCGCGCCAAGAAAATCTCGATCAAATTTATATAAAGACACCTCCAATAACATACAACAAAGAAAATTTTATTCAGCATACCGATATCCAAAATCTCCAGGAAAACATGCTTATGAAAATTTTATTGAATAATACAAAAATCTTACATTTACCAAAAAATTTCACTTATTTATGTGATGCCCAAAATGGCCACTCTCTGGGTTTTCCAACTCTCAAATAAAAGAAAATTAACCCAAGTTTTCTTGATTCCTTCTACTACCTAGCTGTAAAAAAAAGAAAAACAAAAAAAAAATTGTCTACAAACACGACTAAAGAAAAATAGGAAAAGAAACTTAGAAAAGTCTACTCAAGAGAAACTAAAAAAAAATCACACTCTCAAAAAAATACAACCTCACACCTTGGCTACTGAGAACAGAGTGACGTTTCCCCGCGTCTCTCTGACTCAACTTCCTTCCTCATCATCCCTTCCCAACACTCTCAGCCAATCAACACTAATTTACTCCATCAAGTTTCATTCACACATAGGAACAGTAATGTGTCCACCAATCAAATACATTCATGCCATAATATCCAATCACACTCACGTCTACAAAGTTCTGGTGGCGATCGCCACACCACCTATACTACGCGCGAACATTCAAAAGAAAAGAAAAAAAAATAACGCATACGAGACACTCACAGCTCAAACTCTGACTCTCGCGCACATACTCTCTCTCTCTCGTTCTTTCCTACACGCACACATTGTCCACGCCACGTGCAAACTACAAAAAAAAATAAAGCTACACTCACGCCCGCATCTACTGTTGAGTGTGCACGCACGCGCCTGCCGACGCAGTTGCGTCGTCTGCTGACACGCGCCGCGCACCTCCTCCGTCGTCGGAAACTCCCGGACGGAGAATTGGGACTCGTGTGTTGTGTGTGTGTGTGTGTGTGTGTGTGTGTGTATACGTGCACGCCCTGGGTCGGGAGAGCCGTCCCGGACGGTGAACATGTGTGAGTGTATGTGCCGTGCGCGCGTCGTGTGCTCAAGCTGCCGCAGCAGCGTACAGCCGACGGCGACCGTCGCCACGTGGTCGGCTTCTGCTGCGCGAGAAAGCGGCATGGTTATCACCTGGGAAAGTGAACAAACGAATTAATTATTTCACTGTTTCCCAGGGGACCTGACACTGCCAGGTAAGAAAAATAATTTACGAGGGATTCACTCCCTCGCAGAATTCAAAATAAAAAGTCTGTTGGTGCGTAAAAATACTGCGTTTCTATGGTTGAAATTCAATTCTATGGGAAAATAATCTAACCAAAAACCCTGAGTGCGCACTTCAAAATTGTAGATAACTTTGGAGTACTCGCGGTATTACGGCTTAAAATACTTGATAAAAGTTTACGAAATTTTCATGGAAAGTAAAAAATTATTAAAGAACAAAAAGACATTATCATTTGATAAAAAAAATTTTGTACATAAAAATTCACTTTTGCAGTAAACAATTGAAAATTTAACAGACTTTGCATATCTTGAGAATTAAATTTTTTTCGGCATTTTAACCTCAATGTATTGTTATAGGGCTTGAACTAGCAATTGCGGACTCTGGAATACAACCCACGACCGTCTGTTGCAAAGCCGTTCGGCTACTATAATCTTTCACAGCAGTCGGCTTCTCGCCGACAATCTTCCTGAAATAGGGAAAAAAGTCCGTCCATGGCAATAAATCCCTACACGATTTATCTCACCTTGGAGGTTACGACTGCTCAATATTTTCGGTAGTGGGCGCAGGCTAGAGGAACGAGCGTAGGAACACCGGTTACTTAATAAGAATTTCTTAGGTTTTATTTTAATAATTCAATAAAAGAAAAGAATTCCTAAAAACTCATACAAAATCAATAAGTAACGTGATGATTAAATATACCCTCGAACGGCTGTGATCCAAAATCAATAATACAACAAAGTATTGATTTTCTCCAGTTCGAGTTGACCGCGCACACAAGCACTCATCTACTACAGGTAGTTTGGGCGCGCGAGAAAAAAAAAGATTATAACAATTACAGTGCAATCGATACACTCACACGCATCCACACTCACTCGCACATATACAATTAACTTACGGAATCGCTAAGGTGTACTTCATACCAAGCCGTCAGGCTAAACCAAATGCTAGGCTACGATGCCTACCAGCCGCAATAGCTACTACACTCGGGTCACCGTGTAGCCGTCGTCAAGTGGTCCCGGCGTTGACGTGAAATGACAACTTCGCCAATAAACACCACACTCTTCAACTACGGCTCTACCACAACGCGCGACGCGAATGACAATAATTGCTTCTACTTCCACAACGAGTGAGATTCCCCAAGATCTGCCATGAATCGATCTCCAGACTTGACGTCGGTCAAGTTCCCCGTCGTCCGCGGCTTCCGAAAGCCGGTTGACTCGTTGTGACAAAAGAATGCTTCCTGGGTGATGACAATAGATCCCGCACCTTCTGTCACATCCAACTCTCTTTGACGAGATGCTACCTCAGAGGAGTGCGATAATCCGTCAAACCGAGACGAGTTGAATTTCCTATACGTACGAACGCATGGACACGAAAACTACGCGTGGCTTCCCGATTCCCGCTCTACCATCTCAGAGGTCCGCTCTGATCTGCGTTCGGCAGTCACGTAACTCACGCCAAATCCTAAATCGCTACCGACTATCTAATTAGTCACTGTACTGTCACGGTATAAACTAATGATATCTGCAATAAAAAGTCAATGCACTCTATAGTTAAAAAAGCTAAGAACAAACATAATTTAAAAGAAAAATGACGATTTCTTTTAGTTGTTTGATTATTTTTTACTTACCATCAAAATTTAGTTAACTTTTATCAAGTATTTTGAAAATTATAGGTGATTGAAAAAAAAGGACCCTAAAGTTAGATTGTTTATAATTTTTACAAAAATGGAAAGGACCCCGCAGAATCCTTATGGGAAATGGGTTTCTGTCAAAATCTTTAAAATTAGCAGGTTTGATAGTTAATAGTTAGTAGATCAAAAGTGTCAATGGGTGCTAAGCTCTGAAAATTTATGCTTCAAAGATATGGCTTGTTGAAGTTACATTACTTTAAATTCAAGGGGACTCATGCCGCTGTTTTTATAGGCCTCTCTTTGGACTATCAATGAAAATCTTTGCAGCTTTTTTTATTTCAAAATATTATTATTTTATTAACCCCCCCCCCCCCCCCCCAGGAGGGTACATGGGTGTGACAATATGTTAAGTTAAAATCATATAACACTAGCTTGAGTTCAATTGATCACTTAATTTATATCGCTTTATCAAGTCATATGTTTAAGTCTTCATTACGTCATATGTTTAAGTCTTGATCACAATTTTGCTTCGTTGTTGATTCACTTCAGTCATAAATATTAGTTTCTAGCGTGATTGCGTCAATGTAGAATATTGTTATCTTAACAGTTGCTA
Source organism: Encarsia formosa (assembly GCA_038277355.1). Taxonomy (NCBI): domain Eukaryota; kingdom Metazoa; phylum Arthropoda; class Insecta; order Hymenoptera; family Aphelinidae; genus Encarsia; species Encarsia formosa. Next base: position 34,627,270 of record CM076187.1, read on the forward strand.
GGATACATAGTCACATGTATATTTCAGTCATTTATAATTCATCACAGGCAGTTTTCGCTCAGTGCTAAATCATCTTACACAAAAGTATAGTATTTATTTGAACATGTTCGACTATGGGGGTCATATACGGGCGTGAGTTTCTAGGCAATGCCACATGCTGGGATGGCGCGCACGCCATTCCATTCCCAGCAAGCGGTATTGCCTAGGAATACACGCTCGTATGTGACTCCTACAATCGAACATGTTCAAATATATGCTTATTCGGGCTCCAATCAATTTAAGGTATTTTATGAGTGTTGTTTTCTGAACAAATGACATCAAGTTCAGTCATAAACTGTGTTGCCGCGTTCTAACCTCAAAGCCTGGCACCTTGGTCGTTATTGTGTCATTGAGTAAGTTTTTTGATCCGATAGGTGGCGAATGCAAAACAGACCAAAGATCGGAAAACAGACCAAATAACGGAAAATATTTGGTCTGAAAAACATACCATATATACACCTGTTATTTGGTCAGAAAACAGCACGAATAAAGCACCGATACTAAGTTGGTGACTGAATAAAAGAATGATAATAAAAAATAAATGAATAAAATAAATTAAAATAACATAAATAAATGAGTAAAAAATCACAATTAACGGAAAAAGAAATAAGAAGAAAGCGGACTAATACTGTCTGACTCCTGACAGGTGCTCCACGTAGATGTTCCAGGACCATTTAATCGTGTCGCTGATCATGAGCTTCCTCATAATCCGCGCATAGAACGGGCTGATGTTGAGGAGTATCATGACTGGGTCCCAGCCGCCAAGGGCGCCAACGACGCACGCTTCCACTACGACCGTGTAGCCCTGCTGTTGCAAGTTCTCAGCGAGTGGGCTGTACTAAGTAAGTTTCCCCGCTCTTGCTTCACAGAACCCCTCCATCCAGTTCTCAAACGGCACGGCTACATCGAAGATCGTGATCTTTCTCTCAATCTCATTACAGATCACGAGATCCAGTCGCAGTCTGGCGAACTCCTCGTCGACGCCCCTGATGGCTCGATTAACCCTGATTCTCCCGGGAACATTAGGGGACGTTCAAAAATTACGTAACGCTTTTTGATATAGTCTCGTACTGTCACTGTGATATCAGACTATACCAAAAAAGCGTTACGTCATTTTTGAACGTCCCCTTATTGGCCCTGGCGAGCCTGTACAGGACGGCATCGTGCCGCTTGGTACGGACGTCAGAGTGAACGCCACAGTGCTGGAGCACGTGAAAGAGTGTCTCAAGGTTACCGCACTTCCTGCATTGCCTGCCCACCCCAGGAGGTTTCCACCGCATGATGGCGTTTAGACATACCACCCCCCAAGCAAGCTCGGTGAACAAAGCGCCAGTCAGCAAAGTGAGTGAAACTGCCGGTGCAAAGAAAGTGATTACTCTTCTCACTCCGGCTGGTTACCTAGAGGACCTTGCCTTGATCTGGTTTGGCAAGAACTCATAGTTCCCCACCAGTGCAGCCCTCAGCCTGCTTACGACCTGTCTGCGAGCCATGAGTGGGATGATGATGATGTCATTGTTGTCCCTGTTGCCTGGGCAACGGCACTCCAATGAGAGCTCAGCCCGCTCGGCACTCCACCTCCATTTCAGACCCAAGGCAGGAGACATCCGTCTGGTCGCGTTTCTGACTCTCGACCAGAGTAAGGAACCTCTTGATGGTCGAGCGAATTCCCCCTGTAGGCGCCCGACAGATAGTTTGCCATATCATGCTCGTCGGCGGGTTGGCCCACTCGTTTAGCTATGGTCTCCCGCACAGCGTTGGGCACTAAAGTTCAGCCTGAAGTTCAGTCAACATCAGTGAACTTCACTGTAGTTAAGTTGAGCCATATTAATATTTTTGTCTCGGGAAAAGCTAAAAATGTAATTAAAAAAGGTAGTTATAGTGTACAACTTATAGAAATTGTAAAAGAAAAATAAAAAAGATAAAAATTATTAGTCTTTAGACAAAGTAAGTAATTTTAAAAAATTTCTAATTGCATACATAAATATCTAACCTATAAGAGGTTAAGAAGTTTTTTATAAAAATGATGTATGATTAATAAATTTATGAAATTCTTAAGATAATTACATGGTTAAAGAAGAAAGAAAAAAAAAAAAATTTGCAAGCTTGCTGCTGGACACAAGAGACGCCATATAAAACATACGATTTGGTCTGACGTTGAAAAGTGAAAAATTGGTATGTTGTTTAAAGTATAATAATATTATTAAATTAGTATGAGAAATTAAGAAAAAATAAAAGCAAATTCTTTTTTGATGCTCTACAATTGAAACTCCTAACTTTAAATTATGAAATAATGTTATTACAATTTTGATAGAAAAACAAATTGTTTTCATGTAATCACATGCATAGTAAATATGTTGTGATTTTTTTCAATCCATTGTCTTGATATTAAATTGTTCATATGAAAGATATAAAAGATTTGATTAGTTTCATGAGACTAGTTAAAGGAAAAGATCTGTTTTGATTCAAAAAAAAAAAATTGAAAACTTTACATTACTGTAATTTGGATAAACTTATTTAAAGTTTTAAAATAAAATTTATTTGAACATAGTTATGAATTTATAAAGAAATTGAAATAATAAATTAGTGGTCAAAATTAATTTAATTTGATTTTATGTATGGTTATATTAAGTGATTTTTTTTTTTTTTTTTCAATTAATTATCCATAACTACATCTATCCATAACTATATTATTTGTCAGTTGATCCATCTCTGATTTGCTGTATCCTATTACCCAAAAATATTATTTGCTTCATTAAGCTTGTCATTGTGTTCATTGTATTCATTTGCTTCAAATTTTTTCTTCTCATTTCTAAAAATAGCATAGACAATTCTATCAGTCAGGTAAGGCTGAAGTATTGTTTTCCTACTTTTCTTACCGAATTCTATCACGCGACTTTCTCACCGGATTTAAATTTACTCGCGTACGCGGCGGCGTGTGCTGGACAAAAGTTATCTTTTTTGTATTAGGGCCTTGTGAGCCACGCACACGCATCGGCGTTTTAGCTCGTGGGTCCACTGCCTGACTCCCCGGACCATTCCCCTCGGTAGGGTTTTCATTTTTTCTCGTCATGGTGATCGAGACCGACGAGGAGCGGCACGCGCGTGAGTTGGCGGAGGTCCAGCGGAGGCTGGAGACCGCTCAAGCCCAGATCGAGAGCTTGCGCCAAGCTCAGGCGACCACGACTGCCGGACCGACGGACACCGCGAATACATCGGCGACTACTACCGCGGTGGTTGCGAACTCGGGCCCGCTTCCTACGCAGCCCACGGTCGGCGCGATCTACCGCCAGCCCAAGATCCCACCGTTTTTGCGCGACAACCCTAGGGTTTGGCTGGGCCAGGCGGAGATTACTTTCCGCAACGCCGGTATCACTAATTCCGCTACGAAGGCGGATTTTATCGCCGAGAAGCTTGACGTCGAGGCACTGGGCCATGTGCTGCCTCTCCTCGAGCTTGACCCTCGTCCCCCGGACCTTTACGAGCAAGTCAAGGTGGCCTTGATCTCTGCTTTTGGGGCATCCCCGGAGGCACGTTTGCGCGATTTGGTCAGGGGCCGGATTTCCATGGTGGGCAAACCATCGCTGATGGTCTCGAGAATGCGTCAGCTGGACACGAGCGCCAATGACGACATTATCCGCGTCCTTTTTCTCGAGAACCTCCCCGCGGACTGCCGTGGCGTCCTCGCGTCCTCCCGCGTTACGGACCTCGCCACGTTGGGCGATATGGCGGACTCGTATATGGAAGCCACTGGGCCTAACCGCGGAGTCGTTTCCACAGTTGGCGCCTCACATCCGGTTACCCCCGTTGCCACTCCGCTTGTCGCACCCCCCGCTGGCGGCGCGCATGGCATCGCCGCCGTCGGCGGCTCGCATACCTCGAAGCTGGAGGACCAGATTGCGAAGCTCACAGCCGAGCTCGCCGCCCTGAAGACGCGCATCAATCGCGACAATCGCGGTCGGTCCCGTTCACGTCCTCGTAACCCCCAGGGCAACGGCCAAGGGCAACACCCTGACAACGCCGCCCCTGCCTCCGGGTTATGCCGTATTCATCGAAAGTACGGCCGCGATGCTCGTAGGTGCATTCAGCCGTGTTCCTGGAGACAGGAAAACTAATCTCTCCTCCCCACGTGGAAGCAGTGGGTGGAGACGATCTTTCTACACGCTTCCATATCCATGACCGCGCGTCGGGGCTCGGTTTTCTCGTCGACACCGGCGCAGAAATTTCACTTATTCCCAACAGGGACGCGTGCGCTAAACCTGCGAGTCTCAGGCTTTTCGCAGCCAACAACACCCCTATCGAGACTTTCGGACACAGGAATCTCACGCTTGACCTTCGACTCAAGCGACCCATCGCTTGGGAGTTTTGCGTTGCCGCAGTGCCCTGCCCCATTATCGGAGCAGATCTGCTCAACCACTACGGTCTCCTGGTCGACGTCCGGCACCGGAGGTTGATTGAGCCCGTTACCGGTTTATCAGCCAAGGGTTATTTTAAAGCGCCGAGCGCTTTCTCCGTTAGTATCCTTGACCGGGACTGCAGGTTTGCCAGGATCATCACAGAATTCTCCGAAGTGGCAGGTTCGAAGCCAGCCAAACCCATTACCTCCCACGACGTCTTTCACCACATCGAGACCCACGGCCCCCCGGTCGCCGAGCGAGCCAGGCGCCTGGATCCCGAGCGTTATAAGATCGCGCTGGCTGAGTTCGAGAGTTTGGTCAGGCAGGGCATTTGCCGTCGATCGAAAAGCCCCTGGGCCTCCCCACTTCACATGGTGAAGAAGAAGGACGGCGGTTGGCGACCGTGCGGTGATTACCGTCGCCTCAACGCGGTTACCTTGCCCGACAGGTTTTCAATCCCACACATCCACGACTTTTCGATCCATCTCCACGGGAAGACGATTTTTTCGAAGCTCGACCTGCATAGCGCGTACCACCAAATCCCAGTCGCCCCCGAGGATGTCCCCAAGACTGCGGTGATCACCCCGTTCGGGTTGTTCGAGTATCTTTTTATGGCCTTTGGCTTGCGGAATGCAGGCCAGTCCTTGATGCGCTACATGCGCAGGGTACTCGAAGGGTTGGATTTTGTCTTCTGCTACCTCGATGACATCCTCATCGCCTCGTCAAGCCCCGAGGAGCACGAGAGACACCTCCGCATTGTTCTCGAGCGCTTGAGAGCCTTCGGCTTGAAGCTCAACCTCTCCAAGTGCGAGTTTGGCAAGAGTGAAATCCCCTTCCTGTCTCAGCTGATCGACAGCAAGGGCTCCCGCCCGACCGAGGAGATGGTCAAAGCGGTCCGTGACTTCCCCAGGCCCAAGACCGTCTCAGCACTCCGCTCGTTCCTGAGTCTCGTCAACTTTTACCGTCGCAACATTCCTCACACGGCTGCCGAGCAAGCCCCCTTGTACGAACTTACTCATGGTTCCGTCAAGAAAGACCAAACCCCGATCGAGTGGACCCCTGTGACCGAGCAGGCCTTCGAGAGAACCAAGTCGATCTTGGCCGACGCCGCTCTCTTGAGTCATCCGTCCTCGGACGCCAAGACACGCCTCGTCACTGATGCGTCGGACTTCGCCATGGGCGCGGCCCTCGAGCGGCTTATCAACGGCTCCTGGAGCCCACTGGCGTTTTTCTCGAGGAAGTTCAGCAGGACGCAGATGAATTATGATACCTACGACCGCGAGCTGACGGCGATGTGCGAGGCGGTCAAGTATTTCAGGTATTTCCTCGAGGCGAGGAAATTCAAGATCATGACTGACCACAAAGCGCTTGTGTACGCATTCGCACAACGCAGCGATGTCGCTACGCCCCGGCGTCGACGCCAGCTAGGGTACATCTCGAATTCACCACGCGCATCGAGCACTTGCCCGGCAGGGAGAATGTCGTGGCCGATTGCCTCTCGCGTGTCGACGCAGTTCGCTTGCCGCTCGAATTCGATGCCCTCGAACTGGCTAAGGCTCAGGCCGAAGACCCCGAGCTCGTGGAACTCCGTAAGTCCACCGGCCACTCCCTGAAGCTCATCTTCATCGAGTGGGGCCCAAGCCACAACCGTTTGTGCGTCGACCAGACCGACAACGTCCTTCGTCCGTACATACCAGCGCCCTTGCGTAGACGTGTTTTCGACATGTTTCACTCCCTCGCGCACGGTGGCGCCAAGGTTACTGATCGGACTATTCGATCGCGCTATGTGTGGCCCGGGATGCACAGAGACATAAAACTCTGGTGCAAGACTTGCCTCGACTGCCAGCAGTCCAAAGTCTCGCGTCACGTCAAGAACAACCCGGCCCCCTTCGTCGCCTCGGACGGTCGCTTCCTTCACGTTCACGTGGACATCGTTGGGCCACTGCTCCCTTCCGAAGGCTATCAATACTGCCTGACCATGATCGACCGTTTTTCCCGGTGGGCCGAGGCCGTGCCAATCCGCGACATCACCGCACAGACAGTTTGTCGCACGTTCTACGACAGCTGGATGTCCCGTTTCGGTTCCCCCAGCATCGTTACGACAGACCAAGGCTCGCAGTTCAACAGTAAGCTGCACCAGGCTCTAATGTCGTTCATTGGGGTTGACCGCAGACGCACGGCCGGTTACCACCCGCAGTCGAACGGGATGATTGAGCGCTGGCACCGAACCGTGAAGGCGGCGATCATGTGCCACGACAGCCCTAATTGGACCAAGACACTGTCGACCGTACTCCTTGGCTTACGCACACACGTTCGCACCGACACGAGTGTTTCGCCCGCCGACTACGTGTACGGTACGGCACTTCGCGTGCCTGGCGAATTCTTCCTCGAGGGAGAATTCCCTGTGAACCCGCAGATCTTCCTTGAAGAATTCAGGGGATATATGCGCGAGATCCGGCCGATCCCGGTTGCGCAACGGCGCAAGACACGCGCGTTTTTCTTTAAAGACCTGCGTACTTGCACGCACGTTTTTTTGCGGACTATGGCTGTGAAAAAGCCGCTCGAGCGACCCTACACCGGCCCCCACAAAGTCCTTGAGCGCATTAACGATCTCGACTATAAGATCGAGATCAACGGCGCCCCCAAGGTCGTCACGACCGAGAGGCTGAAGCCAGCCTACTTCATGCTGGAGCCTGGCGAGGCACAGGACGCCCCGCCACCACTATCGCGACAGCCGGGGAGCGCACCTGCTACGCAGGCCACGGACGCCCCGCGAGACCCTCCGGATCGCGACGCAGGCCCGAGGCCTGGCCCGGCAGCCCCGCAGCCACCTGCGGATGCCCCGATCCCCGAAGGCTCCGTCAGGAACCTGGGCCGGTCCGTGTTGGTCGATTTTGCGCCGCCGCGGGACATCGTCCTGACCCCGCTGCGCCCCGCATTGAAGACCTCTGAGGGCCCGCGGATTCCGAAGAAAAGCGTCCGCATGAACTTGTCGCGCAACGAGGTGAGATACCTGTAAATATTAGCTTTAAGTGAGTTTTGTAAGCCTAGTTTTTAAGTTGCACATATTGTATTTATTTTTTCCGTTCTCTTTTTCGTATCGCAAATCGGAGCGATTTACTAGGGGGGGAGTGTGTAGGGATCTGCTCTCCCGACACGCGCTAACCGCACTCGCGCGCACGATCCCGCTCGACTGCTGCGCCAGTCAGTTCCGCTCTGTCCGTCGAGCTAATCGGATGCTCCTTGCATCTCGCTTGTACCTCAAGCCACAAATAAAGATTTCACTTTATAATACTTACCTGGCGTGTATTCCTTTCGACTTCCTGAAGACCACGCTAGGCAGGAGTAGCCCTGCCGTCCAACCTGGACACCCAATCGCTACAAGCTTGCATCAACTTATTAAACTTATAAATATCCTGTAAAATCTTTTCTGATTATTTGTTTGGTTGCCAAATACCAAAGCAGTAATTTACGGTTAACTTGAGAAAAATGTGTGTAAGCAAATAAATAATTGCAAAAAATAATTGCAAATAAAAGCAAAAAAATTCTTTCGACTTCGACAACCCCATAACCAAACTCTCCGAGCCTCTACAAACCCATAAGCTTTTTCGTTGGTCTTTTACAACCCTATAACAGACAAGGTAAGACTACTAAAACTCCAAAGAAAATTCGTTGACTTTCTACCGACTACCAGCGTATTACTAAACACGCGAAGCTCTTACAAACCCTTAAAACGCCATAACATGATTCGTTTATTTTCTAGGACCTTACAGTCAACTTTGTCCAACTCCTACCATTCCATAACTATATTCGTCAGACTCCCACAACTCTATAAACTGATTCATTGATCAATTACAACCCAATAACTGACATGGTTGGACTACTACAACTCCGAAGAAAATTTGTTCGACTTCTACGCCCCCAGAACCAACCCCACCGAGCCCCTACAACCCCATAACCTTTCTTGTTGGACTGTTACAACCAAATAACTGACAGGATTGGACTACTACAACTCCAAGGAAGATTCTTTCGACTTCTACAATCCCATAACCAAACTCTCCAAGCCTCTTCAACCCCATGACCTTTCTCGTTGGTCTTTTACAACCCAATAACTGACATGCTTGGACTACTACCACTCCGAAAAAAATTTGTTCGACTTCTACGACCCCAAAACCTTTCTCGTTGGTCTTTGACAAACCAATAACTGACATGAAACGACTACTACAACTCCAAAGAAAATTCTTTCGACTTCTAAACCCCATAACCAAACTCTCCAAGCCCCTACAACCCCATAATCTTTCTCGTTAGTCTTTTACAACCCAATAACTGACAGGGATGGACAACTACAACTCCAAAGAAAATTCTTTCGTCTTCTACAACCCCATAACTAACCTCACGGAGCCCCTAAAACCCCATAACCTTTCTCGTTGGTCATTTACAACCCAGAAACCGATATGGTACGACTACTACAACTCCGAAAAAAATTCGTTCGACTTCTCTGACCCCATGACTAACCTCACCGAGCCACGATAACCCCATAACCTTCCTCGTTGGTCTTTTACAATCTCATAACATGATTCGTTGGTTTTCTAGGACCTTACAGTCAACTTTGTCAAACTCCTACCATTCCATAACTATATTCGTCAGACCCTTGCAACGCTATTACCTGATTCGTTGATCTTTTACAACCCAATAACTGACTTGGTACGACTACTACAACTCCAAAGAAAATTCGTTTGACTTCTACGATCTCATAACCAAAATCTCCAAGCCTCTAAAACCCCAAAACCTTTCTCGTTGGTCTTTTACAAACCAATAACTTGCATGGTTGGACTACTACAACTCCAAAGAAAATTCGTTTGACTTCTACGATCCCATAACCAAAATCTCCAAGCCTCTAAAACCCCAAAACTTTTCTCGTTGGTCTTTTACAACCCAATAACTGACAGGGATGTACTACTACAACTCAAAAGAAAATTCTTTCAACTTCTACAACCCGATAACTAACCTCACCGAGCCCCTACAACCCCATAACCTTTCTCGTTGGTCTTTTACAACCCAGTAACCGATATTGTACGACTACTACAACTCCGAAAAAAATTCGTTCGACTTCTCTGACCCCATGACTAACCTCACCGAGCCACGACAACCCCATAACCTTCCTCGTTGGTCTTTTACAATCTCATAACATGATTCGTTGGTTTTCAAGGACCTTACAGTCAACTTCGTCCAACTCCTACCATTCCATAACTATGTTCGTCAGACACCCACAACTCTATAACCTGATTCATTGATCTATTACAGCCCGATAACTGACATGGTTGGACTACTACAACTCCAAAGAAAATTTGTTCGACTTCTACGCCCCCATAACCTAACCCACCGTGCCCCTACAACCCCATAACCTTTCTTGTTGGTCTTTTACAACCGAATAACTGACAGGATTGGACTACTACAACTCCAAGGAAAATTCTTTCGACTTCTACAATCCCATAATTAAACTCTCCAAGCCTCTTCAACCCCAAAACCTTTCTCGTTGGTCTTTTACAACCCAATAACTGACATGCTTGGACTATTACCACTCCGAAGAAAATTTGTTCGACTTCTACGACCCCATAACTAACGTCGTCGAGCCTCTACAAACCCATAAACTTTTTCGTTGGTCTTTTACAACCCTATAACTTCCATGGATGGACTACTACAACTCCAAAGAAAATTCGTTCAACCTCTACGACCCCATAACTAACCTGAACGAGCCCCTACAACCCCATAACCTTTCTCGTTGGTCTTTTACAATCCAATAACTGACAGGGATGAACTACTACAACGCCAAAGAAAAATCTTTCGACTTCTACAACCCCATAACTAACCTCACTGAGCCCCAACAACCCTATTACATTTCTCGATGGTCTTTTACAACCCAATAACTGACAGGGTTTAACTACTACAACTCCAAAGAAATTTCTTTCGAAAGCTACAACCCTATAACCAAACTCTCCGAGCTCCTACAACCCCATAACCTATCTAGTTGGTCTATTACAACCCAATAACTGACAGAGTTGGACTACTACAACTCCAAAGAAAATTCTTTCGACTTTTACAATCCCATAACCAAACTCTCCAAGCCTCTTCAACCCCATAACCTTTCTCGTTGGTCTTTTACAACACAATAACTGACAGAGTTGGACTTCTACAACTCCAAAGAAAATTCTTTCGTCTTCTACAACCCCATAACTAACCTCACCGAGCTACTACAACCCCATAACCATCCTCGTTGGTCTTTTACAATCCCACAACATGATTCGTTGGTTTTCTAGGACCTTACAGTCAACTTCGTCCAACTCCTACTATTCCATAACTATATTCGTCAGACCCTTGCAACCCTATTACCTGATTCGTTAATCTTTTACAACCCAATAACTGACATGGTACGACAACTACAACTCCAAAGAAAATTCGTTCGACTTGTACGATCCCATAACCATAATCTCCGAGCCTCTACAACCCCAAAACCTTTCTCGTTGGTCTTTTACAAACCAATAACGGACATGAATGGACTACTATAATTCCAAAGAAAATTCTTTCGACTTCTACAACACCATAACAAAACTCTCCGAGCTCCTACAACCCCAAAACCTTTCTCGTTGGTCTTTTACAAACCAATAACGGACATGAATGGACTACTATAACTCCAAAGAAAATTCTTTCGCCTTCTACAACCCCATAACTAACCTCACCGAGCCCCTACAACCCCATAACCTTTCTCGTTGGTCTTTTCTAACCCAGTAACCGATATGGTACGACTACTACAACTCCGAAGAAAATCCGTTCGACTTCTCTGACCCCATGACTAACCTCACCGAGCCACGACAACCCCATAACCTTCCTCGTTGGTCTTTTACAACCAAATAACTGACAGGATTGGACTACTACAACTCCAAGGAAAATTCTTTCGACTTCTACAATCCCATAACCAAACTCTCCAAGCCTCTTCAACCCCATAACCTTTCTCGTTGGTCTTTGACAACCCAATAACTGACATGCTTGGACTACTACAACTCCGAAGAAAATTTGTTCGACTTCTACGACCACATTACTAACGTAACCGAGCCTCTACAAACCCATAACCTTTTTCGTTGGTCTTTTACAACCCTTTAACTTCCATGGATGGACTACTACAACTCCGAAGAAAAATCGTTCAACCTCTACGACCCCATAACTAACCTCAACGAGCCCCTACAACCCCATAACCTTTCTCGTTGGTCTTTGACAACCCAATAACTGACAGGGTTTGACTACTACAACTCCAAAGAAATTTCTTTCGATTTCTACAACCCCATAACCAAACTCTCCGAGCCCCTACAACCCCATAACCTATCTAGTTGGTCTTTTACAACCCAATAACTGACAGAGTTGGACTTCTACAACTCCAAAGAAAATTCTTTCGACTTCTACAACCCCATTACCAAACTTGCCTAGCCCCTACAACCTCATAACCTTTCTCAATGGTCCTTTACAACACAGTAACAGGTATGGTACGACTACTGCAACTCCGAAGAAAATTCGTTCGACTTCTCTGACCCCATGACTAACCTCACCGAGCCACGACAACCCCATGTTCTTCCTCGTTGGTCTTTTACAATCTCATAACATGATTCGTTGGTTTTCAAGGACCTTACAGTCAACTTCGTCCAACTCTTACCATTCCATAACTTTATTCGTCAGACTCCCACAACTCTATAACCTGATTCATTGATCTATTACAACCCAATAACTGACATGGTTGGACTACTACAACTCCGAAGAAAATTTGTTCGACTTCTACGACCCCATAACTAACGTCACTGAGCCTCTACAAACCCATAACCTTTTTCGTTGGTCTTTTACAACCCAATAACTGACATGCTTGGACTACTACAACTCCGAAGAAAATTTGTTCGACTTCTACGATTCTATAACTAACGTCACCGAGCCTCTACAAACCCATAACCTTTTTCGTTGGTCTTTTACAACCCAATAACTGACATGCTTGGACTACTACAACTCCGAAGAAAATTTGTTCGACTTCTACGACCACATTATTAACGTAACCGAGCCTCTACAAACCCATAACCTTTTTCGTTGGTCTTTTACAACCCTTTAACTTCCATGGATGGACTACTACAACTCCGAAGAAAATTCGTTCAACCTCTACGACCCCATAACTAACCTCAACGAGCCCCTACAACCCCATAACCTTTCTCGTTGGTCTTTTACAACCCAATAACTGACATGCTTGGACTACTACCACTCCGAAGAAAATTAGTGCGACTTCTAAACCCCCATAACCAACCCCACCGAGCCCCTACAACCCAATAACCTTTCTTGTTGGTCTTTTACAACCGAATAACTGACAGGATTTGACTACTACAACTCCGAAGAAAATTTGTTCGACTTCTACGACCCCATAACTAACGTCACTGAGCCTCTACAAACCCATAACCTTTTTCGTTGGTCTTTTACAACCCAATAACTGACATGCTTGGACTACTACATCTCCGAAGAAAATTTGTTCGACTTCTACGACCCCATAACTAACGTCACCGAGCCTCTACAAACCCATAACCTTTTTCGTTGGTCTTTTACAACCCAATAACTGACATGCTTGGACTACTACAACTCCGAAGAAAATTTGTTCGACTTCTACGACCACATTACTTACGTAACCGAGCCTCTACAAACCCATAACCTTTTTCGTTGGTCTTTTACAACCCTTTAACTTCCATGGATGGACTACTACAACTCCGAAGAAAATTCGTTCAATCTCTACGACCCCATAACTAACCTCAACGAGCCCCTACAACCCCATAATCTTTCTCGTTGGTCTTTGACAACCCAATAACTGACAGGGTTTGACTACTACAACTCCAAAGAAATTACTTTCGAATTCTACAACCCCATAACAAAACTCGCCTAGCCCCTACAACCCCATAACCTTTCTCGTTGGTCTTTTGAGACCCAGGAACCGATATGGTACGACTACTTCAACTCCGAAGAAAATTCGTTCGACTTCTCTGACCCCATAACTAACCTCACCGAGCCACTCCAACCCCATAACCTTCCTTGTTGGTCTTTTACAACCAAATAACTGACAGGATTGGACTACTACAACTCCAAGGAAAATTCTTTCGACTTCTACAATCCCACAACCAAACTCTTCACGCCTCTTCAACCCCATAACCTTTCTCGTTGGTCGTTTACAACCCAATAACTGACATGCTTGGACTACTACAACTGCGAAGAAAATTCGTTCAACCTCTACGACCCCATAACTAACCTCAACGAGCCCCTACACCCCATAACCTTTCTCGTTGTTCTTTGACAACCCAATAACTGACAGGGATGGACTACTACAAATCCAAAGAAAATTCTTTCGACTTCTACAATCCCATAACTAACCTCACCGAGCCCCAACAACCCAATAACCTTCCTCGTTGGTCTTTTACAACCCAATAACCGGTATGGTACGACTACTGCAACTCCGAAGAAAATTCGTTCGATCATTCTGAACCTATAACTAACCTCAGCGAGCGACTACAACCCCATAACCTTCCTCGTTGGTCTTATACAATCCCATAACATGATTCGATGGTTTCCTAGGACCTTACAGTGAACTTCGTCCAACTCCTACTATTCCATAACTATATTCGTCAGACTCCCACAACTCTATAACCTGATTCATTGATCTATTACAACCCAATAACTGACATGGTTGGACTACTACAACTCCAAAGAAAATTTGTTCGACTTCTACGCCCCCATAACCTAACCCACCGTGCCCCTACAACCCCATAACCTTTCTTGTTGGTCTTTTACAACCGAATAACTGACAGGATTGGACTACTACAACTCCAAGGAAAATTCTTTCGACTTCTACAATCCCATAACCAAACTCTCCAAGCCTCTTCAACCCCAAAACCTTTCTCGTTGGTCTTTGACAACCCAATAACTGACAGGGATGGACTACTACAACTCCATAGAAAATTCTTTCGACTTCTACAACCCCATAACTAACCTCACCGAGCTTGACCCAGGGTTTGACAACTACAACTCCAAAGAAATTTCTTTTGAGTTCTACAATCCCATAACCTATCTAGTTGGTCTTTTACAACCCATTAACTGACAGAGTTGGACTTCTACAACTCCAAAGAAAATTCTTTCGACTTCTACAACCCCATCACCAAACTCGCCTAGCCCCTAAAACCTCATAACCTTTCTCGTTGGTCCTTTACAACTTCGTAACCGGTATGGTACGACTACTGCAACTTCGAAGAAAATTCGTTCGATTTCTCTGACCCCATAACTAACCTCAGCGAGCGACTACCACCCCATAGCCTTCCTCGTTGGTCTGTTACAATCCCATAACATGATTCGTTGGTTTTCTAGGACCTTACAGTCAACTTCGTCCAACTCCCACCATTCCATAACTATATTCGTCAGACTCCCACAACTCTATAACCTGATTCATTGATCTAATCAACCCAATAACTGACATAGTTGGACTACTACAACTCCAAAGAAAATCCTTTCGACTTCTACAACCTCATAACTAACCTCACTGAGCCCTTACAACCCCATGCCATTTTTCGATCGTCTTTTACAACCCAATGACTGACAGGGTTGGACTACTACAACTCAAAAGAAAATTCTTTCGACTTCTACAACCCCATAACCAACCTCACCGAGCCCTTACAACCCCATGCCATTTCTCGTTGGTCTTTTACAATCCCATAACATGATTCGTTGGTTTTCTAGGACCTTACAGTCAACTTCGTCCAACTCCTACCATTCCATAACTATATTCGTCAGACTCCCACAACTCTATATCCTGATTCATTGATCTATTCAACTCAATAACTGACATGGTTGGACTACTACAACTCCAAATGAAATTCTTTCGACTTCTACAACCCCATAACTAACCTCACCGAGCTCCAACAACCCCATAACATTTCTCGATGGTCTTTTACAACCCAATAACTGACAGGGTTGGACTAATAAAACTCGAAAGAAAATTCTTTCGACTTCTACAACCCCATAACTAACCTTACCGAGCCCCAACAACCCCATTACATTTCTCGATGGTCTTTTACAACCCAATAACTGACAGGGTTTGACTACTACAACTCCAAAGAAATTTCTTTTGAGTTCTACAACCCCATAACCTATCTAGTTGGTCTTTTACAACCCAATAACTGACAGAGTTGGACTTCTACAACTCCATAGAAAATTCTTTCGACTTCTACAACCCCATCACCAAACTCGCCTAGCCCCTCAAACCTCATAACCATTCTCGTTGGTCCTTTACAACTTCGTAACCGGTATGGTACGACTACTGCAACTCCGAAGAAAATTCGTTCGATTTCTCTGACCCCATAACTAACCTCAGCGAGCGACTACCACCCCATAACCTTCCTCGTTGGTCTTTTACAATCCCATAACATGATTCGTTGGTTTTCTAGGACCTTACAGTCAACTTCGTCCAACTTCTACCATTCCATAACTATATTCGTCAGACTCCCACAACTCCATAACCTGATTCATTGATCTATTCAACCCAATAACTGACATGGTTTGACTACTACAACTCCAAAGAAAATTCTTTCGACTTCTCCAACCCCATAACTAACCTTACCGAGCTCCAACAACCCCATAACATTTCTCGATGGTCTTTCACAACCCAATAACTGACAAGGTTGGACTACTACAACTCGAAAGAAAATTTTTTCGACTTCTACAACCCCATAACCAAACTCCCCAAGCCTCTTCAACCCCATAACCTTTCTCGTTGGTCTTTTACAACCCAATAACTGTCATGCTTGGACTACTACAACTGCGAAGAAAATTTGTTCGACTTCTACGACCCCATAACTAACGTCGCCGAGCCGCTACAAACCCATAACCTTTTTTGTTGGTCTTTTACAACCCTATAACTTCCTTGGATGGACTACTACAACTCCGAAGAAAATTCGTTCACCCTCTACGACCTCATAACTAACCTCAACGAGCCCCTACAACCCCATAACTTTTCTCGTTGGTCTTTTACAACCCAATAACTGACAGGGATGGACTACTACAACTCCAAAGAAAATTCTTTTGACTCCTACAACCCCATCACCAAACTAGCCTAGCCCCTACAACCTCATAACCTTTCTCGTTGGTCCTTTACAACCCAGTAACCGTTATGGTACGACTACTACAACTCCGAAGAAATTTCGTTCGACTTCTCTGACCCCATAACTAACCTCAGCGAGTGACTACAACCCCATAACCTTCCTCGTTGGTCTTTTACGATCCCATAACATAAATCGTTGGTTTTCTAGGACCTTACAGTCAACTTCGTCCAACTCCTACCATTCCATAACTTTATTCGTCAGACCCTTACAACCCTATTACCCGATTAGTTGATCTTTTACAACCCAATAACTGACAGGGTTTGACTACTACAACTCCAAAGAAAATGCTGTCGACTTCTACAACCCCATAACTAACCTCACCGAGCCCCAACAACCCCATAAAATTTCTCGATGGTCTTTTACAACCCAATAACTGACAGGGTTTGACTACTACAACTCCAAAGAAAATTCTTTCGACTTCTACAACCCCATAACTAACCTCATCGAGCCCCTACGACCCCATAACCTTCCTCGTTGGTCTTTTACAATCCCATAACATGATTCGTTTGTTTTCTTGGACCTTACAGTCGACTTCGTCCAACTCCTACCATTCCATAACTATATTCGTCAGACTCCCACAACTCTATAACCTGATTCATTGATCTATTACAACCCAATATCTGACATGGTTGGACTACTACAACTCCGAAGAAAATTCATTCGACTTCTACGACCCCATAACTAACCTCACCGAGCCCCTACAACCCCACAACCTTTCTAGTTGGTCTTTTACAACCCAATAACTGACAGGGTTGGACTACTACAACTCCAAAGAAAATTCGTTCGACATTTACGACCTCATAACTGTACCCTTTAAACCTCTACAACCCTATAAGCTTATCTTTTACAACTCTATAACTGACATAGTTAGATTACTACAAGCCTTTTACAAAATTCATTCGTTTACTAGAACCCTATACTTGACTTCGTCCAACTCCTACTACTTCATAAGTATATTTGTGCGACTTCTGCAACCTTACAATAAGCTAACAATGATAGAACATTTTCAATTACTACTTTATAACATTAATTCTCTAACTGAATCTGTATATTTTTTTTATTATTAAGTGTAACAAACAATCATTTTTTTCGGTCTTAGGTACATAAACTCTTCAAAACTGCTTTTTTCTTTATCATCTTTTTACACTTCTTGATAAGCTCGTCAGATTTTCTCACATAATTCTCGCAACTTAATAACCTGCCTTTCTACATTTCATCTTGTTTATTTACTTGTTCTTTTAACCCAAAATTACAACATCCAAATTTCCTTGTTACACATAATCTAGGTCTTATTTTTTTTAGATAAGAAATGGAGTCAGACAAGCAAAGAAAACAGCAGCGAAGAAAACATTCTTGGGCTACATTCGAAAAAGTTCTCGATGACAAAAGTAACGTCGTTAAAGCTCGTTGTAAAGGTTGCAATAAGTTGTTAAGGAATTCCGGCACCGATAACAAGATTAAGCACAGGTTTGTACTCATTGCTTTATTTATATATTCATTGTATTTATATACTATCGTTACTATCCGAAAATAGTGTGCTTTCTTCGTAGTAAAGACATCCTTGTTTGTAGTCGGTACCAGTCAACAAATAAGTCAAATTCTGTTTAAAAAATGTTTTTCAACCAATCTTTAAAATTTATATTTCATGAGTATATTATTTTTACATATTTTTTAGTGGTGACATTTTTTTTTTTTTTTTTACAGAGACTTCTGCGCGAAAAATCATCATCATAGGGTAGAAAATACTGATCCAAATTCTGCTGCTCCTTCCGTTAACCTGGAATACTCTTCTGACGAAGACGGAACTGATGAAATAGAATGTTCGCCATCAAAGAGGAGCCGAAAGTCTGTAACTGTAAGTTTGTGCGAGCATGCATTTGTACTTGGCAGTTGACTGAAACTTACTTAAAAAAATATTTGTTTATTGCAGAGTATTCGAGAGGCTGAAATAGCTCTCGCAAACTATCTAGTATCCGAAGGTAAATCTTTAAAGGAGCCGCTCCCTTATTGGCTCATGTCGTTGTGTCGTTCTTTGAACAAAAACTTTTGCGTCCCATCTTCCGAACGCTTACTTACAGAGATCTTACCCAATGCTGTTAATGATGCAGTTTTTAATAATTCTACATCAGATTTACTACCTTGCTTTAACGTTCAAACCAAAATGATAAATCTTATGGAAAACGGTTCGGAGATACAAAGATTATTCGTAGTGGTGGTAGGTGTTACCACGAGCCTGGAATATGAATACCTAGATCACACGATTCTTGAAAACGATGTGTCTTTGTTCGTAAATTTTCAAGTTTACTGCGATAATATAGCTATAAAAACTACGGAAAAATGTAAAAAGAAAATTTTGTGCACTGTCACAAATTTTGATGGAATTGTTCAGACCTCTTTAAACTTCAGGAATGCAGATTCAAAATATAATTACTCTCATTGTAAGAGTTTACATCTTCTCTCAAAGAAGTTATTCAAAGATGATTCAAGTTTCATATTCAATGCAGAAAATGCAAATCTGCTTATTGAGCATAATTGAAAGGTTGAAGTTTAAAAAAAAAAATTAATACAGGATAAAATGACTATGAGTGATGCGGCAGAATATATTTTTGATTGTTTAATCGAAAATACATTTCAATTCGATGAAAATTCAGAGAAAACCTTTCTAGAATTTCTTACACCTTTTCTTTTAGGATGCAACATGTTGGATAATCGGTAAGATCATAAATCAGTATGTATATTTTTATGTCTCTCTCTCTCTCTCTCTTTATCTTAGTTCTTTGTAAAACACTATACACTCAATAAAAAATATGTATCATTCAATCATTCTATCTATTTATCTACCGACCTATCTACTGTGTATATTGTTTTAAAAAAAGTATATTTGAAAAAATTGTTAAATCTTCACCTCTCTTTCTCTCTCTTTCTTTCTTTAATAACTAAAAGTACAATCTATATGTATAAATCTCTTAGTTTGTTTGCGTGTTTGTTCGGGGTTAGCTCATCGACAAATGCATATTTTTTATGCGGTTTTCGCTATTCTCTTCAAAATTATTCCAGAATTGACGTAGGCTGTATCAGATTAGCCAAAAAATCCACAGACTTCAAAATTTTAAAGAAACTCGAATTTGAAAATTGTATTTTTTGAACTTAATTTTGAACAACTTTTGAACAAATGAATATTTTTTTTTTTCAGTTTGCGTTATTTTATTTTTTTTTCTTCAGAATTATAATCGGCTACATAAGATTGCCTAAACAATTTCACATTGTTCGAAAAACTGAAAATTTAAATATTTATAACTGTATTTTTTTCAATACATTTTGAATAACTTTATAAAAAATGAATATTTCTTTTGCGGTTTGCATTATTTTTTTGTTTTTTATTTAGAATTGTTATAGGCTACATTAGATAGTGCCAATAATTTCTCATAGTTCGAAGAACTTAAAAATTTAAAACTTTTGAAATAATGAATATATTTTTTTGCAATTTGCGTTTTTTTTTTTTTTTTCCTTTTCAGAATCGTAGTAAGCTGCATATGACTTCATTGTTTTTCAAAATTTCATTGTTCGAAAAACTTTTAAAACTAAAAAATTTATAACTGTATTTTTTCATTAAAATATAGGGAGATATACTAGGGGTACAATATTAAATTAAATGGTTATGTTTATCTTTTATCTTTTTTTTTTTGTTTTGCTTAACAACAAATGTTAAATAATTTTTAAATTAAAAGAATAAGAATAAAAATAAAAAAAAGGTAAAAATTTAAAAATATTTGAGAATTTCCTAGCAGAACATGGAATATAAAAAAATTTTTTAGATTTATTTAATTTAATGAAATTTTTAATTTTTTGTAATTGTTATTTTCTAACCATATTGTATTTTTCTATTATTTTTTCAAGTACTTTTTACAAGCGATTAAAACTCTTCACCGTGGAGTGGGGTGGGTGGGGCCGAAATTGGATCAGCCAAAAAGGGGAGGGGTGGGGAAGAATGGGGAGGAAATGGGGAGGTATTGAATAAAAAAATATATTAAAAAATTGATATGTTTTACGGTTAAAAAGTAAAGAATTAAGAGTGGAGAGAAATGGGGAGGTAGTGGGGAAGAATGGGGAAAAAATGAAAAAAGTTACTATATAATATAGTAAGATATATATCGCTGTTTCTCTTTCCCTCTATCCCAAATCTCCTGCATTACTGTTTCATAATTCTTCATTTGATAAGTTTTGGAAGCGCATGTGCATATATAGGGGATTCATAGGGTATTTTGGTTTGCTTTTTTCAGTATACAGTAATTCATTGTTATTTGTTTGATTGCTTTTTATTCACTCTGTATTCAATGAATATTCGTAAGTTTGCGTTGATATTAATGTTGAATGTTGGATATCAAATTGAACTGAATTTCAATACAATCAAAACAATGATTATTTCAAAAAAAATAGTTGACCGATTCCAGTTCAAATTTTCTGAAATTTGCAGTTGGGGTCACCGATATTCCTCAAAATGAAATATATTACTTCAAATGGTGTATGAAAAGAGGTCTACATGATAGTTTCTCGACAAAAATTTTTTTTTTCTAGTTATGCGTTTTTGAAGTTTTAGGGTAATTGGGGTAAAATGTCAAAATTAACGAAAAGTAGAATTTTTTTTTTCAAACTCGCAGCATTTTGTCAAAAATTAATATTTTTTGAAGCTATTTTCGGATTTCATAAGGTAATTAACTGATCTTCCAAACTCCGTTTGAATTTTGAAAAATTTTAAAAGTTAACAAAACGGCGGCCGTTTTTCAAAAAATCAAAAAACTCAATTTTCTCAAAAACATCATTTTTTTTGGAACAAAAATTATTTTGTACATTGCTGAAATCATAGGCAATGTTTTCCACAAGATCCGAGAAAACAAAAATTTCTGAAAGCCGCAGGAATTTTTTTGTTTTTCGCTCCTGATTGCTTTGGGATATCGACGCCATTTTGGCATCGTGGAAGGCTCTATATATATAATTTTTAGTAACGTCATATTGTAGCTGAAGTCAAGAGATTCTCAACGATACATAACTTTATATGAAAATATTGACTAGAACTTAAATAACAAGCATAAAAAAAAATTTTTGAATTTCCAAACGATCCAAACTGTTCACAATATATATGCGCTTGTGCACTTTTTCAATTTGACCAGCCGCGGATGATGTGTAAAATCAAAAAAAATTTTTGAAATGCTTGTTGTTTTAGTTCTAGTCAATATTTTCATATAAAGTTATATATCGTTGAAAAGCTCTTAGCTACAATATGACGTTACTAAAAATTATATATAGAGCCTTCCACGATGACAAAATGGCGTCGATATCCCAAAACAATCGGGAGCAAAAATCAAATAAATTCCTGCAGCTCTCAGAAACACAAAGCGCAAACCGGATCTTGTGGAAAACATTGCTTATGACTTCAGCAATCTACAAAAAAATTTTTGTGCAAAAAAAAAATGATGTTTTTGAGAAAATTCAGTTTTTTGATTTTTGAAAAACGGCCGCCGTTTTGTTAACTTTAAAAATTTTTCAAAAATCAAACAGAGTTTGAAAGATCAGTAAATTCCCTTATAAAATCCGAAAATAGCTCCAAAAAATATTAATTTTTGACAAAATGCCGCGGGTTTGAAAAAACAAAATTTCTACTTTTCGTAAATTTTGACATTTTACGGGGGCGTCCACAAAAGACGTCCGCAAAAAAGAGGAGGGAGGGGTCACGGAAAATGTTACTCGATCAGACGCGGCGGAGGGAAGGCTATCTTATATTTGTGACGTCCGTAAAAATATTTTTTTTTAATGAAAATTTTGGATAAAGGTGATACCCTGGGCGCCCGAGTTCAACAAAAAAACTTATCGGCTATCCCCCAAGCTGTAAACCCCCAAATACCCTGGGTATCCGAGTTCAATAAATAAACTGATCAGCTATCTCCCAAGCTGTAAACCCCCAAATACCCTGGGCACCCGAGTCAAATAAATAATCTTATCAGCTGTCCCTCAAGCTCTAGACCCCCAAAACTCTGGGCGTCCGAGTTCAACAAAAACACTAATCAGTTATCCCCCAAGTTCTAAACCCCCAAAAACCTTGGGAGCCCGAGTTGAATTATTCTCAAAATATGAGTGCATTTTAGTTAACTCAAGCATGAAATAAATAATTTTGTAACAATACCTAATTACGCTGCACTGGTGCTCTGCTGGAAATGAGTGAAAAATTTCAGCAGATTTTCAGAAGAATCTGGGCAGATCCAAGCAAATTTTTCTCGCCTTCTGGTGAAATTCAGCTGAAATTTCTAGCAGGGTGCAATTATATCATAAAGTTGTAAGTCCGAAATTTTCAACTCCAAAATGGCGTTGTTGACTAGAAAAACGCTATAAAATTTTACTTATTGCTTAACTCTCTGTTTGCAACATTATAAACCAATTTTTTATTTTAACTGTAAATTAAATGCTTCTACGAATAAGACACATTTCGAAAAAGGCCTAAAAATTTTCGTTTGTTTATTGGTTATTTTTCATTTATTATTTTATATTGATTTTTTATTATTTTGTAGTACTTTCAAGTGAAGTAAATAAAAGTACACCACAACCTTTTCGTGGAACAAAAAAAAAAAAAAAAAAAAAAAACCACTTTATTATGGACTTGATATTTAAATATAAAGTACGCTAAACCTGTAAAATTATTTCTCTCGGTAATCAGAGTTTCGGGAGGCTTAGAGCTTGAAGGATAACTGATCAGTTTTTTTTATTGAACTCGGGTTTCCAGGGTTTTGGGGATTTAGAGCTTGAGGGATAGCTGATTAGTTTATTTATTTAACTCGACGCCCTGGGTTTTAGGGGCTTAGAGCTTGGGGGATAGCTGATCAGTTTTTTTTATTAAACTCGGGCGCCCAGGGTTTTGGTGGCAAAATAAAACTAACAATAATTTTTATTTTTATAAATATTATTTATCGTTAAAATTATGATCAAAATTTTTTATTTACTGGAATTTAAAAAATTTTATATTAAAAAAGAGGGCGGCAATGTCAATTTGAGACGTCTTTCAGGAGGGAGGGGGTTAAGGAAATATGACCACCTGTGACTCGGAGGAGGAAGGAGGGTGAAAAAATCTTCGAAAAGCTGCGGACGTCTTTTGTGGACGCCCCCTACCCTAAAACTCCATAAACGCATAGCTAAAAAAAAAAAATTTTTCGAAAAACTATAATGTAGACCTCGTTTCATATACCATTTGAAGTAATATATTTCATTTTGAGGAAAATCTGTTACCCTAACTGCCAATTTCAGAAAATTTGAACTGGAATCGGTCAGTTGTAAGCGCAGTTGGATAACAGTTTTTATTTTAAGGTAGTTCTTCAGAAAATCGCACTTACCCCAGTTTATTTGAGATTGATTCTAAAATGTTCCTCTTGAAACAACGAATAAGGTGACGTAAAATTTAGGTAGGCAAGCGAGGCTAAATTTTGAGAAAAATGAGTTCAAAGTTTTTAAAATTTACACGTGTGGCATAGAAATCGGGCTCGCCGACGGTATTTTTTTTCACATTTTGATCAGCCATAACCTCAAAAATACCCCAGTTTTTTCCAAATTTCAGTATGTTGCAGCTGATTCAATTCTTAAAAACTTTCTCGCTTACACATGTGACCAAACGGGACTAATTTTCGAGATATTTTAATAAAAAAAAAAAAACTTTTCAAAAAGTACTTTAACGGCGATTAGTTTTTTTAAACGGAGTCCATAAATAAAAAAGTAGACGCTGATTATGCTAATATTTTTTTTTGAAAATGAACTAATGAAAGAAGTGAAATCAAAAATTTATTACGGACGACTTTGACTAAAATTACTTATTATTTAAGAATAACTTTCTCTAATCCAAGAACATTTTATGTTGAATCACTGTAAATATACGTAAAATTAACAATTTTTCAAATCAAGTAATTTTCAATATCGATAACCACCATTCAAAATTGACGGAGCTGTTTTCGAGGAACAACTTCGGTCAAAGTAAAAAGCATAAATGTTTATGACACGCATGTATGCTCATACACAATAACATTAATTAAACTCAGTCTAATTTTTTTTTTCTATTATAAATTTATTTTAAAGTTTTAAAGCTTTTTGTTTTTTTTGAAAGATTTTTAAGTCTTTAAATACGCAGTAACTAACTTTTTGAAATTTAAATTTACAAAATGGTGTTAGCTTTTTTATGAATTTACTTTTTCGGCTTGAAAAACTTAGTTAAAGTTAAAGCAGCTCCGTCAATTTCGAATGGTGGTTATCGATATTGAATATTACTTGATTTGAAAAATTGTTAATTTTACGTATATTTACAGTGATTCAACATAATATGTTCTTGGATCAGAGAAAGTTATTCTTAAATAATAAGTAATTTTAGTCAAAGTCGTCCGTAATAAATTTTTGATTTCACTTCTTTCATTAGTTCATTTTCAAAAAAAAATATTA
Source organism: Encarsia formosa (assembly GCA_038277355.1). Taxonomy (NCBI): domain Eukaryota; kingdom Metazoa; phylum Arthropoda; class Insecta; order Hymenoptera; family Aphelinidae; genus Encarsia; species Encarsia formosa. The sequence goes on from CM076187.1 coordinate 34,652,384, forward strand.
GCATATTCAGCGTATACTTTTTTATTTATGGACTCCGTTTAAAAAAACTAATTGCCGTTAAAGTACTTTTTGAAAAGTTTTTTTTTTTGATTTCATTGCGTAGATTCGGTAAATTTAAATGTATCTCCTTTTTGTCAACATATTCAAAAAAACCAACCTCCATAAATAAATCATTTATATTCTTAAAAAATATATCTGAACAAATGATTTCACATTCTTAATAATTTCATACTAGCTAAGTCCTAGGTAAGTCAATAATCATACACGGAGAGAAAAAATACAGAAATTTACTGTGGAAGTCGCGCAAGAAATTTGTGCTTCAGGATAGCGCGTGAATTTTGTGTGAGCGCACAGAAAAAATCTTAAAATAGCGCTCGGAAGTATTTTTCTATTCGGGAGCGCGTGATTCTGATTGGCTCGCTACTGTACGGCTTAAGATTTTTTCTGTGCGCTCACACAAAATTCACGCGCTATCCTGAAGCACAAATTTCTTGCGCGACTTCCACAGTAAATTTCTGTATTTTTCTCTCCGTGTACATATAAAAAAAAATTAATTTAACATTTTAACCTGATTTTTATATGACAAAAAAAAAGATATAAATTTTCATCAATTGATTCACGCTAACTTAGATATATATCTTATTCTTCTAATTAAAATTTCTTACATATAATTTTATCATCAGCCAGAACACATAAAAATCATTAATAAATTTAATTGAAAAATTTATAATTCACTGTTATTATCACCTACTTTTGAATGCAATTTGCATATAATAGATGGACAAACTTTATTGTAAATCCAATTAGAAAATAATAGAGCAAATGCTCATCCGTACTCAAAAAATCTATGCTAAATAGAAATTTATAATAACAGCTGGCCCATTGGATGTCTAGACCTGAAACTATCTATTTTTTTTTTTTTTTTTGTACATATAGTTGCTTGATTCTTATCACAAGATTCTCTTCTTGGTTCTTGTCACAAAAAACTAACGAATTTTGAACTTTAAAATCACTTTGACCGAAAAACTTTAGCTTGCTTACAGAAAACAAAAAAGACCAAAATTTTCAATAATTGATCTATGCTGACCTAAATATGCTTAGTTCTTCTGATTCAAATTTCTGTAATATAATTTTATAAATCATTGATAAATTTTATTGAAAATTGAAAAATATATAATTTACTGTTTTATCACCTACTTTTGAATGCACTTTGCATATAATAGATGGAAAAACTTTACTGTAAATCCAATTAGAAAATAATAGAGCGAATGCTCATCCGTACTCAAAAAATCTATGCTAAATAGAAATTTATAATAACAGCTGGCCCATTGGATGTCTAGACCTGAAACTATCTATTTTTTTTTTTTTTTTGTACATATAGTTCCTTGATTCTTATCTCAAAAAACTAACCAATTTTGAACTTTGACTGTATAACTTTAGCTTGCTTACAGAAAACAAAAAAGACTAAAATTTTCAATAACTGACTTATTCTGACCTAAATATGCTTAGTTTTTCTGATTCTAATTTCTGAAATATAATTTTATCATCAGACAGAAAACAAATCATTGATAAAATTTTATTGAAAATGTATAATCTAGTATTATGCCTCTATATCAGGGGCGTTATTTCCCTTATAGTGGGTCTGGATTCATCCAGACCTGGGAAATTCCGGGTCTGGAAATCCAGACCCAGGCGCGTTCAAACAACCATTGATCAGTTATCCCTCAAGCCTGAAACCCCCCAAATCCTGGGCGCCAAGTTCGATAAATGATCGATCGGTCATTCCCCAAGCCTTAAGCCCCCAAATACCCTGGGCGCCCGAGTTCAATAAAAAAACTTATCAGCTATCCCCCAAGCTGTAAACCCTCAAGTACCCTGGGCGCCCGAGTTCAACAAAAAAACTTATCGGCTATCCCCCAAGCTCTAAACCCCCAAAACCCTGAGCGTCAAGTTCAATGAATAAACTGATCAGCTGTTCCCCAAGATGTAAACCCCCAAATACCCTGGGCGCCCGAGTTCAATAAAAAAACTAGTCGGCTATCCCCCAAGCTCTAAACCTCCAAAACCCTGGGTGCCCAATTTCAACAAAAAAAGCTATCAACGATTTTTTTTTTTTTTTTTATAACTAAAAAATAAAATCCACAACCTTATTCGGTAACCAGAGTTTTGGGAGGTTTAGAGCTTGGGTGATAGCTGATCAGTTTTTTCGTTGTCTTAGGGTGCCCAGGGTATTTGGAAGCTTACAGCTAGGGGGATAGCTGATCAGTTTTTTTATTGAACTCGGGCGCCCAGGGTATTTGGGGGTTAAGAGCTTGGGGGATAGCTGATCAGTTTTTTTATTGAACTCTGGTGCCCAGGGTTTTGGCAGTTCAGAGCTTGGGGGATAGCTGATAAGTTTTTTTGTTGAACTCGGGCACTCAGGGTTTAGAGGGTTTAGAGCTTGGGAGATAGCCAACCAGTTTTTTTGGTGAACTTGGACACCCAGGGTATTTGGGGGTTTAGAGCTTGGGGGATAGCCGACTAGTCGTTTTGTTGAACTCGGGCACCTAGGGTATTTGGGGGTTTGGAGCTTGGGGGATAGCCGACTAGTCGTTTTGTTGAACTCGGGCACCTAGGGTATTTGGGGGTTTGGAGCTTGGGGAATAGCCAACCAGTTTTTTTGTTGAACTTGGGCACCCAGGGTTTTGGGGGCTTAGAGCTTGGGGGATAGCTAATTATTTTATTTATTGAGCTTGACGCCCAGGGTTTTGGGGGTTTAGAGCTTGGGGGATAGCTGATCAGTTTTTTTGTTGACCTCGGGCGCCCAGGGTATTTGGGGGTTAAGAGCTTGGGGGATAGCTGATCAGTTTTTTTATTGAACTCTGGCGCCCAGGGATTTGGGAGTTTAGAGCTTGGGAGATAGCCAACCAGTTTTTTTGGAGAACTTGGACACCCAGGGTTTTGGGGGTTTAGAGCTTGGGGGATAGCCGACCAGTCGTTTTGTTGAACTCGGGCACCTAGGGTATTTGGGGGCTTAGAGCTTGGGGGATAGCTGATCAGTTTATTCATTGAACTTGACGCCCAGGGTTTTGGGGGCTTAGAGCTTGGGGGATAGCTGATCAGTTTTTTTTGTTGAACTCGCGCGCCGAGGGTTGTAGGGGGTTCAAGGTTTGAGTTTTTTTTTTTTATAAATTAGGTACTGAACTGTTCAGAGTTGAAAAATATTAAGATTAGTTGGGGGGAGGGGGGGGGGTCGAACTTTATCCAGACCTGGGCCCAAAATGTAATAACGCCTCTGCTCTATATTATCCCTCTTTTTTTTATATATAGGTACTTTAATGTAAATTAACTTAGAAAATAATAGAGCAAATGTTTATCCGTACCTAGAAAATCCATGCTAAATGTTATTACTGGTCCATTGGATATCTAGACCTGAAACTATCTATTTTTTTTTTGTACATGTAGTTCTTAACTCTTATCTCAAAAAACTAGCACTGTAACCAATAATTATGAACTTTAAAATCACTTTGACCGTATAACTTAAGCTTGCTTACAGAGAACAAAAAAGACTACAATTTTCAGAAAACATAAAAATCATTGATAAATTTTATTGAAAATGTATAATCTAGTATTATGATAGGCCCTCTTTTTTTAATGCACTTAAATATAAATTACACAGAAAATAAAGGAGAAAATACTCATCCGTATTTTAAAATACATGCTTAAGAGGATTTGCAGTTCATTCAATTTATACATAGGTATTCGTTTGAATAAAAACTTAGTTCAACTCCGCAGTAGAAAAACCAAAAAAATGTGATAGTAAAATTACTTTTCCCACTGAAAAAAAAAAAAAACATTTATTTCAAGAAATTCTTTTTTACATGACCAAATTCATTTTTTGTTATGCATGATTACTCAAAAATATGTTGCTAGAAAAAATTTTATCCAATGTTTACACATTAAATAATAAAAATTGATTAATAGATTTGAAACATAGGTTATATTATGGTTTAAAGTGGCTGCTATAATAATTGTGCTAGTCTGCTATACTCACAAGGAGAGGTCACACCCTCCGGGTCACCGATCTTGACGAAACTTTGGGGATCGTTTTCTTATACCAAAAGATGAAGAAATCTACCAATCATCCCGTCTAATGGGCCTTTTATACCTAGTTCCTACATAGCTTATATCGTATTTTTAGCTCTTTTTGGGTTTTTTTGCGAATTTTCAAAAAATTCCTGTTCGTAGCCTATTGCACTTACAAAATTCTGCAACCCCGCATTTTTTTTGTTTTTTCATCTTCTTTTGAGAAAAAATATTTTTAAATCTAATTTTGAAGAAATAGTCCATGTAAAATTAAGGTAATCAAAAGCATTTTTTTACTGTTTTTTTGGTTTTATGAACTTAAACTGTACGTCGTCAGCCTTATCAAAATTATGTCTAAAAATATTTTTTCTAAAAAATTCATAAAAAAATAAAGAAAATGCGGGGTTGCAGAATTCTGTAAGTGCAATAGGCTTTGAGCAGGAATTTTTTGAAAATTGGCACAAATAACCACAAAAGTCGCACTAAAGTGTTAAAAGTGTCAAAACAAGCTGATTTTCAAAAAATTCCTGCTCAAAGCCTATTGCACTTACAGAATTCTGCAACCCCGCATTTTCTTTGTTTTTTTATGAATTTTTTAGAAAAAATATTTTGAGACATAATTTTGATAAGGCTGACGACGTACAGTTTAAGTTTATAAAACCAAAAAAACAGTAAAAAAATGCTTTTGATTACCTTAATTTTACATGGACTATTTCTTCAAAATTAGATTTAAAAATATTTTTTCTCAAAAGAAGATGAAAAAACAAAAAAAAATGCGGGGTTGCAGAATTTTGTAAGTGCAATAGGCTACGAACAGGAATTTTTTGAAAATTCGCAAAAAACCCAAAAAGAGCTAAAAATACGATATAAGCTATGTAGGAACTAGGTATAAAAGGCTCATTAGACGGGATGATTGGTAGATTTCTTCATCTTTTGGTATAAGAAAACGATCCCCAAAGTTTCGTCAAGATCGGTGACCCGGAGGGTGTGACCTCTCCTTGTCAGTAGTACTGTAGACAGCAGCATCGCGCGCTCCTTCCAAAATGTCTCGCTGGGCATTGGGAGTGAGTGAGACAGCGATACACGTTTTCCTGTTTAACCAGATGCTCTCGACTGAAATCCAAAATCGCCTGACTTTTTATCGAGATGATTTTGGCACTTTCAAAATTGAAACGGCGATAACTTTATAACGAGAGAATGTTTTGTGACAATTTTTTTTTTAATAACTCGGGGGATCATCAGCTATGTAGGAAGTACATAATAAACTTGTAATAACCCTCGCAACATAGTTTTTTACATGACCAACCTAACCTCTAACCGTGAATTCAAAGTATATAAAGCGTACGCTTTGACGGCAGTTTTTTTCGTTGTGATTGTTGTTAAAAAAAACTCAATCGCCGTCAAGCGCTTCCGCGCTTTAGGATCCAAAGTCAAAAAATCTTCGTCCGTGTGCGAGTTTAGAGCACGCCGCTGCATCTGTGCGCGTACGTAAGTTGCGTTAGTGTGCGACGGACTAACTTTTGAGAAAGACTGTAACTGAAGAATTCAAATAACTAATCTTTTTATGGCATGAACAGTAGATTTAACCATACTGCTGGGGACTCATTTTGAATTAGTATATTATTCCTGCGGGTGAGAGGGTTTGATTTGGACTCCGAGAGGTTTGCGACCCAAGCCGAAGGGTAGGGTTGCAACGAGTAGGCCAAACTGAACCGTGTAGCCTAAGGGAAGTATACTATTTTTCGCCCTTCTAACCGAAAACAAGGGGCGAAGGTCCGATTTTGAGTTTAGAAGGGTGAAAAACTTATTTATTTATTCATCACTTTATTAATCATTTATTTATAACTTTAAATAATTTATACGCTGTAAAAAAGGTGAACTCTAAAGTGCTTGAAATTGATGGCACTCAGTCTCTTTATGATGAGTTTCAACGCTCTCAAATATGGACCGTATACTGCCCAAAATTGGAATTCGCTACTCTGTTGAAAGTAACATTTGTTATGGTACTGGCTGAATTAATTATAAACAAACTTTTTTGTAATTATGATAAATAAATTTTTATTCATTAATTTTTTTTTTCATTATTTCTACTTTGAACCTTGTTTCCTGGCATTACCAATTCACCACTAATCATTAACAGAAGCACCTGTTATTGTTTAAAATCCAATCACCTACTCCTTAAATTTTATTTTCGGATAAAATGATCCATTGTAAATTCCACTGCAATAGCAACAGAATAACAGCTTAAACTTCATATGTAATAAACCTAGTAGATTTTGATATTTTTCAAAGATCAGGATAAATTATTTTCTGTTAAGAAACGGTTGGTTCTTTAACTACGGTTCCACATTATTAAGTGTAGCTCGTAAGATTCCGAGTCTATAATCGCAACAACTGTGTTTGTGAGATGTTCGTAGTAGAATTGAGAGTACCGAAGCAGCAGCTGCATCTATAATGATTTTGCCTTTTTCGTAATTTGTTTAGTGTAATACCATACCGACACGTTGACAGTACAATTGTAATAACTCAATACAGTTGGTGTTTGTTGTACATAATTTTGTTTATATAATTAAGTTTTACATCGATTTAACATTCTTCTCAAATTCATCCTCAAAATACAATACAGTATAACATTAGTTTCCCGATCCGGCTCGTAATTTGGTGGGAGCAAAAGTGTCTAATAGTTACGCTCGTGTTCTTCGGTACTTAAGTTTGTTCTTTAATATGAGTTGAGTGACTAATCATAAAATGTATAATGAAATGCGTTCAAACAAAGGAAATGTTTTAGCTCTACAATCAAAGATTAAAAGAATTCGCAGCTTTCAAAAGAATGAGTCTCCAATATACCTTGCATGTTAATAAATGTGTTGTCTGAATATGGATGCAAAATTTTTATTCGATGGGCACAATAGTTAAACAAACCGTAAATAATTTACATATACGCCCCTTCTAATTTTGAAGGCTATGAGAGAAATTCGTAGGTATTTACTCAAGCTTTAATTTAAGATCAACCTGATGTTGGAACCATGTTCAGAGTAATTGTTGGGAGAACTTTTAAATTATTTTAGAGTTTGTCATGATGACATTTTACATGAGAATAATATTTAAGCCAGCTAAATTTTCTTAAATTAGAACTTATTGTTAGTATGATCCCAACATCAAGTTGGCTTTGAATCCAAGCTTCAGTACATACTTACCAATTTCCTCACAAATTTGGAAGCACAAATATCTATATGGTTTTCCGGTTCACAAACTATTGAACCCACAGAACGGGAATTTGATGTTTACATACAAAACTGAATATTTTAATACAAGTATTTAAAATTCTCTTTATAAGATGTATTTCAAATTTTCTCTAGTTTTTAAACTTCTTGCTCTTTACATAGGAAAACTTGGGGCGAGATGGGATGTTCGTGCGAAACACAATGATTTTTTATTGCTTTGTCCAGAAAACCTCTAAAAAGTTGAAAAAATTATCAGAACATTGGGTAACGGACACCAATTGAGGGCCTGGATTCACAAACACGCTTCGCGCTCGAGACGCTCGAGATCGGCCCAGGCATCCCGATCCACTGTTTCAAAAATACTGTCATTTTTTACCTATTCAATATATCGCTTTAAAACTTTCCACAAATATTCATCGAAGCCTAATGGAAAACTTCTCCGCTGGATGTTTTTTCAAACAAAAGTTTTTATACTCTTTTTTTTCAATCCAAAGTTTTAGGTTAGAAACTGTGAGTTTTTGATTTTTAATAGTTAATTACTCGGCTCTGAAATACTTTAAAAATATCTGGACCATTCTGTTGGCAGCGAAAACAGTTTACGAGTTCTTGCGAGTTGAACAAAAAAGTTAAAATTTTCTGGATACACGCATTTTTTGTTCAACTCGCAAGATCTCTTAAACGACTGAATATTTTTTAGTGAAATCTTAGCAGCATATTGTTGAATTCTTTCCGCCGTCAACAGAACAGTTCAGATATTTTTAAAGTATTTCAGAGCCGAGTAATTAACTATTAAAAATCAAAAACTCACAGTTTCTAACCTAAAACTTTGGATTAAAAAAAAGAGTATAAAAACTTATATTTGAAAAAACATCCAGCGGAGAAGTTTTTTATTAGACTTCGATGAATATTTCTGGAAAGTTTCAAAGTGATATATTGAATAGGTAAAAAATGACAGTATTTTTGAAACAGCGGATCGGGCTGCCTGGGCCAATCTGGAGCGTCTCGAGCGCTAAGCGAGTTTGTGAATCCAGGCTCTCAATTCTAAAGATTTTTTTATTTGATTGTCAGGAGTTTGAACTGCAGAATTTTTTGTTTGACTTATAAAATTTCGAATACTTTTTTATTTTATACTTTCAAATAGTGTCCACCTTGGGTTTGAAGTGACGTGGCAATTCGCACGAACGCCCCATTGAAGATTAAACCTAAAATTTTGCTTTCATTTTAAAAAGTGATTCCCCACACCTTTTATAATTTATTACTATACTTATGCACCATCTTCATCAGGGTAATTTAGAGAGACCGAGGGCATACAAGCGGTGCATGATTTTCTCGAAGAAGACGTAGCGCACCGGTGTAGTAATGTATTTTAACGCATGGTAACTGATAGTAAGAGGATGATTCAGATTTTTCGATTAGAATACGGGAAAAATCGAATAAACATTATTAAATTTCAATATTTGAATAATTAAGTGCTGTATTCAGTAATATTTTTAGCATAATAGTTCCGCCATGTATAGCACATACACGAGAAAACGCATGCAATCTCTTCACAACTGAAACACATTCTGAATTTAAAATATGTTATAAAGAAATGACCGAGCATTCAAAATATAATTTTCAAAATACTGGTATCCAAGATTTTTTCGATATAATTAAGTTCAAAGTATTAAAAAATTTACATGTTACGTATTACTATATACTGGGATTTAGTTAATTTCTAACTCAATTATCTCGAAAAAAAGCATGAATACCTTTATTTCAAAAGTGATATTTTGAAAAATCAGGTGTATATTTATAACATATTTTCATTTCAGAATTAGTTTGAGCTGTGCACTGAGCCGGAACTACTACCTTAAATCGTTTGCCTTAGTTCTAATTTTTATTGAAAAATTGTTAATTTGTATAGTAAGGCTATAAATACTTTTGACTCCTTCCCTGGCTTTCTTCATGTTTCTATCTCACTCATCAACTGCATGTGGATATTCATATAATGTATTTACCTAAAATAAATTTTTTATTTCTGAAAGGTATCACATATTAACAACAAGAAAGCTAAGAAGTGATCTTAGAGAAATTTTGGACGATTCTCTGACGAATTTTGTCGCTTCCCTCCCTAGAGAAAACTGCAGAATTCGGTGAATATTCCGGGTTAGCCGAAAACCGTAAGGGGCTATTCAAAGAAGAAAATTCTTACAATCCAGAACAGGAAAAGATCTTATTAAAATACCAGCGGTATTACCAAAAATAGACTTGCTTAGAGAGTACAATATTGTAAAATCCGTAAGAAACGAAAACGATAAATTAACTTACACAATTCAGGTTATGCTAAAAAATGTCAATTTGAAATAGATATTATATCTTCGTTACTATAGTTTATGTAAGAAAAAAATATTTTGCTTGGTTTAGTTATGTACATAGTTTCTGGTTTTTTTTACCTGGTCCGCGGTGCAAGAGAAAGCACAAACATGTAAACGAAACAAAAAATGAAAATTCTCGAATCTTAGTTATTTGGAGGTTCTGTTTATTTTTGATATATCTACAATTTTGACTACAAGGTTTAGGTTTCCAAAGGTATTTTGAGACACTGGTTAGCAGATCACCGATGGTAAATAATGGACTTTTCAAGTCTCCTGAACGGTTCAAAAATAACCTCTGACAATAGTAACTTAGTCCATTTCCATAAATGACAGATGATTCATAAAAAAAAATTTGAGAAAAAGAATCTTCAATGTTTGTTTGTTTACTCAACATATATGACTCGTTCAATTGCCCGTCTACTTTTAATATATAAATTTAGCTTAGTGAAAATATAATATTTAGTGTGTGAACTAATATAATTTAAGATTAAAGTAGACGAATTGATTATAAAAAATATTGATGTTCCTAAAGAAATTTTTTTTTTTATTTATTTATTTATTTATTTATTACATGCCTACCTAGACCTTACGGTTCAAACAGAAATTTTTTTTTTTTTTTCATAAATAAATTATTAACCATTTACTTTAATTTGTAACTAATAAAAAAATGTATGTTTATAAACTGTGTTTTTAGAGTAGTCCTATCTTAAGTTGTAAAAAAAAAAAAAAAAACTAGTGCGGCTGTATGGCTTACGTAAAAAATGATTAGTTGTCTAATGTTTGCAAAGAAAGGACTAAACAGGAGTAGTTCATACCGTTCATTACTCAAAAAGATTACATTAAAAATGTTAGACGTCAATGTGAAAAAATAACTATTTTTTTTTATTTTCTCCACTGTTTTTTTTCCATGCGAGTATTCAAAGAGTTAATTATAAGTTGATTGTAAAAATAATTTCTTAAAATATTAATTTGTTATTTTTTAAATAATTTCAAAAAATAGTAATGGTGATTATGTACGACAGTTTCCCGTATCTTATACAAAAATATTTATAAAAACATTCTGATAAATAAAAATTAAAAAAAAAAAAAGTGAAAACCTCATAACTTCTAAAATCATAAAAGAAGACAATTATTACTGTCTGTATATTAAAACTAATGTATTTCTTTGTTATTTGCCTCTCAAAGTAGCGACTACTTTACTCAAATAAAATATGAATTGTTTTGTTAAAAATACATTGATTAGATTACTCTGCCTGCAGTAATAGCAAACAGAATAATAATTCATTTTCCTGTCATTTCAAATTTTTCTACAGTTATTTAAGCAATAATAAATAACTGTTTCAATACAAAGTTGGGTAAAACCTCTGATTCAACTGCGGAATTGAAGCTTTTGGACAATCGAATCCTGTAACTCGAAGTTTAGGACTTTTCAGACTGAGGACTTCGAGTCCGAGGAATGTAGATTCTGGGCTTGTACGTTATTTCGAGTTTTTGTACAGTCCTAAAACAAATGTTTATTACATATAATAAAGACAATCCTAAAAATCTATTTAAGTACACGAAATTTTATCATGACTCGTTGTCTTTAAATTCAACAGTCCGAAGAAAACTGAGTCCAGACTCCGACTTTAACTAGGACTCCAGATTCGGGCTTTTGCCCAGCTCTGTTTTAGTCAAATAATAAAGAAGGTAAGTTTTGTTTCTCAGAAAATTATTATTGATTTCCGAAAACCTAAGAACTTGTTTTGGGCTGAAAATTTGCGTTGATATAGTTCTTGTTAACGTTGTTTAGAGGATGACTAGAAAATACGAAATACTATTTTCCACAAATTGGTGTTCGTAGAAAGTTCGACAAAATTTTTTTTTATTAATTCCTCCTTCTAAGAGCAATGTTACTTTTAAAAATTCATTTGAATTTATTGTTAAGTCTTAATTTTATGAGCAGGTTATTCGAGTTTGAATAACTTTCTTATAAATCTGTAATACTTTAAATCATATCAATGTTAGCTCGAAAATTTATACGTCAATTTAAATTTTTTTTAAATTTAAGTCTGGGTACTCATATACATTTGCATTTCAAAACTAATATACTAATATTATTTTCTAGACTACGATGAATGTATGAACTTTCTTAATATCAAGTACTTAAACAGAATATCTTTTGCCTAAAAATATCTCAAATTATATTATAAACTTCTACACATAAATAAAGTAGCTTTACACTAAAATTTGATTTAATTTATTAAAGCAAACTAAATAATCTTAAAAGTAGTAAAAATCCTCTATAATATTGATAAGTTAGGCTCTTTTGTTTGTGTTCCATCGTTGTCATCATAAAGTCGTCTTTCTTTTTTTTAAAAAAAAAAGAACTTTCATCTATTCAATTGGTTTGAAATTTGGTATGTGGATGTTTTCAATGCCCTAGATTACGAATTTAATATCCATCTTTCAATTTCACCTAAGGTAAGCACGATTGTTTGAGATTTACCGCCTTTTATTGCCACGTGATTGGTCATGCGAGCGACCCATGCCAGAGCTGCCCAGAGTGACCAGTTTCCGCCCTCACCTGTCTTGCTGCGACCGTGATGCCGCGACCACGCATCACGGGACTCAGCGCTGTCGTCGTAGATCGACCGCTTATCTACGACGATTCCACCTAGTTTCCCAGAGGTAGAGTGCCACCCGGTCAAAACGGCGTGACCACTCTCCTCTATTGTAAACTTGGATACCGATAAATAAATTTACCAAAAGTTAAAGTTCATAGTTAAATGCCAGTGTTACTTATTCGAAGCCCAGTGATTTCCTGCCTTCTCCTCGTCCCTTTTCGCTCGCGTTAATTTTCTATATTTCTCGAACATTTGGCATCCCTTGTGGGGAAAAGTTCCCCGGAAAAAGCGCGTCGCGAGTGAAAATAGAAGAGAAGTGCATCGACGCCACCAGTTTCATAACCGCAAACGGCAAAGACGCCTCGCCGGAGAGCCACGTGAAGCTTCGCGGCCATGTTGGAAAAGGGAAGGAGTCTCGCCTACAGCACGAGCCACGGAGCAATAAAGACGCCCAACGGCTCGACCAAAAACTAAGACGACGGTGGATCGGAAGGCGACTCGGCAACACCGCTTGCCATCAGCTGAAGACCATCGGCCTGCTACATCCCTGCCGCACTGCAGCCCCTCTGCAGTGGGAGAGAGAGAGAAGGCACCTCGACCAGCTGACTCCGCTAATACGGTGGGTCCGCTCCAAGTCGCAAACTTGTGTTGCGCAATTTAATAATTTCAATTTTTTCTTGTATTTGTTTACCCTTGGAACCGTGTGGGTAAAGTTAGCTGCATTGTTCTCCATTTTATTTTGCCTTTTTCTTAAATTTATTTATTTTTATCCTTCCAAAACAAATAGTCAGTTGACCCAATTCCTCAATAATTGAGTACAGCTGTTACTATTTTGGTAAACAATTGATTATTTTAGGGTCAAGTGACCAATAAAATTAGGAATAATTTTTTCAATTTTTACTTTGTTAATATTGAGCTCACCTGAAAACTTAATTTAATTTTATTTTGTTCCACCTTATCTGACATTATTGAATTTGCAGGTGAAACTACCTGTTAAACTGAGGTCCACGCTTACTGTCCAACCACATCTGAGCAACCTTTGGCACCTGTGGGAGCAAGCGAAGGGACTTTCTTCACCAACTGGTAGTCCTCGAGCCCTCGTACAGCTGCAGCAGCACTCCCAGAGTTCTTCGATAGCCTTGGGTTTAAATGTACTGTTTCTTATGGTTGTTAGAGTCAGCGTTGGAATCAATTTTTTGCCAATCTCCTTAGTACAGTATAATCAAATTATTTCTAGTAGCCAATCTCTTGTTGATTTTTTTTCAAGTTTATATTTTCAAAAATTCTAATTAAATTTTTTTCATTTTTAGGGACTTGTCAAGATTAATAATCAAATACCATAAACCACCTACTCAATCATAGTTTGTTCTCTTGAATAACCTGGTTTGTCAGTCATCGACCAAGGATATCCAGCTTGTTTGGATGGTTTCAAGCTTTTTTATTTAAAAAGTTTAGCCTGGCAGTCAGGTGACTGCACACTACTAACCTATTGACAACCCTTCTTTACCTACTTTAGTTGCTCAGTTTTCTATTTTTTATTTACACTTAGTCACTCAATCTTTCATTCCTTTTCTGTCCCTAGTTAATTAGTTTTCCTTCATTTTAGATTGTATTTCAATTTAAAAATATTTCTTCATGAACGATTCATAAGTTTAAGTTTTTCTTTTTATTCCTTTATTTAAGGAATAATTGCCTCATCTTAATTGTATTTCAATTAAAGATTGTTCCACCAATAATATTCATATGTTTAAATATTTTTTTAGTTTCTTTTATTTTAAGAATAATTGCCTCATCTTAATTGTATTTCAATTAAAGATTGTTACACCACTGATATTCATAAGTCTGAATATTTTTCAGCATTCTTTTATTTAAAGAATAATTGCCTCATATTAATTGTATTTCAATTAAAGATTGTCCTACCACTGATATTCATAAGTTTGAATATTTTTTCCATTCTTTTGTTTAAAGAATAATTGCCTCGTCTTAAATTGTATTTCAGTTTAAATTCTATTCCACCAATAATATTCATATGTTTGAATATTTTTTCGGTTTCCTTTGTTTAAAAATAATTGCCTCATTTTAAATTATATTTCAGTTTAAATTCTATTCCACCAATAATATTCATGTGTTTAAATATTTTTTCAGTTTCTTTTATTTAAAGAATAATTGCCTCATCTTAATTGTATTTCAATTAAAGATTGTTTCACCAGTGATATTCATAAGTTTGAATATTTTTCCATTCTTTTGTTTAAAGAATAATTGCCTTATCTTAATTGTATTTCAATTAAAGGTTGTTCCACCAGTGACATTCATAAGTTTGAATATTTTTCCATTCTTTCATTTAAAGAATAATTGTGTTTCAATTTACATTTTCACCACTCATGTTTTTTTTGCCTTGTCCAAATCGCCTCAAGTTTAGAAAACAAATTTAAATTGTGTTTCAATTTAAATCTTCCCAAGCCAAAAGATAGTTTTAACTTTTACCTATTGATTTATTATTTCAAATACCGCCCTACCTTGCAAAATGAAAAAACCAAATTCATTTGCGCGAATCCTTAGCAGGCAAGCTATAATCCGAAATCGAATCGTCACTCATTTCGAAATATTTAAGCAAAAAGGAATCTTGATGATTCACGAGTTAGCAGAGAAGCGCATCCTGCGTCTCGAACAACTCTGGCAAGAGTTTATCCAAAATGATCAAAGTTTAAGAAACTGCCGGGATGTAGACCGTGGCCACGACTACTTCGTCAAAGACATGTTCTACCATACGCAGGACACCTTTGATGACGTGTGGTGTGACTACATCCAATTTCTTAAAATTGAGCCACCTGTGACTCCCTTAGTCCAGGTTTTGATATCACCCATTGAGAACGAGCCACCCGAACCGCTAGAGTTTCAGGACCTGGCTAATTATTTAAAAATTCAGCTACCTGCGACACCTCAAGTCCAGGCCTCGGCTACTCATGTCGAAGTCCAGCCTCCTGATCTAATCCATGTTCAGACTCCGGCACCAATCTACGAATTCAAGTCCTTGATTAAGGCACAGCCACCTGAACCACCTCAAGTTCGGGCTCCGGCGACCTCCTTCAAAATGGAATCACCTGAGACATCTCAAGTCCAGGGTCCAACGAACCTCTCCAAGAGCAAGCCACCTGCGGCTGTCCTGGCTCAGGCAACGGCTAGCGCTTTCGAAAAACAGCCACCTGAACTACTTAGAGTTCAGGCTTCGGCTGCACCTTTCAAAATTTAGCCCTCTGCGACACACTTAGTCCAGGCTTCGGTTATACACTCCAAAATTCAGACACCGGCAACGTGTCTTAAAGCTCAGCCACCTGCGACAATTAAATTAATTAAAGTCCAGACGCTGACTACCATGACAAAAGTACAGCCACCTGAACTAATCCAGCTTCAGGCACCGGCTGTACTCTCAAAAATAAAGCCACCTGAACTACTCCATGTTCAGGCCCCAATCACGATCTCAAGCGTTCAGCCACTTGAAGTAACTCAACTTCAGACCCTGGCTGTATCATTATTTAACTGTTGGGTTTTCGACCCAGGAATTTTCCTTGGACAGAGCATCAGGCTCTTACCAAAATTGCCCAGTAAGCTTCTACGTTTGATCGTACTAACCACCCTAGACTTAACCTACAATTATTTTTATATATTACTTAATGTTATTTTTATTTTTATTATGTTCACAGATATTATTAATCGACTACAGTCGATTAAGGCGGGCGGAATGTTTGAGATTTACCGCCTTTTATTGCCACGTGATTGGTCATGCGAGCGACCCATGCCAGAGCTGCCCAGAGTGACCAGTTTCCGCCCTCACCTGTCTTGCTGCGACCGTGATGCCGCGACCACGCATCACGGGACTCAGCGCCGTCGTCGTAGATCGACCGCTTATCTACGACGATTCCACCTAGTTTCCCAGAGGTAGAGTGCCACCCGGTCAAAACGGCGTGACCACTCTCCTCTATTGTAAACTTAGATACCGATAAATAAATTTACCAAAAGTTAAAGTTCATAGTTAAATGCCAGTGTTACTTATTCGAAGCCCAGTGATTTCCTGCCTTCTCCTCGTCCCTTTTCGCTCACGTTAATTTTCTATATTTCTCGAACAACGATACTAAGACTGCATTTGAATTGTTTTAAATCAAATAAGAAAAAGTTATTTTTTTATAATCACTTAGATGATTTTGAGGCTGCTGATTACGAATCCGAACTTAATTTTTAAATTTCACCTACGTAAGGTCTACTTAATTAAGGTTAATAATTATTTTAAATAATTATTTATAACAATTACTTGAAAAAATTTTTTATTTAATTAAGTGTAGGGGGGTTTTTGAGGTCGCTGGTTATGAATCAGGCCTTACTTTTTGAATTTGACCAAAAATAGACATAATTTAAGTTTCATGTCACTTGTTTTTAGTAAAATTTTAAAAAGTTATCTTTATTAACAGTTTTTTTATTTTTTAATTTAGTGTTCGAAGGTTAATGAGATTGCTGTTAAAAAAACCGAAATTACTTTTTTGAATTTGATCTGCGTAAGGTCGATTCAAACGACCTCAAAAACCTCTTTACACTTAATTCAAAATTAGTTTTTTAATTTTTTGTTGAAATAAGTATAAGAAGTTTTTCGAGGACACTGATTACAAAGCCAATAATATCCTTCCTTTCTCTACAATATTTATAAGTTGGATTTAACTTGTTTTAAGTAAAGTAAAGAAAAGTGACTTTGAAGTATCAGATTTGTTAAAAATTTAGTACTGGGGGGTATCAGAAAGTGCTGATTACGAGTGCACGCTTTATTTCTTAATTAGACCTGTGTAAGGTATATTTATGTAAGGTTAAAATTTATTTCTGACTAGATTTTTTCAAATTCGGTATACGGAGATTTTTTAGGGCGCTGATTACGAATCTAAGCTTTATTTTTCAATTCTATCTACCTGAGGTCTACTTATTCAAAGTAAAAATTAATTTTTAATCAGTTTTTTTTCCATTCGGTAAACGGGGGTCTTCGAGAATTCTGATTACGATTCCAAACTTTACTTTTAAATTCAACCTACGTAAATTCTACTTATTAAAAGTAAAAGTTAATTTTTTAATAGTTTTTTATAATATTTGGTGCATGAGGATCTTTGAAAGCCCGGATTCATTTTTTAATTCGACCTAATCTAAAAGTAGTGTAAATACTAAGTAATCTTGATTTTTGTGCGTTTCAACAATTTATAAAATAATATATTTTTGAAGCGTAACTTCTATACATAGCTTATTACACCTATCGTAGTATACCTAGCATACCCTACCTATATCATACACGGAAGCAGCCGCGTTTGAAGTAAAATGATAAATGTCACAGTGACGAACTACACGCGGCGAACGATACATGATAAGCTACAGATGCCAGCCATGCTGGACCAGTATAAACCTGCAATGAGAATAATTCACCAGAGAATTATGTGACACTGAAATCTTAGGTTATGTTGCCATATTCTGCGCCGTAAATCTTTCCATCATCTCTCTGTCTACTTGCACATGCCTCTCTTTCTCTCTAGCACCGACCCTACAACCTTAACTTGGAATCTAGAATCTACCTATGGTCCAGTTTAGTACCAGTTTTTTTTTAGATGTTGTTGGGTTGAAAGCGATGTTTAGATATGGAAATAAATAAGCAACTCATATAAATAGGATTTTTGAATAGAACAAAATTTATTTAATTATCTTATTTTACATAAATATATATGTATAAGCACATGTTAATTTATTATAATAGAATTATTACAAAATAGTTACAATTCCTCTTCACTATCCGAACCCAAAAGATAGTGCATGTAGTTAGGATCAACATAATTATCATCAATATCTTCGCCACTAACATCTTCAAAATCATCACTTGTATTAGAAAAGCTATTTTCAGTGTCGAGTTCATCACTATTATTAGAGTCATCAGTTTCGTTTATCGCCATATATTTTCGATGTCTTTTATTAAGTGTATTGACCCACTCACCCTTAATCAAATAACGTGACATGTGATATAAATCCATCAATACGCAACTTTTCTCAAATCCTAAACGATTCCAATAATGATTGTGTACATACGTCCACAAGGAGAAGTAACCCTCGATCGACGCTGTCGAGGCTGGAAAAAGAAACAATTTAATGCACAGGCTACCTAAGTTCGGATATTTAAGTTTTTTGATTCTCCAGTATGGTACTGGTTCAGGGCAGTTTTCAGAAAAAATATCGAATTCTTCCCTACTTTCAATATATTTTTGCAACTCAACCTTCCCTTTCGCGTCTAATTTTGATTCTAAATATTTAATTGCCACGAATCCTTGATCGTCATCCAACCTTCGCCCTTGGTGTAGCGGGTGCATGTAGTTCGCAGAATAACCTACACTTGAGATTGCTTTATGAATTCGTTCAACAACGTGTACAGTATGTTCTGGATCATCGAGTTTGAGGGAGAGCCACATTTCCGTGCCATCTGCAATATTTTTTCTGGGATCCTGACAGGCGTTAATAAGTTTACGAACTGGTGTCATAGTTCTAATAGAGCAAATTGGTTTTTTTTAAGACTTCACTCGCTTAAACACTTCACAGATTTTGTACGGGAGTCGATACTTGATAATTTGCAGATATAGATTTTAAACTTCCCTTATTTAAATTATGTACAACTCCTTCGCAACTATTACGAAAAAAACAAAAGCGGGTGTCAGGAAAGTTTTTTAACTTTTTACCACCCGCTTCTTTGATCAAC
Source organism: Encarsia formosa (assembly GCA_038277355.1). Classification (NCBI taxonomy): domain Eukaryota; kingdom Metazoa; phylum Arthropoda; class Insecta; order Hymenoptera; family Aphelinidae; genus Encarsia; species Encarsia formosa. The sequence goes on from CM076187.1 coordinate 34,671,399, forward strand.
ATGGCCATTTTTGAACTGTCAAAAGCATTGATAACTTGCCTCGTCTCTTCTTTCAAACTGGGATCTAACAAAACCAACGTTTTGATGAGTAAATTGCCGGAGTGACTAAAACATGTTGCCAACATAAGCTTGTTGCCATCGATGTTGTCCCTGGCTTCTTCGGCTCCAGCTTTTATCGAAGAGTCGTTGTCGTTGATAATGCCGAAAACTTTGGTTCTATATTTCTCAAAAGCAAATTTGCAAGCTTCGGTAATTTTACCACCCAAAAATATAGCATTTTCAGAATCCTTCGTGATATCGAAAGATGTCAAATAAGCTTGCTGTACATATTCGTTTCTCATAGTAAACACCATTATTTTTTTATTAGCATTACTATTCTTCCAACCATCAGTCTCTATAACACATTCAGTATTTTCGAAATGTTTTTTTTTTGTTCATCTAAATCAAGGTATAAACCTTTCAGCACTGATTTTGCCAAAGTCTTACGACCAGGCGGCTTGTACATATAGTGATCTGGGTGAAGGCTAACCAAAGTTTTGACCAGATCCTTGAATGAATCCTTACCAACATTATTGAAAGGCACTGAAAAGGACGAGAAAAAGAAAGACACCTTTTTGTCAATTACTTTTTTGATTTCTTTTTGACTTAAAGAATTGATATCAAAATCGATATTGTCTGCCATATTTGTACTCTGAAACAAAACAAAAAGGAAAATAAAAATTATTATGACGAACAGAAATATCAAACAATTTAGTGAAAAAAGAAAATATAGTAGCTAGGTCATGGGGTTTCGAACATGACGCGTACTTGTTCGACGAATTTGATGATGAGGTTGCAAGAGTCTAAGAATGTCAACTATCGGGTCGTAAAAGTCAAACGGCTTTGTTTTTGGGGTTGGAGGAGTCTAACCGTGTCAGTCGAATAATGGTAGGAGTTACGTGAGTTCGGTGAAAGGGTTATAAAAGTAAAACCATGTCAGTAATTGGGTTGTAAAAGATCAACGAATCAGGTTATGGGTTTGCAAGAGCCTGGCGTGTTTCGTAATACGCTGGTAGTCGGTAGAAGTCGAACGAATTTTCTTTGGAGTTGTAGTAGTCCAACCATGTCAGTTATAGGGTTGTAAAAGACCAACGAGAAAGGTTATGGACTTGTACGGGGTTGTAAGGGCTTGATAATTGGCTGTTTGTCGTAATAAGAACGTGTTTAGTAATTGGCTGGTAGTCGGTAGATGTCAAACGAATTTGGTTCTGGAGATGCAGGAGTCTAACCATGTCTGTTATAGGGTTGTAAAAGACCAACGAGAAAGTTTATGGAGTTGTAGGGGCTCGGTGAGGTTGGTTATGGGGTCGTAGAAGTCGAACGAATTTTCTTCGGAGTTGTAGTAGTCCAAACATGTCAGTTATTGGGTTGTAAAAGATCAACGAGAAAGGTTATTGGGTTGTAGGGGCTTGGAGAGTTTGGTTATGGGGTCGTAGAAGTCGAACAAATTTTCTTCGGAGTTGTAGTAGTCCAACCATATCAGTTATTGAGTTCTAAAAGACCAACGAAAAAGGTTATGGTGTTGTAAGGATTTGTAAGAGCCTGACGTGTTTGGTAATATGCTGGTACTCGGTCGAAGTCGAAAGAATTTTTTTTGGAGTTGAAGTAGTCCAACCATGTCTGTTATAGGGTTGTTAGAGACCAACGAAAAAGGTTACGGGGTTGTTGTAGCCTGTCGAGTTCAGTTATGGGGTTGTTATTGTTAGACAAATTTAGTTTTGTGTTCGGTAGACTTTGTTGAAAAAAAAATTTATCAGTTCAAAATCAGGCCAATATCAAGTGATTCATCGGTGGGCAGTATTAAGCAAAAGGCTGCGCAACTTATAATTTAATCAATGCTTGATTAAATTACTTTTTTTTTTTTTTCTTCTCCTTCTTCACTATTGAATTATGACTGGTTTTGACCGTTGTAATTTTTCGAAAGTCGGAGGTTTTGGAATAAAAGTACTTGGCGCAGCTTTGATACAACCAAAACCCTTTTATAAGTCAAATTTACATATGTGTTTAGTTGCTTTTTGGGTGTCAAAGCTCTCTTTAAGGTGAATAAATTTAGTAAAAGTCAAACATATTTCCTATTTTGAAGAAATATTTTAAAATAAGGTACTCTCACCTACTATGGACCCCCTAAGCGAGAATCGACGTTGTGGCGAATCAAATCAATATTTTTTAACGTGTAAGGTCTCATTTTAAAGGTTAATTGAAGAGCTTTAAAATGAGACCTTACACGTTCGATTTTTATCAATGAGCTTGAAATGCCAGTGGATTTACCAAAACACGTTTTTTTAAGACACCACAAATTTGTGTACCTAGTATGGCCCCCTTGAAGGAATTTATTAATTGTGATTTGTTCCTATTTTTAAATCAATCAGGATCTTATGAAAATTTTGGTCAGGTGTGTCTAAATATTTTGGCAGACCATTTAATTACAAGGTAAAATAATAACGAAGGTATAAGAAACGAGTTTTAGCTATAAGGCGTGCGCAAAAATAATTTTCAAGTGTTCTAAACAACTCAAAACTTCATAATATAGTGTTTTTTACTTCTTCCAACTTTGTAGATAAGCCGCATATCGAGCATATTCAAAATAACGGGGGGGGGGGGCATATTAGGCACAGGGCAATATTAGGTACACCTACCTTATTTAATCTAATGAGAAAAAAATAATGATCATTTTATAGGATTGTACTGTTTTAGGAGTATAATAAATATTTTGTGATTGTTTTATAATTGATGCTATTTTAAAAATGGTTAATTACATGTAATTAACAATAATTTGTAAGTTTAAATTATTTATTCTTCAATATCAAATAATATTAAATAATTTTCTTTTTATCATGAAAAACTCTGTATGTTTTATTGTTTATTGAATAATAATGCTTAATTAAATTTTTGGTCTGGATATTTTTCCAATTCATTTTAATTGTAATAAATTTAACAAGTTTATTTTAAATATGATATGAATGAGTAATTTATACTGTATCGAATAAGATATTTTTGCACTATATTATTTGTAAACTTGTTAATATTTTGCTATTTTTTGTTAAATTCCTAATATTATGTCAAAAACTTACGAGTTTTTAATTAGCTTCTTCATGAACTAATGGTATTGTTGCACGATATTGCGTTTGTGTTAAACTGTCAAAAGGGTGGAAAAATAAATTTTTAACTATCACAAGCTCTCATTATGGATTAAAATATGCATTTTTTTTTCTTAAAATTCACCTGAATAATGATGAACTTATACTCACATATTAGCTCAAAAAACATAATTATTTATACTCTGAATCATATTTTTTTAACAACATCCTGCTAGAAATTTCAGCAGAATTTCACCAAAAGGCGAGAAAAATTTGCTTGGATCTGCCCAGATTCTTCTGAAAATCTGCTGAAATTTTTCACTCATTTCTAGCAGAAATAATCAGAAAATATTTCACAGGATATTTATAAGTTTAATAAGTTGATGCAAGCTTATTGAAGCAAATAATATTTTTGGTTAATAGGATACAGCAAATCAGAGATGGATCAATTGACAAATAATGTAGTTATGGATGGATGTAGTTATGGATAATTAATTGAAAAAAAAAAAATTCATTTAATATAACCATACATAAAATCAAATTAAATTAATTTTGACCACAAATATTTTATTTAAGTTTCTTTATAAACTCATAACTATTTTCAAATAAATTTTATTTTAAAACTTTAAATAAGTTTATCCAAATTACAGTAATGTAAAGTTTTCAATTTTTTTTTTTTTTTTTAATAAAAACAGATCTTTTCCTTTAACTAATCTCATGAAACTATTCAAATCTTTTATATCTATCATATGAAAAATTTAATATCAAGACATTGGATTGAAAAAAAATCACAACATATTTACTACCCTGTTGAATGTCCACACGTGTGGCACACGTGTGTCACACGTGTGGAACACGTAACGTTATTTTCAAGTAGATGATTATAAAAAGGAATAAAATATGGATATAGTTAATTATTTAATGATTTTATAGCCTCTTATGTCATAAATAATCAAAAAAATTGTTTTTTTTTTTTTTATTTTACGTGCTTTTCTTTAACTCACAATGTTTCGTCGTTGTCGTCGTACGTTCAAAACTGCCAAGCTCTAGAACTTGGAGCTTGTAAGACCTGGAGGTCTGAAATTTTGCAGAGGGTCAAGGTTCGGATGACAATACATGAATCCGTAGTCACTTATCGACCTGGACCTCCAGGTCGCCGATGACGGGGGTATTTGAGGGAGTCATCTCCGAGAATTTGGGCTAAATTTTTCGGGGATGACTTTGAGGAAAGTTCTAGAGTATTTATCGAGGCAATTTGAACCAAAGTACCAAGGTCACTGATGATAGGGGTACCCGGGGTACCTGGGGGTCATCTCCGAGAGTTAGGGACAATTTCTGCGGAAATGACTTTAAGAGGTAATATAGAGTATTTATCGAGGCAATTTGAACATTAGTACCAAGGTCACCGATGATGGGGGTACCTGGGGTACCTGGGGGTCATCTCCGAGAAGTATAATTTAGTTGAACAAAAATGCAGAACTTTTAAGTCATCCCCGCAGAAATTGGCCCAAACTGTCGAAGATGACCTCCAGGTTCCTCAGGAACAACCGTCATCGGCGACCTGGGTACCTAGGTTTAAGTTGCCTCGATAAATACTCTATAACACCTCTTAAAGTCATTTCCGCAGAAATTGTTCCTAACTCTCGAAGATGACCTCCAGGTTCCCTAGGTACACCCGTTATCGTCGACCTGGCTCTCCAGGTTCAAACTTCTTCCTCATATGCTGTGAAACACCCCCGAAATCTATCCTAAGTCATATCCCAAGAATTTGATTCGAATTCTCGGAGATGACCCCTAGCTACCCCGGGTAACCCCATCATCGGTGACCTTGGTACTTGGGTTCAAGTTGCCTCGATAAATACTCTAGAACTTTCCTCTAAGTCATCCCCGAAGAATTTATCCCAAATTCTCGGAGATGACTCCCTCAAGTACCCCCGTCATCGGTGACCTGGAGGTCCAGGTCGATAAGTAACTACGGATTCATGTATTGTCATCCGAACCTAGACTCTCTGCAAAATTTCAGACCTCCAGGTCTTACAAGCTCCAAGTTCTAGAGCTTGGCAGTTTTGAACGTACGACGACAACGACGAAACATTGTGAGTTAAAGAAAAGCACGTAAAATAAAAAAAAAAACAATTTTTTGATTATTTATGACATAAGAGGCTATAAAATCATTAAATAATTACCTATATCCATATTTTATTCCTTTTTATAATATTTCCCATCTTATTGAAGTAATAATTCCCTTATTGAAGAAATAATTCCCATCTTTTTGAAGTTCGTCGCGTAGTATTTGTGCGTCATTATTAGCAGAATCGGAAAAATATGGACCAAATATAGCCAAAATGAACCCATTAGGTGCCACAACTAAAGTTGGTTTTAAGAGATGCCTTTGTTTATGAAGGGAATATGATTGACGTAATACTTAAAACAAGAGCTTTTATGAATATAAGCATATGTGATATCAACGATAGTGTTGCAGATTTACTGCTTTATTAATTTTAGTTTGTTGCCGGATTAAAAGCTGGTAGGGGAGGGTTGTCAAATAAATGTTGAGACAGACTTAATTTAATACAAACAGTGTTAATTTATTTATTTTAACACAGCACTCTATTTACAACAATATTCAAATAATTCAAAAATTACAATAAGTGAGCTTATACAGGTTAATAAAAATTATTTTAATGCAAAAAAACTGAGAGTCGAGAATATTATAGTTTGAGTGGAGAATTTCCACTCTTAGTTTTCATGTCAAGAAAATTAATTAATTAATTTGAGAAACACCTAGTCAAAACTCTTTATGGACTTGATTATATTAATTCAAGTCATAAACACAAGTTTTGTTTGAGTATAGTTGAGATAAACAAGGCAACAGAAATGGCCTTGAAAAGAGAGAGAGAGAGAGATGCCCAAGAGAAATTAGAGCAGCAGCAGAGAATGACCTTGAACAGAATAGAAAAGACAATGGCTGCTTGTAAGACAGCACAAAGAAAGGAGAGAGAGAGCAAGAGAATGCACAGTAAATTTTATTGATTTTCTGGCTGCGAAATGACAATGAGAAGCACCGGTAAATTATTGTTACTGGTGCTGTGCAAAAATACCTGAGGATGCCTAGGATGATCTCCTTGCTGAGCTGCTAACCCAAGAATTGAAGTGAATCAAGCCGATCGAATTCAAGATGAGATGTCTCCAGAGTTGACTACCACCAGGTGAATTATTTGTTGAGATGACTGTGCAGATGAGACCACTGCGTTGATGATGAGAAAGAGTCGAGAGAAATGCCAAGTGAAAAGAACCCAAGAGATAACACAAAATGGCGAAAGAAACGTCTATTCACGAGCGTTGCCGAGAAGAGAACTGGAGAGACGCCGCAGGCCCAGCAGCGTCAGCGACAGCAGCAACAGCGCGTAGCTTGAAGGCACGTGAGAGAGAGAGACAGAGGGAAAAATCAATACTCTGCGCAGGTGAGTCAGCGGTTTTGAACCGCCAACGATTAGCAGCGCTAATTTTCGAGAGACGCCGTGGCGACGACATCAACTGCGGACATGGGCGCGAATATTTAAATTTGATAAATTCCACAACAGATAGCAATAGCTTTTGGTGCATTAGGATCAGGATTGTATAACGCATTCGAGAACTCTAAGACGTGTTGAGCAATATATTCTTGCCTTGTAATTGATGCAGGTTCAATATTCTCCTAAACAAACCTTGACGATAACGATTTTCTAACGTAATCGATGACAAGGCTGACATTTTGTCTGGAGCTATAATTGAAAATAACCTTAAAAAATTCATCACTAAGACCTTGTCAAACAGTTATAGTACTCTACATAACTCAGGTTTTATTGAATGCTCATTATTTAGTTATCTTAATAAATCTTAAACAACTACATGTTAATAGACTAGCTTTTCATAAAAAATACTTTGTTGTTATGACTAATTAAGGCTATGAATCGAGATGCATAAAGTACACTATGACGAAAGTAACAAGAGACATGTTTGGAGTTAACAACAAGCTTATAATTAAAAATGAGGGAATATTAAAACGTTCAAAAATAATAAAAATGTCTTACCTTTTTTTGAATATTTTTGAAAAATACGAAGTTATTTTAGCACTCTCCATTCTGCCTCTGTTTATTCAGCTTTTTTTTTTTTTAACCACATTTATCGACAAATTCTTATGCATTTTGGCAGGCTTAAGAGCTTAAAGTCATAATTCGATATAATTAATATTATTATTATTATTATGATTATTTGAATATGCAACTTTTCACGTAACTAAACAATTTTCGAAATGACCATAATTTAAAAAATAACATGCCTAAATTAATTTTTTCCGTGAAACAAAAATATAAAAACATGCGATTTTTAGTGATTTTCACCAGGCTCTAGAATTCTTTAGGGTTATAGATGGGATATTTGTAGAATATATAAAAAATTTTTATTCAGTGACTCATTTTAATATAAAAAGGGCTGCAAAGATTTTCATTGAAAGTCTAAAAAGAGGCCTGTAAAAACAGCGGCGCGAGTCCCCTTGAATTCAAAGTAATGTAACTTCAACGAGCCATATCTTTGAAGCATGAATTTTCAGAGCTTAGCGTCCATTGACACTTTTGATCTACTAACTATAAACTATCAAACCTGTTAATTTTAAAGAGTTTGGCAGAAACCCATTTACCATAAGGATTCTGCGAGAGTAACTTTTTACACATAAACCTTTAACTTCATGTAAAAAAAATTGTTTAAATCGATTCGTTGACTCTTAGTGGCCCACTTAGAATTTGGGCCCTATGCATCATCTCAACTTATAATCCCACAGCAGCAAATGCTATGGAAGAGTAAATGATAAATCATGTTCAATGTGAAGGATCGATACTTTCTTAAGTTTATAAAAGATGAATATCTGTGTGAGGTTTCCAAGTTAGTTTATTACAGACAATTGTGATTTCAAAGTACTCGGTGTTTATTACTACCTGTAATTTGTGACCACCAATTGATATGTATAGATGTGGAATGGCTATCAATGTAGAATCCAAAAGGCATACTAATGGTAGACAGTTTAATCATCATGTCTGCTTCAGTTACTTTCCAGCTTAAGCTAGAGCTAAAGATGACAGTATTATCGAGAACCAAACGGCTTTAAGCGTAGCCACTCAGCAGGTTAGCCGTTAAATATTTACTGTCTTACATAAATTAAAGTTTTTCAACTATATACTTTTTATCAGAGTGCTGTGAAATTTTTTAGTTAATGATTCAATAAAAGTCTGATTACCCTAGCTAATCGAAATTTAAACATGTACTTTGTTATCCGTTTTGTGAAGTATTCATTTTTAGCTACTTAATTTTTTTAATAAATAGCATTTTTATTTATACTCCATACACTAGCCACTTTCTTGCTGATATTTCGCATTCTATAAATCAATCAATCAATTGCGTCCAAGCAACAATTCTCTATCTCCAAAAAAAAAAATCAGTTAATTATCAGTTATTATCTTTCTACATGAACTCGAACAGCTTAAAACTTCTCTAGCACTTTGAGAGTTTGGTAAGCGTGAAGGGTGAAACAGGTTTTAGTCTTATCCGGTTAGATCTATTTTATTATCCATGACGAGCATTCATAAGAGGTCATCTCATTTTACCTTAGAATGCATCAGTATTATCCAAGTATTTTTGCTTCATCCGAGCAAATTGTAGTTCAGCTCCCCACCGGGCTCGAAAAATTGACCAAACAGCAGATTCGAACAGGCGTGCTGATGTTTTAGCCATAGACAGATGTGTACCTTAGATGACTAATCCAATGAAGGCTTTGGAAATGTTTTTTATGCAAATAAGTGTCAAAATTTGTATCGAATCAAAAGTAATATAAAAATTAGAATAAAATTTTACAAGGTTAATTTTTAGAATTTACCCATTTGGGACCAAGGAAAAACCAGAATAGATATTAAAAAACTAATTACCAGAAAACCTGTATTTTCAAAAAATTGAGGTTACCTGTTTTTTTTTTTTTTTAATTTTTATTGTTCAAACATTATTTGTTTAAACAAATTATGAAAAAAATTATAATTTTTATAAACTAATAGTTGCATTTGATTCTTTGACAAAAAATAAGACGAAAATCATCTATCCGATTTTTTGATCAGACGCTTAGATCTTTTGCTACGAGCGCTCAAACATGTGAAAATCATGGTTTTATAGTGGTGAGCTCTGAATCGCAAGAGTGGTGATCTTTGGTGCGGCGCGGCAGAGCTCACCACTATAAAACCATGATTTTCACATGTTTGAGCGCTCGTAGCAAAAGATCTAAGCGTCTGATCAAAAAATCGGATGGATGATCTTCATCTTATTTTTTGTCAAAGAATCGAATGCAACTATTAGTTTATAAAAATTATAACTTTTTTCCTAATTTGTTTAAACAAATAATGTTTGAACAATAAAAATTAGAAAAAAGAAAAAACACGTACCTTTAATTTTTCAAAATTACAGGTTTTCTGATAATTAGTTTTTTAATATCTATTCTGGTTTTCCGTTGGTCCCAAATGGGTTAATCTACTAGCAAATAATAAATAAGCAACAAATCAGTGTTTCTATGTTTTTTATTTTATCTACAGAAATAATTATGTTGAATAAATATTAACAATTAATACTCACTCCTAAGTCAAGGAGTAAAGAAAGAACACGTTGTTGGTTTAATTTAAATGAATCCCAAAAATTTCTTTCTTTTGAATATTTACTGCTTTTTTGAACAGCTTATATTCGCCTTGTCCAGACCAGAATCACAGCTGATCGATATAGATATACAAATGCACGCGTTTACCCACCACTCGAGGGTTCACATTTTGACCAGCAGGACTAAAATACATGAGAAAATTGGCGCTGATGCTAGTCTGGACAAGGCGAATACACACGCGCACGCGCGTATATACATGTGTGTAGTTGTTAAAAACAAATATCACTAGTAACTGATCAAAATTGAAAAAATGTTACAGATGCTCACAACAGTTTTAATTTAATTCGATGTTATATTTTTACTGACTTTAAGGTGGATTCGTTGTTTTGAAACATTGCTTTGACTTGGAATACTTACTACCTTAATACTAATTTATTACTAAAAATTTTAACAAAAATACAGATGATTTTAATTATAATAATGCTTATTATTATTATTGCTAAAAAAATTTTAAACAATCAATTCAACTGTCTCCTTAAAACGATTGGATGATAGTGTCCTTTTTTATTAAAATCAAGCAAGAACGTATAATTATCAGCTCTAAAATTCGCGTGTATCTACAGCTGATCTGAAATCAGTATCGGGTTTATTCAAACACTTATTAGTGGTGTTTCAATAATCTTAAGTAATTTTCTGTGAATTTTTTCATAGACCAATTCCAGATCAAATTTTATAAAATTTAAAGTTTGAGTCTTAGATTTGGCTCAAACTGGAATGTGTTACTTTTTAAATTAGAGGCCTTCTTCATAGTTTTTCTAAAAAAATTTTCTTTTCTTTTAAGTCATGCAATTTCATATTTTTTAAATAAAATAATAAGTTAATAATAATCAAACCACAGTCATTTTGTTAAAAATTATCATTTTTTTCAGCTGTTTTCTGATTTTAACAGTAAATTTATTGCTTTTTAGGAGCTCCTTTAAAAAATTTTCAAAATTAACAAAATGGTGTAAGCGTTTCAAAAATCGAACAATTTGAATTCGTCTTAAACATTTTTTTTTTGCGTGAATTTTATTTGGTAGATTGATGAATTCATCAGTACCCCCAATGTTTTCCAAAAGGTCTGGATTCCGCTAAAAGCCTATGGCAGCTACAAGGATTTTTTTTTTCTTTCCCAGCTTTAGGACATCGGTGCCATTTAATTGGCATAGAAAGCTCTATATATAATTGTGTACAATTGTGCATAACGTCATCTATAGCTGAAGTCAGGACCTTTTTAGCGAAATTTAATTTGTTATAAAAATATTCAGCAACAAGGTCTTGAAAAATTACTTTAGTTACTAAAATATGCGGTAACTATAACCACATAGGATGTATTATGATTCTTCTTTTTCAGTTCTTGCTAACACTTCAGTTTGAGGTTAAAAATTGCAAATTTTCTGTTCTTAACTTATTTTGAACAACTTTATCTTAAAATACAGACAGTATTCATTTAAAAACAAAACATTTTTAATAATGTTTGGATTTTATTTTCAAATTATTAAAAGAACGAGTGAATTTTGTTATATATTAAGATGTATTATTTGTTTTTGTTTTCGATGTCTTAACCTCTTGTATTAATCTCACAAGCAAAAAGAAAAAAGTTTGGATGTCATTCTTTCAAAATTGCAAAGGCTCGAAGAGCGATTTGATAACCAAGAAAGTAATAGCCGTTCGCAGAATTTAAGAAACCAGACTGCAACAAGTGGTAAGCTTTAGCTTATAGCGGTAGAGCTCATTTTAAGACGAGACGAAAACCGTACTTCAACTTCACTTAGGTAAATTCGTTTGATCTACAATTATTGAGTAATAAATATCAAATTTTACATACATAAATATTTTCTTAATTTAATTTAAGCCGTAATTTGTTCATCGGTAACAAGCTGGATATATGAACGTTTTCATAAGAAGTCTCATTTGAATTAACATCATTGTTTTTACAATGCAAGTATGAAAAAAAGGTGAAGGGGTTATTAACTTTGGTGAGGAAAATCTAAGTGATTTGAAACATGATGCAATCAAAATTTTCTCCGTTTATCAATTTTTTTTGCATTTGTTGAGATTTTTTGTCTGCCATGATCGCAGTAGTGAGACTGCCCGTGTTGCAGATCTCTTGCTAGCTCACGTTTATGAAGTTTATTTAATTGTCGTCGCTGCAACCGCCATACTGCCCGTTTCGTAGATTAAACACCACGATTAGAAAGTTTTCACATATGTCACGGTATGGATTAAATTGACTACGGCCTCTATCGTTATACGGCCTGTGTTGTAGACGATTCACATTCTCGTAATTTTTGTATCAAGTTAAACTAAATTCATACTAAAATTTGTTAATATGTAAATTGAGGTTATAGTTGATCTTTGCTGATTGCTTTATAAGATGATACACATTGTCTGCGTAGTCTATAAAGTATCTACAACAAAACATTTTTTTTAGGAATGATGATAGACGGGACGATCTATATAACGTAGTCGTCACTTACTGAGGTTTTATCTTGCTCAGCCACTACTATTGAAGCTAATGAGCAGTGAAACACTGGCCTAATTGAAGCATAGCTCAAACTGCTTGACAGCTACTGGCTCGATTTTAAAGGCAATCACGTTAACCTTTTGCAAACGTTACCTGTTAGTTAGGAAAAGCCAAACTTACTGATCTGTACCTGGCTGCTCAAAATAGCTTTCTTACGGCTACATCTTATTTGTACAATGCCAGAGACAAAATTACATCTCTTCTGCAATCAGCAAATGCAACAATTCCAGTTGAAAATCCAGGTAACAGTCAAGAATTGCGCTTACACAGATAAATATTCCCACTTTCAGTGGTAGGTGACAAGACTGGGAATCCTTCAGAAACCTTTTCCGAGCGCTTATCTATGAAGATTGGCATTTCAGTGACGTTGAAAAACTTTTTTATTTAAAACATGCCACATGTACAGGGTGATGCTTTAACTGCCATTAAAACGCTCCCGGTTAATATTTCAAATTATACGACAACTATACTCGTCTGCTTGTACAGGAGCCTATCATGACTTTATGAAATCTGAAACTATTGCGCGAAGAATCTGCGTCAGGACTGGAGATGATTTTAGATATTTTGGGAAAATATCGCGATCAATGAAAAGCTTTGAAACAGCTCGTCAAACATTGGGATGTTTGGATTATTTTATTTACTTCTTCAAAAATGAATGTTACTCTCAGACGTTTCTGGGAAGATGAACTCGAGAGGTTAGAAGCTCTCAACAAATCATGCTTCAAAGAAGGAGGTAATCTCATATACCACATTGACTTATTTTTCGCGTCGTTGAAGTCGCTCATTAAGCTCGATGAAAGCATCCCAAGCTGTACGTGTTCTTTGTCCCGATTGTAAGTCATCTCATTATGTTGGTCGCTTTGATCGATTTCACATACCCAGGGGTAAACAAATAATTACTCGTTCAAGCTTACGTTTCAATTGCTTAAAACCTGGCCATCGATCATGATGTCCTTCACATTCAGTTTGTCAGCATTGCCAGGCAAAACACTATAGCTTACTTCATGAGAGTGATCGCAAACGGGCAGCTTAAAATGTTGATCGTTCAATGCCAACGAAGCAGCTTCAAGTACATTTGAATGATGAAGTAGTCGTTGCTTCAACGATTCATTTATCTTCAGCATGACTGACCGTTATTCCAATAGCTAAGGTTTATCTGAAAGGTCTTGGCGAGAGGAAGGTGACTGTCTGAGCTTTTTTTGATGCTTGCTCTGAAATTACTCTCATTCCAAAAGCAATGGCTTGTAAACTGGGAGGTACTCTAGAACCTGTTGGGGCATCAATCTCACCCGTTGATGGAAAAGTGGTCACACAAGCACGATCTTACTACTTTGTCATTGAGATTGATTAATTCCAACCTCTCTTTGATAATGAATGCACATTGTATTTAACGACCAGGTTTACGTGCTCCATCAGCGACTGTATGCTCTAAAATTGTGATCGATTGTCTTAAAATGAGCTCTGTTGCTGATCCAAGTTTTGGGATTCTTGATGATGTTGAAATTTTGATAGGAGCTGATGTGTACTACTACCTTCTCAAGCCAGGACACGTTCTCCAGGATACTTTCATTATTCAGTTTACTGCAATGGGTTGGATTCTTACTGGCTAGATGGCATAGTCAACTAGACTCACTGGTGCATCAATTTTGGAAGATTGAAGATGTGCCACATGTTGTTCGTAAGTCTTCTGATGATATAGAATGTAAAGCTATTTTTACTCAGTATCGGCGAGGTGATGATGAACGATACATAATTCGTATGCCTTTCAAACGTGACAATTTAAACTTGCTCAGTTTTGCTGGCAGTTTTGATTCGATGAAGGAGGATGTAGGTGAGGATTGGCCTGAGGCTTGTTCTATCGTCTCGGAAAATAGGTATGCTGATAATATCTTATCAGAAGTTGATGATGTGGCAACTGCTCAAAAGGATGTTTCCAAATAAGATGGATTCAACATCGTTTCGGGAGAAGCTTGAGTGAAGCTGTACTGGCTCCCTTAAAAGCTTTTGATTTGAGTGAATCTTTCACAGCATGTGTACGTTTGAGTCAAAGTCAATATTTTCATATTGAAATTATATGTTTGCAGAAAGGTCAGAATCTTACAGTAAAACATCCACTCACCTCATTGGATTCCTTTGTTTTTCCAGCGGATGGGATTTTACGAGTCAGAAGTCATCTTCAACACTCATCACTTATTATGGACAGTAACAACCCCCAATTTTAGATGGTGAACGTTGCCTGGTGATTGATTTTTAGTTCGGCTTCTGAACGAGCTTTGCATGGTGGTATGCGAGTCATCAGTGCATATGTAAATGGAAGAGCATGAATCCTGAACGGTAAAAGAAAATTCAAATCCTATTTGAAAAACTGCTTGACTTGAGTTAACTCACAATCACGAACTGCTACTAAGCTCATGGACTCCCTGCCAGAAGCTCAAGTCAGTCCTGGATTTGCCTTTTCAAAAGTTGGCCTAGACTGTGTAGGACCCTTCAATGTGTTGTCTTCAGAAAGTAGAGGCATCCGTACAAGTAAAGGATACATATCAATTTTTTGGCCTCGAGACTAAAGCCTACATTTGAGCTTGTGGAAGATCTGACCACTGCATCATTTCTTAGAGCCCTCATTCGATTCTGCAGTTGGCGTGGTCGACCATCAGACCATTTGGAGTGACAACGGTACCTATTTTTCCCGTGCTGATCGAGAATTGAGGGAAGCTGTTCAAGCTGCTGAATTTAATTGAGATCTTGTGGTTGGAACGTTGGCTGAACAAGGCATTACTTGGAACTTCATATCTCCAAAAATACCACATTTTGGATGATTTAGGAAAGCTAGCGTGAAGTCGATCAAAAAACATCTTCGATGCATTACGAAATTTAACTTTTGAAGCATACACTTTAGTTCTAGCCAGCATTGAGCTTGTTTTAAATTTCCGACCACTTACACCTTTGATGGGGGATCCCGATGACCTTGAAGTTCTCACCCCAGGCCATTTTCTAATTGGAGGACCTCTTAATGCCGTTGTTGAGGTGCGATCTCTCCCTGGAAATCTGGATGAATTGACGCCTTAGGACTTAGTGAATGGCCTGCGAGATATATTTTGGGCTTGATGGAATCGAGAGTATTTAAATACTCTCCAGCAACGACCAAAATGGGAATCCCGTCGAAGAAATTTAAAGGTAAACCAGGTAAATGTTCGGATTTTATGTTCAAATTATTAAAAGAACGAGTGAATTTTGTTATGTATTTGGATGTATGTATATTTTGTTTTTGTTTTCAATGTCTTAACCTTTTGTGTTGTTGAGTAATAAACATGAAATTTTACCTGCATAAATATTTTCTCAATTCTATTTAAGTCGTAATTTATTCAAATAAATTTTACAGACTCGAAAGCATAGGTAAATTTTTGAGCATCTTACTAAATCCAATGCGTTCATAGTTCCTCATATGTAGTAACTGTCACGATATTTTTTTAAGTTAATTTTTACTGAACGATTCAGTAAGAGTCAGTGATTATTACTCACAGTGAGGTTGAAATTGAAGAACTCAAAAATTTTCATTCTATTGATTAAAACTCAAGTTCTTATTAATATTCCTATAAAAAGTTATACACAGCTGAAAAGAGTCTTGGCTTCAGCTCCTTGATAATCCTTCTCGTAGTTGTACACAATTATATATAGTTTTCTAAGCCAACTTAATGGCATCAATGTCCTGAAGCTAGGAAAGAAAAATCAATAATTCCTGTTACTACCACAGGCAACAAAATATTCTTTTGGAAAATATTGCTGATAAGTTCATAATCTACAAAAAAAATTTTTATGCAAAAAATAATGTTTTAGAGAAAATCAATTTGTTTGGTTTTTTGAAAAGTAGCCGCCATCTTGTTAATTTTCAAAAATTTTCAAAAATATAAAAAAGATTAAAACAAAACTTTGAATTCGCAGTTCTCGAAAAAAATTTTTTTGAAATAACTGTAATCTAGGTCTATTTACATAAAATGTGAGAAGTTTTAGTAAGAAAACATATAACGTAAGAAATTTTAGAAAATTGGAGCTGGATTAAGTCAAATAAGAAAAAACCAATATTTGCAGTAAAACGAGCTCTCAAGTATTGTTTGCTTTCATTTCTCGTTGTTCTCCTTTTCATACTATATTTTTATACTAAGCATGAGCGGGTTTCGATTGGTCCTAAAATGTATTGAAACTAATCTGTGATAATTTCGTCATGACTTGAACACATGAAAGCCATAATTTTTAAAAGTTTGAACAGTTTTTTTCATATTATTCATTTTGATCGTATAAAACTTAATTTTGAGTTTTAACCCGATGAGTTATTTATATTGGTATTTTTTTATGAATTTTTCAATCTTTATGGCATTTTCTTCTTTATTTATGTCTTTACACAAAGTCAATACACTTTTGTAGCGACGTAAAAAAAGAAAAAATAAACTAAAATAAAAATAAAGAAAAACAAAACAAAATAGCAAATTAAAAAAAAATTCTTTATATTACTGGCCAGTTCTGTTCAAATTTCATTTATTATTTTTTTTTTATAAATTACATAGCAACGTTTCGCGTGACTATTTTTGTTTCACGCCTTTTCAAGCTAAAATTAATATTTGGCTTGAATTAATTTAATGAATTTAATTAAAACTAATTTTAGCTTGAAAAGGCGTGAAACAAAAATAGGGGAACAGGGGGTATTATAGGCCGGGTAGATAAGTTTGGCCTTTTTGTTTTCAACTCTTAGATAATTATTTTATGCAAAATTTTTTCAAAAATGATAAAAATATGAATGTAGTTTTTCCCTAAATAGTTTTTACACCGAAAAAACACGCCGTAATTAAATAAACAAATTTTTAAATTTAGGCCAAAAAAAAATCGCTGGCACTGATTTTTCAAACGTTGGGTGTAAAAAGTCTAAGACCTTAACGACTTTAAAATTTATAGTATTATAAAGTTTGGACTTTAAACTTTCTATTTATTACTTAAAAATTGTGCTACGATGCTTTATTGATAATTAATTCAAGTTTGAAAACAGGTTCTCAAATGGGGCGTCAGAAGCTTTGGGCTGGGGGCATCAGTGGCCTTAGAAATCACGAAAATCGGTCGATTTTTTCAACAGCTGATCGAAATTATAACCTCAAAAAAAATCTGCCTTACCGACAATGATGAAATTTTTATTTTTTTTTCACGCCAAACACAAGGCCACTGGTGCCCCACATACAAGCTTCTAATGCCCCCGCAAAGCTACTGATGCCCCTCAACAAATATCGTACTTGTTTGCTTTTATACAAAAAAATAGTAATGTTTTCGATAAAACTGACTGCTGAAATTGATTTCTAAGCCTTTTTACTATCTAATTCTATTTTTACTTTTATTTGAACATTTACCAAAAAATTCAAAATAATTCCATTAGTTTAGGTGGCCACCCATACCCCCCCTTCCCCTAGTCACGCGAAACGTTGCTATGTAATTTATAAAAAAAAAATAATAAATGAAATTTGAACAGAACTGGCCAGTAATATAATGATTTTTCTACCAATCATCTCTGTTCGTAAAATCTCCAAATTGAAATAAAAAAAAAATTATTAAATTTAATTTTAATATTCATAACTTGATCTTTTATTCTCTTAGTACTGGTAATACTTTTTTTCAATCTTTTCAAAGAATAACTTAAATTGAGGGCATGGACCGGTTGTTATTTTTGAAACATATTATTTAGTAAGGCAACAAAGTATTTTTAAACGTATTTATCTATTGTAAGTGCATAATTTTGAGCCTGATCACTTCTATCTCTTGCGAAATTTCCTAAATCTGAGCCTCAGGATTCAACAAACAAGTCCTTCATAATTTCTGAAATTTCAATATTTTTTTATGAGGCTGTTTCATAGCAGACGACGTGTATCGGTCATGGTGTACCCAGAACGATATTTTGTAGTTTTATTTAATTTTTCATGAAATTTTTAACTATTTTTACAAGTTATTTTCAAAACTTACTAATTATTCTATAATTCTGCCAATTTTATCGAATAGAAATTCAGGTTGTTTTGACTTCAAGCAATATAAAAATTCTTGTTGTATACCACGAATTATACCCCAAGCTACAAAAGATACGTACGAATTATGACTATTCAAGGATCCAGAAACAAAAAATTTGAAATTAACATAGGACTATTCAACTTTTAATACTCATTTTTACCAAGATTATTTAGATTTCTATGATTTTTTAGATTGAATTGGAATGCATTTTTTAACCCTGTAGAGCCGACACAATCATCTTTTTTTTCTTATTATCAGATAGTATGAATATCGTCTGCTATGAAAAAGCCTTATATGCTTTTATTTAAATCACACAGGTTGACATGCTTCCTTCATTTTGTTTACTAAAATCTAATAAAAACCGAAAATTTTTGTTTTCAGGAAAATCTTTGCAGACAAAATTTTTTTTGTATAAAAAATCTGATAAAATGAAATTTTGTTTTCTAACAAAAAAATTTTTGATGAAAAAAATAAAAAAATTTTATATATTTTTTACTTATTTTTTATCTATAATCGAAAACCTAAAGCTTTTTTCTTCCTTATTTCAATAGACTCCAAATAACCCTTCTAAATTTATCTGAATACAAGTTTTTACCAAAGAGATTTCCTTGAAAAAGAATTTTAAGTTTTTATCATATTTTTTGGACGAAAATTATCAGTCGTAATACCCCTAGCTTCAAAATTTTTGATAATTTTTCGACTGTGTTTTGTTGCACAGCAACGAGGGGGGCAAGTTTGGCATGTTAAAAATCACGAGCGCGAGCGGTTTTTTATCAAACTTGCCCCATGAGTTGCTGTGCAAAAAACTGGAGGAAAATTATCTAAAATTTTGAAGCACGAGGGGTATTGAGCTGGATTTCAACCCATAGAAACGCTGTATTTGAGATTTTTGCGGTTATAGTTCTATTACTATTTGTTTACTATGAATACTCATACAAAGGTATACACCGCAGTGACTCGGGTCTAACCCAAAAGTTGAATTGAATAAGCCTAACAGTTCAAGTTGCCATGTGACTAATTGGAAATTACCGAAAAATTATCGAAATAAATGTACTCACATCCCTCCGCCAAATGTCAAATACGGCGTTTCTATTGGCTGAAATTCAGTTCGGGAAAATAATCTTCTCAATTTCGTAAACAAAAATATTTTTGTCAACAAGAATTTTCCGAGAAAAGAAACTTTTTAATTTATAAATTTTTGAAGACAGAAAAAATTCCTAGTGAAACAGTTCACTATATTCGTTGAATTTCTACGAAAATATACCCATTTTACTATTCGAAAACAAAGACACCTGAAAAGTCCCTGAGGAGAAAAGAATATATCTCATTTAATTCAAAATTGATATATATATATATATATATATATATAAACAATAATTTTTATAGAAAACTTTTTTTATTTGTTTTGTTTTTCAAATTATCAATTTCGTTCTGGATGTTTATTTTGATTTTGCTAATAAATATCACAGAATTATTCCTCGAAAATTAAAAAGAAATCTTTTTAAATCATAAATTACAGCTAGTGGGATAGAGCGAGGTAAGATAGACACTGCAGGTAAGAGTGTCATTTTGATTTCTCAGTCCCAAATTAACATGAACCGGCAAAATCTCTCAGAAATGGTTCAAGTATCACTACTGTTTACCCTGTAATGATTCTAGAACAAACAACCCTTATGAATTAAATAAAGTCATCTTGAATAAGGGTAATCAGATTAGGTTCAGTTGTCTATTACAAAAATAATATGATTTTAATCGATCTGCAACAAATTTTAATAAGAAGCTAAACTCTTAAATTTTCTTTTTCTTTTTTAATAACTATGATAAGATGCCTCATACTAAAGAAATCATTATGTTAATTAACCTACTGTTTTGGGGCATTAGTGTCTTTTTAGTGGGGGCACAAGTGTCTCTTTAAACGGAGCTTTAAACTCGTCTAACCTCAAACAGTAAGCGATCTTATAAAAAACTCGCACCAGACACTAGGACACACGTGCCTCAAATCCATGGCTCTCGTGCCTCCAACAAGACTCTCTCGCCCTGTATAACCCAACTTTAAGACTTATTTAAAAAAAAAACCACAATACATAGAATAAATTCAATCATCAAAGAACCCAGTTTCCTCTTTTTAATACATCTTTACTCTACTGGGTCATATAATACGTACTATTTCGACACATAAAATATGCGTAGAAGGTATTACTTTTCTATCCTCCTAAAATACTTGTTTAAGGGGACGGAAAAACTACTTTTCCGTCCACCTAAACAAGTTTCGTCCCCCGAAATATTACTTTTCCATCCCTCCAGCTTCTATGACACTGCTTAATTGACCTACGCAATCGTAAAATCTCGTCGATACCCCCTCACATTTTTCTCTGTTGAAGGCTGCATTCAAATATAAAACAGTTCAGATCTTTGTAAGTTTTTAATTTTATTTATATTACTGGTGCCCTAAAGTGCTGATTTTACGAATGCAAAAGTTTGAGTGCGTAAAATCGCCTTTTACATTTCTGCTCGAGCAGCGTGCATTTAGGTTTTAGCCGTGAAAAATAATCATAATAGTATGTCTGAGTATGCAGCTGCAGGGAGCCGATTGGTTATAATTATAAACGGATTTCCTTGTGCAAAATAGAAAAAGTGAAATGATAAAAAACTTTAAAAATTTGTGAGGGTTATTAAAAAAATAATCTTCTTTAGCAGAGTGCTTTTAAAAGTTTGTTTTCGAGTTGATTTCCACCGGCGAGTGAGGTTACTCTTGATCCGCCATGCTCGGTTCTTCTTTACCTACAGAACCAGATCGGCCGAGTCTTCATCATCGTGAATCGTAAACTGACTCTTGCATCAGCTACTTAATTTAATATTGGAAGTTATGATTCGATATAAAATTAATATTTCATAATCTTATCATCTCACTCTTTTTATTTGCACTGGCAGAGAACACTTTTTTAAATTATAATCACCTAGCTAACTACCCGCATGCAGCAGTCAGCGAAAGTCAAGTTTGAGTTGCAAACTTTTGGAAGGGATTTGCTAAAAAACTTTATTTTATAAATAATCTTAACAAATTTTTTAAGTTTTTTATCACTTCACTTTTTTTATTTACACCTGCAGAACACTTTTTTTTTATTCAAATCACTTAGCTCACCATACTACTGCCCGTACCCAGCTGCAGCTGCAGCATCTAGCAGGCTAGAAAATTTAACTTGATTTTTTTTCACAGCTAAAACCAATCACGCATGTTGACATATATACCGAAACTACTCTTTACACTTATTATGCCTATTCCAACCTTCCAAAATTAAAATCTAGCATAGTTGATCAATAAATTAATGTTTTTTAAGCATTTGGGGCACTTCTAATATAAAACAGTATACATAATACGTAGGTAAATTGCATTGTTCACACACTTGTGCTTCACAGCACGCAAATATATAGTTATGCAAATCCATGGTTGATTCCAAATAGGGACGTGATTCTATGGAAGGACCACCACCTTAAATAGTATAAAGCGTCTAAAAATTGATTAGATATAAAAAACTATTTTCAAAGTTTTGTATTAATCAGCAGTCTAAAGGAATCATTTTAAATTTCAATTATAAATAGGACAGATTACTCAAGAATTTACATCCTGAAGAATGAAAAAAAAAAAAATAAAAAAACCTACGATAATACATGCACTTACTTGAAAAATAACTTAAAAAAAATTTCTTTGTACCGAAGCTTTTGATGAGTGCTTTATAACGTACAATTTTAAAACTTATAAATTAAAAAAAAAAAAATTACGAAAATGAAAATCAATTTTATAATGTAGTGGTTTTCCATTTTTTTTTTTTCTTAACCGAAATAAGTTATTAATTGTTTAAAGCTTCTTTTAATAATTACCGAGCTGAGGATTTTTGAATTGATTGTTTTGAGAAGACAGTTGAAAATCAGCTTGTTTTATTTTGTTTACATGTAAACTTAAGTGTGAATTAAATTTCAGAAAAGTTTTATTTTTTCTCGATTGGTTTGGTGTTGCGTTAAATATTTATTAGCTATTATTAATTATATTGCCTACTTATTTAAATTTCTTATCAAGTTTTTTTTAATATATTGCTTTCTTAGGTATTCTTGATCGAGCACTACAATTATCAATACTTTTTAATGTATAAGTATAAACTATTTTTATAAATGGATTATTCTACAGTTTACCATAAGATTTAATGCGTATAATATTGGCTCGATCGATTGCATGGTAAAATTATTTTTAAGCAAATGCATGACTAGAAAAAGACTGTAAAATTTATATTACACTAATTAATAAACTATTTTATTTGAGATATATAATCGACTAGAGTGACTAGAATGCAGTGATGATGTCTATATAATTTTTTATATAAATGCATCCTTTTTTGTTCTTCAAACTTACTTAAACTTATTGGACGTATCTCGGTTATTGTTAAATATAAACTATATTACCTACTTAGTACTGGCACTTTTCTACTAAATCTACTCGCAATATTCTGTTGCAGTATATATTCAGAATAAATTCCTTCATGTTTGCATTCCACAGTGCGAACTTAGTTTATGCACACGCATGTGTCTACGTAAATTTTATTAAATTAGTTAATTTTTTTCTTTGTTTTACAGAGCAGTTTAACCTTTTTCTTTGGTATAGTGTTGACACGTTTAACAATATTATAATGAAAAACTCCAACTCTTACTATCGCTGCTCGTAAGTTTTAATGCTTAAAATTTACTATCAATGTAAAAAGATTAAAGTTTTCTACAATGAAATAAATCCTAAAAAATATTTAGTTTTTGATGCTTCAATGAACCCGATTATTTGTTAACTCAATCGTTTTATTCCAACGTTACGGTAATCATTCTTTTTCAAATCTTGTTGATTTATCCGCTACAAACCTCGGTTGAGATGAACATGTTGATTTAATTGATGCTCTTGCCCTACATTCTCAACTACGACAATATTTGGCTCGTCATCTTCTTTCAAACAAGCCGATTCTAAATGTTTATTCAAGTATGATTTTAATGCAAAAGTCTTATGACAGCGAGAGCACTCATAATTTTTGTCAGAGGAATGAGTTTGCATATGAGCTCGAAGATTAGATCTGTCAGCAAAAGCTTTTCCACAATGAGCGCATCCGTAAGGTTTTTCACCTGTATGACTTCTTAGATGACCTTGTAGTAACCAAGGTCTTGAAAACATTTTACCGCAGACACCGCAGCTATGCGCAAGCTTGTGAGTTAGCACATGCATGGCAAGAGCAGGCATGCTAACGTAAGCTTTACCACAGTGTATACATTTTTTAGCGGATTGCGAATCGAGACTGCGATGAGTCTGCTTATGACGAGATAAATTAGAAGATGTAGCATACTGTTTCCCGCACTCAGTACATGTAAACTTAGGCCTACCAGAAAGCACTATACCTGTTTCTTTATTAGGAAT
Organism: Encarsia formosa; assembly: GCA_038277355.1. Classification (NCBI taxonomy): domain Eukaryota; kingdom Metazoa; phylum Arthropoda; class Insecta; order Hymenoptera; family Aphelinidae; genus Encarsia; species Encarsia formosa. Next base: position 34,695,227 of record CM076187.1, read on the forward strand.
AATAGTATTATTAGTACGGCGTTTTGAACGCCCGTCCGAAACAAAAAAAGCCTCGTATGTATAAGCAACGGTTTTAGAATCATTAGGACTGTGATTGGTTGTACTACTTATTTCAGCTGTTGCAGGTGATTGAGGTTGTAATGTTGATTCAAGTTTTTCTTGAAGTTGATGTTGAGAATTTTTATGGGCTGCAACAGAAACTAATACAGACACTGGAATGGATACCGTATGTTGTTGTTGCTGTTTTTTGTCTTCATTTAAAGTTGTGTGCGCTGCTGATTTTGAAAAAGAAGAAGAAGAAGAAGAAGAAGAAGAAGAAGAAGAAGAAGAAGAAGAAGAAGAAGAAGATGAAGAAGAAAGTGTATGGATAAATATAGAATTATTTGGCGCTGCTGGTGAAGCGCTTAAATCTAAGATAGCCTGTGCTGCGGAAAGATCTTCTTCAGCAGAAGATCGAATTTCATTTGGCTGGAGACTATAAGGTCGATAAATATCTTTTTTTTTTGGTGGTAAAGACAAAGCAGTTCCTGTACTTGAGAAACACATAGAGAGACTTTTTCGATGTGGTAAAATGATTGAACTAGTAATTATTTCATGTTGATTGGTTTGAGTTGGTTGCTGAAACTGTTGTAGTACAGAATTCACCAGATTTTCTTCTTGATACGGTATCTGTTGGTCAACTTGGTCGTTAATTGAAAATTCTGAATTATGAGGAGATGTAACTGAGTGATGAACTGGAAGCGCAAGTTCTGCAGCTGATCGTAGCGTAGCGTATTTTGGAGGTTCCTCGTGGTTCAACCAAATGTCATGGGTAAAACCTAGAAAAAATAAAAGAAGTTAAAATTATTTATTAGAATTTTTGTTAGTTCTTCAGATATAATTTTAGATATGATGAATCTTGAAAGTGTGAGATTCAATGACTTAAATATAAACATCAGCTGGACACCCATTCGTTAGTTTCAAAATTTATATTTAGATTAGATACGATCTTTGATGAAAGGGTATAGCTAGGTGAAATAATCGAATTGACACTTATACTCCTACAATATATATCTTACTATATTATATAGTTTAAAGGGTTTTTTTTTTTTCGTGAGGCGCAGCGAGGCGCAGCCAAAAGTAACTTAAATATGCGTTATTTTAGTCAAAAATATAAGCATTTTTTTTTAGGCTGCGCCTCAGACACCCATTTAAAAAGCCTTAGGTGCAGCCAAATTAATGTTTTGTTAACACACAAAATATTAAAAAATGAAATTTGTTACAGGGCTCGTTTTTCCGAGAACTAATTAATAAATAATCGTGACTGGCACACGAATACCCTCGACGACTCGACGTCAGCAGTCCTCAGCCCTGTAGACAAAATGCACATACAGTGCGTACGACAAATTGTCGATTTTTCAAATACCTGTAATCGGGAGAAAGACGCGTACGTGAACTAATTCATCTGTTACGCGGCGCGGCTGCTCTCTTTTCGGTAGTGGCGTGAATTTAATTTTGGATCGAACGCAGGAACACGGGTTTGATAGATTCAATGATTTCAGTTGATTTAATTAATTTTAATACACAAAAATAAAACTAATATAGAATACAATAAAATTACAACCCGTATTTTCACAAACAAATGATATCAGAACGGCTATTAGCCCGATATTACATATCAAAACAAAACGAATTATGGCGATTCTCTTCTCGCTCGATAATTCACCGGTTGGCGCGCACACACTCAGAGAAGCCCGGTATGACAGTAAAGGCAGCTTGCATTAACTGTTAAGTCGTAGATGCAAACTTTAACAGTTAATGCATGCGTCTTAACAGTTAATGCGGGACGCATTAACTGTTAAGTATCAGGTCGACTTGATTTTCACGTTATGTTCAGGGTTATGTTCATAGATCAAATTTAAAATTTACTGATTATTATTATACTCACATACAAAATGTTGAGTATTAATGTTATTATTAAATTTAAAATGTTCGAAAATATTGTAGCGTTTACTTACAAATAATATTATTTTTCATAAAAATTTGATGAATAGATTTAATGTAAAATTAATTTTGTAATTAATTTTTGAAAACTTCGATAATTAATTAATAATTTGAAAAAAAAATTTAAAATAAAATGAGTAATTTTCAAAGTTATTAATTCTAGTTAATATGATGAACATAACTCCGAAAATAACGTGAAAAGCAAGTTGACTTGATACTTAACAGTTAATGCGTCTCGCACGCTGAAGCGTGCCAAAACCCAGACAAAGGCTCAGAGACAAAATCTAAGTACTTACTGTACTTCACACACACTCTGACTCTAACCATCACACGAACAAACATCCAATGATTAACCGCTGCGCGGACTTTCTTTTTTAGCAGGTGCACCTTCGCTTAATGTAACAATAATTATAATAATTACGACTAGCCCTAATGGCCTCACACAAGACGACAATGCCTTCCTAGGCCGCACGCTGACTCTCTGTGAGACGTTATTGTCTTCCCCGCTCCGATTCAATGACAACTGGATCACAGGAAAATCCACCCAACTTCTCATTGATAATTTTATCTCGCGCACTTTGATAAAGTTATCTAACAACACAAAAAAAAAGTAAATCGTATATTTGCTCTCTGACACAAGTGTGATCACGCCAAGCGCCAAAATTAGAGTAATGCTGATCGGTAGATTTCGTCATCACCTTGCTTACCGATCCGCATCTGCGTTCCATAACAGTTAGCACCAAATTCGAATTTTATTCGCGCTAGCTGTTACAAATTAAAGATTAAATTCAATCATAAGTATAGATTGAATTTAATCTCATCGATGTTGTTAAAAATAACTAAAAAATTGTTCTACAATTGAATTATTTTCAATTATATTGAATATAGATATCAAAACAAATCAAAACATATCAAAACTTTGTCCCAAGGACAAAGTTTTGATTCTGCCGGTATATATATTGATAAACCAATTTTTTCTCATGGTCAATTGTATGTCACTCTATCAAGATGCACATCTTCAAATCAAATATTTATAGAAAGCAAAAATTCTGATGAAATTAATAATGTCGTTTGGATGAAAATTTTCACAAAGTAAATACATTTTTCTTTCAAAATTTTGTTTTTTTCCTCTATCAATTTTAAAAATGTATCATTCGATCTATATTACTTTATAAGTGAAAAAAAATCCATTGCATTTTTTTGTGTTAAATGTAAAAATTCTATAAAATTTTGAATCTTATGATTGTCCTTGTACATTAAAAAAATTTAGATTTTATATAAAACTAATAATATCGATTTTATATAAAACTAATAATGAAAATTTTTAAAAAATTATTGGATTTAAATTTTAAATATAAATTGTATTTTTTAATTTTAATTGAAAACTTTTCTCTTTCAAAATTTTTGTTTTGGAAAATTTTTTCGTCGATCAAATTTTATTTTGATCATTCTTCTGTATACTGTATAAATTAAAAAATTCCTTATTTTTTTCTGTTGAATAAAAAATTTTTATGAAGTCTTTATACAATCGAAAAATTTTTAATTATAGAAAATTTAATTTTTATGGAATCAGATTTAGGTTTATTTTTCAATGAAATGAAATTGTATCATATGATATTCCAAGAACTTCAATGAAAATTTTAGGTTACTTTTCTTAAAAATGACAAATTTGTAAACTAATAAATAAAGTATTATAAAAAAAATTTTTATTTAATATTAATTAAAATTAATAGTCAAGCTTTTATAACCTAAAAGTAATCTAAAAGTTTCATTAAAATTCTTGGATTGATTTTCTTAAAAAAGTTTAATTCCACATATTAAAACACATTACAAAATGAAAAAATATGGATGTTCTTATTGCGATGCAAGATGAAGTTCAAAAAAAATTTGAGAGAGACATCTATTACTTCATACTAAAAAAAAAAACCTTCAGATGTTCGAAGTGTTTAAAAAACTTTTATTCAAGAAAAGATAATTTAGATAGGCGCTTTAATAAAATTTGTTGTAGTAAGACTATAACTTTTATTTTAAAATGAAATTGTTATCCGACTATAAGTGCACAGAAGAGAATTTTAACGAAAATTTTCAAAATAAAGCAGATTTAGAAAAAAATTCATCAAAAACAGAGTATTTTTGTTTGCTCTAATTGACAAAATCATTTTAATTCAGAAGAACTTTTAAAAATACATTTGAAAACTTATTGTTATAAAAACTTATAGGATCACTTAATAAAATATTTTTTTCATTTCAAAAATTCAAATTTTAATTTTAATTTAAACCGGGGGTTGACGAGCGGAGTGAGTAGGGGGTACCCCCCTGGTTACTATATCTTACTATATTATATATTAGTTTTTCCTCACCCACGCCCCCCTCCCCCCAAATGCTTAACTAACCGTACTTATTTCCCTATATACTTATTTCCCTGTGTTTTCGTTTTTCTTTTATTTATCTTATCACACCTCCTACGCCCCTCCCCGCCCTCTTTCACCGACGCCCCCCATTTTCGAAGGTAGGTACAGGGTTAGAAGTTAAGTAGTAAAAAAGGTAGGAACAGCGTAAACACAGAAGTACAAATAAATGTAGAAATAAGATAAAGTGAATCGGTAAAAACCTAAATAGAAAAAGTAGAATGTCCACAGATATTAACTATGGCAGACTCAAAGATAGGTACAAAATTAAGAAAATCTAAAGAAGCATTAATTATGCTACAAGGATAAGTAAACCAGTAGATACGAAAAAAGGATTAAAGGTTGACACCGTTGGTCCAACAAAGGTTGGAGAGAAGGTGCCTACCAAACAAATGTAGAAAAAAGGAAAAGTGAATTGGTAAAAACTTAAACAGAATTAGTAGAGTGTACTAAGATAGAAACTATGATAGGCACAGAGATAGGTACAAAATTGTGAAAAACTAAAGAAGCAGTAATTATGTTACGAGAGTAAGTAGACTAGTAGAAACAAAGAAATGAACAAAAGTAGGCATGAGGGAAGTTACAGGTGTAGCTACAAAATGAGAAGATGAGTAGCAATAAGTTTATTAATAAGGATAAACACAAGGGTTGGCGCGAGAAAATCTACAAAGGTTCGTATGAGGGTATATGGAGGGGTAGCTACAAATAAGGTATAAACGTAGAAACAAGGTTACGAACAAGAGTAGGCACGATGATACGCACCAAAGTATGCACAGGGGTAGATACAAGTTTAGGCAAAAGGGTAGGCACAGGAGTGGACACCAGGGGAGGTACCGATTTAGTACAAGGGAGGATGAGATAGAAGTTACGAGAATAGGCACAGCAGTAGAAATAAGGGTAGGTACAGAGGTATACCCAAGGGTGGGCTAGAGGGTTAGTGTTAGGGTATTCGCAGGAGTAGACACAAAGTTAAACACGTGCGTAGGTTCAGAGTTAGCAGTTTAAGTAGAAAAAAACTTAAGAACAGGCGTACAATCAGATATAAGAACAAAAAAAAAAAACAAATCAGCAGAAACCTAAGTAGAAAAAATGATGGTACAAGGATATGCACAGAGGTAGATACAACACTAAGAACAAGTATATGGCAGGCACAAATATAAGAACAATAGTTCTGTTACGAGGGTAAATACATGAGTAAAAACGAAGAAAAAAACCAAGGTAGGAATAAAAGTAGGTACAGATGTAGCTATAAGAGTAGTGCAACGGTAAAAATAATGTTATTAACAAGGATAAACACAAAGGTTAACGGGAGAGTAGTCGCAAAGGTTTGTGTGAGGGTAGGCCAAGTGGTAGGCACAAATTGAGAAACAAGGTTAGCAACAAGAGTAGGCACAAGTACAAGTAATAGGGTATGCACAGGCGCGCAACAACGGGAGGGCAGAGGTGTCAGGACACCCCCTGGACTAGTAGACGACACCCTCTACAGTTTCTTGGGGGTGTCCACGGAATTTGAAATCTCAAGCCTTGAACCTCCAAAATCCTGGGCGCCCGAGTTAAACAAAAAAACTAATCAGCTATCCCTCAAGCTCTGAATCCCCAAATACCCTAAGCGCCCGAGTTCAACAAAAAAAAAAAAAAAAAATCAGCTATCCCCTAGGCTCTAAACTCTCAAAACCCTGGGCACCTGAGTTCAACAAAAAAACTGATCGGCTATCCCCCAAGCTCTAAACCCCCAAAACCCTGGGCGTCCGAGGTCAACGAAAAAACTGATCGGCTATCCCCCAAGCTCTAAGCCCCCCAAAACCATGGACATCGAGTTCAATAAAAAAAAAAAAAAACTGATCATTTATCCCCCAAGCTCAAAACCCCCAAAACCCTGGGCGCCCGAGGTCAACGAAAAAACTGATCGGCTATCCCCCAAGCTCTAAACCCCCCAAAACCATTGACATCGAGTTCAATAAAAAAAAAAAAAACTGATCATTTATCCCCCAAGCTCTAAACCCCCAAAACCCTGGGCGCCCGAGGTCAACGAAAAAACTGATCGGCTATCCCCCAAGCTCTAAACCCCCCAAAACCATGGATATCGAGTTCAATAAAAAAAAAAAACTGATCATTTATCCCCCAAGCTCTAAACCCCCAAAACCCTGGGCATCGAGTTCAATAAAAAAAACTGATCAGCTATCCCCCAAGCTCTAAACCTCCTAAAACTCTGGTTACCGAGTGGAATAATTTTAGAAGTTAAGCGTACTTTATATAATTGAATATCAAGTCCATAAAAAAGTGTTTTTTTTTTTTTTTTGTTCCACAATAAGGTTGTGGATTTTATTTTCTAGTTAGAAAAAAAAATTTGTTGATAATTATTTTTGTTGCAACAAAAAAAATTTCGTTCAATTGAACTCGGGTGCCCAGGGATTCTGGGGGGTTTGGAGCTTGGGGTATGGCTGATCAGTTTTTTTTATTGAACACGGGCGCCCTGGGTATTTGGGGATTCGGAGCTTCGGGGAAAGCCAATAAGTTTTTTTGCTGAACTCGGACGCCCAGGGTTTTGGGGGTTTAGAGCTTGGGGGATAACTGATCAGTTTTTTTGTTTAACTCGGGCGCCCTGGCTATTTGGGGATTCAGAGCTTCACTGAAAAGGTTAAGGTAGAATCAGTTGCGTTCTCGGCCGCAAGTCGCGCCGCTGTCTTAAGGAAGGACTGATTTGTCTCCGCGAAACGACTGACTGCCTGCTGGAGGAGACTCAGTTGCGTCCGTATGAATTGCCGGTTTCACGCGAGGTTTCACGCACGCAACTCAGTCTCCTCCAGCAGGCAGTCAGTCGTTTCTCAGAGAGAATCAGTCCTTCCTAAGACACCGTCGCGACTTGCGGCCGAAAACGCAACTATTTCTACCTTAACCTTTTCAGTGTTGGGGGAAAGGCGATAAGTTTTTTTGCTGAACTCGGACGCCCAGGGTTTTGGGGGTTTAGAGCCTGGGGGATAGCTGATTATTTTTTTGTTGAACTCGGGCGCCCTGGGTATTTGGGGGTTTATAGCTTGAGGGATAGCTGATCAGTTTTTTAGTTTAACTCGGGCGCCCTGGCTATTTGGGGATTCAAAGCTTGGGGGATAGCCGATAAGTTTTTTTGCTGAACTCGAACGCCCACAGTTTTGGGGGTTTAGAGCTTGGGGGATAGCTGATCATTGTTTTGTTGAACTCGGTCCCCCAGAGTATTTGGGGATTCAGAGCTTGGGAGATAACTGATTAGTTTTTTTGTTGAACTCAGGTGCCCAGGGCTCTTAGGCATATTGAGGTTTAAGGCTTGATTTAGGATTGTACAATTTCATTGACACCCCCTGAAAATACTAGGGGGTGTCAGGAAAAAAATTGATCAGGACACCCCCTAGCTTACATGGGTTGTTGCGCCCCTGGGTATGCATGATTGCCGATATACGAGCATGCATGTGAGTAAACACGAAAGTAGGTGCAGGATCAGTATAAAGATTGGCAAGAGGGTAGGTATGAGAATGGGCACAGTAGTAGATATGAAGGTAGGTACAGGGGTATAAACAAAGGTAAACAAGAAAATAGGTTCAAGGTTAGAAGTTTAAATATAAAAACAGTTAAGAACAGAGTAAGCATAGGAGTACAAACAGATATAAGAACAAAAAAAATGAATCAATAGAAACCCAAGTAGAAAAAGGGGAAGGTACAAGGAAAGAAATCGGGTATGCACAAATATAGAAACGATAGGCATGTTACGAGAATCACAAGAGTAGACACGAAGGTAGGTACAAGGGTAGACAACAGGGTACGAGAATAGACACAGCAGTAGACATGAGGGTAAGTAAATGGTAGGTTGATGGTTAGAAGTTTAAGTATAAAAAAGTCAAGAACGGAGTAAGCACAGGAGTTCAAACTGATATAAGAACAATAAAAAGTGAATTAGTAGAAATCTAAGTAAAAAAAAAGGAAGCTATAAGGACAAAAACCAGGGCATGCACAGAGGCAGTTACAATATTAGGCACAGGTATAGAATATGCACAACTAAAATAAAAATAGTTTTGTTACGAGGGTAAGCACACGAGTAGGAACGAAGATGATAACAAAGGTAGTCACGAGAGTGGGTACAAGGGTGGAAACATTGATAGACACAAGGTAGGTGCAAGGGTATAAGTACAAGTATATGTACAAGATATATACAGGTTTTAGCACAAGCATACAATTCTGGGGGGGGGGGGGGGGGATGGCGAGCGGAGCGAGTAGAGGGGTACCCTGAAAAGAGCTCATCCTGGACGTGACTATATAGTATAGGAAGATAGTAACCTAAAACATATAGAAAAAAATATAAATTAAAAAAAAATTTTTTACAATGTTTTCTAGTAAGAATGAAAATTATATTCACTATATATATTTTACTATATTATATAGTTGTTTATGTTCTCCTACGCCCTGCCCAAGCCCCCCAAAAAAAGTGCTTAATTAACCTTAAAAGTGTACTGATATGCTTATTTCTATGTGTTTTAATTTTTCCTATAATTTTCTAATCACCCCCCCCCCCCCCCACATCCTTTTTAACGCACGCCCCCCATTTTTAATATATGTTATTAGCTATGTAACTATAGAAATGTAAAAAGTAACTAGGAGTAAACTTGGTTAGTCAGCAGTACTTGAAAAAAAGAATTAAAAGGTGAAGTAATGGCAAAGGTCAATAGCATATAAAAAATATTATAATAAAAACAAGAGTAGGTGCATGAGTAGGAGGCTAGTTAACGAAAAAGATTTTTACTATGATTAAGAACTAAGACATCAACAATGATAGGCTCGATTATTGTTAAAGGGATGGGTTCAAAGTTACAAGGTTATCACGGTGTTAGAAATAAATATAACCCTAAGAGTAGTCAGAAGACACCATAAAAGGGTATCCACAAGAGTATGTTTAAAGGTATAAATAATTTTATGAACAAGAGAAAGTATTAAAAAATGCACAATAGTCGGCAGAAGGGTAGGCACAATTGTAGGTAGTGGGTTGCGTATCTACTATGTAAGAACAAAGGGTAGAAATGATATTAGTTCCAAGGCTTAAAACAGTTCTAGGAAGATAAAAAAGAAAAAACTGAACTAATGGTAGAAACGAAAGTAAGCATAAGAATAAGAACAACATACGTTCAAAGTTACAAATTGAAGTATAAAAATAATAACAAAGTAAAAGAGGCTGCACATGGCTGGAAACTGGTGTCGTAAGGTAAACTTCGATATTAATCAGGATAGGTTAATTGGGAGAAACCTAGGTAGAAAAAATGTCGATAACAAATGTAAAAGGATGTAGGAAATATTTGTCAAAAAAGTTAAAGAACTGCGTGGGCAAAAGTGTATAAAGAAGACTAGTTTCACGATTTTAATTACAAAAAGATTTGAGAAGAACAATAGAAACGATAGTTTTCACAAAGATGAGAACAAAGATTCAGAGTTAGAGACCAAAGCATGAAAAAAAGAAAAAAACAACAGCAAACACCAAAATTGAAGCAAGTAGATTCTTGTGAAAGAGATAGGAACAACATTAAGCAAAAATGTACATATAAGTGTAGGTTCAAAGTTACACTTTTCAACGATATACAGGGTGATCGAAAAAGGTTGGATATAACAAATAACTCGAAAAATATGCATTTTTTGTATAGCATATGCATTGGGAAAGTTTCTTGAAAGAAAATTTTCTACCTGATGGGCCCAAAAATTTTGGGCCCGAAATTTTGCAATTCACTAACTTAACCCATTTGGGACCAAGGGAAAACCAGAATATTAAAAAACTAATTACCAGAAAACCTTTATTTAAAAAAAATTAAGGTTACGTGTTTTTTCTTTTTTTTAATTTTTATTGTTTAAACATTATTTGTTTAATTAAATTAGGAAAAAAAGTTATAATTTTTATAAACTAATAGTTTCATTCGATTCTTTGACAAAAAATAAGACGACAATCATCTATACGATTTTTTGATCAGACGCTTAGATCTTTTGCTACGAGCGCTCAAACACGTGAAAATCATGGTTTTATAGTGAGCTCTGCCGCGCCGCACCAAAGATCTACTCTTGCGAGTCAGAGCTCACCACTATAAAATCATGATTTTCACATGTTTGAGCGCTCGTAGCAAAAGATCTAAGCGAAGCAAATCAAAAAATCGGATGGATGATTTTCGTTTTATTCATAGTCAAAGAATCGAATGCAACTATTAGTTTATAAAAATTATAACTTTTTTTCCTAATTTGTTTAAACAAATAATGTTTAAAAATTAAAAAAAGAAAAAACACGTAACCTTAATTTTTTAAAAATACAGGTTTTCTGGTAATTAGTTTTTAATATCTATTCTGGTTTTCCCTTGGTCCCAAATGGGTTAAGAAAAAATAAATAAATTTAGTACGTAAAAATTTTCAGTTGGTTTTATTTTTACGTACTTATCTTTTTAATTTTTTGTGACCGTCTATCAAATGAGATGATGTAATATCGTTAATTATTTTTTCTTGACCCTTCATTGTAGGTAAAAATTGTCTATTGAGCAATCTTACTATAAAAAATGAACAATGGTCAATCTTACTGAAGAAGAGACAATAACTATTTTAATGTTGCGTGGCTCGGGTGAGTCAGTTCTCAAAATGAAATAAGAGCTTTGTTCAATGAGAGTCACAGGCTCAATATGAATCCAGTTTCACAGTCAATGATCAGTCAAACGATTAAACGTTTCGAACAAACGAGATCGATTAAGAACAGACCCATTCCTGGTAGACGCCGATCAGCTACCGACGATGATCATCAATTTCAGGTTGCTGTAGATTTCGTAGAAAATCCTCGTTTGTCAATACGCCGTGCCTCTCTTATAAATAACATTGGATATGCATCGGTTCATAAAATATTGAAAAAAGTCCTTAAATTCCATCCCTCTAAAGTTCATCTGGTGCAAGAACTTATGCTAAATGATCCTGCCCAACGTGTAGAATTTTGTGAAATGATGATGCAGCGAATAGATCAAGATCATCATTTTCTACAAAACATAGTCTTCACTGATGAAGCTCCTTTCACATTACATGTAAAAGTAAATACTGAAAATTGGCGTTATTGGTCTGATAGAAATCCACATGAAATGTTGGAAAACCATACTCAATATCCTCAAAATTGAATCTATGGGCTGGTATTTTAAATAACAGAATCATTGGTCCATTCATAATTGATGGAAATTTGACTGCTGTAAAATACAGAGAAATGCTTGAGAACCAAATAGTCCCAGCGATTCAACAAATAGCCGGTGATAATTTTATGAATACCTGGTTTCAACAGGACGGTGCGCCTCCTCATTTCGGAGTTGCAGTGCGCGAGTACTTGGATCAAATTTTTCCGCATAGGTGGATCGGTCGTGAGGGAGAGATAGCATGGCCACCACGGTCCCCCGACCTTATACCGTTAGATTTTTTCTTATGGGGCTATCTCAAAAGTACGGTTTATGAAACACCCGTACAAACGTTGGACCAACTACGAGACCGGATAATTGAACAGGCACCTCTAATAGATGAAGAAATGATCAGAAAAGCTGTAGATAATTTTTATCATCGTATTGCTTATTGCCAAGAGGTAGAAGGTCTTCAATTTGAACATTTACTTTAAAAATAATACCAACAAATGCAATTAAAAAGGTCAATTTAAAAAAAAAATAATAATAATAATTAAGGAATTATGTTTTGATTTTTTGTTAAATAATCTTGACACAAAAAATTTGTAAATCTATTTTTTCTTAAAATACGTGACATATTTTTTTCCAGAGAGGTATGTATCACAATTTTTTTTTTAATCGCATTTTTTAGTTAAAAAAATTCGAAAAACAGTCTTAACAATTTGAATTTGGCACCAAAAATGATTTTAAAAAAAAATGGTTAAACTACATTTTTTGTAAACAAAATTTTGCCGCAAACCGCGTTTTTCTAGCCCTCTTAGATTTCGAGATAAAAATCAAAGTAGAAAAATCTCTATTTTGGACCACGCATGCGCACTAGTGGGTATAAAAGATTCTGGTTGGTGCCAAAAATTTTCTTTTTTCATGCTCTTTCGAATGATATATATATATTGTAGGGGTTCGAGCTGGGGGCCGATTCGACTATGTTACCCGGCTATACCCTTTGTTTAGACTCCCGATTCGCGGATTCTTAAAAACGCAGATTTCAAATCAAAACATTATTTTTAAATTTGGTTCATTAAATGTCTTTTTTTTTTTTTTTTTTTTTTAACTTAAATTATAAAATTTATAATCTACTTTATCAAGGTAAAAATTCAGTTTTTCATTATTACTTTTTATATTTATTTGAAAATAAAATGACTTTTTAAAAAAAATTGTTAATATTCATCGTATATTAATTATAATTTGAAAAATTACTTTTGTAGATTTAATTAATATTGTTAGTTATCAAAATTAATTATGAAAGTATAACTTCTGTTCGGAATGCTTTACATTTAATTTACGAAGACACTCAAGTACACTTAAGTTTAAAATAAATTTTTCCGCACTCCGGCCGGGAAGCGCTACTTCCCTGCCGCTGCCGCTACAGTCAGTAGCGCTTCCCGGAACCGTCGTGCGGAAAAATAGCATACTCAACTAGGCACCTGAATGGGAAGGTCTCAGATCACATGTTTGTCACACTCGGCTACGCCTCGGACGACAATTTCATGCGATCTGAGACGTTTCCCATTCATACTGCCTAGTTAAGTAATATACTATTAAATTTTATCATAGATTAAATATTGTCGTTTTTAATTAATTCGAAAAAAAGAAAATCATTCTATGATTGGACCTCGTAAGTGTTAGCGCAGGGAGGTGTAGAAGCTAGTATCCTCTATTATATTAAGAAATTTATTTTGATCGTCGTTGTCGTCATCGTCGTCGATTTCCTTTTTCAAAAAAAAGTGACTTAGACGTTGTAACGAATAGAGGTCTATGTCGCGGAACGAGGACTGGTACGCGAGCTGGTTGCGACCATGCTCAGCGTTGGTAGGTGGGAATTAGTCTGGGTAAATAATAAGAATGGTAATGTATAGTTAAATCAAGTGTTTTATTATGAATAGGTACTGTACAAAGACCGTCGATCGGTCAAGAAGCAAACTAATGGCGTCTATCCGTCGCCCGGCTCACCCGTAGGTGTATTCCTGAAAAAGAAACGTTGGTCGTGATCAGAAACTGTCTCTCACGTTACAGTAGTCTGTCTTAAATATGGTGGCTACGTACCCTCGGTCGGTCACCACTAAACTCTGGGTTACCGGCGGAGAGTAAATAGATTTTCCGTACGTCACGTCTACTGAGGGGTCATTCGTACGACACAAGTGTGTCCAAAGCCGGAAGGGCCATAATTAATCGCGTACCCAGTAGGAGACGTCTCGCGCCTCAACATACGATCGAGCATAATCTATAACAATCAAATGACTGTCGATCACGTAATTGTGCGCATACGAACGCGTCACACTTATGTGATCCGTCGGACTTTAAATTCGCGTCGGTGGCTAGGGCTGGAGGTCGCACCCTGCGCAGCCAAGAAGCTCTTCTTCCACCAAGACCGTAGGAACAATGATGATCGGAAGAACAGCTCGCCTTAACCCGGCCGGTTGCCGGGCTATGTACTCCCGACCCACCCGCTTCTCTTGCGGGGCGGACTTGAGTCGGGGCCTCGTAGCGGTGACGGCGGGAACTAAACTCCCGCCGCTTCGGTTGTGGGAGACGCTCGCCGCCTAGCGGCTGCTCCCTAGAGTCGAGACCCGCGGGTTTTCGAACAGTGACGGAGTCTACTCCGTCACACTCCCCTCCTCCTCCGGGGAAAATAAAAAACGACTCTCGACAACTTACCCTGCGTTTTTCCATAGCAACACAAGACACGGCGTCAGGTCGCGGCCGGATCTGAACCTGATGACCCGGACTAGGTTCCCCTTCCTTTGTCGCCATTTCTTCGCCCCCAGTGGCACGGCGATGGAGTGACCCTTCGGAAGGACGACCTCCCTCATCAGCCGGTCGGGTCGAGGTACGAACCCGGGTGTGAAGTACCCTGGGTGATCCATAGCTGACGAAGTCAGCTTCAGTCCCCTTCGACTCCTTCCTTTCTTAGGCTTTGCTGGCTCGATGAGCATCGCCGACGGTCTTCCAGGGACCTGGTGGATCGCTGGTCTGGAGCCCTGTGCCGGCAATGGCGGCAGGAGCATTGGTGGCGGTCTTGGTGTACCCGGTACTTCCTTTACCAGGTCTCACTGCGGATTGGTTAGAACTTTCGTTTGCGAGTTCGTTCGTGTAAGCACGTCCATCTACGATGGCGTCCGCGGTGAGACTGTCGGGTTTACGCATGCTTCGGCTCCTTCGCGACCTTTTCTCACAAGGCTTCGGGGCAAGTTGATCGCATTCCCTGCGTTCCCGGCATTCCTTCAGCTTACTGATATGGATGTTACGCAATGTTTTTTTCTTGCCGTCCTTGAGGTCAAACATCACCGGCGACGTTTGTTTACAAACTTTCAGTGGGCCTTGGAATTTAGCCTCGAGCTTCGCGTTACGGTCGTTGGCCTTGCTTGACAAAATGTTAGTTTTCAGCATTACTAAGTCACCTGTTTTTGGTTTCCAGTCCCGCCTTCTTAGGTCGTAGTGCCACGCTTGCTTTTGGAAGGCTTGGGCTGTTTTGATTTTCACGAGCTCGAAAGCCTCTCGTAATCGTTTGGACCGTAAGTTCGGGAATAGGCCCGTGTTGCTACATGCTGTATTGCTTCCCGGTACAGCGAGTTTGTGTCCATAGTTCAGATATGCTGGCGAGAACCCGGTTGATTCCGATGTAGCCGTGTTATAGACGAACGTGTTTTCCGGCAGGTGTGCGTCCCAGCTCTTTTGTCTTCCGGGGGCATATTGCGCAATCATCGTTTTTAAAACCCGATTGGTCCTCTCGACTGGGTTACAATGTGGAGTGTGCGTGGGTGTGCGCCGGTGAATGACGTCGTATTCTTTCAGCGTTCCCGAAAAATCCTTGCTGATGAATTGTTTCCCGTTGTCGGTAATGACGATTTCTGGCTTGCCGTGATGGAGCAGCACTTGAGCTCTCACTGCCTATGTCACCGGTTTTGCTGTCGTCCTCGGGAGGGCCTTCGTTTCTATCCATTTGGTGAATTTTAATAGCACCTTTTTCAAACTTTGTCTACGGGGGTTTTTAAAGTTGCTAATTACTAAAATGACCTTTTTCTTAATTTGGTCCATTTAATTAAAGGACTACTTATTTCAGGTAAAAATTTATTTTTATTATTTTCAAACTTTGTGAACGGGGTTTTTAAGGTTGCTTATTATTAGTCCAACCTTCATTTTTAAAATTGACCTATGTAAGGGCTATAAAAACAATACATTTCTTGTTGAAATTTTAAAATTAAAAACTAGCATCTTGCAAGGTACCTGTCTTGCAGGAAGCTCACAAATTGTAAAATTGGAAATTTGAGTGTTATATTTATTAATTTATACGCGGATCTATTTTGTACAACAAAATATTTATTCGTATGAATCATCGTACAGTGCAGTGAGCTCGCTTATATTCTATCTGCTTTTTCTTTATTTTGGATTTCGTAAACAGAAATTAGCACCATCACATGTAGCTTATGCTTTCTCGAGTTGTCTTGCATCCCTACCACGTCGCACGCTATCCAGTAGAACTTAACCCTATAAAAACGGAAATCGCACCCATTTTCGGGACTTCTAATCTAAACATCAAAATACTCACTACTCCAATAACTAAACTTAATAATTTAAAGTTATTTTGGAGTATGGTGAGTTTCGGTAAAGTAGTTATCGCAAAATCGTGTTGTGCGTAAACGTGAGCTCAAACCGTACGTCAGCTACAGTCGCGCTCCGTTTATTCCAGTAGTTGAGTGACAACAAGGTGTCGCCTCTCGCTTCGATCGACCCAACGTGTTCGACTTTCCGTATACGGTGTCCTTTTCTCGGCTAGATCGTGTACGATGCCAACGTGTACGACGCTCCGAGCATACAGCTAGAAGGTCAACCGGGCGACGCTTCTCGGGACATTTGCTCCAACGTGTCCAGTCCCTCGAGTCAAGTCCTTGTCATTATCCGCACCGAACTCGTAGCTGTTTCTTCCAAGCCAGGCAGCGTCTTAGACATTGAATTTAACTCGGCGATCAGAAGGAACTGCAGCCGTCTGCATGAGCTCCCAGCTCAGAAATTCCGGGACTACAGTCACGAGCAACGGGAATAAAATATTCACGAAGGGTAATATTTGTTAAAATATTTACGTGCCTTGCTCACTGAATCAAGTAAACCACGCTTAAAACGATGACATTTGTCATGACAGTTGGGATGGGATGATCTAACGATTGGGTTAAGTTCAGCACATGATAGAATTTGCGTCATCGAGAGAATTGAATTGAATGGAATTGAATGAGTTTATTAACTGTACATTATGTTGTACAAAAACAACAGCTTTTACATAGGTTGATAAATAACAAGTAGATCAAACTAATAAATATGATATAAAGAATATAAATGATAATAAAAACAATAAATAATAATAATAAACATAGTATTATTAACATAAGAAATAATATAATTAAAAAAAAAGTAAACAGTTTTTAATGGTTTACTTAATCACCACTGTGAGATAACTGAACTATTACTATCAGTCACGAAGATGCATCGTATTAATTAACTTCTTAAAGTCCGTCTCACTGATAGTAAAAATTGCACTTCAGTACTAACTGGTAGTTGATGTTATGGTCCAGGTCAGTGCTCAGGCAGCTGCTCCTCACCCTCTGCGGCAAAAATATGAGTGTAAATGAGGCGTTTGAAGATAAAAAAGGATGGGGCTGAACGGATGTTGGCGGGTAAACTGTTCCAAAAGTATGTGGCGGATACGTGAAATGAGTATTTGAGATAATTTGTGCGATAATTGGGAACAACTAGAGTGTTATGGACTTCACGGTTGGGACGAGCGCTGACTCTGGCGATAAAAAAGTCCGCTAGATATGGTGGTCGTCCCGATGTAAGTAACTTATATAAAAGACAGGCTGCAGAGTAATTCCTGCAACCTTACACACGAAGCCAACCCTACTTACGCTAGTGAGGAGTGATGTGATCACTCTTTCTTTCTCCGTAGATGTATCTAATGCCCCTGTTAATTATGCGCTGAATTTTAAGATGCAGCTCAGCAGATATATCACAGTAGACAAGGGAGCAGTAGTCTACAATGGGGAAGAGTAATGACTGAATCAAATGTGTCCGTAAGCTGAGTGTGGTGCTGCGTCGAAAATGGTATAATTTATACATAAGTGAGTGAGCGCGCTTACAGATGTAGTCCACGTGCTCTTTCCAGTCCAATTTGGAGTGAAGGATGACACCCAGACTACGTGCAGACGGGACAAATGGGACGCATAAACGTCTGAAGTGCAAGCAATTGATATTCATATCCCTGAATTTATTCACATAGAATGGGGTGCCAAAAATCATAGCCTTTGTCATGCCAGCATTAAATTCTAGTTTATTCCTGACAGTTCAGTCAGCCACCCGTTGCGCAGCTGCACTTAGCCTTGCTAGAGTTTCCTTCAAGTCCTCAAATCGACCCTGAGTGTAGATCTGGAGATCATCGGCATATATCACATGATATACATTAATGCCTAAGTCCAAAGCAATGTCAACAATGAATAGCACGAAGACTAGAAGACGTAACACTGAACCTTGCAGTACACCCTTATTCAGGGGACGAAAAGAGTAAGTCTCACCTGCCATCATCGTTTTCACAGCCTGCGAAAGAAAATTCAAAGCCACCCACGTGATCTTCACCACCCTGACCATGGAAAGAGCATAAAAGTTCTGAAACCGTAGCATCGAACGATACTGACGCGAAATGAGTATTGAGTTTGTCCGCAGTAAAGCCAGCAAGGTAGTACGGGGTGCCTAGTTGCCTAGGGTAGCCTAGTACGGGGTGAGTGAGAGAGGTGGTAACTGAATAATAAATTCTTTTGATTTATATGGGATCTGGCCTTATCTGATTACAGGAGCGCGCTTGTCGGAAAAATCATCGATGGCCAAAGTCAACCGCGAGTTTGAAAAATTGAGTAGAGTTAAATTTTGATTCATTTTTTCACAATTTTTACATGTTAACATTTACTTGTTTATTTAAGTATTTCATTCTTTTGAGTTGATCCCGGGTCAGCAGTTAAAGCCAAGAATGTGCTCATTTAGTTAATTATATTCATTAATTTATTTAACTTGAAATCAATAATAATTATTTAATTTATTAAATTTTTTTGTCGGATTACTTAATCACCCGTGGAGCTGAATAAAACGTAATTTCCTTTAACTGATTCTTTGTTTGTTTTATGAACAATTATTCTTTCTTTAGAGCTTTGAAATTGTACACTGCTACCTGGGGTAATAAAGTTAATTAAAAATAAATTTTTGAAACTTTGTTTTCTTCTAATTACCTCTGTACTGACACACTTGGAGGCACAGATAGGAAAAGCAGGTTGGAGTAAAAAAGGTTTGTACCTCAAATTGCGAATCGTGTCGGGTCGAAGTGAATGATATTTAGAAAATAGAGTCGTTATATTTTTTTTTACTTGTGGGATGATTATCTTGTCCTCGGCTTGGCGTAGGAAACCAACCGTTGGCAGACAGGCTTACAAGGCTGTGGGCTGAGTATTCGTCAGGGCCCCGTGAGAGGGAAGATTACATATAGACGTAGCCAGCGCAACACAGCCTTGTAAAGCTCGAAGCTGACCACGAGGATAAGTAGAGAATATTGTCCGTCACAATGCAGCCGACCAACAGTAACACATTGACCCACAAGACTCAGCCTGACGATCAGCAACGACTTACTCTGTCAGCGACAACTCCGAACCCACAAGAAATTCGTACATTCAAACAGATAAGAAAATGGAATTGCTACTTTTCTGGGGAAGACCTATATAGGTTTCTCGATAGAATAGAAGAACTAAAGGAAGCGTACGCCTTTACCGACAGCCAATTACTGCAAGGGCTGCCAGAATAATTCCGAGGCGAGCCTCTGACATGGATATGCAACAACAAAGCCAAATGTCCAACATGGGCCGAACTGGTGGAGGAAATGAAAACAAATTTCTTACCTCCAAGCAACGCGGATGATGTCCAAAAGCTGATCTACGCTCGAAAACAGGAGCTACGAGAAAACATAAGAACGTACGTAAACGCGTTACAAACACTCTTGCGATGGGCGGGTTTCACGGATGAGAAATACCAAGTAGACGGCGTATACAAGAATATGCAACCAAGCTGCCAATTACACTTCTCCAGAGAAAGTGTAAATACGGTCACTGAACTCACACGGAAAGTGCGAAATCTTCGAAACACTACGGAAGAAATGTGGAGAGCAAACGGTCACGACGGTAGCATCAGAAAAATCAGCCATAGCTCTGGTGGAGATAACGGAAATAATCGCGGCAGGACCACGAACACCAAACCGCCTACAGGGTCCATCAGAATTTCACCGATACAATCGCTGCTGGAACTGTAAACAGACAGGCCACACTCGACGCAGCTGCAGAAACGCAAAGCGATTCTTCTGCTCTTTCTGTGGAAAAGATGGCATCTTCTTTTGCATGTGCAATTGCCCGAAGCCGGAAAACTTCGAAAGGATCATCTCACCAGCCAATGTAGGGCGATCCAGCAACTAAAAGACGGGCGAATGCTAATTCCAGTGGAAATTGGCAAAATCACTTACGATGCACTGGTTGACACAGGAGCAGCGACGTCATACATAAAGGCAAACGTAGCCGCACACCCGGCGGATAGAGTGGTCGGCAAATACCGAAGACAAAGTAGCAGTAGTCGCTGACGGGAACGAAACGAATATAAAAGAGAGCCTCGAAGGCGCGGCAATCATTTTTGGCAAAAAAATCAACCAGCGCTTTTTCGTACTCCCGACGTTACCACACGATATACTACTGGGCGCCGACATTTAAAAAAAAATCAACATCAGTATAAACATCGGCCAAACACAACTATAGCCACCCAATCAAGACGACGCAGCCTCGATACCACCTCTCCAAAGTAAGTGCCAAATCTGCCGTACAGAAATACCTGCAGATAACAAAGGGAACGAGACAGGTATAGAGGGCCTAAGAAGCCTATCTCCCGGACAAGACGCTGAACTTAAGTCGTTCCTCAAGGTAGAGCTCTAGATTAACGACATCAAAGGGCCCACGCCACTGATGAAATGCGACATACGGCTACTTGACAGAAACCAGCAGCCTATCAAACACCGATACCAACCCAAGAACCCGATGATGCAAAAAATCATCGTAGAGGAGGCGAGGAAGATGCAAAATAAAGGAGTGATCGAAGATTCCGAGAGCTCCTGGAGCTCTCCTGTGGTAGTGGTGAAGAAAAAGAACGGCAAACCGCGATTCTGCATAAATTTCCAACAATTAAACAAGGTGTGCAAAAAAGTGTGTACCCGATCCCACAAGTAAACGCCACCCAAGACAAACTGAAAAGGGCGAAATATATTTCTTCGATTGACCTTAAAAACAGCTACTGGCAGATAGAACTGACGGAAGCAAGCAAACCCCTTACGGCTTCCCTTACCCCGTTCACACTTCCGAATAGAAAACGAAAACAATTCCGAGTAATGCCGTACGGTATACAGCAGGGAGCAGGAGACTTCCAAGAACTGATGGACGGGGTCATAGATGCAGAGCTGGAAGAATTCGCTTTAGCGTACCTGGACAATATCATCGTCATCAGCAAAACATTCGAAGAACATCTTGCACACCTCGCGAAAGTATTCAAGAGACTCCAAGAAGCGAAGCTACGCATGAACATCGAGAAATGTAAATTCTGGGTCAAAGAATTAGTCTACCTTGGCCACGTAATCAACAAGGACGGGATCTCGACGGATCCAGAAAAAGTCAAAGCAATTACCAATATGGTGGCTCCACACAACACAAAAACGCTTAGACGCTTCCTTGGACTAGCTTTGATTACATCTCCACTGAACGCCTTGCTAAAGAAGGCGAACAAATGGCGGTGGAAGGACGATCAACAGCAAGCATTCGTAAGAATAAAAATCCTACTCTGCTCGACGCCAATATTCTCTTGCCCAGACTTCTCCAAGCCATTTACCATCCAGTCAGACGCATGCATGACAGGAATTGGCGCAGTACTCACACAAGAAATCGACGGAGCTGAGAGGGTAATCGCCTACGTCAGCCGCTCATTGGAACCAGCAGAAAAAAATTATAGCGTCACGGAACTCGAATGCCTGGCAGCAGTATGGAGCGTGAGAAAACTACGCGCCTACATCGAGGATTACCACTTCACGATCCTAACCAACCACCAGTCGCTAACCTGGCTACAAAAATTAGACAACCCATCGGGACGTTTAGCAAGGTGGGCGCTAGAATTACAGCAATACTCTTTCGACATACGCTACCGCAAAGGTAGCCAAAACGTTGTAGCGGACGCCCTCTTGTGACAACACGTACACGCCATGGCAACGAAATGCTGATGGTACGAAAAAACGCATCAAGAGGTCCCACAAAATCCACAGAAATACCCCGATTTCCGCATTATAAACGAAAAACTCTACAAACACGTACTGACCCACTTCAATTTTAACGAATCCAGCGACTCGGAAGACTGGAAACTATGCATCCCAGACGGTGACAGAATGAACATCCTAAAGGAAAACTACGACCAACCGATGGCAGGTCACCTGGGAGTCACGAAGACACTGGCCAAATTAGCCTGCCAATATTATTGGCCGGGCACGATGCAGGAAGCGGCAAAATACGTACGCGAATGCCCATCTTGCCTAAAATTTAAAACGCCACAATGTCTGAAAGCGGGAAAAATGCACGCGCACTTTGCCCACGACCCGTAGCAAATAGTTAGCGTTGATCTCGTCGGCCCGCTACCGCGCTCGTCGAAAAATAACGTATGGCTTCTGGTAATCCAAGACAAATTCACCAAATAGATAGAAACGAAGGCCCTCCCGAAGGCAACAGCAAAACCAGTGACAGAGGCAGTGAGAGCTGAGGTGCTACTCCGTCACGGTAAGCTAGAAATCGTCATTACCGACAACGGGAAACAATTCGTCAGCAAGGAGTTTTCAGGAATGCTAAAAGAATACGACGTCGTTCACCGCCGTACGCCCACGCACACTCCGCAATGTAACCCAGTCGAGAGGACCAATCGGGTTTTAAAAACAATGATTGCGCAATATGCTGCTGGAAGACAAAACTGGGACGCACAGCCGCCGGAAATCACGTTCGCCTATAACACGGCTATATCAGAATCAACCGGGTTCTCGCCAGCATATCTGAACTACGGACACGAACTCGCAGTACCAGGAAGCAATACGGCACGTAGCAACACGGGCCTATCACCGAACTTACGGTCCAAACGATTACGAGAGGCTTTCGAGCTCGTGAAAATCAAAACAGCCCAAGCCTTCCAAAAACAAGCGTGGCACTACGACCTAAGAAGGCGGGACTGGAAACCAAAAACAGGTGACTTAGTAATGCTGAAAACAAACATCTTGTCAAGCAAAGCCGACAACCGTAACGCAAAGCTCGAGGTTAAATTCCAAGGCCCTCTGAAAGTTTGTAAACAAACGTCGCCGGTGATGGTCGATCTCAAAAACAACAAAAACAAAACATTACGTAACATCCATATTAGTAAACTGAAGGAATGCCGGGAACGCAAGGAATGCGATCAACTTGCCCCGAAGTCGTGCGAAAAAAGGTCCCAAAGGGACCCAAGCGTGCGTAAGCCCGACAGTCTCATCGCGGACGCCATCGACGATGGACGTGTTTTCACGAAAGAACTCGCGAACGAAAGTTCTAACCAACCCGCAGTGAGACTCGATAAAGGAAGCACCGGGTACACCAAAGCCACCACCGATGCCCCTGCCGCAACTGCCAGCACCAGGCTCCAGACCGGCAATGCACCAGGTCCCAGAAGACCGTCGGCGATGCTCGTCGAGCCAGCAAAGCCCAAGAAGGGAGAGAGACGAAGGGGACCGAATCCGACTCCGTCAGCTATGGACCACCTCGATTCGTCGATAAAAGGTACCGATTGAATCACCGATTCAAAACCATTGAAATTTTCAATTGACTTGAATGAATTTTTGGCAGCAAGATTGCGATGGAGTAGACTCCGTCACTGTTCGAAAACCCGCGGGTCTCGACGCTAGGCGGCGAGCGTCTCCCACAACCGAAGCGGCGGGAGTTTAGTTCCCGCCGTCGCCGCAACGAGGCCCCGACTCAAGTCCGCCCCGCAAGAGAAGCGGGTGGGTCGGGAGTACATAGCCCGGCAACCGGCCGGGTTAAGGCGAGCTGTTCTTCCGATCATCATTGTTCCTACGGTCTTGGTGGAAGAAGAGCTTCTTGGCTGCGCAGGGTGCGACCTCCAGCCCTAGCCACGGACGCGAATTTAAAGTTCGACGGATCACATAAGTGTGATCGTATGAGCACAATTACGTGATCGACAGTCATTTGATTGTTATAGATTTGGCTCGATCGTATGTTGAGGTGCGAGACTTCCCCTACTGGGAACGCGATTAATTATAGCCCTTCTGGCTTTGGACACACTTGTGTCGTGCGAACGACCCTCCAGTAGACGCGACGTACGGAGAATCTATTTACTCTCCGCCGGCAACCCAGAGTTTAGTGGTGACCGACCGAGAGTACGTAGCCTCCATAATTAAGACAGACTACTGTAACGTGGGAGACAGTTTCTGATCATGACCACGTTTCTTTTTCAAGAATGCACCTGCGGGTGAATCGGGCGACGGATAGACGCTGTTAGATTCCTTCTTGACCGATTGACGGTCTTCGTACAGTATTTATTGATAATAAATACATAGTTTATTTCTATACATGACTATTCTTATTATTTACCCAGACTAACTCTCACCTACCGACGCACAGAAGGTGATTCTGAAAAATCATGTTTCTTTTTCAAATTTGAATTGAGATAGAGAGATGGTTTTGGTCTTGAAAGAAAGGCCTCGTCAAAACCTATTGGGAAAAAATGTAAAAAATCAATATTATGAATTTTTTCTCACCGGAAAATAGGTAGAAAATCGACCATTTTCGGAAAATTTGTAAAACCCAGATTTTCATTACAGATTCCGTTAGTTCCAATAAAATTTCATATTTTTATTGAAAACTACGTATTTTTATGAAAAGAATGCCACCTCCCCGACGTCTTTAGCTGTTATAGATTTTGAGCAAAAAAAGTTTAAAAAAAAAATTTAGCGAAGCTGCTGCTAGCTCACGATACTCAGATTTATTTTTAAAAATTTGTAATTGGCATTACCATTTTTTGTGTTAAATCTATTTTTTTGAATTAGACTTACGGATAAACCACTCAAAAGTTTGATAGAGCTCGAAAAAAAAATTTCTCCTTGACTACATGACGATTTTTTCGGTCTCACGAGTCATTTTTTAATTTTGTGCTAAAACTACTCGTACACATTTCTTTAGGTAAGTGAGTACTGTACTTCTAAAGTACATCAAAAAGTATCAGTGTTTACTTATATAATGTATATGAAACACAAAAATTATTGTTTAACTTCAAGAATATTTTATAATTAAAAATTCTCGGAAATTAAAAACAATAAAACTTATTGGGTTTTCCTCTGCTGCTTTTAATTTTGCTTGAGGTTTATTCTATTACCCGCTAGAGGGATGAAGTATTTAGTTTAGTTCATACTATCATTATCGATCACAGAGTGATTCTAGTTGGTTGACAACAATCTTTTAATTCGCGACTTGTGTTCAAGAACGTGCTGATTATCATTACAGTACGTGGCTAGAAAAGCTTATAGTGTCAGTACACAAACTCAATAACAAAGTCAAAATATTCTAGGACTAACAAATATATTTGTTTAAAAAAGGCATTTATCGTTGTCTTGACTGTAAATCGGATATCTATGATTTTGTTGGTGTACGGTTATTTTTTTATGAAAAGTAAGTTTATTATTTGATTCATGTTTCAATATCTTTATTTCTATTTATTCGATCTACAGTAAAAATCATTTAAATTTAAATTCATTTAAATTTGAGATCGTCTTCAGTACAACAACGACTGCAAACTTGTTCAATATAAATGGAAAATTTTATAAGGATCGGATTGTAGTGATCACGTGCTGGTCATCGTTACAGTTCTGTATCTCGAGGAGCTTATTGTGTAAACAAATTTGAAATAAATAGCTCAAACTATTCGACGTCTATAAATATAATATTGATCAAAAAAAGGCATTTCAATCAGAAATCTAGAATTTTGTTGGTGTATGGTGTTTTTTATGTAAAGTAAGTCCAATGTTTAAATTGTATTTTATTATTATTATTTGGTATTCGTTCAAAACATTTTATTTTTTATCAGAGAAATATTTTTTTGAGATTCCTCATACTCATTCAAATTTCTTAGAGTTTAAAATACATAAACTTTCAGAATGGTACGCAAGCGCAAAAAATCAAAAAAAGGTGGAAAAAGAGGTAGACCTAGAAAAAAACAAAGAGGGTTTAATGGAGGGAGGCCCAAATTGAAAAACACGATAAATAGTTCCAGAAGTACTAAGTGGCGAAAATCCATTGACCTTTTGAATGTGACCGCCGAAATCGACATTTTAAAAAGAGCATTGGGTAAACTGCATTCTCCAACCATTAGTGATAGTACCAAACGAAAAGTACAACCAAACTTGGATCGTCATTCATTAGACTCTGCTTTAGCACACTTCCTAGAGAAAAATTTCACAAAAGAGCAGTATACTTTTTACGCCACTGATGCTAGAAGAAGAGGTGCTCGTATTTATCCTTCATATTCATTATTGCATGAACCAATGAAAGCGTGCCGACCAGAAAACGTACGATATTCGGAAAAAGAAGTTGTCGTCCCATTGCAAGCTGTCTTTAATTTAACTGCAGAAAGACTGGTTGAGGCATTGAAGTGGCCCGAATATGAATACGAATTGTTTGTAAGTGTAGGATTTGACAGCTCTTCCTCTCACTTGAATCCAAATCAAGGTTATTCTACTCAAACAAATCAAAAGCTTGAGTCTACTCAAAGCTTATTTGTAAGCTGCTTTACAATTCTGAAAATCTCCAGTAAAAGTGAAAAATGTGCTTGGATCAATGAGACTCCGCAAAGTATAAGATTTTGTCGCCCTTTACGTATTTGTTACGAGAGAGAAAATGATACTACAACTTTGAAAGAGTTTCGTCGCTTAAAGAAAGAGATCCAGTACATTCACTCTCACCGATTTAAAAATTTCAGTAGTCATAATGTAAAAGTTCATTTCCAAGTAGCCACCACACTTTTTGACGGCAAATGTCTCAATTGCATCGTTGGAAATAAGGCTACAACAAGATGCCCTGTTTGTGGCGTCAATTTCACAAACTTTTCCAAAGATCTGAGCTTTGAGCCTCTTTCAGAAAAGCATTTAGATTTTGGTTTAGGATTGCTCCATGTAGAAATAAAATGTTTTGAACAGTGCCTGCATCTTGGGTACAAAAAAGATTTGAAGTGCTGGGACATCGGAGACAAATCTCCTTTAAAAGGTAGACACTATTTTATTTATCTTTACATGGGGAATTACCAAAAACTTTTAAAATTAGTAAAAATTAATAAAAATATAGTAAAATCTGGAGCACACTTTTTAAATTTTGACTGAAGTTTTTTTTTAGACTTTTAGTTGATGCAATATAAAAAGAATTGATTTTAAGTTCACAGGCAAAGTTATTGCAAAATGAAATTATCGTTCTTGTACTAGCTCCGTGATCATAGATTCTTTTATAAATTTCAATGAATTTTTTTATTTAAACTAAAACTGTAAATAAATATATTCAAGAACACTCTTTTACTAACTTATTTTTTCTTGTAAAATATAAAACAATTTTTTTTATTGCAAAATCGTTAAGTTTTTGAAAATTGTTCAATCAATAAAATTGTTTAAACAATTTTTTCGCCATGTTAGTTTTTAGTTTATTTTTCTTCCTGAATCGATTACCATCATTATGTTTTGAATTTTTTTATCAATTGTTTGTTGATAGTTTCATTTGCAATAACTTTTTGATTTTTTGATTACTTGTATGGTTTAAAATTCCCCATATGTTTCTTATTTATGAATTATATTCATACTCAAATAAAAGTATTGTTAATAATTATAATACGTAAATTTTTTTTATTCAGAAGCATTTGTAGAAAAAAAAAGATTGATTCAACAGCGACTCAATGAGAAGTTCGCTGTAATTGCTGATAGAGTAATTCAAGGTCATGGTAACACCAACACCGGGAATTTATCAAGGACTTGCTTTGCCAAGCCTGCGGAATTTGCAGAAGTGCTTGGAGTCGACCCAATATTAGTTCAAAAAATAGCTCTACTTTTGAAAATATTCAAATCCAAGTATTTTTTGAACCAAGAAGAAGTAAAAAAATTATGCCAGGAAACTTACGATTTGCATTTTTCATTGTATCCTTGGGCCAAAATGAAACCTTCTCTGCACAAATTCCTGCAACATGGATGTGAAATTGCAGAAAGGTTTCCTCTTCCCATAGGATTTTATTCAGAAGATGCTAGTGAGTCCTGCCATAAATTTTTTCGTCTTCATGAGGTATATCATGCACGACAAACATCCCGTTTGAATAGAATAACAGATTTATTCAATAGAGCAATTTATTTAACTGATCCCAAGCTTTCACTGTTAAATCAAGCTGAAAGGCGTCAAAAAACAAAAAAACAAGATATTACGGTTTGTATTGAGTCGTGAGGATGCGTATATTGTGGTGTGATCTCTATTGCAGGTGTAGATGATTTATGTGTTGGTAGCGAATTTGAACTGCGATAATGAAGTGCAGAGTTTGATGATTGAAGTATGTCGAGAGTAGAATGATTTCGTGAACCAAGTGACTCCACTTTGTTAGGCTCATATTTGCATGAGTGGTCGGTTGAATCCGTTATACGAGGAGTAAGTGGGCGACGAAGGCCTCAACTACCCCCATGTATAATCGAAAATCTTCCGGTTTGGAAGATCCCCGTTTTCTCGTAATGGGAAAGGTTGACACAAAAAATTGGTATAATAATAAAAACACTGTAGCTATGGGAAAAAAGCCAGACGGCACAAAAAAACCCAGTTTATTATAATATTACACAAATTCACTTGCACAATGATTAATATAACAATGATACGCGAATAATATTACAATGACAATAATAAAAATGCGATGCGCAAATCGGGGCCCCGCTAATATTCGTAATAATGATTGACTGATAGCTGATGCTACCAGCCACAATTTCAAATGAAATCGCACTTGGGCGACGTAAATCTTGCACTTGGACAAGCGATTGCACTCGCGCTTGGGCGAAAATGAATCTTGCACTTGGGCAAGTTATTGTGATCGCACTTGGGCATATTATGGTAAATTTCTCGAAACGCGCGCGCGACTAATTGAAACTACAAACAGAACTGTACTGAGCGACGCGACGACAAGGGGCCGCTGCAGCGACGAACGCCGTCGGGCCCTGGTCGACGCGCGCATGCTCAACGGATCGTCGTTCGAAATAACTCGTAAGCTATCCCGGACGTAAATCCTACAATCTTAAAAATTCATAATTGTTAAATACTAATTATCTAACAGCTTACATATACAGAAAATATATACACAAAAATACAAAGGTATAAAATCAATCTAAAATTAAAATGAATAAATGACTTACAAAATAAACAAAATAGTTCAAACACGCGGTGTAAAATTAATTCAAAATCTACATGTATAAATAAATCAGAAAATAAATTAACCAGCTGAAACACACGGTACATTCTCCCCCCGTTTGGGAGTGAAACGAGCAAAATAAAAGTCAATTGATGTCTAGAATCCGAGTTATACGCTAAAATCGATTATCCTTAATCAAACTGTCCATTCAAGATGAAACTGGCAATAAACAGAGCGTCATCACGTTACGTTTAACCACTCCCTGCGCTGTCTTGACTGAGACAACTCGAACAACGTTGTCTTATCCGGCGTGTTCAGCCACCACTCGCCCTAGCCTCCACTGCATGCATGGCACGTTTTTATCAATCAAAATCACGACATCGTCGATCTTAAGATTGGTTCCACCACTGACCCATTTCTGTCTTTTCTGCAACTCTGTCAAATATTCGTGCTGCCACCTCCGCCAGAAATCTTGCCGAGCTCGAGTGATAGCCTGCCATGATGACAGGCGATTTTCTGAAACATACAAAAGATCATGTTCAGGCAACATTGTGAGTGGTCGACCGACTAAAATATGTGCGGGCGTTAAAGCTACGGGATCGTTAGGGTCTGACGACATCGGACATATAGGACGTGAATTAAGGATTGCCTCAATCTCCACGCCAAACGTGTACAACTCCTCAAAGGTGAACAAACGATCCCCAACAACACGCTTGATATGGTGTTTACAAGACTTAACGGCACTCTCCCAAATTCCACCGAAGTGTGGTGAAAGAGGAGGGTTAAAATGCCATTGAATTTTGTGTTCCAAAGCGAAATTTTTTACCTTAGTGCGCAATTCATCCTTCCTCATGAAAACATACAATTCTCGAAGTTGATTATCAGCGCCAACGAAATTAGTCCCATTGTCTGAGTAAATGTGGCTGGGAATGGCTCGACGACCAATAAATCGTCTCAACGCGGCTAAAAATGCGTCAGCTGTCAAGTCGCTAACCATTTCAAGATGTACAGCCTTCGTTGACATGCAGACAAAAACGCATCCCCAGACCTTCGATCGACCACGATTGCGGTGTTTTTTCTCCTTCACGTACATAGGTCCATAAAAATCGAGACCAGTGTGGTAGAAGGCGGCAACGTTGTCAACTCGAGATTCCGGCAAATCAGCCATTTTGTATTTAATCGTTGAAGCTCGAAATCGTATGCATATTGAGCATCGACGTACGATCTGACGAACTTGATTTTTACCATCAAGCACCCAGAATTTGTGGCGTAAATTGTACAAGGTGGATTGAATGCCTTTATGATAGAATTTATTGTGGATTTCCCGAATTATCAAATCCGTCACGTGATGACGGGAGGGTAACAAAATAGGATGCCGTTGACTGACGGGTATATTTGCATGTCTCAAGCGGCCTCCTACTCGGAGTAGGCCATGCTCGTCAAGAAACGGAGAAAGAGATCCTAGCTTTGAACTCTTCGGATCTTTACCGACAGTAATGCGATCAATTTCAACGCAAAAACACGACTGTTGTATCACCTTTATGACTCTGCGCTCTGCTTCATCGATCTCAGCGATTGACAAAGCTTGATGTTTATACTTACTCGATGGCAAAATTTTGGCGGCGTAAGCCACGAAACGAATCATCCGTGAATACGAGGAAAATCTCTCGAAAAGTTTGTTTTGTGCATCTTGCACGAAAAAACAAGCGGTTTTCTTCAACCCAGGTAATTCACCATCAAATTTCACCACTGACTGTGGCCAATCAGGTTCGGGCTGAGAGAGCCATGAAGGACCCTGAAACCAGGTCTCGTTTCCCAAAAACTCCTGCGGAAGTTGACTCCGGGATAAGGCGTCAGCAGGATTGTTCTCGGACCGCACGTGTCGCCATTGAATATTCTTCGAAATTTCCTGAATTTCTTTGACTCGAACCGCCTCGAATATTTTCAATATATCAGGTGATTTTTGAAGCCACTGAAGGACGATTGTAGAATCACTCCAAAAAATCACGTTATCAGGAGTAAAGGTTGATATCGCTTGAATGTCATGGTACAAACGAGCAAGCACTAAAGCACCACAAAGCTCGAGCCTCGGTATTGTCATAGCGACCTTTCGCTTGGGTTTTTTACCTATGTCACCCTCGCGTTCGATAGGAGCGACGCGACCTTTCGCACAAAAAAGTCGTACTCGTGTCTCACCCCTATCGTTTTCTGAACGGACGTATAAACAAGCACCGTACCCGATCGAACTAGCGTCGCAAAAACCATGGATCTGAATGTTGACAGGATCCTCGATCAAAACATTTCGCTCAATGATCAAGTGATCGATCAGGCTCAGTTGTTCTGAAAAGGACCGCCACGAAGTATACAAATCAGTCGGCACTGATTCATCCCATGAAATGTCTGCCTTCCAACAGCGCTGCATGATAAGTTTCGAAGCCATAACAACGGGAGCAAGTAGACCAAGAGGGTCAAATATTTTCGAAATCTCGGAAAAAACGTATCGTTTGGTGACGTGCTCTACCCTTTCGATGGGGTTGACGGTATAGATGAGCTCGTCACGCCGAGAGTTCCACGAGATGCCCAGAGTCTTGCGCACAGGATTTTCTTCGACAAGAAATTCAACATCACCGGACTTTTCATCCAAGCCTGAGAAAGCTTGCGGATGATTTGAAGCCCATTGGCGGATTTTAAAACCACCACGTTCCAAAATCTGAATAATCTCGTCGCGAATTTTCATGAGCTCCTCGATAGTGGATGCCCCTGTTATCAAATCGTCGACATACAAGTCTTGCTCCACCTTCTCAGCTCCAACTGGAAAGTCAGGCCTTTCGTCCTCCGCCAATTGATGCAAAGACCCAATGGCGAGATACTGTGCAGCGTTTATGCCAAAGGTTGCGGTGTTCAATTCCCACACGCATACCTCACCTCGAAAATACCAAAAGATCCGTTGGTAACGACGGTCATCAGGGTGAACAAGGACCTGGATAGTAGGACCAACCATCAACAAATCGTTCAAGGACACGCCTTTACTGGTTTTCATCGAAGCGTCAAATACCACCCGTACCTTGGTCGTACTACTCGAAGCTTTGACAACTGCGTGGTGCGGGAGGTAATAACCATCTTTCGACTCGTCAGTAACTAAAGACATGTGACCCAAAGCGATGTACTCGTCCATGACGCGAGTATATTCAGCTTTCAGAGCTGGATCTTGATCAAGTTTCCTGCTCAGACTATGAAAACGTCGCAAAGCGATCGATCGAGAGTCACCCAAATCGACCTCGTTTACTCGGAATGGCAACCGAACTATGTATCGGCCGGAAGGATCGCGACTCACTGTCTGAGCAAAGTGTTTTTCGCACTCTTGATTATCGAATGTACCAAGGTGCTTCGTGGTCGTATCCTCAAGCAACCAAAATTTCGCGATTTGTTGTTTCAAATCAATCAAGCTACAAGTCAATCTTGGTGAGGGAGAAGTTACCCTGCCAGCAGCGACCCAACCCAGACGAGTCTTTATCAACTTGAGGTCGCAGCCGTCACCTGACAAATCTAAATGGCCAACTGACAACATGGACAAAGTCGACCAAGAGCCTATAATCATATCAATCGGCTGAGGTAAATGAAATTGAGGGTCTGCCAAAGGTAATTTTGGTGGAATTTTCACACAATTTCGAGGAAAAACCTCGCTTGGCATACTCTCCGTTATCACTGGTACTACGAAAAATGACTGAGTTTCGTAATAACCGTCGTGTATAGAATAAAACGACAACCGTACTAAGCCTTTCGAGACTGACGACATATCACTGATAACACTTATTGGCAAAAAACAGGGGCTAACTGATAAATTCAATCTTTGAACAACCTTCTCGGTGACAAAGTGCGCCGACGAACCTGTATCTAGCAATGCTCGGCACCGAATGAACTTACCAGCCAAATTTCTTACCCTAACCTGGGCAGTGATAATCAATTGCGACTGATCCACGCGCGGAGCCAGCTTGAATGCTGAAACACCTAGTCATGCAGTCGAGGGTTTGTTGTCGCGACCACCTGGGGGCGTTCCCGCGACTGCAATTTCATTCCCCGAAGTCTGATTCTTCGGGGCGGCGTGTAAGAGTGTATTGTGATATTTATCGCAAAGTTTACAATGTGACATTGAGCCACACTTGCTATCAATGTGTGATTTCAAACAGTTCCTGCATAAATTGGACCGTTTTACGAAATTCCAACGATCCTGGACCGATAGTTTCAAAAATCTGGGGCATTTGAACAATGGGTGTTTTTCATTCTCACACAACAGACACCCAGATGGCGCGTTGACGAGGAATGAACGAGCACCTTGTTCTCCCTTGCGTACCTTCGAGGGATTTGAATCCTTATCGGATTGATGCCGCTTGCTACCTGTGTTATTTTCAGGCTTATCACGCGATGAATTCTGTGCGATGGTAAGCATTCGAAAAGCAGTAGTCGAAATAAAGGTATAAAGCTGACTCAGAGTTGGAGACGTATCAAGACCAAGGGTCTCCTCCCATCGTGCTCTGACATTCTAAGGTAGTGCTCTCTCGAGCAAGCGAACGAGCAAAAATTCATCCGGGTTGACTTGTAATG
Source organism: Encarsia formosa (assembly GCA_038277355.1). Classification (NCBI taxonomy): domain Eukaryota; kingdom Metazoa; phylum Arthropoda; class Insecta; order Hymenoptera; family Aphelinidae; genus Encarsia; species Encarsia formosa. The sequence continues at coordinate 34,728,954 of CM076187.1, forward strand.
ATGCGAGCATGTTAATGTGCTGCTTCATACAATCAACAAGTTTCGTCAAGCCGGCATGGGAGGCCTTCGATTGAACGGGAATATCAATAATAGCGTCCAAATGCCGTGCAATCAGAATACGCTTTTTATCGTAAGATTCCATCAAAAGTCGCCACGCATGAGCATAATTTTCAGCGCTCACATCGTACATGGATATTTTCTCCAACGCGGCATCTTGCAAAGAATCCTTAAGGTAAATGAATTTTTGCAAGTCGGATATATTAGCCTGAGAATCTATCATTGCGATAAAGGTATTTCGAAAAGAGAGCCAATTTTTCAATTGACCGTCAAATTTGGGCAGCTGTGCCACCGGCAATTTTATCTGGCGTACGTGAGTTTCCTCGACTACGACAGGTTGCACGGCTGTGTCATTGCCTGGCGCTTGCTCTGCGGGAGGGCGAAGTGATGCGACCTTTGCAGCGAGAGCGAAAAACCGATCCTGAATTAAATCAATCTCAGCCAAGGCGTCATTTTCCGGGTCCAATAGAGCCAACTCGTCATGCAGCTCCTCGTACGCCGAAAATGCCTTATCAATCCGCAGTTTCAAATTCATCGGACTCACGCTATCCATCACATTTTCGATGCCGGTCAATTGACGTTTCAATGACGCACGTTTTTGGCTGATAAATTTCACCCTCTGATTCATTTTGAAATTCGATGAAATAAAAAGGGCAAATTGAAAAAATAGAGAAGAAGTAGAAGAAGATTTCCAAAAACAGTAAAAATCAAGAAAGATATTGAAAGAAAAAGAAGAAGAAAAAATTCGAGCCTGTAAACAGCAGCAGCGGGTGGGATACCCGGCGTGCGCGCACGTGTTGCGAGCGGCTCAAGTTGCAAGACGCTGTACAGCGCGCGGCAAACTACAACTGTGACGTAGCTTCTCTCTGCCCCTTACGGTTCCGAGAAAAGCAATAAACCGGCCGGATGACGGTGGTCGATGTGTCAATCTCGAAATTTCGTAGGAAAATCCAAGATCGTTACCAGTAAACGAATAAGTAGCGTTTCAAACAAAGAAGTTCAAGTGTGAACCAAGGAAGTGCTGTGCTCCCCCCGCTTCCCGACGTAGCGGCGACGCTAAGCGATAATAAAGCCTAACTCATGGGATAAAGCGGTAAAGTAGAATGAATCATACGCTCCAAGAAGAAAAATTCCCCGTGATAAGAGCGATACCCAGCTCGGGTGACAAAAAGAGAAATCTCGAAATAAAAATTCCACGCGAATTATGCCATGGAGCAGGGAATGGGTTTAATCAAATGTATGGTAATTGCATGCATAATGATTTTATAAAATTACAAAAATGACTGTAAATCAAATCAAATTCAACTTATCTTTGTCATAGCAGGAGGTGGGCCTTGCCAGAGTTGCAGAGTTGAGTTGGTGTGGTGGTCACGATGTTGATGAACTTGATGAAGAGCTGAGAGCGAGTGATTTTGTCCTGACGAATGCGTTAAATGTTTGTCCTTTCCCGTGCAAAGTTTGCGCGTCGTGAGAACCTCACTGCAGGAGGCACCATCTGTATAATCGAAAATCTTCCGGTTTGGAAGATCCCCGTTTTCTCGTAATGGGAAAGGTTGACACAAAAAATTGGTATAAAAATAAAAACATTGTAGCTATGGGAAAAAAGCCAGACGGCACAAAAAAACCCAGTTTATTATAATATTACACAAATTCACTTGCACAATGATTAATATAACAATGATACGCGAATAATATTACAATGACAATAATAAAAATGCGATGCGCAAATCGGGGCCCCGCTAATATTCGTAATAATGATTGACTGATAGCTGATGCTACCAGCCACAATTTCAAATGAAATCGCACTTGGGCGACGTAAATCTTGCACTTGGACAAGCGATTGCACTCGCGCTTGGGCGAAAATGAATCTTGCACTTGGGCAAGTTATTGTGATCGCACTTGGGCGTATTATGGTAAATTTCTCGAAACGCGCGCGCGACTAATTGAAACTACAAACAGAACTGTACTGAGCGACGCGACGACAAGGGGCCGCTGCAGCGACGAACGCCGTCGGGCCCTGGTCGACGCGCGCATGCTCAACAGATCGTCGCTCGAATTAACTTCGTAAGCTATCCCGGACGTAAATCCTACAATCTTAAAAATTCATAATTGTTAAATACTAATTATCTAACAGCTTACATATACAGAAAATATATACACAAAAATACAAAGGTATAAAATCAATCTAAAATTAAAATGAATAAATGACTTACAAAACAAACAAAATAGTTCAAACACGCGGTGTAAAATTAATTCAAAATCTACACGCATAAATAAATCAGAAAATAAATTAACCAGCTGAAACACACGGTACACCCCAATTTTTGCAAAAAAAAAAAATTTCTTTCTCAGTTACAAATGAACTTGAATAATATTTTTTTATTCTTACTTCTTATTTTAATTAAAGAAGCGTAATTTGTTGCACAATTTCAAATTAAGATAATAATTATTATACAAATTAAAATAATTATTCGCAATAAAAATGTCTTACAGACCTACATAAAATTTTTTATATTCATCATACAATAGTCTGAGGACAATTTACTTTTAAAAGATTAAACTTTTTTAATTAAATAAAAATTCATTCACCAAAGTTGAATACTTTAATATCTTTAAGTTAGGTCTAAAATATAAATACTGTTTAAAATTATTTTAATATTTTACACTTTCAAACAATGTAAGTCTTAGAAGAAACATGGGTGGGGAAGAGCTTGTCCACTTAATAGTGTAATAGACTCTTCTTTTGAAGAAGTTTAATTTCAAAGAAAAAACAGAGTTTAATCTCTAAAAACAGTACAGTCTTTTGTAAAAGCCTATAATGAAAAAGTTGCAATTAATTTACTTTGACTATTTCAAAGAATACCTTTGTTAAGTTAAATTCACCAGCATAAGTTTATTGTCATCCTCTGATAATATTATTCATGTTATGGAAGGAGAACAATTTATTAGATAAATTAGTTTGGACCTAAGGCGACATCATTGAAGAAATCATGGAAAAGTATGTTTGTTATGTACAGAATACATCTGAAGCTGGCAATTGTGTGGTTTTCAATGGGTTTTCTGAAGATAATGCAACAATTTCAAGTACAGATGTCGTGACAATTTTAAGTGAAACAAAATATACTTTGAGGTTACGGCGAAAAAATACTACCAGTGTATCCGCATTTGAGTGTCAAAGTAACACAAAGATTCCATTTTCCCAAGAAACAGTATATTACACGCTCAGGGAGTCATAAACGAGTTAGCCGTTAGCAAATCCAAATTGTAAAGTCGAACCGAAGGCGAGGTCATTAAGGTTTTGCTAAAGGTTGGCTCATTTCTGCATACCCTAAGTGTGTATGCTATTTTTCATACTAGTAGACCGAAAGTACGAAATACATACTAGCCCGAAAGCAGAAGAAGATTCTGATGCTCACATCATTTACAAGGCCCTAGAAATTGCTGAAAAAGATGCAAGCAGGATGGCGATTATTGTTGGTACTGATAGAAATCTCTTGAAGATTCATACTTTTTTCAAATATTTTAAACATAAATCAGAAAAAAATACATAACTTTTCTTTACAGTGTTTCGGGGGGCGATACTACGTCTGGTTTTACGTTGGGTTTATGATTTTGCTGTCAACCATTTAGTACTTAATCAATAGATATATTTTTCCAGCCCACTGCTCAAAAAGCTTAGTTTTACTCATAACAAAGAAAACATTAACGTTTTATCATTATTTTTCATTCAGAGCTTGGATATCGAATTTTAGATCTGTTTTTTAGAGTCTCGCCTGAGGAATACTTTTATTCTATCCATTGCTTAAAAAGCTTATTTTTGCTCATAAATATAAAAAAAAACGTGTTAAGTATTATTTTTCAAATTGAGGTTAGTTTACTAATTTCATCGGTTTTAATTTTTAGACCCTGAGGATATCTGGGATTCTTACAGAAAATGTCTAGTCTGCATAGATTCGTTACGGTAACAAAAATTCAATGCCAAAAACTTTTTTTTTAATTATGGAACGAGATACTATAGTAGAGTGCAAATAAAAGTAATTTTTTTTTTTTTTTATAATAAGCAATCCCAAAAATTTATAACATCTTTAAATTTCGTTGGAGCTATTGTTAGAGCTTTTTCACTAAATAATGTGATTTTTGTATCACAATCTTTTACACCGCACTCTTATTGGTTACACAGAGCCTCGTCCAACTCTGTAAAATTGCAAGTCATTGCAAGTTCTCTTAATCTTGCCACGTATTCTTTGATTGTTTCTCCATTATTTTGTTTAGCTTCACTGAAGATACACTAGCTTTCAATTGCCGTGTTCTTCTTTGGTGTTAGATGCTCTTGCATAAGTTTGATAATATCTTCAAACTGCTTATCTTTAGGTTTCGCTGGAGAACATAAATCTCTAACTAGTTTATATGTTTCTGAGCCATATTTTGTGAGCAATATAGCTACTTTGAAATAAATAAAATAGACGCAAAACCTCAATTTGCAGAGGTAATATAATAATATTAAATTTGAAATGGAAATTGACACCGGATCATATGTAACAGCTATGTCGGAAGAAGATAAGAATAAATATTTTCCAAACGAAAAATTAAGCAAAAGTGATCTTACATTAACGTACTTCGGAGGATTACCACTGAATCCTATCGGAATTTTAAAAGTAAAAGTAAATTTCTTAGAAAGCGAAAAAACTTAGATTTGTACATTAGAGCGGGCTCAGGACCTTTATTGTTAGGTCGGCAATAGCTGAAAGCTTTAATTTATGGTCATTAAAATTAATGAAAAATGAACGTGAAAGTAATGTTTTAAAAATAGAGAGCGAAACTATAAAACATAATATGTTAAAAAAATTTCCGGTCTTATTCTCAGACACGCAAGGCCCAGCTGAAAAAATCCATATGGAAATCCATAAGGAAACCCGTACGGGAACCCATAAGGGTTCCCGTAAAGGACCCCATACGGGATCCCGATACTGATATATGGTCAGGGTTTCCGTACGGGTTCCGATACGGGTTTCCATATAGATTTTTTTTTTTTTTTTTTTCTTTTTCATCCTTTTTTTTATTTATTTAATATCATTATTACTTACTAATATTGTATTCTTCAATAGATTTATTACGATAGTAAAATTATTTAGAATAAAATTATCAAAGAAAAAAATTTGGTTTGACTGGGATTCGAACCCACGACCCCAGGCATGACAGGCAGACACTCTACCACCTGAGCCATTGAGCTAGCATGCACCAAGACTTTAATTAAACTCTTTTAATATACAACTTATTGTCGGTTAAGCCCTTTAATTTAGATGAAGTTTTGACAAAATTTGTTTTAGATTTAGATAATGTAATACAATTCCTCGCGCTTGCGCGCTGAGAGAGACTAGTTAAAAATCAAATATAAAACAGTTGTTAAAGTAGTTTAATTAAAGTCTTGGCGCAAGCTAGCTCAATGGCTCAGGTGGCATATTGAAATTTTAACAGAGATTTTTGCGAGACTAGATAAAGCAGGTCTACGCGTAAATTTAGATAAATGTGATTTTTTTAAAGAAAGCATTGAAATTTTAGGGTTTGTTATAAACGAGAACGGGTTGAACCCAAGTCCATCTAAGATAAAAGCAATTAAAGAAGCACCATCGCCAAAAAACCATAAAGATTTAGAAGCTTTTTTAGGCTTAGTAAATTTTTACGAATAATTTTTAAAAGACAGGGCAGAACACGTTTGCCCACGGTACACGTTACTTTAAGAGAAAAAATGGGTATGGACAGATCGGTGTGAAAAATAATTTTACTGGATAAAAAGTCAAATTACGTCCGAAAATGTGTTAGCATTATTTGATCCAGACATACAGCTAGTTTTCGCATGCGATGCGAGTGACGTAAGCATGCCAGCAATTTTATCGCACAGGTACGATGACGGTACGAAAAGGCGAATAGCCTTTGCTTCAAAAGTAATTCCGAAAAGCGAAAGACATCGCGTTATAATTAACAAAGAAGCAGGAGCAATTATTTTCGGTTTTAAAAAATTTTACCAGTACATTATTGGTAATCATATTATTTTGAAAACAGATCACGAACCGTTAAAGTTTATTTTCGGTAGTAAAAATATTTCAACAATGTTACACAGTAGATTACAAGGATGGGTGTATTTTTATCAGGGTACACGTACACAATCGAAGTTGTAAAATCAAAAGCAAATGGGAATTGCGACGCGTTATCACGTCTCCCGATAGACGACAAAACACCTGTATTTCCTTCAGAGTACAGTAATTTAAATTATATTCAAAACGATTGGTACATAATAGATTTTAAACAAGTAGCCAAGGAAACTTCGAAAGATTTAGAGCTTCAACAAATAATTGCATTTATAAAAAACGATTGGCTGAAAATCAATAAATTAACGGAAACAGAAAGAGCATTTCATGCGAAACGCAATGAATGAGACATAGAAGAAAACTGTATCACATGGGGTCATAGATTAGTGATACCTGAAACACTTAGAGCACAAATGCTACGCGACTTACATTTATCTCACTTGGGTATGGTTAAAATGAAACAAGTAGCCCGAAACTACTTTTGGTGGCCGGGAATAGATTCAGGTATAGAAGCATTAGCTAATACATGTAAAATTTGCTTAGAAGCACGACCGGATCCGAGAAAAGTACAGTTTTCACCGTGGCAATGGCCAAGTACACCTTGAACACGAATAAATATAGATTTTTTAGGACCTTTTCACGGGAATATGTTTTTAGCTATAGTAGATGCTCATTCGAAAAGGCCAGAAATTATTAATATGAAGAAAGACACGATAGCGAAAAAACTGATTAAAGTGATAGATTTAATTTTTAGTAGATTCGGTTTGCCGAAAATTGTCGTTAGTGACAACGGTCCACAACTAAAAAGCGAAGAATTTCGACAATATTTGAAAAGTCTTTGAATAAAGCATATTTTTTCAGCACCATATTTTCCAGCTACAAACAGAGCTGCAGAAAATTTTGTAAGAACCGTGAAAGACAAAGTTGACAAAATGATATGAGACAGGCACAGCCTAGATTTTGCGTTGAATAGATTTTTATTTGACTGCAGAACTACTGAACACACAACAACGGGAAAAACACCATCAGTTTTAATGTTTAAACGTGAACTTAGAACTCGTTTTGAATTATTAAAACCAGATGTAAAAAACAAAAGTTGAACTGCAACAATTCAACCAAAAAAAATTTAGATCAGGGGATAAAAAAATATAATTCGAAGTAGGAGACATAGTTTAGGCTAAAGATTCTCGAAATTTTACCGATAAAAAATCAGAAGCTAAAGTTTTAAAAAGAATATCACCAATAGTTTACAATATTCAATTCAAAGATGGTTATATTACTAAAGGACACGTAAACCAAATTATAAAGACGCAAATAAAGTCAAATCTAAAAAGGGGGAATTAGGCGAGAGCAAGTCTATTTCAAAAAATCAAGCAAACAAGAAATCTGTAACAGGCAAGCGTAAAGTAAAAAGCGCAGCGAATGAAAAAATTGTGAAAAATTGCGAGCGAAATAAAATTGTAAAAAAGAGTATGATGAATGACGAGTGAGAGTTTATGGAGCAAGTGCAAGATAATAAGAAAAGTGCAGTGAAACAAAAAATTAAGTGCAGAGTAGAAATCCAAAGTGTACCAGAAGGTCAGAAAGGTTGCGAAATAAAACCAGAGTGAATCAAAAATAAAAAGGGGGGAATTGTAATGTATGCATTTTATGAAAGTGAATGAGCTGGAAAGAATATTAAAAGTGCTAAAGCGTAGTTAGCAAAAAGTATAGCCAGCAGGTTATTGACACGCTGATCAAGCATCAGGCGTTGTCCAAGTGAGCGTTATATATACAGCGAGCGACACTCTTACGGGAGCTCAGTCACAATGTAACGTCAGTGAAATAAACTTATATATTTAACCTTACACTAACAGCTTATTTAAAATACTCCTCCCTCAAATTATAACACGTTGGTTTTATATAATTTTGAAATAAAAATATCCAAAAATCACTGCTGAAATAAATTTAAAATTAAAGCTTGTTAAAATGTCAGAGCACATTATAAGTGTAGTAAACAAAAAGTGTGGTTTTGTCGATGAAGCAATCAATCATGCAATTGATTTAACCATAAATGATTTAGATCTTACTAAACCAAAATAATTATTTACTCAGATTAATCCAGCTTTGCCTAACCCACGTATGTTTCTTGTAAATTATTTTTATTTTATATTTTATCAAACATTTTAATAAAACTTCTAATACAAATTTTATACAGATGCTTGAGCTGTGGTATCTCTTTTCTGTTTGCCAACATTAATAAAGTCTACATTCAGGCAGTCTGACGTCACCGGTTATTAAATTAAAATAAAAATTGCATTCTTTTATTCGCATTGTAGAGGTAAATGTAAAAAATAGAATAAAAATGTATTTACACATGTCACTAATCACTCGAAACTTTTTAACCTAAAATCGTACAATAATAATTGCTAAATCAAATTTTACAGGATCACTTAAAATTAGTGAAAACTGTAAAAGCTTTTCACGAATCTTCTAATATTTATACACCACAGCGCAGTGATTGATAAGTTTATATATAATTTCTTGGCCATTTATAGTGGCCTAGACTTTTTATATAAAGCTTTTTTTGTTTTTTCACTTGCGTACCTTGTGGCGAAATGTCTGGGATTCGTATCAAGTAAGGGCACCTCGAGCAAGAGAGTATTTTTTACCTCTGAATTTATAAAAATAAGAGTTTAAATAAACATATTTAAGACTTTTTTGGCATTTCAATATGAATTTAATCCATTGCAGTTCCATTAGTATATTTATCGTAAAAACTAGAAAAATTGAAATTTGATTGTGCAATTTTTATTTTTTTTTTACCAATCAAAGTCTTTCAAATGTGGACATACATGTAGACTTTTAGGAGAGATTTTAGAAACAGGATCCCTAATTTTTTACTCTCCTCTGCTTACACATGTTTCTGAGTTCAAAACCATTTTTTTTAAATTTTCAAATCATCTAAATACGCTACAGTATTACGTACATCTGTATATTTTTCATCTTTCTTAATATCTGATTATACGATATGAATTTAAGAATTTTTTGAGAGTTTGCTTTCATTTTTTACAGCAATTTTAGAAGTTTTTTAATCAAGTACATTTATCTATGTATTTGAAGAAGGTTTAAATAACTAAAAAACTTGAATTGTAACTTATAATTTGAATTAAAATATTAACTAAAATATTTACAATCATTCTTTTACATAACTGTTTGTTTGTTTTATCAAAATTATATATTATCTAAAATATGATGTGTGTATAATAGTATCATAATAAACATTTTATTCATTGTTTATTTAAAGTTAAATCTGTTTGGTTAAAATAAATATTTTTTATAAAATGTTTTCATGTTACCGTTACGGAGCCTATATTTCCTAAATAAGCGTTACGTAATTTATGAATGGCCCCCAACTATTATTTCCTTTACACCAAAATATTTAGTTTTTTAACGAAAGAAAAATAATCAAATTTTCATGAGGATATGTGTTGAAATTGTAAGTTTTTCAACTTATATTTCTTTCCATCAGTCCCCAATCTAAATTTTTTTTCTTAAAACAAAAACTTCGCTTTCTTGAAATTTTAAAAATAGTGACCTAAAAAAGTCTCCCAAAAACCTAAATAAGTAAAATAGTACTTATATTAATTTAGAAAAGGCTTTGATAAAATTTTTCATATTCTCTTATGAGTCAAAATTAATTTTTTATTTTTCAAAAATAAAAAAAATAATTAAATAATGTGCGCGCTAGCGCACTGAGAGACGCTAGTAGTATAAAAGTTAAAACTGTTTAAGGAAGTTTTAATAAATTTTTTTATCTTCTAAACGAATCTTGTAACGTATAGGTTTCCATGCCTGAAAATAATAACCACTCACCTACTTTTTTTACCAGTTTATTTCTCAAACATTATTATGTAAATTAATAACTTAACTCTCATAATAAATTAAAAAAAACTAATGGTAAATTAATATGGTTTGAATTAACATCCAAGCTGATTCAGATAAACTACTACAGAATCCTAAAGCCCAATCGGGCTCTAACGGCGATTTGGTTTCTTTTTAAACCGACTGCTGTGAAAGCCTCCAGGGCTTTATATCCTTTGATTTTTGGTTTTAGGTTAGGACGCTTGAAAGAAAAACTATTTTAGGATGAATATTTCATTTATATTATACATCCCACGCGTGGCTGATGATCCCCTGAGTAATTTAAAAAAAAATTATCCCAAACAAAGCCCGCATTGAAAAATTATGAACGTTTCATTTTTCGAAACGCTGATTTTCCTTTGGCTCACGGTAGTCAAGGGACACTCGATTTCAATTTCGAGCATTCGGTCTCTCTGTATGCGCTCTGTGTAGACTTAACCGGACGTAACGTACGCGGTGGGCGTGTCTATTTTTGCTGTCTCACTCTTACTGCTTACCTATAACAGCGGCAGACGGGGGCATGTAGGCCCGGGCATGTAGCCATGGTAGCCATGAGGCGACTGGTGGCGCTGTATCAAGCTGTTTGATTCAAGCAGCTCCCTACAGCTGACTACCTATACAGCTGACTGCGGAGCCGCTGAGCAGAGCAGCTTGTAATGTGTAATGTGTTATAAGCAATAATTTTTTTATAAATAATTGATTGTCATAGAAAAAACAGTACTGAAGACCCTTATTTTCATTATATATGAAGTAAGTGGTAGAATTTATAATTATTAATTTGTTTAATTTCAATAAAAGAGTATGAAATAAATAATCTCTACAGTCTTTCTATGATCATCATGATCAAAGATTTTTCAATTATTGTGGTGTGCCCTGTGAGTTGATAATAATTGTGCTGTGGTTGTGTTGGGGACCTGATGGCTGATGGCACATTGGCAATATTAAAGATAAAGTTTTTTTTGAATGAGTGTGTTTGTGTGTGTGTCAGGTTGAACTTGCAAATGAATCTTTTATAATCCACCCAATTTGCAAATTACAAAAGGTGCAATTGCAGGACATAATGTCATTGTCATACGCATTATCGCTTAATTTTAATCATCATTGAAATGTGTATGCTCTGAGCCAATACACTTGAACTGTTAAAGTTTTGTAATCCTACCCTTTTTAAAAAATAAACTTGATGTCTGAAAGTTTTGTAATCCCACCTTTTTTCTAAAATAAACTTGATGTCTGACAATGAATTTTAATTTTGATTGTAACTGTTACATTAACTCAGGGAGTTAATGACAAGTATATTTAAGTCAACATGAATCAATTATTAAAAATTTTTATCTTTTTTGTTTTCTGTATGCAAGCTTAAGTGATTTTACATTTTAAAATTGGTTAATTAAGAAGAACAAAAGAAATAAATAGTTTTGGGTCTAGGTATCCAGTGGACTAGAAATTATGAATTCTATTTGACATGGATTTTTAAAGTACGGATGAGCATTTGCTTCATTATTTTCAAAGTGGATTTAGTTTGCCCATCAATTATGTATGCAAAACGAGTTCAAAAGTAGTTCATAACAATAAATTATGTCTATGATTTTTATGTGTTCTGGCAAATGATAAAATTTATGTAAAAGAAATTTAAACCTAAAGAACTAGATATATCCAACTCAACATGAATCAATTATTAAAAAATTTTATCTTTTTTGTTTTCTGTAAGCAAGCTTAAGTTATGCGGCCAAAGTGATTTTAAATTTTTAAATTGGTTAATTTTTTTTTTACAAGAATTAAAAAGTACAAAAGAAATAGATAGTTTTAGGTCTAGGTATCCAGTGGACCAAAAATTATGAATTCTATTTGGCATGGATTTTTAAAGTATGGATGAGCATTTGCTCCATTATTTTCAAAGTGGATTTAGTTTGTCCATCAATCATGTATGCAAAACGAATTCAAAAATAGTTCATAACAATAAATTATGTCTATGATTTTTATGTGTTCTGTCTAATGATAAAATTATATGAAAGAAATTTAAAACAGGAGAACTAGATATGTCTAAGTTAACATGAACCAATCATTGAAAATTTTTATCTTTTTTTTAATCATTTTAAGGTTACAAATGAGTATTTGCTACATTTCAATGTAAATTTACATTAAAATAAAGTTAATAATGTACATTTAAAAAATAGGTAAATACTAAATTAAATTTTTTTTTTACATATAAAATTGATTTACCTAGGACTTTTATAGGTTCTGGTTTATGTCGTGGTTTTACATCAGAATAATTAAATATATCTTAGTTAATTGAATATATCTTAGTTATTGTTAAATTATTTAGAATTTGTTAAGTTCGTGAAATAATTTATTAAGACATATTTCAACAATATTAATGATTTATTTATGGAGTTTGGTTTTTTGAACTTGCGGACAAAAAGGAAATACATTCAAATATTTACCGAATTTACGCAATAAAATATTTAAAAAATACTTTTAAAAAAGTAATATTTACGGCGATTGGTTTTTTAAAAAGGAATCTAAATAAAAAATTATACGCTAAGTATGATCTTTAAAAAATACTTTTAAAAAAGTAATATTTACGGCGATTGGTTTTTTTAAAAAGAGTCTAAATAAAAAGTTATACGCTAAATATAATAATCTTTTTTTGAAAATGAATTAATGAAAGAAGTGAAATCAAAAAATTTATTACGGACGACTTGAGGCCGAATTACTTATTATTTAAAAATAATTTCTCTTCTAAAAGATGATCATATTATGTTGAATCACCTTCAATATACGTAAAGTTAACAATTTTTCAATTATAGCACATACATGGGAAAACACATGCAAATTGCACACAATTCAAACACTTTTTGAAATTAAAATATGTTGTAATTAAGTTAGAAATCAACTAAATCACAATGTATGGCTATACTTGACCTGTAAAAATTTAATATTCTTTGAACTAAATTATCTCGAAAAAAATCATTGATACCTGTATTTTTTAAATTATATTTTGAATGCTCAGTATGTTTCTTAACAATATATTTTAATTTTTAATTTTAAAAAGTGTTTGAGTTGTGCCTCAAGTCGTCCGTAATAAATTTTTTGATTTCACTTCTTTCATTAATTCATTTTCAAAAAAAGATTATTATATTTAGCGTATAACTTTTCATTTAGACTCCTTTTAAAAAAACCAATCGCCGTAAATATTACTTTTTTAAAAGTATTTTCTAAAGATCATACTTAGCGTATAATTTTTTTTTTAGATTCATTTTTAAAAAACCAATCGCCGCAAATATTACTTTTTTTAAAATTATTTTTTGAAGTCAAAAAGTACTTTTCAATGGAAATTTTTACTAATTTCAAAAAGAATTATTTGAATTATTAATAAATTCAAAAATATTAACAAACGTAAGAACTCGCTATTTAATGAAATAAATTAAGCATCAAAACTGTATTTAATGATATATCTTACCATTGTAATAAAGAGCTCCAGATGCGTTAAGAGGTGGTGGACTTGGAGCCGTAGCCCCAGCAGTGGGGCTATGAGGACTCCAACACGGTTGAGTGCTTATCTGTCCCGCAGTAGTGGTGTTTGTTGCGTACCCCGCAATGGTATCGGCATCTCCTACAACATCGATCTCTTCGTCGTCGGTTTGCACCGCTCCTACTTGCGGAAGTTGATGATGTTCATGAGGATTATGATCCTTATTAATATCCATATGCTCATTCTTCCCATATTTTTGTTCTTGATCCTGATGATTATTTTTATTATAAATTTGTTTTACGGTGATACATAAAGATTCACGTGAGTCGCCATCACTTAAACTTTCGTCAATTTTAAACTCACTATACTCGGCCCTGTTCGGCCAAGAATATGCTTTCCATTTTTTAGCCATGAGGCACCGTGGCATTCTGAAGTTGATTTTTATTTAAAATCAGTATAGATAATTACCAAACTGTACATGTCTAAGAGTATTTTTTTTCTTTTTTAATACAGCAGCTTCTTGGCAACAACACCAGAGTCTTGCTGTCATCGTGTCTGTGTTAAAAGCTGTATTGTGCCAGGCATTCCACTTACTTGAGTCAAATACTTATTTTATTGATGTATCAATAATAATAAAAATTCTAAATTTTAAGACTTACATAATTTTTTTTGTTTTTCAAACTGAGATTATTATGCATTTATATGTCTTTTTCACGCTTACGGATTTGTATTGACTTTGAGAGAGAGCAAGTTAACACTCACAGCCGAGTCTGTTGGTTAAAACTTAGTACTAAAATGCACACCTAACAGTTCAAACTTCACGTATTTGTGGTACGCTTCTATTATTAATTAAAAATCAGAAAGAAAAAAGAATCTGCCTTTGCTTAAAAATGTACACGTAAAAAAGAATTAAGCGTTGGTTCATTCCCTTAGTTAAACCAACCCCTAAATGTTTTGTAAAGTAGTTGAAATTTTCGGTCATATACATACACGCACACTAACAAAAATGTAAACGTGAATAGGGTGCGACTGATGACTGTACACGTAAAACTCTCCCCCTTTCTCTTCTTTTTGCGGCTGTGCAGTGTTCTTACCCTGTCCGATGTCATTCTGCGCCGGCGTATTCCTTGTAATGGCAAACTGCGCCACCGTTTTGTACAAACTTTTTCAAAGAGAAAAAAGGGTAGATACGGTGAACGCTAAAATAATCATGCTAATAACGACTTCAATTGATAACTTTTATATTTTAACAATCTACTTACGATTTTCATTTTTTAAGATCATTTCATGTAAAAAGCTCTAAATTCATGATTCACCAAAATTCTGAACTATTTTTAAAAATTGAATTTTTCCCTAATTGATTCATTTGTTGATAAAAAAGTTAAGCTTTTAAAGTTTACACTTCGATCAACTAACTAATAACTAAATATTCTTTTGACTCTGCTTAGAAAAAATATAAATAAATAAAATAAAATAAAACAAACAAAAAATAAAACAAAACATATAACAAAAACCAATGATTAATATGGGGAAAATAATTTGAAAATTAATTTTTTTTTTTTAAATGCATGTTTCACTGATATATAAAAATTTTTATTTTAACTTTCGAATAAAAATTAAAAAACTCGATAAAAATATCAAATTGTGGAGACTGGAAACGTT
Source organism: Encarsia formosa (assembly GCA_038277355.1). NCBI lineage: Eukaryota > Metazoa > Arthropoda > Insecta > Hymenoptera > Aphelinidae > Encarsia > Encarsia formosa. The sequence continues at coordinate 34,744,134 of CM076187.1, forward strand.
TTTGATATACATGTAGACCGTATTTGTTTGTAAAAAAACTTGAATACGCCGGAAAAAAAATTAAATTCCAATTAGGTGAAATAACAAAAAAAAATTTCAATCAAATGACTTTTATATTTGATTAATATTGAATAAATTGCATTTATCGCAAATAGAGTTTTAGTTGATTTTTTGATACTGTCAGCGCTTGAATTCAGTTTATTCACTTAAAAAAAAACCCTGCCAACTTTTTTCTTTTTTTTTTAACAGTCAAGTATGAATTAGCTCAATACAAAAATTTTTGAAGCCTCCATTTTTCAATCATTTTTCCATAAATTAATTTGGAAAATTTTTTTTACCAAATAAATTTTATGGTAACAATTTTAAAAAAATAAAATTTTCGAAACGAAAGTATGCAAAGAAAATGGAGGTTGAAAAATTTTTTTTTCAATATATTGTCTACTTATGTCTAGTGCACCTTACATCAGTTAAGATGTATTCAATTTACTTTTTTTTTTATTTAATAGAATGTGAGTGCATTTTCGACGAATCTTAATAAATATTTTATAACAAAAAATAAAAAAAACAGTGTAAAAGTGCATTCCCTTACGGTTTTTTCTGTAAAAAACGAAAATCAAAAATATTTAATACGATTTTCGTGAAAATTCGTTGAAGTATAAACTTTAATTCTTGGGGAAAAAATTGTTTTTTATTAACTTTGTCACCGTTAAAAATGCACTAAAACTATTAGGAATTAAAAAATAAATTATGGCAACTTAAAGTATCAGTGATTAAGGTTTAATTTCGTGACAAGAACATAAAGAATTATGAATTTGTTTTTGAGAAATTACTGATTTAAAAAAAAAAAAAAAATGAAGAGGGGTTATTGAAGCGGTTTTTCACGAGCCAAATGCCTTGAGTCTATACTCATAACTCTAATTAGTTAATAATATTAATAAATTTAGTACATAAAATGACAATACTATCTATTGACAAGTGTAGGAATGCATTATTAATTGTTATTAATGCATTCATATGCCTTCATAAGAATGTTAATGTAAGAATTGCTGTAATTGAGTTTTTTTCGATCAAAATTATTAAAAAATTACAATAAACAACTCGAATAATCGGTAGATTAGTTGTAAATTATAAATTAATAATATTTGAGTAGACTTATGTTGGAAATATTTGTTTGAATCAATTTAATATAACTGCTCCAATCACTCCTCAGAGTCCGCGCCACACTTGCCCTTTTGGATTTTGAATTTTTTCAAAATGTTATATTCAATTAAGGTAAAACACCCAATAGTGGAACGGCTCCGGCCGGATCGTGAAATTTTCCACTTTAAGAAAAAAACTTCGTGTAGTTTTAGCAAAATTGAAATGTTATTGCTTACTTACCCTATTAAAGAGTATATTCCAATCAAAATTTTATCCATTAAATGCTTCAATTATTTATTAAACAATATTTAAAAAAAAATTATAGTAGCCCAAAAGTGGAATGTTTTTCAAAAAAATACACCCAATGGAGTATACCAGAAGTGGAACGTGTAAATCAAATGGGGATTGAAAAATCATACCCAAAAGTGGAATGCTCGACAATGCTCGAGAAGCAGTGTATAAAATACATTAAAATTTTCGTAAAATGTCAACATTTAAAGCTTTAACATCAGTACGGTCTTCCTTTATTCAGTTATTGACTTTTTTAAATGAAAGGAGAAGTAAATTTTGTTTACCTAGCAAGTAGCAAGCGTACCTACAGATTAAAAACTCTCTAACCTAAAAAGGTTACGAATTTAGACATGATTCACACGTAGTTTTCATCATCAAATTATAAACAAAACTGTATTTTACATTCAGGGCGTGGCATTTTTTAAGTATTTCTTAATTTTAAATACAAATTTCTGCAACAAATGATACTAATATATCGTTCCACTTCTGGTACGACGTAGTTGCAACTTCAAACTCGACGCGCAATATACACGTTCCACTATTGGTATATGCATTCCACTTTTAGTCACGACTTTAATGCTAAATTTAAATTTAAAAAAATGTTATTATTGCCCAGTTTTTACAGGAATATTTTTCTAGAGCTCTATTAATAAGTTAAAAAAAAAATTATGACCATAAGATATTTTTTTGTATTGAATTGAACAATTTAAAAATAGCTGTTGTAAATTTGAATCAGTTCAGCTTTCAGATTGACGTGAGATGTAAAAATTCATTATTTTTGAAGATTTTTTCGAAGCAACAGAGTCAAAAAACAGTTTTGAAATGATTACTACCTATAGATGAAACATCCAGGATTACCAAATGATTTTTTTTTTTTTAACAAAAATTATTTATAAAAAAGCTATTATAACTTTTATAAACCGTTCCACTATTGGGCTATTTTTGACCCCGTTCCACTATTGGGTGTTTTACGCTTGTTCAAATTTTTTAGGCGTATATTATTCAGTCATTCATTAAAATGTTTTCCAGATGAATAACATCAGTAATTTTCACGGTATTTTATAAAAAGGTGTTGTGTTAATTAAATGAAATTCCCGGTTGTTAAATCGAGTCAATAAATCACCGATCCGTTCTTATATTTTTTTATCGATACGCGTGATTTATTTTTATCACTACTCAATTTAAATATTTGTGTATATTCACTTTTCTCTCACTGCTATGACTCACAGTTACTGTAAGTGAGGTATGCTTATTCAACCTCAGTACGTGAAGTTCAGCATTATAATATAAATAAAAAAACTCAAGTTGCTTCCTACACAAATATTAAATCGGCGGGTCCTAATCCGCATATTACACGACATATGTTTCTTTGTTCTCAACAAAAGAGATAATAAAAAAAAAATTTACTATTCACCCGTGAGGCTATATACTCTGATTAATTATCCTCAATTAATCCAATGTTCGATCTCTATGTATGAAATAGAATTCAAACAATTAGTAGCGTGGGTAGGTTTAATAACTTGACTAAATTAACTACACTCCTCAATTTTAGAAAAAAAGAATGCTCAGGTTTTATTCAATAGAAATCACAACCACACATGAATACATCTTTCATCAATTACGCATGTACGTAAAATTCATAATCATGAATTTTTATCGTGTGTGTTCAATAATCGACTTCGGCTTTAAACAAATCAGCCACCAATAATAATCAAAAAAAGAAAAAAAAATCTCACAAATCAAATAATGTTGAGTTCCACATTCCTCATTTTAAATACTAAGCTATAGTCAATAAAAATGATCTTTGACACAAAAAAAAATATAACTTAAATCAACTTCTTTTTCTTCTCTTTTTCAGAAAATTTTAATTATATAACAATATAAAAAAAGAAAACCAAAACAATAATATTAATTATATAAATTAGTTATGATTCTAACGATAGGTCAATATGTGTGAAAATAAATTAATGTATACTTGATACCCTTTTCCATATACGTTTCTCTTCCTTCCTCTACAGCACTCCTTCGGTGACCGAGTTAAGATAAACGGACAAAAGAAAAGCAAGATGACTTAATTTATTTTTTACAATTTTAAACTTTTAGACTAAGAATATATTCTGACTGCAAATAGAATTTAAGGATACTAGATCAATTAACTTAAAACTGTAGGTTTAGTTATAACCAAAAGACAAGAGCAAAACAATTCAAAGCAAATCAATAATCTAGAACTAAAATTATTACGTAGTAAAAAATGTAAGTTTGAACTTTAAATTATTAATTCAAAACTATTTCTACCACACGACGTGCCTTTAAGCAGTAGCTTTTGAGACACGAGAAAACTAGTAGTTTTTTCTTTGACGTCTGGAAAGCGAGAGCGCGAGCTCCCGCAAACGAACGGTCTCCGAAACTCGACCGGCGTCTCCCACCACCGCAGCGGTAGGCGTTCGGCGCTGAGAGAGGGAAAGCGTCTTCTCTCTCTCTAATCAGCTGTCGCTTTGTGCCGATCTTCGTGGCTCGATGCCGCTAACTCGCGCGCCCGCGTCTACAATTTTAATATCTATGATTTTACATTCATTGCATTTATTTACAATGAATATATATATAAAAAAAACTACCTAAAATAGAAAAATTTAACATTTCAATTTTTTAACCCTAACAAAGGTTAGTGTCGCAGAGAAACCGCTCCAATTACCCCTCCTTACCTCATGTCTTTATCGAATACACGTAATTAAAAATTAACTTATAATAATAATAATAATAATAAGGTTGATTTACCTGTAATTAATACATGTAATTATAAAAATTAACTTATAATAAGAATAAGGTTCATTTTTTTTTACAAAACTTAAAAATACAGGCACATCATTCTTAATAAAAATCTGCGAAGAAAAAAATTTTATGATCAATCACTGTTATTATTTTTGTTTTATTAATATAAAAAAATTATAATTTTTTTTATTAATTTAACCAAAAAAGCTTATGCGCGCATGTAACGCATGAGAAAATAAAAAAAAATGTATGGTTAGTTATGATATCAGGGTTGGTCAACGATCCGAAGTCAGATTTTTTTTATTTTTCCAAAAAATCTGAAAAAGCTAAGTTTGGATCGTTTGTAAATTTTCAAAAAATCCGAAATTATTTAATCATAATTTTTAATAAAAATATTTAAATGACGACAGAATAAGAATAATTTGTTCAACACTCAAGCTGTTCTTCTGATTTTTATAAGACATGGTCAAACTAAATTTCTTATGAAAAAAATTTTGCCGCAAATTGCATTTCTCTAGCCCTTATAGGTTCCGAGACATGAATAAAAGTTTAAAAAGCACTATTTTGCACGTTTGTGCCGTATAGGGGATACAAATTTCTGTTTGGCACTGAAAATTTTCTATTTTTAAGCCTTTGCGAACTATTCTCCCCCTCCCCTTAACTAGCTATACCCTTTACTACAATTTTCGTGAAACCAAGATAAATGGTTGCTCCAAATAGGTAAATTTTAGACGTGAATAGACCTTATTTTTCCGGTAACCGAAATAATGACGCTGAAATGTTTAATAATAAGCTCAAAAATGATGACAAAGAATATACAAACCGGTTTCCAAATGGTGAAAATATTATTTTAGATCTTAGTTATGGAGACTCTTATCCAGGTTTACAGCCATTTGTAATTCAAATAAAGATGCCACCATATCTACAAAACAAAACAATCTATAAAACAAAAACAATCTACCCATAAAGAGACGAATAATTCGTATGGATCGTTAAATTAAGAAATGGTTGTTTAAGTCTCTCTATTTGCCAGAAAAACGTACGTCCAGCAGACGTAGAATTAGGGTAATCTAAACGTACGTTTTTAATTTTATATTTTCAAGTGATAATTATTGACATACGTCCAATTTATAAGCGTACGTTCACTGGGCGTACATCCGATTTTACAAAAGTACGTTTACCGGACCTAAGTACATTTTTTTTATTTCGTGTTTTTAAAACTAAAAATTTTTGGATTAAAAAACAAGTTTACAAATATGCGTTCACTGGATATACATTTAAGTTTGATCATTTTTATTTTATATTAAAATATCCAAGGACCCGTTCTAAATAAACATTTTCGGTTGATATGGACACTCGTTTTACAGAGTTTCACAAAAAAACTTATCGGCTGTCCCCCAAGCTCTGAACCCCCAAATAGGCCGGATTTACCTAAATCCAAATAAGTCATCCTAAATAATTCTCCTTAGTTCACAGGGGCACAGGTTTTTACCAGAGACTTGCTAACCCAATAACCCTGCCTATAAACTTCCTAGGTGGACGTGGACACTAGTTCTATCCTTAGATCCCATAACCCAGTAACCCATCTCAAATAACCCTCTTTTAGGTTAAGGTAGGCACTGGTTTTAACCTAAAATCCAATAATCCATCTCAAATAACCCTCCTAGGTTGAGGTGGGCACAAGTTTTAATCTAAAATCCAATAAACTTACCAGAATAACCCTCGTAGGCTCACGTGGGCAATAATTTGTACCTGAGACCCAATAACCCATATCTCAAAGAACCCTTTTAGGCTCATGTGGGTACTAGTTGTTACCTGAGACCTGATGACCCAATAACCCATCTCAAATAACCCTATTAAGTTTAAAGGGATGCTAGTATTTACTTAAAAGTAGGAGAGGTATTTGGGAAAAATTATCAAAACTTAGATAAAAACTTGTGCCCACGTGAACTAGTACCCACGTGAGCAATGGTCAGGGCTGGATTTACCTAAGGGCACACCGGGGCACGTGCCCCAGGGCCTCCACATGATTGAGGCCCCCACAACTCCTAAAAAAATTTTTGAAAAAATTATAACATATAATTTTATCCCCCAAGCTCTGAACCCCCAAATACCCTGGGGGTCCTAGTTCAATAAAAAAACTGATCGGATTTCCCCCAAGCTCTGAACCTCCAAATAACCTGGGCGTCCGAGTTCAGCAAAAAAACTTATCGGCTATCCCCCAAGCTCTGAACCCCCAAATACCCTGGGCGTCCGAGTTCAACAAAAAAACTTATCGGCTTTCCCCCAAGCTCTGAACCTTCAAATAACTGGGGCGTCCTGGTTTTGGGGGTTAAGAGCTTGGGGGATAACTGATCAGTTTTTTTGTTGAACTTGGGCGGTAAGGGTATTTGGGGGTTCAGAGCTTGGGGGATAGCCAATAAGTTTTTTTGTTGAACTCGGACGCCCAGGGTATTTGGGGGTTCAGAGCTTGGGGGATAGCCAATAAGTTTTTTTGTTGAACTCGGACGCCCAGGGTATTTGGGGGTTCAGAGCTTGGGGGATAGCCGATAAGTTTTTTTGTAAAGTTCGGGCGCCCAGGGTATTTGAGGGTTTGGAGCTTGAGGAATAGCTGATCAGTTTTTTTGTTGAACTCGGGCGCCCAGGGTTTTTGGGGATTAAGAGCTTGGGGGATAACTGATCAGTTTTTTGTTGAGCTCAGGCGCCCAGGGCGCTTAGGCATGCAAACTATTTTGACATATGTAAAGTTTTTATTGTTTGTTAAAGGTTTTTTCGGGTCATTTTGTGAAAATTTATGAGTTGGAAACTTCTTAAAATTTCTTAAAATATGCTCTGTTATAAGGTACAAGAATTTCCAAGTTCAATAAAAAAACTGATCGGATTTCCCCCAAGCTCTGAACCTCCAAATAACCTGGGCGTCCGAGTTCAGCAAAAAAACTTATCGGCTATCCCCCAAGCTCTGAACCCTCATATACCCTGGGCGTCCGAGTTCAACAAAAAAACTTATCGGCTTTCCCCCAAGCTCTGAACCTTCAAATAACTGGGGCGTTTGGAGCTTGGGGAATAGCTGATCAGTTTTTTTGTTGAACTTGGACGTCCAGGTTTTGGGAGTTTAGAGCTTGGGGGATAGCCGATAAATTTTTTTGTTGAACTCGGGCGCCCAGGGTTTTTGGGGATTAAGAGCTTGGGGGATAACTGATCAGTTTTTTGTTGAGCTCAGGCGCCCAGGGCGCTTAGGCATGCAAACTATTTTGACATATGTAAAGTTTTTATTGTTTGTTAAAGGTTTTTTCGGGTCATTTTGTGAAAATTTATGAGTTGGAAACTTCTTAAAATTTCTTAAAATATGCTCTGTTATAAGGTACAAGAATTTCAAATTTTTGCCACCTTGCTAGGGCCCCCACACCTATAGTGCCCCGGGGCCCTCAAAACTTAAATCCGGCCCTGAATGGTCAATAGATCTTGGAAAAATGCATCTTTTCCACCTATTTTGGTGATCGGCAATTGTCGGCCACTCCCCTCCTCCCCCCCATTATTGACCATTGAAAATTGCAAGAAAAAAATTTTTTAATTTCAAAATTTAATTGTTAGCGTCGAAATGACTCGTTTAAAATGGTTAAGGTCTCATTATTTTCATTGGTCAATAATGGGGACTGTCCCACGATAGCCCCTCACAAAAACAGGTGAAAAAGATGCATCTTTGATGCCTCTAAAACATATCAAAAAACCAGAACTGTGTCCGTTCTTTTTTTTAAACGCAAAAAACTACCTAAAACTATGGTTCCATATGTATTTTAAATGGAGCATGAAAGTCTCTGCGCATTCGCAGTAAGTGAGCTGACCGAAAAAACAACTACGGGATGTTAAAGGGATCCTAAAAGAAACCTTGTCCCGAAGTTTCAGTCGATTTGGCGACTTTGCAAGAGGTCCTTTTAGATTTATGAAAAAAAGTTTAATAGTTGTTTCATAAAGAGTGACCCTAAAAAGCCTAGAAAATCCGCCCATTTTTGAGCCCTTGATTTTCAATATAATTTTTGGTCCAAATGGTAGTTTATGATCATATATTAAGCCCTGTAAAGTTTCAAGTGGAGAACATTTTTAGTTTCTGAGATACAACAGGTCAAAGTTGCTAATATTGGCCCACCCGGCATGTAGCAGTATCGGCGAGCGCGCGACGTATAGTTTCTTATTAAAGTTGAAACAAATTGATTATTTGTTTGAATTCTTTTTGTAAGTACTGTATATTCATATAAGATAACTAAGATTTAAATTTTTTTATAAATTATGTGTATATATATATATATATATATATATATATTTGACCCAGATAGCAGCACGTGATCTCCACCTAAGTGCAAGCACGCTGTGACGAAAATGTGCAGCTAAAGTGCGGTTATTTCGAATTAAAGCACGCGTGTGTTGACACTCTGACTCGGATCAAGTGAACTTAAAGTGCAATCAGATTTTCATTCACTTTTAAAACACGGAGTGCAATAACCTAAACAGCGTCCTTTTTTCGCGTCAACTCGACCACGCCGTACTAATTTTATCTTACACCTAATTCTTTTGTATACTAAGAGTTATTTTAGTTTAAAAGTTTGTCTTAACAAGGAACATAATGTTATTTCGGCTGGTATTCACATTCAATATTAACAAATCATGTGGTAAATACTTATTTATTTGATTTTTTTAATATAAATTTTGCGCATAACCTTAAAAGACTAATTGCTTTTTTAGATGAAAACTTCACAGAAGTTGTAAAATAAAGTATCATCATCTGAGTTGTTATCAGCATTTATTATGTAAGTTTAAATGATTTATTCAATTAGAATATGGTTGTAATATTATTTAATTTTGGCTAAATATCATTAAATCAACTTAGAATTTTTGTACAACTTTTTCTATGATTAATCTAATAAGGCTTGATTATGTTTTCCAGAAACTAAACTACAAATTTTAAAGAAAAATAACAAGTTTTTAATCATTTTTTTTCCAAACAATTGTTGTAAGACCATTGAATAGTATGTCCATTAAAGAAGAACCTTTATATATATATATGGGTCAAAATAATACTTTTTTAAAAAACCGTCCGCACGAGGTTCACTGATTTTATTGCAATTTTTTTTGGCAAAAGTACTATTCAATAGAAGACTTTTGCCGCAAACTAGAGGTCTCTATCTTATTTCTGCTTGGTGCTAGATTTTTTCAAAGATTGAAAAATGGCCTATTTTTAAGCTGTTTTAAGCAATTTTAAGGTATTTTTCGAAAAATTCTAACATTTGATCAAAATGAGATAGAAACCTCTAGTTTGCGGCAAGATTTTGTTCAAAATAAGTTCTTTTTTGTAAAAATATTTTGATAACATAGTTTGGTTATTTTTATAATAATACAGTCCTACACAGATATTGCTATTTTTGCTCATTTGCAGGTATCTTCAAACGACCGTAGCTTTTTCTAGGCTAAATTTTTGTGCATATTAAAAAATTGTTAAATTTTTTTTATGAAAAACCAAAAATTTTGCGACTAACCGGAACCTTGTACGATCTTCCGCTTCCAAGATACATCTGTTTAAAGTTGTCAAAAAACACAAAAAACGCGTTTTTTACGATTTTCACACGCATTTTTGAACGGTTTCGACCTTTTTTTTCTCTCAAAAATATGTGGAATCTTCTTTTTATATGTTTCCAAACAAGCTCCCATAGTAATTGTAGTGCGGATTTGAGGTTTTAGTTGATTCCAAAGCATACACTTTTGACACATTTTATGTGCTAAAGTAGTGTTTTTTTAACAATATACACGCTACATTTAACTTTTTCGTTCATTATAGATGTTTTGAAATTATTTTTTGACTAAAAACTATTCAAATTCCAGCCAAAATTGGGTCACCTGCTATGAAAAAATTGATACTCAACGAAATATTGATCTCAATATCAAAATGATATACTACTTTTATTCAGTTTTTTAGTTTTTTGATTCGTTAAAAATCTATGTTCAAATATTGTAAATAATATACCACTTGTTTATTTATTTTTTTCTATTTTTGAAATTACAAATAATTGATCATAGTTTATCAATTATTCTGATAAAACAATCATGGATTACTATTGCTTACTCTGAAAAAATGAGTCCAAATTAAAAATGTTATTTTTTGAATGCTATGAAGCATGCAACAATCTACCAATCTACATTCTACTTATAATTATATCCACTTATGAAAAAGAGAATGAGAAGAAGAGAGTAGAAATTGAAAAGAAGAGATTAGAAAGTCGAGTCGATATATCCAATCGAAACTTGATCTTTGATTCTTGGAGCAAGAGCACCCCCTTTCAGGCCTCTTAAAAGTGTGAACCAGCCAGACGCGTCAAATTTAAAATCTTCAGGCATGCTTGATTTGAATTTTTTGTTTTTTTTTTTTTTTTTTTTTTTAATTAATAAAGTGAGTAACGTAATTTAAATTTTTAATAGACAAATAAGCGGCCAAGCTTACAACCCCATAACCCTAGGCGTAGTGAATAACAAATAATTAACTTTTGTAATAAACAAATAAGCCGATAAGCTATAACTCCAAAACTCTGGGCGTACTTAGTAAAAATAATTATTTTTTTTTAATAAACGAATAAGCCGATAAGCTACAACATCATAACCTTGGGCATGGCTGAAAAAAATGTTAATATTTTTAATAAACAAATAAGGTGATAAGCTACAACCCCATAAACTTGGGCATGTCAAAAAAAATGTTCATATTTTTAATAAACAAATAAGGCGATGAGCTACAACCTCATAACCTTGGGCATGGCTTAAAAAAAATGTTAATATTTTTAATAAACAAATAAGCCGATTAGCTACAACCCCATAACATTGGGCTTGGCTCAAAAATTTTTTTTATCTATGTCCAAGGTTATGGGGTGGTAAACTTGTTTGCTTAGTTGTTTATTTAAATTTTCACATATTTTATATTCGCTGCGCCCAATGTTATGGGGTTGTAGCTCATCAGCTCATTTGTTTATTAAAAAAATTAATTATTTTTCATTCACTACGCCCAATGTTAAGGGGTTGTCGCTCATCGGCTTATTTGTTTATTAAAAAAATTAAAATTTTTTTTAGCAATACCCCAGGTTATGGGGTTGTAGCTTATCGGCTTATTTGTTTATTAAAAAAATTAATCATTTTTTCTAAGTACGCCCAGTGTTTTGGAGTTGTAGCTTATCGGCTTATTTGTTTATTACAAAAGTTAATTATTTGTTATTCACTACGCCTAGGGTTATGGGGTTGTAGGCTTGTCCGCATATTTGGCTATTAAAAATTTAAATTTCGTTTTCTCACTTTATTAATTAAAAAAAAAAAAAAAACAAAAAAAACAAAAAATTAAAAAATTCAAATCAACCATGCCTGAAGATTTTAAATTTGACGCGTCTGGCTGGTTCACACTTTTAAGGAGGTTACTACCTTACTGCACTAGTCAAGTCGAAGTTAGGCTAGTTCGCTCATTTGGAGTGAGAGGTAATGTGTAGCAGAGCGTGATCAGCTGTTTCGCGCGCACAACCTAGCAGGCTTACTTTGAACATACTTCAGTGAAAAATAATCGATAGTTAGATCAAGAATTATTAAAAACTACTTTTATTATGAATCGAAAAGTGTGATGAATACTCATTAACTATAAATTTCACGTTAAAAAAGACGTTTGAAAGATTTTAAGGAGGTTACTACCATACTGCACTAGTCAAGTCGAAGTTAGGCTAGTTCGCTCAGTTGGAGTGAGAGGTAATATGTAGCAGAGCGTGATCAGCTGTTTCGCGCGCACAACCTAGCAGGCTTACTTTGAACATACTTCAGTGAAAAATAATCGATAGTTAGATCAAGAATTATTAAAAATTACTTTTTTTATAAATCGAAAAGTGTGATGAATACTCATTAACTATGAATTTCACGTTAAAAAAGACGTTTGAAAGATTTTAAGCGAAGACCTCTACCATAGCAGACAGCTGCGCGCGCAACAGCTGAAGAGACATGTTGCTGATAAAATCGGGATTTTTGTAGTTTTTGGTGATTGCTGTATTTTTTTCTTTGCAAATAATCCATGAAATTTTATAAGAAAAATATAGTTGAATTCAGTGAATACTGCTTCCTACTAGTGATTTTTTTTATTAAAAACTCCCTGATAGAAATGTTTTAAAACATTAGTCAAAGTGTAAAAAATGTGATTTTCCCATAAGCCACCGTGTAAAAAGAGCCAAAAATTGATTTATTCATATTTCGTAAAATATCCCATGAATTACTTCAAAAATTAAGCTGTGAATTTATATCTTATTTATGATACTTTCTGTGAGGTTTCATTAAAATCCCCCTTGTAATTCATTTTGGGTAGTAACCTCCTTAAGCGAAGACCTCTACCATAGCAGACAGCTGCGCGCGCAACAGCTGAAGAGACATGTTGCTGATAAAATCGGGATTTTCGTAGTTTTTAGTGATTGCTGTATTTTTTTCTTTGCAAATAACCCATGAAATTTTATGAGAAAAATATAGTTGTATTCAGTGAATACTGCTTCCTACTAGTGATTTTTTTTATTAAAAACTCCCAGATAGAAATGTTTTAAAACATTTGTCAAGGTGTAAGAAATGTGATTTTCCCATGAGCCACCGTGTAAAAAGAGCCAAAAATTGATTTATTCATATTTCGTAAAATATCCCATGAATTGCTTCAAAAATTAAGCTGTGAACTTATATCTTATTTATGAAACTTTCTGTGAAGTTTCATTAAAATCCCCCTTGTAATTCATTTTGGGTAGTAACCTCCTTAAGAGGCCTGAAAGGGGGCGCTCTTGCTCCAAGAATCAAAGATCAAGTTTCGATTGGATATATCGACTCGACTTTCTAATCTCTTCTTTTCAATTTCTACTCTCTTCCTCTCATTCTCTTTTTCATAAGTGGATATAATTATAAGTAGAATGTAGATTGGTAGATTGTTGCATGCTTCATAGCATTCAAAAAATAACATTTTTAATTTGGACTCATTTTTTTCAGAGTAAGCAATAGTAATCCATGATTGTTTTATCAGAATAATTGATAAACTATGATCAATTATTTGTAATTTCAAAAATAGAAAAAAATAAATAAACAAATGGTATATTATTTACAATATTTGAACATAGATTTTTAACGAATCAAAAAACTAAAAAACTGAATAAAAGTAGTATATCATTTTGATATTGAGATCAATATTTCGTTGAGTATCAATTTTTTCATAGCAGGTGACCTAATTTTGGCTGGAATTTAAATAGTTTTTAGTCAAAAAATAATTTCAAAACATCTATAATGAACGAAAAAGTTAAATGTAGCGTGTATATTGTTAAAAAAACACTACTTTAGAACATAAAATGTGTCAAAAGTGTATGCTTTGGAATCAACTAAAACCCCAAATCCGCACTACAATTACTATGGGAGCTTGTTTGGAAACATATAAAGAGAAGATTCCACATATTTTTGAGAGAAAAAAAAAGGTCGAAACCGTTCAAAAATGCGTGTGAAAATCGTAAAAAACGCGTTTTTTGTGTTTTTTGACAACTTTAAACAGCTGTATCTTAGAAGCGGAAGATCGTACAGGGTTCCAGTTGGTCGCAAAATTTTTGTTGTCTCATAAAAAAAATTTAACAATTTTTAATATGCACAAAAATTTAGCCTAGAAAAAGCTTCGGTCGTTTGAAGATACCTGCAAATGAGCAAAATTAGCAATATCTGTGTAGAACTGTATTATTATAAAAATAACCAAACTATGTTATCAAAATATTTTTACAAAAAAGAACTTATTTTGAACAAAATTTTGCCGCAAACTAGAGGTTTCTATCTCATTTTGATCAAAAGATAGAATTTTTCGAAAAATACCTTCAAATTGCTCAAAACAGCTTAAAAATAGGCCATTTTTCAATCTTTGAAAAAATCTAGCACCAAGCAGAAATAAGATAGAGACCTCTAGTTTGCAGCAAAAGTCTTCTTTTAAATAGTACTTTTGCCAAAAAAAATTGCAATAAAATCGGTGAACCTCGTGTGGACGGTTTTTTAAAAAAGTATTATTTTGACCCATATATATATATAAATATATATACAATTTATTTATTAAACAAAATAAAAAGTCAAATTTTTTTATCGTAACAATGTTTTTATGTGCCAACAATTAAATTAAAAACTTTATACAAAAAGTGATATTTACAGTACAGTATTTAACAAATATTAATTTAAATTTTTTTACATTAAACTGTTGAAAATTTTTAATCAAACAACAAAGATTAACACTTCTTAAGATTTTATCATTCCCTCAAACATAGTACAGACCTTCAAAAAATAATCCTAAAAGTTTTTTAAAAAAATTCAAATAAATCTCTAGAACTCAGCTCGTTGTTTAATTTTTTTCTTTTTAATATTTCTCTGTTCTAATGGCTTTGGATCATTTTTTGTCTGTTAATTTGGATTTAACATGATATTTCCTCTGAAATTAAAAATTTATTTGATTAGTGTAAATATTTACTTAAGGGGAAGTCAAGCTAGATTCCTACTGAGTGAATCAAAATTGCAAAAAAAAAAAAAATTAAAGGGTTAAATTGAAAAAAGGGCTCTGTAGCACCCTAGCGACACTCAAAAGGTATCGTTTAAAAAAAAAAAATTAACAAAATCGGTTGAAAATTGGCTGAGAAATCTGCCGAACGGTAATTTGGTATTTTTTTTATTCAGCAGCATCGGCCATGATAGCAGAAGCCACCAAACGTACGGCAATACCGCAGAGCGTTGCTGTGCGTGTGTCGTACATGCATAGTCCAAACCAATCAATTCTTTTTTTGGGAGTATATATATTTTTTTTTTTTTTTTAATCAATGTATCAGTGAACTTGTAGGATATGTTTTCTTATTATTTTAAAAAAATTTGCGAATTTTTTTTTTACTCTAACTGATTGTTGTAGGGTAAGGTAGGTGGCCCCTTTTGGGATCGCCCCCCCATTTAGGATCAAATTTTTTTTATGATTGATTAAATACGAAAATTTAGTTTTAAATAATAAAACAAAAATTATTTTAAGCAACTGTAAGTACTCAACTTACTAAAAACATATTTATAATCATCATAAAGTTAAAATTAATTGTAAAAAAAAATTATTCGAAATTAGCGGGCAAGCTGCAGGCGCTCTTTTTGCGGCAGCGTTAGCGACATAACCAAGAAAAATCGGCTTGGTTTACTATTGTTGTTTTTTTAAGGTGTAGTTAAATAAAGTTTAAATCAACTTTACTGGTTAAAATAAGTGATCAACTTATTTATCCACTTGAAAAAAGCAAGAAAGAAAACAAATTAATCTACCAGCACTGACCCCATTTGGGATCAGGTTATGTTTTCAAATAGGATCATAAAGTTATCACTAGAATACTGTAGTTGTATTAGTGCGTTTCAAAAATATATTTTAAGAAAAAATTATTAAATTTTTTATAATTTAAATTACTTCAGAAAATGATAATCTAAAAAGAGATGCCATTATTAAAAGATAAGAGTCCCACTCAAAAAAGGTCTTATTTTAATTATTCACAACAAACTCTGGAAAAATGTTTGGCAGCTGTAACTGCAGGAATGCCTTTTAGAGCTGCAAGTTTGAAGTTTGGAGTTCTTTTTACAACAATAAGAAAACAATATTTAGGAATCAGCCCATTAAATTAAAAAAGTGGTAATGGAACTGTGATTTCTGCTGAAGATGAAAAAAAAAAAGGTTTTTGGATGAAAAACATGAACACTAGAGGCTTTGCAGTCACAAAAGATCGGTTTTTAGACAGTGAGGCTCTGTATGTAAAAAAATGTAAAATTCCTAATCCGTTTACAAATGGTAGACCAGGAAGACATTGGCTTAAATGTTTTCTTAAACGTCATCCAAACGTATCTTTAAGAACTCCACAAAACATTAACCAAAGAAGAGCCAATGTAAGTGAAGAAAATATTCGAGGATGTTTCAGAGAAATTGAAAACTTCTTAAAGTCAAAGAACTTGTTGAATATTGATGCATCCAGAATATTCAACTGTGATGAATCAGCATTTTTCTTAAATCCTAAAGGCAAAAAAGTGTTTGTGCCTGGCTTACTAGATTGCGCTGAAAAAATACATGCCGCCTGTGGCCGCTTGCTGCTGGAGAGGCGCGCAGGCTTCAGCGCGATCTAGCAACTCTGGTTTGTGCTGAAAAAGTCCACTTCTGCTCACACCCCATAGCCCTACTCCCGCAATTATCCAAACTCCTAGAAAGAATCATCGCATCACAACTCACCACCTTTGTAACCCATCACAACCTCCTTGACCCCTCCCAGCACGCCTACAACACCACTCCGCCCAAACTGCCCTTCTCAGTATCCTCGAAGATGCACGTTCCACCATAGAACAAGGCGAAGTCACCATCCTAATCTCATTCGACTTTACCAAAGCATTCGACACTATCCCCCATCGTATCCTCCTTTCCAAGATACGTCAACTAGGTTGCTCGGACACCGTGGTGCGCTGGTTCTACTCGTACCTTACGGGTAGAACCCAAGCCGTCCGGTCGCAAGACGGTCTTCACGCTCCTTGGCTCCCTGCAACCTCTGGCGTACCCCAAGGCAGCGTCCTTGGCCCCCTCCTCTTCATCCTCTTTATAAATGACCTCCGCCTCTTCATACTCTACTCTTTTCATGTATTTTATGCCGACGACTCCACCCTCTACATACGTGCCCCTTTTTCCCAACTTCTTCATTTTCTCTCCCTCATTTTCTCCGACACCCAGTCTGTTGCCGCCTGGGCTGCAGCAAATCACCTTCACCTCAACCCCAGCAAGTCCACCCTCATCATCATCGCCAGTGAGCACTACCTATCGAAAATCGACTTCAATTCTCTCCCCCCCCCCCCTTATCATAAATGGTCTTACCATTCCCTACTCCCAATCCATAAAATTACTCGGCACGCACATCTCCTCCTCCCTAAATTGGAACCGCCAGATAAACGAAACTTCCAAACGCGTAAACTACTCCCTCTATTCCCTCCGCCACTTCCGCAAAGCACTATCCCGCCCCACACGCATCCTTCTCGCAAACTCACTCATCCTCCCCCTTTTCGACTTCTCCGCACCCTTTTTAACCCATCTCACCCACAAACAAGACCTAAAGCTCCACACCCTTCACAATGCCTGTACTCGTTTTGCTTTTGGATCCATCCCGCGCACCGCGCATGTTACCCCCTACCGCCTCTCCATCAACTGGCTCTCTGCAGCCTCCCGTCGCGAGTACCTAAATACCTCCCTTGCCTACTCCATTATAGCCTCCCAAGCACCATCATACCTGTACGAAAACTACAGGCTGGACCCTGGCGAGGATTTCATCAGACGCTCAAACCGACGGCCTAGACCACCCCTAATTTACTCCACACCCCGCACATCCATATACAACTTCTCCTTCACCATTCAAACCTCACGCACTATCAATAAACACCGGTCCATTTTCTACAATAGCAACTCGCTCCAAACCTACAAAACCTCCCTCAAAACCGCCCTTTTTATGATCGACTGTGCAGATTGGGTCCAGAGAGCAAATGCGGAAAACCTCACCATCATCCCCCCTCACCTCTACTGCCTCTCAACACCTATACTGCATCCCCCTTTAGCCCGACTCTAACACCCCTCCATTAGTGCACTGTTAAACATCTCGCCAGCACATACCTTCTACTGGAAACTGTACAGTGCAAGAATGAAAATTACATCACCTTTGTCTCATATACTGTACCTTATCTCATGTCGGAACTTTGTGTTAACTTTTTTTTTTTTTATTTTTTTTTTTTTATTTAACATCTAATCTACATCAATGTAAAACCTGAACGAGCAGGACAGGGTGCAACCCTCTGCTTGAAATAATAAACTTAAATCAAATCAAATCAAATCTAGTTGGCAATAATGATAAAGAGTGCTTAACAGCTCTAATAACAGGTAAATATTTCTTTGGGTAATTTTCATTCAGTTTTTTTAAAAATAACTTTAATGTTTTTTAAAATTTATTTTATTTTAGGTAATGGATCTGGTCAACTAGCACCACCTCTTGCAAATGTTCCCCTATAAGAGGCTCCCAGCAGCTTTATTTGATAAAATGCCAGACGGCTGGAGTTTTGGACACTCAGAGAACGGTTGGATGACTTCTGAGTCTTTTTCAGAATACATTGCTAATGTATTTTATCCGTGGTGTATCGAAAAGCAAATAGAATTCCCAGTACTGTTATACATGGATGGACACAGTAGTCATGCAACGTTGCCACTTAGCAAATTTTGTTCTGCTCATCAAATTGAATTGATATCTCTTTACCCTAACTCTACGCATGTCTCACAGCCAATGGATGTTGCATACTTTCATTCCCTAAAAAATGAATGGAGACATTCTGTAGCAGAATTCAGATTGGATAATGATGGAGCAAATGTTCAAAGGGCAGACTTTGCATCACTTCTAAAGAAAGCGATTGAAAAAATAGATTCTAAGAAAAACCTTGTAAGTGGATTTAGAAAATGTGGTCTTTCTCCTTTCTCTGCAGATGCCATTGATTACAGTAAGCTCTTTCGCTTGACAGATGAATCTAGCAAATCTCAACAGACTTTAGTTTTTGACCAAGACAGTATTAATGAAGCCAAGTGTGCGTTGACCTCTATTGAAAGTGACTTGGATAAAAATATCATACAATTTTTTATTTTAACTGAAGCAGTGAATAGTGAATGGAAAGGCGAAGAGCAATACAAGCAATTGTTTGCAGTTTGGTCCAAGTGTAAAAAGAAAAGTTGCGTACAGCAGGTAAGAATGAAAAAATAATGATTGCTTCAGATTATGCATGCATGTTATTGTTACTGTATTGTTATAGTGAAGTTAAATTATTATAGGATACTCTGCATTAGTGAGTGAAAATGTACTCGTACAGCATTGTATGGATGTTGATACAGAGCTTGATACCGTCAATTTAGCCAGCTCAGAAGATCTTATCGACATCCACTCCCTAGACATGATTGTGCTTTCTGAGAGTGACAAAATTTCCAGCATAGATGTAAGCCATGGTGCATCCTTATAGGATCAAAACATAAAGTCTGACAAAACAAATCAAAAATTTTTTATTATTGTCTTTATTCATAATAAAAGTGCTTATACGCGGTAACAAATTGTAGTTAGGATAAAAAAATATTTATTTTTATATCTACAAAAATTTATTAACAATGCAAATACGTTAAATCAATTTCAATTTTCTGATTAAGTAGTCATACAATGCGTTCGGCGTTCAACGATGCGTCACGGAGTCACCGCGTTGATTTACGTAGTGCAAACTAGTGGAAAGTAGTGCGAACTGGCTTTTTTTGGAACATAGATGCAATCTTTGGACGGAAAATAGTAGCGAGCAGTCGTCTTGAAGTTACATTTAGATTATGAAAAAATTGTACAAAAATTTTCAAATTATTTTCATTTTTTCCAGTATAAATTTTATGAAAATTCATTATAGATGTTTATAACTTATTTTATAATTTTTGATTGCGTGTACATTTTATTATTATGTATATGATATTTATCTAAAACAAGCACTCTTTTTTCATTTTAACTTTTGAAAATAATTATTAACGAAACTCATTTTTTTTCTCCAGAGAAAAAATTATCAAAAATTAACTAATCATTAAAACTTTTTCAATAATAATTTATAAGAATCGATGATTTATTTTCATTAAATAGCAGCCAAAAACTGATTTAACAAAATTCCCGTTTCTGCCGAACACGCTCATTTACAAACGAGAAAGTAACTTTATGATTTTTACTATAAATTTTGTTCTCTGACAAATAAACAAAAAAATTTTCAAGGATAATACTATGATTATTGTAAGACTTTGAATTCTACCAACCTCTACAGAAAAATTTCCTTTACATACAGATATTTGAGACGATACAGAACATTTTTGTTGATTGTTAATGTAATGAAGTAATTATCTATGGTTTACGAATTACATAATTGTATCTGCTGAAACAATTGTGTCATACTTAATTAAACGTTTCTTTATAGCAAAATAAGCACATTAAAAGAATATTAAACATACCTGAGTAATACTTATTATTTTTGGTGTTCTATGATACATGTAAAAAAGTATTTAATCCGACAGCTTTTTAAAATTATTTAAAACCATGACAATATGTTTAACCATTCATTTATTAAATATACTATTTCATCATTATTTCTAAAAAAAAAAAAAAAATGAATTCAATATTATTATAAATAATTTTTATTGTTAAATCTATTTTTTCCGGTTACTTTCAAATCAGAGATGACAGATTAAACATACTTTAGTCCCTTTGATGAAATAGCTACATGCTTACAATTATCAATAGAAAACTTTAGTTTGTAACTTTATCTTGATAGGCGTTTTTTTGCAAATAGAGCTCAATCATGTAAATGACTAAGTTTGCTAAGGGTCAGCTCATTCTATTCTCGCTCCGGTGTGTACAATATCTTTGACTCCAGTAGACAGAAAATACTAAATTGGTAGTAACCCGAAATTAATTTTGGGCTTGTATGAATTTTGTAATTTAGGTCTATTAGCGTTAAAAAAAGTATACCTTGGGAGTGCAAAACCAAGCCATTCTATAGCAAATCCAAAATGATCAATTTGGGTTTGGTAAGGAACTAATTTTTGACCCTCGGCCCTAAAGTGTTTAGTATACTATTTTGGATAAAGTTGCATTATTATATTTTTCATGCCACATAGTAAAACCATTTTTCAATTCTTTTCATTTAAACTCTTGTACATTCGTTTCAGAATTTATACAAAATGTACATTCAAAATCAGCTGTAATCTTCTTTGATTTATCCAAGTTTAGAGTAAAAAAATTTGCATTTAAGGTGGCTTGTAAGTATTTTAAAAAAACACTAATAAGTTTCGAAAAAAATCAGGTAGATTCCTTGAAGTGAGACCAACAACTTTCCTAGAGGACACTAGGAAGGTCATCGGACTTATTTTCGAGAAAAAAATCATTAAAAATTTTTTTTTTTAACATGGACTCTTATGGGAAAAACATTTAAAAATTCCCCAAATTGTCTAAATACACTAATTTGCTACGAGTCAGGTATCATTTTAAAGGTAAAAAGTTAGAGATCATTTTAAAATTATAACAATATGGGGTTATCGGACTAATTTTTAAGAAAAATAAAAAATTGCGGTACATAACCTGTAAAACATGAAATTTTTTACTGTTTTTTATGTTTTTTATCTCAAGTTTTGTTTTAAAATGAAATATAACGCTAATAATAAATAGTAATAATCATTAAAAATAGGAAAAATTGCTTTTTTTTCTTGTTTAAAATTTTTGTAAACTTATGCACCCGCAAGGGCCCCTGCTAGATACGGGGCAGCACTTACAAGCCACCTTAACAAGGTGATTTTACGAAACTCACTATACGGAATGATATTGTTCGGACTCCAACTACGAATTTTCGAGGTTTCTGCTTAAATATTTTAAGAGTATCATTGAAAAGTATTGAAACAAATATAATGTAATCGTTCCCCCATTCAAATAAGTGGATCTGCAGATGATCCAGACTTAAAATCACCCCCGAAGAATCTAGAAATCTTATAAGTTTATAAAAGCAAAAATATCAATTAGAATGTCCGAGTTTCGCCGCTGAATATGCATTTGATGATCAAATAAAACATTTTTCTATGCCGTTCGATGGTATATCAATGATCACTAAGATATCTTTAAAAAACTTATATAATTAATTCAGCTGTCCAATGCTTTGAGTTCGTGTTGGCTCCTAAAATGGAATTATCTTAAACTAAAGTAGGATATTCTTGAACATACAACTCTTTGTACAAACTTTCTTCTCAAATTCTTCTTTAATTCAAAATTTTCTTCGTGTACAGCAAAGTTGATGATTACATAATATTTATTATGTATTTTTTGCGTATTGTACCTGTAATAATGTAGTATACGAAAAAAAATTTGTTTTGCTTTTTAATTACTTTCATCCAAAAAAAAAAAAAAAAAAAAATATTATTGAAGTTGTAAATCAATCAACTTATATCAAGTAGTTAACAATTTTTTTTGTTAGTGACTATTTTATTGCAATTTATTAATTAAGTTAGAAGACAAAGTTTTTCATCAGTAAAATTAGAAAATAATTCTGAATTTCAAATTTTTTTAAAAGAATGTTTCAAGAATCTTTTTAATGTCGAACTATTTTTAAAAAATGATTTAAAAATTATACACTGTAAAAAATGTTTTTTAGAAAAAGAGGGAATGAAAAATTACAGCTGAACTAACCAATCTTGGGAAATTGACGGTATGTCGTCCAGCGTTGAAAAATAACATCACTTTGAACTGTAAAATTAAAGATTCGATTGGTATTATCAAATAAATTTATTAAAAAATTGTGCAACGTAAAAGTGATAGTGGCAATTGATGATTCACATTTATTTTTAATAGTAGCTTCAGTAAATGACGTTTATCATGGATAAAATATACTTTAAAGCAAAAAAGATTGTTTTTTGTTGATAAAGAAAATAAATTAAAGATACAAAAATTAGGGTAATTTAACAAATTCTACAGATATAATAAGGTAAGTGTGCCTAATATGGCCCCTTGCCTAATATGGCCCCCCCTGTTATTTTGAATATGCTCGATATGCGGCATCTCTACAAGGTAGGAAGAAGTCAAAAACACTGAATTATGAAGTTTTCAGTTGTTTAGAACATTTTAAAATTATTTTTGCGCACGCCTAATAGCTAAAACTCGTTTTGTATACCTCCGTTATTATTTTACGTTGTAATTAAATGGTCTGCCAAAAGATTAAGACGCATCTGACCAAAATTTGAGTAAGTAGCTTCGATTCGTTATTGTTTCAGCTTGAAAATGCGACCTCAGTTTTTGTTCAACTCGTTTTCTAACGGGTTTTATTCTTAAATAACTTATTATTCTCCAGTGTTCCTAATATGGCCCCCCGCGAATTAGTAGAAATACCGATATTAAGAGTCCTTAGTTTCATGTTTACTTTTTAGAAAACCCAATCCTAATATTATTTAAGAAAAATAAATTTAATTGTTTCAAAGCTTTTTTTCATTTTATTAATAAAAAAGCATTCTAGCTCAAAAATCAAACTTTGATAAAAATTTGAAGTTGTAATTTTTCTACTGGTTGCAAAGCTTTCAAAAAAATTGTAAAAAAGGCTCAATTTTTAAATAAATTATTTTTAAAATGTTAAAAATTTTGAAGTTTTTTTTAATCTCATATTCTGATTGATTTAAAAAATCGCAATGAATAAAACTTCAGGGGGGAGAGGGGGGCCATATTAGGACACAAATTTTATGTGTCTTAAAAAACCGTGTTTTGGTAAATCCTCTGGCATTTGAAGCTCATTGATCAAAACCAAACGTGTAAGGTCTTATTTTAAAGCTCTTGAATTAAGGGGAAGTCAGGCGAGGGTCCAATGGTAGTTAGTTAAAATTAAAAAAAAAAAAATCGAGGGGGTAAATTCAAAAAAGGGCTCTGTAGCAGGGTAGCGACATTGAAAAGCTACATTTTAAAAAAAACTGCATCAAAATTCGTTGAAAATTGGCCGAGAAAAACGCAGAACGGTAATTTGGTATTTTTTTTCGTCGGCCGCATCAGCCGTGACAGCAGACGCCACTGCTGCTACAGTGCGTTGCTGTGCGTGAGACCGCGCGTACGTAATTCTAACCAACAAATTTCTAATCATGCAATCAAAAAGTAACAAATTTGTTGTAACCCACGTTTTTGTTGTATTTATGTTTTTATAAGTAATTTCAAACAGTTGCAAAGTGAGAGCCAAGAGCTTAGAATCTTCAAAGCTGGTAGGACAAGATTTCAATAATCCTTAGTCAGGTTTGAAATGTATGAACTAAGCCAGCCAATTACATACTTGAGGTGATAAACACTGATAAAGTTTTTTATTGACACAGTCTCTGAGGGTATATTAGAGTCAAGATCTTAGAAACTTCAAAGCAAGTACCAAGTTTTAAACAATTTTTAGTCATTTTAGAAATTCTAAATTTTATAAATAGTTTAAAAATATTTTTTTTCTACTTTTTCAATTGATTTATTTATCAAGAATTCTTTTTTAGTTTTAAAATTTTATAACTATTGAATACTTGTTTTACTTCAATACTTATAACTATTGAAAACTTGTCTTACTCGCTTGAAGATTTTAATCTTTTGACTCTTAGCACAGAGACTAAATTAAACAGATCTTGAAAGGTTTATAATTAAATTTATTTTTAAGAACTCCAATCGCCCAAAGTTTATTATTGCCATAAAATCTTTAAAATTTACTCGGCTGACAGAAAAGGTAAAATATAATTTTTTTTTGTGTAAAGTGAACTATGCCTGTGAACATCATTTGCTCTTGCTGGGAGACCTAAGACTTACTTTATCCTACTTGATAACTAAAAATTGAAAAAGTAGCTGCAGTTAAAACTCTCTTGAACTAATGAAATTTTATCAAATGAATTGACTTCAAA
The DNA here is from genome assembly GCA_038277355.1 of Encarsia formosa. NCBI lineage: Eukaryota > Metazoa > Arthropoda > Insecta > Hymenoptera > Aphelinidae > Encarsia > Encarsia formosa. Next base: position 34,768,855 of record CM076187.1, read on the forward strand.
CTTTGGAAAAGTTCAGATGTCAATAACCATGGGCATAGTTTGGTTGTCATTATATTACATTTGCCTCCTAAGGTAATTGCATTGATAGTCAGCCAAGTAAATCTTAAAAAAGTTGTAAAAAACTTTGTAACTGTTAGTAGAGCTTAGGGAAATAAACCCAATCACATCTTATTCTAAATTTGTTTCATTTTGTCTCTGTGGTTATATGAGATTCAAGGACTTCAAAGCGAGAGGGACAAGTTGTCAATAATTTTTGGTAGTTTTTGAAATTTGTTGACCCTAAGCCGTTAGATTAGAGGTGATAAAGTTTGTCATTAACATAGTCACTGAGGGTATGTTAAACTCAAGACCTTAAAATTTTTAAAGCAAGACAAGTTTTCAATAGCTTTTATACATTTTTGAAAATTTAAATTTTACAAATGATGAAAAAATATTAGCTTTATACTTTTTTTAGTTGATTTATCTTCAAGAATCTTTTATGGTTTTAAAAATGACTTATAACTATTGAAAACTTGTCTTACTCGCTTTGAAGATTCTAAACTTTTGATTCTTGTATATGACTTATAGAGACAAAATTAAACAGATCTTGAAAAAATTTAATCTGGTTCATTTTTATGAGTTACATACAAAGTTTATTATTGTCATAAAATCTTAAGATTTTCTTGGCTGACAATAAAGGTGTACTATGATTTTTTTTGTGCAAGGCAACCATGCCTGTGAGCATTGACATTTGCTCTTGCTGGGAGACCTACAACTTACTTTACATTTGAACTGTTCCAAAGCGTCAAGTCAATTCATTTGATAAAATCTCATTAGTTCAAGAAAGTTCTGATTGCATGAGTGATTGCAGCTACTGTTCCAATTTTTAGTTATCAAGTAGGCTAAAGTAAGTGGTCTCCCAGCAAGAGCAAATGTCAATGTTCACAGGCATGGTTGACTTTACACAAAAACAATTATAGTTCAGCTTTATTGTCAGCCAAGTAAATCTTAAAGAATTTGTAGCAATAATAAACTTTGTGTGAGTGAAGCTTATAAAAATAAACCTGATTACAACTCTTTCAAGATTTGTTTAATTTTATGATTTTTTTTTTTTTTTTTTTTTTTTTTTTTTTTTTTTTTTTTTTTAATACAGATATTGATAAAACAACTATTTTATTGAAATATTACTTGTATTTGAAATTTTTATAATTCAAGAGACCTACTTTACATGTACAGATATTGATAAAACAACTATTTTATTGAAATATTACTTGTATTTGAAATTTTTATAATTCAAGAGACCTACTTTACATGAAGAAAAGTATTGAAATTTTTATGTACTGAAGCAAATCAAGAGTAAATATTGAAGAAATAATTGAAGAAACATGAATTGTTTATAATGCAGCTGAAGAGTTTTATTTAAGAAAAAAATTTTTTCATAAAATTAGTGATTTTGCTGTATGATTCTTTTTTTCAATTGACACATGTTCAGCCTTGTATTGAGTGTAATGAATAAGTATTTTTGAGTTTCAGCTTATTTCATTATTTTGATTTTTCATCACATATATATTTGATTTTGCAAGATAATTTTTACTACGAATTTGATTTATTGAGGAGAGGTAGCTGAGGAGTAAGCCGTAAGGCAGTCATAAAGTTTTACAAACTTGTAGGTTAGATGCGCATAGCCACGCACAGCAACAGCGGCAGACGACGACATGGCTGCCGCGATTGACGAAAAAAAATCTTCAACTGCCGTTCTGCGTTTTACTCAGTGAATTTTTAATCAATTTTCATGATTTTTTTTTTAAATTACAGCTTTTTAATTTCTCTACCCTGCTGCAGAGCCCTTTTTTAAAAATATTTTCTTAATTAAAATCTATTCATCAAAAAAACTCGCCTGACTTCCCCTTAAGCTTTAAAATGAGACCTTACCCGTCAAAAAATAGTGATTTGATTCGCCACAACGTCGATCTCGCTTAGGGGGGCCATATTAGGTACAGGTACCTTAGTTGTAAATACTAGTTTTAGAATTGACACAGATCACTATTTTTAGTTTTTTAAAAAATTTTCTTTCAAGTGCTGGTGAAAAACCTGAAAAAGAGCTGCATGTTTCGATAAAAAATTGGCGCAAACCCTGCAAAATCTAAAATGAATACAAATATCGTCTTTTAAATATCAATATAAGTAAGGTATAATCTTATTATGATAATAATAATAACAGCAATAAAAAATAATAATAATAACAATAACAAACATGCAAAATTCAATTAATTTGATTCACAGCTTCCTAAATAAGTTCAGCAACTCTGTCATGAAAATATATTGTAATATAATTTTTTACATTCCATTCGATAAAATTTAAATTTCAAAACACTGTATTACGGAAATATTAATTGTTTCCTTACTGAGCTGCTCAAAAAAGTAGGTCTTCTTATACTTGATTATGGTTCGTAAATAAAAATAATTGCATTATTCTTTTCTTTAATTATTTTTTTGCAAAAAGTGATATAATGGAACAAAATTCAAAAGTTGTAGAGACTCCAAATGGAACAGTATTTTTCACGGAAAATTTATAATGATTTTTAATATTCAAGTACTGATCTATGTCTTCAAAGCAAGCTGAACGACTTTTATTCAGATTGTCTCTGACGCTACAATCAGTTTTGGAAAAATATAAAATATATGCAAGTGATCTTCGGGCTTGCTCCATGTCGTCTTCCGCAAACAAATGGTTTGAACAAGTTGCACCAGTCATTCCCCAACAGCAAACATAGACTCCGCAGTTGTCGCTTACTTGTTTTGGAATATCTTTAGGAGCATAAACGGACCAATTTTCTACGTTATCTTTAGTAACTTTTTCTATCATTGTAAATAAAGCATTTATTACTTCTTCTTTTGGATCATTGTGCTGAGAATCAAAATGAACTATGGTTTTTTTGTTTAAAATCACCATTTCAAGTATCCAATGCACATTATCGTAATTTATTGGTACAAGCCAAATATCTTTGTTGAAAATATCAAATTTTGATGCCCAGTTTAAAAAACCTTTTTTTATGTAATGTGATGTCAAAATGCTATAAAAAAAAAGGTGTCAAAACACACTAGTGACAATTTGCTTATTTTTGGAAGTAAAGTGAAAAAAGCATTTATGATGTTATCATCAAGCCATTCATTTGGTTTCAAAGTTGCAAAACTATTTGGTGGAATCGCACTATCATTTAGGTTTTTCCTTATTTTAGGAAAATCCTTTGGGTATTCTAATATTTTTTCAAATAAAAGTAAGGTGGTTGATAAATTTAATTCTTCAACATTATCCACAGATTCATGTTCTCGACGACCTTGACACTCATAGCTTTCGAAGTAATTACTCGTATCATTGTCTGCTTTTTTAAATTTTTTAACATGAAGATCTTCATCACTGAAACTATTGGTTCTTGTTTTCTTGACAGCTGGTGTTATTGTAATAGATTTAAAAGTGACTTGAAAAGCATCATCTTCAACAATTACCACATCATTATAATTATCCATATGTTGATCTATTTTATCATACTTATAACAGTTGTTTTCAACAATATCTTCAAAATCACTGTCACTTGAAGAGCTATAAAATTTTTCAAAATTGGTGTGATTATTAATTATTTTTGTTGAAGGAGTTGTAACTTTCACAATTTCGGTGATTTTTCGTCTTTCAAGTGAAACAGCTTTTGCTGGTGATGTCGTCAATACTGTTTCAGTTGTTGCTGCTGCTGCTATTGTTGAAACTGTTTCAGTTGCTTCTGATGCTATGTTCTCTTCTTTGCTAATCTTTTTAGAACTTGTCAGTTTCTTGTTTTTCGGCTTTGAATTGAAAAGTTTCCTAGCGTCCTCAATTTTTTTAGAATCTTTACATTTTCTACGCTGATGAAATCTTTTATTTGCTAGTTCTAGGATAATGCACTCATAAAAATCCGACAATTTAGGATACATTTCTTTTTCCCAAAATTCATCATTGCGGGGAACGCGAATAATAAGACTATCAATCTTTGTTCTGAACATAAAAATGCAATATTTCCGTCCAGTTATCCGAAGTTGGCCTTGAATTTGATAGTACCAGTGGTGAGTTCTTCTCATTTCTTTAGTTTGCTTATCAATAAAATTCAAATCAGGAAATTTAGCCATCGCATCTTGAACAGTCATAAATCTAGCTCTCGATGGATTTTTGATTTCAACTATTCCATCATCATCAATAAGACCATCAGGAGTAGCACCAAATCTAGGATTGTCTGCATATAAAAATAATCCATTTTTTTCAATTTTAATATTCAGTTTATTTGATAATTCCTGAATAGAGTCTTCTTCAGCTTCTAGTCCATACTTCATCCCTTCTGTTACTTTTTTTGATTCAGGGTAAATAATATTCTTTACGAATTCATGACAAGGACTATGAGGTTTCTTACGACATATAGCTCCAAAGTGCGATCCAGTTACAGTGTGCTTTCTAAGGTTTTTCCATAAGGGTGATTGACTTTGTATGATGGTACTTCTTTCAATTTCAACACGTTTTTTACACAATTTTTGCAACTCATTCATATGATTTTCAACAACAGTTTTATACGCTTCAGGGTTTGCTTCATCTAAATCTGGACGTGCGCAATGCGGCCCATAGTTTTCATCTTTCGTACCTTTGCTTGCGCAGTTTTCGTTGGTTTTGTTATTGGTTCGATACTCTCGAACCCATTCATTTTTATTCAGTCTTCTTTGCCAATCTTTTGTGATAGTTTTAGGTAGATCTTTATCAAGAGATTCAAAAATTTCGGCCGCACCTTTTCTTGAATTAAAATTAAGTACACAAAGAAGAACTCGTGTTTCATATTGGCTTGCGCAACCAAAATTAATTCTTTTTCCTCCCATGTATTTACAAATTTCACTGTTGAAACCTTCTGCTGCATTATTTGTTTTCTGTTGAATCATACTATTCGCATGGAAGCTCAGGTCTTGAAATGCGGCTTCTGTTTTACGAGATAGATCAAATTTCTCTAAAAATTTAACGCATGATGAATCTATCTCTTCACAGCATAAGTTAAATTCTGAGCACCCATCATGAATTCCATAAATATGATTGGGCATATTTGATAAAAACCTTTGCAAATACTTGGTTTTTTCAGCTTGTGTTCGACTTTTATCGGAAGCAATATTGTCTAGTTCATGTTCTATTAAACCTCGGATCAACTTGTGTTTACCTTGAATTTTTTTTCTAACCACATAAAAATCATTGTCTGTTGCAGTTTTATCCTGCGTAGTTTTTCCAATCACTTTTTATTTTTTGCACAAATTTCTTAACAAATGATTTAGACATTCTACTTTTGAAACTACTATTCCATAGTTTCTGTATGGGTCAAGGTCCAATAACCGTTTGTAAAAATTGCTATCTCCATCTCCGATAAATGTTTGGTAAATTAATCCTCGATTTTCAACGCTATTCATGAAACCTTCTTCCAATGATGTTGCTTCCATCAAAGTTGATGACCACTCTCGCGGAAAATTTCTGGAACAAGTATGATTTTCAGTACCTCGATCACAAGGGGTACACTCCTTACATTTGACTCCAATGTGTAAAACCTTGCCTGTACGAAGACCTATAATGACTCCTAAACCAGAATAAGAATTGTACTGAGAACCGAAGCTTCGCTTCAGCCAACTTCCATCAACGATCACCCATATTAAAGGTGTGCCATCCTCGGTAATATCATTAGCTTCTCGTGCCATTTTGGCTTCTTCTTTAGCAGCTTCTTTCATGCTCGCTTCTGACAAATCCCGTAAGCTGAGCAAAAAGTTTTGTTCACGGTCCTTGAATGTATAGTGAGATATGTAAGGAATTGCTAAACAAGCAAATTTACCGTGCATATTAGTATGACCAAAGCTGGAGTTCAGTCAAATCTCCCAATGCAGCAGCACTGTATACATCCATGGTCTCGCTGTCCTTGCCTTGCGACCATATCTGACAAACATTTTTACAGTTTTTACATTCGAAATGAAACGACGTACGTAGACTTCCTGTTGCTCCTGTAATTTTCCAATCTTCAAATTTGCAATTTTTTGCTGAATGACAAGTGAGTTTTTCTTACATTTCTTTAAAAAAATAATTTGGATCAAAAATTCTGCGGCCGTTTAATTTAAACTCATTTTGCAATGAAGGGTTATCTTCAACATTATTTTTTAATATGTTCAAACATTTTTCTTTTGAAAACTTAATACTTTTCTTATTTCGTTTCTTCTTTCCTTTATTGTAAAGTACACGAGCTTCTTTTTTTAATGACTTCATGTCTGAAATATTTTCATTACACTTACATCAAACGTGTAAGATCAAACTACCATGCAAAAAATATTTTGTAGCTGAGTAACCGGAAACTGCTGTTGAAGCTAAAGTAAAAGAAAAAATAGAACAATACAGGAAAAATATTAGTAATGTCATAAAGTTTATTGTATCATTTTTTCGATCAGATTCTTGACTTTTGTTACATCGCATTTCACCCTCTTTACAAGTTTTTTGATCAACTCCTGAAAAATTTCCTGAAAAAATGTTGTTTTTAGATTTTGTTTCAATACTGTCTAATGTAGGGTCATCGCAAAAATTGGGAAAAGAAGTATGAGCAGAATTCAAGTCCTGCAAAGGATCTGTACGACTTTTATCGAAAATCTGAGATCCAGCAGCTTTGCCTTTATTTGAACGCCTTTAAAAAAAAAAAAAAAAAAAAAAAAAGGGGATGATAATTAAACACCGAATTATTATTTGTGAAAAATAAAAATAAAAATTCATACCGTAAGGGAATGAGGCTTATTCCTCCGCCAGGGGCGCTAGTGTGCCCATTGGGGAAATCCATGGGTAGTATACCTATATTTTTTCTATGACGTCATGCATATAAGTATACTCAAAATGTTTTTTCCCCAATGGGCACACTAGCGCCCCTGGCGGAGGAATAAGCCTCATTAAAAAGTAAAAGTTACTCAAGAATTTTATGAAGCTTAGAATTGAATTTTCTTACAACATGATATAATTACTTAAAAAGTACCATTCATAGGGTAGGTAGAGGCGTTTCATAGAGCATTTGTGCGAACGGTAAGAACGCATAAACTTTCAATTGTTGGTAAAAAGAGAAATATATAATCAATTTAACTTTTTTGTTTATTACTCAAAATTTTAACACTTAAAAATCAAGTTCAAGCAATTTGTCTTCATGTTGTCTAAAGTTTAGTTTTCAATTTCAAAAGTCTTTTCAAAATAAAAAAAAAATAGCTTTTTGTTATTATGTGCACAGCCAGCTGTGTAGTATGAATCCTATTTGATCCGACTGTTTGACGAAATTTAAGTATGAATATTATTTTTAATTCGATTATGATTTATTGTATGATAAAAGTAGCTGGTACCCCCGTCTTTGACTGCTTATAAAGAAGTATATTTTTTAAAAGTTGCAATTAAATAATGATCCGAATTATAAAATATGTATCTCTAAAAACATTTAAACAAAATAGTTAATGTTATAATACTATCTTTTGCCTTTTTTACATTAATTTTTTCGCGATAACAAAAATTTTCATTTAAACTATAAAAGGGTCTCCAAATCACATTGGTGTAGATGCTGTACTAGTGCAGTAATCAATCATTTAAAATTTTGAAATTTTTACAATTTCTTTATAGCACTCTAACCTTAAAACCGGTTGCTCAATTCTAATTTTTCGGCTACCGTCCTATAAAATATATGATGGCACTAGCGCAGCTCATAACCAGGGTTCCGTAACTCGTGTATAGTTTTGCGATGCACTCGCTCATTTAAATAAGGCCTGGTTACGATGCCAGTGCTATAATGCACTATAATAAACTCATACAGTCTGGTTATAATCTGAATAAAAAAAGTAAATGACTCAAACAACATTAAAAAAATTTATTTTATTCATGAATTATTCTGAAATAAGCAGATACCTGCTTGGATAACATTTTGCAAGAATCTAAAAATCATGTAACCATAAAAAATTTTTTTTTTATTATGAAAAAGAAACTTAATGAAAAAACGCAAAGCGCAGAAAAAATATTTATATGTTCAAAAGTTATTAAAAATTTAATTATAAACATATAATTATCTAATTTAAATTGTTAAATGAATAACAGTAGTTCCGTAAGAAAACATGTATTTTTTCAAAAGTTGTTCAAAATTTAATGAAAAAAATTACAATTATCCAATTAGAGTTTTAAAAGTTTTAGAATTTTGAGAATTTTTTTTCCTAATCTTAAATACCCCTATCTTATGTAGCCTATTACAACTTGGATAAAAAAAGGAGAAAAAAAACGCTAACTCCAAAAAAAAAAAAAAAAAATTATTAATTCAAAAGTTACTCATAGTTTAGTCAAATAAAATACTGTTTTCAAATTCAAGTTTATTGAAATTTTTGTGTCTGTTAGAAAAATTTATTTTCAAAAATCAATAGAATTTTTTAAAGCCTATGAATTTTTTTGGTTGATCTGTATAGCCTATTTTAATTCTGGAGTAATTTGGAATATACAAAATTACATAATGTTGACGAAAACATGTTGATTTATGTGTCCCATAGGGTATTAATAATTCTGGTTCCAAGTTTAAACGATTTATATAGGAAAATAGTCAGTCAAAAAAGGGTATAAAGTTTGTTGTAGATTTTTTGTTTTTTTTTTTTTTTTTTAACGATATATTTAAGGTGGTTTTCTACCAGAGCTAGTCAAGTTCAAGACTAAAAAAAAATTATTGCACCAAATTACTGACAATTGGTTATTAAAATTTATTTTTTAACTTTTTATGGCTTCTGAAATTATTTTCTACCAAAAAAACATTGACTATCACAACAAAACATTTTTTTAAACTTTTAACCTCACTTTTGAATACCGCAGTTTTGGAGGTTATTCACGTGAAAATTATTTTTGTAAAATCACTGTAAAATTTGTAAAAGGTCAATTTTTTGCAGTTTCAAGTAATGAATTCTTCGATAGTTAAACTATACGTATGTGGTTTTTCTAAAGGATCTCTATTGTAACAAGACAAATATCAATAATTTAGTACACTTTTTCAGCGTAGCGTCCATACGCGTAATGAAAAAAATTCAATCTTTAACTTGCTGTAACTTTTAAACTGTATGGTCAATTTTGATCAGACTTCGTAGAAATGTTTAATAATATCCAATAAACACCTCCCGAAAATTTGAGCTCAGCTACCCCTCAAGCTCTAAACCCCTAAAACCTTGGGTGCTCGAGTTCAACGAAAAAACTGATCAGCTATGCCCCAAGCTCTAAATCTCCAAAACCCTGGGCGCTCGAGTTCAACAAAGAAATTGATCGGCTATCCCCCAAGGTCTCCAGGGTTTTGCGGGTTTAAAGCTTGGGGGATAGATGATCAATTTCTTCGTTGAACTCGGGCGCCCAGGCTTTTGGGGATTTAGAGCTTGGGGGGTAGCTGATCAGTTTTTTTATTTAACTCGATCGCTTAGGTATTTTGAGGTTTAAGGCTTGGGACTTAGGATTGTACAATTTCGTGAACACTCCCTGAAAATACTAGGAGGTATCCAGAAAAAATTGATTAGGACACTCCCTAGCTTACATGGGTTGTTACGTAGGGCAAGTACCCATTTGCTGTTTTAGAATTACCCATTTTCCAGTTAGAACTACCCTTTTAGGTAGAAGTACCCGTTAGAATAAGCTCTGGATCTGTCACATATTCCTACTCGGAATTCTGCTTCACTCGAACTTCAAAGGCGGTAGGAACATATAGAGATGCAAGCGCGAAGGTATTTTGGAGAAAAAACCAGACCAAGAAAGTCGTATGATTATTGAACAGTGGCGATAGAACCAGAGTGCACGCCAATGGTTTTTTATGACTGAAACGAATAATCTATTTCATACAGCGTGGTTTTTACATAAGTAATAGGGGAGCCGCGAGACGAGACGAGACGAGATTTTGAGCCATCTCGTCTCGAGTCCCGCTTAAATCGAGAATCGTCCGTCTCGTCTCGGTCTCGTCTCGTCTCGTGAGTCTCGTCGAGACTCGATGTAAATCATCTATTGACTCTACCTAATATTTCTTGTAAAAAATCAGCTTGCAAACAGTGACTTTTTTTAGCGAGCGAGTTCTTAACTTTATAAATATTATATACAATTTTTTGTATAAGTGTTTCGAATAATATTAAGAAAAAAAAATGTATAATTAACAAATTAAAATAACTTAATTTTGTTATTTTTAAATTAGTTGTATTTTTAAGTTTTAAAGTGTAAACGACATAAGAGTCTTTTTTTTTAAATACCTTCCAGAATTCATCAATCTTGAAAAATTATTCGAGTCAAGACCTAAACTGCCCAAAGGTTTGTAGTTACTTTTTTGGAACTCTCTTACCCCACCCACTTACTACTGGGTAAAAATTAATTGAGAATTACTTACTTAGATGTTTGCTCAAAATTTTTTTTTTTTTAATAAATGCACTAAATATTAAAAAATTTCATTTTTAATAAATCATAACCATTTTTGACACTAAAAATTAAAAATTTTTGCTACAAAAAAAAAAAAAAAAAAAAAAAAATTTAGAAAAAAGTCTTGACGAGACTGCAAAAAAATTTTTGAAAAAATTATAACATATAATTTTATCCCCCAAGCTCTGAACCCCCAAATACCCTGGGGGTCCAAGTTCAATAAAAAAACTGATCGGATTTCCCCCAAGCTCTGAACCTCCAAATAACCTGGGCGTCCGAGTTCAACAAAAAAACTTATCGGCTATCCCCCAAGCTCTGAAACCCCATATACCCTGAGCGTCCGAGTTCAACAAAAAAACTTATCGGCTATCCCCCAAGCTCTGAAACCCCATATACCCTGAGCGTCCGAGTTCAACAAAAAAACTTATCGGCTATCCCCCAAGCTCTGAACCCCCAAATAGGCTGGGTGTCCAAGTTCAACAAAAAAACTTATCAGCTTTCCCCCAAGCTCTGAACCTCCAAATAACCTGGGCGTCCGAGTTTTACAAAAAAACTTATCGGCTATCCCCCAAGCTCTGAACCCCCAAATAGGCTGGGCGTCCGAGTTCAACAAAAAACTTATCGGCTTTCCCCCAAGCTCTGAACCTCCAAATAACCTGGGCGTCCTGGTTTTGGGGGTTAAGAGCTTGGGGGATAACTGATCAGTTTTTTTGTTGAACTTGGGCGGTAAGGGTATTTGGGGGTTCAGAGCTTGGGGGATAGCTGATCATTGTTTTGTTGAAGTCGGTCGCCCAGGGTATTTGGGGATTCAGAGCTTGGGAGATAACTGATTAGTTTTTTTGTTGAACTCAGGCGCCCAGGGCGCTTAGGCATATTGAGGTTGAAGGCTTGATTTAGGATTGTAAAATTTCGTTGACACCCCCTGAAAATACTAGGGGGTGTCAGGAAAAAAATTGATCAGGACACCCCCTTGCTCACACGAGTTGTTGCGCCCCTGACTACAATCATAATAAATTTTTATTCATACAGTTGGTTTATTATAAATAACAACTCACTTTTATTCTAAGAAGTTTTTTTTTTTGATTCCACAAATTGATAACAAAGATTTAATTCATTGATAAAGTTTGATAAAAAACTATCTACTACATTTATTAGACCAAATTTTCTAGTAGTTTGTTTATAACTGAATAAAAAAATTAAGTTTTTAATTCATTGCAATACTAAATTTGTTTATTAAATTTTGCTTAGATGCCACCGAAAAAAAACTTTTTTCATTTTTTTTTTCAGCATTTTCAGTAGGATCAACTTGTACATCAATTACCACATTTTCACTTGGTTGACTTAATTCACAAAAACTTTCAACACTTCTAGGTTCTTGCTCATCTAAATAACTGCTATCAGACTCCTTTTTTAAACGTTTATTTTGATTTACTTTTTTTAAATTTAATCTTCTCTTTTCTGTAGAAAACATTTTGTGTTACAGATAGCTAAAACTTTTTTTGTCAAATATTTACATCTCAAGTTTCAGCTAATTCTATGGATTATATTTACACTCACTAACAAAATTGTTTATTTATTTTAAATAGCAGAAGCAACATAATGTGCACACTTTATAATAACATAACCTTTAAATACCTACAGTAATCCATCGGCCGAGTTCGGACCGAGATCACTACCGCGCCCCCAACCGCCCTCGGGCCGAGCTCGGCTGCCGAACTCGGCCCGAATTCGCGGCTTCGGCAGCCGCATTATAATGTTTACTCGGGTTATCATAAGATAAATATTTTTTGCTAAAAAATCCATTCTGCACGAAAAAAAGATATAAATGTTTCAACCCATACAACGTCCACGGAACAGATCCATGAAGAGCACATGGGTTCATCCCAGCGCTACGAACGGTCTAATCCCACTCCGGCACTGGATGAACCCGTGGCGGAGTGGGATCAGACCGTGCGATCCGACTGCAGCTATGCGAATGAAGTCATTATACACTGTGTATATATTTGCGCCCGAGCAAATTTTTACGTAAATCAATTTTGTACTGCGTCTGAGAACCATTCAAAAAGATTGTAACGAAACTAAGTTTATTAAGATTGTGATCTTTTTAAACGTAAATATTACCTACAACTTAGTCAACTAGTAATAAGAATATTGCTAAATATGTATATTTTCATATTCATATCTTCTGAAAAAAATTTGTTTAAATTACTGATTTCATTCTAAAAGTGAAAAAATTGTACAATGTAAGTTAAATTTTATATCATGATACAGAAAAAAATATGTTTTAATAATAAAAATACAATGTATTCATTAAAATAAAAAAATAGGATTAGTGTTAATATTAAAAGATACATCTAACAATATTGATAAGATAAGACACAAAACAATCTTAATTTTTTTTTTGTATTCATGGTACTTTTATTATTAAAACATTTTTGTTTCTGTATCATGATATAAAATTTAACTTACATTGTACAAATTTTTCACTTTTAGAATAAAAACAGTAATTTAAACAAATTTTTTTCAGAAGATATGAATATGAAAATATACATATTTAGCAATATTCTTATTACTAGTAGACTAAGTTTTAGGTAATATTTACGTTTAATAAGATCACAATTTTAATAAACTTGGTTTCGTTACAATCTTTTTGAATGGTTCTCTGACGCAGTACAAAATTTGTTTACGTAAAAATTTGCAAGGGCGCAAATATATACACCCTGTATAATGACTTCATTCACATAGCTGCAGTCCGATCGCACGGTCTGATCCCACTCCGCCACGGGTTCATCCCGTGCTGGAATGGGATTAGACCGTTCGCGGCGCTGGTGAACCCGTGCGCTCTTAACCCATTACCGCCCATGGAAAAATCAAAAGTGATATAAAAAACTAACTGTTGGAAAACCTGTCTCATGAAAAAATAGTAGATACGTATTTTTTCTTTTTTCAATTTTCATTGTTTAAACATTATTTATTTAAATAAATTCGGAAAAATTTTTAAATTCTTATAAACTAATAACGGCATTCGATTCTTAGGCGATTCGATTCGTATTCGATTAATAAGGCGAAAGTCATCCAAGTAATTTTTTGATTAGACGCTTAGATCTTTTGCTACGAGCGCTCAAACATGTAAAAATATGGTTTTATAGCATGAGCTCTGACTCGTAAAAGTGTATCTTTGGTGCGGCGCCTCGGAGCTCACCACTATAAAACCATATTTTTACATGTTTGAGCGCTCGTAGCAAAAAATCTAAGCGTCTGATCAAAAAATCACTTAGATGACTTTCGCCTTATTTTTGGTCCAAAAATCGAATGCCGTTATTAGTTTATAAAAATTTAAATTTTTTTACGAAATTGTTTAAATAAATAATGTTTAAACAATGAAAATTGAAAAAAGAAAAAAACACGTATCTACTATTTTTTCATGAGACAGGTTTTTTAACAGTTAGTTTTTTTATATCACTTTTGATTTTTCCATGGGCGGTAATGGGTTCCATGGACGTTGTTTGAGTTGAACCCTTCATTTTTTATTTCGTGTGCAAAGGTTATCAAAATAAAAAATTGCCCATGCCGTCAGCCAGTTAATTAGTATATATATAGATGATAACTTTATTTAATAGTACAAAAATGTTCCACTTTAATTAATTCGCAAAGCAATTATATGAAAAGTTTCTTATTAACGTTACGCCAGATGATTGAATTTTTTTCAAGACAGGCGTAAAACTCGTTATTGCGCCAAGACTTTCAACTTTTCGCTCGTTCTTACGAACACACACAAATTGTAAAAAAAAAAATTTGTAATTTTTTTTAAACTGATTTTTTCAATTTATATATTTCTATAGTCAACGAATAATTGACATTTATCGTGCATCGTGCAAACAATCTTGCGGAATCGGTTCTATTATCGAAGCTACATTAAATTCGGTTATTCAATAACATGTACTTATTATAAAAATTAAAAGTTATCTAAATCCAGCGAAGAAACTTGTCTGTTCAATAATAAGCGTTAACAACTTTCTGTACAGCTGATTAAGTATTTCCTACAGCAATAATTCACGCGGCCCTTCTTGCCTGTCCGTCCCAGGGCTCGTGCCAATTTTTTAACGAAAATTCCAGGAGATTTCCAGGTTTTCCAGGGGTATATTTTTGTTTTTCTAGGAGAAATTTTTTAAGAAATAAGCAACATAATAGTTTTAAATTGAGAACTTCTTATTCACAAATTTGAATAAAATTCAAATTTAAGGGGGTACATATACCTAAAAAAAAAACTCAGAAAAAATTTTGTAAGTTTTTTAAAAATGATTTATTTAAAAAGATATTTTTTTTCCATAATATATACACATTTTTACATAATTTTTTACATTTAGAAAATTAAAATAAGTGTTTTTATAAGTGTTATAAATTTCAGCTTATTTAGGCTATGAAAGTTCATTGCTCATAAAGTCAAAAATTTTCCTTAAAGCGGATGGACCCAGGACTTGGCATAGTTGTTGTACATGTGAACCCTCATGAGCGGAACCTCAGGCAACCAAATCCAAGCACTATTAAGCTACTTGCATACTCTAAAATTGCTTAGTGTGGTTAAAATTTTGATAGTTTTTATCATTTTAGTCAATTTATGGTGTGCCATCAGCTTAATAATGCTTAGATTTGGTTGCCTGAGGTTGCGCTCATGAGGGTTCACATGTACAACAAGTGTGCAAAGTCCTGGGTCCATCCGCTGTCTGGAAAAATTTTGGCTTTACGAGCAATGCCCTCATTTTCTCAAAAATCACATATTTGAGAAAATGGCTTTTGAAGTTCTGAACAGATTTTGATGAATAAAATGTAACACACAAACATATAAACATTTATATCTTGAAAATATTTTGTCACAGGACTCTTGCTTGATGTAAATACTCTTTTGCATATAGCCGGATACTTTATTTTTTTGCTCCTGCTCCTAAAGTGAACCAATTAGCTTTTTTATCAAAAACACAGATCACACACTATTAGGCACCAAGACCAAGTTAAGACTTTGAGTCAGCGGAGTCTTCACATGCAATTATCTAAAAATTATCTTTAATTTTAAATCACAGAATTATTTTTTCACTTCACATTTGTACATAAACACCTTTTTTTTAACAACTAAAAAACTTCATTAGTTTACCTGGTAAAAATTGGTCATTTATTCGTAAATTTTTTTTTTTTGAATAAAACTAACTTATTTACTTCAGATTGAAATAATAACAAAAACAAAACCAAGTAAAGTAGAATTTCACTAGAAAGATGACTCAAAGAACAAAAAAGTCGTCATGAACTTGCAACGCTGTAGAAATACCTAATTTGATATCGATAGATCGATATTGGTGTAATATACTAAAGTAGACTCGTAGAGGTAATATATGTCATATATTATGTCATAAAGGTTATAAATTTTTTTATGCGATCGATTCTAACTTAATAAATTGTTTTTAGCATTAGACTTGAAATGAAAGTTAATCTGTCATTCTTAATTTTCATTATTAAGATATTATGTCACGGAAAAAATCTAATCACAGATAAAAAAATTTTCTGTTTTTTCATCGCTTTTATTAGACAAAAACGATATAAATACTTACAGTTCTGTTCGTGGATAAAAAAAAAAACTATACCTACATTGCGAAAATTAAAAAAGGAAAAAATACATCGAAAAAGCATTTGTACCTATAGTATCGTAGAAAGTATTTCTGCTACTAGAACTGACTTGAAATTCTTGAATTTCAAAAAAAGCCATTCCAACGTTAATTTAATAAATTGAATGTCTTTATTAAATTAACTGTAACTTTTTTCCCTTAACGAATTAAGAAACGCGGTTTGCGGCATTTGAAAGCTGATGTAAAAGTACATCAAAAAACACAAAAACCTGAAAATTGATTTTTTGAAAAATTTTAGGTATATGTACCACCTTAATTTAATTCAAATTATAATTTGTAATTTAAACTAATTTATCTTTCAACTTTATGTTGAAAAAAAATTTAAACATAAGCTGGCTTGGACTAAATTCTTGTCTGTTACGTTTTCGATCAGGTAAGCAGCACACCAGGGGTTTTTTTTCATATGCGCGCTGGGATTGAGCGCTTCTCTCTGTCTCTTTTTCTCTTTTTCTCTCTCTGTTTCTCTCTTTTGCTTGCACGCGTATTTTTGTAAAATGTTCACAAACTAACTTCAAGTTTTTTTTCTCGTTATAAAATTTATTCAGCCGAAATAATTTAAATATTATGAGTTTTTATTTACAACAATTTTATTACTATAAAATTTTTATTATTTTTTTCGCCTTTTACAGACAGGCAGTCAGATATTTTACCAGAAATAAAACCTGGTCTGGCCGGTAACGCTGCCGATGCAAAAACAATTATTGATTTTTGGAATTGTTTATTTACCGATGAAATGATAAATTTAATAGTTGATAATACCAATTTAAAAATAGAAGAGGAAAGCTTACATTATGTGGTTGAGGAACGACAACAATCGTGGCATTATCACACTGATCTAGTTGAAGTAAAAGCTTTCATTGGAATTTTATATTACTCTGGTTTATGGAAATCGGCTGATGTTGATGTGAACAGATTATGGGACAAAACTAATGGCTTATCTATGTATCGTAGTGCTTTTTCAAGGCACAGATTTACGTTTTTATCAACGTGTTTGCGCTTTGACAATGCAGATGAAAGAGAACAAGATGATAGATTTGCTCCTATCCGAAATTTATGGAACATGTTCATCGGAAACTGCGAAAAGAATTACACTCCAAGTCATCAATGCACCGTGGACGAGCAGTTGTTAAGTTTCAGAGGACGTTGTAAATTTAGAGTTTACATGAAAGATAAGCCCGATAAATATGGCCTCAAAATTATAAGTTTGAATGACTCTCAAACAGCTTATATGGTAAATATGAATGAGTTTTTATTTTTTAATTTTTGAAACCAATACTTGAAAAAAAAAAAAAAAAAAAAAAAAACTAAATTTTATTTTTATTACAGATTAATGCTATTCCTTACTTAGGAAAGAATACTGAAATCTTGGAAGATAATGAAAGTGTTCCTGAATACTATTTTAGACTGGTAACTGTGCCAATTTACAACACTAACCGTGAAGTGACTTGCGATAATTGGTACACCTCGATTCCCTTACTTCACAGAATGCTGAAGGATCCGTATAATTTAAAAATTACGGGTACTATCCGAAAAAATAAACGAGAAATACCAGTTGATTTCGTGGTCAAAGTTCCCAAAAAAGATCGTCCCATGACTAAATTTTGTCATACTGAAAACATTACGCTTTTAACTTATGCGCCAAAGAAAAAAAAATCTGATAAGATAGTTCTAATTGCTTCGTCACTTTTGAAAACTGAAGAAATGACAGGTGACAAATCGAATATTGTCCTTCATTATAACAAAAATAAAGGAGGAACGGATACTTTCGACAAGTTATGCCATTCCTACAGTGTGCGTAAAAGATCTAATAAGTGGCCAGTTCGATATTTTTATGGGATCTTGGATCAAGCGATCGTTAATGCGAGAATTTTATTAGCTTGCAAAGAAGAACAGAGTGAAAATATTGAAAAAATCACTGCTATTTCTTGCTTGGAAACCCTTTCTTTTTATTTAATAAAGCCGCTTTTGGAGCAGCGACTTTCAATTTTAAAACTTTCAAAAGAGCTAAAGTTTGGAATCCGATCTATTCTAAAAATATCTGAAACATCGGTACGCTCTATAACTCAAGTTAATCTTGTAATTAAAAAAAGATGTAGTTTTTGCACTAGGGGAAAAGACAAAAAAACTGATAATGCCTGTGGCGTTTGTTCGCGTCCGATTTGCCCGGACCATAGATTTTTAATTTGCCAAGACTGCGCTGGCACTTGAATAAAATGTTTTTTTTACAGTTTTTAACTTCTTCATGTAATATTTTATTAAAATGTACAGTTTTTTGTATGAATTAAATAAAAAAGTTGAATAACATTAAATTTTCTAAAAATACCTAATGGTTTTTTTTTCGTAAACCTCAGATGGTAATTTCTGAGAATAAATACCTTTTTTAAATAACCCATATAAACTATTATTTTTCCTTTATAGTCCACTACTTGGAGATAACCCAGCTAAAATTTTAGACCTTTTTATGAAAAAACAAAAACGTTATGATTTTTTGAATAAAAACGGTTTTTTTTCTATTTTTTTCGACTTGTTGGATTTTTTTTTAGGACCGACTTTAGGTTATCGTTATTTAAACTATTACACTCTTTGATAGAACCTCTAAAGATCACATCTGAATTTTTTTTTGTTCAAATAATGCATGTAGCCTCTATTTTTTTCAACTTTTGTCCGTGGGGTACTATAGCACCCCACGGTGCCAGCTATGTTACACCACAGAAGCATGCCAGCTAAAGGTTAAGGTAGGACCGCACAAACTAGAAAGAGACGTGTTAAAAATCTAAAACTTTAGGAAGTCGAAGATAAATATTAAAAAATGATGCCACTAAATTTTCAGAACCTGGGGGTTTTTCGTTTTTGAGTAATTGAATATTAACATCGCATCAATTTAACCCGTAGTCTTATGGGAGAGCACATTTTTTATACAATTTTTACATAATTACATGTGATCAAGTTTTCAGAATATTTGTCAGTTTAACTAGAATGCACAAGAATCACATAGAATTTATTAAATCATCCATTCAGTTCCTCTAAGTATTAATAAAAAACAAAACTATGTGCTTTAGGTTAAAAAAGCTTCTGCTGCTAATTCACTTCTATATCTATATACGCGTGAAGCTAGTCAAACTCTATTTTCTCTATTTTCAATTCAAACATTATCAGGAGTATGTCTAGAGGGCATCTCAAGCGTACGCTATAGCGCACGAGAGTACGCTATAGCGTACGCTATATAATATAGCGTACGCTATGAGATGTTTACAGTGTACGCTATAGCGTATGCTATGAAATATAGCGTACGCTATAAGATCTTCGTAGCGTAGCTATGAGATGTTTCCAGCGTACGCTATAGCGTATGCTATGAAATATAGCGTACGCTATAAGATCTTCGTAGCGTAGCTATGAGATGTTTCCAGCGTACGCTATAGCGTATGCTATGAAATATAGCGTACGCTATAAGATCATCGTAGATGTTTCCAGCGTACGCTATAGCGTATGCTATGAAATATAGCGTACGCTATAGCGTATGCTATATAATAAAGCGTACGCTATAGCGTGTGCTATAAGATATAGCGCACGTTTTCGGATGTTTACAGTGTGCGCTATAGCGTATGCTATGAGATATAGCTTTCGCTGTGAGATCTTCGTAGAGTACGCGTTGAGAGGTTAATATTGCACGTTAAATTGTAGCATACGCTAGGAGAGGTTTGTAGCGTACGACAAAAATAGCGTACGCTAGGAGCGGTTTGTAGCATACGCTAGGAGAGGTTCGTAACGTACGCTAGGAGCAGTTTGTAGCATACGCTATAAAATACAATATAGCGTACGCTGTGAGAGGTTTATAGCGTACGCTATAGCGCATGATATAAAACTAATACAGTGTACGCTATATATAGCGCATGATATAAACCTAATACAACGTAGGCTATTGCGCATGATATAAAATCAATAAAGCGTACGCTATAGCGCATACTATGAGTTTGCAACGGTTGATATAACATATTGAGTGTGTCTCAGCGAAAAAAAACCTCAGGCCAAAAGCTGCCAGGTAAAGAGCTAGAAGAAGGGCTTGCTACGATTAAAAAAATCAGTAACCCCTACTTTACCCGAAATTTTCATGCGGCGATAAGAATTTTAACTAGTTACCCCCCAGCCAAGAAAAGAGCAACAATGCCCCCCACAGCCACGAATAAAAAATTCCTTAAATTACAAAATTCAAAAATGCTTTCCCACCACGTTAAAACTACGTGGACAGTTTCATGCCACATTAAGAATGCGAGCTTCTTGCGTGCTCAATCACCACGATAATAAACAATTAAATTATCGACCTCCTGCCAAGTTAAAAACACGACAAGTCGTTCCCGCAATTATTGATTCATCCCTTGCTAAGAAATATGTAGCTTGTTATATCGAATCCCTGCCACGAAGAGAATTAAAGCTAACATTAAAAACTTTGGGACCATCGAATATTTTTATTGCATATAAATACTTTTTATTTCATAAAGTTTAGCTTAGCGAAGTGGAGTTTTCGCCCTTAAGGGCGTTTAAAGTTTTTGCATCTCCGATTTGGAGAGTGCAGTTATCATACAGCTAAGGCCTTATAGGAAGATCGAGTACTAGTATCGAACGTTACCGTTCATACTCGTGAAGCGACCTCTTTCTTGATGAATGTTTGATTAAGTATTCATAGAAGTCTGATTATAGGTAAAAAATTTGTATTGTGGCTCAACGTGTCTACATCTACATACTAGTAAAAAAAAAGGTACCACGAGAAATATACCAAGCATAAAAAATATTTATTAAATAACAGCGTATTCTTAACCTTCACTAAATAAACTCGAAAAAAATTAATTTTAATGTTTACTATGAATAGTATGTACCTGTCAATTATGTATCCTCTGGGAACAATCCAAGATCAAAGATATATAATCAGAAGCGCTTGAGAGATAACCTGCACCGATTTAGAGTGATTTTTTTTATTGCTTTGAAAGAAAATTATAAATTTTTTTGTTACCAGGTTGGATAGTTAATACCTTTGTTTCTAAGAAAATAAAATGTTAATAATTTAATCCAATAATTTAATTTTTTCTCTCCTTTCTAGAAAAAATTCTATAAAATTAAAATTTCTGGTTTTATGAGGTCGGTAAAAACTCGCGGGGCGAACCTTTCAATAAAAAATTGATTATGAAGCAAAGGGTGAAGGTTTCAAAGCAAGTTCAGATTTCCTAGCGTAACAATCTAATTAAAATTTGTAATGAAGGCTTGATGCCGGAGATGTAAGATAGAAAAAATTCATTAGTATACCAGTATTGTATCTGTATATTCTTTAAGGATAATCCAAGAGCAAAGAAATATGATGAGAACCACTTAGGACCAGTGGTGTTAAGTGAACTGAACTATTTGAGTTTAGTTGAGGAGTTTAGTCGAGTTTATTTGGGAAGTCGCATACCGCAGAGCTGTGCGCATGCTGGACTATGGTGCCCCCCGCTTTATTTGGGAAGATTGACCGTCACAGTTACCGCGCAAGTTTGAAAGCTGAATAAGAGAAACCGTTGCAAATAATTAATCAATGAATAAATAAATAA
Organism: Encarsia formosa; assembly: GCA_038277355.1. Taxonomy (NCBI): domain Eukaryota; kingdom Metazoa; phylum Arthropoda; class Insecta; order Hymenoptera; family Aphelinidae; genus Encarsia; species Encarsia formosa. The sequence continues at coordinate 34,790,547 of CM076187.1, forward strand.
ATAAACCGCCAAGCTCTAAGCCTCAATAACGCTGGGGAGAGCGATAAATAAATATTTTTTATAAACAATTGAATAAACTGCCAAGCTCGAAACCCCCATAACAATGGAGGGAGCGATAAATCATTAATTTTTTATAAACAATTAAATAAACCCACAAGCTCCAAACCCCCATAACGCTGGGGGGAGCGATAAATTATTAATTTTTTATAAACAATGAAATAAACCGACAAGCTCTAAACCCCCATAACGCTGGGAACAACGATAAATAAATAGTTTTTTATAAACAATTAAATAAACCGATGAGCTCTAAACCCCCATAACGCTGGAAGGAGCTATAAATCATTAATTTTTTATAAACAATTAATTAAACCGCCAAGCTTAAAACCCCCATAACGCTGGGGGGAGCGAAAAATATATTATTTTTTATAATCGATTAATTAAACCACCAAGCTCTAGACCCCATAACGCTTGGGGGAGCGATCAATAAATAATTTTTTATAAACAATTCAATAAACTGACAAGCTCGAAACCCCCATAATGCTGAGGGAGCGATAAATAAATATTTTTTTATAAACAATTAAATAAACTGACGAGCTCTAAGCCCCCATAACGCTGGGGAGAGCGATATATAAATTATTTTTTATAAATAATTAAATAAACCGACAAGCTCTAAACCTCCATAACAATGAGGAGAGTGATAAATAAATATTTTTTTATAAACATTGAATAAACCACCAAGCTCGAAACCCCCATTGACGGTTAAATTAATTGTTCATAAAAAATAGTTTTTTTATCGCTCCCCCCAGCGTTATGGGGGTTTCAAGCTTGGTGGTTTATTCAATTGTTTATAAAAATAATATATTCATCGCTCCCCCCAGCGTTATGGGGGTTTCAATCTTGGTGGTTTATTTAATTATTTATAAAAATAGTATTTTACACACCTGAGGGAGTCAAAAATTAGTTAGCCCTCAGCAAACCGAAATTGATGCTCGAGCCGAAGGCGTCAAAGGTTTGCTAAGGGTTAGCTCATTTTTGCACTCCCTAGTGTGTAATATATTTTTCAACAGGAGGCAAGGAAAGTTCAAACTCCCTGTTTGGGACAAATCAGAAAGTTTGAACTTTCTGCGCCGTGTGTTGAAAAATATTTATTTATCGTTGTCCCCAGCGCTATGGGGGTTTAGAGCTTATCGGTTTATTTAATTGTTTATAAAAAATTAATGATTTATCGCTCCCCCCCCCCCCCCCCAGCGTTATGGGGGGTTTAAAATAGGAACCTTTTCCATATCTGTTTCTTGGTCCGCAAGTGACTTAGAAGAACTTGTTTATTGTAATATTTGTGGGATCGGTACTGTAGTCATAGGTATAGGGATAGGAATGAGAGAGAGCGAGAGAGATGGGTAGTCTGTAATGACGTAGGTGGAGTGTCTGTGTGAAGCAGCCAGGTAGCTAGTATCTTCCTGAAAACTGCGAGCAAGGCTAGCTTGGTTTGAGTGGGCGGGCCCTTCGAGGGACTTAGCAGCCACGCGCCGAAGAGGGCAGTTGCCGAAGGGTGCTTAAGCTGACAGGATGCCATTCTCAATGCAAGTTGTAATTTGGGTACACCTAAAATGACCTACTGCGGCTGTTCACCGAAATTATCTCTCGCCGAAAAAATCTAGTGAAAAGAACTAGACGGTGAAGCGGACTGCAGTGGGGTCCACAACAGTGAGTTGTTTAATCAGCGCACCGCACGGAATATTTAAATTAAAAAAAAAAAAAAACTTTTGCTGAAATTGAATTTTTATACAAATTTTTTTTTGTTAAAAGATATTCAAAAAAATCTAATTTTCTAGAATTTTTTTTTAATCAGCTCTTTCTGAAAAATATCCATTTTTCATGAAAAAAATGAGAGAAAATTTCGCAATGAGTTGAGTTGATGGCATTTTAATTAATCAATCTGATGAAAATACACAAGTTAAAATATTCAAGTGGTGAATATGATTGAGCTTAAAAATCTATATAAAATTTGGTATGAATTATAATTGATGAAACTCAAAAAAGTGCCACTTTTTTGTAAGTGTGTACAGGCTTGAAAAATTTATTTTGGTTTCCGGCTACATCTGATTGTCTCTGATTTGAAACAATTAATTAATTAAAAATTATGTTATAATTTCGTAAGTGCAAATTGTTTTATTTTAAATAATGTGTTGGTAAAATTTTATTTTCAAAATTTAAATTATAATGTGGGAGAAAAGCCATAAAGAATAATATTCATACACATATATTTACACGAACAATGTATTAAAGAAAAATACGTGAATGAATTTACAGCAGCAAAAACATAGATAATAATGAATTACTCCAACGCATATCTTCTTACCCTAATATTTCATATCAAATTAACAAAAAACTCATTACATCTTAAACCTTATACAGTATGGTTTACACATTATAGATGCTTCGCAAAAGAAAAAAACGAGGTTTAAAAGCCATTCAAAATCCAGATTTTGTTTATGAAAGTCTGATAAAAAAGTAAGAGAAACAATAAGTTCTAAAGTAATTAACAAAAAAATGACAAGAAATGTTTACAATAAAATAATTTTTGATTAAATTAATTAATTTTTGTTCAGAAAAAAGTCAGGAAGAAGACCTTTTGCTGAAAGAAGTATTACCTAATACTCATTAATAAACTACTGATGAAAAAATTGGATCCATTACTTCAATGCTTTCGGGCTGATATATACTTAGTGGTTTGAGTTCGCGGACACGTATTTTTATATTTATAATTTTTGCTCAGATTTTTCGTACTCAGTAGCAGTTTAGTATTCTTCGTGGTTTTCTAAACTTAAATATTTCGACCAAGTTAATTCTTATTATTTCAGACTTTTAGAAATTTGTACTTAATCAAACAGTTAAAAAAAAAAGAAAATGAATATTATGAAGCTGTAGTGTACCACTGGACTAAATAATTTGAAAGTTTCATTGTTTAAGTAATTCATGACAAACTTCATATTTTAAAGTTGAATCTTGGTTTCGATGGAGTCTATTATTTTTACTAAAAGTAAACTAAATATACTTCTTTGTTCATAAAATTTTTGGTTTGAGGTACTGAAAAAACTTATTTTTCTAATTTTTAACTGAAATAAAGAAATAAAAACAGTAGCGAAAGATTAAATTATTTTAAAAGGTTATAAATAATGTAAATTTTTTTCACTGTAAAGTATTTATAAGAGGATTAAGTTTGTTATTTATATTCCTTGTGTATTAAATTCAAAAAAAATGATAGAAATATTCTAGTAGGAATATTTAAAGTAAATGTTTATAATTATTCGAACAAATATATTTTAGAAATATGTTATTGCATGCAATATTTAAAGTTTAAACTAACTTTCTAAAAGAAAACTTACGTTATCCAATGGCTATGTACAATAAATGTAGTTTATTAAAAAATCTTTATCTATAATGTGTAAACCATACTGTATAATAAATTATATCATAATTATTAATTAATTAATTGTTTCAAATCAGAGACAATCAGATGTAGCCGGAAACCAAAATAAATTTTTCAAGCCTGTACACTGTTATAGGGCGTTATTTAAACGAGCAGACTCAGGAGTACAACCCACGTAGATCTGCCGAGTTTGTCATACAGCCTCTATAAGCTCTGCCGCGGTCGACTACACGTCGACGAGTTTCCTGCAAAAGGAGAAAATTCCGTCCGCGATTATATACCCCTAAACGGCTTATTAATCGGGGAGGGCGCGACAGCTCGTTGATTTCGGTAGGTGGGCGCGGGCTAGAGGATTCGAGCGCGGGGAACACCGGTCAGTAAAATAATTGTTACTCAGATAGTTAATTTTGAATATTTAATAACAAAAAATTAACTTAAAAACTAATACAAAAATCTATGCTTGACACGGTGATAATTTATAAACAAATACTCATATGGTTGAGTATTCCAATCAACAACAAAGAGTTATCGGTGCTCTCTAAGTTGATTTGCGCGCGCACACAACAATCTGCTGCTATCGGCAGCTTACGCACGCGAGAAAAACAAAGTATTTTACAACTGATTTTAATCACTCACACTCTCACACGATAACGATTATGGTCGCTTAACAAACAATAACTAACGAGGACGCCGCAGTAACACCTGTTACAAGCCATAAGGCTGAAACCCTAGCATCCAAGCTAGATACCCAAATCGTAGACTGCCGTATCTCGATGCCGGCGTACGGTCCAGTGTCGTCGTCTCGTTGTCGCAGGTTAACAAGTTGTCAAAGGATGACAATCCTGTCGAAGACTTGTTTTCGTCGCGACGATAACTCCCGAGCACGCGCGACACAATAAAATTGACCTTTCACTCGTACTTTCTATAATTTCGCGAAGCTTCGAATCGGTACGATCTGTACTCGAACGCGTGCAGTGATTAGAATGACTCCTGTCCTCCTTCTCACCAGCCCGATATTCTACCGATTCCCGCGCGTTCCATTCCCACTCGTGCTGCGTTCTAACGGTCGCGCGGCAAACATGAAATTAATTTTATGTCGTCGCGATTAATTAACTCGACCGTTACAACACACTTACAAAAAAGTGGCACTTTTTTGAGTTTCATCAATTATAATTCATACCAAATTTTTTACAGATTTTTAAGCTCAATCATATTCACCACTTGAATATTTTAACTTGTGTATTTTCATCAGATTGATTAATTAAAATGCCATCAACTCTACTCATTGCGAAATTTTCTCTCATTTTTTCATGAAAAATGGATATTTTTCCGAAAGAGCTGATTAAAAAAAAATTCTAGAAAATTAGATTTTTTTTGAATATCTTTTAACAAAAAAAAATTTGTATAAAAATTCAATTTCAGCCAAAGTTTTTTTGCTGAAATTGAAAAAAAAAGTTTTTTTTTTTTTTTTTAATTTAAATATTCCGTGCGGTGCGCTGATTAATCAACTCACTCACGGAAAGCAGCATTCAGCTGCTCTGTGGTACAACCTGCACGGTTGGCGCGGCGTGACCTCCACGCTGCGGCTCGGTGAATCTTCACTCCAATTTTCGGTGAAGATTCACCTAGCCGCACTATTTGCGAGCGCGCTGATTCGCACGCGCAAGATCCTTGCTTTGCCGTCGGCTCTGGTGATTCGATGCTTTCAATTTATAAATGCAATTAAAAGTTTTCACTAATTTACTAACAATATTTATATATATGGTATATTATAGATAACAATGGAAATTGAGGGCCTGGATTCACAAACTGCCTTAGCGCTCGAGACGCTCGAGATCGGCCCAGACAGCCCGATCCGCTGTTTCAAAAATACTGTCATTTTTTACCTATTCAATATATCGCTTTGAAACTTTCCAGAAATATTCATTGAAGCCTAATGAAAAACTTCTCCGCTGGATATTTTTTCAAATATAAGTTTTTATACTCTTTTTTTCAATCCAAAGTTTTAGGTTAGAAACTATGAGTTTTTGATTTTTAATAGTTAATTACTTGGCTCTGTAATACTTTAAAAATATTTGGACCGTTCTGTTGGCAGCGGAAAGAGTTCAACAATATGCTGCTAAAATTTCATTAAAAAATATTAAATCGTTTACGAGTTCTTGCGAGTTGAACAAAAAAGTTAAAATTTTCTCAATACACGCATTTTTTGTTCAACTCGCAAGAACTCGCAAACGACTGAATATTTTTTAATGAAATTTTAGCAGCATATTGTTGAACTTTTTCCACTGCCAACAGAACAGTCCAAATATTTTTAAAGTATTTCAGAGCCGAGTAATTAACTATTAAGAATCAAAAACTCACAGTTTCTAACCTAAAACTTTGGATTGAAAAAAAGAGTATAAAAACTTATATTTGAAAAAATATCCAGCGGAGAAGTTTTTCATTAGGCTTCGATGAATATTTCTGGAAAGTTTCAATTCGAACAGAGCCGACGGCAAAGCAAGGATCTTGCGCGTGCGAATCAGCGCGCTCGCAAATAGTGCGGCTCGGTGAATCTTCACCGAAATTTGGAGTGAAGATTCACCGAGCCGCAGCGTGGAGGTCGCGCCGCGCCAACCTTGCAGGTTGCACCACAGAGCAGCTGAATGCTGCTTTCCGTGCTGTTGTGGACCCCACTGCAGTGTCCGCTTCACCGCCTAGTTCTTTTCACTAGATTTTTTCGGCGAGAGATAATTTTGGTGAACAGCCGCAGTAGGTCATTTTAGGTATACCCGTAATTCAGAATGATGCATAAAGATTTTAAAACTTAGAGCTTAAGCCTGTTTATTTACACCCTTACCCATGAACCCTACATATTTTACATTTTTTTTGCAAATCAGTTAGATATGATAATTCAAATAAGTTATATGTAATAATTTTATTTAAAATATTATCGAACAATTATGAAAATAACTCATTTGTCATTATTTACTGAAAATCCTTTATACATGATGAACGATGATCGAATATCCTCGATTTATTATTAATGTGATTGGTCTAAAATGTTCAAAATTTGAATAACTTGAAATGTTGAATACTTAGTTACTAAGAATATTTTTGCAATCTTTTATAAATAACTGAATACTTTGTTACAATAAATGAAAAAAATTTCTTAATAGAATTCTATAAAATAAAATGAATGTTCTAACAAAAAAAAATCGAACAGAACTTAGTTTCAGGTTGCAAAAGATATGCGATGAATTAAGTGTTATTATTTACAGGTTGATTGCAATTAAAATTTTCTGAGAATTTTCTCGTTCAACTTCCTTTTTTTTTTTAACTTAAAATAATAATATATCGTTTGTTTACTTTCAAGATTAAAAATTTGATGGCGCTTATAAAAAATTCAAAGTTGCGTGCCAATTGAGACTTGTTTCATAAAAACAGTTATTTATTTATTTTAAAAAATTTTTAATTTAGCTTTCAGATTAATAAAATTATCACGACCGTTACCGAGACTTTGAAACCGAGACCGAGACCAATAAAATTTTTCGAAATCGAGACCAAGACCTGATAAAAATCTCGTATCGTCTCGTCTCGAACAGCCCACCTCGGGCCCCAAGTGGTTCTCATCATATTCCTTTGCTCTTGGATTATCCATAAAGAATATACAGATACAATACTGGTATACTATTAAATTTTTTCTAACTTACATCTCCGGCATCAAGCTGTCATTACAAAATTTAATTAGATTGTTGAGCTAGGAAATCTGAACTTGCTTTGAAACCTTCACCCTTTGCTTTATAATCAATTTTTTACTGAAAAATTCGCCCCGCGAGTTTTTACTGACCTCATAAAACTAGAAATTTTAATTTTACAGACTTTTTTCTAGAAAGGAGAGAAAAAAATTAAATTATTGCATTAAATTATTAACATTTTATTTTCTTAGAAACAAAAGTATTAACTACCCTTATGGAAAAAACCGGTGTAAACACCGAATTTTCAGTGTTAACACTGATTTTTCGGTGTAAACACTAGATTTTGAGTGTTAACACCGAAAGTTCGGTGTTGACACTCAACTGTTGGGTGTTGACACCCACAATTGGGAGTTTACACTCAATAGGTTCAGTGTTAACACCAAAGTTAAGTGTTGACACTCAACTGTTGGGTGTTGACACACACAATTGGGAGTTTACACCCAATAGGTTCAGTGTTAACACCAAAGTTAAGTGTTGACACTCAACTGTTGGGTGTTGACACTCGCAATGGGAGTTTACACCCAATATGTTCAGCGTTAACACCGAAGTTAAGTGTTAACACTTAATTTTTGGGTGTCAACACCCACACTATTGCGAGTTTATACATAAAAGGTTTAGTGCTAACACCAGAGTTAAGTGATAATAATTATGGGTACTACACCTAAAAGAATTAGTGTTTACACCAAAGTTAAAAGTTAGTTGGAATGTTACACTCAAAATGGAATTTTGATGCTAAATCCGTTTTTAATAAAAAATTAATGAAGAATTCAATAGATGATGATATGCTTAATCAGTAGGATCAAAAATAAATACCATAACTAGAAATTCTTTATTATTGCACAGATATATCGTGACTTCGTCGTGTACTATAAACTAAGTACAAAACGTCTGAGACAGTAATTGAAATACAAAAAAATTAAATTATTTTCTAAAAATTATTCCAGAATTTGAATAACTCATTAAATTTTTATCGTTAAACATTTAAGTTTTTTTTTTTAAGTAATTTGTTCAAAGTTCATTTTTTTATTTAGAAAATTACGACCGAACTGAAGTAATGAATAAACCCTTGTAAAAAATACATGAACCTTTAAGTAAAGAACTAAAAGTATATATATTCGGCCAAAGGAGCGGTAAAAATGATTATTTTAGAAAAAACTGATAACAGACAAAAAAATGAAAATATTTGAAATTTTTTGAAACCAATCAATAGTAAGTCAATTATGACAAAAATAATAATAATTTTTTAACATGCTTTTATTTAAAAAGTACTATATTTTGACGTACTTATTAAAAATTCACATCCAAAAATCACATCCTAAGAATTAGACCCGATTGCTCGGAGAAGACCCCCAGGTACCCACGGCATCGGTAACCTGGATGTCCAAGACTGCACATTACCCAGCTGAGAAATACCATATGGAAATCCGTGAGGAAACCCGTACGGGGACCCATAAGGGTTCCTGTAAAGGATCCCATACGGGTTTCCGATACTGATATTTGGTCAGGGTTTCCGTACGGGTTTCCATACGGGTTTTTTTTTTTTTTTTCTTTTAATTTTATTTTTACACTATTTTTTTATTTATTTAATATTATTATTAGATATTGATATATTATTCTTTATAAGATTTAATTATTCATAATAAAATTATTTTGAATTAAATTATCGAAGAAAAAAATTTTGTTCGACTGAGATTCGAACACATGACCCCAGGCATCACAGGCAGACACTCTACCACCTGAGCCATTGAGCTAGCATGCATCAAGACCTCAATTAAACTCCTTTAATATACAACTTATAGTTGGCTAAGCCCTTTAATTTAGATGAAGCTTCGACAAAATTTGTTTTAGATTTAGATAATGCAATACAATTGCTCGTGTTTGCGCGCTAAGAGAGACTAGTTAAAAATCAAATATAAAACAGTTGTTAAAGTAGTTTAATTAAAGTCTTCGAGCAAGCTAGCTCAATGGCTCAGTTGGTAGAGTGTCTGCCTGCCATGCCTGGGGTCGTGGGTTCGAATCTCAGTCGAACAAAATTTTTTTCTTCGATAATTTTATTATTAATAATTAAATCTTATAAAGAATAATATATCAATATCTAATAATAATATTAAATTAAATAAATAAAAATATAGTGTGAAAATAAAATTAAATGAAAAAAAAAAAACCCGTATGGAAACCCGTACGGGTTTCCTTACGGATTTCCATATGGATTTTTTCAGCTGGGTAACGTATCGATATTCAAACTTATACCGTCTGTAAAATTTTAGACCTCTAAGTCTCGTAGGCTCAAAAGTATAGTGCTATTGGCAGATTTGGACATACGACGTTGATGACGTGATCGAAACTTTGTGAGTTAAAGGAAATCATGAGAATAAATATAATTAATAATAATAAGTTCAAATCAATTTATCAAAAAAGAAATAAGGTGGTTTAATTGTTTTAATTTCTGACGAAAAAAAATTAAAAAAATGAATTTTTATGAAAAACACCCGAATTTTGGGTGTTAACACTGAAATTTTTATTTTAATAATTGTTAATATAGTTTTTATAAACAAGTTAAAAGTAATGTTTTTTAATCATATACAAACTAAATAATCAAAAAAAGTTTGTTTCAATGTTTATATATTATTTTAAACATAGTATTTTCAATCAAGAGCGTGGCTAAGTGGATAAAGTGGTCGGTAAATTTTCGTCAACTTAAAGATCGATGGTTCGAATCCCCATGAGGCCAATTTTTTTTTTTTCGGATTAGTGTAACACTCCTTTGGGTATAACACTCCATTGGGTGTAACACCGCATTGGGTGTGCGAAATCACACCCAATGCGGTGTAGAAGTTCGGTGTTATTTTTCGGTGTTTACACCGATTTTTTCTATAAGGGTATCCAACCTGTCAAACCAAAAAATTTATAATTTTCTTTCAAAGCAATAAAAAAAATCACTCTAAATCGGTGCAGGTTATCTCTCAAGCGCTTCTCATTATATATCTTTGATCTTGGATTGTTCCCAGAGGATACATAATTGACAGGTACATATTATTCATAGTAAACATTAAAATTAATTTTTTAAAGCCTAAGCTGTATGATAACTGCACTCTCCAAATCAAAGATGCAAAAACTTTAAACGCCCGTAAGGGCGAAAACTACACTCTGCTAAACTAAACTTTATGAAATAAAAAGTATTTATATGCAATAAAAATATTCGATGGTCCCAAAGTTTTTAATGTAAGCTTTAATTCTCTTCGTGGCAGGGATTCGATATAACAAGCTACATATTTCTTAGCAAGGGATAAATCAAAAATAGCGGGAACGACTTGTCGTGTTTTTAACTTGGCAGGAGGTCGATAATTTAATTGTTTATTATCGTGGTGATTGAGCACGCAAGAAGCTCGCATTCTTAACGTGGCATGAAACTGTCCACGTAGTTTTAACGTGGTGGGAAAGCATTTTTGAATTTTGTAATTTAAGGAATTTTTTATTCGTGGCTGTGGGGGGTATTGTTGCTCTTTTCTTGGCTGGGGGGTAACTAGTTAAAATTCTTATCGCCGCATGAAAATTTCGGGTAAAGTAGGGGTTACGGATTTTTTTAATCGTGGCAAGCCCTTCTTCTAGCTCCTTACCTGGCAGCTTTTGGCCTAAGGTTTTTTTTTTGCTGAGACACACTCAATATGTTATGTCAACCGTTGCAAACTCATAGTATGCGCTATAGCGTACGCTTTATTGGTTTTATATCATGCGCTATAGCCTACGTTGTATTAGGTTTATATCATGCGCTTTGCATAGCGTACGCTGTGTTAGTTTTATATCAGCTGTAAGAGGTTTATAGCGTATGCTACAAACTGCTCCTAGCGTACGTTACGAACCTCTCCTAGCGTATGCTACAAACCGCTCCTAGCGTACGCTATTTTTGTCGTACACTACAAACCTCTCCTAGCGTATGCTACAATTTAACGTGCGATATTAACCTCTCAAGGCGTACTCTACGAAGATCTCACAGCGAAAGCTATATCTCATAGCATACGCTATAGCGCACACTGTAAACATCTCAAAACGTGTGCTATATTTTATAGCACGTGCTATAGCGTACGCAATATTATATAGCATACGCTATAGCGTACGCTACGAAGATCTTAGAGCGTACGCTATATTTCATAGCATACGCTATAGCGTACGCTGGAAACATCTCATAGCGTACGCTACGAAGATCTTATAGCGTACGCTATATTTCATAGTATACGCTATAGCGTACGCTGTAAACATCTCATAGCGTACGCTATAGCGTACGCTTGAGATGCCCTCTAGACATACTCCTTATTTATAGTCGCGACTTTTTATGCACCGTATGGGTTTATTGACGACTTTGTCCCTACACTGCTTTGCATGGGTATGTTGCAAAACCATAACTGAAAATCTCGCCGACAAAAATCTCGCAGATCCAATTCTCGCCGACAATAAATCTCACCGACAAAAATCTCGCTGACAAAATTTTTTTTGGCTGAAAAAGAAATTCTCTGACGGTAAGACAGTTTTTAAATAAAATTTCTGTCAGATGGCAAAAAAACTAATTGGCTACCCCCCCAGCTCTAAGCCCACAAAACCCTACGTGCCCGAGTTAAACAAAATACTGATTGGCTACCCCCCAAGCTCTAACCCCCAAAACCCTGGGCGCCCAAGTTCAACAAAAAAACTGATCAGATATCTCTCAAGTTCTAGACCCGCAAGACTGTGGGCGCCTAGGTTCAACAAAAAAATTGATCGGCTACGCCCCCCCCCCCCAGCTCCAAGCCACCAAAACCCTGGGCGCCCGAGTTCGACAAAGAAACTGATTGACTATCCCCCCAGCTCCAAGCCACCAAATCCCTGGGAAACCGAATTCAACAAAAAAACTGATTGGCTACCCCCCAAGCTCTAACCCCTAATTACCCTGGGCACCCGGGTTCAACAAAAAAATTGATCGGCAGGCCCGGATTAAGGGGAGGGGGGGGGGCTTGGGGGACTGCAGCCCCGGGCCTCACTTTTAAGCTCAACTTAGAGGGCCTCAAGATCTAGAAAAATGAATTACTTTTTTTTTGCGAAAATTTTCATTCTTAAGAATCAACCCACACATGTCCTGGGCGCCCGACTTCAATTAAAAAACTTATCATATAACCCCCAAGCTGTAAACCCCCAAATATCCTGGGCGCCCGAGTTCAACAAAAAAACTGATCAGCTATCCCCCAAGCTCTAAACCCCAGAAACCCCGGGCACCCGAGTTGAGCAAAAAAACTGATCAGATATCTCTCAAGTTCTAGACCCGCAAAACTGTGGATGCCTGGGTTCAACAAAAAAATTGATCGGCTACGCCCCCCCTCCCCCCAGCTCCAAGCCACCAAAACCCTGGACACCCGAGTTCAACAAAATACTGATTGGCTACCCCCCAAGCTCTAAGCCCTAAATACCCTGGGCGCTCGAATTCAACAAAATACTGATTGGCTACCCCCCAAGCTTTAAGCCCCAAATACTCTGGGCGACCGGGTTCAACAAAAGACTGATTTGCTCCCCTTCAAGCTCCAAGCTTTCAAAAACGCTTCACTTGGGGAATAGCCAATCATGATTTTGTTGAACTTGGGCGCCCAAGGTTTTGGGGACTTCCAGCTTAGGAGGATGCCAATCAATTTTTTTGTTGAACTCGGGTGCACAGGGTATTTGAGGGTTTAGAGCTTGGGGGATAGCCAATCAGTATTTTGTTAAACTCGGGCACCCAGAATATTTAGGAGTTCTGAGCTTGGGGGATAGCCGATCAGTATTTGGTTGAACTCGGGCGCCCATGTTTTTGGGGGTTAGAGCTTGGGGGTTGCCGATTAATTATTTTGTTGAACTCGGGTGCCCAGGGTTCTTGGGGCTCAAAGCTTTGGGGGTAGCCAATCAGTATTTAGTTGAACTCGAGCGCCCAGGGTATTTAGGGCTTAGAGCTTGGGGGGTAGCCAATCAGTATTTTGTTGAACTCGGGTGCCCAGGGTTTTTTTTTGGTGGCTTGGAGCTCGGAGGGTAGTTGATCAATTTTTTTGTTGAACCCGGGCGCCCAGGGTATTAGGGGTAGAGCTTGGGGGGTAGCCAATCAGTTTCTTTGTCGAACTCGGGTGCCCAGGGTTTTGGGGGTTAGAGCTTGGGGGGTAGCCAATCAGTATTTAGTTGAACTCGGACGCCTTGGGTATTTAGGGCTTAGAGCTTGGGGGGTAGCTAATCAGTTTTTTTGTTGAACTTGGGCGCCCAGGGTTTTGGGGGTTGGAGCTTGGGGGGTAGCCAATTAGTTTTTTTGCCATCTGACAGAAATTTTATTTAAAAACTGTCTTAGCGTCAGAGAATTTCTTTTTCAGCCAAAAAAAATTTTGTCGGCGAGATTTTTGTCGGTGAGATTTATTGTCGGCGAGAATTTGATCTGCGAGATTTTTTGTCGGCGAGATTTTTAGTTATGGTTTTGCAACATACCCCGTAAGACCAGCGCTGAACCGGCAGGCTTATTGGGACTTTTGATCCTACATATCGCCCCCAATCAGATAGACTTGAATTAGACCAGTGCCGAAGCGGATTGGCTCATTGGGAAGGTATGCCCCAAATATTGCCCCCAGTCGAGATAAACTTACGACCAGCGCTGAAATGATGGTCCCCGGTAAACACCGACTCCAAAGTTGTCGGGGTGAACGTAGGGATCGACATAACCGACGCAATGAACGAAGAAAATAATTTCAAGTTAGTTGCGCGGAGAATCGAACCCAAGACCCTAAAGAACGATGTTGTTTCAGAAGCGAGCACGCTAACCACTGATCCAACGACCGCTCTATGATATCGTATTTTCTCTAGTGAATAAATTTGTTTTTAATGTATTTCGAATTATTGTACTATTTTTAACTTTTCATTCATGTAACTTAAATTGAGTCTCAAATGAAAAGATTATATAATAGTTTTTAGATTTTTTTTCGGACTGTTTTTTTTAATCGTTATAGAGGATCCGTGTGCAAGAAACGTCTTAGAGTGATGGCACATACTCGTTGTACGTCTACTTACCGTCGCGTATTTTGGAGTAATTCAATGAGAACGCAACACCGATAGACGGTAGACGTGTATCGTCCACCGTTCCGCATCCATCGGTGCTTCATTGTATTTGCATTGCCGAAATCGAAATTACCAACGAGTCCAACGAGTTAGTGCCATAACCCTTAGCGCTAAATACGCTTGAAAGTCGGCTCAGGCCCTTCCGCGTTTTCAATAATGTAAGCTTATAAAAATAAAATAAAGAAATGTTACAAAAAACTTCTGCACAATTTAATGAACAAATTTCTCGCTGGAAGTTACTCAACTTTTAGATTTTATGATTGCCTTTTAAGTCCAATGTTTCATAGTACAAAATATCAATTTCTTGTTTTTGATTATAATTTTAATATTTTGCTTCAAGGCTGACTACAAAACAATTAAAGAAGAATATACTTTTTAATTTTTTTTTTTATTTGAATCATTTCAAATTTTTTGTAGATAACTAATGAATGACAGGTATTTATTTGTAAATTGCGTTGATATTTCATTCAGCAATAATAAAATATTTTTTATGTTCACTTTATTCGTATGTACATCTTAGAATTGTACTTTACACTTCATGATTCATACGTTAAAATCTTATCTGAATTATTAATATAATTTTCATGTTTTCATGTTATTGATAAAAAATATAATTACAAATTTCGAAAAGTTTTTGAAGTATGAAATGATGACTTTTATTACAAACACATCTTTATTGTACTATATTTCTCTTAAATGTGTTAAGCAATCAAATGTAATTATTAAAAACTTTGGATTTCTAAAATTACACCCCTAATAATAGTGTTCGTAAGACTTTGCACAGAAAAAAGGTTTACACTCGACTTTGTTTTTGGGGTGCCCACATGCACCGGAACGACGGCTTGGATTCACAAACTCGCTTAGCGCTCGAGCCGCTCGAGATCGGCCCAGGCTGCCCGATCTGCTGTTTCAAAAATACTGTCTTTTTTTACCTATTCAATATATCGCTTTGAAACTTTCCAGAAATATTCATCGAAGCCTAATGAAAAACTTCTCCGCTGGATGTTTTTTTAAATATAAGCTTTTATTCACGTTTTTTAAATCCAAAGTTATAGGTTATAAACTGTGAGTTTTTGATTTTTAATAGTTAATTACTCGGTTTTGATGTTCTTTAAAAAAATTGGAACCACTCTATTAGCAGTGGAAAGACTTCAAAAATATAGTGCTAAAATTTTATTAAGAAATATTAAGTAGTTTCCGAGTTCTTGCGAGTTGAACAAAATATTCATAAATCGAAAAAAATTAATTTTTTGTTCAACTCGCAAGAACTCGGAAACTACTGAATATTTTTTAATAAAATTTTAGCACTATATTTTTGAAGTCTTTCCGCTGCTATAGAGTGGTTCCGATATTTTTAAAGAACATCAAAACCGAGTAATTAACTATTAAAAATCAAAAACTCATAGTTTCTAACCTACAACTTTGGATTAAAAAAACGTGAATAAAAGCTTATATTTAAAAAAACATTCAGCGGAGAAGTTTTCCATTAGGCTTCGATGAATATTTCTGGAAAGTTTCAAAACGATATATTGAATAGGTAAAAAAAGACAGTATTTTTGAAACAGCAGATCGGGCTGCCTGGGCCGATCTCGAGCGGCTCGAGCGCTAAGCGAGTTTGTGAATCCTGCCCCTTAATTAAGAAAAAGGCAGGTACCTAACAGTCTATAGAACTCTAACATGGATCAGAGATTACGAAGTATAAACACCGAAAATCCCGGTGCGGACATGCAGCTGTGGAATTCAAGCTAGTGATGCCATGGTTTACATACCAGATGCGCTTTTTCAAAAACGCAGTCAGTAACATGGTCATAACATCAGGAACTTCGTTTTGAAGTTTTACAGATTCATTCTTAGAAACCTATAATTAAGAACTTTCTTGCTTGACGTTATTTCTACTTTAAATTTAATGCTTTAGTTATCAATCGAAAGATAAAAAACTTGCAAACTTATTGAAGTGAACCTTGTAATCCTTCATTTTGTAGATTTTCGGTTCAGACTTCTTTCATTCTCAAAAAGAAAGAGATCCGCGAGCTTAGTAGCTTGCGTTGGTGGTGGTGGATCCACGAGTATCTCTGGTCATGGCCGTCTGGTTAATAATTTTATTTTCAACTTTGTAGTACTCCAAATATTCAATGAACGAAACTCTTAAAATTTTTTACACACTATATATAACTAAAAACTTTTAGTTTATGACAATACAAAGCAAAAAAACCAGACCTTCTTTTTTTTAATCACCAAACATTTAAATGCTGCCATTGTTGAAAATATTTTATGAAGTAATTATAAATTATTTCAATTTTTTTTTAATGGTTCAAAGAAGAATATATGTAATTTTCAAGATGAATTGTTAAGTTTAAAAACTGGTACAGCGAAATGAAGCCAGCTTGATTTTTCCGGAATCGAGGCAAAACAATTTGAAATTTGAGACGTGGCTGCTAAACCGACTAGAAAGTAGAATAGTCTCACCGCCAGTACACATGGACATAAAAAATACAAAAATTTATCGCGCTACCTCAACTCCGAATTTTACCGTGCGAGCAACGTAAACTAGTAGGTAACGTAAAAACTCTAAGTGCTACGGTACCGCCAACCGATCAAATGGACTTTCCCCCCACTAATCAACACCTTAAATCTTGTCCATCTATATTACTGTCAATATCGAAGTCAGCTGATCAAGATTCACGGCGTCAAAAAGTGAGAATAGTGTCCATTTGATTGGTTGGCGGTAGCGTAGCGCTGAGAGTTTTTACGTTATTCGCACGGTATTTTTTAGAGTATAAGTAGCACCATAAAACTACGTAACAAACTCCAGAGTTTCTGGAGTTCTTCCCATGATAAATTCTCGCATTTTTTCTGTCCGTGATGGAAGCACAAAAAAAATAGAACCGATGCATACCTTGTAGGTAAAATACTCAGCAGTTAATCCTCTCGGACCATACTATTTTGAGACTCAGTGTCAAAGGTCACTCATATTTGTGGTCTTGTGGACCATGCAAATCCCATGTTAATGGTCTGTTACGGATTTGCCGTAATATTAATTTTTATTTATTGCTGGATTTAAATAAACTGGTAGGGGAAGGTTGTTTTATAATAAAAGATAACACAGGTTTGAACAATACTTGTCAATTTTATATAAAAGTCAAAAAAAAAAAGGCAAAATTACAGAATAAATATTAAATAATAAAGATGTAAGTGGTGTTTAACTATTTGCTTAAATGTATAAATATGATTGAACTGAGTTTTACAATATTTGAAATAGTAAAAAGTCGAGCTTGCAATTTTCCTGATAAAAGTTATGTTAATACTTTAACCAAGTTACATGAGTTATTCCAAATGAGCTTTTACACTTATAGTTGAGTCAGTCTTAATTTAAATAACATTAAGTCAATTATAAATTAATGAGAATCACTATTGAGCCAGGTCCAGTTGAAATGTAAAATGAGATAAAATAAATGAGTGTAGTATACTTAAGAGAATTATCCAGAAGGTTAAGTTGAATTTAATGAATTAGCCATGCAGTCTATCAATTTAAAGTTGAGCGAATGAGCCGAAATATTTACGAGCTAATTGTGGTCCACTCCGTAACATGGTCCGTATTCGAAAAAATAAGTAGCGGAGTGCGTTTGATGCCTATACTCTCAAAAAGTACGGTCCGAGAGGATCTAATTGGGCGATATGTGCATCGCGGACCACCGCGATACTTCCGTCACCTACGGTTTACGGTGTTGGTTGATTCCTTTAATGTCGCAGCGGTACTAGTGGAGGGGAGGGGGCTCATAAGTTTGGTATACGGGAACAGCTGACACGCGGTTCGTGGAGTACATTCAGAAAAGAAAACCATGGATTTTGCTTGAAACTCAAGGAAAAATAGCCGGAGTCATCTACTATAATCAAACGTTATTTGACGAATGCAAAAATCTTCATTATGTCTATTGTAAGAAAAATGAAAATAAAAAATTTTCGATTATGACAGATGTATTTGAACACAAAATAATAAAATAAATAAAAATCGCTAAAGTGACTGATATTTACATGTAATTATATTTATTATGAAAGATAAAACAAATTTATTTATGAAATTGTAATGTTCTCACTCAAAAATAATGTAACTAAAAATACGAGGAAGTACACTGATTCTTTGACTCAATCAATATTCGCTATGCAGGGCTGAAAGGAGGGGATAGCGCATTTCATCGTAGAGCTCATTGTGGCGAAAAAGTTAACTAAGTGAAGAACATTCATGCGTGACTAACATACTGAATCTTTAATTTATTTTAAAACAGTAAAAAGAAAATTATAAAAATAGCTATTTTAAATTAATTTATGAAAAATTTGGTACATTTATCATTAGTCAAATGCATTTTTGAGTCTCTCAAACTATAATCATGCAGAGTAAAAAAGTGTTATTTGTAGCATAACTATTTGATTTAATCTAGTAAAAACTGTTAAATAAGCAAAATATTGTATAAATAACTTTTAAGTTAAGTTTCAGAAGATTTTTTAATTTTTTCTTCCGCCGATGTATTTTGTTAAGAGCAACGTAATTCTAAAAACTCACACTTATTAGAGAAACTAATTAAAAATAATGTTTTTAATTCATTGGAGCAGTTATAATGACTAAAGATTACCATAAAATTTATAAAAAATTACTTTGCATCAACATATTGGACGCAGAGTTTTTTTTTAAATTTTTTATTTTCATAGTCCGATTCCTTGTATTTACATAGGGTCGGTTCTTTCAGGTTCTTCACTTAGTTCCGATCCAGGGGGCGCTTTAAGTTTTCACATAGCGAATATGCTCGAGCCTTCGGTTAAAGTTACTCCGAGGATCTTTGCTTGACTCTCAAGCAAAATCCGTGGTTTATTTTTTCTGAGTGCACCTCCTTAAAAGGAAATGACCAGTACACTGTTTTGAAAATTTTCTAAGGTTTTCATTCATTGTGTCAAAAAGAAGAAGTTGTAAGGTAAACTACGTAAAAATTTGAAAGAGTTTCGTCAATTCAATATGGAGAGTTTAAAGTACACGCAAAAAAAATATGGGGATCTACCGAGAGTGAAGCAAAACGGAGCCCGAGGATCTTCAAAGAGCCATGGTGAAGAAGCGCACCCCATTCGAAATATATTTTTAGACCCAAGTGCGTGGAACCATTTCAAATTTAGCATTTTACGCACTAGTGTCTAAATTAAATAGTACATATCGACACTAATGCTTAAAACAAGGCAAAGTTTTGTCACACGGCGCGAAGTTATCGCACGAGCGAAGCGAGTGTGATAGCGCATGCGCCGAGTGAAAAATCCTTTGTCTTGTTTAGGCACTCGTAGCGATATGTGCTTTATAGAATTGAGTGGCTAAAACTCGACAACTTCAAGTCGTGCGTAGAAAAGAGTTTTAGCCACGAATGCGATGAAACGAGATAAAAACATGCAATGCCTGGAACAGATCCATGCGCTGCTGGACGGTTCAGTTCCCGGCGATAGACCGATTCAACTCGCCTCGTTGCGAGAATCTACACTCGCTTGACGTCATTGGACCGCAAAATGTGTTGTCTAATTAATTATACTATATACATTATACAAGTATCTATGTATATAGAATTACATATTCATATTTTATATATTAATTTCAAATAATTCTAAAGCGTATTCGCACAAAATTTTTAAGTTTTTATGAAAATGAAATTTCGAATAGGTTGTACAATGTTAAACATAGAAAGGGGAAAATAAAATAACTCAAGAAACATCAAATCTGTATTTATAATGATGAAGCATGTTCGAATGTCTTCGTTTTTTGATTGATTTGATTGATTGATAAAGTTAAATTCAAAATTTTAATTCCGTTTATGTTGAACTATTGAGTATTTCGTTATTAAGAATTTTTAGCAACAATTTTTTAAATAACAGAATACTTAGCTTCAATAAATGGACTCAATTTATTTGTACAATTTTATAAAATAAAATGTTAATTTTTATCATTTTCTAAAAAAATCTGTTTTAAGCTATAGAACCACAAAAAAATATCGAAGTGAACTTACGAGGAGAGGCTTTGTCCATTGGGACCTGGATTTTCACGAAACTTTGCACACAGTTTTTATTTATCATAAAAAAGCCCTTCGGTGTTATTTTCCCAGAATGGGCCTTTTTTTCACCTACTTCCCATAATACCCCTGTGTTAAAAAGTAGGCTGTTTCCTGTAAAAAGCCGTTTTTGGCCTCATTTTCAAAAAATTCTTCCTTGGACGGTATTGCACTTAGAAATATCTGGAACCTCGTATTTTTTTCGTTTTTTCAAGTACTTTTGAAAAAAAAATATTAAAAAAATTTTTAGAATGATTTTATCTATGAAAAATTGAGGTTTCTAAAGCCAATTTTTAGTCGATTAGGGTTACAATATACATGGATGAAATCATTCAAAAAATTTTTTTAGTATTTTTTTTTCAAAAGTACTTGGAAAAACGAGAAAAATGGTAGGTTCCAGATATTTCTAAGTGCAATACGGTCCAAGGAGGAATTTTTGGAAAATGAGGCCAAAAAGAGTTTTTTATAGAAAACAGCCTACTTTTTAACACAGGGGTTCTATGGGAAGTAGTTGAAAAAAGGCCCATGCTAAAAAAAGAACACCAAAAAGCTTTTTTTTATGATAAATAAAAACTGTGAGCAAAGTTTTATGAAAATCCAGGTCCCAAAGGACAAAGCCTCTCTTTGTTAGTTGCAGGTTGCATACGGTATGTAAAAATTTTGTGTTTAAAAAATTTTTTTTACTTCGTTTTATTGAAAGTAAAAGTATAAATTACCGTTTATTTACTTATAAGATTAAAAATAGAGCGCGCTTGCGCGCTGTTTGAGACTACTCTTAGAAAATACAAGAGTATAAGTTTGTGGAAATTTATCCAATTGTTATAAGATTTTTTTTTCACTTTTTCTGTTAAGCACACTATAAAATCTATTCAAAATTTTGTAATAACAAATTTTGTTACAACAAAGAACAATTAATTTTTTCTTAACTATACAACCTATTGTAAATTTTATTGTAATAATAACTTGCAAATTTGAAGTATTTGAAATTAATTAATAAAATACAAATATATACATATATGCTTGCAAATAGTATAATTCATCGTACGAAAAATGGGTACGTTAAAATTGGTACGCTAATACCGGATCTGTTATCCGCATCACTATTATGAGGAACAATCGCCTACCTTTCTGCGTGTAGTTGAAAATAAAATAATTTTATCAGGTGGCTGGGGAGACACGTCAAGCGTATCAGATGTTCCCGTCACAAACTTATGAGGCTCTTTCACCACTACCTGCATCAGAGCGTCTATCGCCAACCGAATCGTAATTTCCTCAAACGGAAGTAACGCGGTACTGTGGTGGATCGCGATGCTCACTTCGCAATTTAATATATGTATGCACTGCCTTTTTTTTTCCTTGAGTGAAATAATAAAGCACCCGATTTGGAGTGTTCTTAACTGCATTTTAAAATATCATATCTAAAAAAATCGCGCTATGTCTAATTTATAAAAATTATCGAAAACCAAAAAAATATGACAGATTGTGGAAATGTGAAACATTTTTTTTTATTAAAAAGGAGGGCATTAGAATTTAGATGAATTAACTTTAAGCGAGGAAGTTGTTTAATTGGTTTCAAAGAATGTTTGATAAAAATTACAAAACAATAATGCAGCTCGTGTTTCAAAGGCCGTTCCCCGCACAAGAACCCGGTTACAAGGTACAAGAAAAAAAATTTCGGCCACATAGAGTTTGTACAGTGCATAAAGCAAATTAAATTCGAGAGAATCAACGAACATAAAGTTGTAGCCGCTGAGTTTCATAAGTACAGTGGCAGTTTTTTTGAGTAAGTGCTGCTTTTCACCGCAGCTGCTCGGTCGCTGACAAGCTTATGTATTCATCATGTTAACCGAGCCCATAAGCACAATGCAAAATTCCTGCTGCTATCGGTAGCTAACGCGCGCAAGAGAAAAACAAAAATTATGACAATAACAGTGTACTAAGGACACTCACACGCATTCACACTCACTCGCACATTTACAATTAACTTACGGAGGTGCACCTCATACCAAGCCGTCAGGCTAAACAAAATGCCAGTCTACGATGCCGACCAGCCGCAATATCTACCATACTCGAGTCGCCGTGTAGCCGTCGGAAAGCGGTCCAGGCGATGACGTGAAATGACAACTTCACAAATAACACCACACTCTCACACTACGGCTCTACCACAACGCGTGACGCGAATATCAATAATTGCCTCGACTTCCGTAACGAGTAAGCTGCTTCAAGATCTGCCATGAATCGATCTCCAGATCTTTGCGTGTCTGCCGGACGTCGGTCAGGTTCCCCGACGTCCACGGCTTCCGAAAGCCGGTTGACTCGTCTAGACAGAAGAATGCTTCCCGGGCGATGACCATCGATCCCGCACCTTCTGTCTCTGCCAACTCTCTCTTCGACGACATTCCACTCCCGAGGAGTCCGGTTAGCCGTCGAACCGAGACGAGTTAAGTTCCATGTACGTGCGAACACTTGGACACGAAAACTACGAGTGGCTTCCCGATTCCCGCTCTATCACCTCAGAGGTCCGCTCTGAGCTGCGTTCGACAGTCACGTGATTCGCGCCAAATCCTAAATCGTTACCGACGATTTAATTACGATCGCTGACTGTCACAACATATAGTTCCAACTTTGGCCACTTATGGACGTCTGCGGGTTAGTTTTGAATTATTCTGGCGGTAGTTGTCGCTTAACATGACCAATAGGGTAGTGCGTGGTATTTGGAGCGGTTTCTCTGGGTTTCTACAATTACCCCTAACTACCCTTCGGGGTCGCATGCGTCTCAACTGCGGAGCAGCAACTGTCCTGTACACGTGGACATTACAGTCTATCACAGGAACTCGCGGGATGCGAAAATATTCCCGCATCCCATGTCCTGCGTGACCGCGTTTCGAACTGGCCAAACCTAAGTTTACAGTGAAAAAGCGCGGCCAAAAAAAACTGTCAGTATATAGTATAGTAGCCGAAATAATTTTCCGTGCAGGGAAAAACGGCCGCAAAGCATACCGGGAAAAAAATCTTCTGAAGTTTTGCCCTAAAAACCGGGTAAAGGTTGTTGTTTTTTTTCCAAATTTATAAAGTATTCGTCATGTTGGAAGTTTTTTAAAATATGAAGTTATCTTCTTTCTTTTTTTATGAAAAGTATTAGGTTATGAAGCGTCAACAAATTTTGTTTAATTGTTATTTAGACGGGACTGAAATTATTAAAATACTTTAAAAAATTTAATTACCAGCAGAAAGGTTTCAGGAATAAAAAGTTAAAAACGATGAATTTATATTGAGTACTTTTTAAGTTCTAGCAATTTAAGTGAAAACCAACATATTTCTCAATTTGCGCGTTTTCATTTCAAAAAGCAAAATCTCGGAAACCATACTCAATATTTTTTGATGAAATTGTAGCTGTGTATACACGGGAAAAAAAGTTACCAGAATATTAACTCGTGTTGAATCACAACACGAAAAACCCATCACCAGTGCTCCGATTCGTCCGATACTATAGGCACATATATTCCGGCGCGGCGCCCGGACAGAGTGAACCCGTGTGTTGCTCGTCGCGCGCTGGCGGTTTGGTGATGTATCTAGTCTGTGCCGCTGTGCATGGGTTTAACGTGCTTCTTTTCACGAGTTCATCTGATAAATTTTTTTTTCGTGTTCTTGTACCTCCCGATGCCAATGGAACTGTTCAAATATTTTTAAAAACATCCATAACCTAGTAATAAAAAAAAAAAAAAAAAAAAAAAACAAAGAAAAAAAATTATTTTGAAGAATAATTTTTAATTTAAAAAGTACAATAAATGTGTGTATACGAGAAAAGAACAAGAAGGATAAAATAAGAGACCCCATGCAGTGCACTCGATAGTTACATTTGAAACTACTTATCTCCTATTATCGTGCCCCACGTAACTCAACATAAAACATGTAATATAATGACAAGGAGATGGTTTGTCCTTTGGGACCTGGTTTTTCATGAAACATTGCACACAGTTTTTATTCATCATAAAAACAAGCCCTTCGGTGTTCTTTTTTCGGAATGGGCCTTTTTTCAACTACTTCCCATATAACCCCTGTGTTAAAAACTAGGCTGTTTCCTATAACAAGCCGTTTTTTGCCTCATTTTTAAAAAATTCCTCCTTGGACCGTATTGCACTTAGAAATATCTTGAACCTTGCATTTTTTTCGTTTTTCCAAAAATGTAAGAAATAAAATATTTAAAAAAAATTTTTTTAAAGATTTTATCCACGAAAAGTTAAGGTTTCTAAAGCAAATTTTTTGTCGATTTGGGTTACAATAAACATGGACGAAATAATTCAAAAAATTTTTTAATAAGTTATTTTCAAAATACTTGGAAAAACAAAATTTAATGGAAGGTTCAAGATATTACTAAGTGCAATGCGGTCCAAGGAGGAATTTCTTTGAAAATGAGGCCAAAAACAGCTTTTTATAGGGAATAGCCTACTTTTTAAACAGGGGTTACATGGGAAGTAGGTGAAAAAAGGCCAATTCTGGAAAAAGAACATCGAAAGGCTTGTTTATGTGATGAATAAAAACCTGTATGAAAAGTTTCATGAAAATCCAGGTCCCAAAGGACACACCATCTCCTTGTTAGTGTAAGGCAATTTTTTCTCAATTTGGGAAATTTTCTAATTTTTTTTTTTAGATTGTTGTAGATGAACTAAATGATTTTTAGTTCGTGCGGACGGTACTTATCGTCCAAAACAAGTGTTTTGGAAGAATATGGGAGCATAGTACATATTAGACTGTACTAGTATATCTAGTACAGTTATAATTCAACTGTAACAAAATTTTAATTTCTTTCAAATCTAATTTCTTTTGAACATCTTTCTTCAAATAAAGATCCATGTGTAAATAGTGCAATGACCAGTAACATGTTTGAAAATTTAAGCATTACCAAATACAAATAAGCGGTTACCTGTTTCTTATAGAAATAGTGAGTTTGTATTAATAATGTATCAACATAAGTACCAAAATTGTCTGGGTCAACTCTCAATATAAAATTCGTTCGAAACTGTCTAAAATGTTTAGCGCTGAATAAAATAAGTAATCTTCTTTGTAACTTTGTCTATATAAAGTAGGAACCAAAAATATGGTATAAAAGTGAGTAGGTTCCTTGCAAAGTTCTGAATGTGTAAAACTGACAACATCATATTTTAAAACATTTTCCTCGAAATTGTATGTAAATTGAAACATTTTTTTTTTATAAATTTTTTATATATTGACATAAATGTTTGTAACGGAGTGGACCACTATTCGCTCGTAAATATTTCGGCTCATTCGCTCAACTTTAAATTGATAGACTACATGGCTCCATCTATGAGTCTAGGCGGGGACTTTAGTCCCAATTCTCACTCCCGCGCGCCATAGTGCTGGGCAGTACCACTGTCGCCGTTGCTGCTGCCACAGGCCTCGCGTGCTGGCTTCTAGTTTTGGTGCTCAAGTGTGTGTGTGTGTGCAGCAGAGAGTTCTCCCGGCTTTTTCACGGTTCGTCTCAACGGCTCTTCTCATCGCCTTTTTCACCAGGTAGTCCCGGAACCTGCCTTTTCACCGTGCACCCGCTCATCCGGAAGATCACAGACAGTAATTCTGTGATCATCAACAACCTCGGAGCCGCGCCATTACCACGTGTATCAGCTACTCTTCACCGGTGGTCTACGGAGAATTTGTCTGGTTCAAGGACAATCCTCACTCAGGTGCAAGGAACAGTCATTTCCTTGCCCCTTCTCACTTTTCATTTTCTCTAGCACAGAATTTACGACTCTGTGCTGATTTCGTCTATCTCAATGTGCAAAAGCACGTAGCCATTTCGGCCATTTTCTCTCTCTCTCTCTCTCTCTCTCTTTCTCTCTATCGGGCTATCTCTCTCTATTTTCAAGGCCACTCTCTGCTGCTACTCTACCAACGCTCACACCTTTTAATGTAAATAAGAAAACTCTCATAATTTAAGTTCAAATCGATATCGGTGTTTACATTTACTTATGACGTGACTGTTACGCTCGGGCCTCTCTCTCTCTCTTCAAGACAACACTCGTGAATAGACGGTTTCACTCGCCATTTTGTGAAACTTCTCGGGTTTCTCTTGGTTCTTTCTCATGACTCTTTCTCATCATCCTCAACGTAGTCATCTCATCAGTACAGTCAACTTGACGAATCATCTACTTAGTGTTGGCTCAACTCGGGAGAGATTTGATCTTCAATTAACTCAAACGGCTCAATTCAATTCTTGGGTTAATTGCTCAGCAAGGAGAGCTTTCACGGCGTGGCATCTTCAGGTATTTCATTCAGAGCCGGTAACAATAATTTAACGGTGCTTTTACATTGTCCTTCTCACAGCCAGAAAATCAATAAAATTACTGTGCATTCTCTTGCTCTCTCTCTCTCTTTTCTTTGTGCTGTCTTACACGCAGCCATTTTTTTTTCTACTCTTTTCAAGGCCATTCTCTGTTGCTTTGTTTACCTCAACTGTACTCAAGCAAAACTCGTATTTATGGTTTGAATTAATATAATCAGATTCGTCAAGAGTTTTGACTAGGCGATTTCTCAAATTAGTTAAGTTTCTTTACACGGAAATTAATGCTGGCAATTCTCAATTCAACATATTCTCATATCTCAGTTTCTCTCTTCAATCAGTTATTATTCTCTCTCTCAAGCTCATTCTCAGCTCATTTGCATTAATTCATTAAATTCAACTTAACCTTCTGGATAGTTCTCTTAAGTATACTACACTGATTTATTTTATCTCATTTTACATTTCAACTGGACCTGGCTCAATAGTGATTCTCCATAATTTATAATTAAATTATTTTATACTTTGATGATTTGTCTTATTCTATTTTAGAGTAATGAGCTCATGTTATCAACATCAAACTTATTAATCTGTCAATACACATTAACTACTTAAATTTCATACTTGTTGATTAATTATTAAGAGATTTAATAAAAGTTATTAAACTTGAACCTTTTTTTGTAAATAACAATATATTCTTAGAAAATAAAATTCAAATAAACTTAATTAATGGTCTACTCAATTTATTTGACAACCCTCCCCTACCAGCTTTTAATCCGGCAAATAAAAATAAAATTAATGAAGCAGTAAATCCGCAACAATGTTACTTACTTCAATATACACGATGTAGTTCACTTTGGAGATGATTCACATTTATTTCAGAAGGCCATGAAGCCGTATAAGTGTTCTATGTATTTTCTTTTATGGACACGTGTACTCATTTTATGATCAGAAATACAATTGTAAAAAATACTTTCTAAAAGTGTTAAAATAATTATTAATAGTAGGTAAAACAGAGCGAGCCCCGCGCTTGGCGGGTACTGCGCACTACGGTTACTGTGCCCTCGAGCTATTCTGCCGCGAGCACGCTGCAGCCGCTAACCAGCGCCTATCTTACGGCAGCCTGATCAGAGTATTAGATGCTTTGAAAGTTATTTAATGAATTAATCCCTGGTCCTTTTAAGGACCAACAATATTTTCAACGTACAACAAATTTATTTATTGAATTCTTTATTGAATTGTTTCGGATGAATAATTAACTTTAGAATAAAAATAAAATAGTTATAATGACTTTTCATATTTAAGATGGAAAATTAATGCAATTAGTAAATTCAGTGCCTTTTGATAATTGAGAAGAAAAGACGGCTATTTGCCCAATGGATGAAGCGGTATATTTCGAGTAAAAAAGATCATTTTCATGAAATAGTTTATTTTACGTTTGAAATATTTTTAGCCTTCAAAAAGGCTTTTTTATTTTTTTATTTTAATAACTTTTTTTTTATTCAACTTAGAGAAAAAAATACAATCTTAAATAAAAATAATTAGTATCTTTTATTGTATTTTTTATATCCACGACTCCATGGTTTACGTTGCTCTTCCAGACGCCGTCTTTGATAACGAGCTTCACGTCGCTCTTCTGAAGGCGTGCGCCGATGCCAATTTTCTCGTTGTCCGTGTATGCCTCGGTGATGACGTTGACCTGATCGACGATCCTCAGAGTGTGATCTGCGCTCGCCTCTCTCCTCCCAACGTATACGCACACGACGAGGATGGTCCATTGATGGAGATCGTTGACGTCGCACACCTCGAGCTGGTCTCGTTGTTTGACGATCGCCCGAAGCCAATCTTTGACGGTGTCTCGATGGTGAATAGTTTGGATGCTTTTTTGGAGAATGAATTTTTCTCCTCACTCGCGGTGTTGATGTCCTTGCTAGCTTGACAGGAGAACGCTGAAAAAATCATTGTTTGATTTTATGATAGATTTTAAAAATAATAATGAAAAATAATAATGAATATATGTACAGGAGATGATTCAGATGATGCATCCCCGGAGATCCCCGCAGCTGATGCAACCTCCATCACGCCCGCAGTTACCGCTTCCTTCTTAGACGCCTTCTCATTTTAAAAAAGATGAATAATTTATCAAAAGATGAAAAAATCATTTTTAAATTTTATACAACTTTATAACTTACTTTAGAAGGATTCAAGTATTGTACAAACTCGGACATGTCGAAGGTTGCCTCCAACACATCCTCGTCCTCCTGCAGGTCAGTGCTGATGACCTCCATAACGTCATCTAGGAGAACATCATTCGAGTCCTCTTCCTCCTCGTTGTCGTCCGGTTTGATGACCTGAAGATCTAAGTTTTTTTCACCGAAAATTTCCACATTGGGGGTTAAGCAAGTTCCGTTCGTAGTGGCAGCTTTTCCATCATCCTCAGGAGTGAGCCGGAATTGTCCTTCCGCACCAACCACGACGAAGTTGGATGCTGGTTGCAGGTGATAGTACGTCTCGTACGGTAGCATAGAAAAATCAACGCCCTGCAGCGGCATCAGGAAGTCGTGCAGCTGCTCGATCGCGGGGGGAGGTGTAGCTGGTGGTTCTTCTGCGGCATCCGTGTTCTCGAGCGCCACCATGAACTCGGCCTCATCAGCGAAGATGAATCCGTTTTGCCGGAAAAAGTCGAGGAGTCCGTCGTCTTCCATCTCGAAGGTTGATTTGAAATAAAAAAAATCCTAATCACGCGACTTATATAACTCCTTGAACTTGAGGTGTTACCCCCCACCCTGCGTGATGTTGAGAAGACTGTGCAACCCCCCACCCTCCTCCCACTGTGCTAGGATTAAAGCAATAAAAGAAAGCTCTTCATCAAATTTTAATCATTCTTTTGATTAACTCTCCGTCACCATGAGCTCCCTTAAGATCAAGGTCTTGCTAGACGTCCCCGAGGAAGTCAACGACTTTGAGGTGGAACTTATTCTTATTCCAGGTTTCAACAGAGTTGAATCACCACCGCCCCTGATGACTCCACCACCATCTCCAGAAAACGTCATCCAGGTCAACATCGGGGATGACTCTGATCACAACGGTGAAAGCAGCGACTTCCAGTCCGAGGTTACTACAACCGCGGAGGATGATGCCACCGTTGCCTCAACCACAAATCACGAGGTGACTTCAACGGTGGATGAGGATGCTCTTTCCAACGCCTCCATCCTGGTTAACGTTGGCAGCTCGGAGGAGAGCAGTGAGGAGGAGGAGGACCTCGATGAACGAAAAATACCCGGGACCGCACACTATCTGCAAGCATTGAGAAGAGCTGCAGAAAACTTACCGTCGGACCTCGTCAGGGATTTAATATTGCATATTAGAGACCACCCTGAGAGATTTGAGAGCCTCGAACGGGAGGCAAACTTTATCGATCACTGCGCATTTATGTATAATTCTTTTGCAAAACAATTATAATTTATGTATTTATTATTTATTATTATTAAAAAAAAAAAGCCTTTTTCAAGGCTAAAAAAAAATTTCAAACGTAAAATAAACTATTTTATGAAAATGATCAAGGTCATATCAGGACCGCTTGTTATTAATTCGTAAGAATGAATTTTTAAATGTAATTTGCATATTTTTTATAACGTAGCAAACTAACATTTTTCACAAATTTAACGTTAAAAAAAGCCTTTTTCAAAGGCTAAAAAAATTTCAAACGATAAAATAATATATTATGTTGAAAAATGTATAATATCAAAAAAACTGTGCCCCATCCTTGAAAAAACAGCTGCAGCAACGTTAAACATCATCTCCGAGGGTAAAAGCATCATCCTCCTGCACCACCATCGAGAACAAAAAGTTTACCAACATGGAAGCTGAAGCGCACCAATCACAGCGCACCGTGGACAGCCTCAGCTCTAATTATCGGAAATTCGTCACCCGCTGTAAGGTTGTCTTCGAGAAGAGAAAAAAAACAGCTGCAGCAACGTTAAACATCATCTCCGAGGGTGAAAGCAACATCCTCCTGCACCACCATCGTCGAGAACAAAAAGTTTTCCGGTAAAAAAAACGATCACTGGCATCGAAGCTGAAGCGCACCAATCACAGCGCTCCGTGACGGCAACAGCATCGAGGACTACAGCGCACCAATCAGCGATAGCAGCGCGAGGGGCACTCTTCGAGGTCCGCATGATTATATAAGTACGCGCACGCACGCACGCGAGTTCATTACCGCTGTTCATTTCATCTGCATCATGGCTTCGTACGTCTTTAAAAGAGTTAAAGATTTTTCTTTCATCCGCGTTGAGCGCAATAAAATTATTGACTATGTTCTTACATTGTCAGTAATTTTTAACGAGCTGACAATAGACACAGCCCGTTTCATCATCAAGCAGGCACGCAAACGAACTTTCCATACTCTCGATCAGGAAATCGACTTTCTGATGGCTAAATTTGGTTATTTTTATAAGAAAAATCGTCAAATTTCGCCATGAGAAGACGATTTCCAGATCCAATCTTGGATGAATGAAAGACGATGGATAGAATCATTGGCAAAGTTAATTCACACCTCCAATCCGCTAATAGTTCACCAAGTCTTATCCCAATTTAACGATAACCCAAATATTTTCAATAGCCATTCATCCGAAATTAATTATATTTTATCTCTCCTTCCGCACCATTAAATTTCATCTATTCATTTTTTATTTAACTCTCCGGCCCTTTTCAGGGCCAACAATATTGTTTATACGTAGAACAGTATATTGTTTATTACAGTCCTTTTAAGGACTAAAATTAAAAACGTAATTGAATTTTTTCCCAAAAATATCTTAGCGTAACTTTTATAATAGCAGCTGTGTGTAGCGGAAAGTTAACTCAACGTACGTTGAAATCTACACCACAGCGCTGCATCATCGAGCACTGCAGTCATCCTTGGAAAAGCTGCACCAGCTGCGAGAACAACTGCAGAACCTCACACCATCATCAAGAAAAAAAAAAAGATCATCAGGTGCTGCAGTCGAGCTTGGAAAAAGCTGCAGCATCGTCCACGAGAAGCTAAACTCGCGTCATCACCGGGGACTACAGCGCACCAATCAGAGTGACTCTAACATCGAGAGCTACAGCGCGAAGTGTACTCTACGCGCGACTCTTTTTCACTCTCTTGTCAAAGATTTTTCACTCATCGGTGTGGACAACGATATTATCAGTTTTTAATTCCCATACAACAGAAAATTTCAATCACCTCGGGGCCCTTTTCAGAGCCATCGTTATTTTATTTTACGTAAAACAAAGTATTGTTTAATACACTCCTTGTAAGGAGTAAAAATTAAAATAAACGTAATCACGTCTGTTCATTTTACTAAAAATAAGTTAAAGTGTAGCACCATCTCGTAGCACAACCTTTATTAAACCAGCTACATACAGTGCAGCAAGAAGTCAACGTACATCGCTGCATTGACATGCACTCCACACTCATCACTTCTTTTCCCAGCAGCTGATGCCTCTCTCGTATAGGGAATGCATAAGGCATCACTGGAGACTTGTTTTATTCTACATTGAGCGTAAAAGGATTTATTATGTTTATTATTTCATATTACATTAAATTTTTTATCATTCTGCAAATAGTAGATAATCTACTTTATCGACCTCAGATAATTTTTAAATATTTTTTATGATTTTAAATTACTTTGCAAAACTATTTTAAACAATAATAAGAGAATATTATAACGATTTATAATTTAAAACAAAGATTAAATAAATAATTAGATTTTCAATAACAAATAATTTGAAAATTAACCAGTATGAAATATATTATTAAACTTTTAATTTTATCATTTTAAAAACTTTAAGAATTTTTAATTTTATAAAGTAAAAATATATGACTCACAAGGAAAAAAAAGTTAACCATAATTTAAAGTTAAAAAAAACTTTATTGAAAAAATACATTCTAGGTGTACATAGAGTAAAGAATTTCTTTATTTCTTATTTCATTTTTTTCATCCCAGTCAATTTTATCTCGGTCTTCGGTGAAACCATCCGCACGCTAACGGCGAGATAAAAGTACATACTTTTTTATCGCAAGCGCGTTCCTCAAGGCACAAATGTTCTGGTGCGACGTGTGATTGCTGCATGGGACGTTGACGTTTTCCACCATAATTTTAAGCGCGGGTGCGTTGAACTCTTCTTCTTCAAGATCTCGAACGATTCTGAAGAAAAAAGGAGAAGTTTTTCATAAAAAAGTGAAATTTTCAAAAATTTCATGTGAAAGTGCTAAAAAATTTACTTACTTCTCAGGCAATAATTCCTCCAGCAGTCTTTTTTTTTATGGCCCTTGACGAAGATGCAGGTTGAATATTTCAAATTCCTGTGTAAAATTTTAAGCAGGTCAGATGCAGGCGTTGATCCGCTATTGTACTGAATCTTGTGCAGATAATTCTGCGCAAAGTCGTTGACTTTCTTCTCCGACGGTAAAAGTTTCTTGTAAGGAACCGCCGGCTTGAAGAGCACCGTCACCGGATTCTCATCCTTAGCTCCGATGGGGACGATTGCAAGCTCCTTCGGCACCAAGATGTTCGAGCTTCTGACGAAGGCCTGGAAATCCAAGGCGTGCTGCATGGTGGAAGAGAAGTTGTTGATCAGATGAGTTGAAGATGAATGTGCTCTTCGTCAAATTTTGGACCTCATTATATACTTTTTTTTTACTAGCGATGCACCAACCCTCCCACCCAAGAAGGGGTAGGAAGTGTATAAAACAGACAGGACTCAAGCCGAAGAATCATTCTTCTCCTAGCCGAGCTAGCAGCATCATCCTTCGATTATCATTCTTTTGAAATTTTTTTTCAACATGGACATCAACTATCACGAATCTACAGTGAAGCTTTGCATGAGCAGTCTTCGAGAATTTGCCGATACGGCGGATGTTGAAGACTTTCAAAGATGGTTGAATATCGTTTCTTCAGCCATAACGCAATTGGAGAGCGAGCTTGAAAATAATAAATTTTCAAGACACATAAAGCAAAAAATTAATACTTGCCTCTGTCAATATTTATATATTAAACAAAAGCTGCTTTTTTTAATAAAAAAAGCACAGCAACTTGCACACCCCCATGATGCTCACCAACAGGTACACATCATTGACGTTCATCGTCAGGAAGAAGACGAGGCGCATCAGGTAAGTAGAAGAGTGCTCGACCATCAGCACTTCGCAGACACGCAGGAGGAAGAAGTGCAGCACGTTCTTGACGAGAAGGTCGTCGACGTGCAGCAGGACGGTATCGACGGTGCAGGCTGGATGTGGGAAATTCAAGACCGTGATTTAAAAATTGGAGGCGATCTGCAAGCTGCAGAAAATATCGGCGATTTGCGAGCTGTGGAAAATATCGACGATTTTCAAGCTGCAGAATCAAGAGCTTGTGTAAGCTGGGATTTTTTGAACTCTGCTTTTGAAAACAGAATAAGGTCTGCGGTAATTTTTAACCTATCTCACATAACTCTTGAATCTTTTTTCGAAGAGGCAAAAAAAGTTTTTGAATCGAAAATAAAATTAGTCTTAAATGAATCTCCTTCGATTAAATGCAACGCTGAATTAGCTGCAGACTTTGTTTTATTAAAATTAGACGAGGAATCGGAACCTCAAACTAAGTTTTTTAGTACTGCATACGCGTCGATTTATCAAAGTACGAATCTGAATGAATGGTTTGAAAATAACATCGTGGCGTCTATAAGAAACGAAATGGACGATTTCGAGTCGAGGGGAAGTGGCTTTTCGCTGTCTTCCATTCTTCGATTGACAATAAATATCGCCGAATTAAATCAACTTCGCGCAAGCTCTTACATCGATCTCCCTGAAAAAATTAAAAATAGGAGAGCTTGCCTTAATATCCGTAACATTGATCAAAAATGCTTTCTCTGGTCCATTCTAGCTGCTTTACATCCAATTGAAAGAAAAAATCATGCAAATCTCACGTGCAAGTATAAGCAATATGAAAAGGAGCTTAATTTTGAAGGAATTGATTTTCCGGTAAAACTTCGTGACGTGCCCCGCTTCGAAGCTCAAAACGAGATTTCCGTCAACGTATACATGTTGAAAAAGAGTAAAGAAACTTTTAAAATAAACCCCTGTCACCTTACTTCAAAAAAACAAGAAAAACACGTTAATCTTTTATTGATTCAAAGATCGTACGTCGATGATGAAGAAATGGAAGAAGCGGAGAAAGAGGAGGAGGAAGCTGATACTGACTGGCACTACGTTCTTATTAAAGACATATCAAGACTGCTTTCGGCACAAGTTTCAAAGGGTAAGAAAAAAGTTTACATGTGTCCGAGATGTATGAATTGGTTTAAAGCTCAAGAGAAACTCGATTCTCACGAGGTTCAATGCGAACTTGTAAATAAATGTAAAGTTAATTTACCCGACAAAAGTAACAATAAATTAAAATTTTCAATGTTTAACGCTCAACTGGAGTGTCCCTTCATATTGTACGCCGATATTGAGTCTCTACTACTACCCGTTAACGAAGGAAAAGCTTTTCAGCAGCACCAAGCTCACAGCATTGCTTTTTATTTACACTGCAGCTACGATGATTCGCTCTCTAGATATTAATCCTATAGACAGAAGGATGAGACGTGCATGACTCCAGCTCAGTGGTTTATTTTAAAATTAGTTGATATAAAAAATCAGGTAGAAGAAATTTATAAAAACATAGTACCGTTAGAGCTTACACCTGCGCAGCAGAGAGCTCATTTTCTTGCCGATACGTGCAGCATTTGTAAAAAAAAGTTTAAGGTAATTTTTTTATGGGAAAAAATTTTTTTTTTATTGAATATTTTTTGATTAATTCATAATTTAAAGGTTGGAGAGGTTAGAGTAAAGGAGCATTCGCATCTAACTGGAGAATACAGAGGCTGTGCCCACAACTTTTGTAATTTGTTGTTTAGAGAGAAAAGGAGCCTGCCGGTCACTTTTCATCGATTGTCCTACGACTTACATTTTTGAATCAAAGAGCTTGTAACTTCAACAGTTTTGGACGGAAAAATTGAACTTCTTTCCAAGTCGAAGGAGAATTTTCTTAGCTTTAAGAAACATATCAAGGGTAGTAACATCAGTTTCTGTTTCATAGACAGTTTCAGATTTCTACCTGCAAGCCTCGATTGTCTTGCAAAAACGTTGTCCAAACACGACATCATAAAAAAAAAAATTTTCAAAGATGGATACAGCGCCGATCAAATCGAGTTGTTGTTAAAAAAAGGAGTGTACAGTTACGACTTTACGGAAAATTTTGCCTCTTTGGAAACCACGAGATTGCCCGACAAAGAAAGTTTTTACAACAAGCTCAACGAAACGCACATCAGAGAGGAAGATTACTCTCATGCGAGAAAAGTGTGAGAAACTTTTGAATGTAAAACTCTAGGAGAGTATTCGGACTTGTACTTGAAAGTGGACGTGATGCTTTTGACTCAGATCTTTCAATGCTTCAGATCGATGAGTATGGAAAGCTATCAGCTCGACCCGGCATATTTTGTTTCTACTCCTTCGCTGACTTGGCAAGCATTGTTGAAATATAAGAAAAACGAAAATGATCCAGATCTCGAGCTCGAGCTTTAGACCGATATTGACATGCTTATGTTTGTTGAAAAAGGAATAAGAGGAGGCTTATCGCAAGCTTCTCACCGACACGCAGAGGCGAATAACAGGTATTTAGACGACTACGATCCTGAAAAAGAAGAGAGCTTTTTGCTGTACTTGGACTGTAACAACCTTTATGTTATGTATTCATTTATTATCATTTATTATCATTTTTATGACAAATATATAATTATATTTTCTCAAACAGGATGTGTTATGACGTCCATGCTCCCCTACGGCGGATTCGAGTGGGTGGAGGACGTAAGTGATCCACAGCTTTACAATTTACCCGATGATTCTCCCGAGGGTATGTTTTTAGAAGTTTCAATGACGTACCCGGAAAAGCTTTACGACGAGCACAATGATTTACCGTTTTTACCCGAATTACGTGTGACACCTGGGGGATCAAAACAGAAAAAACTTATGACTACTTTTTACGACAAAGACCGCTACGTCCTTCATTACACCGTATTAAAGCAAGCCTTGCAAAATGGTTTGGTTTTAAAAGAAGTACATCGAGCTTTGAA
This sequence comes from Encarsia formosa, assembly GCA_038277355.1. Classification (NCBI taxonomy): domain Eukaryota; kingdom Metazoa; phylum Arthropoda; class Insecta; order Hymenoptera; family Aphelinidae; genus Encarsia; species Encarsia formosa. Next base: position 34,827,312 of record CM076187.1, read on the forward strand.
ATTCAAACAAAAGCCCTGGATGAGAGATGACGTTCTGTATAATAATGAAAAAAGAAAAAACGCAAAAAACGAGTTTGAAAAAAATTTTTACAAGCTGCTTGTCAACAGCTGTTTCGGTAAGAATTGTTTTAATTGAAATAAAAACTTTGTTTGAACGAAAAAAATTTTCTAGGTAAATCGTTAGAAAATCCGAGAAACGGACAGTGCGTTAAACTCTGTCACAAGTGGACCGGGAGATACAGTGCAATGGCTCTTATTTCTAGACCAAACTTCCACAGCGTTCCCATAATAGACGAAAATCTAGTAGCAATTCAACTCGCTCCAACCGAAGTAACGATAAAAAAACCTATATACGCCGGTCTGTCGATCCTTGAAATTTCTAAAACTATAATGTATGAATTTCGTTATTCATTCATTAAAAAGAAATTAGGCTCACTAGTGACAATGATGTATTCAGATACCGATTCATTTATATATCACATACGGGAGGTGAACTTTTACGAATTTATGAAACAAAATCTAGATAAATTTGATATGTACAACTACCCGGAGGATAACGTGTTTGGTTTACCGAGAGTCAATAAAAAAGAGCTTGGACTATTCAAAGATGAACTAAAAGGTATAAAAAAAATTATAAATCAAATTCTTTTTCTCTTCATATACTTTTTTATGCTTAGGTGCACTGATTAAAACTTACGTTGGGCTTCGCGCGAAATTATACAGTTTGAAAATACAAGGTCAAGAGCCTTTAAAAAAGGCGAAAGGTGTAAAACATGGCGTCGTGAAAAAACAAATACTTTTCGAGGATTACGAGTACTGTCTTTTCAACGAAACGCAAAAAAGAGTCGTTCAAAATAATATAAGGTCGAGACGTCATATCGTTCGATCCGAGAGAGAAGAAAAGACGGCTATTTGTCCAATGGACGACAAGCGGTATATTTTGAGTGAAAAAACTCACACGCTTGCATGGGGACATTACATGATTCCGGAGAATGCTTTGTAGGAAGAAAATGGTTGCACTTTGCAAAAAGAAGACAGCGATGTTGACATGTTTCCGGAGATAGAAATGATCTCTCAACAGGATGACGTTCAGATTGATCAAGTGGAAGAAGAAGACGATGTAAGAATAATTTTCGAAAGGGTGGGGGAAGCTCAAAATAATGTATTTAAGCAGGAGACCCCAGACTCGGACCCCATTCTCATCATAGACCTCGACAGATACGAACCTCCTCCGAAGAGACGTTGTATATAAGATACCCCTAGTATCAACTTAAAAGGTAAGCTATTTCATGATCATCTATCGAATAGATTGATAATTATATTTAATAATCATATATCGAATAGTGCGCAGTGATTTTTAATAAAGTTTGATTTTTTTGTTACAGAAAAATGGATTTCCTCGTGCAACTCTCGTTGGTGGAATGACTTTTTTACCCAAGAAAAAGTTAACGGACTTGAACGTTTCAACGCAGTACAAAGTGACAGCTTTTAGAGAAGTAAAAACAAGATTTGGACCTAAAGTGGTCGTATCGCTGGATAAAGAGTTTCAAGTTTTTCTTCCGTCCAGATTTCAAACCCTTTTCGAGCAAGAACCGAAGGTTCTGCAAGATATGAAAACTGCTGCTGAAAGTTCTAATCTTTTTTTAAACTATCTAGGTAATGGTAAAATTAAATTTACAGATAATAAAATGTAAAACGTATGTATATTTAAAAATAAAAATTGTAACTGATCCAAAAGCTACAATTCTTTTTATTTTAACAAGTCATTTTTATGTATCCAAGTTTTCTCATGAATACCATGCCATTTTACATAAACCATATCATTTTTTCTTTTGAGAACTTTTTCAATCAAATAATCGGTTTTCATCATTTCTTCCTCGTAAAAACAGCCAACGATAGGTTGATCACTGGCGTCTTTCAACTTGTAGGTGGGAGGATACGTTTTATTTACATCAGTCACGGTATATATTTTATTACTTCAGTTGGGGACGAATCCTTTTTCGAAAATTTTTTTTACTTTGCTGATTCTAACTTTATCGTTGATTTTAAACTTTGGTCTTTTTTTAACTTTTATTTTATTCAATCTTTTCAAAATTAAAGGTACATTTTCAGCGTTAACTTCTTTTGGTTTCATACCTATAGTACGATGCTTGCGATTATTATAAAAATCTATTAAATCCTGTAGAATATCTTAATATTTGTAATTACCATTGAGACTGAAACAACGCCACATCTCACTTTTAAGCGTGCGATTGAACCTTTCGCAGATCGATGCTTTCAGACCCGTGTAGGTGAAGTACATATTTATTTTATGCTTATTCATAAGATCTTGAAAATTTTTATTGTAAAATTCTTTTCCAATGTCTACGTGAAGATTGCGCACCGGAGAATTAATTTCTTTCAACACCGATTCCATGGCGTTTGACACATCCAAACCACTTTTGGTTTTAACCGCGCGCGCCCACGCCATTTTTGAAAATGAATCGATCACTGTAAGTAAATAACCTACACCTTTATTTTCTCTAGAATATGGTTGCATCTCTATCAAATCGGCTTGAAGCGTGTCCAAAGGACGTACCATTTTAACTTTTCTACGAGGAAAGTTTCTGCGTGCAGGGCGATGGATTTCATTCACGACTTTTTCCATTTTCTAAAATTTGCTTGATTTCAGTTTTAAATGTAACCAACCAGTTGGATATTTCTTTTTTTAACTGAAGATGATCTTCTTTTATGGATTGTTGAAGTTTATTTAAATTAACTGCGTCACCCGCGTTAGCAGGCTCGGCCAAGTTACAAATTCTTTTATTTACAACGTCGTGATTTCCGTCTCGAGTAAGCTTAAATCCGTTGCCAGGAGGACCTTGTCTGCTTGCTATTTTTTCACGTTTTCTTCCGAATACGTCGGTGGGCATTGCGATAATGATGAAAAAATTCTTGCGTGTTCAGTATATATACCCACCCTCCCTGAGCTCTTCTAGAATCGAATGCACTTCATTGGTATGACTCAAATTACCTGCAGCTTGCTCGGCTATTAATAATCGTAGTCTATCAACGAGCTCGTTTGCATCATCCCAAAAAACGTACTGAAATTTATTATCGCGTTTGGCAACTTTAAATTTAGGTATTATACCTCCTCCTCTTTCACTGGAGTCGACGATTTTCGACTCAACATTACAGTTTTATGTTTTTTAAAAGGTTATCGTGATTTTATAGGACTCGCTTGAAAGAGATCTGCAATTATATTTCTATATTTATTACTAGCTGCATGTTTTTTTAACTCACCACCTAGTTCGTTTCCTTTTTTATGCGCACTAGTTTGCTCGAGAATTTGTTTATAGTAAGTAGTATCGGAAATGTCATAATTTTTCGGGTTTTTATAAACAACGAGTTCGAACAGACCTTGAGTTCTGGGATAAGTTTTGTTATTAACAATCATATTATCTTTTTCAAATTTCACAATCGCATTTCCAAGTTGATATCCATTTTTTGTTCTTTTCTTCAAGCCATATATTTTATCTTGCTCGGCAGCTTTGAGTTGTATGAATTCCCCAGCGCTATTCGTATTTTCAGGGTGATCAAATGAGTTGACCGACTCGCGATCTTCATTTTCATCAATAATTGATTTTTCAATTACCGATGAATCTGTTGATGAAAAATTTTGATCCGATACTGAGCTTCGATCAAAGCTTTCATCTAATTTTATACGTTTTTTGTTTTCAACCAATTCATAGAGCGGGTCGGTAATGGGTTTAAACGTTTCCTGTAAAACACGATCGGTGTTATCCTTTTGAAATTTAATCAAGTCATACTTTCGTTTAACTACTTCGCGAGCTTTTACAAGCTCTTAGAGAATATTTTTCTCGCGAATAAAGTCAGCCATGCTATCGCTATGACGTCTCGCTGCAGACTGATGAATTTCAAGTTACGTTATATTTATTATAAAACAATCGAATCCTTTTCTGTAACGTCCTTTATTAAAATCTTTTTCTTTGTCTATGACTAAAAAACTATGTTTATCTCTCCAACACTTTGAACTTATTTCTTTAAATTTTTCAAATTTCATATCGCTGTTGACGTGATCGTCGTAAATGTGTTTCAAGTTCATTTCATCTTGACGAAATAAAATTAAAAAGTTTACGTTATCTCTCACGAGATGTTTTGGAACAGCGGCATAAAACTGACAAAGATAAAAGCAGTCTACGTTTTTGTGACGTCCCATGCAAAAGAAAGCTTTTACGTTAGCTTGCGAACAGCTAGAAATATCATCGAAAATAAACACCGAGTTTGGTAAAGCTTCGGATGGTGCAATGACTTGTTCGCTATCCGAGAACGGAAAATATTGAAGACCTTCGATAGGTTCCAAAAGTTTTTTTAAAAATTGATACTTTGGTTGGTTCAATGACTTTGAATATACGTATACGTTTTCAAATTTTAATCCATTGGGATGTACCAGCAGCGTTAGCATGCTGTTCGTTTTTCCATACCCCGACCGACCAGAAATGACCGCTCTAATGCTGCTCGGAAGCTAATCACCGTGACGATTTTCTTTTTTTCCCCGTTCAGCGAGGACGTTAAAATTTCCCACTGGTAATTTAACGTTATTTTGAATAAATTCCATGTTGATCGTACGAGATTGTAAATGAGAATGACGTGATTGGTATAAATACTTTGTTTTTATAGATTATAGTTTAGTCGTAAATCGACCTTCGTAAAGGAATGATCATATACGGTAAAAAGAAAAAGAAGTGAGGATACGGGTTGATAAATAAAATTATTAACAAACTTCCCTTCGAGCTTCACTTACCTGGATATAATTACTGCGGACCCGGCACAAAATTAGCCGCTAGACTAGCTCGCGGTGATCAACCGATTAACCAACTCGATTCTGCGTGTAAAGAGCACGCAAAATAAAGAAAAGAAAAATAAAGAAAGTATCGCTGCCAGAAACGCAGCAGACGGAGTTTTAGCTGATAAAGCTTGGGGAAGAGTCATTTCCAACGACGCGTCATTAAGAGAAAAAGCGTCCGCGTACGCGGTCACCAATATCATGAAAGCAAAGTCAAAATTGGGTATGGCTTTGAAAAAATCCAGAAAGAAATCTAAAAAGAAGTGTAAAAAAAAAGTAAAAAAATGACTTCGTTTAATAGTATAATTAAAACAGCTTCTAACACAGGAGTTGCAGGTAAGTCACCAAAAAGTGTAATCACTGCAGCACTCAAAGCTGCTAGAACCGCCATAAAAAAATCGGGAGGTAAAAACAAAATAAAATTACCACGTATTCTCCCGGTATCGTCAAAAATAGGAGGTTTTTTACCTCTTGTGCCTTTATTCGCAGGACTTAGTGCAACCGGGGCTCTCGCAGGAGGAGCTGCAGGGGCTTACAAAGCGATTATCGAAGCTAAATCAGCTCGTCAAAATTTGGATGAAAGTAAAAGACATAATAAAACCATGGAAGCAATAGCCTTGGGAAAAGGTTTATACCTGAAACGATACAAGACAGGTCTTGGTTTGTATTTAAAACGACATAGCGGCAAGGGGTTAAAAAAAAAAGCCGGAAATAAAATTACCCGATCGTCCGCTGACAAAATTTGATTTAATCAAGTACGCTAATAAATTGAAAATTCCTCATTTTCGGGGCGTGTTTATGAAAAATAAATTACCTTTATCAAGTCCTCGTTATCGCGAATCTGGTATTATAAACCTTGATAACGATAGCGGACCTGGTACACATTGGTGTGCATACCGTAAGCGAGGAAAAGATGTCGTTTACTTCAATAGCTTTGGTGATTTAAGCCCTCCGATTGAATTAATGAATTATTTAAATGTAGACAATGTAAAATGTAATCCTGAAAAATATCAAGATTTTAATACGTATAATTGTGGACATTTATGTTTGAAATTTTTAAGCGGACAGATAAAAGGTATATAAAGAGCTGCTTTAGCTTACCCGCTGTCAAACTATCATGGACTCTTTTACGCTTACTTTGTCAGCATTTTCTTCAGTTTTAGAAGCTCAGTATTACCCTCCGATTGAATTATCACCACATAAAAATTACTTTTTGGGATTAGTTGAATTTTTAACTTTCAATTCTACTCCAAACATCTACGTTGGGTGCAACAAATTTTGTATCGGTGATCAAGTGATCGAATTTCCAATCGGTTGTTACGAAATTTATAACATAGAAAAACATATTCAAGAAACTCTTAAACAGAGAAAAATAAATACTGGACTCTCTTTAAAACCTAACGAAACTACGTTACACTGTGAAATCAAGTGTACTGCAGAAATTGATTTCCGACCACGAGATTCAATCGCTAGAATATTAGGATTCAGTCATCGTCTGCTTTCCGCAAATAATCATCACATTTCCGACACACACGTAAATATAATTACAATAAATTCAATAAGAGTCGAGTGAAACATCACGAGCGGAGCGTACGTTAATAACAAAAAAGTTCACACAATTCACGAATCTTATGCAGTGGCTGATCCTGATTTCAAAATAATCGAAATTCCTTCTCAAGTAATTTACTAACCTATAACAGTACCCTGTATTGATTACATTCAGTTGCGCGTGGTCGATCAAGACGGTGAGTTAGTTAACTTTCTCGAAGAAAATATAACGATTCGACTTCATATAAAAGCTTCATAATGGGTATTGTCTTTCACGGTGGAGGATTCCAAACCAAAACATATAAAAATAACACAAAATGCACTTCTTCGATCAGTCGCTAACGAACTCTCAAAGTGTTAACACGAGCGAATATCCAGTTTCTCAAAAGTCTAGGCTTAAAAGTAGTTCCTGATGGAAAGTAACTTGCATATTCTTTTGCTGTTTTAAAAAAAATAGAAGACATTCTAAGCATTCAAAATCCTGTAGCGTTTGATGAAAGTATCTCTCATTACGAGATACACGCTCACCAACCGTATACAGCAGCAAATTATGGCAACAGTGATGAAATTCGTATCGCTATACAACATCAAGATCTGTGCCTTAACCATCGCGGAGCATTCTTCATATTTGCGGTCAACTCACCGATACCGCTACGAAAAAAGCACCGAAAAATACATTTTTTGTTAATAACGGTATTTGTCATTTATTGGACGATGTTCGATTAGAGTTAAATGGAATTGAAATAGATCGGTGTAAAAACGTGGGTTTAACCACGTTGATGAAAAATTGGTTATCTTTTAATCCTAATCAAAGTTTGATTGCTGAAAATTCAGGATGGTATGGTCTTTCGGATGATAAGATAAAAAAGATACTCAACGAGGATGGGTACTTTGACGTGTTCATTCCTCTCAGTTATATATTAGGTTTTGCAGAAGATTATCGTAAGATTGTAGTTAACGTGAAGCTCGAGTTAATCATCACTCGATCGAGAAATGACTTGAATGCTATAATACAAACAAAAGCAGGTAACGAAGCATTTGAAGTCGTCGATATTAATATCTCAAAGATTGAATGGCTAATGCCTTCCGTTTTAATATCAGATTCACACAGACTAAGTTTGCTTAAATTTCTTGGAAAAAATCGTGAAATTACCATGAGTTTCAGGTCTAAAGAATTTTTCGAGTATCCATTGCTACCCACAACAACCAAACACGTTTGGACTGTAAAAACTTCAAATCAATTAGAAAAACCTCGTTTTGTCATCGTAGGTTTACAGACCAACAAAAAATCAGTGAATAGTGAAAACTATAGTCTTTTCGATCACTGTAATTTAAGTAACGTAAAACTTTTTTTAAACTCTCAATACTATCTTTACAATAATTTAAATCTCAACATCAATCAGAATGAGTGCGCGATACTTTACGATATGTACGCCAATTTTCAAATCTCGTATTATGGAAAAGATGCTGAACCAACGTTAACTAAAACAGACTTCATCGAAAAAATTCCTCTCATTGTAATCGATTGCTCCAAACAAAACGATTCTTTGAAAAGTGCACCGGTTGACGTACGAATAGAACTCGACTCGAGAGAAAATTTTCCTGCACAGACTGCTGCTTACTGTCTAATTTTACACGATCGAATCGTACAATACAATTCGGTTAGCGGGGATGTAAAAAAATTAGTATAAAAGAAAGGCACAAGTTTTTTTCATCACGCATTAATCTTCAAGATGCGCTACGTGGTAGACATGACTTGCTTCGTGCAGCCTAGAAGTACCATAAAAGAAGGACGTAATATTCGGAGAGAACACGAGTACATCATCAAAGAGTTTTCATTCGTACCACTCGATGAAGATGCAGACCCCGTAGTACTTTTTTTCAATGCACCCTACTCGTGGAATCATCTAACAAAAAATTATAAAAATATTAATTCCGACTTGCAGCGCAACTATCACGGGTTAGATTGGAACACTGGTTCTCTTCCCTACACGTCGATAGGAGAACTTATTCGCGATTCGTTCAAAGACGCCACTGAGATTTACGTTGCAGGTTCAATGAAGAAAAAATGGTTGGAGCGCTTCAGGTATAACGTAAAGGATGTGGCTGCGTACTCGTATCCTCCGTTGAATGAAATTAAATTAGTGACAATTTGTGAAAATCATAATGGAAAGTTCAAAACGTGTTGCGCGCTGCACAACGTGAGACTTTTAAAAAAATTTATTGTAGAAAAAGAATCACAAGATTCGGAAAAACTCATGGAGTGGGTATAAATACATTTGGTTTTCTCAATTTTATTCACTTCACATTCAACATGGGTCAAAAGCAGAGCTCCTCCGGCTACGAAAGAATGAAAGATGAAAAATCCTCAGGTTTTAAGTTATTCCGAGGAAAAAAATCGACAAGATGATCAATATAAAAGCTTTCAAAAACTTCAAGAAGAACAAAAAGCTTATGAAAAGAAAAATGAAAAAAAGATTAAATTTGAAAAAATTAAGGAAAAAGAAAAAAATTTAATTGAATTGTAATGTACCATAGTCTTAAGTTACTAATAATGTACCATAGTTTTAAGTAATTTTTTAATAAATGATTTTTTCAAAATAAACTGTTTTTCTTAATTTATTTCGTTAGAAATAATTCAATAAATTTTTTGTACGTTGAAAATATTGTTGGTCCTTAAAAGGACCGGGGATTAACTCATTAAATAACTTTCAAAGCATCTAATACTCTGATCAGGCTGTCGTAAGATAGGTGCTGGTTAGCGGCTGCAGCATGCGAGCGGCAGAAACTAGTAGGGGAACGAGGCGAGCGGCAGAACGAGGGTACAGTAACCGTAGCGGCTGCAGCATGCTCGCGGCAGAACGAGGCGAGCGGCAGAATAGCTCGAGGGCACAGTAACCGTAGTGCGCAGTACCCGCTGTGCGCAGTACCCGCCGAGCGCGGAGCCCACCGAGCGCAGTACCCGCCGAGCGCGGGGCCCGCTCTGTTTTACCTACTATTAATTATTCTTTAATTATTTAATGTAAGTTAGTAAGTAGTATAATTTACTTGTTTATGAATTTAAATCTTTATAGAGCTTGGTACAGAATCGAAAATGGTACCCGTAACAAAAACTGTTCGCAGATCTTCGATTTATCATATTGGCAATTTGTATATTCACAATAAGGACAAGCTAGGGGTCAGGTAAGAAGTATTTTAAAAAAAGGTTTTGAAAGTATGGGACATGCCACAAAATTATCGTAGATTTACAACTTTATTTTGTTGTCAAGGAATATAAAAATAATAATTGTCTGGAAATTATAATAAATATAAATAATTCAAAAATAACAAAAAGGTTATTCTCGCTGTAAATTAAATTTTTTTTACAAACATTGATGAAAGTTGATTCGTTGCTAAAATTTGGTACGCCTTCTTTATAATTAAGTAGTCTATAGCGGTCGATGCATCGTCAACTCTGCGGTGGAACCACCGCGACTTGCCAGTGATGAATTCGAATTTCGAGAATGCGGGTATGGGGACATAGCGGTTACTTCAGGCCGCAGAAGCTCGACTAAGAGGTTATTTCAGATTGCTAGAGGTTCTGTGCGCTAAGGTTAAAGAACATTCCAATGTTTTTAAAAATACCAAGTTTATTACAGAATTTATATGATTGATTCATTTAACTTTTTTTTATAAATAAATATTTAATAAATCCCCCAAGCTACACAATTCAAAAACGCTGAGCATTAGGATTATTTAGATAAATAAAAAAATTGATGAATGATTCCCCACTAAACCAACAAAACTCTGGGCAAACGAGTTTAATTTTTTACTAAAAAAATAATCTCCCAAAGTACCAAATCTTGAAAACCCTGAAAATACAAGTTTAATTTTTAAATAAACAAATGATCCCCCAAGCACTAAATCCACGAAACCCTGGGCGTCTAAGTTTCATTTTTAACTCACTCTACCCTATTGTTAAAGCTCAGTTGATAATCAATTGATAATCAATTGAGAATCACTTGAGAATGTGGCCAAAATAACAACGAAAAATCAACTGATTCTCAATTAATTATCAATTTATTACCAATTCATTCTCAACTCAAATTTTTTCTTTTTGTAATGATAATAATAATAAATTTTTTTTAATAAAAAATTAAACGTTTTTAGAGTACCGAAAATATATATTTTTTCATTTAAAGAAATGAAGGTTATAATATTTGTTATTTTATAATATTTGAAGCATTTTCAAAATTGTTATTTGAAAATGCTTCAGATAACGATTTCGATGTGCAAGGGTTTTTAGAGAACCACCACTGAAGCATTAATTTTTTTATTAATTTTTCATAAAATAAAAGGATTTTTGAAACGTAAAAATCACAAATTGTTCGTAACAAGTTAAAATTGCAATCAATTTAGTATATATATATATATATATATATATATATATATGAAAAATCAAAACTAATTCATAAACAAATTTAATAAAAAATAAGATTATTCTTAAAGATGTTTGACTTGTAAGATCTACAAAAAACATAAAAACTATAGTATTCCCATTATTATTGCATTTACTGGACTCAACTCCTCAATAATTTTCTGTCAGCGATTATAAATTACACTTATCAGCATAAAAATTTCCTTGCTACCAGTAAAATAGCAAGGAGTAGGTTTGAGAGCTTAAGTAAGCTAAATAAAGATAAAAAGGATAAAAATCGTGAGATTAGACAATGTTTTACATGCCAGTGATGTTTGGAGTAATTTAATGTCGCTGAGAAAAATTGTTGACGCAAGTCCAACTGTACATTTAGATAGAGAAAAAATCGAGATTTATGATGCTAAATTGAACTAAAATTTTATTGAGGGCGTGTACGTTAAGCCAAACTGACTATTCTCGTTTAGAGTTAGGCGACAAGAAAATGAAAAAATTAATGAAGATAATTATGACAACTATGCATGCACGGCAAATTTGGTGAGCAGACCGGCAAGCTGCGACGCTGACCCATCTGCGATTGAGAGGGAGAAAGAACGAGAATTCGCTGATGGTCGACGCAACGCTCCTAAATTATCTGAAGTCGACGATTGAGATACGTGAATATCTCGAAGAGAAGCTAACAAAACTATCAGAGGGAATTAAATGGCACAGAAGACTGGGTATTGTGAGTGTAGATCATTTGCGATGTTTGAAGAAATTATTACCCTAATTGCAAGATTTTAGGTTCGACGATAACATCCGAGAATGCGAAGTGTGGATTCTAAGAAAAATGAGGAAACTGCCCTTTTCAGAAAGAAGGGATGGATCAACAAAACCTCTTGAACGGGTTCACATGGACATAATAGGGCCAATCACCCCTGTCTCGTTTTTTTAGATTCCTGCCGATATATAATAATATTCATCGACGACTACAGCAGATTTGTGAGAATTTACTGTCTCAGAAATAATAGCGAAGCTGGAGAGAGCTACAGGACATACCTGAAAAATGCAAGAAACCTGCTAGGGAAAGACGAGAAAGTTTGCTTTGAGCGGGCAGACAATGGTCGAGAAAACCTGCGCGGAGAATTTTTGAAGGTCATGGAGCAGGAGAAGATCGATTTTGACTTGTCTCCAGTGAATACGCCTCAACTCAATGGACAAATCACAAAGAGAATAAATTTGACGCTAAAAATGAAAATAAGGTCGATGTTATTGGACTCAGGACTTCCAGCAACTATGCGGATACTGGCGGCAGAAGAGGCAACTTATGAGTATAACAGGCCGCCTCATACCTCGAACGATTTTCAGGTACCCTTAATAAGATTTACTCCAGGCCTGAAGCTGCATGTTGACAAACTTCTACGATTCGGCTACATAAGTTACATGCTTAATCTGGGAAACAAGCGAAAGTTTGACCCGATAGGTAAAAAAACAGAACTGGTGGGGCACTCAAAACCAGGGTATGTACTCTGGGAACTACCCACTGGGAAATTGACCATTTCAAAGAAAGTGCATTTCAACGAGAAGATCGTTTATAGGGAGGCCTACAAAACAAAGTTGCTGGTAGCACGAGAAGAAAGAAGTGAAAAAAATCCTGTAAATACACAAGACAACGACAATAATTCGACGCTAGAGGAATACTCATCAATGGACGTACAAAAAAACCGAGAAGAAAATGACGACAATCAGCAGGATAATGAAAAAGGCAGAACAAATGGCAATGTTAGATGCATGTGGCGAAATCATAGCTCTGGACAAAGCATTCTTTTTAATCATGAACAGATGTTTCATACAAACCTTTGTGGTGTGACAATAAAGCTGTGCATGACAACACTCAGAAAGAGAGCTGTCGCGCACAAATAGACTTTGACAACCCGGTACCCGTAATCAACGCGAATTTGAAATATCGAGAAATTCAAGGAGTAATACCAGAAATTTCCGGTACGCATGGGGACTATGAAAAAGAACTAGTTCACGACAGCAAAGTAAAGGTCGTATGAGTTCCGGCAGATACAAATTCGGCCGATATATTTACCAAGCCACTAGAAAACCCGAAGCATAGAAAATTTACGGAAAAATTGTTGAATATCGACATAAAATAAAAAGTCATATTAAAGTCGACGATGTACGGACGAATAAATATTTGCATTCTAATTTCTTATAGATACGTTGAACACGGAACCTTACACCATCCAACTCACACCAGCGGGAAACGTCAAGCAGCAACAGTGAAACCAGGAGCCACAGACATCGTCGATACTCATGGAGTCGGTCATCAACCAAGAACGTCCGACGGATGAGGAGCAGGACTCCGCAAGATCGCTGCAGCAGGTAGATAGCGCACTCGACGGAAATCCGGATTCCCCGGGTTTGCCACAGCTAAGGGATCTGCAAAGTCGTGTCAACGAAATAGGCCCGATAGCTGCACAAACTCCGGAGCTGCCTGTGGATGTCAACGAAAATTCTGGAGAGATCGGAGAAGTAAAGGGGCGGCAGTGAGAAGCCGCTGGAGGAGCTTGGAGCTCGGTTCTCTGAACGATGTGAGGAAATATGTTGTGTCCATCACTCAGCGGAGGCTAGCTCGTCTCTTGGAGAGTCACCAGGCCATAATAGCCACTCCTATTCCCAGGGAGTTGTGGACTGAGGAGGAGTGTGGCGAAATACTGGGCTCCCGCGTTCTCCTTTACTAGTTAGTTGTAAATCTCTGCTCAATAATAATAAAGTAGGCAAAGATTCTGACATAAACTTATTTTTAGAGCTGAAGAGTTCACAACTCGAATTAAAAAAGCTCTAATAGGTAAAAAGGGTCAATTAGAAAACTTTTTCCTTAAAGATTTATAAAAATTCTTTTAAACAAGTCTTCTTTGATTCAGGATCTAATCAAGCAAGTAGAGTAGAAAAAATTCTTTCATCAGTGAGTAATCAAACTTAAATAGTCATGGCAAATAATAATAATGTGGTAGAAGTTCTGAAGGAAAAAGTTGCCACGCAGAGGACTGGCTTCGAAGTGTTAGGAATTCATAAGTGCTTAAATTGTCAAAGAAATTTTAGATGGACCCCTGCGAATCCCCAAGTCGAAACAGCCAAAAATTGAAGACGTACATGATGAAACTAATAAAAATGATTATTTTGCAATTTAAAGTCAAATTCGAATGAAAAGGATGAATCAAGGTTAACTTTTTCATTTTGATTACTTTTAATGATGTAAAAAAAAATTGTCTAGCAAAGTGAAATGTTCAATTTTTTTCATGTTATAAGAGACATAACAGATAATGCACAGTAAAAAAATTATCAGCATGTACTATCTTACTATATTATATAGTTGTTTTTCCTCTCCCACGCCCCCCAAAGTGCCCTCAAAAAAGTGCTTAACTAACCGTAAAAGTGTACCGAAATATGTTTATTCCTATGTGTTTTAATTTTTCCTATAATTTTCTAATCACGCCCCCCTCCCCACGCTCCCCACACGCCCTTTTTTGACCCACGCCCTCCATTTTTTATATATGTTATAACTTTTACCTATACCTCCTATTTTTTTTTATATATGTTATTACTTATGTAATTATAGAAATATGTTATTACTTATGTAATTATAGAAATTTAAAAAGTAACTATTGAAATACTAAAGAAAACTTATATTTCATAAAATAAAAATAACAAAATAATAGCAGTAATTAAAATATATAAAACAGTTTAAAAAAAAAAAATTTTTATAATTTTTTCAAGTCAGTAAAAATTCACTATTATTGCACAATACTTAAAAAGTGCAATCAATACGTCACTCCTGCAGTAGGCACAATAATACGTACAAAGGTATGAACTAATGTAAGTACACGGATACGCACACGGGTTGATACAAGTTTAGGCAAGAGGGTAAGCACAGTAGTGGACATGAGAGTAGGTACGGATTTGATACAAGATCTTATATAGTGGTTTTTCTTTTCTCCTGCAGTAGTCACAATGATACGTACAAAGGTATGCACTAATGTAAGTACACCGATACGCACACGGGTTGATACAAGTTTAGACAATAGGGTAAGCACAGGAGTGGACGCGAGAGTAGGTACAGATTTGGTACAAAAGAGGTAGAGATAGTACTTACAAGAATAGGCACAGCAGTAGAAATAAGACAAGGTACACGGATATACACAAGGGCAGAGAAGAGAGTAGGTACAAGGGTATGCGCAGGAGTAGACGAAAAACTTGTTGCATTTCTTAGAACAATCCGAAGTGATAAAGGCACTCCTTCCGTATTGGCCACAAATCTTAGAGCTTGGTGCAATAAGCTCACTAAAGTTCCGGATGATGAAGGTGTACCATACGTGGTTGATTTCCACATTTTTGCAGAATCTTTTGATTTAGAAGAACAGGATTTGGAAATGATTTTATCAATGCTTAGATTGTTAGCATTGGCCAGGAAATTCATGAGATTAGTGCACAACAGATGCAACCTACAACCTGATCTACAAAAGAAAAAAAAGCTTTACTAATGCATTAATCTTTTATAATAAATATCGTTTATTTCAATTACAGTTGTATGATGTTCAATAAAACAAATTTTTCGCTTGATTTTTGTTGAGTTTTGCTCTCAGTTCTTTTTTCCGTGCAAGATCAATTCTATTGCCATTTAATACATTTTTTTCCAGTGCAATGTTAATTCTACTCCCGTTCAATATAATTTTTTTCCCGCTTAATCACTCATTTTTCCGTGCAAATGTCTTTTTTCCCGTGAATTTAACCTAAAATTTTCCGTGCATTTGCTTTTTTTTCCGTGCTAATAAATCACACCCTTTTCTAATCACCCTCTACCCACGCCCTTTTTTTTACTCACGCCCCCCATTTTTGATATATGTTATCGGTTTCTTCCCACAGGGCCAATTTTTGATACAAGTTATCAGCTATGTAACTATAGAAATTGAAAAAGTAACTACGAAACATTAAAAAAATTAATTTATATCCTAAGATAAAAGAGAGAACCCAAAAAGATGTCAGCATTTTATTCGTGATGTGTTTGGTTGAAGAACAAAATTTAAAATTTGAATTTTTATTTTTAATTTTTTACATTACAATAAGGCTTTTTCATAGCAGAGGACACCTAGCAGAACATGGAATAGCCAAAACGATATTTGATAAATTTATTTAATTTTATGGACTTTTTAATTTTTTGTATTTGTTATTTTCTAACCTTATCACATTTTTCTATAATTTGTCAAGTTCATTGAAGAAAAATCCAGGTTGTTTTCAGCTTAAAGTCGATTGAAAAACTCTATCGACACTGAGCACTTTGACTAATGTGCTTGGTGTCGATAAAGACTTTTAATCACCTGTAAAAAGAAAACAACATAATAATTTCTTCAATGAAGTTGACAAAATCATTGCAAAACATGATAAGGTTAGAAAATAACAAATACAAAAAATTAAAAAGTTCATAAAAATATATTAATCTAGAAAATTTCGATTTGGCTAATCCATGTTCTGCTAGGTGTCGTCTGCTATGAAAAAGTCTTTCAATTAAAACATCTAAAGAATAGATTAGATAAAAAAATAATTATGTAATCAAGTGTTCGAAATTATCCGATTAGAATCATGAAAATAATAATCATTAGTATACAAACTGAAACAAAACCAATGAATCTATAACCACAAAAGTTTAAATGAATATGAACTCTGAACGTAGCGCAAAGGTAAAGGGTATATATAACTTATTGTAGATTAATTTAGATGAAGCTTCGACAAAATTTGTTTTAGGTAATATAATACAATTGCGCGTGCGCTTCGCTTAGAGAGCTTCAAGGTTTGGCGAGAGGGATGGTACATGGGTAGATTCAAAAGTGGGTAAGTATTTACCTACAAAGGTTTGTACAGGATCGAAAACAATAGTATAAAAGATGATAGTTTCAGGGTTAGATGTTGAGAAAAAAAAAAAAAAAAGAACAACATACGTTCAAAGTTACAAATTGAAGTATGAAAATAATAACAAAGTAAAAGGGACTGCACATGGCTCGAAACCGGTGTTGTAAGGTAAACTTGATAATAATCAGGAGAGGTTAATTGGAGAAACCTAGGTAGAAAGAGCGTTGATAACAAATATAAAAGGATGTCGGAAATATTTGTCAAAAAAGTTAAAGAACTGTGAGGGCAAAATTGTATGAAGATGATTAGTTTCACGATTGTAATTACAAAAAAATTTGAGAAGAACAATAGAAAAGATAGTTTTCACAAAGATGAGAACAAAGATTCAGAGTTAAAGACCAAAGCATGAAAAAAAGAAAAAACAACAGCTAACACCAAAATTAAAGCAAGTAGATTCATGTGAAAGAGATAGGAACAATATTAAGCAAAAATGTACATATAAGCGTAGGTTCAAAGTTACAAACGTAATGACAAGTCCAGGTACGGGAGTAGGTACAATGTAGTTACCAGAGTAGTTATCAAGTTTGAAACAATGTTATGAACAAGGTTTGTTATGTGGTTATTTACAGTAGTAAGCACAAGAGGATAAAAAAATATTATGCACAAGACTAGATTCAGTGTTAAAAATTTAAATTAAAAAAAATAAAGAACTAGAGTTAGCATAGGAGTAGAAACAGATGTAGAAACAAATGCATGTGTAGAAGGTTCAGCGTTAGAAGCTTGAGTAAAAAATAGGTAGTAAGCACAAGATTATTAACATATGTAGGAAGAAGAAAAAGTCAACAGACGTAGTAAAGAAAGTCGGAAAAAAATACTCAACAGACGTGGATAGTAGCAAGGTTATAAAGCAGGGAAGGTTAATAAATAAAAAGACAAAAAGAAGTCGGTAAAAGCATAGAAACAGATGTTTAACTAAGGATAGAAATGAAAGTATGAACAAAGTAGTCTTAGAGTTAGAAATAAAAGCATGAAAAAAATTCAAACTACAGTTATCACCATGATAGAAACAGATATATAAACATGAGCATATTTCTTGGTAAGAGCATAGTTATAAAAAGCAGTTTGTGCAACGGTAAGAACAAGGGTAGTTACAAGGGTTTGGAGTAAGATGAAAGGTAGGAAAAAGGTAGGCATAAAATAAGGTGCAGGTGTAGTCACAAGCTATAAGAGTAGAAACATTGGTATGTATCACAGTAGGTACAGAGGTAGACACAAGGGTATGTGTATAAGTGTAGGTACAAGTGTAGATTCAAGCATAAAATTCTGGGGGGGGGGGGGTTGGCGAGCGAAGCGAGCAGGGGGTATAATGAAAAATTCCTAAAGCAAAAATACACCCTCTTAAAGCGCAAATCACGCGCAATCCACCCACGTATTCAAAAAAACCAAAATAACCCATCTTTTTTTTATTTTTTTTTTCCAAAATAACATGTCATGATAGTAACAAAAAGTCAGGATAGTGACCACTATTTAGAAATTTGTCACGATAGTGACCACTTAATGTAAATATATATATTTCACTAAAGTTTTTTGTTACTATAGGATGTTGTTGTCAAGTGAAAAATATTTGTTTAACATTTTCAAATGGAAATATTTAACTTTTTTTCATTTCTGATTAATAGTACTTTTCATGCAGGTACTAAAAAAACCGCGGAAGTTGGGTTAGGAGCAGACAGCTGTCGCGTCTCGCTACGATCACCGCGATAATCTGCTTCTAGGCTAAACTTTCGACTGTTTTTTAACAGTACCTGTGTGAACAATACTTTTTTTGCTACTAATTGCTAGGTGGTTCTTTTTACAGTTCGATCAATAAGTACAAGTATATTTTAATCAAAAACAACTATAAAAAAGAGACCAGATGACTTGCCTAGCTCCGGTGTTTTTGCCCTAAATTTTTTTAAGATCTTGCGCAGCAAACCTGTGACTTTAAAAAAATTTTGGGCAAAAATACCTCCACCTTTGCATCGCGCGGAGCGGTAGTGGAGGTCTACAATCGGTCGATGCGTCGGAAGGCTTGGAGAAGAAATTTGCTAAAATAGAGAACCTATTAAAAAAATGAAGAAAAATCGTCTACAATTCACTTGTGCGTCTACAAAGAAAAGCTACTACTTTATAGAGCGACACAGCAAAAACCCTACCTGCTACTTCAAAGGTTAAAACTCTACTAGCTACGCTCCACTAACACTCCATGCGATCCAAGGTATGCATTGCCATGCTACGCTATCGCTCCGCGCAATGCATGAAAGGCATGACCGACCGACACTCGCGCTCGACAATCTTGTTTTTTTTTTTTTTTTATTCTCGGACTAAAACTGTAGAATACCAATACAAACATTTTCCCGTCCACCCCTTTCAATTTTGTCGATTAGATCACGAGAAATCCTATGCACAATTTTTTAATAGTGCTACAATCGAGTAAAATGTGACAATAAAAACTGTTGGTAAGCGCCATTTGTACCCATGTGGTCTGATCATACTCAAAATGAAACTGGAACTATGGGACAAAAAAACGTACATTTTCCCGTTCACCCCGTTCAATTTTGTCCAGCGAAGTCAAAGCTGATTAATGGTAGAAATATTAAATATTCTTAAAAAAAAAAAAAGTTATAACCAAAATTAAAAAAAAGGCTATTTAGCGTTATAGTAAATATTCTCAAGTATCTTTGGAGCACAAAAAGAAACAGTTTGCATGAAATATGACTTCAAAAAACATGAAAATCCATAAAAACGAAATCTGTAGGTTAGTCGCCGATGCAGCAGACGATCAACACAAGAAGTACTCGAACATACATCACTTTAGGTGCGTGCGCATTCCGCTCCTCGCCGAGTTCCAAGCAACTCGGCCAATCAGCGTCGACACGCTCCATCTCTCTCACTCCTCCACGCGCGAGTCCTTCCTTCTGCTTCTAGGCATAGATAGTACTTTTCCCACACGTGTAGCTCGAGCCTCAAAGTTGTAAAAAAAAAAAAAAAAACAAACAAACAAACAAACAATTGAAAAGACTTTACCTCTTTTTTTTAGCTTTTAATTTAAATTGTAATCTTTTTCTTGGATTTAACTTGATTATATTTTCATGTAAAATTCGTATAACATGAGTTTAAAAAAATATATATAAATGTACTTAGAAATTAAAAAATAAAAATATGAATAGAAATTAACTGTACCTAAACAATTATTCAATGTAATTAAGCTTTTATAATCAAGCTTTGGAGGGGCACAATTTAAATATAACTTTCAAACATTAAAATTCAAATGAATTATATGGCTCGGTGGCTAGGGGACAAACAAAAAGATACATTTTAAGTTGTACTTTTTTGTTTGTTTGTTTTTCTTTCTTTTTCTTTATTATAGAGTCAAATAGAAAGCAATCTCAAAATACTTGGTTAAAATGCATAAAAGAAGATAAATGTTGTGTCATTATGGGTAAAGTTTTCTTTTAATTTTAATTTAAACAAAATCATTAGTAATGCATGCTTTTAGTTAATGAAAAATAAAACTAATCCTGCACTTTAAAATATTGTTAGTTTCACAAAGGGTCTTTGGCAGCATAGATTTTTGTTGATATCATCTTCAAGTCACTTCGATTACCTTTACAAAATTTATAAAAACTTCATCTAATCAAGTCACATTTATGAATAACTTTTGATTGTCTAAAATCAAGTTTAAATTGTTGACAGCCAGCATCTATAATTTTTTCTAGAATTAGAAAATTATAAAGTTTAATTTACTTAGATTTTTGGAATACATATACCAATGCCAATTTTAATTAAATAAGCAACAATAAAAAAATATCTCTTGTTGCATACGGCTTTTCTTATATTTCAGTACTTTGTTTTTGCTTTCATATGTATTTGTTTACTTTAATTTTGTGCACAATAGTAAAACAGGAGTAATTTAACTCTACATTACTATAATAAAATCATCATAAAGGTTGTCGCAGATTTTTTTATTTGTTTTAATTAAAACTTAAATATTGTAATACTAAAACCTTTTTAAACAACTTTATTATTTTGGTTGATCAATAATAAGGATCTGAAAACCCTAATTACTCAAAATTTGCAAACTTTGGATAATAAAAACAATTAAAAAATCAAAAC
This sequence comes from Encarsia formosa, assembly GCA_038277355.1. NCBI lineage: Eukaryota > Metazoa > Arthropoda > Insecta > Hymenoptera > Aphelinidae > Encarsia > Encarsia formosa. The sequence goes on from CM076187.1 coordinate 34,848,167, forward strand.
TGCTGTGTAAAAATTGAGTTAATTGTAAACATATAAGTAATTATACATAATAAATAGGTGGTTGTTGTAAGAGGGAATTGTTCTGGTGGAGGTTATAGGTGCAAGTCAATATAATGATTGAATCTAATAAAGAAATTGTAAAACAATATTGAGGAAGAATAAAGAAATAATCTACAAAACTTCAAACTTCAAGATACTCTCAACTGAGTGGAAGAATAAAAAAGATTTTTCTCACATGAAGATTTTTGTTCAACAGAAGAAATTTGTATACTATTGCTGCAAATAAAGAAGAATTTTATTGATTTTTTAAAAGTTTTTAAACCACTGATGTTTGTTCTGTAAATATTTGTTTTGGTGGTGGTTATATTTACATGTTTATAGAATGTTGTTATTTCAAATATTCTTATTCAAATATTTTTATCGCATGAATATTAAAAAAAAAAAATTGTGTATATAAGTTGAAGAAAAAAGGAATAATCCAGAAGACTGAATACTTGTCTGTTTTGGTGGTGGTTACATGCGCATGTTTATAAAATATTATTATTAAATATTCTTATTTAAATATTTTTATTTAAATATTTTTATCACATGAATATTAAAAAAAAATTGTGTATATAAGTTGAAGAAAAAGGGAATAATCCAGAAGACTGAATACTTAAAATTTCAAGATTTTGAACTGTATGGAAGAATAAAAAAGATTTTAAAACAATGATCTCAAATAGAGAAGAAAAAATGTCAAGAATTTTTTATCAGAAAGACAACAATTGAAGCCTGAAAGATTCATCATTATTTAGAAAAATACCAGCTCATTGATTATTTATTATTTTGCATGCTTAGGATAAGGTACTCAATAAATTTTTTCAAAGGTGAAGGTTAGCCATCAAATGATTTACCAGTGAAACGGGTGCAACTGAATTAAATGATTCAAAAAATTAATTTATTAATTCAATTATTCATCAAGGGAATAAATTCAATTCAAAAATGCTGCTGCAGCCGTCCTCTGAACGTCACGTCGTCTGCTCCGCGCTATACTATTTCATCGATTCAACCTCGACATATTTTTCATATTTTCTGAAGCCGATTTTCATCCGATTTTGATTCAGTTACGCTCGAATGGTAGCCTGGGAAAGCAGCTACAACGCTAAATAGCCCTTTTTTGAATTTTCTTTTTTATTTTTTGATAAATCTACAGAGTTTATATCTTCTTCAGCTTTGACTTCGCCTTAAGTCGCGAGAAACCCTGTGCACAATTTTGGGTTGCATTTTTGGTTCTGCCGAATTTATAAGGCCTCCCCGACCCCTTCAGGAACGGTCGTGCCTAAAAATAATAAACACTTACATTAATATCAAACTTTATTTTCTTTTTCTGGCCGGTTCCATTCAAAATCGTACAAGCCTCTCCGACTTTTTCTCCGATTGGTCTGAAATTTTTTTTCTACATTCTTTGCTTCATTTTAGAGGACACGTATCTTGGGAATTTTTTTTTATTTCCCAAGCCATTGAAGTTTTTGATAAAAAAAGGCCACTTTTAAGAAAAAAAGAGATTCCGATCTTTAAACGACCATAACTTTGGTTAGAATTTACCTTTTTGGACGCTTTTTTTTAGAAATTGCTCGTTTTTGTGCCTACTATTTGACCTTTTTATCAGATTTAAGGTCAAAGCCTTTTTTTTCGCGGTATTCTTAAAATACTGAAAAGTATGGTTTTTTTTCAAATCGCGTTTTTTCAAAAAGTAAATCTTTAATTTTTCAGAAAATTTAATATGTTTTTCTACTTAAAATAAGCTTTTTTTTAAGCCTAGTCACAATATGCTAAAATTCTTAGATTATTTTTAATGAATTTTTCAATTTTAAACGTTTTTTTTCGTTTTTTTACCCCATTTATCCGAATTAGAAAGCTTTTACTTGCAAGACTGGTAACCAGATTAAATTTTAAAATTATTTAAAAAAAAAATATGTTAAAATCCACTAAAAATCTCAAAAATTCACTGTATTACCCGCTATTTTATGCCTTGTTGACTCGTAACGGCGAATCTTTTAGTTTATTAATCGGTAGTCCATAACATACAAAACATGCGAAAGCAGATTTGCTGGAGTTCAAATTTTATTTATTCTTATAATTATTTATTCAAATACACATAAATATCATATACATTAATTTAGAATATACTTGAAATATATTAAAATTCATAAAATTTATTACCATATCAGGATTTATTAACTTTTAGATACAATTAGCAGTTGAAGAAAAGTTTATGTAACAATAATCAAATTTTTCAATTATAATACAAAAAAAAAAATTAAAATTTTTACTTTAGTTGCGTTTTTATAGTTTTTTCTTTATTTTAACAATCATATTTACATTTTCATTTACTTTATTTCTTTTAATTCATGTTTGGTTGTTCTAGCTACATAAACTTTTCCTTCCTCGTCTTTTTTCCAATAATGTATTTTTTGTATGTTTTGAATCTTTTTTGCATTCAACCACTCGGTGGTTTTGATTTTCCAAAAAGCCGCAATCTCCTCATCTGGCAAAACTGCAATTTTTATAGATGGTACATACTTCTGGACATGATAAGCAAAATCATCTGCATTTCTAATGAATTCTTCGGAATTTTTTGTTAAATTGTGTGTTGTAGCAAAATGCTTCACGAGCCCACCTACGCCATCACAGGCCCCTTTACCATGACCTGTAGCCGAGTATAACCATGCCCACTTTTTACTTGAGTTCTTAAATTCATAAAACTGAAACCTATTTTTAAATTGGCTAAAAAAAAATATGTTAAAATCCACTAAAAATCTCAAAAATTCACTGTATTACTCGCTATTTTATGCCTTGTTGACTCGTAACGGCGAATCTTTTAGTTTATTAATCAGTAGTCCATAACATACAAAACAAGCGAAAGCAGATTCGCTTGAACGGAAATTTTATTATGTTTGGTTTTATAATTTAAAAAACCTTATAACTAATCTTTCAAAATTTACCGCTCTGTTTACCTAGTAGTTATAGTAGCTTATGAGCGTGATTAGTAAGTTAGAGTTCTTACTTACCGACTAGTCAGCTGTATAATCGGAGTCATATGTTGTTGACATTGCAATTGTATATTTTCCGAGATAAAAATCGAGTTCTAAATTTAGTTTTATTGTTTTATATTATCAGTTAGTATAACACTTAATTTTTATTAAGTTTTGATTTCGTCTGTGATTTAAAATACTTTGGATAAAACATTTTTACTCAAAGATATTCTTTTTTTAGTGTTTCTGACTAACAAATCGATCTTTTACGATGAGTAGTAACTCATTTTTTCAAAGAAAAAAAAAAGATGCAAGAATCTTAAAAGAAAACACGAAACAATTTTCTATGAAACTTCAAAAAATACTCTAAAACCACTTGGTGAACTTGCGAAAGCTTTACAACCTCTATACCCAGATGATGACGTATCATCTGAAGATGAAGTCTGTAGTTATTGTTACCAATTATTAAAAACCGAAGTGGAGAGTCCTTCAAGCAGTCAAGATACAAGTGATCGTAAAACAACTAGTGAAGTATCTGAAATCCATCAAAACGTAGTTTTCATAGAACAAGACAGTGCAGCTACAACATCTGAAAGTCAAATATCCGACCAAGTCGTAAGTAGCGAAGAATCGTATAAAGATAGCCAAGCCACTCTAGACGAAGTAAATGAAACAATAAACATTCTTGGTCTTAAAATTTCACCTCTAAAACAATCTAGTAATCTATCAGAACATCACCGATTGAAATATATAAAAAGAAAAAGTCAGCAAATAAGCGATTCTTTTAATGATCAGATTTCTAGAAAAATACCGAAATGTTATGGTTCTGATTTTTTTCATCAAGACAGTGAAATAAAAGATGGAACAGATACGGAGTGGTTGCAAAAGATAAAAATGGCCCTGGAAAGCTGCAAAAATACTGCTGAAAAAATACGCCTTTTGACAATTATTCCTACTGATAACTTTACGAAAAAAGATTTGATAAAAAATTTAGAGCCACATGTTTCACATTATATGATTGTTCAAGCACGTTCGCTGCAGGCTAAAGGTGAGATCTATAAAAAAACTGAAAAACAGTGTGGTGTGAGCATAAATCCTGAAGTGTCTAAAAAAGTTTGTGACTATTATTTAAAGGATGACTTCGATTGCTCTCGGCAAAGTGCTAATAAAAATGATACAATTTCTGTCCGAGTTAATGGAGAAAAAACTAAAAAAGTGAAACGCTTCATGACTAGAAGTATTCGTGAGTATTACAATTTATTCAAAAAAGAGAACCCTACCATTGAAATTGGTCACTCTAAATTTTATAGTTTACGACCTAAGTGGGTATTGCTTACAACTCCTGCGAATACTTGTTTGTGCATTTATTGTGAAAACTTCTATCTTATGCTGAAAGCTCTGGCAAAATATTTGAATATGCATAATATCACCGAAATGCAACAAAAAATTTTATCTTCCACTGTTTGTTCCACAGAAAACTTGTCTTGCGTTTTTCAAGAATGTAAGCAGTATCCATCCGATGAAACTATTGATTTACAACTTCTTGGACTGACCGAAGAAGACAGTTTTGAAGAAATTAGTTATAATTTTTGGGTGAAACTAGATTGAGTTAAAAAAACCAAGACTGTTCAAGATTTTTTGATTGAGTTAAGGCGAATTACTGTTGATGTTTTACTTCATAAAAAAAAAGTAAAGATATTCAAAGAGCTGCGATAAAAGAAGCTAAGGAATCGGCAATGAAACTTCATTTTTACTTAGTGCTGCATGGAGACTTTGCTGAAAACTGGAGCATTCTTCTCCAGAACGAAGTACAGAGTGCATATTGGAATAAAAAGACAATATCAATTTTCACAGCAGTGTGTTATTACTATAAAAATGAAGAAGAGAAAACTGAAAGTTTTGCATTAGTTTCTAATGATAATAAACACGATTCAAGTTTCGCTTTACTGGCAATGGACAAGATTGTTAAGTACCTTGAAGAAAAACCTAGTGCTGTGACGTTTTCAAAAATCACAGCTGTTACAGATGGAGCGACTAGCCAATTTAAAAATAGGTTTCAGTTTTATGAATTTAAGAACTCAAGTAAAAAGTGGGCATGGTTATACTCGGCTACAGGTCATGGTAAAGGGGCCTGTGATGGCGTAGGTGGGCTCGTGAAGCATTTTGCTACAACACACAATTTAACAAAAAATTCCGAAGAATTCATTAGAAATGCAGATGATTTTGCTTATCATGTCCAGAAGTATGTACCATCTATAAAAATTGCAGTTTTGCCAGATGAGGAGATTGCGGCTTTTTGGAAAATCAAAACCACCGAGTGGTTGGATGCAAAAAAGATTCAAAACATACAAAAAATACATTATTGGAAAAAAGACGAGGAAGGAAAAGTTTATGTAGCTAGAACAACCAAACATGAATTAAAAGAAATAAAGTAAATGAAAATGTAAATATGATTGTTAAAATAAAGAAAAAACTATAAAAACGCAACTAAAGTAAAAATTTTAATTTTTTTTTTTTATTATAATTGAAAAATTTGATTATTGTTACATAAACTTTTCTTCAACTGCTAATTGTATCTAAAAGTTAATAAATCCTGATATGGTAATAAATTTTATGAATTTTAATATATTTCAAGTATATTCTAAATTAATGTATATGATATTTATATGTGTATTTGAATAAATAATTATAAGAATAAATAAAATTTGAACTCCAGCAAATCTGCTTTCGCATGTTTTGTATGTTATGGACTACTGATTAATAAACTAAAAGATTCGCCGTTACGAGTCAACAAGGCATAAAATAGCGGGTAATACAGTGAATTTTTGAGATTTTTAGAGGATTTTAACATATTTTTTTTTTAAATAATTTTAAAATTTAATCTGGTTACCAGTCTTGCAAGTAAAAGCTTTCTAATTCGGATAAATGGAGTAAAAAAACGAAAAAAAACGTTTAAAATTGAAAAATTCATTAAAAATAATCTAAGAATTTTAGCATATTGTGACTAGGCTTAAAAAAAAGCTTATTTTAAGTAGAAAAACATATTAAATTTTCTGAAAAATTAAAGATTTACTTTTTGAAAAAACGCGATTTGAAAAAAAACCATACTTTTCAGTATTTTAAGAATACCGCGAAAAAAAAGGCTTTGACCTTAAATCTGATAAAAAGGTCAAATAGTAGGCACAAAAACGAGCAATTTCTAAAAAAAAGCGTCCAAAAAGGTAGATTCTAACCAAAGTTATGGTCGTTTAAAAATCGGAATCTCTTTTTTTCTTAAAAATGGCCTTTTTTTATCAAAAACTTCAGTGGCTTGGGAAATTAAAAAAAAGGGCGAAAAAAAAAATTCCCAAGATACGTGTCCTCTAAAATGAAGCAAAGAATGTAGAAAAAAATTTTCAGACCAATCGGAGAAAAAGTCGGAGAGGCTTGTACGATTTTGAATGGAACCGGCCTTCTATTTAATCAACTTATATAGAAATATTTTTTATTTTCTGCAATAACAATTCATTTTCAACATCGGTAGATAATTGCAAAATTTAATTTGGAATTTTATGTATCGATTGCTTGGATTTTGATTTTATAATTTGCTCATTTGAATCACTATCATCAGTACCAAACTCATGAAATAAGTTAACATTACTATCTAAACTATCATCACTATCAGTAGACTTGATTATTAATGAAAACTAATAAAAAACTTTAAAAAAATAGTTTTACTAATAAAAAAAAGAAATAAATACAAAAAAATAGTTTAGCTCATGCAATATTTCACAACAGATCAATGATCTACTGCGCAGCTTTCTAACTACGCACACTCATACTCAATATGTTGCGGCTGCGCTGTGAGGCATAAATATTGGTGAGTGAGGTAAGATAGACTCATGCTTTGTATAACTATAGGTTGTAACAGTGCTCGTCCGGGGAAAAACAACGACGATCCGCGTTGTCGGACCAGCAACTGTACGCGTATAAAACTTCCGAGTACTCGCTCCTGAGTACTCCTGCAGCCGTTGCTAGTACCTGTAAATAATTAAATAGACATGCTTGGGGAAACGCGTACGCGGGCTAGCTGTCAAATGCCGGCAGTGGGCGGGGCTATTCCCCAAGCTAAAATCAAAATAAAATAAATTTCTCGGAATCAATAAAGAAAGTGTCTAGGTACCATCGCCGTGTACCGTATTCGGTGCACGGTGCACGGTACACGGTACCAAATAAGAGTTACTTTAGACACTCTGTGAATTTAAGTGGGTTATTTAGGATGGGTAATTAGATTTAAAGTAAAAACTAGTAGTTTTTTAAACTTAAGTGGGTTATTTAGGATGGGTAATTAGATTTAAAGTAAAAACTAGTAGTTTTTTAAACTTAAGTGGGTTATTTGGAATAAATTATAGGATCTAAAGTAAAAAGCTACCGTGTACCGTGTACCGTGTACGGTACACGGCGATGGTACCTAGACACAACCATCAATAAATTCCCTAAATGAGGAAAAGTCGAGCGGAGGAAAAAGATTCGGTTTTTAATAAAAAAAAACCCCAGAACAACAATTAATTTTAATTTACAATTTACTATTAATAAGAATAACAAAAAAAACAATAATACAAAATTTAATTATCGCGATCCTAGCATTTAAAATCTAAAGTTCGGCCGATCGCGCGGTGGCCGAACAAAGAAAGTCAAAAGTAAACAAAGCAATCTGCCGGGCGGCTACGCGCGCCGGCTCGCAAGTTTCTACTTGTGAGCTCTATCGAGAATTCACACGTAGAATCTTCAGGAAATAAATCCAGACGGGGAGAGAACAATCCACGGATTCTCTCCCTTATCGACCAGCACACCTGCACACACACACTTCACACTCGTTTTCGGGGGGCACAAACCTTTACGCCACGCGGGTGGAGATCTCCGTGGAGCAGGGGTTCCGGGATTTCTAGCTTGCACACCACAAACTCGTACACTCGGATACGTCACACTCTCTGCGACTTCGCGAGTCGTAATTGACAACAAACTCTCCGCGAGCCGCAATCACAAACTTTCTTTATTCCGACAAGAAAAAGAGAACGAGAGAGAGACGGAGTGTCTAGCCTAAACTATCGAAGTAGACTGGCGCGCTTACGCCTCGTTCCAGCTGGTCCGACCGCTAACGGTCGGTCCGTTCCGGAATGGTCCGCCAGCAGCTGTTCGTCTGCTGCTGGCCCGCGTCCACACGAAAAATCTCGATCGTGTGGACGAATGTTTTCACCGACCGTGACAACCCCCCCCCCCCCCTAGATACAACGTGTCGATGTTGTATCGATAATACCCGACTTGACCTAGCCGAATAAGGATATCGGAGGAATCAAGGTTGGTGAAAAGAACGATTAACTAGGAAAAAGGAAAAATGGATCAACAGGACAGAGAAATAGAAACTAATATTTTCGATTCGCACGGGTTCGACGTGGCGACGGTGTTCCCACACGAATCGTTTCCTTCCTCTTCGATCCCCGGGGTCTCCCTCTACCTCTTTCTACGGGAATCGAAGTTACTATCCGAGCCTGATCGTTTACATTCTCACTCGGACGATCGGCTTCGCTCGCGGTTTCTAACCTAGGCACGGACACTTCAGCCGGAGGCCCTCTGGTCTCCGGCACATTTTCTACAATTACCTGACTCTTGCTAGCGTTAGGATTTTCGCTCGCATCCCTCGGCGGTAGACTCTCGTCGCTTGAAAACTCTTCGTTGTCTCGCCTGATGTGCCTCTTCAGTTGTTGGACCGCTACCGGCCTCTGGTCGTTTCCGTATCGGTCTTGGATTGCGTAGGTGTTGGAACCTAACCTTTCCACGACCACGAAAGGACCAGCGGACTTTGCTGCCAGGCTGGCAGTAAAGCCTTTGGCCTTACTCGAGAGAACTTTATTCTTCCTCCAAACCATATCACCTGGTTGGAACACTACTTCTCGATGTTTTTTGTTGTAGTGTGCCGCAGCCCGATCCTGCTGTTCTCGAGCATGATCTTTGGCCAATTCTCGGAGCTTCTCGGCTCCCTCGAGTTTGTTCTGCCATTCCTTGAGCGCCATTTCCTGGTGTCTCCTCACGGCTTCTTCTGCCAAGTTCTTGCTGACCGTGCTGCAATCATTTGGCTTGCGCATCATGTTCAACATGGCCGGACTAACCTTCGTCGCGGTATGTACTGCCCGGTTGCACGCACAAACCAGCTCCGGGAGAAGTACATCCCACGTTTGTTGCCTTTCGGTTACAAAACATCGGATCATTGTCTTCAATGTTCTGTTTAGCCTTTTGACCATTTGATTCCGGATTGTGAGTGGGTGAGTTCTCGTGTTTTACGCCAAGTTCGTACAATTTGCCGTCGATAACATGGTTTTTGAACTCGGACCCCTGGTCCGAAAGGAACAGTTCTGGCTGGCCCCATCTTAGGATCACATTGAGCCAGATGTGATTCCAAATGGACTCGCCGTCTGCTCGTCTTAACGGTGTCACTTCTGCCCACCTTCTGAACAGATCCGTCAAGATCTGCACGTATCTATTGCCGTTATTGCTTCGGGTGTAAGGACCAAGTATATCACCCGAAACTGCTTGCCATGGTCTTTCGATGGCTCGTCTACCCATTAAACCACCGGGCAGGCGTTGTTCGACCTTTTGCATCTGGCAAATCTGGCATGATTTCATGTATGCCTCGATGTCCTTGTACATGCCGGGCCAGAAATACTCTTGGGTCACTCTTTTGAGTGTCTTGTCACGGCCCAAGTGACCCGCCATTGGCTCATCGTGTTTTTCACGTATCACGGATTCTCGTAGATACATAGGTACAACCAGCTTCCAAGCGTCGTCGTCTCCAACTGTCTCTTCGATAATGTCGTCAGACTTATAATAATAGAGTCTGTCGCTTACGACCTTCCACCTCAAGAACTTGCTAGGGTTCCTCTGAACTGCCTTCATTTTGCTCAGGTACCAGTCATCTAGCTGTTCGGCAGAGTAGCTCATTGCCGAAATAGTAGTTGGATCATCTTCCTCGTACATTCGTGACAAGGCGTCTGGAACCACGTTTAATGAGCCTTTACGATACTCTGTCGTAAAATCGTAGCTTTGTAGTTCCAGAGACCATCTCGCTAACCTGCCTGTAGCGTTGGTCATTTTGTGCAACTATCTTAGGGAGTTGTGATCAGTGATTACGTGAAACTTAAAACCCTCAACGTAACACCTAAACTTCCTGATGGCTTCAACTACTGCCAAGCATTTTCGCTCGGTGACAGTGTAGTTTCTCTGTGCCGGATTCAGGACTTTACTAAAGTACTCGATGACTCGCTCTTGGCCGTCGATAATTTGATTCAAACAGCCACCGATCCCAGTATCGGAGGCGTCAGTCTGAATCGTGAATGGCACTGTGAAATCTGGTCTCGCCAAGACCGGAGCTGACGCGAGTAACACAAGTATTCTCTCGAACGCGTCCTGCTGCTCGTCGTCCCATTTGAAACACACTCTGGTGCTGATGAGCTTCGTGAGTGGTTCTGCAACCGCTGCAAAGTTATTGATAAACTTTCGGTCCCAAGATGCCATTCCGAGGAACCGTTTTAACTGCTTACGGTTCTTCGCAACCGAAAATTTTAGAATGGCTTCGACCTTTTCGGGACAGAGTCTAATTCCGTCACGGTTAACAATGACGCCCAAGTATTTTGCCTCTGACTGGCAAAACTTGCACTCATCCCGATTAATCGTCAGGCCTGCCTCTCTAATTTTTGCCAGGATTGCTTCAAGAATTCTGAGATGCGTCTCGAAATCTTTAGTGACGATGATGATGTCATCAAGGTAGGCGTAAGCGTATTCGCCAAACTCCCTGATGATCATCTCGACTAAATGCTGGAAAGTCATTCCTGCGTAGCTCAGGCCAAACGGCATTCGTTTGAACTGAAACGTTCCCATGTCTGGCACGGTAAACGCCGTTATTGGTCTCGACTCTGGTTTTAACGGTACTTGATGGTAAGCCGATTTTAAGTCCAGAGTCGTGATGTGTTGAGCCTTTTTTAACTTACTCAAGATGTCATCCATGTACGGGATTGGGTACGCGTCCACCGACTTGGTGACTGCATTTACCTTGCGAAAGTCGATGCAAAACCGCCTCGTCCCGTCTTCTTTCTTGACCATGACCACGGATGACGACCATCCGGACCTGGGTGTAGGCTCAATAATGCCCTTATCCAGCATTTCTTGCACCTGGTCCCACATCTCTAGCTTCACTACCGGTGAAACTGGGTAGTACCTTTGTTTTATCGGTCTTGCGTCTCCTACATCGATCTTATGCTCGATCCAGGAGGTGCAACCCAAAGGTTCGTCCGCGGTCGGAAGGACTCTGTCAAGCATCTGCTTGAGTCTCTCGAGGTCTTCCGCTGGAACGTCAGCCAAACCTATCGAGGCTAACGATGTCAGCTTGGTCGCCTGGACACTGGCGACCTCTAGGTTAACTTTCTTTCCTGCAATTCTGACCTCCAACTCGTCTGTAGTGGGGTCAAGAATTGCTTTAAAAGTTCGGATGAAGTTAGTTCCTAAGTAGCAATCAGCATCGAGATTGGTCATGATGGCTATTTTGAGATCGCGTTTTACCCCCGCGACCTCAAAAGGTAACGTGACGTATCCGGCGATAGGACACCTACGCCCGTCAGCAACCTTTGCGCCTTTGCCAGCATAAACCTCGATCTTTCGGCCGAGCGCAGCTGCAATCTGTATAGCACATGGCCCCATCACTGTACGTGATGCCCCGGGGTCATATAACGCTCTGATGCGGAAATCACCTATATTCACTGGCAACCACCATCTGGTTTCCGCATCTAAATCTGCCGCGACCGAATTGTCTTGACCTGTAGCTTGTTCAGTATCCTTAGGATCCACTGAACAAGCCTGAGCGTCATCTCCGAGTGATGATTGGGAAGATGCGTCGGCGGAATAGTTAACCTCTATTCCGCCAGCACTTCGTTTCCCTGGCGTTTTGGGCATTTGGGTCTAATGTGCCCTTCTTCCTTACAGAAGTAACAACGAGGTATTGGCTTGTCGTTCTTCTTCTTCCTGTGCTCACTCGTACTTGGCTTCGGTGATGAGCTCCTAGCCCTTCTATCGCCTTCAGACTTGTGTCTGGTTTTGGACTGCTCGCCCTTGCTTGGATTTTGGGGCCTTGTACACACTGTTGGTAGTCTTCAACACCATACCATTCTCGGGCTAGACGACAGAAATCGTCCCAAGAAGCGATCTGCTTCTTATTGTTGCGGTACCAAGTGGTCGCAACACCAGTCAGTAATAACGGTAAAGCATCTAAAAGTTGCTTGTCCGTTAGTCCAGCTAGACTGTTGTTGTCTGCAACGTCTAATAGAAATTGCTCCAGGCTCGACTCGGGACCACCGGAGAATTTCAAATTCCAGCGCCGGACTATAGCACCAACATCTACCGATTTGAAAGCGTTAATAATCGGTGGTGTTCCTACAGGAATGGTTGTCTCTTGGTCCAACCTGTGCAACCTCTCCTGTATTGCTTGCATCTGTTCCTGTAACAAACGTCTCTCGTCAAGAACAGACGCTTCTCGAATAGGGCTAGAGCTGTTTCGCTTGTCTGAGACAGAAGCACCGCGAAAAACGACCCTATTGTTCGTTTGGACAGCATTCTCCGTGGAGATGCGGCCTAACTACTCGTGCCAGTACCAGTCCCTACTAATTTTCGACTGGTACAACAGTCCAAAGCGCCGGTATCAAATTTTTGCAACGCCTGTCACTGTTGCCACACCAACGCTGTACTGTCACGCACACTTTAAAAAAAAAAAAAAAACTATGAGGAAGAACACACAAAAAAAAATAATCCACCGTCGAAAAAGAAAAAAAACAAATCCCCACTCCCGGAAAATACTCGCGCGTCTCGGAATTATTCACACACTCGTTTTCGGGGGGCACAAACCTTTACGCCGCGCGGGTGGAGATCTCCGTGGAGCAGGGGTTCCGGGATTTCTAGCTTGCACACCACAAACTCGTACACTCGGATACGTCACACTCTCTGCAACTTTGCGAGTCGTAATTGACAACAAACTCTCCGCGAGCTGCAATCACAAACTTTCTTTATTCCGACAAAAAAAAGAGAACGAGAGAGAGACGGAGTGTCTAGCCTAAACTATCGAAGTAGACTGGCGCGCTTACGCCTCGTTCCAGCTGGTCCGACCGCTAACGGTCGGTCCGTTCCGGAATGGTCCGCCAGCAGCTGTTCGTCTGCTGCTGGCTCGCGTCCACACGAAAAATCTCGATCAAGTGGACGAATGTTTTCACCGACCGTGACAAGGTATGTATAGGCTATAGTTGTATGTCCGTGAAAAGTGACACGCATGCACATTGATAATCAATATTGCCGTAAAAAAGCCCCTTTACAACGGCAGTAACCATTGTAAAAATTTTGATGCCGTAAAAACAGGCTCTACTCTACCGACAGACGAACTGTGACAAGAGCCACGGAGAGTTTAGTAGTATAAAAAATAAATTTTCTACTTGTTATCTCACAATTATATGATTTTTTACCATTGTGGTATGTTGAAAAAAAAACGAAAAAAAAAACGTTAATGTACTGTATTCTAAATTAATTGTAATGAGGATCTCTTAATTAACTGTAATAAGAAAATAAGAAAATACAATCAAAATTTTGATTGAGAGATTATTGTTAATAATTGCAACTAGTTGTTAATTATTTTAAATGCCGGAACAAAAAAAAAAAATCTGTTGTTAGTGAAATTCGACTTTAATGAATTCTGAATATATGATTTCTTATTTGCCGTAATAATTTATGTAAACTGCTAAAAAATTGTATTATGTTTGTGTAGCAATAACAAATTTTTTTTTAAATTAATTTTATTTACTGTAAGCTTAATTTTTTTAAATTATTCTACACCCAAATCATTTGACTTTTACAATTTCATTAAAAATATGAACTGTCAATTTATTTCCCGATCATTTGTTCTTCATCTCATGCTTTCTTCATTTGAAGTTTTTTCATTTAGTGTTTATACTGTCTTTTTTCGTAACTATTAATGTTAAACGTTTACTTTATCATGCGTTACACAACGATTGATAAAATTAGCATTAAACTGTTTTTATTGAGCATTAAATCGATTTTTTCGGGCGTTATCTTATATTTTTCGGTCGCTTAGTAATAGCGCGATCGGTTTTTGTTAAAAATGAATAAATAATTGGACAACGCGCGCGTAATAGAATCTTAGAGATCCTTACGAAAGCGTTCAAAATCTCAGAATAAGGTCCATGGGTTTGTTTTGTGGAGATTGATTCTATTTTAGGCCTTTGGAGAATTGAAGGAATTTCTAGGAGTTCTTATAAGATTCGATTACTGAGTATTCTGAGAAATTTTTCGTTTCTATTTTTATTTTATTTTCAATCAAATCTTTGTAACAAGCTTCAAAATTTCATCGTCAATATGGTTATACTGAAATTTTACAAATTAAGAAATGTAAAAAAAAAAAGTAGTATAAATATTAATCTTCTAGCGCTGAAGAACAGGAAATGGTAAACTCATTCCTAAAGCATTCTTCGTATTTCCTCGTTGAGTAATGTATACTAAGCGATGGATTCCAACTTTTGTTGCAGCAAATCGACTAAAAAATACTTGTCCAAAAGATTCCAATTGAACCACTGGAGATTCAAATTTTCCTGTAATAAAAAATTTTTAATAGACACAAATTATGTAAATTCATTAATCTTTTATAGTTTTTAACAAACTTTGAAGTTTATTAAATAAGGGAATATATATATATTCTAGGGGGGTACCCCCTAGTCGCTTCGCTCGTCAACCCCCGACTTAGATTAAAATTAAAATTTGAATTTTTGAAATGAAAAAAATTTTTTATTAAGTGATACTATAAATTTTTATTAGAATAAGTTTTCAAATGTATTTTTAAAAGTTCCTCTGAATAAAAATGATTTTGACAATTATTAGAACAAACAAAAATAATCTGTTATTGATTAATTTTTTTCTAAATCTACTTCATTTTGAAAATGTTCGAATTCTCTTCTGTGCATTTATAGTCGGATTACAATTTCATTTCAAAATAAAATTTATAGTCTTACTACAACAAATTTTATTGAAGTGCCTATCTAAATTATCTTTTCTTGAACAAAAATTTTTAAACACTTATAACAGCTGATGGTTTTTTTTTTTTAGTATGAAGTAATGGATGTCTGTCTAAATCCAATCCAAGAATTTTAATGAAACTTTTAGGTTACTTTTAGGTTACTTTTAGGTTATAAAAGCTTGACTATTAATTTAATGAAAATTTTTTTTATAATACTTCATTTATTAGTTTTCAAATTTGTCATTTTTAAGAAAAGTAACCTAAAAGTGTCATTGAAGTGTCATGTATCGATCTTAACAATGCCACATTCCCAAATTGCAACAGATCCGCTTTGAATCAGCCAAAAAGGAGTAAGGAAAGGGGCCGCGTTAATTGCAATTTAGCGATTAATTGACCAACACCTTCGCTCTGCTGGAAAAGGTGGGGCGAGGTAGCCTCCTTCTGTCGTTTAGCTGCGCTCAACACAGTAGACGCGGGCGTGAGTGTCGCTTTATTTTTTTTTTTTGTAGTTTGCACGTGGCATGGACAATGTGTGCGTGTAGGAAAGAACGAGAGAGAGAGTATGTGCGCAAGAGACAGAGTTAGAGCTGTGAGTGTCTCGTGTGCGTCATTTTTTTTCTTTTCTTTTGAATGTTCGCGCGTAGTATAGGTGGCGTGGCGATCGCCACCAGAACTTTGTAGACGTGAGTGTGATTGGATATTATGGCGTGAATGTATGTGATTGGTGGACACATTGCTGTTCCTCAAGTGTGAATGAAACTTGATGAAATAGATTAGTGTTGATTGGTTGAGAGTATTGAGAAGGAAGTTGAGTCAGAGAGACGCGGGGAAGCGTCACTCTATTCTCAGTAGCCAAGGTGTGAGGTTGTATTTTTGAGAGTGTTAATCTTTTCTAAGTTTCTCAGTTGAAGACTTTTTTTCAAAGTTTTCCTTTTCCCAGTAGTTTTTTTTTAGTTTGTAGACATTTTTTTTTTCTTTTATTTACAGCCAGGTAGTAGAAGAAATCAAGAAAACTTGGGTTAATTTACTATTATTGAGAGTTGGAAAAACCAGAGAGTAGCCATTTTGGGCATCAGATAAAAAGTGAAAATTTTGATAAAAGTAAGATTTTTGTATTAATTAATAAAATTTTAATAAGCATGTTTCTGAAGATTTTGGTTATCGGTATGCTAAATGAAATTTTCTTTGTTGTATATTATTGAAGGTGTTTTTATATAAATTTGATCGAGATTTTCTTGGCGCGGCGTCGTTACCCGCCATTTTGTAGACTACTTTATAGTTTTTGTTCATTTCCTTTGTTCTCAAATTAAAATTTATTTTTTTTGTAATTGTAGACTTGATTTTTTTGTAGACAAGAATAAAATCAAATTCAACCGAGATTTTTGCAATAATTTATTTCTTCTTCCTCTAGCTCACCGACCAGTCCCGGAGGTTTTCTTTTCGCGGGAACCCTACCCCGGAGTTTTAAGGAGTTTTCCCCGAGAGGTTTTTGTGTGAATTTTCCTTGTAATGGGAGGGCCCGGGAAACTCCGTTAATTATTTAAGGGAGGCCCCTTTTCTCTAGAAATACCCCATTACACAGTATACAGAAGAGTGATCAAAATCACATTTGATGGACGAAAAAATTTTCCAAAACAAAAATTTTGAAAAAAAAAAGTTTACAATTGAAATTAAAAAATTCAATTTAAATCCTTTTTTTTAAATTTTCATCGAAACGATATTATTAATTTTATATAAAACCTAAATTTTTTAGAATTCTAAATTTTTTTAATGTATAAGGACAATTATAAGATTCAAAATTTTATAGAATTTTCACATTCAACACAAAAAATGCAATGGATTTTTTTTCACTTATAAAGTAATATAGATCGAATAATAAATTTTTAATATTGATAGAGGTAAAAAACAAAATTTGAAAAGAAAAATTTATTTACTGTGAAAATTTTCATCCAAACGACATTATTAATTTCACCAGAATTTTTGCTTTCTATAAATATTTGATTTAAAGATGTGCATCTTGATAGAGCAACATACAATTGACCATAAGAAAAAATTGGCTGAACAATATATATACCGACAGAATCAAAACTTTGTCCTTGGGACAAAGCTTTGATCTGTTTCGATTTATCTATATTCAATATAATTGAAAATAATTCAATTGTAGAACAATTTTTTAATTGTTTTTAACAACATCGATGAGATTAAATTCAATCTATACTTATGATTGAATTTAATCTTTAATTTCATTTTTTAATATTTTGTGTGCTAACAAAACATTAATTTAGCTGCACCTAAGGCTCTCCAAATGGAAGTCTGAGGCGCAGCCGAAAAAAATGCTTATATTTTTGACTAAAATAACGCATATTTAAGGTACTTTTGGCTCCCCCTCACGAAAAAAAAATCCTTTCAACTATATATTATAGTAAAATAAATGCGCGCGTGTGTGTATTTGTGTGGCATAAAAAAGAGGGGTTATTTTGTTTTTTTTTTAATACGTGGGAGGATTGCGCATGATTTGCGCTTAAAGAGGGTGTATTATTAACTCTAGAAATTTTTCACTTGGTAGGTACAACGGTCACTATATGGCCGCAGGCCGCCTGCACCTATATATATATATATATATATATACTAGGGGGGGTTACTGCGTGCTCGCTTCGCTCGCTAACCCCCTAATTATAATTGATGACTATTAATAAAATTAATCGAAAGAACACGTATGTAAGCTCTATGTTTGGTTAAATAATCAAAAGACTAAAGTGCTTAAAATCAATAAAAATTAGACACGAGAGTTCAATTTGAACATTACTTACTCATCATAATTTGATTCATAAAATCAGACTCACAGAAAAAAAATTTTAATTATTTAGGCAAACTCATGAGGTTGTCTTTAATATAGAATTTTATTTATTTTTTTAATAATTTTTAGTAAAAATCTTTCCAGGGCTAAAATAGATCTAAAATTGACAAACGAAGATGTAAATCATTTTAAAATAGAGTGTTCATGTTAGGTACATACATAAATTTTTGGTGACTCATAAAGAATATTTTAGTAAGCCCACTAGTATTTGAAACCATTTCATTAGCTACATCTTACCCACACAAAAATATTTTTTAGCGCTCCTTTTGCTTATGGTGGGCATGTTAGATAAATTAACCCTTAAACTACACACCCAAATCCAGAACTGCCACACTGACAGTTATGTGGGTTATTTTACACCCCGTGTGTAGTTTAAGGGTTAATTTCATATAAATATTACAAACTTTATTATATTTGCCGGCCCACAATCGTCACTCACTTAATCACCTTAACTGTCTAACCTGCTTCACTATCTCACCCATTTCGAGAACCCTACTAACCCTACTTAATTTTTCATCTTTAACCACCTGACCTATCTTAATCTTAGCCACATTACTGACCTTACTAATTTCACTTAGTTCAAATACCGTACTTCATCCCGCACTTCTCTCTTATCACTCTACCAACAAACCCTACTCACCTTATTCATTCTCGACCTAACTTATCTTATATCTATAGCTTGAACTGCCCACCCTGAAAAGTATTCTAGTAGTTAGCAAAATAGTTAAAAAAATCACGATTATTTTCAAATTTCGCAATCTCGTACAAACCAGCCTCGATTTTCTTCAAAATTTTTTTTCAGATTCTTCATGAGATGAACTTACTTTCTGTATAGTAACAGCTCTCGAAATTGCGTTTAAACCGATTTATGCTTTTTTAGGGGGAGGTTTGAATTTAAAATGATGAACAGCTTTGTTCAACACCCTCTCATGACAACAAAAAGTATTTAATAAAATTTGAATGACATAATTACAAAGCTCAGCTCAAGACCTTTTCAATAATATATGAATTTATTAGCCAAAATTAAGTTTTATACGATCAGAATTTAATTTTGAAGCTTGAACAAAAGTTAGCGTGCCTCCTGGCCACAAATAAGTGAAAATAAAAAAAGAGAAAAAAAAATGTAATGTAACGAAATATGGATGGTACGACCTTTTCGTACTTTTGCTGGTTGCGCGGCTCTTTTCCTCCGTACTTAGAAGGGAGAAATGATGTTAGTCGGGGCAAGGGTCAGAGTTAGGCTATTCAATAAGTATATTTTCAGTAATAAACGGTAAATTAAACATTTATTCAAAGTATTCCCATTCCCTCTTACTGTGGCTACAAAATTTTTGATCCCGAACTATATGACTTTTTCTCAAAATACAAAATATATAAAGTAAAAAAAATATAAATAGCTATAATAATTACTGCACGTTTGTGCCCTGCAAACGGGAACGTTGCATGATTTTAATATCTCTATCAGCCTACACTCATCTTATCTAACCAGCTTTACGATTCTCACCCATGTTAAGAACCCTCCTTACTATACTTACTTTTTTATCTTCATTTGACCTAGTTTAAACTTAGCCATATGGCTAAGATTAAACTAGGATAATAGTTACTGACCTCACTAATTTGATTTACTTCTAATATTTGCTTATCCAATCAGCTACACAAATTTTAATTCCTGATTTAAATTTTGTTCTGGACTACTTTTTCATTTTTGAAATCATAGGTATGTTGTTTCTTTATCGTAACTGTGGCTGAATCTAGTATGGATCCAATACATGGATGCGTTGTATTCTTGAATGTCATGGGATCTAGTATTGCTTTAACACATTTAAGTGTTGTTTCTTAGACGTAAGTATGGTTGGATAGTGTTGATCCAATACATCGATGCGTTATTTCCTCAACGCGAATGTGAAAGGATCTTGTATTTATTTAACACATCAGCGAGATGTTTTTTTATAAATGTTGTGTAAAAAACATTTTAAATCTTACACTGCTAACTACTGTCGTATGTGCTTTGTCACCAAGAGTTTGCGTCTGATCAAAATAAAAAACGGAAATATAATATAGGGAGATATATAATAGGGGGTACTCCTACTCGCTCCACTCGTCAGTTCCAAACTTATGTTTTTAACAATAAAATTTCTGTATGAGGTAACCCAATCTGCCTGTTCTAGTATGGTATTTTTAATATTTGAAAAATATTTTTTTGTTTATGTGCATAAATAAATTTTGATCGAACAATCCAAACCAAATATAATTTTTGTTTTATTTTTAATTTAAATTAGAATTAAATGGAGTAGGAAATAGAAAATCTAAAATCAGAATTGTGACGGACTAGACTCCGCCACTGTTCAAATATGCGCGGGTTTAGAGCCTCAACATAGGCGGCGCGAGGCGAATGAAAGCGAAGTACGAGAAGTCTAGTTCTAACGTCGGCCGCTACGTGACTTATGGTGACGGCAACCCATAAACAAAGTATACCAACGAAGGATACATAATCAGGTGAACTAACCATTTGGATTCGAGAAATTCTCCGGTCACCATTTTTCCTGTGAACGACGTGTTATAAAGATGCATTCGACCTTGCTGTGCAGGGTACGACCTCCAGCTCTAGTTATGGACGCAAACTAGAGTCCGACGGAGACATGACACTGTGGCGTGCATTGATTTTCACACAGTGGTATGCGCTCACGTCTTTGCAATGTAAATAGTATTTTGATATCGACCGTTTAAGTTGTGTTAGATTTGCGCCTGATTATCGATCAGTAATTTGTTGTTAATTAGCTGATACGTGTAATCATATCGATTGTGTTTTACATCGTGAGCCTTACACCCAATGCCCAAGTTGGTGGCGTATCCGTCGACCCGTTGTACCATTGATGATAATTATGAATTAGTAATAAAAATACATGCACGTATTTAGCTTTTAAATCTTAGTCTTATTATTTACCACCCAGGCTATATTTCCTATCAATCACCGACGTCGAATTAGAGTGCAACCGGCTCGTGCACTGGCACACCTTTATCCCACCTTAACCCCGTTTGGTTACAGAATCTTTTAGAATATTTGTAGTAAAAAAATTTGTATTCATACATATTGTAACAAAAACAAACAGGTGGTAGAACATATTTTTAAAAAACTGTTAAAAACGTTATTTTAAAACTCATAGACTAAATCTGTCTTAAATCATCAGTACGGTCACCGACTCATCTCTAGTCGTCTTAGTCGAGTAATAACTATAATATTCTCTTGAAAAATAACTTTTTTTTTGTTTTAGCACACCGAATGAACTCAATATTAACGCCTTGTAAAGTAGAAAGTAAAACTTAACTAAAAAAAAAAAAAAAAAAAAAAAAAAAAAAAAAAAAAAAAAAAAAAAAAATTACAAACTGCTTTAAACTATATAGTTTCTTATACTTTTCCACAAAAATGATTTTTTTTTTCAAACCATATTCTAAAAATACCATGTAAACATTTATAATTTCATTGTATTAATTGTAATAAATAATTTGTATAGCCTAAAGAGGTCTGTAAACCAAGCAGACGAAACGTTGCTTACAATAAACAAAAAATAAAAATTATTTTGCAATTTATTGCACCTATTTTTATTTGAATACCTCTCCATGGATCGAATTGTGAATACAATGACTAATCAGTGTTTTGACTTAACAAGAGAGGAAGATTGAGATTTCAATCAAAATACTTTTATTTCTAAAAATACTTTTCACATGAATTCAATATTGTGTAGAAACAAACATTAAAAAATAAAAACAATATAATTTTTTTCTTTTTACTTAGAATCGATAAATAAAGTTAACTTATCAAAATTTTTTATTTTCTCCGTTTTTTAGGAATTGAGTAAACTCCAAGTTCCAAAAGACAAGTTTTTAAAAACTTCGAATAAAAAGCAACAAATAATTTGCAGGGAAACTTTGTCATAAAATGCATTTTACTCATGAAAACGAAGGCTAAAGATTAAAAAACTCTAAAAATTGGTTAAAAAAAAAAAGGAAAATAATTCATTTATGCAATATCGTACGAACAACTTTGGATATATACATAAATCTGCATATACATAAAACTTGGCAAAAAACTTTCTTTTGTGTGTCCCAATCGAAAGATGTATATTTTGTGAGGGAAAAAAAAAACTTTTTTTCTGGTACTTACAAGGAGAGGACCAGACCATTGGTTTATGGATTTGGCTCAAACTTGGTATATGGGCTCCAAATATGCCAAAAAGAAACCTCCAAGTGTCAGTTTCTCTGAATGGGCCTTTTAAAGTCATGTTCTCTCTACACCCCATGTTAAAAAATCAGCATTTTTCAATAAAAAGCTGTTTTTGACCTGATTTTCAAAAAAATATTGCTCAGACCCTATTACACTTACAGAATTCCGAAACCTCGCTTTTTTTTAGTCTTTTCGAGTTCTTTTTGGAAAAATTATTTGAGATTTTTTTTTTTATGTATTAGACCATGTAAAATTGAGGTATTTAAATTGAAAAAATGACGAAAAACATCTAAATTTTACATGGTCTAATACATAAAAAAGATCTCAAATAATTTTTTCCAGAAAGTACTTGGAAAGACGAAAAAAAAACGAGGTTTCGGATTCTGTAAGTGTAATAGAGTCTGAGCAATATTTTTTTGAAAATCAGGTCAAAAACAGCTTTTTATTGAAAAACGTTAATAAAATGCTGATTTTTTAGCATGGGGTGTAGAGGGAACATGACTTTAAAAGGCCCATTCAGAGAAACTGACACTTGGAGGTTTCTTTTTGGCATATTTGGAGCCCATATACCAAGTTTGAGCCGAATCCATGACCCAAAGGCCTGGTCCTCTCCTTGTTAGTAAAGTGTAAAGTATTTGATAGTTTTGGAAATGATTTCAGATGAGATGGTTACAGACTCCAATGACTTGAGATAAATATATTTTTTACTTATTTTAGAAATTTTTTCTAATTTATTTAAATTTTGCCTGTTAACAAATTGCTACCTCGCTGCTCAGACTTCCATTTTGAGGGCGTGAGGCGCAGCCAAAAAAAAAGTGCCTAAGTTCCGATATTTTTGACCAAAATAACGCGTATATAAGGAGTTTTTAGCTGCATCTCGCTGCACCTCACGGGAGAAAATTATGCCCTTCAACTACATAATATATATGTTGTAGGGGTACCCCCTGCTCACTTCGCTCTCCAACCCCTCTATACAAAATATATACTAAGTATTAAACTATAATATGGAATAAAATTATAATACAAAATAGTTATTAAGATTTTTAATAATTATATTTTTTACTTTTATTATGCAGATTTCTACACCACCCAGGAGGTACTTGCACGGTGCGTTGGGTTTTTTTAACAATTAAAAAATTTTTTTTATATTTTAATTCAATGTAATAACAAGTGCAAAACGATACAAAGAATATTTTATGATTTTTTTCCGTATTTCGTCAAGAAAAAATCGCTGACCATGTTAAATTATTTATTTAAATATTGTTAGTTGAATATTATTTATTTAAATATTGTTAGTTGAATATTGTTTATTTAAATACCAGCATAAAACGCTCGCTCGCGCTTGGACAATAATATATTCAATAATATCAAATATTATGATATTACGTAAATGATTAAACTTGATTTAGAGTACAAATTTAATCAAAAATATTTTAAAACAAAAATCTACAGCCATATTACTGATGAAAAAAACAAAAAAAGTCTTCCAAATGTCTAGGCTTATTCGAATATAGATACATAAATACCCAAAAGGAGCAACCTTAGACATCCCAGTACAAAAAACTTATTACGGTTCGATTTATGGAGCAAAAATTTTAAATTGACTTTATTAGAGTATAGATCTCATTAGAGTCATTAGATTCAAATTGAAGGTCAGATTCATGGTCTGGACCCTCAAAAGCCAATGAATAGAAATTTTCGAACAAATACAATTTATTAGGCGCGAATTATAATTTCACCTTATTTAAGTGTACTTAAATATTGAGGCAAATTCAAAATTCAAAGTGATACTTGTAATCAGCACCCTTGAAAACAGGTGTATACGAAATTTCTGATTGTTCTAATATAGATTGAGAACAAAGGAAAATTTTACCTAATATAAGTAAACTTCATTCACGGTAAAATAAAAATCTACGGTCATATTCAAAATGAGAAACATTCGAGATCCCAATACACAAAACTTATTACGAGTCCAATGTATGGGGCCAAAATTTCAAATTAACTTTATTTGAGTATAGACGTTATTAGAGTCATCAAATTTAAAATTGAAAATCAGATTTGTAATCTTGACCCTCAAAAGACATCGAAAACAAATTTTTGTACAAATCCAATATATTAGGAGAGAATTATAATTTCACCTTATTTAAGTGCACTTTATTTGAAACAAATTAAAAATTTAAAGTGATATTTGTAATCAGCACCCCTGA
Organism: Encarsia formosa; assembly: GCA_038277355.1. Taxonomy (NCBI): domain Eukaryota; kingdom Metazoa; phylum Arthropoda; class Insecta; order Hymenoptera; family Aphelinidae; genus Encarsia; species Encarsia formosa. Next base: position 34,872,561 of record CM076187.1, read on the forward strand.
AAATATATACGTATACGTTATTTTTTTTAAATCGGATGCATTGGAAGAACCATGTTAAATTTTTAAAATAAAACTGATGACAAAAATCTATAAAATAGGATGCTTGTCATTAAAAAAAAAAAATAAATAGAAACAAAAAAACGGAAATTAGATTCATAATCTACATCTTCAAAAATATCCGAATTTGAATTGAATCCGATGATTAGGAGCGTTGTAATAAAATTTTTAAAGTTGATCCCGGACGGACGGATGGACGGACAAAAAATACGGATGCTGCGTATAATAATGTAGATAGATAGATAGATAGATTGTTAGTTGAGTATTAATGTATAAGTAGGTTAAAATTCTTAAGCAAGGTAGGGTCTCAAAATTTATTTTTAAATTTGTATTTTAAAATGTTAAACTATATTTAGATAAATGAAAATTACGTATTTCGTCAAGAACAAATCGCTGACCATGTTAAATTGTTTATTTAAATCTTGTTAGTTGAATATTGTTTATTTAAATATTGTAAGTTGAGTATTAATGTATTAATAGGTTAAAATTTATTTTTAAATTTGTATTTTAAAATGTTGAACTTTAAAATATTAAGGTATAAGAATAATCACAAAATTAAGATAGTAAGGAAAGTGTAAAACGATACAAAGAATATTTTAAGATTGTTTATTTAAATATTGTTAGTTAAATATTAATGTATTAATAGGTTAAAATTCTTAAGCAAGGTAGGCAGGACCCTTAAATTTATTTTTAAATTTGTATTTTAAAATGTTAAACTGTATTTAGATAAATACACTACATTACACCCCTGTCTGGGGTGAAAAGTATGGGTTTTTTCAAATGGATTTCGGGTCCGTAGGTCCCACAATAAGGGCATGGGGTTGGCAAAAAAGGGCGAGAAAAGGCGAGAGTGGGAGCGGAATAAAAGTGCAATTTTTAACCTATTTTACGGTATAAAATGAAGAATTAAGGGTGGGAGGGAAAAGCAAATTACAACTATATAATATAGTAAGATATACACTAGGTGGTACCCTTCTGTTCGCTTCGCTCGCCAACCCCCAGAAAATTAAAATAGAAATAAAAGGAAATACTAAAGAATGTAACATTTTCTCTCTGTGTGAACAAAAATCTACTTTTGATATAATTCCTTTATCTGAAACTATTATTGTTTCACTTTCGGATGTCAATGATTTATTGTAACGGTGCTGCTCTTTATTTTTCCTCGAAAATAGTATATTATTCCCAAAGGGACTAAAGTTTGCAGTGGAGGCCCACTGTCATACATGGGCCTCCTCAGCAAACTTTAGTCTTGAGGAAGCGCCAGCGGCCAACACGCAGCCGGTCGCCATGTTGCAGTCCGAGCGCAAGCGAGAAAAACTCCCATTTTATTGATATTCTTAAAAATCACCTTAAGGCCAAGAGAAATGTTAGCTTTTGGCTGAAAAAGTTTTTCCTAAAACTTGAGGCTTCGTTACAAACTCCTTCCAAAATCGAAACATACCCTAAATGTCTCGACCATTAAACTCTTAAACACTTACAATCTACTTATACCAAATTAAATTTTTCAAATAGTCAACATTCTTTAATTAATTAACATTCTCATTAAAAAACATTATTTTACTTATTATTTAATCAAAATTTTCAACTTTTAAAGTTTTTTAAATAACTACAATGAATAAATTATTCACTTAATGACTAAATTGAACCCATTCCTTTCGGGCCTCTTTGCTATTACTTATATTTGTCCTCCAGGACCTCTAATTTTTTTTTGGTCTTTGTAATTTCTTTTCTTTTTTTCTTTACTCTGCGTCTTTTTATTCTTCTTTTTCTTCTTCTTCATCATCATCATCTTCATCATCATCATCATCATTATCCAACAATTTCATGAGTTTTTTTATTTCTTTCTTAGTGTGATTCTTCATCTCTTGTGCTAATTTTGTAATGATTTTGTGTACTGAACTATCTTTTATTTATTGTTGTTTTTGCTATGGTTTTTGTAGGTTGTCTTTGGGTTATTCTTCATTGTAAAGTATACACTGCTTCATTTTGTTTAGGTCCTGATTGTTTTAGTTGTAATGATTGTGATGGTGAAGTTGTTTCGAATTGTGATTGTGCTGTTGGTTTGGAACTCGGTTGTAATGATATTTCAGGAACCTCTTTTTCACTTAAACTGCCCCAAACCTTCTTTTTTCCTTTTTTTCGTATTTATCTCCGTCAAATATAATACATCTTTCGCAGTTATTCATCGTCCTGTCTCTTCTACCACAATTAGCACAAAATGTAGTATTTTCCTATTCGCAATCTCTTTCTTGATGTCCTGGTCTCCAACAATTGAAACAATGATGAAGTGGTGGGTCTATAGTTCTGTTTGTTGGAATCTCTCGAACTTTACAATATCTACCTATCTTTTTTACTGGTGTAAACATAGATCTTTCCATATTTTCTTTGTTTTTCTGTCGCCCGTTTTGATATCTTTTTGCATTTTGTCTTCTAATTACTTCGTTTTCTTCTTGTTGCCTGTTTGAGATTTCGCGCCTTTTGTTTGCACCGCACTGGTCAACCGAGCAGCTGACGCCAAGATGCTCCGTTGACTTGACTTACGACTGCTCAGTCAGTCGTCGCCTAACCAGCGCGCCGAGAACATGAGCACGCTCGCTTCATGCTCATCACTCTTTTTTGTCCATCAAAAAGGCGAACGATTTTCTAAGGCAGAGAGGCTCCTGGCAAAAACAGTGAGTGCTCTCTCCTCATTAAACTGTAAACTATCTTTAAAGTTAAAATAAATCTAGTTACTTAAGTTTTCAGCATAAAGTAAAAGCCTTATGATTTAGACTACCTTTCCTTCTCCAAGCATGTTTCCTCGTGATCGCGTTTAGAATAACTATAAATGGAAAAATACAGTCTGCTACAAAACATTGGTCCTAATCAACAGCCGGATAATACCGGAAAACGCGACGCAAGTGCATAAGTGAGAGAGTGTAAAAAGGTGGAAAATTTCAAGCCACGCCGTAGCCTTTCGTAACGGCCCTTTTTTTGCCGAGCAAGGCACACAGCGCCACGCGCTGAAGAAGACGGAGCCAAGCGACGCAAGCTATCAGTAGCGCGCGCACCCAGTCGTGTGCCCGCATCGGCTCGCAATCCAACTCGCCGACGGACACGCCTCGGCCTTGGTCCCAGCAGACGCAGAGCAACATCGCGTATCAGCTGAGTTTCACCCACGCTCACAACAACGACAACTTGAGTTTACTTGCAGCAGCTTGTTACCGCTGGAAACGATTATCTGGTGTGTCCGCTCCTTTGCCCCTCAATTGCCACTTACAAAAACTAACTAATAATTTTTTGTTTATTTTTTTTTTATCTAGCTCATGGCATGGAGGTTAAAATTTATTTACTTATCTTTATTCTCAGTTTTTGAAAACTTTCCAAGCCTTTTCTTTCAAGTTTCTCTTTTCTCATTTTTCACCTTTGAAAATTTTAAACTGAAATTAATCATTCAATTAATTTAAATATCATTTCTTCAAAAAAAAAAAAAAACTTAAATGATTTGTTGAGCCTACTCAACAGCCCCAACAAGTTATTTTTTTGAATTTACTTGAAAAACAAGTTGTTTACAACATATAAGAAAAGTTTATTTTGGCCAGGCAAATTGAAAGCAATTGATTTTTATAGGTAATCAACCTTGATCAATTGTTATCTCCAACTGGACTGGCATCGACCACCCACCGTACCCTTGTCAAGGACCTGCAGGGCCTGTAGGTAGTTCTGGCTTGATACATTGGCCCTTCGCACTACCATCTAAGTCTACCAAAGGACTCCGCTCACCTATTCTGGTTGTCCTACTTGGATGTAGCCGCTTGGAAGCCATCCGTCACCAGTTTCCAAATATCAAATTGCCCATCGAGCAACAGAGAGCCTCCAAATTCAAATTGGACTGTCTACTCGAGCAAATCTAAACCACACAGCCAAGTAGCATCACTCAAGGCTGCTCCAGAGTTGAGATTACTCAATATCCAGTATCGTATAAACTCAATTATTCATTTTTCGCCTTCGCTTGCCAAATAATTATCATATTTTTTCTTATAAATCTAACCTCTTTTTTTTCTCCTTTTAGCTTGGGTTCAAGAAAAACTACAGTACTTAGCCTAACCACCCTTGATAACACTTTTTCCAAAATAACTACACTAACCCTTGGTTGTTTTAGTCATCTAGTTTCAAATCTTATTGCCTTTAGATATTAGTTTTTATTTTTTTTTCATATTCTTTTAGGTTGCAAACCTAAGCTCACAATTACCTTACTAACCAAGATTACCCTATTAATTAAAATTGTTTCAACTTTGTTAGGGTCATCTAAACATTATGAATCACTACACAGTGATTAAATTAGAGTTTGCTGGTGTCATCAAAACCAGCCACCAACTTGGCACAGCTTATTGTTGATAGGATCCCTATTATGAACTCAACCATACCAGGACGCCTGTTCTACGGTGCTCCGCTTTTATCAGGCTGAACGCTCGCTTTTCAGCTGCATATCAGGCACAGCCTGTAAATTTACTTCGTTCACCTTGCACATCATTTAACCAATCAAAATGAGTGCACCAATGTTAGCCACTGAAATTCTCAAACTCCAAGACACAACTCAGGATCACATCGCGAATCATTTCGACAATTTCAAAAAGAAAGGCGCAACCAAAATGACTCGTGAACTAGCTGAAGCCAGAACTGTGAGACTTAAGCAGCTTTGAAAGCAATTTCTGGAAAACGACGAAGCCTTGAGAAGTGCTCCTGATGTTGACTTTGCTGACGAGAACTTTTCAGAAGATATCCTTTACAACATACAGGACACGTTTGACGACGTCCACGACCTGTATACTCAATTTCTGAAAACGCAGCCAGCTGCACCTCAGGCCCAGCCAATAGCTACTTCAAACCCTCCTCAGACAGCTACCCACGACAATTTGGCCGGCATTTCAACGATTCTGAAACACTTTCCTCAGACAGTTTTACCTACTTTTTCGGGAAAAATTTCGGAGTGGCCACATTTTCGTGACATGTTTGTATCCATAATCCACAAGCAACCAGCTCCTTCAATAATGAAGTTAAACTGCCTTCATTCACACTTGGCAGGAGATGCACTTGATGTGATTAAAAATATCACAATTACCAAGTCTTGTCATGGGACACGCTTAAACTTCATTTCAAAAATCCACGGCGACTAGTTCCCAGCCACCTGTCGGAAATCTTCGCGGTTAAGCCCACGACCAACGAAACCAGTACTGAAATAAAGAGAGTGATTAATCAAATCTTCACCCCTCTTAATGCGCTTACCATCTTGGGCCGGCCTACCAAGCAATGGTCTGATGTCATAGTTTTCACTCTAGCAAAATTAATGAGCCAAGACACCCACCGCGAATGGGAAAGAAATCTCGGCAAGAGTACCAACCCTCCAACTCTTGACAGTATGAAATCCTTTTTGCAAAGTCAAGCATTGATTTTCGAAGCCATTGAGGACTCTTCTGACCCATTGCCTAAGGCCACGAGCACTCCAAAAAGATCCTCTCTCAACTCTTCTTTGCAAGCTTCAGCCAACCCTACCGTAAAGAAAGAAAGGAAAAAGAGGGAAGACAATCGAAGTTGTTACGTTTGTGGGGAGAACCACTCCCTTTATAAATCTCCTGTTTTCAAAAATAAGCCTCTGGCAGGGAAGCGCCTTGTTTTGAGTGAACATAAACTTTATTCAAACTGTCTTGGTCAGCACAACATTAACGATTGTTCCTCGAAATTTATGCGTTCTTTCTGCAAAGCGGAACATCATACGTTGTTACACAATCCGAAAAAGGACGATGTAGCTCCACAAGCGAGTTTTCAGCAACAGCCAGCGAACACGAACCAAAAACCTATCATCATGCAAAATCCGATGCAGCAAACCAATGGCGCTCAGCCACAATTTCAACCTAAATTTTCTCAAATACCGAATCTCACTTCTCAGAGTAACGTTCCTAACGCCCATGGAACTCAATTGCAAGCACAAGCCTTTAAACCCTCAGGGGCAGCTTTCAACGGTGCTTCGTTGAGTTACGACAATCAAACCGGTGTTTTGCTAGGTACGGCCCGTATCAGTTCAGGGCCCCAACAACCAGAAAATAGTTGCCCACGCGCTAATTGAAAACTGCTCACAGCCTTCTTTCATTTCTGAAAATTTGGCTAAAAGGCTTGATTTGCCCAGAACACCGACCTTCGCACCAGTCTCGTCAGTAGGGGGTGTGCATTCAGTCACTGGTAAACAGATTACAAGCTTCACAGTCAGACCTCATTTTAACTCAAGCTTTTCGTGCCAAGTAAAAGCACTCATAGTACCTCGAGTTTGTTTTTACGTACCTCCTCATACTGAGGTCGTCTCAAACCTTATTCACCTGTCAAATCTTAATTTGGCAGACCCAACCTTCTTGGACGACTCCGAGATTAATATCTTATTAGGCGCGGACATCTACGCCTTAATAATTCAGGAGGGTGTGATCAAAGGGAGACCAAACGAGCCCATTGCAACACTATCATTGCTGGGCTGGCTAATCACCGGTTCAATTCCCTTGATTTCGAACGTGTCAAGCCACGTTACCCTTCAATCATTCCACTACGCCGAAGACGAATCTCTTTCGGAGATTTTGCAAAACTTCTGGCGACAGGAGGAGCCACCAACCACTAAGTTTCTCACCCCCGACGAGCAAAAGTGCGAAGAACACTACGCTAAGAATGTCAAACGAGAACCTAGCGGGCGTTACAGCGTCAAACTACCATTCAAGAAACCAGTCGATACTCCTCTTGGCAATTCGTTCAATAAGGCAGTTTCGATGCTAAAACGCATGGAGCAAAAATTTGAGGTCAATCCAGAATTCAAAAAAATGTATCTTGACTTCATCGGGGATTACATCTCCAGTGGTCACATGATCCCCATTCCGGACGACTCTCCACTGCGCAAGCCAATTGACCAAATATATTTCATGCCTCATCATGGGGTACTCAAACCTCAAAGTACCACCACTAAATTAAGAACTGTCTTCAACGCCTCGAGCAAAACCAGTTCCGGTACGTCGTTGAACAGCCTACTCCTGGCTGGCCCAAATCTCCTCCCGGAGTTGCCAGACTTGGTCGCCGCATGGCGGTTGTATAAATATGTTTTTATTGCCAACGTGAAACAAATGTTTCGCCAAATAAACCTAAACCAGGAAGACTGGCATTACCAAGCCATTGTTTGGAGATTCGATCCGAACGTTCCAATTCAGATTTACTATTTGATGACCTTAACCTATGGCCTAGCTTGTTCTTCTTTCTTAGCGTCTCGTACGCTTCGAGAACTAGCCACAAACTACAGAATAATTTTCGCGTTAGCCTTTTTAATTATTTACCACGAGATTTACATAGATGACGTACTGTCTGGCGGACATACTCTCCGGGAGGCAATCAAAAAACAAATGCAGCTCATCAATCTGCTTCAAGAAGGCGGTTTTGAGCCCCGAAAATGGCTCTCTAACGAACCCGAACTTTTATCGCACCTACCTAGTGATCATCTCGCCACAGACCCTACAGCAATATTCGAAGTTTCATCTTCTTTTGCGGTTCTAGGGCTCAAATGGCAAGCCAAAGACGACACGTTCTCATTCGATTTGAACTACACGCCTACAGAGAGTAACATAGGAAAGCGTTCCGTCTTATCCAGCCTAGCACGAATTTTCGACCCAATGGGCTGGCTTACCCCGGTCGTCGTTTCTGCAAAGATTTTCATGCAGTCAATCTGGCTGCTCAGATGCGGCTGGGTCGACCCGCTGCCCTCAGAATACGTGAAACAATGGAAAGCCTGAACTTCCAAATTACCTGCTTTGAACTCATTAACGATACCCAGATACGTACAATACTCTCCGGACGTCAAATCCTGCGAAATTCATGGTTTTGCCGACGCCTCTGAAGTAGCGTGTTCGGCAGTCGTTTACCTCAGGTTAATTGGTCAAGGCGAGGTAGCATGCTCACTGCAGATCACCAAGACTAAAGTAGCCCCCCTCAAAAAATTGAGCATACCAAAGCTAAAGCTGCTAGCTGCTCACATTTTATTCAAACTCGTTAATCATCTCATCTAAAAGTTACCTGCAAAAATTGACGCAATACACCTCTGGTCCGACTCCAAGGACGTGCTTTTCTGGCTGAGAAGTCACCCTTCGAGATGGCAAACATTTGTGGCGAACAGATGCACTGCCATTCTCACCTGGCTACCAAACGCTTATTGGCACTACGTGAAGTCTGCGGAAAACCCAGCAGACGTAGCGTCTCGTGGGATAAGCCCCGAACTTTTACAAACTCATCTGTTGTGGTGGCACGGCCCTCTGTGGCTACGTCAGACCAATGCCCCATGGCCCACCACTCCTGATCAGTTGTTAAATCACAAACCAATCGAGGAAAAAACCCAGAAGCTAGGCCTGGTCACTCACGTCGCAGTCTGCTTCATAACTCCAGAGCGACAAATGTGGGACTAAGGGCTAAGGTACTCGTCCTTAAACACCCTGCTTCGAGTCACCGCTTATGTCCTGCGTTTCGCGCACAAACTCTTTCGCAAAGTTGCCGAGAGGAATATTGTAAATAGTAGTTTTAAGTTCCATAGTTTTATCGATTTCTCGGATTTCGACGCAGATTTTCTAACCTCAAAGCAGCTGCTGAACTCTAAACTTTTGTGGACGTATCTTATTCAACAAACATACTTCTAAGACGAGATCAAAAGCCTCACGAAAGAAAAACAAATTCAAAAAAGTTTGACCAAACTAAATCCGATCATAAAGGACGGCTTCCTCCTGGTCGGTGGTCGTCTTGATCAATCATTGCTGCCCTACGACCGAAATCACCCATACATTCTGCCCAATGATTGTTTTTACACCCAACTTCTCGTTCACTATACCCACGCCTTAACTCTTCACGGTGGAGTTCAGCTTTGCCTAGCCACCCTACCAACGCAGTTCTGGGTCCTAAATGGTCGAAACGCGATTTAAAAAGCAATCAGAGAGTGCAAGGTGTGCATCAAGTATGCAGCCAAAGCCCAAAACCAACAAATGGGTGACTTACCCTGAATTCTACACAACTAAGTCCTTCATCGCGGCCTTTCACCGTTTCACAGCGAGGTGGGGTCATTGCAGCGAGCTACTCAGTGACCAAAGCACCAATTTCATCGGATCCGACGCCGAGCTAGCCCGCATGTTTCGCCAAAGCTCAGCCTGTTTTCAGAAAATTTGTCCGTATTTGACCCAACAGGGCACCCACTGGAAGTGGAACCCCTCAGGTGCGCCGTCCTTTGGCGGGATCTGGGAATCAGGGATTAAATCCACTAAACACCACATTCGCAGGGTGATCGGGGAGTCAGTTCTGACATTCTCAGCGATATCGACTCTATTGAGTAGAATCGGAGCCTGTCTGAACTCACGACCTCTCCTCCCCTTGACCGATAACTTATCCGACAATAATTTTCTAACCCCAGCACATTTTCTGATCCACAGAAGGTCATACCTGGTTCCAGAAAGAGACTTCACCATGGACAATGTACCGGCTAAACGCAGATGGCAACTTGTCTCCCAGAAAACTCAGCACTTCTGGGCACGCTGGAAGAAGAGTACTTGTCGTCACTCCAGCCACGCATCAAGTGGAACAAGAAGACCAGATCCTTCCAGCCTGGAGACGCAGTTTTTGTTCACCACGAAAACTCTCCACCTGGACACTGGCCACTGGCACGCGTTCTAAAAACTTACCCAGACAAGCATGGCCTGAATCGAGTTTGCGACGTCAAAACAGCTCAGTCGGCCCTGCAACGACCTTCGGTGAAGCTGGTGCTCCTGGTTCCAGTAAAAGAACAGTCACAGCCATCCATGCACCTAGAAGCTCCGGCTTCTAGTCTGGTGCTGCTCCAAGCAGCCAAGTAAAACCCAAACTAATAATATTAATTGCTGAAACATCTTCTTGTTTTTTTGTTTATTTTTTTTTTAGTTAATTAAATTAATCGCTGTTACCATCAATTAAAGAGGGCGGAATGTTTGAGATTTCGTGCCTTTTGTTTGCACCGCACTGGTCAACCGAGTAGCTGACGCCAAGATGCTCCGCTGACCTGACTTCCGACTGCACAGTCAGTCATCGCCTAACCGCCGAGAGCATGAGCACGCTCGCTTCATGCTCATCACTCTTTTTTGTCCATCAAAAAGGCGAACAATTTTACGAGGCAGAGAGGCTCCTGGTAAAAACAGCGAGTGCTCTCTCCTCATTAAACTGTAAACTATCTTTAAAGTTAAAATAAATCTAGCTACTTAAGTTTTCAGCATAAAGTAAAAGCCTTGTGATTGAAACTACTTTTCCTTCTCCAAGCATGTTTCCTCGTGATCACGTTTAGAATAACTATAAATAGAAAAATACAGTCCACTACAAAACATTGCCATTTTTATTCTTGACATATTTTCCTTTCTTTGTTTTCTTCTCGCTGTTTTCTTTCTTTCTCTCGTCTTCTTCTTTCTTCACGTCTTTGTCTTGTCGTCTTTCCTCTCGTCTTTTTTCTTTATTATTTTTGAGGTATTGTTGTCTCTCATGCTCATATATTTTCAATTTTTTTTTCTCTGGCTTTCTGCACTCTTCTTCTTCTCTTTGTTTTGAAGCGTAGCTTCTATACTTACGTTATAACTCTGCACCTTACATATAGTATATGCTAATTACTCATCATATCCGCGGTCAGAGTAAAATGAAAAAAGTGATCGTCAGATAAGAGCGTCATTTATCACCGTCACGCGGAATAAAGAGATCTTACCATGGTGGATAGAGGGGCCTAAGGAATTTTAATTTAAAAACAAAGTTTTGCAATCAACTAGCGTAACCAAGAGGATACGTGTCGACGTCGTCCGGTAGACCCCAGGTGCACCAGGTCGAAAAAACTCGACGGCGACGACTTCCCCAGGAAGTTTGATTTAAAATCGATGTTTTGCAACCAAACAAACGTAACCGAGAGGATGTCGACGTCGTTTGGTAGACCCGAGTGCACCAGGTCGAAGAAACTCGACGACAACGACTTCCCCAGGAAGTTACATTTAAAATCGATGTTTTGCGACCAAACAAATGTAACCGAGAGGATGTCGACGTCGTCCGGTAGACCCAGGGGCACCAGGTCGAAAAAAGTCGACGGCGATGACTTCCCCAGGAAGTTTCGTTAATTATCGATGTTATACAAGTTATCTTATATACCCAAAGGGTGTCGACGTCGACCCATTACACCCGGGTGCACCAAGTCGAAAAAACTCATCGGCGATGACTTCCCCAGGAAGTTTCGTTAATTATCGATGTTATACAAGTTATAGTGTATATCCAAAGTACATTGACGTCAACCCGTTACACCCGGGTTCAACAGGTCAAAAAAACTTGTCGGTGACGACTTCTCCAGGCAGTTTAGTTAAATATCGATGATTTGAAAAAAAAATTAGCACAATAATTCAAAATGAGATTTAAATCTTCTGTCTGCACTAAACGACTGAAGCTACGCTTCTATCGGCCGTCCCATGATGGGTGCGCTTTTTTTTAAACCTCTCACTTCTTTCTCTTTAATCAGTTAATAACTGATCTTCATAATTCTCTTGATTTTGTCTGTCTCTTGTTTTTTTTTCTTTTTCATTTTTTTGCCCATGAATTAATTTCGGCAATAACCATTTTTTATTTTACTGTCAAAAGTGGTGAATTTTCATCCATCGATTCATCATCACAAAAGTTTTCCTCTCTCCATTGTCTATAGGGGTTGTATAATTTATTTATTACTTTTTTTTTTTTTTTTTCCTTTAATTTCTTTTTTTTTTTGTTCACCTTCCTACAGTTTTCTTAATTTTTCTAGTTGCATTTTTAGCACCATTGGAGTAGAGAAAATCTAAACAAATTATTTTAATATATACTAGCTTCTATACCTCGCTGCCCTAATATTTGCTCGGTTGAGAATTTAATTATTTTTATTTTATTTTTAAATAAAAACAAAAACCGCTTATGTAGCTCTAGTATCTGGATATTGTGAACGGAAAAAGTCTCATTGTAACGGTTTGTGCGTCTGAGGAAAGTAGTTTTATTTAATCAAATAAAGTAAAAACTTTTTGTTTATATTAAAATGGAAAATATTCAGTCATTTTCTTCGTCTTCAAATGCCAATAAGGATATCAATATTCATCAACACAGAGAAGCTTTTGAGTCATATTTACAAACAATCGAAATCAAGTCAAATTCAGTGGTAGTAGCTAATGAAAAAGAGTACAACGATCTCATTAAATCAGTAATTACTGATCGACGAGCAAACACTGTAATGTGGCTGCCATAGCCGCGAAGTTGGGCCGAATTCGGCTTCCGAACTCGGTACGAATTCGGTCGGGGGCGCGGCTAGGGTTCAGCCCGAGCGCGGACTGGTGCATCTGGCCGAAGTTGCGGTATAAAGATGATTCCTACAGAGGTTAGAAATCCAGTGTAGTCAGGGTGGACACATAGTGCTCCAGGAAATAGCTTCTCCAAGACGTTTTGACTTCAAGAGGGTGAACATCTGGAGCACCTGGTAGTAAGAATCCCCGAAGATGATTTCTCCAGTAAGTTTCGATTCCAGAAGGGTCAGGGTGGATACCTTGAGCACCTGGTGATAGTTACGCCTTGGGGATGATTTCCTTGGGAAGTTTTGACTCCGGAAGGGTCAGGGTGGACACCTGGTGCACTCGGTGATAGTTACGCCTTGGAGACGATTTCCTCGTGAAGTTTTGACTCCGGAAAAGTCAGGGTGGACACCTGGTGAACTCATTGATAGTTACGCCTTGGAGACGATTTCCTCGGGAAGTTTTGACTCCGGAAGAGTCAGAGGGGACACCTGGTGCACTCGGTGATAGTTTCGCCTTGGAGATGATTTCCCCAGGAAGTTTTGACTCCGGAAGAGTCAGGGTGGGTGCACTCGGTGATAGTTACGCCTTGGAGATGATTACCTCAGGAAGTTTTGACCCCAGAAGAGTCAGGGTGAACCTCCAAGGCGTAATTATCTCCAAGTGCACCAGATGTACACCCTGACCATTGCGGAGTCAAAACTTCCTGGAGATATCGTCTCCAAGGCGTAACTATCACCGAGTGCACCAGGTGTCCACCCTGACCCTTCCGGAGTCAAAACTTCCCGAGGAAATCGTCTCCAAGGCGTAACAATTATCGAGTGCACCAGGTGTCCACCTGACTCTTCCGGAGTGTAAACTTCCCGAGGAAATCATCCCCAAGGCGTAGCTATTACCAGGTGCTCGAGGTATCCACCCTGACCATTCTGGAGTCGAAACTTACTGGAGAAATCATCTTCGGGGATACTTACCACCATTTGCTCCAGATGTTCACCCTCTTGAAGTCAAAACGTCTTGGGGAAGCTATTTCCTGGAGCACTATGTGTCCACCCTGACTACACTGGATTTCTAACCTCATGTAGGAATCATCTTTGTACCACAACTTTGGCCCAGATGCACCAGTCCGCGCTCGGGCCGAAACCCTAGCCGCGCCTCCGACCAAGCTTCAGCCGAATCCGGCATCGCTTCGGATAGTTCGGATACGAATTCGGGCCAAAGTCACGCCTCATTAAAATGTTTGCTCTATTAATAGAGGCTGACGAGAAGCAAAAAAAACTCCACGTGACTTTCGATTAAGGTAGTTACAACTTATGTATATAGGTAGCCTAAAATATAGTTATAGACGCTCGATGCCTACTCGACCCTACTCCGACGCCACGCGTCGCCGCCACCGGTGCAGCGCCAAATCGTAGTGAAATTACACATTTTTCATTCTTTTCGATTCATTATCTCAGAAATGAATATCGCTTGCTATATTTATCTTTGTACCTCACGATTCCTTAGGTGTTTCCCTACAAGAAAACCTATTTTTTATAAATATTTTAAGAAAATTGAATTTGCAATCCGAGAATAACCTCTTAATTTGACCGATTTTATGCGCTCAACATAGGAATCACGAGTAAAAGGTTGTAACTTCTGAGCTTAATATCTCAAAATTTAGCCCCGCTTGGGGGTATTTGAAAAATACCAACATAGAGAGGACACAAAAAATTAATTCTGTGCAAAGTTATAGAGATTTTTTAAGAGACTGCCTTAAAAAAAAAGTATGATATGTTGACTATTGGCAATATTACAAAACTTATACGTCCTATCATTGAAGAAGAAGATTATCAAAATTGTATTGTGAAATATTATGTGTATAATGGTGAAATTTTTAACATTTTACTTCAAGCTCATAAAGATACTGGTCATGGTGGGCTGTACAAAATCGATAATGTAGTAAAAACAAAATACGTCAATATTACAAGACCAATTATTTTAGCTTTTTCGAAAAATTGTGAGTCGTGTGTAAAAAAGAGAGCTCATCCAAGAAAAAGTCTTGTTGTAAAGCCAATTATTTCGAATGAAGTAAACTCTCGAGGTCAAGTTGATCTAATTGACATGCAGGGGTGCAAAGACAGAGACTATGCGTTTATATTAAACTATCAAGATCGTTTGACTAAATTCTCAGTTTTGCGTTCATTAAATACTAAAACAGCGACGGAAGTAGCTTACGTTTTAATTGACATTTTTACTTTACTTGGTGCTCCCTCAATTTTACAAAGTGACAATGGCCGAGAATTTGTTTATCAACTAATCGAAGAATTAAAAGAATGCAACCTGGACTAAAAATAGTGCACGGTAAACCTAGACACTCTCAAAGCCAAGTAAGCATAGAAAGATGTAATAGACATGTAGAAAATATGGTGACTGCTTGGCAGGCATGTTGAAATAAGTGAGGTCTTAGGTTAGGTACCTAAGACGGCCTATGACCTAACTCGAATTCAAAAAGTGGTTGGTATACTACACCATTGCTGAGCGCGGTATTAATAAGAACGAATAAATGAATTTTAATAAATAAATAATCAACCGACAAGCCTTAAACCCCAATAACGCTGGAAAAAGTAATAAACAATTATTTGTTAATAAACAAATGGCTAACCTTCAAGCTGTAAGCCCCAATAATGCAGAAAAAAGAGAAAATAAAATATTAATTATCAAAAAATAATCAACCGACAAGCCTTAAACCCCAATAACGCTGGAAGAAGTAATAAACAATTATTTATTAATAAACAAATGTCTAACCTTCAAGCTGTAAACCCCAATAACGCTGAAAAAAAAAGAAAAGGAAATATTGATTATCAACAAATGACTAACCGACAAGCCTTAAAACCCAATAACGCTGGAAAAAGTAATAAACAATTATTGGTTGATAAACAAATGGCTAACCTTCCAGCTGTAAACCCCAATAACGCTGAAAAAAAGAGAAAATGAAATATTGACTATCAACAAATGACTAATCGACAAGCCTTAAAACTCAATAACGCAGGAGAAAGTAATAAACAATTATTTGTTAATAAACAAATAGCTAAATTTCAAGCTGTAAACCCCAATAACGCTGAAAAAAGAGAAAATAAAATATTAATTATCAACAAATAATCAACCGACAAGCCTTAAGCCCCAATAACGCAGGAGAAAGTAATAAACAATTATTTGTTAATAAACAAATAGCTAAATTTCAAGCTGTAAACCCCAATAACGCTGAAAAAAGAGAAAATAAAATATTAATTATCAACAAATAATCAACCGACAAGCCTTAAGCCCCAATAACGCAGGAGAAAGTAATAAACAATTATTTGTTAATGAACAAATAGCTTAAATTAAACCCCAATAACGCTGAAAAAAAGAGAAAATAAAATATTAATTTAATCAACAAATAATCAACCGACAAGCCTTAAGCCCCAATAATGCTGGAAAAAGTAATAAACAATTATTTGTTAATAAACAAATGGCTAACCTTCAAGCTGTAAACCCCAATAACGCTGAAAAAAAGAGAAAATGAAATATTGACTATCAACAAATGACTAACCGACAAGCCTTAAAACCCAATAACGCTGGAAAAAGTAATAAAAAATTATTTGTTAATAAACAAATGACTAAATTTCCAGTTGTAAACCCCAATAACGCTGAAAAATAGAGAAAATAAAATATTAATTATCAACAAATAATCAACCGGCAAGCCTTCAAGGGTATATATCATTTAATAGAATAGAAATTTCGCCGTCGGAAATTTCGCCAAGTCATATACATGGTGCCTCCAGACATGGTGCCCCACGTTTTATTTGGGAAGATTAACCGTCACAGTTACAGCGCAAGATTGAAAGCTGAATAACAGAAACCGTTGCAAATAAATAATCGATAAATAAATAAATAAATAAATAAACAGCCGAAATCTAAGCCCCAATAACGCTGGGGAGAGCGATAAATAAATAATTTTTTATTAACAATTAAATAAACCGATAAGCTCTCAATCCCCATGTAACTGGGGAGAGCGATAAATAAATTTTTTTTCATAAACAATTGAATAATCCGACAAACTCTAAGCCCCCATAACGCTGGGGAGAGCGATAAATTAATTTTTTTTTATAAACAATCAAATAAACTGACAAGCTCTAAACCACCATAACGCTGGGGAGAGCGATAGATAATTTTTTTTTTATAAACAATTTAATAAACCGACAAACTCTAAACCCCCATAAGCCTAGGAAGAGCGATAAATAAATTTTTTTTTATAAACAATTTAATAAACCGACAAGCTCTAACCCCCATAACGCTGGGCGCCCGAGTTCAACAAAAAATTTAATCAGCTATGCCCCAAGCTTTAAACCCCAAAAACCCGGAGAACCCAAGTTCAACCAAAAGCTGATTGGCTACCCCCCCCCCCCCCAAGCTCTTAGCCCCCAAAACCCGGAGCACCCAAGTTCAACAAAAAAGCTGATTTGCTAACCCCCAAGCTCTTAGCCCCCAAAACCCTGGGCACCCGAGTTCAACAAAACAATAATCTTTTTTATAAATAAATAATACACTCTGTATATAAAGTGGTTAAAATCTTCACTTTATTAAAATATTTTCATTATTTTTACATTAATCAAAAACCGTGACAATTGTTTCGGACGCACTGCGCCTTCTTCGGACGGTGGGTATTTCAAGACTAAACGTAATACATACAATTAAGAAAGTGAGCTTAGTGTTTATCATAATCAGTTATCTAAGTTATTTCAGGACTTCTGTCATTAATATAAATACAAATACATACACATAGTTTAATTCAATCTAATTTAATTCAATTTAATTATTGAATTACTGATGTCCGAAGAAGGCGCAGTGCGTCCGAAACAATTGTCACGGTTTTTGATTAATGTAAAAATAATGAAAATATTTTAATAAAGTAAAGATTTTAACCACTTTATATACATAGTGTATTATTTATTTATAAAAATGTATATCAATCTTCATCAAGTAGAGGCTCAATCAATCCAAAATTTAAAACAATAATCAGCTATCCCCCAAGCTCTAAACCTCTAAATACCCTGGGCACCCGAGTTCACCAAAAAAACTGGTCGGCTATCCCCCAAGCTCTAAACCCGCAAAACCCTGGGCATCGAGTTCAAAAAAAAAACTGATCATTTATCCCCCAAGCTCTAAACCCCCAAAACCCTGGGCACCCGAGGTCAACGAAAAAACTGATCGGCTATCCCCCAAGCTCTAAACCCCCCAAAACCATGGACATCGAGTTCAATAAAAAAAACTGGTCAGCCATCCCCCAAGCTCTAAACCCCCAAAACCCTGCACTTAGATGCCACCGAAAAAAAACTTTTTTCATCTTTTTTTTCAGCATTTTCAGTAGGATCAACTTGTACATCAATTACCACATTTTCACTTGGTTGACTTAATTCACAAAAACTTTCAACACTTCTAGGTTCCTGCTCATCTAAATAACTGCTATCAGACTCCTTTTTTAAACGTTTATTTTGATTTACTTTTTTTAAATTTAATCTTCTCTCTTCTGTAGAAAACATTTTGTGTTACAGATAGCTAAAACTTTTTTTGTCAAATATTTACATCTCAAGTTTCAGCTAATTCTATGGATTATATTTACACTCACTAACAAAATTGTTTATTTATTTTAAATAGCAGAAGCAACATAATGTGCACACTTTATAATAACATAACCTTTAAATACCTACAGTAATCCATCGGCCGAGTTCGGACCGAGATCACTACCGCGCCCCCAACCGCCCTCGGGCCGAGCTCGGCTGCCGAACTCGGCCCAAATTCGCGGCTTCGGCAGCTGCATTATAATGTTTACTCGGGTTATCATAAGATAAATATTTTTTGCTAAAAACTCCATTCTGCACGAAAAAAAGATATAAATGTTTCAACTCATACAACGTCCACGGAACAGATCCATGAAGAGGGTGCATCCATGGGTTCATCCCAGCGCTACAAACGGTCTAATCCCATTTCGGCACTGGATGAACCCGTGGCGGAGTGGGATCAGACCGTGCGATCCGACTGCAGCTATGCGAATGAAGTCATTATACACTGTGTATATATTTGCGCCCGTGCAAATTTTTACGTAAATCAATTTTGTACTGCGTCTGAGAACCATTCAAAAAGATTGTATCGAAACTAAGTTTATTAAGATTGTGATCTTTTTAAACGTAAATATTACCTACAACTTAGTCAACTAGTAATAAGAATATTGCTAAATATGTATATTTTCATATTCATATCTTCTGAAAAAAATTTGTTTAGATTACTGATTTCATTCTAAAAGTGAAAAAATTAGGGTAGCCTATCTGCTTTTTTGTTGAACTTTGGTGCACTGTGTTTTGGGGGTTTAAGGCTTGGAGCATAGCCGATTATAAATTTAAAAAAATATTCATTTATCGCTCTCCCCAGCGTTAGGGGGATTTATAAATGCGCGGTTTATTTAATTTTTTATAGAAAATAATTTATTTATCGTTCTCCCCGGCATTTTGGGGGTTTAGAGCTTGTCGGTTTATTGAATTGTTTATAAAAAATAAATTACTTATCGCTCTCCCCAGCGTTATGGGGGTTTAGAGCTTGTCAGTTTATTTAATTGTTATGAAAAAATAATTTATTTATAGCTCTCCCCGGCGTAAGGGGGGTTTAGAGCTTGTCGGATTATTTAATTGTTTAAAAAAAATGATTTATTCATCGCTCTCCCCAGCGTTTTGAGGGCTTAGAACTTGTCAGTTTATTTAATTGTTCATGAAAAAAAATTTATTTATCGCTCTCATCAGCGTAATGGGGGCTTACAGCTTGTCGGTTGATTGAATTGTTTATAAAAAATAATTTATTTATCGCTCCCCCCAGCGTTAGGGGGGTTTAGAGGTTGTCGGTTTATTTGATTTTTTATAGAAAAGAATTTATTTACCGTTCTCCCCGGCATTTTGGGAGTTTAGAGCTTGTCGGTTTATTTAATTGTAGTAGTATTCGGGAGTATTGCGCGAGACGGATGAGTCATCCCCGGCCGTGCAATTCCTTATCTGTTATCTTAATGGTTTGTTTATATAAACAGGGGGTAAGCAGGTATCGGGTTATAGTAGAGAGGTCTACAGTTCCTTATCTGTTATCTTAATGGTTTGTTTATATAAACAAGAAATAAGAAGGTATCGGGTTACAGTAGAGAGGTCTACTGTTCCTTATCTGTTATCTTAATGGTTTGTTTATATAAACAAGAGATCAGCAGGTGTCTGGTTATAGGTGAGAGAGCCGCGAATCCTTATCTGTTATCTTGATGGTTTGTTGACGTAAACAAGACATAAAAGAGCGGTTTGAGGCACCGACACCAGCGCAACTTTTATCTTAATACTTTATTTATATAAACAAATCGATTTAAATAAACAAAGGCGTGTTAACTTTTTGATTATGATTGAATAGCGTGAATAAATTTTGAAAAAAAATCCTCGTGGTCTGAGTGCCATCGGACGCATGGCGTGGGACTCGAACCCGCGATCATATACTTACCGGTCCGATGCTTGAACCACCAGGCTACGAGGATTTTTTGTAATGGTTAGTCAAACAAAGGTAAGATGCGTACTCGCATGTATAAAATAACGATATTTATGCATCGTGTGCTTCAGTTGCAAACATGGATACGCGTTGGTCGCACCCGTTCACGGCGATTATTGCGGGGCCGAGTAAAAGCGGTAAATCATACTTTGTTAGAAAATTCTTAAAAAATCTGAGTGATATGTGTACCGTTAAATTTGATCGAGTGTTATTTTACTACACTGAATGGCAGGAATTTTACCGCGAGTTTGTGGGATCGATAGAATTCCACGAGGGACTACCCCAGCTCGGGGATTATTCGAACGATAATGATAAAACCAAGTTAATCATTCTTGACGATCTCATGCGCGAGAGCAGTGGCGAAGTGGTGCTTGATCTTTTTACCCGTGGATCCCACCATAAAAATTTGAGTGTAATTTTTATCACTCAAAATCTTTTTCATCAAGGAAAATCTCAAAGAGATATCAGTTTGAACACCACGTATATGGTGATTTTCAAAAACCCTAGAGATCGAGCGCAAATAAAACATCTCGCGAGGCAAGTGTACCCGCAAGATACAAAATTTTTATGGGAGGCATACTTAGACGCTACGATGCCTGCTCACTCGTATCTTTTTTTGGATCTCTCGCAAGAAGCTCCAGAGGAATTTAGAGTTCGTACATGTATCTTCCCGGATAATTAAAAAAATTATGTTTACGTGCCGAAAAATTTAAAAATAAGTAATGGTGCAATGTGAGTGAGTAATTAGTACAACATCGACTATGGCGGAGTTAACATCGGCTTTGCCTAAATTTACAAAAAAACAGGTTTCTATTTTACACGCGCTCTGTCACGCCGATAGTAATCAAAGAAAGGCATTACTTCGTACGGCTGATAAATCGGTAGTGGCGTGTATCTGCGAAATTGTGTTAAATGTGTTGAAAGGTAACATTGATATCAAAGACTCGGCGAAGAAACGTTTGAAAAAGCATAAAAAAGTGCTGCGAAAAATAATCGACGTTAAAAATAAAAATAAAAAAACGTGTGAAAACATAAAAAAAAGAAATTATTCAACACAGCGGCGGCGCGTTTTTACCGATAATATTAGCTCCGATAATCAACGCCTTGGCGTCAAAAATTTTCTCGAGTATAATTCAAGATAAAAAATAGAATAAAAAATGGAGAGAGCTCGTAAAATGGTGCTCGTACCGGAAAGCACGTTCGATCGTTTTAATTATTCGTCTGAAGCGTCGATAATTTATCGCGTCTCGATTCAAAAATGTACGAGATTCTTCGTTCCAAACGATATCAAGACGATCACGAAAAATGTAAAAATTATTTACAAATTTTATGGCGTTATCTATTTTTCAAAAATAAAGAACGACGCACCGATCGAGAAAGTAATCCAAATGAATCGATGGATGACAGTATACCGAACGAATCGTTGATCGATCTCGAGGATATTCCAGCTGGGACATTACCAGCGAATGAAACGTTAGAACCAGATGCTACTATAGGATTAAATGAGACGATCCAGCCAGACGACTCATTGAATAACACGGTAGACAACACTTTTGATGCAACTACTAGAGACGACATACCTTTATCCAATCATGTAATATTAGATAGTGTACCGACGGCTTACAGGAAAGAAGCAAGTGATTTGTTAAACCTTTTGCGTGAAAAAACACACAGACTTCTGAACTGGGACGGTTGGGGTGCAATAAAAATCGACGGTCGAGAGATAAAGGATTCAAACATCATTGAACTCGTGAGTGATACGATTAAAAATAATAATAATAATACCTCGCGTAACGATCGAGAAAAAAAGGTACAGCCTGTTGGTAAAAAAGAGTTTTTAAATTTAATCAGTAGTATATCGACGCCACACGGATTAAAAGTAGGTTTAAAATTTGCTAAATACACGCTCGAGCTACCAAAAAAACAGAGAAAAAGAAAAAACAATTATCAAGAAGAAGAAGAACCGTTGAGTAAAAAGAAAAAAGGCTATGTACGCGAGTCTCCTATAGTCACCAGAAATCTTAGCAATAAAAAGTGGTTAAAAATTAAGTTTTAAAAATGGCTTATGAAAGAGATTATTACAACTTGGATAAACCAGTGGCTTTTACAGGAGCGCGAAACATATTGCAGGTAAACAATAGAGGTAAGTATTTAAACGACGAAGAAAAAAAAAATCTACGAATGGCTCTCGATACAAGACGCGTACACGCTTCATAAACCTGTTACAAGAAAATTTTCAAGACTACATTATAACGTGACCAATATCGACGCTTTATGGGAAGCAGATTTGATGCAGTTGACTAGTCTTGAAAAATTTAACGATGGCTTCAATTATGTACTCGTTGTTATAGATGTTTTATCAAAATTTGAGTGGATCGAAAGTTTAAAAGTAAAATCAACTTCAGCTGTGGGTAACGCTTTTGAAAAAATACTGAATCATGCGTCACCTCGCAAATGTCATTGTTTACAAACGGACAAAGGACGCGAATTCACCGGCGGAGTCTTTCAAAACGTTTTGAATAAAAACGACATCAAGTTTAGAGTAGCACGTAATCCCAATATAAAATGTAGTATCGCTGAAAGAGTTATTCGAACGCTGAAAGCTCGTATATGGAGATATTTCACTTATAAAAATACTAAACGATACATAGACGTCGTTCAAAAAATTATAAAAGGCTACAATGAAACTGTGCATTCCGGTACGAAAATGAGGCCTTACGAGATTAATATTTTTAACGTGACGAAGGCTCGAAAGAATTTATTAAAGCGTTCTCTTGCGCAAAGTGTTAATAAAAATAAACAAAATAAATTTTTCATGTCTACTACCAAGTATAAACCCGGTCAGTACGTTCGTATCAGCAGAACCAAAAACGCGTTCGAACCGGGTTACGAGAAGAACTTTAGCGAGGAAGTGTTTATAGTGAGTCGTGTCTCGAGCCGACAAGGGATGCACACATATATTTTAACAGATCTGAACGGCGAAGAGATAGATGGCTACTTTTACACCGAGGAGCTTGTTCTAGTTGGTGATGAACGAATGCAAAAAAATCAAGGATTTAAAATCGAACGCATTGTCGCGACCAAAGGAAAAGGTTCGAACAAACAACATCTGGTCAAGTGGGTTGGTAACCCTGAAAAGTTTAACTCCTGGGTCAAAGCACGCGATATGATCGATATATAAAATGGAGCGTTTCAATGATTTTTTTTTGGTTTTACCTAGTAATAGTAGTATGAAATATTATTTCCAGAATACTACATCGTGTTTTACCACTCATTTATCTCGCGAAATAAAACTCTCGGGTGAGTGGCTTGTGGGGCTCGCTGAGATACATATACCGTGCACGATAAATCACATACAAGAATCCGAAGCTGTCTACTTTTTTGATGCAAAGACTAGTAATACTGAAAGTGAACGTAGTTTTCCTTATGGTAAATACGATTCACTTCACAATTAGCTGATGATATAAATCAAGCCAGCGATACGACTAAGCATCAAGTTCTTCAACCCTCCAATCTACGAAAAGGTTATTGGTCTATAACACGAAAATGCGAACCGAAAAATTGCAATAGTATTCATATAACGAGATTTCATGAAAAAATACGACGAATTTTTGGTTTCGAATCCGAAATGGTGCGAAAAACAGAACGTATCCATGGTTTTCCGAAGAAAAGAGATACGATCGCCGAAAGGCCTGCTGTACTAAGCCGTGCGATACCGGATCAATTATTTGTTTACACAGATATTTGCGCTCCTTACACAGTAGGCGATACTGAAGCGAGCTTATTGAGAATAGTGCCGCTCGATGCTGCAAAATATGATTTTGGCTCTAATGTTGTAAGAACTTTTGGACCTATTCATTATATACCTCTTCTTTAGAATCAATTTCAAAGTATAATTATTGATATAAGAGACGTACACGGTAACTCTGTACCATT
Organism: Encarsia formosa; assembly: GCA_038277355.1. Lineage (NCBI taxonomy): Eukaryota > Metazoa > Arthropoda > Insecta > Hymenoptera > Aphelinidae > Encarsia > Encarsia formosa. The sequence continues at coordinate 34,896,470 of CM076187.1, forward strand.
TGAAAGCGGCACCTCGATCGTAAAACTTCATCTAGTTCGTAAAAGGCTATAAAAATGTCTCACTACTTGACTTATTACGACGTTCAAATCGGCGGCGGCGGCGGATATAATATAAAAAACGTGTACTCCGGTTCAAATTATCAGAGAGGAAGAGGAATAGGTAGTTGGCTCAGTGGCCTTGGCCGAAAAATAATTCCGTACTTGACACGAGGAATGAAATCCATGGGTAGAGAAGCGCTTCGCACGAACATCGATGTCATCGACGATATTACTAATCGCAACACCTCTTTTACGGATGCCATAAAAACACGCGGATACGAATCTGGAAATAGATTGAAAAAAAAAGCGGCTAGCAATCTTATTAACATGATGAAAGGCCAAGGGTATAAGTCGAAAGCTTCGTCGCGTAAACGTCAGTCGTAGAAGAAACGTCCGACAGTGCGAAAGTCAGGGGGTGTACGAAAAAAGAAGCTGAAAAAGAAGAAGAAGAAGACGACGACGAAAAAGATCAAGAAGAAAAGCGCCACGAGAAAAAGTGTTAAAAACAAGCAAAGTTTTAGAGATATTTCTGATATATTTGGACCTAAATAAAGATGGCATTTTTACATTCTCACTCACTCCAACGAGTGCATGTCAGCGGAATTAGATATATTTAGTTTGCCACCGACTCAGACCTCGGTGGAAGGCAGTCAGTTTATACATTATAAACCCATTAGTCCCTTAAACGACGAGAGTGGCACACCTTTGGAGTTCGTTGTGCCTAGTTGAGGCGAATATTATTTGGATCTTCCTCACACGATGCTTTTAATGAAGGTAAAAATTGACCCAGACGTTTCGCAAACTGAAAATTCAAAAGTCGGTCCCGTCAACAATTTTATTCACTCGTTATTTGATCAAGTCGATGTTTATTTCAATAATAAGCTGGTGACTCCTTCTAGTAACAATTATGGATATCGCAATTATTTAGAGACGCTTTTAAACTATGGAACTGGAGCAAAAGAAGGTCATCTAACGGCTTGTCTTTGGTACGATGACGAACTTTTTAAAATGGTACCTCTTCCATATGCAGAACTAAATAATAGAAATTCAGGTCACAAAGCGACAAGCCTTCACTTTAGGTGGGGAAACATTCGATTCAATGGGCCATTTACACTGCGACGTGTTTAATCAAGATAAAATGCTGATTGTGGCGTGGCACGCCACAGAGGTTTTTGTAACGTGGGAATGGCGTTGAGGGGGGAAGGGGAAAGTCAGGGAAGGCCTAGGGCAGTTCCAGAGGGCAAAAGAAGGTCATCTAACGGCTTGTCTTTGGTACGATGACGAACTTTTTAAAATGGTACCTCTTCCATATGCAGAACTAAATAATAGAAATTCAGGTCACAAAGCGACAAGCCTTCACTTTAGGTGGGGAAACATTCGATTCAATGGGCCATTTACACTGCGACGTGTTTAATCAAGATAAAATGCTGATTGTGGCGTGGCACGCCACAGAGGTTTTTGTAACGTGGGAATGGCGTTGAGGGGGGAAGGGGAAAGTCAGGGAAGGCCTAGGGCAGTTCCAGAGGGCAGCACGGCCGTCTTCTTCTCTCCTCGCGATCGGCCGTGGGCTCGATCGCACCGACGGCCATTTTGGACTTTGACTTCTGTCGTAGCTACGGAGAGCCACGCATCTCGCGCGCGCGAATCTAGTGAACAAGTGAACAGGAAATTCGAGAAGTGCGGTGATTGTGCAAGGTATCGCGACAGCTCCCCCTTTTCTTCGTCAAGGACGAAGCCAGCCAGTCAGGTACGAGAGGACGAGATCGGTGATCGCGGGGATCGCACCTCTGAGCCCGACTTCAACTACCGCTCCAGCGCCATCCAGAGCAACGCGGTCCGACAGCCAGCAGAGGACGCGAGCCACGGAACGAGCAATCCATCCTCGTGGGAGAAGCAGCGGTCAAAAAACTTGGGTTGTGTGGATCATCGGATCAAGGTGTGTTCTGGGCGTGGCCCGGTAATTTGTAGTTTTAAGTAGCGACGCGTAAACTCCTTGCCACCCGAGTTCTTTTTCCTAATTTTATTAAATCGAATGAACAGTGGACTTAGTGTTTTTTCTTTCTGTTAATTTAATTTCCTACCCCTTTGGCATCTCTCTCTAGCATAACCGTCGGCTGCCCGAAGGTGGCAGACGCGGCGACGGCAACGAGGATCGGCTCTCGAGTGGCGCGTATATATATATATATATATATATTTATCTCAGTGGTTTCGTATATGCTTCCTGGGCTGGCTGGGATGTTTTCCTGGTAGGTGTAGAGCTCTTGAGCCCAGGGTTTGTATTTGTTTCTATTTATTCACAGGCAGCAGCCCTCGAGTAGCACCGCGGACCGATCTCACCCTTTACGGAGTCAGCAGCAGCAGAGCAGTGGATGGTCAAGTGACAACGGCACGGACCAGCCCGCCGGCGAGCTAGCGGGGCCTTGGCGCCCAGAAAAATTACGGCCCTCGCGTTTTGTTTATGTCGAGGAGTAGTAGTGACCGGGTAGACGATTTTGTGGCCCTGAGGGCTTGGTCATTTTCGTGTCTTCTTTTTGTTAATTGAGCTCCCTTGTCGCGACACCATTCTCGTCATATGACGTCACCAACGTGTGGCTCGACCCCACATAAACCCTGCTGCTGAGCGTACCGAGTGTTAGGATTACGTAAATGCGTGATAGCGAACTCGCATTCCGAGCCAAGGCCAGCGGAGAGTTTTGGATGTTGTTTTGATCGCATAACCTTGGTCGGAATCGAGTCGAGAGAGTTTACTTGTCGTTCCGAGAAAAGCAAGACTCGTATACCGTCTTCACGGGAATATTAGCGTGCGGAATTCTTTTCCCCTCCTTTCTTTTCCGTGTTATTGTGGCAAGGAGGAAATTAGTAGTAATAATTTAAAACGAATAAATTCAAGCTTGATTTGTTTTTTTTTGTACACCGTGCTTGGCGGCCAGGCCGAAAAGGCAATAGTTTTTTTTCCCTTTCTCTGTGTTTGTTTTTGTTTTTTTCTTTTGCTCGTCGGCTTTTGTCGTCGTTTTTTTTTGTTTTGTGTGGCACAAGCACGGTTAATGGGTTGCCCCGTTGCAACGGTCCGGTTTATGATGCCCCCTCTTAGGGCAAGCAAACTGTCACCTTATGTCTGTGTGGCGAGGGGTAACCGAGGAAGCAGTGGGGGAGGACTCACGCGACGCGCCGACGCGGGCAAAGCGGAGCGGCCTGAAGCGAGCGGGCAGCTTACACTCGCGTCACTTTGAATTTTCTTTCTGCTCCCGAACACATCTTCTCAACACTAACGCTGACATGTCTGAGAATTACGGAGTTTCGGAAATACGTAAGTCATTTTTTTAATAATATTTGAGTAGATAATTGATGCCCAGGTGGCTCTTATCGAGAACCTCGTGTTCTGCTCAAACATAAACTATTTTTCCTTGGAAAGGTACGGGGGCCTTTATATAAACCCATCTTTCCTAGGACCCTGGTTTGAGGTGCCACGTTATGCATGCGTGCAGCGTTGATGCACTCAACCAGGTTATTTTTTTTCGCGATCGTGTAAAAATCAAATACACTTGAAGCGCGATAATAATAAAAACGGGCGACGTCGTCAAACCACGTACGGGGTTGAAGTTATGTAACGCCGGTATTTTCATTCTTCAGAATATTTAGACATCTGTGTGCCCACGCCGAACGACTTGACTTGAAAATTTATTCGTCATACAGAGAGAGAAGAATAGAGAGAGTTAATTTTTTTTTTACATTTAATTGATTTCTAGTTAAAAATACTTGATACGTAAGATTAATTTGCTGAGTTCAAAACTCATAGTGTTAATGTAAAATAAGTTTAATTTGTTTTCTTCGAGCAATTATTTTATTACAATAAAATTTAAAATTGAGTTTAATTTATTGCGAGAGAATTTATTTACACCTTGTTCTACTTTCCACCTGCATGACGCATGCTGTAGTTTCCTAGAAGCATGACATGAAAAATAAAAATGAAATAAAATTCATTTCAATTTGTTTTCCTATACAAATATATATATAGATCTAAATATTCATATACATAATTATTTATCTAAATTAATATTCACGAACGTGCCATCAACGGTGAGTAATAATAAATAAATCATCGGAGCTGGACCGGACTCACAGCTTTCTAATATTATCGCAGGCAGCGGATAATATTTGGAATCTTTTACCGTAAGGAAAGAAATCAGGCTCGAATTTTGTTGCGCTGTAGTCTAAGAATTGTATAAACTGCTGTTACCACTGAATAATTTATCTTATCAATATGCTAAATTAGTGAGCCTATGCGAGCTCCTATACGGTCTACCTCCTGCTAGAATAGTAGAGGGACCGGATAGGTTAGATTCTGCCATTTTAAATACACCCGGGCAATAATAAAATTCCTGGCATTACTATGGCAGACTACCGGGAGCCAGGGCTTACGGCGGAACAGTTAGGGGCGAGGTTGGCCGTAAATGAGCTCGTTCGAACGTCCCGGGGCGCTCGAGACCTTGCAGGGACGATCGGTCAGCTCAACCCGCAGGCTTTGCTTGAGGCCCTTGTCACTGAAGGCCTGAGTACGGTCGGCTCTATCGGGAGCTACGAAACCGGTTATTGCGGTTTAACATCCGGCGCGCAGACCCGAACACCCTCGTACCATGGGATCGCGACCTTGACGAGCGAGGCGAAGTCGTCCTGCTCGGGCCTGGTCCTGCAGACGTCAAAGGAGGTGCGGTTGATAACAGAGGAGTTGCCGAGGCGTCGAGGGCGTCCCAGAAAGGTCAATGGCGATCCCTCCGGCTCAGCCCCAGAGACGGGCTTGGGGAGTGCCAAAACAAGACAAACTAAGCAAACAAGAAAATTGCTAAAAAAGGGTGGGGGTAAACCATCCACGGTGAAACTGACGCGTCAAACCAGGGCAATGACGAAACAACAGACGAACCCTGCTGGGAAGGCTGCGGCTTCGGATGGTGGGTTTCAAAATTCTTCCCCAGGCCTTTTAACAGTGCCCACCTCCGTAAAGGGGGTGTCAGTGGTACACTTACAAGCACGTCCCAGAGTAGAACACCCGGGATGTCACCAACCGTAACCAGTTCCCGGGTTACCCCGTTTGCCCCAGTGAGTGCTGTGGGGGGAATGGGGGCCGCCTGGATGACGCAATGGAATAGGCAGGGGCTGGGTCCTGCGCCGCGCTTGCACTTGGATAACTTTCTTGATTGGTATAGCTCCGGCTGGGGATTTCCGGGACTTCCCATGGGGTGTGCGGGGAGTGGGGCAGTACAGGCGTGGGAGGAACAGCGAATACTCAATACTCCACCGCCGCCGGTAGGTGGTAATCCGGCGGGCGCTCCAAAGAGGGCGGCCGACCCTGCCCCCTGCCCGCCTCGCTCGGGATCTGGTATGCTCTCGGGGAGCAGTATCGGGAGCGAGAGTGACTCCGTGGATTCCGATCTTTCTGATCAAGAGTCTAGTTCAGGGGATACGGAATCAGCTGTAGAGCACGCATATCAACGACAAAATCAAAGTCTGAAAATATGGACGACTCCCGCAGCCAGTCAACCCGCGAGACCAGAGCCAGTCGCTCCGTTCAAAGCGGGGCGGGGTAGATCGAGCAAGCAGAACCAGAATAGAACGCGTGGAAGAGTTTCGTCGCGAGACCGCTCCAACTATTCGGCTTGGAGCGACACTCCATGCCCTTCGGAAAAGGGTGCAACTAAATTCCTCCGGCCGTCCCGAGCGTTTACCCAGGAGGTCGATACTCTCCCGGATCGAGAAAACCTTCGAAGAAGAGAATCACAAAAGCGTATTCGTCGGGAACCGCGACGAAAAAAATCGGTTACCCCAATACATGAGAGTTCGAAATTAAAAAATCGCCGAGTATTGGAGACCTCGTCAGGGCGCAGGTCCGACTCGAAAGACCGGTCGAGCAGCCATAGTGACTCGAGCGTGTGCCGCAGACGCCCAAGCCCGCGTTATGGGGAGAACTCAGCCAGGGTAGTCCGCGAGTTGAAGGCTTGTGAAATCAAATTCAGTGGGGCCGATAAAGAAGATCCCGATGAGTTCCTAGGTCGCTTGGAGGACTTTCGGGGCTGTACCAGGTGGACCAGCCAAGGAATCCTGGATGCCCTGCCGGGAGTACTCACGAAATCCGCGGGTTCGTGGTACCGCCACCGGGGTCGGAAATTCAATTCGTGGCGGAAATTCGTGGAGGAATTCACAAATCATTTCATAGGGGAGATCGACGATGATGACCTCCTGGACGAATTGAAAGCCCAGACCGAAGCCAAGGGCGAAAAGATCGAGGCTTTTGTAGATAAATTTCGGTTGATTATTTCAAAGATTCGGGATCGCCCGTCCACTGAGAAACTTTTGAAAATAGCTTACAAAAACCTAGACTCGGGTTACCGGAATTACATCGGAGCGAAGCCAACGCACTCGTTTAGTTCGTTCTTGAAGAAAGGAAAAGAGCACGAGCGGATGAGAGACTTGAATAGTCGACACGTCCAACCCCCTTCTCGAGTCCCTGATAAGGAGCCGGGAAAAAAGGCAGAGTTAACAACGGGGTTGAACCCGAAAGAGCAGTCCAGGCAGCGAGTGAAAATTTCAATCAAGCCGAATGACTCGCTCACTTCGGGTAGAGTAACTCGTGGGGTTCAGCCCGACGGAAAGACGCCCGGTAAACTCCAGCAAAGGGCCGGGGTGGGCTCGCCCGGGCCAAGTTCAGACAAGCTCAAACGTTCGGTCTCCAGGCTTGGTGGGGGGAGGGAACGCAGATGCGAGTATAGTCTGTTTTCAATGTAAACAAGCGGGGCACAAGGTTATCTCGTGTCCCCATCGCATCTGCTATACCTGCAACAAGCCAGGGCATTTTTCGCCTGAATGTCCCGAACGTTTTTCAGAATTAAAATGTCAAGTGTGTGGGCAGCCAGGTGTGGCTGTCCCCGATTGCCCTAATTGCTCGTGGCTTTTGGGAAACGGCAACGTGGGGGGAGCAGTCGGTCCCATCCCCGCTCGCTAAGTCAAATTGGGACCACCCAGCACGAGGAGCATGCTCCTGCTCCAGAGCAAACCCTCGGCTGCGTTGTCCTCGGAATAAGCCCTGCACTCGGGCACAGTGAAGGTGGGGGCGATGCTCGTGGAAAAATCCAGCCCAAAGCTGAGACAGAGTACCAAAGCGAGATCGCCGAGGCCGTTGTGCAGTTTGTGCAGGAAGCGGGAGGAGAGGAGTGTCAACGCGAGTCCGAGGTACTCCCGGGTCAAAACCCGGTTGAAACCTGGAAGAGCTGGGATGTAGATGAGCGAAACCCCCGCGTAGCGGGGAACATAATCATCCACGAAAACGTGATTGAAATGATTTCTGCGGTAAGGAGCGATAACAGGTGTTTCATACCAATAGTGACAAACGGGTATAAATACCTAGCCCTGTTTGACCCTGGGGCGATGCTTTCCCTGGTGGGCCCTCTCGCCGCCGACAACTTGTCCGGTCAGTTGAGGCCGACGGATACCCTTATCCGTTCTATCACGGGTGAAACCAGGAGTCTGCGGGGGTCTTGATCGCTCAGCTCAAGATTGACGGGGTCAATAAACCGTTCGAGATGAAGGTTTATGACGGCCTTGAGCATGATGCGGTACTAGGCATGGATTTTTGTAAGTTGTTTGGAATTGAAGTGCAGTTTGACGCAGGTTGGTGGAGGGTAAAAGAAGGGCCCTGGAACCGGTTTCTCAGCCCTCAAAACTAGCACGAGGATCCCATCGTGATCGCCGTGTGCGGGAATCTGCGAGTTGACCAAGGGTTAGAGAGGGCAGATGACACGAGGGCTTGACTCTCAAAAATAAGGGCCGTGGCCCTTCCGGTGGTTGAAAACACCAAAGTTGAGTGTTATATTTTTAAGGGTGTATAGTTGTTTGCTAGCAGTCCTTGACTCGCAACGATCTTTATTGTGTCAAATGTTGCGTAGAATGCCGAAAGGGAGAGCTCCGCCTAGGCGTTATGAGCCCCTGTTACGGCTTCCGGGAGATGACGCTATCGCCCCGCAGCGCCTAGTCAACAGCTTGGAGCTCCGGGTCACAACGACGCCCCCAGCTTGGTGGTGCACCGACCCGAGTGGTACCGCCTCAGGACAAGGGCGACGAAGAAGAACCAGGCGTCGACGCCAACGCTATCGCCGGTCCGCTTCCAAAACCCGGAATGCTGCACCAAGCGCCGAGAGAGCTGGACCCAGCCAAAATACTCAGAGGGGGCTCCAGTTTCGAACCGGACAAGACGCGGCACCAGCCGCAGGAAAAGCGACAGCCCGTCAAGGCCCTCGTATCCACCGAGAATCTCAAGAAGTCACGGGCCAGTCGAAGCAAGACTTTTGGGGACCCTACCGGGGATGGGATCCGGGAGGCTATCCTGCTCCGGGCCGCCATGAAGAGCCAGAGCTTCGTACGTTTGGAGTGACCCGTGGTAACAGCATCCAACTAATTATCCATTATTTGTATATCTTTCGTTTATTTATTATTGTTGGTAGCTTTCTTTTTCTCTCCTTTGTATTTTAGGAAGTACCATGTGGTACGATTAAGATTTAATTAAGTTCTGTTTTTTTTTCGTTCTCTGCTCTTTTTATATTTAATTTGATAATGTAGGTGGCAAGGGGGTCGAAATGATTGTAAGCTTTGACCGTTGACATTACATAAAATTATTGTTAGGTTTGCGTTCTTCGTTTCTTTCAGGTACAATTCATTATATATATATATTTTTTTGTTTTTTTGGGCGATGTCCCATCTTGGTGCGGGGTGGTCTGTGGCGTGGCACGCCACAGGGGTTTTTGTAACGTGGGAATGGCGTTGAGGAGGGAAGGGGAAAGTCAGGGAAGACCTAGGGCAGTTCCAGAGGGCAGCACGGCCGTCTTCTTCTCTCCTCGCGATCGGCCGTGGGCTCGATCGCACCGACGGCTATTTTGGACTTTGACTTCTGTCGTAGCTACGGAGAGCCACGCATCTCGCGCGCGCGAATCTAGTGAACAAGTGAACAGGAAATTCGAGAAGTGCGGTGATTGTGCAAGGTATCGCGACAGCTCGCCCTCTTCTTCGTCAAGGACGAAGCCAGCCAGCCAGGTACGAGAGGACGAGATCGGTGATCGCGGGGATCGCACCTCTGAGCCCGACTTCAACTACCGCTCCAGCGCCATCCAGAGCAACGCGGTCCGACAGCCAGCGGAGAACGCGAGCCACGGAACGAGCAATCCATCCTCGTGGGAGGAGCAGCGGTCGAAAAACTTGGGTTGTGTGGATCATCGGATCAAGGTGTGTTCTGGGCGTGGCCCGGTAATTTGTAGTTTTAAGTAGCGACGCGTAAACTCCTTGCCTTTTTCCTAATTTTATTGAATCGAATGAACAGTGGACTTGGTGTTTTTTCTTTCTGTTAATTTAATTTCCTACTCCTTTGGCATCTCTCTCTAGCATAACCGTCGGCTGCCCGAAGATGGCAGACGCGGCGACGGCAACGAGGATCTGCTCTCAAGTGGCGTATATATCTAACTATATTATATAGTCACTTTTTTCATTTTTTCCCCATTAACTCCCCATTCTTCCCCACTGCCTCCCCATTCCTTCCCACCCTAAATTCTTTACTTTTTAACCGTAAAAAATATCAATTTTTAAATATTTTTTTTATTCAATACCTCCCCATTCCCTCCCCATTCTTCCCCACCCCTCCCCTTTTTTGGCTGATCCATTTTCGGCCCCACCCGCCCTACCCGCCCCACCCTCCCCACTCCACGGTGAAGAGTTTTAATCGCTTGTAAAAAGAACTTGAAAAAATAATAGAAAAATACAATATGGTTAGAAAATAACAATTACAAAAAATTAAAAATTTCATTAAATTAAATAAATCTAAAAAAATTTTTTATATTCCATGTTCTGCTAGGTGATTCTCAAACATGTTTACATTTTTACCGTTTTTTATTCTTATTCTTATTCTTTTAATTTAAAAATTATTTAACATTTGTAGTTAACCAAAACAAAACAAAAGATTAAAGATAAACATAACCATTTAATTTAATATTGAACCCCTAGTATATCTTCCTATATTATAATCTGGTTTTTTTTATGATCCTCAAAGTTGAGTCCTCAAAATTAAAAATCAATAAAGACATGGTCAAAAGACACGTAAAAAAGATACTTATGAGTCCTCAAAGTTGAGTCTACGACGGGAAAGTTGAGTCCTCCTTTTCTCAAAACGGTGATTTTTAGATTCTCATATAATAATTTCTATAGAAGCAGCTTGGTGCATAGAAAGATTTGAAATGTGTAAATGTAGTTATTTAGTACAATGTTGAGCAATTCATACAGAAAATTAACAAAACATAATATATAAAGAAAATGAAGAAGAAAAAAATTAAAAAATTGGAAAACAACTTTAACAGCTTGGTTTGAATTGAATAAAACTGATATGTTAGAAATATTAAATACGCCAATATACCAAATTACTAAAGATTTCTAGATGATAAAACTGTTGTTGGATAGAAAAATAAAAAAAATTTCAAACTATAGGTAGAATAAACGTTGTTTCTTTTAAAGATTCAGAGAGTTTTCACTTAAAACTGATATTAGATTAAGTAAAAGGTGATACTTCAAACGAATATTTGAGAAAATTATTTATAAACATATAGAGAAGGAGCTATTTAAATTGGTTTAATAGAAAATGATAAAAATGTAATGTCATTTTTGAAGAAGCTATAAACTATTTAACTCTGAAAAAATTACAAGAATTTTTTGGATTTTTTTGATTGTCTGAAAAAATTTCTGGTAATTTAATTTGGAATAAATATAAATTACATTTTATAAAAGATTTCAAAGATAATGCAGAAGATAGAGGCTTAAATGAAATAAACAAATTTCTATCTAGCGAAGATTCTAATTTAAGTTATAAATATTTTGGTTTACCTTTTGGTTCAGCTTAGAAAATATTTCTAATATTTCTGAAAATTATAAATGCAAAATAAACTGAAAAGAAGAGTTGTTTGAAAAATTTAATAATTATCAAAAAAATATATTTAATACAATAACAAAAAGCAAAAATAATATGTACTTTATAGATGGACCAGGTGGTACAGGTAAAACATTTTTTCCTTTTTGTCGTGTCGACACTAGCTCCCCTTTTTAATATTTAAATAGTTTTCAGATAATTCTTAAATTATTTACAAATTATTTAATTATTAGTTAAATAAGATGAATTAATAAGTATAAGTAAGAGAGAGAGAGAGAGAGAGAGAGAGAGAGAGAGAATAAAAAGAAGAAAAACAGAGAGGGAGAGAAAAAGCGAACAGGAGCTGGGAAAAGAAGAGAGGGAGAAGACAAGAGAAACGCGTCAGCACAGGACGCCTGGCTGAGGGAAGGAAAAGCCAGCAGCGGACCCAAACAATAGAGCGTCACGGCAAGGAGGCTGGAGGCCATAAACAAACCCCCATGATCATCGGTCAGTGACATTGACCCAATTAGGCATCAAAGAAACGGGTCCCATAATAGTTTAGGCGGACCGTACCTGTAGGAGAGGGAATTCACACATGAGGAGTATTATAATAAATTAGGCCAAGGCTCTTGGAAAAGGGGCAAAATCATTGGTTTTTCCCTCAGATTCGGACTTACATGGGAGGGTCCATGATCCCCTCTACGGGGTGGGTCCTCATATGCCAGGGTATAAATAGGGCCGCGAACGCGGGCCCAGCAGCTTTGTTATTCAGTCGTGATCCAGAACTCGGCCCACGCACATCGTTCCGCGAGGAAGATCTCCATGATTTGTCTCACGAGAGTTAGAGATTTTCAAATACTTGATATTTTAAAAAATAGATCGAGATCAACCTGAGTGACTATTTATAGTCTCATTTTAAGGGCATTTCTGAGTTTACGAATCAGTGCACCTAATTCGCGAGTTTTCGAATAAGTGCGAGGGTTAATAAAAAAATTAGAGTTCTGGCAGTGACTATTTGATTTTGAAAGACTTTTAAAGAAACAGCAGCCTTTGTGTCCGACTAGAGAAAAGAGCCTGGAATCTCCTTCAGGCCTGTGTAAGAACCACCGATTCACCACCTCAAGCAGCCCAGCGGGAATCTTTGGGTTTCAACACCGTGTGGGCTCCGCGCTGCGAGACCACGGTAGTGCGAGTGAGAGAGAGGCTTTCGTAATGGCCTGGAATTTCTATGTCACGGACATCCCATACTCCATCTTTGGGTCATTTCGATCTCCTCCCGGATTTGAAACGCAAACGCCTGGTAGATAACACGACCCAGTTGCACGCCTCTGGGAATCTCCATGAGCCTTCAGTTTTTAGCGTGAGCTCGGTAGACCCTGGCCACAAGTACTACCCATTCTCTCTAAGTTTCCTCGCGTTCTTGGCCTTGAGAGCCAACCGCTCCACTTTAGGAGCGTGGTGTCTTTCACCATATCAAAACCACCGGCCCGCCCGTGGCCCAACGCGCCCGTCCTCTTCTACTGAGAAACGGAAGTTTGCCGTCGAGGAATCCAATCGTCTCGCCCAGGCCGGCATCTGTCGCCGATCGAAAAGCCCCTGGGCCTCGCCCATCCACATGGTACCTAAGGGCGATGGGTGGCAAATCTGCGGGGACATTCGCTGGCTTAATGAAATCACAGTTCCCGACAGAACGCCCGTGCCAAACCTTCGGGATTATACTGGTTCCCTGCACGGCAGGAAGATTTTCACGAAGCTTGACTTACGGCGAGCTTATCGCCAAATACCAATCCACCCCGACGACGTCCCCAAAACGGCCGTAATAACTCCATTCGGTCTCGGGAGTTCTTGGTAATGATGGAGGGTCTTCAAAATGCGGGCCAGACTCTTCTCCGGTATCTATCGGGAGCCTTCGGTGACCTCGATTTTGTGTTTTCATTTCGACGACATGATCATAGCTTCCTTCACTCCGGAAGAGCACGAGGTCCATCTCCGCACAGTCCTCGAGAGGTTGGATAAGTTCCACTTGCACTTGAACATCGAGAAGTGCATATTTAGAGCCCCTGAGGTCACATCGTTGGCCAGCAGGGCTTGCAGCCATCCCCAGAGAAGGTCGCCGCGATTCACGATTATCCCAAGCCCAAGACTCTCCAGGGTCTACGTAGTTTTCTTTGTTTGTTGAACTACTACCGCCCTTTCCTGGACCGCACGGCTGCTGTCCAGATGCCCCTGAATGCCTTCCTCAAGGACGTGCGCAAGAAAGATCAGCGACCTGTTCCCTGGACTCCTGAGGCGGAGCTCGCTTTCAGGAAATGCAAGGCCGACCTCGCGGACTGTGCTCTCTTGGTCTACCCCGAAGAAAGCGCTGAGATCCGCCTGGTCACAGATGCCTCTGATGGCGCACTGGGTGGTACCCTCGAGCAGCGGAGAGCTGAAGCGCCCTGGGCGCCTATCAGTTTTTTCTCCCGCAAACCAACTCCGGCTCAAGCAAAATACTCGACTTTCGACCGCGAGCTGACAGCGGTGTTTGAGTCCCTGAAGCACTTCCACTATCTTCTTGAGGGTCGTCAGTTTAAGATCTTCACTGACCATAAGCCTCTTGTCCACGCTCTCGGGCAGGACCAGGTCCACGCTTCTCAGCGACGCCGTCGTCAGCTGTCCTACATATCCGAGTTTAACACGTCTATCAATTACTTTCCTGGCGAGGAAAACGTCGTCACGGATGCCTTGTCTCGCGCCCCCACCTTTACATCCCCAGCCATCCTCGACTGGAGTGCCATGTCCGTTGACGCGATTCAACTTCCGGCAGTTCAGTCTATTATGGAAAGGATCGACGCGTTTCGTCTCCCTACGACGTTTTCCCTTGCTGAGCTTGCGGCTAGCCAAGCAGCCGACTAGCAACTTCGTGAGATCCTCGCTGACCCTGGTCATCCTCTGAAATTGATCAGGTTCCCTTATGGAAAAAATCAGAGTAAACACCGAAAAATAACACCGAACTTCTACACCGCATAGGGTGTGATTTCGCATGCGGTGTTACACCCAAATGGAGTATTACACCCAATGGAGTGTTATAACCAAAGAAGTGTTACACTAAACCGAAAAAAAAAAAATTGGCCTCATGGGGATTTGAACCATCGATCTTAAAGTTGACGAAAATTTACCGACCACTTTATCCACTTAGCCACGCTCTTGATTGAAAATACTAAGTTTAAAATAATATATAAACATTGAAACAAACTTTTTTTGATTATTTAGTTTGTATATGATTAAAAAACATTACTTTTAACTTGTTTATAAAAACTATATTAACAATTATTAAAATAAAAATTTCAGTGTTAACACCCAAAATTCAGGTGTTTTTCATAAAAATTCATTTTTTTTATTTTTTTTTGTCAGAAATTAAAACTAAACCACCTTATTTCTTTTTTGATAAATTGATTTGAACTTATTATTATTAATTATATTTATTCTCATGATTTCCTTTAACTCACAAAATTTCGATCACGTCATCAACGTCGTATGTCCAAATCTGCCAATAGCACTATACTTTTGAGCCTACGAGACTTAGAGGTCTAAAATTTTACAGACGGTATAAGTTTGAATATCGATACGTTAATGTGCAGTCTTGGACATCCAGGTAACCGATGCCGTGGGTACCTGGGGGTCTTCTCCGAGCAATCGGGTCTAATTCTTTGGATGTGATTTTTGGATGTGAATTTTTAATAAGTACGTCAAAATATAGTACTTTTTAAATCAAAGCATGTTAAAAAATTATTATTATTTTTGTCATAATTGACTTACTATTGATTAGTTTCAAAAAATTTCAAATATTTTCATTTTTTTGTTTGTTATCAATTTTTTCTAAAATAATCATTTTTACCGCTCCTTTGGCCGAATATATATACTTTTAGTTCTTTACCTAAAGGTTCATGTATTTTTTACAAGGGTTTATTCATTATTTCAGTTCGGTCGTAATTTTCTAAATAAAAAAATGAACTTTGAACAAATTACTTTAAAAAAAAAACTTAAATGTTTAACGATAAAAATTTAATGAGTTATTCAAATTCTGGAATAATTTTTAGTAAATAATTTAATTTTTTTGTATTTCAATTACTGTCTCAGACGTTTTGTACTTAGTTTATAGTACACGACGAACTCACGATATATCTGTGCAATAATAAAGAATTTCTAGTTATGGTATTTATTTTTGATCCTACTGATTAAGCATATCATCATCTATTGAATTCTTCATTAATTTTTTATTAAAAATGGATTTAGCGTCAAAATTCCATTTTGAGTGTAACATTCCAACTAACTTTTAACTTTGGTGTAAGCACTAATTCTTTTAGGTGTAGTACCCATAATTATTATCACTTAACTCTGGTGTTAGCACTAAACCTTTTATGAATAAACTCGCAATAGTGTGGGTGTTGACACCCAAAAGTTAAGTGTTAACACTTAACTTCGGTGTTAACGCTGAACATATTGGGTGTAAACTCCCATTGCGAGTGTCAACACCCAACAGTTGAGTGTCAACACTTAACTTTGGTGTTAACACTGAACCTATTGGGTGTAAACTCCCAATTGTGTGTGTCAACACCCAACAGTTGAGTGTCAACACTTAACTTTGGTGTTAACACTGAACCTATTGAGTGTAAACTCCCAATTGTGGGTGTCAACACCCAACAGTTGAGTGTCAACACCGAACTTTCGGTGTTAACACTCAAAATCTAGTGTTTACACCGAAAAATCAGTGTTAACACTGAAAATTTGGTGTTTACACCGGTTTTTTCCATAAGGGTTTACTCTCGGCGAGAATCACACTCCAATCTACTGTGACAAGTTCGACTACTCCATCCGTCCCTACGTTCCACCTCCTTTACGCAGAGGGATTTTCGATCGTTTCCACTCAAACTCGCACCTTAGTGCCAAAATTTCCGTGAGGCTCATACGTAGGAGCTACATTTGGCCAGACATGTCCCGTGACATTTCTCTTTGGGCCAAGGCGTGCATCCCTTGCCAGCAAGTTAAGGTGACCCGCCACAACCGGCTCTTGCCCCAGGAATTCCCGGTCCCCGACGGCCGTTTCGCTCATGTCCATATCAACCTGGTCGGTCCCCTTGTCGACAGCCACGGCAACCTGTACGCCCTCACCATTGTCGACCGGTATTCACGGTGGCCCGAGGCTGTACCTATACCCGACATGGAGGCCCCGACTGTCGCCCGGGCATTCTTCGACACGTGGGTTTCCCGTTACGGAGCGCCCGAGATCTTGACCTCTGACCAGAGTTCGCAGTTGGAGTCGCAGCTCTTCTCCGCCCTTTTACAGCTGATCAGCTGCGAACGAATTCGCACCACGGCTTATCGACCTCAACCGAACGGTTTGGTTGAGCGATCCCACCGGGACTTGAAGGTGGCGATAATGTGCTACGGGGACAACCCAGAATGGGCCCGGTTATTATCGTCCGTTCTTCTTGGCTTGCGTACCCGAGTGCATTTAGACTTGAACGCGAGCCCGGCTGAATTTGTCTTCGGCACCGTCTTGCGCATTCCAGGCGAATTTTGCATTCCTGGCGACTACGAGCCCAACCGGAGATTTTTCCTCGAGGAATTCCGTGGCTTTATGAGAGAGGTAAAGCCCGTTCCCTCTGCACGGAAATATAACTACAAGCCGTTCATCTTCAAGGACATGGCCACACGCACCCACGTGCACATGAGGTCCAAGCCTGTCAAACGCTCCCTTGAAAGACCCTACCACGGACCCTACAAGGTCATTTAACGTCTCTCGAACCTCGATTTTCTGATCGACGTGGGCGGCGAGCACGAAATCTTGAATGTCGAACGCCATTTACACGTATTTAGGTTATGTCATTTTATGTCATTGAAATTTTTATTAAATACTTTTTATTGTCATCAGAGGGTGCTGAACAAAGCCGTTTATCATTTTGAATCCAACTCTACCCCTACAAAATCATAAATCAGCTTGAACGCAATTTCGCAAGCTGTTACTACGCAGGAAGTAAGTTCATCTCATGAAGAATCTGAAAAAAAAATTTGTGGATTATTTTCCCGAGCTGAATTCTAATCAATAGGAACGCTGCATTTGACATTTGGCGGAAGGGTGTGGCTAAAAGTAAATTTTCATAATTTGTCGGTTATTTCCAATTCGAACGTTTTGAGTCGTATAGCAACTTGAATTGTTAGACTTACTTGAATCAGCTTTTGGGTTGGACCCAAGTCACTGCGGTGTATACCTATATATGAGTATTCATGGGTATATTCATAGTAAACAAAGAGTAATAGAACTATTACCGCAAAAATGTAAAATACAGCATTTCTATGAGTTGAAATTCAGCTAGGGAAAATAATCCAGCCGAATACCCCTCGAACTTCAAAATTTTAGATAATTTTCCTCCAGTTTTTTTGCACAGCAACTTGCTGGGCAAGTTTGACAAAAAATCACATGTGTAACAAAACACAGTCGGAAAATTATCGACAATTTTGAAGCACTAGGGGTATTACAACTGAAAATCGAGGCTTGCTTATACGAGATTGCGAAATTTGAAAATAATCGTGATTTTTTTTACTATTTTGCTAATCACTAGATTAGTTTTCAGGGTGGGCAGTTTAAGCTAGTGATCTAAGATGAGGAAGGTCCAGAATGAATAAGGTGAGTAGGGTTTGTTGGGAGAGTGAGTAAGAGATGAGTTGGGGATTAAGTGCGGTTTTTGAAGTAAGTGAAATTAGTAAGGTCTGAAATGTGGCTAAGATTAAAATGTTATATTACTAAAGATGAAAAATTAAGTAGGGTTGGTAGGGTTATGAATCAAATTATGATGAGTAAGTAAAGAAACTGAACTCTCGAGTCTAATTTTAATTGATTTTGAGCACTTGAGTCTTTTTATTATTTTACCAAACATAGAGCTTCGATTAATTTTTATAGTCATCAATTATAATTAGGGGGTTGGCGAGCGGAGCGAGCAGGGGGGTACCCCCCTAGTATATATATATATTGGGTATAGGAAAAATATCAGCAGGTAGAGGACACAAAAATCTACTTCTATGCGAAGTTTTAGAGATCTTTTAAGAAACTCGATTTTGCGGTAACTACCTTAATCTTAGCCACATTACTGACCTCACTAATTTGATTCACTTCAAATACCGTATTTTATCCTCCAAACTTATCTCACCCAATCTACGAACAAATCTTACTCATCTTATCCATCAACTCAGTCACTAACTTTAAATATTGAGTAAGCTCTATTAATATTTTTAAGTGCAATTACAAACCCTTCCCACCTCACCCCCCCCTCCACGCTCCTCCCCCATAACCTCCGCCTAACCAACCTCATCTACCTTACCAACCAGAACCGACTGAAATGATTAGCTCTCACTAAACTAACGTATTTCGCTTTTCTAACCAGCTCGCTTGAGATTGCGCAAATCTGCCCACTTAAGTGTCCCTTGATTACCCGGAAAAATTTCTCGTACGGCACAAATTTTAATTTCTAAGTAAATGTTTTATATCAAAAAGTAAAAATTGGTATAAAGGTTAGGTTTGGATTTAAAAAAGTTTGTTTCAAATTGAAATAAAAAATTTTCAAATGAAATTCATTATTATTTATAAATTACTAGAATTAATTATTTATTTTTTTGATAATAAAAGATACTATATTTCAGTAAAAAATTTTGAAAAAAAGGGGATCCAATATTTTTGACGAAGATCCAATTTGGGGGATCAAAAAAGTCTAACATAGCGTAAAAAAAAAGTTTTAATTAAATTAAAAAACTAATGTTTTGGATTTTTCCGCGTGCGACTTTGTTTTAATGTGCTTTTTTAAAATTACCGACTCTCTATCTTCCGGAGCAACAAAGTGATACCCTAAAGATATCGTTTATTGTATGACGTATAGTCTAGGTATGTGTTTTAAAAAATCAAGTCTCGACAGGCTTTTTATCCAACGTACTTTGTTAATTACCGATAAGGTTTCATTTTGTTAGTCGTACGCGTGCTGATTGGTTTAAATTCATTACGTCACAGAGTCATCCCCACCATTTTATACACCCCTCAGCGCTTACGAGCGTGGAGAAGAAGCAGTCTTGTCAGTTGCAGTAACGCATTGCTAAAGTAAAGATCAATTCAAGAATCATGGAGCTTCCAAATCTACTCCTCGTGACGACTTACGCGCTGAATAAGTCGAATTCCAAACGTTTAAAAGTTGGCTTGGAAAACGATGGTGAATTTTTTTCTCCAAAAGTGAAATTTTGCGGGAGTAGTTCACCCAGTACGGACGTGACGATGGATCAAGCGTCGTGGGAAATGTTTCTGCAGCACAAAGAATCGATTCTTGCGTATTTACGCGAAGATTTTGTGTACATTCGAGATCCAAAGGACCCCATGACTATAGAGTTACCTAAGAATATTCTTGTGTTTACCGTGTCGTACGGTAAAAATGCCGTTATGATTAACGAAAAGCGCTCTAGTCCATTGGTAACTATTGTACCAGCCAAGAAAAAAGAAGAAGACGCGCGGACCGAAACGTCAACGAGAAAGAGGACCTTGGATGATCTTCTGAACGAGTTGGATGTGATCCCCGTCAACGATCTACAAAAAAACGTGAAAAGTGAAAATCTCCCGTGTGTGGCTATGCATTTAAAAACTATCAAGGGGTTGCTGGAGATTTTGGAGTGCGTGAATCTGCGTATGCAAGTTTTGAGTGATCAAGCGAAGATAGTGAATACTATAGCGCACAATATCGTGGAATACTTGAAGGGTCACTTTAAAGAACAAGACCCTGAAAGTGTCAAAAAGTGTTTGATTTCTTTCAATACGTTTAAAAAATATTATTGTATGATAAAACCGGATATTGAATTTAGTGTGAGAGAGCGCGCGGAAAGTCAAATAGTGTACAACGTAAATTTAGTAGAATTAATTTTTGCAGAGTTGAATGCTCAATATAGCCAAAGCTATTTATAATACGATGTTTGAATACAACAAGTGATTAACCATGTAGCGAACCGTTTGTAAAATGAAAATATTAAAAATAAAATGGCAAAACAAAGTATAAAAAATGCTTTTTTCGCATTTTTCTTGCATCCTTATTTTTTATTTTCAGGAAATTTATTTTATTAATTTAAAGTTACTTTCAATTAATTTCATTTTTTTCTACAGTTAAAAATTATTTTAATTTTTTTATTTTTCAAAGTTAATCGTCAATAAGTTTTTAAAAAAATTTTTCACAACTTTTTAATTTTTTTTGTATAAAGTTAAAATTTGATTAAAAACTAAGTTATTACCGATTCGACCATCAAACGAGGCGGAGCTGTCTGGTGAAAGAAGAATCATGGGGCAGTCGCTGGATAAAAGGTATAACAACGGTGACGAGAGAAATCCTTGGGAAAAGGAACCTCTACTAGCAGAGATACAACGACAAGAGAGCGAGCAGAAAAAAATCGAGGAAAGGCGCCTCGCGGAAATCAAAAGACAAGAATACGAGTGGAAGAAATTTGAGGAAAAACAGCGGAAACAAGAGAAAGAAGAAAGAAAGAAAATTGAAAAAGATGAAAAATATTGCAACCTATATCCCAATCTAACAAAAAGTATTCTTGACAAACAATTCTTTTTCTTGAAAAGGAAATCAGTTAAAATTAACAATAAGAAAAAGAATACATAAAAGAGAAAATATTCAAGCCATTTAGTAAAATTATACTTACATATGTTATACTAATGCTTCTAATATTTTCTCTAAAATGAACTCTTGAAAGTAGTAGAATCAAAATAATATTGAACGGACGAGTTTTATGCAAACTAACAAAAAGTATTTTTGACAAACAATTTTTTTTTCTTGAAAAGGAAATTGACAATTTATGAAATTTATTTGTCATTCGATGTTGATGAAAATTATTCATTGATCTCGACGCGGAGCCATTTTGTATTTACAATTGTTCAATATTAAAAACTACTAGTTATTTTGCCTTTACATAAACATTTATGCATATCCACTTCTGGGAGCAGAGCTTTTCAGAAGCCAAATTTTTTTTCAAAATTTCACGGCACTTCTTCATTTGAACATGCACAAATAAAACTTTTTTTTTCTAAAATTCAGCTGTAAAATAGAATAAGAATCTTTTTAAAAGGTGGCTCCGCGCCGAGATCAATGAATAATTTTCATCAACATCGAATGACTAATAAATTTCATAAATTGTCAATTTCCTTTTCAAGAAAAAAAAATTGTTTGTCAAGAATAATTTTTGTTAGTTTGCATAAAACTCGTCCGTTCAATATTATTTTGATTTTACTACTTTCAAGAGTTCATTTTCAAGAAAATATTAGAAGCATTAGTATAATATATGTATAATTTTACTAAATGGCTTGAATATTTTCTCTTTTATGTATTCTTTTTCTTATTGTTAATTTTAACTGATTTCCTTTTCAAGAAAAAGAATTGTTTGTCAAGAATACTTTTTGTTAGATCGCATAAAACTCGTCCGTTCAATATTATTTTGATTTTACTACTTTCAAGAGTTCATTTTCAAGAAAATATTAGAAGCATTAGTATAATATATGTATAATTTTACTAAATGGCTTGAATATTTTCTCTTTTATGTCTTTTTTTTTTTATTGTTAATTTTAACTGAATTTTAACTCTGATACCATTTTTCAAATGAAAAAACATCTCGCCGCTATTTTTTACTTCTTTAAAAGTAAGTTTTTTTAGATTTTACCTCAGTCGACAGGTCAGTCATATAAGTTACCGCTCTATGTTGCTCTTTAGAATTTTTTAATTCTAGTTTTTCAAAGCATTTGCAAACTTTAATTCATTTCATTAAATTAAACTTTGATCAAATTCAAGTTTTAGAAAAACAAATTTAAGAGTTGTTTAACAAATACAAAGCTTCATTGGCTTGATGAAAAAAATAGGTATTCGCTTAAGCTTTGGTTTAAAATCTAGATGCTGGGAATCACACTATAATCAGAATTATCATTAAATCAGAGTTTAGCTAATGTAAGAGTATATACTAATTTCTTACATGATTCAATAATTTTGAGTTTATGGTTCTACTTCTAGTTGGTCTTGAATTAAGGTCAACAGAAATACTAAACTTTTCTCATGAAACCGATAAAATTATAAAATTTGAAAGAAACCTAAATTTGCTTTAAGAATTATCATTGGAATCTAACATCAGGATTGAGGATGGAAGAGTAAATTTATTTTCATGTGCTCAAACTATTCATTTAAAATTTTATACTAAATTATACATTATATTTTTTAAATCAATTTAATTGTGACAAGAGATCTTAAAAACTTTTGTTATACTAAGTCATTTCCTCAATAAGTTCTCCCTTTACATTAGACTTTAACCAGTTTGAATATTTCATCAATGCAAAATTGCATGTCAATTAATCAAAACAAATAAGCCCAACTTAATAAATGACTTTATCAATAACCAACCACTTGTTCGCTTTCTACGTCTTATAGGAAAATGAAAAAGTTGAACATACTTTTTTAAATGCGGTATTAAAAAAATCTTTCCTTATAATAAGATAAATGACTGAAAAAAAGACAAGTTTAAGAAACTGGTGAAAGATAAAAAAATCAGAAAGATCAAAAAATTTTATAAACATGGTTAATTTTTTGTTTTAAATAGTTAAAAGTTCAGAGTTAACTGTAAAAAATGTTTGTGTGTGATTTGTCAAAAAATGTAAATTTTAATTGTAATTTTAAAATTATCTATAACAGATTAAATTTAATGAAATTTGAAATATAATTTTAAAGGTAATATTATATCAATCAAAAAAGAAATTAATCCTTGGGGATATGACTCGGATACCAAAAGATATAATTTCATGAATTTTGTGGCTTTATTATATTCTTACATTTTCATTTCAAGTCAGGATGAGAATAAAGACGGATCAAAAAAAATATGATAACAAATGAAGATGAATAACAACAATACTCAATAATTATACAAAAATGATAAACCCACTAAATAACTTATTTGAAAAGCAGTGTTTTCATTTTCATCTACCTCACTTTCATCAACTTTTATAAAAAATTTCAGCATGAACATACACTAAAAAAAAAAAAAAAACTTGGATCATTAACTTTTATTAAAAAAATTAAAAGTAAGCAGTTATAAATCATTATTATCATTATTATGAATAATAATGTATATAAAAAAAAAATGAATTTTTATTATTACTATCAGTTAAGTAAAAAAAAAAAAAAGTAGCGATCGTGGTAGAAATAGAGATATTTATTTTTTTAATAACACAGCATTTTTTATTATAATTTTGATAATAATAATATACACTATCATTATACACTGTTATATACTAACTATTTCACACATTTTATTTTCTCATTTCAAATATGCACGTTTGAAGCACTAATATTAAAAGCATCAATTTTTTCTCCATAAGCAACAATAACACAATGATCGAACTGACGAAGTTCACCGAAGGTCATATTTATTTTATTTTAATAATGAAAAAAAAAAAAAAAAAACAACATGTCTTTTTTCGAGGCATCAGCACGAGTGCAAACAGACTGCAGACTGCAGAGTACTGCCCGACAAGAAATTGTAGTCCGAAAATCATCAGAATCGGATCAGAGCTAGTCAGACTCTGATCCGAGTTTCTGGTCAGAATCTTATACCACATGTAACCTCTTTTTTCATCCGAATCTGATGATGTTGCCGTACCTCGGGTTGTTGTAAATTTATAATATTGAGATTAATATATTATTTCACGTTGAATTGTTTTAAATTGAATATTATTGGAAATTTAAGTTATTACTCTATTTAAAATTAAGTTATTCACCATAAAATTAGAAAAAAAACAGCGACTTGGGAGAAAAACAATATAAAATAGATCCACTCAAGAGAGAGCTCATTTAATTTAATAAATAACACATAAATTATTCAAACAAAATTTGATAAATTTGAAATATTTTTTTGCTTTAATTTTGAGAACACACTAAAATTTGTATTGATGATGTTTAAAAAAACATCAATTGATTGTTTTTTAGCTCAAAGAAATTAACAGGACTTTTATTCACTGTGATTATTATGTAACTTTGTATATACAAAGTATTAAGATGTAATTATAAATAAATTTGATTTTTTTATGAAAATTAACTAGAAGATTTAAGTCAAAACTGGTTTATTAGGCAGCTACGTGAAATAAGAATACAACGAAAAGATAAAATTAGTGATGGATAAAAATGTAATATAAGGCTTTTTTTCAAAATAAAACAACTTATTTCAGAACAGTTTTATTTTTTACTTTATTAAAACTACAGAAACTTAGGAACGGATATAATAGATGTTAAGTCTTTTACAAAATGCTTCTTAACAATACAGAAGTTTTTCGAGACTACAATTTTTGACCATTTATTTAGGCTTCATTTTTTATTTTTCATGCATATATGTATTATTAACAATATTATTAGAAGTGTAGTCATTAAAAATATATAATATTTTTGTACACTTTTTTGTCTTAAAACAATTTTTTAACTAATTTTGTACATTTTATAATCACAATTAAGCTCTTTTAAAAATGTTCAGTCAAATAACTTTTGTTATTTATAGTACAATAAATTTAAAAAATTTAAGTAATTAATAATACTCTTTAATTTTTCTTATTACTTGTAATAAAATTTTGATAATAATTTAGAAATAACTGTATTAACAATAAACTTTTTCATATTTTTCTTACTTCTATTTACTATAACTTGTTTTTTTAGATTGTTTTAAAAATCTAAGCATTAAAGCTAAAAAAAATTCTTTGCTAATTCAATGTACTTATATTTTTATAATCCTAAGAGTCAAACTTAAAGTTTTAACTTAAAGCCATGTACTTTTATGAACATTTAGCAACAATATCACAAGACAAAGTGTCCAAACACGTTTAGCAATCATAAAATTTTATAAGAAAAATATAAATTTCATTATAAACGTTTATCTCTAAGTTCTAAACAGGTTTTTTGTTAGGAACAAAATAAGTTAAATATTTTATCTATTTAATTTTGGCTGGTAGCCTATGCATTTTTATTTCTTTCTTTTAACCTTTCCAAGTCTCTTATGGCATTGAAATGTGAACTCAAAGCACTCGTATACTTTTGTGGAGTGCCATTATCACCAAATCTAGCACGTACAGCCATTTCTAATATTTTACTAAACTCTGTGGACTTAAATATTTCTTTAATACCACTTACACCAACTCCAAGTTCGGTTTGTTTTTGTTTTTCTTTTTGAGTAGGTTCCTTTTGAGCATTATAATAAGTATATATATTTCTTGTCAATAAACCTTTTAAACAGATTTGAAGACTGTCTTTCAACTTCTTATTAGGATCTAAATTATCTTTCAGACATTGCAGAATCTCTTCTTTAAAATCTTTGTCAGAGGCAATTCTTAAATTTAGTACATCAAATTTTTCTTTTTTCTCTATAGGAAAAGTAAGATCATGTTTTTCTCCAAACTTGTTTACATCTAATATATCAGTGTTTTGAATTAAAGCTTTGGAAAGCTTTAAGTTATTTTTTCCAATTTCTATTCCAAAAGTTTTTTCTAAACTGACAACTCTTGAATCCAATCCTTTTATTTGTTCTTGAATATTTTTGGCAAATGCTGACAGCGTTTCAGCCATATTTTCAAAACTTTTGGCAATAAACTCTTTTAATTCCTGAATATCATTACTTGTATGTAGCATATTATTTTTAAGTGAAGTTTCTTTAGTATTTATAGATTTTTGATCAAAAAGATTAACAGGAGATACTGGACTTTTTGGGGTTGGTTCTTGATAACCCATGACATGGTTTGTCACCTTTTGAGAGGATGAATTAATTTGATTTGTAAAATTTACATTCAAGTCAGACATTGGAGAAAATTCCTGAATATCAGGGATCGAACTATCTTGAAAATCTTGTGTACCATCTTTACTCAAAATATTTGAAAGTGTATCGGTTGGTAAAGGTTCTTGAAATACAAAATTTGGAAACTCAGAAGAATTCACTGTTGCATTTTCATTAAGCTGATTGTCTTGTACATCTTCTTTAGTTGCGAATGTGCTGGAAGTTGGTAAAACAACTAAGTTTTCTACTTGTGATTTACAACTAAATGATTCTGAAATATTAGCTGATTTGTCAATATGATTGTGATGAACGTTAGAATGAATAACATTAAAAGAATTGTTAGGTATAAGGGAAGTTGTCAATACTCCTGTAACTGAATTAGTGATTGAACTTTTTTTTTGAATGGCTCTAGTCGCACTTGATGCTCTTCTTTTTACTGATGAACTTGCGGATGTACCATTTTTTCTTTTATTTTCTTTTATATCTTTAGCAATTTCAAGCTTTTTCTCAGCAATAAATGATTTTGCAGTTATTATGCTGGGAAACTTTTCTAGAGGTTTAAATAGATGAATTTTCCAACTCTCTGGAGGTACGCCATCCTGAGCTTCAGTCAGTTCAGCCACAAATTTAATCATTTCTTCCTCATAAGGACTGTCTATATATTTAACAGCATTCTGAAATTTATCATCAAGTTTTAGCAGCAGAATCCAGGACTCGGGGACCAAAATCAAGTTCTCCGGATAGGGTAATTGGTTTTCTAATTCTCCTACCCAATACTCCATTTTTTTTTTTTGACTACTTCCATCACTCATCTATAAAAAAATACAATTATATTTAACAATTTTTGATAATTTTCATTTTGAAATTTTAAAATTTTATCCAACCTTAAAATCTACACAATTTATTCTTTTAATGAGTAATATAATTTAAATATAACTTGAACAAGCTTATAAACAGGAGCTGATTAGTCTGAGGCGTTATGCTTTCATAATTTACTTTTCAACAGCTTGAATATTTTAAATAAACTAAAAACAACGCGAGCCTTTATCTAACCAACTTAAAAAAGTATGTTTACAAGATTAACTAACCTCAAATATAAACAAATTCTACACACACATGTATATATATATACACTGAAAATTTTTCACCGTATGTGTGAATATGCATGCATGTATGACAACTATGATAGGTCAATTATTATGTAAAAGTGGCATAATAAAACATCCACCCTCATAAATGTCAAATACAGCTGCTTTTCTTTTAATGTCTTTCAGCGAAAACTCCTGAGTTTTTCCTTGAATATTTTTGTCTATTTGGAAAATTTGTAAGTCTTCAAAAATTTGACTTGAAGGAAAATTAAAAGCTGGTTTTAGGATTACAATTTCACTTCCTTTCAAAGAAATACTTATCTTTTTTTTCAAAATTTCTTCAATTTTAAAAAAAGCGTTGTTTTTAAGTAAAACAATATTGTTCGGACACTTTGGTTTTAATGTATAAGTGGAATTTTTAACTTCTTTTATCACACCATTTTTAGTGGTTTTGACTGTGTATTTCACTTTGGAGGGTTCAACTTTTTTAAGTAAACTTCTCTGTTCTGCTATTCTTTTACACAGTTGATGAAGTGGTAGTTTACCTTGTCGCACACTTTTTTTTACTTTTTTAAGGAAACTTTCAAAAAGAAAAGCACTGATATCAGTCAATGGGCACTTAAAATATTCCACGTCATCTACAAGATGTACCAAGCTATGTACATCCAAAATTAATGATTGTAATCCGTACAAGTCTCCAAATTTGCAGACAAATTCTTCCGAAAATTCTTTGGTCTCTGTAAGGTGAGTTTTAATCAGAAGGGGATCATGGAGAATCCGCAAAGCTACACAAAAATAAATAAAATGTTTTTGTAGTTCTTCAGGTAAAATGTCTTTTGTCACCAATATGCCAAAGTAAAGGCAAAACATTCGAAATTCTGTGCCTTTCCATAAATTAACTGAACCTAAAGATCGAGTAGATCTTTGGAATTCAGAAGGAATTTGCGAAGCTAATTTTTCCAGTCTTTTATTTATTAAATCAATCTGTTCTTTTGTTAATTTTACACCTACACTCAACCAGTATTCAATGATAATTTTTTTCATAACTCCTAAAAATCCCAAGTGTAGTATATCAAGTGGAAACTGTTTTATCATATCTACTTCAGGTGATATTAATACCAATGGTGAAAAACCCAAATGATGGTGAAGATCTTTAAAGTTTCTAAAAGATTGATCAGTTCTAGTTTCATTGTAAATAGTAGGATATATTCTTCTGTTTTGTATGTGAATACCTTTGATGCAGCATCGTTCACAGGCATAGTAGCCTTGATGGCCTATCATGTTCTTAGCAAAAGCTCTTGCGGGACGATCGCAAATGAAACACATTACTTCAATTTGAAATTTTTTTTCATCAATTACAATTCCATGAGAAAGAAGATGGTTTAATTCTTGAATAAATTTATCAAAGAAAAGACATGCACTGAATGGTTTTCCCTCTCCACAGTAGCAAGCCACTATAAATGGTTCATAAAAAATACTTTTTGATTTTATTTTTGCTACTATAGGCCGAAATTCTATTTTAGATGATTTAAATAATGGTAAGCCATCGATAAAAAATTGAAGAATTAATTTCAGTTCTTTATAATGTTTTGGATCAACTGTTTTTTTCAAGTGATCTGACAAACCCAGATAAACAAATTCAGCTTTTGCTGTTGAATTATTAGATGACACTAGTTTTTCAATCGAGAGAGAAAGACACTCTTCTTTAAAAGAACTTTAGCTATACAAATATTTCAAGCACTATTTGTATATATTTAAATCTTTTTTTATTTTAACATTTAATAGCATGCTTTTCGTAAAAGTAATTATAAAATAAAAAGTCATAAAAATATTTTTGTAATAAATCTTTAACATTAACAATGAATGTTGGAGGCAGACCAGCACTTATTCGCTGCTACACTTGTAATTGTGGTCTTCAAGCCAGACAATTAGTTAGAATTGGTGGAAATGAAAACGTCATAAGGCAGCAAATCGCGATCGCGAGACGTGCTCAACTAAATCTTCCGCCCTTGGTGTTACACAATGAATCTAGATTATGCCTGAATTGTAATAGGAATATCTTAGATGAAATAACACTCTTAAATGAAGATCTGACTTGTTTACGCTTAAACGTATTAATACAAACGACTAATAATACTTGTTTTATTTGCAATGCTGAAAATAATTTACATAGACTGTCAATTGAATGCAGAGCTTATGTTTATATAGAAAAAAATATTTACATACCAACAAATGCGAGATCATGTGCGCATCATTTAGATGAAAATGGACTTATATTGAGTGTTTTATTACCAGGTCTACGTGCTATCAATAGGCCTCGTAAAGTAAATGGACAAGAAATGTTGGGATTTTTAAATCAGTTATGAGAAGTTTGTGTTAATAAAGCTAAAAATAAGTGTTTAGATACTTCTTTAAGCGAAGACGAATTTAAATGCATTTCACCTATAACAAAGCAACAGTTTGAAGAACTTTTTACGTTTTGTGACCCTGTAATGCAGAATGGAAAACGAAGACATGTATCTAAAAAGGATTTGATTACTTTTTTGTGCAAAATAAGGCAAGGTTTGAGTGATGAATTTTTAAAAGTTATTTTTAATTATAATTCCAGACAAAACGTTAGCACTGTTATTGATTGCGTAAGAAGATCGCTGTCAGTACGATTTGTTCCAGAAAATATTGGACCAGGAGCAGTAACCAGGGCAGATTATATAGCTCAACACGTTACAGCATTCTCTAATATTTTATGCAATCCCGAACCTGACGTACCAAAAGCTATTGCTGTCGTAGATAGTACATACGCATACATTCATAAAAGCTCGTGTTTTAGAGTATTACGCCATTCTTATTCGGTTCACAAGCACACACGGAAAGAAGGACGCACTGTAAAAATCTTCCTTTGCACTGAAAAATCGGTGCGTGGCACGAAAGAACGCATGTAGAGTGCCTAGAAAAAGATGCTATAGTTAGCATCAAGATTTTGATTTACGAAGTCGAAAACAGATGGCGGTCCACCTCGCGAACAATGCCTCGAATTATAATCTAGATGTTAACTCGAACATGCAGTGTGATAACGATCGGCCTGCGTTAGTCAAATTTTCATAACAAATGGAACTTGCAGAGTACACCCGCTTTATACATTATATTATATTTTACGCCAGTGAAAGCATTAGTGAAACGTTATGGATGAATATGTTGTAAATATTTTAAGTTCTTGGAATCTAAACTGTATTGTACCAATATTTAAATGTAAGTGCATAAAATAAATTTAAAGCTAAAGTTTTTTTTTTACGTATAACCTATAATTTCGAAATGAAACTTTTCAAGTCATTAGTTTCCATTACATTTTATTAATTTGATTTTCAAGGTGCTAAAATAGACAAGCAGAAATTTCAAATTCTTACCCTAGACGATTTAGATGAACTTGTACCAGAAGAAACTGGTATTCGACAGATTATAAAAACTAAATTTTTGAGTTATTTATATGAGTCCACTCAACAAGAATATGTAATTTCAAATCACAATTTTATATCTCCAACAATAGAACATACATTAATTGAAAAAGAAAATGATTCTATGGTGGCAAATGTTTCCCAAGATAATAATAATAAAAAAAGATCCATGGATTCTGTCCAAATAGATGATGACAGTGATAATGAAGAAGAAGAATGTAAAATAAACCTTGAAAAATTAGATACTTTTCATAAATTTTATTCTGATGGTGAACACATTTTTTAAGTCGCATAAAAGTTATTTATTAGTATTATTAAAATAATTATTAAAAATAGTTATGTATACATACTATCTTAAAAATTTGTTTGTGTTATTTTTAGTTAAAAAAAATACAACTTTATATAAGTACTTATCACAAGATATGTGGGGACGTATAATTTTATATGCATATGGTGTAAAACAAAAACTTTTTAAGAAAAGTCTGGCTGATATCATCATTAAAAAGGCGTTGGTGGATTCCTTGTCATCTAATACACCTTTTATGTAAGTATTTCACTTTTATACATACAATAACATTAAATGAAGCTGTTCATATTTCTACAGATAAACACTTTAAATTAATTTTGGAATACTAAGTTAATAATATAATGTTAAGAAAATGTTTTTACCTAACTTTGATTTCTTTTTCTTTACAGGTTGACCTCAAAAATTCTAGCCAGGGAGAGAAATTCTGTTACTGAACTTTTTCCTACCCAATCAGGAGATTTGTGGTTTATAGAGTCAGCTACGACAAAAGATGTCAAAGGACAAACAAGACGTACAAATCGAAGTGGTTTATTGGTTTCATCTTTAGAAAACCATAAAGATTTTTTAAAAGATGCGGGTCTGATGGACATATCAGTGAATAGAGCCAAGAGAACAAAAATAACTAAGGGTATTTTTAATTGCTCTTAAGTATAAGTAAATTATTTGTACATTGTTTATTTTGGGAAAGTTAATTTAAACTTTTTCATTAATCATGTTGATTGTTTATGAATTTTTTTTTTTTTTTTTAGTTATTTTATTTTGTAAGTATTGTAAAAATACCTTGTAGTGTTAACAACATTTTTTCCTTCTTTTTTACCAACAGAGTTAGAATTCTTAGAAGTAAATGAGGATTTATTGAAAATAAAAGAACCTGAAGACAAAGCAACTGCATTGACAGTATGGTCTAATACGTACTTAAGACGTCATAAGCAGCAATATGTACAGTTAAGTGGAAGCACAATATTAGAAAATTGGAAAATCATAAGTGGCTCATTAGGACCTCAGTTGGTGTGTATACCTGTTAGATACATATATTTTTAATTTTATTTTCTTTAATTACATACAATAATTTTTTAATCTGAAAGTAAAATAATGATAAAAATTATAAATTTTTTTCTCTACACTTTTGTTAAAGATTGATAATTTTCGTTTACATTCTACAATTACTGCAGTAATTATTTTAATTTAAACATAATCAATTTTATTAATTGTTATATTAATTATCTGAAGATAAGATCAGACTTTGATCAAATTATGTTTGCCGCCAAAACTTCTAAAGCCACAATCCATAAAAAAACAAAATTGAGTGATAGACTCATAATTCACTGGGCTGAGTGGGCTGTAATCATTTTAAAATACGTATCACTACCCGGTACACAGCTACCAATTAAAAAGTCTCCAGCAGAAGAAACATTTACTTCATGTATAGACTATACAGAGTATGGAAGAACATTGAAAGAAAACAATTTGGTTTTTAATGATGGTATATACAAACTTTAAATCAATTTATTACAATACTTTTTCAGTCACTGTAACTCCTGTTTGATTTTTAGAGCATAAAAATTCTCTCGCATTTTTGTTGTTGGCTAATATTATTAAAAGGAATTTCACGGCCTCACAAAAATTTAAAGATATTAAATGGAAGCCTGGCAGCCATCAAATCGCTGCTTCATTTGTATCTCATTTAGATGTAAGCTTATATTTTATATTACAACAATACTTGTTTATTTGAACTTGAATATCTCTGCTGATTTTGCTCATATTTATATTTATTTTTTATAGGCTTTACAAGATTTAAATGATTTTATAAATGAACGGAACAGTTATTACAAATTACATAAACTAGAACCTTTTCCATTTGTGGTTATTGCTGGACCTTTGAATGAAACTGAGAATAAATACGTTGTGTGTGGAGATACAATTTATAAATGTTCAACGATCATTGAATCAATTGACCTTTGTTTCAAATTTTTTTTTGCTCTTCAAATAAATTATCCATTTGCAAGTGCACACATTTGGTCGTTTTTACATCTGTTCATATATAATATTGAAGAATTTAATGGTATGCTGTGCTCTAAAAAATTCGTTTCGGAATTGATCGGGGATTTAAAAAGTCTTAAGTAATATTTGTGATCAATTTAAATAATATTTTGTGTGTAAAGTTCCTTTTTGATAAAGTATTAAATTTGAGATGATTAGTCAATTATATTAGCATGAACTTGTTCTTTTCTTGGGAGAAAAATTATTTATTACTATAAACATGTTTTATCATTATTGACCAAAGTTTGATTTGAAATAAATTAAATCGACATTAAGTATAAGTATATTTTACAAACTGTTTGTAAGAAATTGATATATTTTGTTGTACACGTACAACAATAAAAATAATTTACATAAGTTAAAATAAATTTTTAACTATTGTTTTTAAATAAATAAGAAACGCAGTTTCATTGGAAAAAACTTTATTGTTAATATTTACATTGTATTATATAAAAATGTATAAATTTTATTATTCAATTTTGCATTAGAAAACACATACTTTATATAAATGTAAACTTTGACTATGTAAAACAAAATAAAGTAATTTATATAATAACATGTCTGGTTGTGATATACATACCATCTGCTTTATGAAATAAAAGACAAGGTACTTTACAAGGAAGGTCATCATATTCAAGCATGTCTTTACAATTTTCATTAAGAATAACACTGTAACCAAAAAAGTGGTTGCTGAATCCTATTGTTATAAATGGAATGTATCTGAATTTTAATTGACCATCGACAACATAGACTTTGTCAACTTCAGCAAACTGTGGACCTGATTTTGAAATTTTATAAACAATTACTGTTCCTTTTGTGTAATCATAGCCATTGATAGAAAGTTTTTTAAAACATTTTTTATTTTTATTATTTGGAAAAAGTAAATTAGTACTATCTTCTGTTTCTTCTGATCCTAACGTAACATAATTTTCTTCATATTTCATGGAACTAGTGTTAAGCAAGCTTAGCTGAATTCTTGATCCCACTGTCAGTGGAATATCCTTATTGGATGCCATGGCATTAACAATTGCTTTAATTTCTCTGTGTTTAGATTCAAACCGTAGGGTAGATAGACTCACAACTGGTCCATTTTGTCTGATAATTCTTACATAGTGTAAAAGGAAATGGTGCTTCGGCTTTAAATCTCCAAACAGATTTAAATACATTCTGTGATGTTCTTCTATGAGATCTTGTAGCAAAAGTAATTGTGCATTGTTTAAAATTGGAGCTGTTAAAATACTAACTATTTGACGTAAAACTATGTAAAATTCATGAACTTTATTCCCTTCTGAAATATGCTCACCTATTAACATACCAAAGTATCTTGTGAAAAATGTGCACTCCGAGGCACTCATTTTCAATTTTTGATGAGATTTTAGATAAAGTAGGCAGATGTCCATTGGTACATTGTTTTTTTCAAATCCAAAATCTATTGAGTTTAAAGCTGCATTGATGAGTTCAATGGATAATTCACCTTGATCAACCAATTCTAATGCAACCAAGGCCATGTCATAAGAAAAAACACCTTCTGGGCCATCATGTGTTAAATCCAAGTATGATCTCTTGATAGCATGAAAATTTTCCAATGCATGAAAAGCGCAAGGCTCCTTCACTCCAGATGCTGAAGGATCTAAATTCTTAACGTCTTCATTGTATTTGTCTACTGTTCTCAAGAGTGTTTCATCTTCAATTACTAATTTTTTGGAATCACTAGGCAAAATATAACAAATCCTGCAAAACATTGTGTTGGAAAAAGATTCCACAAAGCCAAGAAGGGAATTAACACCAAGATTGTCCCCAGTTATCAAAGTAGTAGCAAAAAAAACTTTAATTTTTGTACCGTTTATTTCCAATTTAACACCTTTTTTCCTCAATTGCTGGAGATCTTGAATTAAATCTTGAACTATAACTTCATTGCCATGATTTTTTCTATCTTTTGAATAAAAAATGTCAGTTACAATCATACTAATCAGCTTGGATGCGAAGCTTGAAGGGAAACAAGGAATTGTTGCATAAATACAACCTAAATGATTGTTTCCCGCATGAGCACTCATTGCATTGCGAGCCATGAGATCATCAAAATTTGCAATGATTGGTAGAAGTATCTTATCAATGCCATGCTCTAAAATAAATTGAGCTTTTTCTTCTTGCCAAGTTAATCCATTCACATGATTCATTATTAAATCTTTTTCAGCTTCTAAGAATTCTAAGTTTTTCAATGTTGCTTCAAAAAGGCCATTAATTTTGAAAATATTGATTAAAGATTCTGGAAGAGGTAAATGTACTTTAGTAATTACTTTTGTACCAACAAAAACTTTATTATTTTTCAATTTGATAACTTGTTTATCACTTATTTTACTAATCACTGGCTCAATATATAAACCTTTGTTTTTATACATTGTTATTCTTCTGTGTTCGGTACTACAAGGTATAAATGCAGATTCAAAATCTAATAAAGTGTTTTCGATTACATCCATACATTCATCACTCACTGCATTTTTTAATTTACTTTTTAAGCACTTCAGCAGTAATGGGTTATAAATTTTTTTTATAAAATTGGCTAAAATTTCAATTATAAACTGCACAGTAAACTTGGAAAATCTTAGATTTTCATATAAATCACAAGTTAAAGAAAAAATTTTATTTGTTAACTGCTCAAGCATTTTGAAGAGTAAGTTTATTTTTTATACTACATATATATACTCTCAGAAACTTTATTACATCACAAACTTTTTTAAGTGCTATATCAGGAATTTTTAATGATTTATAAATAACTTGACAAATTAATTATCACTCACAATTATAATAAATAATAACAATCACGCTCGCATCACAATATAACCTATATAAATACATGACTGCGGCGACGTTGAATAACATATATATAACACTACCACTAACAGCTGAACAATATAGTAAAAAAATCTTGCACCGATTTTTCGGTGCACGCACGGATTTTTCGGTGCACGCACTGATTTTTCGGTTGACGCGTTATAAAAAAAAGTTTCAGACTGAGCTCGAAGTTTTTAATGCAATGAATATGGTTTCCCGTGTCACGCACGCGCATAAATACTAATGTGCACTGAATATACTAGTGCTAATTAAACCACGACTGTTTCGGTGCGTCCTTCTTTCCGTGCAGACATCTTTTGAAACCAACTTTAGTTGTAGCTCCTGATGGTTTTATTTTGGCAATATTTGGTCCATATTTTTCTGATTCCGCTAATAATGATGCTCGTATACTGCAAGATGAACTGCAAAAAGATGGAGATTCATTAAGTAACTGGTTTGAGAATGGAGATATTCTTTTAGTGGATAGAGGATATCGTGATGCATTCCATTTCTTCAACAACTGGGGATTGAGCATCAAATGCCTGCATTGATTCCACCGGGACAAAGTCAATTATCCACCGAAGATGCAAATAGTACACGTCTTATAACAAAAAGTAGATGTATAGTTGAAAGTCGAAACGGTCATATTCGATCTATTTGAAGCTTTTTGAAAATAAGTTTAATGTACAACATGCGAAGCACATTGGAGAATTTTATCGTATTGCCGGAGCTATCATCAACAAATATCATCGTCTTATATATATGGCAGATGCAACAGTGGAGCTTGCACAACGCATTCTGTTAAGGTCACAAACTCCTAACGTTGTCCAAGCTCGTGTTGAAGTAGACAATCTGATTAGAAGGAATGGACAATGGAGAAGATTGAATCATCAAGATGTCCAAGATTTTCCTGTTCTTGATTTAAATTATTTAAAGGATCTAACCATTGGAGTTTACCAGGTTAGTCTCTCAGCATCTTATATTCAAGATAAAGTTGTTCGAGACAATGAAGAAGAGTTTCAACTGGACGAACACGTAAGTGAACCAGGCTTTTTAAGAGTTCGAGTTTTTTCTAGATTTAGAAACGCAACTAAATATCAAGTTTTTATTGCTTATAATAACATTGATGGTGATGGTGTAAATGAGGCTGAAGATGTTGATGCTAATGAACAAATACTGGGCTACTATTGCACTTGTTCGTCAGGAGCTAGAACTCTAGGATCATGTGCTCATGTAGCGTGTATTTTGTGGTTCTTAGGCTATGCAAGACATCAATATAATATTCGGTATCCAGATGAGTCCTTGCTTAATACTACACTTGACGCACGCAATGGTCAAGAAGATATTAATGTTGAGGTGTTGAATTAATGTTTAATTGATGATAATAAATTGAATTAATAAATAAATATTATATTATACTTAATAAAAAGACTTAAATAAACGTATTTTTTTTTAATATTTAAAAAATACTTGATAAATCGTACATTTCTTTTATAAATTCAAAACTATTTAAAATGTGTAATTTCTTTACTATTGATGTTCTTTTAAGTATTTTTGAAAAATTCTGAATACGATGGATCAGTTGAGCTTACGACTTAGTTATTATTTTTTTCAAACAGTACATTTTCTTATCGTAAAAAATTAATTTTTCAGCCTTCGTCATTGTATTTTAGAATTGTTATTTCAGCATTCAAGAGTTAATTCTAGAATAATTATACGAAGAATAATTGCACTTTATCTATTAATTAATTTATTTATTTTTTACTACTGTATGATTTCGGATTTATGCAATTTTTTAACGTTTTTTCAGAAGCTTTCAGAACTTTTTTCAGAATCCTGGCGGTGGCAGACCGTAATGGATCCTTTATTCATCGACTGGTGACTTATTTTAAATAAAGGCATGTCAGATTATATTAAAAATTCCCCTGAAGATCTTCGAAAAGTCGAAGGTGCATGCTCCTGTAACCCCCCTAACCCCGAAATTCCGTAACTTCAACAAGCAATATCTTTGAACCATGAGTTTTTGCAGCTTAGTGCCCATTAAGACTTTTGATCTACTAGTTATAAACTACTAAAATAATTTAATTTAAACCGATTTGACCGAAAGCCATTTCCCATAAGAATTCCGCGGGGTCTTTTACAATAACGATCGTAACGTTTTCTCTTAGTCTTTAATAAATTTTTAACCTAGTAGTATCTACGAAAATCTTGAATTGCGTCTACCACCTCATTAAATTCTCCAATAGTCTCCGGTAGGATAAAGAAACCGGACGAATGCGGCAATTTACCCGATGCTAACAGTTCGACCAAAACTTAAGAATTAAAAAAAAAAAAAAATTACCTCGCTCTTGCTCATGGTTTGACATTTTCTCTATTCACTCGTACAAAGAAAACTACTAACGCTAGGGTCTCCCCCCACTTTCTCTTTAAAAAAAAAAAAAAAAAAAAAAAAAGTAATTAAAAAAAGTGTGTTGAGCCAGAGCTTTTTATCGAGATTATTGCCCCCCTCTTCGCACCCGCGTGATTTTTTTCAGATCACGTCATACGAACTTGAGCCGCGAAAGGAGTCTTCTTTTCTTTTTTTTGAAGGAAAAGGAGAATCTTTTTAAAAAAAAAAAAAAAGATCTTCGTCATCTTATCGCATCCCCCACACGCGCATATGATTGAACTCTTTGTCTTAGCCAGTGACGAGACGTCAGTAAGCTTCCGGCTTTAATTAGCAGAACACGGAGTTTTTAACAGTGCTTAAATTTGATAAAAAAATTTTTTTTAAATGTGTATGTGGTGTGATCTTAGAGATGCAGCTCTAAAGCTGAGCGATGCTGTCGATTTGAAGGAATTTTACGGGGAGGAGTGGAGGAAAAGTTTACAGCAGATGAAGATAGAAGAGTATGAAAAAGAGCTATGCAGGCTCTTTATGGCATGCGGCGTAGAACGTATTAATGAAGTCTACAATGATTTTCTACAACAACAGGATTCGCCAACGGTTATAAATATTTTGAGGAAATATCTTATTCGAAACCGGCTGGTTGGATCATGGTATTTACATCGAATTAGTGATCATACGCGTAAGTTATATTTATCGTATACTCAATGAATTTTTTTTCGGTTTAAAAAAATTAAATTTCACCCCTCCATTTTTAATTGAAAATAATAATAATTTTTTTGACAATACATACTACACTGAAATTGAAAAATGCTCGGAATTTCTCAAAGAAGATGAGGAATTAAATAAACAAATGGATCGAGCGCCTCAGCGGAGCGACGATGACAGCGAGGAGCAGGAAAGGGATAAAACGGGGCAAGATAAAATCAGCATTACTAATAATTTGACGACCCCTAACGATTCGAGGAAGGAGGCTGCGGAGGAGGAAAATCAAAAGATTTCAGAAAAACAGGGTATGTACTTATCTAATGAAAATTTCAAAAATTTTATGTGCGGGCTAAAGATGGCTTATTTATTTTATTTTCTATTTTTTAGAAGAGTCACGTTGTGACGGTAAAGAAAAAGAAAATTCGTCAGAACTAGCCGAACAGTGGGCTCGGCTTATGCAAGAGAAGCAAAAGAAGTATCGGCAGGGCATGGTGTCAGAGGCGCAGCGTTGGAGCGACGACGACGGTGACAGCTATGTTACCGACCCGAGCCTCGATGACACCGAAACAGGGACGACAATTAAAAATCTCCACTGGAACGAGATTTTATTAACAAATGGAGGTGAGTCCATTTTTAATAATTTTTTAGTTAAAAAATTCGATTTTTTATAAATAATTTTTAAAATTTTTTTCAGTGGTTAAGAATCTCGTACAAGATTCACAAGATTCGATTTTAATTTCACCACCAGGAACGACTTCCACTGCACTACCCCGCCGGCGTTACATCAAGCGCCCGATCGTTCAAACGATTGGCGACGAGGAGGAGGAGGAGGAGGAGGAGGAGGTCCGTGTGATAAATATTTTCTCCTCCTCCTCCTCCTCCTCCTCCTCAAACGACGAGAACGTTTTTGACCCCCGTCAATAAAAAAAAAAGGTATGACAAATATTAGAAAATTAACAACAATTTTTTAAATTATTTACCATTATTTATTTATTTATTTTATTTTTAATTCACAGCCTCGATCATTCCGCAAGCGGTTGCGACCGAATCCTCCTTGGTCGTCGAGGACGCGCCGGAGAATAGTCCCATTAAGGGAGATCAACCGCAGCGCGTGATCATCCCGGACTAGTGCGAGGAGGAGGAAGTGAATGTCGAACACGGAAAAAGTATGTAAATAAAAAATTGTGATTTACGAATAAAATTAAAATAATTTTTCTTAATAGATAAAAAAGATTTTTATTTTATTTAATCGCTCCCTAAAAATTTTAATATAACTTTTTACTTATCGTTTTTATTTTTTTAAAATTTTTTATTCAATTTTTAAACTTTTTATAAAATTTAATTTCAAAAAATTAAAAAATCAAACGATAATTTTCGTTAAAAATCAAGAAATTAGAGACACCCCCGCCGCTGCTGTTGCTGCTGGTGCTGTCACGACTGTTGATGATGCAATGCAGCGACCTGCTTGGAGATCGTGGTGCAGGGATGTAGAGATACAACCAGCAAGGTATCAATCACCGGCGAGGGTTCAAGACTCGCACTCAGCGTTGTTACCGTCGCGTAACTCTACTGACGTCGCTGCTGGTACTAATACTTCTCCTGCTGCTGCTGCTGCTGCTACTGACGGGAATCAGTCGGTATGGAGGCCATGGCACAGGGGCGCAGATGTAATATCGACGAGGGAACAACCAGCGCAGCCGTCAAATAATAATAATAATAATGTAATAAATCAAGTAGGTCGCGGTGACGATCAAGGTGGATCGAAAAAATTTAGTATTATCAATGAATGTATTAATAATTTACGACGATATCGACTAAAAACCCGTAAATTTTTAATACGAATTCTCGAACCACCTTCATCGTTAAATATAGATTTAATCGCGTGGTTAGGGGGTGCTATGAGTGACGTACACGCTCATCTTACCCAAATAAGTGATTTCAATGATAGAATCGGTGTTACGATCGAGAGTCAGCACTTTTCGAAGGGTATGGCTTGGCTCTCGTTTCGCCCAATCGAAAACTTTCTTTTAGAGGATTTGTGGGGACTAATTTCGGGGCTCACACAAAGTAACGAAAGCTTTCATATAGATGAAAGTTTTACGTTACACGCCACGTATATAAACGTACCACGGGGAAGAGGGAGACGGAAAAAATTAACTACGGATACGTTAAGACAGCAGTCCTTTGTGAATATTTATTGTTCACAAGGACTGTGTCTTCCGCGTAGCCTTGTCGTGGGTGAACACCGGATAGAACTCGGAAAAAACAATAGCGTGGAAAATAATAACTTATGGAATATTATAAGGGATCATCGTCGTCCATTACAAAAAAAACTTGCCTTGAAATTAACAAAAAAAGCACGCGTAACCATACCTCCCGAAGGGTGTAGTATACCCGAGTTGAAAAAATTTCAATCTTTTTTCTTTCGTAAAAATATTGCCATAGTTGTTTACGATAAAGACGGTTTTGGTGATGGCGAAGAGCCATTCTTTGACGGTAAGGGAGATAGGTTCAACTCCGATTTTTACAGCGTCATTTATTTATGTTACAACGCCGAAATAAAACATTACGACATGATTACGAATATTATCGGGGCAGGCAGATACGATTTCTTTTGCTTCTACTGCAATAAAAAATATAAACACATAAATTCTCATAAATGCGTAAAAATATGTTCACGTTGTTACGCATCACCCGCGTGCAATTTTGATGTGCCCACCGTAGAATGCAAAGATTGTAGAAGAAATTTTTATGGCGATGATTGTTTAAAAAATCATAAAAAATCAAAATCACATAAAGGGAAAAAATTATGCGAAGTGGTTTATAGATGCGTAACTTGTAAGAAGTTATTGAATAAATGGAGGGATACTCATCATGTATGCGGTTACATTTACTGTAAAAATTGTAAAATTTATCATTGTACAAACGCGAAATGCTTTATGACACCTATTAAAGAGTTTAAAAATCAAAAAGAATACCATGTCGGAAAAAGAAAAATACGAGTTTTATGTATGGTACAACGAACTGAAAAATCAAAATTATGAATTTAATTTTAAAAACGAAATCATAAAATACTGTAAAATAGATGTCGAGATTTTGAGACGCGCGTGTCTGATTTTCCGAAAAATTTTTCTTGATGTTGGGAAGACCGATCCATTTGTTAACGCTACAACGATCGCTTCGGCGTGTTCTTATGTATTTAGGAAAAAATTTTTAAAACCATTCAAAATAGGTTTACTCCCGCATAACGGCTACAGGAGGGCTGATAATCAATCTCAAAAAGTGATTGAATGGCTCTTGTGGTGCGAAAAAGAAATCGGTCACGACATCGTGCACGTCGCTAGAAGTCGCGAGTATCGTTTACCAGAAGGATATAAAGTAGACGGTTATTTACCCGTAACAACATCGGTTATTGCTTCGACGAGTAGTAGCGCCGGTTTTAATAATAATAAAGGTATAGTATACGAGTTTCACGGATGTTATTTTCACGGTTGTACAAAATGTTTTAAAAATAATCGTGATAAACCTACGAATAACGCGAAGGAGTCGTTCAACCAAATGTACGAAGACACCGTGAGGAAAATTTCGGTTATAAAATCATTCGGTTACAATGTTAAAGAAATGTGGGAGTGCGAATTCGATAAATTAAAAACTCAAGTCCGTAAATACGTAAATACATCGATTCGCACTCGTTAGTGAGTAAAATGGTTTTAAATCCTAGAGACGCGTTTTACGGTGGCTATTTACTGAAAATTTTATAACTTTTCACGATATTAAAAACAACGAAAGAATTAAATACTTTGATATTACATCAATGTACCCCTCAGTCTGTAAAACTTCAAAGTTCGTCGTGGGAAATCCACAGATTTACGTAGGCTCCGAGTGTCTTTACTTACCAAAAGGGAACAATAATGACCTCTCGCGCATCGAAGGCTTAGTAAAGTGCACGGTCTTACCTCCAAAAAACTTGTATCTTCCTGTATTACCTATTAAAATGAACGGGCGATTACTTTTCGCGTTATGCAGGTCTTGCTGCGAAGAATCTCGAAAAGACTTATGCGATCATGATGAAACAGAGCGGGCGCTCACGGGTACTTACGTCGTTGACGAACTAAGGAAAGCAATTCAATTGGGTTATAAAATTTCCGAAATTTTTGTAGTATGGCATTATAAAACAATGCAGTACGATCCAAAAACCAAAACCGGTGGTTCATTTGCAGAATATATCAATACGTTTCTCAAGCTTAAACAACAAGCCAGCGGCTGGCCCGAGTGGTGCGTCGACGATGAAAGTAAAAATAAATACTTGAGCGACTACGAAAAAGACGAGGGTGTAAAGATAGATAAAGACGCAATTAAAAAAAATCCTGGACTGCGATCGGTAAGTAAAATGACACTAAACACACTGTGGGGCAGGTTCTACGAAGGCCACAAATATTGTTAGAACACGGGCAGATCTTTTAGACATAATGACCGACGACGAGAAAGAAGTCGTTTCGGTAGTACCGGCTAACGATACAGTTTTGTTTGTGAACTGGTTTTACAGGGACGAGGCCATCGTCGGTCCTTCAAATGAAAACGCTGTAATTGCAGCTTACGTCACTGCCCACGCACGACTGAAACTCTATGCTTACATGGAAAAGCTTCAGAAACGCTGCTTTTATGTGGACACGGATTCGAAACTTTTTTTATCTCACGACGACGACTCCGACGAATACGAACCACCGCTGGGCTCTTTACTCGGTGATATGACAGACGAATTAGAAAGCTACGGTAAAAACTCTTACATAAAAACGTTCATCAGCAATGGGCCGAAATTTTACTGTTATCGAGTCGTTTCGGGGTCAACAAATAAAATTTCTGAAAGCTGTAAGGTAAAAGGTATAACTTTGAATTCTATAAACTCACAAAAAATTAACTTGGAATCTATTAAAAAATTGGTAGAGAATAAATTTAAGGGGGACGTACCAGAATCCGATGATAATATTAAGCTTGATTTAAGAGCTATACGCCGAGTACCCGTTTATAATGTTGTAACCCGGGATGAAACAAAAACATGTCAAGTAGTCCTCGAAAAAAGAATATTTTTTTCGCACGACACATCTGTACCGTATGGCTTTGTTGGTGATGACAATTTGTAAAAAAATGTATTTGTAATTATTCAAGAAAATAAAAAAATTTGATGAAAAATTCTAACTTTTATTTACGTAAACAACCTTGTTTATACTCTCTCTTATCTCAATAGCTTGTTTACATCAACAAACCATCGAGGTAAAAGATAAGAACTCACGGCTCTCTCAATTGTAACACACACCTTATTATCTCTTGTTTATATAAACAAACCATTGAGATAACAGATAAAGATCTGTAGACCTCTATACTGTAACCCGACACCTTCTTATCTCTTGTTTATATACACAAACCATTAAGATAACTGATGAGGAATTGTGCACCGGGTGATGACTCATCCGTCTCGCGCAATACCCCCGTATACTAATTGCTATAAAAAAATAATTTATTTATCGCTCTCCCCAGCGTTAGGGGGGTTTAGAGCTTGTCGGATTCTTTAATTGTTTAAAAAAAATGATTTGTTCATCGCTCCCCCCAGCGTTTTGAGGGCTTAGAGCTTGTCAGTTTATTTAATTATTTATGAGAAAACATTTATTTATCGCTCTCCCCAGCATAAGGGGGGCTTACAGCTTGTCGGTTTATTTAATTGTGTATAAAAAATAATTTATTTATCGCTCTCCCCAGCGTTAGGGGGGTTTAGAGCTTATCGGATTATTTAATTGTTAAAAGAAAAAAATTTATTCATCGCTCTCCCCAGCCTTATGGGGGCTTAGAGCTTGTCGGTTTATTTAATTGTTATAAAAAAAAAAATTTATTTATCGCTCTGCCTAGCGTTATGGGGGTTGAGAGCTTGTCAGTTTATTTAATTGTTATAAAAAAAAAATTTATTTATCGCTCTGCCTATAGTTATGGGGGTTTAGAGCTTGTCGGTTTATTG
This sequence comes from Encarsia formosa, assembly GCA_038277355.1. NCBI lineage: Eukaryota > Metazoa > Arthropoda > Insecta > Hymenoptera > Aphelinidae > Encarsia > Encarsia formosa. Next base: position 34,941,109 of record CM076187.1, read on the forward strand.
AATTGTTTATAAAAAATGATTTATTTATCGCTCTCCCCAGCGTTTTGAGGGCTAAGAGCTTGTCGGATTATTTAATTGTTTGAAAAAAAATAATTTGTTCATCGCTCTCCCCAGCGTTTTGAGGGCTTAGAGCTTGTCAGTTTATTTAATTGTTTATGAAAAAAAATTTATTAATCGCTCTCCCCAGCGTTAGGGGGGTTAGTAGCTTGTCGGATTATTTAATTATTAATAGAAAAAAATTAATTTATCGCTCTGCCTAGCGTTATGGGGGCTTAGAGCTTGTCGGTTTATTTAATTGTTATAAAAAAAAAAATTTATTTATCGCTCTGCGTAGCGTTATGAGGGTTTAGAGCTTGTCGGTTTATTTAATTGTTATAAAAAAAAAAATTTATTTATCGCTCTGCATATCGTTTTGGGGGTTTAGAGCTTGTCGGTTTATTGAATTGTTTATAAAAAATGATATATTTATCGCTCTCCCCAGCGTTTTGAGGGCTTGGAGCTTGTCAGATTATTTAATTGTTTATGAAAAGAAATTTATTTATTGCTCTCCCCAGCGTTATAGGGGCTTAGAGCTTGTCGGTTAATTTAATTGTTATAAAAAAATAAATTTATTTATCGCTCTCACCAGCGTTATGGAAGTTTAGAGCTGGTCGGTTTATTTAATTGTTTATGAAAAATTATTTATTTATCGCTTTCCCCAGCATAATGGGGGTTTAGAGCTTGTCAGATTATATAATTGTTTATAGAAAATAAATTATTTATCGCTCTCCCGAGCGTTAGGAGGGTTTAGAGCTTGTCAGTTTATTTAATTGTTTATAAAAAAAAATTACTTATCGCTCTCCCCAGCGTTATGGGGGTTTAGAGCTTGTCGGTTTTATTAATTGTTACAAAAAAAAATTTTATTTATCGCTCTCCCCAGTGCTATGGGGGCTTAGAGCTTGTCGGTTTATTAAATTGTTGTAAAAAAAAAAATTTATTTATCGCTCTCACCAGCGTTATGGAAGTTGAGAGCTGATCGGTTTATTTAATTGTTTATAAAAAATTATTTATTTATCGCTTTCCCCAGCGTTATGGGAGCTTAGAGCTTGTCGGTTGGTCATTTGTTGATGATTAATATTTCATTTTCTCATTTTTTCAGCGTTTTTCGGGTTTACAGCTCGAAGGTAAGCCATTTGTATAGTAACAAATAATTGTGTATTACTTTTTCCAGCGTTATTGGGGTTGAAAGCTTGTTGTTTAGTCATTTGTTGATAGTCAATATTTCATTTTCTCTTTTTTTCTGCGTTATTGGGGTTTACTGCTTGAAGTTTAGCCATTTGTTTCATAACAAATAATTAACTATTACTTTTTCCAGCGTTATTGGGGTTTGAGGCTTGTCGGTTAGTCATTTGTTGATATTTAATATTTTCTTTTTTCTTTTTTTCTGCGTTATTGGGGTTTACATCTTGAAGGTTACTTATTTGTTTATTAACAAATAATTGTTGATTACTTTTTCCAGCATTATTGAGGTTTAAGGCTTGTCGTTAAGTCATTTGTTGATAGTCAATATTTTATTTTCTCTTTTTTTCAGCGTTAGTGGGGTTTACAGCTTGAAGGTTAGCCATTTGTTTAGTAACAAATAATTGTTTATTACTTTTTCAAGCGTAATTGGGGTTGAAGGCTCGTTGTGTAGTCATTTGTTGATAGTCAATATTTCATTTTCTCTTTTTTTCAGCGTTAGTGTGGTATACAGCTTGAAGGTGAGCCATTTGTTTAGTAACAAATAATTGTGTATTACCTTTTCTTGCGTTATTGGGGTTTAAGGCTAGTCGTTTAGTCATTTGTTGATAGTCAATATTGCATTTTCTCTTTTTTTCAGCGTTAGTGGGGCTTACAGCTTGAAGGTTAGCCATTTGTTTAGTAACAAATAATTGTGTATTACCTTTTCCAGCGTTATTGGGGTTTAAGACTTGTTGCTTTGTCAATTGTTGATAGTCAATATTTCATTTTCTCTTTTTTTCAGCATAGTGGGGTTTACAGCTTGAAGGTTAGCCATTTGTTTAGTAACAAATAATTGTGTATTACCTTTTCCAGCGTTATTGGGGCTTAAGGCTTGTCGTTTAGTCATTTGTTGATAATCAATATTTTATTTTCTCTTTTTTTCAGCCTTAGTGTGGTTTACAGCTTGAAAGTTAGCCATTTGTTTAGTAACAAATAATTGTTTATTACTTTTTCCAGCGTTTTTTTAGGTTGAAGGCTCGTTGTGTAGTCATTTGTTGATAGTCAATATTTCATTTTCTCTTTTTTTCAGCGTTAGTGTGGTATACAGCTTGAAGGTGAGCCATTTGTTTAGTAACAAATAATTGTGTATTACCTTTTCTTGCGTTATTGGGGTTTAAGGCTAAGCGTTTAGTCATTTGTTGATAGTCAATATTTCATTTTCTCTTTTTTTCAGCGTTAGTGTGGTATACAGCTTTAAGGTGAGCCATTTGTTTAGTAACAAATAATCGTGTATTACCTTTTCTTGCGTTATTGGGGTTTAAGGCTAGTCATTTAGTCATTTGTTGATAGTCAATATTTCATTTTCTCTTTTTTTCTGCGTTATTGGAGTTTACAGCTTGAAGGTTAGCCATTTGTTTAGTAACAAATAATTGTTTATTACTTTTACAAGCGTGATTTTAGTTTGAAGGCTCGTTGTGTAGTCATTTGTTGATAGTCAATATTTCTTTTTCTTTTTTTTTCTGCGTTATTGGGGTTTACAGCTTGAAGGTTAGCCTTTTGTTTATCAACAAATAATTGTTTATTACTTTTTCCAGCGTTATTGGGGTTTCAGGCTTGTTATTTAGTCATTTGTTGATAGTCAATATTTCATTTTCTCTTTTTTTCTGCGTTATTGGGGTTTACAGCTTCAAGGTTAGCCATTTGTTTATTAACAAATAATTGTTTATTTCTTTTTCCAGAGTTATTGGGGTTTGAGGCTTGTCAGTTAGTCATTTGTTGATTATTAATATTATATAGTTTGTCTTTTTTTCAGCGTTAGTGGGGTTTACAGCTTGAAGGTTAGCCATTCGTTTAGTAAAAAAAAAATTGTTTAATACTTTTTCCAGCGTTATTGGGGTTTAAGGCTGGTTGCTTTGTCAATTGTTGATAGTCAATATTTAATTTTCTCTTTTTTTCAGCGTTAGTGGGGTTTACAGCTTGAAGGTTAGCCATTTGTTTAGTAACAAATAATTGTGTATTACCTTTTCCAGCGTTATTGGGGTTTACAGCTTGAAGGTAAGCCTTTTGTTTATCGACAAATAATTGTTTATTACTTTTTCCAGCGTTATTGGGGTTTAAGGCTTGTTGTTTAGTCATTTGTTTATAGTCAATATTTAACTTTCTCTTTTTTTCAGCGTTAGTGAGGTTTACAGCTTGAAGGTTAGCCGTTTGTTTAGTAACAAATAATTGTTTATTACCTTTTTCAGCGTAATTGGGGTTTAAGGCTTGTCGTTTAGTCATTTTTTGATAGACAATATTTTATTTTCTCTTTTTTCAAGCGTTAGTGGAGTTTACAGCTTGAAGGTTAGCCATTTGTTTAGTAACAAATAATTGTTTATAACCTTTTTCAGCGTAATTGGGATTCAAGGCTTGTCGTTTAGCCATTTGTTTATTAACAAATAATTGTTTATTACTTTTTCAAGCGTTATTTAAGGTTGAAGGCTTGTTGTTTAGTCATTTGTTGATAGTCAATATTTAATTTTCTCTTTTTTTCAGCGTTATTGGGGTTTACAGCTTGAAGGTAAGCCTTTTGTTTATCGACAAATAATTGTTTTTTACTTTTTCCAGCGTTATTGGGGTTTAAGGCTTGTTGTTTAGTCATTTGTTGATAGTCAATATTTAACTTTCTCTTTTTTTCAGCGTTAGTGGGGTTTACAGCTTGAAGGTTAGCCATTTGTTTAGTAACAAATAATTGTTTATTACTTTTACAAGCGTGATTTTAGTTTGAAGGCTCGTTGTGTAGTCATTTGTTGATAGTCAATATTTCATTTTCTTTTTTTTTCTGCGTTATTGGGGTTTACAGCTTGAAGGTTAGCCTTTTGTTTATCAACAAATAATTGTTTATTACTTTTTCCAGCGTTATTGGGGTTTAAGGCTTGTTGCTTAGTCATTTGTTGATAGTCAATATTTCATTTTCTCTTTTTTTCTGCGTTATTGGAGTTTACAGCTTCAAGGTTAGCCATTTGTTTATTAACAAATAATTGTTTATTTCTTTTTCCAGAGTTATTGGGGTTTGAGGCTTGTCAGTTAGTCATTTGTTGATTATTAATATTATATAGTTTGTCTTTTTTTCAGCGTTAGTGGGGTTTACAGCTTGAAGGTTAGCCATTCGTTTAGTAAAAAAAAATTGTTTAATACTTTTACCAGCGTTATTGGGGTTGAAGGCTGGTTGCTTTGTCAATTGTTGATAGTCAATATTTAATTTTCTCTTTTTTTCAGCGTTAGTGGGGTTTACAGCTTGAAGGTTAGCCATTTGTTTAGTAACAAATAATTGTGTATTGCCTTTTCCAGCGTTATTGGGGTTTACAGCTTGAAGGTAAGCCTTTTGTTTATCGACAAATAATTGTTTATTACTTTTTCCAGCGTTATTGGGGTTTAAGGCTTGTTGTTTAGTCATTTGTTGATAGTCAATATTTAACTTTCTCTTTTTTTCAGCGTTAGTGGGGTTTACAGCTTGAAGGTTAGCCGTTTGTTTAGTAACAAATAATTGTGTATTACCTTTTCTTGCGTTATTGGGGTTTAAGACTTGTCGTTTAGTCATTTGTTGATAGTCAATATTTCATTTTCTCTTTTTTTCTGCGTTATTGGGGTTTACAGCTTGAAGGTTAGCCATTTGTTTAGTAACAAGTAATTGTTTATTACTTTTACAAGCGTGATTTTAGTTTAAAAGGCTCGTTGTGTAGTCATTTGTTGATAGTCAATATTTCTTTTTCTTTTTTTTTCTGCGTTATTGGGGTTTACAGCTTGAAGGTTAGCCTTTTGTTTATCAACAAATAATTGTTTATTACTTTTTCCAGCGTTATTGGGGTTTAAGGCTTGTTATTTAGTCATTTGTTGATAGTCAATATTTCATTTTCTCTTTTTTTCAGCATAGTGGGGTTTACAGCTTCAAGGTTAGCCATTTGTTTATTAACAAATAATTGTTTATTTCTTTTTCCAGAGTTATTGGGGTCTGAGGCTTGTCAGTTAGTCATTTGTTGATTATTAATATTATATAGTTTCTCTTTTTTTCAGCGTTAGTGGGGTTTACAGCTTGAAGGTTAGCCATTTGTTTAGTAACAAATAATTGTTTATTACCTTTTTCAGCGTAATTGGGGTTCAAGGCTTGTCGTTTAGTCATTTTTTGATAGTCAATATTTTATTTTCTCTTTATTCAAGCGTTAGTGGAGTTTACAGCTTGAAGGTTAGCCATTTGTTTAGTAACAAATAATTGTTTATAACCTTTTTCAGCGTAATTGGGATTCAAGGCTTGTCGTTTAGCCATTTGTTTATTAACAAATAATTGTTTATTACTTTTTCAAGCGTTATTTTAGGTTGAAGGCTTGTTGTTAAGTCATTTGTTGATAGTCAATATTTAATTTTCTCTTTTTTTCAGCGTTAGTGGGGTTTACAGCTTGAAGGTTAGCCATTTGTTTAGTAACAAATAATTGTGTATTACCTTTTCCAGCGTTATTGGGGTTTAAGGCTTGTCGTTTAGTCATTTGTTGATTATCAATATTTTATTTTCTCTTTTTTTCAGTGTTAGTGTGGTTTACAGCTTGAAAGTTAGCCATTTGTTCAGTAACAAATAATTGTTTATTACTTTTTCCAGCGTTTTTTTAGGTTGAAGGCTCGTTGTGTAGTCATTTGTTGATAGTCAATATTTCATTTTCTCTTTTTTTTAGCGTTAGTGTGGTATACAGCTTGAAGGTTGGCCATTTGTTTAGTAACAAATAATTGTGTATTACCTTTTCTTGCGTTATTGGGGTTTAAGACTTGTCGTTTAGTCATTTGTTGATAGTCAATATTTCATTTTCTCTTTTTTTCTGCGTTATTGGGATTTACAGCTTGAAGGTTAGCCATTTGTTTAGTAACAAATAATTGTTTATTACTTTTACAAGCGTGATTTTAGTTTGAAGGCTCGTTGTGTAGTCATTTGTTGATAGTCAATATTTCATTTTCTCTTTTTTTCTGCGTAATTGGGGTTTACAGCTTCAAGGTTAGCCATTTGTTTATTAACAAATAATTGTTTATTTCTTTTTCAAGAGTTATTGGGGTTTGAGGCTTGTCAGTTAGTCATTTGTTGATTATTAATATTATATAGTTTGCCTTTTTTTCAGCGTTAGTGGGGTTTAAAGCTAGAAGGTTAGCCATTCGTTTAGTAAAAAAAAATTGTTTTATACTTTTTCCAGCGTTATTGGGGTTTAAGGCTGGTTGCTTTGTCAATTGTTGATAGTCAATATTTCATTTACTCTTCTTTTCTGCGTTATTGGGGTTTACGGTTTGAAGGTTAGCCATTTCGTTTTCAACAAATAATCGTTTATTACTTTTTCCAGCGTTATTTTAGGTTGAAGGCTCATAGTGTATTCATTTGTTGATAGTCAATATTTCATTTTCTCTTTTTTTCAGCCTTACTGTGGTTTACAGCTTGAAGGTTAGCCATTCGTTTAGTAACAAATAATTGTTTAATACTTTTTCCAGCGTTATTGGGGTTTGTGGCTTGTCAATTAGTCATTTGTTGATAGTTAATATTTCAGTTTGTCTTTTTTTTAACGTTAGTGGGGTTTACAGCTTGAAGGTTAGCCATTCGTTTAGTAACAAATAATTGTTTAATACTTCTTTCATTGTTATTGGGGTTTAAGGCTGGTTGCTTTGTCATTTGTTGATAGTCAATATTTCATTTACTTTTTTTTTCTGCGTTATTGGGGTTTACGGTTTAAAGGTTAGCCATTTGGTTTTCAACAAATAATCGTTTATTACTTTTTCCAGCGTTATTTTAGGTTGAAGGCTCATTGTGTAGTCATTTGTTGATAGTCAATATTTCATTTACTCTTTTTTTCTGCGTTATTGGGGTTTATGGTTTGAAGGTTAGCCATTTGGTTTTTAACAAATAATCGTTTATTACTTTTTCCAGCGTTATTTTAGGTTGAAGGCTCATTGTGTAGTCATTTGTTGATAGTCAATATTTCATTTTCTCTTTTTATCTGCGTGAGTGGGGTTTACAGCTTGAAGGTTAGCCATTTGTTTAGTAACAAAAAATTGTGTATTACCTTTTCCAGCGTTATTGGGGTTTAAGGCTTGTCGTTTAGTCATTTTTTGATAGTCAATATTTTATTTTCTCTTTTTTTAAGCGTTAGTGGAGTTTACAGCTTGAAGGTTAGCCATTTGTTTGGTAACAAATAATTGTTTATTACCTTTTTCAGCGTAATTGGGGTTCAAGGCTTGTCGTTTAGTCATTTGTTGATAGTCAATATTTTATTTTCTCTTTTTTTCAGCGTTAGTGTGGTTTACAGCTTGAAGGTTAGCCATTCGTTTAGTAACACATAATTGTTTAATCCTTTTCCAGCGTTCTTGGGGTTTAAGGCTTGTTGCTTAGTCATTTGTTGATAGTCAATAATTCATTTACTCTTTTTTTCTGCGTTATTGGGGTTTACGGTTTGAAGGTTAGCCATTTGTTTAGTAACAAATAATTGTTTATTACTGTTTCCAGCGTTATAGAGGTTTGAGGCTTGTTGTTTAGTCATTTGTTGATAGTCAATATTTCATTTTTTTTTTTTTTCTGCGTTAGTGGGGTTTACAGCTTGAAGGTTAGCCATTCGTTAAGTCACAAAAAATTGTGTATTACCTTTTCCAGCGTTATTGGGGTTTAAGGCTTGTCGTTTAGTCATTTGTTGATAGTCAATATTTTATTTTCTCTTTTTTTCAGCGTTAGTGGGGTTTACAGCTTGAAGGTTAGCCATTTGTTTATTAACAAATAATTGTGTATTACCTTTTCCAGCGTTATTGGGGTTTAAGGCTTGTCGTTTAGTCATTTCTTGATAGTCAATATTTTATTTTCTCTTTTTTTCTGCGTTATTTGGGTTTACAGCTTCAAGGTTAGCCATTTGTTTATTAACAAATAATTGTTTATTTCTTTTTCCAGCGTTATTGGGGTTTAAGGCTTGTCGTTTAGTCATTTTTTGATAGTCAATATTTTATTTTCTCTTTTTTTAAGCGTTAGTGGAGTTTACAGCTTGAAGGTTAGCCATTTGTTTGGTAACAAATAATTGTTTATTACTTTTTCCAGCGTTAATGGGGTTTGTGGCTTGTCAGTTAGTCATTTGTTGATAGTTAATATTTCAGTTTGTCTTTTTTTTAACGTTAGTGGGGTTTACAGCTTGAAGGTTAGCCATTCGTTTAGTAACAAATAATTGTTTAATCCTTTTCCAGCGTTCTTGGGGTTTAAGGCTTGTTGCTTAGTCATTTGTTGATAGTCAATATTTCATTTACTCTTTTTTTCTGCGTTATTGGGGTTTACGGTTTGAAGGTTAGCCATTTGTTTCGTAACAAATAATTGTTTATTACTGTTTCCAGCGTTATAGGGGTTTGAGGCTTGTTGTTTAGTCATTTGATGATAGTCAATATTTCATTTTCTCTTTTTTTCTGCGTTAGTGGGGTTTACAGCTTGAAGGTTAGCCATTTGTTTAGTAACAAATAATTGTGTATTACCTTTTCCAGCGTTATTGGGGTTTAAGGCTTGTCGTTTAGTCATTTGTTGACAATCAATATTTTATTTTCTCTTTTTTTCAGCGTTAGTGGAGTTTACAGATTGAAGGTTAGCCATTTGTTTAGTAATAAATAATTGTTTATTACCTTTTTCAGCGTAATTGGGGTTCAAGGCTTGTCGTTTAGTCATTTGTTGATAGTCAATATTTTATTTTCTCTTTTTTTCAGCGTTAGTGTGGTTTACAGCTTGAAGGTTAGCCATTTGTTTAGTAACAAATAATTGTGTATTACCCTTTCCAGCGTTATTGGGGTTTAAGGCTTGTCGTTTAGTCATTTGTTGATAGTCAATATTTCATTTTCTCTTTTTTTCTGCGTTATTGGGGTTTACGGTTTGAAGGTTAGCCATTTCGTTTTCAACAAATAATCGTTTATTACTTTTTCCAGCGTTATTTTAGGTTGAAGGCTCATTTTGTATTCATTTGTTGATAGTCAATATTTCATTTTCTCTTTTTTTCAGCGTTACTGTGGTTTACAGCTTGAAGGTTAGCCATTCGTTTAGTAACAAATAATTGTTTAATACTTTTTCCAGCGTTATTGGGGTTTGTGGCTTGTCAATTAGTCATTTGTTGATAGTTAATATTTCAGTTTGTCTTTTTTTTAACGTTAGTGGGGTTTACAGCTTGAAGGTTAGCCATTCGTTTAGTAACAAATAATTGTTTAATACTTCTTTCATTGTTATTGGGGTTTTAGGCTGGTTGCTTTGTCATTTGTTGATAGTCAATATTTCATTTACTTTTTTTTTCTGCGTTATTGGGGTTTACGGTTTGAAGGTTAGCCATTTGGTTTTCAACAAATAATCGTTTATTACTTTTTCCAGCGTTATTTTAGGTTGAAGGCTCATTGTGTAGTCATTTGTTGATAATCAATATTTCATTTTCTTTTTTTTTCTGCGTTATTGGGGTTTACAGCTTGAAGGTTAGCCATTTGTTTATTAACAAATAATTGTGTATTACCTTTTCCAGCGTTATTGGGGTTTAAGGCTTGTCGTTTAGTCATTTGTTGATAGTCAATATTTTATTTTCTCTTTTTTTCTGCGTTATTTGGGTTTACAGCTTCAAGGTTAGCCATTTGTTTATTAACAAATAATTGTTTATTTCTTTTTCCAGCGTTATTGGGGTTTAAGGCTTGTCGTTTAGTCATTTTTTGATAGTCAATATTTTATTTTCTCTTTTTTTAAGCGTTAGTGGAGTTTACAGCTTGAAGGTTAGCCATTTGTTTGGTAACAAATAATTGTTTATTACTTTTTCCAGCGTTAATGGGGTTTGTGGCTTGTCAGTTAGTCATTTGTTGATAGTTAATATTTCAGTTTGTCTTTTTTTTAACGTTAGTGGGGTTTACAGCTTGAAGGTTAGCCATTCGTTTAGTAACAAATAATTGTTTAATCCTTTTCCAGCGTTCTTGGGGTTTAAGGCTTATTGCTTAGTCATTTGTTGATAGTCAATATTTCATTTACTCTTTTTTTCTGCGTTATTGGGGTTTACGGTTTGAAGGTTAGCCATTTGTTTCGTAACAAATAATTGTTTATTACTGTTTCCAGCGTTATAGGGGTTTGAGGCTTGTTGTTTAGTCATTTGATGATAGTCAATATTTCATTTTCTCTTTTTTTCTGCGTTAGTGGGGTTTACAGCTTGAAGGTTAGCCATTTGTTTAGTAACAAATAATTGTGTATTACCTTATCCAGCGTTATTGGGGTTTAAGGCTTGTCGTTTAGTCATTTCTTGATAGTCAATATTTTATTTTCTCTTTTTTCAGCGTTAGTGGAGTTTACAGCTTGAAGGTTAGCCATTTGTTTAGTAACAAATAATTGTGTATTACCTTTTCCAGCGTTATTGGGGTTTAAGGCTTGTCGTTTAGTCATTTGTTGACAATCAATATTTTATTTTCTCTTTTTTTCAGCGTTAGTGGAGTTTACAGATTGAAGGTTAGCCATTTGTTTAGTAACAAATAATTGTTTATTACCTTTTTCAGCGTAATTGGGGTTCAAGGCTTGTCGTTTAGTCATTTGTTGATAGTCAATATTTTATTTTCTCTTTTTTTCAGCGTTAGTGTGGTTTACAGCTTGAAGGTTAGCCATTTGTTTAGTAACAAATAATTGTGTATTACCCTTTCCAGCGTTATTGGGGTTTAAGGCTTGTCGTTTAGTCATTTGTTGATAGTCAATATTTCATTTTCTCTTTTTTTCTGCGTTATTGGGGTTTACGGTTCGAAGGTTAGTTATTTGGTTAGTAATAAATAATTGTTTAATACTTTTTCCAGCGTTATTGGGGCTTAAGGCTCGTTGTTTAGTCATTTGTTGATAGTCAATATTTCATTTTCTCTTTTTTTCTGCGTTATTGGGGTTTACGGTTTGAAGGTTAGCCATTTGTTTATTAACAAATAATTGTTTATTACTTTTTCCAGCGTTATGGGGGTTTAAGGCTTGTCGTTTAATTATTTATTCATTTAAATTCATTTTTTCGTTCTTTTTAATACTGCTTTCTGCAATGGTGTAGTATACCAACCACTTTTCGAATTTGAGTTAGGTCATAGGCCGTCCTAGGTACCTAACCTAAGACCTTACCTATTTCAACGCGCCTGCTGCTTGGATGAATGACCATAAATGTAAGCTTTGGCGTGATGGATTACGATTTAGCTAATTTAAAAAAAACAATGGACTTCATACTTGCATCAAACAATCACCTTATGAAGTTCTTTTTGGCCGAAAAGCTAAATTAGGCACTGCTACTAGCTCTCTTCCCGATGCAGTTATTGATAAATTAGAAACAGAAGATGGCTTAGTAACTCTTTTGGATAAAAATGTGACTTATGCAAAAGAAACGCAATCTTTAGAAGATTAAAACTGTCAACAAAAAGACGTTGAAGAAAAAAATTTTTCAGAAAATTTAGATGTGGCAAAAGTTGTTTCGGATAATCAAGCTATTCACATTTTACAAGAGAATCATCATGGTATCAAAAGAAAACAACAATCAGCGCTTGAAGGATTCGAAAAACAAGCAAAGCGCATGAAAACAAGACTCAATGCAAAATTTCCTCCTTTACAAATTGGGTCTTGTGTCACTATCCCTGTACCAGATGTGAATCGTATTAAAGTTGATTTTTTAAATATAATAGCAATGTCTCGGCCCGCTTTTGCTTGTGACATTAGTACTTCGGTAGAAGGGATATTTTTTCACGGATATTTTTTCGTCGGATATTTTTTACGGGAACCATCAAACGTTGAATATATACATGCAAATATATATATATATATATATATATATATATATATATATTTAAAAACCCAAATTAACCCTTTCTAATATCAAATAACTCTTATATAACTCAAAATAACTCCTCTAAGATCCAAAATAAATCATTTTTTATTCAAAATAACTTTATTTTTTCATTCAACATAACTCTTGTACACCCTCCTAAAGTAATAATTATTCCCTTTTCGCCCTCACAAAGCAATAATCCTTGTACCTACCCTCATATCTACTGTTGTGTCTATTCAGGTACCTACCATCTTATCTACCCTTGTACCTATTCTGTACCTACCCTGGTGTCTTCTCCTGTGACTATCCTCTTGCCTAACCCAGTGTCTACCACTATGCGTAGGCGTCAACCTATTTTAGTACGTACCTTAGTTCGTATCATCGTGCTTACTATTGTTACTAACCGTGTTTCTACTTTTGTAGCTACTCCTCTGCCTACTCTGGCAGGGCCGGATTAAGAGGGGTGCTTAGGGAGTTTCAGCCCCGGGCCTCACTTTTCAACTCTTCTCAAAGGGCCTCAAAATCTAAACACTTCACTTGCTTTTTTTTTTACCAAAATTTTGATTTTTGACGAATAATGTTTAATTCATTTTCAGTAGCCAATAGTTTTTTCATAAACTTTTTACTTGCCACTCTTAAATCTAAGAAATTTTATTTGACTTTAATCACACTCATAGTTACAGTTTTGGTCCTTTTTGGTTTGATTTGATTTTTTAATTGAACATAACTAATGTGAAAAAAGTTCTCAAGTAAACATGCACAAGCTAATGCCCATGCTCCTTCTCATCAGAACCGCTCCGTCTGGCGGTTGTCAACATGCACGAACTTACTCTCAACTAAATCAGTAGAAGTATGTGATTACTCGCTTAGATTGTCATGTGAACTTATAACCTATACAACTAAACATGCTTGTCTTTAGTTTCATAATTTCATCATTTGGACAAAGTTTGCAGTTATTTTAAATATGACAAGTCAATGGGAAAGTGGCGGTCGGAAACGTAAAAGAGAAAAAGATAACGTTATTTTTAGAAATAAACTAATTAAGATCGATACAGTTTTTGAAAAGTGCAATACTAGTGGGCCTAATCTACCGTATCACAAGAAATTCTCACTGATAAATCAGATGAAAATTTGGATGTTAATGTATTATTAAACCGTATTTTAACGCAAGAAATTCAGTTTAATGAGTTTATCCAAAAGTCCAATGAAAATAATGTACGTGACATGTGCACTATTTTATGTCCGTACGATGAACTTGACACTTTGCTGAAAAACACAGGTTCAATAAACTATAATTGTGATGGTGCAACAAAAAATAATGATCTCAGCAATAATACTGCAAGTGATCTAATAACTGAAAATAAACAAAGTGATTCATAATGTGACTCTGTTCACGAAAATGATAAAGCAGATATGTTTTTCGGATAAAAATCGTTTAGCGTTAGGGAACGTTCATAAACCACGTGGTCATTTTTTCGAAGATTTTGAAGGGCCCTCCCTCCCATGAAGATCAGCGTAGTATTTTTATCAAATTTTCGACCCCCCCTCCCCTATAGTCACGTGGTTTTTTTTACGATTTCAAATTGTAAATATGAATACTATTAGTTTTTTAAAGACATTATTTTTTAAGTTATAATTTAATGATTTAATACCAGGGGCGCAACAACTCCTTTCAGCTAGGGGGTGTCCTGAGGTCTACCCCTCCCCCCCAATAAAACTGACGTTGAGAAAAAAAAAAAAAAAAACGATGAGTTCAATAAATAGACTGGTTAATTATCCCCCAAGCTCTAAACCCTCAAAACACTGGGCGTAGAGTTTAATGAATAATCTGATCAGCTATCCCCCAAGCCTTGAACCCCCAAAACCCTAGGCGTTGAGTTCAATAAATAAACTGATCAGCTATCCCCCAAGCTCTAAGCCCCCAAAACCCTGGGTGCCCGAGTTCAACAAAAAAACTTATCAGTTATCCCCCAAGTCTTGAACCCCCAAAACCCTGGAGGCGCGAGGTCAACGAAAAGACTGATCAGTTGGTAACCAGAGTTTTGGGAGGTTTAGAGTTTGGGGGATAACTGATCAGTCTTTTCGTTGACCTCGGGCGCCCAGGGTTTGGGGAGTTCAAGACGTGGGGGATAGCTGATCAGTTTATTTATTGAACTCAAACTCAAAGAAAAAACTGATCAGTTATCTCTTAAGCTCTGAATCCCCCAAAACCCCATGAAAATCAATATTTAATCAATAAAATATCAATGTCATTTCAAGTAAAAATCTTCGAAAAATATTATTTTTAACAAAATATCAATTGAAATTGGATCCAAGGCTCAAAATATGGTAAATTTTCCAAAAGAATCAAGAAAGAATCACAAAAGAATCAAAAGAATCATCAATGATTCTGGAGAGCATAGTCCCTCGCTGGAAACCCAAGTTCAATAAAAAAACTGATCAGCTATCTCCCAAGCTCTAAACCTCACGAAACTCTGGTTACCGAGTGAAATAATTTTATAATTAAAGCGTACTTTATATTTGAATATCAAGTCCATAAAAAAGTGTTTTTTTTTGCTCCACAAAAAGGTTGTGGTGTACTTTAATATACATCACTTGGAAATATTACAAAATAATAAAAAGATAAAAAAATAAAAATAAAAATAAAAAATAACTAATAAACAAACAAAAATTTTTAAACTTTTCTCGAAATGTGTCTGCTTCTTAGAAGCATTTAATTTATAGTTAAAAAAAAAAATTTGTTGATAATGTTGCAAACGAAGAGTTCACCAATAAGTAAAAATTTATAGCGTTTCCCTAATCAACCACCCCATTTTGGAGTTCAAAATTTCAGACTTACAACTTCATGATATAATTGCAACAGTTCAACGTAGTTAGGTACCATTACAAAATTATTTATTTCGTTAAATAAAATGCACTCGTATTTTTGGAATAATTTAATTCGGGCGCCCAGGGTCTTGGGGGTTTAGAGCTTGGGAGATATCCGACCAGTTTTTTTGTTGAATTCGGGCGCCCAGGGTCTTGGGGGTTTAAAGCTTGGGGGATAGCCGACTTTAACGTTTGACAGTAAAATATTATGAATCAAAACATCGATTCATGCACTTTAAAAACCACGTGCTTTTCTGAATCAACAGCCCTACCCCCCACGTAACCTTTCGTAGTCTTTTAATCGCCCCCCCTCCCCCCCCTATTTGGGCCACGTAATTTGTGAACGTTCCCTTACCTTTTTTTCAAAAATTCTTATACATCTATTCTGAATATTTCTTCATAAATTTTTTTTATAGGTACCCTACTAAAAGACCCAGCTCTTTGGCTTCAAAAAACTAATAACGATCCAATAAAACGTGAACAGTACTTGAAAAAAGGACATTCGTTTTTTCAAAATAAAAACTCTAGTTTTCAAACATCGAAACGCACGTTTGGAAATCAGAATAGATTTTTTTCTGGAAAATATTTTGATAAAACAGAGAGTAATGGCGAAGTACGTGATAAAATATGGTAAATGTTCTCTGAGTCAACTGGAAAAGTTTTTTGTTATACTTGTAAATTATTTTCAACAGTCTATGATAATCTTTTTGTTAGCAAAGGTTTTTCTAATTGGAAAAAAACTAGTGAATCGATTTGTAGTGGTTGAAATATAGCTAAATATTATAATATTAGAATCGTGTCACCATCTATTGTCTCGAGGCCCGATGGTGAACACGAATGGAATATGTGTATGTGTGAGTGAAAACGCTACACGCAACTACGCGACGCGACGCGATGCGATCAGTCTAATCTTGTACTCTCTGTATCTAGCTGCTGACCAGTGCGGAGCGCGATGCTCGCATGCGGACGATTTGTAACCTTGCTATTTACTTATAATTAAATACTATTAATTGAATACAAAGTGCATCACTTATTTGATCTACCTCTATAATAATTCCGACATGTTAGCAGCGAGTGTAGTTTAGTGAACAATAAGTGTGCTTAAGGAGGCTCAAGCGTTTGGTCCCGTATCAATCGGAGGGTGCCACAGGGGGCTTAATTATTTTTCAACTTAACTTGATTTAATTTCAGTTATCCACGCTATAAATTTATTTTTTAAGTTTTTCCATGGTCAAAATGTTAAAGTAAACGATCAAACTTATAATTGTGAAATTTTTGAGTGTCAAATAGAGGTTAGGTTGAGTCGATTTTTAGCTTTACTTTTGACGGCTTGGTATGAGGTGCACCTAAGCGATTCCGTAAGTTGATTGTATATGTGCGAGTAAGTGTGAATGCGTGGGAGTGTATTTAGCACACTGTTATTGTAATAATCTTTGTTTTTCTTGCGCGTGCATAAGCTGCAGATAGCAGCAGGTTATTGTGGGCACGCACAGCTCGATTTAAAGAGCATTGCTGATTCTTTGTCGTCGATTTAAATGCTCGATTGCATGAGCGATTATTTGAGATTTATTACCGTGTTAGTTATTGATTTTATATTCGTTTTTAAGTTGATTTTTTTTTATTAAATATTGAAAATTAACTTTTCGATCTTATAATTTCTTTCTAACCGGTGTTCCTTGCACTCGAATCCTCTAGCCCGCGCCTACTTACCGAACTTAACGAGCTGTCACGCCCTCCTCGGTTCAATAAATCAAATAGGGATTTATTAACACGGTCGGACTTTTTCCCTTTTTAGGAAGTTTGTCGGCGTGTCGCCGACTGCGGCAGAGATTATAGAGGCTGAACGGCAGACTCAACGGGCCAACATGGGTTGTATTCCCGAGTCTATATTCGCTAATTGAAGCCCTATAACACTATCAATAAAAATGTATTTGTCTTGACTGATAATTTTTAATTTTTCGACGGGAAAGAGTGGGTGGGGGGGGGGGGGCTCAAAACATGAATCTTAATTAAATTAAAATAAACATTTAGATTAAAATGATTAAAGTAATTTTAATTTTAATTTTTAAGACAAAATTTTGAAATAAAAATATAAAACTAGAGGGCATGGGTGACAAAAAGGGGTTGGAGGCATGAGGGAGGGGGGTATAGGAAAATAATTATAAGAAAAATAAAAAAACAAAAAAATGAGCATATTTCGGGACAGTTTTACAGTAAGTGAAGCATTTTTTTTAATGGAAAAAAGGGCATGGGGGCCAGAAAAAAGGAAAACTACTATATAATATAGTAATATAAGATATATAATATTGTAAGATATATGAGCCGTTCTCTGCAATAACGACCTAAGTAACAAAACATCGTTTCGAGAAAACAAGGTCTAAAGTTTTTGAAGTGTATTATTTTAAAGCACCCGTCGAGAATTAAAAAACTAATTTTTTGAAAAGGAAGTTACACTATCTCGTAATGAATATTCATGATGAAATTTATAAAATAATAATAATTTATTAGAAAAAATCGTTATCAACAATTTTTCACTTAGGTCGTTTTTCGGGTGAACTACTCAATTATATAAATATTATTAAAAAATTGATATAAAAATTATTGTTTTCAATTTATTATTACGTTTTTAACCAAAAACAATTTACAATACAATGCGCTCGAAGCAATCAGCTATAGCGCGGAACTCATGTGCAGTTGCAGCGAGTAGGCGCGGCCGCGGTGTCTCCACTCAGGGCTCTAGTAGCGCGCGTTTTGCCTCCACTTAAAAATTCACCAAAGCTTCAATTTTTAATATTTTTTTATGATATTTGGTGGGAGTACTTTTGAATAGTTTGTCTACCCATTTTTGAGATCTCCGGAAAAAACGACCTAAGGCGCCTTAGGTCGTGATTGCAGAGAACGGCTCATATGTATGTATGGAGGTATATGTCTTTTTCAATTTGACAGATGTGCTGTTCCTTATCTTCTACTTCTACCCTGTCCTTTTCCTAAAATCTACACTGTTGGTGATTTTTTCTCTACAATTTCAAAAGGACCTTCAAATTTAGGAAATAGTGTAGCTGAAAACCACATCTGACAAAACTTGAACTTTTCACTCTGTCACCCACGTTGAACTCAACTGCTCTTATTCATTTGTCATTATATTTTTCTTGCTTGTCTCCAGTCTCGTCCATAAATTTACAAATCAAATCTCTCAAAGCATCTAATCTTTTTAATATGTTCATCCAATCTTCGGTTTAAATAGATTTTATTTCACGTCCAGCTTCAACTTCTCGTCTTTAACTTATCACTAGAGTCGGATGACGACCAAAATTTAGAACAGCAGAGGATACTTTTTTCGATGAATGTACTGCCGTGTTGACTGCGTGTCCAAATTCGTGAATGTGTTTGTCCCAAGAAGTGTGATCTGCTTCAACAAAAGCTGCTTCATAGTCTTCAATGTTCTGTCGGATCTTTCTACTGGATCAGCTTGAGCATGATAAAGTTCAATCGGTACATACTTTATACCATATGTATTCAAAACTTCTTTCAAAAGTTTATTATCAAAGTCTTTTCCATTGTCATTCAGAAAATATAGTGAAGTTTCCCATCGAAATAAAACCATTTCTTCGAAAGCAGCTTACACTGATTTTGCCCCTGCTTTTTTCAAAGGCCGCAACTCCACCCATTTTGTAAATAAATCAAAAATACTGCTAAATACTTATTTTGTGACTTGCTTCTAGGAAATTCCTTTAAGTCTGCAGCAACCATCAACCATGGACGTTCAATTACTCGACGACCCCTCAGATCTTGAGTACCAGCTTGTGAGACTTTGTATTTTTGACAAGTTTGACATTCTGAAACGTCCTGTGGTGGTTCGAACACTCAGCGATCGTTCCGTTCGAATTCCACACCTTCGTTCGTCTTCACGCGCTAAACGAAAAAGTCGCGCTTGTCAACGAGGCAACGACATCAACAACGAGAAGCTGTCATTCGACTTCCAACCTCCGCACGTGCCAGTCGTCGTTTTCATATCAAAACATTACAAAGATTTATTATTTTTTCTTCTTGTTAATTTATGTAATAAGCGTTAAATAATTATTGTAAATTACTTCTCTTTATTTCATCTTATTCTGAGCACGGGAAAACTCATTAAAATTACTTTCTTAAAGTGGTGACCCCGTAGTTTTTTTTCATAAACTTCTCTTTGTTTTTCATCATTTTTCATTCACCACCAAGTTCTTTTGTGCGCGACCGACGCGAGTTATAATGGTCAATCTAGCATCTCCACCCGCTGTTTTCGCTGGTTCTGGTACTGTCGACCATAAACAAAGTGGCCAAAACAACATTCAGCAAGTTCAAAATCGAAACGACGTCCAAGTGGCTCAACAAAATGGTCCTGGTGAGCTCATCGGAGGACAAGTTCAACAGGCTCACGTACAGCTGGACAACATGGAGTCCGCATCACCTTGCCATCTACCAAGGTTCTATAAATTCAATTCCCAATTGTGGTTCGTCAAGGTCGGCTTTTGGGACGCACCGGATTCGATCGGATATCAGCAAATACGATCTCGTCGTTAACACCTAGGACACTGAAGTTATACAAGAAGTGTTGGATATCTTGCTGAATCCTCCGTATCAACAACAAATACGGGTCCTCAAAACTGCAATCCTTGAGCGGCTTACCGATTGAGCGGACCGACAACTACACACACTCCTCACCAAGCTGCAGCTAGGAGACAAGAGGCCGTCCCAGCTTTTACGTCAAATGCGTAGTCTGGCTGGAAATGCGATAACAAACGACGTACTTCGAGTCAAACGGCTGGATCTCCTTCTAGCTCAGGTCAGTAGACTAATTAAAGTACTCAAAGCCACAGGGTTAGATGAACAGGCCACTCTCGCGGATAAACTCATGTCCAGCGATTCACTGGTGGCCACAGTTGGATTCAAAGTTCCGACGTCAACTCTACCGCCGCTCGCTTAGTTCAAGAACAGTTCAGAACATGGACTTGAACGCGAGCAACAGCCCGTGCGTCGATGCTTTAGAGAACCCTTCGCCTTGCGAGCTAGCCACCATGAGACTTTTGATAGCTCAACTCGTCTCGCTGACTCGACAAAATCGAAACCAGAGCATGCCAATTCAATCCAACCATTCAAGATCACGCTCTCGCTCACGTCAAGCTTCAGCTGGAGATAAGTCAAGACCAGCTGCTCCAAGTCGTAATCCTGATTGGTGCTGGTACCATCAAATGTACTTCGACCAAGCTCAAAAGTGTAAGGCTCTGTTCACATTTTCGACGCAGGGAAACCACAAACCCAACCCCGATTCAGGCGGTGGAGGTTGGTAATGCATGGCCATCAGAAAACCGCCTACATGTACACGGTCGAGACTTTCGTATCAAGTTCTTGGTTGATTCTAGCTTTGTTATTTCTCTTTTACCAAAGAACGTTGTCAAACTTAAAAATTTGAAGTACCACCCTTTAACACTTCACGCAGCCAATTCATCCAAAATTTCCAGTTACGGTACTCATTCAATGACGTTAACCTAGGTCTGCGTCGTTCCTTTCGCTGGCAGTTTATCATCGCAGACGTCCAATCAGCCATCAGCGGTGCCAACTTTTTGACTCACTTTGGCCTACTCATCGATCTATACACCAAACGACTCACAGACTTAATTATTGGCCTCGCTATGCATAGTTCGGTTTCAGCGGCAAGCATTCATAGTATCTCGATCATTATGATACCGGATAGAATACCAGATGGACAATCAGGTAAAAAATACTTAGACCTCTTTCAGGAGTTTGCTGACATGTGTTCGCTAGACATCACTGCTGCCTCAGCCCAAGATCTTCCCGTTTTCCACATAATTACCACAAAAGATTCACCGGTCTTCGAGCGTCTTCGTCGGCTCGCAGGTGATCATCTGGAAGCCGCAAAACGAGAATTTCAACGTCTTGAAGAACTTGACATCGTCAGACGTTCGAACAGTCATTGGCCAAGCCCAATTCACATGGTTCCGACAAGCGATGGTTCCTGGCGCATCACAGGGGATAACAAGCGTTTGAATGCTAGGACCCAGCCAGATATTATCCGATTCCGATCTTTGATGCCCTCCTTTTGGAGGTTAAAGGCCGAATCTTTGCGGTAACTGATTTACATAAAGCTTTTCTTCAAATTTCTATCGCAGAGACAGACATGATTTCGCGACACAACATCAAGGCGACAAAACGTCAGCGACAAAACATCAAGCGACAAAATATCAAACGACATAATATCAAGCGACAAAATATCAAATTAAAAAAGAAATATGTTTGGAAGAAATTATTAAAGAAAAGCAAAATAATTATTTTTCATATTGATTAACGGAAATAAAGGACCCCGCAATAATCAAATGGAAATTGGGTTTCCGTCAAATCTTCTGAATTTTTGATATGATGTAGCCCTTACCATCCTGAACAAAAGTTCCCATGGGCACAAGTCCCCAAATTGAAGATTTTGGCCGCTAGAGGCCTGCGCGTCTACGTAAATCGCACATGTAACGCAATAGAAAACTAAAAAAAAAAACTTAGTCTCACTAACATTATATAATTTTTTTTACCTTTCATGAGATGTTGCTTTTTAAAAACGAGTTATCATCAGGTTATCACCTTGGGGTGCGGTCTAACCTCAAAAAATTGCAAAGAATTAAAAAAAAAAAAAGTCCGTATTGAAGAATTAGGTGTTGGAAGTTGACTTGTTTTAATAATTTTCGATACTTATTTAAATAATTCAATCAAATGAATCACGGGTTTTTGCTGAGTTAGTTTTGTACTATCCCTAACCTAAAAAAAATGACCAAAATATTTTTTTAAAATCGTTTTTTTACGTCAGGTTTTTTTGATATTTTTTTACATATTATATGCACTAGCTTCAATATAAACAGATTTTTATCCATAATTTTTCTATAACCTATAAATAAATGCCTGTGTTATCAGAAAAAATAATATAAATAAAGCTAAAATACAAAAATCAAAAAGAAATCACCAAGGTTTTAAAAAAGGTGCACTGCAACAAACAATTTGAGTTGTAAATGAGAATATGAAACAAATTCACTATGCTAAGGCTTTTATCATAAATCTTGCTATGTTCATTGTGATCATAGTATGCTGATAGCAGACGACTTACGGAATGAAGTATTTGTTGTATAAAAGTGATAAATTATTGATAATATAAATAAAAATAAAGAGTCTTATTTTTAAGTTTATCTGATATAATAAGTTCGAATGATACGTGGCTGTCTTAGAGTTTATTCAAAAAAGTTATTGCTCACGGAGGACGGTTACCTTGTTTTGTTTGTTACACAGCCGCACCACCGCGACAGATGCAGCATATTGATAGGCTAGAAGATCAAGAAATAAGGGAAATAGCTATTCTACGTCGTGATAATGCTAACAGAGAACCTCTGCAAGTCACAGAAGCAACTCGGATTTGTACTAATTGTCATATATCTATAATTCATGAAATTGAGGTTATGCAGCAAGACCCTGCTTGTTTAAGGCTAAATGTTCTTACACAAACTAGTTCCCATTCTTGTCTCGTTTGTAATAATAACCATGACTTAGTTAGGCTTGATATCAAGTGCCGCACTCAGATTTACCTTAAAAAAAAATATATACATCAATAATAACGTTAAATTTGGATGACTCTGGTAATCTTTCCCATCAATTTTTAGATTTACTACGCTTTGTAAATAGACCAATCTTACTAAAAGGGAATGAACTTAAGAGAATCTTAGAAGAACTCCACAATGTAGCTAATACTGTTTGTCATTCGAAGTATGAAAACGAGAATAATTTTACTGATGAAGAATTTAGTTCATTGAGCCCTATTAACAAAGAGCAGTTTCGTGATCTTTTTAATTATTGTGATCCAGTTGAACAAGCAAATGGATTACTGTATGTAACAAAAAGGCATTTGTTAACTTTTCTGTGTAAAATGCGTCAAGATTTATCGGACGAATTTTTGACTTTTATGTTCGGATACAAGACGAGACAATCTACGAGTATGAGTATTGCAACAGTTAGAAAAAGTTTAGTGCAAAGATTTGCACCTGAAAATGTTGGCATCAACTCTATAACTCGTCAGAATTTCATTGAGAGACATGTTACAGCCTTTGCAAATCAGTTATATAACCCTGAACCACAGAATCCAAAAGCAATAGTTTTTTGTGACGGCAGTTACTTAGAAGTTCAAAAGGCTTCTAATTTTCAAGCACAAAGAATGTCATATAGCTCTCAAAAACACTATGATCTTGTGAAACCTGGATTAATGGTTGCTCCGAATGGTTACATATTAGATGTACATTGACCATACTTTTCCGATAATCGAAATAATGACGCTGCAATGCTGATTAATGAACTCCAAGGTGATGAAAATCATTATACGGAATGGTTTCAAAATGGTGACATATTCATTTTAGATCGTGGTTATAGAGATTCTGCACCAGTTTTGCAAGAACTAGGAATTCAAATGAAGATGCCACCGTTTCTCAAAAAAAATCAAGCACAATTTACGACTGAAGAAGCAAATGACTCACGATTAATTACAAAAAGCAGATGGATCGTTGAATCAAGGAATGGACATCTAAAATCTATTTTTAAATTCTTTGATAGGGCCATTTCTGTCGTACATTGTGTTAATCTCAAAGACTTTTTACAAATAGCAGCTGCGATAATAAACAAATATAAAGAAACAATTAACATGCAGAATGCTGACATAGATTTAGCAAACGAGCTTTTGGAACGAGCGACTACAGAGAATATTATGCAAGCACGAGTAGAAGTCGAAAATCTCAAAGCTCGAAACGCTAATTGGATTAAACTAAACCATAACTATATTCCTGGTTTTCCAGTTTTGACATTGGACTATCTCAGAGACTTAACTGTTGGAATATATAAGGTTAGACTTGCTCCTGCATACGTACAAGATAAAGTTCTAAGGGATAATGGACAAGAATTACAGTTCGATACTCTAATTAATGAACCAGGACTACTACGAGCTCGTATACACTCAAGGTTTTCAGGATCGAAAAGTCATCAAATATTCATAGCTTTTGTTGACACTCTAGCTGATGAAGCGAATAATGATGTGAACTTAGATGGAGAAGGTTCTATTCTCAGTTATTACTGCACGTGTAAAGCTGGTGCTAGAACACTAGGCTCATGCGCTCATGTAGCTAGTGTTTTATGGTATTTAGGATACGCTCGCCATGTAAATATTGTGAAATACCCGTCAAAGAGATTTTTAAATAGTATTGAAGATTCGGCACACAGAAATTAATTCAATAGTCAATCATTTCAAGGTCATAAAATGTCAAAAGTTTTTCTGAGTTTCAGCTAGTGATGTACATATTAGAAAAAACTATTTTTGTGACGAAGGCAGTTTTCTTTAAGTGAAAAAATTATCTGCGTCAATAATTCTCATCTTGAACTGTTAAATGTTAAAATATGATGTAATAGAGTATTTAAAACTCTTTTTGGTTTTTTTTTAATGTTAATATTGTACTGTATTTCACTTTATTTTATCTTACTACATATATTTAATTACATATGATTTATTTATATAAATAGCTTATTGATTTATTTTTTCTGAGAACACAGGCAACTATTTATAGGTAATAGAAAAATTATGGATAAAAATCTGTTTATATTAGAGCTAGTGCATATAATATGTAAAAAAATATCAAAAAACCTGACGTAAAAAAACTATTTTTAAAAATATTTTGGTCATTTTTTTTAGGTTAGGGATAGTACAAAACAAACTCAGCAAAAACCCGTGATTCATTTGATTGAATTATTTAAAAAAGTATCGAAAATTATTAAAACAAGTCAACTTCCAACACCTAATTCTTCAATACGGACGTTTTTTTTTTAATTCTGTGCAATTTTTTGAGGTTAGACCGTACCTCAAGGTGATAACCTGATGATAACTCGTTTTTAAAAAGCAGCATCTCATGAAAGGTAAAAAAAATTATATAATGTTAGTGAGACTAAGTTTTTTTTTTTGGTTTTTTATTACGTTACATGCGCGATTTACGTAGACGCGGAGGCCTCTAGCGGCCAAAATTTTCAATTTGGGGACTTGTGCCCATGGGAACTTTTGTTCAGGATGGTAAGGGCTACATCATATCAAAAATTCAGAAGATTTGACGGAAACCCAATTTCCATTTGATTATTGCGGGGTCCTTTTCAGAATTAAATATGACGATTATTAAATTTAGTTTGTTTACAAATATACTTATATTGATCTATTCAAATTTAATCTCGATGTGTATTTACACTTCACATTCGTATCCTAAATGTAATCAATAAATTAAATAAAACTGAGTTATATACTCACGACTCCCACAATTTTTACCACACAGTGGATATTCAACGATAACTATGTGCACTGCACTATTAGTTATCAAAATAAAAAAATATAAGTAATAAAATTTAAATTAAATAATATATCCAGTGACCGGTTTCGTTGTTATTGAAACTCATCAGACTTTAAATTAAATAATATATCCAGTGACCGGTTTCGTTGTTATTGAAACTCATCAGACTGGAGTAAAATTTGAAACTAAATGAAAAACTCAAAAAGCAGAAGCTTACATAGAGTATACTACCACTACACACCTAGCCACTCAAACTAGCTTTCAAACGCAAATCAAAACAAAGAAAATAAATTCTTTGCGATGTGTATACTTGATGAGAGTTCTTAAACCAATAAATTAAATAAAACTGAGTTATATACTCACGACTCCCACAATTTTTACCACACAGTGGATATTCAACGATAACTATGTGCACTGCACTATTAGTTATCAAAATAAAAAAATATAAGTAATAAAATTTAAATTAAATAATATATCCAGTGACCGGTTTCGTTGTTATTGAAACTCATCAGACTGGAGTAAAATTTGAAACTAAATGAAAAACTCAAAAAGCAGAAGCTTACATAGAGTATACTACCACTACACACCTAGCCACTCAAACTAGCTTTCAAACGCAAATCAAAACAAAGAAAATAAATTCTTTGCGATGTGTATACTTGATGAGAGTTCTTAAACCAATAAATTAAATAAAACTGAGTTATATACTCACAACTCCCACAATTTTTACTACACTGTGGATATTCAACGATAACTATGTGCACTGCACTATTAGTTATCAAAATAAAAAAATATAAGTAATAAAATTTAAATTAAATAATTTATCCAGTGACCGGTTTCGTTGTTATTGCAACTCATCAGACTGGAGTAAAATTTGAAACTAAATGAAAAACTCAAAAAGCAGAAGCTTATATAGAGTATACTACCACTACACACCTAGCCACTCAGACTAGCTTTCAAAGTTGTGGGCGCTGATGCCAAAATTAAATTTATAATTTACACTTTGACGATAGGCGGGAGAAAAAGAGAAAGGGACTGTAAATAATTAGCTGGGTTTTGAGGTAAAAGAAGGAACGGGCAGCGTAAAGCGGAGCGCACGCGCTCAATAACACAACACAGCTTAATTAGTAAATATTGAGATGAAACTCATTTATTGCACACTTTCCTAAACTACGGCGTTAAAAAATGAATAAAAACTGAAATTACGTAAAGGTTCGAAGTCGCGCGTGGCAGGATAAGACAGGTCTGATCTGCACGGCGATCCGAGGCGTTCTGCCGGAAGCCGAAACGACGCGGCGTCTTGGCTTCGGCTTTGGCGGGATAATGATGGCGCGCGCGCGCGCATGCTCGGGGTCGCTTTTGTGAAACTTCGCCGAACATGGCCGAACGGCCCAAACAAAAGTTAAAATGTAATCAGTATAAAATTGTTTCTCCATCCGTGCAGTTAATTTGTCAACATGCCTCATAGTTTCATCTTGAATCAAAAAGAAAAGAAAATCTTCTTCACAATAATTTTGTTTATCGAGAACATTTAAGAAGTAAAGATGTTGCACGTTGGAGGTGTGCTTTATATAAAAAAGCATATTGTAAAGCCAAAATACAGTCAACTTCTGATAAAAAGTGCCATACAGTGATTAAAAGTGACATTCCTATTATTCATTCTTATCCTGCTGAAAAAAGTGATGTAGAAGCTTTAAAAGTGAAAAGTTAAATGAAGAAATTAGCTACAAAAACCGCCGAATCATCTATGAATATTGTCATTAAAAGTACTGATAGTAATTGATACTGAAGTATTTGATATTACTTCATAATTATTTTAAATTAAATTTTAATTTTATTAAAATTTAATTTAATGAATTTAATGAATGGTGAATTTTTTTTTAATATTGATATTTTGTCGCTTGATGTTTTGTCGTTTGACGTTTTGTCGTCTGACGTTCCACCGCACCACCAAATAGAAAAAGACATACCAAAAACAGCAGTTACACCACCGCTCGGACTTTTTGAATTCTTGCGATTATCCAGGGGTCTTCGTAACGCCGCTCAAATCCTGCAGAGGTTTATGGATTACCTGCTTCGCAAGCTGCCGTTCGCAAAATGTTACCTGGACGACGTTTTCATCAATTCAGAGAACCACGAGCTAGCCAACCTATCTCACCTACGACAACTTTTTGAGGTTCTTTGAAAAGCCAACTTACGCATCAATCCATCCATGAAACGCGTCCTTGGTAAAGAAAAAGTTAAATATCTTGGTTATATCGTTTCAGCAGAGTGTATACCCCTGCTCCAAAAACTGTAAACGCCATTTTGGAGTACAAAAAGCCTTCAACAGCCCACGAGTTATGTGGTTTCTTGAGTTTGTTTAATTCACCGATCTATTCCAAAATCAGCCGAAATTATGACTCCACTGAACGATATGTTAAAAGGTCTTCAACCAGAGCAGAAGCACTCCAGTCTGACCTGGTTTCAAGAAGCAGACAACGCTTTCAAACTCAGTAAAAAGGCGCTGTCAGAAGCCGCTGCAATAACTTTCTTTCGTACAGGCGTACCTTTAAAACTAACGGCAGACGCTTCCGACAAGGCTATTGGAGCCAGCTTTGAACAAGAATCTCCACCTGATACTTGGAGACCACTGGGTTTTTTTTCAAGAAAGCTTTTCGACACCGAAAAAGTCCACAGTACTTCCGACGTATCCTTGAGGGGCATGCTTGCACTGTACACACTGACCACAAGCCTTTAATCTACGCTGCCAACAAGAGTTCATCGAAAGCTTCAGAAAGGCAAGCCAGACAATTGGATTACATTTGTCAGTTTCAGATCACGTTCGAGCACGTCAAAGGCAAGGACAACGTGGTCGCTGACGCTCTTTCTCGTGCTTGCGCTGTCGCCATGCCCTCGGTCCTCAATCCTGAAACTGTCGCCCACGCTCAAACTGCACAATCTAGCTCACCCTAGTGTAAGAGCTATCACCCGACTTGTTTCTGGAAAATTTATTTGGCCTGAAATTCGCAAGGAAGTAATTAGATGGGCATAGCTGTGTCAACCTTGACAACGATCAAAGGTCAGTCGTCACAATCATGCTGCCCTTGGAAACTTCGAACTGCCTGATGGACGCTTTGATCATATTCATGTGGATATTCTCAAGTTACTTCTTACTTAATCTTTCCAGTAATTATCAACAGGTACACTAGGTGGCCTCAAGCTATTTTGATTCCAGACTAGACTACACAAACCATCACCAAGGCTATGCTCGAGGGTTGGATCAGTCTCTTTGACAGTCCGCTCGAGTTTATTTCAGACAAAGGCAAACAGTTTGAATCAGCCCTTTTTGTCAAGTTGGGGAAACTGATTGGCGCTAAACGAACTTGAACGACAACGTATCACCCTCAATCTGACGGGATGGTAGAACGTTTCCACCGCACGCTAAGAGCTGGCCTGATGTGTAACCCGGAACATCCAGACACATCACCAAAAAGCCTTCCGTTTTCAAAAAGCTGTCCACCTGCTCACATGTTTTCAGGCGCATTGACTCCATCAGGAAGCCTCTGAACCCATCCTACTCTGGCCCTCACAAGGTTGTTCGACGAATTAACAAACGAAATTATGTGATTGACATCAATGGAAAATCCCGCACATACTCCAGTGACGTTTTGAAGCCAGCTTTCATTGAAGCCTCTGACCTGCCTTCTTCATCTCGCGAGCCTTCAGCTAAAAACGATATGATGCCAGCCTACAACTCCCGGTCATCAATGAGTTGTCCATCTGCAAAAAAGCGTTTTGTTCTGCTCGACACCTGCAAGCCGCACACACCAGTCGTCGTTTTCATATCAAAACATTAAAAAGATTTATTAATTGCACTTCTTGTTAATTTATTGAATAAACGTTAAATACTTATTGTAAAAAATTTCTCTCCATTTCATCTTAATCTGAGCTCAGGAAAGCTCATTAAAATTACTTTCCTAAATACTTTCTTATGTCATAATATATTTCTCTCCAATAATACTATCCTGTCACTCTGTCGTAAGTTTTTTCTCGTCCAAGATGACCTGAAGATGGTAAATCATGAGCATCATGATTGACTCTGCTTGAATTCCTCGAAAACCATCAGCCACCAGCCAATTTCTCGATTTTCAATAGGATCCAACAATAAGTCATGTCTCTGTCTGCACAAAATTCCATATTCTACTTTCTAACTACCGTAGTTCTTTCGGTTCTGTCTCACGTTCTCAATTAATTTTAAATGTTTTTGATCTTTTTTTTTCTTCAAAAGCTGCAATTTCTGCTTCTTCCACATCGTGTGACCTTCAAAGAGCATCTGGACCATGGTGGAGAGCTCCTTTTCTCTGCTCAATTTCATAGTCCCAATACTGTAATTCCAAAGCCCATGGAGCTAATCGACCAGTTAAACTTTTAATCTTCAATATATGGTCGCAACTTATTAATTGACCACTTTACAGCAAGGCATTCTTTTTCCGTGACTGTAAAATTTTTCTCTTGAGGATTTGATACTCGACTAATATTAGTAACTGGATGTTCATAGCCATCGTCATCTTTTCGAGTCAAAACTGCATCGAGTGCATAATTACTGACATCACACTGAATAATAAAAGGTTTCAAAAAATCTGGTCTCGCCAAAACTGGAGTTTCTGTCAAAGCTTTTTTTTTTTTTAATTAAATGTTGCTCGTTGCTTGTTCATTGCCATTTTTGTCTTTTTCTTATCAATTTCAGTAGTGGTAATGTGTATTTAGCTTGTTTTTCAATAAACCTTGAATACCAACCAACGATTCCAAGGAAACTTCTCAGTTATTTTGTAGTCTTTAGTGCTGGACAATTCAGTAACGGTGCAATACGTTCTGGATCCAACCTTAATCCATCCTTGTCTAGCGAAAATCCCAAGTAAGATACTTGACTGCAACAAAATTTACATTTGTCTCTATTAACCTTCCAATCTGCTTTATTCAATTTTTAAGTACAAATTCTAGCCACTTCAGATGTGATTCAAATGTCTCTGTCACAATTATAATGTCATCCAAATAAGTGAAGATTATTGGCTCATACTTAGCAACAAAAAATTTATCCATTCATTTTTGAAATATCCTCGGTAAATCGGATAAACCAAAAGGCATTCTTTCAAAAATAAATGAACCATTACCAGGTAAAGAAAAACCAGTATATTTTTTACTGTTTTCTGCCATTGAAATCTGTAATTATGCCTGCTGTAAGTCGATAGTACTAATGTACTTTGCTTTTCGTAATTTATTTAAAATTGAGTCTATGCTAGGAATAGGGTACATCTTTTTAGAAGTAATTGCATTGACGTCTCTGAAGTCTATAGAAAATCGATAAGTACCATTCGGTTTTTTTACCATAACCAGTGCACTTGAGTATTCACCATTTTCTTCTTTGATGATACCCTCAGCTGTTAATCTGTCTACCTCTTAAAGCTGCCTTCTGAATTATAGGTGACATTCGTCGAGATTTATGTTGAACTGGCGTTTGAAAGATTACTTCAATCGTATGTTCGATTAAACCTGTTAATCCAAATTCATCTTTTTGTTTTGATAAACTATCTTCCACTAATTTATCTACCATATGATTCACGGTCATTTTCCCGAATGCAGTTTCCCGAATGACCTGTTACATGCGAATGTTACATGCGTGAACGCAGTGATATGAAAAATTATATTCTATTCAGGAAATGGGTCATCGGGAATTTAGTCGTTCGGGAAAATGGGCATTCGGGAAAATTATACACCATCTCGATGCCTTATCGGTGTGAAATTCTGTTGAATATTTTCATAATGATTTTCAGGATCTCACAGCTTTTATGATGTCTTGATTTAATTTGTGATATTTTACTCGATGTAATACCTCCAAATTCTGATAAATCACTCTCGTCGTCATTTTCAATAAAATAATCACCATCATCAATCTGTCTTTGTTCTTTTAAATTCGAATAAAGCGTCAGCCTCTTGATTAACATTTTGATCAATTGTAAATCTTACTTTTTGCATGTTAAATTCTTCAGTCTTTTCAAATAATTCTTCTTCAGTCTCGTTCGCAGATGTTGACGTTTTTTTTGATAAAACGTCAATATTTTGCACTGGAGTAAACCATTTTTCTTTCCCGTCACTCGTCACAGGCATATTTTTGGATAAAGGTGTCTGGTGTGAAAAATTATCCTGTCTTCTCCTTGATCTGATTAGTTGAGCTCGCTCTAATTCAACTTTACTGAACCTTAACATTTTTGGAAGTGTGATTCGTGGCCCATTTGAAATAGTGACTGTCGTAGTTAATCCTTTCTCATTTGTAAATCCATGAGTCACTCTACTGGTTGCTGTCATCATTGAAAGTATTGCTGTTGGATTTGCCATAATTGTGTGAACTATATTCGTTGTAGCTGTCGTGACTGTCAACGTAGTAACAGTTGTTACAGGAGTTGATGGTGGTACAACATGCAAACTGCTTGTTGGAGGTTTTGCTGTATCTTCCTGAATCTGTGAATATGTCTCTGCATTCGTCTGGGCTGAGAGCAAGCCCAGGATAATACCATCGTCTTGTCTAGAAGTTGTGGAAGTCGAGAATTGACCACCTTTTGAAGTTTCATCCACCTTGCAGGCTTCTTGCGTGCTCGACAACGTAATGCCAAATCCGCTAGTCGTTTTGTTTCCTCTCGTCGCTCGTCGTAGTCCTCAACCATATCGTCAATGTACTATGGAATATAAGAACAAGATTCGGCATGATTTTCTTTAATTATAGCCCTAACCAACCTATCCCTTAAAATATTTTCGTCTCCAACAACTCCAAGTCCAAGTGTCCTCAATTCCATTGAAATTTCAGGTAACTTTAACTTATTCACTTCCCTATTAACAGTCCGACCTTCCTTAGTTTTATTCACTTTAGTCATTATTTGCTTGTGGTTATCTATTTTAATTTAAATTATAGTCAAAATTTAATTTAAATTCCAATTTAATTTTATTCAAAATTGTATTTTGATTTCAAATTTTATTTTATTTTCAATTCCAAATAAAAAAAAATCAATCTGACTTCCCAATCAAAATTTAATCAAAATTAAAAACTTCAAATTCAACTTACTTTATTTAAAAAAAAAAAAAAAAAATTCTGATTTTCAAATTAAATATGTAACGTCCGATTTAATTATTTGGTTCGAATAAATTAAAAATAAAAATATTTTGTCTAGGTTTGAATTGACCTTTTTTTAGCCGAAGCTTGGGAAGAAGGTTGTGAACAAAAAAAAATTATTTATTGTGATTCGCGATTTTAAAAACTCAGACCCCCCCCCCCCTCTGGGTTGGGTTCCGGAAGGAAAGGCACACGTACGGGCAGAGCCAGCACGGTGCACCGGAAAAGGTATTTGGCCCTCACCCTCTATTAACTCGAACACGCTTATTCTGATTGAGCTCGAATTCTTTTATCGAGCTCTATCAGCAGGACCTCTTAATTTTGGGTTTGAACTGCGCGGGACAGACCAAACAAAACCGAACTGCCAGAGACAGCCCAGTTCCAAAATTAAGCGGGGGAAATCATCAGAAATAAAAAGAGGAAAAATTAAATTTTAATTTTACTCACTTTTATTTAATAAACCTTTTTACTGGATTTTCTGACCGGCCTCTATGACTCGGCGATGAGCTTGACCCGCCAGTTACTTCTCACAGACGACCGTTCCTCGACCAAGTTCTAGACGCTGCGGCTGAGTTCTGGATACTGCTACTGGATTCTGGATACAGCTGGGCTAAGTCACGGATGTTGAACCGTCACGGTGAAAAGGACGATGCTACTAGGTTTGCGACGGCGGAGTAACTGAGGCGGCAGGATCAAGTTCGCCAACTTATACCTGAAATCCGGACCGGAAAATCCTACAAGGAGGGAAACTGTTCCCCCTCCCTTAAGGCATGCAAGCCTAAACTTATTTTTTTTTTAATAACTAAAATAATTTTAATGCGCTCGGGATTTTCGATTGACAAAAATTTGGAAAATAATTTTACAATCAATTTGATACCTCGAACAATATACTTAAAACTGTTTTCACAAGAAATAATATTAAATTAATTAGTAAACAATGAATAATAAGTCAAAGGAAAATTACAGAAATAAACCAGATAAACCAAAATTTCAGAAAAATCAAATACGAAAAGGTCTCATTCTGGCTCAGATAAAAAATTTCATTATTTATTGTTTATTTCTTATTATCTAGCTGAAAAAATGGGTTTTTCCTAACCATGGCTAATTTACTTAATTCTATGAACCTTTTTTGTTGTTTTTATATTTTATTTATTTTTATTTTACAAAAAAAACGAATGAATGATTTTAAACTATAAATAATTAATCAAATTAACTTACTCCAATCAACTTTTGAACTTCGCACTAACTTTCCTCGAATAAATAAACTCACATTTTCATCAAATTAATTAACTCCGGGAGCAAAAAAAGCGTTGTCAGTGTCCAACCAACAATACACCGCGTTTTAAACAATTTAATAAAAAAAAAGGTTTAATTCATCTTCGGTCTTATTTGGTTGGTTCAAAGTTCGTGATTTGTGTTATTGTTCAAAAATTTTTTTGTTTAGATTTAATTTTATATAGGTTTAATGTTTTTTTTTTTATTTCAATCCGGATTATTTATTGATTCAGTCTATCATTCTAATTCATTTGTTTTTTACGTAAAATGATTCTTTTTTTTATTATCTTTTTTTTCTATTTTCTTCCTTTTCGAGAATACATTTGTCTTTTACATAATTATTTATTCTAGCAACTGAGTAAATCTTTCTTAAACTAGTAATTAAATTATTCAGTCACGTTAACCTTTCTTAATTATCTATTTTAATTCTTTAAACGTTTATTTGGTTTTGTTTGAATATTCTGGCTTTCTTTCTTACTTATTTTAGTTTAATCATAAGTTTTTCTTTCGTTTGTGTTTAATTATTATTATTCTTGCTATTTTCAATGTTATGTAAAAAGGGTGACTGATTAATATTAAAAATTAATAGTAAATATTATAAATAAACAAAAAAAATTATTAAATCAATTCTACTTCTAATTTTGATCTCAAAAGGGGGTGGTTATTCCTTTGATTGTCAAGACTAATTTTTTTACTTTAGAAATTTAAATATTTGAATTTTTATCCTTAGAACTCTCGCCGGGAGCTACTGCCCCCGCGCGGAACGCTGTTGAACTTAGCAATGGCTAATAATCTTATTTTGCTCAAAATTACGCATTTGTTTATTTTATTTTACATTCTGTTAACATAATCGGTTGATGTGTATAAATTATTATTAATTTTCATTGGTAATTAAATAATATTCATGAATTTTACGCGTTAAATAAATTAAACAATCGCTTTACATCGGTTTAAGTAATTATTTTATTCTGAGTTTAAAATTTTATTGATAAATTTTTATTTTCTTGCATTAGCCTAAATTTTAGAATTATTAATGAATTATTTTAATTATTATTTTAATTATTTTATTTTTGTTGCTTCGTTGATTGGCTTTTACACAGGTAAGGTTCTTGATATTATTGTAAAAAGTGCACACTGTCAAGTATGCAAAACTTGGGAACATCGCTTGAATACTGCTGAGTTTGAAACGTGGCATGAAAAGCATGTTGCTGAAGGTGCGTGCAAAGCAAATCATTCCGGACCCTCGGGAAACATGGAAGTTGACGCAGTAAAGCAGATGTTTCAGCGATCTCAAGAAAAACACGGTGTTCGCTATAAAAATTATTTCGGTGACGGGGATAGCAAGACTTACAGCGGAGTAGTAAACTTGAAACCGTACGGAGACAACTTCCAAATAACAAAAAAAGAGTGCGTTGGCCACGTACAAAAACGTATGGGTAAAAGGCTCCGAGACCTTGTTAAGAACACGGTTGAAGAAAAAATTATAAAGTCCGGTAAAAACGTCGGAAAAACAACCAAAAGTAAAACGCTGTCGGCGCAAGGAAAATTGACAGGGGCACTTATCGACAAGTTTACTGTGTACTACGGTTTGGCGATTAGAAGAAACTGTCGAGAAGAAGATGCTGTAAATAAAATGAAAAAGGCTATCTGGGCAACGTACATCCATAACTCATCCACAGACGAAGATCCGCAGCACTACGATTGTCCGAGCGGCGCGGACTCTTGGTGCGAATACCAGAAAGCTGTGGCATTGAACACCTTAGAAAACTTTTCTCACTCTAACGAGGCCTTACCAGTTGATGTTTTGGATGCAATGGATGAAACCAATATACGAAGATCTGAGCAAAGACGAGCTTTTAGAAAGATGCGTTGGTGGATTTACGCAAAATAACAACGAGAGTTTAAATCAACTTATTTGGAAAATTGCTCCCAAAACATCGTCTGCTGGCTGCAACATAGTAGAGATTGCAGCAAATATAGCTGCATGTACTTTTAATGAAGGAAATACAGCTTTATTAATGATTCTTCAATCAGCAGGAGTTGGTACTGGATGCAGCGCCCATGAGTACGTGAGGCTGGCGGACGAAACTCGCATAATGAAAGCCGACTCCGAAAGCGCCGCTCAAACCAAAGAAGGTAGAATTCGGCGAAGACAAGAACAAAAAGATGCCCTGGACATTGCTGAAGCTGCTGGTGACTTACTTTATGGAGCTGGAATAGATGATTCAGTGTAAGTTGTAAATCAAATAGTTTTTCTTCACTTTTTTCGTACCGAAAACTTCAAACGCGTTTTTCTCGAAACACTATTTTTCAAAGTCGGTGAAAGTTCTCATTTAAAAAACTACTGCACCGATCTTTCTAGAATTAAACATACGTCTTTAATGCATAAAAAACCCGCCCCCTAGTGAGTTACTTTTTTTTTTTTTTTTTTTTTTTGGCCGAGTTTTAGCCATAAAATGGCCGGTTTTGGTGACCAAAAAACAGTGTTTTGGCTTCAAAACGTCGCCAAAACTTCAAAATTGAAAAAAAAATGAAATTGATCCTACTAGGGGGCGAGAAAAACTAATATATTAACTAAATCTACTTTATTTTTTGATTTCAGATGAACCGTTCGCGAGTTACAGCCTTCACCGCAACTCATCTTTTTTTCGAAGCGCCTTGTTTGGTTGGCTCCCATTGCCTTAATTTTTAATATTTTGATCTGAAATTTTGACAGAATGTTCTTTGAATGTTTTATGATATGTATATAAATCTTCTTATTAAATTATAATAAACAGGAGCTTCACTATAAATCATCGAAAAATCATCATTTTTTGACCGCTCAAACCCTACCCTCCCCCCCCCCTTAAGGCGACGATCACCGTTGAAAGCTTAATTATTAACAAAACCTAAAATTATTCTTTTTGGAAGTCGCCCTAAAATGACGTTATCTAAGGTTTCACCGTGAATACTCCTGTGCATCGTAATAGATTTTGTTTCTACGCGCGTAAGGGGATACTTACTAGTT
The DNA here is from genome assembly GCA_038277355.1 of Encarsia formosa. Lineage (NCBI taxonomy): Eukaryota > Metazoa > Arthropoda > Insecta > Hymenoptera > Aphelinidae > Encarsia > Encarsia formosa. Next base: position 34,977,814 of record CM076187.1, read on the forward strand.
GACTTTGAAAGCGCTCTAGCATGAGCTAACAAAACACCAGGACTGATTTTTACACGACGCACTAATAAAGATGCTTCTTCGACATGAACAGAGTAGCATCCTACAAGATCCATAAGACTAAAAGCATCTCTCGATTTTAACAAGTGAACTCTCACTTCGACGCCATTTATTAATAATTTTCCTTGATTGAAGACATTGCCATGTAAATGGCCAATTAGATCCACAGATTTTTTGTAGTTGAAAAGTTTTCCACGAGCTTCTAGGCCACTGTTTGCTGTTCCTAGGTCATCCATATTTTTAGCTGTATCGTCGTACCAAAGAACACCTGTCAAATGAGATTTTTTGGCAGCGGGGCCGTAGTTGAGTAAAGTTTCTATGTACGCTCTATAAGCGTAAGCATGATTGGGTGGCGAAACAGCTTTTTGATTGAAAAAGACATCCACTTGGTTAAACAGGGAGTGCATAAAATTGTTAACGGGTCCAACTTTTTTGCTTTTTCTTCTGAAGATTCTTTTGGAACTGTACCTTTTAAAGCTACTCTCAAACTCAACATCGAGTGGGTTAAATCGAGATATTCGTCTCCTATACCAGTGATAACAAACTCTATAGGTGAAACGTCAGTGAGCGAAGATATTGGTTTATATTGAACGTACTTTGAACTTTCTATAGCTGTTAAGGTTGGGAGAATATCGAATAACAAGAGCTCCAATTTTAAACACTCGCACGATTGAGTATGTAGAAACGCCATTTTGCTGATTAAACAAAAATATCTCTTGTACTTCTTTTCACAATTTTTTTCTTTGTTTTCTTTGATTTTTAATTATTTTTTTTTGTACTTCTCTTAAGTACTTTTTTTTTAATTTTTGATTTTCTCTTGCGCTTGCAAACAGTCTCAGAGTCTACTAACAACTGCAAAGCGCTCATGCCGCGATGCCTTTTATAACCTGATCCTTCCATCATCATTGCATTTAATTTATCTTCGGCTTTACGCTTCAAGTTCATTCCAGACTCACGTATGCGATTGCGCAGTGACTCTTTTACCGGAGTATTTTGAGTCACGTCGGTCACAACGTTCATACCAGCACGAAAAGCTTCTTTGCCAACAGCTCAAGCATCACTCGATAGTAAAGGTAGAACTCGCTGAAACATGCCCGCAAGAAAAGATCCTATGCCTCCATGACCTCTTTGATAGGGAGATCCGATAAAAATTTGACCAACACCTTTTCCAGCACCTCCGCCATTTTGAAGGATAAAAAATTCGTCGTAGCGCTCCATATCCATTTTTTTTTCTTTTTGTTTTTTTTTTTTTGTTTTTTTTTTTTTCAATAGTTTAATCCGTACGCTTGAAATGTAGTGTCACTGCCAACGTAGCAAAATCAAATGGTATTGGTTCACCGTGTTCGTCTCTTCTATCGATTTTGATAGTCTCAAAAGAATTAAATAGTAGATCTCAATACATGGGTGGGGAGTAACTTTTGATTCGAAGCCCCCCGTAAGTGTATTCATCGGTACCCAGCGAGACAACGCGTAGCAATCGAGTTTGCACGTCACCTGTAAAATATGGCTCACAAATGTCTGTGTAAACCGTCAACATCGATGGTAGACAATTTGAAAGATTAGCGGGCCGAATTCCAACAATCGCCTTGTTTGATTCAAATATATTGACACTGCTGACACGTCCAAGCCAAGAATAGTTTTTATTCGCGCTGAGAGATTGACTTTATGGTTGAAACCTGCACACTCTGCTTCAGTGCAGAGACGTTTAACAGATACATAATCACCGCGTTCAATGCCAAACTCCAGATGATTTTTTGTACAAGCCAAATTATTGAGTTCGTGAATAAAAGTTTTTATATCTTTATAAACGCCCGGCGATACAGTTGAATTTGAAGACGTAGTTTCTAGATCTTCTTCACCTGTGTCAGAGGTTAAATTAGTTTCATAAGCAGCAGTCAAAGCCTGTGTTTTTTCTGCGTCAAGTAACAAGTAATCTATCGTCGGTTTCTTTCGGTATCGTATTACAGAAATTAATCTCTCTTCGTGCTCAAGTAGAATGTGCTGAAAGGTCAATGGAATCCTTATCTCTGTTAAAGCGTCTGCCCAGGTGCCGTGTAAGCGTATCTGCTGAGGTAGCTGCGTGACGAAGCGAGTTGTAGTATTGTCAGGGTAATAATGCATGCTACTGTTACTGGGAAGAACAATATAAAATTGATCCTTAATTTTAGATTTTTCAATTGACTTGCTTTGATCCAAGAGCAAAATTTTTCTGGATCACCGCCAACCGAACAAAATATTCTTTCGAGCGACCACTGGTTCTAGTTTTCAAAATTTTTTCGACGTCAGAAAAAACCTTTTTTAAATCTTTTTTAACGCGGCTTAGCTCTTCCTCGTAGAAAAATCCATCGATTTCTTCATCGGGCAAGTCTTTTAGGTGATAAACAGGAAAACTAGTCAAGGATATCCGAGAAATCTTGAATAACTCCTAGGTCCAACCACTCTCGTAACCTTTCGCAAAAACGTTTCGAGCTCGACTGACCCGCACCAGGTCGTTCACGTTATATTTAGGAACTCTGACGATGGGGCGTTCGTAACGATGCTTGATGTTTCTACGAGCGTCAGCAGCGATATCAAGGGTAACGGACGCCGGTATCATTTTTGTAGCTGTGTGTTTAGTATGATTATAAGCTTCGACAATGTTAGGCAAAACATCTAAGTATCTATGTGTGTTTTTATGCGTTAAATATATGTAAATTCGCTGTTTTATCGAACTTATAAATCTCTCTACGATCGCGACTTTAATATCGGACTACGGACAACGCGGTACAATATATTCTAGTTTTTCAGGTAAAGTTGAAACTCGCGATTGACAAACTCTTTACCTTTGTTGAATTGCATGGAAACGGGAACTCTGTTGTTAGACTTTTTAAATATATCATCGAAAGCAAGAATTACGCTTTTTGCAGATTTGTTTTTTATCGGCTCAACCCATGAATATTTACTTACAACGTCTATAACGGTAAGAAGATAAGCGTCATTATTGTTGTAAGATTTTAGGGACCTCATGTCCATCAAATCAATTTCCATACATCATCCATGTTACGAACGTTGTAATGGCGCCGAGGAAACCGTCTTCTCACCTGCTTACAGCGCCACTCGGGGACCATGTGACGTTACCGTACCATTTCAAATGACGCACAAGATTAGTAGCAGCGCTTTTGAAAGTCTTGGGTAATCCTGCGATGATGAAGCTGTCTTCCAAAAAAGTTTTTTTTCTCTTCATTTTCATCGGTCAAGAGATCTTGAGCTAAATTATCAGCGGCAATTATTTTTTCCGTCTTATCGTTAAAAAGAAGAAAAATCGGCAATGCACGACTGTAATCGAGCCACTTTTCCCGATCGTCCTTTCCTCTTTCGGCTGAGTTTAAAATATCGTTCATATGCGCGTCGAGCCTTTCACTTGGTGTGCCAGGAGTCTGGAATATTTTGAGGAGACCATCTTTGTCTACCAGCTGTTGTATTCGCTGAAGACTGTCATACGGTAGTAAGACTAATTTTCGGGCGTGGTCCATTATTTAGCTATGAGAGTTGATAAAACGGTACCGAGAAGAGGTGCCAACAGCGCAGGTAGAAATCCGCCTCCCCACTGAACGATTAGTTTTTTTTTTCAAGCCAAACTAACCTTGGGCTTGGATAGCGTTCGTAAAGTAGGGTCGTGGTGCCGAAGACGCGTCTTGTGGTTTTTACCCAGTGGTACGTTCCCCACTAAGATATTCAAGGCGGACTCGCAAATACGTTTAATCAATGAAGGGTCAGCTTTGCGCAAAACTGCTTTTCTCTGCTCCTCGTTGAGGTGATACAAGGCTCGCAAAATACGTTTTTCTTTTTCGGAAAAGGCGCTCTACGTTTACGAGCCATCACAGTGACGCGACTGGTACGAGATTTGCATTGTTACCACCTTTTATATTTTCACGCGGCACGTAAGTCTTCAAAATCTGCAGTTTTCCGAAGTATTTTGTTTCAAATCCAGTAGCAGATAGCCGTAGGGCTCAGAAGTAGCGTTCCAGTATGCTTCCTACAAAAAACGCAGATCTTCAGGACACAGTTGACGCGAGAGATGCGTAATCTGAGCGCGATCGCGGAGATTTCTAAAAACAACGATGTATTGCGCGTTCAGTGATATGTCGCGTTGACCTCGGGCTTGATGAAAAATATTCTGAGTAATGAATATTACGGACAAGTTATTGTGGTGACTCCCTTTTGTAAATAAATCGACAACTGCGCCCCCTGTGTTTGATTCGCGCATCAAGTCGTCAACAATTACGAGTTTTGGTCCAGGGTCGCTTGCGTAATCCCCGCTTTGAGGTAGCCCCTCGCGAAATTCAATCTTTTCACCGAGTTCGCGATAGCCGTTTTGCCACTCGGCGTAATGCAATATTATTCGTTGAAAGCGAGTGTCGCACATACGATCGATGAATTTAAAAAATTTTTTCACAAACAGTTTTTCCACACTCTTTGGGACCACTAAGAATTGAAGTAAACGGGTGCTCCTACTGTAAGGTCATCGTTACAACTGACGCGATTTACTCGATTGTCTAAATTTTACCGTCCAGCCAAGAGGGAGACGCCTGGTCTCCGACAGAGCGCAAGCACCTGATACTCTTTTTGCTTGAGCTTGAGCTAGAGCTAGAGCTAGAGCTAGAGCTTGAGCTAGAGCTTGAGTTTGAGCTTGAGCATTAGCTTTTGCTTGAGCTAGAAAAAAAAAGATTTAGTAATATTTATTGTGAGAATCGTTATCTGTTCAAATAAATGAAAAAAAAAGTTCAGCAAGGTTATTGACTTATTTATTTATTAACTTTATTTTATTCTCTTACATGTTTTATTTCAAATGCAGTTTTTACTAACAATATTAAAATTCAAACGTTAATTATACTTTTCCAGAGATACGCCTTTCGACTTTAATCATGTACACTGTTCGAAGCATCGAGGATACAATATTTTTAGTGGCCAACTTTAGCAGTGACAGTGATAGCATCAAAGCAGTCACGCGCGGCCGCGAGTAGCAGCGAGGTCGCAGAGTTCTATGACCGCGAGTTCTTTGATACTCTCGTATCACAGCTGTATGACAGTGCGCGTAATTAACCTAGTAAAAAACGCCGATGAGCAACTCCGCGGGGCGCTTACATTTAAAAACCGCAAGGATAACTCTCTTCCACGGATTTAAAATATCTCTTATTTTACATCGGCTTGCAAATGAAAAGCTGTTCTGCGTATATTAGAAGATTCTACAACGACATTTTCAATTTTTTCTGTTACCATGTCGTGTATAGACTCGAAATTTTTTGTTGTTTGCGAAATTAAGTCTGATGCCTTTTACTTTACACACGTAAACTTGCTACCGTTGGGTTTCACGTACTCAAAAGCGTAAAATTTAGCGCCTCCTGATAAAAATTTGCTTACATATGTAGTAAATGCGGCGACTACAGCGTTCGTAGATCGTGAAGGTGTAACTGCTTCAGATTTGAAAGACCAACTTGTATACAGCAATTCGTCATTCACAGGTAAGATACTATTTACATATATTTCTTTACTGTGTAATAACTCGATCAATCTATTTGGTGAAGTAAGCACTTCAGTTTTTTGTTTATTTTGCGCTTGTGCAAATTTTCCCCATATAGAGTTGATTGCAAGTTTCAAAACTAGACGCAAGCCTGGATTAAAATTTATAGCTTCTCTATCTAGTTTGATACCTTCAACTTTTTCAAATTCCGAAATATATCTTTCTTTATCTTCTTCGGTCTTGCACTCGGGGGGGTAACCTGAAGCTTGCGTTTTTTGAGTAAAAAAAGTATCTATGTATTCAACAAATATTCCTCTTTTTTTGTTACAGGATCATACTGCGTTATATTGTACTGCCAAATTTCAAACATTTTAATGACTACGTAACCTTCTTCTATCGCTTTTTTTAATTCTTCGGATACCCAAGTACCTATTAAATATCTATCTTTTAGAATTTCATGGCTGCATTCTCGTTGTATCATTTGCTCGGCACATGTACGACACAGTGAAAAAAGCAATTTATCGTACATTTTCACTGGCAATACAGGGTGGTACAAATTTCTAGGAGTTAACACTTTGCATTTTACTAAACCGTTAACGTTTGAAAAATCGCTCTTATCGCGCACGAGTAGACTACACTCCTCTTCGCCTACGTGCAATTTAGGGTGATCTACGATATACTTCGATCGTTTACAAATTAGCGGATACAAACTATTGAAATCAACGTAATTTATTTTTTCGTCCTGTTTACAAAAGTACTTCTTAACTGTATTATCCGTTCACCCTCCAAACAAATCATCGCGAGGATTCAAGGGTTTTTGATAATCATATCTATTTTTTCACTCAAATACCGTTTTAAATCTTCGTTTGTATTTTTAAATTCGTCGAAACCGTGCTCCCAGATTTCAATTAACTTGTACTGCAAACTCTTTATCCTTTCTGCTTGAGCATAAGTTCTTTCAAACTTCTCACCCATCGATTGCCTATTCGATAATTTTTCATCTCTATCAAAGCGGCAACAACTCGGGCAGCCGTGCCAATAACAACTAAAAACGAGAGAAAAAAAATTTAGGTGTCGTCAGTGTTTGCGAAAAAAAAAAGAATCAAGTTACCCTTGAAACTGAAAAACTAATCCTCTGTGACTCTCCAGGTGTTTTGGAGCACCGTCACCATCGACTAAAATCCCTTCCAATAATCTTCTTTCTCGACAGCAACCTGCATGCTCGATGGGGCGCTTCAATGATTTCTCCATCTAAAACAGCCATTGAATAGCTTTCAAAGATTGTTTGATACGGCCTCTGTATCCTCCTGCTGGTATTAAACCAATTTGATTATTTTTCAAAAAATTTTTCTTGAAAACTCTCATGCATGTGGAAGCAATAGTGGATCACTCCAGAAACGGATCCACACCATGTTTAATAAATGTTCAGTAAATGTACCATCAGCTTAATAATGCTTAGATTTGGTTGCCTGAGGTTGCGCTCATGAGGGTTCACATGTACAACAAGTGTGCAAAGTCCTGGGTCCATCCGCTGTCTGGAAAAATTTTGACTTTACGAGCAATGCCCTCATTTTCTCAAAAATCACATATTTGAGAAAATGGCTTTTGAAGTTCTGAACAGATTTTGATGAATAAAATGTAACACACAAACACATAAACATTTATATCTTGAAAATATCTTGTCACAGGAGTCTTGCTTGATGTAAATACTCATTTGCACATAGCCGGATACTTTATTTTTTTGCTCCTGCTCCTAAAGTGACCCAATGAGCTTTTTTATCAAAAACATAGATTACACATTATTAGGCACCAAGACCAAGTTAAGACTTTGAGTCAGCGGAGTCTTCACATGCAATTATCTAAAAATTATCTTTAACCTTAAATCACAGAATTATTTTTTCACTTCACATTTGTACATAAACACCTTTTTTTTAACAATTAAAAAACTTCATAAGTTTAACTGGTAAGAATTGGTCATTTATTCTGAAATTTTTTTTTTTTCATAAAACTAACTTATTTACTTGAGATTAAAATAATAACAAAAACAAAACCAAGTACAGTAAAATTTCACTAGAAAGATGACTCAAAGAACAAAAAGGTCGTCATGAACTTGCAACGATGCGGAAATAATTTGATATCGATAGATCGATATTCGATACTAATTGATGTAATATACTAAAGTAGACTCATAGAGGTAATATATGTCATATATTATGTCATAAGGGTTATAAATTTTTCCATGCGATCGATTCTAACTTAATAAATTATTTTTAGCATTAGACTTGAAATGAAAGTTAATCTTTCATTCTTAATTTTTATTGTTTAGATATTATGTCACGGAAAAAATCTAATCACAGATAAAAAAAAACCACAAAAAACCTTACAAAGGTAAACAAACGTGGGGAGATTTTTTTAATGAATTGATTTAACAAAAAATAGTTATATCATTAGATAGATTTTATAAGGTGGAATTTTTGATAACATGTTCTATTAATAACAGAATTTAAAAATTAATTGCTGTAAGAAATTTAAGAAAAAATAATAATTATTTCAAAAAGTAATAAAAAAATTATTTTAATGAGTTGTGTATTTAAATTTAAAAAATAAATTGAAATCAATATTCATAAAATTTGCCCACGAAGTTCATATTCAGAAGAAAATTTATTAACTTTATCTTCGTTGGCAGATTTTATGAATATTGATTTCAATTTATTTTTTAAATTTAAATACACAACTCATTAAAATAATTTTTTTATTACTTTTTGAAATAATTATTTTTTTTTTCTTAAAATTGTTACAGCAATTAATTTTTAAATTCTGTTATTAATAGAACATGTTATCAAAAATTCTACCTTATAAAATCTATCTAATGATATAACTATTTTTTGTTAAATCAATTCATTACTTTGAACATGTTACTTTGTAAGAATGATTACAACTACCTCTTTTAAAATACATATTTTCTTTTGCTGTCTGATTTTACTGCGACGCTGATGATTGTTCTCTAACCAAGCCAGTTACCAGTGTCTTTTATCGTTCAAAGGTTAATTCTAATTTTTATTAATTATCATTTAATTTTTTTTTTTTTTTTTTCATTTTTTTATTTATGAAAACAAGTTTTCATAAACGTTAATTAATTTTATTTTTTTAAAATAAAAAAAATCATGATAGCGCCATCTGTTGAAAATGTTGGGAGGTGCCGATCCCCGATCGAACGTTGATGGATGGAAAGTCCAATAAAAAGGCTGATTTCAAAAACGCGAATTAAAAAATAAGAAAATTAAAAAAATATAAGCTTCGAAAACAATCCTCATCTCTTCGGTAGTGAAAAGTAGGCGTAGTCTAGAGGTTTAATGATGCAGGCAACGTGTTCTAATTTTTAAATAATTGATTAATTGTGGTTAGTAGGGTTAAGGTAGCTCCAGTAGCTGTAAATAAAGCACGGCAGCCGGCTACTATTTTGGCGGGAAAAAAATCTCCCCAAGCCAGCTACCGCTGGCTTTGATTTCTGTTTTTTCATCGCTTTTATTAGACGAAAACGATATAAATATTTACAGTTCTGTTCGTCGATAAAAAAAAAAAAAAAAAATTATACCTATATTGCGAAAATTAAAAAAGGAAAAAATGCATCGAAAAAGCATTTGTAGCTATGGTATCGTAGAAAGTATTTCTGCTACTAGAACTGACTTGAAATTCTTGAATTTCAAAAAAAGCTATTTCAATGTTAATTTAATAAATTGAATGTCTTTATTAAATTAACTGTAACTTTTTTTCCTTAACGAATTAAGAAACGCGGTTAGCGGCATTTGAAAGCTGATGTAAAAGTACATCAAAAAACACAAAAACCTGAAAATTGATTTTTTGAAAAATTTTAGGTATATGTACCCCCTTAAGACAGAGGCTCATAAGTAAAAAAATGTTTTTACTATTTTTGTTAATCTATTGAAAACTATTCAATATTTTTTCACAAATAAACCACGTATTTAACTCTCAAAAATGCCAAACTTTTGCCAAATTGTGACTAAATTGAACAATTTTTGTGATCAAGAAGAAAAACAAAAAGGGGTTTTTTGAATTTTTCTCGGAACTTTCGAGGTTATTTAAAAATAATAATAATAAATAAAAAAAAATTTTTTAAACGTGCTTTTCTTAAAATTATAAAAGAGTATGAAAACTGTATCAAAAAAATGTAAAAAAAATGTAAAAAAATTAAACTTAAAAGTAAAAAATAAATTTTCTTATATATTTTACTAATTTGACTAAGCCATGAGAGTAAATAAATAATTTTCTTGCAGTGAAAGATACTCAAATAAATGATATAAGTAAATCATTAATATAATAAAGGATATCAAACTAGCTGATCGTCTAAAAAACTATGATTTTAATCGAGAATTGTAAAATGATACTAAGGATAATTTGAGACCTTTAAGGAAGGGTCCGACACTCCAAGTTGATTAGCGATATAAAGAATTTGCGAGATCCCACTGCTATGTTTGAGAGTATATGGTTTAACGATATAGACGATTGTAAAGGAGAGCATGAGCGCGAAAAGAAAACATTAAATTTAAGAATACTAGCGTCTTTAATATCACAGTATGTCACGGTTATCGCGGGATATTTGTATTTTCGTGGTAATCGTTATTGAACGCAGAACGAGATCGAGACGTCTGGCACGGTCAGACGTAGGATCTCTCTGAAAGTAGCCGTAGTATAAGCTGGATGGCACTTTTATTTCGCTCGCAATTTTCGTTATTGATCACTGTCATTGATCAGGAAAATTGCACCAAACTTACTAATTAGAAATAAGTCGTGTGTGTGTGGTGAGTGCGAACGATTGTCATGGTTCGGTGAGTGCACGAGACGAGCCGATTTGACTACAGGGGTTTCAGCGGCTTGACGGGAGAGGCCTGACGACTTTTAAACAGTCTGCCGATTGTTGTATTACGTTCCATGTGCACCTGCGGTAAAGTAAGTTTCTATGGAGGAGGTCAATACTTGATGAAGATCCATGTCAAAGTATTAAAAATAAGACTAAAAATAAAACACAAGGTATTTTAAAAGTCTGATCTTCACTTTATTTTATTAAAACATCGTTACATATGTTTCGGCGTACTACGCCTTCTTCAGACGATAACTATCAACTGTACACTACAATAACGATTTAGTCGATAGTTATCGTCTGAAGAAGGCGTAGTACGCCGAAACATATGTAACGATGTTTTAATAAAATAAAGTGAAGATCAGACTTTTAAAATACCTTGTGTTTTATTTTTAGTCTTATTTTTAATACTTTGTAAAGTAAGTTTGTTAAACGGCGAGCGAGTACGAGAGTCATTGTATGAGTGTGTTATTGTTTATGTTTGTGTTATCTATAGAATTTAATTTTAAATCATATTGCGTCTAGCGTTAAGATCTAACGCTGAACATAAAAAATTCATGTCCAATGAAAGATTATTGAAATCTCAAATATTGTTCATGAGTTGCCTGAAACTTACTTTTGGATAATCATTAAAGTAATCATCAGAAGCACTGAACTCCACTCTTTTCTTACTCAATGAAAAATTCGAAACTTCGAATTTTTACTTTTTTTTAATGTCCTTTTTCAAAACGCCCTTAGAAGGGCGTGGACGAATGCGCGTCACAGAAATCGTAGGTTTGTATTTCGGTTTTTCAACATTATCTTTGGACTTAGCTGAAATTTCTGATGGCTTTGAATTTGAATCTAAATTCAAATCAGAAATTTCATCTTTATCTTCAATAGCTGTCGAAGCTTCCTTTGTCTGTGCTTTTGGATTAGCAGCATTATAAACTAATTTACAAAAGTTAACAAGGTTCATTTCAGAAATATCTTTAATACTCATTAAATCCATTTTTAAAATGTTTTTTTTCCAAAAAACCAGTCGTTTATGTGTTGAACGAACCATAATTTTTTTTTTTTTTTTTCAAAAATCCCATCTTTAACCTAGCGGTCATCGGCAAAACTTTAGTTTTAATCATCTTATATTATGTTTTAACTACACGGTTAAAAAAATTTGGTTAGAGTCTTTCTCACTTGGTTGCTAGGTAAATAGAATTCAAGTCGTGTGCTAAACAACAGCTCTAGAGGCTGAATGGCTAGAGATGGTGGATCAACGACTCGATTTGGCCTAACATGGCCAAGAATTCTTCCTTTGTCGTATACTTTTTATTTTTTTTATTTTATCTGTTCATAAGTATTGTTGTTATTGCATGTTTTATTAATTTTTACAGTCTATTTTGTAAACAAAAAAATATTATGATTTTCTTACCACGATTTGTAACCTAAAAAAAAGTGTTTTATGTTTAATTATTTGTCACGATCGTCTTAAGACGATCGATTTATAAAAAATTTTGATTCAGATACAAATAGCTCTTTAAATTTATATTGTAATTGTAAGATCGACCAGTGGTAAGATGTTGCCAAGGCACTAATTTCCAAGCTGAAGTTCCAGGAACCTTATTACAAATTTAAAAATTTCGTGAATCATCATTGAATCCTTATTGAAATTTAAAATAGGGTCATCTTTCAAAATTTCCGTTTGTGTTCAGTTATCTTTCAACTCTGGCTTTGGGTACAATGCCAAATAAAAATTAGTAAAAAAATCAATCACTTTTCACGAAGACATAATATCAATATTATCAATGAAGCGATATTGAAAGAAATTATTGATGTCAATATGTACACCAAAGATTAAAAATTTCGTTGTAACAAAAAAAAAATATCTCGGTACCTAGTGGTTCTTTGAATTATTTTATTTATTTGATGATCTCCCAGGTTACTTCCATCATCGTCGACCGTGTAAATAATTTTCAAGGTTATTCCAAGTCAAAAAAAAAAAAAAAATCATAGATCACAATGGGCTCTGTCTGTAACTCAAATTTATTTTATTGAATATGTGCAATTTTATTATTTTAATTATTTTTTTAATTTGACTCGATTCCTCGGAGATGATCCCCCAGGTACCCCTGTCATCGGCGACCTGGTTATCCAGGTCGAAAAGATCATCAACTATAAAAGCAAAAAAAAAAAAAAAAAAAAAAAATTTAACGAAGATGATCTCCGGGTACCCCATCATCGGTGACCTGATCGTCCAGGTCAAAAACTGACCATCTGACCATGAATTATTGTATTGTCATCTAATCATGAGGTCCATACAAAATTTCAGCCCTCTAGGTCATGTAGGCTAAATTTTACAGAGCTTGGCAGATTTGAACAAAAAAAAATGAATGAATGAACGAAGGTGAGTTAAAGAAAAGCCTGTAAAAAGTCTCGGAACAAGAGTTGCAGATTTTTCAATTATCTACAACTTTTACATTCAACATTTTTTTATAAAACTCATAGTTTTTTCAAAAAACTTAGAAAACCAAAACCCACTCCTACTTCCATTTTATATCTGAAATTCCTGAAATAATTTTTCCTTCAAATGACATCATATAAACTATCTTTTCTCAAAATTAGATATTAAGAAATAATTTTCGTCATTTTTTTATTTTTTGGCTATATCGGCACTGTACTAAAAAAAAAATTTCTGCTCGAAACCCAGCAGACAAAATTCTTGCTGAAAAAGCGTGGCAAAGAGTTATTTCCAAAGACGCATCTTTAGGGGAAAAAGGCGCTGCTTACGGAGTGACTAACGTCATAAAATTAAAATCTAAAATAGGAATAGGTCAGAACTTTAGACTATGATTATTAACTTTAGTGGGCAAAACGAAGTTGAAAATATTTATTTATTTATTATTAGAACAGGCTTTACAAGCACAATATACATAAGTGTACAAAGTGATTATAAGTGGCGCACATTATAAAAAATAATAGTGAAATAAAAATGAGGTAAAATTAACAGTCGCTCCATAGGTTACAATAATAAATTAACAAAAGGAATAGTAATTAAACAAAATAAACTTAACAAGTAAAACAATGAAAATGCATATAAAAAGAATAAGATACTATATTCACCTCTGATTAATTAAATTTAGGAAAACTAAAATCTAAAAAGCTTATCTCTAAACAATTTTTTACAAGAAGAGATCGTGAGTGAGGGAAAATTATAAACGCTGAGACTACAATCGTTCAAAAAACGCGATGCACGATCGAGTGCTGACTTATTAGAACAAGAACTAGACTGCAATCGAGGCAGTTTTGAATGTACTGATGGTCTCAGCAGTCTAGCGGGAACCTTGAAATTAACCAACGATAAGAGATCAGGAGAATCAATGTAACCTTCAGTAATCTTGTATAAGTGTAGAAGATCTTGATATTTCATAAAGGATTCGAGCGAGTAAATATCATACTTGCGGGAAATGAGAGTATAATCATGGTCATCAAAGCTCATCCGGTTCCCATCACGAAACGCAAGCGAACGAAGAAAACGATGTTGAACTTTCTCAATGGTTTGTTTGGCTGCACCTGTATTAGGAGCCGAAATTACCGATGTGTAGATAAGGGTCGGCCGAACTAGAGACATATATAAGGTATCATATGGTTTCCTAAAATCACGCGATTGACGCAGGATGTAGCACAATTTGCGTGAAGCTTTAGATTTAACAAAGTTCAAGTGATAGGAAAAATTCAGTTTCTCATAGAAGAAGACACAGAGATTTTTGATGACGACTTGGCGTTGAAGAAGTGAATCACAGAAAAAATAATCGTAAAACAATGGTTTCGAAGAATAGAATTATATTACAGAGCATTTCGAGATGCTAAAATCGAGATAATAGGGTTGGCAACCAGTAATTGAAAAATATATTTTTTTAAAAGTACTTGATTTTTAATGAATTAAAAATTTTTTTTAGAATTTTTAAATCAAAATTGTGCTAGAAAAAAATTAAGAAAAGTTTTTGAAACTACGGGTTAATGACGTCATTGACCCGAAATCCCATTAGAAGTATATCTATATATATTGAAATTTTAAAAAATTTATACACATGTAGTTCCTTTAATTTTAGTTTTTTTTTTTTTTTAAAGAGAAAATACGTGTCGATTATTTTTCGATATTTTAACTAAATAAGCAAAACAATATTATAAATTTCGAAAAGTTGCCAACCCTATTATTTTGACACCAAAGTTGGATCGCACGCAAGTCCAATTGTAAGAGATAGGCATCATACGCTGATTTTATAGCGAGAAATAATTTAAAATCATCAGCATAGAACAGAAATCTACGGTATGCAATACAAAGAGCCATATCATTAATAAATGAGTTAAAAAATAAGGGTCCACAATGTGACCCTTGAGGAACACCGGACGTGGCTAAAATACATATGAAATATAATTGTTAAATTTGACTCTCAGAGTGCGGCCAGTCAACTCTATCCACTTCAACAAGATACCACCTATACCGTACCGCAAAAATTTATGAATTAACAAAACATGATTAACAGAATCAAAAGCAGCCAAAAAATCAGTGTAAGTAGAGTCAACCTGAGTGCCTACATCCACATTATCAAGCAAATATTCAGTACAGACCAAAAGATTAGAAACTATGGACCGAAAAGGCATGCAGCCATGCTGTTCACTAAGAATAAAGCGATTCAAGTTGGCAGCAAGCTTCCGCTGGATAAGAGAGTCAAAAATCTTCGCACAGATACACAATTTCGCAATCGGTCTATGACTCTTCACATTAGTACGGGTTCCACGTTTCAAAACAGGAGTAATAAAAGTGTCTTTCCAAACCTTTGGAAACTTTCCAAGGACTAGTGATTTATTACGGACAATAAGCAATGGATCAACAAGAGAAGATGCCAAGGACTTAATGAAAACAGCCGGGATGCCATCTGGACCCTGACTCAAATTATCTCCGAGAGAGCGTAGCTTACCCATCACTTCAGCTCTGGTCAAGATTAAGTTAGTGAGAGAAAGGGAGATAAAAGCCGACTCAGGGCTAGGATCACAAGAATCCTCCTTAAAAACAGAGCTAAAATGAAGAGGAAACAAGTCAACAACCTCTTGCCCACCAGAAGCAGTCATACTTCCCACTGACACCGAGCCAGGGACAGAAGACATCCTAGACTTACCATTGATAAATTTCCAAAAGTTTTTACAATCATTCTTCATATTCTTTTCGATCTTAGCGACATAATTAGAGTAGGCACGTTTACAAAGTCTTTTATATTTGGTTCTCAATGTGCAAAACTCACGATAAAAAAATAATGTAGAAAAATCTTTCCACTGCTGATGTAAACGTCTTTTCAAATTCATCAATTCATTGGTAAACTACGGAAGGAAAACAGGAGATGAGCGCTTAGCTTGAGGTATAAATTTAGAAATCAACGCAGTCAATTCAGCATAGAAGATACCGAGACAGTCATCAACGTCCGACAAACTAGCCATAGTGGACCAGTCAACAGCATTAAGTGCAGCCTTCATCTTCTGATAATTACAATTTCTAAAATTAAAACACACGTCAGAAAAGTTTAAGAGAAAAAAATTATCCAGATCAACTGTTAAATAGAAGGCAGGATGATATAAATCCAGTTTGACAAGTGGATCAATGGAGATCTCACAATTAACCTGAAAATTTGAAAAACAGAGGTCTAAAAAATTATTATTAAAATGAGGTGAAGTTAACCTTTGAGACATGTGAAAGTTGATGACCAGAGCCAGAAGATTAGCAGCAGCCTCTCTAATGGGTTCATTCGGGTTTGATCCAGAGAGCGTATTAACATCCTTGTATAACTGTCAATTGAAGCCAGGAAGGTTCAGGTCACCAATCAAGAGCAGTCTGTTCGATGAGTCACCAGCAACCCAATCAGCAATTTGAGAAGTGAAGAAGTTCATGCCATCAACTAGTTGGTTTCCAGAAAAAGAATGAGATACAGGTGGTAAGTAGGCAAGAGCCAAACAGTAATTATATTTAGCCAGATTGATATTAACAGTGAGAAATTCTAGACTTGGATCAGAAGAAGGTCCAAGAGAATATTTTATAGAATTCCTGATATAAATTAAAAGACCGCCTCCACGTTTCTTGTTTGATTTAAAAAAATCTCTATCTTGCCTAATCAAATTGTAGTTGGGAATAAATAAGTCACTATCATTAACTAAGTCATCCAGCCAAGTTTCATTCAAAAATATAAAATCATAATCAATAGATGAGGCAGCAACATTGCTGATGAAATCTACTAATTTATCTTTCAAACTTCTCACATTCTGATAATAAAAATTCAAGCGGAGGTTGTCATTGAGTTTTTTGGAAGAGGTGTATTGATAAAGGGGCCAGGAGAGATATCAGCATTAAGAGAAGCTGATGAGTTTACTTGAGTGTTTTTATTATTCTTCTTGACAATTATTGGATGACCATTGAAAAAGCGTACTTCAATATCTTCATCACCATTTTTGACTCTTTCATTGAATTCAGTGTAAATTGCTCTTCTATGCATTCTTTGTTTATAAGTGCTTGATTTTAACAGATCCAAGAGTGAGTATTTTTTAATTTTTCACTAGCCTATTCACTTGGTCCGAGGGCTTAAAGCAAACATGGTTTACCCACTCTAAATGTTTTAAAGTCACCAAGAGGAAAAGTCTCTTTTGACAAAAGATAGTGTAGACCAGCCAGTTCAGCTTGATCATTAGGAGCTTCAGGTACGTTGGTGAAAATAGCATTGGTCTCATGCTTCCTCCTCTCAGTAATTTCATTAATGGATTCTTCCACACATGATGAGGCAAAAGAGTTGAATTTATTTTCAAGAAACTGGATTTGTTCCTGTGCTGAGGCCACTCTGATGTCAAGGTCATCAAGCTGTGATTTTAAATCTTTTATTTCTTGAGAGAGTTTAGCAGTATTATCATCAGCTTGTTTCTTGATTTTAGACCACAGTTCTTCAAAAGATGTAGGAGGCTTATCCAGTATATTTACAATTGGAGTGCCAGTCATCGTGGGTGTTTGTTTACTTTGAGACAATACAGCTGTTTTTGAATACTGAATACTTGAGAGAAGAGTAGATGTGGGAGATTTGGATGAGCGAGAACTTGTAGAAGAAAAAGAGTCACTTGAGCCAACAGAAGATTTTCTTGATTTGTTGTTTTTCAACCAGCACTTATTTTTTTTATCCAGTAGAAGATAGTCTAACTCAGTTGCCACAACTTTTATGAAAATAAGCTTTACAAACTGAACACTGTATAGCATCAACAATATTCAAAGGTCCTTTTTTAGGGCACGAAAAACAATATTCAGGCATAACAACCAGAAATTAGAAGTAGCATCATGTGAGGTGCAAGACTGGATGCAAAAAGAACACAGAGCAAGAGGTGAGAAGCGAGGTTAGCTGAGAAGTATAAAGCTACACGCATCAAATAATAAGTAACGTAAAAAAATTATTAGAAAAATTTGTAAGAAGAAAAAAGAACCATAATAAAATACTAAAAAAGTAATTTATTTATGTAATAACTATCGAAAAATAAATAATAAAAGCGGAGCCAAAAAAACTGTTACTATCTAGGTTGCGCCACCTATGAGCAATGAAAATATAAAAAAAAAATTCTGTCAAAAAAATGAAAAGCTTACCTTTTAATGAAGTCAGTTATGTAAATTATACAACGAAAACATACATATCTACAATTTAATTCGATAAACTACCACCCACTGGAGAAGTAGCTAAAGAGTACAGTTACAGAGTTTATTACCAGATTCAGATAAGTGAACATAAATATGCATTATAGTGGGGCTGGAAATATGACGCTAAAAATAATTAAACCCTGAAGTTCAGCGCAGATAAGTTATTTCCTAACGCTTTACTCTAAAAACTATCTGCAATTGTAAGACAAGTTTTGAAATACAAAAATTTGGATGTCAAAAACATGGTCTAAAATTTACAAATTTATGTAAAAAATGTGATTCTGAGTGCTGCAAAAATTTCGAAGTATAAATAGAAATTATCTCAGATTTGAGTAATGCCGATTATTTTCGCAATCTATACAATTTGGTAAGTTTTGTTGATGCAGAAGAAGAAAAAAAGAAAAAAAGAAAAAAAAATGAAGAAGAAGCTGCTAGCCCGATTCCACGTAAGAGAAAAAATTACATATTACACAACAAGTGTGTAAAGTTATTCAGAGGTAGTAACAAGTTCAGAAGACTCGATTCTTAGTATGAAAATATGGATAAATATTTTTAAGTTGGATTGATAACCAAATGCAACTTTTAGTAATTAAACCTGCACATAAGAATTGCAGTCGAACACGCGTGGTATTTCTGAGAGTAATGTATATAGTAGGTGGTTATTATCATATCAAACAAATACACACCACGTTCAAACACACGAAAAGGTTATGAGTGACACATTTTTATTCATCAATGACGACAAAATCAAATCACAAATAATTGACGAAGACGAGAAAAGGGCGTTGTTTTCCTGTGCGATTCTCAAATGGGTGTTGTGCTTGAAAGTTTATTTCGAGTAAATAGGAACTGTCCTAAAAAAGTTAATCAATAGTGCCTCTATTTAGTGCAGCGGAGGTAGTTAAAAGCACTGCCAAGGTGCTGAAGTGGTATGAACTATGATAAATGATCACAAATTTGTGATTTAAAGATTCTGATATTTAATGAATGTACTACTTTGAATCGACTACTAGACAAATCCACTGTAATAAAAGGCTTTCTCCAGACTCAGAAATCATCAATAAACTTTAATTAAGATAGATAAGAATATTTATTATTCATAGATTTTAAATTCATGAAAATAAAGATAAAACTTAAAAATTGAAACATTTATTGATTAACATTCCAAAAACTGAGGGAAAGATAGCTGAAAAATTAAAATTTTTCAAATTTTACAATGTAGATGCACTGTAATTATTATGAAAATGTAAATTCATTTACCTTGATCGACATATTCGTATGCAATAAAATCATCAAGTGAACAAAAATCTTCTTTAAATAATCCAATCCAATCAACACAATTGGACTTTTGAAAACATATTAATTTGAATGTTACTGAGTTTTCTTCATCAATGTACCACTGATTAATTGAACTGAATTCTACTATTTTATTCATGTTCTGTGCCCGAGTATTAATTCTAAACTCTCCTGTTACAGGTTTATGATCGGATTGCACGTAACTGGGATGACTTTTATAATTATATTGAGTAATCTCAAGGCTATGATCTTTCTTAGCTTTGTACAAAATTCTGTCTGTCCAAGAAGGCCTACGTCTATAAATTAAAAAACAGATTAACATATCAAAAGAAAAAAGTAATTAGAATACTAATTAAAATATTCTTATTAATAACAGTTCAACGTAGTCAGTAAACATTTATGAAAAGATTATAAGCAATCTTCAATTTTATTAACTTCTAGCATTTTATAAACAAAAATCTCATCCATGATAAATTGTTAATTTAAAAACGTAAAATGAATAAACATTTTTTTTAATGTAAACCGACTTGTAAATTTAATAAAGTCTGAAGGGGAGCAAAAAATCCAAAAAAATACTTTAAACTGCGAATCTGTGACCAGATCATTACAACTCGATAAAATAGTTTATCTTAAGCTTTTAAAAGGTTGTCAATACAAAGGGTCAGACTATTCGGCTTCCTTCTTCGACAAAAAAACTTTTTCATCGACGAAAATCTAGTTACTTTTACATTGAAAACACCAGAAAATTTTCATCGACGAAAAACTTAAATGAAAACTGCTCGGTTTTCTAATTTTTCGTCGACGAAAAACAGTTCTTTTTGGAAAATTTCACCAACGAAAAGTTTGAATTTTTTGTCGACGAAAAATTCTAAAAGAAAAATGTTTTTCATTGGCGAAAAACTAAAAAAATCCATCAGTTTTATCTGAGGTTTTCGTCGACGAAAACATTTTTCTTTTGGAAAATTTCATCGACGAAAGTTTTAATTTTTCTCAACGAAAAATTTTCGTCGACGAAAAAAGAGATTTTTTTCGGTGACAAAAACCTTTCTAGAAAAAGTATGGAAATGATGGAACGATATTTCGTCTACGAAAAATTGATTTTTTTTATCTAACAATTTTTGTTTTAAAGTGAAATAATAAAAATAATAATATTTTAAATTAAAAAAAAGGATTTTAAGTAGTTAATAAGTTTTTCTAAAGCTTCTTAATAGTTTGTATCAATCCTACCATAAACGTGGCTTTAGTTCAAGAAGGTTACAACTCGGCGCTTTTGATTAAAAAGTCGTCAACTTTTCATTTTTAAAAAAAACATAATAAACTCAGAGCTAAATTTTGTATAAAGAGGTCGGAGAAGACACCTGGTATAGCAGGCACCGCCTCCGACTTTGACATGACTACAAAATACCATTCCTCAAGCTCTTATATCACGAAACCCTGGGCACCAGAGCTTAATTTTTTAATTGACCAATAAATAATCTAAAAATCCCCTAAACTCTAAAAACACAAAACCCTGGGCACCCAAGTTTAATTTTGAAGTAATTACCGTATTTACCCATGTATAAGCCGCCCCTGTAGATAGGCCGCACCTCAGGTTTAAGAAGGTCGAAAAATGAAAAAAATAAGAACCTTTGGATAAGCCGCACCCCGTGGATAGGCCGCATCTCACTATTTAAAACAGCTACGTTCAAACATGCAATTTTATTTAAAAAGATTCATAACGAAACAGATTTTTTTTAATAATTAATGTTCTTCTTCATCACTTCCTTCTTCATCGCTTTCATCATGCCTCTAGCCGAAAACACAAGTTTTTCTTTCATTTTGCGCCATCGATGCACACATTTTTCATCAACATGGTTTATTTCAGCTGCTGAACTATTTACCAAATTTTCTGCTTGACGCACAACTTTCAATTTAAATAAATGCGTGTAAGATTTTCTACTACTAGTTTTCATAACTAACATAAAGCTACTATAATGTCACTGTTCAGCACGACAATAACAAACGCCCAAGCAGCTAAACGCCCACAGTTTTTAAAAGTCGTTAACTCTAAAAGTACCCCTAAAGTAGAAAAGTAGGTAATTGAGTATTCTCCGTACTTTCGTACTCGGGTGATCATGAAAAAGAAAACAACCACCGAAAAGGAAAAAAATAAACACCCATAGATAAGCCGCACCCTGTAGATAGGCCGCACCCTGGTTTTTTAGTGCCAAAAATAGCATTTTTCGTGCGGCCTATTCATGGGTAAATACGGTATATTATCTCCAAGGACCAAACTCGCGATACCCTAAGCATCCGAGTTTAATTTCTAAATAAATAAATAATCCCCCAAGCTCTAAACTCACGAAACCTTAGCGTCCAAGTCTAATTGTTTTTTTATCAACAAATAGATAAACTAACAAACCCCCAAGCTCTAAAACCACAATACCGTATACGCCTAAGTTCAATTTTTTAACAAATAAATGATCCCCCAAGCTTCAAACCCATTAAACCTTGGGTGTCTGAGTCTAATTTTTTTATAAACAAATAAATAATCTATCAATCCCCTAAACTCTGAAAACACATAACCCTGGGCATCCAAGTTTAATTTTTTTATCAATAAATCAATAAATACCAGATCCCTCCAGTTCTTCAACCACAAAACCCTGGGCAACCGAACTTGATTTCTTATTAACAAATAAATAAACGAACAATCCACCAAGCCGCAAACCCACCATACCCTAGGAATCCAAGTTAAATTTTTTTAAAATCAAATGATTCCCCAAGTTTCAAGCCCACAATACCCTGACGGTCCAAGTTAAATTTTTAAGTAAACGAATAATCCCCCAAGCTGCAGACCCATAATACCCTGGGTCCGAGTAAAAATTCAAATAAATTAAGGATACCCCAAGCTTTAAACCTCCATATCTTGGGGTTCCGATACCCTTCGGTTATCGTAGATTCGGACCTTGAGGGAGCATATATTTACTTAAAAATTAAACTTGGATCCCCACTGTATTGTGGGTTTGAAACTTGGGGGATCATTTGATTTGAAAAGAATTTAACTTCGATGCCCAGGGTATGGTGGATTTGGAGCTTGGTGGATTGTTCGTTCATTTATGTTGATTTATTTGTTAATATAAAAATCAATCGTTTTGTGATGGAAGAGCTAGAGAGATAGGGTATTTATTTATTAATTGATAAAAAAATTAAACTTGGGTGCCCAGGGTCTTGTATTTTTGGAGTTTTGGGGATTGATAGATTATTAATTTGTTAACAAAAAAGTTAAAGTCGGGTACCCAGGGTTTTTGATTTTTTTAGAGGTTAGGGGATTGTTAGTTGATTTATTTGTTGATAAAAAAAAATTAGACTCGGACGCCCAGGGTTTTGTGGTATTAGAACCTAGTTGATGATTACTGTATTTATTGATAAAAAAATGAAACTCGGATGACCAGGGTATTGTGGTTTTAGAGCTTGGAGGTTTGTTAGTTTATCGTTTTGTTAAAAAAAAAAAATTATACTCAGGCGCCCAGAATTTGTGGGTTTAGAGCTTGGGGGATCATTTATTTATTTAAACATTAAACTCGGACACTTAGGGTATCGTGGGTTTGGACCTTAAGGATCATATAATTTTTAAAAGTTTAATTCGGGCGCCCAGGGTATTGTGGGTTTAAAGCTTGGGGGATTGTTCAATAATTCGATTAATATCTGAAAGAGATAGACTCTACAGACGCTACAGACGCTCGAGACTTGATATTTCATTATTTCTATATAGACAGGCACGTGATTTTGCACATGAGTAGATTGAGTCTGCAAGACTCAAGTTTTACTACCACAGACTCAAGGACATCTCTGACCCTCAACAGCTCTGGAGGGAACTTAGACACCTCGGCATCTCCCCTAGCCCTGCTTCCAACTTGGGTGGTTTCTGTGTGGAGGATCTCAATGCTAACTTTGCCTCTGTTTCTTTTGACTCCGCAGCACCAGATCTCTCTCATTTTCTGAATAGCTTGGAAAGTGAGAGAAATGATGGCGTCTTTGATTTTTTAACTGTGATAGTGGACGAAATCGCTACTGTTATTAGCTAGTCGGCATCTTAAGCGGTGGGTGTTGACTCTTTCTCAAATCTGATATAAAAATCGTCCTGTTTCTCGGTTCGTATACTAACCGAGAAACAGGCCTATTCTCGGTTAGTACTTATCGTGAAAATGTGTCGTTCAGCTCTTATCCCCCCTTTTTTTCTTTTTCTTTTTTTTTTTATTGTTATGTTTTTGTCGAAGAGGAATCTGAATAGCTTGACCCCTTTTTTATACAAAAAAGTCGTTACTATAATTATGCATTTTCTTTCGCAACTTTTGCAGCAAATTCTGAAAATGTAAAATGTCTGTTTGCTGTTGTCACGAACGAGCGGCCACTTTAGAAAGGCTCCGCGGCTGATAAGAGCCTAACGGCTACGCATAGCCTATTGATTTATAATTGCGTAGGTGCACCTCGTAAATACGTAAGTAAGTTGTGTTACGGAGTGTATGCATGTAAGAGTGAGTGTTGACAAACGCATTTTCATTAATATTTAATACTCTGGTTTTTCTTTGTTGTCGCGCGCTTCGCCGTTGGTGTGTGGATGTATGCGCGCGCATAGTCGAGATCGAGAAAACCGTTGACCGGTTTGTTTACATTTTAGTTTTATCGCTTTGTTTTGCTCTCGATCTCGACAGTTAAATTAACACGACGATTTTTAATTAGAATAAGCAAATTGTATTAGTTTTAAGGTTTTCTTTTATTAAATCGTACTAATAAAATCTAATACATTTTGTTATTCTTTCTCTTGAGCGGAGATTTCCTGCGTTCGTTCCTTTAGCCCGCGACCAGTACCGACATATCGAGCAGTCGCACCCTCCGAGGTAAGATAAATCGATTAGGGATTTGTTTACGTGGTCGGGATTTTTTCCTCTCTTTTCAGGAAGATTATTGGTAGGAAGCCGATTGCTGCAGTGAGCTTATAGGCTAAATTAAATACAACAGCGACATCGTGGGTTGTAATCCTGAGTCTGTTGACAATAATTTTAGCACTATAACAAATGACAAAATATAAGGACAAGTCTATCATACTTTACCTTATACATAAGAATCAAGACATAATAAAAAAATATATTTCTGGACAAACATATATTTATGTCAACAATATGTCTGAAAAAAAATTATCGAACGTACCTGTTACGGAGTGAACAATAATTTCACTCCGTACACATCATCGCAGACTCATGATCATGAGTTTGTAGACTGCGTGGCTCCACCTCTCGGATCACGCAGACCTAAGTGGTACTGGTGTTCACGCGTCACCATCTGCGCAGTTTGGGGCGCTCGTTTTTGGCGCTACTGCTGTCACTGACGCCGTGAGCATTCTGCTTTTTCTTCACTTCTCGTTTTGGTGCTCTCGTAGTACGCAGCTGAGAATTTCATTGTCTAAATTTAAGTTAGTTTTTCTTTTGACTTTAAATACATCTCGTTATTGTTTAAGTTGATCTTGTGAAATTCTGGGTTAAAAGATCATTGGAGCGCTCCTGGTGAAATCAATGTGGTCCAGCTCATCATTGTGACTGCAATCAGTAATATAGCAGTCAGTCCTTCAACTTCGTAGCCGGCGTGCATTAATCGGCAACGTACTCTCAGGTGGATCAAAGCTCACAAGACAATCTCATAGGACATCTACAGGTATTTTTCTGGCTCAAATAACAATAATTTATCTTGCATTCTTCTCCTTTGTTTGAATGTGCCAACTGCACGCAGTCATTTTTCTTTTTTTCTCTTAAGGCCATTCTCTGCTGCTACTTGAATTTGGCCAAGGTGCCAAGCATATTGCGGACTGGGCTGCCGCAAATGGGCTGATTTTGAATGCTGGCAAGACTAAGGCCATGATTTTGGGTACCGCGTCTTATGTCAATAACTTTGACCGATTGGGTATTCGCACCCTGCAATTTGGTGAGTGCAGTGTCCCGTTTATTTTGTCTACGCGTAGTCTGGGGGTGGTGCTAGATTCCAAGCTGACCTGAAAAGATCATGTTCGGTATGTCTGTGGCAGAGCTTATCCTCTCATGTGCCGTCTTAACCACTTCAGACGCAGCTTCACCTTTGAACTGCGGAGGCGCCTTATACAAATCCTCCTTTTTCCTATCGTTGACTATTGCTGTCTTGTTTATCAGAATATCTCAGATGAACAGGACCTGATGCTGCAGCGCGTGCTCAATCGTGGGATCAGATTGGGACGGAGCACACTTCGTCACGATTCAAACACTCGCGCGCAACGAGTACCGCCGGTGGCCACTACGCACCAGCTATCGCGCGCAAGAGCGAAGTGGCCGGGGTTTAGTTCCCTTGGCCACCACTACGCGGCCGCCGCGCTGGCCAACACCGCAATCAAGAGCGGCGAGTTCATGGTACTTAGGCAGCCGGGCCCACAGCAGCTGGCAAGCCTTCTCTCCCGGTCATCATTGTTCCTATGATCTTGGTGGGAGAAAAGAGACTTCGACTGGCTGAGTGAGGTGCGACTCTCAGCCCTAGCTGCGGACGCGAAATAGAGTCCAACGGATGCATGCAACTGTGGTAGCGTATTGTATTCCACACAGTCTCATGCAATCACATCATTTGAATTATATAGAATAATTTGTTCGAAACGCAGTAGGCGCGAAAATGGCGACTCTTACTGATTGCACATAAGCCCTTCAGGCAACGGACATCTTTGGGTGTCAATCGATATCGGCCGATCAGTAGAAGTGCGCACAGAGACCACCGTTAAGCCACGAAACGTATCGAGCGCGGATAACGGCCTCTATAATTAAGCAATTAATAATTTGTAAAAACCGCTCTTGATGACCCGTTTTAATACCTTTCAGATCACTGCCGCCCGCGACGAGTGGTCCGAATAACGTAGACGATTGGAACGTCGTCCGACGGCCACATTTGTAATTACATTCAAGCTTGGATGAATAAATGACAACTTAAAACATATTTTTATCTCTCTATTGATTATCACCTTGACTATCACTCTCGCTGGAGCTGGGGAGCATCCCGCCGGAAATCGACCCCCCTACCTTACCGACGCTTGAGCTGAGGCGCTACTCGCTCGCGTAACCGCTCCCAACTCCTACTCACGAACCTCAAACGTTACATGGCGATCCTGCCAGGATAGTCTTAGTGATAACGCGTGATAAATCAAGAGCGGTTCAATTTAATTGACTATTGTAAAAAAAAAAAAAAAAAATTCGATTATTAACGCAAAAACGATGCTCGAACCACAGCTGATAAGCAAGCTGGAAGAGCTGGGCCTGAATACGGAAGGGAGGAGCGAAGAGCTGAAAACCCGCCTCCTCGAGTACATCCAGGTAAACCCGGACGATCCATGGCAGAGGACGAAGGCAGAAAACA
Source organism: Encarsia formosa (assembly GCA_038277355.1). Lineage (NCBI taxonomy): Eukaryota > Metazoa > Arthropoda > Insecta > Hymenoptera > Aphelinidae > Encarsia > Encarsia formosa. The sequence continues at coordinate 35,004,634 of CM076187.1, forward strand.
GAGCCATCGACACCAGCCTGACAGTGCCTGCGGGACAATATGGCGGAAACCGTACCCCGGCGCAGACAACCACGCAGAGCAACCAATTCCTATAGCCTCCTACGACATAGGTGAAGACACGCCCCATCGAGGAAATAAGGAAGTGGAACTGAATTTTTTCAGGCAACGACTTATACTCCTTCCTTGACAGGGTAGACGAGCTCAAGGAAGCTTACGCCCTCACCGACGCACAACTACTGGAGGGGCTGCCAGAGCTGTTCCGGGGCAAACCACTGACATGGATACGAAACAACAAGGCCAAATGCACATCATGGGCAGCACTGATTGATCAAATGAAGGCAAATTTCCTCCCACCGAACGAGGATGAAGATATCCACGAGCAAATCTACGCACGTAAGCAGAAGAAGGGAGAGGGCATCCGACAATATGTCAACTCCCTCCAAACCCTATTACGAAGAGCAGGCGTCACCAACGAAGAAGCGCAGCTCGACCGTTTATATAAAAACATGAGGCCATAATACCAGCTCCAATTCAACAGGGGGAATTGCCAACAGTCGGGCTGGGTTAGACAGCCACAACACCTGACAGCAGTAGTGGCGAACGGCAGCGAAGTCGACATCACAGAGAGTTGGGAGGGGACATCCCGCATCCTAGGTGGCAAAAATTCCAACTGCAAAAATTGCCAACGTTCAAAAATGCCAACAGGTAAAAAGTGCCAAAAAAAATTTGCCAACCGAAAAAATGCCAATATGGGGTGGAAAAAATGCCAACATAAAATAAAATGATAAATAAATAATGAAAAAATGATAATAACGATAAATAGAGTTGAAAAACGATATTAGAGAATGTTTAAGTGTAAAAAAACGATTATAATAGTTGTTTCGAGGTGGAAAAAAAAATAGACGGAGAGTCTTGTAAAAACGGATAAAGAAGGATAAAGGTAAGGGAAACAGTTTAAAAGTTAAATAAAAATCAAGTGTGGTGTTGGAACAGTCATTGAGCTTGAGATCGTACAGTTTTGATATCAAAAATTAAGCAAGCAACTCACTCCACTCGTAAAGTGCGGTGAAAAGTTTATTTATTTAAGTGCTTAAAGATAAAAAAATTTCGTTATTTTAAATAAATACACCTATGAATATTTAATTATGAAAATATGAAAACTTTGAAAAATTTTCCGAACCAATGTAAAGTTGGCATTAGTTTTTGGATTTGTTTGTACGATAGACGATCTTTGAATAATAATAATGTCAAGTACACCTCATTGTTAAAAGTATTATTTTGAAAAGAATGTAAAAAAAAAAAATTTCGAGTGAAAAATTAAGAGTAAAAACTCGTTTGCTCTACACAAAAATTACGACGGAAAATTACAATTTAATTTACACGATTCAAATCATTGCTCAAAAGCGCCAAACATACAAGTAGTGAGAATTTCTTTAAATTGTGTGAAAAATTTGTTTACTGACGATTTTTGGACCTAATTAAAAACTATTTCACAAAAGCTGTCACAAGTTGTCGCTTTTAAGTCAACATCAAGAACTTTCAATAAGGACATTGCACACAATTGACAAAAAATCAAAATCGCCTGTGAGTATGCATACAGTCATAGCTGCATTCCATATAGCCTTGGTGAAAGTCATAATTGTTTCAATTTTACTGAGTATACTTAGAATAATGTGCCGGCCAGGTTTCAGCAAAATTATTGGGAGGGGGGGCGATTGCAGACAGAGTAATGGGCAGACGTAGGGCTGTTTGAGACGGGACGATACGAGATTTTTATCCGGTCTCGGTATCGAAAAATTTTACCGTTCTCGGTCTCGGTATACTCTCGGTATCGATCGTGATAATTTTATTAATCTGAAAGCTCAATTAAAAGTTTTTTAAATAAATAACTGTTTTTATGAAACTAGTCTCAATCGGCGTGCAAGCGTGCTGAATTTTGAATAAGTAAATAAACAATAATTTTTGTTTTTCAAAAAGGAAGTCAAATGAGAAAATGTTCAGAAAATTTTAATTGCAATTAACCTATAAATAAGAACAACACTTAATTCATCACATATCTTTTGCATCCTGCAACTAAGTTCTGTTCGATATTTTTTTTGTTACAACTCTCATTTTATTTTATAGTATTCTACAAAGAAATATTTTTCTATTTATTGAAACAAAGTATTCAATTATTCAAAAATCGATTGCAAAAAAAGTATTAATATTTCTAAGAACGAATGCAAAAAGTTGTTATTAAAAACGATATGACCAAGCGGAGACCACGAAAAATCTCGAGTCTCGAGCAGCCCTAGACAGACGTCTCATTACAAGAATAATTTTTATATAAAAGTAAATACCACCAAGCAGTATTTTTATTACCGAATTTTACAGGGTGGAATTAAATATTTCAGAAAATTATTATTAGGAAATAAAAATAACTGAAGTACTATCTCAAAACTTACATCTGTTCTCGTTAGTTTTCTTTAGAACTACTTTAGGTTATATCAACATCTTATAATTGTTTTACAAAACATTTTATTCTACTTATGAAAATTCGATAAAAATATCACTACAGTCTAGTATTTGCTTTTTTGTAATAAATATTCAGAGAACGGGTCATCTGCACATAATGCAGCCTGCACTAGAAATCCCTCTTCATATTATTGACATTAAAAACCTTAAATTCGAAATTATAAAATGACTGATATCATAATAAAGATGGATATATTTTTTTTAATTTTATTTTTTGAAGAAGTTTTGCAATTTTTTATATAATTTTTTACCAATCTTACCGGAGAATTTAAATAAGAATACAACCCAAAACTTAGTAAGCTTTACCAACGTATACACTACAATTTTTTAAAAACTTTTTGAAAAAATCTTATTTCAAAATTGTTACCCCAAATTAAACATAATAATAAAATCTTGTAAGGTCATTACTTTATTAAGTTTTTTATAAAACTTTGATTTTAGAAATTCATTTGTATATAAATACAATTTATTCGACATACTTTTGTAAAAATGTATATACTGAAATCCACCCTGAGAGTTGTTATATAAAGTACAGTTGCTTACACATTAAATACGATTTTTTGATACAAATTTTGATGATGTTTTAGTGTCTTCAAAAAGTTTATTTACTGTGTAGTTCATTGTTTATTCAGCGACATAAAAAAAAAAATAATAATCATGAAAATGAAATACGTAATTTCATTACACTTCAAGTAAGTATTGTTTAATTTGATTTGATAAAAAACGAATATAATTTTTTGCATTCATTATAAGCTTTTGTATACTTATTTATTAACTTAATTGTTGGTTGAAGATTAACAAATGTAACCATGTAGGTTTTTTTTTAGAGTTGTGAAAAAAAGCAACCATCAGGATCATTGTTAGCTCGCTATTGGTTTTTTTTTAATTTGTTAGTTCATATAAATAAAAAAACTACATATTCATATCTTATTAATTTTAAGTACATTATGCACCTTGTTTGTACACCAAACGGACATCGAATCGTTTCCCTCTTTTGAATTAGCGCTAAGAAAAAATGGCTGACCTCCGTTCCTAACCTATAGGACAGTGGCCATTTTTTCTGAGGGGTAATTTTGAAAGGGGAAACGATTCGATGTCCGCCTGGTGTACTTGTAAATCTCTACTTTTGCTTTCGAGTGTAAATGTTATCATGACTAATTCATTTGATTTAAAACAATCACTTATGAAAAATTACAAATATATTTTTACTAATAATGGTTAGTAAAACGTTGTTATTTGTACATGAATTTTTGAAACATCATGTAAAAATTTTAAATGCTATAGAAGTATACACAAAAATTTCGATAGCACTGCTTCTAGAAATTAAAAGAAGCATTATATGAAAATATTTAAATATTTCTTATTTTTTATTCAATATTTTTGTATCCAGCCCGTCAATTACAAACTAGCAGATTTCTTATTATTTTTCTGAATCCATAAAAGTGTCTTTAAAGATGGACTAGATGGTAACCTTTCTAAATTTTTCTTATATTTGAAGTATTTATCGATTTTCGTATTTTCTTCCCTGTTTATTTAAAAACATTTCAGAGTACTCAAGAATTTTAAAAGAAGATAAAAACCATTTAGATCATAATGAAACCATAAGAATATAATATTGAAGATTGTACTTTTTATTTGCAACATTTTAGAGTATACAAATATTAAAAATCCATAAAAATCTTATAAAATTATACAAATGAAGTATTTAATGTCTATACTAGAACCAAAATTTGCCCTGCTTTTTAAAATTTTGGAAAGTAATTCTCATTTTAAATAGGCTAATATCAATAGCTTTTTTGCATTGATCTGAAAATATGTTTTAAAGGTGTTTACAGGATAAAACAAGTGGAAAAAAATAGCTATAAAAACATATTTATTAATTATGCGGTAGTAACTGAAAAATATATTATTGTAAAATTCATCCAGCTATTTCAGTTTTTAAAACGTCATGCGTTTCTCTCTATTCACAACTGATTGGCTGCGATTGGCTTGCAGGCTAGCGGCAGCCAATGGGACGGAAACTGAGAGAGAGATGCACGACTCTTGAAGGCGGCGGTGCTGCTAACTCAAATTCCGACAACATTTCAATAACTTATAATAAATGTTATAATTTTTAAAAACAAAATTGTTTACATTGTTGAGTTGTTTATTTCTTCTACCTGAAGTAAATGAAAAAATTATTTTCATAAATAATCCAAGTTCCCCATTTTGTATACCTGAATCACTCCTCTTTGCTGGGTAGCCTGTGATTGGCCGATTATGTCGTAGCACATTCGATAAGCGCCGGAAAATTGCGAAGGGTAGCTTCACTTTTTTCGCATAAATTTTTTGACAGCGTCGCGCTGCCTACACTCGTTCTAAGATGTCAACTAAGCCACTAAGAGCTTCACGTTTTTTCTTTCCGATTGAATTGTTTTTGTTGAAGTTTTTAGATGCATTGTTTTTGTTTTAGTTTTTAAAAACATTGTTTATGTTGTTTTAGTGTTTTCTTTTTTTAGTTCATGAGTGCTTGTGTTAACGTAATTATCAAATTTGATCAAGATGAAGTTTGGGTGATGACTTGTAAATATTTTTGTTAACATTATTGCATCGACGCACAGCACTCCAGTTCGTAGAATATAATTGTTTTTTTTAGTTTAAATGTTAAGGATAATCGTTTATAATTGAGTAAGTAAGTAACTTTAAGTAAGTAATTTAAAAATCGGTTAGACGAAAATGTCTATTTTCAATTTCCTTAACGATTGTGACGAATCGTCACAATACGATCAAAATGATGAAGAATATCAAGCTCTTTGTGATGAAATTTATCAAAAAAATCGTGATGACGATGAAGATTTTGAAGAAGACGATGACGGTTCTGAAAGTGAAAGCGACGAACGTGAACGAGGTGGTCGAGCAAAACGTCGTAAAAGAAGCAATAAAAAAAAAAAAAAAACACAACTTTGCCGATTTAGATACACTGGATAAACTTCATGATGGACGAAAGTTTAGGCTAATGGATACGTACTCTGAAGAGAAAAGGTAATTGATTGTTTAATTTTGCTGAACTTGTTTAAAAAACATTAGTGAAAAATTTCTCTATAAAATAAATACTGCTAATTTTATAATTTTTAACTGAAATTACTGTTATTATAAGACTGTTATTTAGATCTGTAAGCAAATGAGTGATTTCATATGAATTTGAAAATTTCCTTTTAATAGTAAGCTCTTATTCTACTGTAAACAAATTTTTCTTATCAACAAGTTACATACAACAAACTTTTTTACTCAACTACAATATTAAAAATTTATCCTAGAGGTATTTAAAAAAGTTTCATGTTTATGGCTTTAGAACAAAATTTTTATGAAAAAGTCATTCAACAAATTGTTGAGTTGCGCATTAAGTTTTATCTCAACAGCTTATTTGAGAAAACTTAGATGTTCACTGAAGCTTGAAATTTCAAACCAACTAGATTTTGCCATCGTTGGAATGAAATTGGTTTTGACAGGTTGTTATTGTTTAAATGATGAGCGTGTTAATAAAAATGAAAAATATCTACATAAATCAAAAACTTTAATATCTCTTAAAATAGCCATGATTCTAATGTCTGAATCTCATTAAACTTAAGCGCAAGTCAGTGCTTACATGGACACATCAGTGCGTTAACAAAAATTAAAAGGACAGATAAAAAGTACTCAAATATATTTATTATTAACCAATTAGTTATGCGTTGGTGTTTGGGAACCAAAGATAAGGGACTGGTGTAAGACATGTAATGTATTCAAAAATTCTAAAATTATAGTAAACTATAGTATAAATCTATAGAATAGAAGTAAAAAGACAATGATACATAATATTCGCTCAAGGTACAACAATAAGCAACAAGCAATGTATTTGAAGCAAAAAAAAAATGGTCTTTATCAAAGAAATTTAATCGAATAAATTTATCTTTAAAAATTTATAATTTTAAGATATAAGTAGCTAGTTTTTTTTTTTTTTTTTTTTTTTAACTATAATGTATAACAGTAAGTTTATTTGAGGCATTGGATGCAATAACGAGCTAACCCCTGTGGGATTCCTATGTACTTGGCTCGTTGTTGCATCCAATGCCTCATTTATTCTGCAGGCTACACTTTTGTTTAATCCTTTAAAATTTTAATATTTCTTATGATAATAAGTTATGACAAAGGCTAGACGTATTTACTTTGACAATATTTGAAATAGACAAAAAAATATTTTTCTGTTTTTACACAACTTTTCAACACATAAACATTACACACATGTTTTTAAATATATCATAATAGATTTTAGAAAACAACTACATTATCTTTTAGCGACAACCCCAAGGCTACTTTTTATTGTTTAGTTTGAAGAAGTGAGAATAAAATAATCAACAAAATTATATAAAATAATATGATATCCCAAAACAACTTTGCATTATTAACAATTTCAGCTCTAACACAATCAATAATAATGTTCACTGATAATTTTAAGTATGAAAATGTATTATCTTAAGCTTAAAACAGAAGTTGTATTAGTAATAAGAGTTAAAAAAAATTTTTTAATTACACTTTACACTCATTATTATTGAATTCTTGAATGTTTGATTACAAGTTTTTGAAGAGACTAAAACCACATTGCTCTTTCTTAGTAAAATAATGTTTTTTTATTAAAGGATAATAGGTGTTGGGAAAATAAATAATTGCACAGAACAAATAAGGTGAAACGAAGGTTATTTATTATATTAGAAACTCGAAGGTACAGACTATGCGTCTATCTCTAATAGCTGCACGCAGACTACTGCTTGCCTTGCACGCCCACGCAGTTGATCCTGTGGAGCCCTTTGACCACTGCGCTCTCTGCGCTAGTAGGCCTGAACTACATAGTATTTGAATGCTCTCGAATATTTCTAACACTCCCTCCTTCAAGGGGATTCAAACAATACTCTATAATACTTCAAATTCTCTATTTGGTTAACTCTTCATTATTACATTTATTAAATAAGTCTTTAAATCAATCACTTAAGCTTTTAAAATATTCTTCGATAAATTCGTTTGGTTAAGTCATCTATAAGGCACAAATCTCACTTTGGTTTAATTTTACAGTCATCATCTCTATAACGTATAAAATAATTATCAAAATATCATGTAAATTGCATACAAATGTAAAATATAAAATATTATTCTCTCTATAAAATATGTTACATTATACTTGTATTCTGAAAAGCTCAACCTGTCAGTCTTATCAACTCAATATCCATCAAAGCTTGGTTAACTTACTAATACTTAAATAAATGAGTTTAGACATCTTACAAAAACATAAAATCAGTATAAAATTATTCTTTCGTCGTTCACGGTTACATAAAGTTAAATTAGATATTTGGTTAATGTATATAAGCAAATAATTATATTAATAAAATCTTCCATATTAATCCGAAGGATAATGCCGATCTACTCGATAGTAGCGATAGTATTTGTCATCTCGGTAGCGTCTGTAAACATAAGAAGTATATAAAAATATATGCAAATTCAAGTTTATAAATTCAAAATTATATCTCTAAATTTTCCATGTTTATCGAGGGCGAAAGGTTTTGTAAATATATCAGCAGGGTTTTCATGTGTACTAATCCATCGAACTTCTACCCGACCCTGAGACGTATAAGATTTTACAAAGTCTCCATGAGTTTGAGCCATCTCTCTTTTTCTACCTTCTCTCTTTCTGAACTCTAGATTAGCTTTAATTTCTTCAATACTATCATCAAAATATTTTAGTTTATGACAACCCTCCATTTGAGTATTGTTCACCGCGGCTTTATTATCATACCAAATAGTAGCAGGGTACATCGTTGTACCTGTCATATCTCTCAATGCTTTATCTAACGATATTATTTTTCTACACGTCTCGCTCATAGTTACATACTCAGCACCACACGTCGATGAGTGAGGAAAAACTTGCTTATGGCTTCTCCAAGAAACTGAATCACCGAACAGTTTAATTACATAACCACACGTGGATATTGACCCGAGGTTTTCACAAAAACTCGCGTCAGTAAAAGCTTCCATACCGTCATGTTGAGCTCTAAATATCAATCCTAAATCAATCGTCTTTCTCACATAGCAAAATACTCTTTCCACGTCTTCCTAATCTTTCATCGTCGCCTCAAATTGCCTTCTGGCTAAAAAGTTCATCGAATAAATTATATCGGGTCTCGATACGTTTGCTAAATACAACAAGCTCCCGATAGCTTCTCTGTAAGGTTTTACTTTGAATTTTAGACTCACTCCTACTCTTCAATTTTTGCTTTTTTGCATCTTTCGTGATCATTGGTGTTTTTACTAGATTACAGTTCTCAAAATTAAATCTTTTTAATATCTTCTCTATGTAATCTCATTGTGTAATAGTCAAAATTTTATTTTCTCTATCCCTCGTAATTTTCATTCCCAAAAACATTCTAGGCTCTCCCAAATCTTTCATTTTAAAAAACTTACTCAAGCTATCTTTAATCATATTCAATCTCTCTTTCGTATTGCTCACTATCAACATATCATCTACGTACAAAACAATTAGCGCTTTATCACATCCATGCTCCCATGTAAATAAACAAGGCTCATTCGGATCAGACTCAAATCCCAATTTTTTAACTTCCTCTCTTAACATTCCATCTCTTCGGACTCACTTTCAACCCCTACAAAGATTTAAGCAGTTTACAGACTTTCTTCTTTCTGACACTCTCATAACACTCTACACCCTCTGGAATCTCCATATAAATTTCTTCCTGCAACTCTCCATTCAAAAAGGCCGTTTTAACGTCCATTTGACGAGCTTCTAAGTTCTCTCTATTTATAATAGCTAGCGCAGTTCTTAGAACAGATAATCTCGAAACTGGCGCGTAAGTCTCTCTCAATTCATATTCATTTTGATCTTTGAAACTTCTAATTACTAATCTTGCTTTATACGTCGTTTCACCCATCTCATTCTGCTTTCTCTTGAACACCCATTTACTATCTATGACTTTATGTTCATTTTTATCCGGCCGATCTACCAAAGTCCATACATCATTTTCTCTCATAGATTTTAATTCCTCTATCATAGCGTTCTCCCAATCATATTTTTCTTTAGAATTTATTGTTTCCCTGTAACTGGTCGGATCCCTATTTAGGTTAGTAAACAGCCCGAGTTTTAATTCATCTTCCCCAAAACGATCAACCTTTAAATTTTCCCTCTCGTTTCTCGCGGTCACTAGAAATTTTTCCAAACTCTCACCAGATTCATCTTTATGTTTCAAACAATATATTTTCGTGAATCTACTAAAATCATCCTAAAGGGCGGTAGCCCTTTATCGGCGAGTTGGTTTTTATACAACGGACTGCCGTTAAAGCGTACGCTTTATATACTTTGATTTTTGGTTTTAGGTTAGGTTGTACATCAAAAAAAACATATAGCATGATTATTTTTTTCATAATATTACGTCTTATATGTAGCCGATGATCCCCTGATTTATTTAAAAAAAAAAAATGTCCTGAAACAATCTCAAATTAAAAAGTTATCAACGTTTCAATTTTCGAAGCGCTGATTTCTTTTCGCTGAGGATTCGGGCGACATCCGATTTCAGCCTCGAGCATCCGGTTTTCTATGCATGCTCCCTTGCAAGACGCTGCTGCCTAAGCCGGACGTGACGTAACGCTGAACTCGCAGACTCGCTCTTGCACATGGTATCGGGCGACAGCCGACAGGCATGGCCTGCCGGGCGCTAGAGTGCGCAAGTGCACAGCGCCTTGCGAGCTGCTCACAGATGGCTGCTCGCTGCTGGCACCTGGCAGCAGTAGGGATCTTACAGGGAGGCAGCAGTGGGCAGCAGAAGATTGCTAAAATCTGTTCCGCAGAATAAGCATAATTTAACAAACAAAAAAAAAAGCAGCAGAAGATGCAGACTGGCAGCTTGCCACTCGGCTCAAGTTGTTTATGTACATTATTATTATTAATAACAAACAAGTGATCATGACGTCATGATGACAATAAAAGTTTTTTTAGTTTTTTTATTTTATTTCTCATCCCTCATCTCATCCAGAGCTCTAGGCTCTTCTGAAGGAGCTGGTGGAGTTAACTTTAACATACAGAGCTATATAGGCTCCTCCAAAGGAGCTGGTGAAGCTAACTTTAACACCCAGAGCTCTAGGCTCCTCCGAAGGAACTGATGGAGCTTATTTTAACATCCAGAGCTCTAGGCTCCTCCGAAAGAGCTGGTGAAGCTAATTTTAATATCCAGAGCTCTAGGCTCCTCCGAAAGAGCTGGTGAAGCTAATTTTAATATCCAGAGTGCTAGGCTCCTCCGAAGGAACTGGTGGAGCTAGCTTTAACATACTGAGCTATATAGGCTCCTTCAAAGGAGCTGGTGGAGTTAACTTTAATATCCAGAGCTCTAGGCTCCTCCGAAGGAGCTGGTGGAGCTAACTTTAACATCCAGAGCTCTAGGCTCCTTCAAAGGAGCTGGTGGTGTTAACTTTAATATCCAGAGCTCTAGGCTCTTCTGAAGGAGCTGGTGAAGCTCGCTTTAACATACAGAGCTATATAGGCTCCTCCGAAGGAGCTGGTGAAGCTAACTTTAACACCCAGAGCTCTAGGCTCCTCCGAAGGAACTGATGGAGCTTATTTTAACATCCAGAGCTCTAGGCTCCTCCGAAGGAACTGGTGGAGCTAGCTTTAACATACTGAGCTATATAGGCTCCTCCGAAGGAACTGATGGAGCTAATTTTAACATCCAGAGCTCTAGGCTCCTTCAAAGGAGCTGGTGGAGTTAACTTTAATATCCAGAGCTCTAGGCTCTTCTGAAGGAGCTGGTGAAGCTAACTTTAACACCCAGAGCTCTAGGCTCCTTCAAAGGAGCTGGTGGTGTTAACTTTAATATCCAGAGCTCTAGGCTCTTCTGAAGGAGCTGGTGAAGCTCGCTTTAACATACAGAGCTATATAGGCTCCTCCGAAGGAGCTGGTGAAGCTAACTTTAACACCCAGAGCTCTAGGCTCCTCCGAAGGAACTGATGGAGCTAGCTTTAACATACTGAGCTATATAGGCTCCTCCGAAGGAACTGATGGAGCTAATTTTAACATCCAGAGCTCTAGGCTCCTTCAAAGGAGCTGGTGGAGTTAACTTTAATATCCAGAGCTCTAGGCTCTTCTGAAGGAGCTGGTGAAGCTCGCTTTAACATACAGAGCTATATAGGCTCCTCCGAAGGAGCTGGTGAAGCTAACTTTAACACCCAGAGCTCTAGGCTCCTCCGAAGGAACTGATGGAGCTAATTTTAACATCCAGAGCTCTAGGCTCCTCCGAAAGAGCTGGTGAAGCTAATTTTAATATCCAGAGCTCTAGGCTCCTCCGAAGGAACTGGTGGAGCTAGCTTTAACATACTGAGCTATATAGGCTCCTCCGAAGGAACTGATGGAGCTAATTTTAACATCCAGAGCTCTAGGCTCCTTCAAAGGAGCTGGTGGAGTTAACTTTAATATCCAGAGCTCTAGGCTCCTCCGAAGGAACTGATGGAGCTAATTTTAACATCCAGAGCTCTAGGCTCCTTCAAAGGAGCTGGTGGAGTTAACTTTAATATCCAGAGCTCTAGGCTCTTCTGAAGGAGCTGGTGAAGCTCGCTTTAACATACAGAGCTATGTAGGCTCCTCCGAAGGAGCTGGTGAAGCTAACTTTAACACCCAGAGCTCTAGGCTCCTCCGAAGGAACTGATGGAGCTAATTTTAACATCCAGAGCTCTAGGCTCCTCCGAAAGAGCTGGTGAAGCTAATTTTAATATCCAAAGTGCTAGGCTCCTCCGAAGGAACTGGTGGAGCTAGCTTTAACATACTGAGCTATATAGGCTCCTCCGAAGGAACTGATGGAGCTCATTTTAACATCCAGAGCTCTAGGCTCCTCCAAAGGAGCTGATGGAGATAGCTGCTGGTTGTTGTAAGCAGGCTGAATCATGTGTATGTGTATATACAATAATTTTATGTATAGTTTATTCTACTATAGGTATAATATAGAACTTCATGCAACAAGTTTTTTTTATTTATGTTTGATTTTTTTAATAAATAGTAAAATGTTAATATTTATAAATTTTAAAAAAACAAAAATTGCAGATGATTATTTTATATCTTATTTATTTATTGATTTAGCACAGATTTTTTTATCTCATTTTAATCATAGTTAAATATTCAAATACAAAACAGTCAGCATCGTACAATATTAGGTAAAATATTAATTAATTTATATCAGTTATATGTTAAAAACTACTGTTTCCTCCTTTTTTACACTTATTTTTGAACTATTTTTTAAATTATAAGAGTAAAGTATGGAAAAAAAAGCACTCAAATAAAATGAATTATGAAAATTTCACATTTACATATAGAACTAGATAGAGTATATGGAACTGAGTACATAAGTCAACAGTATAGCATGTCAGAAATACGTATAAAAAATTCTTCTACATTCTAACTTTACATTTTAAATGTACATTTTTATTAAAGTATATTTTTTTTACATTTATATATTATATAATATAATATTAACAAATACTTTAGTAAATTTAGTATTTCTCTTTATTTAGGTTGTGTCTAGGTACCATCGCCGTGTACCGTACACGGTACACGGTACACGGTAGCTTTTTACTTTAGATCCTATAATTTATTCCAAATAACCCACTTAAGTTTAAAAAACTACTAGTTTTTACTTTAAATCTAATTACCCATCCTAAATAACCCACTTAAATTCACAGAGTGTCTAAAGTAACTCTTATTTGGTACCGTGTACCGTGCACCGTGCACCGAATACGGTACACGGCGATGGTACCTAGACACTTTCCTTTATTTACTACATATTAATTTAAAAAAAAAAAATTTTCCTGCATTTTAATTCATTTTCACCCCACGAAAGAACTTAAATTCATATACTATTATACTCTTGAGTGTTGTAAAATATGTTTTTGCAAAAAAATATATTTCATAATCTATACATGCCTCGTGAATGAAATGAAATCTGCTAAAAAAACATACCTTTAAAAAGGTACAAATCTACGGCGAGTAGTTTTTATGTAGATATAACAAAATAAATATATTTAACACTTAAAGAACCTATTTTCAGTTAAATTATTTTTAAAGACACTTAAAATAATTTTAATATGAATACATTTCGATCTTTCAATTTCAATCTACTCTAGAATATATACCCCTTTTACTTCATTTGATTTTTTATCTTAGTAATTTTTCTTCACTATTAGTACGATAATTAATAATTAAAAGTACAAAAAGATTCATCATTACAAAAAACTTTATACATTTATTTTATAGATGCAATCTTCTTTTAAATTACAATCATATTTTTTTGCGCCTTTATTGACCTTTTACTAAGAAATAAAAAATTTAGTTTTTTGCAGTCGAAAAATAACTTGATATAACTTATTATGCGTATAATTTGAAATTATTATTGTTCGTCATTTAAACAAGTGACTGTAGTGAAATAAAAAAAAAAAATGAACGTTTACTTTCAATGTATTCCCAGAGTGATTAAATTAATTGATGATTACTCTGAAATAAAAATTTTGTTGTCAAATCAATAAAGGGCTACCGCCCTTTAGGATTTTCATGTACTTTCTATGTAACAAACACAATTTTCTATTATCTTAATATCATTTTAAATGTGAAATTTAATATTTAATTTAGTACAATTCAGAAATTATTTAATGTTAAAGATGCTATAAAATTTTTCGAACTTCACTTATTACATAAGTGTGAAATTTGAAAATTTGTATTAATCGTAACACGAAGAGTTGAGTGCAGTGAAATCAAAAAGTAAAATTCCGACGAGTTTTATAGTGTACCAATAGTTAATCAATGTTTTTAAATAATTTGTTTTCGTTGATGATTACTCTAAAATAAAACTTTTGTTGTCAAACCAATTTTCATCATGTAGTTTCTATGCAATAAATAAAATTTTCTTTTATTTTAATATCATTTTAAATGTGAAATTAAATATTTATATATAATTTTGTACGATTCAGAAATTATAATCCTAAAAGGCGGTAACCCTTTTTAAGATGCTATAAAATTTTTCGAACTTCACTTATTACATAAGTGTGAAATTTAAAATTTTTATTTATCGCAACACTAACAGTTGAGTACAGTGAAATCAAAAAGTAAAATACCGACTAGTTTACCAGTAGTTAATTGATCTTTTTAAATAACAAAGAATAGTATTTTACACACCGGGTGCTGGAAAAGGTTTGCTAGGGATTGGCTAATTATTTTCCTGCATCAAGTGTAATGTTTTTTTCAATACGACGGGAGGAAAACACACAGTCCCGCTCCGACCCAGGGAGGGAGTTTAATGTTTTCGTCCCGGAAGTATGAAAAAAATTATAACTTCAGAGTTCATGATCAATGGTCCAACAACCATTACTTTTATAAACAATTATAATTATTGAGTCCAATTACTAATCATTACATTTTAGAATTCTTGGTAAAATAAACTTACGAACACTTAAATAAAGAAATTTGATAGCTTAACTCATTTATTTGATGTTTTTAAATTTTGTTACTATAATATTAGTTTTATTTTACATTTTACAGGACGTCCTACATTATTTAATAATGGAAAAGAGTGACACCTTTTTTATTCATCCGTCAAAAAAAGTGTTTTACTCATATACTTTTGAAATCAATCCAAAACTCATTTTTTAAACAACAAAAATTCAATATAGATATAACCATTTTCATACTCGACGGACCCATTTCTTTGTTGTTTTTAGACAAGCAGGTTTCAGTAAAAGTATCAATTTCTTTTTTTGAGTTATTACCTATTAATTTAAAATCCTAAAGAACAGTAGCCCTTTAATTGGGACTGAAACTGAGGTTATGGTGGGGAGTGCTGCCTATGCTGAGTCCAGGTACAGTTCCCCAAGCGGCGGTCATGTTGGATTTAGTGAATTACGTGCAATTCGGATAGAAACTCCCCGAGCGGTGGCCATGTTTTCATCCCCACCATGAATTCTGTTTCAGTCCCAATAGCGAGTAATTTCATACTCAACTGCTGCTAATGCATGTCGCTTCGTGTACTTTTATTTTGTTGAATTTTCAGTTAATAAAAATTTTTTCTTTGTACCACAAATTTATGCGAATTTTTTCCTTATACTTTGCTAAAAATTTGCAAATATTTTCATAATTACTTTTTGAGCAAGAATAGGTATTAAAATGTTTTGTAAATAACTTATATTACGAACATGAATGATTTTTTATCGCTCATCATTCAGTTTATATTCATTCTCATTGTCTTAAACAACAAAGAAATGGGTCCATCGAGTATGAAAATGGTTATATCTATATTGAATTTTTGTTGTTTAAAAAATGAGTTTTGGATTGATTTCAAAAGTATATGAGTAAAACACTTTTTTTGACGGATGAATAAAAAAGGTGTCACTCTTTTCCATTATTAAATAATGTAGGACGTCCTGTAAAATGTAAAATAAAACTAATATTATAGTAACAAAATTTAAAAACATCAAATAAATGAGTTAAGCTATCAAATTTCTTTATTTAAGTGTTCGTAAGTTTATTTTACCAAGAATTCTAAAATGTAATGATTAGTAATTGGACTCAATAATTATAATTGTTTATAAAAGTAATGGTTGTTGGACCATTGATCATGAACTCTGAAGTTATAATTTTTTTCATACTTCCGGGACGAAAACATTAAACTCCCTCCCTGGGTCGGAGCGGGACTGTGTGTTTTCCTCCCGTCGTATTGAAAAAAACATTACACTTGATGCAGGAAAATAATTAGCCAATCCCTAGCAAACCTTTTCCAGCACCCGGTGTGTAAAATACTATTCTTTGTTATTTAAAAAGATCAATTAACTACTGGTAAACTAGTCGGTATTTTACTTTTTGATTTCACTGTACTCAACTGTTAGTGTTGCGATAAATAAAAATTTTAAATTTCACACTTATGTAATAAGTGAAGTTCGAAAAATTTTATAGCATCTTAAAAAGGGTTACCGCCTTTTAGGATTATAATTTCTGAATCGTACAAAATTATATATAAATATTTAATTTCACATTTAAAATGATATTAAAATAAAAGAAAATTTTATTTATTGCATAGAAACTACATGATGAAAATTGGTTTGACAACAAAAGTTTTATTTTAGAGTAATCATCAACGAAAACAAATTATTTAAAAACATTGATTAACTATTGGTACACTATAAAACTCGTCGGAATTTTACTTTTTGATTTCACTGCACTCAACTCTTCGTGTTACGATTAATACAAATTTTCAAATTTCACACTTATGTAATAAGTGAAGTTCGAAAAATTTTATAGCATCTTTAACATTAAATAATTTCTGAATTGTACTAAATTAAATATTAAATTTCACATTTAAAATGATATTAAGATAATAGAAAATTGTGTTTGTTACATAGAAAGTACATGAAAATCCTAAAGGGCGGTAGCCCTTTATTGATTTGACAACAAAATTTTTATTTCAGAGTAATCATCAATTAATTTAATCACTCTGGGAATACATTGAAAGTAAACGTTCATTTTTTTTTTTTATTTCACTACAGTCACTTGTTTAAATGACGAACAATAATAATTTCAAATTATACGCATAATAAGTTATATCAAGTTATTTTTCGACTGCAAAAAACTAAATTTTTTATTTCTTAGTAAAAGGTCAATAAAGGCGCAAAAAAATATGATTGTAATTTAAAAGAAGATTGCATCTATAAAATAAATGTATAAAGTTTTTTGTAATGATGAATCTTTTTGTACTTTTAATTATTAATTATCGTACTAATAGTGAAGAAAAATTACTAAGATAAAAAATCAAATGAAGTAAAAGGGGTATATATTCTAGAGTAGATTGAAATTGAAAGATCGAAATGTATTCATATTAAAATTATTTTAAGTGTCTTTAAAAATAATTTAACTGAAAATAGGTTCTTTAAGTGTTAATCTACCATTACAACTATGAATCTATTGCCACCAGGGAACGAGGCTGGCTTTATTACTCCCATGTTATAGGTGTGTACTATCTGAAATGGTCTCAACGCCCTAGTTCGCGTCTCTCGAAAAGGTAACTTTTTCATCTTTGCAAAAATACATACCTCGCAATCTAAAATATTATTACCGAATTTAACTTTCTCCAACTCTCTCATACTTTTTTGTAAATATTTTAAATATCCTATCGAAGCGTGACCCAATCTTACATGCCACAACATCCCATCATCTACTTTGTACTTTTTGTTTTCAGCATTAAGTGGTTCATTAATTTACCTTTCTCTAATCTCATCTAAGGCTCTAATTTTTTCGGCATCTACAATTTTTCTACCCAATGTAACCTCATTTAAATCGAAATCAATAACTTCTTTGTTTAAGTTTCACGACTCTCTCTCAGTTGCAAGCTCCCCAATCTCCCTCCCAATCTCAGATGGATTTGTTTCAATCTCACTCACAATCTCTCCCTCCGAATCCAACAACTCTATCTGAGATTGATTCAGGAGCTCTTCTACCGTACCGATTCTTGCTCTACATGTATATTCATCGTAATTTACATTCGACGATTTTCCTCTATCACTTACGTTTAAAGAAATTATCCAATTAGGTTTTAAATAAACTCCAGATAAATAAACTTCGTGTGTTACCCTATCAAAAATTTTCAAAACTTTATCATCTAAATAAACTCCAAAACCAGACTCTGCGAAGCGTCTCAAAAAAATTAAATTATCACCCACATCTTCCGCCGTTATAACATTCGATAGTTTTATCATTTTATTGTCATCCAATCGCGAAAATAAATACAAATCACCTCTAGCATCTATTTTAATATCAGCCGAACTATTTTTATTTGCACACTTAATCACCTCCCCTCTACTTTTCTTGAAATTTGACAAAATCATACCTTTTCCGACAGTATAATCAGTCGCGCCGGAGTCAGCAATAAATGTCATATCAAAGTCATTCGAATCAATATTTTTACATATACCTGTTGTTGCTTGGTTGGCTTTCGCCTGTTGGTTGACTGGCTTACCCCGTTGAGGTCCACCCTGAGCCCCTGGTTGACCAGGAGTATATGGTCGGGCATTATTTGGTTTAAATGGCCTGCCTCTCCCTCTATTAATAAAACCTCTATTTCTCAGACCATAATTGAAATTACCTCGATCTCTTTCACTACCGCGACCTCTACCTCTATTTATAAAACCTCTCGGCCCTCTTCCTCTATAACTATTTCCTCTATAATTATTTTCAGTTACTGACCTGCCATTCCAATTATTTGGACAGTTAGCCTCAGTTTGATACTACAAGCTCTTACATACGTAGCAATGCCACTGACCAGTGCTATTCATCCAGCACTGACTGGACATATGTCCTTGCTTGTTGCACCGAAAACAAATGCCTCTCATCTTCTCTATCTTAGACACTCGGTTGGCGATAGCCCCTCTATAATTTTGGTTTTCGCGATCACTGTTTTTTGACGCTTCTTGCTGCAAAATAAACGATTTCATATTCTCAACGGTCATTTCTTTATTATTAATTGTTTGCAAAATTTCCGCGGTTAGTAATTCCGGCATTTCTACACTAACTGCATTGTAAAAAGTTGTCTTTTGATCTGCAGGAGACATCAATTCACCTTCGCAAAATTCTAGCTCTCACACTATTTGTTCGAATCTTTCAATAAATTCATAAACTTTTTCTTTTGGTTTCATCTTCAAAGTATACAATCTAGCGCAAATTGCTACCGGAGTAAAATTATTTTCAGCTCTTCTATAATATCTCAATTTTTCAATAATTTCTTTAGGATTCTCAACATTTATAATTCTTTCATGATAATTTTCATCAACTCTATTTATTATAATATCTCTAACTTTATTAACTCTTTTATTTTGCATTTCTTCGGAATAAATTTTACTCGGTTTAACATTATCATCTATAATATCCAATAAATCTAAAATTCGTTATTTCAATCTTAACGAGTCCATCCAAACCGTCAAATCCGTTTTTGAATTTAATTTATCATTACTTCTATCAGAACTATTATTCAAATTATTCATCTCTAAACTTTTATGCATTTCACTCAAAGTCGCATTCAAATTATTTCTCGAATTTAACTCTAGTAAATTTAAATTACTCAAATTTGATGCCTCTAAACCCGGATTTAAAACATTAGCCCCATTTACCTGGCTGCCATTCAATTTTCTCCAAGCTCCCGTCATACTCTTTGTGGCCTCGGCTTAACCTTTAACCATCTCCATGCAAAATTTCTCTGCCTGACTTTGCCCTAAAGGTTGCAAAGGGGACAATGGGGGTAGTTGAGTCTGTTGTTGACTCCTCTCAGTCACCTGCTGCTGATTATTTCCTCTATCACTCTCTATATTAGCCGGAGCTTGACCATCAGGTTGTGATGGGGATACCAGGATTATCCCAGCTATTTTGGCGTCCTCGACTAAAAGTCCTCTAACGTCTTCTGGCATGGACCACCAATCTATCGGCTGACTAATAATATCTGTGGAAATAACTTCTATTAGATGTTTGGAATTTTGTTAGATCTACTCTATACTCTATTTTTCTACAGATTAATTATTGTCATTACCAAAAACTCTATATAATATGAGGAAAAAAAATTAAAAAAAAAAAAAAAAATTCACCTCTATTTTCAGGATATTTTTCAGTGTATCTCTGCCATGTAGCCTCTATAATGCCATATTGATAGTAAATTTGTTGGACTAGCAGCTGGTGAGCTTTCAAATTTGCCACCACACCCAGCAGAAATATCTGAGCCTCTATTTGTGTTGCTCCCTACCTCAGTAGCCGTAGAGGTCGAATCATTGACCTGCAAATTATCTTCTAACCCGGAGGCCATATTTTCCTCCTGAATCGATTCTTTATCGATTTCGCTCATCTTTGTTGCTCTATAATATTACCAAACATCATTAGTTTATTTTAAGGTTAATGCAGATTTTGAGTTTTTATTTATGTATTTATTTATTCATTTTATTTTATTTTATTTCATTTCATTAATTCTTTTTTTTTTTTTTAATCAACATCTCAATATCATATTAATTTATCTAACCATCAGTTTGACATTCAATTGTTACTACCAACTGAAAGTAAAACCAATAAACTCAAAATCTTTAACTTTGAAATATGTGCCGCAGCTTTATACACGACTTCTCAATAACGAATTATAGCCTTGCTATTTGATCCAAATACCAAGAAGTTGGCCATCGTATGTGCAGCTTTGGAAAAACACTTCGCAGTTATAACCGATTTTTAGAATTAGCTGTACTCAGCATCCTTTCAAATCTCGGCGTGACAACTTTCTTTTATTTAAAAACTCCATATTCACATATAAAAAAAAATTCAAACGTCATCACTTTATTTTAACTTTCATTTAATTTTGCAATTTACCTTCCTGGCTTAATTCATCTAAATTTTAACCACACCTGTTTTTATTAAATTCACTCTATATTTAAAAAAATATATTTCAAAGGTTTGAGAGAAAAAAAAATGTCTATAGTTTGTTTAAAAAAAAAATAAATTAACATCCACAGTTAAAAAAAAAAAAAATTCAATCTCAAATTTTCCTGAATAGGAAAAAAAAAATTATATCGA
This sequence comes from Encarsia formosa, assembly GCA_038277355.1. Lineage (NCBI taxonomy): Eukaryota > Metazoa > Arthropoda > Insecta > Hymenoptera > Aphelinidae > Encarsia > Encarsia formosa. The sequence goes on from CM076187.1 coordinate 35,025,779, forward strand.
CAAGACAAAAAAAACTTTACTTCAAAGTTTTACTTCAAACTCAACGAAAACTGAAGAGAAAAAAAATTTCCTATCTTATTTTTAAACACCGTTTTCTTATAGCAAGAAAAGACATAAAAAAAAAAACCAAAACAACAATTCTCGGTATTAGGCCTTGAGGGCAGCATCCTGCCTCAGCAGGACGACGGGGAATGACATTACTATCGCCAGATGCTCCCCCCGCCGCTTGTCTTAGCCCGCCAGCCAGTTCGATTCCTGTTCAAACCTGCATTTGCGCGTCGCTTTCTCTCTTTCTTAAAATTTTTCCATTTTGTTCATCATTTACTCTATCAAATTTGTTTTAATCAAAGTGTAGTACCAAATATTTTATCATGATCAAGATCAGTTTAAACTAAATAAAAAAAAATTATAACAAAAACAAAAACAAAATCATTCAGTAGTATGAAAAACTCAATTTGTTATTTATCTCAAGCTCTATAATCCTCAAAAAAAAACTTCTCTCATTTAATTTTTCTTTCATTCATACTTACTGTGAAATAACTTCAGAAGAATTTCTTTATCACCGAATCTTATTTTCTTTATTGTCGCCTGCGTGCCCTCTAAAACCATCGGCAAAACAATTGATTTTTCACCAACACTTTTAAACAAAATCAAATTCAAAATTTACGCAAGCGAGCCCATAACCTATTAAAGGATAATAAGTGTTGGAAAAAAAAAGTAATTGAACACAACAAATAAGGTGAAACGACGGTTATTTATTATATTAAAAACTCGAAGGTACAGACTATGCGTCTATTTCTAATAGCTGCACGCAGACTACTGCTTGCCTTGCACGCCCACGCAGTTGATCCTGCGGGGCCCTTTGACCACTGCGCTCTCTGCACTAGTAGGCCTGAACTACATAATATTTGAATGCTCTCGAATATTTCAAACATTTTTTAGATTCAGTTATTTTAAAAAAAAATTTTCAATCTGATTTGGTAGTTGTAGATTCTCAAACTGTTAAGAAAAACAATGCATACTATTTTGTGAAACTTTATCCGGAATATTGCGTACACTCTATTGTTTAAAAATACCAACACCTTTTTAAATTATTGAACACATATTCAATTTTAAAATAAAATATATGTTCAATTTGGGCTACTTGCAAGTTGCAGTATACAATAATTAAACCATCACTAAGTAATGCAAACATAATTCTTACAGACGTACATTTATTTTTAAAATCTTTATTCGATCAAGCAGATTATTTTTGTTGTGTTTTTTTGGTATAAAAAATGATTCAAATGAAGTAAAATGTTTTAGAAAACAAGTAAATATAAAACTGCTGCTACAGCAAACCAGCTGACAGCACAGACTGAGCACGTGAGGAAGCCCTTATGGCTCACGAGTAAGCTAGGCGCTGGTGTCGCCTGCAACTCGCATGTAGCTTGCAATCGCTAATAACATGTGAGGCACCAAATCATTTTTTTAAAGCTAAATTTGAGAAAATAATAAAAATTCATCGTATAATTAGTTCTTTTAATAATATTGTTGTTGTAGGGTTTGTGTTTTTGTTTAATATATAATTGAGTTAAATGTTTATTAAAAACATTTTTAAATTCAACCCCTGAGATTCTATCAAATATTTATGTTACTAGTCTCTCTCAGCGCGCGCAATTGTATTAACTATTACATTATCTAAAACATATTTTGTCGAAGTTAGTTTGATACATGATATAATTGATAACACAAAAAATTTGTTTACTCGATTAAGAGCTTATTTAAAATTTAAAACAAGTATCATGCGAGGTATTAAGAGTAAAAAAATATTTTTCTTTCCCTGACTTTGTTTCCTTTCACGATTTTAAAAGTTATTTTATTATTTTACAGTTTTTCACATATTATATTAAAATAAGTGGAGGATTATTCAATTCATAAAATAGTAATCCTAACGGTAACTGTTTAACAAAAGTTTTGCGTAACCTTGCTTGAAATTTCCTTATATTTTTAATAAATACTACTTACTCCGTTTAGATAGTATGGTCAAACGAGCGAAAAAAAAAATGCTTTTTTTGACGATTTTTAAAATGAAATCAAGCAAACCAAGTTTATTGTAAAATTTAGTACTTTATTAAGTAACATTTAAAGAAGCTTTTGTCCAATTTTGAGGTAAAAATATTAAGATTTGAATCTCTGGCAGGCAATTTTCGGCGAGACCATTTGAAAAAAGTTTTTTGCGGTGGCCACTCGTACTTGGCACTGGCTTATCTGAAACACAATTTGAAAGAAGATTTAGTTAAAGGATAAGTTTTTCTAGGTACTGTCCGGGTGTCTTTTTTTTTTTTTCAATTTTTACATTTTTATCAGCAGTTTGAAAATTTTTACCTCAAAATGACGCCATTTGAGGGCCGACATTTTGTTAAAAATAAAAAATTTAAAAAAGTGGCTCGACAGTACCTAGAAAAACTTATCCTTTAACTAAATCTTCTTTCAAATTGTGTTTCAGATAAGCCAGTGCCAAGTACGAGTGGCCACCGCAAAAAACTTTTTTCGAAAGGTCTCGCCGAAAATTGCCTGCCAGAGACTCAAATCTTAATATTTTTACCTCAAAATTAGACAAAAGCTTCTTCAAATGTTACTTAATGAAGTACTATATTTTACAATAAACTTGGTTTGCTTGATTTCATTTTAAAAATCGTCAAAAAAAGCATTTTTTTTCGCTCGTTTGACCATACTATCCCCTTAAACCTATAAATTATAATTTTTAAAACAAATTAAGGTTTTTTTGAATAATGGGTTGAAAAATTCATAAATATTATCTCAAACCAGGCTTGACAAAAACTCATGTCTACAGTCAAAGTCAAACTGTGTAGTAGGAGATGCACGGATAAGACTCTTGTGGAGTTTTTAACTTCAAGTCCGCGGACTCTAATCTTTTGACCCGAAAGTATACAAAAGTGCAACTGCCAGTCCAAGGACTCGTGATTAAATATTCTTAAGCCCATCTATTAGAGTCCACGGATTCAGGTGTGTGTACACTTGAGTCCGGAAAATCCGAGTTCATCGATGATCGAACAGTAATATTGATCCAAATGCTAAAACTTACTAAATTTAAAAATTCATTTTTCGAACTTTGAATTTCCGTACTCAAGTTTTTAAACTCTTGAGCCCAATAGACTGACAGGGTAAGGCTACACTGTCCGGGTCACCAATCTTAACGAAACATTGGGGATTGTTTACTTGTACGAAAGATACAACCTCGCATTTTATTTATTTTTTTTATTTTATTTTTTTTCAAAGGAAAAATGTGTTTTGATCCATAATTTGATGAATTAGATAAAGCCAGTACTGGATTATCCCTTACACCAGCGATTTAAACAGTATACGTCAGCACGTATACGTATTCGTTTCAGAAGCCTACTACACCTTTAAAATTGTGAAACTACCAACTTTTTTTTTATGAATTTTTTAGAAAACATATTTTTTAGATATCGACGGTCCTAGCGAAGAAAAACTTTAGCCGAAAATCTGCAGATTAAAAATTATCAATGAGAGGCTGAAAAGATTTAAAAAATCTAAGACAATATAAAAATCGGAAAAATTGAGTGCAGACTTATTAAGATTCTCAATTTTTTCTGATTTATTTATTTATTTCAGCCTTTTATTGATAATTTTAAATCTACAGTTTTTTGGCTAAGGTTTTACTTCATTGGGACCGTCGATATCGTTTTGATAAGGCTGATGAAAAAAGTGTATAACTCGGAAATCGCGAACTAGAGAAAGCGAGGAAAACTTAATTTGATTAGGAGATATTGAAATATAAATTTTTTAAGATATTCATAAAACTTTAAGACATCTAATCATAACATTATTTTAAAAGTATAAAAAAAACTGATTAAAACAATTCAAATAAATTTTTTCAGTTTTTCCGGTTTTCAAAAGTATGAAAATTTTTTTTAAGTTTTAAGTATTTTACAAACAAAAAGTCACTACATTCAGAAAGAAAATTAAATTATATTATTTTTTCAACGTTACACCAAATTTTTTTATTTACAAAAAATACATTTTTTTTTCCAAATGGGCTACAATATTTTTCTTATTTCTAAATTGAAAAAAAAAAAAAAAAAAAAAAAAACGACACGGTACATCTCGAGTTATATCGTTATTCGGCCTGGTCCCTCAATTATACGAGTACATACATGGTCTATTTCATCAAAATTAAGTTTAAACACGTTTTTCCTTGAAAAAATAAAATAAATGAAGAAAATGCGAGGTTTCAAAATTATTTAAGTATTTATTTAAAAATTAATTTTAAAATTAGGTATAAACCAAAAAAGTTCTCAAAATTCATGCGTATTAGCTAACTGGCGAATAGTTATAAATGACCCATTGAAAATATTATTGGTGGATTTCTCCATGTTTTAGTATAAGAAAAGATCCCCAAACTTTCGTTAAGATCGGTCAACTTAAGGGTGTTGCCGCTCCTTGTCAGTCAAGAGTTTAAAGACTTGAGTACGGAAACTCAAAATTTAAGACTGTACAGTCCACCAGACGGATATTCAGAGTTGACTCTGCACTCTTGGCTATAAGTTTTTGCCCTGCCTAGAACTAAAAACAATTTTTCACAACACAATCAACCCCAGCTGATTAAAAACAATAATTGAAAATACAATTTCTTCTTTTATATTTCATTAAAATTGGTTAAAATTTTTAATGTAATTCAAACAAAAAACAAGAAAACCTTTTATATCAGTGCACTACCGATTTAATGTAATTATTGTTTAATTTTATTTTTGAACTCTTTAACAAATATAAAGTACAACTTTCTCGAATAGCCATTACGTTGTTTTGAGGGGTTATGCACTCCAGAATCATTTATGATTCTTTTGATTCTTTTGTGATTCTTTCGGCAAATTTAAAGTGTTTAGAGTCTTGGAATTAATTTCAGTTGAATATTTTGTTAAAAATAATATTTTTCAAAGATTTTTACTTGAAATGAAATTGATATTTTATTGATTATATTGATTTTTGTGTGTGATTGTTTTAGTGATTCTGGAGTGCGTAGCCCCTCGCGTTATTTTTTAAAACTTAAATGAAAAATACCAATTTGAAGCGTCGAGTATGATGGAAACCCCACGAGTCCTAGCTACAAGATTTGTGTAGTCCATTGAATTGTAAACTGACTCTTGCATCAGTTACTTAATTTAATATTGGAAGTTATGATTCGGTATAAAATTAATATTTCATAATCTCAACATATTTTCAAAGTTTTTTATCACCTCACTTTTTTTATTTGCACCTGCAGAGAACACTTTTTTAAATAATAATCACCTAGCTCACTGCCCGTATGCAGCTGTATGGCGAAAATCAAGTTCGAATTACAAACTTTTGGAAAGGATTTGCTAATAAACTTTATTTTTTAAATAATTTTAGCAAATTTTATAAGTTTTTTATCACTTCACTTTTTTTATTTACACCTGCAGAATATTTTTTTTATTCAAATCACTTAGCTCACCATACTGCTGCCCGTACTCAGCTGCAGCTGCAGCATCTAGCAGACTAGAAAATATAGCTAGATTATTTTTCACGGCTAAAACCAAACACGAATGTTGATATATATACCAAAACTACTTTCAATACTTATAACGCCTATTCTAACCTACCAAAATTAAAATCTAGCATAGTTGATCAATAAAATTATGTTTTTTAAACATTTTGGGGCACTCGTAATGTATAATAGTATACATAATACGTGCGTAAATTGCATTGTTCACATACTTGTGCTATTGGCGGCACGTGTGCGTGAATATCGCATTTTACGCACTTATTATATAATATACTATCTGTAAAGCATTTAAAATAAGATTAAACTAGCGCGTCCTCTGTCCCTTTCGCTACGCTCAAGTGGCCAGATGACTTGACTGCTACGGTGTTTTTGCCCAAAATTTATTAAAGTATCAGGCTTGCTGCGCAATCGAGTAAAATGTGATTGTGAAAAATTTTGGTATGCGCCATTTGTACCCATGTAGTCCGATCATACTCAAAATCAAACTGAAATTATGGGACACCAAAACAAACATTTTTCCGTTGACCCGGTTCAATTTGGTTCATTACGAGAAATCCTGCACACAAAATTATTTTATTTTTGTTTTGTTGAGCTCGAAAGAATAGTTGAGCATGAAAAAACGGACATTTTTAATATTGGTCGGATCGACCTCAGAACATATTCAAAAGTTGTTTTGTGATCTGAATATTCGATTTCCGGTGGGTTGCATTTTTTGTTCTGGCGAATTTATAAGGCCTTCCCGACCCCTTCGGATTCGGTCGTGCCTAAAAATACTTCATGCAGATTATGTTTAAGAAATGCAAGAAAATTAAATGTCTCGATGAAAATTTAGATTCTTGGTAAAAAAAAAGTTTTTTACATATTTTTGGCAATAATTCATTTGAGTTTTGTGATTTTTTTTTTCCGGTGATTCTTTTTGATTCTAGTAATTTTTTTTTAATATAGTGATTCTTTTGATTCTTTTTGATTATTTAGTGATTACTTAGGTGATTCTGGAGTGCATAGCCCCTCGGATATTTTATATCAATTTTTGTCAGTTTTACTATTTTTTTTTTCAAATGATTTTTTTTCTTTTTCAAGTACCTGATTATGTGCAATGCACTGATGACGAGTAAAACGGGGGAATCCTATGACGCCGTGCTAGAGTACATTTCTGAGCTGTTCAACGTCAGAGTAGTTCAATACACAATGACGGATTACGAAGCGGCCCTTCGAAACAATGTCGAAAAATACTTCGTAAATGCGAGATTTGCAGGATGCGAAGTACATTTCGATAGGGTATAATTTTTTGTACCAATCGTAATATAATACAGGGTACTGGTGCTCGCGTGCCACCGTCTGCGCAGCTTGGGGCACTTTTTGGCGCTGCTGCTGTCGCTGACGCTTTCTCTACTTTCTCTCAAAGCCATTCTCTGCTGCTTCTTGAATTTCTCTCAGCCATCGCTCTCTCTCTCTCTCTTTTTTCAAGGCCATACTCAGTGGTTTGTTTACATTATTACTATTCTACTTAACTCTTGTTTACTTTTTGAATTAAAAGAATTAAAATTGTAAGGAGTTTTACTCAAATGATGTTTCTCCAATTTGTTGATTTCTTTTACACGGAAATTAATCTTGAAAACTATCATTTGTGATATAAAACATTTCTCTTTAATTTTTCCTTTGATTAATTTTAATTTAAGCTGTATGAAACTCACCAAGTTTAATTTTATGATTATATGAACTATTTTCTGTAAAATTAAGTGATGTGTTAAAATAAAATAAATTATCACTATTTTTATTAAATTGTGTCTTTCTCCAATTTTTTTAACAACCCTCCCCTAGATTTATCCAGCAAATAAAAAATAATAGACCAGTCAGACCGGAACAAAAAGTTAGGAACGTTTCAGTTTTCGAAACTCTGATTGCTTTGGCTGCCGGTAGTCAGGGGGATTCGATTTAAGTTTCGAGCATCCGGTCTGTGTGCCTGCGCTCTCTGCAAACTAGACCGGATGTGACGTCTGCGGTGGGCATGTCTACTTTTGCTGTCTCACTCTTACTGCTTAAGCAGACGGGTGCAGACGGGAATGTAGCCATGAGGCAACTGGTGGCGCTGTATCAAGCAGCTGAGTACAGCTGACTGCTGAGCAGAGCAAACTGCGCAGCAAAGGACTGCAGGCATATTGAGGCATATCAGTTGTAATGTGTTATGAGCCATCATTTTTTATAAATAATTGATAGTAACAGAAAAACAGTAGTGAAGACCCTTATCAAAATAAGTAGTAGAATTAATAATTAATAATCTGTTTGATTTCAATAAGAGTATGAAATAAATAATCTCTACAGTCTTTCTATGATCATCATCATCAAAGATTTTTCAATTATTGTGGTGTGCCTTGTGAGTTGATAATAATGGTTGTGTTGGGAACCTGAACGCTGGAAGTGCATAATTGGCAATATTATAAATGAAGTTTTTCCTTAATAAGCATATTTCGGTACACTCTTACGGTTAGTTAGCTAGCACTTTTCTGGGGGGCGTGGAGAGAGCGTGGGAGAAGAGTAGGGGAGGGGAGTGCTCCCCGTGTTCGCTCCACTCGCCAACCCCCCCCCCCCCCCAGATTTTTGGACTATAATTGGCGCATGCTTACCATTGTATCTACAATTGTGGCTACCCTCGTAGCTACTATTGTTTTGTGTTTTTGTAGTTATCCTTGTATTTACTCTTGTGCATATCTTTGTTTTTATGTTTGTTAAACTCGTGTACATACCCTCGTAACTCTATGACTACCACTGTAACTACTCACGTGCATACAATTACTCATATCCTTGTACTTAGCCTAGAAGTACAAAACCCTTTTTGGCAGATTTTCAGCAATTTTTTGCGAATTTCATCAAGAGGTTGGCGTTAAAACTAATGCACCGATTTTTATAAAACTTTGAATAAGAGAATGAGAGAACAAAAGTGTATAAATTCTGGAAGTATAACTATTGTTCTTATACTTGTGCCTATCTTATACTTGTTCATACTGTATAACCTTCTATAGATGCACTGGTTTCTTTCCTTATAACTTCCTTTTTTTCTACTTAATTTTTTACTGATTCATTTTTTATTGTTCTTATATTTTTTTGTACTACTGTGCTTACTCTGTTCTTAACTTTTTTTCTACTTAAAGTTCTAATCCTGAACCTACCAACGTGCTTAATTTTGTGTCAACTCCTGCGCATACCCTTGTACCTACTCTCTTCCCCGCCTTTGTGTATATCCGTATACCTAGCCTTATTTCTACTGCTGCGCCTATTCTTGTAAGTACTATCTCTACCTTTCTTGTACCAAATCTGTACCTACTCTCACGTCCACTCCTGTGCTTATCCTCTTACCTAAACTTGTATCAACCCATGTGCGTATCCGTGTACTTACATTAGTGCATACCTTTGCACGTATCATTGTGCCTACTGCAGGAGTGAAGAAAAACTACTATATAAGATCTTGTACCAAATCCGTACCTACTCTCATGTCCACTCCTGTGCTTACCCTCTTGCCTAAACTTGTATCAACCCATGTGCGTATCCGTGTACTTACATTAGTTCATACCTTTGCACGTATCATTGTGCCTACTGCAGGAGTGACGTATTGAATGCACTTTTTAAGTATTGTGCAATAATAGTAAATTTTTACTGACTTGAAAAAATTATACTGCTATTATTTTGTCATTTTTATTTTATGAAATATAAGTTTTTTTTATTGTTTCAATAGTAACTTTTTAAATTTCTATAATTACATGAGTAATAATCAAAAATAGGAGGTATAGGTAAAAGTGATAACATATATCAAAAATGGGGGCGTGGGTAAAAAAAGGGCGTGTGGGGGGCGTGATTAGACAATTATAGGAAAAATTAAAACACATAGAAATATGCATATTTCGGTACACTTTTACGGTTAGTTAAGCACTTTTTTGAGGGGCCTGTGGAGGGCGTGGGGGGCGTGGGAGAAGGAAAACAACTATATAATATAGTAAGATATAATATATGGCCTAGAATATAGCAACCCTTCTACTATAGTAGAATATATGTAATACATACATATCTATAGTAGAAGAGTTGCTATATCCTAAGCCAGATAGATATGTGTATATAGTATCTAATAAAGCCTAGAATATAGCAACTCTTCTACTATAGATATGTATGTATTAGATATACATATAGAAACCCTTCTATAGTGGAAGAGTTGCTATATTCTAGGCCGGATATTAGATAATATATAAACACATATTCGTATAGTAGATATACAAATCTATATATCGTGGTGTTGCTTTTTTGGGTCGGATTTTTGGGTCGCTTTTTTGTGTCGTTTTTACGGATTCACTCCTCATATAAAAAGCTTCGCTTCAATAAGTAGTAGAATTTATAACCAATTCCACTGGAATTCCAGCTGGGTTTTATGGGTAGGGTATACTGTGATAATTTTAACTAATTATAGAAAAACATTTTATTTTAATCTTTGTTGTTCCGACGATCATCACTTAAGATGCCCCAATTAATGTGGTGTACCTTGTGAGTTGAAATTAATTGTGTTGTAGTTGTGTTAGAGACATGGAGGTGCAGACTACTTTAAAAATGAAGTTTTTTTCTTAATGTGTGTATATTTGTGTGTGTTTCTTGAAAATTACTCTGCTTTAAAGTTTCAGTTATGATTAATGCACTAAGAGCACATATCTTGTCAACTGTGAATGGATTTAGTTATTTTGGAATTATCTTTATTATGTGTGGGTTTCGAGCCGATACATTCATAAAGATTTCATTTCATAAATTTACAAATTTTTTAAGATGTTTTTTTTGACAATCAAATCAAATAATTTTAGTAGGCATGAGTCCATAAACATACAGGGAATGACCAAACATATCGAGAGTAAGTATAGCGGCTATAATCAAATTTCAAGTTGACTGTCAGACAAGTTCATCTTGGAAAAGTAATGTGAGTATAGAAATACACTAATAGTGCAAGTGTATCTGCTCAAAACTTATGTGCACAGACTTTTAGCCAATATATCCATGATTATTTTCCCGAGCTGAATTTCAACCAATAGAAACGCCGCATTTGACATTTGGCGGAGGGGTGTGGGTAAAATTATTTCGATAATTTTTCGGTTATTTCCAAATACCGTGTTTTTCCTATTACAAGACATGTCTTGTATTCTTTTTGGGTCACCCGATATGTCTTATTTTCGGGGGATGTCTTATAATCGGGGATGTCTTATATAAAAAAAATCAAACGACACATATACATTTTTTTCTCATCTTGAAATTAAACTTTAATAGATATTAAAAATCAGTAATACAAATGATTATTTCTCCGAGCTGAATTTCAACCAATAGAAGCGCCGCATTTGACATTTGGTGGAGGAGTGGGGGTAAAATGATTTCGATAATTCTTCGGTTATTTCCAATTTGAACGTTTCGTGTCACATAGCAACTCGAATTGTTAGACTTACTCGATTCAGCTTTTGGGTTGGACCCGACTCACTGTGGTGTATACCTATATATGAGTATCCATAGGTATGTTCATAGTAAACATATAGTAATAGAACTATAACCGCAAAAATGTAAAATACAGCATTTCTATGAGTGGAAATTCAGCTGGGGAAAATAATCCAGCCGAATACCCCTCGTGCTTCAAAATTTTAGATAATTTTCCTCCAGTTTTTTTGCACAGCAGCCCGTGGGGCATGTTTGGCAAAAAACCTGCCAAACTTGCTCTCCCACAGTCGGAAAATTATCAACAATTTTGAAGCACTAGGGGTATTACGACTGATTTCGATCGATATTCAACAATATTATATACTTCATCTTCTTCTGGAATGTCACCATACATATTAAGATTCTCAGAAACTTCAGCAATTCGCAACTGTCGTAAAATAACTTGCCCCAGTCTTTCATGCTTTGCAATTGCGGTATCTTCAAAAGACTGACTTCTTTTTAAAAAGCCAGCTTTTAAAGCTTTTTTAACAGTATCTATGCCTATATTGCTCCAAGAGTTTTTTACCCAGCCGGCTATTTCTATAAGTGAAGGCTTCACAAAATTGCCTCGCTGATTTCTCACTAACCTATTCTCTATGTAGTCATTGATTTCGAAACGTAAAAAATCTTTGAATGGTTTGTTGATGACAATGTCGAGTGACTGTAAGTATCCTGTCATCCCAGCTGGTATCATTATTTGATCAATTTTTTTTTCCTCCAAAAAACTTTTTATATCTTTTGCACGGTGCGTGCTAGCGGAATCCCAAACAATGAGACCTCTTTTTGTATTTCAAAAAATAGATGGCAATGCTAAATCAATCCACTTACGAATCACCTGTTGAGTGGCTCAAGCTTTTGGAGTATGAATAACATTTATACCTGAAATACGTTCAATCGATTCTTTTTTACCTTTATTTATAAGTAAAAGAGTTATTTTACTTACATTCAGACAAATCGCTAAGACACAAGTTACACGGGCGCTTTCATATCCCGTAGCTGGAACGTAAATAGACGAAGCCCACGAAAATCAATTGTGCTTTGAGGTCCTTCTCCCATAAATACAGCAGTTTCATCCATATTTGTGATGGAAGATATTTAGAGAAGTCTGTGTTATCAATAAATGACTTAGACTTAGAAAAGAAAGAGCGAGTTTTACTACTTCTTCATCTTCTAGTTTAAAAAGTGTTGTAGACTTTCGTAAAGATAATGAATGGCGATGAAGAAAATTATCGAGCCAACGAGACGATGCTTTGAATTTATCATCTAAGATACCAAACTGAGGAGCTAATGTTAAAGCACAGTCTTGTATGTCCGATCGGCATACGACTTTTGATGATGACCTCCTATCCGCAATACAGACTAATAACGTGTCTTCCAACTCTGAATTCAATGGGGTACGTCCTGACCTGCATTTACATTTCTTAGAAAATCCGTATTTTGCAAGGATTTTGAGACTGTTCAATTCACTTCACCATTTAAGAACCAATCGGTAATCTTAATTTTTTTCTTTGCAAAAAGTCACTAGGTTTTTATTTTTAGACTCTTTGACTATTGTAGTTTTAAATTCAACAGAATAAGACTTCCTTTTTCCAGACATGATGCTGCAATAGTATTCTAAAATAAAAATAGCAGTTGCTGTTTCAACTTCCGTAATACACTGCCGTGTCTTATATTCGGGTGTGTCTTATATTCTTCGACGCATGCAAGCAAGTGGCTTATTTTCGGGGGTAGTCTTATTTTCAGGGTGTGTCTTATAATAGAAAAAACACGGTAGTTGCATAGTGACTCGAATTGTTAGACTCATTGGATTCATATTTTGGGTTGGACCCGACTCGCTGCGGTGTATATCTACATATACCAAGGAATACTCATATATAAGTACACACTGCAGTGACTCGACTTAGCCGGGATCTAACGCAAAAATTAAATCAAATATTTTGACGTGCGTAAATTTAATTTATCGAAATGGATCGATTTGGCGCCGATTCCTTAGATGTCATCAATAAAAACATTAAGAAAAGTGTACCAAATAATACAGTGAAAAGTAAAACCTCGATCTGGAATCAGTTTTGTGCGTTTCTTGAAACTAGAAATTATGTTTTGGATGCTGATACTACGATTGAGAAAATTGCTGAAATACTAAAGGATTGGGCTTACAATATGAAAAAAGTGAACGGTGATAATTATAAAAAAAAAAAGTGGTAAAAACGATGTGAAATCAGACGGCAAAAATAGTTCAAGAGAAGTACTTCAACGAGTTCCACCGAGAAATCGACCCCTTCAAAAGTCTTTTTTTTCAGTCAGCTTGGGACGCAAGGAACGCAAACAGACGGCAGTTACAGGCGGATTCCGAAAAACACGTGATTAGTGTATCAGCATTAAACAAAAAGGATATTGACGTAATGCTGCATGTATTCGACGAGAAAACACCTGATGGGCTGCAAAGAAAGTTTTTTATCATCGTGGCGGCGCACCATAGTCAAAAGTGAGTTTATTCGTGTCAAAACCTGATTTAAAAAAACAGAGTAGACCTATCTGAATAACTTTTGTGGGAAAAGAAGCCCAATTAGACGTACTTTAGAGGAAAAATAATTTGAAGTATGAAAAAATTGTTTAAAAAATTCATGATATCGGACTTTTCTACGATTTTTGTATGGTTTTGAATTTAAAAAATGCTCAATTTCAAGTTTTTTGCAACTTATCGACCATAGTGCAATTGTTTAAACAATTTTTACATACTTCAAATTATTTTTCTTCTAAAGTACGTCTAATTGGGCTTCTTTTCCCACGAAAGTTATTCAGATTGGTCAACTCTGTTTTTTCAAATCAGGTTTTGACACGAATAAACTCACCTTTGACTATAGTGCGGCGGAGTTGGCCTGGAGAGGTGGTGAAGGTACAGCTGCAATGGTCCATCACTTCAAAGAAGAGAAAACCAATGATGGTCAGCTTACACATCGGGTAGAATATAACCCAATCTTTACCAAGACCACTCAGGTTATTATTTAAAAAAATTAATATTTTAAAAATTATAAATAAAAACAATATTTAAATAATATTAAAATAACTTGTATAAAGTGGAGGCCGCAAATGTGCAAGCAGCAAGTGGCTTATTCAAAACACGGAAAACTCGGAAAATTGTCCAATGAGGCAGTTGAGAATTTTGCTGTCAAAAAGAGATGAAAATATCAAGACGGAGAGATTATCTCTGACGGTGAATTCTGGATGGAAGAATCGTTGAAACATAGGATGGCACAAAGACTCTCCTGTGGGAAAAAATACATTAAGCAGATGGTTTAATGACGCAGCTACCAGGACTGACTTGGACACTACTGGTAAGAAAATTACCAAACACTCCAATCGAGCCACGGCGGTTTCCACGTTAGCGAAACGTGGAGTAATGAGCAACAAATCATAAAGATAACTGGCCACTCAAACCCCAACTCGATCAAGCCGTACCTTCAACTGGATGCTGAACATCACGGCCAAATCCTCAAAAAAATGCGTGTAGATAAGCCTTCTACTTCTTCTGAACAAGTACTAGTCTCTGCGCCTTCCAGTTCGATATCTCAGAGTAATGCCAACGTCAATTCCTTAAATGCCCCTACATTTATTTATAATAATTGTAATTTTTACTGTTCAAATTTAAATATGAACAAATAAGTTTACTCCTGTTTTCTTATTTTTCCTCTGTAATTCAAAGAATTCAAAATAAAAATATTGTTGTTTCGCAAAAATGTAAAATACTGCGTTCATATGGGTTAAAATTCAGCTGGGGAAAATAATCCAGCCGAATGCCTTTCGTGTTTCAAAATTTTCTATAATTTCCCTTCAGTTTTGTTGTATAGCCACTCGCGGGGCAAGTTTGACAAAAAATCACTCGTGCTTCGCGCTCGTGATTTTTAACCTGCGAAATTTGCCCCCCTCGTTGCTATGCAACAAAACTGTCAGAAAATTATCGACAATTTTGAAGCACTAGGGGTATTACGACTGATAATTCAATTAATTACATTTTTTTCAACATGTTGAGCAAGTTTAGTATTTTACACATCTGAGAGAGTGTAAAACTAGCTAGCCCTTAGCAAACCGAAATCTGATCCTTAGAACACCCGACCGAATCGCCTGGTCTCGGATAAAGGGTGCGCAACTTATTGCTATAATAAGCGAATCCTCTACCTGGTGCAAATCTCTTTCGTAGATGCGCACAGAGCTCGTTAATGGTATTAAATGTTTCTCCATACGCGCAGTCCTTTGCTGGGCCCCTAAGTTTGCTCTGTACAGCTTGTACATAGGTTTTCTGTTTTTCAGGTCCTACGCATGCCGCCCCATTTTTGATGTCTTGCAGAAACTCCTTTGGGGGAATGTTACTCCCATCATAGGCGCTTATTCCAGCGACCGAATTCTGCAGGTTAAGGCTATTAGCCAAGGCCAATAATGTGGCACTCATTGCCTGCGTGGGGTCATTTTGGCCTGCTTCTCCTGCCAGCGCGCTGTCGGTCATGGCGACTGGATGTTGAGCAACCAGCTGAAGTTACCGTATACATCCAGTGACGGATCCCTTTGTCCTTACACTCTAAATCGTTGATAGGTCGGTCACTTTATTATTTTATAAGGTCCCGGTTCATTCAATAGGTCAAAAGGTTAAAGGGTCGTATAAGTGAATATAATTGTGAATTTGGTGAATATATTATGATTAACATAAAATATACACAATAAAATATAATTACAATGGCTATTGCGCAGTAAAATCGATAATCTATCTATAATGTAGCAAAAGAATGTGTGTATAAAAATTAATTTCGATCAAATAACATTTATCGGTTTCACACTCCATAAAAATTAAAAAAGAACAAGCTAGTCGGGTACCGCGCTCGGCTGTATTTGTTAATTGAAGATATAACCATGTTACGTGGCGAAAAAGAGAATGCAGTGAGACGAAAATAAGCGAACGACGGCACAAAAGTAGACCACTCTGTCAAATTTTCAAGTTTAAAATTTACGTTTGATATATCAAAATTTACAATTACAATTCTTTGCTTTTTTGTTTCTGTCTTTTCTTTCCTTTTCGTTCCCTTTCAAGATAAAAATAAAATAAAAAAAATAAAATTGAACGGACAAAAAAAATTCAATTTGCTATCGCCAACTGCGGGGCTAAATAAGAGGATATAATTTGATGATTAACCCATTACCACCCATGGAAAAATCCAAAGTGATATAAAAAAACTAACTGTTGAATTTTCATTGTTTAAACATTATTTATTTAAACAAATTCGTAAAAAAATTTAAATTTTTATAAACTAATAACGGCATTCGATTCTTTGACCAAAAATAAGGCGAAAGTCATCCAAGTAATTTTTCGATCAGACGCTTAGATCTTTTGCTACGAGCGCTCAAACATGTGAAAAACTCGTTTTATAGTGGTGAGCTCCGAGGCGCCGCACCGAAGATACACTTTTACGAGTCAGAGCTCAGCGATATAAAACCATATTTTTCATGTTTGAGCGCTCGTAGCAAAAGATCTAAGCGTCTGATCAAAAAATTACTAAGATGACTTTCGCCTTATTTTTGGTCAAAGAATCGAATGCCGTTATTAGTTTATAAAAATTTAAAAAATTTTCCGAATTTGTTTAAATAAATAATGTTTAAATAAAGAAAGTTGAAAAAAGAAAAAATACGTATCTACTATTTTTTCATGAGACAGGCTTTCCAACAGTTAGTTTTTTTATAACACTTTTGATTTTTCCATGGGCGGTAATGGGTTAATGAAGAAAAATAAAAATTGGTCTTTGTTATTAGGGATGTTGTATCGGTTTCTTTTCTTTTCAAGAAAAGAAGGAAAGAAAAAAATTATATTCGCGAATAAAAATTACTGGGTTTCTAAACCGCACAAAGACCGAATGTGCAACACTGTCAGCGATAAAAAATAATGTAACTTGATACTTTTCCAGTTCCAGAGTTATTTTCTTCTTTTTTTTTTTTTTTTTTTTTTTTTTTGCAAACACTTTTGTCGAAACTATAAAATTTGTTTTAATTCGGTCTAAAACTAAAATTCCCCACAATTCTATCGAATTTGATGATTGATTGAAAATATTTGTAAAAATCAATTAAAGTTAATAGTTTGTTAAAAATTAATAAGAATTCACACCAAATTTGATTATTTGAATTTTGATTCATAAAATACTAACAAGAATAAATTAATATAATATGTAAATTAAATTGATTTAAATGAAAAGTTCAAATTTAAATAAGGTAATTAGAGAGAAAATCTCGAGCTTAAAATTAAATACTTTCAACTTAAAATTATTGAAGCCTTAAAACTACAAGACCGTTGGGCGAGCAACAATGTCTTGGAAAAATTAATTCCAAATTATTTTTCTACTACTTTATACTGCTCTCTTTTCGCGGGTGGCAGCAACCATGCTTTCAGCTACCATTTTGTTAAGTTTATTCTTGAGAATAACTTGAACTCCTGTTTACTTTTAGCAGACCGGAGAAACGGTAAAAAAAGGAAAAACTGGCGCACTTACCTCTCTTCTATGGGGACAGAAAAGGGGCTATCTTAACCTAAATTATTATTTAAAGTTGTAGATCTTACCTGAATAACGTGGATGGGCTCGAATCAAGCTTGGCTCGATATGATTATAGTTCATCGCCATCGGTTATTTATTTTATCAGTTGGTCCGGATTATAGAATACACTTGGTGATCAATTGAAAACATGATACTACAGATAACTTTCATAGCAAAAGCTTATACAAACTGATCGAGAATATTAAATTATACACACACACAGTGTTAGAACAACGTTTATTTTATTACTGCGCGATGTCGCTCTTATTAAGATCTAATTCATACTGCCCCTCTGAAGCTTCTCCTCCTCTAGCACCGGCCGTCCGGTGCTTTTTCCCCTGCCACGAGTCGAGCCATGGCGTAATTTGGGTCTCGTATAAGTCAGCAGTAGCAAGCTGCTGAGTGGCAAAAAAAAACTCATTCAAAATCTTAACTTAGTTAAACTAATTTAGGTACTATTATGTGCATTATATTTGTCACATAACATGTTCCTTGAAAAGAACTCCGTCGATTTATAATGGTAGTTATCGATATTAAAAATTACTCAAATTGAAAAATTGTTAACTTTAAGTATATTTAAGGTGATTCAACATGATATGTTCTTTTAGTCGAGAAAATTATTTTTAAATAATACGTAATTCAGCCTATAGTCATCCGTAATAAATTTTTTGATTTCAGTTCTTTTATTAGTTCATTTTCAAAAAAAAATTATTATTTTCAGCGTATACTTTTTTATTTAGAGTTCTTTTAAAATAACCAATCGCCCTAAATACGACTTTTTTAAAAGTATTTTTTGAAGATTTTATTGCGTAAATTCGGTAAATATTTGAATTTCAACAAGTTTTAAGAAAACAACCTCCATAAATTAATCATTGATATTGTTAAAAAATATATCTTTACAAATGAATTCACATTCCTAACAAATTCTAAATAATTTAACACTAGCTAAGATATATTTAGTTATTCTGCTATAAATAGATCCACGCCATAAACCAGAACACATAAAAGTCGTAGGTGAATCAATTTCATATGTAAAAAAAAAATTTAATTTAGAATTTACCTATTTTTTAAATGTACAGTGCATAACTTAATTTAAATGTAAATTTAAATTAAAATGTAGCAAACACTCATTTGTAATTTTATAATTTTATAATAATAAAAAAATATATATATAAATTTTCAATAATTGATTCATGCTAACTTAGATATATCTAGTCCTTCCTTGGTTAAAATTTCATTCATATAATCGTCCAGAACAAGTAAAAATCATTGATATAATTTACTGTTATGAACTATTTTTGAATGCATTTTGCATACATAAGAGATGTACAAACTAAATCTATTTTGAAAATAATGGAGCAAATGCTCATCCGTTCTTTAAAAATCCATGCTAAATGACATTATCTCCTGCAATTGCACCTGTTGCAACTTGCAACTTGGGTGGATTATAAAAGCCAACTTGATAAACAATAGTTACACTAGCACCTTAGCAGTACTTGAATCATTATTTTATAAACTTGAAAATTTTTCATCACACGGCGCAGAAAGTGCAGACTTTCCTCCTTTACTCAAGCAGGGAGTTTGCACTTTCCTTGCCACCTGCTGAAAAATATATTACACGAGAGGAAATGCAAAAAAGAACCAACCCTGGCTAAGGTTTGGTTCAAGCTTCTGAGCTGCTCACGTGAGGCGTTGGAAGAGGAGAAGGGCAAAGCTTTCCGAGAAGACATGATGACCACGCTGACGGAAGAAGCAGTCGACATTTTTATTAGAGGTCTGACGGGAAATCTTAGCCAACATGTAGACCGTATTAAACCTAACACTCTTGAGATGGCATACGAAGAAGCGGTTCGCTTGGAAGCACGGATGGATGCCGGCATTATCTCTGACAATAGGAAATATCAGGGAACATTTCAAGACAGACAATTCACTCCATATACAAAGACTTTAAACTACCAAAGAGTCCCAACACGACTGGAGCGAGCCAAGGCCAAACGTCGGATATATCGGACCAAGTTATGCATATGACGATGTAAATTTAAACGGATATGGTGAATCAAGACCTATAAATAATTTAACCTATGATCCAGATCGAGACGATTATCCAGCTATCAACAGCCGAAGTAACATATGTCCCTCACCAGGTCTTTTCGAATTACACTCAAGACCAAACTTCTGGCCACCGCAAGGTCATTATTATTACAGGGTTCCTACCCATAACCTGGTTTCGGAAATACCCTGGTATGATGGCTATAATATGAACTTCCGAGAATATGCCAAGGCCATAGACTCTATAGCACGGACTGTTCCTGCGCATGCATATGCCTATTTCCTCAACCAAGTGCAGATTAATCTGCAAGGTGATGTCCGACGAGTGACAGAAGAATGGTATTTCAATAACCATCATGATCTATTGCACTTGTTAAGCAGCTATTTTGAAATATCAAGAGGGACATCCTGGATCGAACAAGGGGTCAACGAAGTTTTAGCACAACGAACGAGTCCGTATGACCCCCTTGTTCCACAGGAAAATACAACCTACACGTCTGTAGAAACCATGGAACTGAATTCAGGCCAAGAGAAGATGATAGAGATCCTTGTAACCGATGAGAATCAGCTAAAAGGCCAAATCTCCGACTCGCTATCGGAGCTGACCTCATATCTGGAATACACAGCATTACCTGGAGTGGACACCCTAAAGGATCATCAAGCTGATCGAGAGTTTGTTCTAAAGCACGAGTCTGTAGTTTCAAGAGAAACACCTCTACGCGTTATGGAATATAACGCGCTTGGGCAGGATACTTGTGAAATACTTAACTCATCCCTTCATATTCCTTTGCAAAATGTAAAGGTATTAAAGAGAGGAGAAAAAGCTCCTCCAGAAAAACCCAACCCAGCTGAGAAAATGAATGTCCTCGTACCTTTGTGTATGGTAGGGAAGTTGACGGAAAGTTCAACCTTAAATCATCACAATGAGAGCAATTACGTCAAAGACTTCATTGAATCCCAAAGTAACCTTTCAAAGGAAAGTCGACCACAGTGCGAGAGGGGCAGCACTGATCTCCAAGCCCCGATAACACTACCAAACTTTGGAGAAATTAATGCTGAGAAAAATGTTATTACACCCATATATCATGTAAAACGGCCAAAGAGACCATTTAATCTCACAACTTTTGAAGGTCCAACCTTTGAAAACCAGGAAAACAGTAAGGACCTTTATCAGGAACATTCTGGAAAGAAAGAATCTTGGAAACCCTCGAGCTCGAGAATGACACAGAAGTGGGATCGAGCATGTATGGACCAAAATCAATTTGCTACGAGTGAAGGAAACCTTGTCACTAGTGAAGCTGGAATCAAATGAAGGACCAAATACCAAGGGTTCAAGTATCTACGCAAAAGACTTGACCCTGAGCCTTACAACTCATCGATTTCCAAACAACCTATCTTTTTTGATGAGGAAAGACCAAAAACACACATGACCTAAATTCCAAGTAAAAATTTTGGTAGGCCGAACGAATACGTTTAAGTTTTGTCCAAGTCCCGCATCTCAGAGTGGATGACCATTAACAGTCGTTGAAGATTGTCGAGATAGTGGGAAGAGATAATGTGATGCAGGGATTACCTTATGGTGAAAAAAAATCCGAAATCACAGGGGCAACTTAATGACGTACCGTCCGACCCCGCAGGAACCAGCGAAAATGACTAATACTCTGTTGTATGTTTACAGGAATGCAGAGATTTACCTATAAGTTGGAAATTACTCCGGAATCTGGGGAACGGACCTATAACCTCAAACAATAGGGTTGTCAACCAGTACTTTCAAAATATATTTTTTCAAAAGTACTTGATTTTGAATAAAGTTTAACATTTCTTTTAGAATTTTTAAATCCAAATTGAGCTAGAAAAAAATTTAGAAAAGTTTTTTAAAGTACGGGTTAATGACGTCATTGACCCGAAATCTTATTAGAAGTATATCTATATATATTTAAATAAAAAAAAAATTTAAACACTTGTAGTTCCTTTAATTTTAGTTTAAAAAAAAAAAAAAAAAAAAAAAAATACGTGTCAATTATTTTTTGATATTTTAACTAAATGAGCAAAAAAATATTATAAATTTCAAGAAGTTGCCAACCCTATTACCGGCCTTTACTACGAGAGGGTGGAGTATTTCATCTTCATAGGACCGACTGGAAGTTGATCGTCGCCGTGGAGACCACAAAATACTGCTTCAGGACCTTGAAGTATGTGACCGAATATCTACCCTTACACAAAGGTGCCGTGATCATGGAGGAGACCAACCGAAACGAAATCAATCATTTCTAGACAAACGAGAAGAATTTACTCTAGTGTACACGTTTAATTCAAGTTAGATCTATTTTAGAGACTGTTAGGTATTTAAAAAAAAGAGTGCCCTATGTAGTGAAAAGAGTGAAAATCATCCAGGAGTTATGAATCAATTTATATTATATACTGTGGGAGTAAATGTTAGAGTGTAATCTTGAACCAACGACTAAAGATAGATTCAGATAATTTGTGCGAGAAACTGTAAAAATCTAATACGTGTGCATGGATGTGTGCTTGATTTTGTGATGTATTTTCTATGAAGGACCGTTAGAATGGAAAAATGAGTGTTGGAACGGACAAAATCAATTTTATCAGTTTTTTTTTTTAATTTTATAAATTTATTCATAATTCAAACATATCCAAGTTTTTACTAAGGCTAAGTGTTGCGGGTTTACTGCTTCATTAATTTTATTTTTATTTGCCGAATTAAAAGCTGGTAGGGGAGGGTTGTCAAATAAATTGAGTAGACCATAAGTTAAGTTTATTTGGATTTTATTTTCTAGGAATATATTATTATTTACAAAAAAAAAGGTTCAAGTTGAAATTAATGAATGAATGCAAATGAGCTGAGAATGAGCTTGAGAGAGAGAAAAATAACTGATTGAAGAGAGAAACTGAGATATGAGAATGTGTTGAATTGAGAATTGCCAGCATTAATTTCTGTGTAAAGAAACTTAACTAATTTGAGAAATCGCCTAGTCAAAACTCTTGACGAATTTGATTATATTAATTCAAACCATAAATACGAGTTTTGCTTGAGTACAGTTGAGGTAAACAAAGCAACAGAGAATATCCTTGAAAAGAGTAGAAAAGAAAATGGCTGCGTGTAAGACAGCACAAAGAAAAGAGAGAGAGAGCAAGAGAATGCACAGTAATTTTATTGATTTTCTGGCTGTGAGAAGCACAATGTAAAAGCACCGGTAAATTATTGTTACCGGTTCTGAGTGAAATACCTGAAGATGCCACGCCGTGAAAGCTCTCCTTGCTGAGCAATTAACCCAAGAATTGAATTGAGCCGAGCCGTTTGAGTTAATTGAAGATCAAATGTCTCCCGAGTTGAGCCAACACTAAGTAGATGATTCGTCGAGTTGACTGTACTGATGAGATGACTACGTTGAGGATGATGAGAAAGAGTCATGAGAAAGAACCAAGAGAAACCCGAGAAGTTTCACAAAATGGAGAGTGAAACCGTCTATTCACGAGTGTTGTCTTGAAGAGAGAGAGAGGCCCGAGCGTAACAGTCAAGTCCTAAGTAAATGTAAACACCGATATTGATTTGAACTTAAATTATGAGAGTTTTCTTACTTACATTAAAAGGTGTGAGCGTTGGTCGAGTAGCAGCAGAGAGTGGCCTTGAAAATAGAGAGAGATAGCCCGATAGAGAGAGAGAGAGAGAGGGAGAGAGAGAGAGAGAAAATGGCCGAAATGGCAACGTGCTTGTGCACATTGAGATAGACGAAATCAGCACAGAGTCGTAAATTCTGTGCTAGAGAAAATGAAAAGTGAGAAAGGGCAAGGAAATGACTGTTCCTTGCACCTGAATACCTGGAGATGTTCGATGAGTGAGGATTGTCCTTGAACCAGACAAATTCTCCGTAGACCACCGGTGAAGAGTAGCTGATACGCGTGGTAATGGCGCGGCTCCGAGGTTGTTGATGATCACAGAATTACTGTCTGTGATCGTCCGGATGAGCTGGTGCACGGTGTAAAGGCAGGTTCCGGGACTACCTTGTGAAAAAGGCGATGAGAAGAGCCGTTGAGACGAACCGTGAAAAAGCCGGGAGAACTCTCTGCTGCACACACACACACACTTGAGCACCAAAACCAGAAGCCAGCACGCGAGGCCTGTGGCAGCAGCAACGGCGACAGCGGTACTGCTCAGCACTACGGCGCGCGGGAGTGAGAATTGGGACTAAAGTCCCCGCCTAGACTCATAGATGGAGCCATGTAGTCTATCAATTCAAAGTTGAGCGAATGAGCCGAAATATTTACGAGCGAATAATGGTCCACTCCGTAACACTAAGAAAAAAAATCGAACCTTTCTATCAAGCAGCTGTCAGAAAATTAACCAAAAAATACAATTACAAAATGAATTGCCACTGATCGTTTTTTATTTCATTTTTGTTCGATTCGACATACCGAATGCTTTTTTGAAAATTTTAACAAGTAAATTACTGTCATAAAATAATGAAAAAACCTTTTACATTCAAAACACAAAATATATAATTCATAATTCTTTAACGTTTAGTCTGATCCACCTGTTAGCCTGACAGCATTGATTATCATAACCAAGCACTCAATTTGAACCTTCATTAACAAAGGAAACTCCTGCGAGGTTCTTTCATAACAACAAAAATTATATTCATTCATGGCCTGACGATCGTAATGCAGGCATTACATCTTTCAGTTTCACAGATATTTCATCTTACAAAAACTTCATAATTCAGAATAAATAGTTTTTTTCATTAATTTTTTGATGTTGGAAGTATTCGAAAGTACTAGGTTTATCTAGTAATCAGCAGAGGGTGCAGCGCCGTAAGGCCCCTCCAGCTTTAGCTTATCGCAGCAGCACGCTGCTATGCCAGTAAGTGTCTGACCACCTAGAGAGTAACTACGCCAGTTCTAACAATAAAACTTAATTGCAATTTATGAAACTACTGTGTTAGATTTATTCAACCCAAACCTTTTTCCTATTAAGTCTGACAGGTTATGGGCCTTTTTCGCTTGATAGGAAAGTTTTACCATTTTATACAGTTTCCTTCTAATTGTTTTTGTGGCGGTGCACGTACGACAAAGGATTTATATCCAGCAACTTGGATTCGAAAGAAAACAAATAAGTATAGTGAATTAAACTAGAATAAGAAGAAACAAAACTAGATGAGAGCGACATTAAGCTAGAAAACTAGAAACGAGATATTTGTAAAAGCTAGCGAGAAAATTTTCTGTTCTCTTCTTTGTCTAGAGTTCGAATTTATTTTCTCTCTCCTTCTTTGAAGACGGCTGAAAGAACGATGATCTAGATACTGAAAGTTGCGTTGTGAGAATGAAGGAAATGATAGATAGTAGATTATATCTAGAGGTGGAATTTTTGTTCGGAAAACAGTGAAAAAAAATGCTGCTGATTTTGACAAACTACGGTGCGAGTTTTGGCCTGCCTGTTTGCCGGGCGAGCGTGAGGGGGGGAGAGCCACGGCTGTGCTGTGCATGCCTCGTGCTGCAATAAGACGCTCATTCTCGGAAGCGGTGGCGTTCTTTGTAATACTGAATTTGTTTTGTCTTTTCTAGAGACCTGGCAGGTACGCCTGCAAAAGCAAGTTTTTCGGCAGTTCGGTAAACACACCGAGACTGGGTTACCTTACAAGGATTCGGACCCTGCTCCGGAAGGTAATTTTTTTTTTCTCTTCCTTCACCCTATATTTCTCTCTCTATCTCTGACTTTATAGTAACTCGTAAGAACCTGCCAGTGAGTAAATTATATATTACTAGAATACAGATCTGTTAAAATAAATCCTAGAAAATTAAAACATCTAAACTAGATTACTCTACAGGTCAGGAGCCAGTCGACTGGGATACGACCAAGGTCTTTTTGATTGGTCTCGCGACACTCAATGGTTTGACTCTGGACATTCCATCAGTGCCAAGTGATGTCGGCCTTGCTCAGGCTGTGGAGGTGAATGAAACGGTGACGGTAGATGACCAGACAACCACCATTGATAACAAACAAGATGGACAGCACCAGCAATAGGATACGACCAGCAACTCAGTGCAGGTTGAGGCAGAGGTCCATCCTCCGGTTGAGTTGTCCCGTGCGGATAAAATAGTGCTGGCCGAAATCAGTGGCGTGGCCAGACCGATGAAGGACACGGCTGTTAAGATAGGAGACGTGGCAGCGTCAATGAGAAATTCTGTCAATAAACTAGTTGACTTTCAGGTATCTAGAACTAATATACATAACTCGACCTTAATCGATGCCGATCCACGACCTAACCTAGAAACTAGCGAAAATATAAACTCAATAAGGCAAGATAGCACTGTTGAAAATACTCGACCTACTGTCTTGACTTTTGGTTCAATAATACCAGATTTGAACGTAACTTTAAATGAATTAAAAGAGACTTTAGAATCTAGAAATACCTCAAAAATTTTTGTGAAACGTGACTATAAATTAACTTTAAATTTCGATTTGAATGTATGGTTGGATGCACTGAGGTCGGAGTTGACAAGTTTAAATCTACTAGACATAATCGATGATAAAGTTAAGCCCGATAAAATTTACTTCTCAGAGTTGCAGGTAAAAAGAATAAACCTAGTTAGAGACATTATAATTAACCATCTAGATGAATACTATCATAGAAAAATTATACAATTTGAAGACCCTAGAAAAATTCTAGATAAATTGAAAGAATATAGGAAGCTGAAACAAATTTTACGAAAGCTTCGGTAAGACAACGCCTTTACTCGCTAAGGCTTAAGCCAAGTGAGAAAATCAGTGCTTTTTGTGATAGATTTGATCAAATTATTCGGGAAGCAAGTTTATGTGAGCCTGGAACGGGAATTCCAGCTGACGAATAAATTTCTGCTTTTTATAACGCAGTTTCTAGTACGGTACCTAAATTGACAACAGCACAATTGCTGCAGGCATCGAATAACAAAACTATGAGTCTAGATGAAATGAAATGTTTTATTTTACAGCTAGAAGCAACTAGAAAAGGTATGCAGCAACAACAGCCTTCTAGAGGAACTGCAAATTTTGCTAGCTCGCAAAATCACCAGCAGACAACCCGCTGTAAGCGCTGTGATGGCAACAGCCACCAAATGGGCTCATGCCCCTGGAAGGCAGAGGGGTGTACTTCTGCTATGTGTGCAGGTACAAGGTGGCACATAATTCCCAAAACTGTCCTTACAACCATGGAGGTAGCCAACCAAGGTTAGTAACTAATAATACTAGATCTAGGGGAACTCGAGGGGGTCGTGGTAACAGAGGTGTAACTAGAGGCTAATTTTCAAACAATAGAGGTCGTGGCTCGAATGCTAGAGGTCGAGGTAGTGAAAACAGAGGTTATACTAGAGGCTATATAAATAGGGGTAGGTCATCTAAACCCTATTCTAGACCCTATTACCATGAACAGACAGGACAGGAAGAAAAGCAAGCCATCTCCGGGAAACCCAAAGCAAAGGCCTATATGGCAGGTATGTCTGAATTATTAAACCCAACTGATGATCAAATAATTTTTATTGCGGACTTGGGTGCCACAGAGCATATAGTTGGTAAGGGTATCATTTTGTCAAATTTTGAGAAAAGCGACAATGAAGTAATTAAATGTGCTTATAAAAACAGTTTCGCGGATATTAAGATAAACGAAAAGGGAGAATTGTTTCTCTGCTCAGATGATGGCAGATTGATTAAATTTACAAATGTGATTAAGGCATCTGATGTGGGAGATAACCTAATCTCGCTACGACGTTTTGCAGAAGCAGGACTAGGTATTTATCTAGATGAGAAAGTCTTGAAAATATTCGATAAGAGCTCACATGAAGTTTACTTGTCGGGTTACTATTCAAAGCCTAACTGGGTCATTTCTTTAAGCCTTAAAAAATGAGGGCGGTACTAGAGAACTAGAATATGAAAACTACACATGTAAAGCTAGAATAGGTACTCTAGAAGAGCTCCTAGAACAATTCTTAGAAGGGATAAAATAAGCCAAGAACTACAAAATTCGGAGGGAGTTTTGGATGAAAGTCTAGAATTACTCCCGCCAGAGATTGGGAGGGAGAGTGAACAGGAGCTCGAAATTAAAAACATGAGTAGGCAGACTTTGATTTGAACGAAAATACTCTAGGAAGGAAAGTTTTAGACGCTGAAAAACCTGGTTTACTAGATGAGATCCGGAAGAAATACATAAATGAACCACTCAATGCGGTAAATAAAGATTATAAGGTAGATCAGGGAATGCTGTGGCATTTCCGACTAGGGCATGTCTCGCTGGGGTATTTGAAACAGCTGCAGAAAATTACACCTATATTGAAAGGAGTACACTTTGGTAACAATATTCTAGACTGCGAGGTGTGCCTACTAGCGAAGATGAAGAAACTGCCATTACTGAAAACATACTGAAAACCGCACTAGAGCTGAAAGACCGTTGCAGATGGTGATACCATGAGAGCGATTAAGCCCGCTTCGTTCCCTGGGAGTAATAGGTTTATAACAGTCTTTGTTGATGACTATAGTAGATTTGCGAAAATGTACTGTGTTAAGCATAAAGACGAGTCGGGAGAAAGTCTAGAAAAATATCTAGTTACAACTAGAAACCTGCTCGGGAGAAATGAGAAGCTATGCTATATTAGTTCAGATAAAGGGACAGAGTTTACAGGAGGTAGATTTCTAGAAATTATGCGGGAGGAAGGGATGGAATCGAACTTGAGTCCTCCTTTAACTCCTGAGCATAATGGAGTGGCAGAACGCTTTAACGAAAGCTTGCAGGAGAAAGTGAGATCACTTATGATAGACTCTGGTTTACCCAAAACCATGTGGATGTTGGCTGCAGAGACAGTCACCCATATGTATAATAGAGCTCCCCATAAGTCGATAGGATTCGAAATACCGTTGAAAAAATTCGAGGGTTCGAAGAACTTGCACTTTGATAAGATCAGAAGGTTTGGATGCCTTGAATATGTGAAAATTCCTATTGTTGAAAGTAAGTTTCCCGATAGGGCTGTGAGAACTGTACTAGTTGGGTATTCTCCGACTGGTTATGTTCTATGGCATCCACCTTCTGGGAAGTTCATGAACTCTAGACACGTTAAGTTTAACGAAAAGATTGTTTATAAAGATGTGTACAAAAAGGGGCTTGTAGAACAAATTAAAGAACTAGAAGCATGTAATAATCAAGATGAACTAGCTGACGAAAACTGGCTTAAAAATCTGGATATGAATGACTCGAGTCCAGAAAGCGAAAGGCAGCTAGAAAAAGAAAAACCTAGACGCGGTAGACCACCTAAACGCAAAGGGGAAGAAGTGAGTTTGGAGGTGATCTTAAAGAAACCTAAGGTTACGATAGAGAAAGAAGTTAGAAAAATTCCCATGCGAAAAACTAAGGAAAATAAAGACTTTAAAATCTGTGCTAGAAATACTAAAGAACAATTAGAGCTAGAAGATTCTAGTTTTGAGCATTTCAAATCTAGTGTACTAAACCTTGAAACTATTAAATTTGATCTTTTCGAAGAAAATAGAAAGGAAGAGAAAAAAGGTCAAGATGAAGACTAGTTAAGATTCGCGATGTTTGCAAACTTAAATAAAGACCCTACGAGTTATGAGGAGACAATGAACTCTAGAGAAAAATACGATTGGAAATGCGCGATTGACGAGGAACTGCAGTCTATGAAAGAAAATGACTTATGGGAACTAGTAGACAGACCACCTAGAAGCAAGTGTAAAGTGATAGATTCTAAATAGGTGTTCAAAAGAAAACTAGATGAAAATGGCAAGGCCAAAGAGTGACCCCAAAATTAGCCCGTTCTTGGCCCCACGAAATTCGATTTAATTTTGGGTCTAAATAGTAGTTTATAGTTTAAAATGAGTCCCTGCAAAGTTTTTATTTGTGAACTTTTTTTGTTACAAAGATATGATCGAAAAACGTCATTTTTTTATACATACGTTTAAAGGGGCAATTTTTAAAAGTTTAATATTTATAAAACAAAAAATACTATCGTATTTAACATGGAATTCTAAGAAGAAAATGTACTTAGTGTTTTTTCGATTTATGCAACCGATTGTGCATGAAAATTCATCAAAAATCACGATTTTTTAGAACGGGCTCAAATTTGTCGATTTTTGGGGTCACTCTTTAAAGCTAGATTAGTGATTAGAGGTTTCAAAGACCGAAATGAATACGAGCTTCGAGAGACGTATGCTCCAGTATCTAGATTATCAGTAGTTAGAACGGCACTGGCAATAATAAATAAATACGATCTAGAGGCGTGCCAGATGGACGTCAAAACGGCGTTCCTAAACGGGATTCTAGAAGACGAGATATTTATGGAAATCCCGGAAGGACTAGAATGCGATAATGATACTAGAAAAACAAAAGTATGTAAGCTTAAAAAAGCTTTATATGGTTTAAAGGTAAGTCCAAAACGGTGGAACGTTAAGTTTACTAGTGAAGTAGAAAAGTTAGGTTTTCAGAGTGATCAGAACGAGCCATGTTTATTTACTTGGCTGCATGAAAATGATAGAGCCATAATAGTCTTGTATGTGGATGATTTGCTTGTCACAAGCAATAATAAGGTAAAACTAGAAGAAATTAAGTCACGCTTGAGTAAAATATTTAAAATGAAAGACTTGGGAGAGCCCAAGACTTTTCTAGGTATGAAAATCACTAGAGATAGAAGTAAACAGATTTTGACCATAACTCAGGAAGAATATATTGAGAAAATTCTAGAAAGATTTGATCTAGAAGCTAGTCACCCACTTAAAACACCTATGGTTACGAAAGATGTTAGAAAGCGAGCCATGAACGAGAAAGAAATCGAAGAGACCCCAATTAATTCAAAAGTTCCGTATCGCGAGGCGATCGGGAGTTTATTGTACATAGCAAATGTTTCTAGACCAGATATAATTTACCCAGTAAATTACCTTGCTAGAAAACAACTGATTGCAACAATGCAAGACTGGAAAGATCTAGAAAGAGTTGTTAGATACCTGAGGGGAACCTCAGAACTAGGTATAACTTTTAGAGGCCAGGGAGATTCTCTAGAGGCTGTGACAGACGCAAGTTTTTGCAATAATGCTAACTCGATTTCAACTTGTGGTTATGTAATTAGACTCTTTGGTGACCCTGTCTCATGGAGAAGCCACAAGCAGACTTTTCCCCATCCCTTGACCTGTGGTGCGGAATACGTTACCATGAGTGAATCATGTAGTGAAATAATTTCTCTAGACAAAGCAATAAGAGACATGACGGGTGAAACAATGTACCCCGCTACGGTATGGTGTGACAATTCGGCAGCTGTTAAAAACACACAGATGGTAGGATGTAACAAACTTAAGTACTTTGATGATAGTCTAGAAGAAATCAAGGCAAATCTGGAATTTAGAAAGAGAGAGGGCAGGAAAAGAGAAATGAGTGATAAACACGGGGATTTTGTTAAAGCATGTGCCTCGCAAAACAAAGTTAAAATTCAGTGGGTCGATACGAACAGAAACGTAGCTGACATATTTACTAAACCTCTAGCATTCGACAAACACAAGGCTTTTAGGGATGATTTGCTGAATATAAAGACTATTAACTAGAATGAAATTACTTGAATACGATAAGTTACTTGTTATTACTGTAAATCTTTTTCTCCTTTTCAGACGCTGATGCTTCTAGAATGGAAAAATAATCGGATGATCGTCAGCCTAAGAACCAGTAAATTTAGTTCACGCTTGTTTGCCGAGCAACTAGTTAGTAAGATGTGTTTAAGCTCGTTAGTCGAGTTCCTAGTCTGTAAGTTGATATTGTATCTACTCGTCGAACGATGACCAAGGCTAGAAAGATTCAAGAATGAAAATTAGTGTATTTTTATACTTTTGTATTTTTTATATGTATGCTTGAAAAGCTAATTATGTAATTTAAAATACTCTCGAATAGAAGGGAGTGTTGGAAGTATTCGAGAGTACTAGGTTTATCTAGTAATCAGCAGAGGGCGCAGCACCGTAAGGCCCCTCTAGCTTTAGCTTATCGCAGCAGCACGCTGCTACGCCAGTACGTGTCTGACCGCCTAGAGAGTAACTACGCCAGTTCTAACAATAAAAATTAATTGCAATTTATGAAACTACTGTGTTAGATTTATTCGACCCATTCCTATTACGTCTGACATTTGAAAACACATAATAATAACAAATCTTAACATTCAAATTGTTTACAAATCAACAAGCTTTAGCTGTATAAACCAATAGGTTTTGAGTAGGCTTTAAATAAATAAAAAAAAAAAAAAAAAAAATCAACAAGCTTAAAATCGGATGTTTAAATATAATTATTATTCTTGATTTATGAACTAGATTCTCCGCATAATAAATTCATTATTTTTGATAACATATAACACCGCGACTCGCAAATGAGTGAGACCCAGTCGGATCTATTGCAAAAGATCCTGAAATCGAACAGGATAACTGATAGCGCAGTAAAGCGTACACATAAGGTGTAAAAGAATGTTTAATTAAGTGAATCAATTTATATTTTTGTGAAAATGTAAAATGATGCGTTAATTAATTTTTTACTATGCAACCATTATTTGCAAGGCCCGAGAATGAAGGCATCTAGACAAAAAAGTATTCACCAACCCTGGTTACCTATCAAATCCGTATCTGGATAACTCCCTGAATATTTTCTTTCTTCTGTTTCACTGCTAACTAAGCAAAACTACACCTAAAACAAAAACATACAACAACTAATATAGCTCTCGTTGTTACTGAAAAAAAAAGAAAAAAAAAAAAAAGAAAGAAAGAAAGGTCATTGAAAAATACAGAGATGGGAAAGACCCGAGGGTAACCCAGTTAGACTGCTATTTTTGAAGCTCGATCTGTTTCAATATTAAACCAAACCCTCAATGGGAGGATTTGGTCAAAATGCACTCAAGACCGCGACTTGCGACTCATCGTAGCCCTAGTTACTGGCACCCAGTGTCCGGCGGTTAGAGTACGAGTGGGTTAGCATGGGACCTTGCAGTAGCCTTACTCATTAGATCAAAGTCCAATGGATAAGACATAGCGCATTAATCTGACTGAAGGAAAGAACCTCTACCTCTGGTACGTTGTCAATATAACAAACGTTCTCTGCTAGAAAAAAAAAAAAGAGGGGACAGGATTCTGTAAATAATGTTGATTGCTTGAAGCATATCTGACACTTACTGACCTAATAATCCTCATGAATAAACATAACGCAACAACCACAACTTCATATTTTATACACTTGTACCTTAACACACTACGAACCTGATCTTATACCCACCCTCCCTCCCAAAGAACCTATCCCTACTTTATACCTAAGTTCACTAGGGACGATGAACAGTTTGGGAAGGGGGTGCTGTTATGTGACAAATTTAATGCACATAATAGTACCTAAATTAGTTTAACCAAGTTAAGATTTTGAGTGAGTTTTTTTTTCAACTCAGCAGCTCGCTACTGCTGAGTTATACGAGACTCAAATCACGCCATGGCTCGACTCGGGGCAGGAGAAAAAGCACCGGCCGGCCGGTGCTAGAGGAGGAGAAGCTTTAGAGGGGCAGTATAAATTAGATCTTAATAAGAGCGATATCGCGCAATAATAAAATAAACGTTGTTCTAACACTGTGTGTGTATAATTTAATATTCTCGATCAGTTTGTATAAGCTTTTGCTAAGAAAGTTATCTGTACTATCATATTTTCAATTGATCACCAAGTGTATTCTATAAACCAGACCAACTAAAAAAATAAATAACCGATGAACTATTATCATATGGAGCCAAGCTTAATTCGAGCCCATCCACCTAATTCAGGTAAGATCTACTACTTTAAATAATAATTTAGGTTAAGATAGCCCCTATTCTGTCCCCATACAAGAGTGGCAAGCGCGCCGGTTTTTCCTTTTTTTACCGTTTCACCGGTCTGCTAAAAGTAAACAGGAGTTCAAGTTATTCTCAAGAATAAACTTAACAGAACAACTTCAGTTAAACTAAGAAGCATAAGTATTGATAACACGCAATTATGCTCGTACATACTAACATTAATTGAACTTGGTCTAAATTTTTTTTTTTTGAATATAAATTTATTTTTAAGTTTTACAGCTTTTTATTTTTTTTAAAGATTTCCAAGTCCCGTAACTAATTTTTTTGAAAATTAATTTTACAAAACGGTGATAGCTTTTTTAGGAATTTTCAGCATGAAAACTTAGTTAAAATTATATTTTAATTTTTTGCTAGTAATTTTAAAAATCCATTGTTTATAATTTTTTTTATAAACCAAGCAGAGCTTAACAAGAGTTGTAATATAAAGGTAATTTAAGAATTGACTAAGTAAGCCGCTTCGTCAATTTCGAATGTTAGTTATCGATATTAAAAATTGAAAAATTGTTAACTTTAAGTATATTTAATGTCATTCTACAAAATATGTTCTTTTAGTAGAGAAAATTATTTTTGAATAATAAGAAATTCGGATTAAAGTCGTCCGTGAACAATTTTTTGATTTCAATTCTTTTATTAGTTCATTTTCAAAAAAAAAATTATCATTTTCAGCATATACTTTTTTAATATAGACTTTTTTTTTAAAAACCAATCGCATTAAATATTACTTTTTTAAAAATATCAAATATACATTAAAACCTGTCTATAGCGAAAACTGTGTATAGCGGAAACCTGGCTATAGCAGAAAATTTTTACGGTCCCGGCAAAAAAGCTATCTAATCATTGTATTAAAAACCTCTATATAGCGGTAATACAGGAAAAAAACATTTCGTATAAGATCTGTACGAACCGATTGGGATGAAGTTAATAAAACACTTGAAACTCACTATACATAATTCTTTGATCTGAATTTAGACAAATCTCTTCCCTCACACAAATACGAAACCTTTATGAACATCATTTCCACCTCTATTAAAGAATACACTCCAAAAAAGACTTATTGCTGATGAGATTCACAGGAATCTGGTTGAGTGGTGGGATAATGAATGTTACAAACTGAAGAGAAAAAGAAGAGCAGCATTCAAGAAACGGAGGTATTCTAAAAAGGATGTAGACAAGATCGCTCATAACAAAAGCTGTGCCGTGTTTAAAATAACAATTAAGATGAAAAAGTGAGTCAGTTACGTAAAATTTGCAATCTATGAATCTGAGTAAAAATCCAAAGTGTGTTTGGGGCAAAATAAAAATTTTCAAAAACAAATGGTAGAAAGTTGAACATTCCCCAAGCGCACAAGATATGAATTTCACCCAGATGGCCAATGAAACACTTGATAAGCTAACTGCTCCTCTTATTACTCCTCAGGCTTCATCTGATGTTCAAGCACAATCAAATCCATTCTTTGATAAAGCCCTCACATTTGCAGAACTCAATCAGGCAATTCACTCAAGAAACACAAACTCTGGATGTGGAACAGATGGCATCGACTATTACACGATATCTAAAATATCAATAAAATACACATTGATCTTGTTAGATATTTTTAATGAAATGTTTGCAAATAGTGATTTTCCTGCAGCCTGGAAAAATTCAAACGTGCATCTAATTAAAAAGCCTTATAATAGTGGGCCAATAATTATGATGCATGTATAAAATTTTTGAGACCATGCAAAAAAACAGACTTTAGTGGTGGTAAAGCAAAGATATTATCCCTCTTGATCAAAGTGGCTTCAGGAAGAATCGTTTTTGTATATGTTTCATGCAAAGTCCGAAATTGTGCATTTCGCGACATGAACGGGCTGTTTATGCAAAGTCCGATATTTCGGACTTGGCACAGCACAAAATTGTGTTCAATTCAAGAAATGCACAATAAAAATTTATTTAAAAAAACTGTTACAGGCAGACTATTTATTTATTGGTACAG
The DNA here is from genome assembly GCA_038277355.1 of Encarsia formosa. Lineage (NCBI taxonomy): Eukaryota > Metazoa > Arthropoda > Insecta > Hymenoptera > Aphelinidae > Encarsia > Encarsia formosa. The sequence goes on from CM076187.1 coordinate 35,061,290, forward strand.
AGCAGAGAATTATGACATGTAGAATAGCATAACAGATTATTTTTTCGGCAGGCACATGTTTTTGTTAAACATTTGGTTTTGTACATTGTAAAAATCCCTGTCCTCCAACCACTGAAACACTGGAGTTTGCTGCTCTTAGAGTAATTCTTTTTTGAGGAACTTCGTCTATTTTTGAAAAGTTTGTCTCTGTAAAAGCAATTTGATTTTAACTAAACAGACTTGTGATAATTCCAAATCGTGTACTGTATTCTTCGATTTCTTCAAACGCACAAACCAGTACAATGAGACTTTTTCCGTTCACAATATCCAGATACTCGAGCTACACAAGGGGTGGGGTTTTAAATACTTCGAAAGAGTTGCTTCTGAACTCATCTACTTAACTGTCGTTCATATTTAGTAGTGTTATTCGATACATATTCTATTAAGATATAGTTTGATTATTAAAAAAAAACACTTTGAACAACCAACTAGTACAATTCGAGAAATGCACAACTTTGTACTGTGTCAAGTCCAAAATATCGGACTTTGCACAAACAGCCTGTTCATTTCGCGAAATGCACAATTTCGTACTTTGCATGTAACTTATAGATAATTTGTTTAATTTAATTTTAAGTGTTCATGATGGATTCAGGAGTAAATGTTACACAGTTGCTGCTTTTCTAGACATTTGAAGCGCTTTCGACAACGTGATCCCAGCTATTCTACTACATAAACTTGCAGAGATTGGCTGCTCACCATTACTTATTAATTTTATTTCACAGCTGTGCCTTGAGAGGTATGTCACGAGTATTGTCAATCCTGAAGAGTCAAGACGAATAACTAATAATAACGCATAACTAGTAATATTCTCACCGACGTAATGGACTAGCGGAGAGTCCTCGCCTCGGTCGATCAACGAAGTTAAGCAACAATGTGTTCGGTGAGTACCCGGATGGGTGACTAACGGTGCACGGTGACTGCCACTTCGGGGATCGATTAGGTGGTTTTTTCCGATTCAACATTACCAACGGGAGGTGTGAAAAGATTCAGTTTCTGTATTTATGCCTACGAAATGAGACATTAATATCTAATCAGAATCGCTCAGTACACCGGCTATTCTCGGGTGACGTTTTACCTGAGAGAATTTCTGTCAGAGGAGTTTTCCGAACTCACAGGCAGTACTCTAGGTGGATGCGAGAATGGAGATGATAGAGTTGAGGAAATTGTGAGGAAAATTGTGGTAGGATAGTGAGAAGGAGATATAAGTGAGGATAGGCATAAGCCCCAACAGTCCACACATATGTGGTGGGAGTGCTCCCGCTACTTGGGTCCAAAGTAGGCTGTAGAAGGTAATTGAAAGTACTCTGCATCATCTATGTCTCATGTGCCACTGCAGGGTTACCAGAGTCAGTCAAAAAATCGCAATATGCTGACGATGAGAGAGTTTACTGCACTAATGGTAATCTTGACTATGCCCTTGAACAAATACAAGAAGCTTGGAATTTTATACAGTCCTACTTAAAGAACCTTGGCCTTGAGTTGAACGTCAAGAAAACCAAGATCATTCATTTCAACAACAGAAGGACTTTACCAATGGAAGTTTCAACCAAAATTGGTGAATTCGTTATATATTCAACAGAGTATACTAGGTTTCTTGGCCGCCAAATGAACTACAAACTCCTTTGAGCAACAAGTCAAAAAAGTCGTTAGGAAGTCACGCGGAATTCTCAATATGATCAAACTCCTCTGTGGAACTTGGTGGGGTGTTAACTATAGACTTCGGTCATTTTATATACTGGCCCAAATGGAAAAAAATGTCCAACCTTCTTGAAAACTCTTAACCAGCAGCAATAAGAACGGCTTTTGATTATCGAAGATGTTCTCGTAAGAACATCATCTTAGAAGAGTCCAAACGAGCTTCTTTATCCGACAGAGCTGAGAAGCAGGGAAATAAATTCCTGTCCAAAACTTTGGTTTTCAGAAATAGCCCGTGCTGTATTCCGGTCTGTGTTTATTGTGAGAAACAAAGGAAAATCAAGAGCAAAAAAAAGATCTTTGAGAAGTCTATCTTGCGAGTACTAAATTCTGACGGGCCTCTAGTTTAGCAATCAGATAAGGACTTTGTATATAAGTCTGACTATGACAACTGTTTTCCCACCGCAATTATTGACCTTCACACCTCTTGACAGCTGCTTGGCTCCCCTGTAATCAATGCTGACTTCCACAGGTTATCTGGCCAAGTAGAATCTACACACATCTTTACCGATGCAAGCAAAAATCAGGACTAGCTGGTGGTCTGTGCCTTTCACGTTCTGGAATTGGGGGTGAACTAGTTGAATTTGCCTCAATTTACACGGGTGAGGCATTTGCCATCAACTCAGCTTTTGAGTGGGTAATTTCGGCACCAGGCAGAAGTTACACCCTGTTTTTAGATTTGAAAAGTGTACTCAAATCCCTGGTTTCTGCTAGGCCGAACAAGAATCTGTACATTGCTGAAATAAAAAACAATCTCGCCCTTATCAAGAAAAAAAGCCATTTTCCTGATCTGATCACACTTGTTTGGATACCCGCTCACTCTGGTATTGAGGGTAACGAATATGTATACTCTAAATTCAAAGAAGCCGCCCTTTTGCGTGTATCAAATGGATACATCCTATACTCGGATTTCAGTGCTCTTTGGCGGAGAGAAGCAAAAGAGAGGACATTCTTGAAGAACGTCAACGAAGGAGATTTCAAGGGATGATATTATTTCCATAACTATCTCTCTCTCTCAATTCTAAAGTGTGTTTTCAAGGAACAAGGTTTAGCAGAAGGCAATAAGTCATCAACCTCCAATGTGCTGATCACTATAATGCGGCCGCATGATTACACAGAAAAAATATCATCTCTTCTCCAGAATGTAAGTGCGGCTCGCCAAGTCAAGACAAAAATCACTTATTTTGGGAGTGCAGTAATTACTGTGAGTGCAGAGGATTATTACTCAGTGAACTAAACAAGACGGGTACAAAAAAACCTTTGACAGTGGAAAATATTCTGTTAGAAATGAACTTTGACGCTCTGAAAGCACTAACTAAATTTTGTATGTCTTGTAATTTATATCTATAAATTTGTGAACAAGGATTTATTATTATTTATTCATTTTTAACTACTGCTGTATAAACCAATGAATTGGGTAGGCTTCAAATAAATTAAAAAAAAAGAAATCCTGAGTAAAACGAAAATTATAAAAGTTAAGAAAATCTAAGAAAGCAATTAAAAAGTAGGTATGTCACCGTAAAAATTTTAACAGATGAAGATGCTACAGCGTCTACTTTAAATTTACTTTATTTTACTACTCAAAAAAATGAGCCAGAAATGTTTGAATAATTATCCCAAACAAGCATAGTTTTAGAGAGTCGAATTACTTCTGGACCGAATAAATAAAAAAATTTATATGACTTTTGACAGAAATGAAATATTTGTGTAGTATTTTTTACTAATTTGATTGCATGTGTAAGAAACGCTAAAAAATATTATTATTATTATTACGATTTTTTTGTAGTAACTTTCTCATTTCCTTGAAACCTGGATATAATGGAAGCCTGTGTACAGTGGAAAATTTAATTGGTTCCATGGGTTTCCATTATAGACAAATTTTACTATATTTTATGCAAACTAGACATTTTTAGAACAAATTCTAGATGGCGCACGGACTTACCCTTATGGAAAAAACCGGTGTAAACTCTAGATTTTGAGTGTTAACACCGAAAGTTCGATGTTGACACTCAACTGTTGGGTGTTGACACCCACAATTGGGAGTTTACACCCAATAGGTTCAGTGTTAACACCTAAGTTAAGTGTTGACACTCAACTGTTGGGTGTTGACACCCACAATTGGGAGTTTAAACCCAATAGGTTCAGTGTTAACACCAAAGTTAATCGTTGACACTCGACTGTTGGGTGTTGACACTCGCAATGGGAGTTTACACCCAATATGTTCAGCGTTAACACCGAAGTTAAGTGTTAACACTTAAGTTTTGGGTGTCAACACCCACACTATTGCGAGTTTATACATAAAAGGTTTAGTGCTAACACCAAAGTTAAGTGATAATAATTATGGGTATTACACCTAAAAGAATTAGTGTTTGCACCAAAGTTAAAAGTTAGTTGGAATGTTACAATCAAAATGGAATTTTGACGCTCAATCCGTTTTTAATAAAAAATTAATGAAGAATTCAATAGATGATGATATGCTTAATCAGTAGGATCAAAAATAAATACCATAACTGGAAATTCTTTATTATTGCAAAGATATATCGTGAGTTCGTCGTGTACTATAAAGTAAGTACAAAACGTCTGAGACAGTTATTGAAATACAAAAAAATGAAATTAATTACTAAAAATTATTCCAGAACTCGAATAACTCATTAAATTTTTATCGTTAAACATTTAAGTTTTTTTTTTTAAAGTAATTTGTTCAAAATTCATTTTTTTATTTAGAAAATTACGTCCGAACTGAAATAATGAAAAAACCCTTGTAAAAAATACATGAACCTTTAAGTTAAGAACTAAAAGTGTATATTCGGCCAAAGGAGCGGTAAAAATGATTATTTTAGAAAAAAAAAGTAACAGACAAAAGAATGAAAATATTTGAAATTTTTTGAAACCAATCAATAGTAATGCAATTATGATAAAAATTATAATAATTTTTTAACATGCTTTTATTTAAAAAGTACTATATTTTGACGTACTTATTAAAAATTCACATCCAAAAATCACATCCAAAGAATTAGACCCGATTGCTCGGAGAAGACCCCCAGGTACCCACGGCATCGGTAACCTGGATGTCCAAGACTGCACATTAACGTATCGATATTCAAACTTATACCGTCTGTAAAATTTTAGACCTCTAAGTCTCGTAGGCTCAAAAGTATAGTGCTATTGGCAGATTTGGACATACGACGTTGATGACGTGATCGAAACTTTGTGAGTTAAAGGAAATCATGAGAATAAATATAATTAATAATAATAAGTTCAAATCAATTTATCAAAAAAGAAATAAGGTGGTTTAATTGTTTTAATTTCTGACAAAAAAAAATAAAAAAAATGAATTTTTATGAAAAACACCTGAATTTTGGGTGTTAACACTGAAATTTTTATTTTAATAATTGTTAATACAGTTTTTATAAACAAGTTAAAAGTAATGTTTTTTAATCATATACAAACTAAATAATCAAAAAAAGTTTGTTTCAATGTTTATATATTATTTTAAACTTAGTATTTTCAATCAAGAGCGTGGCTAAGTGGATAAAGTGGTCGGTAAATTTTCGTCAACTTTAAGATCGATGGTTCGAATCCCCATGAGGCTAATTTTTTTTTTTTTCGGTTTAGTGTAACACTCCTTTGGGTGTTACACTCCATTGGGTGTAACACTCCATTTGAGTGTAACACCGCATTGGGTGTGCGAAATCACACCCAATGCGGTGTAGAAGTTCGGTGTTATTTTCAGTGTTATTTTTCGGTGTTTACACCGATTTTTTCCATAAGGGTAAAGAAAGAAAATTTTTATTTTTATAATTTGATTAATACATTTAGTGATTGACGACACTTTTATAATCAATTTCAAAGCTGGAAATCGAATAGCTGGAAAATGCAAAAAACCTAACCTCAAAATGACAAATAATAAAAAAATGTCTTCTAAATGTGTTTTTTTATGGAAAATAAAGCTTTTTCATTTGTGGCAACAATGACGCTATGTTAGTATCATAAAAAACCAAATCTCAAAATTAAATATTAATAAAAAGCAGTTTAGAAGCCTGTTTGATGAGTTTTTGCGGAAATTTCCGACAAAGTAAATAACTTCGTTAATCATAACACAATTTAGTTGATAAGAGAATAAATACTTAAATTAAGTATAATCCCAACCTCAAAATGAAAAAATATACCCAAATAAGTAATACATTTTTGTTTTTTTGGAAAATAAAACTTTCTTCTATGCTGCAACAGTAAATCTGTATGGTTGCATTAGTTTACTATAATAATAAGCAACGACTCTTCCTCTCCTGGGGGCTGTAGGACCTTGTCGTGCGCCGCCGAAGTTTGGCGGCCTAATAGGGAGGCCTAGTCGGTCGACTTGCGGTGAGTAGGACGGGACCGTCGTATGGATGTTTTTGGCTCCCTATAAACGGTACTTCCAAGCGCACGAGCGGCCCTGTATGGACGGGGGACCGAGGAAGGAATGTTTTAGGCAATCCGAGAAGGGCTCGTCTACGCGAATGGGTTGGTCCTTTGCCTCTCGCCGCGAGTAGGCTGGCGACCAACGAACAGCCCTCCATCCAGGGTAGTGATCTGGGTGGGTACAGACACCTCTCATCCCAACAACGCGGTATTCGGGAAGAGATGACACGCACACACACATACACTTACACATTTACATAGCGGCGTGGGGTGCTCTCCAGCTGCGAATCCCAAAGTCGGGTGTGGTAAAGTCGAGGGTAAGCAGGATGTGGAGGGTACAGGGGATAAACTAGGACTGGCACGCCTGGGCCGACTCTCAATCAGAGCGAATCACCTGGAGGCCCTCGGCCTCTATCGAAACAACCCGGTGAAACCGGGTGTGAAGTTGCGGGCACGTGGCCGGATTGTGAGGTAGGACCTAGAGTTCACCACAACTCTGGTGTCGATTTGGTAACAGGAGATAACGAAGGTCCTGAGGATCCTTATCACTTCGACCATATCGACTCTCTCAATGCGTCTAGTAGGGTAAGTACTCCATTGAATGCGGAAAACTCCGAGGAACCTGGAGTGGTTAGTAAGCGGAAAGCTGAATCCCACCGAGGCTATCTCAATAACGATGACGACGTCATTGGGGAAGACACGGAGTCACCTCGAAAGAGATCTCGAGACAATGCTTATACTAACCCTGGCGACCTTTCCCAAAGTGTACCAAGACAAGTTGATTACAACCTTCCAACTATGAAGATCATGCAGGTCAACTGCCAGAGATCTTCAACCGCTGTCTGCGACTTAATGCAGAAAGCTCTCGAAGCAGGAGTACAAGTCTGTCTTCTGCAGAAGACCCATATGGCCTTTGGCCGTCCGGTCGGTTTTCCATCTGGTCTGACTGTTTTTGCAACTGCAAATGGTAAAGCGGCCGTAGTTGTATTACAGGAAGAGATTTCTGCTATCCTTGTGGAACTAAGTTCCTTCGAAAATGGTGTATGTGTTAACACCAAGGGCCCCTTCGGGGAGCTCTTATTGGTATCTCTGTATTGCCCTCCAGGCCAAGATGTCCATCAGAGTCTGAATTATCTCGATGATGTAGTTGCACACACTGCAGGACGTAGGAGTTTGGTTGAAATTGATTCGAATGCGATCTCTGACCTATGGCATAGCAAGGACAGTCTTGGAAAAAAGGCTGGACACAACGCTGCTATTAGGGGAGAAACCCTATCCGATTGGATTCTTGCGTCCAAGCTAGAGATTTTGAATGAACCTAGCGAGGCCTATACTTTTGTAGGGCCAAGAGGTTTTTCGGACATCGATGTGAGTCTGGTCAGGGGTGATTGGGGAGGCCTAAACAAGGCGGCAAAATTTTCCTGAAAAATTCTGGAGGGATGGGGGCTGAGTGACCATAATCCAATTTAAATTGGAATTGAGGGCACCTCAGACCTAAATACTGCTGAGCTCTTACAGTCCGAAAAGAGATGGAACACTCTTTGGACTTTTGGAACGCGGAGAGGGGTCGGCTTATACATGTTATGTTAAGCTTTGCGCTCATGATTATGGCATTGAGCTGTTTAATCAACTTGAGGTTGAGGACAAAGTCAATATACTATGTGGTTGGATCACTGAGGCTAACGACAGATTCCTCCAAAGAACGAAAAGGCAACAGTCTTAAGGGGTGGAACTCTAGGTTATCCAAGCTTAGAGCCCAGACCCGAAGAATTAGAAAGGAATACCAGATGAAGAGAAGATCGGGTGACAAAAATGGGCGTAGTCGGAGAGAGGGGAAAAAATCAGCCGAAAAATACACTTCCATGCTCAAGTCCGCCAAACTTCAAAATTGGCAGAATTTTGTGTATGGAAAGGGAAACAAAAACCCTTGGGGACTGGTATACAAATTCTGCAACGGCAAGTCCCAGAGAGATTCTTTGTCGAGCCTTAAAACTGCAAATGGCCAGACTCAAACGTGGGTTGAAAGCGCTGAAACTCTGCTGATGGAATTCTTTCTTCCGGGTAACAGCGAGCCTCCTGTAAGTGATGATGTCGACAACGATGACGTCCCAATCGATTTTACAATTGACGAAACGATCTACTCCATCAAGCGAATGTCAGTGGGAAAGACCCCAGGCCCGGACGGAATCTCGAATGAAGTCTTAAAGAAGGTCTGGGCGGTTATCCCTGAGTTCATGCGGAGCGTTTAAAACTCTAGTATTCGTTCCGGATGTTTTTCACTGAAATGGAAAGAGGCCAGGGTGGTCATGTTGAAGAAGGGGCTTGATAAAGATCCAACCAATGCACGATCATACCGACCTATTTGCTTACTCGACGGCCTGGGAAAGCTTTTGGAACGGATGATGGTCCTTAGGCTCGAGGTCGTGATGTACAACAGATGGAACAAATTTCAATTTGGCTTCGTCGAAGGTAGATCATGCGAAGATGCATTGGCTGAGTTGTCGCGTATCACAAAGGAGGCTACTGGAAATTATGTAGTTGGGATCTTCGTAGATTTCAAAGGCGCTTTCGATAATTTGTTGTGGGATTGCGCTCTAGCCCACTTGAAAGAAATTGGTTGTTCCGAAGCTGATCTAAAACTGTAGCGAAGCTACTTTAGCGACCGAACGGTACATATGAGAAGCGCTACTGATAAGGCAATAAGGAAAGCCAAGGGCAGGAGTCCACAAGGATCCATCAGCGGACCTACCATCTGGAGGCTCTATATGGATGAGCTATTGAACCTTTTCAGGGGGTACATATACCTAAATAAAAGCCTCAAAAAATATTTTGTGAGATTTTTTAAAATTATTTATTGAAAAAGATTTTTTTTCCAGATTATTCACACAATTTTCTAAGTAGCATAAAATATAGCTTATTTCAGAAATAAAAGTTCATTGCTCGTAAAGTCACGCATACTTGCATACTTTGAAGTTGCTTAATCTAGTGAAAATTTTGATAGTTTTTATCATTTTAGCTAATTTATGGTGTGCAAGTAGCTTTAAAAAGCTTGGATTTGGTTCCCTGAGGTTCCGCTCATGAGGGTTCACATGTACAACAAGTGTGCAAAGTCCTGGGTTTATCCGCTGTCTGGAAAAGTTTTGGCTTTACGAGCAATGCCTTCATTTTCTCAAAAATCACATATTTGAGAAAATGGCTTTTAAAGTTCTGAACAGATTTTGATGAATAAAATGTAACACACCAACACATAAACATTTATATCTTGAAAATATCTTGTCACAGGACTCTTGCTTGGTTTAAACACTCTTTTGCACATAGCCGGATACTTTATGATGACTTTATTTTTTTGCTCCTGCTCCTAAAGTGACCCAATTAGCTTTTTTATCAAAAACACAGATTACACACTATTAGGCACCAAGACCAAGTTAAGACTTTGAGTCAGCGGAGTCTTCATATGCAATTATCAAAAAATTATCTTTAACTTTAAATCACAGAATTATTCTTTTACTTCACATTTGTACATGATAAACACTTTTTTTTAACAACTAAAAAACTTCATAAGTTTAACTGGTAAGAATTGGTCATTTATTCTTAAATTTTTTTTTCTTTAATAAAACTAACTTATTTACTTGAGATTAAAATAATAACAAAAACAAAACCAAGTAAAGTAAAATTTCACTAGAAAGATGACTTAAAGAACAAAAAAGTCGTCATGAACTTGCAACGCTGCAGAAATACCTAATTTGATATCGATAGATCGATATTCGATACTAATTGATGTAATATACTAAAGTAGACTCGTAGAGGTAATATATGTCATATATTATGTCATAAAGGTTATAAATTTTTTTATGCGATCGATTCTAACTTATTAATTAAGCATTAGACTTTAAATGAAAGTTAATCTGTCATTCTTAATTATTTATTATTAAGATATTATGTCACGGAAAAGATCTAATCACAGATAAAAAAAATTTCTGTTTTTTCATTGCTTTTATTAGACGAAAACGATATAAATACAGTTCTGTTTGTGGATAAAAAAAAAAAAATATACCTACATTTCGAAAATTAAAAAAGGAAAAAATACATCGAAAAAGCATTTGTACCAAGAATTGTAGAAAGTATTTCTGCTACTAGAACTGACTTGAAATTCTTGAATTTCAAAAAAAGCCATTTTAACTTCAATGAATGAACTGTAACTTATTTTCCTTATCGAATTAAGAAACGCGGTTTGCGGCATTTGAAAGCTGATGTAAAAGTGCATCAAAAAAACACAGAAACCTGAAAATTGATTTTTTGAAAAATTTTAGGTATATGTACCCGCTTAACCAGACTCGGTATAAGGTTCATTGCCTACGCAGATGATCTGGTTCTCATAATTGAAGCCTGTACCAGGGCAGCTCTTATTGCAGCCATAGCGGAAATTATGCGCCAAGTCTACGAGTGGGGGCAGAAATCTGGTGTGGAGATGTCCGAAACCAAGACAGTGGCCATTGACCTCGTGGGAGATAGAAATCTCACCAAGACAAAAGCAGTCAAGGTCCAGAACGAGAATGGTGATACTGTGGTTAGGGTCGGCTTTAAGAGCGAAGTAAACTATCTTGGTATAAACTTCACTGCTGGCTTGGGCTTGGATTCTCATATCAAGAAATTGGAGAGAAAAGTCCTCGACTCGATCGGCAAGTTTAGAAGAGTCCTGAGGAAGAATTGGGGATTGGACACCAAAAATTCCCTGTTCATCTTCAGGGGGACTCTGCTACCTGCAGTAATGTACGGAGCGAGCACCTGGTATAGAAGATTGTGCGACAACAAAAAGCTAGCTGAGACGATGCAGCGGTATCAAAGGAAAGTACCTTTAGCAAACCTAAATACCTGCAGAAGCGTCTCTACTGAAGCTTTACAAGTACTCGCGGGAAGCCTCCCATGGGATCTTGATTGTATAAGACACGCTAATCTATACAAAGCCCGGAAAAACATGCCAATGCAAGAAGGTGATTTGGTCACGACGGCCGAAATCTCTGGACTCACCTCCAGTGCTCAAAAAAGGCTAATTGATGACAGGGCAGATCTCAGATGGCAGCAAAGGTGGGATTCTTCGTCCAAAGGTAGAGTAACTTACGAGTGGCTGAAAGGAGTAAGATCCTCACTCTTTCGAGCGGGCTTCAAGTTAAATCTTGAACTGAGTTACCTACTGACGGGACACGGAAGCTTAAATGCTTTCCGATTTTAACGCAAGTTTCCCGATACCTCAGCTTGCCCATGTGGGTTCATTCATGAAGATTGGATCCATGTGCTCTGTGACCGTGAACTCTATGCAAATGAAAGATACCTTGAGAGCATGAGGATTTCAAGGTATCCGAACCCTGAACACGGATGGGATGTGAGCGGTGCCCTCCAGAGCAAACAGACGTATGAGAAATTATATGAGTTTGCCAGATTCATTTTTAAGAACAGATCCAGGCAGGCGGTTTCTACTGATCCTGCCAGGTCTGTAGCCTCAATAGGTCATGACGGAAATGATCCTGCCTTTGATTCCAGCAACGGGGCTGGACATCACGGTACCCGCTCTCCGGAGCGGATGCGAGCTGCGGTCTCGCCAGATCAAAGCGTGCCTGACCGTTGTCAAAACTGGGGACTCTCCAGGATGCAGCTGTGGTCAAGCACGAAAGGCGTTCAATGAACGAGAGCATCGACCGTGCTAAGTCCAATATCCCAATAAGCCCTTTCGGGCGGGAGGTGGTAGCAAATACTCTCTTGGGACTAGGGGGTAATTTACTCGCCTGAGTCCAGCTCTGGCATGGCATTTTGCCCTGAGATAAGCTTCTGTCGGCGTATGCTGTTCGAACGCGAGGTATCAATTTGACTCGTCAATTTAGTGACGTAAGTGGTAGCACATTACCTCGTCATTTTAGTGACGTTCTCGAACGCGTGAACGACTTCCTGCGGGTGGTCGAGGCCTGTGAGTAATGCTGAGGGGATGACTCACTGTGAATGTATGTTTCTTAAACTAAATTCAAACGCACGGTGACCGATACCACAGTAAGGTGAGTTACTCTAGTGGTGCTCGTAAGAGAGGATAAAATCTACCAAGGGCGTACCGATTTCCAAGCCGGGATTAACGTGTACATAGAGGTGGTCGTAGCGTGGGGGCGGTCTCGGCCGAATTATGCTTCTCTCATTCCGCCTCATTGGACTTGTTTTTCCTGATCGGTCGAAAGGGTCTGGACTCTTGATGGCAGTGGTTTACACCTATCGTATTGACAGCTAGCAAGGCGCCCAGCGAGTGGCGTCATAATTGGGCTGCGGCTCGGCGTTCACGGTTCTGGGTAAAATTGCGCGTGAAGGTTGGCCCAGGTCAACCGGGTTCCTGGCCTGTCTTAGCTAGGATGAAAGAGCACTTGAATAGTGTGACATGCGAAAACCCCCACAAAGGATCCATTCAACTTTACTCACATACTTTTGATTGGAAATTTATAGGCGAGCCGAACGGATGACCTTCAGGTTACCCGAAGAGGTGAGCCGCGCTGGAGGACGTAGTCCGAGACCCCATGGCCAGGCGGCCCGTCCGGGTGAGCTTCTGCAGGTACCGCACGTTAATCCAAATAAACACTGTGTGTCACCCTACTATTTAGCGAAACAACTGCCAGGTTCCTTTGACTATGAAAGGGGGCGCTGGCGAGGCCAACTGGAAACGTCCTCATCGTTCTAAATAGGCAACGTTTTGATTTGAACGCGGCAAAGCGGCTAAAATCCATCTCTGGTTTGGCATTTCACCTTGAGATAACCTTCTCTCACCGTGCGCTGTTCGAATTCCAGGTAGCAAATTCACTCGTCATTTCAGTAGTGGCGTTTTCGAACTTCCACGTGGTCGATCTCCTGCGGGTGGTCGTGGCCTGTGGGTAATGCTATGAGGATGACTCACTGTGACTGTATGTTTCTTAAACTTCTCATATTCCAAAACTACTGATCAAATTCGAATTCACGGTGGCCACTGCCATGGTAAGGGAGGATAAACCTACCAAGGGCGCACCGATTCCAAGCAGGGATTCTGCGAGTTCATAGATGTGGTCGTAGCGTGGGGGCGGCTTTGGCCGAATTATGCTTCTCTCATTCCACCTCATTGGCCTTGCTTGTTCCTGATCGGTCGAATGGGTCTGGATTCTTGGTGGCAGTGGTTTACACCTGTTGTATTGACAGCTAGCAAAAGGGCCCAGCGAGTGACGTCACATATGGGCTGCGGCTCGGCGTTCATGGTTCTGGGTGAAATTGCGTGTGAAGGTTGCGTCTAGCTCGTCGTCGCTCGGGTCAACCGGGTTCCTGGTGTGTCTTAGCCAGGATGAAAGAGCACTCGAATGGTGTGACATGAGAACACCCCCACAAAGGGTCCGGTCATAAGATGCTCACCCGCTTATGATCGGAAATTTGTAGACGAGCCAAACGGATGGCCTTCAGGTTGTCCGAAGACGTAAGCCCCGTTGGAGGTCGTAATCTGAGACCCTTTGGCCAAGCATCCCGTGCTTTTAAGCTTATGCAGGTATCGCACGTTAAACAACAAACACCATTGTGTCACCCTACTATGGGTGCCGGGACATTCGATAATCACAGACAACGAGAAGGCAGATAGGCTCGCAAACCAGGGTGCACTAGACATCAAGACCGGCCACTGCAGTGTGGGAATGCCTGATTGTTCACTGCACAACGCCTTTGCCCTCTGGACGGCAGAGGAAAAGGATCAGAGATAGGCCGATCATCAGAGACTGAGGCAGTCAAAAGCCCTTATCGGTGAACGGCCGCCTAAGGAATGGCTACGTGACCTAAAGAAGACCGGTAGGAGGAAACTCAGATTGGTCATCGGATGGCTTACGGGCCACTGGAAGATGAGACACCATCTATCCAAGATAGGGATAGGGGAGGTCTCAGAATGTAGGTGGTGCGGAGAAGCAGCCGAGACGACGGGACGCCTCCTATGTGAGTGTCCCGCTTGGGCTTCACTCCGGACCAGCAAGCTTGGTAGACCCATCATAAATCCAGGGGATCTGAGGGAAGCCAGCCTATCGGCAATCATGACAATAATTAGCTCTCTATACAGAGCCATGGTCAAAGAGTAAGTAAAGCAAGGAATTCAGCACAATGGGTGTATACCTGAGTACTGCGGTTGCATGTTCCCGAGCAGGGACCGCTAACCCCTTCCACCCCAAATCTAACCTAACTTAAGTAACGACTCTTTAAATAAGAAACCTAGCTTTAAATTTATATCGCAAGATAAAAGAGAGAACCTTAAAAGAATGACAGCATTTTATTCGTGATGTAACTGGTTAAAGAACAAAATTTAAAACTTGAATTTTTATTTTTAATTTTTATAGTACAATTCAATTAAAACATTTAGAGAATAGATTTGATGAAAAATAATCATTTAATCAAGTTTCCGAAATTATCCGATTAAAATCATGAAAATAATAATTTTTCGGTCGCCAACCAATTATCGGTGCGTTATTCGTGCTGTTTTCTGACCAAATAACAGGTGTGTATATATGGTCTGTTTTGCGGACCAAATATTTTCCGTTATTCGGTCTGTTTTCCGATTTTTGGTCTGATTTGCAGTCGCCATCTATAGGATCGTCAAAAAACTTACTCAAAGATGAAAATGACAAAGGTACCAGGCTTTGAGGTTAGAACGCGGGAACACAGTTTATGACTGAACTTGCTGTCATTTGTTCAGAAAACAACACTCATAACGCACCTAAAATTGATTGGAGCCCGAAAAAGCATATATTTGAGCATGTTCGATCGTGGGAGACATATACGAGCGTGTATTCCTGGACGATACCTTCGTCTAGATTGACGCGCGCCAATTCTAGCCTGCGGCACCGTCCAGAAACACTCGCCCGTGTATAACCCCCATAATCAAACGTATCCAAATAAATTCTACATTAGTATATAAAAAAAACCAATGAATTTATAACCGCGAAAGTTTAAATGAACTCTGAACGTAGTGGCAAAGGTAAAGGGTATATACAGGATGTAAAAAAAGTAGAACCCCTGATTTATTCGAAATCAATGCATTTTTTGTAGAGTATGTCTAGAGGGCATCTCAAGCGTACGCTATAGCGCACGAGAGTACGCTATAGCGTACGCTATATAATATAGCGTACGCTATGAGATGTTTACAGCGTACGCTATAGCGTATGCTATGAAATATAGCGTACGCTATAAGATCTTCGTAGCGTAGCTATGAGATGTTTCCAGCGTACGCTATAGCGTATGCTATGAAATATAGCGTACGCTATAAGATCTTCGTAGCGTAGCTATGAGATGTTTCCAGCGTACGCTATAGCGTATGCTATGAAATATAGCGTACGCTATAAGATCATCGTAGATGTTTCCAGCGTACGCTATAGCGTATGCTATGAAATATAGCGTACGCTATAGCGTATGCTATATAATAAAGCGTACGCTATAGCGTGTGCTATAAGATATAGCGCACGTTTTCAGATGTTTACAGTGTGCGCTATAGCGTATGCTATGAGATATAGCTTTCGCTGTGAGATCTTCGTAGAGTACGCGTTGAGAGGTTAATATCGCACGTTAAATTGTAGCATACGCTAGGAGAGGTTTGTAGCGTACGACAAAAATAGCGTACGCTAGGAACGGTTTGTAGCATACGCTAGGAGAGGTTCGTAACGTACGCTAGGAGCAGTTTGTAGCATACGCTATAAAATACAATATAGCGTACGCTGTGAGAGGTTTATAGCGTACGCTATAGCGCATGATATAAAACTAATACAACGTAGGCTATTGCGCATGATATAAAATCAATAAAGCGTACGCTATAGCGCATACTATGAGTTTGCAACGGTTGATATAACATATTGAGTGTGTCTCAGCGAAAAAAAACCTCAGGCCAAAAGCTGCCAGGTAAAGAGCTAGAAGAAGGGCTTGCTACGATTAAAAAAATCAGTAACCCCTACTTTACCCGAAATTTTCATGCGGCGATAAGAATTTTAACTAGTTACCCCCCAGCCAAGAAAAGAGCAACAATGCCCCCCACAGCCACGAATAAAAAATTCCTTAAATTACAAAATTCAAAAATGCTTTCCCACCACGTTAAAACTACGTGGACAGTTTCATGCCACATTAAGAATGCGAGCTTCTTGCGTGCTCAATCACCACGATAATAAGCAATTAAATTATCGACCTCCTGCCAAGTTAAAAACACGACAAGTCGGTCCCGCTATTATTGATTCATCCCTTGCTAAGAAATATGTAGCTTGTTATATCGAATCCCTGCCACGAAGAGAATTAAAGCTAACATTAAAAACTTTGGGACCATCGAATATTTTTATTGCATATAAATACTTTTTATTTCATAAAGTTTAGCTTAGCGAAGTGGAGTTTTCGCCCTTAAGGGCGTTTAAAGTTTTTGCATCTCCGATTTGGAGAGTGCAGTTATCATACAGCTAAGGCCTTATAGGAAGATCGAGTACTAGTATCGAACGTTACCGTTCATACTCGCGAAGCGACCTCTTTCTTGATGAATGTTTGATTAAGTATTCATAGAAGTCTGATTATAGGTAAAAAATTTGTATTGTGTCTCAACGTGTCTACATCTACATACTAGTAAAAAAAAAGGTACCACGAGAAATATACCAAGCATAAAAAATATTTATTAAATAACAGCGTATTCTTGACCTTCACTAAATAAACTCGAAAAAAATTAATTTTAATGTTTACTATGAATAGTATGTACCTGTCAATTATGTATCCTCTGGGAACAATCCAAGATCAAAGATATATAATCAGAAGCGCTTGAGAGATAACCTGCACCGATTTAGAGTGATTTTTTTTATTGCTTTGAAAGAAAATTATAAATTTTTTTGTTTAACAGGTTGGATAGTTAATACCTTTGTTTCTAAGAAAATAAAATGTTAATAATTTAATCCAATAATTTAATTTTTTCTCTCCTTTCTAGAAAAAATTCTATAAAATTAAAATTTCTGGTTTTATGAGGTCGGTAAAAACTCGCGGGGCGAACCTTTCAATAAAAAATTGATTATGAAGCAAAGGGTGAAGGTTTAAAAGCAAGTTCAGATTTCCTAGCGTAACAATCTAATTAAATTTTGTAATGAAGGCTTGATGCCGGAGATGTAAGATAGAAAAAATTTATTAGTATACCAGTATTGTATCTGTATATTCTTTAAGGATAATCCAAGAGCAAAGAAATATGATGAGAACCACTTAGGACCAGTGGTGTTAAGTGAACTGAACTATTTGAGTTTAGTTGAGGAGTTTAGTCGAGTTTATTTGGGAAGTCGCATACCGCAGAGCTGTGCGCATGCTGGACTATGGTGCCCCCCGCTTTATTTGGGAAGATTGACCGTCACAGTTACCGCGCAAGTTTGAAAGCTGAATAAGAGAAACCGTTGCAAATAATTAATCAATGAATAAATAAATAAATAAACCGCCAAGCTCTAAGCCTCAATAACGCTGGGGAGAGCGATAAATAAATATTTTTTATAAACAATTGAATAAACTGCCAAGCTCGAAACCCCCATAACAATGGAGGGAGCGATAAATCATTAATTTTTTATAAACAATTAAATAAACCCACAAGCTCTAAACCCCCATAACGCTGGGGGGAGCGATAAATTATTAATTTTTTATAAACAATGAAATAAACCGACAAGCTCTAAACCCCCATAACGCTGGGAACAACGATAAATAAATAGTTTTTTATAAACAATTAAATAAACCGATGAGCTCTAAACCCCCATAACGCTGGAAGGAGCTATAAATCATTAATTTTTTATAAACAATTAATTAAACCGCCAAGCTTAAAACCCCCATAACGCTGGGGGGAGCGAAAAATATATTATTTTTTATAATCGATTAATTAAACCACCAAGCTCTAGACCCCATAACGCTTGGGGGAGCGATCAATAAATAATTTTTTATAAACAATTCAATAAACTGACAAGCTCGAAACCCCCATAATGCTGAGGGAGCGATAAATAAATATTTTTTTATAAACAATTAAATAAACTGACGAGCTCTAAGCCCCCATAACGCTGGGGAGAGCGATATATAAATTATTTTTTATAAATAATTAAATAAACCGACAAGCTCTAAACCTCCATAACAATGAGGAGAGTGATAAATAAATATTTTTTTATAAACATTGAATAAACCACCAAGCTCGAAACCCCCATTGACGGTTAAATTAATTGTTCATAAAAAATAGTTTTTTTATCGCTCCCCCCAGCGTTATGGGGGTTTCAAGCTTGGTGGTTTATTCAATGGTTTATAAAAATAATATATTCATCGCTCCCCCCAGCGTTATGGGGGTTTCAATCTTGGTGGTTTATTTAATTATTTATAAAAATAGTATTTTACACACCTGATGGAGTCAAAAATTAGTTAGCCCTCAGCAAACCGAAATTGATGCTCGAGCCGAAGGCGTCAAAGGTTTGCTAAGGGTTAGCTCATTTTTGCACTCCCTAGTGTGTAATATATTTTTCAACAGGAGGCAAGGAAAGTTCAAACTCCCTGTTTGGGACAAATCAGAAAGTTTGAACTTTCTGCGCCGTGTGTTGAAAAATATTTATTTATCGTTGTCCCCAGCGCTATGGGGGTTTAGAGCTTATCGGTTTATTTAATTGTTTATAAAAAATTAATGATTTATCGCTCCCCCCCCCCCCCCCCAGCGTTATGGGGGGTTTAAAATAGGAACCTTTTCCATATCTGTTTCTTGGTCCGCAAGTGACTTAGAAGAACTTGTTTATTGTAATATTTGTGGGATCGGTACTGTAGTCATAGGTATAGGGATAGGAATGAGAGAGAGCGAGAGAGATGGGTAGTCTGTAATGACGTAGGTGGAGTGTCTGTGTGAAGCAGCCAGGTAGCTAGTATCTTCCTGAAAACTGCGAGCAAGGCTAGCTTGGTTTGAGTGGGCGGGCCCTTCGAGGGACTTAGCAGCCGCGCGCCGAAGAGGGCAGTTGCCGAAGGGTGCTTAAGCTGACAGGATGCCATTCTCAATGCAAGTTGTAATTTGGGTACACCTAAAATGACCTACTGCGGCTGTTCACCGAAATTATCTCTCGCCGAAAAAATCTAGTGAAAAGAACTAGACGGTGAAGCGGACTGCAGTGGGGTCCACAACAGTGAGTTGTTTAATCAGCGCACCGCACGGAATATTTAAATTAAAAAAAAAAAAAAACTTTTGCTGAAATTGAATTTTTATACAAATTTTTTTTTGTTAAAAGATATTCAAAAAAATCTAATTTTCTAGAATTTTTTTTTAATCAGCTCTTTCTGAAAAATATCCATTTTTCATGAAAAAAATGAGAGAAAATTTCGCAATGAGTTGAGTTGATGGCATTTTAATTAATCAATCTGATGAAAATACACAAGTTAAAATATTCAAGTGGTGAATATGATTGAGCTTAAAAATCTATATAAAATTTGGTATGAATTATAATTGATGAAACTCAAAAAAGTGCCACTTTTTTGTAAGTGTGTACAGGCTTGAAAAATTTATTTTGGTTTCCGGCTACATCTGATTGTCTCTGATTTGAAACAGTTAATTAATTAAAAATTATGTTATAATTTCGTAAGTGCAAATTGTTTTATTTTAAATAATGTGTTGGTAAAATTTTATTTTCAAAATTTAAATTATAATGTGGGAGAAAAGCCATAAAGAATAATATTCATACACATATATTTACACGAACAATGTATTAAAGAAAAATACGTGAATGAATTTACAGCAGCAAAAACATAGATAATAATGAATTACTCCAACGCATATCTTCTTACCCTAATATTTCATATCAAATTAACAAAAAACTCATTACATCTTAAACCTTATACAGTATGGTTTACACATTATAGATGCTTCGCAAAAGAAAAAAACGAGGTTTAAAAGCCATTCAAAATCCAGATTTTGTTTATGAAAGTCTGATAAAAAAGTAAGAGAAACAATAAGTTCTAAAGTAATTAACAAAAAAATGACAAGAAATGTTTACAATAAAATAATTTTTGATTAAATTAATTAATTTTTGTTCAGAAAAAAGTCAGGAAGAAGACCTTTTGCTGAAAGAAGTATTACCTAATACTCATTAATAAACTACTGATGAAAAAATTGGATCCATTACTTCAATGCTTTCGGGCTGATATATACTTAGTGGTTTGAGTTCGCGGACACGTATTTTTATATTTATAATTTTTGCTCAGATTTTTCGTACTCAGTAGCAGTTTAGTATTCTTCGTGGTTTTCTAAACTTAAATATTTCGACCAAGTTAATTCTTATTATTTCAGACTTTTAGAAATTTGTACTTAATCAAACAGTTAAAAAAAAAAGAAAATGAATATTATGAAGCTGTAGTGTACCACTGGACTAAATAATTTGAAAGTTTCATTGTTTAAGTAATTCATGACAAACTTCATATTTTAAAGTTGAATCTTGGTTTCGATGGAGTCTATTATTTTTACTAAAAGTAAACTAAATATACTTCTTTGTTCATAAAATTTTTGGTTTGAGGTACTGAAAAAACTTATTTTTCTAATTTTTAACTGAAATAAAGAAATAAAAACAGTAGCGAAGGATTAAATTATTTTAAAAGGTTATAAATAATGTAAATTTTTTTCACTGTAAAGTATTTATAAGAGGATTAAGTTTGTTATTTATATTCCTTGTGTATTAAATTCAAAAAAAATGATAGAAATATTCTAGTAGGAATATTTAAAGTAAATGTTTATAATTATTCGAACAAATATATTTTAGAAATATGTTATTGCATGCAATATTTAAAGTTTAAACTAACTTTCTAAAAGAAAACTTACGTTATCCAATGGCTATGTACAATAAATGTAGTTTATTAAAAAATCTTTATCTATAATGTGTAAACCATACTGTATAATAAATTATATCATAATTATTAATTAATTAATTGTTTCAAATCAGAGACAATCAGATGTAGCCGGAAACCAAAATAAATTTTTCAAGCCTGTACACTGTTATAGGGCGTTATTTAAACGAGCAGACTCAGGAGTACAACCCACGTAGATCTGCCGAGTTTGTCATACAGCCTCTATAAGCTCTGCCGCGGTCGACTACACGTCGACGAGTTTCCTGCAAAAGGAGAAAATTCCGTCCGCGATTATATACCCCTAAACGGCTTATTAATCGGGGAGGGCGCGACAGCTCGTTGATTTCGGTAGGTGGGCGCGGGCTAGAGGATTCGAGCACGGGGAACACCGGTCAGTAAAATAATTGTTACTCAGATAGTTAATTTTGAATATTTAATAACAAAAAATTAACTTAAAAACTAATACAAAAATCTATGCTTGACACGGTGATAATTTATAAACAAATACTCATATGGTTGAGTATTCCAATCAACAACAAAGAGTTATCGGTGCTCTCTAAGTTGATTTGCGCGCGCACACAACAATCTGCTGCTATCGGCAGCTTACGCGCGCGAGAAAAACAAAGTATTTTACAACTGATTTTAATCACTCACACTCTCACACGATAACGATTATGGTCGCTTAACAAACAATAACTAACGAGGACGCCGCAGTTACACCTGTTACAAGCCATAAGGCTGAAACCCTAGCATCCAAGCTAGATACCCAAATCGTAGACTGCCGTATCTCGATGCCGGCGTACGGTCCAGTGTCGTCGTCTCGTTGTCGCAGGTTAACAAGTTGTCAAAGGATGACAATCCTGTCGAAGACTTGTTTTCGTCGCGACGATAACTCCCGAGCACGCGCGACACAATAAAATTGACCTTTCACTCGTACTTTCTATAATTTCGCGAAGCTTCGAATCGGTACGATCTGTACTCGAACGCGTGCAGTGATTAGAATGACTCCTGTCCTCCTTCTCACCAGCCCGATATTCTACCGATTCCCGCGCGTTCCATTCCCACTCGTGCTGCGTTCTAACGGTCGCGCGGCAAACATGAAATTAATTTTATGTCGTCGCGATTAATTAACTCGACCGTTACAACACACTTACAAAAAAGTGGCACTTTTTTGAGTTTCATCAATTATAATTCATACCAAATTTTTTACAGATTTTTAAGCTCAATCATATTCACCACTTGAATATTTTAACTTGTGTATTTTCATCAGATTGATTAATTAAAATGCCATCAACTCAACTCATTGCGAAATTTTCTCTCATTTTTTCATGAAAAATGGATATTTTTCCGAAAGAGCTGATTAAAAAAAAATTCTAGAAAATTAGATTTTTTTTGAATATCTTTTAACAAAAAAAAATTTGTATAAAAATTCAATTTCAGCCAAAGTTTTTTTGCTGAAATTGAAAAAAAAAGTTTTTTTTTTTTTTTTTAATTTAAATATTCCGTGCGGTGCGCTGATTAATCAACTCACTCACGGAAAGCAGCATTCAGCTGCTCTGTGGTACAACCTGCACGGTTGGCGCGGCGTGACCTCCACGCTGCGGCTCGGTGAATCTTCACTCCAATTTTCGGTGAAGATTCACCTAGCCGCACTATTTGCGAGCGCGCTGATTCGCACGCGCAAGATCCTTGCTTTGCCGTCGGCTCTGGTGATTCGATGCTTTCAATTTATAAATGCAATTAAAAGTTTTCACTAATTTACTAACAATATTTATATATATGGTATATTATAGATAACAATGGAAATTGAGGGCCTGGATTCACAAACTGCCTTAGCGCTCGAGACGCTCGAGATCGGCCCAGACAGCCCGATCCGCTGTTTCAAAAATACTGTCATTTTTTACCTATTCAATATATCGCTTTGAAACTTTCCAGAAATATTCATTGAAGCCTAATGAAAAACTTCTCCGCTGGATATTTTTTCAAATATAAGTTTTTATACTCTTTTTTTCAATCCAAAGTTTTAGGTTAGAAACTATGAGTTTTTGATTTTTAATAGTTAATTACTTGGCTCTGTAATACTTTAAAAATATTTGGACCGTTCTGTTGGCAGCGGAAAGAGTTCAACAATATGCTGCTAAAATTTCATTAAAAAATATTAAATCGTTTACGAGTTCTTGCGAGTTGAACAAAAAAGTTAAAATTTTCTCAATACACGCATTTTTTGTTCAACTCGCAAGAACTCGCAAACGACTGAATATTTTTTAATGAAATTTTAGCAGCATATTGTTGAACTTTTTCCACTGCCAACAGAACAGTCCAAATATTTTTAAAGTATTTCAGAGCCGAGTAATTAACTATTAAGAATCAAAAACTCACAGTTTCTAACCTAAAACTTTGGATTGAAAAAAAGAGTATAAAAACTTATATTTGAAAAAATATCCAGCGGAGAAGTTTTTCATTAGGCTTCGATGAATATTTCTGGAAAGTTTCAATTCGAACAGAGCCGACGGCAAAGCAAGGATCTTGCGCGTGCGAATCAGCGCGCTCGCAAATAGTGCGGCTCGGTGAATCTTCACCGAAATTTGGAGTGAAGATTCACCGAGCCGCAGCGTGGAGGTCGCGCCGCGCCAACCGTGCAGGTTGCACCACAGAGCAGCTGAATGCTGCTTTCCGTGCTGTTGTGGACCCCACTGCAGTGTCCGCTTCACCGAACTGAAGTAATGAATAAACCCTTGTAAAAAATACATGAACCTTTAAGTAAAGAACTAAAAGTATATATATTCGGCCAAAGGAGCGGTAAAAATGATTATTTTAGAAAAAACTGATAACAGACAAAAAAATGAAAATATTTGAAATTTTTTGAAACCAATCAATAGTAAGTCAATTATGACAAAAATAATAATAATTTTTTAACATGCTTTTATTTAAAAAGTACTATATTTTGACGTACTTATTAAAAATTCACATCCAAAAATCACATCCTAAGAATTAGACCCGATTGCTCGGAGAAGACCCCCAGGTACCCACGGCATCGGTAACCTGGATGTCCAAGACTGCACATTACCCAGCTGAGAAATACCATATGGAAATCCGTGAGGAAACCCGTACGGGGACCCATAAGGGTTCCTGTAAAGGATCCCATACGGGTTTCCGATACTGATATTTGGTCAGGGTTTCCGTACGGGTTTCCATACGGGTTTTTTTTTTTTTTTTTTTTTTTCTTTTAATTTTATTTTTACACTATTTTTTTATTTATTTAATATTATCATTAGATATTGATATATTATTCTTTATAAGATTTAATTATTCATAATAAAATTATTTTGAATTAAATTATCGAAGAAAAAAATTTTGTTCGACTGAGATTCGAACCCATGACCCCAGGCATCACAGGCAGACACTCTACCACCTGAGCCATTGCGCTAGCATGCATCAAGACCTCAATTAAACTCCTTTAATATACAACTTATTGTCGGCTAAGCCCTTTAATTTAGATGAAGCTTCGACAAAATTTGTTTTAGATTTAGATAATGCAATACAATTGCTCGTGTTTGCGCGCTAAGAGAGACTAGTTAAAAATCAAATATAAAACAGTTGTTAAAGTAGTTTAATTAAAGTCTTCGAGCAAGCTAGCTCAATGGCTCAGTTGGTAGAGTGTCTGCCTGCCATGCCTGGGGTCGTGGGTTCGAATCTCAGTCGAACAAAATTTTTTTCTTCGATAATTTTATTATTAATAATTAAATCTTATAAAGAATAATATATCAATATCTAATAATAATATTAAATTAAATAAATAAAAATATAGTGTGAAAATAAAATTAAATGAAAAAAAAAAAACCCGTATGGAAACCCGTACGGAAACCCTGACCAAATATCAGTATCGGAAACCCGTATGGGGTCCTTTACGGGAACCCTTACGGGTCCCCGTACGGGTTTCCTTACGGATTTCCATATGGATTTTTTCAGCTGGGTAACGTATCGATATTCAAACTTATACCGTCTGTAAAATTTTAGACCTCTAAGTCTCGTAGGCTCAAAAGTATAGTGCTATTGGCAGATTTGGACATACGACGTTGATGACGTGATCGAAACTTTGTGAGTTAAAGGAAATCATGAGAATAAATATAATTAATAATAATAAGTTCAAATCAATTTATCAAAAAAGAAATAAGGTGGTTTAATTGTTTTAATTTCTGACGAAAAAAAATTAAAAAAATGAATTTTTATGAAAAACACCCGAATTTTGGGTGTTAACACTGAAATTTTTATTTTAATAATTGTTAATATAGTTTTTATAAACAAGTTAAAAGTAATGTTTTTTAATCATATACAAACTAAATAATCAAAAAAAGTTTGTTTCAATGTTTATATATTATTTTAAACATAGTATTTTCAATCAAGAGCGTGGCTAAGTGGATAAAGTGGTCGGTAAATTTTCGTCAACTTAAAGATCGATGGTTCGAATCCCCATGAGGCCAATTTTTTTTTTTTCGGATTAGTGTAACACTCCTTTGGGTATAACACTCCATTGGGTGTAACACCGCATTGGGTGTGCGAAATCACACCCAATGCGGTGTAGAAGTTCGGTGTTATTTTTCGGTGTTTACACCGATTTTTTCTATAAGGGTATCCAACCTGTCAAACCAAAAAATTTATAATTTTCTTTCAAAGCAATAAAAAAAATCACTCTAAATCGGTGCAGGTTATCTCTCAAGCGCTTCTCATTATATATCTTTGATCTTGGATTGTTCCCAGAGGATACATAATTGACAGGTACATATTATTCATAGTAAACATTAAAATTAATTTTTTAAAGCCTAAGCTGTATGATAACTGCACTCTCCAAATCAAAGATGCAAAAACTTTAAACGCCCGTAAGGGCGAAAACTACACTCTGCTAAACTAAACTTTATGAAATAAAAAGTATTTATATGCAATAAAAATATTCGATGGTCCCAAAGTTTTTAATGTAAGCTTTAATTCTCTTCGTGGCAGGGATTCGATATAACAAGCTACATATTTCTTAGCAAGGGATAAATCAAAAATAGCGGGAACGACTTGTCGTGTTTTTAACTTGGCAGGAGGTCGATAATTTAATTGTTTATTATCGTGGTGATTGAGCACGCAAGAAGCTCGCATTCTTAACGTGGCATGAAACTGTCCACGTAGTTTTAACGTGGTGGGAAAGCATTTTTGAATTTTGTAATTTAAGGAATTTTTTATTCGTGGCTGTGGGGGGTATTGTTGCTCTTTTCTTGGCTGGGGGGTAACTAGTTATAATTCTTATCGCCGCATGAAAATTTCGGGTAAAGTAGGGGTTACGGATTTTTTTAATCGTGGCAAGCCCTTCTTCTAGCTCCTTACCTGGCAGCTTTTGGCCTAAGGTTTTTTTTTTGCTGAGACACACTCAATATGTTATGTCAACCGTTGCAAACTCATAGTATGCGCTATAGCGTACGCTTTATTGGTTTTATATCATGCGCTATAGCCTACGTTGTATTAGGTTTATATCATGCGCTATGCATAGCGTACGCTGTGTTAGTTTTATATCAGCTGTAAGAGGTTTATAGCGTATGCTACAAACTGCTCCTAGCGTACGATACGAACCTCTCCTAGCGTATGCTACAAACCGCTCCTAGCGTACGCTATTTTTGTCGTACACTACAAACCTCTCCTAGCGTATGCTACAATTTAACGTGCGATATTAACCTCTCAAGGCGTACTCTACGAAGATCTCACAGCGAAAGCTATATCTCATAGCATACGCTATAGCGCACACTGTAAACATCTCAAAACGTGTGCTATATTTTATAGCACGTGCTACAGCGTACGCAATATTATATAGCATACGCTATAGCGTACGCTACGAAGATCTTAGAGCGTACGCTATATTTCATAGCATACGCTATAGCGTACGCTGGAAACATCTCATAGCGTACGCTACGAAGATCTTATAGCGTACGCTATATTTCATAGTATACGCTATAGCGTACGCTGTAAACATCTCATAGCGTACGCTATAGCGTACGCTTGAGATGCCCTCTAGACATACTCTTTTTTGTACAGCACATACAAAGTAAATAAATAAATTTATATATGGGTTATTCCAACATCTTTCAGCAAAATCGTGGGCACGAGGTCAACCGATTTTTCTAATTTTTTAGTATGTTAAAGTATAACTATATTTAGGAGCTTTTCCAAAATTTTAGCTCAAAATATGCCATAGATCCTGAATGGCAGCCATTTGAAATAAAAAAATAAGTCTTTTTTGGACTATTTTTAAGCGTTTTATTATCCAAACTTCAAATATTCGCCGAAAATAGAGTTCATATCTGATTTTTATGCTTGATCACGCAAAATTTTCGTTTTTTAGTCAACTTAATAAAAAAAAAATTTGTTTTAATTATGATGAACATTTTGATGCAATTGCTGTTACAAACGCTGATACTTATGAATTCGTCGATTTTGACGATTTTGAGTGATATTCAAACGGCTGCCATTTGTTTAATAATAAATTTTTTTTTCTCTGGTTGGTAGCGATCGATTTGTCTATTCAAGACCTTGAATTGCTTTTTTTAACCGATTCAAAATCTTCAAAATTTTCATAGTCTCGGCCTCTCAAAAATTTTGAAAATGGCGAAAAACGCTAAAAATGCGTTTTTTGCTTGAATTGAAACTGATGGCATTTTTTTCTAATATTTTTTTTTTTTTCCAAAATTTTGGGAAAAAGTTCTTCATACATAGTATAACAAGCCCTGATAATTTTGGTCAACTTTTTTGGCCATTTTTCAATTGTTTCAAGCAGCTAATTTGTACCATTTTTTTCGTTTTTTACAGTTGTGAGTCGAGAGTTCAAGAGGTTAATAAATATCGACTGACACTATTTACGAAGCTGCGAACGAACTTTTTATGATTATATTATTAAAATTTTGTTTGATACCCGCTTGTTTATTTATAATTCACCTTAGTAACAGTTGACAACTTTGCATTTAAACTATTTTTTAACTATTTATAAAACAGAAATATTATTTTAAAATGACTCTTTTTAAATAAATACGCAATGCAAAAATATACTTCGGGTTACGTTATATATGTGTAACACAAAAAAAATTTTTTTATATCGTCGAATCGCGATCGTATGTCTGGCCCGGCCAGACTTGGCGATCATGGATTCTATTTTAGCGCCCTCTACAGATTGTCTTTGAGTACTAACGACTACTGCTGATCAATAACTTATTTCAATAACAATAAGGTATAAAATAGTTTTTCTTCTTGTCGTGAGTTATTATATAGTGTACAGATAACTGATAAAATATATTTCCTAACTCGAAGTTCAACCAGCGTATTTTTTAATAAAAGTATGGCAGACGAAGATGAAAGAGCTAATTGTTGTGTTGGTCATTTTTTGAATGATAATAGTTGTGACTTAACTACATTTTCTACAAAAAAAGTGGCTCACAGTATTAGTGAGTTTTCAAAAGAAGATGTCGAAATTCTTCACTTACGATTACCTGGAATTGAAAACATTCAAAATAAATGGATTTGTGATCATCATTATAATTATTTTTTTAATTACTACTCCACTTTTCAAAAAAAATGTTGTGATCCTTCGCAAATTCATACAAAAAACATAACCAAGAATTTAATTAGTTTAAGCTTGGATTTTTGTCAAGATGCGAAAAATTCATTAAGTATTGACATTATACCTGGTCAAAAAATATGCGCAAACTGCTTCACAAAATTGCGAATTGATATTGAAAGTCACAATAATTTGTATTTTAAATATTGCTGTGACCCATTTGATAGTCATCGATCCAAAATTGAAAATGATTTACTTTCTTTAGACAAAGATTCAATCTCATATTTGAACGAAAAATTAAATTTAAGTATTATTAACGGTCAAAAAGTGTGCATTAACTGGGACCGAAACCTGAAGTAACATACTTTTGATCACAAGAAGTTTCTGAAAAATCAAGAACATCCTTTAGTTTTATCTGGAGAAGCGAGTGAAACAGAAAAAAATACTCCGGAATTTTTAACAGACAGTCAAAAAAAAAGAAATCTTGATTCTATTCTGGATACTTTTAGCATACCTTCCTTTAAGAGGCAAAAACTTGATGATCGACGTGTCGTAGAAAAAGGAGTTGAAATTATTCAAAATGTGGTCAATAAAACGTCAGAAACTTTTGAAGATGCTCTTCAAGTCGACCTCCCAAAGTTTGATCTGAAGAAAATAATCGATGAAAAATCTTGGTTTACTTAAATTATATCAAATATCCAAAACAAGTATAATTTACCTATAACAAGCTATGATGAAAAAATAGAATTACTAACTTTTATTCCAGACGATTGGAGCTTAAAAACAGCAAATTTATATTTCAAATGTACTTGTCATCAATTTGATGAAATGAAGAAATTGAAAAAATCCGGTAAGAGTCAATGAATTTTTCGTGCCTGAATATTAACGCTCTAATAAAAATTATTAAATTAAATTTGCTTCATAATAACTTTCTCAATTACTTTCGTAAATAGCTTTTTTATTCAATTTATATCATTTTGTTTTGTTCCTTAAAAAATTGTTGAAGTTAAAAAAAACTATTTTTCATATAAAAAAATCTAGAAAGTTTTTATCTAATCATGATTGCAAATGATTGTTTAAGTTTTTTTTTTTTTTTTTTTAGCTCATACATTTTTTAATTTTCAATAGAGATTTTCGTAGTAAAATCATGAATCAAATTTATGAATTTTCAGTTCTGGATAGTATCCATATTATTTTCTTAACTAAAAATGAATTTCAAATTAACAACTTCATTTCTTTACAGGTACTTTACAACGCTTCAGGAAAAATTATTATCGAATTTCTTTTGAAATCAGAGAGAGTATTAAAAATTACTATTTAGATGATTTAAATAGCGCTATGTGCAGTGGAGTAAAAGAGAAGAAAAGTAGATGGTGAAAAAATTTTGCTACAAAAAAGATATTGATTTTACGACATCAAAAGTTTATACAAAAACTGGATAAAAGATAATAATAATAATCTTAAAAAAGCTCTTTGTTTAGCTTTTTTTTTTTTAACTAAAACCAGAACAGTGCATCTCTGCTGGGAATTCTGGTTCTCATAATGTATGCATGTGCCCCATACATCAAAATGTTAAGTTGAAATTATCAGCACTCAAACCTTACATGAACTACCGAGAACTACTTGGTGTAGCTGTTGGTTCCGTTGATAATAAAGATTGTATGATTCACAATTGTAAAAAGTGTCCAAATAAACAAGCTATTTTTGATTTTTTATCCTCCGATCTCGAAAACAAAGATAAAATTATTAAGTACACAAACTGGGGCATTGAAAAATTCATTAATGAGGATGGTAAAGAAGTCACAAGAACCTCGTTAATACATTTTGAAAAACCTATTCTAGATCATAGATGAATTATCAAATGACGTGTGGAATATGACAGAACATCATTTCATTTCCAATAAACAGAAAGAATTTTATGCCGAATCCAAAAAAATTAGATGAAAAAACTGCACTGATAACTATGTATTTTGCAGGAAATTACCCATTTATTTGCCAAAATTCAGTTCAAGCTTTTTATTTTAATAATACACATGCGTCTTTATTTACTGTCACCATGCACTACAAAGATCCGAAAGACAAGCTTATCAAAGTTGCTAGTTACTGCATTATTTGTGACGGTAAAGATCATACAGCTGCAGCTGTGCATATATTTTTGAAAGCAGTTCTTGAATCAATTAAACAAGAATTCCCATTTGTAAAAAGTTTAATGTACAACTCCGATGGAGCACCACAGCAGTTCAAAAATAAGTAAGTTGAGATCATGATAATGTAATTTTTATTATATAATATTCATCAGTATTATTTTTTTTTTGCTGCTCAAGCAATTAATATTAGGGTAAGGTACCCTAATTCTGCGGGCGCCCCAATTCTGCGGTTTTTAAAGTTGATCTTTAAATGATGTTATAAGTGTTTTATTACTTTGAATTATTTTTATTTCCTAATTTTTATTTATAAAGAACATTATTTTGAGTGAAAACTGTGAATAATAACAATAATTTTTCGTATAAATATTTATACCCGCAGAATTAGGTACCAGGCAAATCCAATGCGCGTGGCCCTAATTCTGCAGAATCATAACCAAAAAAACCGCGGCCATGCGTCCGCAGAATTGGGGCCACAGAATTAGGGAACAAAATGCTGAATTAGGGGACACTTTTTTTTACTTTTCAATTAATTATTATTAGTTGATTATAAATGTTTTGAGCTCCTACAAGGGCTCATTTTGTTCGAGGAGAGTTCAACTTTTGTTTAAAAAAAAAAGTGTAATAAAATATTAAATCTAAAGAATTCTACACGTGTTCAAAGTTCTGATAACCAAAAAATACGCAGAATTAGGGTACCTTACCCTAGGCGCTGTACAGTTGGTCTTGCTCCGTGTTACAGTTTACGTGGCTAGTATAAATTCGGTGTTATTCTTCACGTGGTTACAAGATAACGTGTTATCCTTTTCTCCGCTCATAAATTACGAATTCGTTATTAATTTATGGATTTTTTTTTACGCAGCTAGCAAGTTATCTCATAATATGTGGAATTTGTTGTTTTATTTAGTTGTTAATTTTATCGCGGCAGGTTAATTTCCCCCAAAATTGTTAAAAAC
This sequence comes from Encarsia formosa, assembly GCA_038277355.1. Lineage (NCBI taxonomy): Eukaryota > Metazoa > Arthropoda > Insecta > Hymenoptera > Aphelinidae > Encarsia > Encarsia formosa. The sequence continues at coordinate 35,092,972 of CM076187.1, forward strand.
AGCCATTTCGGATTTTTTTATTCGCCGCAGGACCTTCTTGTTACTTTTTACTTCGTAAATTTTTCTGAAGTGCCCTTTTTCCTTACAGCCGTCGATATCACATTAATTAGATCCATCTTGAGCATTATTTTACTCACAAACCACATTGTGAATGAGGCTTTACGTTTCGGAGAGACAATTCGCGAGGTTTTACTACAATCATTTTAGTATTTTTTTTATTAAAAACTTAATGCTAAATTTTTATAAATTATACACGTTTTATTTTTAATCGAGCACTCTTTAGCTTATCAAAATACATATTTATTTTCAGTCGTAATACCCCGAGTGCTCCAAAATTTTCTAAAATTTTAAAGCACGAGGGGTATTCGGCTGGATTATTTTTCCCAGCTGAGTTTGGACCCATAAAAACGCAGTATTTTACATTTTTGCGGAACAGATTGGTGTGCTCATTTGACACTTTATTTCTTAATATCTCCTCTGTATACATCCTGAATTGTAACCTTCGACCAATCAGCGGTCGAAGATTATCGAAATTGGAAATAACCGAAAAATTATTGAAATAATTTTACCCTATGCCTCCTTAAAATGTCTAATACGACGTTTCTATTGGTTGCTCGGGAAAATAGTAAAAACTATTCTTATGAGTCTATGAAAAAAAGAATTTTCAATAAATAATAAAACTGTTTCGAAATTCAGTTTACAAAAACTAGAAAAATTACCAATAAATTTAAAATAGCTGATTAAAAAAAAATTTTTTTTAGTTTTGCATTAAAAAACTTGATCAATAATAATAATAATAATAATAATAACTCTCATTAAAATTTAAAATAATTTGTACAGAAATCATTTTATAAACCTTTTTTATCACAAAAAAGATTTTGGATTGGAACTCAAATCATACAATTTTTTCGGTACTTCGCACGGCAAAAGTTCGTGCGATCGAATAGGAGCTGTCGCTAAGCGTTCGGCAAGAAGAGCTTCAATCCAACTAGAGGAAATCCTGAATGCTGAACAAATGTGTGATTACCTTAAAAGAAATGTTGAAGGAATCAGGTATGCTTCAATTTAGATATTGTAATAAGCTGTTTTTAATTTTAAACGAACTGATTTACTTATTACATTATTACATTTTTAGGTTCATTTATGTTCCAAACAGTGAGGTTGCACGAAATAAAAAAAAATTGGAAAAGCGATTTGAAATTGCAAAAACAGTGTCTGGTACTCTGAAGTATCATTGTATCGAACCTTTTGATAACTTAAAAATGCGTTTCAAACTGTTCTCAGAAGACGATGAATTTAAAACTGTAACTATGGTATAAAAATGAATTAAAAAAGTTCTTCAAAGTGTTACTAGCAAATTTCTATTTTTTCTAGCACTCATGTTTTGAATTTTTGTCACAATACGAATTAAAACAATTTTACTTGTAAGAATATTAATAATACTATTATTTTTTTAAAGAACTATTCCTAATACATAACTTTTTGCTTGATTTATATGAGAATTCATCAAATAATATCTTTTTTTTTTTTTGTTCTTATTTGTAGCAACATATTCTGTAAATTTTCGCTGCTTATACTATTATCAATTGGTAGACTTTTGTAAATATTGCGCGCGCTATTTTGATACTGAATTTCAAAGTAAAAATTGTGCATACTTGCTTACTCTAAACTTAATTTGTCATATCAAAATAATTTAACTAATAAAAAAAAATTGTTAGTTTTAAACGTTCTCTGTTTTTTAATTAATATGAAAGTAAAAAATTGTTTGACCGATGAAATGCAAAGTTGTCATCTGTTACTAAGGTGAATTATAAATAAATAAGCGGGTATCAAACAAAATTTTAATAATATAATCATAAAAAGTTCGTTCGCAGTTTCGTAAATAGTGTCAGTCGATATTTATTAACCTCTTGAACTCTCGACTCAAAACTGTTAAAAACGAAAAAAATGGTACAAATTAGCTGCTTGAAACAATTGAAAAATGGCCGAAAAAGTTGACCAAAATTATCAGGACTTGTTATATACTATTTATGAAGAACTTTTTCCCAAAATTTTGGAAAAAAAAAAAAATATTAGAAAAAAATGCCATCAGTTTCAATTCAAGCAAAAAACGCATTTTTAGCGTTTTTCGCCATTTTCAAAATTTTTGAGAGGCCGAGACTATGAAAATTTTGAAGATTTTGAATCGGTTAAAAAAAGCAATTCAAGGTCTTGAATAGACAAATCGATCGCTACCAACCAGAGAAAAAAAAATTTATTATTAACTAAATGGCAGCCGTTTGAATATCACTCAAAATCGTCAAAATCGACGAATTCATAAGTATCAGCGTTTGTAACAGCAATTGCATCAAAATGTTCATCATAATTAAAACAAATTTTTTTTTTATTAAGTTGACTAAAAAACGAAAATTTTGCGTGATCAAGCATAAAAATCAGATATGAACTCTATTTTCGGCGAATATTTGAAGTTTGGATAATAAAACGCTTAAAAATAGTCCAAAAAAGACTTATTTTTTTATTTCAAATGGCTGCCATTCAGGATCTATGGCATATTTTGAGCTAAAATTTTGGAAAAGCTCCTAAATATAGTTATACTTTAACATACTAAAAAATTAGAAAAATCGGTTGACCTCGTGCCCACGATTTTGCTGAAAGAAGTTAGAATGACCCATACATTCTTAAAAACCCAAAATAACCCTTTCTAATACTAAACAACCCTTCTAAAATCCAAAATAACCCTTGTGATTCTTAACAAAAATAACCCTTTTGAACCCTCCTAGAGTAATAATCATCCCTCTTTCGCCCTCCTAAAGCAATAATCATCCCTCCAACCCCCCTCTAAAACCAAACCGACCCATTTTACACCCCCCTAAAGCCAAAATAACCCTTTTTAAGCTCTCCCAAAGTAATAATTCTCCTTCCAACCCCTGTCTAAAGTAATAATAACCCTTTTTTATCCCCATAACCCTTAAATATTCCAAAATAACCTATTTTTAAAAACGTCCCGGAAAAAGTCAAATATAGATTTTCTAAGACGTCCCAGAAGTAGTCGTATAGTATATATATATAACGTCCCAGAATCAGCCCGCATGAGGTTCATGGATTTTATTGCAATTTTTTTTGGCAAAAGTACTATTTAATAGAAGACTTTTGCCGCAAACTAGAGGTCTCTATCTTATTTCTGCTTGGTGCTAGATTTTTTCAAAGATTGAAAAATGGCCTATTTTTAAGCTGTTTTAAGCAATTTTAAGGTATTTTTCGAAAAATTCTAACTTTTGATCAAAATGAGATGAAAACCTTTAGTTTGCGGAAAAATTTTGTTCAAAAAAAGTTCTTTTTTGTAAAAATATTTTGACAACATAGCTCGGTTATTTTTATAATAATACAGTCCTACACAGATATTGCTATTTTTGCTCATTTTTAGGTATCTTCAAACGACCGTAGCTTTTTCTAGGCTGAATTTTTGTGCATATTAAAAAATTGTTAAATTTTTTTTATGAAAAAACAAAAATTTTGCGACCAACCGGAACCCTGTACAATCTTCCGCTTCCAAGATACAGCTGTTTGAAGTTGTCAAAAAACACAAAAAACGCGTTTTTTACGATTTTCACACGCATTTTTGAACGGTTTCGACCTTTTTTTTCTCTCAAAAATATGTGGAATCTTTTCTTCATATGTTTCCAAACAAGCTCCCATAGTAATTGTAGTGCGGATTTGGGGTCTTAGTTAATTCCAAAGCATACACTTTTGACACATTTTATGTGCTAAACTAGTGTTTTTTTAACAATATACACGTTACATTTAACTTTTTCGTTCATTATAGATGTTTTGAAATTATTTTTTTACTAAAAACTATTTCAATTCCAGCCAAAATTAGGTCGCCTGCTATGAAAAAATTGATACTCAACGAAATATTGTTCTCAATATCAAAATAATATACTACTTTTATTCAGTTTTTTAGTTTTTTGATTTGTTAAAAATGAGGCCGTCCACGTTAAGAATGCAGGAAATTCTCCGATTTTTTAAAACCCTTCTGAAATTTTTTTCATCGATTTCTGGTATAAAAAGAGAAAGTTTCCCAAAATTTTGAATTCCAAAAAAATTTTTTTTGCCCGCTGAGAATAAAAAAGTTTTTTACAAAAATATTTCATTTGAAAAAAAATTTATCGCTGTTTTTTACTAATTCTGCTGGCATTTTGCAATGAATGGGCCGATTTTCACGCGGTTTGTTGCCTTTGAAAAAAGAGAAAAAAAACTATTGAAAAATTTCCAACTTTTTTAATGTTCATGTCTTCGAACCAATGTAGCAGGTAATTAGTTCTGAACATACTCATTTGACTTTGTCCAAAAAAGCTATTTTTTTTTTGTTTTTTTTGATATTTTTTACTTTTTTTTGGTGTCTACTTTGAGTATTTATAGAAGAAATCTTTTTTATTTGAGTTTAGAGTCGTTTTCATCACATATTTGTGAAAAATAACACTCTAAAAAAATTTTTAAAACAACCTTTTTCGACTTTGGAGCTTATATTATTGATATAGCATGCTCCAAACAGTATTTTAAATAACATCTCGTTGTAGCTGAAGTCAAGAGCTTTTCAACGCTATAAGATTTTGTATGAAAAATCCTACTAAAGTTACAAGCTTTTAAAGATAAAAAAAAAGTGTACCACATAAACTGTAAACCTGAAATATGTCTAAAACTCATGTTTGTTTAAAAAAAATCCTTATGAATGAAACTGTCTTTTAACCTCTAAAATTACAAAAAAATCAACTCAATTTCTAAGATTTGTCACAATTTTCGGCTTATTTAATTTTTCCATATTACCCCAATTCTCAGAATAATACTTATTTGCAGAAGAAAAGAAGGAACTTGTAATGAAAATAAACAAATCATTTTATTGCCACGTCTATATTTTTATTTTCAGAATAAATTTACAACATTTAAAAATAAGTCTAAAAATTATGAAAAAGTTTCCTTTTTTACCTATGTATAATTTGACTAAAAAGGAGTTTGCACCAGAATTGAAATTTTCCCAATAAAACTAAAGAAAATTTTAACTTTTTTTGTCAAACGTAAAAGGGTCATATTTTAAAAATTTATTAATTTTATCTTTTCTATAAAGAACTCTCAATATCATTTTTAATAAATTAAAAGTGGCGCTTAAAATTGTTTGGGATTTTTTCATGTCTTGTCTGCTATGGGCAGAACTTATACGTTGTCTGCTGCAGACTGCAAAGTGCTGCAGATCTGCAGAGTGCAAAAGAATTCGTTCTGAAATCTTCGTAACATTTTTTGAGACTGTTTTTTTTTTTTTTTTTTTATTATACCTTTCTTTGTACCATATTTTTGGTTAATTAGGTTTTACAATAGGGTTTTAACAGTGTACACACATTGACGTCCGTCGAGGTCCTTCTGTCCTGAATACTTCATCTGGTAATAGATAAGATGCTGTCCTAATTCCTTCAGCTATAGGTGGTTAGCAGTGATGGGTGGAAAGTCTTAACCTTATCTGGTGTGATTCATTGATAAATTAATGTTGAACAATAACCCATTCATCAGTGGCCTCCTCCTTTGATCCTAAGAATGCATCAGAGTTCGTGAAAATTTCTCGTCTTGTCGCAGGCGGATCGCGGCTCGCCTCACCGCTCGGCTCGAAAAATCTACCGAACGGGGATTCAAACCAGCGTCCCTCGACGTGACGATGTTTCAGCCGTCTATCACGCATGCCTTAGCCGACTGAGCCAACGACGGCTCTTTTAAGACTGTTATTTATTATTTTTCAAGATTTTTTTTTATTATTTTAAAGTTTTAATTTAGCAATTTTAATATTTGTTCTGCGCATTTAAAAGAAAGAAATCTATCAAACTTTAAAATAAAAAAAAATCTCGAAAAATAATAAATAACAGTCTCAAAAAATATTACGAAGATTTCAGAACGAATTCTTTTGCACTCTGCAGATCTGCAGCATTTTGCAGTCTGCAGCAGACAACGTATAAGTTCTGCCCATAGCAGACAAGACATGAAAAAATCCCAAACAATTTTAAGCGCCACTTTTAATTTATTAAAAATGATATTGAGAGTTCTTTATAGAAAAGATAAAATTAATAAATTTTTAAAATATGACCCTTTTACGTTTGACAAAAAAAGTTAAAATTTTCTTTAGTTTTATTGGGAAAATTTCAATTCTGGTGCAAACTCCTTTTTAGTCAAATTATACATAGGTAAAAAAGGAAACTTTTTCATAATTTTTAGACTTATTTTTAAATGTTGTAAATTTATTCTGAAAATAAAAATATAGACGTGGCAATAAAATGATTTGTTTATTTTCATTACAAGTTCCTTCTTTTCTTCTGCAAATAAGTATTATTCTGAGAATTGGGGTAATATGGAAAAATTAAATAAGCCGAAAATTGTGACAAATCTTAGAAATTGAGTTGATTTTTTTGTAATTTCAGAGGTTAAAAGACAGTTTCATTCATATGGATTTTTTTTAAACAAACATGAGTTTTAGACATATTTCAGGTTTACAGTTTATGTGGTACACTTTTTTTTTATCTTTAAAAGCTTGTAACTTTAGTAGGATTTTTCATACAAAATCTTATAGCGTTAAAAAGCTCTTGACTTCAGCTACAACGAGATGTTATTTAAAATACTGTTTGAAGCATGCTATATCAATAATATAGGCTCCAAAGTCGAAAAAGGTTGTTTTTAAAATTTTTTCAGAGTGTTATTTTTCACAAATATGTGATGAAAACGACTCCAAACTCAAATATAAAAAATTTCTTCTATAAATACTCAAAGTAGACACAAAAAAAAAGTAAAAAATATCAAAAAAAACAAAAAAAAAATAGCTTTTTTGGACAAAGTCAAATGAGTATGTTCAGAACTAATTAACTGCTACATTGGTTCGAAGACATGAACATTAAAAAAGTTGGAAATTTTTCAATAGTTTTTTTCCTCTTTTTTCAAAGGGAACAAACTGCGTGAAAATCGGCCCATTCATTGCAAAATGCCAGCAGAATTAGTAAAAAACAGCGATAAATTTTTTTTCAAATGAAATATTTTTGTAAAAAACTTTTTTATTCACAGCGGGCAAAAAAAATTTTTTTGGAATTCAAAATTTTGGGAAACTTTCTCTTTTTATACCAGAAATCGATGAAAAAAATTTCAGAAGGATTTAAAAAAATCGGAGATTTTCCTGCATTCTTAACGTGGACGGCTATATTATATAGTTGTTTTTCTTTTTCCACGCCCCCCCCCCCCCCCAAAGTGCTTGACTAACCGTAAAAGTGTATCGAAATATGCTTATTTCTATGTGTTTTGAATTATCCTATAATTTTCCAATCCCGGCCCCTTCCCCCACGCCCTTTTTTTTACCCACCCCCCTCCCCATTTTTGATATCTGTTATCACTTTTACCTACACTTCGGTACTGGGATATACATAAGATCAGAGAAGAGAGTAGGTACAAGGGTATGCGCAGGAATGGATACAAAATAAGCACGTGGGTATGTTCAGAATTAGAACTTTAAGGTAGTTTTCAAGTTACAGTCGCTCTCAAAAGTTAGTTCGTCGCACACTAACGCAATTTACGTATCCATGTTCACGCACACATGCAGCGGTGTGCTCCAAACTCGCACACGGACGAAGATTTTTTGACTTTGGATTAATATATCTCGAAAATTAGTCCCGCTTGGTCAAATGTGTAGGCAAGGAAGTTGTTTAGAATTGAATCAGCTGTATCATATTGAAATTTGGAAAAAACTGGGGCATTTTTGAGATTATGGCTGATCAAAATGTGAAAAAAAAATACCGTCGGCGAGCCCGATTTCTATGTCGTCCATGTAAATTTTAAAAACTTTGAACTTATTTTTCTCAAAATTTATCTGTACTTTTACCTATACCTCCTATTTTTGATATATGTTATTACTTGTAATTATAGAAATTTAAAAAGTAACTATTGAAATACTAAAAAAACTTATATTTAATAAAATATAAGTAACAAAATAATAGCAGTAATCAAAATATATAAAACAGTTTAAAAAAAATATTTTCTTAATTTTTTCAATTAAGTTAAAATTAACTATTATTGCACAATACTTAAAAAGTGCATTCAATACTTCACTCCTATAGTAGGCAAAACGATACGTACAAAGGTATGCACTAATGTAAGTACACGGATACGCACACGGGTTGATACAAGTTTACACAAGAGGGTAAGCACAGGAGTGGACACGAGAGTAGGTACGGATTTGGTACAAGATATTATATAGTAGTTTTTCTTCACTCCTGCAGTAGGCACAATGATACGTACAAAGTTATGCACTAATGTAAGTACACGGATACGCACACAGGTTGATACAAGTTTGTGCAAGAGGGTAAGCACAGGAGAGGACACGAGAGTGGGTACGGATTTGGTACAAGAGAGGTAGAGATAGTACTTACAAGAATAGGCACAGCAGTAGAAATAAGGCTAGGTACACGGATATACACAAGGGCGGGGAAGAGAGTAGGTACAAGGGTATACGCAGGAGCAGACACAAAATTAAGCACGTGGGTAGTTTCAGGATTCGAACCTTAAGTAGAAAAAAAGTTAAGAACAGAGTAGGCACAGTAGTACAAAAAAATATAAGAACAATAAAAAATGAATCAGTAGAAAATTAAGTAGAAAAAAGGGAAGTTATAAGGAAAGATAACAGTGCATCTATAGAAGGTTCAACAGTACGAACTAGTATAAGTTAGGCACAAGTTTAAGAACAATAGTTATAGTACCAGAATTTATACATCTCTGTTCTCTTATTCTCCCATTTGAAGTCTTATAAAAATCGGTGCATTAGTTTCAACGCCAACCTCTTGACGAAATTCACAAAAAATTGCTGAAAATCTGCGGAAAAGGGTTTTGTACTACTAGGCTAAGTATATGAGTTATTGTATGCACGTGAGTTGGTACAGTGGTAGTCATAGAGTTGCGAGGGTATGCACACGAGTTTGAACAAACATAAAAACAAAGATATGCACAAGAGTAAATAGAAGGATAACTACAAAAGCACAAAACAATAGTAGCTACGAGGGTAGACACGATTGTAGACACAATGGTAAGCACTAGCATAAAAATCTGGGGGGCGCGGTTGGCGAGCAGACCGAGCAGGGGGTACTCCTACTCTTCTCCCACGCCCTCTCCACCCCCAAGTGCTTAACTAATTGTAAAAGTGTACCGGAATATGCTTATTTCTATGTGTTTTATCTGCTTGTCTTTTTAAAGAATAATTATAATATTTTTCTTGAAACTTGTTTGTGTCACCCCAGGCTTTTATTATTTCTTTGACTCGTTCATCAATTCATTTTAAAAAAGCACACTGGTCAATGCGACGACCTATATAAAAATAAACAAAAACTCTTTATGAAGTATTTGGGAAGTGAGGTTATACTACACACCGCCCGAGCTGGCGAGAATCACAATAAATAATTGGAGAAACTCCAATAACCGTATGTAGAATCTCCAATCGAGTAAGGTTCAGGGCACCTCCAATCTGAAATTGGAGAAACTCCAATTTTTTTTCTCCGTGTACGAGGATAGCCACAGATGTATATGGGTCAAAATAATACTTTTTTAAAAAACCGTCCACACAAGGTTCACCGATTTTATTGCAATTTTTTTTGGCAAAAGTACTATTTAATAGAAGACTTTTGCCGCAAACTAGAGGTCTCTATCTTATTTCTGCTTGGTGCTAGATTTTTTCAAAGATTGAAAAATGGCCTATTTTTAAGCTGTTTTAAGCAATTTTAAGGTATTTTTCGAAAAATTCTAACTTTTGATCAAAATGAGATAGAAACCTCTCGTTTGCGGCAAAATTTTGTTCAAAATAAGTTCTTTTTTGTAAAAATATTTTGACAACATAGTTTGGTTATTTTTATGATATTACAGTCCTACACAGATATTGCTATATTTGCTAGTTTGCAGGTATCTTCAAACGACCGTAGCTTTTTCTAGGCTAAATTTTTGTGCATATTAAAAAATTGTTAAATTTTTTTTATGAAAAAACGAAAATTTTGCGACCAACCGGAACCCTGTACGATCTTCCACTTCCAAGATACAGCTGTTTAAAGTTGTCAAAAAACACAAAAAACGCGTTTTTTACGATTTTTACACGCATTTTTGAACGGTTTCGACCTTTTTTTTTCTCTCAAAAATATGTGAAATCTTCTCTTCATATGTTTCCAAACAAGCTCCCATAGTAATTGTAGTGCGGATTTAGGGTTTTAGTTGATTCCAAAGCATACACTTTTGACACATTTTATGTGCTAAACTAGTGTTTTTTTAACAATATACACGCTACATTTAACTTTTTCATTCATTATAGATGTTTTGAAATTATTTTTTGACTAAAAACTATTCAAATTCCAGCAAAAATTAGGTCACCTGCTTTGAAAAAATCAATACTCAACGAAATATTGATCTCAATATCAAAATGATATACTACTTTTATTCAGTTTTTTAGTTTTTTGATTCGTTAAAAATCTATGTTCAAATATTGTAAATAATATACCACTTGTTTATTTATTTTTTTCTGTTTTTAAAATTACAAATAATTGATCATAGTTTATCAATTGTTCTGATAAAAAAATCATGGATTACTATTGCTTACTCTGAAAAAAATGAGTCCAAATTAAAAATGTTATTTTTTGAATTCTATAAAGCATGCAACAATCTACCAATCTACATTCTACTTATAATTATGTCCACTTATGAAAAAGAGAATGAGAGATTCGATTAGAAAGTCGAGTCGATATATCGAATCGAAACTTGATCTTTGATTCTTGGAGCAAGAACGCCGCCTTAAAGGCCTCTCAAAAGTGTGAACCAGCCAGACGCGCCAAATTTAAAATCTTCAGGCATGCTTGATTTGAATTTTTTATTTTTTTTTTAATTAATAAAGTGAGTAACGAAATTTAAATTTTTAATAGACAAATAAGCGGACAAGCTTACAACCCCATAACCCTAGGCGTAGTGAATAACAAATAATTAACTTTTGTAATAAACAAATAAGCCGATAAGCTACAACACCATAACCTAGCGCATGGCTGAAAAAAATCCTACTATTTTTAATAAACAAATAAGGTGATAAGCTACAACCCCATAGCCTTGGGCATGTCTAAAAAAAATGTTAATATTTTTAATAAACAAATAACGCGATGAGCTACAACCTCATAACCTTGGGCATGGCTAAAAAAAATGTTAATATTTTTAATAAACAAATAAGGCGATGAGCTACAACCTCATAACACTGGGCGGAGTGAATGAGAAATAATTAAATTTTTTAATAAACAAATAAGCCGATTAGCTACAACCCCATAACATTGGGGATGGCTCAAAAATTTTTTTTATCCATGTCCAAGGTTATGGGGTGGTAAACTTGTTTGCTTAGTTGTTTATTTAAATATTCACATATTTTATATTCGCTGCGCCCAATGTTATGGGGTTGTAGCTCATCGGCTCATTTGTTTATTAAAATAATTAATTATTTTTCATTCACTACGCCCAATGTTATGGGGTTGTGGCTCATCGGCTTATTTGTTTATTAGAAAATTTAATTATTTTTTATTCACTCTGCCCAGTGTTATGGGATTGTAGCTCATCGCCTTACTTGTTTATTAAAAATATTAACATTTTTTTTAGCCATGCCCAAAGTAATGGGGTTGTAGCTTGTCGCCTTATCAGTTTATTAAAAATATTAACATTTTTTTCAGCCATGCCCAAGGTTATGGGGTTGTAGCTTATAGGCTTATTTGTTTATTAAAAAAAATTAATTATTTTTGCTAAAGTAAATTATTTGTTATTCACTACGACTAGAGTTATGGGGTTGTAAGCTTGTCCGCATATTTGGCTATTAAAAATTTAAATTTCGTTACTCACTTTATTAAATAGAAAAAAAAAAAAAAAAAAAAAAATCAAATCAGGCATGCCTGAAGATTTCAAATTTGGCACGGTCCAGCTGGTTCACACTTTTGAGAGGCCTTTAAGGCGGCGCTCTTGCTCCAAGAATCAAAGATCAAGTTTCGATTCGATATATCGACTCGACTTTCTAATCGAATCTCTCATTCTCTTTTTCATAAGTGGACATAATTATAAGTAGAATGTAGATTGGTAGATTGATGCATGCTTCATAGAATTCAAAAAATAACATTTTTAATTTGGACTCATTTTTTTCAGACTATTGCAATAGTAATCCATGATTTTTTTATCAGAATAATTGATAAACTATGATCAATTATTTGTAATTTCAAAAATAGAAAAAAATAAATAAACAAGTGGTATATTATTTACAATATTTGAACATAGATTTTTAACGAATCAAAAAACTAAAAAACTGATTTGATTTGATTTGATTTAAGTTTATTATTTCAAGCAGAGGGTTGCACCCTGTCCTGCTCGTTCAGGTTTTACATTGGTGTACATTGGATGTAATTTATATATGAATTAAATAAAAGAGTTAACATAAAGTTTTGACATAAGATAAGGTACAGAAGATCAGATAAAGTGATTTAATTTTCATTCTTGCACTGTCATAATTTCCAGTGGAAGGTATGTGCTGGCGAGCTGTTTAACAGAGCACTAATGGAGGGGTGTTAGAGTCGGGCTAAAGGGGGATGCAGTATAGGTGTTAAGAGGCAGGAGAGGTGAGGGGGGATGATGGTGAGGTTTTCCGCTTTTGCTCTCTGGACCCAATCTGCACAGTCAATCATAAAAAGGGCGGTTTTGAGGGAGGTTTTGTAGGTTTGGAGCGAGTTGCTATTGTAGAAACAGGACCGGTGTTTGTTGATAGTGCGTGAGGTTTGAATGGTGAAGCAGAAGTTGTATATGGATGTGCGGGGTGTGGAGTAAATTAGGGGTGGTCTAGGCCGTCGGTTTGAGCGTCTGATGAACTCCTCGCCTGGGTCCAGCCTGTAGTTTGCGTACAGGTGTGATGGTGTTTGGGAGGCTATAATGGAGTAGGCAAAGGAGGTATTTAGGTAATTGCGACGGGAGGCTGCAGAGAGCCAGTTGATGGAGAGGCGGTAGGGAGTAACATGCGCGGTGCGGGGGATGGATCCAAAAGCAAAACGAGTACAGGCATTGTGAAGGGTGTGGAGCTTTAGGTCTTGTTTGTTGGTGAGATGGGTTAAAAAGGGTGCGGAGAAGTCGAAAAGAGGGAGGATGAGTGAGTTTGAGAGACGGATGCGTGTGGGGCGGGATAGTGCTTTGCGGAAGTGGCGGAGGGAATAGAGGGTGTAATTTACGCGCTTGGAAGTTTCATTTATCTGGCGGTTCCAATTTAGGGAGGAGGAGATGTGCGTGCCGAGTAATTTTATGGATTTGGAGTAGGGAATGGTATGACCATTTATGATAAGGGGGGGGGGGGGGAATTGAAGTCGATTTTCAATAGGTAGTGCTCACTGGCGATGATGATGAGGGTGGACTTGCTGGGGTTGAGGTGAAGGTGATTTGCTGCAGCCCAGGCGGCAACAGACTGGGCGTCGGAGAAAATGAGGGAGAGAAAATGAAGAAGTTGGGAAAAAGGGGCACGTATGTAGAGGGTGGAGTCGTCGGCATAGAATACATGAAGGGAGTAGAGTATGAAGAGGCAGAGGTCATTTATAAAGAGGATGAAGAAGAGGGGGTCGAGGACGCTGCCTTGGGGTACGCCAGAGGTTGCAGGGAGCCATGGAGCGCGAAGACCGTCTTGCGACCGGACGGCTTGGGTTCTACCCGTAAGGTACGAGTAGAACCAGCGCACCACGGTGTCCGAGCAACCTAGTTGACGTATCTTGGAAAGGAGGATACGATGGGGATAGTATCGAATGCTTTGGTAAAGTCGAATGAGATTAGGATGGTGACTTCGCCTTGTTCTATGGCAGAACGTGCATCTTCGAGGATACTGAGGAGGGCAGTTTGGGCGGAGTGCTATTTTTTGTAGGCGTACTGGGAGGGGTCAAGGAGGTTGTGACGGGTTACAAAGGTGGTGAGTTGTGATGCGATGATTCTTTCTAGGAGTTTGGATAATTGCGGGAGTAGGGCTATGGGGCGTGTATCAGAGGGGGTGCGAGGGTGAGGGGTTTTGACTAGGCGGATGATGGACGATTTTTTCCATGAGGTAGGGAAGTGACCGAGTGAGAGGGATGTATTTATGATGCTTGTGATGGATGGAAGAAGGGAGGGAAGGGCCAGCTTGAGCATTGAGGGAGTGATGTGGTCAGGACCCATTCCCTTTGGGTTGTGCTGGCTGAACGTTTGCAAAACTATGGTTTCGTTCACCTGTGTGAATTCAAAAAGGGGGAGAGGGGGGATAGGTAGCGGGATGGAAAGGATGTCTAAAAGGTCGCGTGGTGAAAGGGAGGGCGATGATTGTGATACTGCAGCGTAGTGTGTGTTGAGTGTGGGGCTGTCGAAGATTGTAAGAGGAGAGGGTCGGCTGGGCTCGAGTACTCCGGTTTTGCGGATGGCGCGCCACTTCGCGGCATGATCGCTCTTTTCGTCTTCCACAATGGTCTTGATGTGGTCATTTTCTAACCTGTCAAGGTCAGTTATGACCTTGTTCCGGAGAGCTTTGTATTCGGACGGGAGGCGGGCACAGCGGGATCTTGTGGCTCGTCTGTAGAGGTTGTCGCGACGGTTCATCTAGTATGGCGGGTGTGATGTAGGGTTTCACCAGGGGTTTTCTTTTTATAGTTTTCTGGGGCGCGAGGGAGTCAAAAACTTCGAGAGTGATATCAGTGATTTTTGAGATGTTGAGGTCAAGTAAATCAGGGTTTGCAGGGGGGGGGGGGGTAGGTTGTAAGAGCAATTCGCGAGGCGTGGGGGTGGGGGAAAGATGGTTGAAAGTTTTGTAATCAGTAGGTTATGAAGTGTGGGTGGGTCTATGGATTTTAGTTTACGGACAGTTATCGTTTCAGCGATGGGCGGTGGAGGGTTGATGTTGAGTTTTACTGAAAAGAGATCGTGGCCAGGAGTGAAGGGGGTTGTTGATTGAGAGAAGGATTTAATCTTGTCTAACGAGCGAGTGATGAACAGGTCGAGGCATGAGTGATGGGTAGAACCATCATGCCATAGTGAATGATGGGTTGGCTTGTTGCTGACTAGGGTGAGGCAATGTTCAGTAATTAGGTTGAATAGGAAATGAGATGAGAAGGAGGGGATGGACATGTCAACTTTGAAGTCGCCAGTTAGAACGACGTTTTCATATCGTGGGAGAATAGGAGTGAGCGTGGAAAAAAGTGAGAGGGGAGGGCGGTGTTGTGTGGACGGTAAACGACAGAAAGGAGTAATTTAGTGGGTTTAAGGTCGATATCTAGGGTCATGAATTCAGGGTGCGCCTGGTATGTTGGAGGTGTAGGTGATACGGAGACGATTGTGGGTGAGAAGTGGTTACGGATGTAAATGGCAACGCCACCTCCTGGCTTGCCAACACGGTCGTGGTGGAGCAAAGTGTAGCCAGGTAGGTTGTACATATGGGTGGGGGTATTAGGCGGGATGAGGGTTTCAGTTAATGCTATTATGTTATAGTTTTCGATGGAGTTTTTGTGTCGTAATTCATGAAAGTGAGTTGAAAGGCGGTTGATATTGATGTGAGCAATGTAAAAAGTGCGTGTAGTGGGAGGGGGAGGGGCGGCGGAGGCGGAGGGAGAGGGTGGAGAAACTTTATGGGTGAGGGTTGGCTGAGATGTGCGGGCGATGTTGGCGGGGGGGGGGGTGCATGGCGAATTGCTTGTATTTCAGGCTGAAGGTTAAGTGTCAGGGTTGTCAGGGTTGTTGCTGTTGTTGTTGGGTAGGGGGGGGGTTGGAGCGGGGGAATCTCGGTATCCAAATCGAGAAGTGAGGTGTTGGGGGATTGGTTAGGTGCAAGTGATTGTTTAAAAAGGTCGAGATCTTGTTCGGTGAAAATCTCGAAGGGCTTGCCATCTTGGGTTTTGCGCAGCAGGAGTTTATTTGTGTGGGTGACAACACCAAGGAGTTTGAAGTGTTTGGTGATCTCACGGGCTCTTTTGGCGAGGGCGTGGAGGGAGGGTTTGCAGAAAGAATTCATGTAGATTGGGCGGGCGGTACCGTAGCCGAAAATCTGGACATCAGTGACATCACGAAGTCTAGATTTGTTCATAATGACGAAATCATGGGCTTCGGGGCTGGCAAATTTTACCATGATGGAGTGAGGGTTAATTGTGGGCCGGGCAGGGTTGTCTGGGGATTGGGGTGGTTTAAAAATCCAGGGGCGGGCATTAAGGATATGGTGAATTGCGGTAGGGCGATCGATATAATTGAGGATTGCAGTGGCAGCTTCTAGGGGTTCGATGGGTGGAGCTGTGGGGATGCCGCTGATACGGATTTCGCAAGGGTCGGATTCCAGGAAGCGGTGCTTGAGGGTCGCAACTTCCGCCCTGAGGTCCGCGACCTCAGATGCGGTGTTTGCGACGGTGGACTCAAGTGAAGCTAGCTTTTGGAGGGGGGGGGGCGAAGTGGGATACGAGGTCTTTCATAGGTTGAGGGTTGTTGGGATTATCCATGAAAGTTTTTACGTTTGAGGCGAAGTTGGTGTCGTGAGAAGGACTTTGGTTTTGAGGACGGGGGACGGTGGGACGACGGGTTTGGGGTTGGTGCTCTGGCGAGGATTCAGGAAGACGCTTACGTGGGTTTGAAGGGGTAGGTCTGGGGAATATGACATTGGAAAGAAGGGGGGGTATGGGGGTGGGGCCAGGGTGATGGGAGGTAAGAGAAGAGGAGTTGTTTTGGTGGGTGCTGGGGGAAAAAAAACTGAATAAAAGTAGTATATCATTTTGATATTGAGATCAATATTTCGTTGAGTATCAATTTTTTCAAAGCAGGTGACCTAATTTTGGCTGGAATTTGAATAGTTTTTAGTCAAAAAATAATTTCAAAACATCTATAATGAATGAAAAAGTTAAATGTAGCGTGTATATTGTTAAAAAAACACTAGTTTAGCACATCAAATGTGTCAAAAGTGTATGCTTTGGAATCAACTAAAACCCCAAATCCGCACTACAATTACTATGGGAGCTTGTTTGGAAAATATGAAGAGAAGATTCCATATATTTTTGAGAGAAAAAAAAAGGTCGAAACCGTTCAAAAATGCGTGTGAAAATCGTAAAAAACGCATTTTTTGGGTTTTTTGACAACTTTAAACAGCTGTATCTTGGAAGTGGAAGATCGTACAGGGTTCCGTTTGGTCGCAAAATTTTTGTTTTTTCATAAAAAAAATTTAACAATTTTTTAATATCAACAAAAATTTAGCCTAGAAAAAGCTACGGTCGTTTGAAGATACCTGCAAATGAGTAAAAATAGCAATATCTGTGTAGGACTGTATTATTATAAAAATAACCAAACTATGTTTCGAAAATATTTTTACAAAAAAAAACTTATTTTGAACAAAATTTTGCCGCAAACTAGAGGTTTCTACTCATTTTGATCAAAAGTTAGAATTTTTCGAAAAATACCTTAAAATTGCTTAAAACAGCTTAAAAATAGGCCATTTTCAATCTTTGAAAAAATCTAGCACCAAGCAGAAAAAAGATAGAAACCTCTAGTTTGTGGCAAAAGTCTTCTAATAAATAGTACTTTTGCCAAAAAAAATTGCAATAAAATCGGTGAACCTCGTGCGGACGGTTTTTTAAAAAAGTGTTATTTTGACCCATATGCAGGTGTAAGCACAAGTATACAATTCTGGGGGGGTTGGCGAGCAGAGCGAGCAAGGGGGTAGAAAAAATGTTGATAACAAATGTTAAGGAGGTTACTACCCAAAATGAATTACAAGGGGGATTTTAATGAAACCTCACAGAAAGTTTCATAAATAAGATATAAGTTCACAGCTACATTTTTGAAGCAATTCATGGTATATTTTACGAAATATAAATAAATCAATTGTTGGCTCTTTTTACACGGTGGCTTATGGGAAAATTACATTTTTTACACTTTGACTACTGCTTTAAAACATTAATATAAGGGAGTTTTTAATAAAAAAAATCACTAGTACGAAGCAGTATTCGCTGAATACAATTATATTTTTCTCATAAAATTTCATGGGTTATTTGCGGAGAAAAAAATACGGCAATAACTAAAAACTACGAAAATCCCGATTTCATCAGCAACATGTCTCTTCAGCTGTTGCGCGGGCAGCTGTCTGCTATGGTAGAGGTCTTCGCATAAAACCTTTCAAATGTCTTTTTTAATGTAAAATTCATAGTTAATGAGTATTTATCACACTTTTCGATTCATAATAAAAGTAGTTTTTAATAATTCTTGATATAACTATCGATTATTTTTCACTGAAGTAAGTTCAAAGTAAGCCTGCTAGTTGTGCACGCGAAACAGCTGATCACGCTCTGCTACACATTACCTCTCACTCCAACTGAGCGAACTGGCCTAGCTTCAACTTGACTAGCGCAGTAAGGTAGTAACCTTCTTAAAGGATGTAGGAAATATTTGTCAAAAAAGTTAAAGAACTGTGTTGGAAAAAGTGTATGAAGAAGACTAGTTTGACGATTGTTATTACAAAAAGATTCGAGAAGAACAATAGCAACGATAGTGATTTCACAAAGATGAGAACAAAGATTAAGAGTAAGAGACCAAAGCTTTAAAAAAAGAAAAAACAACAGCAAACACCAAAATTGAAGCAAGTAGATTCATGTGAAAGAGATAGGAACAATATTAAGCAAAAATGTACATATAAGTGCAGGTTCAAAGTTACAAACGTAATGACAAGTCCAGGTACGGGAGTAGGTACAATGTAGTTACAAGAGTAGTTATCAAGTTTGAAACAATTTTATGAACAAGGTTTGTCATAAGGTTAATTACAATAGTAAGCACAAGAGGATAAAAAAAGATTATGCACAATGCCAGATTTAGTGTTAAAAATTCAAATAAAAAAAATAAAGAACTAGAGTTAGTATGAGGACCTGTAGAAATATGCGGCACTGGGGGGCGCCACTGGCAATAGCCTGCTCTCTCCCAGCAGTTTGGCATGGAGCATATGTTTGAGTGTGGGTGTGTCGTCACACGCACGTGCACACAAACAAACGTCTGCTGCGTGCTAAACTGCAAGGAGAGGAGGCTATTGCCAGTGGCACCCCCCAGTGCCGCACATTTCTACAGGTCCTCATAGGTCTAGAGACAGATGTAGAAACAAATGCATGTGTATAAGGTTCAGCGTTAGAAGCTTAAGTAAAAAAAAGGAGGTAAGCACAAGATTATTAACATCTGTAGGAAGAAGAAAAAAGCACCCAACGTAGTAAAGAGAGTCGGAAAAAAATACTCAAGAGACGTGAATAGTAGCAAGGTTATGAAGCAAGGAAGGTTAATAAATAAAAAGACAAAAATAAGTCGGTAAAAGCATAGAAACAGATGTTTAGCTAAGGATAGAAATGAAAGTATGATCAAAGATAAAAACAAAGTAGTCTTAGAGTTAGAAATAAAAGCATGAAATAAATTCAAACTACAGTTATCACAATGATAGAAAATAGTAGAAAAGAATAGTAATTAAAATAAAGAATAAATTTAAAGAATAGTAGAAAAAACTGTATGTATTACAGTAGATTCAAGCATAAAATTCTGTGGGGTTGGCGAGCGAAGCGAGCAGGGGAGTACCCCATCTAGTATTATATATAGACTTTGTCGCCACAAGTGTCTATTTTCCACATATTTTATATACAAGTAGCCGTAAGAGTCTATTTTCATGAAAATTCGGAGTATATTTTCGCAAACACTACTTTTTACATTAAAACCAATAACTTTTCCCAAATAATCCAACTAGGTTCGCCTGGATACTCGGTTTAACCTCCAAACCAATAACCTATCCCAAATAGCAATTTTACAACATCGTTATTTTGTAAGCGATTTTTCGTTCATAAAACGCGGGTGATTTTTTTTATCGCTTGATTTCATTATCCAACTAACAAGGGCAAGCCCAGACATTTGGGTCAGTTTTTTGGTTTTTCAGGTAAGCATTTTTTTCATTTCTAAAGTAATTTTCAAAAAATTCGTGTTCAAAGCCTATCGCATTTACAGAGATGCAAGACCTCTCATTTTTTTTTGTCTCTTTTTGATCTTTAACGGAAAAATATTTTCAAATCTTTATTAAAATAATTTGACCATAAATAATTTATATTTCAAAACTCAAAAAATGATAAAAAGTACTTCTAGTATCATAAATTATTCACCTTTAAATCTTTTGAGTTGAAGTTTAAAAATATTTTTCCTATTAAGTTCAAAGAAAGACAAAAAAATGCGAGGTCCTGCATCTCTGTAAGTTCAATAGGCTTTAAACACGAATTTTTTGAAAATTACTTTAGAAATGAAAAAAATGCTTAAAATTGCTTATATTTCCATGGCAAACCGGTAGAAAGGTCCATTCAGAGCATATATTGATGGTTTCACTCATCATTCGATACGAGAAAACTACCCTCAAAGTTTCATTAAAGTCGGTGACCCAAATGTCTGGTCCTCTCCTTGTAAGTTCAACTCTTAAGTCTTTCTAATAACTATTTTTTTGATACTTAACAGAATTATATTGTTAAAAAATCTATTCAGAATATCTTTTACCCAACTGTTGATTCCTGTTACGCTGCTGAATGTTTAAATAAAATATGTCTTGTATTTTTTAAATTTAACAAATAATAGACCTAGCCAAAAATTCATCATAAAGCAAATTTTAGAAATTTTATCAATCTAAAAAAGACTGATTAATCTAAGAATAGTAAATTCTCATTTAAGGGGGTACATATACCTAAAATTTTTCAAAAAATCTATTTTCAGTATTTTGTGTTTTTTGATGTACTTTTACATCAGCTTTCAAATGCCGCAAACCGCGTTTCTTGATTCGTTAAGGAAAAAAAGTTACAGTTAATTTAATAAAGACATTCAATTTATTAAATTAACGTTGCAATGACTTTTTTTGAAATTCAAGAATTTCAAGTCCGTTCTAATAGCAAAAATACTTTCTACGATACTATAGGTACAAATGCTTTTTCGATGTATTTTATCCTTTTTTAATTTTCGCAATGTAGGTATAATTTTTTTTTTTTATCCACGAACAGAACTGTAAGTATTTATATCGTTTTCGTCTAATAAAAACGATGAAAAAACAGAAATTTTTTTTATCTGTGATTAGATTTTTTCCGCGACACAATATCTTAGTAATGAAAATTAAGAATGACAGATTAACTTTCATTTCAAGTCTAATGCTAAAAACAATTTATTAAGTTAGAATCGATCGCATAAAAAAATTTATAACCTTTATGGCATAATATATGACATGTATTACCTCTACGAGTCTACTTTAGTATATTACACCAATTAGTATCGAATATCGATCTATCGATATCAAATTAGGTATTTCTGCAGCGTTAAAAGTTCACGACGATTTTTTTGTTCTTTGAGTCATCTTTCTAGTGAAATTCTACTTCACTTGGTTTTGTTTTTGTTATTATTTCAATCTGAAGTAAATAAGTTAGTTTTATTCAAAAAAAAAAATTTAAGAATAAATGACCAATTCTTAACAGGTTGTTACGTGACAATTAAATAAACTGTTTATTTAAGTTAAATACTGTTAAATTTAGTTAAATACTGTTACGTGACAATTAAATAAAATCCGCAATCGTGCATTCTCGCGCGAGTGTGTGTGCATGTGGATGAGGGGTCCGGTCAGCACTTCGGATTTCAGCTGCAGCTGAATGCTGCTCCTGCACTTTTGATGGGAAAAAATCAAGGTGGTGGGGGAAGGATTTAGATGCAGCGAGAAGGAAGAGCGCCGGACGTCGAGTCAGTATGAAATATAATTAAATAGCGCAAAGATCGCGAGCATTATTAAAGTTAAGGTAATTACCTAATTCTATAATTGCCCATTTTGACCTATCAGATTTTAATTCTAGATTTTACTCCCTAATAATCATAAATTCGTTGATCTCAGCATCCGATAATTGTAACCCAGTGTATTTGATTTTGACCTAATAAAGCCTATTTTAAAATTAACTTGCCAGTGAGTGAATAAAATAATTGAACCTATTGTACCTACGTCTGAGAGACTAAGCAGAATACGAACACATCGACCAGTTACCTGCGAGTTTTGTATCCAGAATCAAGGTAACGAGTTAAGATAAAATTTTAACTTTATTTAATTAGTAGTTCGCGCGTTCCTGTCGTCACACAAGGGGTGCCGTTCACCCCCGGTTTTCCCCGCGACTCCTTCGCGGGTCTGCAAAATTAGGAGCCGGTTATATGTCCATGGGGACATATAACACAGGTAACTAATGAAGTTTTTTAATTTAAATGTTTAAAAAAATGTGTTTATGTACAAATGTGAAGTGAAAAAATAATTCTGTGATTTAAAATTAAAGATAATTTTTAGATAATTGCATGTGAAGACTCCGCTGACTCAAAGTCTTAACTTGGTCTTGGTGCCTAATAGTGTGTGATCTGTGTTTTTGATAAAAAAGCTAATTGGGTCACTTTAGGAGCAGGAGAAAAAAAATAAAGTATCCGGCTATGTGCAAAAGAGTATTTACATCAAGCAAGAGTCCTGTGACAAGATATTTTCAAGATATAAATGTTTATGTGTTGGTGTAATACATTTCATTCATCAAAATCTGTTCAGAACTTTAAAAGCCATTTTCTCAAATATGTGATTTTTGAGAAAATGAGGGCATTGCTCGTAAAGCCAAAATTTTTCCAGACAGCGGATGGACCCAGGACTTTGCACACTTGTTCGATATGTGAATCCTCATGAGCGGAACCTCAGGCAACCAAATCTAAGCATTATTAAGCTGATGGCACACCATAAATTGACTAAAATGACCACACTAAGCTATTTTAGAGTATGAAAGTAGCTTAATAGTACTTGGATTTGGTTGCCTGAGGTTCCGCTTATGAGGGTTCACATGTACAACAACTATGCCAAGTCCTGGGTCCATCCGCTTTAAGAAAAAATTTTGACTTTACGAGCAATGAACTTTCATAGCCTAAATAAGCTGAATTTTATAACACTTATAAAAACACTTATTTTAATTTTCTAAATGTAAAAAACTATGTAAAAATGTGTGTATATTATGGGAAAAAAATATCTTTTTGAATAAATAATTTTTAAAAGACTTACAAAATTTTTTCTGAGTTTTTTTTTTAGGTTTATGTACCCCCTTAAGCAAGGGAACAGTGATGATTATACGAGAGTCAGAACTTTTTGTACATGGATGTCATTTTTTAAACGCACTGCGCCTGCAAAGCATTTAAAAAAATGACCGTTATTTACAGCTGATTTTTCGGTTTTTATCGATTTTAATTTAGGAAGATGCCACTATTGCAGGAAAAAGTTCAAAATTAAGACCTTACGCTCTAACTGAACTGAACTTAACCCCCAAGAATGAATCTCTTAACTCTGTGGACAAGTTCTTCTCTACGAGTTCTTTATGGACATAGTTATAGATTGATAGTAATCCTGTGAAGTACGACCCGTCTTGCCGAACAGTCTGTAAACCTGCCCACTGGTGGGATGCTGAGTGCAACGAGATTAAGGACCTTTGTACAATTGCGTTCAAAAAATGGGAAATCTTTGGTCTTCTCGAAGATCTTGAAAGACTTTTAGAAGGAAGAAGAGATAAAGTTTTAGAAATTTTTCTACTGAGATAAACTTCTGGACACGTCGGACATATGTTTGGAATAAAGGCAGGATTTTCAAGAATAGCTGGGTTGAAGTGAAAAGGATGTACTTTAATTGCTTTTGCAAGATGCACTATGGTTTGCGGGCGTAGGTTTGTCCCGAGACATTTTTGTGATTATTAATCGATAAAGGGCGAATACTACTCTCTCAAGGCTTCCTTTGCTCGAAAAAACATTGTTAGCTATCTCTTCTGTAAGAGTGTTTCTCCATGATTGCCCAGACCAGGTGGTTACAATGACTCTAGTTCTTCAAAAGCAGGGTATCCACATGCCAATAAGAATCAAGGACTTCATAGCCAGACCCAACATACCTGTGACATAATAGTAAGGTTTCTGAAAGCTTGTAACTTGAAAGTTTGATGTAATCTTATCTATTTGTTTCCCTCATTTATTCATCTCTCATGTACAAGAAAATATGTTGAAAACTATAATACCTTTTTGTACTTATAAATATCAATAAGATTTCAACTAATAATAAAAAAAATAGAATCAGCTCAAAAAAAAGTTTGTAAGAAAATTCAAAAAAGGGCCAGATGAATGATTTCCTTACTCGCAATGATCTCTTTCTAAAGCTATTAAAACAAAAAATAAATGAGTGATAACAAAATTTCTTTTAAATGTGGTTGACCAGCAAATCCTCAGTAAATTTTTATTTTAAAATTTCTTACTTTAAATCAAATTCTTGAGACGCAAGCTCGTACTTATAAGTCGGTGGAAAATTGATAATTTCTTCATAAAGTTCAGAAAAAGCTTTATGACTTTTCATAGTTATATTCAGTTGATCTTCCTCTAGTAATTTACTGAAGCAATTTTTTTTAACCAGACAATTGATATCAGCCCATGATAAGTTTTCCATTAAACGAAAATTTAAATCTCCAATCCAGAAGATATAACTAAAAAAAATTGAAAACATTCTTTAATTATTCAAATTTATTTGAGATCTATAATGATTAATAAAAAAGATTATACTCATGATAAAAAATATCAACTGTTTTGGGTACGTAATACATATGTTCTTTGATGATTCTATTGTAATCTGATATACGGTTAGTTAATGAATCATCATGAGCAGATAGATGAGCATTTATAAAGCATATATTCACACCATATATTTCAAATCTAATGCTTATAGCTCCTTTGTTCCCCTATAAAAATATTACCATATAAAAACATATTTATTAGAAAAAATTTTTTTACTTACCCATAGCCCTTTTAAGCCGGTTTTCGTATATTGTGAGTCGATACATCGCAAATGAGTAATGTGTTTCTTGAGACAAAAAACGTTTAATACAAGACCTTGTAATCGTTGAGTCTGTACATTAATGTATTCATATTTTCTTAAAATCTCTCTAAAACAAACAGCTTTTTTATAAAAACTTATATTTTAATTATTAAAAAGACTCATTTCAAATTATTTTCTTAAACTCATTTTGCAAGTTTTCGTCGCAGAATCAAGTTTTTCTGTTAATACATTTTAAACTATTCGAAAATTGTAAATAATTTTATAAAAAATAAATTTTAAACTATTCAAAAATTTTTAATGATTATTAAAAAAATATAATAAATATTATTTCTGTTTCATTCAGTAATCAAATCAAATCTTTTTCCACTGTTTGCATCAACTCCAAAAAAACAAGATTAATAAATTATTATTGACATCTAAAAACAATAAACTATGAGTGAAAATTTCTGAAGTAGGCACATTATTTTTTTGTAAGTTCTGAAAACAAAAATTTGTTGCCTTTTTATAGTACTCAATAAGACAACATCCCACCTGATAATTAAAAAAAAATTACATTTGACAGTTCAATTCAATAAGGTTAATACAAATTGATCACTGAAAGAAGGTACAGTAAAAGTTGTCTAAGTTGGCATCTGGATAAGGCGGAAAGTTGCCTTCTCGAAAATTTTTTTCTGGTTCTGACTGATTTTGTACATAAAATATCTCCTACAACGTGGGAAATTGTCTTTCCGTAAAGAATATTTTGGTCCCTAAGGGTTAGTATACATTAGTCAAGGCGGAAAAGCCCACCTTTGGTGTGTATAAACCAGTGTAAAAGCTATTTCATTTCAGTGTTGTGTATGTTCAGTTGAATGAGTTTCGAGAAGCTGCTTCAGTGACAATGGGGAAGATGACGACTTTACAGTAATATTTTTTCTAAAAATTCTCAATTTTTAATGAATTTTAAAACAACTTTTTGATCAAAATTACCGTAAATATTATTTTTTAAATTTTAGTAATCGTTACGTCATCACTAATAATTTACATGGCTAGTATATATATATATATATATTTATACTAGGGGGTACCTCCCTGCTCGCTTCGCTCGCCAACCCCCCTATACAGGAGGGCCCATTTTAAATGATGCACTCAAATAACTCGCTTGCGAAGGCCTAAATTGAGAAAAATGTAGAGACCAAAGTTTCATAATTTTTTGAGGCTAGTCAGATGGGCCCAGCCAAACTGGGCCTTACCCTTTATTTTGGGCCCTACGGACCCTAACTTTGTTTTTTTAAATAGGAACTCCTATTTTTGATCCTGGATTCGGAAAGAGCGGAAAATTTTACGATTTTTAGGTATTTTTTGGAATTTTTTTTGGGCCGCCATGAGGCCCGACGGGGTTTATAAGACTTGTACAAGCCCCATTTCTTTTTAACCCGAATTTAATCGAAAATAACGCTTTTTTGTATTGCGCACGCATAGGAAAAGTTTCTTGGTTTGAAATTTTCAACAAAATAGGCCCAAAAAAATTGGGCCTTACCCTCTTTATTTTGGGCCTTATGGACCCTAACTTTGTTTTTTTAAATGGGAACCCCTATTTTTGACCCTGGATTCGGGAAGAGCGAGAAATTTCAAGATTTTAAGGTTTCTTTTTGAAATCTTTTGGACCTCTCTGAGCTGTGGGGCCGAATAAAAACTTGAATTAACAGCACTGTAACCCAGGGCGCCGAGGCCCAAATTGGAATCAAAATAACGAACCCATAAGCCTGGTCGGTAAGGCCTAAACAAGAAATATTTAAGAACTTTTGTTCTAGTTTCTGAATGATTCAATCATTGTTCCCTACATGGCCTTGAAAAGGCTCAGTATTTTTTTTCTTTTTACTTGACTGTTAACTGAAAGCTGATAAGTTTCAAGGCATATTTTTCTTTAAATATTTTTTCATCAACTACTGCCTATTTTCTCTGGTCGTAAACATTATTGAAGAGGAAGAGTGTTTTATGGCGCATTTAACATGTAAGTTTAAAAAAAAGTTGTTGAATGAATAAGATTGATAAAATTATCCTATAATCTTATTTGGAATACCATTTCCTGCATTCAGTCATCAATAAAAACTCAACGTCCGAAACTTACGACGAGGACGTAGCAGGTTGGATTTTCAGGTCCCATTTGGCCCTATCAATAAAGATAAGACCTTGAAAATTTAGAATAATCCTTTGGTTTTTAAATGTTCAAAGAATTAATAATAGCAAAAAGATTTTGAGGGAACAAGTTTTTTTTAACGAATTAAGTATTCAAAGATCCCTCCATTATTTACTATGCAGAGCTCAATCCTGCGATCAAAACATATAGCCATCGATAACAAAACATGCCTTGGAATGTTTTGTCAGGTGTTTTTTATTCTTTGCTTCATGTCCTCTCTGTCAGTTGGTGTTTCAGTGTCAACGACGTTTTTGAGGTACCCCCATAAAAAAGAATCCGGGCCTGTAAAATCTGGTGATCTGGGTGGCCACTCAACGTGATTGAATTCCACTCGTCCAATACCAATCCAATGATTTGGAAATCTTTGATTTAAAAATTCCTGAACTACAATACTTCTGTGACCAGGTGCTCCATCATGTTGGAACCACATGCGTTCTCTTGTTTCTTCATCAACGCCAAGCAGGAGATTCAGGAGTTCATTCATCAAAAAATTACGGTAATATCATGTCCATTGACATGATTTTCGAAAAAGAAAGGCCCCACTAAATAACCGTTAACCATGCCGCACCATGTTGTTAGACTCCACCGATTTTGATGATCAATTGATCTTACCCAATGTGGATTTTCTGATGACCAATAATGGCAATTATGACGATTAGGCTCTCCTCTGTTGTGAAAAGTGGCCTCGTCAGAAAAAAGAACACCTTGAAAAAAAAATTGGTTATTCTCCCGTTGCTTCTTTCAAAGTCAGGAGGTATTAGTTGTTGCGTTAATCTGATGTGATAAGCATGAAACCGGTGTAATTTTAAAAATCTTCTCGCCGTTTCTTTAGTCTAGGAATCCCTGTTTGTTGCTCAATTTTGCGTAGAGAAATGTGTGGATTCAAGTTAGTCATGGCAAGCACTGTCAAAACTCGAGGATCAATTCTCTAAACGGTCTTCACTCTTCGACGTACATGAGCTCTTTCAGGACCTTCCCTCTCTCGTTTTTCTATTCTTGAAATAGTCATGTCCGATGGATGACGTCTGTTTGGGAATCGTTGTCGATACAATTGCGCTGCTTCACGATGATTGCGTCTACATTCACCTAAAATCAGTAAAATGTCTAAGATTTCGCTTCGATTGTAGTATGGCATTGCACTGACACAAATGATAAGTGAATACTTATCAAAGTTACGAATTAAACTTATTCAAATATTATGTAGCAAATAGTAAACTAACAAAATTTTCAAAAGGCCTTACTACTGATGAATAAAAAAGAAGTTGTTTGTGTGAGTTTTTGTACATAAAAAATAATAAATTTTTAAGCTTCCTAATGGCACATGTAGGTAGCGCAAAAGTCGTTAAAATAAAACAAAAAAAATTTTGACTTATTGTTTTAACGTAACGACTTTTGCGCTACCTACATGTGACATTATAAAGCTTAATAAATGCTATATAATAAATGTATTACTCTTTATGTAAAAATACTAACACAAACTACATTATGCACTCAGAGAAGCCTGGTATGACAGTAAAGGCAGCGTGCATTAACTGTTAAGTCGTAGATGCAAATTTTAACAGTTAATGCATGCGTCTTAACTGTTAAGTATCAAGTCAACTTGATTTTCACGTTATGTTCGGAGTCATGTTCATCATATTAACTAGAATTAATAACTTTGAAAATTACTAATTTTATTTCAAATTATTTTGAATTCATTATCGAAGTTTTCAAAAATTAATTACTAAATTAATTTTACATTAAATCTATTCATCAAATTTTTATGAAAAATAATATTATTTGTAAGTAAACGCTACAATATTATCGAACATTTTAAATTTAATAATAACATTAATACTCAACATTTTGTATGTGAGTATAATAATCATCAGTAAATTTTTAAATTCGATCTATGATTAACATAACCCTGAACATAACATGAAAATCAAGTCAACTCGATACTTAACAGTTAATCCGTCCCGCATTAACTGCTAAGACGCATGCATTAATTGTTAAAGTTTGCATTTACGACTTAACAGTTAATGCACGCTGCCTTTACTGTCATACCGGGCTTCTCTGAGTGTGTGAAAGTTATTCATCATTATTAAGGCTTCTTGATAATTTAGTTGGTTTACATAATTGCTACATAAAATTTGAATCAGTCAAATTTGTAACTCTTATAAGTATTTATTTATCATTTGTGTCAGTGTATTGCCAGACTACAATCAAAGCGAAATTTGAGACATTTTACTGATTTTCGATGAGTGCAGACGCAATTATCGTCAATGAGTTTTATTCCACAATTTCAAAATAAATAATACCTTCTAGATCAAAAACCATAGGATTATTTTAAATTTTTAAGGTCTTATCTCTATTGACAGGGTCAAATAAAACCTTAAAATCCAACCTGCTACAATTCGGGCCTCAGCGCCCTAAGTTACAGTGCTGTTAATTTGATTGCTGTTTTTATTGGGCCCCAATGCTCAGAGAGGTCCAAAAAATTTCAAAAAAAAACCTAAAAATCGTAAAATTTCCTACTCTTTCCGAATCCAGGATCAAAAATAGGGGTCCTCATTTGAAAAAACAAAGTTAGGGTCCGTAGGGCCCAAAATAAAGGGTAAGGCCAAATTTGGTTGGGCCCACCTGACTAGCCCCAAAAAATTATGAAACTTTAATCTCGACATTTTTTTCGATTTGGGCCTTCGCAAGCGAGATATGTGAGAGCATCATTTAAAATGGGCCACCCTGTATATACAAAATATATACTAACAAGGGAACTACCCCAGGTGTTACACTCAGATCAGTATGAAAACTGTTGCAAAACCTTCCTTGAATTACCCAAAATGAAGTCCACCTAGTCCTAAACCCTCGATCTTTGATATTTTTTTTTTTTGCGGCGAGCTTGAAGATTGAGATTTTGAGCATTTTTAAGCGTTTTTTTGCTAATTTTGGGACAGGTGCTCGCTATATCTTTGACAGCGCTTATCTAACTGTTTTGCTTTAATCAGCATCAAGACTGGTTGAAATTCTTCCTTGAGTTGCCCAGAATAAAGGCCACCTAGTCCCAAACCCTCAATCTTTAATATTTATTTTTGCGGCCAGCTAGAGGATTGAGGTTTGAAGCACGTTTAAAACGTTTTTTTGCTATTTCTGGGGCTGGCATCTTTAATTGCATCAATTGAATTGCATCTAGACTAGTGCAAAAATTTCCTTAAGTGACCCAAAACAGGTGCAATTAGTCCTAAATCCTTGATATTTTACTTTATATTAATCATTAAATTTTTTTTTCTGCGGGATTTCTAAAAATCGAGATTTAGGGCTTTTTAAAAACGTGTTTTTTAATTATATCCAATAGCGCTAACTAAATTCTGTTGTAAAATAAAATTTATTTCTTATCAAATTGAACAAATCTTTAGTTTTTAAACGCATCTTCGTGTTTTGAGCATATTTATTACCAGCTTTTAATTTCATATGGTTTATTAATTATTTATTTTCGCTTTTTCGACCTTCCAATTATGTAGAGTTAATTAAATCAGTCAAAACACTGCTTACGTGTTGATTTAAAATAAAGTTAGACTATATCTACGAAATTAAAAAAAAAGCGATTATAAAAATAAAATGAGTCAAAATGCTCAAAAATTAAAAACCACAAAAAAATCTCTTAAGTATACTTGAAAACTGGAAAAACCACTGAATATCCTGGAGGATCTCAAAACTAATCAAAATTCGAGTTATACAAAAACAGTTAGAATAAAGTAGTTTTGACTTTAACCGACAGATGGCTACTCATGAAAGTCGCTCCTCGAAAGTAAAAAGTACCGACAAATGCATAAAATGGAGTGGTTTTAAAAAATTATTGCATTCTACTCCTCATCTTTGAAGGATGAGTAGTTGGCCGTGATAAAATCGATTGGTCTTTTTTCGCTGGCGTCAGTTTTTATTATCAATCAACAGCTCTTTTCAGGGCTTTCCTACTTGACAAGAAAATAATAAATTTTAGTTTACGCTATAAATATTGATCCTTGTCAAGTTTTTCATTTGTTTGCCACGTATTTCAACGATCAATACAAGCCAATCATTCCTGATGAATTTTTAGGGAAGTTGAATATACATCATGCTACCGTCGCCAGCCAATTATGGGATGTTTTTGAAAAAATATGTGATAAATACGTCGAAATAGAAACAAAAGAAACTCTTTTTATTGGTGAAGATGGTTCTGAATTTATAGGAGCTGAAAATCCAAGTGATGAAGAGAATGATGAATTATCAGTAAACTTCAGTTCTCAAGCAAGTGTATCTGATAATTCAGAATCTTTATCTGCCTTGGAACCATCTCTTAAAAAGAAAAAACTTGAAGCAGAGGGTTATGACTATTGCCTTGAAATATATATTTCTAACCACACCGCTTCATTTGAAACAATGAAAAAAATTATTGAATTAAAAGATAAGGAAAAGCGATCGTTCAGTTCAATACAAAGACTATATCCCTGGCTACACCGTTCACATGTAACTAGATTTCGAAAATATGTCGAAGCTGAACGAACCTTCCCAATGAAAATGTATGAAATAGAACAGCACATTAGAAATGAATTTAAAAGAATGAGACTTAAAAAAAGCAATTCACGACATATATATTCAACACTGGTCTTTCCAAGAAGCAAAAGAAATTGGATTAGAAAGATTTAAAGCAAGCGAACATTTTTTAGATAACATCAAACGTCGAATTGGAATTAACTCAAGAAAAGTAACCAAAATTGTTACAAGAAAACACTCAACGGAAAAAGCTAATCTTCATCAGAAAATAACAAATCATTTAGAACTGACAAATTTGAAAATACCTTCATATAATTTAGATTTTGTGCTCAACTCTGATCAATCCGGTTTTTCAAAAGAGTTTCACTCGACACGAACGTTGAGTTATAGAGGTGAAAAACATACTGAAATTTAGTTAACAGCGTGGCTAATACTACACATTCATATACAATTCAGCGAACAATAACAGCATCTGGAAAACTTTTGTCCCCGATATTGCTTTGTTTGCAAGAAACAACTGGAAATGAATTTGGACCTCAAGTTGCAGTGCAAGTTTCAGAAAATAAACCTAGTAATTTAGTGATAGTTTGCAGCAAATCTGGAAAACTTACAAAAGAGCATGTTAAAACATGGCTCAACGACTGTTTAAGTCCACAAATTATTCTAAAAAGTTTGTTACTAACAGACAGTTGATTAGGACAAACAGATCAATTTTTGATAGACTCTTTATCTTCGGAAAAAAAAGAACTATTCGAGGCAGTTACAATACCTGCTGGTACCACAGGGGTATGCCAGCCATTAGATGTTTATTTTTTTAGACAGTACAAGAACATACGACCAAAGCATGCTTGATTCTTTGGAGCAGGAAGTTTATAATAGATTATTTTTCATAAAAATACATTCACTTGTCCACAACCAATTAACAGCAGAAGCATTTGTTCCCATGCTAAAATATGCTTGGTATAAAAGTGGATACTGTGTTCCTAATCCAGGCAAATTTAAAAATGTGAATGAAATTTGCTTTGATAAAAATAAGATTTTAGGAAACTGTGTCCATTGTGAAGATCCTGCATTTATAAAATGTGCTCATTGCAACAAACTTTCATGTCTAGAAGATTTTTCAAATAAAATATGTTGGCATTGAAAATATTCGCGACTTTTTTTCAATGAAAATATAAATATATTTTTTAAATTTATAAAATTAAATCAAAAGTTACATGAAAACACCAGGAGAGTTACTCCATATATCTATATTAATACATCAAACTTTGATATTTAAAAATTCAAACTAAAAATCTCGATTTTTAGAAATTCCGCAGAAAAAAAAATTTAATGCTTAATATAAAGTAAAATATCAAGGATCTAGGACTAATTACACCTGTTTGGGTCACTTAAGGAAATTTTTGCACCAGTCTTGATGCAATTCAATTGATGCAATTAAAGATGTCAGCCTCAGAAATACTAAAAAAACGCTTTAAACGTGCTTAAAACCTCAATCCTCTAGCTGGCCGCAAAAAAAAATATTAAAGATTGAGGGTTTGGGACTAGGTGGCCTTTATTCTGGGCAACTCAAGGAAGAATTTCAACCAGTCTTGATGCTGATTAAAGCAAAACAGTTAGATAAGCGCTGTCAAAGATAAAGCGAGCACCTGTCCCAAAATTAGCAAAAAAAACGCTTAAAAATGCTCAAAATCTCAATCTTCAAGCTCGCCGCAAAAAAAAAAATATCAAACATCGAGGGTTTAGGACTAGGTGGACTTCATTTTGGGTAACTCAAGGAAGCTTTTGCAACAGTTTTCATACCGATCTGAGGATAACACCTGGGGTGGTTCCCTTGTAAGTATTTACTTGAGGTACAAATGAATTATTTATTAAATATTTATAAATCAAGTACATTAAACTACAATATGAAATAAATTATGTTTTTTACTTTAATTATGCAGATTTCCACACCACCCAGGAGGTACTTGCATGGCGGGTTGGGTTTTTTTAACAATTTTTAAAACAATATTCAACTAACAATATTTAAATAAACAATTTAACATGGCCAGCAAATACGGAATTTTCAATTTTTTTTAACATAGTTTAATATTTAAAAATACAAATTTAAAAATAAATTTTAAGGTTCCTGCCAAACAAACAATTATAAACACGGAAAATTTTTATGAAAAATTATTGAACTATTCAAACGGAAGATTTTTTGATATTGAAAATGTTATTGAAAAAAAAATTTTCACGGAAGATCATTGTGAATATTTATTTTTTTTAGGAAAATGGAATTGAAAATTATTATCAAGAAAAGTTTTTTAAAATGAATTATATGTGGTTTATACGGCTACTGACAAAGGGTTCCACATATAGTTTCTTTTTGTTATTACATTAAATTAAAATGAATTAAAATGTCGAATAGATATTTTCCCAGGAAGTTTTGACTCCGGAGAAGTCAGAATAGACACCTGAAGCCCTTGGTAACAGTAACGCCTTAGAGATGATTTGCCAAAGATGTTTTGACTCTAGAGGAGTCAGGACAGACACTAGGTGCACTTGGTAATAGTAACGCCTTGGAGATGATTTTTCCAGGAAATTTTGACTTCATAGGAGTCGGGGTGTATACCTGTTGCACTTGGTAATAGTAACGCCTTGGAGATGATTTTCCCAGGATGTTTTGACTCTAGAGGTGTCAGGGCAGCCACCTGGTGCACTTGGTAGTAGTTACGCCTTGGAGATACTTTCCCTAGAAAGTTTTGACTCCAGAGGGGTCAGGACAGACACCTAGTGCACTTGGTAATAGTAACGCCTTGGAGATGATTTTCCCAGGAAATTTTGACTCCATAGGAGTCGGGGTGTATACCTGGTGCACTTGGTAATAGTTACGCCTTGGAGATGATTTTCCCAGGAAGTTTGACTCTGGAGAAGTCAGAATAGACATTTGGAGCCCTTGTTAATACCCAGCTGAAAAAATCCATATGGAAATCCATATGGAAATCCATGCAAGACCCCATACGGAAATCCATAACAGAATCCATATGGGATTCCGTATGGAAAATTAAAGCAGATTTCCATATGGATTTTCAAAAGCAAAGAATTTTTTTTTTTAATAATTTTTTTTTCTAAATGTTTTTTATTATTTAATAATAATTAAAAAAAAATTGGTTAGCATAATTATTTTTATGCCTTTTCCAAAATAATATTTGTACATATCTTTTCTCTTTATCCAATTTTTTTTTTTTTTTTAATTTAATTCTTTATATTTTGATTTTATTCTCATCGGTAAAAATTAATATTTTACCAACTTCATATTTTATTTTGATTATTGATAGTTATTGATACTTAGACATATAATTTAATGTTTGAAGTCACGCATTTTTCATTGTTTTTGCTTCGTTATCTCAAAAGTTAATACCACTTGCTATATTTTTCTTTGTTCCTCACAATTCCTAAAATCTTGCTCTATCAGAAAACCTGTTTTAAAAAACTATTCTAAGAAAATTGAATATGCAATTCAAAAATAACCTTCAAATGTTTACGAATTTTTATGCTTGGCAGAGCACTTCCCCCTAGTGAAAATATATGATGCGTACTCACATGCTGTTAACGTTCAGTAAATTTTTTTTGAAAAATAACATCAACTTTATTAATTTTTAAAACAGTAAACAACAAGGTAACAGTTATAAACAATAAGTTCAACATCAAAACTTAACTTGGCTCTGCCCTCTGGTCGGCTTGCAACCTGCACGAACTCTAATATTGTGAACCTTTCCCCTGTTCTCGGCCATCACTGCTGCTGCTGATCACTTACGACTATGTGTTAGCAGTTTTTTTTTTTTTTAAGTCAAAGTGTTAAGTGTGCGTTAAGAAGAACGGCGCGCCCTCCTTATTGCACGGACCCGGAAAGAAGGAAATTTTCTAAAGAAAACCGGGGCGGACGGCCACCCTCGTATGATGACGGGAAAACACGCGAACTACTAATCTAATAAAGTTAAAATTTTATACTAAACTTGTTACCTTGATTCTGGATCCAAAACTTGCAGGTAACTGGTCGATGTTTTCGTATTCTGTTTAGTCTCTCAGACGTAAATACAATAGGTTCAATTATTTTATTCACTCACTGGCAAGTTTACTTTTAAAATGTGCTTTATTAGGTCAAAATCAAATACACTGGGTTACAATTATCAGACGCTGAGATCAATGAATTTATGATTATTATGGAATAAAATCTAGAATCAAAATCTTAAAGGTCAAAATATGCAATTATAGTATTACATACTTAGGATGGTCGGATACATATTAGGATGGTCCATACATCGGAGGTCGGGGGTATGGCTGTCGCGGTTGCGGTGGTCCATTCTGCATTTGGAACTGGGGAGGTCCTTGAGGTGCATACTTTGGTTGTTGGTTCGGATACACCTGCTGGGGCTGTTGGTAGTAGACCTCACAGGCTGTCTCAACAACCGGAGGAGGTAATTCCTGCGATTGTTCACCCTGGTTTTGTGGCTGGTTTTGCTCAGGCCACTGGTACCATTCACCCTCATCCTCTCCCTCTTGGACCCATCCTACATAGGCAGGTCGGTCTTCTGGTCCAGAACGGGTATTTTGTCTCCGATCATCATGTTGGTAATAGTTGGATCTTTGGCGGGCATCTGGGATGATACGTTCGTCCATCCTTGATTCGAGTCTCACTGCCTCTTCATACGCTTCCTCTAAAGTGGTAGGTTTACTAGCGTCGACCCACGAGAGAAGAAGTGCGCGCAAGTAATCGCCGTTTCACTTCATTCTCTCCTCGTTCGTATTCCCCCACCGTGCAATCCCCACTGCGGAGCCGCAGTAGCTCTAAGCCGTTTTTTCTTTGTGCCGCTGTCGCTTATCGGCGTTTCACTCCATTTTCTCCTTCCGAGCACCGAGCTGACCGAATAAACGCCAGACGTACGACCGAAATTTAGCCGCTACGGTAATTTTAATTCTTCAAGGAATTTCTTATTAGTTAGCAGTATTAGTGGTAATAGTAGGCAGTAATGACCTGTAAGTTCTATTAATTTTGTAAGTTTAGATAGGCTATTTACTAGTACGTCATTCTAGCAAAAAGTAAAAATAATAATAATGATAGTAATATTTTTCTCTTCATGTCGGAAGTGCATCCTTTTGATTAAATTAAAAATCGGGGAAGAGAATTATTCACCAATAAACAAGTTAGAGATTATAAATAATATCGTGAACCTCACGGAGCGTGAGACCGAGAGTATATAAGAGAAGAGGAGTCGCGCGCCTATCGCCGTTACACTCCATTCTCTCAGTGGCTGACCAAATACGTGGTCTGACCACTTCTTACCCTTGTGTGACTGACCATATTGTTGACCTATTTCACTTGTCACCCCTTTGGTGTCTGACCGCAAATTGAGTTTCTCCACTCACCTGCTTCCACTGTCTGACCATATTGACCTATTTCACTCGCCTGCTTTCACTGTCTGACCATATTAACCTATTTCACTAGCCCGCTTTTGCTATCAAAAACTCGAAGCTTATTAGCTTTCGCAAATATTAACATTTATAAAATTTTGTTGTAATTCTCCATTCTCCTATCACCTTGTGGGTTCCTTAACTCGAGACCGACCAAAACGCGCATCTTATTCCAAACGTGCCCGACCGAAAAGACCCGACCAATAGACGCGTCATTAGAAGTCCCTTCGGAGAGGATTCAATGCAGACCGGCGCAGTGCGCCTGTACAGCCAAGAGGGGTTAGCCATTGCGTTTTTGATCTTCCTGCACAACAGAGAGGAATTGAGAATCATCCGCCTTGAGTTGATCCTGTATATGGAAGACATAATTGTCTATCACCGGTAGATTTAGACCCAGTCAGAACCTTGAGTTCGTGCACCAACATTTCTTCTGAGCCCTCTCTCCCCCGAACGGTGAAGTGGCAATTAGGTTGGTGTCTTTTGGAACCTCACGAGATGGAAAACGGAGCAACCGGCAACGGACAGGCTCAGCAGGACCTAACTCAAACCATGGGTACGACGTTGACGGCCCTGACTAACAGCTTATGCCAGCAGAACGCCGTTGCGGGTTTAAGCACGTATGACGGCAGCAATATACCTCTCAAAGACTTCATCTAAGATGTCCGAAATGGAGCAGCCTACGTCTCCGAAGAGCAGAATGAGGGCTACAAATGAGCTGTAATGAGCAAGTTGAGAGGTGCAGCAAAAGATTGCGCTTGGGGACAAGATTTTGCCAATGTTGAGGAATTATGCAGCCACCCTAAGAAACGCTTTGCCCCTGGCAAGGGCTTCGCATATTATAATAATAAGCTTCACACTCTATATCTGAAGCAAGGTGATATGGTCGGAGGATTTAAAGACCAAATAAACATTCCTTTGTCCGAAGCCACCGTGGATGTTTTTATTAAAGGCCTTCCAGCGAGCCTTAGCCAGTGGGTCGACGCTAGTAAACCTACCACTTTGGAGGAAGCGTATGAAGAGGCAGTGAGACTCGAATCAAGGATGGACGAACGTATCATCCCAGATTACCGCCAAAGATCCAACTATTACCAACATGATGATCGGAGACAAAATACCCGTTCTGGACCAGAAGACCGACCTGCCTATGTAGGATGGGTCCAAGAGGGAGAGGATGAGGGTGAATGGTACCAGTGGCCTGAGCAAAACCAGCCACAAAACCAGGGTGAACAATCGCAGGAATTACTTCCTCCGGTTGTTGAGACAGCCTGTGATGTCTACTACCAACAGCCCCAGCAGGTGTATCCGAACCAACAACCAAAGTATGCACCTCAAGGACCTCCCCAGTTCCAAATGCAGAATGGACCACCGCAACCGCGACAGCCATACCCCCGACCTCCGATGCCGAACATGCAGATCCCGCAGGGGTACTGGCCACCACCACCGGGATAAAATCCCAATTACGGACCACCCAGGATGAATTACCGACCGGTTCGCCCACCCCGACCAAAAACTTACGACCCTGACCGTAGTCAACCGAATAAAGTGCCTACCTACCAATATCCCCGATATGGGCCCCCTCAGGGCTGGTCTCAAGGCCCACGTATGAACGCCCCCGTAAGTCAAC
Source organism: Encarsia formosa (assembly GCA_038277355.1). Taxonomy (NCBI): domain Eukaryota; kingdom Metazoa; phylum Arthropoda; class Insecta; order Hymenoptera; family Aphelinidae; genus Encarsia; species Encarsia formosa. The sequence goes on from CM076187.1 coordinate 35,131,675, forward strand.
CTATGATGACGGGACCGCCTCCCATGAACCGTAACCCAGCCATAACTCCTATACAGTGTCAACCTGTGGCCTCGGAGGACTTTAACCTACGACCCACTCCCCCATATCAGCAGACTTTCAACTAGCCAAGGGCTCGCCCGACCGTAGTGGCGAGCCAGCCTCACGGACCTTCCGGACCAATGATGAACCAGCCGGGCCCCACACAGGCAGCACAGACGATGCAAATTCAAACCAAAGGAACCCCACGATCCACCTTGCGGTCTGCCCGTTCTCTGCAGAGCTCGCAATAGACCCAGACCCAGGTACCCACATCCGAGTGTATCTCCCTCAGGAACGGAGACATCTAGTGCTTATGCTGGACACGGGTTCCGCCGTAAATTTAATCAAGCTCAAGCGCTTTACCCGAATTCCCAGGTGGAAACAGCTGCCACTATCCCCTTGGTGGGAATCGCAGCCCAGGAAGTAATGACGCTAGGCATAACCTGGATACCCATCGGTGACCAAACTACTCTTTTCCATGTAGTGCCAGACCAATTCCCCATTCGGTACGATGGTATATTGGGTAGAGTATTCCTAAAGCAAAATGAGGCTGTAATATCTTATTATAAAAATAAGATAATGATCAGTGGTGACGTTATGAACCCCATACCCTTCCTAGACTCAGAAAGTTATGGAATGGTTGACCAAGAACGAGGTCTAGAACCACGAGACCCCATGCAGGAATGAATCTACAAGATGGAGGTGGGAGGACCCCCCCCCTCCCAGATAAGAGCGAACTCGGCTGAGTCTCCAGTTGAAGAAGAAGCACCTAACGAAGCCAAACTGGAAGCCAATCGAAGCCCCAAGGCTGGAGGTACCAAATGGACGCTGAAAAAACGATGCCGACAAGTTATCAGCGTTAACTTGATTAACGCTCATACGGGGGTAGGATACCTACCGGCCATTAGCAAAACCCCAGGAGTGTTCATCGAAAATGCACTCGTCACCAGCGAGAATGGAAGTTGCAAGGTTTTGGCGGTGAATAGGACTGAATAGGACGTAACCATCAAAATCCACCCCCATGAACTTATTCCCTGCGAGTACGATGCACCCCCATTCGACCCCGATTCAGAAACCGAGCCAGAATGCGAGAAGATAACTGATGAAAGAGAGAGAATACAACGTGTGTTAGAGCTGTTAGACACCGAGCAATTAAACTCCGAGGAGAGGAACCAAGTGCGGCGTGTCGTAGAGGAATACCATGACGTCTTTTTGTTACCCGGGGATAAGTTGTCCTGTACCGATCTGGTGGAGCACGAGATACCTACCGAAGATAACATTCCCGTTCATACAAAACAATACCGCCACCCCCTAATTCATCGAGAGGTAATACGAGAGGACATCGAGAAGAAACTCAACAATGACATCATAGAACCCTCGACCACTCCGTACCAATCTCCCGTTTGGATTTTGCCCAAGAAAAGAGACAGTCAAGGGCGTCCAAGATGGCGTATGGTGGTGGACTTCAGAGCGTTAAATGCCAAGACAATCGGGGACGCCTATCCACTCCCGTGTATTGCGGACATCCTTGACCAATTGGGCGACTCAGTATACTTTTCTACCTTCGACCTAGCCAGTCATCAGATTCCCATGAAACCCTGTGACCGACCGAAGACAGCGTTCTCTACGATAACTGGACATTGGCAATTCAAGAAAATGCCCATGGAACTCAAAAACGCACCTGCGACCTTCCAACGATAAATAGATCGCATCCTGCTGGGACTCCAAAACGTGGAGATGCTGGTGTATCTTGATGACATCATCATCTACACCAATAGCCTTAGCGATCATTCATGGAAGGTACGATTGTTATTTGACCGACTAAGACATGCGAAACTGGTGTTACAACCCGACAAAGTACTCTTCCTCAGGCAAGAGGTAGGATTCCTGGGACACATAGTGTCAGAAAAGGGGTGTGAACCAAATCCTGACAAAGTCCTGGCAATGAAAAATTTCCCCAGACCTCGCAATGTAACCAATATCCGGTCGTTCACGGCCTTGGCAGGATATTACCGAAGGTTCATAAAAGACTTCAGTAAAATCGCGAAGCCTTTGTATGACCTCACGAAAAAAGATGCCAAGTTCGTATGGACTGACGCCCAGGAGCAAAGTTTCAATTTACTAAAACAGAAACTCTGCGAAGCTCCCACCTTACAATTTCCCGACTTTAATAAGAAGCTCACACTTACTACTGATGCTTGTGACTATGCTGTAGGAGCTGTACTTAGCAAGGAGAAAGATGGATTCGATCATCCTGTTGCCTATTTGTCTTGGAGTTTGACGGGGGCTGAACTTAATTACACCACCACTGAAAAAGAATGCACCACGGTGCTTTTCGCTTTCCGCAAATTCCGGACTTATTTGTTGGGAAGACGATTTTTGCTCGTGAGCAACCATTAACTCTTGAGCTGGATGCACAATCAGAGGGACCCAGGCAAGAGAATGCTCCGATGGATGTTGAGATTCACGGACTTCGAGTACGATTTCAAGTACGAGCCAGGAAAATTCAATAGCAACGCCGATGCCCTCTCGCGAAATCCAGCAGATCAGCCGATGCCAGAGGATGAAATTAACACCACTTTACTCATTATCAAGGTCTTGGTCATAGAAGATAAGAATAAGAGGGACCAAGATGAGGCTCGACGGCCCAAGAGGCTTACCCGGAGCTCTTCGGAACGTATGGTCGAAAACTCGCGCCCTAGTGCCTCGAGAGCAAGACCGAAACAACCAACCATGAATAAAGCGAAGGGCGCATCGAATGCAACCACCTTGGCCCCTCCTCCGTCGCGACGAGAGCGAGCAAAATCCGTGGATGAAGGAATGGATAAAGCCTCGTTGGGGTCGACCACTAGGAGCTAAAACAAACAAAAATCCGCCCGCATTGGACCATAGTACGGTAGCTCAACGTACGAGGTCCAAACGAACCTTAGCCCTCCCACCAGGAAGAGGCTGTTCCCTACTCCTATCACGATGCAGAGACGCTGGACGATAGTGTGTCGAGTGAAAGAGTGCAAAAGTTGATAACCAGCGCTCAAGCTCGTACCGATCGAGAAATAGACCAGCGAGCGTCGACCGCCTCTGACACTAACACTGCAGACGCAGCAGATGGGGATGCTGATGATGATGGAGATAGAGACGACTCCCCCGGGAAATGGCCACCCTGAAGGGTAGCAGCACACCCCAACCCGGGGCGTCGAAGGTGAGATAGTCAAAGGCGCCAGAACTAGAAACTGTTCAAAAAGCTACGGTGGATTCCTCGGTGAATCTCGAATTTAGTAAGCCCACTCGAGAAGATCTACCTTTCTTCCTCCCCGAGAGGATTTGGGCACCAATAGACCCACCGGACCATAGTAAGTGCTGGGATCCGGATAACCAGACAACCCTAGTGGTGGAAGGCACATCTGACCTCGTGGGGGATCAGTCTGACCACCCAATGGGTAAAATCGTGCGAAGCAGAAACTGTTTGACCTCTAAGCGAAACAATCTCGTTCACTTCCTCTCAAAGGACTGCGTTCCTGAAGGACCTATTACTAGGTTACTCGTAGACCTTGAGGCCATCAACCTAGGTGCGCTCAGGCAAAAGCGCCCCGAAAGGGACAGATTATGATCACACCTTACAAGAACCATAACATCTTATCACTGATAGTGAAGAATCATTATTACGACCCACTAGACATCGGCAAGGTGAGAAGGTATTTAGAGGGTCTGAAAAGCGTGTTACGCAAACGAAACCTCAACGGGTTCCGAATCGCCCGGAAAGGTGACCTAGCGAGCCAACTGTCGGAGTCCGTTTGATATAACCCTCTGTTTCGGTACTGTCGTTACGCCCGATGCCGTCCAACGCCCGGGAATCATCAAGCTGCTACATGACAGTCTCTCCAGTGGACACAAGGGCATAAACCAGACCTATCAGAAGATCCGTGAAAGGTACTATTGGAAGGGCATGCGAAACGATGTGCTCCATTACATTCGGCGATGTAGTACTTGCCGGGAAATGAAGATCAACAGGTGCAAAACCCGAGTGGAGCTGATACTTACTGACACACCTATCGAGGCCTTCAACAAGGTGTCCATAGATACAGTCGCCAAATTACAAACGACCCCGTCGGGAAACCAACACGTGGTGACGATGCAATGTAACCTTACCATATACATCATTGCGATCCCTATTCCTGACCTACGCGCCAGCACGATAGCCGACGTGTTAGTGAGGCATCTTACATGCCAATTTGGAGCTCCACGAGCACTTTTGTCAAACCGAGGTAAAAGTTTTCTTTCTACACTGATCGACAAGCTCCTAAGGTTATTTAAGGTGCATCGTCTTACCACTTCCGGTTATGGACCTCAAACAAACGGGAGTTTGGAAAGAAGCCATGCGCCACTCATGGATTTCATTCGGTCTTATTCGGAAAAGTATAATGACTGGGATCGTCTTGTATCCTTTGCGACGTTCACCTACAATACCATCGTACACTCCACCACGAATTTTACGCCTTTTGAGCTGGTATATGGCAAGGTGACCAGATTCCCCATCCGGATACGAAACGAAGAGAAATTGCGGACCTATAAACTTTATCTGCGCGACCTGATCGTCCGATTGGATGAAATGAGGGTAACGGCAGGAGAAAGAGAGATAGCAGAGAAAATTAAAACGAATGACCGATACGACCGAAAGAAAAAAAAATTCTGTGGAAAATCGGGTGGATACGCCTGGGTGTTAGTCGAGCCCCGCATCTCGAAGTTTGACAGCTACTATAACAAGCCATTGAAAATTGACGAGGTCGTGGGAAAAAACAATGTGATTCTCGAGTTACCCAATGGTAAACAAATTCAGAAACACATGGATAAACTCATAGGCGTCCCATCCGATTCTGAAGGGTCCGACCTGAATGATAAACACCTTCTTGTATGATTGCAGATGCTGAACTATCTAGTGTTTATGATGTGGGGAATTCATTTTATTGGTGGGGAGGTGATCTACAATATAACCCAGTTCCACACCAACCCGGGTCTCTACTATGAAAAGGTAGGGGTGGTTCACCTTCGGAGAGCAGATTGGAAGCTGATCGTAGCCATGGAGACCGAAAAACTACTTCGAACTCATGAAGTAGGTGACCGAATAGCCGCTCTCTCACGAAGATGTCATCACCATATGGATGACCCACCTTGTGAAGAGTTGGTTGACTTAGATTTTTTGACTAATACCTACCGAACCCTCCAAGGGTTAGACCAAGAAATCACAGACCGAATAAACGACCTAACGATTGAAGAAACGACTGAAGCAGGCGTGTCAGCGACCAAACGAATGGCCCCGTTTGGCATCATTGGCTCCCTCGGCGAAAGCTTATTTGGACTAGCCACGGTAGACGGAGTGGAAAGGGCCCATCGTGAAATCGACCGAATGCAGCAAAACCAAAAGTAATTGATTAGTATACAGAAAGAACAGGTTCATGTTGTAACTGGCACCCTAGCTGAACTTCACAATGAGACCTTAACCCAGAAACAGAAAATTGACAAAATGAAAGCCACATTAGCCAAACTACAGTCGTCACCAGTGCTCAAGGATCTGTACGTACAGTGTCAAAACCTGGTCGCCAGCTGAATCAGTTAATGGAAATACGAAAGAAACTATTACAAATAATTACCATGGGACAGAGAGGCGACCTTGCCCCTGGACTAATATCGAACGATTTCCTGACCCAAATTCGAAATGAAATTGGACAGACCACCAAGAACCTTGTCCTCCCAATCCTGGAGAAACGCTTGCGCCTCGATGAAGTGGCGAAGATTTCAAAGGTAGAAATGGTGCACAACCGAGGCAGACTATTGTTGTATGTCTATATACCGCTGGTAGACTACACTACATACGAACTACATCGAATTCACTCATTCGGTGTACCACAATCCATCAGTACCGGAATCAATGGAACCACGTATATTGAACCCTCTCACGAATACCTGGGAGTGAGTGAGGATCAACTCCAATATTTTAAATTCAACCAAATTGACTTTGAAGAATGTCTGAAGCTAATTTACGGGTATCTCTGTAACACTAAATTGGGAATCTGGAAAAGTTCCTATGCACCCAATTGTGAAATAACACTATACCTCCAGCCGTCTGTCAAAGTGTGCGACTTGCGGTTCCACCCGCAAGTCATGGACCAATGGCGTTATCTAAAAGCCACCGGATCCTGGCTTTTCTCTGTAGCCGAAGAAGAAACGATACGAATCCTTTGTCCCCACAACATGACCCTGGTCTCTGTAGAAGGATTAGGAATTTTACAAATGGCTCATAAATGTGTGGGAAAAACGGATAGGATTACCCTGCCAAACCCAGAGACTCACCTACAAAAAGGAGAATTCTTTTACCTTCCCGAAATCAACCTAACTCTTTTGCAGTTATACCCCGAACTATCCGAAAGAGTTCGAAACTTCCCCCAGGCTGACTGGAACAACGAAGTGACCAAGGACGATGGGTGGCAAACCCGACATGGGTTACCCTTACGAGAACTATTAAAGAAGCTAAGAACCTTGGAACAACAGCAAGATGATAAAATTGTCAATACAGGACTTAGTCTAAGTGGACTCTTGGTTATACTAGTCATCGCAATGATCGCGTTGGTCGTGTACATCCGGGTAGTAAGGCCGCAAATAGCAACACTCACCCGAAACTCAAGCGCACCTCAAGACCAGATTAGCAAAGCCCCAAGAACGACAGAAGGAAAGGAACAACTCGGCGTCCTATCCACTTCCCCGAGAAAAACTTCGACTCAAGAAACCTGGACCGACTCCTAATTGCGTCCAAAATAAGCAAGGTCGACTGGTTTGGGGGTATGTGCGCTACCTTGACCAACTGGCTGCGGAACGCGCACTATGACAAAGCTAAAAGCAGTACCGTGCGAAGTACGCGGCGTTCCACCATAAATCAAGCAGCAACACACAAGTAATTCAACACAGTTGTGGGCGCTGGATTGGATCCCGCACGTATCAATATCATGACCGAATTTTCGAACGACAAAAAAATACATTAACCAACTGATCCACGGACTGGCCCAGCCGCCACCGATAATCAATCACCCCCCTAATCTAATGGACCTCAACTTCTGGGAGGAATCGAGTCAAAACCCGAGTATCCCGTTAGAGCTACCGCCGGGCCAAATGGATGTGTTAGCCGAACACATCGTGAAGATTTGGGACCAACGTAATAACCAATCACCTCCAGTAACAAAGCCCAAACCGACGGAAAATATGGAAACCTCGGAAGTAGGAAATGGAAAACATCCCACGACCAATAACTTGGAAGACAACCCAAATACCCTATTACCGCCACCTAATGACCAAAATAACCGGAACGAGTCAAAGACCGAGGAAAAGACGAAGACACAGTTAGAAACTCTTGGTTAGAGACAAGTTAGAGACTATAAGACCCGATAGGGAGTGACCAAATTCGTTTGAGTGTGCCGACGCAGAACAAAAGTGTGTATGCATGCATGTGACCGGGAAGAATGAGAAAATTTGCCAAATGCATGTTTAAAGAAAGAAAAATTAAATGACTGTAAACCGACGGTGTTAGATATTAAGACGTTTTTTATAGCACAAATTGTCCCCGGTAAATATGTATATAGAATGGTGTGTATATATATACGAGTGACGAAATCGATGTCGGACAGGGAAAAGAGCTTAGCGAGTTGGAATGCGTGTGTCGGTTCTAAAGCCTTCCATTTTTCTGAACAACCGTCGCTGCTGTAATCTTTGTGACCCCTATTCGTCTAAATAACCTAACACCAAATCTCCCACCTCCTTTCCACAACCTCCGGAACCTTACACCCCCCGTATGTCTTTCCATAAATAATCTCCTTTATAAGCGAGTGGCCAACCTGACCACTTCCTTTATGATCCTTATAATTTCACGTAACTAAAATTCTTCCTTATATTTAATTCTCTTTATAGAAACCAGATATCACAATGTCCAACACCCATTTGAAGGATCACCAGGGAAAAGAACTTGGAGAAGCCCTTCTTTGATAATGAAGGAAACCGGTTCGTGTTAAGGGAATGGATCTACGAAGACCATCTTTGTTTAGAATTAATAGTATAAATTTAAATTTTGGCGCTTAAGCCGTTAGTTTGGACTACCTCGGTCGGAAATCAGCCGAGCGACTCACGCGAGGCGTGGTCGCCGAGAAGACTTCCGTCCGCAGGCAGTCGGCATCAGTTAAAGAAAGCGAGCAGTCGTGTTTAGTGTGCTCCGCTACTTAAAGTCAATGACTATTGCCAGAGGTAGAGTGCCACCCGGTCAAAACGGCGTGACCACTCTCCTCTATTGTAAACAATTAGACACCGATTAATAAATTCACCTCAAATGTTAAACTTTATAATTAAATGCCAGTGTTAGTTATTTGAAGCCCAGTGATTTCCTGCCTTCTCCTCGTCCCTTTTCACTCGCGTTAATTTCTATTCCCAAACATTTGGCATCCCTTGTGGGGATAAGTTCCCCGGAAAAAAGCGCGTCGCGAGTGAAAATAGAAGAGAAGTGCATCGACGCTGCCAGTTTCATCACCGCAAACGGCAAAGACGCCTCGCCAGAGAGCCACGTGAAGCTTCGCGGCCATATTTGAAAAGGGGAGGAGTCTCGCCTACAGCACGAGCCACGGAGCAATAAAGACGCCCAACGGCCCGACCAAAAACTAAGACGACGGTGAATCGGAAGGCGACTCGGCAACACCGCTTGCCATCAGCTGAAGACCATCGGCCTGCTACATCCCTGCCGCACTGCAGCCCCTCTGCAGTGGGAGAGAGAGAGAAGGCACCTCGACCAGCTGACTCCGCTAATACGGTGGGTCCGCTCCAAGTCGCAAACTTGTGTTGCGCAATTTAATAATTTCAATTTTTTCTTGTATTTGTTTAGCCTTGGAACTGTGTGGGTAAAGTTAGCTGCATTGTTCTCCATTCTATTTTGCCTTTTTCTTAAATTTATTTATTTTTATCCTTCCAAAACAAATAGTCAGTTGACCCAATTCCTCAATAATTGAGTACAGCTGTTACTATTTTGGTAAACAATTGATTATTTTAGGGTCAAGTGACCAATAAAATTAGGAATAATTTTTTCAATTTTTACTTTGTTAATATTGAGCTCACCTGAAAACTTGATTTCATTCTATTTTGTTCCACCTTATCTGACATTATTGAATTTGCAGGTGAAACTACATGTCAAACTGAGGCCCACGCTTACTGTCCAACCACATCTGAGCAACCTTTGGCACCTGTGGGAGCAAGCGAAAGGACTTTCTTCACCAACTGGTAGTCCTCGAGCCCTCGTACAGCTGCAGCAGCACTCCCAGAGTTCTTCGATAGCCTTGGGTTTAAATGTACTGTTTCCTATGGTTGTTAGAGTCAGCGTTGGAATCAATTTTTTGCCAATCTCCTTAGTATAGTATAATCAAATTATTTCTAGTAGCCAATCTGTTGATATCTTTTTTTTTCAAGTTTATATTTTCAAAAATTCCAATTGAATTTTTTTCATTTTTAGGAACTTGTCAAGATTAATAATCAAACACCACAAACCACCTACCCAATCATAGTTTGTTCTCTTGAATAACCTGGTTTGCCAGTCATCGACCAAGGATATCCAGCTTGTTTGGATAGTTTCAAGCTTTTTTATTTAAAAAGCTTAGCCTAGCAGTCAGGTGACTGCACACTACTAACCTATTTGACACCCCTTCTTTACCTACTTTAGTTGCTCAGTTTTCTATTTTTTATTTACACTTAGTCACTCAATCTTTCATTCCTTTTCTGTCCCTAGTTAATTAGTTTTCCTTCATTTTAGATTGTATTTCAATTTAAAATTATTTCTTCATGAACGATTCATAAGTTTAAGTTTTTCTTTTTATTCCTTTATTTAAGGAATAATTGCCTCATCTTAATTGTATTTCAATTAAAGATTGTTCCACCAATAATACTCATATGTTTGAATATTTTTTTTTATTCCTTTATTTAAGGGATAATTGCCTCATCTTGATTGCATTTCAATTAAAGATTGTTGTTTAGGAACCATATCCACCCTTACCGGCCTATAAAAACATTGAAATATTTTTTCAGTAGAATTGTTCCCTTGGTGCACTACCTCAAGATGGAGAAACTAGTCGCCAAGCAGCTCACCATTCGTGGGTACATTGCAAATCATTACACAAATTTCCTCAAGAAGGGTGCCGCCAACTTGTCGGTGGAATTAGCCCAGAGGAGAATCATTCGACTTGATGAACTTTGGAATCAGTTCGTTGATAATGATCAAGTAATCAAGGACGACTATAGTGCTGATTCGGATCATGAATATTTCCAAGAGGATCTGCTTTTCCTGGTGCAGGAGGAGTATGATGACTCTCTGACCAGTTATCAAAGGTTCATTAAATCTCACTCGGTGGATCCGCCCATCCATGTGAATGTGCCGGATCCCACTCCACAACTAGATCTCAGAGCTCTGACTAAGACTCTGCCTCAAATACAATTGCCTAAATTTTCGGGTAAATCTGCCGAATGGCCCAACTTTAGGGATATGTTTGTATCTCTGGTCCATAGTCAGCAAATTCCCGACGTTATCAAATTAACTTGCCTTCGGTCCTATTTGACAAGCGAAGCCCTCGATGTCATTAAGGATTTGCCTATTTCAGATAAGAGCTATGCGCCAGCTTGGGAAACGTTGAAGCTCTTCTACGAGAACGAGCGTCGTCTGGTTCATAATCACCTGTCAGATTTATTCTCCGTCAAACCAATGATTTCCGAGACTTATATTGAAGTTAAGCGCTTACTTAGCGAAACCCTTACACCTCTGAATGCGCTCCAAGCCTTGGAGCGGCCCACCAAGTACTGGTCCGACATTATTGTCTTCATGTTAGTTCGAAACATGCACAGTAACACTCGTCGCGATTGGGAGAAAAGTCTCGGAAAACACATGAAGTCGCCTACTATTGAGAGAGTAAAATCCTTTTTGGAAGCTCAAGCCTTAGTATTTGAATCTGTCGAGAGAATCGATAAACCTGCATCAGCCACTCCCCCTAGCACCCATAGGAAATCAGGTGCAACCACCACGGCAGTGGCCTCGGTCGAGACTCCCAAGGCTTCTTCGAGGAGGAAGGAAAGGGATGACAAGAGGTGTAGCTTGTGCAACGAGGATCACGCTCTCGCTCGTTGCCCCAGATTCAAGGAAAAGACACCGGCTGAAAGGAAAACAATTGTTTTTCAAAGGAGGCTGTGTCTTAACTGCTTCGGTCCTCATCACATGAGGGACTGCAAATCCAGATTCAGTTGTCAGCATTGCCAAGGTCAACACCATTCTTTGCTTCATTCTCCTTTTAAGGATAAACCTCCCGCTCCAACAACGACCTTGGTACCTGGTGGGCCTCCCAATACGGGAACCATTCCCGCTTCTAAGGCTAACATTCAATTGGACATTGGCGCTACGCCCTTCTTTAATGGGGCTACCGCTCAAACCGAACATCACTCGACGGTCCTTTTAGGGACAGCGCGGGTTTTCGTTAAAGGACCTGACGGTCGGAAAATAAAAGCTAGAGCTCTTATCGACAATTGCTCTCAGTCATCGTTCATTTCTCAAAATTTGAGAGAACAACTTGGCCTAGTCTGCTCCTCCACCAACGCTCAAGTGTCTGCAGTTGGCGGTGTCCAAGCCGTCACTAGCAAAGCTATCACACATTTCCAAATTAGTCCGCATTTCGATTCTCGGTTTTCGTGTGAGGTTAAGGCATTGGTAGTACCACGGGTGTGTAACTACGTGCTCCCTCAGAAGCGCCAGGTTTCAGACCTCTTGTATCTGTCACACCTCAACCTGGCCGATCCACAATTCTTGGATAACGCTCAGATAGACGTACTCTTGGGAGCCGAAATACATGCTCGGATAGTCCAAGAGAGCGTAATCAGAGGCAAGCCCGATCAACCAATTGCCACTGCCACTCAATTGGGGTGGCTGATCTCTGGCCCGATTCCACTACTGAATTCGTATGTGTCCAATTCAGTGTCATTACACTGTACAGACAATTTACTCAACTTCGATCTGCAAAGATTCTGGAAGCAGGAGGAGCTGCCCTCCAAATCTGAGTACTCTCGCCCCGACGACGAGGAGTGCGAGCAGCACTATGTAAGAAACGTTAAGCGAGACCATGACGGCCGTTACGTCGTCAAGCTGCCTTTCAGATCATCCAAACCAACTCGAATTGGTAACTCCTACAGTAAGGCTGTCGCCATGTTAAGAAAGATGGAGCGGCGCTTCGAGAAGGATCCTGAATTTAAAGAATTGTACAGTGAGTTCATGATGGACTACATTGCCGCTGGTCACATGATCCCTGTGTCCCACGAGGATCCGATATTCAAGCCCCTGGAAAACAGCTTCTTCTTGCCTCATCACGGTGTGCTCAAACCAACTAGCTCAACTACTAAGCTTCGAGCTGTTTTCAATGGGTCGAGCAAAACCGACTTAAACATATCATTGAATGACCTACTCCACACTGGTCCTAATCTACTGCCAGAGCTCCCTGACTTAATTTGTGGATGGAGACTGTATAAATTCGTCTTCGTTGCCGATATCAAGCAGATGTTTCGCCAAATAAAGGTCGACCCGGAAGACGTGCACTTTCAAGCTATCGTCTGGCGTTTCGATCCGAGCGACCCCCTTCAAATCTGGTACCTGCTGACTGTCAGCTATGGCTTGGGTTGTTCTTCATACCTGGCCATTCGTACTTTACGAGAGCTGGCCAAGGCCTATCGTAAAATCTACCCTCTGGCGGTACCTATCATCGACAATGAAAGTTACATGGATGACGAAACTTCCGGCGGGCATACGCTTAAAGAAACCCTTGAGAAGAAATCCCAATTGATAGGTCTTCTCAAAGAGGGTGGCTTCGAGTTGAGAAAATGGCTGTCGAATTGCCCGGAAGTTCTGGCGGATCTGCCGCCAGATCACCTCGCAACTAACCCAGAATCGGTCTTCGAGGACTCGTCCTCGTCCACGGTGCTTGGTTTAGTTTGGAATTCTCTGGAAGATACGTTGAGATCCAACGTGAATTGTGAAATTAGTCCAGTTAGACCCACTAAGCGACTAGTTCTGTCTAGCATTGCCAAAATTTTCGACCCCATGGGCTGGCTGGCCCCGGTCGTTGTATCTGCCAAAATATTTATGCAGTCCTTGTGGCTGCTGAAAGCTACTTGGGATGATCCACTCCCTGACGAATACGTCAAACAGTGGGAGCTTTGGATCTCGAAGTTGCCTGCCATAGGATCCTTGCGTATACCTCGCTATTTGAACTACTCTCCTGAAACCTTGATCTGCGAGATTCATGGATTTTCCGATGCGTCGGAGAGAGCTTACTCGGCTGCTGTCTACCTAAGATTCGTGAACCCTTCTGCAGTTCACTGCTCACTCCAGATCGCCAAAACAAGAGTGGCCCCACTCAAGACGCTGAGCATCCCACGACTTGAGTTGGCTGGCGCTCATATTCTATCGAAATTGGTCAATCATCAACTTTCAATCTTGCCCATCAAAATCGACACGGTGCATCTCTGGTCTGATTCGCGAGATGTCCTGTTTTGGCTTCGAGGCCACCCATCGCAATGGCAAACCTTCGTAGCCAACAGGTGCAGCGAAATTCAATCCTTGGTTCCGGATGCTTTCTGGCATCACGTCAAGTCCGCCGAAAATCCTGCCGACATTGCCTCGCGTGGGATGAACCCCGAGTTGTTGTCGGATTGCAAATTGTGGTGGCAGGGCCCATCTTGGCTCTCAGAATCTTCAAGCCCTTGGTCTACAATTCCGGACGACTTGTCCTCTCACCATCCTACCCAGGTTAAAAAGACTGACATTGGCTTGTTTGCTCACGTCGCTACCCAAACTGCGCTTCCCGAAATCTGGAGCTTGGGCCTTCGCTATTCCACTTTGGGAAGGCTGTTGCGAGTTACAGCTTATGTGATACGATTCGTTCGGAAATTGTTTTTAAAAGTACTACATAAAAAATTGAACATAAGTTTTAAATTTTATAGCTTTTTGAGTCTCCCCAGTTTCGAGAGCGACGTCTTGGGACCGATCGAACTGACTGACGCTAAATTGTTATGGATTTACCATAACCAGCGTGCCTTTTTCAGTGACGAGATTGAAAGAATTTTGACTACTTCCAAGCATGGTAGGAAACTACCAGGAGCACTCCTCAAGCTCAATCCAATCGTTAAAGACGGCCTTCTTAGGGTTGGTGGTCGTTTGGACCGTGCCCTACTCTTTTTTGACCAAAAACATCCGTTCATTTTGCCTGGCGACTGCTACTTAAGCCAGTTGCTTGTCCGAAAAGCCCATCTTGATACTCTCCATGGAGGAGTACAATTGACCTTGGGGACCCTCAGACAAGACGTGTGGATCATCAACGGTCGTAAGACTGTTAAGAAAGTGTTGGGAAATTGTAAATCCTGTCTGAAGTTTTCGCACCAGACAATGAACCCTCTCATGGGAGAGTTACCAAGTGTTCGTGTCACACCAGCTCGCCCCTTCGCCCACTCCGGCGTGGACTACGCTGGTCCCTTTTCGATTCGGCTAACCAAGAGTAGAGGTCGCGGCACCACGAAAGGTTATGTTTGTTTGTTCGTGTGTCTATGTACCCGAGCCATCCACTTAGAGCTCGCCGAGGATTATTCTACTCAATCTTTCATCGCTGCATTCCACCGTTTCTCGTCTAGGAGAGGACATTGCTCTCTAATCTATAGTGATCAGGGCACCAATTTCATCGGTGCCGACGCCGAGCTTCGCCAAATGTTCCGCGAACGTTCTGTGTTCATAAACGAAGTTATCGAGGTTTTTGCTCAACAAGGCACCCTTTGGAAATTCAACCCTCCAGGCGCCCCCCATTTCGGGGGCATTTGGGAAGCCGGCGTCAAAGCCACGAAGCATCATCTACGTAGAGTGGTCGGGGACACCATTCTTACTTTCTCGGAAATGACTACTCTACTTTGTCGCATTGAGGTTTGTCTAAATTCACGGCCTTTGTTGCCTCTTTCAGACGATCCCTCTGACCTGAATTTTCTAACTCCTTCACATTTCTTAATTTTAAGACCTTCTCATTTGATTCCAGAACCAGACTTCACAACCGAAAACGTTCCTGTGGGCCGTAGGTGGCAGCTCATTTCCCAAAAAATGCAGCATTTTTGGGTTCGCTGGCGCAACGAGTACCTGTCTTCCCTGCAGCCAAGAGATAAATGGAGATCTCGCACTCGTTCCTTCCAACCAGGGGACGTGGTGTTTATCAAAGCTGAAAACACACCACCTGGACAGTGGCCTTTGGCGCGTGTAATGGAGACCTACCCTGATCCCCAGGGGGACAATCGGGTGTGTGAGCTGAGGACGGCCACTTCCAAGCTTCGCCGACCGTCAGTGAAGCTGCTCCTTTTAGTGCCAGCAGAAGCTTGCCAGACGCCCCCTCCAGCCGTGGAAGTTGGAGCTTGCAACTTAGTGTTACTTCAGCCCGCTAACAAAACTATCAATAATTAATCCATGCCCGCATGGATTAAGGCGGGCGGAATGTTTAGAATTAATAGTATAAATTTAAATTTTGGCGCTTAAGCCGTTAGTTTGGACTACCTCGGTCGGAAATCAGCCGAGCGACTCACGCGAGGCGTGGTCGCCGAGAAGACTTCCGTCCGCAGGCAGTCGGCATCAGTTAAAGAAAGCGAGCAGTCGTGTTTAGTGTGCTCCGCTACTTAAAGTCAATGACTATTGCCAGAGGTAGAGTGCCACCCGGTCAAAACGGCGTGACCACTCTCCTCTATTGTAAACAATTAGACACCGATTAATAAATTCACCTCAAATGTTAAACTTTATAATTAAATGCCAGTGTTAGTTATTTGAAGCCCAGTGATTTCCTGCCTTCTCCTCGTCCCTTTTCACTCGCGTTAATTTCTATTCCCAAACAATCTTCATAACAAGATTGGTACAATAAATTCCCCATTTGAGATCAAGGACATCCACGCAAAGCTAATAGAGAGAAAAGAAATCTTCTTAAGCGCCAAGACCAAGTCTGAGGATCCCCTCATGGAAATACTAATAATCTTCAGTGACCAAGCCGAGACTCGACGTGGCCTGGCTAAAATTCAGGAGTGGGAGAATCAACAAAGACTTCTAAATGAAGATACGCAGAGAATACTGATCCAAGTACCGAAAACCGAGACTTACACCGAAGTATACCGCAGCTTGGTGGTCTAAGGCCCGTTGTTAAGTCTGAAATTCATACCACAGCGAAACAGCGACGGAACCCCACAGAGAGGAAATCCCTTATACGTCGCGATCGCAAAATACCAAGACCAATTTACAGCGAGCTTTGCACTCCACAAGCTCGCTGCAAGATACAAACCGAGGCTGCTGACACCAAGGCCAATGCCTCGCACAATACCATTTTATGAATTAAGGGAGACGCATCCACAAAGGGGATGCACTAAATGTTCCCTAACAATGCACCATTTGGATCTGGATGGCCACCGGGAGATCCACCGAAGAATCTCTTTATGGGACCACGAGAAACAGACACGGAGACCCGAACCTTGCTGGGAAATGCCTCCTATAAGTCTAAAAGAAATGGATACGGAGGATGCAGAGAGTGTCGTCACCACCTCCGCATACATGATTCGGGAGGACCTTGACCAATTACTCAGAGAAATGGACTAAAAAAAAAAAAAAAAAAAATCTAGTACGTGTGCACAAATATGTGCTTGATTTTGTGTTGTACTTTGTATCAAGGACCGTTGGAATGGGAAATGAATGTGCTAGCATGCAACACCGCGACGCGCAAATAAGTGAGACCTAATTGGACCTATTATATTGAAAAGACCAACAAAATAACTGATAGTGCAGTAATGCGTACACATAAGGTGTTAAGTATTTTTAATTAAGTGGATGAATTTTATTTTTGTGCAAATGTAAATGATGCGTTAATTAATTTCTTTTACTACCCAACCATTACTTGCAGGGCCCGAGAATGAAGGCATCTAGACAAATAGTGTTCACCAACCCTGGTTACCTATCAAATCCGTACCTACACGGTAAAAAGTTTAGGCGCTGGCTGCTATAAAGTAGTGTCGCAGGAGTCCTACGAGGTTAGGACAGCTGATGGACGAGTTTCGAGTGCTCGCGCACCGAAGGTAGTTCGCTGGACAGCTTAGCACTTAGGCGGCTTGCAGGACTACACAAAGAGGTTAGCTGCGCGCCTACGTAGGCCGTGTCCAAACCTAAGTAGGCGCTCACAGCCCTACATCGTTGCATCACACACCAAAATGTTGTCTCGCGCACGGCTCACATTTAATTCGGCTGCTGACCTACGGCTGCGCGCACGCGCTAAAGCTTTTTACCATGTAGATAACTCCCTAAGTATTTTCTTTCTTCTGTTTCACTGTTAACTAAGGAAAACTACACCTAAAACAAAAACATACAACAGCTAATATAGCTCTCGTTGTTACTGAAAAAAAAAAAAAAAAAGAAAGAAAGGTCATTGGAAAATACAGAAATGGGAAAGACCCAAAAGTAACCCAGTTGACTGCCATTTTCGAAACTCGATCTGTTTCAATACTAAACCAAACCCTTAATGGGAAAATTTGGTCAAAATGCACTCAGGACCGCGACTTGCGACTCATCGTAGCCCTAGTCACTGGCACCCATTGTTCAGCGGTTAAGGTGCGAGTGGGTTAGCATGGGACCTTGCAGTAGCCTTACTCATTGGATCAAAGTCCAATGGATAAGACATAGCGTTACCAACACATAATACGGACATGATCTTATATAATTTATTGATCTTATATAATTTTCTATACTTATACCCTGCCTCCCTCCCAAATAGCCTATCCCTACCTTTATACCTAAGTTCACGAGGGACAATGAACACTTTGGGAAAGGGGTGCTGTTAGGTGACAAATATAATGCACCCAGCATATGCAAATATAGTATTACGTACTTAGGTTAACTTTAATAATGCTCGCGATCTTTGCGCTATTTTATTCTATTTCATACTGTCGCGCCTCGTAGCCGTGCCTTTAGCCGAAGGCCCCACAGCAGCAGCCCCACCAGCATCCCGTTTTTCAGGATAGTGCTGAGTCTGCACTCCGGGCCCACGTCGAGGGCACATGCTGTGGTCCGACGGCGTCAAATAAATGCGCCTGCATTTATTCATCGCCAAGTAATGTGACTTATTTTTGTTACATAAAATATGTCACATAACAGCATCCCCCTCTTAGAATGTTCACCGTCCCTGGTGAACTTAGGTATAAGGTAGGGAAAGGTTCTTTGGAAGGGAGGGTGGGTATAAGAAAATCATATAAGATCAGGTTCGTTTTGTGTAAAGTGGAGTAAAGGCGCTTGGGTTGGAATTATTTGGTCGGAGACATACTGGATAACCCATTGGCTCTGCCCGTGTTCTCTAATATTCTTGAGTTATATTAGTATCACTCAGAATAATCGGTTCGGTGTTACCTTGGTAGAGGAGGACGCTACACCTTATTTGGGGATGTACATCCCACACATAAGGTTACTCAAGGTCCCATGTCAACCCACTCACACCTTAACCACCGGGCACTGAGTGCCGGTGATTGAAGCTATGATGGGTAGCAAGTTGCGGTCTTGAGCGCTACAATTCCTCTCTCTCTTTTTTTTTTTTTTTTTTTTTTTTTTTTTATTCCCATTTTTCTTTCTTCTTCTTGGTCCATTTGGTTAGGCCTTTGGAGACAACGTATGTCGCCAATGAAGATACACTTTCGGCATCCGATAGTTGTTCTTCTTGGCTAGTTTCGGGGTCAAGATCGCCGAACGGGTCTTGTTCCGGGTCATTGACGTCCAATTTTCCATCCCGAGTCCAAACCAGGTTCTGTCGATGGAGATTTTTGTGGTTCTTGAGGTCGAGTGGGTGCATTTGCACTTGACACCTCTTCTCGGTAGAGGATGACGCTACACCTTATTTCTGGAATGTGCATCCCCCAAATAAGATTACTCAAGGTCCCATGCCAACCCACTCACACCTTAACCGCTGGACACTGAGTGCCAATGATTAGGGCTATGATGGGCTGCAAGTCGCGGTCTTGAGCGCTTAGATTTTTTTATTTTTTTTCTTTAGTTGAGTCTAGAATAGCCGGTTAATTATGATTATAACTGTGTTTGGTGCAACTAGGTCTTTTGTCATCGCACGCAGGACGAATCGCTGACCATACGAGTTTATTAAGGGTTTTAATGCCTGGTTACGCTCCGACATCCTTGGTCTCTGAGTTTCGATAAAGAGAATTGAATATAAGGAAGAATTTTAGTTAGTGTTGCGGAATTTATCAAATTTAAATATTCGCGCCCATGTCCGCAGTTGATGTCGTCGCCACGGCGTCTCTCGAAAATTAGCGCTGCTAACCGTGCGAGGGAGTGAATCCCTCGTAAATTATTTTTCTTACCTGGCAGTGTCAGGTCACCTGGGAAACAATGAAATTATTTATTTGTTTGTTTACTTTCCCAGGTGATAACCATGCCACTTTCTCGCGCAGCAAAAGCCGACCACGTGGTGACGATCGCCGTCGGCTGGACGCTGCTTTTGCAGCAGCACGAGCACCCGGCGCGCGCACGACACATACACACACACACACATGTTCACCACCCGGGAAGGCTCTCCCGGCCCAGGGCGCGCACGTACACACACATACACCACACATGGGTTCCGATTCTCCGTCGGGGAGTTTTCGGCGACGGAGGAGGTGCGCGGTGCGTCTCGGCAGACGACGCAACTGCGTCGCCAAGCGCGTGCGCGCACGCTCACCACA
Source organism: Encarsia formosa (assembly GCA_038277355.1). Classification (NCBI taxonomy): domain Eukaryota; kingdom Metazoa; phylum Arthropoda; class Insecta; order Hymenoptera; family Aphelinidae; genus Encarsia; species Encarsia formosa. Next base: position 35,151,535 of record CM076187.1, read on the forward strand.
GTAGACACGGGCGTGAGTGAGATTTTATTTTTTTTTGTATTGTGTACGTTGCGCGAACAATGTGTGCGTGTGGGGGAGAGCGAGAGAGAGAGTATGTGCGCGAGGGATAGGTTAACGCAGGGAGTGCCTCGTGTGCATTATTTTTATTCTTTATTTTGGATTTTCGCGCGTACTATAGGTGGCGTGGCGATCGCCACCGGAAGATTGTAGACGGGAGCGTGATTGGGTGTTGTGGCGTGAATGTGTCTGATTGGTGGACAAATGACTGTTCCTCGAGTATGAATGAGGCTTGATTGGATTGATTTGTGTTGTTTGGCGGAGAGTGCTTGGAGGGGATGGTGAAGAAGGAAGTCGAGTCAGAGAGACGCGAGGAGCGTCACTCTGTTCTCAGTAGCCACAGCGTGAGGTAGTGTTTGAGAGTGTGATTTTTTTTTAGTTTCTTTGAGTCGACTTTTTCCTTAGTTCCCTTTTCCTCATTTTCTTTAGTTGAGTTGTAGACATTTTTTTTCTTTATTTACAGCTAGGTACAAGAAGAATTCGAAGACTTGGGTTATTTCCTTCTTGCAATACCGAGAGTTGAAAAAACCAGAGAGTAGCCATTTTGGGGCATCAGAGAATTTTGGTTGAAATTTTTGTAACGTAAGGTTTTTGTTTTATCTTATTGGAAACTTTATAAAGCATGGTTTTCCGGAAATTTTGTACATTGCACGATAAATGAGAATTCTGTTTGGCTATTATTAAAAGTTTATTAAATTCGATAGAGTTTTTTTTGTCGTGGCGCGGCGTCGTTACCCGCCATTTTTTAGACTATTTTATAGTTCGTTTAATTCCTTTGTTCTCAAATTAAAATTTTATTTTTTGTAATTGTAGGCTTGATTTTTTTTTATTTTTGTAGACAAGAGTAAAAAAATCAAATTTAACCTAGAATTTTTGTAATAATTTATTTTCTCTCTCTCTAGCTCACCAACCGTTCCCGGAGGTTTTCTCTCCATGGAAACCCTGACCCCAGATTAAGGAGTTTTCCCCTAGAGTCTTTGAAAGAGATTTTCCTTGTAACGGGAGGGCCCGGGAAACTCCATTAATTATTTAAGGGAAGCCCTTTTCTTAAGAAATACCCCGTTACAAATGGCGCCCGAACATAATTTTTTTTGTTAATTTTTTTTTTAAAATTAATCCACGGAGAGTTAGTGAGAGGAGAGGAAATATTTTATTATTTTTTTTTTTCCGGTTATTGCAATTTTTTTTTATTTTTTTTTAGTTTGACTAGAGGTGTTTTTTTTTTTTTTTTTTTTCGAGAACAAAGAGACTTAGAAAATTTTTGGTAGACAGGTTAGGGACTTAGAAAATTTTTGGTAGACAGGCTAGGGACTTAGAATATTTCGGAACTTAGAAAAATTTTCGGCGAGAGAACTTAGAATTTTTTTCTTAGCAGTTGGACTTAGTAGAATTTTTCATAGGTGGAACATTGAAAAATTTCGAAAAGTGAACTTAGAAATTTTCTTTTGGCAGTTGGACTTAGTAGAATTTTTCATAGGTGGAACATTGAAAAATTTCGAAAAGTTGGACTTAGAAAATTTTTCGGTGATAAAAGTTAGAATTTTTTGTTCTTTCGCGACAGTTTGACTTAGTAGAACTTTCCAGGGTGGTACATAGGAAAATTTCGAAAGGTTGAACTTTAAACGGATGAGTGTGAATTTATGGAAATTAACAATTGGTGATGGATTTGGGAATATTTATGTGATTTTTATAATTTTATTGTTGGCTAGTGACCGACAAAATATTATAATTAATTGTTGGCTAGTGTCCAACCAATATAATTATTTAATTGTTGGCTAGTGTCCAACTGAAATATTTATTTTATTTTTTGGATTTTACCAGGTTTTAGGAAGATTTATTTGTAGTACAAAAGAGAAGAGCTAATAAAATGAAAATAACAGCTACTGAGAAACAGGTTCAAGAACATTGTAGACAGGAAATTATTTTTTGTGAATTGAGAAAATTAGAGTCAGTGAAAATTTTCTTTCAGGTTCAAGAACATTGTAGACAGAAAAGTTTTTTTTGTGAATTAAGAAAATTAGAGTCAGTGAAAATTTTCTTTCAGGTTCAAGAACATTGTAGACAGAAAATTGTTTTTAGTGAATAAAGAAAATTAGAGTCAGTGAAAATTTATTTTCAGGTTCAAAAGTAGTAGACAGTGAATTTTTTTTTCTCTTTTCAGGTTCAAGATTAAGTGTAGACATAAAATATTTTTTTTATTGTTTCTCAGATTCAAGATTAATTGTAGACAGTGAAAGGAAAGAAAGAAAGAAAAATGTATGTAGTGAGGACACAGGAACAGTCAGTAGTAAATGAGACACCTAACAATGAAGAACAAGAATCAAAGACAAGTTATTCAAATCCAGAGAACGATGGCGCAAGCAAGAAAATAAGTGAGACGGGTTTGAGGAAAAACATAATTCAACCACCTCTGGAAATGGAAAACTTGTTGATGTCTCCTTTACATGGTGTTCACTCGGCAGGGGAAAACGGTCAATTAGACTTACGTCTGAGAAAACAAGAAGTAGACACGAGTAGACAAATAGGAAGATTAATGGACCGAAAAAGAGAAAAGAGTCATGAGAGTGGAGATGCAAGTGATAGTAGGATAGAGCAACGAAGAAAACGGCTAGTCAAGAGAAGTTCTAAGAACAGAAAAGTAGAAGGAAGGCAGGAAGAAATGAAAAGACTGGAGAAAGAAAGAAAACTGGACAATGAAAGAGAACAAAACAGACAATACACAAGTAGTGGTAGCGATACAAACGACGATGAGATAACTAGACACCGTAGGAGTAGTAAGGTTCATTACAGTAAAAAGAATGAGCCGTCTCATCATCGTGAAGAACGTTATAGATCCTCATCGAAGGAAAACCACTACAAATCGAAACAAGGTCATAAGAGATATAAATCTACATCACGGGAAAGACGTCACGTCAACGTTAAATCTCGGGAACTCGATCACAGTTCTCTAGAAAGAAGAGATCGAAGATCGAGGTCCAAAGAACTACATCATGGACATTCACATGGTAGTAAACTACGAACTTCCATAACTCGACACATTCGTCACGGATCCTCGTCTCGTAAGAGAAGGGATTCATCGTCACGAGAAAGGAGTCATAGAAGAGTCAATAGTAGACTACGAGGCCATCGACACCGATCGTCTTCTTCATCGGAGGAACGTCGTCATGGGTCGTGGATCCGAGGCCATAGATGTGATAGAGAACATAGTAGACGTAGACGAAATTATCGTAGTAGATCCGGTTCGAGAGAGTATAGACATGTCTCAAGACGAAATCGCAGTATTTCATCATCAGACAGCCGATCACCAGTAAGACATCGTAGACACGGGTATACACAGTCTAGCAATATCAATTGTGTGAGAATATTAAAGGACTGGAATTTAAAATTCTCAGGGGATGAGGCGAAAGAAAACCCAGAACAGTTCCTAAACAAACTAGACAGGTGTAGACGGAATAGCAACATGTCGGACACTCAAATAATAAACGCAGTAGCAAGTGTAATGGAAGATCGTGCGTTAAGGTGGTACGATACGGTGATTTTGAAGATTGAAACGTGGCGTGAGTTTAAAAAGTCGTTCCAGAGGAACTTTATTGGCCAATACTCACAGTATGAGGTTATGGATGAAATAAGGAATAGGACTCAAGGCAAAGGAGAAACGATCTCAAACTACATCACTTGTCTGGGAGTCCTATTTAAATATTTAAAGCATCCTCTGGAAGAAGATGAACAGATAGACATAATAAGAAGAGGGTTGCAGCCTGAATACAAGTGGTACTTGGATAACAAAAGGGTAGACACGGTAGACGATTTGGAACACTACGGAAGAAAATATGAGAGACAGAAGGAGGATTGTGACAGATTTGTAGGACCACCAACCAAGGACAAATGCAGGATACCTATAGCAGCATTTACGAGCACAAAAAGCAAAGTGGCAGTAAATGAAGTGGCGGCGGTTAGTGGCGAAGTAAAGAATGCGAAAAAGAAAAATAAGAAGAATAAAAATGTAGACAGTCCAATTCAAAGTCAGAAAAATGAAGTAGCAGGTATTCAGGTGCAAAGTAACCAGTTGAGTAACCAACAAAACTGGATGAATAGACAAAACAACGTTGGTAATCAAAATGGCTGGCCGAACAACCATTTTATCCAACAAAACGGAAATAGACAACAACAAATGAGGCCACCAAATCAACAACAACAATTACGACAACAACAGACTCAAGGTGAAGGAAGACCAATGGGCAACTGTCGTAATTGTGGAGAACCTGGTCATCGGATTTGGGAATGCCCAGATCTATGCTGCTATAAATGCAGACAGACTGGACATTTTGCAAATAGTTGCCCATTGATTTCCCAGGCAACAAGTTGTCAAGTTTGTGGGGCAAAGGGTGTGACAGTGAGAAACTGTGGAAATTGTTCAAAGTTTTTAGCCTTGCTGGGAAACGCCAAGGCGGGAGCGTCGGGTGGCCCAACACTCCCAAACAACAAACAGGGGCAACAACAACAGTAGACATCAGTAATGAGGTAGACAGAGAGATGGGTGTGGAACAACAGGTGGAAGAGATGTGGGAAGAAGATTGGACGGATGAGGAGGAAAGTGAGGAGGTAGAGGAGTTTAGGGAGACAGAAAGTGAGAGTGAGGAGAGTGAAAAATGGGATGTGTGGAAAGTGGTGAATGATTTTAAGGCCAGGAAAACAGGAGCAATTCCTAAGAGTAAGAGTGGGATAAAATGGAGTGAGGAAGAAATAACACCAATGCAGAAAGAAAGTAGCCATATGAATAAAGTAGCAGAAGCAGGAGTAACCGAAAGTGAAAGGACCTGTGAAAATGCCAAAGAAAATGTAGACAAGGATGTAGACATGAGTATTAGCAGTAGAGTAACGAGGTCTGGAGTAACTACAGATGAAAAAGCGAGTGAAATTAATGGTGAAATCGGCGTTGAGTGTAGACAACTGGATGAGGTGAAAAAGTTAGACAAAGGGAAAGAGGGTGATTTAGAGGTTAATGAGGAAGAGGTAGGACAATTGATTGAAAGGTTGGCAAGTGGGGATGATATAAGTGATGAGAAATTGACACAGATAAATGCTGCCATGCAGAAATTCGTGGAACAAATCGACTGGCCTCCGAATCGAAGGTTTTACAAAGCCCCTACTGCAAGGGTGAGTGAACAAGCTGAAGGTTTTCAGACTAGTTCACGTCAAGGGGGGGTGGAACTGTGCGAAGCTCAGTTGAGGAAGTAGACGATGAAGTAAGTGGTTTGGTGAGAGATAACAGGTTTTTCTTCAAGATCTTGTTGGATGGAAAACCATTCCAAGCCTTACACGACACTGGTGCCACGGTGTCTATTGTGGGGGAGTCAGTAGCCGAGCATTTTCAAGCTAAACTAAAACCTTGCGCTACAAGTCTTAAACAGGTGGGTAATGACTACCTCACAGTTTTGGGTCAGTTAGATCTGAAGATAAATATAGATGGCAGGATAGAGAAAATTTCACCCAGAGCGGTGAAAGGTATCACCAATGACATCATCTTGGGCCAAGATTTCATTCAAGCCTTTGAGATTCGTTGTGATTACGCGGCTGGTACATGGAAGAGTGGTTCTGGTGGAATTTGTCACAAATTCACGAGGGCTGATGGAGAGAGTGGTGAAACTCTAATTGCAGATTGTGCAGAGGTGAAGGAAACACCGGAAGAGAAACGACAGATAGAAGATCTAGCCAAGAAAATTTTGCCTCCGCCGGAAGAATTTCAGGGTTTCACTACCCTCATGCAGCATCGGATAGAGTATAGTTATCCGGCTGGCTACGAGGACGACATGAGGGAGGAGGCACAAAGGGAGAGGGAAGAAGAAGCACCGAGAAGAAAGAAGAAGAAGAAGATGAACCCCCGACGACAGCTTACATTAGACGATTACGTATCGGGGGGCTCCTACCCTTCTCCCCGCCGCTCTCCAACTCGCGCTCCTCCCCCAGTGATCGTACCAGCCGTAGAGGCGACTCCGACGATCACGGACGGACAGCCACGGGTTCCCTTGGGGCGGGGGGCCGCCAAACGTACCGTTCTAGGTTCGAATCCGGTCGCTCCTGCGATCTCCGTGCCAGTTTCGACTACCATGGAGACCGCGGAGGTGACTAGGGCTCCTACTCGGACGAACGTCGACGGTCCAAAACCCCATGGGTACCTTCCGGTTTATGATCGAGGCCTTCCAGCCAAGCTCGAGGGTCGATTGTTTGGGGGCCTAGCTGTTGTGGCCACAGACCCCCACATAGACCCACCTCCCAATTGTTGTTTCGGGTGCTGGTCTCTGAGCCACGAGACTCGCCACTGCCCCCGCTACCTCGTGGGGCCTTTCTGTGACAACTGTGGTCGCAGGGGTGTTCGAGTGGAGGAGTGCCCTCGTTGTAGTTCAGCGTACCGATTGCGCCTGCGTAATCGGGAACGCAGCGAAGCGAGGGCGGTCCTCCCCGTCGAACAGTTTGCGGCCATGTCCCGAGCCAGAAGAAGGACTCGGTGGGACACGCCAAATCCTGCGACCGGGGTTGTCTCCGAGGGGGACACATTGGGTTCGGGGCCAGCGGTGGGAGGAACGGTCTCGGGGATACGCGCCCGGGACAACGGTGGGAACGAGCTTGCGGAGGTCGTCGAGTTTCCGGTCGTTTTTTTTTCTCCGGCCAACCTGGTGGACGCTTCGGTCTGGCATCGCTTGGAGCCGATGAATCCGGTTGAGCCAAGAATATTGAGTGCCATGGAGATTTTGATCATGGCTCAACGGCTCCCGGACGATGTCAGACCCGAGGTTATTCGTCAGGTGTGGCGGGAGAACGAGCGACTGAAGCATCGGGGACTCAAATAAAAAAATTTTTTTTTTTTGTTGTTATTTTTTTTTTGTAGACAATTTGTAGACTGACGGACTGTAGACGAGTAGACCATTGCGAGACAAATTGGGTAGACTGAGCAGTGAGTATACCACCAATCTCGTTCTTTGTGGTTTCCAGAGGTGACTGGACATTGCCAGGTGTTTTGTAAGGCGAAACATAATAACGGGTATGTTTCGGCTTGGCAGGGGGGAGTTGCGAGGGAGTGAATCCCTCGTAAATTATTTTTCTTACCTGGCAGTGTCATGTCACCTGGGAAACAATGAAATTATTTATTTGTTTGTTTACTTTCCCAGGTGATAACCATGCCACTTTCTCGCGCAGCAAAAGCCGACCACGTGGTGACGATCGCCGTCGGCTGGACGCTGCTTTTGCAGCAGCACGAGCACCCGGCGCGCGCACGACACATACACACACACACACATGTTCACCACCCGGGAAGGCTCTCCCGGCCCAGGGCGCGCACGTACACACACATACACCACACATGGGTTCCGATTCTCCGTCGGGGAGTTTTCGGCGACGGAGGAGGTGCGCGGCGCGTGTCGGCAGACGACGCAACTGCGTCGCCAAGCGCGTGCGCGCACGCTCACCACAGTAGACACGGGCGTGAGTGAGATTTTATTTTTTTTTGTATTGTGTACGTTGCGCGAACAATGTGTGCGTGTGGGGGAGATTGATTGATTGATTGAAATGTTTATTTATGTACATTATGTTGTACAAATAAAAATAGTTAATACAACGCATCTTAAAAATAGTTAATACAGAATAAAATACAATATATCTCAAAATAAGCAAAAAGTAGTAACATACAGACGTTGAGTAAATTTATAGCATAACAATAGATATCAATCTCACAAATTTTGGTTGGCAATGACTAGCGCGTAGATTAAAATTAAAATAATGGATGTTAGGGCTAAATAAAAAGTGTAAAAAGTATAAAAAGAAACAAGACAAGTAACAGAAAGAAAAATGAGTAAAAATTATCACAGCTTAATACTATAAAATCAATGGTTACTGCTCTCCTTCGAGGGTGAAAATGTGGTTTTTGACTGATGTTTTGAAATGACTAAAGGATGGTGCGGATTGGATGCTGAGGGGGAATGAGTTCCAGAGGATGGTGGATGAAGCATGAAATGAATTCAGGAGAAAATCCGAGCGACACGCAGGGACGATGAACTTCCTTGAGTTGAAACTCCTTACAGGACGCGAGGCTTGCCTGGTAAGAAAGAAGTCAGCCAAGTAAGATGGGCTGCCGGTGACAATCGTCTTAAAAAGCTGACAGGCCGCGAAGTAGTTTCTACGACCCTCAACCCTGAGCCAGCCAAGTTCACGCCTGTAAGGAGTAACATGATCGCTCCTGCGGAGGCCAAAAATATAACGAATGCCCCTGTTGATGACTCGTTGCAGCTTAAGGTTGAGTTCTCCAGAGAGATTACAATAAACAGGGGAACAGTAATCGACCAGGGGGAAGAGAAGCGTCTGTATAAGGTGTTTTCGCAGTTCGAGTGTGGTGCTCCGCCAGAAAAAGTTCAGTCTATACATAAGAGAGTTTGCTCTCTTACATATATACAAAACATGCTCCTTCCAGTTCAATCTGGCATCAAGGACCACCCCAAGACTACGAACCGAAGAAACGACTGGGATACTGGAATCATAAAGAGGCACAGAAGTAATACCTGAGTTTTCAAACAAATCACAATAATAGCCAGAGCCAAACACAATGGCTTTAGTCTTAGAGACATTAAGCTTAAGATGATTCTCAGTAGCCCAGTCCACTATGCGTTCCGCAGCTCCGCTGAGTCTCCTCAGAATTTCTGGCAAGTCCTCAAAGCGACCCTGGACATAGATCTGTAGATCATCCGCATAAATGATGTGACTTACCCCGGGGTCGAGACCCTCCACAATGTCATTAATAAACAGCAAAAAAAGCAGTGGTCCCAAAACGGAGCCCTGAGGTACGCCCTTGTTCAGACGACGAAAGGTCGTGCTGGAAGAAGTTCCCATTGCCACTGCCTGCGAACGATCAGACAGATATGACGCGATCCACCTCAAGGCCTTAGAGGAAAGACCCAGAGAGCGGAGTTTCGAGAGTAAAGTGATATGACTAACCGAGTCAAAGGCCTTGCTGAAGTCAAACAAAACCATGGCCGTAATGAGTTTCCTGTCCATGCCCCGTCGAATGTCATCAGTCAGTTTCAGTAGAGCAGTCTGCGTGCTGTGTCCGGGTCGAAAGCCAGTCTGAAATTTGTCCAGGTGTCCTTTACTCTCGGCAAACGAAGAGAGCTGATTAAAAACCAGTCTCTCAAGCGATTTAGAGAGAAAGCTCAGTAACGATATGGGACGAAAGTCATTCAAGCACTTAGGAGCGGGGACTTTGTTTAGAGGAATCACCAGTGACAGCTTCCACTGGTCGGGGAAAGTTGAGGTGGATAGGGATTTATTAAAAATGGAGCAAATGAGAGAGCCAACAGAAGGAAGAGCAGACTTGAGGAAACTCTGCGGAAGACGATCAACGCCAACCGCTTGGGAACTCGAGTGTGATATAGCAGTAACAACCTCTCCCAACGAAACTCGAGCAAAATCAAACAAGCCACCGGTTCCCTGATCACTTAGGTTGTTTAAGTAATCAGAGAGAGACGGGGCTGAGGCATCAAAAGAAATCGAAGCAAAGTGGGCGTTGAGATCCTCCGCAGTAAAGTCGGCCATGTTGATATCGGACTTAGGAGCGATACCTAAGTGCTTGAGCTCCTTCCAAATCTGTTGTGGGTCTGTCAAATTGCGAAGTCTGTCCCAGTAAAATTCAACACGAGCTGCCTCAATTTGCATATGAGCAAAATCACGCGCTATCCTGTATTCATGCAGTTCAGTGTCGAATTTTGAACGTCGGTAGCGTCGATAAAGGCGGTCCCTCTCAGCAATGAGAGCACGGTGATAAGGGGTGAACCAGGGATGACGCCTCCTTCCATACTTGACAACTCTGACAGGGGCAAAAATGTCAAGAGCTGCGTGCAAATTCCTGTAGAGGCAATCGAGACATTCATTGACAGAGGCTGAGTCATCCCTGATTACCGACCAATCACATTGTCGCAAGTATTCATTCAGTGCCAAGCTGTCCACGGATTTGAAGTCGCGATAAGTAAAATGAGTCGTGGGAGTTCCGGGGATGAAAATGTCTAGCGTCGCAGTCACAAGGTCGTGTCCATCGATGAAAGGGGAGGGGGTCTTCCAGTAATCAATGACATTGTCGAGGGCGTCGACAAGGCAGAGGTCAAGCCAGGTGTCCGCAGTGCCGGAGCGGGTAGCGCAGTGGTGCGTAGGCCCGAATGGAACCGAAAAAAGCGAATTCTCACTAATGAAAGCGCGAATAAATTTAGCATCGGCAGAGTTTGACAGTTGATCGGCGTTAAAGTCACCCAGAATGATCTTGGTGCTGTAACTCTGAAAAGAATCGCGCAAATCATCGATGAAATTCGTGCCCTCAACGAATGGGGCATGTGGAGGCCTATACACCACGCCCACAAACATGGGAGCGCCACCCCTGAAACTGACCTCACAAAATAAGTATTCAGGAAGCCCAGGCTTGCCCTTCCATTCCGTGGAGGAAGAGCAGAGGTGCTTTACAGACAGCGTCCTGTGTATAAACAGAGCAACTCCACCCCCCTGGGTATTACGATCACGCCTGAGTAGAGCATAGTCATCCAGAGCTACAAGTGAGTCCTCAACAACAGGCCCAAGCTTAGTCTCACTAACTGCGAGAACGTGAACAAGCGGGTGAGTCGATAAAAAGTGGCGTACTTGGCCAATGTGAGCACGCAGCGAGTTCGAATTAATGTGACACACACGAAGCTCAGCGCCCGCCTGTCCTCGTGGGGGTCGAGATGAAGATGAAGAAGATGAGCTTGGGGGATGTGATGAGATATGAAAGGAGGGTAGAGGTGGCTGGTGAGATGAGTGAGATGCAGGAGCTGAGAGGTCAGATTGATGAGAAGATGAGCATGGAGGAGAAGAGAGAGAGAGCAGTACCTGTAAGAGCTTCACGATGATAAAAACTGGTTGAGGTCTTCGTCGTTGGCGACCATTGTAGCAACATCTCCGTGTTTCCTGCGGACGTAGATTTCACCACCTCGTACGAAGGAAACAAAACCAGAGCCTGGCTCCTTGGCCTTCATACGGACCCTGTAGTTGAAGGCATGGACTTCTTTGGGTAGAAATTCGTACAAATACAGGAGACCGGGCTTGATGGATTCAGGATCAATATCTGAAGGTAGTTTGCCGCTTAAGCTGGAGGTGTGGAATTTGCCCAATTTGATCTTGGTTGTGATGATGGCTTCCAGCAGTGAGCGGGTCGAAAGTGTCACCAAGATGGAAGGCGGGCGGTCATTTGCAGGCAGCGAGGACGGATTGGTGTTGGCTGGGTCCATAACAGGACCATTCCCAGTGGTTTCCTTGATGGATCCAGTAGCAGCAGCAGGAACTGAAGCACACTGCTCGCGTTGTACCCTTTGCCCACCGAACTGTCGCACTGCTTTGATGTCACTGGGTGTTATGTCTGGTAGAAGGGTGCACAGGACAGCCAGAACGATGGCTTTAAGGTTCGCCCCTGGTGGTAGCCACAGTCCACCAATGATGAGGTCGGTGAGCAGGTGAGAACGAGCAGAGTTGAGGGTGTTGACCCTGGAGTTGACCAATGCGCTTTTCTTCTCGAGTTGCAGAACCTTTTTGACCAGCGAAGGACCAGCACCAACCGTAGACTCAGGATCGTTGTCGAGGCATAGCTTAATCTGATCTAACTCTTTCCTAATGTCTGTAAGTTGTTCATCGTGTGTGCGGACCTGAGTAATGAGCTGAGGAATTTCATCAAGATCCCCAAGCTTCAGCTCGATATTTTCCAGGCGTGAGTCAAAGCCTTGTAGAGCAGAGAGGATCTGGTCGAGCTTGTCAGGGGATGAGCAAGCAGAAGCCGTGGCGGAATTTTGAGAATGGTCATTGACCTCCTTCTCAAGTAACTTTATGCAAGACTTGCATGCTCGCCCTGGCCCATCAGAGAAGTTGATGTCCTCCAAAAGCCCACATTTTTGGTGGAAGAGCTTGGTGCAGTAGTTGCACTCCTGGAGTTTGCCAACGGTTTTGCTGCCCGGTAATTTACAGTTGAAACAAGCAGTGGATGATGATTTCACTTTGAGCTGCGACATCCTGCAGAGTTTTGCCAAAAGTTCCAACTTTTAAAAGCAGGCGAGTGATAAAGTTGATGAGTGGGCAGCCGAGATCACAGTAGACCAAGAGTAAAAGGTCAGATACAACAGTTACCACGCAAACACAGGTGTGTGCCGGGTAGCCGGCTAAAATTTTTCGCACAGTAAGCAAAATCAAATATTCGCGCGCAAAACAGAGGCGAGACCTGACCGTCTCTCAGAGTCACACGAGAAAGAGAAGGCGGTCACCAGCTAACCTCACTTTCTGTTGTCTCCAATAATATTTGGCAAAATTGAAGATTACTCAAGCAAAATTAGAGAAAAAAAACTCTTTCACTGGCACACACGCGGATACTACACCGAACAGTAAAGTACAGTCAAAGCACAGTTATGCACTACACAGCAAAACAGCCAAAAAACTTGGAGCGAATAACAGGCGCAACACGCTTTCAACACACCCAAGAGAGAGCGTACTATAGGTGGCGTGGCGATTGCCACCGGAAGATTGTAGACGGGAGCGTGATTGGGTGTTGTGGCGTGAATGTGTCTGATTGGTGGACAAATGACTGTTCCTCGAGTATGATTGAGGCTTGATTGGATTGATTTGTGTTGTTTGGCGGAGAGTGCTTGGAGGGGATGGTGAAGAAGGAAGTCGAGTCAGAGAGACGCGGGGAGCGTCACTCTGTTCTCAGTAGCCACAGCGTGAGGTAGTGTTTGAGAGTGTGATTTTTTTTTAGTTTCTTTGAGTAGACTTTTTCCTAAGTTCCCTTTTCCTCATTTTCTTTAGTTGAGTTGTAGACATTTTTTTTTCTTTATTTACAGCTAGGTACAAGAAGAATTCGAAGACTTGGGTTATTTCCTTCTTGCAATACCGAGAATTGAAAAAACCAGAGAGTAGCCATTTTGGGGCATCAGAGAATTTTGGTTGAAATTTTTGTAACGTAAGGTTTTTGTTTTATTTTATTGGAAACTTTATAAAGCATGGTTTTCCAGAAATTTTGTACATTGCACGATAAATGAGAATTCTGTTTGGCTATTATTAAAAGTTTATTAAATTCGATAGAGTTTTTTTTGTCTTGGCGCGGCGTCGTTACCCGCCATTTTGTAGACTATTTTATAGTTCGTTTAATTCCTTTGTTCTCAAATTAAAATTTTATTTTTTGTAATTGTAGGCTTGATTTTTTTTTATTTTTGTAGACAAGAGTAAAAAAATCAAATTTAACCTAGAATTTTTGTAATAATTTATTTTCTCTCTCTCTAGCTCACCAACCGTTCCCGGAGGTTTTCTCTCCGTGGAAACCCTGACCCCAGATTAAGGAGTTTTCCCCTAGAGTTTTTGAAAGAGATTTTCCTTGTAACGGGAGGGCCCGGGAAACTCCATTAATTATTTAAGGGAGGCCCTTTTCTTAAGAAATACCCCATTACAACCGTTAGCGGTTCAAAACCGCTGACTCACCTGCGCAGAGTATTGATTTTTCGCTCTGTCTCTCTCTCTCACGTGCCTTCAAGCTACGCGCTGTTGCTGCTGTCGCTGACGCTGCTGGGCCTGCGGCGTCTCTCCAGTTCTCTTCTCGGCAACGCTCGTGAATAGACGTTTCTTTCGCCATTTTGTGTTATCTCTTGGGCTCTTTTCACTTGGCATTTCTCTCGACTCTTTCTCATCATCAACGCAGTGGTCTCATCTGCACAGTCATCTCAAAAATAATTCACCTGGTGGTAGTCAACTCTGGAGACATCTCATCTTGAATTCGATCGGCTTGATTCACTTCAATTCTTGGGTTAGCAGCTCAGCAAGGAGATCATCCTAGGCATCCTCAGGTATTTTTGCACAGCACCGGTAACAATAATTTACCGGTGCTTCTCATTGTCATTTCGCAGCCAGAAAATCAATAAAATTTACTGTGCATTCTCTTGCTCTCTCTCTCCTTTCTTTGTGCTGTCTTACAAGCAGCCATTTCCTTTTCTATTCTGTTCAAGGTCATTCTCTGCTGCTGCTTTAATTTCTCTTGGGCATCTCTCTCTCTCTCTCTTTTCAAGGCCATTTCTGTAGCCTTGTTTATTTCAACTATACTCAAACAAAACTTGAGTTTATGGCTTGAATTAATATAATCAAGTCCATAAAGAGTTTTGACTAGGTGTTTCTCAAATTAATTAATTAATTTTCTTTACATGAAAATTAAGAGTGGAAATTCTCCACTCAAACTATAATATTCTCACCTCTCAGTTTTTTTGCATTAAAATAATTTCTATTAACCGGTATAAACTCACTTATTGTAATTTTGAATTATTTGAATATTGTTGTAAATAGAGTGCTGTGTTAAAATAAATAAATTAACACTGTTGGTATTAAATTAAGTCTGTCTCAACATTTCTTTGACAACCCTCCCCTACCAGCTTTTAATCCGGCAACAAAATAAAATTAATAAAGCAGTAAATCTGCAACATTTGGTCCTTCGAGCCGGATGCTGGTGTGTGGCTGGGCTAGTTCTTGAATAATCTCATCATCATAACCATCATCCTCAGGTTTTCTCAACAAGTGGCACCTGGTTTTCATCAGTTGGCACCTCTCATCTCAGGACATGGACAATACTCAGGATAAGAAGTTAGAGGCTCCAAGCGATAAGACCAAACTTGAAGCAGCCAATACTGGACATCACTCGGATGAGACCTCTCCACATTTGGATAACTCAACGCTAGGAGCTACTGGTGGCTCAGCTCCTGCTGCCACTGTACCAAAGGTACTTGTACAGCCTGCTGGTATATCCGAGCAGGAAAATCTCTTGAATGTGGTGGATGGTGGGTCCAGGCCCAGGACACGCTCAAGCTCTGGCTCTGTGCCTGCAGACTTTATCTGCAGGACCAGATCTCAAAGAGAGCGGTTGACCAGTTTAGAAGGTTACAGCACCATAATTAAAGAGAAAGGTGCTACTGCTGGTTTGATGGTGGTCAATCAGTGGCGTGAGTCTGTGGAGTCACTGATGTTTTCATTTAGATCTGACCATGGACAATTGGTGTCATCTTGTCCTGCCACTATGGTTAATGATGAATATTTCACCGCTGGCTACCTCAACAAAATGGAAATGCTTTACCTGGACATCCTTATGGAATTGGCAACGCTCAGGGAAAATCTCACACCTCCAGCTCCACCAGTCACCTCATCTCACCCAAGGTCAACGTCTCCTCAGAACATGAAGTTACCGGATATCAATTTGCCACCGTTTTCTGGATCCTACTCTCAGTGGCAGTTGTTCAAGGAAATGTTTGAGGAGATGGTGCTCAACAACACTAAAATCTTGGATTCCTTCAAGGCCATGTACTTGAAGAGGTCCTTGACTGGTGAAGCTGCGAGTTGTGTTCAAAACTACCCCCTCACCCTGGAAGGTCTCAATCTTGGCTGGCAAAAACTCAACGAGCGCTACGATAACAAACGTCGTTTAATTGAGGAGCTCTTCAATGAGTTGACTAAGGTCCCGTCGGTGCAGCCTAAGGACTCAAAGTCCCTCAATACTTTGGTGACGTCAACCTCAAACACTTTCAAGTTATTGGCGTCGTACGTAGATACAGAACGGCTGGGGGACGTTCTCATTACGGCAAACACGTTGAAACTCCTTGATCGACCGTCAAGAGAGGCTTGGGAGACCTCGGTCACATCATCTTCGGAGTTTCCCTCCTTCAAAGAATTGGAAAAGTTTCTAATGGCCAGGGTGCGAGCCTTAGAAAACATAGAGAGCACCCACCGATCTGTGGCATCCCAACCTGGTAAATCTCAACAACCTGGGCACCCTTTCCAAAAGAGTGTAAAAGCTCACGTGGGTATCTCATCTGGGTCACAAGGGTCATCTGGGCAAAGGCCCAACACTCAGCAACAGCAGCACACCTGCTCTCATTGTGGACAGGGTCACTTCATTGTTTCCTGTTCTGGATTCAGGGAACTCTCACCAGCAGATCGCAGACGGGTAGTCACACAAAAGTCATTGTGTTATAATTGTTTGGGTAGGCATTCATTTAAAAATTGCCAATCGAAGACAAGATGCAAGACTTGCGATAAAATGCATCACACCATGATTCACGTGGACCCATCCGTCGCTTCAACTGCAGTTGGTACTCCCTCATTATCCTTGGCTCCATCTCAACAACAATAGGAGGCAGGCGCAATCACTCTTGGTTTTTCTCACGCCCTGGATACCTCTCTTTTGGCTACAGCGGTAGCTGTTCTCATCACTGGGTCAGCATCTCACATGGTTAGAATTCTCATCGACCCTGGTTCAGAATTATCATTCATCTCATCTGCATTGGTGGACTTGCTCAAAATCCCTCGAACTCATTCATCATTCTCAATACTTGGCATTGGCGCTTCAAAAGCTGGTCAAACTCACGGAAAGGCAGTGGTTATTCTCAAATCTGCATATCGAAATACTCAAGTGAAACTTCACGTTCATATTCTAAATTGTCTCACTTCGACCTTACCTTCTCAACCATGCGATGAAGGGACTTGGCCTCACATCAATAATCTATGTCTGGCCGATTCTCAATTTGGACATCCTCGAAAAATCGATATTATTCTTGGATCTGATCATTACGGCTTGATCATAAAACCCAATATTATTAAAGGAGCTCCACACGAACCTATTGCTCAACTCTCAATCTTTGGTTGGTTGGTACTTGGTCCTTGCTCCTTGGAATCTGGCTCAATAAAACAATCATTTTCAATAGTACCTCTCAGTCTGGACGCTTTACATGAAGCTATCTCAAAATTTTGGACATTGGAGGAAACCCCAAATTCTCAACTGGCAGCCTTGACAGCTGGTGAAAAGGAATGTGAAGAACACTTTTCAACCACACACTCACGAACTCAACAGGGAAGGTACATTGTCCGGCTTCCTCTCATCCAAGATCCTTCCGTGCTGGGTCATTCTCTTGGTCGTGCTCAAGCTTGTGTTCGAGGAATCATGAGACGATTATCAAAGGACGAAGATTACAAAAAATTGTATTTTGAGTTCATGGAGGAATATCTCAAATTGGGTCACATGGTTCAAGTGCCAGCCGATTCAATCAACGTTACCCCTTGTTACTACCTACCTCATCATGGTGTTCTCAAACTGGATAGCCTCACTACAAAACTGAGGGTAGTATTCAATGGTTCGGCTGCTACTTCATCTGGTTACTCTCTCAACAACATCATGCATACTGGACAAAATTTGCTTCTCAACATATTGGACGTTATCCATTGGCTCAGGGTCTACAAATTTTTGTTCGTTACTGATGTCACAAAGATGTACAGGCAGATCTTGGTCCACCAAGATGATCAAGATTTACAAAGAATCATTTGGGTCGACAAACTTTTCAGGGAAATTCATTACAAATTGACAACAGTGACGTATGGTACTCGAGCAGCTCAATTCTTGGCTATCCGAGTGTTGTTACAACTCATAAAGGACGAAGGTGCCCGTTTTCCATTGGCAATCGACTCTCTCACATTTGGAAGGTATGCGGATGACATCTTTGGTGGCGCTGACTCTTTATCTCTTCTCGATGGAAAGGCTGCTCAATTAGAAGGATTGTGCATGGCGGGCGGGTTTCCACTAGCCAAATGGAATTCAAACAATCGGAAATTCTCAAAATTGGACCGCTCGACTCCACAATCAAATAGCTCAATCTCATTTAGTGATTGCACTGCCAAAATCCTCGGATTAACTTGGTCTCCTCAACGGGATATTATCATTGTGAAGCTCTGCTTACCAGAGGTGAGTAAAGTTATCTCGAAAAGAAACATCTTGTCGGAGGTGGCTCAAATCTTCGACCCAATTGGGATGGTCTCACCAGTCGTTATCAAGGCCAAAATTCTACTGCAGGAATTGTGGTTAGAGAAATTGAATTGGGATGAAGCAGTGCCAGCTTCAACCCAGAAAAAGTGGTTAGAAATCAGAGAAGATTTCAAAAATTTGGAAAAAATCTCACTACCCCGTTGGCTTGGAACACTTTCAAACTCAGTGGTCGATATTCATGGTTTCTCGGATGCTTCTCAATTCGCTATGGCTGCAGTTATCTACACGAGAGTTCAATCAACTAAGGGCATAACAGTTTCTTGGTTATGCTCAAAAACAAAGGTGGCCCCTCTCAAACCAGTTTCAATTCCAAGATTGAAATTAGTAGCTGCCCACATTCTCAGCAAACTGGTGCATCATTTCTTATCGACCACGAAATTGGACATAAACTCTGTGATTCTTTGGACTGACTCCAAGACTGCTCTCGCATGGATTAGCTCTCACCCATCACGCTGGAAAGAGTTCGTGCGCAACAGGGTACACTCAATTCAAGAGTTGGTCCCTCAAGCGCACTGGAGGCATGTACCTGGTCACTGTAATCCAGCTGACTGTGCCTCTCGTGGTATTCTCACCTCTCAACTTGTTGGTCATCAGCTTTGGTGGAATGGACCACCGTGGCTTTCTCAACCAGAGGAATATTGGCCAGCTCCCGCTGCTCCCCTGGATCTACACGCTCTTCCAGAACAAAGAAAGTCTACACCAGTAGTGGCTGTTGCTCTTGCCAAGGAACAGTGGAATCTCATACGCAGGTATTCATCTCTCACCAAATTATTAAGAATCACAGCTCTCTGTATGGTTGCAGTACAACGATTCAAGAGAAATTTCCAGCAGTCGTCAGTCATCTCGTCTGAGTTGCTTAACAAAGCAAAACAATTTTGGATTGGCTTCTCTCAACAACAAGATCTCTCTGATGAGATAAAACTGGTTTCGAGCTCAACGCTTCCAAAATCTCACCCTCTCAATGAATTGACACCATTTGTGGATGCTTACGGTATTTTGAGGCTTGGTGGTCGGTTAAATCAAACGAATTTGGGTTATTCGACCAAGCATCCAGCAATTCTCACTAGAAACGCACCTCTCACAGCACTCATCATTGGTCAAGCTCACCTGGATACTTTGCATGGAGGCACTCAACTTACCCTGTCGAAAGTTCGTCAGGAATATTGGATCATTGGTGGCCGAGCTACTGTCAAGTCTCACATAGTGCACTGTGTGGTTTGCGCAAGACAGAGGGGTTCTCTAGCTCGGCAACTCATGGGACAACTACCCTTGGCCAGGGTAACTCCCTCTCGTCCTTTTTCCCACTCTGGTGTAGATTACGCTGGCCCTCTCAACATCACTTCTTGGAAAGGACGAGGTTCAAAAGTTTACAAAGGTTGGCTGTGCGTGTTTGTTTGCTTTTCATCATCGGCTGTACACTTGGAGACAGTCAGTGATTACTCAACAGACGGTTTTCTTGCTGCCTATAGAAGGTTTACATCAAGGAGGGGCTTGCCTTCTCACATGTACTCGGATTGTGGTACCAATTTTCAGGGTGCAGACAAAGAGTTGAGGACTCTATTCAGGCAAGCTCAATCTCAAGACTCAACTTTGGCTAGGGTTTTGGCTCAAGATGGGACGAAATGGAATTTCAATCCACCTGCTGCCCCTCACATGGGTGGAAAATGGGAATCAGTTGTGAAATTAATAAAATTTCACCTGAAAAGGACAATTGGCGATACCGTACTTACCTTTGAGGAACTCACCACACTGCTCACTCAAATAGAAGGTATTCTCAACTCGCGTCCATTGGAACCTCTCAGTGATGACCCTGAAGATCTTCAGTTTCTCACCCCTGGACACTTTCTCATTGGAACAGCTCTCAATGCGGTCCCAGAACCAAGCCTTCTGGATCTCAACTCGTCCAGGCTCTCTCGATGGCAACTTATACAGCAAAAAATTCAACAGTTTTGGAAGCAATGGTCTTCTCAATACATTCATCACTTGCAAACTGTGTCTAAGTGGAAACATCCATTTTTTAACATCAATGTTGGTTCGATGGTCTTACTCACCAATGAGAATTCACCGCCTAGTAAGTGGCCCATGGCACGGGTCATTCAACTTCACCCTGGTAATGATGGACTTACTCGAGTGGTGACTCTCAAGACATCCTGTGCAACTCTCAAAAGACCAGTGACAAAATTGGTGGTTCTTCCAGTTTATTCGACTGATGGTGATCAACACATTGGTTGATGGCGGGCGGAATGTTGCGGAATTTATCAAATTTAAATATTCGCGCCCATGTCCGCAGTTGATGTCGTCGCCACGGCGTCTCTCGAAAATTAGCGCTGCTAATCGTTAGCGGTTCAAAACCGCTGACTCACCTGCGCAGAGTATTGATTTTTCGCTCTGTCTCTCTCTCTCACGTGCCTTCAAGCTACGCGCTGTTGCTGCTGTCGCTGACGCTGCTGGGCCTGCGGCGTCTCTCCAGTTCTCTTCTCGGCAACGCTCGTGAATAGACGTTTCTTTCGCCATTTTGTATTATCTCTTGGGTTCTTTTCACTTGGCATTTCTCTCGACTCTTTCTCATCATCAACGCAGTGGTCTCATCTGCACAGTCATCTCAACAAATAATTCACCTGGTGGTAGTCAACTCTGGAGACATCTCATCTTGAATTCGATCGGCTTGATTCACTTCAATTCTTGGGTTAGCAGCTCAGCAAGGAGATCATCCTAGGCATCCTCAGGTATTTTTGCACAGCACCGGTAACAATAATTTACCGGTGCTTCTCATTGTCATTTCGCAGCCAGAAAATCAATAAAATTTACTGTGCATTCTCTTGCTCTCTCTTTCCTTTCTTTGTGCTGTCTTACAAGCAGCCATTTTCTTTTCTATTCTGTTCAAGGTCATTCTCTGCTGCTGCTTTAATTTCTCTTGGGCATCTCTCTCTCTCTCTCTCTCTTTTCAAGGCCATTTCTGTTGCCTTGTTTATTTCAACTATACTCAAACAAAACTTGTGTTTATGGCTTGAATTAATATAATCAAGTCCAAAAAGAGTTTTGACTAGGTGTTTCTCAAATTAATTAATTAATTTTCTTTACATGAAAATTAAGAGTGGAAATTCCCCACTCAAACTATAATATTCTCACCTCTCAGTTTTTTTGCATTAAAATAATTTCTATTAACCGGTATAAACTCACTTATTGTAATTTTGAATTATTTGAATATTGTTGTAAATAGAGTGCTGTGTTAAAATAAATAAATTAACACTGTTGGTATTAAATTAAGTCTGTCTCAACATTTATTTGACAACCCTCCCTTACCAGCTTTTAATCCGGCAACAAAATAAAATTAATAAAGCAGTAAATCTGCAACAGTTAGGTTGGTACGTGAAATTATAAGGATCGTAAAGCAAGTGGTCAGGTCGGTTGCTTGCTGGTAAAGGAGATTATTTATGGAAAGACATACGGGGGTGTAAGGTTTCGGAGGTTGTGGGACGACCATTATGCTTGCAACTGGATGAACATTATCCAAGATTCGAGGGGTTAAAAGTTCGAGGGGTACCTTGTAATCATGTGTTTTAGTTTTGGTCAACATGCACCTAACAATTTACTTTTATTCAATAAATATACAGTTATTTTCATTCGTTCTACATACTATTTTATTCCTAGCACACACCACGTAATAAATACTAAAAAAAGTCGAAATGGTTACTTTATGGGTCACTCTCACACTAAGGTCTCTAAGCATTCGCTCAACTTGCATTCTCTTTCTCTCCGTTTTGTTTTTGCTTTTGTCTTTCACTATTACACTAAAGTTTCTAAACGGTCGTTAATTCTTGGTGGAAGTCCTCTCTCTTCTGCTGACGAGGGGTTTTTTTCCCCGCTAGAGCTTTTGGTTTGATTTTGGTCTCTTTTTGGGGTGATTTGGGCTTCTTTCGTTGATATTTCTTCGTCGGGGAACTGTAAGGTGGTCGCTGTAGGGTTTTGCTTTTCAATTTCCATATTGGTTGGTGGTGGGTGCGGGGGTCCGCTGGAAGACCGGGGTTTGGTTGTCTGGCCTTCGATCTGATTGGATTTTCTTCCTTCCCGTGTTGTCTCCATTTCCATAATAGGAAAAATGCGGGAGTCTTCATTGGCTTTGGTCTTGACTCTTTCAATGGATTTTCTGTGGTATTCTGGTGGTGT
This sequence comes from Encarsia formosa, assembly GCA_038277355.1. NCBI lineage: Eukaryota > Metazoa > Arthropoda > Insecta > Hymenoptera > Aphelinidae > Encarsia > Encarsia formosa. The sequence goes on from CM076187.1 coordinate 35,173,649, forward strand.
TCGATATGGGACCAAAAAGGGTGGCTCCCAGGATTTCGCTTCGAATTTGGGTCAGATAGTCATTCAATATTAGTTCTGGAGCAAGGTCTTCTCCTTGCCCCATGGTAGTTATTTATAACACTTCTTGTGTACTTGCACCAACTGGTTTGAATGGCGTGCTAGGTTTTTGTTTTTGTTTTTTTATTTATTTTTTTTTTTATTTCTTCGATCTTGCGTTTTACGTCAGAGTCTCGTTATGAAGCTTGGACAAGGCACCGGTGACGATATGGACTTGTTCCTTTTGTAATTCAATCAATTGTTTCTGACCTTGCTACACTTGGTTGATCTCCTGATGAGCTCGTTCTATTCCATCCACGGTGGCTAACCCGAACAAGCTTTCACTCAAGGTGCCATTAATTCCAAGCAGAGCCATTCGTCTGTTGCGTTTAGTTGCAGTGTTTTCACCATCGGTCTTTTCTTCGATCTTTAGGTCATTTATTCGGTCGGTAATTTTTTTTTTTTTTTTTTTTTTTTTTTTTGGTCTAACCCCTGTAGGGTCTTACATATTGGTCAAAAATTCTAGGTCAACTATCTCCTCACAAGGATCCTCTACATGATTATGGCACCATCGGGTGAGGTACGTTATTTGGTCTCCTACGTCCAGAGTATGAAGCAGTTTCTCGGTCTCTACAGCAACGATTACCTTCCAATCGGCTCTTCTAAGGTGGACTACGTTTTCATAGTAGAGGCCAGGGTTGGTCTGGAACTGGGTAAGGTTATAGATCCAATTCTCGGCAATTAACGGAATTCCCTATGTAATAAGGACTAGATAGGCTAACATCTGTAATCATACAAAAGAAATATTAATCATTCATGTCGACATTTCGGGACCGTACGGCACGCTCATAAGTTCGTCCATGTGTTTCCGTATCCTTTTACCGTTGGGTGGTTCCAGAATCACATTGTTCTTTCCCGCAATCTCAACAATTTTCAACGGCCTTTCGTAGTAGCAATCGAACTTTGAGATGGGGGTTCGGACAAAACTTAAACGTATCCGTTCGGCCTACCAAAATTTTTACTTGGAATTTAGGTCATGTGTGTTTTTGGTCTCTCCCCATCAAAAAAAAAAAAGATAGGTTGTTTGGAAATCGAGGAGTAAGGCTCAGGGTCAAGTCTTTTTGCGTCGGTAGTTGAACCCTTGGTATTTGGTCCTCCATTTGATTCCAGCTTCACTAGTGATGAGGTTTCCTTCACTCGTAGCAAACGATAAGAGTCCTTACTGTTTCCCTGGTTCTCAAAGGTTGGACCATCAAAAGTTGCGAGATAAAATGGTCTCCTAGGCCGTTTTACATGATATACGGGTGTAATAACATTTTTCTCGGCTTTAACTTCTCCAAGGTTTGTTAGTGCTATCGGGGCTTGGTGATCAGTGCTGCCCCTCTCGCACTGTGGTCGACTTTCCTTTGAAAGGTTACTTTGGGATTCAATGAAGTCTTTGACATAATTGCTCTTATTGTGATGGTTTAAGGTTGAAGTTTCCGTCAACTTCCCTACCATACCCAAAGGTACGAGGACATTAATTTTCTCAGCTGGGTTGGGTTTTTCGGGTGGAGTATTTTCTCCTCTCTCTAATACTTTTACATTTTGCAAAGGAATATGAAGGGATGAGTTAAGTATTTCACAAGTATCCTGCCCAAGCGCGTTATCTTCCATAACGCGTGGAGGTATTTCTCTTGAAACTACAGACTCGTGCTCTAGAACAAACTCTCGATCAGCTTGGTGATCCTATAGGGTGTCAACCCCAGGTGGTGCTGTGTGTTCCAGATATGAGGTCAGCTCTGATAGCGAGTCGGAGATTCGGCCTTCTAGCTGATTCTCATCGGTTACAAGGATGTCTATCATCTTTTCTTGGCCTGAATTCAGTTCCATGGTTTCTACAGACGTGTTGGTTGTATTTTCCTGTGGAACAAGGGGGTCATACGGACTCGTTCGTTGTTCTACAACTTCATTGACCCCTTGTTCGATCCAGGATGTCTCTCTTGATATTTCAAAATAGCTGCTTAACAAGTACAATAGGTCATGATTGTTATTGAAATACCATTCTTCTGTCACTCGTCGAGCATCATCATGTAGATTAATCTGCACTTGGTTGAGGAAATAGGTATATGCATGCGCAGGAACAGTCCGTGCAATAGAGTCTATGGCCTTGGCATATTCACGGAAGTTCATATTACAGCCATCATACCAGGGTATTTCAGAAACAAGGTTATGGGTAGGAACCCTGTAATAATAATGACCTTCCGGTGGCCAGTAGTTTGGTCTAGAGTGTAATTCGAAAGGACCTGGTGAGGGACATATGTTACTTCGGCTGTTGATAGCTGGATAATCGTCTCGATCTGGATCATAGGTTATATTATTTATCGGTCTTGATTCATAACTTAGTCCGATGTATCCGACGTTTTGGCCTTGGCTCGCTCCAGTCGTATTGGGACGAACCCCTTGGTAGTTTAAAGTCTCAGTATATGGAGTGAATTGTCTGTCTTGAAATATTCCCTGATATTTCCTATTGTCAGGAATAATGCCGGCATCCATCCGTGCTTCCAAGCAAACCACTTCTTCGTATGCCTCCTCAAGATTGTTAGGTTTAATACGGTCTACAAGTTGGCTAAGATTTCCCGTCAGACCTCTAATAAAAATGTCGACCGCTTCTTCCATCAGCGTGGTCATCATGTCTTCTCGAAAAGCTTCGCCCTTCTCCTCTTCCAACGCCTCACGTGAGCAGCTAAGAAGAATGTTTATCTGATCCTTAAAACACCCGACCGAATCACCTGGTCTCGGATAAAGGGTGCGCAACTTATTGCTATCATAAGCGAATCCTCAACTTGGTGCAAATTTCTTTCGTAGATGCACACAGAGCTCGTTAATGGTATTAAATGTTTCTTCATACGCGCAGTCCTTTTCTGGGCCCCTAAGTTTGCTCCGTACAGCTTGTACATAGGTTTTCTGTTTTTCAGGTCCTACGCATGCTGCCCCATTTTTAATGTCTTGCAGAAAGTCCTTTAGGGGAATGTTACTCCCATCATAGGTGCTTATTCCGGCGACCGAATTCTGCAGGCTTAGGCTATTAGCCAAGGCCAATAATGTGGCACTCATTGCCTGCGTGGGGTCATTTTTGCCTGCTCCTCCTGCCAGGGCGCTGTCGGTCATGGCGACTGAATGTTGAGCAACCAGCTGAAGTCATCGTATACATCCAGTGACGGATCTCTTTTGTCCTTACATTCTAAATCGTTGACAGGTCGGTCAATTTATTATTTTATTAGGTCCTGGTTCATTTAATAGGTTGAAAGGTTAATAGGTCGTGTAAGTGAGTATAATTGTGAATTTGGTGAATATATTATAATTAACATAAAATATACAAAATAAAATATAATTACAATGGCTATTGCGCAGTAAAATCGATAATCTATCTATAATGGAGCAAAAAAACGTGTGCATAAAAATTAATTTCGATCAAATAACATTTATCGGTTTCACGACGGCACAAAAGTAGACCACGCTTAAAGACTCTGTCAAATTTTCAAGTTTAAAATTTACGTTCGATATATCAAAATTTACAACTAAAATTCTTTGCTTTTTTGTTTCTGTCTTTTTTTTTCTTTTCGTTCCCTTTCCAGATAAAAATTAAATAAAAAAATAAAATTAAACAGACAAAAAAAATTTAGTTTGTTATCGCCAACTCCGGGGCTAAATAAGAGGATATAATTTGATGATTAATGAAGAAAAATAAAAATTGGTCTTTGTTATTAGGGATGTTGTATCGGTTTCTTTTCTATTCAAGAAAAGAAGGAAAGAAAAAAATAAATAAAATAAAAATTACTGGGTTTCTAAACCGCACAACAACACTGTCAGCGATAAAAAAAAATGTAACTTGATGTTTTTCGAGCTCTGGAGTTTTTTTTTTTTTTTTTTTTTTTGCACACACTTGTCGAAACTATAAAATTTATTTTAATTCGGTCTAAAATTAAAATTCCCACAATTCTATCGAATTTGATGATTCATTAAAAATATTTGTAAAAATCAATTAAAGTTAATAGTTTGTTAAAAAATAATAAGAATTCACACCAAATGAAGAGTTATAAGAATTATTGCATCGAAAATTCGAATTTTGATTTATAAAATACTAACCAGAATAAATTAATATAATATGTAAATTAAATTGATTTAAATAAAACGTTCAAATTTAAATAAAGTAATTAGAGAGCAAATCTCGAGCTTGAAATTAAATTCTTTCAACTTAAAATAATTGAAGCCTTAAAACTGCAAGACCGTTGGGCGAGCAACAATGTCTTAGCAAAATTAATTCTAAATTATTTATTCTTTTAATCGCTATTATTATCCTTTCTATTACTAAAGATTATTTTTATTTAATTTAACCTAAACTTACTCTAACGAACAGTAGCATACGCCCTATTCTTGCAAAATTCATAAACTAAAACTAAATTTTGTTAATTCTAAATTTAAAACGCGTTCCGCGGGGGCCTAACTACGGAACTGCTACCATTTTGTTAAGTGTGCGTTAAGAAGAACGGCACGCTTAACCCCCTCCTTATTGCACAGACCCGGAGAAGAGGAAATCTTCTAAAGAAAACCGGGGCGGACGGCCACCCTCGTGTGATGACGGGAAAACACGCGAACTACTAATCTAATAAAGTTAAAATTTTATGCTAAACTTGTTACCTTGATTCTGGATCCAAAACTTGCAGGTAACTGGTCGATGTTTTCGTATTCTGTTTAGTCTCTCAGACGTAAATACAATAGGTTCAATTATTTTATTCACTCACTGGCAAGTTTACTTTTAAAATGTGCTTTATTAGGTCAAAATCAAATATACTGGGTTACAATTATCGGACGCTGAGATCAATGAATTTATGATTATTATGGAATAAAATCTAGAATCAAAATCTTAAAGGTCAAAATATGCAAATATAGTCTTAAGTACTTAGGTTAACTTTAATAATGCTCGCGATCTTTGCGTTATTTTATTCTATCTCATACTGTCGCGCCTCGTAGCCGCGCCCTTAGCCGAAGGCCCCACAGTAGCAGGTCCACCACCATCCCGTTTTCCAGGATAGTGCTGAGTCTGCACTCCGAGCCCACGTCGAGGGCACGTGCTGTGGTCCGACGGCGTCAAATAAATGCGCCTGCATGTATTCATCGCCAAGTTATGTGATTTATTTTTGTTACATAAAATATGTCACTTTGTTCCATAAATATGGAAAATTTATCTAAATTATAAATTGATACTCAATTTATCTAAATTATTAATTCATACTCAATTTATCTAAATTATAAATTGATACTCAATTTATCTAAATTATAAATTGATACTCAATTTATCTAAGTTAAAATTTTGAGATTATTATTTCTTTGTGCTTTCTTGATTGCACAGATCTATGCTCATCGGAGGTTTTAGTATACCTGACTTTGGACATTCCAAAAATGGATTCCAAATTTTTTAGTTGAGTTTTAGTATTAACATTAAAAGAAAAAATTACAAAAACTTTTTCTAAAAAAATATATATAAAATTTTAAGATAATATCAAACTAGTAGTAACATGTTTTTTTCTAATTCGAAAAATTTCAGGTACACGGATATTTGGTTCAGCTCACCATAAATTGAAAAATAAATTCTTTATTGTTAAACTTATTTTTTATAACTGTTACCTTGTTGTTTACTGTTTTAAAAATAATAAAGTTGTTGTTATTTTTAAAAAAAAATTTAATGAACGTTAACAGCACGTGCGTACGTACATGCGTACGCATGTGAGTACGCATCATATATTTTCACTAGGGCCATGCAATGAGTTGAAACTTCCGAGCTAAATATCTCAAAAATTAGCCTCGCTTGGGGTATAATATTTAAAATACCAACGTGTAGTGGACACAAAAAACTAGCTCTGTGTAAAATTAGAAAAATTTTGTAAGAAACACGAAAACTTTAGGAAGCCACCTTAAGGCTACATTTTTTAATATTTTCATACCTTAAAAAAATAATTAATCAAATTTTAAAAAATCACAATCAATTATACTATTTGGTTACATTAAATTATATAACTATCAATAATCAGAATAAAATATAAAGATTGTAAATTATTAATTTTTAAAATATTAATAAAACTAGCTCTTCTGAGCGCACTGCAAGCGCGCATAGGAAAAAACAATAAGAGTAACCTCAAAATGCACTTTTCGAATATTTTGAAAACTTCTTCACCAATCAGCTCACGAATAAAAATCTTACACTTACGCTAGATGGCGATAGCTCTCTTTTATAAAGAGATCAAAATAATTAGAATTGAATTAAAAAAAAAAAAAAAAAAATTTGGTTAAAGAGAAAAAATATATACAAATATTATTTTGGAAAAAAGCATAAACATAATTATGCTAACCAAATTTTTTTAATTATTATTAAATAATAAAAAACATCTGGAAAAAAAAAATCATTAAAAAAAAATTCATTGCTTTTGGAAATCCATGTGGAAATCCACAGGGAAATCCATATGGAAATCTGTTTCAATTTTCCATACGGAATTCCATATGGATTCCGTTATGGATTTCCGTATGGGGTCCTGCATGGATTTCCATATGGATTTTTTCAGCTGGGTAGTAACGCCTTGAAGATGATTTCCCAGGATGTTTTGACTCCAGAGGAGTCAGGACAGACACCTGGTGCACTTGGTAGTAGTTACGCCTTGGAGATGATTTCCCCAGGAAGTTTTGACTCCGGAGGATTTGATATAGTTACTTTTTAACTTTTACTCATGTAGTGTAAATTTTTACAAATGAGGAGGGTCCAAAAAAAAGAGGGGGTGGGAGCGGAATAAAAGTGCAATTTTTGACCTATTTTACGGTATTAAATGAAGAATTAAGGGTGGGAGCGGAATGGGGTGAGAAAAAAGGGCGAGAAAAGGCGGGGGTGGGAGTTGGGTGGGAGCAGAATAAAAGTGCAATTTTTGACCTATTTTACGGTATAAAATGAAAAATTAAGGGTGGGAGCGGGGTGGGAGTGGGGTGGGAGCGAAGAGCAATTACAACTTTATAATATAGTAAGATATTTCAAGGCCTGTAACTCCTCTGATTTTCATTTCTTTTAAAAAAGAAAAAATACGTGTCGATTATTTCCTAAAGGGCACTAGCCCTTTAACGGCGAATTGGTTTTATACAACGGACTGCCGTTAATGCGTACGCTTTATATACTTTGATTTTTTATGTAAGTATATTCATACTCAACTTTGTATTGCCCAACGAATTTCAAATTAGTTATGATGACTTTGTATTGATGATTCGGGCATTGGTTTTTAAATAATTAAAAATCTAGTGAAAATCTAGTTCACCTAGAGTATTCCCTTAATTTTAAAATAAATGAAAAAATTGAGAAGAAAAAAATTGTCCCAGGTGAGATTCAAACACACGACCTCCTGCATTCCGGGCAGTCGCTCTACCACTGAGCTACCGGGCGATTGTGTGTTCATACTCTTCTAGTCAAATTTATTTTCTACTCAATTAAAAACCCGATTCCCCGTACCCACCCATTTGATTTTTGATTTTAGGTTAGGTTGTGCATCAAAAAAACAATAAAAGGGTGTTTATTTCTTTCATAATATTATGTCTTACATGTAGCCGATGATCCCCTGATTGATTTAAAAAAACAATATCCTGAAACAATCTCGAATTAAAAAGTTATCAACGTTTCAATTTTCGAAGCGCTGATTTCGTTTCGCTGAGGATTCGGGTGACATCCGATTTCAGCATCGAGCATCCGGTTCTCTATGCATACTCCCTTGCAAGACACTGCGGCCTCAGCCAGACGTGCTCTTGCGCATGGCATGGCCTGCAATGCGCTAGAGTTCGCAAGCGCGCAGTGCCTTGCGGTAGCTGACAGCAGTGAGCAGCAGAAGATGCAAACCGGCAGCTTGCCTCTCGGCCCAAGTTATAACTATAAAGCTAGTTTTATTATTTTATTATTATTGTTTATTAGTTTATTATTATTATTATTCTTGTGTTAATTTATATCCCCTTAGGGGATTATAAATTAACACCAAGTATGTTTGAATTTAATTTTGAATTTACCGGAAAATAACACTCAAGAAGATTTGTAAAAGTATGAAAATATCATGAAGCATACAAGTGCAACAAGAAGGAATTGTGATAAAAAGTAACAACTAAAGGGATCTAAAGGTCTGAAATAGAAACATATTTTACGCCCAATGTTTTTCTCAACAAATGTTTCTCTAATAGAAGTACCTGCAAAAAGACGTAAAAGTATTGAGAAGCAGCAGCAGCCTACATTTCATACACGACAGTAACTTTCTGCAACTGCAGCAGCAAAATGTCTAAGGTCGGCTAAAAGAAAATCTTTGGGAGGATCGGGTATAGACATGCTTGTGACAATAAATCCAATAGATTATGTGCATTGGGGTGATGAAAATGAACTGGCGGAAGCCGGTCATACTGGTCATTCAAATGAAATAGTTTCAATTTTGGAGGAATTGGAGGAAGCGAGGATAATTTCTAAAAACTGGAAAACAGCCTATTTATAAAACGGATCAGTTTAGTTTGTTACACAGTTCGTCCGTTGACGAAGCGTATAACCAAGAGGCGGAGCTTTCATACGTTAAAATGATTATTGGCCCTGAAAAGGGCCGGGGGTTGAAGTGGTAGATGTTTTAATATGTGGGTTTGGCCCTGGATGGACCAGGGTGTCTTGATCGGGGGCTACGAAAAGAAGGTAGCCTGCACCAGGTAGGATGCGTGACGTCTGGTTCGGTGGTTGTGCGCTAGGACGTCCAAGTGTCCTGCGTCGTAGTCTTGGTTGAGTAGGGTCAGGCTCCCGAGAGCAGAGCCCGGCGAACCTCAAGAGGAGTGCTTGGTTCCGCAGTCGGAGTTGTCGGAGCCTGAATGGCGTAGTTCGGAGCGGGGTGCTCCTTAAGTAGCGTCGGCTACGCAGTGAAAGAGTGGGGGGGGGGGATATAGGTCGTGCCTGCAGAACAGCTGGCTCAAGCCGGAGACTCACGAGAGTTCCACGGGAGAAGGTGGTGCCCGCTCGAAGAGCTAACACCAACTAGTCCAGAGCTTTCGACGCGCTCTGCTTATATAGGTTTGGCGGCGCGGCGTTGCGCGGCGGCCATCGGCTCAAGCGTGGTGGAGGAAACACACGCTGTGCGCAAGTGCTCTCGCGGTTGGGTGTAGCAAGTTCAACAGCCATCAGTTTACACTTCAGATCAGTTCAGCAGCAGCAATCTTGGAGCATGAGTATATTAGTGTACAAGATTCACGAACAGATAAAAAGGTATTTTATAAAATGTCTGTATAGTAGCTATCAAGAATGTCTCGAGTCATATGCAATCGAAAATTGGTCCAAAGGAGGAGGAGCAGCCCCAAGTCCCAAGGAATTTGCAAAAGCATGTGTCTACTACATGGGTAGAGGGGATCGAGTAAAATATTTTTCCTGCAACACTCAAGTTTTACTCTGGCTAGAGGATGACAATGCTTCCGTAGAACACAGAAAATGGTCCACCAAAAAATGTGAATTTTTAAAAAGTCTTGACAAAGTGAATGCAAGCAAGCAAAATATTTGTAAAATTTGTTTTGATGATGAAGTTGAATTTGCCTGTCTTCCCTGTGGACATACATTTTGTGAAGATTGTGTGCTAAAAATAGACCGCTGTGCAATGTGCCGGACTAAAATTGGGGAAAACTTCAATTGTATTTCTAGCAGCAGCAGCAGCAGCAGCAGCAGCAGCAATCCAATATTCATGAGATAGAGTACAGTTGGTCAATGAGCTGCATGGACGAGCTCATCGGCATTTTCTTCGTAGACAGGTCGTAGTCAAGGGTATTCGAGACACCTTTCAAGCTGACCTTGTGTAAATGGGTCAGTTTTCGCATCAAAATCGAGGCTACAAGTTTATTCTCTGTTGCAATGATATACAGGGTGGCGTAAATTAATCGTCCGGTACGATTATCTCAAAATTGAAGCCTCTTACGAACAAAACTCAAGAGACAAAAGTTGTTTTAATTGGAGGGAGAAGTAAAGTGGGCCCAAAAAATGGGCCCGGGGCCTTAGATTGGGCCCTACGGACCCAAAGTCCGTTTTTTTGACAATTTATCACCCAAACCACTGACCCCCCAAATTTCTAAGGGCCTGACATGAAAAAAGTTCATCAAAATCAATCTTAACCATTTTCTCATTTATGAACCGGGGCCTTAAATTAAATAAATCATTTACCTAAGGTATTACTTAATTATTTAAGATTTCATAGCAATCTGTCGTGTCTTAATTGCCCTGCTCTCTCAAAATCAAATAGTGATACATCAAGCGTAGGCATGCTTACGAGTTACGGGGTGTTGACTGTGAAGGCCTTTAGCTTTTGTTGCGTAGGCCTTAACCTCAAGCTCTCGCGTTTTTATGCCTTTAACGGGCCAAATGTAAACAAACAATGTCTTCTGATTGTGTGTAGTTAAGTCGTAGATTGTGGAAAATGAGTGCTGAAAATTGAGTTACGAATATTATTCAAAGCTTTAAAATAAAATAAACGATTACAAAAGCAATCTGTTCATATTTTATTAAATAATTTAAGCTTTACTTTTTATTTTTCATACCAGTTTATAATGTAATTGATCTAATCTTTAAAAAAAAAATATTACATTAATAAATTTTGTATGCAATCATTAATTAGTAATCAAAAATCAACGAAAATAATTGTCAACTTAATGGTAATAATTTAATGATTTTAATTAAGTGGAGATGAATAAATTAACCTTAATCATCTGAAACTGGAATAAGTCATAATTCAGTGAAAATAATAAGATATTTTAGTCTTTTTTAATAGATGTCACATCCGTATGCGACTTCTTTCGCTTTTATTTTAAATAAAGGTGCAGGGAGCATACTGGGGTGAACTACCCCAGATCGATAATTTTTACTGCCTCCGTGAGGAATTTTCCTCTTCTTTTCGGCACGTGGCCACCTCAAGAAGCCGTTTCGGCACGTGGCCACCTACGCTGAAATCGATACCTGCACGACTTTTCGGCAGGTGAAACAAACATATATAAGGACCAGGGATAGCCCAGTAGGCAGTTAAGCGTAGTCAAGCGTAGGGACACCAGTAAGAGTGTCGTCGGTCCGCGAGTTAGTTAGAGTCCGCGGAGTAAGTCAGCCAGTTCTGACACTTGTATTTTCAAATTTGTAACAGTGCTTGAGGTTTGGTGTTTTTCTTATTAAATGTCGTTCGTGTAATTCTTGAGTTTTATTTCAACCATCCTTCTAGATAGTTAAGTGCATAATTAATTTTTTTCTACGGCACCAGAGCTTGACTCCAAGGATCATCGGCAGCACAGTAAGTACTACTCGCTATTGAGCAAATCGTGTCAGTAGCAAAAGTAATCGCAAGGCCACACGGTGGCAATCGGGTTGGACCTAGGCCTCTCGTAGGTTTTGGTTTAAATAGTTTAAAGGTATAATTTACCTTTAACGTAGACAAAATCGACCGAATGTAGTTCAATAAAAAGAAATTAAATGAATTTTCAACATTTTTTTTAACCAATAAAATTTTGCTCTCCTTCAAACTCAAAAAACTCTTACTTTTAATTGCTCAATTCATTTGTGAAAATGTCTTTAAAAAACCTATTTTTTCTAAAAATTAAATAATTCACTGTAGATTGAAAACAACAATCAAAAATATTAATGATAATAAAAATAGTAATAATAATAATAATAATGATAATAATAATGATGGACAGAAATTATTATTCTTATTTTTATTTTTATTATTAAAGTTGTTGTTGCTACAATTAGCCAGAACTATTATTGTTGCTACAATTAGCCTGAAAGTAGACATTTTCAAATACAAAACTAAATTTTTTATATAAAAAAAAAGAATTTTTCTAAAAAAAGTACCTAGTTTTTGTGAATTATCTGAGCTTAAGAAGAAGTTGATAGACCCGTAACTAGATTGGTTGAACAATTTATTTTTTAAAAGTTATTTCTCAATATTAAACTAATTTCAATAATAGATGATTTTGGTCAATTTATTCTGCAATCCTAAAAGATTTTTTGGGGATCAATGGTTTTGGCAATAAACTGTCGAAAAAATAGACTTAGAGTCCGTAGGGCCCAATCTAAGGCCCCGGGCCCATTTTTTTTGGGCCCATTATGGTGAAAACTTGAAGACAAGAAACTTTCCCTATGCATGTGCAATACAAAAAATGCGTTTTTTCCGAGTAAATTCGCGTTTAAAAGAAATGGGCCTTATGAAAGCCTTGTAAGCCCTGCAGAGCCTCATTGGGCCCCCAAAAAATACCTAAAAATCGTAAAATTTTCCGCTCTTTCCAAATCTGGGGTTAAAAATAGGGGTTCCCCTTTGAAAAACTGGAGTTTGGGTTCGTAGGGCCCAATCTAAGGCATCGGGCCCATTTTTTTGGGCCCATTATGGTGAAAACTTGAAGACAAGAAACTTTTCCAATGCATGTGCAATACAAAAAATGCATTTTTTCCGAGTTAATTCGCGTTTAAAAGAAATGGGCCTTATGAAAGCCTTGTAAGCCCTGCAGGGCCTCATTGGGCTCCAAAAAAAATTTCAAAAAATACCTCAAAAAAATTACACAAACTACACACGGGGTGGTTTACACCCCAGAGCGTTAAATTGTTTATAACTTTTGTTTATAGTTCAATATATTTTAACCAAAATTTACTGAGGCATATCTCAACTTCACACACGTTTACTTACGTCTCAATACCACTCTTTCCACACAAAAACAAGATACAAAATTTTTCTCCAATTTAAAAAAAATACGACGTTAACTACACACGGGGTGGTCTACACCCCACGGCGCAGCACACGTGACTTTGGCGTGCTCTCAACGGCAGCTGACGCACTACTAATCTAGTGTCTAGGCACGGGCAGGTAGTCGGACCATTTAACTAACACGAGGTGACGCGCTAGAGTTGGTTTTTAAACGGGTAGTAGAAATATATTACCTTAAACAGCTCTGGGGTTGTTTACACCCCGGTGTGTAGTTTAAGGGTTAATTTTGCAATAACTTTTTAAGCGATTAGAAATTTTAGCTGTCCGTATCTGTACAACAAATTCGAGCTTTTTCAATTGAAAATTCGGGAAGAATATAATTTTAATGAAAATCATATCAACAAATTTTAGGGATCGTCCATAAACTACGTTCTCTATTGAGGGGGGGGGGGGTCAAGAAAAGCTACAATTGGCAACGGGGGAAGGGGGGGGGTTGAGCTTCAACTACGTTCCTTTTTATAAAGGCAGAAAAGTAATTTTTTTTCTAAATAAGAAATTTTAAAATTTTAAAATAGCGCCAATGATTTTTACTGCCCTTCTATTCGTAATCAAATCGCAGGTAATATCTCTATTTTTTTATTTAACCAATAAAAGAAATTAATTTTATTACTGTTGAAATGTTTTAGGCAGAACTTGTAATTTATGTGGTTCATATTTTTCTTCGAAAAAACAAATGATTTTGTACCTTAAACATCTTCATGACAAAACTGTTAATAAAGCCAAGCAAAAAAACTCAAAAAATTATTTCCAAAAGAGGCACAGAAGTGCTATGCTGAATTGACGATTTTTTGGAAGTAGAATGGCTTGAAGAAGATGATGTAGAAGCGGATAATGAGAATGCGATGAACTCTAATACACATCTCGACTTTTTTCCTGCTATCAACAATTTAAATCATTGGCTCATGCCAATATTTACCGAAGATACTGTACTCTGATTTTCGTCGTTTTAAAAACTAGTTATTTTAAATTCTGATCTTATGTTTATTAATACAAATATTTTAAAAATACAAAGTTTCTAATAATTGTTAAATCTTTAATGTTTAATAAGAAATAAGATCAATAAGAGGAAATTAAAATGGATTTGTAAAAAATTTTTTTAAATTTTTGTAACACAAAATTCTGAAAAAGACTACGTTCCACGGGGGGGGGGGGGGGGTCAAAAAATCTTCACTTGGCAACGGGGAGGGAGCAGGAGGTCAAAAAGTCCACAGTAAATGGCAACGTAGTTTATGGTCGGTCCCATTAAATCTCATGTTGAAAATATAACATAACTTGAGGAGTTCCGTGCAACAACGGGACAAGCGCTCGAGACGCTCGAAAATCGGCTCGGCAGCCCGATCCGCTGTTTCGAAATTGCGGTAATTTTTTATCTATTTAGTATATCGCTTCGAAACTTTCCAGAAACATTCATCGAAACCCAATGAAAAACTTCCTCGCGGGAAGTTTTTTCAGCATTCAATTTATGTGCGTCTTTTTTTAATCCAAAGTTTTAGGTTAAAAACTGGTAATTTTTAATTTTTAATTGTTAATTACTTAGCTTTAAAGCACTTTAAAAATATCTGGATTACTCTATTAGCAGCGGGAAGAGTTTAATCATAAGATGCTATGATTTCATTAAAAAATATGAGTTCGTCTTGACGGCACCTTTCCCGTACGGGCGCGCGTACGCAGAAACTTACATACCTAACTAGAATTTTCGCGTACGCGCAACCTAAGTTATTCCACGTATGCGCAAACTTAAGAGTGCTCACTACCTCAACAGGTGTTTTATAACCTGTAAATTAATTTTAAAAGGATTTATAATTTTTTTAGAAATTTAATCAAAAATCGAAATAGTAAGAGACATATGGATTGATACAGAGAATTTTTCATGATTTTTTTCAGATGTTTTAGTCAAATTAGGAAGTCGTATTTTGTTAAGGAAAACTCAGCAGGTGAAAGATTTGTTCTTAACAAAATACAACTTTTTAATATGACTAAAAAGTATGAAAAAAATCTTAAAAAATTCTCTGTATCAATCCGCATGTCTCTTACTATTTCAATTTTTGATTAAATTTCTAAAAAAATTATAAACCCTTCACAAATGCATTTACAGATTATAAAATACCTGTTGAGGTAGTGAGCACTTTTAAGACCTCCACGTACGCACAAACTGAATTTTTTCTCCGCGTAAGCGCAAATTAAATTTTCCACGTACGCGCAAAGAACCCTTGTACGCTCTATAATTTTTCTACGTGATCTAGACTATTATTTGGACTCCCTGGTAAATTTTTAGATTTTTTGAATGCATATTATTTGAATGGCAATGGTCTAAAGTTAACAATGACTGAGATTTTTTCATTTTTAGGCTATTTTTAGGCTATTTTAGAGCTCAAATAACTAAAAGCGGAAGCATTTTTTCTACATACACATAAATGTAAAACTTTTTACTTGAATTCAAGTAAAAAGTGAGTCATTAAGGTAAGGGTGGCTCACTTTAGACTACAGTTGAGTGGATTTTCGCGCAATTTCCAACTCTAATAATTTTAATAGGAATGTGTGTTTGCGGACGATGTGTGTGCTCGCGTTTGTGATGGTGCTGATGCTGATGCTGCGCATGCCGATCATATTTTGATTTTTAATTCCCATGACTCGGACAACAAATAAATTGATATGCAACAAATCATCAGAATACGATCTCGGCCAGTGGCGAGCAAGGCGTGTTTACGAAGGATCTGTATGTGCGGGATAATGTTGATGTTAATGTTGTGACTTCTGTGCTGGCTTATTTGTTTTGATTTTTTAATGGCGAGACTTTGTTATGTTTTTACAGCTCTAAATTGTTAGACAATTTTAAATTAATCAGCTTAACTTAATTCTTGAAGGTAATGCGTGAGAGTCATAATTTGTTTTGTTTTTGTTTTGCTGGCTGCAGCCCGCCTTCGCGACCCGAGCGAAGCGAGGTTATTAGCAAACAAATATGCTTCTCGCGAGTGACCGTCAGAGGGATGCAGAAAGTAAAAACATGGCCACGGCCAGCATGATCAGCTGAAGCTTTGGTAGATTGTTTATTTAATTTGTAAACGTACTTTCGACCTCAAATGGAGAAAAATAGTATGCAACGTACGAGCAGAAAGTTGAATACTGCTCCAACGCGCGATAAAATGCCCTCGGCTTCGCCCCGGGCACATATCGCGCGATGCAGCAAAATTTAACTTTCTGCTCTATCATTGCAATACAGGGTGTCTGTGAACGACCGCATGCGGTATATACCACGCAGAAGAGGTGAAAAAATTATTCTAGCAAAGTTTATGAATTTTTGGGGCCAAGTAATTAAGGGGGTACATATACCTAAAAAAAAACCTCAAAAAATATTTTGTAAGATTTTTTAAAATTATTTATTCAAAAAGATTTTTTTTTTCCAGATTATACACACATTTTTACACTATTTTACACATTTAGTTAGTCCAAAAACATGATTTTCTAAGTAACATAAAATATAGTTTATTTAAGAAATAAAAGTTCATTGCTCGTAAAGCCAAAATTTTTTCAGACAGCGGATGGACCCAGGACTTTGCACACTTGTTCTATATGTGAATCCTCATGAGCGGAACTTCAGGAAACCAAATCCAAAGCACTATAAAGCTATTTGCATACTTTGAAGTTGCTTAATGTAGTGAAAATTTGGATAGTTTTTATCATTTTAGTCAATTTATGGTGTGCAAGTAGCTTTATAAAGCTTGGATTTGGTTCCCTGAGGTTCCGCTCATGAGGGTTCACATGTAGAATAAGTGTGCAAAGTCCTGGGTCCATCCGCTGTCTGAAAAGTTTACGAGCAATGCCCTCATTTTCTCAAAAATCACATATTTGAGAAAATGACTTTTAAAGTTCTGAACAGATTTTGATGAATAAAATGTAACACACCAACACATAAACATTTATATCTTGAAAATATCTTGTCACATGACTCTTGCTTGATGTAAATACTCTTTTGCACATAGCCGGATACTTCATTTTTTTGCTCCTGCTCCTAAAGTGACCCAATTAGCTTTTTTATCATTTATCAAAAACACAGATTACACACTATTAGGCACCAAGACCAGGTTAAGACTTTGAGTCAGCGGAGTCTTTATCTGCAATTATCTAAAAATTATCTTTAACTTTAAATCACAGAATTATTTTATCACTTCACATTTGTACATAATAAACACCTTTTTTTTAACAACTAAAAAACTTCATAAGTTTAACTGGTAAGAATTGGTCATTTATTCTTAAATTTTTTTTTTGAATAAAACTAACTTATTTACTTGAGATTAAAATAATAACAAAAACAAAACCAAGTAAAGTAAAATTTTACTAGAAATATGACTCAAAGAACAAAAAAGACGTCATTAATTTGCAACGATGCGGAAATAATTTGATATCGATAGATCGATATTCGATACTAATTGATGTAATATACTAAAGTAGACTCATAGAGGTAATATATGTCATATATTATGTCATAAGGGTTATAAATTTTTCCATGCGATCGATTCTAACTTAATAAATTATTTTTAGCATTAGACTTGAAATGAAAGTTAATCTTTCATTCTTAATTTTCATTGTTTAGATATTATGTCACGGAAAAAATCTAATCACAGATAAAAAAAACCACAAAAAACCTTACAAAGGTAAACAAACGTGGGGATACTAATTGATGTAATATACTAAAGTAGACTCGTAGAGGTAATATATGTCATATATTATGTCATAAAGGTTATACATTTTTTTATGCGATCGATTCTAACTTAATAAATTGTTTTTAGCATTAGACTTGAAATGAAAGCTAATCGGTCATTCTTAATTTTCATTATTAATGGGGGGGGGGGGGGGGTAGGGTCTGGCAATTTTTGAAAAATCGAATTTTTTTTTTCTTATAGTAAAACATTTCAAGAATGCTGTGTTAAAATTTCTAAGGGTTTGGAGCAAAACTCACAAAGTTACAGAGTTTTAAGTCTGGGGCCTTCGAGCGGAGCAGGTCGAGGCAGCTGCCCCTCCCCGCATGCTCTACGCTGAAGGCCCCTGCTAAGTCGGTCTTTGTAATCCCCTAAGACCCTTTTGTAAAAAGGGAGGGGCAGTGAACCCAGGTAGAGTATAAGGCGGTTCTAAAGGTCTGTGTGGAAAAAAAGACGTGTCAGTTTGACGGTCTTCGTTCACCAGAGCGGTCCGATTATTTTTCTTCTTATATTTCCGATTCGGTTTTTTTGGTTTTAAAATGGTTAGAACAAGTAAAGTGTCGAGAGAAACGCGTAAAACTGAAGGAAAAATACTTGGAAAACCAAAAAAAAGACCCAATCCGTTTAAAAATAATGACGTGCAGACAAAAAGTGCGTCAGCTAAAAAAATTCGGCTAAGTTCTCAACCGTCTGTGCCAGTGGATACCGAAATACATTATCGTATAGTTGACTTTCTGCAAGTGTTTACAACACTTTCAACGTTGGTAAATTGCAAAGTGTGCAACGGTAATGTTGAGTTCAAGTCGTGTAAGCCAGTAGGTTTAGCTTTCGATCTTCAAGTCAAGTGTGAACGCTGCGAAAATCGATACATTCCGTCAAGCAAAAAAAACGGAAACAGATTTGAAATAAATTCTCGGTTTGCCCTCGTGATGAGGATTCTGGGTTTAGGACTTGCAGGATGCAATAAGTTCTGCGGTTTAATGGACTTATCAAGCAGTTTTTTGTGCAAAACTACTTATAATAATTGCATTAACAGCATATGCTCCGCAGTCCAATCAGTTACGGATAAAATTATGGCTTCTGCCGCTGAAGAAGAAAAGCAAGCGACGTCACATTCAGATTTGACAGTTTCCGAAGATGGAACTTGGATGAAACGTGGTTTTGCCTCCTTGTTTGGTGTTGCTTCGTTGATTGGCTTTTACACAGGTAAGGTTCTTGATATTATTGTAAAAAGTGCACACTGTCAAGTATGCAAAACTTGGGAACATCGCTTGAATACTGCTGAGTTTAAAACGTGGCATGAAAAGCATGTTGCTGAAGGTGCGTGCAAAGCAAATCATTCCGGACCCTCGGGAAACATGGAAGTTGACGCAGTAAAGCAGATGTTTCAGCGATCTCAAGAAAAACACGGTGTTCGCAATAAAAATTATGTCGGTGACGGGGATAGCAAGACTTACAGCGGAGTAGTAAACTTGAAACCGTACGGAGACAACTTCCAAATAACAAAAAAAGAGTGCGTTGGCCACGTACAAAAACGTATGGGTAAAAGGCTCCGAGACCTTGTTAAGAACACGGTTGAAGAAAAAATTATAAAGTCCGGTAAAAACGTCGGAAAAACAACCAAAAGTAAAACGCTGTCGGGGCAAGGAAAATTGACAGGGGCACTTATCGACAAGTTTACTGTGTGCTACGGTTTGGCGATTAGAAGAAACTGTCGAGAAGATGATGCTGTAAATAAAATGAAAAAGGCTATCTGGGCAACGTACACCCATAACTCATCCACAGACGAAGATCCGCAGCACTACGATTGTCCGAGCGGCGCGGACTCTTGGTGCGAATACCAGAAAGCTGTGGCATTGAACACCTTAGAAAACTTTTCTCACTCTAACGAGGCCTTACCAGTGGATGCAATGAAACCAATATACGAAGATCTGAGCAAAGACGAGCTTTTAGAAAGATGCGTTGGTGGATTTACGCAAAATAACAACGAGAGTTTAAATCAACTTATTTGGAAAATTGCTCCCAAAACATCGTCTGCTGGCTGCAACATAGTAGAGATTGCAGCAAATATAGCTGCATGTACTTTTAATGAAGGAAATACAGCTTTATTAATGATTCTTCAATCAGCAGGAGTTGGTACTGGATGCAGCGCCCATGAGTACGCGAGGCTGGCGGATGAAACTCGCATAATGAAAGCCGACTCCGAAAGCGCCGCTCAAACCAAAGAAGGTAGAATTCGGCGAAGACAAGGACAAAAAGATGCCCTGGACATTGCTGAAGCTGCTGGTGACTTACTTTATGGAGCTGGAATAGATGATTCAGTGTAAGTTGTAAATCAAATAGTTTTTCTTCACTTTTTTCGTACCGAAAACTTCAAACGCGTTTTTCTCGAAACACTATTTTTCAAAGTCGGTGAAAGTTCTCATTTGAAAACTACTGCACCGATCTTTCTAGAATTAAACATACGTCTTTAATGCATAAAAAACCCGCCCCCTAGTGAGTTACTTTTTTTTTTTTTTTTTTTTTTGGCCGAGTTTTAGCCATAAAATGGCCGGTTTTGGTGACCAAAAAACAATGTTTTGGCTTCAAAACGTCGCCAAAACTTCAAAATTGAAAAAAAATGAAATTGATCCTACTAGGGGGCGAGAAAAACTAATATATTAACTAAATCTACTTTATTTTTTGATTTCAGATGAACCGTTCGCGAGTTATAGCCTTCACCGCAACTCATCTTTTTTTCAAAGCGCCTTGTTTGGTTGGCTCCCATTGCCTCAATTTTTAATATTTTGATCTGAAATTTTGACAGAATGTTCTTTGAATGTTGTATGATATGTATATAAATTCTTATTAAATTATAATAAACAGGAGCTTCACTATAAATCATCGAAAAATCATCATTTTTTGACCGCTCAGACCCTACCCCCCCCCCCCCTTAAGGTGGTTTTCTACCAAATGCATGACAATAGAGAATCAGCTCAAATTTTCTGGAGGTGTTTATTAGATATTAATAAACATTTCTACGAAGTCTGATCAAAATTGACCATATGGTTTGAAAGTTACAGCAAGTTAAAGATTGAATTTTTTTCATTACGCGTATGGCCGCTACGCTGAAAAAGTGTACTAAATTATTAATATTTATCTTCTCACAATAGAGATCCTTTAGAAAAACCACATACATATAGTTTCACTATCAAAGAATTCATTTCTTCAAACTGCAAAAAATTGACCTTTTACAAATTTTACAGTAATTTAACAAAAATAATTTTCACGTAAATAACCTCCAAAACTGCGGTATTCAAAGGTGAGGTTAAAAGTTTAAAAAAATGTTTTGTTGTGATTGTCAATGTTTTTTTGGTAGAAAATAATTTCAGAAGCCATAAAAAGTTAAAAAATAAATTTTAATAACCAATTGTTAGTAATTTGGTAAAATAATTTTTTTTTAGTCTTGAACTTGACTAGCTCTGGTAGAAAACCAACTTAAGATATTATGTCACGGAAAAAATCTAATCACAGATAAAAAGTTACTGTTTTTTCATCGCTTTTATTAGACGAAAACGATAAAATACAGTTCTGTTCGTGGATAAAAAAAAAATTATATCTACATTTCAAAATAGAAAATCAAAAAAGGAAAAAATACAAAAATACAGAAATTCTTGAATTTCAAAAAAAGCCATTTCAACGTTACTTTAATAAATCGAATGTCTTTATTAAATTAACTGTTACTTTTTTTCCTTAACGAATTAAGAAACGCGGTTTGCGGCATTTGGAAGCTGATGTAAAAGTACATCAAAAAACACAAAAACCTGAAAATTAATTTTTTGAAAAATTTTAGGTATATGTACCCCCTTAATTAACCAGTTATTTAGCATTTTAATGAACCTATCAGCGTCAATCCGATGAAAGTGTGGGAGTGTACTGTTTTCCTTTCCACCTGTGATCCAAAAACGAAGGGAAGCTATTGAGTTAGGTGAGAAAATAAGTCTAAACATGTGCCTAACATGTGTGTTGTCTCCAAAAAAATTGTTTTCAAAAAATATTCAACTAAAACTTCACGTCATAAATTTTTTTTCTCTGTGCCACGGGCTTTCATGCAAACTTTGAATCGCAACTCTACCATAAAAATTGACTGAGTTATGGTATCAAAATTATTTAGATTAGATTTACTGTTCATTTTTATTTTACCTCTAGTTCTGTCAATTTTTATTTCACGACTACGATTCAAACTTCTTTGAAATCGTAATTGAACAAAGAATACGGTCAGCTCGATCAATATTCAATTTCATTAATATCAAAAAAATACATTTTTTTTTACCCAAATGTCGTAAAACAATAATCCCCCTTTGTAAACTTTCACCTCGTTTCAGGTCAGGCGCAAGGTCCGAGCCTAATACCGGCTTAAGTAGTCCCGCTGGGAAGTAAGGAGGAGGGTCAAGGGATTAAACACCCTTCAATAGTTAAAAGCAAATTTTTTTTTTTAAATAAATAATTTTAATTTTTTTATCGCAGGCTGGTTTCTCTACATCTCAAGAATTAATACAAATTTTGAATCGTAACTCTACCACAAAAATTGACTGAGCTACATTATCAAGTTATTTTAACATAAATTATTACTTGTGGAAAAAATGTATAATGTCCACTCCAGAAGGAACATGGACAAAAAAGTAAGTATCCAGACTCAAATGATCCTGGATAAATTGTATTGATATCTTGTACATAATAATTTAATCAATTTAATTTATGTTTCAAATCTTCGGTTTAAAGTAAATGAAAACAAGAAATGTAAATATATTTTTTCTTTGTTTTATAAATTTCAAAGATAGGTAATATGTGTTTCTTGTTCGACCATGTTGAACGATTGAGAGGTCGAAGTGCAACTGAGCTGCCGATGCAGCGGCTACGTCCAGCCTGGGTCTGCACGGCAGCTCTACCTGAAATATGCTCTCAAAGATTGATAACAAATCTTATTAGTTATTCATTAAACAAAATTGTGAAAAATAAAATAATTTTTATTATCAAGGTGTTGTTTTGCATTGTTTTATGTTGTGTTGTGGTACATGATAATAGTACACGGACAGAAAAAAAAACAGAAATTTACTGTGGTAAGCTAACACGAAAAAATCGTGTTAACCTTACGCAGAAAAAATCCTAAGCGCTACTGTAGCCGAACCAATCAGGCAATCAGGTGTGACCAGAGTGATTTTGATTGGCTCTCTTACAGTAGCGCTTAGGATTTTTTCTGCGTAAGGTTCACACACGATTTTTTCGTGTTAGCTTACCACAGTAAATTTCTGTTTTTTTTCTGTCCGTGTATTATTATCATGTACCACAACACAACATAAAACAATACAAAACAACACCTTGATAATAAAAATTATTTTATTTTTCACAATTTTGTTTAATGAATAACTAATAAGATTTGTTATCAATCTTTATTATTTGAAAATTACTTAAGTAAGCTTGTCTAAAGAATTCAAACAGCTTGTGAATAAAAAACAAATTACTAAAAAAATTATTACAAATCACTATGAAAAAAATCTGCTTGTTTGTTTTGATCGTGGCTTCTAGTGTAGCAGACAGCAGCACCCGAAATTTCAAGTGATTGACTAAAGCGCTCTCTTTAGCATTAAAATGAGTATGAAAAAAATCTGCTAGCTTTTTTTGATTTTTAATTCACTGATTTTAGTCTAAAATTTTAGACTTAAATTTTAGCATAAAAAACACTATGAAAAAAATTTGCTTAGTTGTTTTGATTTTTTTCATACTCATTTTTATGCTAAAGAGAGCGCTTTAGTCAATCACTTGAAATTTCGGGTGCTGCTGTCTGCTACACTTGGAGCCACGATCAAAACAAACAAGCAAAGTTTTTTCATAGTGATCGGTAATAATTTTTTTAGTAATTTGTTTTTTATTCACAAGCTGTTTGAATTCTTTAGACAAGCTGAATTAAGTAATTTTCAAACATTAAAGATTGATAACAAATCTTATTCGTTATTCAATAAACAATATTGTGAAAAATAAAATAATTTTTATTATCAAGGTGTTGTTTTGTATTGTTTTATGTTGTGTTGTGGTACATGATAATAGTATGTGTGTAAAAAAGCTGACTTAAAGCGATAAAGCCCAGTTTTTTTAAAACCATAAATTCTGTAAGTATTTATGGATATAATTTTTTGTCTTTTCAAACACATCAGATTTTTAAAATTTTACTTTAACATAAATTCATACAAACAAATGGTTTTTCTTTTAACAATGTTAGAGCGTACAATGCTCATATTTAATCGAAATAAAGCATTTTTGTCTTGTTTTTCTTAATCAAATCATCTCAAGTGGTTTCAATTCTATCAAGCCAACTCTATAAATTCAGGGCTGTCATTTTTTACATGACCATAAATACATACAAACAAATGGTTTTTCTTTTAACAATGTTAGAGCGTACAATGCTCATAAATAGTCAAAAAAGAGCATTTCTGGCTAATTTTTAATGATAAAATGATTTGTAGTTGTTTACTATCTATCAGGCCCACTCTAAAAATACCAGGACTATTTGTGTGGATAAAAAATACAACTTTTAGGGATTTTTCAAATTTTTTCCTAGATGGCGAACATCAAGATAACTCAATTTTAAGGTTTTTCAAGCTCTTAATCAGTGAGGATGAAAATAAAAAGTTATCAAATGATCCTAAAAAATTTTTTTTCTGAAAATCTATAAAATTTCCAAAAAGTTTTACATTTATGTGTATGTAGAAAAAATGCTTCCCCTTTTAGTTATTTAAGCTCTAAAATAGCCTAAAAATGAAAAAATCCCAGTTATTGTCAACTTTAGACCATTGCCATTCAAATAATATGTATTTAAAAAATCTAAAAATTTACCAGGGAGTCCAAATAATTGTCTAGATCATGTAGAAAAATTATTTTTGAAATTTATTTTTTGGTCGGTCGTCTTGACAGAATCACCCATATATATACTAGGGGGGGGGGGGGGGGGTACCCCCCTGCTCGCTCCGCTTGCCAACCCCCTAATTATAATTGATGACTATAAAAATTAATTCAAACAATACGTAAGCTCTATGTTTGGTAAAATAATAAAAAGACTCAAGTGCTCAAAATCAATAAAAATTAGACACGAGAGTTCAGTTTCTTTACTTACTCATCATAATTTGATTCATAACCCTACCAACCCTACTTAATTTTTCATCTTGAGTAATCTAAAATATTTTAATCTTAGCTACATTACAGACCTTACTAATTTCACTTACTTCAAATACTGCACTTAATCCTCAACTCATCTCTTACTCACTCTCCCAACAAACCCTACTCACCTTATTCATTCTGGACCTTCCTCATCTTGGATCTCTAGCTTAAAGTGCCCACCCTGAAAACTACTCTAGTGATTAGCGAAATAGTTAAAAAAAATCACGATTATTTTCAAATTTAGCAATCTCGTATAAGCAGGCCTCGATTTTCAGTCGTAATACCCCTAGTGCTTCAAAATTGTCGATAATTTTCCGACTGTGTTTTGTTACACATGTGATTTTTTGTCAAACTTGCTCCGCAAGTCGCTGTGCAAAAAACTGGAGGAAAATTATCTAAAATTTTGAAGCACGAGGAGTATTCGGCTGGATTATTTTCCTCAGCTGGATTTCAACTCATAGAAATGCTGTATTTTACATTTTTGCGGTAATAGTTCTATGACTCTTTGTTTACTATGAATATACCTATGAATACTCATATATAGGTATACACCGCAGTGACTCGGGTCTAACCCAAAAGCTGATTCAAGTAAGTCTAACAATTCAAGTTGCTATACGACTCAAAACGTTCGAATTGGAAATAACTGACAAATTATCGAAATACTTTTAGCCACACCCTTCCGCCAAATGTCAAATGCAGCATTCCTATTTGTTGGAATTCAGCTCGAGAAAATAATCTACAAAATTTTTTTACAGATTCTTCATGAGATGAACTTACTTCCTGCATAGTAACAGCTTGCGAAATTGCGTTCAAGCTGATTTATGATTTTGTAGGGGTAGCGTTGGATTTAAAATGATAAACGGCTTTGTTCAGCACCCTCTCATTACAATAAAAAGTATTCAATAAAAATTTCAATGACATAAAATGACATAATTATAAAGCTGAGCCTAAGACCTTTTGATGATATATGATTTTATATGAAAATTCAAATTAGAGCCAAAGTTATAATTTTAATATCTGATCTACCAGCCCACAACCACCTTACCTACACTACCTACACTCTACCCTCCGCACACACTCGCCTTATCTAACACGATTTACTATTCTCACCCATATTAAGAACCCTACTAACTATACTTACTTTTTTATCTTCAACTACCTGACCTAATTCAATCTTCTACTGACCTCACTAATTTGATTAACTTCAAATATCGTATTTTATCCTCCAAACTTATCTCACCCAATCTACGAACAAATCTTACTCACCTTATTCATCAACTCAGTCACTTACTTTAAATATTGAGTAAGCTCTATTAATATTTTTAAGTGCAATTACAAACCCTTCCCACCTCACCCCCCCCCTCCACGCTCCTCCCCCATAACCTCCGCCTAACCAACCTCATCTACCTTACCAACCAGAACCGACTGAAATGATTAGCTCTCACTAAACTAACGTATTTCGCTTTTCTAACCAGCTCGCTTGAGATTGCGCAAATCTGCCCACTTAAGTGTCCCTTGATTACCCGGAAAAATTTCTCGTACGGCACAAGTTTTAATTTCTAAGTAAATGTTTTATATCAAAAAGTAAACATTGGTATAAAGGTTAGGTTTGGATTTAAAAAACTTTGTTTCAAATTGAAAAAAAAAATTCAAATAAAATTCATAATTATTTATAAATTACTAAAATTAATTATTTATTTTTTTGATAATAGAAGATACTATATTTCAGTAAAAAATTTTGAAAAAAAGGGGATCCAATATTTTTGACGAAGATCCAATTTGGGGCTCAAAAAAGTGCAATATTTAACTGTGTTTTGACCGTGTTTTTAAAAATTTCAGATTTCCGAAGATCCAATTTAGAGAATCCAATTTATGGGATCAGAATAAAAAACGGAAAAATAATATAGAGAGATCAGAATTTTTAGATGTTGATAATGAAACGTATAATTGTCCATGAGAAAAAAATTCTGTTTTTAAATACAAACCTACTTCATTAAAACTTTGTCCTTGAGATTTATTAACTGTCATTACAAAAGTTAAAATAATTGGAAACTGTTTTCTGTGAATTATAAATGGATAATTTGAATTTTCATTGGTACTTAAACTTATTTTTGGAATAAATACTACTTTTCCTATTTTTTCACCTGTAGCTTCAATATTATGTTCATATAAATTTGTTATTTTCAATCTTTTTCCATTGCATAGACTATCTTTTTTACTTAGATTTCTAATTAACATTACCACTGCATTTTTTTTTAATTTTGATTCATGGGTAGAAAGCCCGTCATTTACTGAATTTAAGTATTCAATTGGATAATCTAAACATATATTTGAATCAGTTTGATCTACTGATCTAATATGTTTAATACTTTTCTGTTCAACATTGCAACATTTTCATTTTTGGAGCTAAAATAACTTTGTTTAAATTATTAATTTCATTTATATCTCCAAAAATTAGATTGCAAACATCTTTACTTTTCCATTTCATAGGTATTTTAAAATTTTCAATTTCACCTTCTCCTATTTTTAGTAATAAATTAGAAAAATTTTTATCTTTACATCTCATATTTTCAGAGAGTTTAAGAATTTTGAAATTTTTCCACAATTTACTGTATTTAATCGTATCTTATACAATAATTTTTTCATTGCCTCTTTTGACTACAGGAAGGATTTGTCTAAAATCGCCACCTAAAATTATTAATTTTTCTCCAAAATGTCATGTCCCGAAATTGGGACCGATCTATTTAATTAATTTGGCTCTACTTCACCCTTTTGTGTGACCGGGTAGGTGATTTGAATAACTGAGAGGAGGTTAATTAATGAAACTACAGAACCCGAAAGACTACTATGAAAATCTATTTATTATAAAAGCCAAACCATTACAAAACGTTACACGAGCTACTTCCTTAAAAATAATCTTACTTCTATTAAAGTTCTGAACACCGCACAGAGAGAGAGAGAGAGAGAGTTGACGGTTGTAGGGTTTGAAGGTATCTGGGTGATACTGTTTGGCAGGAGGTCCTATTCTCCTGGTGCAGGTTTCACTGAGGTATAAATTACTGACACAAGGTGTAGGATTAATTACGTTTATTTATTATACTCTAAGTACAAGCTATCGCACGAGGCGCGAGCAGCTTAGGTCTATGCCGTTCGACGAGCTAGGCACGCACTGGTCAGCCGGCAGGCTAAGCTCGACGCAGCGAGCTGTAGGCGGCCATACTCGTTCACTCTCTCTCTCTCTCGTTCTCTCTCCCACTCGCACTACCGTGGTCTCGCAGCGCGGAGCCCACAGTACTCCCCCCCAAATGAAGCAAAAGCGCGAGCTTTTCTCCAAGTTCTCGCGAGATCGAATCGAGAGGCTTCGCATAGGGGTGCTCGAAATGCACTCGCTTACGAGGGTAAGCCTTCTCGCGGGTGGGGGGCACCGGAGATGGACCTATCGGAATGGTAGGTGGGCTTCGATACTCGGTGGTTGGAGGCAATAAAGCCAAACGAACGGAATTGCCGCGAGACGCGCGCTTACCTTAATCGCAAACCGGGGCGCGACTAACAGACGGAGCGGGGCTACCAGGCGGAAACGGGGTAGGTCCCGAAGGAAACATCGGCGAGACTGGGGGTGGAATATCAGTCGGAGGAGGCTCGCAAGGTGGAGGTTGCTCCGAAAGGGGTGGGCTATCGAGCATCGGGCTCAGAGGAAGTCCGCTCGGGACAGGGTCCTCGATGGGCTGCGGGCTTTCGATCTCCGCATGAGCCACAGGGTTGACTGGCATAGGATCGATTGCCGGGCCGAGAATCTCGTCCGCGAAACCTTCCGGGATAAAGTGAGCCGGAATGAGGCGTTCGACATTCACGACTTTGTGCTCGCCGCCCACGTCGATCAGAAAATCAAGGTTCGAGAGACGTTGAATGACCTTGTAGGGTCCGTGGTAGGGTCTTTCAAGGGAGCGTTTGACAGGCTTGGACCTCATGTGCACGTGGGTGCACATGGCCATGTCCTTGAAGACTAACGGCTTGTAGTTATATTTCCGTGCAGAGGGAACGGGCTTAACCTCTCTCATAAAGCCACGGAATTCCTCGAGGAAAAATTTCCGGTTGGGCTCGTAGTCACCGGGAATGCAAAATTCGCCAGGAATGCGCAAGACGGTGCCGAAGACAAATTCAGCCGGGCTCACGTCCAAGTCTAAGCGCACTCGGGTACGCATGCCAAGAAGAACGGACGATAATAACAAGGCCCATTCGGGGTTGTCCCCGTAGCACATTATCGCCGCCTTCAAGTCCCGGTGGAATCGCTCGATCAAACCGTGCGGCTGAGGTCGATAGGCCGTGGTGCGAATTCGTTCGCAGCCGATCAGCTGCAAAAGGGCCGAGAAGAGCTGCGACTCAAACTGCGAATCCTGGTCAGAGGTCAAGATCTCGGGCGCTCCATAACGGGAAACCCACGTGTCGAAGAATGCCCAGGCGACAGTCGAGGCCTCCATGTCGGGTATAGGTACAGCCTCGGGTCACCGTGAATACCGGTCGACAATGGTGAGGGCGTACAGGTTGCCGTGGCTGTCGACAAGGGGACCGACCAGGTCAATATGGACATGAGCGAAACGGCCGTCGGGGACCGGGAATTTCTGGGGCAAGAACCGGTTGTGGCGGGTCACCTTAGCTTGCTGGCAAGGGATGCGCGTCTTGGCCCAGAGAGAAATGTCACGGAATATGTCTGACCATTTGTAGCTCTTACGTATGAGACTCACGGAAACTTTGGAACTAGGGTACGAGTTTGAATGGAAAAGATGAAAAATCCCTCTGCGTAAAGGAGGTAGAACGTACGGACGGATGAAGTAGTCGAACGTGTCACAGTAGATTGGCGTGTGGTTCTCGCCGAGAGTAAACCTGATCAATTTCAGAGGAGGACCAGGGTCAGCGAGGATCTCAAGAAGTTGCTCGTCGGCTGCTTGGCTAGCCGCAAGCTCAGCAAAGGAAAACGTAGTGGGGAGACGAGACGCGTCGATCCTCGCCATAATAGACTGAACTGCCGGAAGTTGAATCGCGTCAACGGACATGGCACTCCAGTCGAGGACGGCTGGGGATGTAAAGGTGGGGGCACGAAACAAGGCATCCGCGACGACGTTTTCCTCGCCGGGAAGGTAATTGATAGACGTGTCAAACTCGGATATGTAGGACAGCTGACGACGGCGTCGCTGAGGAGCGTGAACAGGGTCCTGCCTGAGAGCGTGGACAAGAGGCTTGCGGTCAGTGAAGATCTTAAACTGACGACCTTCAAGAAGATAGTGAAAGTGCTTCAGGGACTCAACCACCGCTGTCAGCTCGCGGTCGAAAGTCGAGTATTTTGCTTGAGCCGGAGTTAGTTTGCGGGAGAAAAAACTGATAGGCGCCCAAGGCGCTTCAGCTCTCCGCTGCTCGAGGGTACCACCCAGTGCGCCGTCAGAGGCATCTATGACCAGGCGGATCTCGGCGCCTTCATCGGGTAACACGAATAAATCTATCAACAAAAATCTACCACGAAAAAATCTACCCGAAAAAATCTA
Source organism: Encarsia formosa (assembly GCA_038277355.1). Taxonomy (NCBI): domain Eukaryota; kingdom Metazoa; phylum Arthropoda; class Insecta; order Hymenoptera; family Aphelinidae; genus Encarsia; species Encarsia formosa. The sequence goes on from CM076187.1 coordinate 35,203,916, forward strand.
CCACGAAAAAATATATCTCAAAAAAAATCTACCACGGAAAAATCTATCTATACAACATATTTTGTAATGAATTATTGATTGAAAAGTTAAAAACTGGTGAAGAAACACAGCCGAAAAGAAAAAAGTATAAAGATTACGACTCCCGTTTAAAAAACATAGTTGAAGATTATGCACGTGATGACATTGTAGAATATTTGAGAAGAGTAGCATCTATAATCGTGTTTTAATGATCGTTTTGATATAATAAGATTGTTTACTTTTTGTTATAAAGTTGTACTATTATGTAATTAATAATATCATGTACTAATTAATGAAATAAACAATATTAAAACACTAACAGGTTATTTTTTAAAACTATGCGCGCCGTGGGGCCCGAAAGGCCCCCGAAGAGGCGCACCATAATATTTAGTTCCAACCAAAATCTAGTTCGAATAAATTTTTTCTTTTTTTTTTTTTTTTTCTGTTATCTAATATGATCGTCGTGGATTTTTTCATGTAATCCAATTTTTTTTTAACTTGTACATATTTAATAGTTGATATTTTTGAGGTGGATTCTCATTGTTACATTGCTTTGTGATAGATTTTTTCGGGTAGATTTTTTCGTGGTAGATTTTTTCATGTATTCCAAGTGAAAGTGGAACTTATCCAACCTCTCGAGGACTGTGCGGAGATGCACCTCGTGCTCTTCCGGAGTGAAGGAAGCTATGATCATGACGTCGAAATGAAAACACAAAATCGAGGTCACCGAAGGCTCTCGATAGATACCGGAGAAGAGTCTGGCCCACATTTTGGAGACCCTTTATCATTACCAAGAACTCCCAAAGACCGAATGGAGTTATTACGGCCGTTTTGGGGACGTCGTCGGGGTAGATGGGTATTTGGCGATAAGCTCGCCATAAGTCAAGCTTCGTGAAAATCTTCCTACCGTGCCGGGAACCAGTATAATTCCGAAGGTTTGGCACGGGCGTTCTGTCGGGAACTGTGATTTCATTAAGCAAGCGGAAGTCCCCGCAGATTTGCCACCCATCGCCCTTAGGTACCATGTGGATGGGCGAGGCCCAGGGGCTTTTCGATCGGCGACAGATGCCGGCCTGGGCGAGACGATTGGATTCCTCGACGGCAAACTTCCGTTTCTCAGTAGAAGAGGACGGGCGCGTTGGGCCACAGGTGGGCCGGTGGTTTTGATATGGTGAAAGACACCACGCTCCTGAAGTGGAGCGGTTGGCTCTCAAGGCCAAGAACGCGAGGAAACTTAGAGAGAATGTGGTAGTACTTGTGGCCAGGGTCTACCGAGCTCACGCCAAAAACTGAAGGCTCACAGAGAGTCCCAGAGGCGTGCAACTTGGTCACGTTATCTACCAGGCGTTTGCGTTTCAAATCCGGGAGGAGATCGAAATGACTAAGGGTATCGGCTCCAAGGATGGAGTATGGGATGTCCGTGACGTAGAAATTTCAGGCCATTACGAAAGCCTCTCTCTCATTTGCATTACCGTGGTCTCGCTGCGCGGAGTCCACACGGTGTTGAAAGCTGAATATTCCCACTGGGCTGCTTGAGGTGGTGAATCGGTGGTTCTTACACCGTCCTGAATGAGATTCCAGGCTCTTTTCTCTAGTCGGACACAAAGGCTGCTGTTTCTTTAAAAGTCTTTCAAAATCAAATAGTCACTGCCGGAACTCTAATTTTTTTATCAACCCTCGCACTTATTCGAAAACTCGCGAATTGGGTGCACTGATTCGTAAACTCAGAAATGCCCTTAAAATGAGACTATAAATAGTCACTCAGGTTGATCTCGATCTATTTTTAAAAATATCGAGTCTTTGAAAATCTCTAACTCCCGTGAGTCAAGTCATGGAGATCTTCCTCGCAGAACGATGTGCGTGGGTCGAGTTCTGTATCGCGACTGAATAACCAAGCTACTGGGCCCGCGTTCGCAGCCCTATTTATACCCTGGCATATGAGGACCCACCCCCGTAGAGAGGATCATGGACTCTCCCATGTAAGTCCGAATCTGGGGGAAAAACCAATGATTTGGCCCCTTTTCCAAGTGGGCTTGGCCTTGGCCTAATTTATTATAACACTCCTCATGTGTGAATTCCCTCTCCTACAGGTACGGTCCACCTAAACTATTATGGGACCCGTTTCTTTGATGCCTCATTGGGTCAATGTCAGTGACCGGTGATCATGGGGGTTTGTTTATGGCCTCCTTGCCATGACGCTCTATTGTTCGGGTCCGCTGCTGGCTTTTCCTTCCCTCAGCCAGGCTTCCCGTGCTGACGCGTTTCTCTTGTCTTCTCCCTCTCTTCTTTTCCCAGCTCCTGTTCGCTTTTTCTCTCCCTCTCTGTTTTTCTTCTTTTTATTCTCTCTCTCTCTCTCTCTCTCTCTCTCTCTCTCTCTCTTACTTATACTTATTAATTTATCTTATTTAACTAATAATTGAATAATTTGTAAATAATTTAAGAATTATCTGAAAACTATTTTAATATTAAAAAGGGGAGCTGGTGCCGACACGACAAAAAGGAAAAAATGTTTTACCTGTACCACCTGGTCCATCTATAAAGTACATATTATTTTTGCTTTTTGTTATTGTATTAAATATATTTTTTTGATAATTATTAAATTTTTCAAACAACTCTTCTTTTCAGTTTATTTTTCCATCATAATTTTCAGAAGTATTAGAAATATTTTCTAAGCTAAACCAAAAGGTAAACCAAAATATTTATAACTTAAATTAGAATCTTCGCTAGATTGAAATTTATTGATTTCATCTAAACCTCTATCTTCTGCATTATCTTTGAAATCTTTTATAAAATGTAATTTATATTTATTCCAAATTAAATTACCAGGAATTTTTTCAGACAATCAAAATAATCCAAAAAATTCTTTTAATTTTTTCAGAGTTAAATAGTTTATAGCTTCTTCAAAGATGGCATATACATTTTTATCATTTTCTATTAAACCCATTTAAATAGCTTCTTCTCTACACGTTTATAAATAATTTTCTCAAGTATTCGTGAGAAGTATCACCTTTTACTTAATCTAATATTAGTTTTAAGTGAAAACTCTCTGAATCTTTAGAAGAAACAACGTTTATTCTACCAATAGTTTGAAATTTTTTTTATTTTTCTATCCAACAAAAGATTTATCATCTAGAAATCTTTAGTAATTTGGTATATTGGCGTAAATAATATTTCTAACAGATCAATTTTATTCAATTCAAACCAAGCTGCTTAAGTTGTTTTCCAATTTTTTAACTTTTTTCTTCTTCATTTTCTTTATATATTATGTTTTGTTAATTTTCTGTATGAATTCCTCAACGTTGTACTGAATAACTACATTTACACAATTCAAATCTTTCTACATACCAAGCTGCTTCTATAGAAAATATTATATGAGAGTCTAAAAAACACTGTTTTGAGAAAAGGAGGACTCAACTTTGAGGACTCATAAGTGTCTTTTTTACGTGTCTTTTGGCCATGTTTTTATTGATTTTCAATTTTGAGGACTCCACTTTGAGGACTCCCTTCGAGGATCAGAAAAAAAAACCAGATCATAATATAGGGAGATATACTAGAGGTTCAATATTAAATTAAATGCTTATGTTTATCTTTAATCTTTTTTTTGTTTTGCTTAACAACAAACGTTAAATAATTTTTAAATTAAAAGAATAAGAATAAGAATAAAAAAGGTAAAAATTTAAAAATATTTGAGAATCTCCTAGAAGAACATGGAATATAAAAAAATTTTTTAGATTTATTTAATTTAGTGAAATTTTTAATTTTTTGTAATTGTTATTTTTTAACCATATTGTATTTTTCTATTATTTTTTCAAGTTCCTTTTACAACCGATTAAAACTCTTCACCGTGGGGTGGGGAGGGTAAGGCGGGTGGGGCCGAAAATGGATCAGCCAAAGAAGGGGAGGGTGGGGAAGAATGGGGAGGAAATGGGGAGGTATTGAATAAAAAAAAATATTAAAAAATTGATATGTTTTACGGTTAAAAAGTAAAGAATTAAGGGTGGGGAGAGATGGGGAGTTAATGGGGAAAAAATGAAAAAAGTGACTATATTAAGACTAGGGGGGTACCCCCCTGCTCGCTCCGCTCGCCAACCTCCCAGAATATTATGCTTGAATCTACACTTGTACCTACACTTATACACATACCCTTGTGTCTACCTCTGTGCCTACTCTGATACATACCATTGTTTCTACTCTTATAGCTTGCGACTACACTTGCACCTTATTTTATGCCTACCTTTGTTCCTACCTTTCATCTTACTCCAAACCCTTGTAACTACCCTTGTTCTTACCGTTGCACATACTGCTATTTAAAACTAGGCTCTTACCCAAGAATATGCTCATGTTTATATATTTGTGTCTATCATGGTGATAACTGTAGTTTGAATTTTTTTCATGCTTTTATTTCTAACTTTAAGACTACTTTGTTCTTATCGTTGAGCATACTTTCATTTCTATCCTTCGTTAAACATCTGTTTCTATGATTTTACCGACTTATTTTCGTCTCTTTATTTATTAAACTTCCCTGCTTCATAATCTTGCTACTATCCACGTCTCTTGAGTCTTTTTTTTCCAACTCTTTTTACTACGTCTGTTGACTTTTTCTTCTTCCTACAGATGTTAAAATCTTGTGCTTACTACCTATTTTTTACTTAAGCTTCTAACGCTAAACCTTCTACACATGTATTTGTCTCTACATCTGTTTCTACTCTTATGATAACTCTAGTTCTTTATTTTTTTTTATTTGATTTTTCAACACTGAATATAGCCTTGTGCATAATCTTTTTTTATCCTCTTGTGCTTACTACTGTAAATACCCTTATAACAAACCTTGTCCATAACATTGTTTCAAACTTGACAACTACTCTTGTAGCTACATTGTACCTACTCCCGTACCTGCACTTGTCATTACGTTTGTCTCTTTGAACCTACGCTTACATGTACATTTTTGCTTAATATTGTTCTTATGCTGATTGTGACAATTGTAAACAATTTTTTACCTAGTCTCCTTCACATGAATCTAATTACTTTAATTTTGGTGTTTACTGTTGTTTTTTCTTTTTTTCATGCTTTGGTTTCTAAATCTGAACCTTTGTTCTCATCTTTGTGAATACTGTCGTTTTTCTTCTTAATTCTTTTTGTAATTACAATCGTGAAACTAGTCTTCTTCATACATTTTTGCCCACACAGTTCTTCAACTTTTTTGACAAATATTTCCTATATCCGTTTACATTTGTTATCGACATTTTTTCTACCTAGGTTTCTCCCAATTAACCTACCCTGATTGATATCGAAGTCGACCTTACGATACCAGTTTCCAGCCATGTGGAGCCTCTTTTACTTTGTTATTATTTTTATACTTCAATTTGTAACTATGAACGTATGTTGTTCTTACTCTCGTGCCTACTTTCGTTTCTACCATTAGTTCAGTTTTTTCTTTTTTATCTTCCTAGACCTGTTTAAAGCCTTAGAACTAACATCATTTCTACCCTCTGTTCTTACAATAGATACGCAACCCTCTACCTACAATTGTGCCTACCCTACTGCCTACTATTGTGCATTTTTGAATACTTTCTCTTGTTTATAAAATTATTTACACCTTTAAACAAACTCTTGTGGATACCCTTTTATGGTGTTTCCTGACTACTTTTAGGGTTATATTTGTTTTTAGTTTGCTAGAATATTTAATTTGCGCGTACGCGAAATAACTTAGGTTACGCGTACACGGAGGACTTAAGTTTGTGCGCACGCGGAAATTTTAGTTAGGCATGTAAGTTTCCGCGTACGCGGAACAGTCTCGGCGTACGCGCGCGCGCACGCGAAAGGTGCCGTCCAGACAAACTCAAAAAATATTCGGTACTTTCCAAGTTCTTGTGAATTAAATGCAAATCTTGATTTGTTTGTAATTTTTGAATTTTTGTTCAACTCGCAACTCGGAACTCCTCAATTGGTTGATTTAATACAACCTTTTCCAAAGAACCTTTTCCTTCTCTCAAAAGAGACTCTAGGGAGACAAGATTTTCATCAAAAATTACCCGACGCGCAAATAATATTTTTGAAGCTACCGATTGAATTTCATATCTTAGATCATTCCACTTATTACACAATTTTATTTTTCGCCTATTGCGTACATTCTGCATCGTTTTACCAAACATAGCATTGTTAGCTAATTAAAATAAATTTTTTTCAAGCGTCGTTGTCACTCGAGTACTAAGATCTGTACTAAATTCAATAAATTTCTTCAACCATTGAGATTGTTGAAATTGCATGATTATATGTACCTTTGTTAATTTTAATCCAGCTCTTTTAAATTTCTTCATAATTTTCTTCACCCAAATATTTATTATTTGCTTTAGAATAACGATGACTTATCTCTCTACGTATTCCTTTTTCAACAAACAAAATTTACTCTCAAGATATGAGCTTTTGGCTTTTCTTAGGGGCAGATGACATCAAGTGTCATGTCTGCCGAAATACAGGACACATAGCCAAACACTGTCCTGAATTAGTAGCCTCTTTGAACACACAAGCTCAAGAAAAAGAAAGAAGTCAACTCGAACTCAGTGATAAAAATGTGAATATGGATCTAGAACTATCTGTAAGAGCTTAAGGAGACACTCTCTTCTTGGAAAACAAGATCATGACAACAATTGGTCAAGCAAAAATTACAACAAAAGAGAGGCTACTTCCTCGCAGTGCAGAAACTTACTGGATTAATTCCAAGCACCCCTTTTACAAAATCATGGAGTCACGTTCCTGAATTACCGTTAGAAGACCCAGATTTTGCAACCCCAGGCGAGATTGACTTTATCATCGGAGCCGATTTGTGCAGCCATTTGTTTTTGAGTGATAAACGTACCAGCTTTATGAACGATCCCGTTGCGTGTCGCACACCTTTCAGCTGGGTATTGATGGGTTCTACTGGCCCTGCAATAGACTCCATCAATCCCACACAATACGATCGCACCTGGTTACAATAAATCGACCTCTCACTAAACTTTTCTCAGAAAATTTTTTGGTCGACGATATTAAGTTTGTCCCCCCGCAAACAAGTTCGAAAAATATTCTGCATTCTATTAGCCAAAACAATTTTCAATACGATAGCGATTGTGCCCTGTTTGACTTACAACGCTTTTGGGAGATCGAAGAGTTGGCTGCCAAAAAGCCATGGTCGAAACAGGACGAGGTGTGCAAAGAGTTATTTGTGAAAACTCATGCTCGCGACGAGTCAGGTCAATACATTGTACCCTTTGTTTTTCGGCTCGATCCTAGTAAGAACTTTATAAAATTCAATGTTTCTTAACCCATAATACGCAAGTCACAGCATCTTTGCTACTCTCCAATGAGATGAAGACTTTATCCAACCTAACCTTCAAAACGGAGTACAAAAAATTCATGTCCGATTATCTCACGATGGGACACATGAAAATGATTTTTTCTGACTCGAAGCAGCGCAAGTTTTTGCCTTACCATGGTATTTACCGCACGTTGCCGTCACCAAAGTTTCGCGTCGTTTTCAACGCTTCATTTAAAACACCCTCAGGAAAGTCATTTAACGATTGTCTAATGGTTGGTCCAAAGTAACAGTCTAATCCGTAAGTCATCTTTACACGGTGGAGACAGTTTCGTGTTTACGGCAGACATCATCAAGATATTTCGCCAAATAAAAATTTACCCCAATGATGTACTTGCTATCAAATTTTGTAGCGATCCGATCTGTCAGAACAAATGTTAATTCACGCGCTGATAACCGTCACTTATGGCATGGATTGTGCTCCATACGTTACAACAGCTAGCCAATGACGAAGGTAAAAAATTGGTGCACGAGCTATAGACGCAAAAGCTATATATGCAAAAGGTCGCGTATTGATGATTTTTTTGACGGCGGTGACACTTAAGAATCCGCTATAAACGCGAAAAATCAGCTGATTGCGATTTTGAAATCCGGAGGTTTCGAATTAAGCAAGTGGGGTTCGAATGATCTTGATCTCTGTCCGAACGCAGATAGGAAGGTGAAGCCGTTTCGAACCGATTCAATTACTACTTTGGGCTTACAAGGAGGGGACCAGGGTTGCCCCCCGCCGATCGTCACCAAATTTTGTTAGGATGTTTGTTTATCTATAAAAAGAAAAAATCTAGTTCCCTAAGTCCTAACGCTCAGCCGTTTTTGAGGTACGTTTGTCTTAAGATTCATTTTTTTGTAAAAAAAGCGTTTTAAACGGATGTTATAACCCACTCTCACACATTTTAATACAAAAAAAAAGCAGAACTCGGAATCCGCGGAAAGAACAAAGCTATCGATGCGTTACTTCTTTAGTGATGCAAGAGAATTTCAGGTGAGATAAAAGAATGTTTTTCACGTAAAAACACATACGACTATACTTAACCTGAAATACACTCGTGTGACTGAAGGGGTAAAACGTCGGGAACTTCGTTCTTTTCGCGGACCCCGATTTCCGCCTTTTTTTTTTTTCTTATCATATTCAAATTTACAGGTAAATGAGTAAAAATGAATTTTTCATAATAAAAAAACTAGGTGGTACAGAATGCTTAATTTAAACACTTGAGCGTTTAATTGCTATTACTCCGAGGGTCTATGCACTTCAGAATCACTAAAAGAATCACACATAGCAATCAATAAAATATCAATTTCATTTCAAGTGAAAATCTTCAAAAAATATTATTTTTAACGAAATGCCAATTAAAATTTATTCAGAGACTCTAAACACTTTCAATTTTCCAAAAAGATTACAAAAGAATCAAAAAGAATAAAAAAAAATCATCGGTTATTCTGAAGTGCATAGCTTTCTATTACTCTCATCTAAATCGCTTTTCCACGGAAAGAAGTTACTCTCTTCGGCAGTTCTGAAGATGAGTGGTATAAAGTCAAAAATCATTTCAAGCTATTTTAATTGAATAAAATACTGAGAATGAATTTTTTCTTTTTTAAATATTTATTATTATCATCCCAGAAAAAATAAATATATCAATAAATAAAAAATAAAAAATTAAAGCAAGGAACAAGCTTAGTTCTTTTTTTTTTTAAACTTCTTTTATAGCAATAACCAAAATTTAAAGCTAGTAAGCGAAATTGTTTTTTTCACAACAACTAATACGTAGCTGAACTAAAAGGGTATAGCCGGGTAATATAGTCGAATCGGCCCCCAGCACGAACCCCTACAATATATATATCATTCGAAAGGGCATGAAAAAAGAAAATTTTTGGCATGAACCAGAATTTTTTATACCCACTACTGCGCATGCACGGTCCAAAATAGTGATTTTTCAACTTTGATTATTATCTTGAAATCTAAGAGGGTTAGAAAAACGCGATTTGCGGCAAAATTTTGTTTACAAAAAATGTAGTTCAATCATATTTTTTTAAATCATTTAATGGCGCCAAATTCAAATTGTTAAGGCTATTTTTCGAATTTTTTTCCCTAAAAATGCGATTAAAAAAAAACGGTGATACATACCTCTCTGGATAAAAAATATGTCATGTATTTTAGGAAAAAATAGCTTTACAAATTTTTCAAAATTTTTGAAGTGGTGGAAGACACTTTTTAGGCCAAATTATTGAAATTTTTTATCTAAATCGCCACCTAGCGGCTGCATACTGCGTTAAACTATAATAGCATTTATATCGCTGAACTACATTTTTTGTAAACAAAATTTTGCCGCAAACCGCGATTTTCTAGCCCTCTTAGATTTCGAGATAAAAATTATAGTTGAAAAATCACTATTTCGACCCGCGCATGCGCAGTTTAGGGAATAAAAAATTGCGGTTTGCGCCAAAAGCTTCCTTTTTTCAAGACCTTTCAAATGATATGTATATTGTAGGGGTTTCTGCAAAAAAATTTTTAATACCCCTAACGAGATCAGTTCAACCATGTCCATCACTAAAAAATTGTATAAATTAGTTATTTTCAATCTAGGTCAGGTAGGCCAAATTTTTTTATGCAAATATTGCTATTTTTTTCTAAAATTTAAATGGTACATTCATACGGGTTAAATGTACACATTTATTCTTGCCAATGGGCCTTATACGATGGATTACCCTATTGTCAAAATTGCAATTATAGTCTATTTTATGAAAAAAATTCTTTCTTAGCTTATTTTAAAAAAATTACTGCTCAAAGCCCATTTTACTTGAAAAGTTCTGCAATCTCGCATTTTTTTGATACATTTTCAAGAAAAAATATTTTCCAGCCTCATTTTGAAAAAATTGAATATAAAAAATTGAGATTGTAAAAACCGAAAAACCCCAAAAAGTGCTTTTGGAGATCCCAATTTTTCAAGCTTACCTTAAGGTTTTTGTCCATGGATCATTGAAAAAATTACTCATAAAGATATCATGAGGCTGAGACTTCACTTCCTGCAAACTAAAAAACATGTTTATTAAACTAAATATAAGTGTTTGTCAGTTAAAATAAACTAAATGTATTAATTAAAAAATTTACTACAAAAACTAGATTTATCCAATACTACTTTTTAAAATTATTTAAGATAAAACACATAGTTAATTTCTATTTACGACCTTTTCAGAACAATAGTAGAGTAGGATGATTAATAATTTTGACAAAGCATTCAAACTTTAACACTCAAATCATCATGAACAAAATTTAAAAAAAATTCGGAAATATTTAATTTATAATAACTACCTGATCGAATTTATAAAAACTACCCAATCAAATTTATAAAAAAACATATGAATAACAGAATTTATACTAATAATAATCAAAAGACAGATACAAATAACAACAAATATGAAAACGACTACAACTACCAAAATACAATCATCCTTCGAGAGTTGCGCACCAGCAGCCGCTGAGTGCGCTTGACTTTCAGGTTAGGATTTCGCGCCGCGACGAGTTCTAAATCTTAAAATTCTAGAATCTTTGTGTGGCTCAGCCACCTGTGCTTATTGAATAGAGAGATTTTTATGTAATCTGTACCTCGTTGAGTGCAGATTACTACTTGAGTAGTTTTTTGTGGTTTTTTGGAGAGTTGTTTGACTTTCCTGTAAAAAACCTCACCATGACACCAACCACCAATGGCGGCGTTGCCCACTCCAGTCAGTTAAAATCATACAGCGAAACTCTCGGTGAAACCTTAGAAGTTCGACCCACGAAAGAGCAAGCCATTACCTTGGAAATTTCAAGTGGATTCCCAAACTGAGAGTACACTGACGCTCTTTTGGAGCACATCGACGCGAAAAATATCAAATATATGTCGTGAATTTCCGGAGCCCGATTCTGCCTATTTCTGAGTGATACTTCAGTGGTGAAAAAATAGGTTAATGAAGTTAAAGTTTTGAATGTCAAAGGTCACGAAGTCTTGATCGCCTCTCTGGTTGCGAAAGCTAAAAAAGTCATTATCTCAAAGCCTGTTCTCTCAAATTCCGCCATCAAAAGGTACCTAACCTCAACGCTGGGAATCCGTACAAGTTCAAGTGTGTCTGAACTCAAGGCCAACTCGGGTGGAGACGACAGATTGTCAGCAGTAACCAGCTTTCGGCGTCAAATTTTTATACACCCCGAGGATGTACATAAATTACCAACTAACCACCAATTTAAGGCTAATGATAAAAAATACAATGTGTTTTTTACCACTGACAAACCAGTTTGTTTCCACTGTAAATAGACTGAGCACTTCGCCAAGGATTGTAGCGCCAATGGAGCTGATGTTCTTGGTGATATGATAGTAGAGAATGACGGGGAAGATTCATTCACAGCGACACCTGGTGACAGCTTGAATAAGCTCACGCAGCAGACTAATGAAGTGGTCACTATTACCAACACGGTTGATCCAACTTTCCTGTCTCAGACTGCTGATGCTACGGAGGAAAAGCAGCAGATGTTAATGCCAAAATCTGCTCCCGCGCCTTCTCCTTTACACAACAATAACAATAATGTCAAGATAGGGGAGACCAGGGAGATTTGGCCACCCCGGCTCAGTTGGCCACCCCACTTTTTTTTCTGATAGTGAATTTTTTCATATAAAACTTATAAAAAGTAATTGAAGTAGTTTTAAACTATTTTTTGTATAAAAAAATCCACGTGAAAAATACTAAGAAAATTCTTATTCAATTTTTAAATTTTGAATTGATTTATTTTGCTCTTCATCTAATTTTTAACTATAAGTTGAAGTATTAAAAAATTATTATTGCTACTTAAGTTATATACCGATGGAAAGTTTAGGATTCGAACTTTAATTTTCCGTACTTAAAAATTTGTTTTAATTAAACTAAGTATTTTAATTAATCAAAAGAAAAAAAAAAATTTACCGGGGTAAATTTGGCCACCTATCTCTGGGGTAAAATGGTCCCTGGAATGGTGATATAACAGCCAAAAATATAGAATCATAACCTCCAAGTTCAGTAGCGCTAGTCATGTAGCATATGATCAACTTGGGTTTTTTAGTTTAAGTTTTTAGAGTTAGTAATTTTAGTAATTAGTTAGAATATAACTAGAAAATGGTCCGAAACTATCCAAAAAAACAGAAAAAGTACGTATGGAATGAAGGCAAGATGAAACTTGCCGTTGACAAAATTAATAGTGGCATATCTATAAAAAGTGTTGCCTTTGAATTTAAAATTCCAAGAAATACTTTAAGAAATAAATTAAAAACAATTAACATGGAAAAAAAGGTACAAAATTTTGTATCATCAGTTTTAAATATTTAACTTAAAATGTGTTTTTTTTAGCAGACAGACTTAAGAAGAACGTTCACAGATACTCAAGAAAAAGCTTTAGCTGTTTATATAGATTTAGTTTATATAGATTTTAGGAGAATGAATGGATTTACTGGTACATAAATAAGGAAGCTAGCTTATGATTTTGCGGAAAAGGAAGGAATAAAACACAAGTTTAAAGATGGAATGGCTGGGGAAGATTGGTTATATTATATTTTAACAAGAGGCATAATTTTTCTCACTGCAGCGCTGAGCATACCAGTGTTGCTCGAGCTAATGGTTTTAATAAAAAAAAGGCGTGTGGATCTCGGGATCCCCAGAAGGAACGAAGTTCCAATCTAGTTTTTGTGTAGTACGTATCAAGTGCAAAAAGATTATGATTTTGGTATCATTAGTTATTAAAAAAAAATTTTTTAAGCTAATAAAATGAGAAACAGTTTTTCAAATTGCATGAACTCGTGAAAATAATAAAGTATAAAAGTTAAATTTGGAATAATATTTAAAAAAAAGTAAGGAATGAATAATAATTAATAAGTTAAATAAGAGGAGACATTTATGTTTTGTTAAGTATTTAATTAAAATAATTTATAACATTTTACAATTGAGGATGTTAAGACCGCCTGCCTCAGCGGCCAAGACTCTCGTCAATCGGCTCAGGCAAGCCCAACAGCTTTTTCAAAAATGCTGTCATTTTTTTCTTATTTGAAATATTGCTTTGAAACATTACAAAAAACTTTTTCAAAGCCTGATGCAAAACTTCTCCGCTGGATGTTTTTACAAATATAAATTTTTATACTCTTTATTTTCAACCAAAGTCAGGTTAGAAACTGCTAATTTTTGATTTTTAATAGCTTATCATACGGCTGTTAAACGTTTTAAAAATATCCAAGCCATTATATTAGCAGCAGTATGAAATCAAATATATGATGCTAAAGTTTCATTATAAAATATTGAGTAGTTTCCGAGATCTTGCGAGTTGAACGAAAAATGCATACATCGAGAAAATTTTAACTTTTTGTTCAACTCGCCGCATGATCTCGGAAATTACCGGATGTTTTTTAATGAAACTTTAGCATCATATATTTGAACGCTTTTTGCTGCCGATAGCAAAATTTTATATATTTTTAAAATCTTTTAGAAGCGTACAATAAATTATTGAAAGTAAAAAATTAACAGTTTCTAACCTAAAACTTTGGTTTAAAAAAAAGACTAGAAAAATTTATATGTGAAAAAAAAATCCAGCGGAGAAGTTTTTCATTAGGCTTTGAAAAAGCTTTCTGCAAATTTTCAAAGCAATATTTCTAGTAAGAAAAAATTAACAGCATTTTTGAAAAAGCGGTTGGGCATGCTCGAGCCGATTTTCGAGTGTCCCGGACGCCCAAGTGGTTTTAACATCCAGGATCTCAATTTGTATTATTATTATTAGTATTTCTATTATTAATAGAACAATCTAAGTAAGACTGTGCGTATCTTTCTGTCTCTATCTCTCTGTCTCTCTTGTGACTTGTGTCTCCATGCAGGCCCAGACTCGCGCGGCCGCATCAGGCGTCTGCGTGGAAAAAGAGAGAGAGAGAGAGAGAGCGAGAGAGAAAGCCTGCTGGCTATGCGGCGGTCACCCCCCCACTATTTGCCTGGTGTCATTACTTACGATTTTTTTTCGTAGCCCCCTGCGCCAGAACCTGCGATGAGGAACTTCATTCCAAAAAGCTATAAGTGAGTTTTTTGATGAATATGAAAAGATTTTAGCTGAAAAAAAATAACTTCAGAGAATATCTGGAATGTGGATGAAACTGGAGTGTCCATTTGTCCCAAGTCCAAAGCTTCCAAAATTGTTACTAAAAAAAGAGTAAAACAATTGATATCTGTGACAGCTGCAGAAAGAGGCGAGACAATCACTGCAGAGATTTGTGTGTCAGCTGCTGGTCAGTACATGCCACCCATGTTAATTTTCCCTCGAGTCAATCCAAATCCAGAGTTTTTAAAGGATGCTCCTCCTGGAGCATGGGCAGAGTTTGATAAGAGTAGGTGGATGAAGGAACATATTTTTACCAAATGGTTCAAGAAGTTTATTACCTTTTCCAAAGCTTCATCGGATAATCCTGTATTACTCCTTCTAGATGGTCTTGCGAGTCATATTAAGAATTTAGATGTTATAGATCTAGCAATGGCAAATAATATTGAAATATTATGTTTTCCCCCCCACTGTACTCACCGCATGCAGATGTTAGATACCCATTTTAATATGTCTCATAGTGATAAATATACAGAAGCTATGAGAATTAGTCAACGGAAAGGAAAAATAACAATGAAAGATATTTTTGGATTGTTTGGTTCAGCATTCCAAAGAGCAGCAAAGATGGAAACAGCAGTTAGTGGATTTAGGGACACTGGTATATGGCCATGCAACAGAAACATCTTCCCGGACTCTGCTTTTGTATCTCTCCAAAGAGATGTTGATGAGTCTGAGTGTAGTCCTGAAGTTCGACAGAGTTTAAATGTATTAAAGAAAATTGAGGCCTTCAACGATAACCATCATAATTCTTCTAGTTCTTCTAGTCAACCTAGTCCATCGTTCTCAGATAATGTAAAAGCAAATTTGGTTCAAAAAATTAAAGAAGCTCAATCACTTATTAACTGTAACCACACTTATTTAACTAATCCATTCACAGGAATTATCTATAGCCTAGGTGAAAATAAAAATCTTGAAAAAAGTGTGAAATTTAATGATCATGATGAAACTGCAGTCAATAATATAGTTGAAAATGATGTAGAAACTCAAAAATTACTTTCAAAACCCAACTCCAGCAGAGGACGAGCAATGAGAATAACAACAGAAACCTACAAGGAAAACCTAAAGGAATAAAAATCAAAGTCTAGCAGGAACAATGTAACAAAATTATTGAAAAATGTGGAGGCTTTAGTCGTTGAACCTGAAAAAAAGAAAAGAAAAAAAAGCTCTGCTTCTTTTTTGAATAAACAGATGGCTAATATGAATCATGAACTATACATTAATACTAAACAATATCAAATTTTTTCATTACCTCAGACTTTAAATCAACTACCTGTCTCAAAATCAAATCAAGACTTAAATTTTAATACGATAGAACAACAACCAGTCCACCAGCAACAATTTTTTGTCCCCGAAAGCAACTCAAATTTTGTTCAGCAGCCAGTGCAGTTTAAAACTCAATATTTGGACAGTAATAATTTGAGAGGACAAACAGTGAATTTACAGCCTACTCAAGAGAAATTTGTAGTCAATTCAGACTATCTTGATAGTTTCAACATTGAAAATTTGCCTATATGCTTAGAAAATGAAATAAATATTATATAAAAAATATGGAGCTTTCATTTAAATTTCAAGTGCTTCTTGTTACTTTATTTTTAAAATGTATCAAAAAAGTTTATCTTTTAATGAATAAATTCAGACTGATTAGATATTAAAAAAGTAATGTAAGTTTTATTGGAAACTGATGTACCTAAAACAGTGAAATGTAAAAATATTAAAATTATTAATAATTCAATAGATTCTGGGTTTACTTGATGTAGCTCCATTTTAATAACATAATCATTAATAATGTTAATTAATTTTAATAATTTTTAATATTGTTACAAAAAATGTTCGTTATTTAAAGGTTTCATTAAAAAAATTTTAATGAAGATGCAAATAATGTATTTGTGTGTGTGTACATTTTTATTTATAAGGCAATTATATTTCTAATATTTTAAACAAATAAATATTTTAATCGCAAAAATTTGTATTTAAAATAAAAAAAATCAACAGTTAGTTCGATAAAATTTTGTTCCTACTAAAAACTAATATTCAAGGGACCATTTTTACCCCAGAGTGTGGCCAAAGGGTAGAGCCGGTTGGGGGGGAGGGGGGGGGGGTAATCGGCGCCCAGAGCAAACTCCTACAATATATATATCATTCGAAAGAACATGAAAAAAGAAATTTTTGGCGCCTACCAGAATTTTTTGTACCCACTACTGCGCATGCACGGTCCAAAATAGTGATTTTTCAACTTTAATTCATATCTCAGAACCTATTAGGGCTAGAAATATGCGGTTTGCGGCAAAATTTTCTAAAAAAAAAATGTAGTTCACCTATTTTTTTTAATATTATTTTCGGCGCCAAATTTAAAGATCTGGAGATCGATTTATGGCAGGTCTTGAAGAAGCTACTCGTGAACGGGAATCGAAGCAATTATTGTCATTCGCGTCGCGCGTTGTTGTAGAGCCGTAGTGTGAGAATGTGGTGTTTATTCGTGAAGTTGTCATTTCACGTCAACTCCTGGACCGCTTTACGACGGCTGTACGGCGACTCGAGTGTGGTATCTATTGCGGCTGGTAGGCATCGTAGCCTGGCATTTTGTTTAGCCTGACGGCTTGGTATGAGGTGCACCTTAGCGATTCCGTAAGTTCATTGTATATGTGCGAGTGAGTATGAACGCGTGTGAGTGTATTTAGTACACTGTTATTGTAATAATCTTTGTTTTTCTCACGCGCGCGTAAGCTGCCGATAGCAGCAGGTTGTTGTGTACGCGCGCAGTCTGATTTAGAGAACATCGACTATTTTGTTTGTTATCAGTTTGAATGCTCGGTTGCGAGCAATTGATAATTCGTTACCGTGTTAATTAGTAATATTGATTTAGTTTTTAAGTTAATTTCTTTTTTTATTAAATATTAGAAATTAATTTGTGCGAAACTACTTATTTCTAAACCGGTGTTCCTCGTACTCGATCCCATAGCCCGCGCCCACCTACCGAAATAACGAGCTGTCGCGCCCTCCCCGTTTTAATAAATCGTGTAGGGATTTATAAACGCGGACGGTATTTTTCCCTATTTCAGGAAGGTTGTCGGCACGGAGCCGACTGTGACAGGAGATTATAGTCGCTGGCATCAAGGACAACGGGCCTTTAAGGGGGGTTGTATTCCCGAGTCCACTTTTGAATTGCAGCACTATAACAGACTTTTTACATAAAACGCCGCCTAGTAGGCGCTTATTTAGTCAAAATTAAAAATTATGTATACGGTTGAACTACATTTTTTTTTTAGAAAATTTTGCCACAAACCGCGTTTTTCTAGCTATTAGAGGTTGTGAGATATTAATAAAAGTTAAAAAATCACTATTTGGCTCCGCGCATGCGCAGTTGAGGGAAAACAAATTTGCGGTTTGCGCCAAAAATTTCCTTTTTCAAAGACCTTTCGATTGATATATATATATTGTAGGGGTTTCTGCGAAAAAAATGTTGACTTCTTTATCTAGCTTAATTATTTATAAGGTTATATTAATCCATTACCGCCCATGGAAAAATCAAAAGTGATATAAAAAAACTAACTGTTGGAAAATCTGTCTCATGAAAAAATAGTAGATACGTGTTTTTTCTTTTTTCAATTTTCATTGTTTAAACATTATTATTTTAAGAAAACTCGTAAAAAAATTTAAATTTTTATAAACTAATAACGGCATTCGATTCTTTGACCAAAAATAAGGCGAAAGTCATCTAAGTAATTTTTTGATCAGACGCTTAGATCTTTTGCTACGAGTGCTCAAACATGTAAAAATATGGTTTTATAGTGGTGAGCTCCGAGGCGCCGCACCGAAGATACACTTTTACGAGTCAGAGCTCACCACTATAAAACCATATTTTTACATGTTTGAGCGCTCGTAGCAAAAGATCTAAGCGTCTGATCAAAAAATTACTTAGATGACTTTCGCCTTATTTTTGGTCAAAGAATCGAATGCCGTTATTAGTTTTTCAAAATTTAAAAATTTTTCCGAATTTGTTTAAATAAATAATGTTTAAACAATGAAAATTGAAAAAATAAAAAATACGTATCAACTATTTTTTCATGAGACAGGTTTTCCAACAGTTAGTTTTTTTATATCACTTTTGATTTTTCCATGGGCGGTAATGGGTTAACTTTTAGGATTTTTAAGTTATAAATTGGCCTTGAGATGGTTCTTAAAAAACTTTTTCGCAGAAACCCCTACGATATATCTATCAATCGAAAGGTCTTTGAAAAAGAAAATTTTTGGCGCAAACTGCAAATTTTTTTTCCCTCAACTGCGCATGCGCGGAGCCAAATAGTGATTTTTTAACTTTTATTAATATCTCATAACCTAAAATAGCTAGAAAAACGCGGTTTGGGGGAAAATTTTCTAAAAAAAAAATGTAGTTCAACCGTATATAATTTTTAATTTTGACTAAATATGCGCCCACTAGGCGGCATTTTATATAAAAAGTCTTGATAAATCGGTCGGGAAAGTTCCCCCCCCTTTTAAAAAATCTGAAAAAATCAGAGCGGTTAGTTTTTGTTAAAATACGTCACATATATTTTTCATAGACACACCTTTTTTTTTTTTTTATCGCAAATTTAAGGTAAAAAAATTCGAAAAATGGCTCAAACGGTTTAAATTTGGCGCCAAAAATAATATTAAAAAACATAGGTGAACTACATTTTTTTTTTAGAAAATTTTGCCGCAAACCGCATATTTCTAGCCCTAATAGGTTCTGAGATATGAATTAAAGTTGAAAAATCACTATTTTGGACCGCGCATGCGCAGTAGTGGGTATAAAAAATTCTGGTTGGCGCCAAAAATTTTCGTTTTTCATGTTCTTTCGAATGATATATATATTGTAGGGGTTTGCTCTGGGGGCCGATTACCCCCCCTTAACCGGCTATACCCTTTACCCCAGGTGGTTTAGTCTGGGTGTAAAAATGAACATTTTACTTTTTGCTTGATGATTAAATAATTAATTACTTTTCAAGTCTTCAGTTCACCATAAAAGTATCTCGGATGCCTTAATTTTCGATTGCTTCTTACCTGATAAAAAAAAAAGGTTTGGTTTTTTATTTCTAGCCAATCAAAAAAAGGGTGGCCAAATCCCCCTGGTCTCCCCTAATCAACGTGTCTTGCCCACCGGTATTCAAAAGCCCCTTCGATCCGACGTCCAGCATGACACCTCGATAAAACAAAGAGGACTCACTCAGTCATTAGCAGCAGCTCCACAGAGATTTTTGAAAGCGAAGGTATTTACTCGTTAGCCGTCGGCTCTACCGGAAACTCTTTCACGAAGCCACTAAAGAAAGTAAAAACTGTAGCAGCTGGTAATAAAAATAATGGAAAAAAGAAGATGAGAAAAGGGAAAATAAAAAAATAGTAGAGGCCATTGAACTACCTGCACACCTCGAGCCGGCTAGGACGTATATAGGAGGGAACTTCGATAAATTCCTGATAAAATTCGACAAACTGGTTCAACTGCTACAAAAAACCACCGGCAAAAACTCACCCATGAAGAGGGCTATAACGGCGAGATACACCAATGACTCTACTGTAGTCATTGAGCTGCTCGATGGTATCTACAAATTAGTGACACACTCTGGCACGAAAAACAAGATCACAAGGCTGAAAACTGCCCTTAAGAGTCCAGAATCCTTGGAGTCTGACTTTGATAGTTTTCTCTGCTCACTAGAGCGAGCTGCTTTTCAGTGCGCCATTCTCAAATCTCACTTAATTTATATTTCATTTTATTCATTTATTTATTTATTTATTCATCTACATACATTTCTCTCTTTTCATTCTTTTTTTTTCTGTTCATGCCTTTCAACTATGGACAGAATTATTATAAACAATACCAAGGTGCTTTTCTGGAACGCTAAAAGCCTTAGGACTAGGAGAACGGAACTATTATCTAAATACACGCAATTCAACATCATTGTTATTGTTGAATCATGGCTACACGCAAATGAAGAAATCAACTTTCCTGGTTACGTCGTTTACAACAAACACAGAGCTAACGGTTCTGGTGGTGGTATTGCTTTCATAGTCCGTAAAAGCATCGCATTACAGAAATCAAGATTATTGGCCCAGTTAACAACTCTTTCGAACTGGCTGGCTTGTGCTTCACTGACTTTTCCCCGAATTTGAAGATATACGCCTGTTATCGACCTCCAGGCTTCGTTACTCAGTCCGACTGCGACGGGGTATTTGACAAGCTGAATAATGACAATCGTATTCTTTTGGAGGATTTTAATGCTCACAGCGCGTGACCTGGGGTAGTAACCACACAGACGCAAGTGGTAGATTAATTGAAAAAAGCATCGAGGCCCATGACCTCGTACTTCTTGGCGACACTACTCCCACGTACATCAATACCAACACTGGCTACAGATCGAAGCTGGATCTTGCTCTTGCTACAGCAGACATTGCAGGCGTACTGAAAGTCACGGTTCTGGATGAAACTTGGGACTCGGATCATTTTCCACTCTTAATCGATCTAGATCTTCGAAGGCACCACTATTGCAAGAAAACTTTCAAAATCAAGACGCTGCGTACTGACTGGTCAGGCTTCACCAGTAGGCTGAAGGAACATTATCAAGATTTCCTGACACCCGAAAATGAATCTCTCTGTCCCACAGGAAAATACGACTTCTTCATAGAAATTGTCACGCAGGCCTTAACCGATAGCAACCCAGTCAGAAGCCGCGATTCATCCTTTAGACCTGTTCGTAACCCTGCCTCTTGGTGGGATAAAGAATGTAATGAAATTAAGGACAAACGCAGGCGTGCCTTCAAGAAGTGGGAAAGCTCCGGTTCTCTCGATGATCTTGTCGCCTACAAGGAATGCTGCTCTGCAGCAAGGAACCTATTCAGGAGAAAGAAGCACGAGAGTTTCAGAAACTTTGCTGCTGGAATTAACTCGAGGACAAGTCAATCTTACGTATGGGATAAATGTAAGATCTTCAAAAACAGCTGGATTAAGATCAAGAAGAGCAACTCGTCTGAGAACCTCCAGGAAAAAACGACCAGAGAGGCGTGCAACAACATCTGCCCTCCCTGGGTCCCAACAGACCCGAGCTGGCTTCCTCCGTGCTCAGAAAATCCTTTTTTTGATTCTCCATTACACTGAATATAATTCAGCTCTATCTTCTAAACGCGTTAACTCAGCTAGTGGAATGGATGGAATCGACTTCCAAATTTTGAAGTCTCTCCCGTTGAAATATCATCTTCATCTTCTTCTAATTTTTAATAACCTTCATACCTCTGAACTTGGAGAGTACCCTGCTAATTGGAAAAAATCTTTAGTTCACTTCATTGAAAAGCCAGGAGGAGCGGGAGTCCACCCTATCTCACCTACATCATGTGCCTGTAAGTTATATGAGACTATGATTAAAAACAGAATGGAGTGGTGGGTTGAAACCGATAATCTCTTGCCGGAATCACAGTTTGGTTTTAGAAAAGGTAGATCCTGACAACCTTACCAGATTAACTTCCACGATCGATGAGGCATTCTGTGAAAAGGAGGAGGTTTACGCTGCGTTCTGGGATATAAAAGGCGCATTTGATAATGTAAAAACCGACATTTTTCTGGACAAATTGGCTCAGATGAGTTTCTCCAAAAAAATAGTTAAATTTGTGAAATTTCTAACTCACGAAAGACATGTCCATGCAGATGTTCTCAGAGAAGACTTCAGGAAGGCTCATAAAGGCGTTCCCCAAGGAGGAGTTTTAAGCCACTTACTTTTCCTTATATACGTGGCTTGCATCCTTCAAGGAATTCCAAAATACATCCAAGTTTCTCAGTAAGCTGACGATATTGACTTGTATATGAATTTGAGAGACATCCTTAACAGTTTACCGGCTCTGGAAGAAACTATTCTTATTTTCAGTCAAAATATCCTTAAAGTTGGACTGGAGATTTCACCAGAGAAGACAAAATTTGTTAATTTTAGCAGAAAGAGAAATAGTTCATCAGGAGACACCTCTTATCAGGGTTGGTGATAGCACTGTGCCCCTAGCTTTCAAGTGAGATTCCTGGGAGTGATCCTTGACTCGAGACTTTCGTTCAGTAAACATGTTGACTATATACGGAGACGCTGCTCCAGGGCCTTGAACATAGTCAAGTTTTTATGCGGCACATGGTGGGGCGCTGACCCCCAAACTCTTCTAATCCTGTTTAAAAGTTTCATCTGCTCTGTTCTAGACTATTACAGCTTCATATACTTCCCCTCCTCGTCTATACTCCAAGACAAGGTGGAGGGCATCCAGTACGCTGCCATTCGAGCAGCTTTTGGTTATCGAATGAGCACTCCTAAGAACATTATACTATCTGAAGCCAGACTCACACCGATCTCTATCAGGGCTGAGTTTCTCTGCATCTGCTACCTAGCCAAAGCTACTCGAACACAGCCTCTCCCGTCAGGAAAAGTCTCGACTCTTTGGTGCTGTATGTATATGAGGATGACCTCGACAAATCCGGAATCCTGATCGGGTGCACCAGAGAATTTGCAAGATTTTCAGTCGATCTTCTAAATGGACCCGGACTCGCCCCTTTCAGACATGATTACCATACTCTAGTCACATCTACTCCCATAGACACTGAATGGGATGAGTCTCTCATTCTATCAGATAATCCGAATGCCGAAATTGTGGATTTACTGTCCTCTCATGGTGTTTTAGGAATCTACACGGACGGCAGCAAAAAGCCGGTTGCGCCGGGTGTTGGCTCGGCGGTGGTCTGCCCACGGCTGAACGTGCATCGTAATGAAACTCTTGGTCCCTTATCTTCCATTTTCACTGCGGAGTGCAGGCAATCAACCTTGCAATGGACTTGGTTCAGTCAAACCCCTTGCACAGTTTCTTCGTCTTCACAGATTCCCTCAGTGCTCTTCAAAGTCTCTCGTCGTGCAGTTTTAGTGCTGATATTAATCCACACGTGATGCTCGATATTAAGAAGAAATTTAATGAGCTGCATCAAGCCTTCGTTCTTGGAGAGCGAACTAGCACGCCTAGATTTTACTGGATCCCCTCACACTGCGGTATTCTTGGCCACGAAGAAGCGGACTCTAAGGTATCTTCTGAGCAGATTCCCGTGGACAAGGTCAGTTACCCCTTCAGCGACCTCAGGTCTCATTTCCGGGACTTGGCATTCAAGGACACTGAAGAGATACTAAGAAACCAAGGAATTTATAAAGGTATTATTTTCTTCAGAGACTATAACATGGCACGTCGCTCTCTATGGTTTGCTGACAGAGGTTTGTCCAGGGAGTTTATTGTGATCATCAATCGTTGCAGGGAACCACTACTCCCTCAAAGCATCTCTAGCACGCAAAAATATTGTGATGGATCCTTCGTGCGAGTGCGGCTCCCCATTCGAGGACCCTAATCATGTTATTTTGGATTGCCCGTTGTACACAAATGAAAGAATTAATTTGACACGAGATCTCCTGAGACGTGGCATCCGCACGCCAGTTGAAATTGAAGACTTTCTCTCCGTTCCAGATATTGCTGTGTGCTTAATTTTTGTGAAATTCTTTAAATCTTGTAATTTGAAAATATAACTCTTGTCAAAATCTGTATTTATAAACCCTAGTAGTTTAATCTAATAAAAAAAAAACACACTTAGCAAGGTTAAGACGAAGTCAAAGGGGTCATTTTAACAAAAAATTGAAGATTCAGTAAAATTAAAAATGAAATTCAAAAAAAGGGCTCTGTAGCGCTCAAGCTACTACCTTAACCTATCTTTTAAGCCCAACCCCATCAAAATCGGATCAAAATTAGCGTCAGAATATGGGAAAAACTTCCTAAAGATTCAATAAATATAGATATAAAGCAAATGCTATTAAGATACAAAAATATACAAAAGTGTTTCCCATATTCTGACGTTAATTTTGATTCGATTTTGATAGGGTTATTCTTGAAAGATTTCTTAAGGTAGTAGCTTGGGCGCTACAGAGCCCCTTTTTTCATTTTCGTTTTAGTTTAATTTTAAATCATTTTTTTCACAAATTCTGCAACTCCCCTTATGACTTCGCCTTAATATTCACACAATATTTAGAAGGCGTTTTAAACTTAAGGTAGTTCACCCATAATATCAAAAGTCTCAAATTTTTATGAATTTGGTGAATTTACATTTTTTATGACTTGTTAAATCAAATTCTGCAAAAAAAAACATAGAAATCGGTGCTAATTTTCGAGATATTGATGTTCAAACAAGGCACTTTTTCACGATTACAGGGAAAATGCGAAACGAACTTAAGATTTTTAAAGACTGTAAAGTGAATTATACTTATGAAGGTCTAAAAAAACAATATGTTATACTTTGAATGATGAGAAACAACTTGCAAATTTAAAAAATAGGGCAAGCGGTGCTAACTTTTGAGAAAAATAGAAATTACTCTCAAAAATAAGCCAAAAATAGTTGAGTTTCCATACTTAAACTTTTCTAACTTTTTTATTTCGAATATATTTTTGTGATAGACAGTTGATTTTAATAAATAATACATAGATCTCGATACTATTTTAATGTAGAGATCCTGGTTTTATTAATAAATAGCAATAAAATGCAATAAATATTTGTAGGTTAGTTTGAGAACCACTGACACGGGTGAATAAAAATATAAAACTTGGTAAAGACGAGCTTAAGCATTTGAACAACAAGGGGGTAGTTTATAAGTTTAATTGTCGTGACTGCGATAAATTGTACGTGGGAGAAAGAGGTAGACTGCTAGATATCCGGAAAAAGAAACATTTCATGTTCATTAATTTGAAGAGTGAAAAATATCACAATGTAATAACCAAACATCAAAAAAATGATCCTGATAATGGTTCTAGTGGACTTGAGTTTGATTGTTCGGGTATAAAGATATTGAGAGAAAAAGTCGACTAGTGGTGGGGATATATATCTTACTATATTATATAGTTGTTTTTCCTCTCCCACGCCCCCCCCCCCCCCCACAGGCTCCTCAAAAAAGTGCTTAACTAACCGTAAAAGTTTACCAAAATATGCTTATTTCTATGTGTTTTAATTTTTCCTATAATTGTCTAATCACGCCCCCCTTATGCCCTTTTTTTACCCACGCCCCCCATTTTTGATATATGTTATCACTTTTACCAATACCTTCTATTTTTGATATATGTAATTACTTATGTAATTATAGAAATTTAAAAAGTTACTATTGAAATACTAAAAAAAAATTATATTTCATAAAATAAAAATAACAAAATAATAGCAGTTATCAAAATATATAAAACAATTTAAAAAAAATATTTTTATAATTTTTTCAAATCAGTAAAAATTTACTATTATTGCACAATACTTAAAAAGTGCATTCAATAAGTCACTCCTGCAGTAGGCACAATGATACATCCGAGGGTATGCACTAATGTAAGTACACGGATACGCACCCGGGTTAATACAAGTTTAGGCAAGAGGGTAAGCACAGGAGTGGACATGAGAATAGGTACGGATATGGTACAAGATATTATATAGTAGTTTTTCTTCACTCCTGCAGTAGGCACAATGATACATACAAGGGTATGCACTAATGTAAGTACACGGGTTGATACAAGCTTAGGCAAGAGGGTGAGCACAAGAGTAGACGCGAGAGTAGGTACGGAATTGGTACAAAAGAGGTTGTAACGTGGAATTTGATCTGTGGTGGGAGGGGAACGGAGGAGTTCCGGCGGTGGCCGCAGAGGGCCAGAGTACAGGGAACCGCCCGTCCCTTCCCCTCTCATCGCTGGGTGCCGGAAGGGGGGGCCCGAGTAGCTACCGCCATTTTGAGGTATTCTTCGTGATACCTTCGAGAGTTCGAGACGTGTCGCGCGAGACTGATTTACTGTGCCCTACGAGGAGTAAAAAAAAATCTCCGATAATTGAGTTAATTCTCACCGTTCGTGCGAGGACAAAACGCGGTCCTTGTTTTCGTTTTCGCGTGAATACTGCTCGGAGTGAATTTATAGTGGAAGTTTGCACTACTGCTCACGAGACTCCGTCGCAGCCGCCGACGAGACGCCGTTGCATCGCCGCTCACCCGACGCCACGCCGCCGCTCACGAGGAGCCGTACATCGCAGCCGGGAACAACGGAGCACATCATCAGCTGGCAAGTCAACAACGGAGAGTTTTGCGGAGCAATCTGAAGGTGCGTGCCGGGACAGCGGTCCCTTACTGCGATCCCCTTGCCACATCTTAATTTTTCTTTGATAGAATAAATCTACGTTAGTTACGACTTACTCGTGTTTTTCTTCCTTGTAGAGTATTCTTTTTTTTTATCCTAGCCCTCGATTCCTTATTTAGGTCATCGACTGGACGTGAAGGCACTGCCGAGTACCGCACTCGACGAGTCTTAGTTTTTCTTTCTTGGGTGCGGCTTGCCGCAGTGGTTTTGTCGAGCCCGTCGAGCGGTTGGGGCTGTGTTTTCACGTCGACGAGGTAGCAGCAGCAAGACGACGGAGCACCGAGTGACGACGGCGAACCTACGCCTGCTGAGCTGACCGGGCCGGAGGCGCCCTAGACAAATATTCGGCCTGGAGGGGCATTATTGTTGTTTTTTTTTGAGCGGTGATATCCTGGGGTATTTTGGGGCATTTCTTTTTTTCTTTTTCTTGCGGGCTTAAATAGATTCCTCCCCATATGACGTGCCAACGTGTGGCTCGGGCCCACAGGAATTGCTGCTGCTGCTAAGCGTGCCGTGCGGGCAGGCTACGTGATTACGCGATTGAATTCCAAGCCAAGGCCGTAGGGATTCGGTTTGTTTTGATTGTGTAACCTTGGCTGGGATTGGGACGCGAGTGTTTACTGACGGAGCGAGAAAAGTAACACTCGGCGTTGAATAATAACGTTAGGAATTATTGCGAGTGTTGTTTACACTTTATTGATTTCTCTTTCTCTCTTTTCGTCGCGTGTGGCAAGAGGGAATTTAGAGTTAAGGAAACAAAGAATTCGAGGTTGGATTTTTCTTAGTACACCGTGCTTGTTGGGGAATTCTCTTTTCTCTTGATTGGTTCTGTTGTGATTTTCTCCGGGCTGTTTGAAGCAAGCACGGGTGAGTTTTTTTTCTTGTTTAGTCCTTGGAAATTCGAACCAAGCTCGAATTTTTTTGTCGTTGCGATAATAATCTAAGAGGGGAACTGTGTGCGCTGTTACTACTGATTTTTTGTTGTTGTTTGTTGAGATTATTTTTTTTTGGGGATTAACAATTTTATTTTATACACCGTTAGTATTTTCGTTCTTTCGCTCAGCGACGAGAGACGGGTGAGCCCGCGTGCTCCCAGTCAATCTACCTCCTGCGATAGCAGTAGAGAAGCGTGTCGCAGGGCAAAGGTGAATTATCGCGAGAATAATAATAGTAACAGGGGAATAAGTACCGGCAAGAACCATGGCAAACTACCGCGAGCCAGGAATCTCGGCAGCCCAAATCGATATTAGGCTGGCGGTGAACGAAATTGTGCGAACCTCGACGGGAGCGCGGAACCTCGCGGGAACGATCGGGAGGCTCAACCCGCAATCCCTGATGGAGGCTCTTGACACGGAGGGCTTAAGCACGGTTGGCTCGATCGGTGAGTTGCGGAATCGTCTGCTGCGGTTCAACATTCGGCGAGCGGATCCTAACATTCTGGTACCGTGGGATCGTGAAATCGACGAGAGGGGCGAAGTAGTGCCGTCGACTACAGCTGCCCTCGTATTGGAAACATCAAATGAGGTACGGGGAGTCCCGGAGCCAGGGCCGAGACCTAGAGGACGCCCCCGAAAAGGCGAAGGCGGTCCCTCCGGCTCGGCAATGAGCTCAGGGTCCGTAATCTCGGGGGGGAGGAAAGCTAAAAAAAATCCCCACAAAAGCCGAGAAAAGGTAGTCCCCCTGGCCCGGCCGCGCGTAACTCGGGCTACTACGAGAATGCAGGCGGAGAAGGCGAACGAGGTTAGTTCCTGGGAGTCGGCCCGGCCTGGGAAAGAGACTGCGGGTGAGGACCGGACCATGGTGTTCAGTGCCCCGCAGAGAAC
Source organism: Encarsia formosa (assembly GCA_038277355.1). Classification (NCBI taxonomy): domain Eukaryota; kingdom Metazoa; phylum Arthropoda; class Insecta; order Hymenoptera; family Aphelinidae; genus Encarsia; species Encarsia formosa. The sequence continues at coordinate 35,232,417 of CM076187.1, forward strand.
GACGCCGACGTCGGTAGAGGGGGTGACGGTAGCCACCACAGGTACGTCCGCTACTTTGACGTCCACGGACTGCGCTGAACGGTATACCGTGTCAAGCAATTCTCATAGCCGAACGCCCGGCATGTCCCCAACTATCACCAGCACCCGGGTAACCCCGTTTGCGCCAATAAGCACAGTAAGTGGAATAGGCACGGCGTGGATGGCACGGTGGAACCAACATGGGATGACCCCCGAACCCCGTTTGCACTTGGGTAACTTGCTGGACTTATGTGGCCCTGATTGGAGCTTACCGGGATTCCCTCCAGAGGGTGCCGGGCTTCGGACACCTCAAGTCTGGGACGAGCACGTAGCAAAAAGCCAACGGACCCCCGGGGGCAACGATCATAATAAAAAGACCCATTTTGGATCGGGGGCCGAGCAATACATCGACTCGGAGTCAGACGACCTCTCTGAAGATGCCGACGATAGTGAGCCTAACTCCACCGACACGGACGTCCCCCCCAAAGAAGGAGTGTTCCCAGAGCAGACGCCGCAGTAGAGGACGCATATATTCAGCTGGATAGAAGTCTGAAAATAATGGCGACTCCTGCGGCCAACTTTAATCGAGCACCTAATGCCACGGCCTCGGTTGCGAGTGGGCTCCAGGGGGCTCGAGGTTGGGTCGGCTTGGTGGCACAACCAGTTGCTTCGCGGGATAGCTCTTGGGAGTCAGATTGTCGGGAAGATGGGCTCCGGCCTAAAACCCGAGTCCGATGCCAGCTACGGGCATCTTCCCCCGACTCGGTCCGTGCTTCAAAAACAGACCGGAGACGGAAAAGCTGCGAGCGGCATCATAGTCACGTCCGTCCTGCAGTTCAAAGAAAACGATGCTCGAAACACCGATCGAGCTCAAGTGGAAGCGGCAGCGAATCCAACACCTCGAAAAGCGGAAGGTCCGATTCGGGCTCGGGCAGTGATAGCGACACCAGCAGAGAACGAAGCCGAGCCAGTTCGCGCGCCCGAAAGAACCAAGCTCGAGTAATTCGCGATTTGAAATCGTGGGAGTTACGTTTCGGCGGTACCGAGAAGGAAGACCCCGACGAGTTTCTGGGTCGACTCGAGGACTTCAAGGACAGCACCCAGTGGACTAGTGAGGAGATCCTTGCTGCCCTGCCGGGAATACTGACCAAGTCCGCGGGCTCCTGGTATCGACACCGTAAACGAAAATTTAGTTCGTGGCGAAAATTCGCGGTCGAGTTTACCGGTCATTTCGTGGGGAAAATCGATGATGATGACCTCCTCGACGAACTTAAGGCCCGAACTCAAGCAAAGGGAGAGAAGATAGAGGCATTCGTGGACAAATTCCGCATGATTGTCTCTAAATTTCGGGATCGCCCGTCAAACGAGAAGCTACTCAAGGTGGCTTACAAAAACCTCGACTCGGGTTACCGGAATTATATCGGACCAAAACCACCGCACTCGTTTAGCTCGCTCTTAAAAAAAGGGAAGGAGCACGAACGAATGAAAGACTTGAATAGTCGACATGTACAGCCTCCCTCCAGGGATAAAGCTCGACTTCCTGCGGCCGCATGGTCGGGAGCACCGAAAGCACAGCGGGTGGCAGCCCTCCAGGAGTCGGCTCCTGTGGAGGAACCGGAAGCCAAAGCGGCCGCCACAAAACAGGCCCCAAGCGGGCGTAAACCGCGAGCAAAAAACTCAAAAAAAAAGCGATAACTTATCGGGCCCGACCACGACTGAAAGTTTCGTAACTCCTCACCTAGAAGCCGAGGAGATCACGGGGTTTAGCCCGGCGGACAGACGCCAAGTAAATACGGGCAAGGCTCCTGGTTGGGGTCACCCTATTCAGGCCAAACAAAATGCGAGCGTTCGGTCTCCAGGCTTGGTGGGGGGAGGGAACGCAGATGCGGAAATAAAATGCTACCAGTGTAATGAAGCGGGGCACAAGGTTACTTCGTGTCCCCACCGCATCTGCTACACCTGTCATTAGCCAGGTCACTTTTCGCCTGCATGTCCCGAACGCCTCGCTAAGTTAAAATGCCAGGTGTGCGGACAGTCAGGTGTGACTGTTCCTGAGTGCCCCAACTGCTCGTGGATGTTGGGAAACGGCAATGCGGGGGGAGTCGGTCCCACCCCTGCCTGCTAACGCAAATTGGGACCAACCAGCTCAAGGAGCATAATCTCAGCCCTGAGTCAAACTGCGGAGGCGCTGGCCTCGGGTTCAATCCGGCAATCGGGCACGGTCATGGTGGGGGTGAAGATCGTGGGAAAACTCAGCCCAAAGCTGAGCTAGAGTACCAGAACAAGATCACCGAGGCCAGTGTGCAGACCGTACGAGAAGCAGGACGGGAAAAGAGCCCAGAGCCAGTCCTCGGAGGCGTTGACTTCGGGGATAGCCTCGCACTTGGGCACAGTGAGGGCGGGGGCGCACATCGTGGGAAAATTCAGCCCGAAGCTGGAGTAGAGTACCAAGACGAGATCGCCGAGGCCGTTGTGCAGTTTGTGCGAGAGGCAGGGTGGAATGAGAGTCAGCTCCAGTCCGAAGGTCTCTCGGGGCAAACCCTGATGGAGACCTGGAAGAGCTGGGACATCGACGAGCGGGACCCGTGGTTGCAGGGTAACATCGTCATTCATGATAATATGATAGAGATGATTTCGGCAGTGAGGAATGATAATAGATGTTTTATAACCCTAGCGTTAAACGGTAATAAATACCACGCCCTGTTTGACCCCGGAGCTATGCTCTCGCTGGCGGGCCCTCTGATCGCGGACAATCTGTCCGACCTGCTAAAGCCCACGGATACCCTTATCCGTTCGGTTACAGGGGAAATTAAGAGTTTGCGGGGGGTCCTACATGCGCAGCTCGAGATTGACGGGACTCTTAAACCTTTTGATTTAAAGGTTTATGAGGGCTTGGAGCATGACGCAGTGCTGGGCATGGACTTTTGTCGATTATTTGGGATCGAAGTCCAGTTTGACGCCGGGTTGTGGAGGGTAAAGGAAGGGCCCTGGCATGGGTTCCTCAGTTCCCAGAATCAGAGCGAAGACCCGGTCGTGGTAGCTGAGTGTGCGGGGATCTGCAAGTTATCCGAGGATCAGAGGGCACAAACGGAATACGAGCCTTATGTCTTTCGTTATCTGGACGACATCATCATCGTGACGGCGTGTTTTCTGGCTCACCTATTTTGGTTGGAGCTGGTGTTGAAGCGCCTGGCGGAGGCTCGCCTGACAGTGAATCCCGAGAAATGTGAATTTGGTTGTTCGCAGATCCGGTACCTGGGTTTCCTGTTGGACAAAGAGGGCTTGCGCCCAGACCCAGACCGGATCCAACCGATCTTAGACATCCCGGTACCCACGAACCTGACAAAGCTCCGAAGCTTCCTGGCGGTGGTTAACTGGTATTCTAGATTTATAGATCACGAATCCGAGCTAAAACTGCCGTTGTTGAGTCTCCTTCGAAAGGGCGTGAAGTACGTTTGGACCGACGAGCATCAACAGGCTTTCGAGAATCTAAAAAGGGCCCTAACCTCGGCGCCAGTGTTGGCTCGACCGGATTTCGAGAAACCCTTCACTGTCCAGACTGACGCAAGTGCTGGAGCCCTGGGCGGGGTGTTAACCCAGGAGTTCGAGGACGGGGAGCACCCCATCTTGTTTATCAGTAAATCCCTGTCAGATACTCAGCGTAGGTACTCGGCCTCGGAACGCGAATTTTTAGCAATCCGATGGGCAATTGAGAAACTGAGGCCTTACCTAGAGGGGTATCACTTTAAGGTGATCACCGACCACAAGGCTCTGAAGTGGATTAATAACCTTAAAGATGATACTGGTCGGTTGGGTCGCTGGCGGCAGGAATTGGCTCAATACGATTTCACCATCGAGTATCGTCGGGGGTCGTTAAACCACGTGCCTGATGCTCTCTCCCGAATGTTCGAGGACGAATCGGCGGCGATTGAGGGGTTTGAGACCATTGAGGATCCCTGGTACTTGGAAAAACGTCGGGATGTGCTCGAGAAGCCGGGAAGGTTTCCACAATGGTGCGTAGTTGACGAGATGCTATATCGGTACCGTCAGGACCCTCTCCTTGACCCGGTTACCCATGGGGAGGAGGGCTGGCGCTTGGTGGTCCCCAAGGAATATCGGGATGAAGTCCTCCAGGACGCACATGTCCACCCCTCCTCGGGCCACTTTGGTGTTGAAAAAACGTACGACCGAATCATCCGAGAGTACTATTGGCCAGGGGTGTACACAGACGCTCGCCAATTTGTCTTGGGCTGCCTAGACTGCCAGAAATACAAGGCCATGAACTCTAGCCCTCAAGGGCTGATGGGCCGGCGAATTGTGGAGCGCCCATGGTCAGTCGTCTCGGTGGATTTAATGGAGTTCCCGCCGAGCAAAAATCGATTTAAATACCTCGTGGTATTTATTGACTTGTTCACCAAGTGGGTGGAATTAAAGCCCCTGCGGAAGGGTGACGGGAAATCGGTGTCCTTAGCCCTCGAAGAGCTGGTGCTTTTCCGGTGGGAGGCTCCTGATTATATCCTGACTGACAACGGTACCGAGTTTGTAAATAAAGATCTATTTACGACCTTGTATGAATACGGGATCTCCCACACGACGATCCCTCCGTATCACGCGCAATCAAACCCAGTGGAAAGAAGCAACAGGACGCTAAAAACGATGATCTCGATTTTTGTCAAGTCCGATCACCGCAATTGGGACATGCACTTGCATGAATTCCGTCATGCGGTGAACACGGCTACTCAGTCCTCCACCGGGGTTTCGCCTGCGTTTCTAAATTTCGGCAGACACCCGCGGCCCGTCAAGAGTCTGCGCCGTAAGGTAGAGGCTCCGGCGACCCTGCTCCGTTTGGATCCGGAGGTCTGGTTGGACAGGATTAAACGCCTGGACCACCTGCGGGATCTGGTCTGCCGAAACCTTGACGAGGCCCGTCGCAAGCAGGAAGCCCAGTACAACCAAGGTCGTAAAGATACCCGGTTTATGGTGGGAGATATGGTCTTACGGGCGACCCACTTCTTGTCGGATGCTTCGAAGAAGTTCAACAAGAAGCTAGCGCCTAAATTCGAAGGGCCCTATAGGGTTCAGACCATCCTCTCCCCTACAGTGTACCTTCTGGATATGGGGGAAAGCAGGAAAAATCCTAAGGTACACGTGAGCGAGCTTAAACGCTACGTCCCGCCGAGACTCGTAAATAATCCGCCCTACCTGGCCGAGCCTGCAATACTACCCATACCAGAGTCCGCTCCGGAAGCAGGGATTTCGTTGTAATAACGCTACTCGGCAGTGCGGCCAATTAATATTAAGAAAAAAAAAATGTGTTTACTCTTTAGAAAAAAAAATTTTTATGTATTATTGTTGCTGGAAGTCACTGACTCGCAATTTTCTGTTTCAGATGTGGCGTCGTAGGCAACGAGGACGGCCGTCACCCCGGTTTTATGAGCCCCAGCTGTGGCTCCCGGGAGATGATGCCGCTTCCCCGCCACCACGGGAAACCAACCAATGGACCCGCCGGGAAGAGACCGCCCCAGGCAGGCGCGAGCCCCGGGAGAATAGAGGAGGGCCTGACTTGCTGCAACTACCAGCTGGAGGGTCGAGCAATCGTGACGGCTCGGCAAGCGACGATGAGGGACTTGATCACTCCCATCGGTCTTGGAGCCTACTAGAAAGAAGTTCCGGGGCTAACGACAACGTCCCGTTAGCATTACCGCCCCAGGTCTTTTCGGACGATCTGCTGGTAATATCTCACGAGCAGGATGGCCAGGATTTAGAGATTGGTGAAGACACCCCAGTGCTGGATAGTGGCGAAGGCCACGCTTCTGTCCCGCAAAATGACGAGGACAACGGGCCTACCGCCGGTGATGAGGAGTGGCGCCCGCTGCCCAGGGGAGACACCAACCGGGATGGCGCTGGTTGCGGACAGGAGCAACGTAGTCGATCCAGACGTCGTCGGCATCGGCGCAATCGCTCTGCGCGAAGAGCTGCCACACTCGACAACCAGATAGTCAGTAGACGTCGCACCACCCAGTCAAACGCCCGAACTCGAACCCCCCCCCCCCCCAGGCAGTCTACCCAGGGGGTATGGGGTCCTTTCAACGGGTGGGACCCTTATCAACAACCGCCAATGGGATTGCCCCCGTTTATCGCAGCCACCCTCAAGCGCCCGAAAGAGAGAGGATACCGGACCGAAGGAGTAATGTTCAGCCGAGGCATTAACCTTATCTATACTGACGCGACGAAGGACCCGCCGTTGAAGGCCTGCTTCGCCTGCTGGCGACAGGGCCATAAATCCCAGCAGTGTCCAGCTCCTGAGCCCGGCCCGTACTGCCCGAATTGTGGGCGCCGTGGAAAATCAATCTTTTCCTGCCCCAGATGTGCGACTGGATTCTCGGCCTACCGTCGGAGCAGAGCTATGGCTAGTAGACAGGTGGAGGAAGCTAGAACTGTCCAGCCCGCAGAAGTTCCGTCGACGGTAAGGATTTCTCCTCCGGCGACAACCTCTACTAGCTCTACATCGGGCAGCGAGATGCTAGCTCGTCTGCAAACAGCCGCCGTTCTGGTAGAGGGTTTTAGCACCGAGGCTCGGGAGCGCATTTTGCTTCGAGTGGCGCAGGACGAGAGCAAAAGTCGCAGTCCTATCAAGAAACCCCGTCCGGAACAGTGAAAGTAACAGCAACATGGGTTCCCATGCAATTCTCTGGTCTTGGGATTTTTATTTATTTATTTAGTATTAATTTATTATTATTTCTATTCCTTGTATTGTTTCCCTTTTTTATTTTTTTGATAAACGGCGTCCCACCGAATGGGAAATTCATGTTCAATCTAATAAACGGCGTCCCTCCGAATGGGAAATTTTCCAATTTTGTAAACGGTGTCCCACCGAAATGGGAAATTCGGATTAATTATTTAATTAGCTGCGGCTCTCCCGATGAGCGATTGGTACATTATGTATTTTTCTTAGTAGTACCTTGTGGTACGCATAAGTTTAGTAGTAAGACTTCTTTTGTAGGTGGCAAGGGGAAAGAATTTGTAATGGAAGCGAGGGCAGCGGCCCTAAGTTTGTTTTTGGGTACGATGTCCCATCGTGGTGAGGGGGTGGTCTGTGGCATGGGATGCCACAGGAATCTCTGTAACGTGGAATTTGATCTGTGGTGGGAGGGGAACGGAGGAGTTCCAGCGGTGGCCGCAGAGGGCCAGAGTACAGGGAACCGCCCGTCCCTTCCCCTCTCATCGCTGGGTGCCGGAAGGGGGGGCCCGAGTAGCTACCGCCATTTTGAGGTATTCTTCGTGATACCTTCGAGAGTTCGAGACGTGTCGCGCGAGACTGATTTACTGTGCCCTACGAGGAGTAAAAAAAAATCTCCGATAATTGAGTTAATTCTCACCGTTCGTGCGAGGACAAAACGCGGTCCTTGTTTTCGTTTTCGCGTGAATACTGCTCGGAGTGAATTTATAGTGGAAGTTTGCACTACTGCTCACGAGACTCCGTCGCAGCCGCCGACGAGACGCCGTTGCATCGCCGCTCACCCGACGCCACGCCGCCGCTCACGAGGAGCCGTACATCGCAGCCGGGAACAACGGAGCACATCATCAGCTGGCAAGTCAACAACGGAGAGTTTTGCGGAGCAATCTGAAGGTGCGTGCCGGGACAGCGGTCCCTTACTGCGATCCCCTTGCCACATCTTAATTTTTCTTTGATAGAATAAATCTACGTTAGTTACGACTTACTCGTGTTTTTCTTCCTTGTAGAGTATTCTTTTTTTTTATCCTAGCCCTCGATTCCTTATTTAGGTCATCGACTGGACGTGAAGGCACTGCCGAGTACCGCACTCGACGAGTCTTAGTTTTTCTTTCTTGGGTGCGGCTTGCCGCAGTGGTTTTGTCGAGCCCGTCGAGCGGTTGGGGCCGTGTTTTCACGTCGACGAGGTAGCAGCAGCAAGACGACGGAGCACCGAGTGACGACGGCGAACCTACGCCTGCTGAGCTGACCGGGCCGGAGGCGCCCTAGACAAATATTCGGCCTGGAGGGGCATTATTGTTGTTTTTTTTTGAGCGGTGATATCCTGGGGTATTTTGGGGCATTTCTTTTTTTCTTTTTCTTGCGGGCTTAATTAGATTCCTCCCCATAGGGTAGAGATAGTAGGCACAGCAGTAGAAATAAGACTAGGTAAACGGATACACACAAGGGCGGGGAAGAGAGTACGTACAAGGGTATGTGCAGGAGTATACACAAAATTAAGCACGTTGGTAGGTTTAGGATTAAAACATTAAGTAGAAAAAAAGTTAAGAAAAGAGTAAGCACAGTAGTACAAAAAAATATAAGAACAATAAAAAATGAATCAGTAGAAAATTAAGTAGAAAAAAGGGAAGTTATAAGGAAAGAAACCAGTGCATCTATGGAAGGTTCAACAGTATGAACAAGTATAAGGTAGGCACAAGTATAAGAACAATAGTTATACCACTAGAATTTAAACATCTCTGTTCTCCCATTCTCCCATATAAAAACCGGTACATTAGTTTTAACGCCAATTTCTTGACAAAATTCGCAAAAAATTGCTGAAAATCTGCCGAAAAGGGTTTTGTACTTCTAGGCTAAGTACAAGGATATAAGTAATTGTATGCACGTGAGTAGGTACAGTGGTAGTCATAGAGTTACGAGGGTATGTACACGAGTTTAACAAACATAAAAACAAAGATATGCACAAGAGTAAATACAAGGATAACTACAAAAGCACAAAACAATAGTAGCTACGTGGGTAGCCACAATTGTAGACACAATGGTAAGCACTAGCATAAAAATCTGGGGGGATTTGGCGAGCGGAGCGAGCAGGGGGTACCCTCCCCTACTCTTCTCCCACGCTCTCCCGATGCCCTCCAAAAAAATGCTTAACTCACCGTAAAAGTGTACCAAAATGTGCTTATTTCTATGTGTTTTAATTTTTCCTATAATTTTCTAATGGGAAGTATTAAAATGCAGGGGAAACAAAATCATTTGCACGGGATGTGGATCGCACAGGAAGATAAATACTTTTGCACGGGAAAATAAATACATTTGCACGGTTTAGTTAAAGAGTGTTTACCTATCAAGCCTAGAAACAAAAGACCACGTGCTCTTTCACTAAGCATCTCTCTACCGATTTTATCATTGAGCTCAGTTCAACTTACAGTGTCACCTCAGTTGACGAGTAAAGCAAAGAGCCAAAAGATGGCTGGTGAGTGAACGTATTTTGAAACTTCTGAGGACTCATCTGAAGAAGAAAATTTATCTGAAGTGATCCAGCAGACTAAAAAAATATGCAGGCGACCAACACGAGTGTCGCTTTTACGTCACAAACATTCATCAGTACAGAGGCAGAAAGTGCTGTAAAGTTAAGAGAAGTTTGGAAAATATCTTCAACGAAAATGGTGGCAGAAGGAAAACGAGTTGAATATCGGTGCACAAAGGAAAATTATAGAGTGTCTGAGTATCCAGCGTGCTTGTACCTACTATATCATTCTTCGGATAGTTGCGTGTCCTTGTACGAAACAGAAGAGGAGCACGAACATAATAATATTGATTCTACACGAGGCTTATCATCAGAATTTAAGGCTTTTGTAAAAGATAAATATGCAGATGATATTACAAAGCCAAATGCACTTTTAAATCTCATTTGTAAAAATCAGATGGTAGAACATGCAAAAGAAAAAAATGTTGCATTTCTTAGGACAATCCGAAGTGATAAAGGCACTCCTTCCGTATTGGCCACAGATCTTAGTGCACTGAGCGCACTCAAGTTCCAGGTGATGAAGATGTACCAAACGTGGTTGATTTCCACATTTTTGCAGAATCTTTTGATTTAGAAGAACAGGATTTGAAAATAATTTTATCAACGCTTGGATTGTTAGCATTGGCCAAGAAATTCATGAGATTAGAGCACAACAGATTCGACCTACAACCTGATCAACAAAATAAAAAAAAGCTTTACTAATGCATTAATCTTTTATAATAAATATCGTTAATTTCAATTACAGTTGTATACTGTTCTATAAAACAAATTTTTTGCTTGATTTTTGTTGAGATTTGCTCACAATTCTTTTTCCCGTGCGAGATCAATTCCATTGCCGTTGAATACATTTTTTTCCCTTGCGATGTTAATTCTACTCCGGTTCAATATATTTTTTTCCCATTTAACACATTTAACTTCCGCTCAAGTATTTTTTCCCGTGCATTTATTTTCTTTCCCGTTTAATCACTTATTTTTCCGTGCAAATGGCTTTTTTCCCATAAATTTAACCTAAAATTTCCCGTGCGATTGCTTTTTTTTCCCATGCTAATAAATCACACCCTGATATATGTTATCAGTTTCTACCCACACCGCCAATTTTTGAAGAAGTTATCAGCTATTTAACTACAGAAATTTAAAAAGTAACTGCGAAACATTTAAAAATTAACTAATATCCTAAGAAAAAAGAGAGAACCCAAATGTAAGCATTTTATTCATGATGTGATTGGTTGAAGAATAAAATTTAACATTTGAATTTTTATTTTTAATTTTTATATTACAATTCAATTTAAACTTCTAGAGAATGGATTTGATAACAAAATAATTATGTAATTAAGTGTTCGAAATTATCCGATTAAAATCATGAAAATAATAATTATTAGTATAAAAACTGAAACAAAACAAATGAAACTTATAACCACAAAAGTTTAAATGAATATGAACTCTGAACGTAGCGCAAAGATAAAGGGTGTATATATAACTTATTGTAGATTAATTTAGATGATGCTTCGACAAAATTTGTTTCAGATTATAAAATACAATTGCGCGTGCGCTTCGCTTAGAGAGCTTCATGATTTGGCAAGAGGGTAGGTACATGGGTAGATTCAAAAGTGGATAAGTGTTTACCTACAAAGGTTTGTACAGGATCAAAAACAATAGTATAAAAGATGATAGTTTCAGGGTTAGATGTTGAGAAAAAAAAAAAAAAGAAAGAACAACATACGTTCAAAGTTACAAATTGAAGTATGAAAATAATAACAAAGTAAAAGAGGCTGCACATGGCTGGAAACTGGTGTCGTAAGGTAAACTTCGATATTAATCAGGATAGGTTAATTGGGAGAAACATAGGTAGAAAAAATGTTGATAACAAATGTAAAAAGATGTAGGAAATATTTCTCAAAAAAGTTAAAGAACTGTGTGGGCGAAATTGTATGAAGATGATTAGTTTCACGATTGCAATTACAAAGAAATTTGAGAAGAACAATAGAAAAGATAGTTTTCACAAAGATGAGAACAAAGATTCAGAGTTAGAGACCAAAGCATGAAAAAAAGAAAAAACAACAGCAAACACTAAAATTAAAGCAAGTAGGTTCATGTGAAAGAGATAGGAACAATATTAAGCAAAAATGTACATATAAGCATAGGTTCAAAGTTACAAACGTAATGACAAGTCCACGTACGAGAGTAAATACAATGTAGTTACAAGTTATCAAGTTTGAAATAATGTTATGAACAAGGTTTGTTATAAGGTTATTCACAATAGTAAGCGCAAGACGATAAAAAAATATTATGCACAAGGCCAGATTCAGTGTTAAAAATTTAAATAAATAAAAATAAAGAACTAGAGTTAGCATAGGAGTAGAAACAGATGTAGAAACAAATGCATGTGTAGAAGGTTCAGCGTTAGAAGCTTAAGTAAAAAAAAGGTAGTAAGCACAAGATCATTAACATATGTAGGAAGAGGAAAAAGTCAACAGACGTAGTAAAAAGTTGAAAAAAAAAACTCAAGAAACGTGAATAGTAGCAAGGTTATGAAGCAGGGAAGGTTAATAAATAAAAAGACAAAAATAAGTCGGTAAAAGCATAGAAACAGATGTTTAGCTAAAGATAAAAATGAAGGTATGATCAAAGATAAGAATATAGTAGTCTTAGAGTTAGAAATAAAGGCATGAAAAAAATTCAAACCACAGTTATCAACATGATAGAAACAGATGTATAAACATGAGCATATTCCTGGGGAAGAGCTTAGTTATAAAAAGCAGTAAGTGCAATGGTAAGAACAAGGGTAGTTACAAGGGTTTGGAGTGAGATGAGGTAGGCATAAAATAAGGTGCAGGCATAGTCACAAGCTATATATATATATGTGTATGTATATATATATATATATATATACTAGGGGGAGTACCCCCCTGCTCGCTTCGCTCGCCAACCCCCCAGAATTAAATGCTTGAATCTACACTTTATATCTTTTCTAATAAAATAGTAATAAGTATACTTGAATTACAAATGAATTTATTTTTTACTTATTAATTTTAAATTACTTAATACAATTTTCCACACCACCCAGGAGGTACTTGCAAGGCGCATTGGGTTTTTTTTTCAACAATTTTGAAAATTTTTTCATATTTAATTAAGAACAAAAAGAAACTATATGTGGAACCCTTTGCCAGTAGCCGTACAAACCACATATAATTCATTTTAAAAAACTTTTCTCTTTAATAATTTTCAATTCTATATTTATGAAAAAAAATAAATATTTATAATTATATTCTTCCGTTAAAATTTTTAATTTTTTGATTTAATAATTTTTAAATCTATTTTCTTGAAAAAAATATCTGTAATATCAAAAAATCTTCCCTTTTAATAATTCAATTATTTTTCATATATTATATGTATATATTTTTTTAATTTTTTGATTTAATAATTTTTAAATCTATTTTCTTGAAAAAAATAGATATTCAAAATTCTCCTCTAAAATTTTTAAAATATCTGTAGTATCAAAAAATCTTCCGTTTTAAGAATTCAATTATTTTTCATATCTTCCGCATTTACAATTGTTGTTGTTTTTTTATTCTTTTTGTTTTAATAATTCAATATTTGATTTATTTATGTTTTTGCAGGATTTTTTCAAATGTCTTATTAAATGATCTTTTGAAGAAAGTATTTTTGAACAATATTTACATTTTATTTTAATATTTTTATTTTTATGAATTTTTTTATGTCTTCTTAAATGAGCTACTCTTTTGAAACGTTTATTACATTTTACTTATTTGCATTTGTGAGGTCTATCTGAATTATTATGTTCTTTCAAATGAGTTGATAAATGATCACTATTTTTAAAAATTCTTCCAAAAATTGTGCACGAATGTTTGATTATAGAATGTTTTTCATTATGTAATTTCACATAATATTCACTGTTAATTAAAATTTTTTTTACATATTTTACAAAAGTAAATGGTTTTTTCATCGATTGATTCATTCATTCTGTATCTGAAATAAATAATTTTTTATAAATAATATAATAATATAATTATAATATATTAATAAAATTATTTTTTAATGATAAGTTTATGATTGTATTATTAAATTAAAAATTTATGTTATTTATTATAACATGTTAGTATTTTGCAAATAATTCCAAGCGGGGATAAATTTTGAGATATTAAGCTCAGAAGTTTCAACTTTTCACGTGTGATTCCTATGCTAAGCGCGTAAAATGGATCAAATTTAGAGGTTATTCTTGGATTGCAAATTCAATTTTCTTAAAATATTAAAAAAAAAACAGATCTTCTTCAGCAACAGCTTTCAATTTTCCCTCCTGCTAGATTCTAATAACTATATTCTATGTTACCTATATATACATGGGTCGTAACTACCTTAACCGACCCCATAAGATCAATTCTAAATTTGTTGCAGATACAATTTCGATGTATGGCCGGAGGAATTTAAATTAGATGATTGATTATCGTAAGCACTAAAAATTGATTTTAATTATTTACACTAAAGCATGCAAAGCACTAAAAATTGATTTTAACTATTTTAATAATATTAATTTAAGGATGAAATTTTTATAATATTTATTTAAGTATGAAAATAAAATTTGAAATTTTTACCATTTGCAGTATTTTAACAAAAAATTTTGAGTTCCAACTTCAAAAATTGAGTTCAAATGTTGAGAACAAATTTTGCCAAAACCACACATGTCAGTGCTGTTAAAAAAAAATTAAATAATAAGAAATTAAAAAAAAATAAAAATAAAAAAAAACTTTAATGTAAAAAATAAATTACTCAATTAGTTTTCCGCAATCAGGACAAACTTTTTTAAAAAAATCTTCAACACAAAATCTGCAACTCATTTTTACTTTTTAACACTTCAATATAAAGTTAATAATACAATTTTGTATAGATAGGTTATTGAAATAATTTTCAACGATAAAATAAAGAACTAGAGTCGAAAGCGATTATTTTTATGGCCCGGCGGATGGCTAAGTTCAGGTTATTGAAGTGAAAATTACCGGCGAGTGGTGAGATTCACGTTGAACTTGAAAAGATCGAACGTTATCGATGTTTGATCATTCAGCATTAAGAAAGTAATAAACTAAAGAAGATATAACTTTAAAAACCTGAAAAATGAAACATAAAAAAATTTTAAACCATCTCACCATAGGCGCAAGATTTAGTTGTTAAGAACTATACTAAAGTATAAGTTATAAAGAATATTAAAAAAAATTTAAAAAAAAGAACAGATCGATGAAGATGTTAAATTTGTTATTTAAATATTGTCAATTGAATATTGTTTATTTTAATATTGTTTGTTGAATATTAATGTAGTAATAGATTTAATTCGAGAAAGATAGGAAGAACGCTTAAAATTTATTTTTAAATTTGTAATTTATAATATGAATCCGATGAAGATTATTAGTCCAGAAAAAATTATTTTCAGTTTGTATTTATAGCTAAATTTATTTTATGGATTTAATTTAAAATATTTAAAATTTAAAATATTAACTTTTATGGATCTTCCTAACCTAACGAAATCCTTAACTGATCTTTAATTGGGTCGTTTACCTTAAATAACATTTTTACAAATGAGGAGGTTGTAAAAAAGAGAGAGGGTGGGAGCGGAATGGGGTGAGAAAAAAAAGGGCGGGAAAGGGCGGGGGTGGGAGCGGGGTGGGAGCGAAGAGCAAATTACAACTATATAATATAGTAAGATATATGTGTGTGTGTGTGTGTGTATGTGTGTGTGTGTGCGTGTGTGTGTGTGTGAAATTACCTTTGCATTTAAGGATATTGGAATAATCACCGAGTGTGCACATCGATTGGTCCGAACAGAAGACCCGAAATTGTTCATTTTAGAGGATGGTGCCCTCGAAAATTTTCATTCAGTAAAAAAATCATCTTTGGAAAATTTCGATATATTTGTGTATTTTAATTCTAAGCATGTATTCGTCGAAAAACATATAAAGGGACAAATTAAGCGCTTATACTAGATCTTCTGATGCAAAAATGTGAACTCGAACGAAAGGTCATTGCCAATGCTTTGGGCATAGCGGTCACAGCACCTGATATGTTTGCCTATTTAATTACAAAACGGTTCGGTTTCATGAGTATAGTCAGTGGCGAGGTAGTGCACGTTTTACGTTGCCTTCAAACGGATGTTGTTAGACGTAATGTTACTAAATGTTACCAGGAGTTACCAGTTAGTCGAGACGGTGAGGATTTTTTCCTCACGCCACGCACTCATATTTTAAAAGAATTTGGAACAGAAATTGGCTGTAATCCATTAGTGCCACCAATGTACTTACTTGGAGACGCTTGGTATGCAGTTATGCCCGCATATGCAACGCACGTTAAAGAGCCAACAATTTTAAAACCAACCACAAAAAGCACGTGGAACTATTCCGATTCAATCGACCTAGCGAGAAGCGGTGTGTACAGCTATAGTGAAGTTCAATCACTAAAACATCTAATAATGTTTTCAGTAGACAGACCTGCAGTGTTAAACAGTGTTGCAATGGGAATGACTGGAACGTGGTGTGTGTGTGTGTGTCATATGAAATATATGTATCCAGTATGGCTACCTATAACTATTTTTTTGCATTAGCTTGAACACAGAATTTTATTGATTTTGATATCTATCAAATATTTTGGCTTTGAAAATGTTTGAAACTATAAGAGTTTCATCTAATTATAAATCAAAGTGTGTGGTGACCGGTTGTGATTCCAGAAGTGACAAAAACATAGATCTCTGCTTTCACGGATTTCCTCATCCAAACCGAGTGATTGTTTACGTAATAATAAGATCACTTCGGTAATTTGTGTAAAATGAGTAAGTGACCTGCTTGGAAGAAAATTTTAAAAATAAAAGATGTACAAAGACATATGAGAGTGTGTTCGAAACACTTTACAAAAGAAGACTACTTTTTTCCAGGTATGCATACGTAAAGTTGTATTAACTAAAAACTTAATTTAAATACCAAGTTCATTCTCAATTTTGCTCTTAGATCAACCCGGAGTAAAACGTAAACTGAGAGGATCAGCTGTTCCTTCAAAAAATCTTCCAAGTTTTAACAAAAAGGCCATGGAGAGAAATGCTGAAAGGTTCGAAAGAAGGTTGAGAAGAGAAAAAAATTCCAGAATTAAAACTAAAAAGAATAATTTAATGTTTTCTCTCAATATTTCCAGTGTCAGATCTGAAAGTTTTTTTTTGAATCAAGAAATAAACTGTGAAAAAAGTGAGAATGAAAATTCAGATGAAGTGTATTTGCGTAATAATATATCAATAGAAAACAATCTCAATATCTCAGATTATGAAGATTTTAAAATGACTGAAACATCTGAGAAGACTCATGAAAGTTGTTGCACAGGTGAAAATGTAGCGGTGGTTAGGTCAGCTGATGCAGATCTTAACAAAATAATTGACTCAAATAAAAACAATGATATAAATAATGTAGTGGTCAGTGATTTGCCGGATGAAAATCAATGTATTGTAAATAATCAAGTAAACACAAATGTAAATGATCTCATGTAAAGTGACCAGTCAGCTGAAAGTGTAAAGGTAAGGACAATTGATCCAATTGACGCAGTTGTAAACAACATAATTGACTCAAATAAAAGTAATGTTTCAAATGATGTAGTGGTCAATGTTGAAAATAAGTGTAGTGACAATGCTTCTTGCTCTTCGATGGTAAACGGTTCTAATAATTTTGTGCCAGTTGATTCTGCTGTGAGTTATCCGGATTTTAATACAGTTACTGCAATGAAAAAAAGTGTTCTAAAAGAATATTATATCAGCTCTTTAAAACTACCTTCAAAAGATTTTTGTATGCAAGCAGATTGTAAATACAATTTTTTTGATTTGATAAAAAATGAAAAAGAACTGAGCACCGTTACAGGAATTGAATCTTTTGAAGTATTTAATACTATTGTTGAGAGTGTGCAAATTGCTACAGACAATCGTTATGAGGGTGAAAATTTTACAGTGAAAACTCGAGATAGAATTTTGATGACCTAGTTAAATTGAAACAAAATGTATCATACAAGTTTTTACCTTTAATTTTTGGAAATGTTACTCCTCAGCACTGCAGAACAATACTTCTGGAAACAATTAGGGTTTTAAGTCAATGTTTGGTTCTTGCAATTCCTTGGCCGACAAAAAGTGAAATAAGCAGAAATATGCCACAATGTTTTCAAGGATATGAAGATACACGAATCGTCGCGGACTGTACAGAAATTTTTATACAAAGACCGAAAAAACTGTGCTGTCAATTATTAACTTACTCTCATTATAAAGGATGTCACAGTGCTCGATTTTTTCTTTGACAACGAATCTCACCGGCTGCGAGAACACCATCGTTATTCGTCGAACACTCGTATACCACGAAGTGCGTCTCGTGCACTCCTTACTTAACTCCGTACCTGAAAACTTAATCGACCCAGGAATAACCTTGTCGACCGTTACACTCCCCTCCCAGACGCAACGTATCCCGATGAGTTGCCTCGACACCTTGACAACGGTCGTCAACTATACGGAATCTGGGATTGCGGAGGATGAATAAAGGAAAGAAAGAAAAAGAAAAAGAAAACAGATGTTATACCAATTTTTATTCTTCCTGTCATTGACAAGTGTGGCTTGGTTGACCTCTAGTTAACTTTGGCAATGGTTATTTGCCCTTCTTCGATGATCTCCTGAAGGCTTCGTGCTCCCCTTATTGGGGCACCGATTGTCATCCCTGATGTTTGGTTCTCCGCAAACTCTGCAGCAACGGCCTTATTGCCTCCGATGTTGCTCTCTTTGCTGACGTGTTGATTCCAGCACGAGTTCCATCAGTGCTCTGCGGGCAGCTGCTTGCATCTTCCTCGCGGCCTCTCTTTTGGCTGCCCTGGCCTGTTCGTCCTCTTGCTGGGCCTTCAAGAACTCGGCCCTGGCTTTTTCTTCGTTCGCTCTTTGCCTTCTGACTGCATGGCGATGGTTCTCCAAAACCCGGATTTCTTCCAGCCGATCTTGAATATATGTCACATCTTTTAAGGCCCAATCAGGTGTTGGCTCTGATCTACGACGCCTGAAATTTTCAAAATGCCAAAAAGCCTCTTGTTCCACCTCCAGCTGATTGTGCAAGGCTGTGGTCACCTCATCCATCATAATGGCTGCTTCTTCCCAAGACTGAAGTTCTATGACTGGTAGACCAAATGGCGAGGTTTGAGTCCCCCGGTCATTGAGTTCTTCCTTTCTTACCGCTTCGGCATGATGGCCCGATTCCCTTACTCTGATCTGGGGATCAGTCTTATGCGCGTTGGAAATGCACCACTCCGGTTGCATTGCAGTCCACGGGGGCCATGCGTATGCTTGGTCTTGGCCTCCTATGGCTTGATTGGAGTCCGAGCTTTGGACATGATTGAGGATGCCCTGCCAATCGGTGTCCAGTATCTGGACTGCCAGTCTCGTTTATGGTCTGGGTGTGGCCAAACATTCTGCCGACAAACTGGCCATGGTTTGGGGACTTGCTGTCTCTCCTATAGTCCCAGATGTTGTAATCATTGGGACTTGGCCTGCTGAATTTTCCTTGTCCTCCATCTGAAACAGAAAAAAAGTAATGGGATCATAGATAGGAAAAGGATTATTAGTTACGGCGCGCGCGAGTCCTTCAAGACGATGGTGTCGTGACTGGCACCGGTATCACTTTCCTCGTGCCTGGTGGTCTATCCCTACCTCTTTTCGCAGTTGTCGCTTTCACGACCTCGCCCCGACAATCGGTATTCTCCGTTTACTCGTGACGCAGACGCCTCGCTCGGAAGCCCGGTGGCTTCCGTATTTAGATCACGCATTACTTGACGCTCGCTATCGTCAAGGTATTCGCACGCATCTTCTGTTCGCTGGCTCTCATCGCTCGAAGATTCTGGCTCCTCTCGTTGAATCTGCCTCTTCAGCTGTTATACTGCTATGGACCTTAAATCATGGCGATGGGAATCCTGAATTGCGTAGGTATTGGTACCTAGCCTTTCCACCACCGTATACGGACCGGCATACTTCGGTGCTAGGCTGACCGTAAACCCTTTCGCCTTGCTCGATAAGACTTTCTTTTTCTTCCAAACCATATCCCCTGGCTGGAAAACCACCTCATGATGACGTTTGTTATAATGGTGGGCTGCCTTGTCCTGTTGAGGACGAGCATTCTCCCTGGCCAATTCCCAAAGTTTGTTCGCCCCGTCGATCTTATTCCTCCAGTCGTCGAGGGCTTGTTCTTCGTGCTTCCTTAGTGTTTCCTCGGCTATCCTTTTGTTGACTGCGCTGCAATCGTCTGGTTGCCACATCATGTTTAACATGGCAGGGCTGGTCTTGATTGCAGAGTGCACTGCTCTATTATAAGCGCGAATCAACTCTGGCAAATGTTCATCCCATGATTGTTGGTTCTCGGTCACAAAGCCACGTATCATCGTTTTCAGTGTCCGATTTAGTCGTTCAACGCCACCATTTGATTCCGGATTATGCGTAGGAGAGTTCTCGTGTTTTACTCCCAGCTCGTTCACCCGGTCATCGATTGTACGATTTTTAAATTCGGAACCTTGGTCTGACAAAAATACCTCTGGCTGGCCCCATCTGAAAATCACGTCGAGCCAGATATGGTTCCAGATAGTATCACTATCAGCTCGTTTTAACGGGGTAACCTCTGCCCATCTGGTAAAAAAGTCGGTCAAAACGAGTACATACTTGTAACTATTCCTACTCCGTGTATATGGACCAAGGATATCCCCTGACACTGTTTGCCATGGTCGCACAAGTCGTATTCGCATGGTCGTACAAGAATCGGGTGCGCAAGCTCGATTGCAGACTAGCGTACAGAGTCGTTTCTCGGAAATGATAAGAGCGAAAAATGTGGGGGCCGGGGGAAAGGGTAGCAAAAAATTAGCAAAAAATTATACCGATAACCCCGAGTCGCTAGCTCTTACCAGTCCCGAGATACAAGCATTGGATACGCTAGCTTGATATCAAGCTGGCGTATCCAGTGGTTCTCGGAACTGATAAGAGCAAAAAATTCGGGATTGGAGTAAAAAATTAGCAAAAAATTAGCAAAAAATTTTGCTCTTTATTAGATTGCGGAACTCCAAAGTGGATATGTTAGCTTGATAGACATTCTCTTATATCGATTTAGATAGTCTCAAAAGAATTAAATAACAGATCTAAAAACATGGGTAGGGAGAAACTTTTGATTCGAAGACCACCGTAGGTGTATTCATCGGTACCAAGTAAGACAACGCGTAGCAATCGGGTTTGCACGTCACCTGTGAAATACGGCTCACAAATGTCTGTGTAAACCATCAACATCGATGGTAGACAATTTGAAAGATTAGCAGGGCGAACTCCGACAATCGTCTCGTTTGATTCAAATATATTAACACTGCTGGCTTCCAAACCAAGAATAGTTTTTATTCGCGCAGAAGGATCAACTTTATGGTTAAAACCGGCACACTCTACTTCAGTGCAGAGACGTTTAATCGATACGTAATCACCGCGCTCAATGCCAAACTCTATATGATTTTTTGTACAAGACAAGTTATTGAGCTCACGAATAAAAGTTTTTATATCTTTATAAACGCCTGGCGACACAGTTGAAATCGTAGTTTCTTTTTCTTCTTCATCAACGTCAGAGGTTAAATTAGTTTCATAAGAGCGGTCAAAGCATGTGTTTTTTCTGCGTCGAGTAACAAGTAGTTTATCGTCGGTTTCTTTGGACATCGTGTTACAGAAATAAATCTCTCTTCGCGTTCAAGTGGAATGTGTTGAAAGGTCAATGGAATCCTTATCTCTGTTAAAGCGACTGCCCAGGTACTGTGTAAGCGTATCTGCTGAGGTAGCTACGTGACGAAGCGAGTTGTCGTATTGTCAGGATAATAATGAATGCTGCAGCAGCATTTCTGCTGTCACTGGGAAGAACAATATAAAATTGATCCTTCATTTTAGATTTTTTAATTGACTTGCTTTGATCCAAGAGCAAAATTTTTCTAGATAACCACGCCACCGAACAAAATATTCTTTGCGACCACTGATTCTAGTTTTCAAAATTTTTTCGACGTCAGAAAAAACCTTTTTTAAATCTTTTTTTAAACGGCTTAGCTCTTCCTCGTAGAAAAATCCATCGATTTCTTCATCGGCTAAGTCTTGTAGGTGATAAACAGGAGCATAACTAGTCAACGATATCCGAGAAATCTTGAATAACACCAAGGTCCAACCACTCTCGTAACCTTTCGCAAAAACGTTTCGAGCTCAACTGACCCACATGAGGTCGTTTACGTTATATTTAGGAGCTCTGACGATGGGGCGTTCGTAACGATGCTTGATGTTTCTACGAGCTTCGGCAGCGTTATCAAGGGTAACGGACGCCGGTGTCATTTTTGTAGCTGTGTGTTTAGTATGATTGTAAGCTTCTACAATGTTAGACAAAACATCTAAGTATCTATGCGTGTTTTTATGCGATAAATATCTGTAAATTCATTCTTTTATAGATCTTATAAATCTCTCCACGACTGCGGCTTTAACATCGGGTCTACGAATAACGCGCACCAATATATTTTTGTTTTTCAGGTAAAAATGAAACTCACGATTTACAAACTCTTTACCTTTGTCGAATTGCATAGAAACAGGAATTCTGTTGTTAGACTTTTTAAATATACTATCGAAAGCAAAAATTACGCTTTTTGCAGATTTGTTCTTTATCGGCTCAACCCATGAATATTTGCTTACAAAGTCAATAACGGTTGTAACAGGGGTGGATTTAAGGGTTTGTATGAGCCGATACAAATACCCACGGTGCGTACTAAATCCTTATCACCTGTACTTAGTGCTGATCCAAGCACTCGTCGACCTGAAATAATAAAATGAGGAAATCGCGTCTGCGAATATTACTATACTTCGCGACGCGGTCGGCTAGTTCGTTTATCGGTAGTGGGTGCGGGTATTAAAACAGGATCGATTCGCAGGAACACCAGGTTTAGTCAGTAAAAATTATATTAAGAATTTAATAATTTATTAAAACAAATCTAAACCTAAAATACAAATTCCGAATTACGACTCGGTGTCGTTTAAACCAGTAAACAAAAGAATCTTCAATGCTCTCTAAATCGTTGCGCGCGCACACAAATTCCTACTGCTATCGGCAGCTAACGCGCGCAAGAGAAAAAAAAAGATTATGACAATAATAGTGTACTAAGGACACTCACACGCATTCACAATCACTCGCACATTTGCAATTAACTTACGGAGTCGCTAAGGTGCACCTCATACCAAACCGTCAGGCTAATCAAAATGCCAGGCTACGATGCCGACCAGCCGCAATATCTACCATACTCGAGTCGCCGTGTAGCAGTCGGAAAGCGGTCCAGGCGATGACGTGAAATGACAACTTCACAAATAACACCACACTCTCACACTACGGCTCTACCACAACGCGCGACACGAATGTCAATAATTGCCTTGACTTCCGTAACGAGTAAGCTGCTTCAAGATCTGCCATGAATCGATCTCCAGATCTTTGCGTGTCTGCCGGACATCGGTCAGGTTCCCCGACGTCCACGGCTTCCAAAAGCCGGTTGACTCGTCTAGACAGAAGAATGCTTCCCGGGCGATGACCATCGATCCCGCACCTTCTGTCTCTGCCAACTCTCTCTTCGACGACATTCCACTCCCGAGGAGTCTGGTTAGCTGTCGAACCGAGACGAGTTAAGTTCCATGTACGTGCGAACTCACGAACACGAAAACTACGAGTGGCTTCCCGATTCCCGCTCTACCACCTCAGAGGTCCGCTCTGATCTGCGTTCGACAGTCACGTGACTCGCGCCAAATCCTAAATCGTTACCGACGATTTAATTACGATCACTGACTGTCACACGGTAAGAAGATAAGCGTAATTATTGTTGTAAGATTTTAGGGACCTCATGTGCATCAAATCAATTTCCCATACATCGTCCATGTTACGAACGTTGTAATGGCGTCGAGTAAACCAACTTCTCACCTGCTTATGTAAGTTATAGGTACCTTGACCTTCTAGCCAGCTTAGAAACTTCTGTTTATCATATTGCTTTCGTGTAGAGTGTAAAAGATTGTTTGCACCCGTGTATGCCGTGTCGCGAGGTAGGCCGTAATACAAGCTTTGCAGTCGCTACCGAATTCCCGTTTATAATTACAGCGCCATTCGGGGACTAGGTAATGTTACCGGATCATTTCAAATGACGCAAAAGATTAGTAGCAGCACTTTTAAAAGTCTTGGGTACTCCTACGATGATAAAGCTGTCTTCCAGAAATGGTATTCTTTTTTTTCGGCTTCATTTTCATCTGTCGAGCGATCTTGAGCTAAATTATCAGGAGTCGAGATAATTTTTTTTTCCGTCTTATCGTTAAAAAGAAGAAACCTCTAAAGTGCATGGTTGTAATCACTCCACTTTTCGCGATCATCTCTTGCAGTTGAGTTCAAAATATCGTTCATATGTGCATCGAGCCTTTGACTTGCTGTACCAGGAGTCTAGACTGTTTTGATGAGACCGTCTTTGCCGACCAGCTGTTCTATCCGCTGAAGACTGACGTACGTAAAACTAATTTTCGGGCGTGATCCATTATTTTGCTATGAGAGTTGATAAAACGGTCCCGAGAAGAGGCGCCAAAAGTGCAGGTAAAAACCCTTTTCGACGCTGAACGATTAGGTTTTTTTTTCGAGACTGACTCACTTTGGGCTTGGATAGCGCTTGTAATGTGGAGGCGTGCTGGCGAAGACCTGTCTTGTGGCTTTTACCCAGTGGAACGTTTCCCGCTAAGATATAAAAAGCGCACTAGCGTTAAAATACGCGATAAAGACGTTTTATCAGCGAAGGATCAGCTTTACGCAATACTGCTTTTCTCTGCTCCTCGATGATATGATACAAGGCTCGAAGAATGTGTTTTTCTTTTTCGGAAAACGGCACTCTACCTTTGCGAGCAATCACAGCGTTGCGACTGGTACGAGATCTGCTCTGTCACTACCTTTTACATTTTTACGCGTCACCAGCCATGATAATTTAGGTGAGGTCTTAGGTTAGGTACCTAAGTCAGCCTAAGACCTAAGAGAAAGTCAAATGGTAAAAATTTTCGGCTGCACAATGTGCTTCGTATACGTGATCGCTGTATTCACTGAGATAGACTCCAGCAAATTTTTTTTCTTTTGCTGAATATTATAACACCTATGGAGTCAGGGTGAACACCTAGTGATAATAACGCCTTGTAGATGGTATCCCCAGGAAGTTTTGACTTCAAAGGGCTTAGGACGGACACCTGGGACATCTAGTAATTATAACGCCTCGGAGACGATTTCTAGAAGAAGGTTTGACTCCAGGAGGGTCAGGACGGAAACCTGGGGCCCCTGATAATTATAACACCTCGAAGATGATTTCTACAGAAAGTTTTGACTCTAGGAGAATCAGGATGGATACCTGGAGAACCTGGTAATCATAACGCTTTGCAAATGATTTCCCCAGGAAGTTTTGACTCGAAAGGGGTCAAACCGGACACCTGGGGCACCTGGTAATTGCAACGCCTCGTAGATGATTTCCCCAAGAAGTTTAGACTCCAAATGGGTTAGGACGGACAACTCGGGCACCTGGTAATTATAACGCCTTGGAGACAAATTTTACAGGAAGTTTTGACTCCAAGGGCGTCAGGAAAGATACCTGAAGCACCTGGTAATTATAACGCCATGTAAATGATATCCCCAGGAAGTCATGACTCCAAAAGGGTCAAGATTTACCCCTGTAACACCTGGTAATTATATGGCCTCGGAGACGATTTCCCCAGGAAGATTTCACTCCAAAGGGGTCAGGACGGACACCTGGGGCACCTTGTAATGATAACGCCTCGGAGACGATTTCTTCAGGAAGTTTTGGCTCCGGGGGGGGGGGTCAGGATGGACACCTGGGGCCCCTGGTAATGATAACGTCTCTGAGACGATTTCTACCAGAAGTTTTGGCTCCAGGGGGGTCAGGACGGACACCTGAGGCCTCTGATAATTATAACGCCTCGGAGATGACTTCTACAGATAGTTTTGACACCAGGAGAATGAGGATATATACCTGGTGCACCTAGTAATTTTAACGCCATGCAAATTATTTCCTCAGGAACTTTTGACTCAAAAGGGGTCAGGACGGACACCTGGAGCACCTGGTAATTGTAACACCTTGTAGATAATTTTCCCAAGAGGATTTGACTCCAAATGGGTGAGGACGGACACCCGGGGTACCTATTAATTATAACGTCCTGAAAACGATTTTTACAGGGAGTTTCAGCTCCAGGGGGTCAGGATGGACACCCGGGACACCTAGTAATGAAAACAACTCGGAGACGATTTCTACAGGAAGTTTCGTTTCCAAAGGGGTCAGGATGGATACCCGGTGCACCTGGTAATTATAAAGCCTTGTAGAAGATTTAACAAAGAAATTTTGACTCCAAGTGATTCAGGACGGACACCTGGGGCTTCTGGAAATTGTAACACCTTGTAGATGATTTCCCTAAGAAGTTTTGACTCCAAATGGGTTCGGACGGACAGCTCGGGCACCCGGTAATGATAACGCCTCGGAGACGATTTTTACAGGAAGTTTTGACTCCAGGGGAGTCAGGATAGATACCTGGTACACCTGGTAATTATAAGGCCATGTAGATGATATCCCCAGAATGTTATGACTTCAAAAGGGTCAGGATTTACCCCTGGAGCACCTGGTAATTATAACGCCTCGGAAACGATTTCTACAGGAAGTTTTGGCTCCATGGGGGTCAGGATGGACCCCTGGGGCACCTGGTAATTATAACGCCTCGGAGACGATTTCTACATTAAATTTTAACTCTAGGAGAATCAGGATGGATACCTGGAGAACCTGGTAATTATAACGCCTTGCAAATGATTTCCCCAGGAAGTTTAGACTCCAAATGGGTTAGGGCAGACAACTCGGGCACCTGGTAATTATAACGCCTCGGAGACAAATTTTACAGGAAGTTTGGACTCCAGGGGGGTCAGGATGGACACCTGGGGCACCTTGTATTGATAACGCCTCGGAGACGATTTCTACAGGAAGTTTTGGCTCCGGGGAGTCAGGATGGACACCTGGGGCCCCTGGTAATGCTAACGTCTCGGAGACGATTTCTACAGAAAGTTTTGACTCAGGAGAATCAGGATGGATATTTGGTGCACCTGGTAATTATAATGCCTCGGAGACAATTTTTACAGGAAGTTTTGACTCCAGGGGAGTCAGGATAGATACCTGGTGCACCTAGTAATTATAACACCTTGTAGATGATATCCCCAGGAAGTTCTGACTTCAAAGGAGTCAGGACGGACATCTGGGGCTTCTGGTAATTGTAACGCCTTGTAGATGATTTCGCTAAGAACTTTTGACTCCAAATGGGTTAGGACGGACAGCTCGGGCACCCGGTAATGATAACGCCTCGGAGACGATTTTTACAGGAAGTTTTGACTCCAGGGGAGTCAGGATAGATACCTGGAACACCTGGTAATTATAACGCCTCGGAGACGATTTCTACATGAAGTTTTGACTCCAAATGCGTTAGGACGGACACCTCGGGCACCTGGTAATTATAACGCCACGGAGACGATTTCTACAGGGAGTTTTGGCTCCAGGGGGTCAAGATGGTTGATGATTCCTACAGAAAGTTTTGACTCTAGAAAAATCAGAATGGATAACTGGTTCACCTGGTAATTATAACGCCTTGCAAATGATTTCCCGAGGAAGTTCTGACTTCAATGTAGTCAGGACGGATACCTGAGGCTTCTGGTAATTGTAACGCCTTGTAGATGATTTCCCTAAGAAGTTTTGACTCCAAATGGGTTAGGACGGACACCTCGGGCACCCGGTAATGATAACGCCTCGAAGGCGATTTTTACAGGAAGTTTGCCTGTTACACATACCTGTTGCATCTGGTAATTATATGGCCATGTAGATGATATCCCCAGAAGGTTATGACTTTAAAGGGGTCAGGATTTACCCCTGGAGCACCTGGTAATTATAATGCCTCGGAAACGATTTCTATAGGAAGTTTTCACTCCAGAGGGGTCTGGACGGTTACCTGGAGCACCTGGTATTTATAACGCCTCGGAGACGATTTCTATAGGAAGTTTTGACTCTAGGGGGGTCAGGACGGACACCTGGGGTTTCTGGTCATAATATTGCCTCCCCAGCTCCTACAAGTTTTTAAGAGTAAATGAATTAAATCAAATTCCCCCAAGATGCTACTACCCCATAAAGCCAAACTCGCGATTTTTTTTTTTTAAATAAATGAATAAGTACATGATCTCCCAAGCTGCTACAACCCCATAACGCCGAGCTCGCGAGTTGAGAATAAACAAATAAGTGAAAAAAAAACCTCCTGAGCTCTTTCAAGTTTTGAGGAGATAAATAAATTAAAAAAAATCTCCCAAGCTGCTACAACCCCATAACGACGATTTCGCAATTTTTTTTTTTTTATAAATGAATGAATACAGAACCCCTTAAGCTGCTAAAGTCCTATAACACCGAGCTTTCAAGTTTTCTTTTTTATGAATGAATAAATACATTATCTCCCAAGCTGCTACAACCCCTAACACCGAGCTCGTAAGTTTTTTTTTTTAAATAAATGAATAATGAAATGATTCCCTAAGCTGCTACAACCCCATTAAGCCAAGCTCGGAAGTTTTTATTTTAATTTGTTAATCTCCTAAAAACTTGAAAGAGCTCAGATTATTTTTTTATTCAGTAGCTTACAAAAAACTCGCGAGCTCGACGTTATCGTTTCATAGCAGATTGGGGGATTCTGTATTTATACATTTATTTAAAAGAAAAAACTCACGAGGTTGGCGTTATTGGGTGGCAGGAGCTTGGGGGATTTTTTTCAATATATTTAACCCTTTTCGAAACTTCCTTAGAAATACTCTCCATCGCGTTATAAAAACAAGGTGCCCCAGGTGTCCATCCTGACCCCTTAAGAGTCAAAACTAACTAGAAAGATCATCTACAAGGCGTTATGATTACCAGTTGAACCAGGTCTCCATCCTGACTCTCCTGGAGTTGATACTTCCTGGAGAAATCATCTACAAGGCGATATAATTACCAGGTGCCCCAGGTGTCCATCCTGACCCCTTTAGAGTCAAAACTAACTAGAAAGATCATCTACAAGGCGTTATGATTACCAGTTGAACCAGGTCTCCATCCTGACTCTCCTGGAGTTGATACTTCCTGGAGAAATCATCTACAAGGCGATATAATTACCAGGTGCCCCAGGTATCCATCCTAACTCTATTGGAGTCAAAACTTCCTGTAGAAATCGTCTACGAGGCATTATTATCATCTGGTGCCACAGGTCCCCGTCCTGACTCTCCTAAAGTCAAAACTTCCTCTAAAAAACGTCTACGAAGCATTATAATTACCAGGTGTACCAGGTATCCATCCTGACTCTCCTGGAGTCAAAACTTCCTGAAGAAATCATCTACAAGGAATCATAATTACCAGGTGCCTCAGGTGTCCATCCTGACTCCTTTGGAGTCAAAACTTCCTGGAGAAATCATCTAAAAGGCTTTATATATGAAAGGTGCATCAGCGACCTGACTCTCCTGGAGTAAAAACTTCCTGAAGAAATCGTCTCCGAGGCCTCATAATTACCAGGTTCTCCAGGTGTCTATCCTTACTCTCCTGGAGTCAAAACTTCCTGGGGAAATCATCTACAAGGCGTTATATATACCAGGTGGACCAGGTATCCATCCTGACTCTCCTGGAGTTGAAACTTCCTGTGGAAATCGTCTCCGAGGCATTAATATAATCTGGTGCCACTGGTGTCCGTCCTGACTCTCCTTGAGTCAAAACTTCCTCTAAAAAACGTCAATGAAGCGTTATAATTACCAGGTGTACCAGGTATCCATCCTGACTCTCTTAGAGTCAATTCTTCCTAGTGAAATCATCCACAAGGCGTTGTAATGACCAGGTGCCCTAAACCTCAATCCTGACGCTCCTGGAATCAGAACTTTCTGTAGAAACCGTCTCCGAGGCGTTATAAATACCAGGTGTCCCAGGTGTCCGACCTGACCCCTTTGGAGTCAAAAGTTCCTAGGGTAATCATCTGCAAACCGTTATGATTATCAGGTGCACCTGGTTGCCATCCTGACTCTCCTGGAGTCGAAACTTCCTAGGATAATCATCTACAAGGCTTTATAATGACCAGGTGCCCCAGGTATCCATCCTGAATCACTTGGAGTCAAAATTTCTTGGTTAAATCTTCTACAAGGCTTTATAATTACCAGGTGCACCGGGTATCCATCCTGACCCCTTTGGGAACGAAACTTCCTGGGAAAATCATCTACAAGGCTTTATAATTACCAGGTGCCCCAGGTATCCATCCTGAATCACCAGGAGTCAAATTTCTTGGGTAAATCATCCACAAGGTGTCCCAGGTGTCCGTCCTGACCCCTTTGGAGTCAAAAGTTCCTAGGGTAATCATCTGCAAACCGTTATGATTATCAGGTGCACCTGGTTTCCATCCTGACTCTCCTGGAGTCGAAACTTCCTGGAATAATCATTTACAAGGCTTCATAATTACCAGGTGCCCCAGGTATCCATCCTGAATCACCTGGAGTCAAAATTTCTTGGGTAAATCATCCACAAGGCAACATAATGACCAGGTGCCCCAGGTGTCCATCCTGATGCTCCTGGAATCAAACTTCCTGTAGAAATCGTCTCCGAGGCCTGATAATTACCAGGTGCCCCAGGTGTCCATCCTGATGCTCCTGGAATCAAACTTCCTGTAGAAATCGTCTCCGAGGCCTGATAATTACCAGGTGCCCCAGGTGTCCATCCTGATGCTCCTGGAATCAAACTTCCTGTAGAAATCGTCTCCGAGGCCTGATAATTACCAGGTAATCCAGGTGTCCGTCCTGACTTCTTTGGGGTCAAAACTTCCTGGAGAAATCATCTAAAAGGCTTTATATATAAAAGGTGCATCAGTTGTCTGTCCTGACCCCTTTGGGGTCAAAACTTCCTGGGGAAATCACCCACAAGGCGTTATATATACCAGGTGCAGCAGGTATTTATCTTGACTCTCCTGGAGTCGAAACTTCCTGGGGAAATCATCTACAAGGCGTTATAATAACCAGGTGCCCCAGGTGTCCGTCCTGACCTCGTCGGAGTCAAAACTTCCTTGGGAAATCATCTTCAAGGCGTTATTATTACCAGGTGCCCCAGGTGTCCGTCCTGACCCCTTTGGGGTCAAAACTTCCTAGGGAAATCATCCACAAGGCGTTATATATACCTGGTGCAGCAGGTATTCATCCTGACTCTCCTGGAGTCGAAACTTCCTGTAGAAATCGTCACTGAGGCGTTATAATTACCAGGTGTCCCAGGTGTCTGTCCTGACCCCGTTGGAGTCAAAACTTCCTTGGGAAATCATCTACGAGCGTTATATTACCAGGTGCACCAGGTATTCATCCCTAATTTCCTGGAGTCAAAATTTCTTGGGGAAATCATCTACAAAGCATTATATTTACCAAGTATCCATCCTGACTTTCCTGGAGTCGAAACTTCCTTGGGAAATCATCTTCAAGGCGTTATTATTACCAGGTGCCCCAGGTGTCCGTCCTGACCCCTTTGGGGTCAAAACTTCCTTGGAAAATCCTCTACAAGGCGTTATGATTACCAGGGGCAGCGGGTATCCATCCTGAGTCTCCTGAAGTCAAAACTTTCGGCGGAAATCATCTACAAGGCGTTATAATTACCAGGTCCCCAAGGTGTCCGTCCTGACCCCTTTTGAGTCAAAACTTCTTTGGGAAATCATGTACAAGGCGTTATGATTACCAGGTGCACCAGGTATCTATCCTGAGTCTCCTGGAGTCAAAAAATTCGGCGGAAATCATCTACAAGACGTTATAATTACCAGGTGCCCCAGGTGTCTGTCCTGACCCCTTTGGAGTCAAAACTTCCTGGAGAAATCATCCACAAGACGTTTTATATACCAGGTGCACCGGGTTTCCTTCCTGACTTCCTTGGAGTCAAAACTTCGTGTAGAAATCGTCACTGAGGCGTTATAATTACCAGGTGTCCCAAGTGTCCGTCCTGACCCCGTTGGAATCAATACTTCCGAGGGAAATCATCTACGAGACGTTATGATTACCAGGTAAACAAGGTATTCATCCTGACTGTCCTGGAGTCGACACTTTCTTGGAAAATCATCTTCAAGGCGTTATTATTACCAGGTGCCCCAGGTGTCCGTCTTGAGTCTCCTGGAGTCAAAAAATTCGGCGGAAATCATCTACAAGGCGTTATAATTACCAGGTGCCCCAGGTGTCTGTCCTGACCCCTTTGGAGTCAAAACTTCCTGGGGAAATCATCCACAAGGCGTTATATATACCAGGTGCAGCAGGTATTTATCTTGACTCTCTTGGAGTCGAAACTTCCTGGGGAAATCATCGACAAGGCGTTATAATAACCAGGTGCCCCAGGTGTCCGTCCTGATCTCGTTGGAGTCAAAACTTCCTTGGGAAATCATCTTCAAGGCGTTATTATTACCAGGTGCCCCAGGTGTCCGTCCTGACCCCTTCGGGGTCAATACTTCCGAGGGAAATCACCCACAAGGCGTTATATATACCAGGTGCAGCAGGTATTTATCCTGACCCTTTTGGGTCAAAACTTTCTTAGGAAATCATGTACAAGGCGTTAGAATTACCAGGTGCACCAGGTATCCATCCTGAGTCTCCTGGAGTTGATACTTCCTAGAGAAATCATCTACAAGGCGATACAATTACCAGGTGCCCCAGGTGTCAGTTCGATCTCTCCTGGAATAAAAACTTCCTGGGGAAATCATCTACAAGGCGTTATAATTACCAGGTGCCCCAGGTGTCCATCCTGACCCCTTTGGAGTCAAAACTTCCTGGGGAAATCATCTACAAGACGTTTTATATACCAGGTGCACCAGGTATCCATCCTGACCCTTCTGGAGTCAAAACTTCCTAGGGAAATCATCTACAAGGCGTTATATATACCAGGTGCAGCCAGTATTTATCCTGACTGTCCTGGAGTCGAAACTTCCTGGGGAAATCATCTACAAGGCGTTATTATTACCAGGTGCCCCAGGTGTCCGTCCTGATCCCTTTGGGGTCAAAACTTCCTGGGGAAATCCTCTACAAGGCGTTATGATTACCAGGTGAACCGGGTATCCATCCTGAGTCTCCTGGAGTCAAAACTTCCTGGGGAAATCATCCACAAGGCGTTATTTAAACCAGGTGCAGCAGGTATTTATCCTGACTCTCCTGGAGTCAAAATTTCCTGGGGAAATCATCTACAAGGCGTTATTATTACCAGGTGCCCCAGGTGTCCGTCCTGATCCCTTTGGGGTCAAAACTTCCTGGGGAAATCCTCTACAAGGCGTTATGATTACCAGGTGAACCGGGTATCCATCCTGAGTCTCCTGGAGTCAAAACTTCCTGGGGAAATCATCTACAAGGCGTTATTATTACCAGGTGCACCAGGTATCCATCCTGAGTCTCCTGGAGTCAAAACTTTCGGCGGAAATCATCTACAAGGCGATATAATTACCAGGTGCCCCAGGTTCCTGTCCTGATTCCTTTGGGGTCAAAACTTCCTGGGGAAATCATCTACAAGGCGTTATTATTACCTGGTGCCCGAGGTGTCCATCCTAACCCCTTTGGGCTCAAAACTTTCTGGTGAAATGATCTACAAGGCGTTGTATATACCGGGTGCACCAGGTATCCATCCTGACCCTTTTGGGTCAAAACTTCCT
Organism: Encarsia formosa; assembly: GCA_038277355.1. Taxonomy (NCBI): domain Eukaryota; kingdom Metazoa; phylum Arthropoda; class Insecta; order Hymenoptera; family Aphelinidae; genus Encarsia; species Encarsia formosa. The sequence continues at coordinate 35,265,480 of CM076187.1, forward strand.
TGGGCAATCATGTACAAGGCGTTATATTTACCAGGTATCCATCCTGACTCTCCTGGAGCTGATACTTCCTGGGAAAATCATCTCTAAGGCGTTATAATTACCAGGTGCCCCAGGTGTCCGTTCTGACCCTTTCGGGGTCAAAACTTCCTGGGGAAATCATCTACAAGGCGTTATGATTACCAGGTGCACCAGGTATCCATCCTGAGTCTTCTTGGAGTCAAAACTTTCGGCGGAAATCAACTACAAGGCGATATAATTACCAGGTGCCCGAGGTGTCTCTTCTGACTTCTTTGGGGTCAAAACTTCCTGGGGAAATCATCCACAAGATGTTTTACATAGCAGGTGCACCGGGTTTCCGTCCTGACCCCCTTGGGGTCGAAACTTCGTGTAGAAATCGTAACTGAGGCGTTATAATTACCAGGTGTCCCAGGTGTCTGTCCTGACCCCGTTGGAGTCAAAACTTCCTTGGGAAATCATCTACGAGCGTTATATTACCAGACGCACTAGGTATTCATCCCTTATCTCCTGGAGTCAAAATTTCTTGGGGAAATCATCTACAAGGCATTATATTTACCAGGTATCCATCCTGACTCTCCTGGAGCTGATACTTCCTGGGGAAATCATCTTTAAGGCGTTATTATAACTACCAGGTGCCCCAGGTTTCCGTCCTGACCCCTTCGGGGTCAATACTTCCGAGGGAAATCATCCACAAGGCGTTATATATACCAGGTGCAGCAGGTATTTATCCTGACCCTTTTGGGTCAAAACTTCCTTGGGAAATCATGTACAATGCGTTATAATTACCAGGTGCACCAGGTATCCATTCTATCTCTCCTGGAGTCAAAACTTCCTGGGGAAATCATCTACGAGGCGTTATCATTACCTGGTGCCCGAGGTGTCCATCCTAACCCCTTTGGGGTACAAACTTTCTGGGGAAATGATCTACAAGGCGTTGTATATACCAGGTGCACCAGGTATCCATCCTGACCCTTTTCGGTCAAAACTTCCTTGGGAAATCATGTACAAGGCGTTATATTTACCAGGTATCCATCCTGACTCTCCTGGAGCTGATACTTCCTGGGGAAATCATCTCTAAGGCGTTATAATTACCAGGTGCCCCAGGTGTCCGTTCTGACACTTTCGGAGTCAAAACTTCCTGGGGAAATCATCTACAAGGCGTTATGATTACCAGGTGCACCAGGTATCCATCCTGAGTCTTCTTGGAGTCAAAACTTTCGGCGGAAATCAACTACAAGGCGATATAATTACCAGGTGCCCCAGGTGTCTCTCCTGACTTCTTTGGGGTCAAAACTTCCTGGGGAAATCATCCACAAAGCGTTATATATACCAGATGAACCAGGTGTCCGTCCTGACCCCCTTGGAGTCAAAACTTCCTGTAGACATCGTCACTGAGGCGTTATAATTACCAGGTAAACCAGGTATTCATCCTGACTCACCTGGAGTCGAAACTTCCTTGGGAAATCATCTTCAAGGCGATACAATTACCAGGTGCCCCAGGTGTCCATTCTATCTCTCCTGGAATCAAAACTTCCTGGGGAAATCATCTACAAGGCGTTATTATTACCTGGTGCCCGAGGTGTCCATCCTGACCCCTTTGGAGTCAAAACTTCCTGGGGAAATCATCCACAAGACGTTTTATACACCAGGTGCACCAGGTATCCATCCTGACCCTTCTGGTGTCAAAACTTCCTGGGGAAATCATCTACAAGGCGTTATTATTACCAGGTGCCCCAGGTGTCCATCCTGATCCCTTTGGGGTCAAAACTTCCTGGGGAAATCCTCTGCAAGGCGTTATGATTACCAGGTGCACCAGGTATCTATCCTGAGTCTCCTGGAGTCAAAAAATTCGGCGGAAATCATCTACAAGACGTTATAATTACCAGGTGCCCCAGGTGTCCGTCCTGACCCCTTTGGAGTCAAAACTTCCTGGAGAAATCATCCACAAGACGTTTTATATACCAGGTGCACCGGGTTTCCTTCCTGACCTCCTTGGAGTCAAAACTTCGTGTAGAAATCGTCACTGAGGCGTTATAATTACCAGGTGTCCCAAGTGTCCGTCCTGACCCCGTTGGAGTCAATACTTCCGAGGGAAATCATCTACGAGACGTTATGATTACCAGGTAAACAAGGTATTCATCCTGACTGTCCTGGAGTCGACACTTTCTTGGGAAATCATCTTCAAGGCGTTATTATTACCAGGTGCCCCAGGTGTCCGTCTTGAGTCTCCTGGAGTCAAAAAATTCGGCGGAAATCATCTACAAGGCGTTCTAATTACCAGGTGCCCCAGGTGTCTGTCCTGACCCCTTTGGAGTCAAAACTTCCTGGGGAAATCATCCACAAGGCGTTATATATACCAGGTGCAGCAGGTATTTATCTTGACTCTCTTGGAGTCGAAACTTCCTGGGGAAATCATCTACAAGGCGTTATAATAACCAGGTGCCCCAGGTGTCCGTCCTGATCTCGTTGGAGTCAAAACTTCCTTGGGAAATCATCTTCAAGGCGTTATTATTACCAGGTGCCCCAGGTGTCCGTCCTGACCCCTTCGGGGTCAATACTTCCGAGGGAAATCATCCACAAGGCGTTATATATGCCAGGTGCAGCAGGTATTTATCCTGACCCTTTTGGGTCAAAACTTTCTTAGGAAATCATGTACAAGGCGTTAGAATTACCAGGTGCACCAGGTATCCATCCTGAGTCTCCTGGAGTTGATACTTCCTAGAGAAATCATCTAGAAGGCGATACAATTACCAGGTGCTCAGGTGTCCATTCTATCTCTCCTGGAATCAAAACTTCCTGGGGAAATCATCTACAAGGCGTTATAATTACCAGGTGCCCCAGGTGTCCATCCTGACCCCTTTGGAGTCAAAACTTCCTGGGGAAATCATCCACAAGACGTTTTATATACCAGGTACACCAGGTATCCATCCTGACCCTTCTGGAGTCAAAACTTCCTAGGGAAATCATCTACGAGGCGTTATATATACCAGGTGCAGCCAGTATTTATCCTGACTCTCCTGGAGTCGAAACTTCCTGGGGAAATCATCTACAAGGCGTTATTATTACCAGGTGCCCCAGGTGTCCGTCCTGATCCCTTTGGGGTCAAAACTTCCTGGGGAAATCCTCTACAAGGCGTTATGATTACCAGGTGAACCGGGTATCCATCCTGAGTCTCCCGGAGTCAAAACTTTCGGCGGAAATCATCTACAAGGCGTTATAATGACCAGGTACCCCAGGTGTCTGTCCTGACCCCGTTGGAGTCAAAACTTCCTTGGGAAATCATCTACGAGCGTTATATTACCAGGTGCACCAGGTATTCATCCCTAATTTCCTGGAGTCAAAATTTCTTGGGGAAATCATCTACAAGGCATTATATTTACCAAGTATCCATCCTGACTTTTCTGGAGTCGAAACTTCCTTGGGAAATCATCTTCAAGGCGTTATTATTACCAGGTGCCCCAGGTGTTCGTCCTGACCCCTTTTTGGTAAAAACTTCCTTGGGAAATCATGTACAAGGCGTTATGATTACCGGGTGCAGCAGGTATCCATCCTGAGTCTCTTGGAGTCAAAACTTCCTTGGGAAATCATCTTCAAGGCGTTATTATTACCAGGTGCCCCAGGTGTCTGTCCTGACCCCTTTGGGGTCAAAACTTTCTGGGGAAATCCTCTACAAGGCGTTGTATATACCAGGTGCACCAGGTATCCATCCTGACCCTTTTGGGTCAAAACTTCCTTGGGAAATCATGTACAAGGCGTTAGAATTACCAGGTGCACCAGGAATCCATCCTGAGTCTCCTGGAGTCAAAACTGTCGGTGGAAATCATCTACAAGGTGATATAATTATCAGGGGCCCAGTTGTCTGTCCTGACCCCTTTGGGGTCAAAACTTCCTGGGGAAATCATCCACAAGATGTTTTACATACCAGGAGCACCGGGTTTCCGTCCTGACCCCCTTGGAGTCGAAACTTCGTGTAGAAATCGTGACTGAGGCGTTATAATTACCAGGTGTCCCAGGTGTCCGTCCTGACCCCGTTGGAGTCAAAACTTCCTTGGGAAATCATCTACGAGCGTTATATTACCAGTCGCACTAGGTATTCATCCCTTATCTCCTGGAGTCAAAATTTCTTGGGGAAATCATCTACAAGGCATTTTATTTAGCAGGTATCCATCCTGACTCTCCTGGAGCTGATACTTCCTGGGGAAATCATCTCTAAGGCGTTATAATTACCAGATGCCCCAGGTGTCCGTTCTGACCCTTTCGGGGTCAAAACTTCCTGGGGAAATCATCTACAAGGCGTTATGATTACCAGGTGCACCAGGTATCCATATTGAGTCTTCTTGGAGTCAAAACTTTCGGCGGAAATCAACTACAAGGCGATATAATTACCAGGTCCCCCAGGTGTCTCTCCTGACTTCTTTGGGGTCAAAACTTCCTGGGGAAATCATCCACAAAGCGTTATATATACCAGATGAACCAGGTGTCCGTCCTGACCCCCTTGGAGTCAAAACATCCTGTAGACATCGTCACTGAGGCGTTATAATTACCAGGTAAACCAGGTGTTCATCCTGACTCTCCTGGAGTCGAAACTTCCTTGGGAAATCATCTTCAAGGCGTTAGAATTACCAGGTGCACCAGGTATCCATCCTGAGTCTCCTGGAGTTGATACTTCCTAGAGAAATCATCTACAAGGCGATACAATTACCAGGTGCCCCAGGTGTCCATTCTATCTCTCCTGGAATCAAAACTTCCTGGGGAAATCATCTACAAGGCGTTATTATTACCTGGTGCCCGAGGTGTCCATCCATCCTGACCCCTTTGGAGTCAAAACTTCCTGGGGAAATCATCCACAAGACGTTTTATATACCAGGTGCACCAGGTATCCATCCTGACCCTTCTGGAGTCAAAACTTCCTAGGGAAATCATCTACAAGGCGTTATACTTACCAGGTGCACCAGGTATCCATCCTGAGTCTCCTGGAGTCAAAAAATTCGGCGGAAATCATCTACAAGGCGTTATAATTATCAGGTGCCCCAGGTGTCTGTCCTGACCCCTTTGGAGTCAAAACTTCCTGGGGAAATCATCCACAAGGCGTTATATATACCAGGTGCCCCAGGTGTCCGTCCTGATCTCGTTGTGTCAAAACTTCCTTGGGAAATCATCTTCAAGGCGTTATTATTACCAGGTGCCCCAGGTGTCCGTCCTGACCCCTTCGGGGTCAATACTTCCGAGGGAAATCATCCACAAGGCGTTATATATACCAGTTGCAGCAGGTATTTATCCTGACCCTTTTGGGTCAAAACTTCCTTGGGAAATCATGTACAAGGCGTTAGAATTACCAGGTGCATCAGATATCCATCCTGAGTCTCCTGGAGTTGATACTTCCTAGAGAAATCATCTACAAGGCGATACAATTACCAGGTTCCCCAGGTGTCCATTCTATCTCTCCTGGAATCAAAACTTCCTGGGGAAATCATCTACAAGGCGTTATTATTACCTGGTGCCCGAGGTGTCCATCCTGACCCCTTTGGGGTCAAAACTTTCTGGGGAAATGATCTACAAGGCGTAATGATTACCAGGTGCACCAGGTATCCATCCTGAGTCTCCCGGAGTCAAAACTTTCGGCGGAAATCATCTACAAGGCGTTATAATTACCAGGTACCCCAGGTGTCTGTCCTGACCCCTTTGGAGTCAAAACTTCCTGGGGAAATCATCCACAAGGCGTTATATATACCAGGTGCAGCAGGTATTTATCTTGACTCTCCTGGAGTCGAAACTTCCTGTAGAAATCGTCACTGAGGCGTTATAATTACCAGGTGTCCCAGGTGTCTGTCCTGACCCCGTTGGAGTCAAAACTTCCTTGGGAAATCATCTACGAGCGTTATATTACCAGGTGCACCAGGTATTCATCCCTAATTTCCTGGAGTCAAAATTTCTTGGGGAAATCATCTACAAGGCATTATATTTACCAAGTATCCATCCTGACTTTTCTGGAGTCGAAACTTCCTTGGGAAATCATCTTCAAGGCGTTATTATTACCAGGTGCCCCAGGTGTTCGTCCTGACCCCTTTTGGGTCAAAACTTCCTTGGGAAATCATGTACAAGGCGTTATGATTACCGGGTGCACCAGGTATCCATCCTGAGTCTCTTGGAGTCAAAACTTCCTTGGGAAATTATCTTCAAGGCGTTATTATTACCAGGTGCCCCAGGTGTCTGTCCTGACCCCTTTGGGGTCAAATTTTTCTGGGGAAATCCTCTACAAGGCGTTATGATTACCAGGTGCCCCAGGTGTCCGTCTTGAGTCTCCTGGAGTCAAAAAATTCGGCGAAAATCATCTACAAGGCGTTATAATTACCAGGTGCCCCAGGTGTCTGTCCTGACCCCTTTGGAGTCAAAACTTGCTGGGGAAATCATCCACAAGGCGTTATATATACAAGGTGCAGCAGGTATTTATCTTGACTCTCTTGGAGTCGAAACTTCCTGGGGAAATCGTCACTGAGGCGTTATAATTACCAGGTGTCCCAGGTGTCTGTCCTGACCCCGTTGGAGTCAAAACTTCCTTGGGAAATCATCTACGAGCGTTATATTACCAGGTGCACCAGGTATTCATCCCTAATTTCCTGGAGTCAAAATTTCTTGGGGAAATCATCTACAAGGCATTATATTTACCAAGTATCCATCCTGACTTTTCTGGAGTCGAAACTTCCTTGGGAAATCATCTTCAAGGCGTTATTATTACCAGGTGCCCCAGGTGTTCGTCCTGACCCCTTTTGGGTCAAAACTTCCTTGGGAAATCATGTACAAGGCGTTATGATTACCGGGTGCACCAGGTATCCATCCTGAGTCTCTTGGAGTCAAAACTTCCTTGGGAAATTATCTTCAAGGCGTTATTATTACCAGGTGCCCCAGGTGTCTGTCCTGACCCCTTTGGGGTCAAAACTTTCTGGGGAAATCCTCTACAAGGCGTTATGATTACCAGGTGCCCCAGATGTCCGTCTTGAGTCTCCTGGAGTCAAAAAATTCGGCGAAAATCATCTACAAGGCGTTATAATTACCAGGTGCCCCAGGTGTCTGTCCTGACCCCTTTGGAGTCAAAACTTGCTGGGGAAATCATCCACAAGGCGTTATATATACAAGGTGCAGCAGGTATTTATCTTGACTCTCTTGGAGTCGAAACTTCCTGGGGAAATCATCTACAAGGCGTTATAATAACCAGGTGCCCCAGGGGTCCGTCCTGACCTCGTTGGAGTCAAAACTTCCTTGGGAAATCATCTTCAAGGCGTTATTATTACCAGGTGCCCCAGGTGTCCGTCCTGACCCCTTCGGGGTCAATACTTCCGAGCGAAATCATCCACAAGGCGTTATATATACCAGGTGCAGCAGGTATTTATCCTGACCCTTTTGGGTCAAAACTTCCTTGGGAAATCATGTACAAGGCGTTATAATTACCAGGTGCACCAGGTGTCCATTCTATCTCTCCTGGAATCAAAACTTCCTTGGGAAATCATCTTCAAGGCGTTAGAATTACCAGGTGCACCAGGTATCCATCCTGAGTCTCCTGGAGTTGATACTTCCTAGAGAAATCATCTACAAGGCGATACAATTACCAGGTGCCCCAGGTGTCCATTCTATCTCTCCTGGAATCAAAACTTCCTGGGGAAATCATCTACAAGGCGTTATTATTACCTGGTGCACCAGGTATCCATCCTGAGTCTTCTTGGAGTCAAAACTTTCGGCGGAAATCAACTACAAGGCGATATAATTACCAGGTGTCCCAGGTGTCTCTCCTGACTTCTTTGGGGTCAAAACTTCCTGGGGAAATCATCCACAAAGCGTTATATATACCAGATGAACCAGGTGTCCGTCCTGACCCCCTTGGAGTCAAAACTTCCTGTAGACATCGTCACTGAGGCGTTATAATTACCAGGTAAACCAGGTATTCATCCTGACTCTCCTGGAGTCGAAACTTCCTTGGGAAATCATCTTCAAGGCGTTAGAATTACCAGGTGCACCAGGTATCTATCCTGAGTCTCCTGGAGTTGATACTTCCTAGAGAAATCATCTACAAGGCGTTATTATTACCTGGTGCCCGAGGTGTCCATCCTGACCCCTTTGGAGTCAAAACTTCCTGGGGAAATCATCCACAAGACGTTTTATATACCAGGTGCACCAGGTATCCATCCTGACCCTTCTGGAGTCAAAACTTCCTAGGGAAATCATCTACAAGGCGTTATACTTACCAGGTGCACCAGGTATCCATCCTGAGTCTCCTGGAGTCAAAAAATTCGGCGGAAATCATCTACAAGGCGTTATAATTACCAGGTGCCCCAGGTGTCCGTCCTGACCCCTTCGGGGTCAATACTTCCGAGGGAAATCATCCACAAGGCGTTATATATACCAGGTGCAGCAGGTATTTATCCTGACCCTTTTGGGTCAAAACTTCCTTGGGAAATCATGTACAAGGCGTTAGAATTACCAGGTGCATCAGATATCCATCCTGAGTCTCCTGGAGTTGATACTTCCTAGAGAAATCATCTACAAGGCGATACAATTACCAGGTTCCCCAGGTGTCCATTCTTTCTCTCCTGGAATCAAAACTTCCTGGGGAAATCATCTACAAGGCGTTATTATTACCTGGTGCCCGAGGTGTCCATCCTGACCCCTTTGGAGTCAAAACTTCCTGGGGAAATCATCCAAAAGACGTTTTATATACCAGGTGCCCCAGGTGTCCGTCCTGATCTCGTTGGAGTCAAAACTTCCTTGGGAAATCATCTTCAAGGCGTTATTATTACCAGGTGCCCCAGGTGTCCGTCCTGACCCCTTCAGGGTCAATACTTCCGAGGGAAATCATCCACAAGGCGTTATATATACCAGGTGCAACAGGTATTTATCCTGACCCTTTTGGGTCAAAACTTCCTTGGGAAATCATGTACAAGGCGTTATAATTACCAGGTGCACCAGGTATCCATCCTGAGTCTCCTGGAGTTGATACTTCCTAGAGAAATCATCTACAAGGCGATACAATTACCAGGTGCCCCAGGTGTCCATTCTTTCTCTCCTGGAATCAAAACTTCCTGGGGAAATCATCTACAAGGCGTTATTATTACCTGGTGCCCCAGGTGTTCGTCCTGACCCCTTTTGGGTCAAAACTTCCTTGGGAAATCATGTACAAGGCGTTATGATTACCGGGTGCACCAGGTATCCATCCTGGGTCTCTTGGAGTCAAAACTTCCTTGGGAAATTATCTTCAAGGCGTTATTATTACCAGGTGCCCCAGGTGTCTGTCCTGACCCCTTTGGGGTCAAAACTTTCTGGGGAAATCCTCTACAAGGCGTTATGATTACCAGGTGCCCCAGGTGTCCGTCTTGAGTCTCCTGGAGTCAAAAAATTCGGCGAAAATCATCTACAAGGCGTTATAATTACCAGGTGCCCCAGGTGTCTGTCCTGACCCCTTTGGAGTCAAAACTTGCTGGGGAAATCATCCACAAGGCGTTATATATACAAGGTGCAGCAGGTATTTATCTTGACTCTCTTGGAGTCGAAACTTCCTGGGGAAATCATCTACAAGGCGTTATAATAACCAGGTGCCCCAGGGGTCCGTCCTGACCTCGTTGGAGTCAAAACTTCCTTGGGAAATCATCTTCAAGGCGTTATTATTACCAGGTGCCCCAGGTGTCCGTCCTGACCCCTTCGGGGTCAATACTTCCGAGCGAAATCATCCACAAGGCGTTATATATACCAGGTGCAGCAGGTATTTATCCTGACCCTTTTGGGTCAAAACTTCCTTGGGAAATCATGTACAAGGCGTTATAATTACCAGGTGCACCAGGTGTCCATTCTATCTCTCCTGGAATCAAAACTTCCTTGGGAAATCATCTTCAAGGCGTTAGAATTACCAGGTGCACCAGGTATCCATCCTGAGTCTCCTGGAGTTGATACTTCCTAGAGAAATCATCTACAAGGCGATACAATTACCAGGTGCCCCAGGTGTCCATTCTATCTCTCCTGGAATCAAAACTTCCTGGGGAAATCATCTACAAGGCGTTATTATTACCTGGTGCACCAGGTATCCATCCTGAGTCTTCTTGGAGTCAAAACTTTCGGCGGAAATCAACTACAAGGCGATATAATTACCAGGTGTCCCAGGTGTCTCTCCTGACTTCTTTGGGGTCAAAACTTCCTGGGGAAATCATCCACAAAGCGTTATATATACCAGATGAACCAGGTGTCCGTCCTGACCCCCTTGGAGTCAAAACTTCCTGTAGACATCGTCACTGAGGCGTTATAATTACCAGGTAAACCAGGTATTCATCCTGACTCTCCTGGAGTCGAAACTTCCTTGGGAAATCATCTTCAAGGCGTTAGAATTACCAGGTGCACCAGGTATCTATCCTGAGTCTCCTGGAGTTGATACTTCCTAGAGAAATCATCTACAAGGCGTTATTATTACCTGGTGCCCGAGGTGTCCATCCTGACCCCTTTGGAGTCAAAACTTCCTGGGGAAATCATCCACAAGACGTTTTATATACCAGGTGCACCAGGTATCCATCCTGACCCTTCTGGAGTCAAAACTTTCTAGGGAAATCATCTACAAGGCGTTATACTTACCAGGTGCACCAGGTATCCATCCTGAGTCTCCTGGAGTCAAAAAATTCGGCGGAAATCATCTACAAGGCGTTATAATTACCAGGTGCCCCAGGTGTCCGTCCTGACCCCTTCGGGGTCAATACTTCCGAGGGAAATCATCCACAAGGCGTTATATATACCAGGTGCAGCAGGTATTTATCCTGACCCTTTTGGGTCAAAACTTCCTTGGGAAATCATGTACAAGGCGTTAGAATTACCAGGTGCATCAGATATCCATCCTGAGTCTCCTGGAGTTGATACTTCCTAGAGAAATCATCTACAAGGCGATACAATTACCAGGTTCCCCAGGTGTCCATTCTTTCTCTCCTGGAATCAAAACTTCCTGGGGAAATCATCTACAAGGCGTTATTATTACCTGGTGCCCGAGGTGTCCATCCTGACCCCTTTGGAGTCAAAACTTCCTGGGGAAATCATCCAAAAGACGTTTTATATACCAGGTGCCCCAGGTGTCCGTCCTGATCTCGTTGGAGTCAAAACTTCCTTGGGAAATCATCTTCAAGGCGTTATTATTACCAGGTGCCCCAGGTGTCCGTCCTGACCCCTTCAGGGTCAATACTTCCGAGGGAAATCATCCACAAGGCGTTATATATACCAGGTGCAACAGGTATTTATCCTGACCCTTTTGGGTCAAAACTTCCTTGGGAAATCATGTACAAGGCGTTATAATTACCAGGTGCACCAGGTATCCATCCTGAGTCTCCTGGAGTTGATACTTCCTAGAGAAATCATCTACAAGGCGATACAATTACCAGGTGCCCCAGGTGTCCATTCTTTCTCTCCTGGAATCAAAACTTCCTGGGGAAATCATCTACAAGGCGTTATTATTACCTGGTGCCCGAGGTGTCCATCCTAACCCCTTTGGGGTCAAAACTTTCTGGGGAAATGATCTTCAAGGCGTTATATATACCAGGTGCACCAGGTATCCATCCTGACCCTTTTGGTTCAAAACTTCCTTGGGAAATCATGTACAAGGCGTTATACTTACCAGGTGCACCAGGTATCCATCCTGAGTCTCCTGGAGTCAAAAAATTCGGCGGAAATCATCTACAAGGCGTTATAATTACCAGGTGCCCCAGGTGTCTGTCCTGACCCCTTTGGAGTCAAAACTTCCTGGGGAAATCATCCACAAGGCGTTATATATACCAGGTGCCCCAGGTGTCCGTCCTGATCTCGTTGGAGTCAAAACTTCCTTGGGAAATCATCTTCAAGGCGTTATTATTACCAGGTGCCCCAGGTGTCCGTCCTGACCCCTTCGGGGTCAATTCTTCCGAGGGAAATCATCCACAAGGCGTTATATATACCAGGTGCAGCAGGTATTTATCCTGACCCTTTTGGGTCAAAACTTCCTTGGGAAATCATGTACAAGGCGTTAGAATTACCAGGTGCATCAGATATCCATCCTGAGTCTCCTGGAGTTGATACTTCCTAGAGAAATCATCTACAAGGCGATACAATTACCAGGTTCCCCAGGTGTCCATTCTATATCTCCTGGAATCAAAACTTCCTGGGGAAATCATCTACAAGGCGTTATTATTACCTGGTGCCCCAGGTGTCCGTCCTGATCCCTTTGAAGTCAAAACTTCCTGGGGAAATCATCCACAAGACGTTTTATATACCAGGTGCACCGGGTTTCCTTCCTGACCCCCTTGGAGTCAAAACTTCGTGTAGAAATCGTCACTAAGGCGTTATAATTACCAGGTGTCCCAAGTGTCCGTCCTGATCCCGTTGGAGTCAATACTTCCGAGGGGAATCATCTGCGAGACGTTATGATTACCAGGTAAACAAGGTATTCATCCTGACTGTCCTGGAGTCGACACTTTCCTCGGAAATCATCTTCAAGGCGTTATTATTACCAGGTGCCCCAGGTGTCCGTCTTGAGTCTCCTGGAGTCAAAAAATTCGGCGGAAATCATCTACAAGGCGTTATAATTACCAGGTGCCCCAGGTGTCTGTCCTGACCCCTTTGGAGTCAAAACATCCTGGGGAAATCATCCACAAGGCGTTATATATATCAGGTGCAGCAGGTATTTATCTTGACTCTCTTGGAGTCGAAACTTCCTGGGGAAATCATCTTCAAGGCGTTATAATAACCAGGTGCCCCAGGTGTCCGTCCCGACCTCGTTGGAGTCAAAACTTCCTTGGGAAATCATCTTCAAGGCGTTATTATTACCAGGTGCCCCAGGTGTCCGTCCTGACCCCTTCAGGGTCAATACTTCCGAGGGAAATCATCCACAAGGCGTTATATATACCAGGTGCAACAGGTATTTATCCTGACCCTTTTGGGTCAAAACTTCCTTGGGAAATCATGTACAAGGCGTTATAATTACCAGGTGCACCAGGTATCCATCCTGAGTCTCCTGGAGTTGATACTTCCTAGAGAAATCATCTACAAGGCGATACAATTACCAGGTGCCCAAGGTGTCCATTCTATCTCTCCTGGAATCAAAACTTCCTGGGGAAATCATCTACAAGGAGTTATTATAACCTGGTGCCCGAGGTGTCCATCCTAACCCCTTTGGGGTCAAAACTTTCTGGGGAAATGATCTACAAGGCGTTATATATACCAGGTGCACCAGGTATCCATCCTGACCCTTTTGGTTCAAAACTTCCTTGGGAAATCATGTACAAGGCGTTATAATTACCAGGTGCACCAGGTATCCATCCTGTGTCTCCTGGAGTCAAAACTGTCGTCGGAAATCACAAGGTGATATAATTATCAGGGGCCCAGTTGTCTGTCCTGACCCCTTTAGGGTCAAAACTTCCTGGGGAAATCATCCACAAGATGTTTTACATACCAGGTGCACCGGGTTTCCGTCCTGACCCCCTTGGAGTCGAAACTTCGTGTAGAAATCGTCACTGAGGCGTTATAATTACCAGGTGTCCCAGGTGTCTTTCCTTACCCCGTTGGAGTCAAAACTTCCTTGGGAAATCATCTACGAGCGTTATATTACCAGGTGCACTAGGTATTCATCCCTTATCTCCTGGAGTCAAAATTTCTTGGGGAAATCATCTACAAGGCATTATATTTACCAGGTATCCATCCTGACTCTCCTGGAGCTGATACTTCCTGGGGAAATCATTTCTAAGGCGTTATAGCTACCAGGTGCCCCAGGTGTCCGTCCTGACCCTTTCGGGGTAAAAACTTCCTGGGGAAATCATCTACAAGGCGTTATGATTACCAGGTGCACCAGGTATCCATCCTGAGTCTCTTGGAGTCAAAACTTTCGGCGGAAATCAACTACAAGGCGATATAATTACCAGGTGCCCCAGGTGTCTCTCCTGTTTTCTTTGGGGTCAAAACTTCCTGGGGAAATCATCCACAAGGCGTTATATATACTAGATGAACCTGGTGTCCGTCCTGACCCCCTTGGAGTCAAAACTTCCTGTAGACATCGTCACTGAGGCGTTATAATTACCAGGTAAACCAGGTATTCATCCTGACTCTCCTGGAGTCGAGACTTCCTTGGGAAATCATCTTCAAGGCGTTATTATTACCAGGTGCCCCAGGTGTCCGTCTTGAGTCTCCTGGAGTCAAAAATTTCGGCGGAAATCATCTACAAGGCGTTATAATTACCAGGTGCCCCAGGTGTCTGTCCTGACTCCTTTGGAGTCAAAACTTCCTGGGGAAATCATCTACAAGGCGTTATCATAACCAGGTGCCCCAGGTGTCCGTCCTGACCCCTTTGGGGTCAAAACTTCCTAGGGAAATCATCCCCAAGGCGTTATATATACCTGGTGCAGCAGGTATTCATCCTGACTCTCCTGGAGTCGAAACTTCCTGTAGAAATCGTCACTGAGGCGTTATATTTACCAGGTACCCCAGGTGTCTGTCCTGACCCCTTTGGGGTCAAAACTTCCTGGGGAAATCATCCACAAGGCGTTATGATTACCAGGTAAACCAGGTATTCATTCTGACTCTCCTGGAGTTGATACTTCCTAGAGAAATCATCTACAAGGCGATACAATTACCAGGTGCCCCAGGTGTCCATTCTATCTCTCCTGGAATCAAAACTTCCTGGGGAAATCATCCACAAGACGTTTTATATACCAGGTGCACCGGGTTTCCTTCCTGACCCCCTTGGAGTCAAAACTTCGTGTAGAAATCGTCACTGAGGCGTTATATTTACCAGGTACTCCAGGTGTCTGTCCTGACCCCTTTGGGGTCAAAACTTCCTGGGGAAATCATCCACAAGGCGTTATGATTACCAGGTAAACCAGGTAATCATCCTGACTCTCCTGGAGTCGAAACTTCCTGTAGAAATCGTCACTGAGGCGTTATAATTACCAGGTGTCCCAGGTGTCTGTCCTGACCCCGTTGGAGTCAAAACTTCCTTGGGAAATCATCTACGAGCGTTATATTACCAGGTGCACCAGGTATTTATCCCTAATCTCCTGGAGTCAAAATTTCTTGGGGAAATCATCTACAAGGCATTATATTTACCAGGTATCCATTCTGACTCTCCTGGAGTTGATACTTCCTGGGGAAATCATCTTTAAGGCGTTATTATTACCAGGTGCCCCAGGTGTCCATCCTGACCCCTTTGGGGTCAAAACTTTCTGGGGAAATCATCTACAAGGCGTTATAATTACCAGGTGCCCCAGGTTTCTGTCCTGACCCCTTTGGGGTCAAAACTTCCTAGGGAAATCATCCACAAGGCGTTATATATACCTGGTGCAGCAGGTAGTCATCTCTTATCTCCTGGAGTCAAAATTTCTTGGGGAAATCATCTACAAGGCATTATATTTACCAGGTATCCATCCTGACTCTCCTGGAGCTGATACTTCCTGGGGAAATCATCTCTAAGGCGTTATAATTACCAGGTGCCCCAGGTGTCCGTCCTGACCCTTTCGGGGTCAAAACTTCCTGGGGAAATCATCTACAAGGCGTTATGATTACCAGGTGCACCAGGTATCCATCCTGAGTCTCTTGGAGTCAAAACTTTCGGCGGAAATCATCTACAAGGCGATATAATAACCAGGGGCCCCAGGTGTCTGTCCTGACCCCTTTGGGGTCAAAACTTCCTGGGGAAATCATCCACAAGGCGTTATATATACCAGGTGCAGCAGGTATTTATCTTGACTCTCCTGGAGTCGAAACTTCCTGGGGAAATCATCTACAAGGCGTTATAATAACCAGGTTCCCCAGGTGTCCGTCCTGACCCCGTTGGAGTCAAAACTTTCTGGGGAAATCATCTACAAGGCGTTATAATTACCAGGTGCCCCAGGTGTCTGTCCTGACCCCTTTGGGGTCAAAACTTCCTAGGGAAATCATCCCCAAGGCGTTATATATACCTGGTGCAGCAGGTATTCATCCTGACTCTCCTGGAGTCGAAACTTCCTGTAGAAATCGTCACTGAGGCGTTATAATTACCAGGTGTCCCAGGTGCCTGTCCTGACCCCGTTGGAGTCAAACTTCCTTGGGAAATCATCTACGAGCGTTATATTACCAGGTGCACCAGGTATTTATCCCTAATCTCCTGGAGTCAAAATTTCTTGGGGAAATCATCTACAAGGCAATATATTTACCAGGTATCCATTCTGACTCTCCTGAAGTTGATACTTCCTGGGGAAATCATCTTTAAGGCGTTATTATTACCAGGTGCCCCAGGTGTCCGTCCTGACCCCTTTGGGGTTCAAAACTTTCTGGGGAAATCATCTACAAGGCGTTATAATTACCAGGTGCCCCAGGTGTCTGTCCTGACCCCTTTGGGGTCAAAACTTCCTAGGGAAATCATCCACAAGGCGTTATATATACCTGGTGCAGCAGGTATTCATCCTGACTCTCCTGGAGTCGAAACTTCCTGTAGAAATCGTCACTAAGGCGTTATAATTACCAGGTGTCCCAGGTGTCTGTCCTGACCCCGTTGGAGTCAAAACTTCCTTGGGAAATCATCTACGAGCGTTATATTACCAGGTGCACCAGGTATTTATCCCTAATCTCCTGGAGTCAAAATTTCTTGGGGAAATCATCTACAAGGCATTATATTTACCAGGTATCCATTCTGACTCTCCTGGAGTTGATACTTCCTGGGGAAATCATCTTCAAGGCGTTATTATTACCAGGTGCCCCAGGTGTCCGTCCTGACCCCTTTGGGGTCAAATCTTCCTGAGGAAATCATCTACAAGGCGTTATGATTACCAGGTGCACCAGGTATCCATCCTGAGTCTCCTGGAGTCAAAACTTCCTCGGGAAATCATCCACAAGGCGTTATAATTACCAGGTGCCCCAGGATTCTGTCCTGACCCCTTTGGGGTCAAAACTTCCTGAGGAAATCATCCACAAGGCGTTATATATACCAGGTGCAGCAGGTATTTATCTTGACTCTCCTGGAGTCGAAACTTCCTGGGGAAATCATCTACAAGGCGTTATAATAACCAGGTTCCCCAGGTGTCCGTCCTGACCCCGTTGGAGTCAAACCTTCTTCTAGAAATCGTCTCCGAGGCGTTATAATTACTAGATGTCCCAGGTGTCCGTCCTAAGCCCTTTGAAGTCAAAACTTCCTGGGGATACCATCTACAAGGCGTTATTATCACTAGGTGTTCACCCTGAGTCCATAGGTGTTATAATATTTAGCAAAGGAAAAAAAGTTTGCTCAAGTCCATCGCAGCGACCACAGCGATCACGTATGCGAGGCACAGCGTACAGCTGAGAATTTTTACCATTCGAATTTCTCTTAGGTGTTAGGCCGACTTAGGTACTTAACCTAAGACCTCATTTAAATTAACATGCCTTCGCGGCACGTAAACGTTCTGCCACTCGTCGTCGGGGATAATAGATGTTCGTAATCTGCAGTTTTCCGGAATGTTTTGTTTTAGATCTAGCAGCAGATAGCCGTAGGGTTCCGAAGTAGCGTCTCAGTATGCTTCTTTTAAAAAACGTGGATCCTCGGGACACAGTTGTCGCGAGAGATGCGTAATCTGGGCGCGATCGCGCAGATCTCTAAAAACAACGATGTATTGGGCGTTCAGCGATATGTCGCGTTGACCTCGCGCTTGTTGAAAAATATTTTGCGTAATGAATATCACCGACAAGTTATTGTGGTGGCTCCCTTTTGTAAATAAATCGACCACTTCACTCCCCGAGCTCGATTCTCGCATCAAATCGTCAACGATTACCAGTTTTGGTCTAGGGTCGTGTGCATAGTCCCCACTTTGAGGTAGACCCTCGCGAAATTCAATCTTTTCGCCGAGTTCGCGATAGCCATTTTGCCACTCGGCGTATTGCAATATTATTCGTTCGAAGCGGGTGTTGTACATGCGGTCGATGAATTTTAAAAATATTTACACAAAGACAGTTTTACCACACCCTGTGGGTCCACTCAGGATTGACGTCAACGGCTGCTCTGACTGTAAGACTGTAAGGTCATCGTTGAAACTGACTCGTTTGGCTCGACTGCTTAAATTTTTGATCCGATATTGCTCGAACTGGGGGAAACTGACCGCTCTCAGACAAAGCGCCAGCGCCTTGATACTCTTTTTTTTGCGTTTTGCCTGAGCTCAAGCAATTGCTTGAGCTTGAGCATTTGCTTGAGCTTCAGCGTTTGTTTTCGCTGAAGCTACGCCTTCGCAGCAGCTGTGAGTTCGTCCGTGAATTGATTAAAATTTTTTTTTTTTTTTTTTTTTTTATTCATCATTAATATTTTTAAAAATAAAGTGAAGACTGTGAGGACTTAAAATTTTTGTTTTAACTTTTTAATTATTAAAACATGAAAGTTAAAAATTTTGAATTTTTTCAGTAAATAAAGAAAACAGGAGAGGGGAAAAAGGGTTTTTGCCAACCATAGATTTATTTTACTTTTTAATTCATTTACACATTTATTTATTTATTTTTTTTTAGAACAACTTTTATTTACAATACTTAAACTTTTCGAGAGATGTATTTTACTTTTAACCATTTTACACTTTTTGACGCACTGTGCACGCGAAATCTTTTTTTCAAGGTCTTATCTCACTCGTTGGCAACAGTAGCAGCAGCATCAGCAGAAAAGTAGCGTTGCATACTTATCAGTGAAGGAGAAACGCGAGTGCGCGACCACCACCACCAGCTGCGAAGGGGTCTACGCCCGCGAGCACTGTGATGCCCACGTATCACACCTACAAGATCGTACGCAGCCTAGTGAAAAACGCTGACGAGCTCTTCGTTAAGGTCATCGTCGAAATAAAGCTGATATGCTGACTAGACGATGCTTCATCATCCTCGTTGTATCCTGCAGTGCTTATAAAAGAAGAAGTTATAGTTAGTGATTTTGAGTCAGATCTTGACGATGAAGATTTTATCGGTTTTACAAAAGACGAAGTGGATTTTTCAGAAAATAAACGAGACAATTTTCACAATTCCCTTATTCGCATTTTTAGTAAAGAAGCATCAGGACTGTTACCAAAGAAATTAAACTTGAACAACAGCACCAGAAAGAGCAGAAGGACATCAAAACCAAGACCTTCAAAGAAGAAGAAATCAAGCTTAAACGACAGTAGCATAATGGCTACAAGACCAAGACTGGTCCCGGAAAAATTAAGATCAAGCTTAAACGACCGTGACATAATGGCTACAAGACCAAGACTGGTACTGGAGAAATTAAGATTAAATAGTGAGACGTCGTGTGTTATGTGTAATGAAAATTATGTGCCTGGAGAAGAAGAAGAATGGTTTATGTGTCACCACGATTGTCGTCGGTGGCTGTGTCAAATATGTATTGCAGAGTGTGAGTGGTTATTTTCTCGTGGAAAAAAAAGACTGTGCGTAAAAATCGTATTTTGAATAAATAATTCTGTTGAATTGTAAGAGTGTAAACGTAAAAAAAAAATTTTATCTAAATCAACATTTTAATGACTTTCAAAGACTAAGTGTGAAAAAATTTTTATGTAGATTTATCAAATATATGCTTATTAAATAAATTGTAATGAGAAGTTAACCGTGTATTTAAATGAAATTAAATATATATATAGTTGCGAAAAAGACAATTTTTTATTTTAACCTGTACCTCTAAAATTTTTTCCATGATAATTACTGTATTTTTTATTAAAAATTAAAATTTAAAACTTTCTAATTCACTTTTTAAAATATTTAAAAATTAAATAATGTTAAAATAGTAAAAAAGTAAAATTTCCTATAAAAAATAGATACCAATTAATTTTAATGTTTTGAATTTAATTTAAAAATTTTAATTTAATTTTAATTTAAAAGCTAACTATGAGGATCTCTCTCTTTCTTTACATGCAGAGTCAGCATCGGCTGTGAGAAGCAGTCACGCGCTCCCCGACCACACCGCTAACCCCACTGCACTCGCGACACCCGAGGCAGCCGCCGCCGAGCACTGCGCCTGGCGAAGTAAATGAATCATGTTTGTTTACTTTCGCCAAAGCGGTGCTATACTACTAATATGATCGGTTTGACCCGTGTCAAAACGTCACTCTAAATCCTCAAAAATACAATTTCAGTTGCTATTAAACGTTAGTTAATAGCACGCTGTATTCACAGATTATAAAAATAAACGCATCAATTAGATAATATGATACAATCAAGAATTTGTTTTCTAGCGCAGCATTCTTTCTTAGTTTCACAAAGTTACCGCAAACCACACAAATATACGCTGTACTGTCACGATTATTAATTAGCAAGTGTGAAAATGCCTTGACATGACCCACATGTCAGCCCAAAATAAAATAAAAATAAAAATAAATTAAAAAAAACAAAAACCAGGCCCACTTCGGGAAGTACACACGCGACTGAAAATATCCGTGCCAGAGTTAAAATTCTAATGACATCCAGTCAATAAAAAAACAAAACAAACTGATCTTGAATTTCACGAAAGTGCAAAGAGAAAAAAAAATACCAGTTGAATTATCCCTCCGTGGCGAGAAATATTCAACCACTTGTTTCGAAAATAACTCCGGTGCGAATTAAATTTCGAGTCACAAAATTCCGAAAAAAAACAAAAACAAAACGGTCATTAAGACTTCAGTCTAGAAACGACAAATCCGACGGCCTCTCACACTTGCTATTTACAATTTCAAGTTGCTTGGATTAATTTAATCCAAGGAACTTCAAGTGTTTTGTAAACAGTACTCGTGTCACTGCGTTGTATGGACTCTGTCTCTTTCTCTCTCTCGTAATAAATTTCGCTCGATCTATCCCACCGCACGCTGTTATACACGCAGTCATGCAGCTAATCTGCCGAACGAAAACAAAGGTAAAGCAAAAAAAAGAAAAAAAAAAAATTACAGCTATCCATTGCGCACGGTATTCTGCAGGCACGGTTAAACTCACTCTCTCCCGTGCCTCATGCACAGTGTCCCTGGCAATTTTTGCCTCGAATCTAAAAGCAAGTTCGATTTATTCTTTGACAACGAATCTCGCCGGCTGCGAGAACACCCTCGTTGTCCGTCAAACACTCGTATACCATGGAGTGTGTCTCGTACACTCCTTACTTAACTCCGCACCTGAAAATCAAACTCGAGACATGCTTGGGATTACGCGATCGCGAACTAATTACCCACAAATCAATTCCCAAGGTCGCGACTCGGCTTGCCAGATTTTCGGTAGGTGGGGTGAAGTCCTTCCAGGGAACGAACGAGTGGACCAGAGGTTTTCTTAATAATTACAAAAAAAAGATTTCAATCAAACTTAATTTATTACACTAATACCTTAAAACTATTACAAGAAAAGAAAATGTAAACAATAACACGACACGAAAGTCGTCTTTCCGAGAATCGGAGATCCTCGATTCACGCAAGCTTATGCCTAGCTCGCACCGACGCGATACGAGAGTCAAACAATTTAATTATCTCCCGTAGCAATAATTCGCTTATACGGCCTTGACCCGGTGGACAAGGACTCGTACCCGAGAAAGAGACAGTTATCGGGCACCGACCCGATCACACATACACACTCTTACTGACTCGATCGAAAGTCAACGCACGCACAACTAACCTTTTGACGCCGGGTGATCACCTCACACACACAAACGCTCGATGGCCAATCTCGTAGAAAAAGATCCCTGACAAGGCTTTGTCCTCCGCTCGAAGTTGATCTGTTGGAATACGTCAACACTCAACTTGCGCACCAACGGACCGGATTTTTACAACCAAATCGATTTCGCGTACTCCAACTCGGTAAGCTAACTTTTTCCCGATTGTTAGGATCTACAATTTACAAATCGATTTCCTTCCCGTGTGCCGGCTCACGATACAGTAACAGCTGTAACTCTTGGCGCGAAGTCTCTCCCCAACTACCCGTCCGGTCGGTAAATTACCGACGGCTTGGCACCAGAATACAAAACCGTCAATTAATTAAATCGACCCAGGAATAACCTTGTCGACCGTTACAAGGAACGCAAACAGCCAAAATCATGACAGGTGTCACCCTTGGTGGAAATATTTCATTTGTAAGTAAACCTCATGGAGGCAGATCCAGTGACTCAGCTATATTTGAACAAAGTGAGTTAATGAATTTATCAGAACCAAAAGATGGGATTATGGTAGATAAAGGGTTCTTAATTAGAGATTTGTGTAAAAAAAAAACAATTTAAATTTATTCAACCACCTTTTTTTAAAAGTTAAAGTCAGTTTTCTGAAGATGATTCCGTTTTAACAGCAAATATTGCTAAAGCTAGAGCGCATGTGGAGAGGTCCAATTAGCGCGTCGCATTAAAGTGTACAAGTTACTTCGAACTACTATGCCTGTAGCCTTAGTTCCATATCATCATGATATTTTTATAATAGTTTATGGTACTGTTGATTTGTGTGCACCAATGATTGGGGATGATAAGTTCATGATTGATGATTTAGATAAAATCTAAACTATTTTGAAAATTGATATATATATAATTAAAATGATAACATATTTAAGTGTTAAATTATGTACATTTTTACATTAATTTTTTGTAAATGAAAAGAAAAACAAATTGTAAACATGTTTTAACTCAGTTTATTTTAATTTATTCAACCCTTTACTATAACCAAATATACATATAAATATATTCATAAATATTTTTTAAACTCTGTAACTATATTTTATTTTAATTCTGCTAACTTTATATAAATTTAAATAAAGTACTACTTGCATTGGTTTTACATTATCAGTCTTTTAGTAAATACTTCTATATATTTACCAATCACAGTAAATTGCTTATACATATTTATCGATCATTGCTATAAACAGCTTCTACTTATTTGCTAAGAACAATTTAAATTGATGTTAAACTTTTGTATAAGTGCGTTCATCCAAGATAGTTCCTTGACTTGTGTTAGAATTTAACGAGATTTACACCTTATTTGAGATGCAATGGTCATAATCATAGTTTACGACATAGGCCGCGTCACAGTCAACCAAATAATTTTTCAGGTTTAAAAAAAAAGTTATTTTTTCAGGTTTAAAAAAAAACCCCCCTCCACCCTTTGAAATTGAGTACGCACGGTTTCGTGCTAGCAGCGAAAAGATTTCGAATTGTTAAATTTCGGTGTAAGTGCTACCCTGCTAAAATAGAAATCAGTTAGTTCAGAACCGCACCAAAATCTTTTGTGTAGCGAAGTATGCCTAATTAATTTCGAGTGAGTGTTCAAGTTGTTTGGTGAGTACCTTCTAAATTCATAATCTCGAACTAGCATAGTATTATGCGAACCGAGAGAGCTCAAAATTAAAAGTGCAAATCCTATAGAGTTGTTATCGCCGAATGGGTAAAATTAATCTAAGTCAAACCGTTTATTTATAATCGGAATAAAAATCGGAATCCTTGAAGCTCCCGTAAATGTAAATAGAACAGTTGAAATATTAATGAATAATTACTTTGCAAAAATTGATCGGTAACATTAAATATTGATAAAAATTTTTTTTTACGTTAATGAAATTATAACTATTTATTCAACCACAACGAAACTTCCTATTCCAACATAAACATTTAATATTTAATTTCAGGAGAATATTATTCTTTATTTCATATACAAAAATAAAGAACCCCGCAAGTTCTTGGGACAACTAAATCGCTAATTTCAAGGATAGTGACGATAAAAGCAACACCATCTGTAAAAAATCACTAAAAATCAGACCAGCCGCGTTAAAAATAACACGAATGATTTTATCATTGTTTAGATAAGTTGCAAGTTCTTGGGACAACTAAATCGCTAATTTCAAGGCTAGTGACGATAACAGTAATCCCAGCTGTGTAAAATCAGCAGAAGTTGCTTTAATCACTAGTCTTGCAAGCAGCGATTTTGTTGATTCATAATGGAAGCTGTCAAGTCTGTAACAGCTAGCGCGGTAATTAAATTCGAATTTGGCGCTAACTGTTATGGAACGCAGATGCAGCTCAGTAAGTCAGGTGATGACGAGATTTACCGATCAGCATTACTCTAATTTTGACGCTTGGCGTGATCACACGTGTGTCAGAGAGCGAATATACTTATTTACTTTTTTGTGTTGTTAGATAACTTTATCGAGGTTGTGTTGAATAAAGTTATCAGTGAGAAGTTGTGTAGATTTTTCTGTGATCCAGTTGTCATTGGATCGGAGCGGGGAAGGCGAACATCAAACGGAAAGTCAGCGTGCGGCCTTGGAAGGCATTGTCGTCTTGTGTGAAATCATTCGGGCTGGAAGTAATTATTATTATCATTGTAAAATCAAGCGAAGGTGCACCTGCTAGAAAGTAAGTCCGCGTAGCGGTTGATCATTGTATATTTACTCGTGAATGATTAGAGTCAGAGTGTTAATGTATGTTTCACGGAAGTACTCAAGTACTTGATCGAATCTTTGCCTTTGTGATTTTGGCGCGCTGCAGCTAGCAGCCGACCGCGAGAGCGTGTGTGTGTGTGCGACGGTGTGTTCGAGTCTACCGCGACACTGACGCCGAACTTTGTTTTTGTGAAAGCAATTTTTCTTTCGACAATTTGAGAGTGCGAGTCATTTAAGTTTAAATGTTAGTAAACATTCGGGTGAAATTTATTTGGACTGTTTTGTAACTTTTTCTATTTTTATTGTTGATTAAAATTATTAAAAGTTACGTCTGATTATTCATTCAATTAACCCGTGTTCCTCCGATCGGTCCACGTTAACTCACGCCACTACCGACGAAGGAGAGCAGCCGCGCCGCGTAATAATAACATTAGTTCGCGTACGCGTCTTCCCTCCAATTTTCAGGATTGAAGAAAAATCGACGGATTGTCGTGTGCACAGAAAGTGCATTTTGTCAGCAGGTCAGAGGAGTGCGGACGACGATCGCCATGGGTTCTCGTGATTAATCACGATCCTCCGAGGAATAAAATTCCCTAATTCGAGCCCTGTGACAGGTCATAAAGTTAATGATGAAACTATTCATGTTACTTTTTACGCGGCTGGCGTGGTTCATGCTAGTTGAACATGGAAAGGTTTACTTTTATCATTGCAAACCCTGCAATCACCAATTTAGTTGTCCCAAGAACTTTTGAGTTGTTAAAGCAATGATAAAACCATTCGTGTTATTTTTAACGCGGCTGGTCAAATTTTTCGTGATTTTTCACAGCTGGTGTTACTTTTATAGTCACTAGCCTTGAAATTAGCGACTTAGTTGTCCCAAGAGCTCGCAACTTATCTAAATGATGATAACATCATTTGTGTTATTTTTAACGCGGCTAGTCCGATTTTTCGTGATTTTTCACAGGTGGTGTTACTTTTAACGTCGCTAGCCTTGAAATTAGCGATTTAGTTGTCCCAAGAGCTCGCAACTTCTCTAAATAATGATACAATTATTCGTGTTATTTTTTAAGAGGCTGGTCCAATTTATAGTAGTTTTACAAAACCGGTGTTATTTTTATCGTCACTAGCATCAAATTGTATCCAGAACTTTTGAGTTGTCAAAATAATGATAAAATAATTCGTGTTATTTTTTACGCGGCTGGTCCAATTTATGGTGCATTTTCACAGGTAGTGTTACTTTTATCGTTGCTAGCCTTGAAATAACTGATTTAGTTATTGCAAGAGCTCGCACTTATCAAAATAATGATACAATTATTCGTGTTATTTTTTACGCAGCTGGTCCAATTTTTGTTAGTTTTACACAGCTGGTGTTATTTTTATCGTCGCTTACCTCGTAGATGTCAGAATTTTTTTTACGCAGCTGAAGCGATAAATAGTAAGCACCACACAGTTGGTCATGCTTCGCGTTACAGTTTACGTGGCCAGTATAAATTTCGTGTTATTCTTTACGTCGCTAGAAGATAGCGTGTTCTTTTACTCCGCTGCTGGATTACGAATTTTTTAAATAGTTTTTGTATTTTTTTTTACGCCGCTAACTCATCATTTAAGGAGCTCGTCCTGTTATTTTGTTGTTATTGTTAACGCGGCATGATAATTTTTGCCATAATCGTTAAAAACAGCCATTTCAGCTTATTTTACTCACGGCACCCCCTTGTTGCTACTTTTTACTTCGCTAATTTCTCCAAAGTGCCCTTTTTCGTATCGACCGTCGAAATATAGCTACTCTGGTTTCACTTATCGCTACAAACAGAAAAAAAGCAACTCTTGTTTTATAAGAAATTTTCTGCGACTAACTGTATTTATAGTCATATATACTTAAATATTTTTACGTCATACATTGATAAAACTACTATATCACATATTAGAAATCACAGGTTAAAAAATAAAATAAATTTTCCGCACTCCGGCCAGGAAGCGCTACTTCCCTGCCGCTGCCGGTACAGTCAGTAGCGCTTCCCGGTGCCGTCGTGCGGAAAAATAGCATACTCAACTAGGCACCTGAATGGGAAGGTCTCAGATCACATGTTTGTCACACTCGGCTACGCCTCGGACGACAATTTCATGCGATCTGAGACGTTTCCCATTCATACTGCCTAGTTAAGTAATATACTATTTTTTTTTACTTGAAAAACTTGTGTAAATTATTGATTTTTTCAGTGTATTATACTTCAAAATATTAAAAAAAAAAAAATAGTAATTATAATTATTAAAAAAAAAAAAAAAAAAAATTAGTCAAAAATTTTTTTTTATTAAATAATGAAAATCCGTACGGAAATTAGTACAGAAATCCGTACGGAAATCCGTCTCAACTCAAAATCCGTACGGATTTTGGTACGGGTTGCTGTGCGGATTTCTATACGGATTTCCGTACGGATTTTTTCAGCTGGGTTGTTATCATCATTATCATTTTCTAATGCAGCCTTATATCTTTTATTCTACAACTGAGGTGAGTCTGTACATGATATTTGTCCTAGCTTTTGGTTGCTAAAAAACAATCATTTATTCAATCTAGGTTTTATTTTAAGGTAATATTATCAAAAAGATAATTTATACTTACTGCATGCAGTAAAAAAGGCACCCAATAATGTGTTTACACTGCCCAAGCAAACACTGTAATGCAGCTGCCGTAGCCGCGAAGTCGGGCCGAATTCGGTCGGGGGCGCGGCTAGGGTTTCGGCCCGAGCGCGGACTGGTGCATCAGGCCGAAGTTGCGGTATAAAGATGATTCCCACAAGAGGTTAGAAATCCAGTGTAGTCAGGGTGGACACATAGTGCTCCAGGAAATAGCTTCCCCAAGTCGTTTTGACTTCAAGAGGGTGAACATCTGGAGCACCTGGTGGTAAGAATCCCCGAAGATGATTTCTCCAGTAAGTTTCGACTCCAGAAGGGTCAGGGTGGATACCTCGAGCACCTGGTGATAGTTACGACTTGGGGATGATTTCCTCGGGAAGTTTTGACTCCGGAAGGGTCAGGGTGGACACTTGGTGCACTCTGTGATAGTTACGCCTTGGAGACGATTTTCTCGGGAAGTTTTGACTCTGGAAGGGTCAGGGTGGACACCTGGTGCACTTGGTGATAGTTACGCTTAATAGTTATTACTATTAACTAAGCTACTACAGTTTTCAAGTCACAAGAAATAATAAAAATATTATTTTAATAATTATAATGAAAGTTACTCTTTAATATAAATAAAAATTTTTTTTTTTTTTTTTAACATTTTTTGTTATGATGTAATTGTACCTAAAGTGTCCAGCATAAGGTACATCTGTCATCTCTGGCGAGTGACGCAATTAATATGTTTGAACAATCAAGGTCTCATTTCAAAAGTCGAATCAAAAACTTTTGAATTTAAACAAACATATTTGACTCCGATGTCCTGTTTCCAAATTGCGTACTTAAAGTGTCTCTACCCCCTTCACCATTCTAGTTAAAATCAGTATTCTAAATAGATTAAAAATATTCTAAAAACTCTCAAGTTTTCCCCCAGAGCGGAATCTCCTCAATAAATAAATAAAAGAGATAAATTCATGATGAAAATTGACATGAATATTTTGTTCAAGGTCTTGAGTAATGGAAAAAAAAGTTTTAAGTTTTTTAATCAATAGTACTCTTTGCGATCGATAAAACAAAAGTGCGTCTTTTGATGATGGTTCGAGATTTTCCTGGGGGTGCCAAACAACTTTGGATGTTTTGAAGGGCTCACTTGGAAGTGATTTTTAAGCTAGTTTTAAGATTATAATCGAAGTTTTTTTAAACTACAGTAAAGTTTAGTGGTCAAACTAAATTTAGAATATTTTTTCAGGTTCTAAAGTTTGATTTATAATAAATGAGAGGGAGTGCCACAGTGGTGGACACTTACGGCACTGTCCAATAATCCTGGACATTTTCCTTACTTTTTTTAAGTAAAATTAAAATGATTTTTGAATATATTTTTTATTTTTTAAAAACCCTTTTAAACAAACCTTGAAGGCAAAGCTGAATTCAGAGTAGCATAAAATATACACTTATACAGTAATTTGATTTCTTTGAGCTAGTAGATCATTGATGATCTACTGGCTCAGAGATGATCATTTATTTAGATCGATTTGTGATAAAAAATTGTGAATAAAAGTTTCAAAAAAGGGGGGGGGGCATTTTAGGTACAGTTTGAGTGTATTGAAGATAAAAATCATCATATAAGCGTAAAACATACTTGAAAATTTGTTACAAAAAAAATAAAAATGGTTTTGAAAGGTCGTTTGGATGCAAACCTTGTCGAAGCCACTTTGTTTATAATTTAAATAATTACTTATTTTGTTATAAATTATTTTGATTTCATTACTTTCAATTGTTTATATTAAAAAAATTGTTTGCGGAATCAAGAATTTAAAATTTTAATTAGTGGGCTTAAATTTGTAACAGCTAGCGCGTTGATTAAATTTGAATTCGGCACTAACTGTTATGGAACGCAGATGCGGATCGGTAAGTCAGGTGATGACAAGATCTACCGATCAGCATTACTCTAATTTCAGCGCTTAGCGCGATCACACGTGTGTCAGAGAGCGAATATACTTATTTACTTTTTTGTGTTGTTAGATAACTTTATTGAGGTTGTGTTAGATAAAGTTATCAGTGAGAAGTTGTGTAGATTTTCCTGTGATCCAGTTGTCATCGGATCGGAGCGGGGAAGACGAACATCTCACGGAAAGTCAGCGTGCGGCCTTGGAAGGCATTGTCGTCTTGTGTGAAGCCATTCGGGCTAATAGTAATTATCATTATTATTGTTTAATCAAGCGAAGGTGCACCTGCTAGAAAAGTAAGTCCGCGTAGCGGTTAATCATTGAGTATTTGTTCGTGTGATAGTTAGAGTCGGAGTGTGTGTGTGAAGTACAGTAAGTACTTAGATTTTGTATCGGAGTTAGTCCACGTCTTTGTTCTTTTGGCGCGCTGCAGCAAGCAGACGAGCGCGAGAGTGTGTGTGTGCGTCGGTGTGTTAGTAGAGACCACAACACAACCGACGAACTTTATTTTTGTAAAATTAATTTTCGTCGTATCAAGACTTTGAGTCGTTCGGGTTGGATTGTTTGCAAACAATCAGATAGAATTAATTTGGAATATTATGTAAATTTTTGATTCATTTATTTTTCTTGTTAATTAAAATTATTAAAATTTACATTTTATCATTAATTTAATTAACCCGTGTTCCTGCAATCGGTCCACGTAAACTCACGCCACTACCGACGAAGGAGAGCAGCCGCGCCGCGTAAAAAAACATTAGTTTGCGTACGCGTCTTCCCCCCTCTTTTCAGGTATTGAAGAAAAATCGACGGATTGTCGTGTGCACAGAAAGTGCATTTTGTCATCAGGTCGGAGGAGTGCGGACGACGATCGCCGCGGGTTCTCGTGTTCAATCACGGTCCTCCGAGGAATTAAATTCCTTAATTCGAGCCCTGTGACAAATTATACAAACAAAAAAAAAACACAACTCGCCGTAATTTTCTACTTTTTTAAAAATATGTTTTTAGTAATAACTAGCATCTACACTTCGCTGCGCTAACGCTTGCTCGGTTCAATTCAAAATTAATTTGAATGTATAACTTTAATATCGTGCTTATTTTAGGTCAAATTCAAAAAGGTCTTTTTTCATACAACTTAAGAAGTAACATATTTTATTTTGAGACGAATCCTCGACCCCAACTACAAATTTTAGAAAATTTGAGATAAAGTCAGTGTTTTATTTATAAAGCCATTTAAGTATAAGTTTTCTGAAAAAAATCCATCAACAAAGAGATGATAAGTGTGGAAATTGTTTATCATTTTCGATTTTATTTCTTTTAATGAGTCATATTTTTTTTTCATTGATATACTTTTATTGGTGTACTTTTGTTTCGAGTAGTAGTATTTAGCCTTCAAACCAACACGTTGTTTATAAATAACATTTTCAAATGTGTGTTTTTTTTTTTAGTAATTATATCCAATATTTAGAAAGTTTCACATTCAAAAAACCACAGTCCAGTATAAAATAAACATTCATTTTTCTTTAATGACAACTTACCCAATTACATAAATGTCACTAGGATCAATAATAGTTGATGTAAGTTCAATCCCCAATAACTGATGGAGGTTTTGCTCTGGATCTCTGGTGGCGACATTCCATGTAACTAAATATAACCTAAAATAATAGTTCGTACGTGATCAAAAATATAACGATAATCACTATTTTATTAAGTATCTTTTATTCTTCAAAATATTTTTATAAATTTTCCAAAAATTTTTTTTTTAGAAAAAAGCACAAATCTTATGTGAAATCGAATTGTAAATTATAAATTGTATGTGTGCTTGAAACTCGATTCAAACCATACAAAATTTTATTTAAAATTTGATTAATAATTGATCAACAGGTCAAACTGTATGATTCATCACGGATAGGACTCGGCCGACTAAAACAGCCGGTAATCATACCGGGGAAAAAGTCGGGTAAACTTACGCCCGAAAAATCGGCGTAAGGTTGCTGTTTTTTTCCGAAGCCTATATATAGGTATACCATACCACGCCCGAGTGCTGCCTGCTGGGCTGCAGCGCTGGAGCTTGATGCAGGCAGGCCCATCCGCTTTTTAAAAAACGGTGTTAATTTTTACCTGTTTGAAGAATCTCTTTGAAACTTTACAGAAATGTTCTTCAGGACCTAATAAACAATTTCCTCGCTTGAAGTTTTTTCAAAGATTAACTTTTATGCTTACTTTTTTAAACCAAAGTTTTAGGTTATAAACCGCTAACTTTTTTTTTAAACGTTAATTTAACTCCGGCGTGCAATCCTCACTTTGCCCGTCCGTTTTCAGTCCAATAAAGTACTGCTTTGCCCAACTGTTGAAACGCGCGAGCATTCCGCACTTTGCCCGTCTGTTTTCAAAACAGTCGAGCAAAGTGCAGATTGCTCGCTCGTTTCACATTTTGAAAACGCAGCCATCAGCGGCCGCCTCCAATAAACTTAGACGCTTATACCTGAACTATTGGTATCTATAGGTATACCTCTCGACGCTACTTGCAATGTCTTATAATGGGTCCTGCAGTGCGGTTGTCTACTACCTACATCGTCGGTTGAACCCATCTTTAACTAATGGCATTTTGTTTTAAAAATTCGAAAATTCACGTAATGCGTTTTTCTGCTACCTGAGCAATAAGAAAACTGAACTTAGACGGATCAGTTTCATTTGAGCGTCTTTAATATTCGCACTTACAAGCCTGAAATTTATAGTAAAAAGTAAAGGGGATTTTATAAATCATTATAATTAAATCGAAGTTGATTTTGTATAGAGGGCGAAAGTGTAGATTGCACGTCAATCGTGCAATAAAATATTGTGTTTCACTCTTTCGGCTCTGTGGATCATTGTCCGGCTCGCCGAATAGTTGCGGGGGCTGCGGGGGTCGTGCGCGACGCGCACGACCCCTATGCCTCGACCTACAAACTATTATGCGGCTTGCTCGGGGAAAGTACCACAGAGCCTCACTAGTGAAACAAAATACCATTACTGAACTGTTGTCAAATAAATGAAAACCCAATGCCTCCTATAAACTGAAATTTAAGAAAGACAAAAATTTTGTCAACGATAGCGGTATGAACTCAGGTCCTGTCGCTAAAAACATTTAAGGTTGTTTGTTTAATGAATTGCCTAATCACAGTACTATGATAAAGTAAATAGACATTGCGTGATCGCACATGAAACAGGATTGCTACTAATTAATACTATATTTTATTGAAAAATAACTTACCCCCCCCCCCAACGAGGGTACAAATTAAATGCATGTGTATGTCGCTAATGTTTTCTTAAAGAATAGTTCATATGCACTAGGCATTTGATAGCATAGGTTAAATCTTACATATTTCATCACAGATAAGTTGATGTTAATATCCGTATCTAATTCTTCACTCGAACCATTGTTTTATATCTTTGACAATGCGTCATTGTAAAATAAATTCAGGCTTACAATTGCCTCGACAATTGCTATAAATACATATACAAATATTTACACACACTGGGTATGATCAGCATTGTTACGGTAAGAAACCGGGTAAGGAAATGGGTAAGTTACCCCTGGGTAAGGAAAGAAATTAATGGTGATTAATTTTATTCCGTCTGCTGCTGCCGAATCGGTATAGCCGATGGGAGTTCTTTTTCATGTTTCGTTAAAAAAGTTTATTTTTCACAATTATTAACAACAGTTGTTAGGGAAAAATTTAGTCATAAAAATTCAATAGTACAGTAATCTCAGACAAGTATAAAAACTAATGTAATTGTAACAAATAAGTCTAAAAAATATATTGAAACTTTTTAACCTCATAACCTATTTTAGAAAAATAATAAATAATAAACTTTGAAATTATTATTTCAGAAACAAAAAAGCAGTTAAAAAGGGGATATTTTGGAACAAATTTAATTATTATGATCTCTTGACTTATAGTAATTAGAAAAATATTAGTATTCGAAATTTGAGAAGAGTCGTCTAATATATTATGATGGTAAGTGAAAAAAAATTCATAATTTGTAGAAGTCAAATAATATTATTTAAATTGTTACAGTTTTATAAATTTTAAGTCTTTTAAATTATAATTCTTATTTCAAAACACATTGCAGTAATCTCTTTTTGTGAGCAATATTATTTATTAAAAGACATGTAGCACTTGGATTGTTGCAAAAATGTATTATTTCAATAACAAACTAATTATTTTGCCAGGGTTGATAATTTTCATGTGATTTAAGAGATTTGTTATTGGGCAGTAGAACTCATATGTTGATATCCTTGAAATTAGAGACAGATTAGATCAACTTGAAGTTTTTGCAATCTTAATGTATAGGTGAGCGCACGCTCCCAAGTCCATATACATTATGAATACCATTGTTAAACTATGTTGATTAGTATGTGAGTAGCGCAAAGAAGTCCAAAAGTTTTTCAAAAAGCAAAAAAATTATCTGAAAATAGTGAAGTTTTTTTAGATTTATTAAGAATATGTTAAGAATTCTTTACTTAAATTTTCACTCCTTTATTTTTTTGTGATTCATATGATCAAGTATTGAGAATTTGAATCTGAGAAATAATCAATCAAATGTTCTCAAGAAAATCTGTAATGCCAAAAATACTATTCGTTATTTGATGAGAGTTTGGCAACTAAAACATTTAAAAATTTCAGATTATCCTGGACTAATAATAATAATAATAATAAATAGTATAATCCATATGAATTTTTTGTTACATATTTACATGTATATGAAAATTATCTAAGTAGGTTCAAATCATCATATTAAGTAATTCAAACTGACTTGTCTGTTGCAGGACCCGGTGAAAGACATCAATAATTTAGACCCATCTATTCTGAGAAATTTAATTAACAAAAAAATTGGTCTTTTTTTTAGTGCATGCTCAGTTTCGTACAGAACCATAGACAATGTATACTTCAGAGATTTAGTATACACACTAATTTCTTTAAAACCAGATAAGCTAGACTATGTAGTCCCAAAAAGACAAACACTTTCTAGAAGCATAATACCATCCGTACAGAAAGAGCTTGATGAAATAAAGAAAATACAGCTGTACAACACATATAGTATTCTGCTACTCGATGGATGGTTAAATAAAAGTGCAAATAGAAAATTTTTGGTGTTTTCATTGCGAAATAAAAATGTTAGCCGGGTTTTTTAAAACTTTTATGATTATTCCACAGATACACAAGATGGACCTATGTTGAGCCGACAGATTGTAGAAGCTATTAAGTATGCAAAAACAAAGTATAATACCAAAGCTTGTGGAGGTATCAATGACAATGCTAGTAACGTAAAATTGGGAGCAAGCTTAGCAAGTGATATAGTTGTCGAGGAAAAAATCAATCTAGATGAATTGTTGCTGTCTACGTGTTACTCCCATTCAGGAAACTTACTCATAAAGGACATTGTTGATAAAGAATTTGTTGAACAGTTGGGCAAAGTTGTAAGAACTTTCAACTCTCCAAAAATCGAAGAAAAACTTCATAATAAGGGTGGTTGGGCGCTAAAAAACTACCCTGATACCAGATTCGCTTACGTCGTCTTAACTCGTGAAAGTATCTATAGAAATTTGGAGTCACTGAAAGAGATTGTTCATGAAGAAGAAATTTCGGAGACTATTACAAATCTGAAAAATAGTTTTGAGTTTGAAAGGCAACTCTGGGGCACGATAACTTTACTGACCCCAATATGTAAGTTGATTAACCACTGCCAAGATCCCAAGGTCAACGTAGCAGATGGCACAGAAACGTGGTTGTCTCTCAAATTGAGAACGGACATTTACGATAATAAAATTCAGGAGCGCATCGTGAAGGCTGTACGGATATTGGTTACGCAGCACATTTGATTCATCATGTTTACAGAGGCGAAAGACTTGATGGGGATCAAAGGGCATGTGCAGAGCGATATTTAAACAGTCATTTGAATGATGTTATGGAAAAGCTGAGTTAAATCTTTTTTGGCAAATGAGGAATGAACAAGACGATCAGCTAGCAGATAACATCCAAGGTCCACTTGCATACTGGGCCATTTAAGACGTAAATATCTAGTATTAGCAGAACTGTGCAAAAAAATTCTGATTATGTCAGCATCAACAGCTGTACTTGAGGGTTCATTCAGTCAATGGACATATGTACACAATAAATATAGAAATCGTCTGAGTAATAATTCAACAGGTCTATTAATTGATATATACAATTTTATTAAGCACATCGATAGAGGAATTTGGAGAGAAGTAAAAGAAAATAGAAAAAGAAGACATTTGGAACTAGACGAAGATTACTAAATTCAAATAAGATTGTAAAATTATATGTTTGTGTGTCAATCTGAATTATTTTATTAAAATTGAATATATTTTCATATGTAATTCTTCAAATATCTTCCCTAAATTGAAAAGAAATAAATAATAAATCAGGATCGTAATTAATTATCATTTTTTGATTTCAAACTATATTTTCTTATCCTTAATCTCTAGAGAAAAGCAATGTATAATTCATTGAAAACATTACAAGTATATACGAATGAAGGTAGCTATTTTCTTACCAGAGACGTTATATAAGAAATTCACGTATGACAGAAACTCCAAACTGCAACGCTCACGAAATGCTTGCAATTTTTTTGACCGTACCGAAACCACGACATCGTGAGCTATACAAATTGAACCGAAAAAATCGCGAGCTATTCGAGTCATGCAAGCAGGACGAACTAAATCGCAAGCTCTATGAGTGCGGTCTTCAGAGAACACCTCTCGCGGCAAGCTCTTGACTTCGTTTGCACGACTCAAATAGCTAGCGAAGTCATTAAGTTCCCAACTCTTAGAGCTCCCGAGTTCATTGGCCTTAAACGTAGGGAAAAAATTCCTGTTAAATAAATACTTTAAAGTGACACGCGCGCGTCTAGTTCGTGATTTGGTCAACAAAATTGTAAGTTTGATACGTGAATTTGTGCCCGACGACCAAGACAAAGTAAATTGAGAGCTTTACGAGTGGGAAAAACAAAATCGCGAACTGCACGACTCGTATAGTTGTAGTCGTCCGGCACGAATCCCTGTAAAACCGAATCAGCGAGCGAAAGAACGAATGCTGGGTAATTTTAAAATGTTTAGAAAAAAAGTTCTATGACTGCTGAATGTTGTTTTCAATGCAATTTCTTAATTAAAAACAATTTACCGGCTTAACTGAAAATTACACATTTTTCAATATAAATGATTTTTTTTAAATCATTTACAATTAAAATTATAATAATTTTTACAGTTTTTACTTATTATTAGTTTTCAATAAAAATAACATTTATTCATTCGAATTTTTTACATTTAATTTGTACTCATTACAGTTTATTATATTTTTCGTAAAGCTAAAATCTCATAAGTAGGAAAACCTACTAATAACTTAAACAATCTATTAACATTTACATTCAACTTATACAGATCATTTCGCACTTATTTAAACATATGAAATAAAATTTTGAAGAATATTTAAATCACTTTACATACTCTAATATATTTTAAGAGCCTTGCAACAAAACAAGTATGGTTGACTTAAAACCAGTTCGTACCCCTAAAGGATATTGTTTTTCCAGAGTTAAAATTTCAGTAAGATCAATTTTTCTGAAAATTGCTGGCACTTTCAAAAAGTCTGTGGCAACTTCATGCAATTTTAACCCTTCTGCAGTCAACATACTTCAAAATTGCTGGGCATCAAGATAGTTTTTCATATCAAATCCGCTTTTGTATCCACCTCTTTCTAAACGGTACTCTCCGACTTCTTCCCAATGTTTTTAAGAAATCATTAATTTAATGAAAAGTGACAGCTTTGATTTTGAGTTATTAAAACAGTCTAAATGATCTAATAATGATATGTTATCTTTGTACAGATGATGGAAGTGATAACATCCTAGTGCAAATGGATTCAGATAATTATTAATTATATCGGTGTGATTAAATTTTACAGACATTGTCCCATCCATTACTGATTTATGAAGTAGATTTATGGCATCTGCTAGTGGGGTTTGAGTCTCAGATTAATTCTTCATTATTTCAAGTTTTTTGCTGAATTCTTCAAGACGAGATGTTTCATTTGGACTTAAAATAAACAAACCTCCTTGGTTTAATTGATCGATAAGCATAGAGAATGACTGTGCTTTAATGAAAGAGCTGTCTGCTGTGTTGTCAAAAAAAGTTTCTTCACTATCATAATTTTTAAAATCACTAACAATTGCTTCAAATCTAGTTTATACATATTTTCAGCTTCATTAATACTTTCATTACAAAATATTTGAAGGTTTTCATTGGAATAACACATTACTTCTGAGCAGTGCAGGTAACATACGAAAAATCTGTTTTAGATTGTGTCACGGATAATAAAAATATATAATATTATCAAATTTTTCGCCCCACACGATTAAGTAAGGAAAGAATTCTTGTTTTTCGATAATAACTTCTAGCTGCTTCAATTATGTTAATTAGTAACAAAGAATATTTTTCAAAATATGTCAAATCTGTTGTATATCATAAGATTGTTTTTGTTTTTTTGCTGGAGAAGGATTATACATTTCTTGACTTAAACTTGAATTATGATGTTCCTCAAGAATACCGTCATCCTTATCAATGCCAACGTCATCATCATTATTGTCGGAATTCATTGGTAGAAGACTACTTCTCCCGGTACATTTCTCCCTAAAAACACATCGGTATCATGAGAACATGGATAAATTTTCTAATACATACATAGAATCATTACAATGAGCTAACATCTTAACACATGCATTCTATGAAAACATAAAATGAACACATTAGATTGCTTTCCATACATCTCTCTTGTTATAAACAATATTTTCATGATTATTATAAATTTTTTTTTTACATTAATAAAAATTTTGTCAAGTGCAACATTTTTAAGATAACTTTTTTTTTCCTTGGATTGCAAACATTTTACTTCATAACATTGCTTTTTAATTTGTATTTAAAACTATTTTTTATTATCTACATACTTTGTTAAGAGTGTTTGTATTAAACAAAATTTTTTTATTTATTGGCTTAATTGTTTAAGCTTCTGTTCAAGAGGACTATTTAAATAACTTACTTGTGGATTTCTCTATATCTAATCCCTTTAGCTTTCTTGCTATTTTTGTGGCAATCATTGCACTCGACTGACAACAAATGTTTTGTCACTGGGTGTCTGTGAAGTGTCCATCCTTTGTAAGTGTCTGCTTTAATCGGTCTACTCATTGTATTACTTAAAATATTTATAATTTTATTTTATCATTCATTAACTAAGAACTTGAGTTGAATCTAATCAGTTATTCTAAAAAATAATTATTTTTTTGCTACTTTTTTATTTGCTATAACGCTCAAAATTTATTTCATTATTAAAACAAATATAATCCTGAATATTAAAAAATAAACTTTTACGTCTAGTTGCAGCATTACATTTTTGTTGGTGGAACCCAATTACATTTTTGTTGGTGCAATCAACATTCAAGAAATTCACTTAATAAAAATTGGTATAAAATTTGTAGAAGAAGTTGTTTTGATAATATACAGTTATTCAAAATTTTGATCTTGGATTAACGTTAACTCATTTCTATCACAAAAGCTGGTCATACTGTATTTACTATAAAATTAAAAAAACAAGCTTTTATTTACTACTTTTGTATCATACATATGAATAAATAATCGTTTTTTAACCAATATTGTTTTTACATCATTGAAAAAAGAATATAAGTCTTAAATTGAACAGAAATATTTGAATGGTAATTGTAAAAGATGACATGGTATTTTCAGCAAAAAAGTTTAAGCCACTGAACAAACAAATTATTCTTATTTGTATTCTAATTCTTCCAATATTTTCTAATACAAATTTGGTACTCTTTTCTATAACCGATCAGAACCTTATATTTAAACTCCAACAAAAATTTATATTTTTCATCAGGCAACAAATCATTTCTTTTCTTACTAAACTTTCTATAGAACTGTAATAAAGTTTTTTTTGTGCAATTTTTTAACTTCTATACAGAAAAAAAAATCAGTACAACTAACTGAAAGAATTTTAAAGAAAAGTATTTTACAAATATTTTTTTCAGAATTTTATCGTTTACTTATTTTTAATTAAAAATTTTGAATGAAATTGAATCATTGTTTCATGGTCGTGGCTAAACAGGAGTATTTGTACACAAAAATTTTTTTTGTGCACAAAAATCTAGTGACTTTTATACTGAAAAATTTTATTCATAAATTTTTGTATACAAAAATTTTCTTATGACTCTTTCCACTTGCTGAAAATTTTTGTGTACAAAAAATTTTTTTCTTACTAAATTTTCATTTGATATTTTCCTTGACGGAAAATTTTTGTGTACAAAAATTGAGACAACAATTTTTTTTTTTTTCACAAAATTTTTAATTGAGACATTTTTGTCAACAAATTTTTTTTTGGTGTAAATTTTTGTGTAAAAATTTTTTTTTTTCTCAATGAACTGAGCAGTTATTTAGAAGTAAGGTTTACCCATCGTAAATAACCCTCCCAGCTTTAGCTGGATACTAGCTTTTATTTTGAATCCAATAACCCATCCCGAATAATCCTCCTAGCTTTACCTGGATAATAGCTTTTATCTTGCCTCTACAAATGGTTTTTTAGGATTAGTTATTGAATAGAATGTAAAAGATAGTAACCATTTGTTTTACCTTGAAAATTAAATTGTGGATTAAAAATACGATGGTTATCAACCAATTTATAGTAGTACATCTATAAATTTATATCTTATATCTTTTTATTTACTTATATCTTTAAATAATACCAATTTAATTTAAATTTTTGAAAATAAATCTTAAAAAAAAAACTCCAAGTACTTAGGAACTAATTTAAAATAATTTATGAGAGGGAATATTGGAAAAATTTTTTGAACATTTTAAAAAATGTTCAAAATAATTAAGATGAATCAAGTAATAATATTTGAAACATTGAATGAAGATACTTCAAAAATAAATAACCTATTTGATTGCTGGTGGGCAAAAGAATTTTATTCCAGTAAACGATAGCTATAGTTAAGTAAAAAAAAAATACTAGCAATATATTACTGTACATATTAGTGTAGTGCCGTGTACTACACCTATTTTTAGATTTATAACCAAAGATTAGATTTTTTTTATTAAATTTAATAATAAGTAAACAATTGCTACTTATTACATAAAATAAAGAGCACCAGTGACAAGAGAATTAATTGAAGTTTCAATTTAATTCACTCAGAAGTCATATAATTCTACAAGAAGGTAGAAAAATTGGAACCACGGCACAACACTACCCACGGAAAATAGTTTTATGATTCGTAGTTCCAATTTTTCTGCTTTGCTTTTTATTTATGTGATTTCTGAGTAGACTCAATGGAAACTTCGATTCATTTTCGAGTCACTGGTGCTGTTCGCTTTTCAAAAATATTAATATTTGTATTTTTATTTTATAATTGAAAAAAAAAAAAATATGGTTACTCCAATTTTTCTCCCATTGCCCCTTAAAAGCTCCCCCAGAAGTTCCACAATGTAAAGTGTGCATGGATAAAAATGCAGAATGTGCGTTTATGCTGTGTGGGCATTACGCTGCTTGTCAACAGTGTGCAGAAACACTGCTAATTTCTAGTGACAAATGCCCAGTCTGTAGACAAGAAATTTTATTCACAAAAAAAATATATACATGATAAGCATGGAAAGAATTGTACACAGGTAATAACGTTTTTTTTATCTCCAAATAGAAGTGATGAACAGAATCGCGCCGTCAATTCGAGGTGGCATTGCGAATGTGTATACATAGTTAATAGTACTGCCTTTGTGTCCAAAGTTCGCATCAAAGTCACAAAATAACGTGGCATAGGTTAGATTATCAAATATGTCACTAGCAGACGACGCGAGGTTACTCCACGAGTAGAGCGAGTGTAAAACCGCAAGTCTCTCCTCTTTGGCTCTGAGATTTTAATAAAAGATAAATAATAACTATTTTCGACTTTAGGGTCCCTAGGAATAGAATAGAGAGCTGCGGTTTGCGCCAAAAATTTCCTTTCTTATGCCCTTTTCAATGATACAATTTACAGTCTCTGGGATTTTGATAAAACTCTAATCTAACATTCGATGGATATTACTTGTATTTCAAAATTTTTCCAAACCAATCCACTTACTAGTATTATTTTAATTTCAAAAAATACTCTCGATTGTTAAAAAAACTATTTCAGAAACTGCAACCAAGGTTAAAAATTTTAACTTAAAATTAACTTGAAATCAATCGTTCAATGATTTTACTATATTTTTTTCAGTTTAATAATGAGATTATCAAACATATGAAATGAAAGGTGATTATTTTTCCGAGCTGAATTTAAATCCATTAGAAACGCCGTATTTTACATTTGGTGGAGAGATGTGGGTAAATTTAATTGATAATTATCCTTTGACTATATCGGCTTCTAAATAAATGCCTAGGCTTTAGCATAAATAACGTATATACTCATTTGATTACAACTTAGGGAACGTTCATAAACCACGTGGTCATT
Source organism: Encarsia formosa (assembly GCA_038277355.1). NCBI lineage: Eukaryota > Metazoa > Arthropoda > Insecta > Hymenoptera > Aphelinidae > Encarsia > Encarsia formosa. The sequence goes on from CM076187.1 coordinate 35,306,909, forward strand.
TTTTCGACGATTGTGAAGGGCCCTCCCTCCCATGAAGATCAACGTAGTATTTGTATCAAATTTTCGACCCCCCCCCCCCAAAGTCACGTGGTTTTTTTTACGGTTTCAAATTGTAAATATGAATACTATTAGTTTTTTAAAAACATTATTTTTTAAGTTATACACTGGGCGTAGAGATCAATGAATAATCTGATCAGCTATCCCCCAAGTCTTGAACTCCCAAAACCCTGGGCGTCAAGTTCAACGAAAAGACTGATCAGTTATTAACCAGAGTTTTGAGAGGTTTAGAGCTTGGGGGATAACTAATCAGTCTTATCGTTGACCTCGGGTGCCCAGGGTTTGGGAGGTTCAAGACGTGGGGGATATCTGATCAGTTTATTTATTGAACTCAAGTTCAAAGAAAAAACTGATCAGTTATCTCTTAAGCTCTGAATCCCCCATAACCCTGAAAACTCAGATTCAATAAAAAAACTGATCAGCTATCTCCCAAGCTCTAAACCTCCAAAACTCTGGTTACCGAGTGGAATAATTATATAAGTGAAGCGTACTTTATATTTGAATATCATAAAAAAGTGTTTTTTTTTTTTCCACAAAAAGGTTGTGGTGTACTTTTATATACATCACTTGGAAATATTACAAAATAATAAAAAAATTAAAAAAAAATAAAAAAAATAAATAACCAATAAACAAACAAAAATTTTTACACTTTTCTCGAAATGTGTCTGCTTCTTAGAAGCATTTAATTTATAGTTAAAAAAAAAAATTTGTTGAGTTCACCAAACGAAGAGTTCACCAATAAGTAAAAATTTATAGCGTTTTCCTAATCAACCATGCCATTATGGAGTTAAAAATTTCAGATTTACAACTTGATGATATAATTGCACCAGTTCAGCGTAGTTAGGTATCGTTAAAAAATTATTTATTTCGTTAATTAAAATGCACTCATATTTTTGGAATAATTTCATTCGGGCGCCCAGGGTCTTGGGGGTTTAGAACTTGGGGGATAGCTGACTTTAACCTTCGACAGTAAAACATCGATTCATGCACTTTAAAAACCACGTGCCTTTCTGAATCAACAGCCCTACACCCCACGTAACCTTTCGTAGCCTTTTAATCGCCCCCCCCCCCTCCCCCCCTATTTGGGCCACGAGGTTTGTGAACGTTCCCTTACGTATATACTGTATAGGTATTAACCGTAGGGGCAGATTTGACTATATTATACCTGGCTAAATAGCACAGTAAAAGTTGTCTAAGCCAGCACCAGGATAAGACGAAAGTTGCCTTCCCATAAATTTTTTTCAGCACTCCGGCTGGGAAGCGCTACTTTCCAGCCGCTGCCGCTACAGTCAGTAGCGCTTTCCGGCGTCGTCGTGCGGAAAAATAGTATACTCAACTAGGCAGCTGAATGGGAAGGCCTCAGATCAAATGTTTGTCAACTTCGGCTTCGCCTCGGACGACAATTTCATGTGATCTGAGACACTTCCCATTCCAGCTGCCTAGTTAAATAATATACTATTCCCTGTATCGATGGATTTTGTACAAAAAATTACTATTTGGAACATTCCCGGAAAGGACCTCTTGCAAAATCGCCAAAATCTGATTCTCACCGAATCAACTGAAACTTCAGGGTTAGGTGTCTTTTAGGATCCTTTTTAACATCTCGGTTTTATGGATTTTTTTCTGTTGTTATAGCTTAAAACCATGACAAAATATATATTTTCTGAAAGAGTGCTGAAAAATACATCATCTTCTGGTATTGCAGTAGTCAATTTATGTAACAATAGCGTTGTTAGAGGTCATAATATGAAAAAAAAGTGAAAACTTATAAACAATCCATTTTTACTCGAGAATTTCAAATGAAAACTAGATATTTTTTTTATTATTTTTTTTTTATAGATGCGTTTTTTGCTCTTCTTTCCCATAAAATATATATTTTTAGTAGGGTAACTAGGTACGTTCTGGACAAACTTGTGTTGGTGAGCTCTGACGTCACGCACACACACACGCACGCGGCTTTTGGTGCGTGCGTCTCAGGTGGGGGCCTGAGTGGCGCGCAGCGGTCGTCGCTGGAATACCATGACGTCCTTGACTCGGTGCGTGCGCTGGACCATGCGATCAAACAAAATTTCGACGCAACGTTACACCTACAATAATCATGGAGCCCATGAAAAACCAATTAGTCAGTATTGGAAAACGTATGTTTTTTGCGTCTCCAAAAAAAGTCGTGACTCGGCGGAAATTTCAAAACATACAATTATTTCCAATTACACTGCTCCAATAATGCGTCGAACTTGCGTATCAAAAAAAAAAAGTTGAGCCTTTGTAGGTCCGGCAATTTAACGGCATTAGTCTTCGGGCGTTTCGAGAATAAACAATCGCGGGAATAAATCCTTTTTTTTTTTTTTTTGCTAAAAAGTTTTTACAGTTTTACAAAATGTTACACATTCAATATCCGTCTGTATGCGACTTCAACATGCATACACAGTTTTATTCATTTACAACGTGCGTAGCTATGAAAAATACGTGTACGATATATGATCAAATTGATTATATATGTTTTGTTTGTATGTGCGAATAGGACTTTTCATCTGAGTCTTTTTCGCAGTATGTGTTTTCGATATATAATGAAATAGAATTTAATGCGTACAACGTCTTAAATTTTAAATATTTTAATAATTGCAATAAGTCCTTGACGTATCTAATACCGGCAGCGTGGGTTGAACCAGTGGAACAAAATTAAGTTACAGTGACACATTTAAGCTTTCTTACTTTTGCTAAAATACGATAAAATATTTGAAGAGGTAGAAATTTGTGACAGTCGAAAAATAGTCGCAAGAGAGGTAACTTATCAAAACCGTCAACTTCAAATGATGTTAATAAGGAGGAGGAGAAGGAAATCTCGTTCGATTCTGAAGAAAAAAGAATTAGAGGTGAATTTTTCAGCCTCAAACAGCAACGTCAAGATGACGATTGGCGCGCTCGTTGTGAAGAGTGTATAAAACGTATGCATCTAACTGGACCATGTGACAAAGTTTTGACTGGTAAAATTGAACGATTAGAAGGACTTTTGTGCGAATACAACAATCTGCAACAACAGCATGAATGCGCTGGTTTAGAAAATGCACAAAGTATGCATGAAGAACAACCCAATTATCGTTGGAAACAAGTTCGCTAAGCTTTAGACAACAATATCAGAGAATTTAAAATTAAAAATATTCGACACATTGATCCCATCAATTTTTTAACAGATGTTTCTTCCTTATTACTGTCAAAAATTAAGGAAAATGTGAAAGAATTATTGAGTTTGAAAATAAAACTAATATTGGTTGCGGAGTTTGTGCGTGCAGATAAAAAAGACATGTTTTATTCGGCCTCGGATGTTGTGAAAATTTACAAATCAACAAACCTAAAAAAGTGGTTCAATAAAGCAAACAAACAAATTTTAAATAATCTTGAGGACTTTCAAGAATGTGAGAGTGGCTGGGCGCTGTCGCAAATTCTCAGACTAGACATTAAAGTTGCAAAGATTAATGACTTGCGCGGTTCTGGATGTTGCATACAACTTCCGGAAAAAATTGTAAAAAAAAAAGCAATTATTAATATTGACAATGCTTCGGATAACGCGTGTTTTGCCTGGGAGCTATCACGGCTGCTCTTTACACAAGAAAACAAGGTAAAAATATCCCACACAGTAATCTTACAAGTTCATATCCGCACTACACAGAAATGCTCAATGTCAAAGATTTTAAATTTCCCTTTACTTTGAATCAAATTAAAAAATTTGAAAAAATAAATAATGTTTCTATCAATGTTTATTCGGCATCGAAAAAACTTACTTATATTTATCCGGTGTTGTTGACAAAAAAAAAAGAAGATAAAATCAGAGAGACATATAAATCTATTTTATCAATTTGATGGTAAAAATTCGCATTTTTCTTGGATAAAAAATTTTTCAAGACTAGCACACTGGCAAATGAACCGTAAGAATTGTAAAATGTTTTTTTGCAATAGATGTGTTCACGGATTTTATTCAAAATATAGACTCAAGAAACACGAAAAAATTTGTCTGAAAATTCACAAGGAAGAAGGTGCAATTTTTTTACCATCTAAAGATGATGCAACTCTAAAGTTTAAAAATTTTCACAAGAAATTGGACGTGCCGTTTGTTGTATACGCCGACTTTGAGTGTATGTTGATCGATCGTAAAAACACTGACGAAATTAGTGTTTACGACGACGACGACGACGACGACTATAATTATGATGAAAATTGTATACCTAAAAACACCTTTCAAGAACATAAGGTTCATAGCGCGGCATATTACTTACACTGTACCTATGACAATTCTTTGTCGCGATTTGCATCTTATCAACATCCTACAGATGCAGGAAAATGGCTGATGCTCGAACTTTTACAAATAGCTTTTGACGTCGATCAGGTAAGAAATTTTTTTGATAAAAAAAAAATCATATCTCAAACTATTTATTTATTTTTAGATTTTAAAAAATGTTCAAGAAATCACTCCAGCCCTCACTGAGGCAGAAAGACAAAAATTACTCGCAGAAACGAAGCAATGTCATATTTGTGAAAAAGACTTTGAGAGTACCGATGAACATCGTGTCTTGGATCATTGTCATTTGACAGGTGCAGTGCGTGGCTTTGTACATAATCGGTGTAATTTAAACTATAAAATGAGTTTTTTTAATTTGCCCATTTTGTTCCACAATATGTCTGGTTACGATGGACACTTTATTATTCAAGAGATTGCAAATTTAAGAATTGAGGGAAGTATTAATGTCATTCCAACCAGCATGGAAAAATATATAGCAATAATGAAAAAAAATAAAAGGTACGGAAGTAAGCCTTCAATTTATCGATTCTTATAGATTTTTAAATTCAAGTCTTAGTAAATTGGCTTCTTATTTAGATGCTAAAGATTTTGATATTCTTAAAAATAATTTTCACGAAGCCGACACTATAGAAAAACTTGAATTGATAAAAAGGAAGGGTGTATTTCCGTACGAATATGTAAAAAATTTTGATGTATTGAACGAGCGTTCGCTACCTTCGCACGATAATTTTTATTCAAACTTGAGCAAATCAAACATTAGTTTGGATGAGTATCGTCATGCAAAAAAAGTGTGGGATATATTTGCCATAGAGACTCTAGGCGATTACAGCGATTTGTATTTAAAAACTGATGTGTTGTTACTGGCAAGCGTATTTGAAAATTTTCGAAAAAAAAGTAAAAATATTTATAACCTCGATCCCATTCATTATTTTTCTCTTTCAGGGTTCGCTTTTGACTCTATGCTAAAATTAACTGGGGTAGAATTAGAGCTTTTAAGAAATATAGATCCAATTTTATTTATAGAAAAGGAAATTGGGGGTGGACTGAGTCAATGTTCAAACCGTCATTCAAACGCAAATAATAAATATATGAAAGAGGGGTACGATCCTAATTTAGAAGATGTTTATAGCAAATATTACGACAAAAATAATTTATACGGTTGGGGAATGTCACAGCTCTTGCCGTGCAAAAATTTCAAGTGGATACCTGAATGGAAATTTCATAAATATTACAACATTCGAAAATTTTCAGATACAGCCAAAACAGGATATATTTTAGAAGTTGATTTAAAATATCCAGAAAAGTTGCATCCAACACATAAAGATTTACCATTTTGTCCCGAGCATAGAAATGGAAAATTAATGGCTACGTTGTATGATAAAAAAAATTATGTAATTCATTAAAAAACTTGAAACAATGTGTCGAAGCAGGTTTGATTATAACTAAAATACATAGAATTCTGCGATTTCGACAAAAACCGTGGTTGAAACCATACATCGACTTAAATAATAACTTGCGCGCAAATTCATCAAATAAATTTGAAGAAAATCTGTACAAATTAATGAATAATGCGGTTTATGGTAAAATGATTGAGAATGTTCACAAGCGTGTGAATATAAAATTGATTAAAAAATGGAAGGGTCGATATGGTGGGGAAGCTCGCATATCAAATCCTTATTTTAAGCGATTTAAAATATTCAACAAGTCTTTGGTTGGTTTTGAAATGAGAAAAAAATTTACCGTACTCGATAAACCCGTCTACGTAGGTATGGCAATATTAGAACTATCAAAAGTTAGTCTTAACAATTTTCATTATAATTTTATGTTGAAAGAATATGACGTTGATAACTGTAAAATTTTATACACAGATACAGACTCACTCCTTTATGAATTAAAAAATAAAGATATTTATTAAGTTGTAAAAAAGAATGTTATTGAAAAAAAGTTGGAATTGGAATTCGACACAAGTAACTATCCTAAAGATAATGTTTTTGGTATTCCTCTGGAAAATAAAAAAGTTTTAGGTTTGATGAAAGATGAGTGTGCCGGGAGGATAGTTTTATTGTACAGAGGATTGCGCGCAAAAGTTGATTGTCTTGTAATTGAAAAAAGCGATGCTAAAGAAAAAAATGATATTGTGAAAAAAATAAAAGGAATATTACAGTCTGTTGTTGCAAATGAAATAAAATTCGAAGATTTCGATGATTGTTTAAATAATCAAGAGAAACAAATATTCATTACACAAGGTTTGATTGCCTCAAGTTGTCACCGTCTCTTTTCTATTAACCAAAAAAAATTTCACTAAATGCCTTTGACGATAAGAGGTGTATGCTGAAAAATTCACACGACACGCTACCTCACGGTTACAAAGGATAAATATTGTAGATTTGCAAAGGTGTTATAAACTCAATGTGTAATGATGATGAAAAAAGTTAGATTTAGTGACAATGTTTCAACGCGTGGTATGTGTGTTTATTCATATGCGAGTATGCAGGCATGAATCGGTCCGTGGGAACAGATAGCCCGAGACCGAGAGCGTTTTAAACTACCATGTCATAGGGCTGCGCTCATACTCAATCCAATAATTTTAAAAAAAAGAATAAAATATATGGAATATGTATTAAGTCCTGTAGGGATTAAACGTCTATGTTAAATTTTTATCTGTAGGATTGGTTTTTGTGAATTAAATGTAATAATTAAACATACTTTGTTTGTCTTTTTATTTTTATTCCTTTAACACAGTGTTACATATAATTTTATTAATAAAAAAAAAAAAAAAAAATTATGAGGTAAGTTTTGGATTGAACAAAAAAAATATTACAAATCTTTTTTATGAATGAATGAGAAATCAGACTGTGGAATTTCCAATGCACTTAGGGTAGAGCTCCTTCTGTATAGTTGAATGTCTAAATCAAACTCCTAACATGTAGTAGCTGTTGGCAACACCAGCTCGAGAATGAAATTGTGGTTATTTAACCAGTTGATTATTTCGTATACTTTAACCAAGACTGATCTACGGAGTTGGTCACAATATCTTTTTTTGAATCAAGCGGATTCAATTAAAGACTACGGCCAATTCAATGAAGGAAATATTTAATCTTCTAGGTCATGAAAAGCAGATGTCAAATGTGATTAACTTATGCAGGAAATATGTAATTTTGAAAATTGTTAAGTTAGGGCTCATTCTTTAGCGTTGACTGTCTGAATCGAACTACTTACATGTACTAGCTGCTGGCAGTTTCAAGTCAAAGATAACAAGGAGGACCCTTGTCCCCATTTGTGTATCCGAGATCTAGTGAACTGTTGACGAGCTTGGGACGGAGACCTTTAGCGGGACTTAGTCTTTGATCTTGTAATCACTTTGTGATTCAACCTCTTTTACATGTTTATGTTTTAAATGAGTCATGAGACGAGGAATTAGATTTTTTTTTTCTTTTTAGTCCAATGAAATTGTTAGGTAAGGGTCTTCAGCCTTGATCGTCTGAATTTGACTATTCACATGCAAGTTCAAAATCAAGCAGATTTGATCGAAGGTTACGGCAAATTATTTGAAGAAAAGATTAAATCTACTAGTTCCCTAAGTATATAGCGACATTATTTGAAGTACAAATTATAGAATTTTGCGCTCAATTTAGTTATTGCCTATTTTGTATCGTTAAATGTTTCAATCAAATTACTTACATGTACTTCAAATTGTGAGCCACAATATCTGTTTTTAAGGACGTTCGATCGTGGCGTCGTGGTGGGGGTAGCTGCCTATAGGTTATGCACGGGAATAGCTGGCACGTGCTGCAGCCGATTGACAAAATTATTTTATTTTCAACTCGTTCGGACTAGAAATAAACGAATCTTTCTGAAATTTTTACAGAGTATTACTGAAAACTTCTTGTTTCTAACAGTGTAAATCAAAAGTCCAGAAAATTTTTTAAAAAATTAAGAAAAATCAGAAAACTTTTTTTTGATTTTTTAATTGTAAAGCAACGCTGAAATTGTTTTAAAAACCCATGAGAAATTTTCCAAAAACATAGCAATTTGTTCATTAAGGCTTAAGAAATAACATATCCAAATTTCAAGATAATTCACATCCTGGTTCAAAAACTACGGCGAAATGAAAACAGCATGCTTCTCCCATAAGAGCCTATGTTAAACCACCCAATTTGGTGTGATTTTAGCCAGACTTTGAATTTAAATATCTCAGAAACCGTGTTATAAATCCTTCTGAAATTTGGACACGTTATTTCTTACACCTTAACTTAAAGATTGCAATAATTTTCAAACGATTCTTAGGGCCTTCGTCACACGATCGAATGTCCTTAAATTTTGCTTATTCGATAAAAGGCTATACTGAAAGTGAAATTGTATGCCAAAACTCCGAGATAGAAGAATACTTATTATCTACGGCTCTTAGAGCGATGGCACAAACGCGTGGGACGTTGAAGTGTCTACCGTCCCATATTTTGGAGCAACGTGAAGTGAATGCAGCGCTGTAGGACGCGGAACGAGGGACGTCCCTAATCCAACTGTATTATCATCTTTAGAGTCATGTCAATGAGTATTCCGAATTGGTACCTTTGGCAACGCGTATGGACTGTTGAGACGCATGCTTTAGATCTTAAAATTTTTATCTTCGACTTGATAGTTAATGCGCGCAGACTTGACTGTTGAACCGAGCTTCTTTGATTGTACGGTCCCGAAGTTTGTTCATTAAAAGGGAGCTTCTATTTTTTCGATCGACATTCGGAACGAGCGGGCAACTTTAAGAACTTAGTTATTTAAAAAAATTTGTTTAGGCCCCTATGAGGCTCAGTGAGCCCGATTAAGGCTCTCTTGTTTTTGGTAGCGTTATTTCTAAGAAAAAGCATTTTTAGCAGTGCACATTAGCTCAGGAGCTAATAAATTTTTTTTTTTTTTTTTCATGTGCGCCGGGCAAAAATCACTTCTATACACCTAAAAACTAATGCGCGATGTGTAAAAATGACCATCAGGACCTTTTAACACGTGCCTCAAACCACCTGAAGTTCCCTATGGGATTTGCACGTAAAAAAGGGCTATAATTCTAATCGCTCGTAAAACAAGAGTAAAAATAATTTTTTTTTAACCGAAAATACATGAATCGATGTATTTTTTCGCGCTGAATCTGGTGGTGTAGTTAGTTTTTACCTATTTCAACGTCAAAAAATTTTACAAACGGAAAACCTTAAAATTATTAAAAATATCAGCTAAAACAGTGAATTTTTTTTTCAAAAACGACTAAAAACAAGTATTTTTTCAACTAAACATATATAAAACGATGTATTTTTTCCCGCTGAATCCGATGGTGTAGTTAGTTTTTACCTATTTCAATGTCCAAAAATTTTACAAGCGAAAAATTGTAAAATTATCTAATATAATAGTTAAAAAATCGATTTTTTGACAAAAATGTCAAACCCAAAATGTTTTTTTTTCTTCTAAACAAGTTTAAACCAGTTTTTCTCTCTCTAAATTCAATGGAATAATTGGTTTTTACCTATTTTATGATAAAACATATTTATAAACAGAAAACTATAAAATTTTTTTTGAAAATGTATAGAAAATAAATTTATTGGCTTTTATAAAAATGTGTTTTAAGAAACATCAAGCAGTCAAACTTTAAGATTGTATCAAAAAATCAAATCGTTGCTAAAAATTTACATAAATATAATTTAACATGAATAATAACATTAATAAATATTTTCAAAATTTTTTATTTTTGTACCATAATTATACAAGGAAAAAAGCAATTTTTTTTTGTGAATAACCTAAAATAACCTTTTTTATGTAATTATCAAACAAGAACACCAGTGAACTGTGAAGGCCATTACAAGAATCGACACCTGCGCTGCTGTGCCATGAGCTTTTCACGGCCTACTCGTCGATTCTTGTGTGAAGGCCTTTACTATAGAGGTAATATACAATAGCATAAAGACTCTTACTACGCCGTGAGTACATTACAGTTCTTCTGCACCGTGGTCCGGACTACGGTTGCAGGTCGCTTGAGGCAATCGCTGTACAAAAAATTTTAGTTGACCACTGCTGTTTACTCTAGCAGTTACAGTTATCTGATAAGAATAATATTTTTGACCATATTTTTTCTTTGTGTTCATAAATTTTTAAGTTTCACAAACTTAACCTCAAATTTTTGTTTGACAAAAAGTTTTAAGTTTTACAATTTTAATCACAAGTGTTTGTTCTTTACAAATTTTTGTTTACTATGCCTTATGACTTGCGTGAAAAAATTAACCATATTGGTTATATTACAAACCAAATAGTTTTAAGCAGAGACAGAAGACTACCGACGATCAAGCAGATGTTAGCTGTTCTTTATTTCAATTTACGACGTTTGTCAAATTCATTGGATAAAAGTGTAAATCTAGCTACTGAAGAATGTTTGATATTTTGGAAAAAAGCTCTAATTCCTACGCAGGACTTTCATAAATGCACTAAAAAGTTAAAGTTGGAATACGAAAAACACCGGAAAATACAAAAAAATGCGTCACGCCGATCAGCAACACAAATAAATAATGAAAGAATTTATGAAACAAACATTAACAAAATTTTTGACATTGCGAGCGCGAACGCGCTTAACGAAATAAAAGATCGTGATGACATGAATGTTTTGCTCAAAGAAAGAGGTATTTATGATTTAATTAATTTTAATTTTAAATGTACTCAACTTGAATCTTTTCTTTAGTAAAAAAATTAACTTTATTGAGAGTAAGTATCAATTTTTGAAATGAATTTTTTTTTAGGACTTTCAGCTGATGAAACGTCATCCGGAGCTGGTACAAGTAAACAGTTATCAATGAAGATCAACGATGAAAATCTAAAAAACGCCAAAAATGAAGTGGTGAACTCAGATAATCCTCCTAAAATATCAACACCAATTTTTAAAGATGATACAAGTAAAACAGCTAATGAAGGTATGTACAATATTTTTTTTCTAAACAGAGTTTAATTTTTAATTACTATTTAATTTTGCTTAGATTTTTTTTTCTCTAGTCTCTTATTAATTTATAAGTCAAAATTAAGAAAAATTTGAACAACCTTTCTAGTTTTATTGAAAAAATCCATTTGATTTTTTTTGAAATTTTTGAAATAAAATTTTTATTAGCTCTTAAACCTAATTAAAAAATCTTTTTAGAATTACTAAAAAGTCAAACATATCCCTCTGAACTTTTTGGTTCCACATCTTCAAGAGAAATAATCGACGAGGTACAAAGGGATAAAGATCATGAGAATTTAACAAGAGAAAAAAATGAAAGTCAAAAATTAATCTCGACTAAACGTAGTTATCATAACTTGCAAAAAGATGAGCCTCATCAATCAGCAACTAAAGGTATATTCTTTTAATCTGGTATATGAATTGTATAATTGAGTGATTCCATGTCAACTGTTTAAGTTCAGTTTTTAATTTTATCCAAATCATTATTAAAAAATAAAAAAGTGTTGTTGGTAAATCTAGTTTAGATAAAAAAGTTACATTTTTTGATAAAACTTTCAATTTATGATGTTAAGAAAAAAAATAGTTTATTTTTTATGTTTTAAACATGTATGTTTTTCAGTTTAAATTTAAAGCGATAAGATTCCAATGACACCTCATTAATAGTTGAACTGCATGTAGTTATTTTTTGATCAATAATACCCTTTAAAATCATTTTTTTCAACTTTACAGCCAAGAGTAGCTGAATAGAAAAAAAATTTTTATTTCTAAATTTGTATTCAAAAACTATTTACTAACTACACTTAGTACTTATTATTTACTCATAAACTTATTAGTGTCAGTTGTCATTTTCAGTCAGTTCATGCATTTGAAATATCACTTTTCAAAAATAAATCATTTCATAAATAAAGTTCAATATTAGTCACTTAAAACTGGTGCAAATAATTCTTATCTGGAGATTCCAAATCTTTCAACTACATATTATTTTGAAGTTTATTTTGAACATTTTGAGTTTGACGTACACAGTTAAAAAAATTTTTCACAAGTACAATTTAAATCCATAAAATAATCAAGTATTGTTGAATTTTTGTAATGGATTCAATTTTTCTCCAGTAAATTGAGTATGATGAAATTTAATTACCCCTTATATGGCAACATATGTTAAAACTGAAACAACTGACTAAATTTTAGATAAAGATAAAAAATGGATTCATAGCGAAATTACTTTATGCATTTCTTTAAAAACAGACACTATTTACTATCATTTAATTTTAATCTGTAGTAGTAGTTCATAAATTAAATTATTAAACTTAAATTTCTTTTTCTTCTTCTTTTTTTTTTTTTTTTTTTTTTTTTTCTTTTTCGGAAACTTGATGTTTAAATCGTAGACTGAGACTATAATCTGTAAAATTTTTACATATTAATACTTCGTTGAAGTATATTTGTTTTTTAAATCAAAAATTGAAAATTAAAATTTTTTTCATTAATTTTTTCCAAAACTTCAAATTAATTAAAATTAAATAGTAAAGTTTATAAATCAGTATACTTGAATTTAAAAAATTAGAATGCAATAAATTTATTTTACCAACCTAAAAATCTGTCATTTTATTTTTCAGAACAACTTGATAATTTAATTGGACATGAATCTGAATCGCCGTTGTCACAAAATACGCCCCCCGTGAAAAGGAGAGCAACCGAAACAGTGTTGACCGCGAAACTCGCGACTGTATTCGATAAGTGTAAAATAAGTAAAGTGAACGCACCGCATCTGTTGGTAGCCGCAGCGGAAGCCTTTAAAGTTGATTTAGTTAATAAGATTATAAATGAAACTTCAATTCACGAGGCTCGGCAAGAATTACGTAAGCAACGTTACGAAACCATTAAAAGTTTAGTTCCAGAATTTTTTGGAAATATGGCAACGACCATCCACTGGGATGGAAAAATGCTCCCTGGAATTTTTAGAAACACGTCTGAGGAGAGATTAGCCATAATCTTAACGTGTATGGGAAGTGAACAACTTTTAGGCGTCCCAGTTATACCTAGGAGCACTGGAAAAGAGCAAGCTACAGCAGTATTTGAACATTTGGTTGATAGGTCCGTTGTGCAAAATGTTGAAGCTCTCTGTTGTGACTCAACTGCGAACAACACTGGTAGGAACCAAGGTGCTTGTGTTAAATTAGAGCAAGCTCTAGACAAGGATCTTTTACATTGTATATGTCGTCATCATATATATGAATTGGTTTTGAAATGTACCTTTGAAGTCAAATTTGGTAAGTCAACTGGTCCAGATGTAACCTTATTCAAACAATTTGAAACTTTTTGGAAAGTTATTGACCAAAAGAACTATCAGAGTGGAATGAACGATCCATTCGTAAAAAAAAATCTAAAAGACGTTAGAGACCAAATTTTATCATTTTGTTATGATCACTTGAAAAGATTTCAATCACGTGGTGACTACAAAGAGTTTTTAGAATTGGTAGTTTTTTTTTTAGGTGGAAAAATACCTGATGGAACAATTTTTCACCCACCAGGAGCCATCCATCACGCTCGTTGGATGGCAAAAGCCCTGTACTGTCTAAAAATTTATCTTTTTAGAGCACAATTTTTGACTAATCGTCAAGAAGATGAAGTAAAATGCAGAGATGTCTGTTTATTTATTATACGTTTATATGTAAAGGCGTGGTTTTGCGCACCAGAAGCTTCAAAAGCGCCATGTCAAGATTTACAATTTTTAAATGATCTAATAGATTATAAAAGAATTGATTCAGGTATTTCGCACGAAGCTGTCAAAAAGTTTATGAATCATCTCTGGTACATTACACCAGAACTGGCAGCTCTTTCATTTTTTGACTCAACACTAGGTAATGATGAAAAAAAGGCTATGTGTAACTCATTAAATTCAGAAAATTGTAGTTTTTCTTTACAAAAACGTATAATTGCTACTCAAAATAATGTAAAACAAATAGCAGATGCTCGAATAAGTGACTTTATTTGTAAACTATCATTAAACTTTTTCAAAAGATTTAATATAAATACAAGTTTTATCTCCAAGGACCCATCCAAATGGGATAAAGAAAGAAATTACTTACACGGTTTACACGTAGTAAACAATCTAAAAATTGTCAATGATGTGGCTGAACGAGAGGTTAAACTTATGACCGACTTTAATAAGATTTTAACAAAAGACGAGTCCCAAAAACAATATTTGTTACCAGTTTTGAAAGAGTACAAAAAAATATTCAAGGATTCCAAAAAAGAAACTTTACTGCAACAGTATAAGTAAAATTTAAATTTGTATAACTTAAGAGAAACTTATTTATAAAAGGTCTTAGTAATGTAATAAAAGATATTGAATAAATAATTTTTTATTTTAATAAAAAAGCTAGTATTTTGTATTTTTAGTTACTTCCTCTGTTTTCATTAAATAATTTTATAGTTTTCTGTTTATAAATATGTTTTATCATAAAATAGGTAAAAACCAATTATTCCATTGAATTTAGAGAGAGAAAAAACTGGTTTAAACTTGTTTAGAAGAAAAAAAAAACATTTTGGGTTTGACATTTTTGTCAAAAAATCGATTTTTTAACTATTATATTAGATAATTTTACAATTTTTCGCTTGTAAAATTTTTGGACATTGAAATAGGTAAAAACTAACTACACCATCGGATTCAGCGCAAAAAAACACATCGTTTTATATATGTTAAGTTGAAAAACTACTTGTTTTTAGTCGTTTTTGAAAAAAAAATTCACTGTTTTAGCTGATATTTTTAATAATTTTATGGTTTTTCGCTTGTAAAATTTTTGGACATTGAAAAAGGTAAAAACTAACTACACCATTGGATTCAGCGGGAAAAAATACATCGTTTTATATATGTTTAGTTGAAAAAATACTTGTTTTTAGTCGTTTTTGAAAAAAAAATTCACTGTTTTAGCTGATATTTTTAATAATTTTAAGGTTTTCCGTTTGTAAAATTTTTTGACGTTGAAATAGGTAAAAACTAACTACACCACCGGATTCAGCGCGAAAAAATACATCGATTCATGTATTTTCGGTTAAAAAAAAATTATTTTTACTCTTGTTTTACGAGCGATTAGAATTATAGCCCTTTTTTACGTGCAAATCCCATAGGGAACTTCAGGTGGTTTGAGGCACGTGTTAAAAGGTCCTGATGGTCATTTTTACACATCGCGCATTAGTTTTTAGGTGTATAGAAGTGATTTTTGCCCGGCGCACATGAAAAAAAAAAAAAAAATTTATTAGCTCCTGGGCTAATGGGTATACGCAATGCTGCTCAATCATTACAACGAACCATGGACCATGCGCTGCGCAAGTTACCGTTCGCCAAGTGCTACCTAGACGACATCTTCGTCGATTCTGAAAATCACGAACAACACCTTGAGCATCTTCGACAACTTTTCGAGGTCCTTCGAGAAGCAAAGCTGCGTATAAACCCAGCAAAATGCGTTCTTGGCAAGGAAAAGGTTAAGTATCTTGGGTACATAGTTACAGCGGAAGGAATTACGCCTCCTCGCGGCACCGTCAAGTCATTAGTGGAGTTTCCAAAGCCGTCAACAGCACACGATCTTCGTAGTTTCCGAGGCCTGATTAACTACTTTCATCGCACCATTCCAAAGGCAGCTGAAATCATGGCTCCTTTTAACGACATGCTCAAAGGTCTCCCTACGAAAAAGAAGCATGCCAGCCTGAAGTGGTGCCCCGAAGCGGACGATGCTTTCATTCTCAGCAAAACGGCCCTAGTGGAGGCTACTACAACAACTTTTCTTCGATCTGGCGCCCCACTGGTCTTGACTACAGATGCTTCGGACTTCGCCATAGGTGCACACTTGGAGCAAGAATATCCACCTGGTTCCTGGAGGCCACTGGGTTTCTTTTCAAGGAAACTATCTGACACTGAAAAACGATACAGCACCTACGACAGAGAACTTCTGGCCATTTACGCTGCTATAAAATACTTCCGACGAATCCTCGAATGTCACGCTTTCAAAGTTTACACCGACCACAAGCCTATGACCTACGCAGCAGACAAGAATTCATCGAAAGCTTCAGAAAGGCAAGCACGACAACTAGACTACATTTTTCAGTTTCAGGTTACCTTGGAACACATAAAGGGCAGGGATAATGTAGTCGCCGATGCCCTCTTCCGTGTCAATAGTGTCGCTATGCCTTCAGTATTAAATCCTGAAACAGTGGCCAAAGCTCAAACAGAGGACAAGGAGCTTCCTAACCTTATCAACAACCCACGATTGGCCATCCAGCCCTTGGTCATTGAAGGTCATACTGTTTATTGTGACTCTTCAACCAGTATCGTCAGACCTTACTTACCAGAAAACCTACGTAAGAGAGCCTTTGAGTTGCTTCACAACCTTGCTCATCCCAGGGTACGTGCAACAGTCAAACTCGTTTCCGAGAAATTCGTCTGGCCAGGAGTTCGCAAGGACGTCGTACGTTGGTCTCAGCTTTGTGAACATTGTCAACGATCCAAGGTTCACCGCCTTAACCGATCTGCAATGGGAGCATTCAAGCTACCTGACTCAAGATTTGATCATATTCATGTGGATTTGATCAAAATGCCTTTGGCCCAGTCGTTCCAGTACTGTGCAACCATCATCGATAGGTACACCAGGTGTACTCAAGCGATCCCAATACCGGACATGAGTGCGAGGACAATTGCTAAGGCCATGCTCAAAGACTGGATTAGCCTTTTCGGCCCTCCGTTAACGTTCACCTCCGATCAAGGCAAGCAATTTGAATCAGCCCTTTTCACTGAATTAGGTAAACTTATAGGTGCTAATCGGGTACGGGCGTCCACGTATCATCCACAATCTGACGGAATGGTTGAACGTTTTCATCGTACGCTCAACGCTGGCCTCATGTATCACCCGGAGATTCCATGGCCTGATCAAATCCCGATGGTCTTATTAGGTCTTCGCACGGCATTCAAGGAAGATCTTCAAGCTTCACCAGCCGAGATGCTATTTGGTACAACGATAAGAGTCCCTGGAGATTTCTTTTCGGCAGATAAGAAAACTTACGTCGATCCAGTTTCGTTTCTCGAAGGCCTCCGCCGGCTCACCCAGGCTATCAAACCGGTGCCCGCTTCCAGACACGTCACCGAGAAGCCTTTCGTCTTCAGCAAGCTGTCTACCTGCTCACATGTTTTCAGGCGAATCGACTCCATCAGGAAGCCTCTGGACCCACCCTACTCTGGCCCTCACAAGGTTGTTCGACGAATAAACGAGCGAAACTACGTAATTGACATTAATGGGAAAGCACGCACGTACTCCACTGAAGTTTTGAAGCCAGCTTTCATTGAAGTCTCTGACCTGACCTAATATACCAGGCTAACATAAATAAGTGAATTTCAATTGAGTATATATTAACCTCTAATTTAATGAAGTTTGTTGAACCCTTTTTTTACGACAGCTATGGAAAAAATGTATCCGGCTAATATGATGATAAGATAGAGTAACTATATAAAACTATCATATTCTTCTTATTTCAAGCAAGAAAATTGAAACTAGCTACAATTTTTCCACTTTAATTAAATAATAAAAAATGGAATTATTTTAAATGAACCTTAGTATTTAGTCAATCTAATTTACTGACCAAGACTACCGGATATTCTTTTCCCAGACGACCATAGCTCATTAACTCAGAAAAGTATTTAAACTTTATTTTGTGAGCTTGCATTTGATTTTCTAATAAGGGAAATTTTTATTGAAATTTTATGCTTAAAAAAAAAGAAGAAGAAAAAGGGGGCAAAACGTATACATTCGAAAATGGTTTATGAGAGGGAATTTTTTCCCAGACTATCCGATCATAGCCGGGATATCCATATATTTATAATTTAGTCTACTTTGACTCCGATAGTATTTGAACTTTATTTTGTGTATTCTCACTCTCTTTTATTAAAAAGAGATAGCAGTAAAAAATTTTAATTTTTTCTTCTTTTCAAAATACTATTCGTTTGCAAGAACATTATTTTTACCCTTAGAGGGATATAATTTTTATATCGTACACTAATATTATTTACTATTGTTCAACGCAGCTAAAAGTAAAATTTAAGTCGCCATACTTCTTGAAAACTGCAGCGTATCATAAATATTAAAGAAATACAGCCATGAATAAGCGTTGTCTCAGAAAAGCTCAGATTTTTTATCTTTGTACTGTGAAAGCTTGCGCCTAGTTTGCAACTTAAAACTATGAGTCTTAATAGCGCAAGCTATTTTTCAAACAAATATACAAAATTCTATAAGTTCAATTAACAAATTTAACACGCGCAAGTTCTTAAAAAAAAAAAAAAAAAAAAAAAAAAGTAAAAAAGTTAAAAATATATTTTTTATTTAATAATATTGAATAATTTGTATCCAGATCTCGATAGAGAAAAGCAAAGTGACCGAAGAATATTAAAACTATTGAAATTCATCGCATAGTCAAGAATATGGCTGTAAAAGGTGATTTAATCGAGCTGAGAAAGGTAAATAAATTATAAAAAATTAATTATTACTAATGGATTCACATATGAAACTAATAGTATGAAAGTACTACAACAGGCTACAAAATATAAGAAAAAAAATTTGTAATAGAAATGTGTAATTTTTTTTTCTCTTCAGCTCAAAGTTCCGAAGATGAAAAACTAAGCCTTTCATTGAAAAAACTACCATTCACCTACCAATTAGTTTAAAATGTAAATTTCATTCTTTGAATCTCCCTATATTATATTTCCGTTTTTGATTCTGATCCCCTAAATTGGATCCCCTAAATTGGATCTTCGAAAATCTGAAATTCTTAAAAACACGGTCAAAACACAGTTAAATATCGCACTTTTCTGATCCCCTAAATTGGATCTTCGTCGAAAGTATTGGATTCCCTCAGTTGGATCCCCTTTTTTTCAAAAATCCCCTTTTCAAAGATCCCTTTTAAGAGTGCTGCCTACCTCGGAGAGACTTCCGAATTGACCGTGGCGCCGTCAACTAAACAAACGGCCGAAAAAAAAAATAATCGATCTACTATACCGGCACGCAGGGCCGGCGCTCGCTGAAAGCATCGGCTGGGGGCTTGGGCCTTGGGGCTCCAAGAAATTTTTAATTCAAGTGAAAAAATTATTTTCGAAGTAGTACATAAAAATAGTTAGGGCTTCAATAATTATTATTTAATTTTAATTTTTTTTTTACATTTCTTTGTCGTGTGGATGTGATTATAAATTAGTACGTACTGATAAAATAATACTCTATACAAAAAAACTGAAGGCTTATAGCTATTTTGATGTTTCAATTCAGTTACAATTTAGCAACAATCATGATAAATTATTCTAATTTGGTTAAAACACAATCGGCAATTTACCGGTTATATTCCGTATTGGCTTTCGGTGTTGGGCTGAACGACGCACATCTATTTTTAGACTCGAGATCGGGCGGCTTCGGCTGTCTCCGTGTTCTTGTCACGAACTGGGCCTTGGTGCCGCGCCAGCTGCTCCGATCACGACAAACCAAACGTGCTCCGATTTCTTTTACTTATAGCAAGATTTTTTTTTTCTATTCTACATTTACTCGATACTTTTATTTTTTTAGCTCCAATCTGTTATACATTTGTGAAAACTTTTCATACAATAATTTTTTTGTGTCAGAAGCAATAAAATTGATGAACTATATTTTGGTGACCGAAGATATTTTTAATAAAATGAACATGCTCAAATCATATATCATTAAAAAGGTATTGAAAAAAGGAAGTTTTTTGCGTGAACCCCGCGTCGATAACTTTCAAATTTCCATCGCGTGGTTCAAAAAACCAACTAAAAAAACATTTTCCAATCCGTGAGAAATCGCATTTTTGCGAAACGGAGATCGTTTCCATTGATTAAACCTCGACAAATCATATATTTTCGGAAAAACATTGAAAAAAGAAAGTTTTCTCTGAACCTCGATTACTTCAAAATTTCCTTTACGCGATTAAAAAAAAAAAAAAAAAAAAATCAGTTTCCAATCCGTGAAAACTAGCTTTTTTGCGGGACGGAGATGATTTTAATTGATTTAACCTACCGAAATCATATGTTTTCCGAAAGGTATCGAAAAAAGGAAGAATTCTGCGTGAACCACACCTCGATAACTACAAAAAAGCCTTCATGCGATTCAAAAACCAACTAAAAAGTCAGTTTCCATTTCGTGAAAAATCGCTTCTTCAAGGAACGGAGATGTTTTTAATTGATTAAACCTTGACGAATCATATCTTTTCGGAAATATATTGAAAAAATGAAGTTTTCTGCATGAACCGCACTTCGATAACTTTATAACTGCCTTCACGCGATTCAAAACCAACTAAAAAATCAATTTCCAATCCGTGAAAACTAGCTTTTTTGCGGAACGGAGATAGTTTCAATCGAATAAACGTGGACAAATCATATGTTTTACGAAAGGTATCGAAGAAAGGAAGTTTTCTGTGTGAACCACACCTCGATAACTTCAAAATTACCTTTACGCGATTCAAAAAACCAACTAAAAAATCAATTTCCAATCCGTGAAAACTAGCTTTTTTCTGGAACGGAAATGGTTTCAATAGATTAAACCTAGACAAATCATATGTTTTCCGACAGGTATCGAAGAAAGGAAGTTTTCTGCACGAACCGCACCTCGATAACTTAAAAATTACCTTTACGCGATTCAAAAAACCAACTAAAAAATCAGTTTCCAATCCAGGAGTATGTATTAGCTTTTTAGTGGAACGGAGATGGTTTCAATTGATTAAACCTAGACAAATCATATGTTTTCCGAAAGGTATCGAAAAAAGAAAATTTTCTACGTGAACCGCACCTCGATAACTTCAAAATTGCCTTTACTCGATTCAAAAAACCAACTAAAAAATCAGTTTCCAATCCGTGAAAATTAGCTTTTTTGTGGATCGGAGATGGTTTTAATCGATTAAACCTAGACAAATCATATGTTTTCTGAAAGGTATCGAAAAAAGAAAGTTTTCTGCGTGAACCGCACCTCGATAACTTAAAAATTGACTTAACGCGATTCAAAAAACCAACTAAAAAATCAGTTTCCAATCCGTGAAAATTAGCTTTTTTCTGGAACGGAAATGGTTTTAGTTGATAAAACCTGGACAAATCATATATTTTCGGAAAGATATTGAAAAAAAGAAGTTTTCTGCGTGAACCAAACCGCTGTATCCTTGAAATTGCCTTCAAGCGGTTCGAAAAACCAGCCGCTAATTAATCACTTTTCAGTAGTTGAGAAATCACGCGCTTAGCTCGGCTTCCTTATTTCAGTACCTCTTTTTAACTATAAATGATCTTCTAGGTTTAGTAAATTCAAACATCTTTAGGTAGCATAGAAGGCGATTTCTTAAGGATGAAGAACTGGATTTTCAGCTGGTTTTTGAACCACGCGAGGGCAATTTCGGAAATACCGTGATGCGGTTCACGCAGAAAACTTCTTTTTTTCAATACCTTTCAGAAAACATATGATATGCCCAGGTTTAATCAATTAAAACCATCCTCGTCCCACTAAAAAGCTTATTTTGGCGGATTGGAAACTGATTTTTTAGTTGGTTTTTTGAATCGCGTAAAGGCAATTTTTAAGTTCTCGAGGTGTGCTTCACACAGAAAACATCCTTTTTTCGATACCTCTCAGAAAACATACAATTTATCCAAGTTTAATCGATTAAAACCATCTCCGTCCCGCAAAAAAGCTATTTTTCACGGATTGGAAACTGATTTTTTAGTTTGTTTTTTGAATCGCGCAAGGGCAAATTTTTAAGTTATTGAGGTGCGGTTCAAGCAAAAAACTTCTTTTTTCCAATATCTTTGAGAAAATATATGATTTGTCCAGGTTTAATCAATTAAAACCATCTCCGTTCCACAAAAAAGCTAATTTTCACGGATTGGAAACTGATTTTTTAGTCGGTTTTTTGAATCGAGTTAAGACAATTTTGAAGTTATCGAGGTGTAGTTTACGTAGAATCCTTTCTTATTTTGATACCTCTCAGAAAACATACAATTTGTCCAGGTTTAATCGATTAAAACCATCATCGTTCCGCAAAAAAGCTATTTTTCACGGATTGGAATCTGATTTTTTAGTCGGTTTTTTGAATCGCGTTAAGACAATTTTGAAGTTATCGAGGTGCGGTTCACGCAGAAAACTTCTTTTTTTTCAATATCTTTCAGAAAATATATGATTTTTCCAGGTTTAATCGATTGAAACCATCATCGTTCCGCAAAAAAGCTATTTTTCACGGATTGGAAACTGATTTTTTAGTCGGTTTTTTGAATCGCGTTAAGACAATTTTGAAGTTATCGAGGTGCGGTTCACGTAGAATTCTTCCTTATTTTAATACCTCTCAGAAAACATTTAATTTATCCAGGTTTAATCGATTAAAACCACCTCCGTTCCGCAAAAAAGCTATTTTTCACGGATTGGAATCTGATTTTTTAGTCGGTTTTTTGAATCGCGTTAAGACAATTTTGAAGTTATCGAGGTGCGGTTCACGCAGAAAACTTCTTTTTTTCAATATCTTTCAGAAAACATATGATATGCCCAGGTTTAATCAATTAAAACCATCCTCGTCCCACTAAAAAGCTTATTTTGGCGGATTGGAAACTGATTTTTTAGTTGGTTTTTTGAATCGCGTAAAGGCAATTTTTAAGTTCTCGAGGTGTGCTTCACACAGAAAACTTCCTTTTTTCGATACCTCTCCGAAAACATACAATTTATCCAAGTTTAATCGATTAAAACCATCTCCGTCCCGCAAAAAAGCTATTTTTCACGGATTGGAAACTGATTTTTTAGTTTGTTTTTTGAATCGCGCAAGGGCAAATTTTTAAGTTATTGAGGTGCGGTTCAAGCAAAAAACTTCTTTTTTCCAATATCTTTCAGAAAATATATGATTTGTCCAGGTTTAATCAATTAAAACCATCTCCGTTCCACAAAAAAGCTAATTTTCACGGATTGGAAACTGATTTTTTAGTCGGTTTTTTGAATCGCGTTAAGACAATTTTGAAGTTATCGAGGTGTAGTTCACGTAGAATTCTTCCTTATTTTAATACCTCTCAGAAAACATTTAATTTATCCAGGTTTAATCGATTAAAACCATCTCCGTTCCGCAAAAAAGCTATTTTTCACGGATTGGAAACTGATTTTTTAGTCGGTTTTTTGAATCGCGTTAAGACAATTATGAAGTTATCGAGGTGCGGTTCACGCAGAAAACTTCTTTTTTTTCAATATCTTTCAGAAAATATATGATTTGTCCAGGTTTAATCAATTAAAACCATCTCCGTTCCACAAAAAAGCTAATTTTCACGGATTGGAAACTGATTTTTTAGTCGGTTTTTTGAATCGCGTTAAGACAATTTTGAAGTTATCGAGGTGTAGTTCACGCAGAAAACTTTCTTTTTTTGATACCTTTCGGAAAACATATGATTTGTCCAGATTTTTTCGATTGAAACTATCTCCGTTCCGCAAAAAAGCTAGCTTTCACGGATTGGAAACTGATTTTTTAGTCGGTTATTCGAACTGCGCGAAGGCTATTTTGAAGTTATCGAGTTGTGGTTCACGCAGAATCCTTCCTTATTTCATTACCTGTCTAACGATCTAGGATTCGTATAGTTTTAACAAATATAAAAATTTTAAGCTAGCTAAAAAGAGCGATGTTCATTTCATTGGTTTTATAACTGTGCTAGAGCTTTTTCGTAGATACAGGGTTTCGGTAGTTGCAAAAAAATTCCTCTTTTCAATACCTTTAGAAAGATTTATTATTTGTATCGATTTTATAAATCCAAAACATTCCAAGGTACTGAATGAGCGCAAAGAGCGGTTTCTTACGATTACAAAATATATAATTTTTTTTGGTTTTGAGTTCGTAATTTTCATGGCTTTTGACCAACTAAAATTGAATGAAATCAACAAAAGATTGGAGCTAAAAAAATTAATTAGTTTATCTACTGTTTTTTTTAATCGATAAACGATTTTTTTGCGGAGCATTAGTTGGTTAAAAAAAATCATGGTTTAGTGATTTTTGGGCATGTATAATGTTCATACATAAAGGTTCATCGACGATCTCCGACTGAGAAAACAAGCCCGAGAGTGGGGAGTGCCTAACGGCCGAGTCGGTGAATCGCTGCGGAGCGAGCGTTTCCAAGACAATCTGCCATGCAGTCGGAACTCACACCGTAACAGCTGTCGCTAAGCCCCGGGGCCCCAGCAACTCACAAAAATATGTACGCCCTTGAATTTTTGCATCGACGCCATCTACGGTCGGGCGGCGAACTAGATATCCGTTTTATCCCGAAAGACTAAAATCACAACAACCAGCCGGCTGAAATAGTTCCATACTAAATGTGGCCGCTAGAATCCACCAATTGTTACGAAAAAAATACCAAAAAATTCGTTATTTCAGCCTACAGGTCCCTTACTATCTGGTTTTTTCATCAAGTGAAGGAATAATTCGCAGTTAGTAATTCTTTGTCATCGGCATTAACATGCGCAGCCGATGCCGATTTTACCGAGATTTTCAATCATTGTTTACAAGCATTTAGAAAAATTTTTCGGGAAAACCAGATAGTAAGGGACCTGTACAATAATTTTAACTATTTTTTGAGATTTTTTTGGGAATGATTAAATCATTATTGAAAGCGTATTTTGTCAGGAACTTTTTCCACGCGCCCGTAATGCATCGTTAGGTGGCGCTCTCCGCGCGGTAGGCAGCACTCTTAATTCTTCGTTGAAATTATAATATAATTTAAAATCCAATAATTATTTATATATATTTATATACCGATTTAAGATCAACGAACGATTGGATTTTAATTTATATTATATATATTAATTACTAATTTATGTTATTTATATTAATTTATATAACCTAATAATTTAAGTCCATACCTAATAATTTAAGTCGATTCAGGTTAGTAAGGTAGATAAGGTTGGTTAAGCGGAGGTTATACGGGAGGAGGGTGGAAGGGGAGATGAGGTGAGGAAGGGTTTGTTATTTTACTTAAAAATATTAATAGAGCTTTTTCAAAATTTAAAGTACTTCAACAAAACTTTAAAGTTAGTGACTGAGTTGATGAATACGGTGAGTAGGATTCGTTGGTAGATTGGGTGAAATAAGTTTGGGAGATCCCTACCCCTTAAATCCAGCTGGACAAAAAAAATTTTTTTGGTTAATTTCGCTTAAAATCAAGTTATTGTTCATTTTTCAATTTGTCCAGCTGGATTTCTAGCTGGACAGATCCAGCTGGAAAATTAAAAAAAAAAACTAAGATAAATTTTTTCAAAATCATTGAAAAATGAATAATAACTTGATTTCAAGCAATATTGATTTTCACCAAAAAATTTCTTTTTTGAAATCCAGCTGGAAATCCAGCCGTCATATTGAAACCAAAATCCAGCTGGATAGCCAGCTGGAAATCCTGCTGGAAATCCAGCTGGATTTTAGGGGTAGGGATAAAATACGGTATTTGAAGTAAATTAAATAAGTGAGGTCAGTAATGTGGCTAAGATTAAACTAGGTCATGTAGTTGAAGATAAAAAAATTCGAAGTCTAAAGGAGAGTTGCAGAATTTGCGAAAAAAATCATTTAAAATTAAATGAAAACGAAAATAAAAAAACTTCCTAAAGATTCAATAAATATAGATGTATAGCAAATGCTATTAAGATACAAAAATTTACAAAACTGTTTCCCATATTCTGACGTTAATTTTGATCCGATTTTGATGGGGTTGGGCTTAAAAGATATATTAAGATAGTAGCTCCAGCGCTACAGAGCCCTTTTTTCATTTTCATTTTTAATTTTACTGAATCTTCAATTTTTTGTTAAAATGACCCTTATGACTTCGCCTTAATACGGGTGAGAATAGTAAAGAGACTTAGATGGGGTGAGTGATGGTTGTGTGGTTGTGGGCTGGTAAAGACATATTAAAATTATAACTTTGGCTCCAATGAAAATTTTTATATAAAATTATGTATGATAAAAAAGGTCTTGAGCTCAGCTTTCTAATTATGTCATTCAAATTTTTATTAATTAGTAGATTACTACAATCGGCAAAATTACATGTGATCTGAGACATTTCTTATTTTCGTGGCCACGTGTGGTACAGGTACTACTATTTTTCTGCTCGACGCATTTTCTGGCCTCTGAGCGCGCCAGTCTTTGCTACTTCCCGGCCGGAGTGCAGAAAATACTTTTTGTTGTCATGACTCTCATGAGAGGGTGCTGAACAAAGCCGTTTATCAATTAGTCTGTTCAAACGCAACTTAGCAAGCTCTTACTATAAAGGAAATACGTTCATCTCATGAAGAATCTGTAAAATAATTTTGAAGAAAATCAAGATTCGTTTGTACGACCCGTACGGAAAAAACACCCAAAATTATCCCCAAAAAAACTCTCAAAATCACTCCCAACTAGTCACTCTCAATTGAGTCTACTTTCCCTCAACCTACTTGAGAGTTACTCTTAAAATGAGGGTAAATTTTACACTCTCAAAATTTACTCCCAGTTTACCCTCAAGTAGGTTGAGAGATGTCCGAAAGTAAACTCAACTGAGAGTCAACTCTCGCACCCTCCCAACTGAGAGTAAGAGTAACTCTCAATTGAAAGTTTTTATTTGGGGGTCAAATTTGAAAGCGAATTTTCGTTAGAATTTTATCCTCAAACTGAGAGTTAAATTCTAATTTGATTGCTTTTAAATTTGAAAGCAAACCTGAAATAAATTTAAACAATAAGTTGATTATTTTTATTTTATTTATTTTGAACATGTATACATGAGTTTATTTCAATTAATAGCTGTATAGTTTTACTACATAAACTTAAAACCTGATTTTTTTTTCAATACCTTAAAATATTCTATTCAATAATTTATGAAAAATGAAAAAAAATGACAATCTTATGAAGTTAGAATTTTTTTTTAGTTGTAGAAAAAAAACTACTTTTCATTGCACAATAGTAAAGACTTTGATGGTGAATCTTTTTAACTGTATCTTCATGATAAAAAATAAAGAATGTACTACATTGAAAAAAGATAAAGAATTTTTTTATGTATTTGATAACTAAAAAGTAATATGGTAACTAGTAAAAAAAACATTTTTGAAAAGTTTTTCATCATCAATTTTTAAAATATTTTAATACTGTGATTTATTAAAAAATAAAATAAAAATGTTTTTGATCTCAACTGTATTAAGCCGAATGATTTTAATCACTTAATCAAAAGATACTCATGTTTATAAGTAATTTTAAGTATGATATTATTAGTTTGGTGTAAATACAAAAGTTTTCAAATATTATTTCAAAGTCATTCAATCTTGTTCAAATATCACTAAATTATCAATACATTCTATGTAAACATAATAAAGAACTTTCTACTTACAAAGTGAAAATACCAACGTTGGCCATAGTAAATAAGAAATTATTATTTGGCTTGTTTGTTGATGAAAGTTTTTTATTTAAATAACAGAAACAAACACCTTTTCATATAATTTATAAAATACAGCAGAGTTGTATTTTTTCAGCGCTATCATATATCTTAAACCTTGACCAATATTTTGCTGTTTATTTTCTGAAACTAATTTTTGCACAAAATTCCGGTGTTTCTCGGTCAATCACTATTTACATTAATAAAAAAAGAGAAATAATCATTTGATAAATTTTCTTTTTCATTTTTAATATAAAAAACACTGTTCACTAGCACTGCAGTATTTCTGCAATTACTTTAGTTTGCTTGATGCGCATTAGAAAACTCTATCATTATGTTTACCCAATCTGCTGGTATTTTTTGGTAATTTTGTGATATTTCTGCTTGATTAACATTGCATTTTCAAAGACTTTATCCATACCTTCTATCTTGAATTTAGTTAGGGACATCTTGTTTTGAGCTGAATTTAATGCAATCATTAACTTCACCCACTGCATTAAATTTAAGTTTTCACCTAATAAAACATAAATATTTACCAAAGAATCAATTCTTAAAGAAATTTGTTGATATTAATAAAAGATTGACTACTTGTAAATGTAGATAAAAATATACTTATCTAATTCAGAAAAAAAACATAACACAACTGATTTTTAGGTCTTCTTTCTGTTTTTAAATTTTAATTAATACATTAAAGTACAGTGTAAAATTAAATTTGTTTGAATAAAATTAAAATAATGCACCGAAAAGTAATCAAGGAACTACTTATTAAACAATAACTTTTTAAATGAACTCTTAGAACACTACCGGTCCACCAACATATTAGACTCACTGGCTAACCTAACCTATACCAGCGAGTGGGCCAGCCAGCGTCCAGCAGTTATAGCAGTGGATCGTCAGGCGAGCGGGTTCTTTAAAAATACAAAATTTAAAAACCAATTTTTTTTTGATTCTCTTCATAAATTAATTAGTTTCAGAATCAGTCGCGTATAATCTATTATTTTGATACAATCAATTAATTGTTTTAGTACAAATTTATCAATAGCACCATATTAAAAATAATGTAAACGAGATATATTTAAAACTATTATTCGTTCAATCAGAATGTAATAATTTATTAAAATAACATAACTCACCAACTTTAAAAAAAATTCGTGCAGGACAGTAGAAAATTTAAAAAAAAATTTCCGTACATGAATTAAAAATAAAACTTTTTATAAAAGATTCATGAGTTTATGTAAGCATATTAGATAGCACTGACATTTTAACCCATTAGGTCCCAAGAGTTATGAATTTTTTTTTGTACTTTGAGCTTATAAATCAAAGCGAAAAAGTTGAAAAATAATTTAAAAAATACCCTACCCCCCTATTTTCGGATATGCCCTACACGATGGCATTGTTTAAAATACTCAAAAATAACATTTTAATTTGTTAATAAGCAAATTTAAAAAAAAAATGAAAATTTTTACGTCATTTTTTTTTTTCAAGCTGGTGAACAATGCCAAAAAAATTATTTTTGCCCTCAAAAAGTTGACCACGGGTGTTCACATTAGTTGAACTTTACGTGAATATTTGATTTTTTTGGTTTCGATTTTTTTAAACAAAATGGCGGACTAAAAACTTCAACGCCAATAATTGTACGGCAGCGCATGGTTGAATAAATACCGAAAAATTACTTTTTATAAAAAATGACTGTGGCTCCTTAGATTTTTGTGGTCGCTGATTATGAATCTGAGATCAGAATATCAAAATTGTAAGAATTGGGCCCAATACCATAGGACCCAATACTCAAAGTTAAGATTTTATAAGAACAAAAAATATCATCATATTTTACGTAGAATTTCAAGATCAAAGTATACTTGGTCGTTTTTCGAAAAAAATCGTCTTTTTCGAGTAAAAAATCAAAAAAAGTTCAAAGTATTGGATTTACTTCCAGAGATCCACAACAGCTCGTCCCCGTGTGCCTGTAACGAATTGAACACAACTTTTGAGATGGCAAAAATATATTTACGAGGTTTTTGGGTTGCTGATAATGTATCTGAGGTAAAAACATGAAAATCCCAAACATAGGGCCCAATACCGTAGGACCCAATAGTAAAAATTGAGATATCATAAAAATAAAAAATGAGATAAAAAATCTGTGCAGAGATCCTGCATTCTAATCATTTCACGTGAGTTACGTCGTATAAAAAGATCGACGAAATAAAAAACAAAAAGTAAAAAAAATTTTTTAAAACCACGTGGTGCTGCATGTCCTTGAGTCCCTTTATTTGGAATTTTCATGTTATTACCTCAGATACCCTATTAGCTACCCAAAATATATTTTTGCCATCTCAAAAGTTGTGTTCAATTCGTTACAGGCACAAGGGGACGAGGTGTTGTGGATCTATGAAAGTAAATCCAATACTTTGAACTTTTTTTGATTTTTTACTCGAAAATAACGATTTTCTTCGAAAAACGATCAAGTATACTTTGATCTTGAAATTTTGCGCAGAATAAGATGGCATTTTTTATTTTTATGATATCTCAATTTTTACTATTGGGTCCTACGGTATTGGACCCTATATTTGGGATTTTCATGTTTTTACCTCAGATACACTATCAGCAACCCAAAAACCTCGTAAATATATTTTTGCCATCTCAAAAGTTGTGTTCAATTCGTTACAGGCACACGGGGACGAGCTGTTGTGGATCTCCGGAAGTAAATCCAATACTTTGAACTTTTTTTGATTTTTTACTCGAAAATGACGATTTTTTTCGAAAAACGACCAAGTATACTTTGAACTTGAAATTCTACGTAAAATATGATGATATTTTTTGTTCTTATAAAATCTTAACTTTGAGTATTGGGTCCTATTGTATTGGGCCCAATTCTTACAATTTTGATATTCTGATCTCAGATTCATAATCAGCGACCATAAAAATCTTAGGAACCAAAGTCATTTTTTATAAAAAGTAATTTTTCGGTATTTATTCAACCATGCGCTGCCGTACAATTATTGGCGTTGAAGTTTTTAGTCCGCCACTTTGTTTAAAAAAATCGAAACCAAAAAAATCAAATATGCACGTAAAGTTCAACTAATGTGAACACCCGTGGTCAACTTTTTGAGGGCAAAAATAATTTTTTTGGCATTGTTCACCAGCTTGAAAAAAAAAAATGACGTAAAAATTTTCATTTTTTTTTTAAATTTGCTTATTAACAAATTAAAATGTTATTTTTGAGTATTTTAAACAATGCCATCGTGTAGGGCATATCCGAAAATAGGGGGTAGGGTATTTTTTAAATTATTTTTCAACTTTTTCGCTTTGATTTATAAGCTCAAAGTACAAAAAAAAATTCATAACTCTTGGGACCTAATGGGTTAAGTATATAGAAATATCTTGAAAATTTTTTATTTTCAAAAGCTTGTGAGATAAAATAATTTTTAATAAAGACAAAATATTAAAAGGATTGATAGCTTAAATGTAGCTTTGATATCATACATACGTAATAATTGAACTAATAAACAGCATGTTAAAGTATAGTATTAATTTAAATTAAAAAGCTCGATTACAAGTTAAATTTTTGACAAAAAATAAAATAAATTAAGTATATTTATTTTTGGTTAAGGTAATTCAAAATGAAAAACTAGTAGCGAAATCGAGAGTTCTGACAAAGTACTTGGTGTAAAATTTGAATATTCTTTCAGAATTCTTTTCTTTCAGAAAAAAATTAAAATTGATAGTAAATCATCAAATACTTTGGAGTAACTTTAATATAATGTTTAAGTACCCATCCTTCAAATGTTGGAAGTTAAATTGGAATATTAAGAGAGTACTCTCAAGAAATTAGAGTAAAGACTCAATGGTGAGAGCTAACTTTGAAGTTTTGAAAATTACCCTCATAAGATGAGAGTGAAAAAGAAAAGACTTAACAATCAGAATTTACTCTCAAATTTTGAGAGTCACCCTCAAAAGTTGATAGTACAGTCTAAAATTTGAGGGTGTGCTCTGAAATTTTGAGAGTCACCCTCAAAAGATGAGATGACAGTCTCAAATTTGAGGGTGTGCTCTGAAATTTTGAGAGTCACCCTCAAAAGATGAGAGTACAGTCTCAAATTTGAGAGTGAACTCTCACAAATTGATAGTAAAGACTCACCTTTGAGAGTAAACTCTCAAAATTCTAAAGTTTACTCTCAAATTTGGTACTTTACTCTGAATATTGAGTCTTTACTCCCAAAATTGGGAGTTTACGCCTAAATTTTCAGGGTTTTTTTCGTACGGGCGAGTTTGCGAAATTTAAAAAAAATCTTGATTTTTTTTATCATTCGGCAAATTACTAGAGTAGTTTTCAGGATGGGGAGTATAAGCTAGAGATCTAAGATGAGTCAGATCAAGAATGAATAAGGTGAGTAGGGTTTGTTGGTAGAGTGAGTGAGAGATGAGTTGGGAATTATTTACGGTATTTGAAGTAAGTAAAATTAGTAAGGTCAGTAATGCGGCTAAGATTAAAATAGGTCAGGTGGTTAAAGATGAAAGATTAAGTAAGGTTAGTAGGGTTCTCCAAATGGGTGAGATAGTGAAGTAGGTTAGATAGTTAATGTGATTAGGTGAGTGACACTTGTGGGCCGGCAAATATAATAAAGTTTGCAATATCGATCCGAAATGAATCTATTTAATATGCCCGCCATAAGCAAAAGAAGCTCTAAAAAATATTTTTGTTTGTGTAAGATCTAATGAAATGGTTCAAAATACCAGTGGGCTTACTAAAATATTCCTTATGAGTCATCAAAAATTTATGTATGTACCTTACATGAACACTCTAACTATTTTAAAATTGATTTATATCTTCATTTGTCAATTTTAGATCTATTTTAGCCCTGGATAGATTTCGACTAAAAATTATTAAAAAAAAAAATAAAATTCTATACCTCATGATTTTGCCTAAATAATTAAAAACTTGTCTTTATAAGTCTGATTTTATGAATCAAGTTATGATGAGTAAGTAAAGTTTAAACTGAGCTCTCGTGTCTAATTTTTATTGATTTTGAGCGCTTTAGTCTTTTGATTATTTTACCAAACATAGAGCTTACGTATTGTTTTGATTAATTTTTATATTCATCAATTATAATTAGGGGGTTGGCGAGCGGAGCGAGCAGGGGGGTACCCCCCCCCCCCTAGTATTTATATAATAGCTTTTGCGTTGCTCATTTAATACTTTTAATAAATAAAACTCTCATTCCTCAATACTTTATGAGCATTTTTTAGTATGTTATTGCAAATTTTGTAATTTTGCTAAATAATTTAACTACTTTATCAATCAAAAAATTAAAAAAATTTAAAAAATGTTCATTAAAATTTGAGAATCATAAAATCAAAGTTTTTGTGTTAAATCGAGTATTAAATTATTACCTGAAAAATAAAATTTAGTCAATTAAACGAATATTATAATTAAAAACTAAAAAAAAAAAAAAAAAAAAAAAAAAACCATTGATTCAATAATTTTTATTTGATATTTTACATGCAATATACAATTACTCATGCAATATATATTTAACATGCCATTCCATGCTTTTACGAGCAAATAATTAATTCTCAACAAACAAAAATAATTTTACTAAACGAACAAGTTATCAATTCTATACATGCGAAAAAAATTTTAAGATGAACTTACTTGTTATTTAAAATATTCATCTAATTTTAAAAATTAGAATTAGACCATTTTAGAAAGATGCTAACTCAGGCTCGCGCGTAAAACGTGCTAACTCAAAGCCAGTTAATGAACGTGATAACTCAGATTTCGTTTAAAAAAGTGCTCTCTCAAATTAGATTCCTTTTACGATGTTCAAGTCAGTGTAAATTAAAAAAAAAAAAAAATTCAAAAAATTTATACCCTGAGATAGCACTGTTCTAACCAAATCTGACTTAACACGTTTTTAAACCGAAGTTGAGTTAACACATTTCTGAACCAGCTCTGAGTTGGCATGTTTCTAAATTGAGACGACTAATTAAGTATGAAAACTTAAAGTATTCTGACTCCTGAAAAAAAACAAATTTTATAATATTAAAGAAAAAAATAAAATAAAAAAAAATAAAATAATGATAATATTTTATTTTTAGAGATTCGAGTGGTGGCGTTCGTCGACACCACACAGAGTTTAGCAGCGTCTCAATTAAGTTAAATTATACAAGTGTCAAAAATCAATAAATAATCTACAATCTTGTTTCTACTATTAATAATTTATTGTTGTTTACTTTTAAACAAATATTAATCATGCAATCAGAACTCAAAGCGTGAAAACAACAAATAATAAAACCTAACCTCAATATGCTTCGTGGTCGTGGTAGAGGTGCGTATAATAATTCACAAAATCGTGAACTGAATAGATTCTCTCTCCAAAACAAATCAGTCTTAACATCTAATGAAGAATATGACACCGAGGATGGACCTATCTATTGTTTCTACTGTCCAAAAAGCAGACCACCTATAAGTCAAAAAAATATCTCACAAGCCACTTTTTGCACTAACTGTGATGCTGCATATCACCCTGGATGCATAAAAAGATTTCACATCAACACTGATGGATCTATAGTTGAATGTTGTGGTCAACTAAGTGCACAAAATCCAAATCTTTCCTTAAATCAGACTATGAATTACTCGCCAAACTCTACCTGCCTGCAAAATCAACCTGAAATAACAAACAATCAACTATTGGATGTATTGATGAAAAGAATGGATGACATCTCCAAGGATATTGGAAATTTTGATAAAAGGATTGCTAAAAATGCTCTTGATATATCAATATTAAATAAATCTTTATTTCAGATAAGCCAAAAATTAGAAAACTCACATAACAACAATGAGAATACCATGGTCTCAACAATCCTATCAGAATTCTCACTTTATAATGCAAAACAAATTTACCCAATAAACCCAGTAACTAATTATTCACTTGATCTTCTTTTCACCACGCTTGATCTAAAGTGCTTTTCTCCACCTGAACCTCTACTGAAAATAGACCTAAATCACCCGCCTCATTACTTTACACTAGAAATAAATAATATAACTAAAAAACCGAAACAACAAACACACTATTCATATGATTTTAAAAAAGTTGACTACAACACTATAAATAACCTCATCCAACGCGAATTACCCATCATTCATTCGTCAAACAACATCAACGAACAGTGTGATATTTTCTACTCCACCATGTTAAATATAATAGAAAAAAACGTCCCAAAAATACCTATTTATCATAGCAATTTTCCCAGATGGTACACTATTGAACTCAAACACCTCATAATCTTAAAAAAATCAACCCATAAAAGATGGAAAACTACGCAAGATCCAAAAATTTATATTAAATTTAAACATCTTAGAGCCCAGTGCATAAGAACTTCAAAAGAAACAAAAAATAATTTCGATGAAAATGTCGAATCCCATATAACCAAAAATCCAAAATCATTTTGGAATTACTTTAACTCCCTAAATAAACCTGACAAAATCCCTTCAACCATGTTTTTCAATCAGTCCTCATCGAATAGTGACTCAGATACAGCTAACCTATTCAAAGAATTTTTTAAATCTGTTTATAAAGCACCATCTTCAACCCCATCCACCGGGAACTACACAGCACCACCTAACACTTTCTCAATAGATAAAAATGATATTATGTCCGCCATAAAAGATTGTAAATGTAGCTTTGACAATAGAATTGATGGTATACCTGCTATCATACTAAAAAACTGCCCAAACATCATACCCTTCCTGGAAACTTTATACAACCTATCTTTACAAACTTGTACTCTACCTCTACAATGGAAAAGCTCTATTATTATACCCATTCATAAACAAGGCCCTAAACATAATATTTCTAACTACAGACCCATTGCCCAAATTCCACCCACTGCTAAAATCTTCGATAATATAATTACACAAAAATTAAATAATCTTATTCTACCTTCTATTATAAGCAATCAACCCGGATTTGTCCCCAAAAAATCAGTTATAACAAATCTACTCTACTTTAATAACTACATATCTAATGCTCTTAATAACAAATTCCAAGTTGATACTGCCTACATGGATTTTAGTAAGGCATTTGACTCAATTGATCATGCTACTCTAATAGACAAATCAAAAAACTTCAAACTCAGCAAAAACGTCATTGATTGGTTAATATCCTACATTTCCAACAGAACTTACAAAGTTTTATTAAACAATCACCTATCAGACTCCTACACCGCTACATCTGGTGTACCACAAGGAAGTCACCTTGGTCCCCTGTTATTTATCATTTACATAAACGACATCACATCTAATCTTCACAACTGTATTATATTAATATTTGCCGATGATGTAAAAATATTCAGAATTATAAAAACTTTAAATGATTGTGATCTCCTTCAACATGATCTTCATTTACTAAACAATTGGGCCACCAAAAATCACCTACCATTCAATTTGCAAAAATGTTATACTATGTCATTTTACCATGGTCACTCATACATACATAAAAATTACTCTATTCAGAATACTCCTCTCACTCGCGTCTCCAAAATACGTGACTTAGGTATTATTTATAATAGTCGCTTTGATTTCGATGATCATATTCAAACTGTAGTTTCCAAATCACTCAAAAAACTTGGCATACTCAAATATTCCTCCAAATCCTTCAAAAATCCAAACACTCTTATCAATCTCTATAAATCACTAATATTACCTAACCTACTATATGGATCTATAATTTGGTCACCTCATTATCTAAACCAGATTCAAAGACTGGAGAAAGTTCAACATGTCTTTCTTCGTTTTCTCTCCTTCAAGATTCATCAACCAATGGACTGGAACTCACATGACTACACCATCATTGCAACAAAATTCAACATACCATCCATTCGATCTCTGCACATATTCAATGATCTAGTCTTCACACATAGATGTATACATAATAACTATTTACCAGAAAATTTTGATATATTCAACTTTAAACCTAGGCCTTATTTCACTAAACGAGACTTTATACTGCAAGAATTCAATCACTCATCATCCGAAATTGCTAACTCGACGACATTCAGATTGCGTCACCAGTGGAATAAAATCTGAAATCACCTCAGAACGATTCAAGATTCAAACTCTTTCTCAAGAAACATTAAACCCACTATAATGACCTATAACTAGTATCTAAGTATGTTAAAAATTCGATATTTTATTATTATTTAGTGCATAAATCACAAATTATAAATTATACAATTGTTTACTTATTACTTGTTAACCTGTTAAACTCTGTATCTCTTATAATGAATTTATTAAAACTATGTTAGTAATTACTTAATTCTAAGAATTAAATTGTAATGGGCTTTGAGCCCGTATATTTAAATAAAATAAAAAAATAAAAAATAAATAATAATAAAAAAGGAAACCTTAATGAGTTTCATTTTTTTCTGGTGTTTCTTCTTTCTTTTCTTCTTTATTTTTATTACTTTTAGCAGCAGTGTAAGCTTCTAGAGCCTTTTTAAAATTTTCGTTTTTGAGCATGTCCTGGAAAAATTCCTTCATTTCGTGATCAAAATTAGACGGTCCAGCGTTGAAAACATCTGAAAATTTGATCAAGAAAATATATCCTTGCATTAATTAAAATGAAAAGAAAAAAAAAAAAAAAAAATCTTTTCTTCAAATAAAAACTATCCAAGGGATTATTGTACACTTTGATAATAAAAGATTAATCAGTCACATGAACTACTTTTTTTTGGTTTTAAAAAATTTCCAAAGCACTTTCTACAAAACCTTTGAATCTATAAAAAACTTTTAAGCTTAACGCACAATCATAGTGTATGAGAAAATGTTTAAATCTAAAAATAAAATAAAAAATTTTTTTAAATGATCACTCTTATGTTTCTGAAGTGCACATACCTTGTAGCTTTCATTTTAGTTCAGGAGTTAAATTTTTTTTAACTTACCCATTTGATCAGGTTCCTGCGTTGGTCTTGTGCCTGGAGGAAATGGCTCAGGTGATAATCCCTGGTGTCAAACATGAGAGGGGTTGAACTGTCCTCCTCCAGGTACTTGTTCGGGGCCTTGCATATTTGACTCAATGGCTTGTCCTCCTCTTCTTTGCTCAACATGGTATCGATTATAATTGATGTCCTGGTGCACACCAACTTGCTGGTTTTGAAAATTACACGAACGCCCTGATGCAGCGTATCCACCAACCATGGATGATGGATTTATAAACTGCTGGTCCCTAAGGGAGCCCAACTTTACTCTGGAAGCATCACATCTCAACGGGAAATTGTGACCATAACCATTTCTATCTAAAACTGACTCTTGTTTTATGGGAATGGGCATGTCAAACTCCTGTTTAACGAACAAGTGACTTCGTGGAGATGGTACCGATTGAATACAAATTACATCTGGAAAAATTAAACAAGTAGTTGGTTTACTGTATAAAATATTTCATAAATATGTGTTTATATATCAACTCACCTCTGTCTGTCCTGCATTTACTCTTCTCCTCTCCTTGCTTTGTGTACTTTCTAATAAGTGTAAATACTTCCTGGCGAAATCTCATCTGATTGTCTATTCCCTTGATTTTTTGAATGAATGGGACCAAAGTTTTGAGGAAATTTGAAGTCTCCAAAGGAGTATTGCAGTTATCTGCCATTTTTTTTGCTGTAGAAAAATGTTAAAAATCTTTACCAAAAAAAAACCTTTGACATTCACACAGAGTTGTTTTGAACAAATAAATTTTTATCACTCATTCCATTAGGTATTTATTAAAAAACTTTAATCATTAAAATGATTTTATTGTTGTAACCCATGCAAACATTAATTAGTTGTGATTTGTATGTACTTTGTTTACATAAGAGATTGTTTTGCTTTAATTAGTTGTTACTATTATAATTTAAACACTTAATTATTTTATTTTATAGAGTATATTATCTGCTATTTAAAATAGTAACATGAATTGTACAGATGTATAAACCTACACTTTTATTTATTACCCAAACTCTACAATGATCTTAAACTTTCAATGAAATGAAGAAAAAAAAAAATTTGTTAATTAAAAAGGACAAAAATACCTAATAGGTGCGCCCTGTTTAACCCAATTTTTATTTTTTTACTGTAAAAGCTGTGAAATTTGATATTTTGAAGCTCAAATTTATGAAAAAAGTTGGATCAGCTTTATGAAAATCCAAGTCAAAATCTACTGAATTTAATTAGCTTTTTTTTTTTTAATAAATAGTATATTTTCATACCTCTTTTAATTGCGATAAACAGCGATTAACAGCGATGGCGTCCACGATCTTCACTCTAAAATTTAACTAGCGATTGTTAATCGTTAAAATTTTTCAAATTTCAATTTTCAACAACGCTGCAGTCTGCTGTCTGCACCGCGTCTGCTCTATAGACTGCACTCAGTTGAACTGCTCTGAACGTAGCTACCCAGTCAAAAAAAATGATGTCAATTTCACACAAAATTGACGTCAATTCCCAACGTCAATTTGACGTTAATTTTACGTAAAATTAAAGCAAAATTGATAGTATGTTTTGTTCCAAAACTTCCCTTTTTTTTGACGTCAATTTTTTGTAAAATTGACGTATAATTTACATTTTATGCAAAAAACTATTATGGTGTAAAATTTACATCAATTTTTTGTAAATTATTCGTTGATAATTTTCGTAAAATTAATCTTAAATTAACGTCAAATTGACGTTATTTTTTAATATATTTTTGCAATTTCAATTCAACAGTAAAAAGTATGAACTAAAATAATTTTTTTCATTTTTATTTTTACTTTTATCAACTTTCGTCAAATTGATTTAAAAAAGCCCTTCGAAATGAACTTTAAAGGCAAAACTAAGATCAAAGAAGCATACAACGTACACTTTTACTAAAATTTTGATGATTTTAAGCTTGCTTATTACTTTAAATTTATTATTGATCCAAAATTATGAGTAAGTGATGAAAAAAGGAGGGGAGCACTTGAAGTAAAGTTTAGGTACATATATTAAAGATAAAAATCATCTCAACTCACGATGAAAAAAAAAACTTTTTAGAACAAATAAAAGTTAAGTAAATAATGCTTTAATTTTTTTTTTAATTTAGAGTTTACCGTGAAATCATTTTGTAGAGCGACTTGTTATGAACACTGCAACCTCCTTGGCGAGACGTAACTCATCAAATTGGAGATTTTTCAACTAAACTCCTGAAAAATAAAATAATTTTCACAAAGTATCAATTCAAATATTTAAAAATTAAATTTCAATTTTCATTTGGCAATTAACATAGACTTATCTGATAGTTTATCTCCTACTGTTCGTCGTAATTTAAACAAATTTTCTTCACTGTCTCGGCTTATGAAGGTACGGTGTAATATTTTACTAATTACTTTTACTAATTACTCTGCACTTTAACTAGATCTTCGAAACATTCTTTTTAATTCAATTTTACACAATTACCTAATCAATTGAAAAAAAAAATCATGCATAATTAAAATTTTCGGCTCATCTTGGTTAGGAAAAGTATGAAAGTAAACAAAAGAATTTGGCATCGATGGCGGTTTTTTGTTCGATTCAGTCTAGCGCGTAACCAAATTCATTTTGTTTACTTTCATACTTTTCCTAACCAAGATGAGCCGAAGATTTTAATTATGCATGATTTTTTTTTTCAATTGATTAGGTAATTGTGTAAAATTGAATTAAAAAGAATGTTTCGAAGATCTAGTTAAAGTGCAGAGTAATTAGTAAAAGTAATTAGTAAAATATTACACCGTACCTTCATAAGCCGAGACAGTGAAGAAAATTTGTTTAAATTACGACGAACAGTAGGAGATAAACTATCAGATAAGTCTATGTTAATTGCCAAATGAAAATTGAAATTTAATTTTTAAATATTTGAATTGATACTTTGTGAAAATTATTTTATTTTTCAGGAGTTTAGTTGAAAAATCTCCAATTTGATGAGTTACGTCTCACCAAGGAGGTTGCAGTGTTCATAACAAGTCGCTCTACAAAATGATTTCACGGTAAATTCTAAATTAAAAAAAAAATTATAGCATTATTTACTTAACTTTTATTTGTACTAAAAAGTTTCTTTTTTCATCGTGAGTTGAGATGATTTTCATTTTTAATATATGTACCTAAACTTTACTTCAAGTGCTCCCCTCCTTTTTTCATCACTTACTCATAATTTTGGATCAATAATAAATTTAAAATAATAAGCAAGCTTAAAACCATCAAAATTTTAGTAAAAGTGTACGTTGTA
Organism: Encarsia formosa; assembly: GCA_038277355.1. Taxonomy (NCBI): domain Eukaryota; kingdom Metazoa; phylum Arthropoda; class Insecta; order Hymenoptera; family Aphelinidae; genus Encarsia; species Encarsia formosa. Next base: position 35,347,894 of record CM076187.1, read on the forward strand.
TGCTTCTTTGATCTTAGTTTTGCCTTTAAAGTTCATTTCGAAGGGCTTTTTTAAATCAATTCGACGAAAGAATTAAATAATCATTTCAATTTAACATTAAAAAGTATGAACTAAAATAATTTTTTTCATTTTTATTTTTACTTTTATCAAACAATACCTCGAGGCTCTTTTAAATATATTTAGTCAAACACAAATGCTTGTAATACAAAGGATGGTGGGAGGGCACTTGAGCTGCGATAACCTTAGTAAAAAAAGTCATTTTCTAAATGGTTTAGTAGTGTATCTAACTACGAAAAATTAATTAATTTAATTGAATTTTTCGAGATTTGGAGTTTGTGAATACGACCAAAAAACAATGGTTTACAGCGAGCAAGCCGAGACTGGAATCACCTTCGACAACTGCAGGAATGGTCGAGCAAAATCCAGTTCTGCCGAGGATTTAAAAGTCACAACGAAAGAATATTAAAAAAAAAAAAAAACCTATACCAATAAAACCTGAAGAAAACGAAACAAAAACTTGTATTAAATTTTTTGTACTTATCATGTAATTCGTAATGAATAATAAAATTTATGTATAATGTAAAAAATATTTCATTTGGTTGTTGATAAAACATTGAAATAATATTAAAAACGTAAAATTTACTCAAAAAATAACTTAAAAAAAAAAAAAAAAATTTTAACAAAAAAACATTCAAATCTCTCAAAAAATTTGCATCAAATTCGCATCAAAAACTTATTTTAATATTTATAAAAATTATATCAAAAAAATATCTTTTACTTAATCCATTATTTTTTTATAATATTTCATTTAAATTTTAAAAGAAATTTTATTTCAAATTTACATCAAATTCATTTGCAAAAATATATTGAAAAATAACGTCAATTTGACGTTAATTTAAGATTAATTTTACGAAAATTATCAACGAATAATTTACAAAAAATTGATGTAAATTTTACACCAAAATAGTTTTTTGCATAAAATATAAATTATATGTCAATTTTACAAAAAATTGACGTCAAAAAAAAGGGAAGTTTTGGAACAAAACATACTATCAATTTTGCGTTAATTTTACGTAAAATTTACGACAAATTAACGTCAAATTGACGTTGGGAATTACGTCAATTTTGTGTCAAATTGACATCATTTTTTTTGACTGGGTACGTATATTGCGCAATATCATACCGACCTTAAGCTTGTACTTTTGATTGCCGTGTTGAGTTGACGGGCTGCAGTTCGCACTTTACCCCCAAAGTCGTAAATCGTATCAAAAATTATTGTAGGTATTTGCTTATTGACACTTCAAATCTTTTTTTTTTCTTTTCATTTATTATTTTACTTGACAACTCTCTTTTTTTTATTGATACTACTCGGCTGATAATTTATTTCTGTTGAAGGTACGAAACAAATCTATCTATCACTTAAGTTTTTAAAGCAAAGATTTTTTAATTTTTCAATTTCTACTCCACATTATTCTTAAAGAGAGCTATTTTGATTTTAAAATTTTGCTAAAATTGTACACTAGCTGCCATTTCAATCTTGTTTTGTTTGTTTGTTATCTTTTTTTTTTTTTAATTTCAATCTTATGTTAAGATGAAGTATAAACATATAATGACATCAATATTTCCATGTCAAAAAGAAGAAGAGCAATAAGTATGCCGCGAAAATCGTCGAAACAGTTAACAGAGGAGCAGAAAGCAAATCTTATCAGATTAGTTCAGCCCAGATTAGCTTTGTGGTGTAGCAAAGATTGTAACCGTAATAATAAGTACCTTTTGGCAAAGTTATGGGATGAGATATCAGCTGCAATGGGAGTTGACAGTAAGTTGAAAATTTTTCTTAGATTTCTTATTTATTTTATTTTACCAAGTTATAATTTTACATAGTTGAGTTACATAGTTATAATTTTACATCGTTGATAAATATAATTGAGAATTTGAGTTAGTATTTAATATTGTCTTCAACTTAAATGAGCTGCAAGTCATCAAATATAATTTGTTTTTAGAAGATAAACTGCAATCTGCATGGAAGGCTTTGCGCAAGAGAATGAAGACAGAAGTTACAACAGCACCAATATCATTTTCAGTTTCTGGTCAGATTAAGTATGAATCAACGTGGGAGCACTTTATTCGAATGGAATATTTACTAGATGATATTCGTGGTGCAAATGATAAAACAAACTCATCAAAACAGTCTTCCAATGACACACCAATACCAGCAGTGATGGAAGATCCAGCTTTAGATGACGCTGCTTCATTGAATAATCCTATTAGAATTGATTCTCCTGTTGACAGTTTTGAATTACTTGTTTGTCGTGTGAATGTTCCCAGGTCTAACACTTCTCCTTTATATAATGATGACTTATCTGATTCTCTCATCAATGATATATTACCTGCTAGTCCTGACAATTATGCCTTTGAACAAAATGAAGAACATAATCTTGATTTTGTTGATCACGCTATCAACAAAATTGAGATGAAAGATGAAGATAAAATTTGTGACTATCTGCTAACTTTGATACCTTACATAACTAGAACAAAAAATTACCAGAGTCAAATAGCCTTGAGGGAAGATCTTTTTGATTTGATCATTAAACATAATGGCTCCTCTGATGACTCTATGGATTTAGATAACGATGGTAAGTCATAGTACATGAAAATTAACTTATATTTTCACTAATGGTTTATTTATTCAGCTAATTAAATTAACTGAATATGTTTATTTTTTAGAAGTCATCTATGTTGGTACTTCCTGGAACTGTACATCCCCCAACAAATACAATTAATATAAAATAATAGCCTATGTCAAAAGGAAGCAGTTGAACTGATTTTGCCATAGCTTATATTAATTTATTTATAAATTTTTATGTTTTTGCAACATGTTATTACTTTTTAAAATAATCAATATGAATTTATGATTCTTAACATTTATTAAACATGAAAATTCATGAATTATTATAAATCAATAAGAACCTATTGAAATAATTTAATTTATATTTATTCACAAATTCGCCTTTTATTTACAACTTAACAAATTCACTTTTCAGATTTTTTATGGAAAAAGAAAATTCTACGACTTCATTTTTATTATATTTAAAAAATTGAAATCGTTTATGGTGAAAATATTATGGTATAAACTTTCAAACTTTGTCAATGCTTTAAAATCGATCACTTTAATAATTATAAATGAATAAAATCTTGTTGTGATGAGTGTGTAAAATATTGCAATATTTTACACACTCATATTCTGTGATGACTGTAATCTTTTGATTACTAAATATGCCTTGAAAATGTTGTCCTGATAATGACAACGAAACGTCGGCAATTAATTTAATTTCTCAATAAAGTGTTCGTTAAGACCAATCACAACAAGATTTTATTTATTTATAATACAATGAACAACCACTATCATTTATTAATTATTTTAATTATTATTATTCCGTACAATGTTTTTTTAATTATAAAAAAAAATTAATTCATTTTTACCTCTTGAATACTAATATTTACATCTTTGTAATAAAAGAAAATTTGTTAGAAATATTTTTTTAAACTTCTTAATTTTATTTATAGGTTTACAAAATTTATTTATTTTTTCAAATAATTGAATTTTCTAATTTAAACAAGTTCAGTTTCGTTTTTCTTAAATTCTTAGATTTACCTCTTTAAACCTTACAATATTTCAATTATTTATTTAAATCAATTATAACATTCAAACATGCTTCATCATTCATTAATTATAATATAAAGATAAGTGCTTTGGTGCAGTAACTTCAGAGGGACGATTTTGAGACGTCGAGGGCGTAGCAAAGCGGAGCCCGACGGTCTCCAAGAAGTCCTACTAAATTTTGAATAACGATTTTTTTCTAAATGAAATTTCTTCCTCTTTAAAGATTCCTAAATTAAAAACAGACGTAAAATTTATTAGACATTTTCAAGGTGAATTCTTCGACTGAATGCAACTTTAAAAAAATAAACCTCCGTATTAGACTGCATGTCAAAGACGCGCGTGTTTCCGCTACCAACATATACGTTCATTTCTGATATTGAAAAGTTTATTATGTGTCTCTAGAAAAACTTTAAAAATATCTTAACAGAGAGACATTGCTCGTAATTTCGTCAAATTCGTTGCTGGTGGATTTTTCAATACTGTCAAGTCAAGTCAGTGGCGGATCCAAGGGGGGGCGGCGGGGGCGATCGCCCCCCCCCCCCCAAAAAAATTTTTTGGAAGGTATTTTAGATGCAAGTTCAACAAAAAAACTTATCGGCTATCCCCCAAATACCCTGGGCGTCCAAAATCAACAAGAAAACTTATTGGCTATCCTCCAAATACCCTGGGCGCCCGAGTTAAAAAAAAAAACTTATCATCTATCCCTCAAGCTTTAAACCTCCAAAACCCTGGGCGCCCGAGTTCAATAAATAAACTGATCAGCTACCCCCCCAAGCTTTAAACCCCCAAATACCCTGGGCGCCCAAGTTCAATAAATAAACTGATCAGCTATCCCCCAAGCTCTAAACCCCCAAAACCCTGGGCGTCCGAGTTCAACAAAAAGACTGATCAGCTATCCCCCAAGCTCTAAACCCCCAAAACCCTGGGCGTCCGAGTTCAACAAAAAGACTGATCAGCTATCCCCCAAGCTCTTAACTCCCAAAACTCTGGGCGTCCGAGATCAACAAAAAAACTGATCAACTAGCCCCCAAGCTTTAGACCCCCAAAACTCTAGGCGTCCGAGTTCAACAAAAAAACTGATAGGCTATCCCTCAAGCTCTAAACCTCCAAAACCCTGGGCGCCTGAGTTCAATAAATAATCTGATCAGCTATCCAACAAGATGTAATCATCCAAATCCCCTAGAAACCCGAGTTCAATAAATAAACTGATCAGCTATCCCCCAAGCTTTAACCCCCAAATATCCTGGGCGCCCGAGTTCCACAAAAAAACTGATCAGCTAGCCCCCAAGCTCTAAACCCCCAATACTGTCGGGGTGTTTTTTTTTTTTTTTTTTTTTCAATTTTTACATTTTTACCAGCAGTTTGAAAATTTTTACCTCAAAATGACGCCATTTTAGGGCCGCCATTTAGTTAAAAATAAAAAATTTAAAAGAGTGGCTCGACAGCGCCTAGAAAAACTTATCCTTTAACTAAATCTTCTTTCAAATTGTGTTTCAGATAAGCCAGTGCCAAGCACGAGTGGCCACCGCAAAAAACTGTTTTCGAAAGGTCTCGCCGTAAATTCCCTGCCAGAGACTCAAATCTTAATATTTTTACCTCAAAATTGGACAAAAGCTTCTTTAAATGTTACTTAATAAAGTACTATATTTTACAATAAACTTGGTTTGCTTGATTTCATTTCAAAAATCTTCAAAAAAAGCATTTTTTTCGCTCGTTTGACCATACTATCTCCTTAAAGCTTGGGGGATAGCTGATCGATCATTTATCGAACTCGGCGCCCAGGGCTTGGGGGGTTTCAGGCTTGAGGGATAACTGACCGATTATTTATTGAACTCGACGCCCAGGGTTTTGGGGGCTTAGAGCTTGGGGGATAGCTGATAAGTTTTTTTGTTGAATTCGGGTGCCCAGGGTATTTGGGGGCTTACAGCTTGGGGGATAGCTGATCAGTTTTTTTGTTGAACTCGGGCGCCCAGGGTTTTGGGGGCTTAGAGCTTGGGGGATAGCTGATAAGTTTTTTTGATGAACTCGGACGCGCAGAGTATTTGGGGATTCCGAGCTTGGGGGATAGCTGATCAGTTTTTTCGTAGACCTCGGGCGCCCAGGGTATTTGGGGGTTTAGAGCTTGGGGGATAGCTGATCAGTTTTTTTGTTGAACTCGGGCGCCCAGGGTGTGTATATCTATATATATGTATATATATATATATATATACATACATGTAGTAAAGCGCCCCTCCCCCCAAAATGGTTACTGGATCCGCGCCTGAGTCAAGTGGAGTTAGTCTCATCTAATAATTGGTTGCTACTCTTCATTAGCTGAGCCATGGCCTTTCAAAAATCAATCAAGAAACTAAAGATACTCTTTAAAAAAGCCTATATCTCTTGTTTTAGTGTCTTTAATTTATCCTTGGGTGGTTAGATGCTCCCAGTTGATGTCTTACAACCCAAGTTCCAATTAAATTGGTCTCATATCCATGAGAGAAATTTGATGCAATTATCTGATCAAACATTTTTCTGATCAAAATCTGTCTCTCGATAGTAACTTCTCAAAAAATATTAGAAAATAGTTCATTTCGACACTGGTGCGACCGGGGGGATTCGAAGGCACCGAGGGCGAAGCGAAGCGGAGTTCGAAGTTCTTCAAAGAGCCCTGTTGACGGATGCACACCAGTTTCGAAATATATTTTTGATCCGAGTGCGTAAAACCACTTTAAAGTTCGTATTTCAAGCACTAGTGTCGAAAATATTTTATCAATTGTAATTAACTTTTATTTCAAATATTTTTTGTTTTTGATGTTAATTTGAATTACCAAAACTTTGGATCAGTAACAATATCAACATTTTCCATAAAATTCCATTCATTTTTCAAATTTTTTTATTTATTGCAAGAAAAATCAAACTTTGACACAGCAAAGAAGCGTTAGTGAATGCCAAATCTTAAAGCAGCTTCTTTAATTATTATTCATATTTGATAGTAGTATTTTGATAATTTGAAATACCTGAAATGAATGAATTAACAAAGTACCATGACTTCATACCAAATTATATTGTTAATAGGTGCTTTCACAGTGAAGAGTTATTTGATAGCTAATTTATTTACGAAGCAAGTTTGTTAATATTGAAGTTGCTAGTACAGCTTGGTTGTGGTTATCTATACCTGATAATCAGCTGAAATAGGTTGTAGGTGATGAAATTTTTCAAGTAAAAAAATTTTGATCTGTTTTTAATTTGTAAGCTTTCAAAGGGTTTATAATTATCAGTCGGGTGCTACAAGTTATCCGAAAAATTTCGGAAAGTTGTGTTGGAAGTCATTACATGTGTTGAGGGTGAGAGACCTACTGAAAACCCTGTAGTTGGATTTTTGTATGATTGCTAGAAAACTATAAATCTGTGGACTAACTTATAACATGTTTTTAACCATGTACCCAATCCATAAAAATCTGCTAAAAAATTAGCTCCTAAATTGAAACAGGAAATCAGCTGAGGAACCAGCTGGTTTACCATGTGGTAAGTTAGCTGATAAAGCTGCTTTTACAATTATGAAAATAAAGTTTTAAATTGCATTAAATCATCAGTTTGATGTTTAATAAAAAAAAAATAAAATAAAAAAAATTGTCAAAAAAAACCTTGATAAAAGTTAAAGAATCTCTTTTTGAAGTCCTGAAATGACGAAAACCACTACTCGACTAGACACATGGCATGAGTGATCAAAATTTAAGAACATAGTTGAAAAGCGAACAAATTTTCAGTTGTTGAGATGAATTTTACTTAAGTGAAACCAGTCCTAACAATGGCAGAGAAAATTGTTTTCATCATATATTCGGTTAAATCGATACATTTTCATGTAAACGCTTCGAAAATGTTCAAATGTGACTTAAATTAGCTTAAAACTTATAGTAAGTACTTTGTTGAAGCGTAACCCAATTTAAGTTCGAGGATGTCAAATTATAAGCTCAACAGCTACGATATTGCACAAGCGATTTAATAAAGCACCCTACTGTGCTGATCATTTCGGATTGACCTTATCGAATCGAACCATCGAATTACAAGAATTTGGTTTAAAAAATTTAATATTAATAATTTATAAAAGAAAAAAAAAGAGTGAAATATTCGTTGGGCGAGAACGTAATATAGGAATAAACAATGTTTACTAAAAAATAAACGGACATTAATACAAGTCGCAAGGTCTATTTACTAGGCCATCGGATCTTATTATCTTTACAGGAGAACAAGCTAATGAAAACAAAAAATACGACAAACATTTTAAATAAAGCTTTTTCAATGTATTTTTTGTCACTAGTTTTGAAAAATTTAAAAGATGTAATAAAAAAAAAAAATAGTATATTGCGTTATTAGTCTGTGATATGCATAATTCAAGTTCAACTGCGACACGGCAGAAATATATGTTTAATTTAATGAATAACATGATTGATTATGCATTTTACTGACGAATATAATATTTTATTTTTAATTTGACATCGTTGTGAGATATAGTAGCGGAGATGTTTTCATTAAATTTATAATTATTGCATGTCCGTAAAGTCTTGTTAAGTTGTTGAGTTGTTGAGTTGTTAATAATTTACAATATTCAGTCATTTCATAGTTAATTAAATATTTCTAAATTTTTTGTAATAACTTATTTTAATATTTAAGTTTTTATTGTTTTGTTAAAATTTTATAGATTTTTCTCTGTACAATAATTCTGAATACTAATAATTAGTAAGAAATCGCTTTTGAAGAATGTAGACACATGAACACACACACAAACGTGTGTGTACAATGTACATACATATATTTATATTAAAATGATGTATAAATTTCATGTGAGTCTTCCCAACAATTGGACTTAACAGTGGCATACACAAAAATTATATTTATTAGACGTCGTGATCACGCAGAATCTGTAAAGGTCAAAAGCAATTTATAAAAAATTATTTAGTTTAAAATTTACACTTTCTACAAATTTATATTTATAACCGATTGATATTTGATGATATTCATGGATGAGTTTTAGGGAATTGAAGTACAATAACCTACAAAGCATGAAGGAAAATTTTTTTTTTTTAATAAAATAATAATAAGCCTGTTTCATTTGAATAAAATAAAACCAAAAAAATAAATAAAAAAGTATCATCATCTGTATCGTTACACACAGAAGCACAATGTCAATTTAATAGCAAGTTAATTATGAAAAATTTTTCTAAAGCTTAATTTTAAAAAATAATTATAAAAGATAATGAAAGTTAAAAAGAAAAAAAAAATGAAACTGTTATGTAATTTATTATCTAAATTTAGATAACAAATTTTGTTGTATGGCTTGAGGTTGCACGGTCGGTGGTGTGATAACGCTATACTCTTGCGATTAGTCACGAGACGGGACTTTCTGTCTTTCGCACTCGTGTACATGGCATCTAACTTAAGATTTTAGTGAATGATAATTTTTTTAACCAACTTTGATAAAAATAACGATTTCTCATACAATTACGTGTTAAAATTAATTTGTTCATGTTTTTTAATCAATACGTCTGAATGTTTTAAAAATTTTTGAGGTGGTAACTTATTATTAACTACTTTTAGCAAAGGTTAATGCAAGTCGTTAAGGGCAGTCGAGTGCGGACCCTGCAACTTTAACTCTATTTTTAAAGTATAATTATAACTGTTATATAGTAATAATAACAATAGTAACAAATAATTTTTTTTCAAATTTATAAATTGTTTTATGTATAGCTTATCGTTCCTGGTGTATGTAGTAGGAAGGCATATGGCCAATCAGAGAAATGTTCCTTTTTTGCTTAATGACTCAACTGTTGACATATCTGTTATATCAGACCAAATTAAAAAATGGAATGCTCCATTTTTTGGAAATGAAGCCTCTTATAATGAGTTCAGAAGAACTCACAGCGAGTTCTACAGGTTGTTTTCTCTCATAAAAAACTATCCAAAAAAATTTAAAATGTACTGCAGGATGAATTTGGAGACCTTCGAATGTATTCTGAAAATGATACAAGAACCCCTATTAAAAAAGTTCACATGTAAATTCACGTGAGTATCCACGTGATTCATCCAATCTTTAAATCCACTTGACCAAATTTAAAAAAAAACTAAGTTCCGCATGTAAACATTTTATAACTTATTTAATTTTTTTACTAACAAAAAAGTTTTTTCAGTTAAATGAAATATTCCAAGTTGAATTAAGTACTTTGATTTTTTTCTACACTTTTAGGAAATTAAAAATTTTGACACTTATAAATTCTTCGGGACTTGATAAAATTATGAGTTTCGAACTTTTTTTGGAAATTTACAGCATTTAGAATTTTTTAGGAACTTGGAATTTTCATAGGCTTATAATATAATTGTTGTTGACTTGGAAATTTTTCGGTCTGTGGGATTTTGAAAATTTATCTAGTCTATAAGAAATTTTTTTGGTTCTTTCGGACTTAAAAGATGTTCAGTCTGTGATACTTAGCAGATTTTGAATGTGCAGACTGAGAAATTTTTTGAACCGCAGACTCTTAGAATTTTTTCAATCTCTGGAACTTAGATATTTTTCGAACCGAGAACAATTAGAATTTTTTCAGTTTCTGGGACTTAGAAATTTATTTTGTTTTCGGACATGGAAATTTTTTAAACCGCAGTCACTTTTAAAGTGAGTTAAGCCTGTGAAATATAGAAATTTATTTTGTTCTTAGACTTTGAAATTTTACAAACCGTGTAAAAAAAATTAAGATCTTAAAAAGATCTTTTGAAGACATATCTTAACTATGGGCTATTTTTGAGATGTTTTAAGACAAAAAAATTATGTTTTATTTTTGATATGTATCATTTCAAAAATGTCTGAAAAAGTTCTTTTGAAGGTAAAAATTACTTATTTTTTCGTTAATTTTTATATGTATGATACGAAGATGATTTTTAGATCTTTAATCATTTTGAGATAAATTTTAGATAAATTTGAGATACATTTTTTTACGTAACTTCTTCTCTTAAAGATATTTATAATAGTTTTTAGAAATGATAATAAGGCAAGTGATAATAATTGCAAGATTAACTTTGTGTATTTAAGATTATTTTAAAGATCATTTTGTGATGAACTTTCGATATTATTTATGCGCGTTTTTTTAAAGATATATATTAATATATTTTTAAAGATAGCAAGATTCTTTAAAATAAATTTTATACGATCTTAAAAAAATTTTCAACCAGCATTTTAAATATTTCAAGACCTTTTTTTAAAACAAATTAAATTTCATATTTTTTTCAAATTAAAGAGTTTACCGTGAATTAATTTCGTAGAGCCCTGAGGACTCGGGTACAGTCTGTGCATGATCGCGGCTCACCTTTATTTTTCTTCAATCGAGTTCCTGAAAAAGGAAAAAAAATTGCCACAAAATATCATTCAAATATTAAACACCAAATTTAAATTACTGCTTCATATTGAAGACTTATCTGATCGTATATTCTCCGGTAGAAGTTCAAACGGATAACCAACTTTTATTCGCTCTCTTGACTTCTTTCGCTACTTTGTATCATTTGTCTGTTGATTCTGTATTTTTACTAGTTGTTGAACACATTTTTATTTTTATTTTATATAATTTACATTAAAAAAATATATCTTGAAAACTTAGCAATATTGGTTAAACTTCGTCATCTCGGTATGCTGAAGTTTAACCAACATTATCACCAACAACGACGTGTGCACAGGTCGTTGTTATGAATACGTTCGATTCGATCGATCGTCTTAGCAGCCAAATTCATTTTGTTTATTCTCGTATTTTTTGTAACCATACAAAGACGGTGAAATATCACCAATATTTTTTTGAGTATTCAAGATATATTTTTTTAATGTAAATTATATAAAATAAAAATAAAAATGTGTTCACCAACTAGAAAAAATACAGAATCGACATACAAATGATACAATGTAGCGAAAGAAATCAAGAGAGCGAATAAAAGTTGGTCAGCCGTTTGAACTTCTACCGGAGAACATCCGATTTGATAAGTCTGAAATATGAAGCAGTAATTTAAATTTGGTGTTTAATGTTTGAATGATACTTTGTGGCAATTTTTTTTTCTTTTTCAGAAACTCGATTAAAGAAAAGTAAAGGTTAGCCGCGAACATGCACAGATTGTACCCGAGTCCTCAGTGCTCTAGGAAAGTAATTCACGGTAAACTCTTTAATTTGAAAAAATAATGAAATTTAATTAGTTTCAAAAAAAGGTCTTGAAATATTCAAAATGCTGGTTGAAAATTTTTTTAAAATCGTACAAAATTTATTCTAAAGAATCTTGCTATCTTTAAAAATATATTAATTTACATCTTTAAAAAAACGCGCATAAATAATATCGAAAGTTAGTCACAAAATGATCTTTAATCATTTCTAAAAATTATTATTAATATCTTTAAGAGAAAAGGTTACGTAATTAAAAATATCTAAAATTTATCTTAAAATTATCAAAGATCTAAAAATCATCTTAGTATCATATGAAAAATAACGAAAAAATCAGTAATTTTTATCTTTAAAAGAACTTTTTCAGACGTTTTGAAATGATACATATAAAAAATAAAACATTTTTTTCGTCTTAAAATATCTCAAAAACAGCCATTGTTAAGATATGTCTTCAACAGATCTTTTTAAGATCTTAATTTTTTTTATGCAGTTTGAAAAATTTCAAAGTCTAAATACAAAATAAATTTCTAAGTCCCACAGACTGAAAAAATTCTAAGTGTCTGCCGTTCAAAAAATTTTTATGTTTCATATACTTAACTCACTTTAAAAGTGTCTATGGTTTGAAAAATTTCTAAGTCCAAAAACAAAATAAATTTCTAAGTTCCAGAGACTGAAAAAATTCTAAGTGTCTGCGGTTCAAAAAATTTCTAAGTCTTAAAGAATAGATAAATTTTTAAGTCCCACAGACCTTAAAATTTTTAAGTCAACAACAATATTATATTAAAATTGAAATGTGAAAATTCATCCTATGAAAATTCCAAGTTCCTAAAAAATTCTAAATGCTGTAAATTTCCAAAAAAAGTTCGAAACTCATAATTTTATCAAGTCCCGAAGAATTTACAAGTGTCAAAATTTTTAATTTCCTGAAAGTGTAGAAAAAATCAAAATACTCAATTCAACTTGGAATATTTCATTCAACTGAAAAAACTTTTTTGTTTATAAAAAAGTACATAAGTTATAAAATTTTTACATGTGGAACTTAGTTTTTTTTTTTTTTTTTTTTATTTGGTCAAGTGGATTTATAGAGTGGATGAATCACGTGGATATCCACGTGGATTTACATGTGAACTTTTTTAGTAGGGACCACTTACCAAAAATTGGTGCAACTTTCATACTCAACCTATTATTCCTGCTGAAAGGCTCGTTATTGCATTGAGGTGATTGACGTAAAAATTAATAGTTAGAAAAATAAAATACAGTTAAACTTTTAAATAAAATGAAATTCCTTTAACACGAAAAAATGCAAGTAAATAAATCTTTGACCTTTTATTATTGCATTTCCACAAATAAATTATGAAAATTTTTATTCAGGCCAGAAATCAGCATTTTCGGGCCACGGTTTAAAATGAAATTACCGCTTTTGGGCTCCAATAAACAGAAAAATAGTATATACCCACCTCTGACGTTGAATAGGAATGCCACGGTTGTAAGGTCGAGTCGAGGCTTCAGTATTGAGTACCTTTCAAATCAAATCAAGTCGAGAGTGTAAGCAAATAAGTACAGCATCTTATGCTTGTAAGCTGCACACACATAAGAAATTTTTGTAACAGAAGGGGAAAAAATATTTTAGAGCTTAAAAAAATCATTTTGAGTATGTAAAAAAATTGTAAGTTTTACATTATCGAATTGACTTGACTTGACTCGATACTGCATTCTCGACTCGACCTTACAACCGTGGAAATGCCTCAGATAAAAATTTCATGTGATCCTTTGCTGTTCCAGCGGCCCAGATGTGCAATATACTAAGATTTTAAGTAATCAGCGCGCAAAAATATTTAATATATGTATAATTATTAAAAAAAATTATAGTATACCGATTATTATTGAAAAAATGTACAAAAAATCGAAACGATAATCACAAAAACACTGACAAACAATTTTTTTTAATTTTAAATGGGATGAAATAGTCAAGTTTTAACAAAGCTTTTTTAGACAAGATGCGGTGATTATTATTAATTGAAACAAAATTTTTCAGAAAGACTGTATTCATTTTCTAACAGTGTCTATAAAAATTCATTCACAAACACAAATAATTTAAAAAACTCTTTAAAATATTCCAGATTCTTAGGCACGGAGCTTAACTATACTCAGCTATCGTTGCTATTTTTTATGGGAATATCAACCGTTAGCGAAGTAGTTAAAGAAACCATGACATGTTTGTGGAATGTATTGTCTCCTATTCATATGCCTGTACCTAGCAGACAAACCTTTGAATATATAGCTACTAGGTTTTGGGAGCGATGGAATTTTCCGCATTGCTTCGGAGCGATCGATGTGAGGCAAATTCGCATGAAAAAACCACCAAATGGTAGATCCAAGTATTGGAATTATAAGGGGTACCACTCCATTCCTTTACATGCACTAGTACCCTCAACAAATTTAAAACACTTTTTTTAGATACTTGGATGTTAAAGTCGAAGTTTAATTTTTATTTATAAATTCAATTTTTCCATTACCCAAATACTTGATGAATAGTTTTGATTTAGCAGCTTCAATTTTTAGGTATGTATACAGACCTTGTTCTACATTGAATATATTTTGAAATTCTTGAGGCATTAAGACTTGTTGGCTTCTGTTAATCGTGATCGTTACTCTTAAACCGTTAATTGTTTTTAGATTTCGTACAGAAGTCACTTTGTACATCTCTTCTGCATTCCATTCTTTAGGAACGAAAACTTTACCATTAACGGTGTTTAAGAGTGAAAAATTGAATATTTTCTGCAATGTTAAATGAATAAAAATTATTATTTTTTAATCAATGAGAATTATTTCAAGAATCAAGTCAAAAAATTAACTAGTTTTTTTTTTCTTTGATGTAGTAATTTTCTTTACCATTTTGAAAGATGTTGTCCCTGTAAACTTTCCGAGTTAAATAATCTCGGTTCAAACATTTTGTTACTTATATACGATTTTCCTCTTCCATCTTACTTCTATAACATTGTAACGGAAATAACGTCAGATAGAATGTTCTAGAAGAAATTCAACTAATCCTTGCAAGTAAATTTAATCATGCAGAAGCATCTAGAATGAATATCAATTGTTATTAACGGATGTTACGCCAGATTGAATGTTCTTGAAAAAAAAAATTCAACTCATATTCAAAGGTATTAGAAGAATTTAGAACAAATTTAGAACAATGTTTCAGAAGATAATTTCAAAAAATGTTGATCTCTTCAAACATAACAATAGATTGAGATTTTACAGTGCAGTTCTTGGAAAATTTAACGACTAAAAATCAATGCTTTCTGAAAAGCGTGAGTAATAGTTTTGTTGGAAACATGGAGTTAACCTGTTCGAACATGAATCCAATTGTATCCATCTGATTCCTATTGTACCCACTCTAATTTCTAATTTTATGAAAAGATTTGATATATCACCGTGGTTTATGAGTTATTGGTGGACCATGTCCAGGTAGTTTTTTTAGTTACTCTAGCTCCTAGTATTTTTCACCATGAATCTCGCCCTGAATTATTAATTAGAGGTAAGTCAGTCACGGCGACTGTGTCACGTAAGTTTTTATTGAGCCGAATATTTCTCTCTGCAGATTTATTGAGCCAAGTTTTTTTTGAGTCAAATATTTAAGATGTTTTAACTACTCAAGGACATTGTTAATTTATTATCCTCTTAAATTGTTGTACAGTAAACTTTGAGAGTTTCTCGATCGGAATGTGCCAGGGTTATAATTTTTCAGTAAACAAAAAAAACGAACTACTTGCTTGTCCTTCAGAGATTTTTTTTTAGATGTTGCAGGAGAAAGCGTCTTTGCTCGATGGTGGTTAAACAGTGAGAGTTAGCAGAATATTCGGTTGGGGGCCATAAAAAGGAGAGAGCTGCTCGCGCGGTGAGAAGCATGCAGCGGCAGGGGGGGGAAGGGGGGGGGCAGGCGAGAGCGTCCGAAGAGCGCATAGCGGGGGATGGGAGGGAGCACCGTGCGGTGCGAGAAAGAGTGAGCTGAATAGTCATAGTGAAACAATGGATTTAGATGATGCAGTAGGGTCCCTAGCAGACGATATCGGTCGAGTATTTAAGGGCGACAGTCGAAGACGAAAGCTCACTTGCTGCTCAAAATTTTTAGACGACGGAACTCTACAGAAAAAGCTAGACTCAATTTTGAACGACTATTTGACGAAACGAGTTATTCAAATAAGGTAAGCATCAAAACTTAAAAAAAAAAAAACTAGTCTTAAATTAATTAAATATTATTAACAAGTATTTTTCTATTATAGATTAAAAATGGATTTCACTAAGATGAATGCTATGGCAAAAACCCAATATCTCCCAAAAAAGAGGTTGACTGATCTCGTCAGTGGAGAGTTCTACAAAATAACAAAAATATATCAATGCAACACCAGGTTTGGAACTAGCATTGTCGTTATAATCAACAAAGAGTTCCAAGTGTTTCTACCTGAACGTTTAAGCACATTCTTCACTAAAAATCCTGATCAGCTTGAGTTTTTGAAAGAAGAAGTAGAAAAGGATCATTTGTTTATTAAATACTTAGGAAACCGACAACTTGAGTTTTGTAATAAGCAGTGATATGTAAAATTTGTGTGAGATCTTGTAAAAATGAAGCAAGTGACATTTAATGATTGTATTAGTGTTAAGATTATGTATGTGTATGATTATGCTAGTCGTAAAGCAAGAATGGGTCCTTGGATTCAAGCTGCTTGCGACAGAGAACGTTTTAATTTAAGAATTCAAAGGACCAGTGTTATACTAAATCCAATAATTTTTAAAATGCGAATTAAGTGTATGGAATATGTAATAGGACCTATTCTAAATAAAAGAAAATCATAACAAAATTATTTGTCTTTTTATTTATTTATTTATTTTATAAATTTACCATATGATATAAAAGTTACAAGATTTTTTCAATTACAGAATATTTTATTCAAATTATAAACTATTTTTATCTACCCAACTATTGTGAGAATTGTCAAAACCAAGCCACTTAACATAAACTTTATCATCTTTTTGTTTAATCACTTTCTCAACTAAATAAACATCAGGTTTTTTAGATTTCTGCAACTCTTGTTCATAAAAGCATCCTGAAATAGGTTTATCTTGATAATCTTTTAGATTGTAAGTTATAGGTTGAGTATTCTTTTTAACACGTGAAACTGTAAAAATTTCTGTAGACCAGTTGCCTGCATAACCTTTTTCAAATAATTGTTTTACTTTACTAACACGCACTTTATCTCCAACTTTAAATTTAGGGTTTTTTTTTTTAATAACTCTAATGCTTTTCAATCTTTGTAAAACTTCATCACTATTTTCTAAAGTAACTTCTACAGGCTTCATACCTATACTTCGATGCTTTTGATTATTATATTCAGTTATTAAGTCTGGTAAAATATCAAGCCACTTATAGCTTCCTTGCAAACTAAATTTTTGCCACATTTTATTTTTTAAAGTTCGATTAAATCTTTCACATATTGAAACTTTTAAACCACTGTAGGTAGAGTACATGTTAATCTTATACTCATTCATTAGATCTTGAAAATGTTTATTGTAAAATTCTTTACCCATGTCTACATGAAGATTACGAGGAGATTGTTGTTTCAAAACTGTTTGCATTGCTTCAGTAACTTCTTTTCCAGTCTTCGTCTTTAAGGGTAAAGACCAGGCAAATTTTGAAAAAATATCAATAATATTAAGTTAATATCTATAGCCTCCATTTTGTCTTGAATAATTTTGAAGCTCAACAAGATCAGCCTGCCATGTATCATTTATCCCTCTCATTGTTACTTTTCTACGTGGAAAATTTCTTTATGAATCTCTTTAACAACCTGCTCCATTATTAATTGGTGTCTTCTTTCAATATTTCACGATGACTATAAATATTTTCTAAAAGTTTTGAATCACTAATGACGTCTTCAAGTACTTCCACAGGTTCTTGCTGATTTAAAGTTTTCTCTATATTCGATTTGAAGAGTGAAAGCCAAGTTGATAGTTCTTTTCTTAAATTCACAAATTTTTTTTCTACTTCTTCAATTACTTCTTTTTTCAGTTTATTTTGTTCTTTTTCAATTGTTTGATGAAGTGTAAATAAATTAACTGCGTCTGAGACTTCAACAGGTGAGGCTAAGTTACACTGTCGCTTAAATTCTAGATCGTAGTGACCGTCTTGTGTAAATTTATAACCAACGCCTGGAGGTCCTCGACTAACGTTTTCCTCCAGTTTCTTACGTCCGAACACGTCCGAAGGCATCTTGATACTGATCGATGATTGAATAATTTTCAATATATATACCCACTTTCTCGCAATTCTTCAACTATTGAGTGAATCTCGTTTGTATGACTTGAATTGCCAGCAGCTTGCTCAGCAATTAATAATTGTAGACGATCTGCTAATTCATTAGGATCATCCCAGTAGACATAGTCAGTTTTTGTACCTAACCTTGAAATTTTATACTTAGGTAAGAAGCCACTTCCAAGTTTTGTAGGAGTTGATCTTGACAATGGTGATTTCCTTTGTATCGACGCTTTTTTTACAGCTTTAAATGGTGATCTTTTTTGTGTAGTTTTTGTTGAATTTACATCAAAAAGATGTGTCATTATATCTTTATATTTCTTACTTGTAATATGATATTTTATTTCTCCACTAGGATTATTCCCCTTCTTGTGAGCACTAGTTTGTTCAAGAATTGCTTCATAACGAGATAAATCATTTAAATCATGACCAACAGGATCTTTGAGAACAATAAGATTCAATAACCCTGCAGTCCTAGGATATGATTTATTATTCACTTCAATTGTATCTTCTAAAAATTTTATAGATTTATTTCCAAGAGTATAACCATGTTTTGTTTTTTTAGGTCCATACATACTGTCTCGTTCATTCTTATCATAATGATCAAATATATCCTCTCCTTGTTCTTTAATTGCTTCATTGTATGTATCATTTGCAGTAGATACATTTGCAATAGATTCATTTTCAACCGGAATGGAATCATAGTTGACTACATTATTTTGAGGTATAGCAGAATCATTGAAAAAATTAGTTAAATAATTTTGATTCTGAGTCTCATCAATTTCTTGTTTTAGTTCTGTTTTTTTTACAGGGTAGCTTTCATTAAACTTTTTATGTCTTACTACAAGCTTCTCTAGAGGTTCAACAATAGGCTTAAACGTTTCCTTGAAAATATATTCACTATCATCTTTTTGCATTTTTAAAAGATTGTATTTTCGTTTTACTGCTTCTCGAGCTTTCACTAGCTCTTCAAGTATTTTTTTCTCTCGATCGATATCCGCCATGTTTACACAACAGAGGTTCACACTCATCTAATGACTTTTAAAGGTTTAAGCTATATTTATAGCGAAACAATCGAAACCCTTGCGATATCTACCTTCATTAATACCTCTGTCTTTATCTATGACTATAAAACTATGTTTACCTTCTATCCAACATTTAGAGCATAAACTTTTAAATTGATTGTAAGACATATCAGTATTCACATGATCATCATAAATATGCTTCAAATTAACCTCATCTTGACGAAATAAAATCATTCAATTGACATTATCTCTTACCAGATGTTTAGGTACCGCTGCATATGATTGACAAAGATAAAAACAATCTACGTTTTTATGTCTACCCATGCAAAAATAAGCTTTTATATGCTCTTGCTTCTCAGTTAAGACATCATCAAAAATCATGATGGAGTTAGGTAAGGCGTTGTCTGGAGATATTACTTCTTCATGATCACTAAATGCTAGATACTGCATTCCATCAATAGGATCTAAAAGCTCTTGCAAAAATTTATACTTTGGTTGATTGAGTGACTTTGAATAAACGTAAATATTTTCAAAACGTAACCCATTTGGATCTGTTAAAAGTGCTAATAGAGTATTTGTTTTCCCACAATTTGATGGACCTGATATAACAGCTCGGATACTGCTTGGAAGTAAATCACCATGACGCTTTGGCTTCTTCTCTTGCTCAGCAATGACGTCAAAGTTAGGCACCGGAAGCTTAACCGAATTTTGTGTGAAATCCATGTTGATCTTTCAAAATCTCAGACTGGAATAAGAAAAAAGTATAAATAGCGTGCTTTTATACTCTAGAGCTCAGTCGTAGTTGAATCGCCGAAGCAAGATGATTATTCACGAGAAAAAGAATCAAAGGAAGCGAGGGGGTGGTTTGATTAATAAAATCATTAACAAGCTTCCTTTTGAAATGCATTTACCTGGCTACAGTTATTGCGGACCTAGTACTAAGTTAGAAGCTCGATTAGCACGTGGTGATCCTCCAATTAACGGACTTGACGCCGCTTGTCGAGACCATGATATTGCATATTCTCAAAATAAAGATAATATGAGTGCAAGACATGTTGCTGACAAAATTTTAGCTGAAAAAGCATGGGAAAGAGTTAAATCAAAAGACGCTAAATTTAGTGAAAAAGCTGCAGCCTATGCTGTTACCAACGCTATGAAATTGAAAAGAAAGTTAGGAATGGGTCTTAAAACTAAAAATAAGAATAAACCTCAATCCAAGACAACTTTGAATACCATCATAAAACGAGCATCAAAGTCAATAGTTAATCCTGGTAAAACGCCTAAAAGTATAATAAGTGCAGCGCTTAGAGCATCCAAACTTGCAGTCAAAGAAGCAGGTGGAAAGAGTAAAATTCAAGTTCCTAGGATTTTACCAGTAACCTCTAAAATTAGTGGATTTTTACCATTAGTACCTTTATTTGCTGGTTTAAGTGCTACAGGTGCATTAGCAGGTGGTGCTGCTGGTATTTATAAAGCTATTAATGAAGCTAAATCAGCTAAACAAGAGCTGAAAGAGGGTAAAAGACATAATAAAACTATGGAAGCCATAGCTTTAGGAAAAGGACTTTACCTCAAATCTCAAAAGCGTGGTCTTGGATTATTCTTAAAGTCATTTAAAGGCAAAGGTTTAAAAAAAAAAAAAATTGCAAGAAATTAAAAAAAAAACGTGCACCCAAAAAAAAAGATGTCAAAAATTAAAAAAAAAAAAAAAAAACTCAATTTAATTTTACCCAATCGAGCTCTTACAAATTTTGATCTAATTAAACATGCAAAAATATTAAAAATTCCATATTTCAGAGGAGTTTTCATGAGAGATATGCTTCCATTGTCAGGTCCTAATAATCATGAATCAGCTATAGTTAATCTTGATGAAGAAAGTGGATCAGGAACTCATTGGGTGGCTTATCGAAAACGTGGCAATGAAGTAGTCTACTTCGACAGTTTTGGTAATTTACAACCACCACCTGAATTAATGAGATATCTTAATGTTGATACTGTGAAGTATAACTCAAATAGATTTCAAGATTTTAACTCTTACAACTGTGGCCATCTATGTTTACAATTTTTAAGTGGAGAGCTAAAAGGTATATAAATAATGTTTTCCATCAGGATTGTTCAGTTTACTATAATGTGTCATGGAGTCCATAACTCTTACCTTGTCTGGCACATCTTATACTCTTGAAGCACAGTATTATCCTCCAATTGAACTTTCACCAGATAAAAATTATACTCTTGGTTTAGTACAACTTTTAACCTTTAACGCAATTCCTAATATTGATATTGGTTGCAATAAGTTTTATATTGGTAATCATACAATAACTATTCCAACTGGAAGTTACGATATAATAGACATTAATAAATATCTTCAAGAAATCCTCAGTAAAGAAAATATTGAACTTTCAATTCAACCTAACGAGAACACTTTACGCAGTGAAATTGAAAGCTCTGAGTTCATAGACTTTGAACCTTCAGATTCAATTGGAAAACTTCTGGGATTCAGTAAGTGTTTGTTACAACCAGGATTAAAACATACTTCAGATTTTCCTGTGAACATTAATAAAATTAATTCAATAAGAGTTGAATGTAATATAACTACTGGAGCTTATATAAACAATAAAAAAGTTCATACTATTCATGAATTTTACCCATCTGCAGATCCAGGATATAAAATTATTGAAGTTCCATCTGAAGTTATTTACTTGCCTGTTTCAGTAAAGTGTATTGATAATTTACAATTGCGACTAATCGATCAAGACGGAAATATTGTAAATTTTCGTGGTGAAACTATCACAATCAGACTACACATAAAATCATCATAATGGGTATCGTGTATCATGGAAGGGGAATTCAAACAAACTTTTATAGCAGAGGATATAAAAGCAACTCATCATGTACTCCATCAGTCAGTCATCGTCGAGCTCCCAAAGCGCTAACACGACGGAACATCCAGTTTCTCAAGAGTCTAGGATTAAAAATCGTTGGTGGTGGAAAATAACTTGCACATTTTTTTGTTGCAATCAAGAAAAAAATGGCGGACCTACTGAGCGTTCAAACCCCCGTCGCTTTCGACGATAGCATTTCTCATTATGAGATTCATGCTCATCAACCCTATACTTCTTCATATAATAATAGTGATGAAATTCGTATAGCCATACAGCATCAAGACTTGTGTCTTTTACCATCTCGCAGTTCTATTCGCATCTGTGGTCGATTGACAAACCCACCTGATAAACCAGCCTTGACCGAAAAAACTAAATTCGTTAATAATACCATTTGTCATATGTTTGAAGATATTCGCTATGAATTAAATGGTATTGAGATTGATCGCTGCAAAAATGTTGGTTTATCAACTCTAATGAAAAATTGGGTTTCTTTAAATCCCAATCAACTTAAATCAATAGAAAATGCTGGATGGTTTGGTCTCTCAGAAAGCGGTAAAATAACTAATGATGCTGGATACTTTGATGTAGCTATTCCGTTGAGCATGTTTTTTGGATTTGGTGAAGACTATCGTAAAATTATCGTCAACGTCAAACATGAATTAATTCTTACTAGATCAAGAAATGATTTAAATTCAGTTAAGCAAGAAGGTACCAGAGAAAACAATATTCTCAACTATGAAGAATTCAAGATTGATATTACAAAAATTGAGTGGCTCATGCCTTACGTATCAGTTTCTGATTCTTATAGAATTGATTTATTGAAAATCATTGAAAAAGATCGTCCTATAACAATGAGTTTTAGATCAAGAGAATTTTTTGAGTATCCTATGCTTCCTCAAACATCTAAACATATGTGGACTGTGAAAACTTCAAATCAATTGGAAAAACCACGTTTTGTCATCGTTGGTCTTTAAACCAATAGAAAATCAGAGAAAAGTGCAGATGCTAGTTTATTCGATCATTGTAATATTAGTTATATTAAACTTTTTTTAAACTCCCAATATTATCCATATAACAATTTAAATATAAACGTAGATCAAAATCAATATGCGCTTCTTTATGATATGTATGCTAATTTTCAAGGTGAATATTACATTACAGTAAAGATCCTGAACCTTTTTTAACTAAGAAAGACTTTATTGATAAGATTCCATTAATAGTTATTGATTGCTCAAAGCAAAATGATATAATTAAAAACGCTCCTGTTGATGTTCGACTTGAAATAGAATCACGAGATATTTTTCCTAATGGAACAGCTGCATATTGTTTAATTATTCATGATCGTATAATTCAATATAATCCAATGACAGGCGATGTAAGAAAAATAGTTTAAGTATCTTTTGTAATACAATATATGTGTGAAGCAATAAACTTTTTTAAAATAAAAGATTTATGTTGTTATTTCAAACCCTTATCTCATTATAAATAATTAATTTTTGACAAATAATCTGTTTTAACTGAATTCAGTTCTGTTAGACTCACCTATTTTTATTAAAAACACAAATTCGTAAAAATATTTGTAATTAGTAAATTTTGCTCCATGGTGTAATTGGCTAGCGCGCTAACCGAAAGGTTGATGGTTCAAGTCCACCCGGAGGCATCAGCGCCACAGCGGGGTGCGTTCACCAGCAAGGAGCGCTTTGCGGGGGGAGCGTACAGCGGTGGTCGCCAGGGGGGAAGAGAGCGTCCAAGGAGTGCGCAGCGGGGGAGAGCGTTCCAAAAATCACGAGAGAGCGGCCGTTTCCAAAATCACGAGAGAGCACCGGGCCCCCTAAAAGGTACGAGAGAGCACCGGGCTCTCCTAAAAGGTACGAGAGAGCACCGGGCCCTCCTAAAAGTCACGAGAGAGCACCGGGCCCTCCTAAAAGGTACGAGAGAGCACCGGCGCCTCCTAAAAGGTACGAGAGAGCACCGGGCTCTCCTAAAAGGTACGAGAGCGCTCTCGTTTACATACTACTCTAAACGGATTCTAATAAATTTCATAATACCCAAAAGGTTTAAATTTAAACCTTTATTTATCTTACATTTGTTAAAAAATAAAAAATTGTGCAGTATCCTTGTACAATAATTAGACTTTACGATTTATTTATTGCACAACATAACAATAACACAATTTTAATCTGACAATTCTTGTTATAAAAGAAAATTATATGTTCAGTCGCATGCTATTGTTAAAAAAAAAAAAATGAAAATTTACTTTTTAATTTTTTTTAACTTAAAGAAAAAAAATGAAAACATTTTTTTGCTAAACTTTAATGTCTCACACAATCATATATAAACATTTTGGACTATTTACAATATCTTTAGTAAATTGAAAAGATCCGTCATAGTTTTTACTTGAACAAAGAAAAACAGTATGAAAAGTGTTTGTTATTTGAAGTTGTAAGAGTTGTTTTTTGTTTGTTTTTTTTTCTAAATATTTTCTCATTATTTCTAATGCTTTAAATAGTTAATTTATTTATATTTAATTAATGACTAGACAATCTGAAAGCATTGATCAATTCGTATTTTGTTGTCATTGTTGTCATAAAAATAAAAAGCATTAAAAAAAAAATAATTAAAATAAAAAATATCGACTGAACTAAATCAAATTTCGCAAAGAACAGACTACTACTTATGAGAGCCTATTAACGACTAGGTCTGGAAATATAGCAACTAGTTTTGGCCGGGAAACTCCTGCTTGTAACTAAGGTAGACGTAAACTGTCAAATCTTGTTTTGCGCGTCCACGGTCGTTCAAGACGTCGGAAGTACGTCGATCTTGGGATCGAGGTTTCGTAAAAATATCTGGGATAAGCTATAAATTTACACAATCTCAAAAATATTTATTTGTTCTAAAAACTTATTGTTGCATATGATTTCCTAAAAAAAAAAAAAAATTAATTAAATATTTTTTATGACAAATCAACAATTAAAATGTAATATTTCATGCACTAATCATGTCAAAAATTTTAAATGATAAAAATAATTTTCTTCCTTAGATTTCCTTAGACTTATTTAGACATTCCTAAGACAACGATGTGCGTGTAATCAATCTAGTAGTTATTTATAGTATGCAACGGTGTACCTGGGGGACAAGGCCACGCAAAGCCAGCCCCGAGGTCCCGTCGGCCAACGCCCAAGAACCTAAAAAAGATGAAAGAAAAATCTGCACTCGGGAACGGGCCAGTATTTCCGATGCGCCCTGATTCCCGTCCCGGCTAGCTCGAAATTAAATTTGCGGGCTGGAGAACTGCCTGCGAGAGGCCTGCTGCACTGCTGCCCCGCTGCTGCTGCCTCGCCGTCCTCGGCCGCGACTCGTCGCGGTCGATCAGCCCTAATAGGCCGCGCCCTAAGGGAAGAATAGAGAAAAAAGCACAGGAAAGAGAGTAAAGTTTACGGAGAGAGAGGTAAAATCGTACAATTAAATGATAAAAGAATATGTAGAGTTAACTAATTTATTTCAATGCCTACACGGGCGAGTCGACAAATGCCGACGCGAGGCCCAAGAACGCAAGCCCGTAGGCCACACACCGGCCGGATCCGCTGATCCGGGCCTTGCACACCACACGCGGAGGGAGCACCGGGAATTAAACGGGTCTATCCTAACTCGACAGTACCTTGTAGTCAGATGCTCGCTCGATAGCTCACGGCGTCCTTTCGACTGGCTCACGGCGTGGTTTTCTGGGAGGAAGGCGGTCTCCTCGTGGTCGGCGATCCTCGATCTCGATGTGGTCGCCGATCCCCGATGATCCTCACACCCACGTCACAATCTCTAACAGGAAGAACTCTCTCACGCGTATTTTTGAGGCGAGAATGCGCGACTCCTTCTAGGCGGGTAGACAAAGACTTGCCTCACGAGGCTCGGTCGCTGGCGGTCGCCGCCAGCGCCACTCAGCTGAGCAGGGGAGGGGAGGGGAATCAGGCTCCCGGCCGTCCCTCTCCTCGTTTCGCTGCACGCTCGGGTTTAGCTCCGGCCGATCGCCACGATCCGTTCGGAGCCCAGCTGACGAGAGAGAGAATGCCGGGAGCTTGTGCTCAAGCTCCCGATCTCCCCGTAGCAAGTATTATTCACAACTTAAAAAAATGATACCAATGATCACAGCTCTTTACTCAAAACTTTGCTCTCATATACTTCTTAAAATTTTAAAGTGGTTTAAGATTTAAAGCTTCCCATGTAAATAACATCTAAAATAAGAATAATTATCAATAGCTAAAATAAATATTATGAAAAACCATTATTTAATTTATAAGTAGAATTTTATATTACGACTTACCATCATCCTCATGTCCAAGATCATTGGAAGAACTAATGTACGTAAAAATCAGATCATGCAGATCCTCCCGGAAGGCTATCTGATCAAGATCATTTTTTATTTTTACAATAAAAGGTACCAAAGTTTGAAGATATCCAAAAAGTTCATCTCTTTCTTTCTTTTTAACTTCATCATCTGCATGAATGAACTCATTAGAGTCATTGTGTTTCAATTGAAAATTTTGAAGGAAAACCAGTTAAAACCTCATGACCAGCTAAAACACGATGACCAACAGGAGAATCTTTGCTAGTAGGATAATATACTGGACAAGCAGTTGATTCTATATGATTGCCAGGATGAAAAGATGCCACAATGTGATGATTTACAGGGGGAGGAGTTGCAGATAAAACTGTATTTTTCTTATTGTCAGAATCTACCTGGGTATTCATCTTGTCTAGAGCATCTAGATTGCCTGATGTCTTACCACACAGAACTTGGCTGATGAAAAACCTCATTCAGGGAAAGTGTATCCATCTAGACCGATAATTTACAGCTTCTGAGCCAGAATAAAGTTTTGGTTCCGACGCAATTTCTTTTCTCATCCGAATAATCAGACTTTTCCATTCAGCTTGTAAGATTATTTCTGAAAATTAATTACTAAATTAAGTCATGACTTTGATATTTTTTATTTCATTATAAGTAACTTATTATTATATAAACATTTTAATGCTAGCAACATAAGACACCAAATAAAAAATTCCAATTAAATTTAAGGTACAAACAATTATTATGCTGCAAACTACTTTTGCAGGGGCGTTATTTCCCTTATACTGGGTCTGGATGCATCCAGACCCGGGTGCGTTCAACCAACCATTGATCAGTTATCCCTCAAGCCTGAAACCCCCCAAACCCTGGGCGCCAAGTTCGATAAATGATCGATCGGTCACTCCCCAAGGCTTAAACCCCCAAATACCCTGGGCGCCCGAGTTCACCAAAAAAACTGGTCAGCTATCCCGCAAGCTTTAAAATCTCAAATACCCTGGGCGCCCGAGTTCAATAAATAAACTGATCAGCTATCCCCCCAAGCTTTAAACCCCTAAAACCCTTGGCGCCCAAGTTAAAAAAAAAACTTATCAGCTATCCCTCAAGCTCTAAACCTCCAAAACCCTGGGTGCCCGAGTTCAATGAATAATCTGATCAGCTATCCAACAAGATGTAATCATCCGAATACCCTGGACGCCCGAGTTCAATAAATAAACTGATCAGCTATCCCCCAAACTCTAAACCACTAAAACCCTGGGCACCCAAGTTAAAAAAAAAAGACTAATCAGCTATCCCTCAAGCTTTAAACCTCCAAAACCCAGGGCGCCCGAGTTCAATAAATAAACTGATCAGCTATCCCCCAAGCTTTAAACCTCCAAAACCCAGGGCGCCCGAGTTCAATAAATAAACTGATCAGCTATCCCTCAAGCTCTAAACCTCCAAAACCCTGGGCGCCCGAGTTCAATAAATAATCTGATCAGCTATCCCTCAAGCTCTAAACCTCCAAAACCCTGGACGCCCAAGTTCAATAAATAAACTGATCAGCTATCCCCCAAGCTCTAAACCCATAAAAACCCTGGGCGCCCAAGGTCAAAAAAAAAACTTATCAGCTATCCCTCAAGCTCTAAACCTCCAAAGCCCAGGGCGCCCGAGTTCAATAAATAAACTGATCAGCTATCCCCCAAGCTTTAAACCTCCAAAACCCTGGGCGCCCGAGTTCAATAAATAATCTGATCAGCTATCCCTCAAGCTCTAAACCTCCAAAACCCTGGACGCCCAAGTTCAATAAATAAACTGATCAGCTATCCCCCAAGCTCTAAACCCATAAAAACCCTGGGCGCCCAAGGTCAAAAAAAGAACTTATCAGCTATCCCTCAAGCTCTAAACCTCCAAAGCCCAGGGCGCCCGAGTTCAATAAATAATCTGATCAATTATCCAACAAGATGTAATTATCCAAATACTCTGGACGCCCGAGTTCAATAAATAAACTGATCAGCTATCCCCCAAGCTCTAAACCCCTAAAACCCTGGGCGCCCAAGTTCAAAAAAAAAAAAACTTATTAGCTATCCCTCAAGCTTTAAACCCTCAAATATCCTGGGCACCCGAGTTCAATAAACAAACTGATCAGCTATCCCCCAAGCTTTAAACCTCCAAAACCCAGGGCGCCCGAGTTCAATAAATAAACTGATCAGCTATCCCTCAAGCTCTAAACCTCCAAAACCCTGGACGCCCGAGTTCAATAAATAAACTGATCAGCGATCCCCCAAGCTCTAAACCCATAAAAACCCTGGGCGCCAAAGGTCAAAAAAAAAACTTATCAGCTATCCCTCAAGCTCTAAACCTCCAAAGCCCAGGGCGCCCGCGTTCAATGAATAATCTGATCAGTTATCCAACAAGATGTAATTATCCAAATACCCTGGACGCCCAAGTTCAATAAATAAACTGATCAGCTATCCCCCAAACTCTAAACCACTAAAACCCTGGGCACCCAAGTTAAAAAAAAAAGACTAATCAGCTATCCCTCAAGCTTTAAACCTCCAAAACCCAGGGCGCCCGAGTTCAATAAATAAACTGATCAGCTATCCCCCAAGCTTTAAACCTCCAAAACCCAGGGCGCCCGAGTTCAATAAATAAACTGATCAGCTATCCCCCAAGCTTTAAACCTCCAAAACCCAGGGCGCCCGAGTTCAATAAATAATCTGATCAGCTATCGCCCAAGCTTTAAACCCTCAAATACCCTGGGCGCCCAAATTCAACAAAAAAACTGATCAGCTATCCCTCAAGCTCTAAACCTCCAAAACCCTGGACGCCCGAGTTCAATAAATAAACTGATCAGCTATCCCCCAAGCTCTAAACCTCCAAAGCCCAGGGCGCCCGCGTTCAATGAATAATCTGATCAGTTATCCAACAAGATGTAATTATCCAAATACCCTGGACGCCCAAGTTCAATAAATAAACTGATCAGCTATCCCCCAAATTCTAAACCACTAAAACCCTGGGCGCCCGAGTTCAATAAATAATCTGATCAGCTATCCCTCAAGCTCTAAACCTCCAAAACCCTGGACGCCCAAGTTCAATAAATAAACTGATCAGCTATCCCCCAAGCTCTAAACCCATAAAAACCCTGGGCGCCCAAGGTCAAAAAAAGAACTTATCAGCTATCCCTCAAGCTCTAAACCTCCGAAGCCCAGGGCGCCCGAGTTCAATAAATAATCTGATCAATTATCCAACAAGATGTAATTATCCAAATACCCTGGACGCCCGAGTTCAATAAATAAACTGATCAGCTATCCCCCAAGCTCTAAACCCCTAAAACCCTGGGCGCCCAAGTTCAAAAAAAAAAAAACTTATTAGCTATCCCTCAAGCTTTAAACCCTCAAATATCCTGGGCACCCGAGTTCAATAAACAAACTGATCAGCTATCCCCCAAGCTTTAAACCTCCAAAACCCAGGGCGCCCGAGTTCAATAAATAAACTGATCAGCTATCCCTCAAGCTCTAAACCTCCAAAACCCTGGACGCCCGAGTTCAATAAATAAACTGATCAGCTATCCCCCAAGCTTTAAACCTCCAAAACCCAGGGCGCCCGAGTTCAATAAATAATCTGATCAGCTATCCCTCAAGCTCTAAACCTCCAAAACCCTGGACGCCCAAGTTCAATAAATAAACTGATCAGCTATCCCCCAAGCTCTAAACCCATAAAAACCCTGGGCGCCCAAGGTCAAAAAAAGAACTTATCAGCTATCCCTCAAGCTCTAAACCTCCGAAGCCCAGGGCGCCCGAGTTCAATAAATAATCTGATCAATTATCCAACAAGATGTAATTATCCAAATACCCTGGACGCCCGAGTTCAATAAATAAACTGATCAGCTATCCCCCAAGCTCTAAACCCCTAAAACCCTGGGCGCCCAAGTTCAAAAAAAAAAAAACTTATTAGCTATCCCTCAAGCTTTAAACCCTCAAATATCCTGGGCACCCGAGTTCAATAAACAAACTGATCAGCTATCCCCCAAGCTTTAAACCTCCAAAACCCAGGGCGCCCGAGTTCAATAAATAAACTGATCAGCTATCCCTCAAGCTCTAAACCTCCAAAACCCTGGACGCCCGAGTTCAATAAATAAACTGATCAGCTATCCCCCAAGCTCTAAACCCATAAAAACCCTGGGCGCCAAAGGTCAAAAAAAAAACTTATCAGCTATCCCTCAAGCTCTAAACCTCCAAAGCCCAGGGCGCCCGCGTTCAATGAATAATCTGATCAGTTATCCAACAAGATGTAATTATCCAAATACCCTGGACGCCCAAGTTCAATAAATAAACTGATCAGCTATCCCCCAAACTCTAAACCACTAAAACCCTGGGCACCCAAGTTAAAAAAAAAAGACTAATCAGCTATCCCTCAAGCTTTAAACCTCCAAAACCCAGGGCGCCCGAGTTCAATAAATAAACTGATCAGCTATCCCCCAAGCTTTAAACCTCCAAAACCCAGGGCGCCCGAGTTCAATAAATAAACTGATCAGCTATCCCCCAAGCTTTAAACCTCCAAAACCCTGGGCGCCCGAGTTCAATAAATAATCTGATCAGCTATCGCCCAAGCTTTAAACCCTCAAATACCCTGGGCGCCCAAATTCAACAAAAAAACTGATCAGCTATCCCCCAAGCTCTAAACCTCCAAAACCCTGGGCGCCCGAGTTCAATAAATAAACTGATCAGCTATCGCCCAAGCTTTAAACCCTCAAATACCCTGGGCGCCCAAATTCAACAAAAAAACTGATCAGCTAGCCCCCAAGCTCTCAACCCCCAATGCTGTCGGGGTGTTTTTTTTTTTTTTTTTTTAATTTTTACATTTTTACCAGCAGTTTGAAAATTTTTACCTCAAAATGACGCCATTTTAGAGTCGCCATTTAGTTAAAAATAAAAAATTTAAAAGAGTGGCTCGACAGCACCTAGAAAATATTATCCTTTAACTAAATCTTCTTACAAATTGAGTTACAAATAAGCCAGTGCCAAATACGAGTGGCCACCGCAAAAAACTTTTTTCGAAAGGTCTCGCCGAAAATTTCTTGCCAAATCTGATCAAATATTAATATTTTTGCCTCAAAATTGGACAAAAGCTTATTTAAATGTTACTTAATAAAGTACTATATTTTACAATAAACTTGGTTCGCTTGATTTCATTTTTAAAATCGTCATAAAAAGCATTTTTTTCGCTCGTTTGACCATACTATCCCCTTAAAGCTTGGTGGATAGCTGATCAGTTTTTTTGTTGAACTCGGGCGCCCAGGGTTTTAGGGGTTTAGAGCTTGGGGGATAGCTGATAAGTTTTTTTGTTGAACTCGGGTGCCCAGGGTTTTGAGGACTTAGAGCTTGGGGGATAGCTGATCAATTTTTTTATTGAACTCGGGCGCCCAGGGTATTTGGGAGTTAAAAGCTTGGGGGATAGCTGATCGATCATTTATCGAACTCGGCGCCCAGGGTTTGGGGGGTTCCAGGCTTAAGGAATAACTGACCGATTATTTATTGAACTCGACGCCTGGGGTTTTGGGGGCTTAGAGCTTGGGGGATAGCTGATAAGTTTTTTTGTTGAACTCGAGTGCCCAGGGTTTTTGGGGGCTTGCAGCTTGGGGGATAGCTGATAAGTTTTTTTGTTGAACTCGGGTGCCCAGGGTATTTGGGGGCTTACAGCTTGGGGGATAGCTAATCAGTTTTTTTGCTGAACTCGGGCGCCCAGGGTTGTAGGGGGTTCAAGGTTTGAGTTTTCTTTTTTTTATGAATTAGGTACTGAAGTATTCAGAGTTAAAAAATATTAAGATTAGTGGGGGGGGGGGGGAGTCGAACTTTATCCAGACCCGGGCCCAAAATGTAATAACGCCCCTGTACTTTTGATGTATACAAAAATAGAGGAAAGTTTAAAATTAAAAAAAAGTAATTTTACTTTTTAAAAATTGGGTGACATACAACACAGTTATCCACATTCCACATGCAGACTTCTGCATGTTGATAACTTAATTATCAATAAATATGGACGTAAAATTTAATGTCTAATTCGTCAATTAATGAGAAAGGTTAAGTAAATATTAAATATAAAATAATTTAAAAACTCACTTTTGATTCCCATTGCAGCTGATATCTCATCCCATAATTTGGAAACAATGTTTAACTTATGGTAATTATTTTCTTTTCGACACCAAATAGCCTTCTTGAGATTTACTAGTATTATCAAAGTTTCTTTCTGCTCCTCTGTTAACTGTTTCGACAATTTTCGCGGCATACTTATTGCTCTTCTTCTTTTTGACATGGAAATATTGATGTCATTATATGTTTATACTTGATCTTAACAGAAAAAAAAAAGAAAACAAACAAACAAACAAACGAAACAAGATTGAAATGGCAGCTAGTGTACAATTTTAGCAAAATTTTAAAATCAAAATAGCTCTCTTTAAGAATGATGTGGAGTAAAAATTGAAAAATTAAAAAATCTTTGCTTTAAAAACTTAAGTGATACATAGATTTGTTTCGTACCTTCAACAGAAATAACTTATCAGCCAAGTAGTATCAATAAAAAAAAAAGGAATTGTCAACTAAAATAATAAATGAAAAGAAAAAAAAAAGATTTGAAGTGTCAATAAGCAAATACCTATAATAAGTTTTGATACGATTTACGACTTTGGGGGTTATGTTTACAAGTGCGAACTGCAGCCCGTCAACTCAACACGGCAATCAAAAGTACAAGCTTAAGGTCGGTATGATATTGCGCAATATACGTAGCTACGTTCAGAGCAGTTCAACTGAGTGCAGTCTATAGAGCAGACGGGGATCAGACAGCAGACTGCAGCGTTGTTGAAAATTGAAATTTGAAAAATTTTAACGATTAAGAATCGCTAGTTAAATTTTAGAGTGAAGATCGTGGACGCCATCGCTGTTAATCGCTGTTTATCGCAATTAAAAGAAGTATGAAAATATACTATTTATTAAAAAAAAAAAAGCTAATTAAATTCAGTAGATTTTGACTTGGATTTTCATAAAGCTGATCCAACTTTTTTCATAAATTTGAGCTTCAAAATATCAAATTTCACAGCTTCTACAGTAAAAAAATAAAAATTGGGTTAAACAGGGCGCACCTATTAGATATTTTTGTCCTTTTTAATTAACAAATTTTTTTTTTTCTTCATTTCATTGAAAGTTTAAGATCATTGTAGTGTTTGGGTAATAAATAAAAGTGTAGGTTTGTACATCTGTACAATTCATGTTACTATTTTAAATAGCAGATAATATACTCTAAAAAATAAAATAATTAAGTGTTTAAATTATAATAGTAACAACTAATTAAAGCAAAACAATCTCTTATGTAAACAAAGTACATACAAATCACAACTAATTAATGTTTGCATGGGTTACAACAATAAAATCATTTTAATGATTAAAGTTTTTTAATAAATACCTAATGGAATGAGTGATAAAAATTTATTTGTTCAAAACAACTCTGTGTGAATGTCAAAGGTTTTTTTTTGGTAAAGATTTTTAACATTTTTCTACAGCAAAAAAAATGGCAGATAACTGCAATACTCCTTTGGAGACTTCAAATTTCCTCAAAACTTTGGTCCCATTCATTCAAAAAATTATGGGAATAGACAATCAGATGAGATTTCGCCAGGAAGTATTTACACTTATTAGAAAGTACACAAAGCAAGGAGAGGAGAAGAGTAAATGCAGGACAGACAGAGGTGAGTTGATATATAAACACATATTTATGAAATATTTTATACAGTAAACCAACTACTTGTTTAATTTTTCCAGATGTAATTTGTATTCAATCGGTACCATCTCCACGAAGTCACTTGTTCGTTAAACAGGAGTTTGACATGCCCATTCCCATAAAACAAGAGTCAGTTTTAGATAGAAATGGTTATGGTCACAATTTCCCGTTGAGATGTGATGCTCCCAGAGTAAAGTTGGGCTCCCTTAGGGACCAGCAGTTTATAAATCCATCATCCATGGTTGGTGGATACGCTGCATCAGGGCGTTCGTGTAATTTTCAAAACCAGCAAGTTGGTGTGCACCAGGACATCAATTATAATCGATACCATGTTGAGCAAAGAAGAGGAGGACAAGCCATTGAGTCAAATATGCAAGGCCCCGAACAAGTACCTGGAGGAGGACAGTTCAACCCCTCTCATGTTTGACACCAGGGATTATCACCTGAGCCATTTCCTCCAGGCACAAGACCAACGCAGGAACCTGATCAAATGGGTAAGTTAAAAAAAATTTAACTCCTGAACTAAAATGAAAGCTACAAGGTATGTGCACTTCAGAAACATAAGAGTGATCATTTAAAAAAATTTTTTATTTTATTTTTAGATTTAAACATTTTCTCATACACTATGATTGTGCGTTAAGCTTAAAAGTTTTTTATAGATTCAAAGGTTTTGTAGAAAGTGCTTTGGAAATTTTTTAAAACCAAAAAAAAGTAGTTCATGTGACTGATTAATCTTTTATTATCAAAGTGTACAATAATCCCTTGGATAGTTTTTATTTGAAGAAAAGATTTTTTTTTTTTTTTTTTTCTTTTCATTTTAATTAATGCAAGGATATATTTTCTTGATCAAATTTTCAGATGTTTTCAACGCTGGACCGTCTAATTTTGATCACGAAATGAAGGAATTTTTCCAGGACATGCTCAAAAACGAAAATTTTAAAAAGGCTCTAAAAGCTTACACTGCTGCTAAAAGTAATAAAAATAAAGAAGAAAAGAAAGAAGAAACACCAGAAAAAAATGAAACTCATTAAGGTTTCCTTTTTTATTATTATCATTATTTTATTTTTTTTTTTCTTTAATATTATAAAATTTGTTTTTTTTCAGGAGTCAGAATACTTTAAGTTTTCATACTTAATTAGTCGTCCCAATTTAGAAACATGCCAACTCAGAGCTGGTTCTGAAATGTGTTAACTCAAATTCGGTTTAAAAACGTGTTAAGTCAGATTCGGTTAGAACAGTGCTATCTCAGGGTATAAATTTTTTGAATTTTTTTTTTTTTTAATTTACACTGACTTGAACATCGTAAAAGGAATCTAATTTGAGAGAGCACTTTTTTAAACGAAATCTGAGTTATCACGCTCATTAACTGGCTTTAAGTAAGCACGCTTTACGCGCGAGCCTGAGTTAGCATGTTTCTAAAATGGTTTAATTTTAATTTTTAAAATTAGATGAATATTTTAAATAACAAGTAAGTTCATCTTAAAATTTTTTTCGCATGTATAGAATTTGTAACTTGTTCGTTTAGTAAAATTATTTTTGTTTGTTGAGAATTAATTATTTGCTCGTAAAAGCATGGAATGGCATGTTAAATATATATTGCATGAGTAATTGTATATTGCATGTAAAAAATAAAAAAAAAATTATTGAATCAATGGTTTTTTTTTTTTTTTTTTTTTTTAGATTTAAGTTATAATATTCGTTTAATTGATTAAATTTTATTTTTCAGGTAATAATTTAATACTCGATTTAACACAAAAACTTTGATTTTATAATTCTCAAATTTTAATTTATTTAACTAAAAAATGCTCATAAAGTATTGAGGAATGAGAGTTTTATTTATTAAAAGTATTAAATGAGCAACGCAAAAGCTCTTATATAAATATTCAAAGAATGAAAATTACATTTTAAACTAATTGGTAGGTGAATGGTAGTTTTTTCAATGAGAGGCTTAGTTTTTCATATTCGGAACTTTGAGCTGAAGAGAAAAAAAAATTACACATTTCTATTACAAATTTTTTTTTCTTATATTTTGTAGCCTGTTTTAGTACTTTCATACTATTAGTTTCATATGTGTATCCATTAGTAATAATTAATTTTTCATAATTTATTTACCTTTCTCAGCTCGATTAAATCACCTTTTACAGCCATATTCTTGACTATGCGATGAGTTTCAATAGTTTTAATATTCTTCGGTCACTTTGCTTTTCTCTATCGAGATCTGGATACAAATTATTCAATATTATTAAATAAAAAATATATTTTTAACTTTTTTACTTTTTTTTTTTTTTTTTTTTTTTTTTTAAGAACTTGCGCGTGCTAAATTTGTTAATTGAACGAATAGAATTTTGTATAATTGTTTGAAAAATAGCTTGCGCTATTGAAACTCATAGTTTTAAGTTTCAAACTGGGCGCAAGCGTTCACAGTACAAAGATAAAAAATCTGAGCTTTTTTGAGACAACGCTTATTTTCATGGCTGTATTTCTTTAATATTTATGATACGCTGCAGTTTTCAAGAAGTATGGCGACTTAAATTTTACTTTTAGCTGCGTTGAACAATAGTAAATAATATTAGTGTAAGATATAAAAATTATATCCCTCTAAGGGTAAAAATAATGTTCTTGCAAACGAATAGTATTTTGAAAAGAAGAAAAAATTAAAACTTTTTACTGCTATCTCTTTTTAATAAAAGAGAGTGAGAATACACAAAATAAAGTTCAAATACTATCGGAGTCAAAGTAGACTAAATTATAAATATATGGATATCCCGGCTATGATCGGATAGTCTGGGAAAAAATTCCCTCTTATAAACCATTTTCGAATGTATACGTTTTGCCCCCTTTTTCTTCTTCTTTTTTTTTTAGCATAAAATTTCAATAAAAATTTCCCTTATTAGAAAATCAAATGCAAGCTCACAAAATAAAGTTTAAATACTTTTCTGAGTTAATGAGCTATGGTCGTCTGGGAAAAGAATATCCGGTAGTCTCGGTCAGTAAATTAGATTGACTAAATACTAAGGTTCATTTAAAATAATTCCATTTTTTATTATTTAATTAAATTGGAAAAATTGTAGCTAGTTTCAATTTTCTTGCTTGAAATAAGAAGAATATGATAGTTTTATATAGTTACTCTATCTTATCATCATATTAGCCGGATACATTTTTTCCATAGCTGTCGTAAAAAAAGGGTTCAACAAACTTCATTAAATTAGAGGTTAATATATACTCAATTGAAATTCACTTATTTATGTTAGCCTGGTATATTAGACGCATTATCATTGTTATAATTTCTAGGTACATTTAATAAAAAATTGGAAAATAATTTTTTTACTAAGAGTTAAGACTTTTTCCACTATTAAAAGAAAAAAACTTTAAAATATGTAAAAAATTTAGAAAAACGATAACAGATTCTTCAAAATCGATTATTAAGAAGAACTCAATTGAAACGAGGACGAATTTTTGTACCAAAATGCAAAGTCTCGTTTAAAAATAAACCTTAATAAAAATTTGAGTGAAATAAAAATTAATAATAATAATAAGTCAAAATTAACCTAAGCCAAAATTTTGCTATTTGCCCAATTTTATGAAGGCACGAATAGATTATGATGATTTTTTTAAATAAAAACTAAATTTATCTATTGGTTATCATTTAATGATGAATGTGTTATACGTAAATCAATTTGATAGCAAGAATTAAAAAAAAAAAAATTTGTCTAGATGATTTTTTTACTTCCTTTCAATCATGTAACTCTGCTATTATAATTAAAAACAAAAAACTATACAACAGAAGGAGTCGCAAAAAATTGAAAAATAGAACGATGCTAAAGCACCTTCTCATACATTATGCGCTCCTATCACCAAATTTCGATTAACTTTTAGTTTTTTACTTTTTAACAAATCCTGTCGTCCCGAACCTTCGATCAACATATTTTTGTCGTCCCGAAACTTCGCGCTAAATTTTTTTCCGAAGCTTAAGGTAGTTCCCATAAAAATTGAGTTTCTTAAAAAATCTCTAAAACTTTGCACAGAGGTAGATTTTTGAGTCCTGTACACGCTGGTATTTTTCTTATACCCCCAAGCCATACTTAATTTTGAGATATTGGGCTTAGAAGTTTCAGTTTTTTACATGGAATTCCTATGCTGAGCGCGTGAATTTATATTTATTTTGAAGGTTATTCTCTGATTCCAAACTCAATTTTCTTAAAATATATTTCAAAAACAGGTTTTCATGTAGGGCAAGATCTTAGAAACCGTATCGTACAAAGATAAACATAGCAAGCGATATTAACTTATGAGATATACAATCAAAAAGAATGAAAAATTCACGATTTTAGCATGATCTGGAGCAGCGGTGGCGACGGCGGCGCGTGGCGTCAGAGTGGGGGCAACGAGCGTCTATAACTATATTTTAGGTTAGCTATATATACGCTTCGGAACTACCTTAAGCTTCAGGTTCGATGATTCTGATGCTTAAGCTTCGGGTTCGATATTTCCTCATCTTAAGCTTCGGGTTCGATATTTCCGAATCTCAAGCTTCGGGTTCGATATTTCCGAATCTCAAGCTTCGGGTTCGATATTTCCGAATCTCAAGCTTCGGAATCAATATTTTCGAATCTTCGGGTTAGATTTTTTAAATCTTAAGGTGAGTTTTGATTTTTCGAAACGATCAGTTCGAAACTTTGTATCGATCAAACTGAACTTAAATTCAGTTTTATCGATCATAACTAAAGTTTAAGTTTTAACCCAAGCCACTAAAAAGTTAACTCGAACAAAAATTCTCGAAGTCATTTTTTGTTTTTCTTTTTTTTAATTTTTTTCATTTAAATGGAATTTTTTAGCTCATTACTCGCATCGTCGCTACGAATGTAGTGACGAACAGTTTTAATTTTTGGACTCGTAATTAACATTTTCGGCGACATCGGCGTAACTGTAATGATGATCATAATCTCTAAGTTAGCTCTGAAAATTTTTTTATAGTACAGGCTAAAAAATTACGTTTCCAGTTTTTAAAGTTTAATTTATAAAAAAAAAATTATTTTCATAAACTTTAAAATTTTATTTGAAACAATATTTGAAAGTTCAAAACATTTTTTTTTTTTTTTTTTTTTTTTTTTTTTTTTTTAGTTGTTACAGAAATTATTTTATGATTTAAGAATTGAAATTTTTTACATCAGTTCTTCCGTGTTTGCATGATGGGTCAGTCAAGAGTGTAGTTTATGTTTATGTAGTCATATATAGGAAGCAGTGTAATCTTTAAACCTAATCAATTTTTTTTTATCATCTTACATTTAAACGATTTTTATAATAAAAATTTATTGTTTCAATATTCAATTATTTCATCTTTATCACAATAAAATTCTTAGAATAAGATTTTCATTTTTCTTTTGTGTTCTCCAATAAGTGCGTTGAAAAAAATACATCCTAAAAAGAACAATGACATTTAACAAAGACTAAGGATTTTAATTTCCTAAAACTAAGTTTACTTTTAAAAATTATTCGTCAGTGAATTATAATTTGTCTTTTTATATTTGATGAAAGAGAAAAACTTTCTCAACAAATACACAACGTTAATTAATTTATACTTCTAAATATAATTTTTTATGCATTTTTTTTTAAATATTCGTTCCAATTAGTCTAAAAAAATTCTTTAGATTTAATATGTTATGTTACGGCTTCCTTCACACACATTGAAACTTATGTTTAAAAAAATTAACGAAAACTCAAATTTTTTAATATTATTCTGACGAATCAATTGGAATAATCTAAATGAGTTTAGTTTGAGTTTCAATCGAGTAATTTTGCTTGCTTTAATATAGTTGTAGCTTTTTATTCCAATCACATAGATACTGACACTCATAAGCTCGAACAATGTTCCGATTTACCTAACCCACGAAAAATATCCAGCACTATGAATGGGCTGCAACATTTTATTTTCTTAGAAACAAAGGTATTAACTATCCAACCTGTCAAAACAAAAAATTTATAATTTTCTTTCAAAGCAATAAAAAAAATCACTCTAAATCGTTGCAGGTTATCTCTCAAGCGCCTCTCATTATATATCTTTGATCTTGGATTGTTCCCAGAGGATACATAATTGACAGGTACATATTATTCATTGTAAACATTGTCACAGGGCTCGAATTAAGGAATTTAATTCCTCGGAGGATCGTGATTGAACACGAGAACCCGCGGCGATCGTCGTCCGCACTCCTCCGGCCTGATGACAAAATGCACTTTCTGTGCACACGACAATCCGTCGATTTTTCTTCAATACCTGAAAAGAGGGGGGAAGACGCGTACGCGAACTAATGTTTTTATTACGCGGCGCGGCTGCTCTCCTTCGTCGGTAGTGGCGTGAGTTTACGTGGACCGATCGCAGGAACACGGGTTAATTAAATTAATGATAAAATGTAAATTTTAATAATTTTAATTAACAATAAAAATAAATGAATCAAAAATTTACATAATATTTCAAATGAGTTCTGATTGTTTACAAACAATCCAACCCGAATGACTCTAAATCTTAAGTCGACGAAAATTGATTCTACAAAAATAAAGTTCGTCGTCTGTGTTGTGGTCGCTATCAACACACCGACACACACACACTCACTCGCGCTCGTCTGCTTGCTGCAGCGCGCCAAAAGAACAAAGGCTTGGACTAACTCCGATACAAAAATCTAAGTACTTCCTGTACTTCGCACACACTCTGACTCTAACCATCACACAAGCAAACATACAATGTCTAACCGCTACGCGGACTTACTTTTCTAGCAGGTGCACCTTCGCTTGATGTAACAATAATTATAATAATTACAACTAGCCCGAATGGCTTCACACAAGATGACAATGCCTTCCAAGGCCGCACGCTGACTTTCCGTGAGATGTTCGCCTTCCCCGCTCCGATCCAATGACAACTGGATCACAGGAAAATCTACACAACTTCTCACTGATAACTTTATCTAACACACTCCAATAAAGTTATCTAACAACACAAAAAAGTAAATTCTATATTTGCTCTCGGATACACGTGTGATCGCGCCCAGCGCTAAACTTAGAGTAATGCTGATCGGTAGATCTCGTCATCACCTGACTTACCGATCCGCATCTGCGTTCCATAACAGTTAGCGCCGAATTCGAATTTAATCGACGCGGTAGCTGTTACAACATTAAAATTAATTTTTTTCGAGTTTATTTAGTGAAGGTTAAGAATACGCTGTTATTTAGTAATATTTTTTATGCTTGGTATATTTCTCGTGGTACCTTTTTTTTACTAGTATGTAGATGTAGACACGTTGAGCCACAATACATATTTTTTACCTATAATCAGACTTCTATGAATACTTAATCAAACATTCATCAAGAAAGAGGTCGCTTCACGAGTACGAACGGTAACGTTCGATACTAGTACTCGATCTTCCTATAAGGCCCAAGCTGTATGATAACTGCGCTCTCCAAATCGGAGATGCAAAAACTTTAAACGCCCGTAAGGGCAAAAACTCCACTTCGCTAAGCTAAACTTTATGAAATAAAAAGTATTTATATGCAATAAAAATATTCGATGGTCCCAAAGTTTTTAATGTTAGCTTTAATTCTCTTCGTGGCAGGGATTCGACATAACAAGCTACGTATTTCTTAGCAAGGGATAAATCGAAAATAGCGGGAACGACTTGTCGCGTTTTTAACATGGCAGGAGGTCGATAATTAAATTGTTTATTATCGTGGTGATTGAGCACGCAAGAAGCTCGCATTCTTAACGTGGCATGAAACTGTCCGCGTACTTTTAACGTGGTGGGAAAGCATTTTTGAATTTTGTAATTTAAGGAATTTTTTATTCGTGGCTGCGGGGGGTATTGTTGCTCTTTTCTTGGCTGGGGGATAACTAGTTAAAATTCTTATCGCCGCATGAAAATTTCGGGTAAAGTAGGGGTTACGGATTTTTTTAACCGTGGCAAGCCCTTCTTCTAGCTCTTTACCTGACAGCTTTTGGCCTGAGGTTTTTTTTTCACTGAGACACACTCACTATGTTATATCAACCGTTGCAAACTCATAGTATGCGCTATAACGTACGCTTTATTGGTTTTATATCATGCGCTATAGCCTACGTTGTATTAGGTTTATATCATGCGCTATACATAGCGTACGCTGTATTAGTTTCATATCATGCGCTATAGCGTACGCTATAAACCTCTCACAGCATACGCTATATTGTATTTTATAGCGTATGCTACAAACTGCTCCTAGCGTACGTTACGAACCTCTGCTAGCGTATGCTACAAACCGCTCCTAACGTACGCTATTTTTGTCGTACGCTACAAACCTCTCCTAGCGTATGCTACAATTTAACGTGCGATATTATCATCTCAAGGCGTACTCTACGAAGATCTCACAGCGAAAGCTATATCTCATAGCATACACTATGGCGCACACTGTAAACATCTCAAAACGTGCGCTATATTTTATAGCACACTCTATAGCGTACGCTATATTATATAGCATACGCTATAGCGTACGCTACGAAGATCTTATAGCGTACGCTATATTTCATAGCATACGCTATAGCGTACGCTGTAAACATCTCATAGCGTACGCTCGTGCGCTATAGCGTACGCTTGAGATGCCCTCTAGACATACTCATATTAAAAAGTAAACATAATGGTCTTGTTAAAGAACCAGCAGTATTTTTCAAAAAAAAATCGACAGTCCATCACTCGTAATTGTCATAGTTTCTTTCAAATTTTTCACAGCAGTATTTACATCATCTTCTGATATATTAAAATAATGAAAATTATGAACATTTGTGCCCACATCATAAATTTCATTAGCATTATCATTATTACTAGAATGAACACTCTGAAAATGTTTAGCAAATAAATTAGCACTGGTTACCGGATCAGTTGAGTTAATATTATCCAAAAATACATTACCCGGGATATCATTTGATTTGCTTAGACCATTTATATAATTACAAAAATATTTCAAATTTTTCTTAGTTGAAGTCTCAACATTTTTCAAATATTTTTCTTCATCCAATCTTGATTGACGTATGTAGTTTGCCCTCAGCCTGTTGAATTCAATCCAATCTTCATCCAATCCAAATTTGAGCCAAATCTTGTGTGTCTTCTTTTTATTTATCGTTAACTTAATTAATTCTTTGGAGTACCAAACTGGATATGATGAATCTGAATGAAAATCTTTCTTTGTAGGAACATGATTGTAAATTTCAGCGTTAATTTTTTCATAGAAATTTTCCGATGAAGACTCAATATTGTCTTCATTTATAATAGTTGACCAATCAACATCTTCTAATGATTTATTTATCAATTCATAGCTAGCATTTGTAAAGTCTCTCTTTTCCATTTTTTTTTTTTATTGACTTAGTAGGATTGTATTTAATTTTAAGAAAGAGTGGATCATGATGAATCTCAATGGGTACAGTGAGTCTTTGGAGGTTAAAATTTCTATGAAATTTGGATTTAATTGAGTGAAAGTCAGATCAAGCGTATAACCTTTATCATGTGTAGGATAGATTTGAGATAAATTTAGGAAAGAGGTATAATTTGATATTAATTCGAATCTCTCTCTAACTAAGGAATCATTACCATAATAAACATTGTTTGAGTCTTTGAGATTTGCCCAGATTACTTTTGGGAGATTATAGTCACCAAAAGTAAGTGATTCACTATCACTATAATTTTCACTCAGAGACTCTAAAGTATGCACATGTTCTAGATAACCCACAATATCACTCTTTGGTGGTAGATAAACTATTCCAATAATGAGATTTTTATTACAACAACTTAA
The DNA here is from genome assembly GCA_038277355.1 of Encarsia formosa. Lineage (NCBI taxonomy): Eukaryota > Metazoa > Arthropoda > Insecta > Hymenoptera > Aphelinidae > Encarsia > Encarsia formosa. Next base: position 35,391,826 of record CM076187.1, read on the forward strand.
CTTGGTATATAACTGATCACAATTTACACAACTAACCTCTAATTTATCATAGTTCAAGTCAGTTTTGATAGCTATCAACACACCTCCTCCTACAGGTGCATCCGGATAATCATGTGTGTCTTTCCTTAGTATAGTATATCCATGCAATCCTATTTCATTATCCTTAATGCCACTGTGTAGGTAAGTTTCTGTTAATAAGATTAAATCCAGTTTGGGTTCCATAGTTAAAATATTATCTTTAATTTTGTCAAATTCTGTCCTTATGCCATGAGTGTTTTAGTAATAAATTACAAGATCATTGTTTGAAGAAATTAGTTTTTTTTATTTTTTTATTTGGCATCATTTTCTGTTTTGTTTTCATTTTCTTGAATTTTTGCTTCTCTCTTTTAAATTTATATCTCTTTTAAAGTTATATCTTGATTAAAATTAACTTCACATTCTTTGCATCCATATACTAAAGATGGTTTTTTGGACTTCAGATTTAAAACTCTTAGCTCAGATGAAGATAGATTTGCACAGTCTTGATTTCCATAGTATATTGAGTTGCAAATATTGCAGACTACAATAAAGTCAGTTTGACTAAATCCTTCATCACACTTGCAACAATTAGACATTTTATAAATTACAAGATGTTCAGTGTTTTGAATTCAAAATATTCTATCAATAATCCCAAATAACAATGCAGTCTATTTATAGGTTAGAAAGCTATCAATCAACCACAAATTTATTTCACCGAAATTACAGTTAAGCAATTACTAAACAAATTACTTGAAAATAACTAAAAACAACACTAGAAACAAAAATTATCATTTAAATTCATTAAAAACTAACAATTAGTATCTAATTTATCTCTCTACAATAATTTTCCAGCAAGCAAGCATGCGGTAGCAGACATAATTCAATTTTATAAGCAATTTTTTTTTTTTTTTTTTAATGGAACAGTTAGAAAATTAATCATACAAATAAACGGACAAGCCAACAACCCCATAACCTTGGTCGGAGCGAGTAAATTGTAGATTTTTTTTTACAAATATACCCTCATAACCTTATGCGAAGAAGATACAAAATTAATTTAACAATTTGACAAACAAATAAACTGACAAGCTTCCTCCCCTGAGGGTTCGTCCTTGCAAATGTGACAGTCTTTGCCCCTCTTACCGCAGGTAGGCTTGTGACTAACAAACAGCCATCCATCCAGGGTGGTGGTCTGGGTGGGTATACACACCTCCCATCCTGACAACGCGGTATTCAGGACGGGATTACACACACGCACGCACGCACACACACACACACACACCTTAAGACGGCAATCGACCGTACTGAAGAGGCTGGCCACTTCTTACAATTTCTGGTTGACTGGGAGACGCAAAGTGCAGTTGTGTACGACTAAAGCATCAGCGTGGACTTGGATTGGTTACGGAAGATGGCTACAAAATGGTCTCCATAGGAGAACGGCAGACTCAACGTCGTCGAGCAAGGTGATCTTATTAAGGTCAAAAGGGTTGCCCTGTACGTTCCGGGGAACATCGCTTCCCAGACCGCACTAACACGCCTGAGACGCCAGAATTTCACCCCCAAGGTGAAATCCTGAAATTTTGTAGGTACCAAGGCAATTCCTGCAAAGGACAAGCAGCCAACCGAGACTCCGCTAAACATCACTGTGGAGGAAACGAAGGTAGAGGCCTTGAAGGCACTCATTTTTCGGCCCTTGTGCGGTGGTAGCAGAGCTCACGGGGTCCTGGTTGCGGATAAAAATAAAGGTGACAGGAAGGATGGTAGGGGAGATGCTGGGGAAGGGAATCGTGTAATACACGATCTTACCACTGCACTCAAAGGTTAGAACCTGACTTTGCCATCATGGTGGGCTTAAGCAGGAGGGGCCGGGCTGACGAAATTCAGGGCATGCCCTTATGACACCGTCCACTATCTCGTTCACCCAGATCAATCTGCACCACTGCAAAAGCGCTTCAGCTGCTCTAGTCATACGCATGGCCGAGGTAAGACAAGTATAGCGTTTATCCAGGAACCCTGAATAAGAGCAGGCAAAATAACAGGACTAAGTGGCTGCGGCACCCACTTTAGCTGAGCCGGAGACTCAGCGAGAGCTGCCTTGATTGTAAAGGGGCTCACCGCGGAGGCCTGAGCTCCCTTGTGTAACAAGAACACTGCAACCACGATCGTTCAGTATAAGGATGGGAAAGGAAGAGAGAGGCAACTGGCAGCCACTTCGGCGTACTTCCTATTTCTTCAGGAAGTTTTAACTTTAAGGCGGACAGGGCAAATACCTGGTGCAGTGCGTGCCTTGAAGATGATTTCTATAGGAAGTTTCTACTCCAGGTTGTCACGGTGAACACATGGTAAACTGGATGGTGATATCAAGCATACCAAGGGCAGTCAGAGAGAACACGTATACAGTGGGTGGTTATTACGCCTTGGAGATGATTTCTCCAAGAAGTTTAGACTACAAATATGTCTAGCTGGACACCTGTTCCTTGGGGTCGCAGTTATACCCTGGGGATGATTTCTCCAGGAAGTTTTGCCTCTAGAGCAGTCAAGATAAGTGGCTGGTGCAGTGTGTAGGAATATCGCCTTGGATATGATCTCTCTAGAAAGAACTTTTACAGGAAGTAGTCACCACGCACTGCACCATATGTCTGCCGTGACAACCTGGAGTCGAAGCTTCCTATAGAAATCATCTTGAAGGCGTAGTCACCACGCACTGCACCCGGTGCTCGCCATGACTTGTCAGTTTATTTGTTTATAAAAAAATCTATTGTCCTTGCTATGCCCAGGGTTATGAAGTTGTAAGCATGTCAATTTATTTGTTTGTCAAATAGTTAAATTAATATTTTAACTACTTTGCATCAGGTAATGACGGTGAATATGTTTAAAAAAAAATCTATAGTTTACTCGCGATCAAGGTTATGGGGTTGTTGGCTTGTCCGTTTATTTGCATATTTTATTTTCTAGCTAATCCATTAATCTATTAATTAATCTATTATATACTCCGCGCAAGGTTATGGGGCTGTAAGTTTGACCTTTAAATTATTTAGAAAAAACCAAATTCATTACTTACTTGCTCCGCCCAGGGTTATGCAGTTGTAGGTGTTAAGTGTGCGTTAAGAAGAACGGCACGCTTAACCCCCTCCTTATTACAGTAGTGGTCAAAATTATACGACACCCTCTGATTCTGTTTCTTTTTAATTAAAAATTTTAGCTTTGACAAGACCGCGCACGTCGAAACCATTAAATTTTATTTGTTCAAAGGTTTTTTTTACTAATATTACCCAAATACTTCGAGGAACAATATTTACTTCGCCTTAAAATTGTTTTCTTCTCACTTTTTACTTCAATTTAATTTAAAAAGTTGTTTTTCGAAAAAAAGCAAATTTTAGTCTTCTTCATAGTTTACATGTGTTCGGAAAAATTATTATGAAAATTTAACTATACAGTTTTTATTTTTCCGTATTATACGCATAATTAAGTATAACGAGAAAAATTTTTAAGATCTTAAATCAAAAATTGTTCAAACCATAGGCAAAAAATGAGAATCTTTATGTACAACAAATTTAGCTATTTTTGTTTTTTTTTTAGTTATTCTGTTGTAAAATGAGTTTATTTCTTCAAAATATTAGGTAAAAATCACATGGAAACGCATATTTTATGTCATTTTAACAAATTTATTAAGAAACTTACAAAATAAAATAAAAATATTATATTTTTTTAACTTATTTACAACATTGATACCTTTTTGAAATCAAAACGTGTCTTTTAAAATTCAGTAAATCAAAACAACATATTTTTTGTTATAATTAAATAATTAGAAGTATTTATTTAACCGTTCAATAATTTGATAATTACGTGTATACAAATACAAAACAACATAACAACATTTATTTAGTATTTAGTGGCCCCTCCTTTAGCTTTATAGCAGGCTTTTATTCTTTTTACCATAGATTCTGCAATTTTCATACAATAAGTTTTACTTAAACTTTGCCAAGCAAGAGCTATTTCTTTTTTTAACTCATTTAAATTGCGCACATGTTTGTCTTTAATCATTCTCTTGATTTGGTTCCAAGCATTTTCTATGATGTTTAGGTCTGGGGATCGAGCAGGCTAACTCAAAATCGGAATCTGATTGTCACTCATCCATTTCAAAGTTTTTTTGGATGTGTGACATGGAGCGTTATCTTGCTGATGATACCAAATTTGACGTCTTCCAAACACTTTTTTTTTCGAAGGAAGCATATAATTCTCCAGGATACTAATGTATTTATCGCTATTTACTGTACGTTCTACAAAATGCAGTTCTCCTGTTCCTTTTTCTGATAAGCATGCCCAAACCATTACAGAACCTCCGCCTTTCTGCACTGTTGTGGCAACACAATCGCTGTTGTATTTTTCACTATTCGTGCGTCTCACTCGTTGTGGTCGATAAGTTTCTTAATAAATTTGTTAAAATGACATAGAATATGCATTTCCGTGTGATTTTTACCTAATATTTTGAAGAAATAAATTCATTTTCCAACAGAATAACTAAAAAAAACCAAAAATAGCTAAATTTGTTGTACATAAAAATTCTCATTATTTGCCTGTGGTTTGAACAATTTTTGATTTAAGATCTTAAAAATTTTTCTCTATACTTAATTATGCGTATAATACGGAAAAATAAAAACTGTATAGTTAAATTTTCATAATAATTTTTCCGAACACATGTAAACTATGAAGAAGACTAAAATTTGCTTTTTTTCGAAAAACAACTTTTTAAATTAAATTGAAGTAAAAAGTGAGAAGAAAACAATTTTAAGGCGAAGTAAATATTGTTCCTCGAAGTATTTGGGTAATATTAGTAAAAAAAAACCTTTGAACAAATAAAATTTAATGGTTTTGACGTGCACGGTCTTGTCAAAGTTAGAATTTTTAATTAAAAAGAAACAGAATCAGGGAGTGTCGTATAATTTTGACCACTACTGTACACAGACCCGAAAAGGAGAAAATCTTCTAAAGAAAACCGGGGTGCACGGCCACCCTCGTGTGATGACGGGAAAGCACGTGAACTACTAATCTAATAAAGTTAAAATTTTATACTAAACTTGTTACCTTGATTCTGGATCCAAAACTTGCAGATAACTGGTCGATGTTTTCGTATTCTGTTTAGTCTCTCAGACGTAGGTACAATAGGTTCAATTATTTTATTCACTCACTGGCAAGTTTACTTTTAAAATGTGCTTTATTAGGTCAAAATCAAATACACTAAGTTAAAATCATCGGATGCTGAGATCGATGAATTTATGATTATTATGGAATAAAATCTAGAATAAAAATCTTAAAGGTCAAAATATGCAAATATAGTATTACGTACTTAGGTTAACTTTAATAATGCTCGCAATCTTTGTGCTATTTTATTCTATTTCATACTGTCGCGCCTCGTAGCCACGCCCTCAGCCGAAGGCCCCACAGCAGCAGCCCCACCACCATCCCGTTTTCCAGGATAGGGCTGAGTCTGTACTCCGGGCCCACGTCGAGGGCACGTGCTGTGGTCCGACGGCGTCAAATAAATGCGCCTGCATTTATTCATCGCCAAGTAATGTGACTTATTTTTGTTACATAAAATATGTCACATAACAGTAGGCTTATCGGATTATTATTTTATTTAATTATCTAATTTCTCATATGCTTCATGCAAGGTTATGGGAGCTTTAAGCTTGTTGATTTATTCGTTTTTTTTTTTTTAAATCTCCTTTTTTTCTCTGCCTAAGGTAAGGGGGTTGTAGGCTTGTTAGTTAATTTTTTTTATTTATAATTATTTTTTTTATCCCACGCACTGGGCTGATTGGAGCGGGCACAGCTGAGCAGTTGGCATATTTTTTTCTAATGATTTGAGTTATGTCAGAGATGGACTCCGGTAACCAAACTAAGACCTCACCTATATCAGCATCCTTTGGCCGAGCGCCCGAGCACACGCCTAGTATTATGTAACATATGTTCAGAATCTTAAGATAAAACTGAAGCTTGCACTCGAAAATTTTAGAGCGTGCGCTCGTGCATAAGCTCAGTTTTTTACAGCATACTCACAGAATTTTATGATCAAGTTTGACCGTACGCTCGAAAATTTTAGAGCATGCACTCATGCACACGCACGGTTTTTTACTGCATACTCACAGAATTTAATGATCAAGTTTGAGCGTACGCTCAAGCACACGCTCGGTTTCTTACAGCTTACTCTCTAATTTTTATGATAAAGTTTGAGCGGACGCTCCAAAATTATCAAGCGTACGCTCGTATAATTTGAAAAGTTCGAGCAAAAATAGTCGAGCGTGCGCTTGGGTGCCGTCTAGACAGACCGTATCAATAATCATATATTAGATGTTTAAAAATTTTTTGTCGAATCTATTTTTAATTAATAATAAACAAATTTTTTGAGAAAAAAATTTAGCTCTGAGATAATACGCTTCCAACGCAAAATCTTAAGATACTTTCTAAACCGATATCCTGAGGTATTGTCTTTCCACACTAAAGCGACGATTTGATATCCAATGGGTTCGCGGGCCTAGCCGCGAGTGTGGCTTGCAACAAAGTTCTTCAAAACCCTTCCGAAACGAATTAAGTATACTATTTTACTCCAAAACCCAAATATAAAACAATTTTATCACTTGATTATTTTTTTATTTTTTTCCGCAAGTACCTAATTACATGACTCTATCGAGTAAAATATGATACTATACTTGAGTATATTGTATTTCCATCCGATAATCGAAAACAAAGAGGTGTTGGTTTGAATTTAAGATCATATGAACAAAAACCTATTTGTCTGTAAAGGAGTCTCTAAAAAAGTCACTTTTTTTTGTTTATAGAAAAATTATTTGAAAACTTTTTAATTGACGTATTAATTGTAGTGCAGTTGAAGTAATTGTAAAGCATGCGATAAATTTATCGTAGAACTTAGCGTACGCGATAACTGCACCATAAGAGACAAACCGAAATTGTTTGCAAAAAAAGTAGCGTACGCTATCATCGTATCGCTACTACTATAGCGTACGCTATGATCGCAGCGTCCGCGATAACAGCTGCAAACCGAAATTGTTTGCAAATAAGTAGCATACGCTATCATCGTAGCGTACGCGATTGGTGCGATTAGACACTCTTTTTTTTGCCAAATATTTCAAGGCTTGGAGATAAGTACACCCTGGAGCCGATTTCCTCAGAAAATTTTGACTCCAGAGGGATCAGGGCAGACACATGGTGTGAACTTATCACTGAATACATCAAGTGTCTGCCCTGACCCTTCTGGAGTCAAAACTTCATGAAGAAATCATTGCCACGGTGTATTTGTTACCAGATGCAATAGGTGTCTACCCTGACCCATCCAGAATCAAAACTTCTTGGGGAAATTCTCTCCAGGGTGAACTTATCACCAGCTCTACTTTGACCCATTCGAAGTCAAAACTTCCTAGAGAAATCATCTACAGAGTGTACTTATCACCAAGTATCTGGCTTGACGCATTTGGAGTCAATACTTTCTGAGGAAATCATTTTAAGGTTGATTATTACGCCTTACAATATTTGGCAAAAGAAAAAATTATTACGGGAAGCATTTATACCGTCAAATTTTTTTTAATACATTCCAAAAGTATTTTACTCCTTCAAAAATTTTATAAAATCTGAATAATTATATTGGACAAGTATCAAATTTGTAATTCTGAGGTTAGATTTCTTATGTAGTGGTGCGCCATTATGTATTTTGTCTATAAGGGGTTCTTATGTAGCACCTTGTTTAAAAAGCTTGTTTGTTCTCATAATATTCATAAAAGTTCAATGCCACTCTATTTTTCTATTTAAGGGTAGTTGAGTGATTTCGTCGGCAGTTATTTTGCATTTAAACAGTTTCACTTTTTTCGCTAAGCGCATTGATCAAAAAGCTTATGTACTTTATGTGGGACAGGAGAGGATCGGGATAAGTGAAAACTACCGTGGTTCCATTACGACTAATTCTTTATTCATTATAATACACCTGCGATGCAGTATTCTGCACACTCAGCGCTACGCGCTCACACACATACACTACATCTTCCCCGGCTTTATTTACTTCGCACACTCATGCTTCATACCGTACAATCTTTGTCATCTTCCGTTCCGATTTTCTTAACAATATCTCTTCCTTTACATTACACTTCTCACCATGACTTTCGTCATCACATTTATTTTACACTTTCCAATGCTGTAATTGATTAGGGTGTCGCTTATATAGCTTTTTCCCATCGAACTTCACTAACACACTTCGCAGTGATACTTTCTTAACCACCTTCCCCTCGCTTACAGATGGATAATTTTTCCGAAAATCATTTGCGATTACACTATCACCCACCTCGAATGACTCTACACGATTTCCTTTATAATTTTTCACTTGATTTTCTTGTTTTAACATAATTGACGCTTTTATATCAGGACGTAATAATTGTAAAGTCGTCTTTAATTCACACCCATACATCATTTTCGCTGGTGTTTCGCCCGTCGTACTATGTTCGGTTGTTTGGTACGCAAATAAAAATCTTTGCAACGCTGTTTGTATATTCACACCATCACTCTTCGCTTATAAATTGAGCAGCCGAATCTGTCACCATATGTATTGGCAACCCGTGTTTTGCAAAAATTCCCTTAAATAACTCAATTGTCACTGTCGCAGACATATTTTTTACAATGTAACCTTTCAGTCACTTCGAATGCGTTCTACAAGTAATAAAAAATATGACCAAAAAATGGACCCGTAAAATCCGCATGTACAGGTGAATACGATCTTTCTGGCCACGGCCATAATTATTAAACAACTTTTCTCGCACGCCTCTAACTTCAACACAATACTTACAATATTTTGCTTTATCTTCAAGCTGCCTATGTGTAACCGGCCAACATTCATTTTCACAATCCTCAAATGATTTTCATTCAATTTTTCTAAAATTTTCGTTCGCAATATTCGGTATTACAGTACTTTGATCCCATACAATACAACCTCTAACAAAAATTCATCTTTAGGTATCCAATACGGTTTTATTTCATCCGGAAAATTTTTCTGTCTCTGGTCTGGCCATCCGTGGATTACCATTCGCTTTACTAATTCGAGTACTTTATCTTTCACGGTCTCTCGCGCTACAACTTTATAATCTAAACACGTATAACAATTTTGCATAACATAACGTAAATAAGTATAATCTTCAAACTGATCTAAAATTTCATTACCATCCTTGCTTTCGGTTGGTAATCTTGATAAAGTATCTTCCACGACATTTTTTTCAGTTCAAATACATTCAATTTCGTAATCAAAAGCTGTCAAAAAATATGCCCAATTCTGCAATCTACTCGTTGCCATTTTCAGAATACCTTTTTCAGGTCCAAAGATTCTATAAAGCGGTTTATTATCGGTTCTCAAAATAAAATGTCTCACGTATACATAATCATAAAATTTAGTTACCCCGAACATTATCGCGGCAGCTTCTTTATCAATCTGTGAATAATTTTCTTGCACCTTACTCAATCTTTTCGATCCAAACGCTACAGGGTTTTCACCTTCCTCATACGGTTGGCTCAAATAAGCACTCAAGCTTTTTGGTCCAACGTCACACGTCAAAATTAATGGTTTTGCCGGATAGTAATTTACAACAATTTTTTTTACAGCTTTCTTCGCATCCTTGAAAGCCTGTTTACATTCAATCGTCCATACAAAATTTTTTGCCTTATTACAATGATATAATGGTGCTAAAATTTTTGCTCGATCTTTAAACATTCTACAATAATAATTAATTTTCCCGATAAAGAGTTCTATCTATTTTTTATTTTCCGGAGGTTTCATTTCATCTATAGCTTGAAATTTCCCCTTATCTACGCTTATTTCGTGCTCGTTAATTAGAAATCCTAAGAACGGTATTTGTTTCTAAAAAAATTTACATATCCACGCGTACTTTCAACCCGCTTTCTTTAATTTTCGCTAGAACTTTGTACAAATTTTCTAAATGCTCTTCATCAGTCATACCCGTCATAACTATATCATCGACTACGATTGCTACCCCTTTAATACCATTCAATAATTCTTCCCTTTGCTGTTGGAAAAATCCTGGCCCCGAACTTATACCGTAAGCCATAAATAAATATCTATGTAAACCCTTATGTGTGTTTATAGTTAATAATTCCTGTGAATCTTCGTCTACTAGCATTTGCAAATATGCCTCTTTCGAATCAATCTTTGATTATCGTTTACCACCCTGCAACTTCGCTATCACGTGATCAAAATTTGGAGCGGAATGTCTCACTGTTATTAATTGTGGATTTAACGTAACTGTAGAATCCGCGCAAATACGAACTTCCCCGTTCGGCTTTATTACTGGTACAATCGGTGTTGCCCACTCACTCGATTCAACCAGTACAATTATCCCGTCATTTTTCAATCCCTCCGATTCTTTCTCAACGCGATCTTTCAACGAAAATGGTACCGTCCATGCCAACATATATTTTGGCTTCGACCCTTCTTTCAATTCGAATTTTACTTTTGCTCGCTTTAACACCCCATGTTTATTTTCAAAAACTTTCTTGTGTTCGTTCAAAATCTTCTTTAATTGCTCCGTTTTGCTGATACTAGGCCTTAACGCGTTCAATTTTAAATTTTCATACAACGGCCATAGTCCGAATGCTTTTAACCATGGTCGTCCGATTACTGGTAAATTTGCCGATTTTGCTTAATTAATATCAGAAACAATTTTTTACCGTTTGCGATTGCTTCGACACGTTTCAACATTCCTACGAACATTGCTTCCAACTCATCATAATTTTTCGCTTGAATATCCGACTCGTGTACATCTAAATTCCCAAAATACTTATCTTTAAACGTTACAGGCATTACCGACATAGCTGCTCCCGAATCTATTTCCATACGAATCGGTTCATTATTTATTTTCACAGTCAAAAATTGCGGATCAACTTTTTCTTTACCCGATACATACTTGCATTCCCTCAAGCTGTGGAATTCGCGTCGCATTTCGTTTTTAATCACGTGTACGTTTTTTGACTGACCTGCGGGAAACATGACACCTAAGTCGCGTGCAATGCTCTCGGTATCGCTTTCATCATCGTCGCGTGCGTCTATATATCCGACCTTCGCAGGTCCGTTATCGCTTTTTCGTTGTTGCGGCTTATCTCTACACATTCTTTCAAGATGCCCGCGTCGCTTACAATAGTTACAATTTTCTTTTTTATATTTACAATCTCTCGCATAATGATTCATCTTACCGCAACAATAAAAGGTAACACTTTGTCCTTGATTTGCCACTTGATGACATTGCTGTCTGAAACCTCCTCTTGGAGTTGAATTACTTCCACCTCGCCTTTTCCACGACGAATTTTGCTGCTGCCGATTGACGCCTCTGCTTTTTCCACCATTGTCCAATTTATGAAATTCATCACTTTTTCATTGCTCGTTCGGATAAAGTGTCTCTGCACCTTTATTTTCTGCTTCTGCGGCTAATGCTTTTTTTATTCCCTTTTCAAATGTAATAATTCTTTCTTTATCGCTTTACTTTTAAGACCAGTTACCTTTTGATCTAGCACTTTTGATTTAGCACGATGTACTAAATATGACGTTTCTGGCTTTAAATATTTTCCACTAACTCAATAATTTCTTCATTTGTTTTGTCACCTGATTTTTTTGGTTGACAAATTTTATCGATAACATCATATGTTTCTGCGCTAAATTTACTTAATAAAATAGTTTTTTTCTTCTTTTCCTCAGCCACATCGTTTGCTATGAAATATTGCTCGATACAGTCTACGAATTTTCGTCAATCATTCTGTTTTATGTCAAAATCTAAATTTGCTGACACTTCCATTTGTCCTTTTTCTCTTTTTAGAATTCGCTGTTCAGTTTCTTTTTTATGACCACTTGAAAATTTTCTATTAATTTCTTAGTCACTTTTCGTAGTTCATCCAAAGTGATTCGCTCATAGATGTCCTGGTACCTATAAGTAGACAAAACTTCGATCAATTCTTGCTTCGATACTCTATCTAAATGAACAGGTTCTTCGGCATCTTGTCTAATACTATTCAATTGTTCATCTGGCACTAAGTTTAAAACTTCTTCTGGTTCAAACTTTCCCAAAAATTCAATTAAACTTTTCTTTGATTGCGCATGCACCCACGTTGCGTTTTTACTTTCAACAAGTGCACTTCTTTCTGCTGTATTCATTTGATAGATTTTCAACAATATATATTTATAATCGTTACTCCATCACTTTTCACAATCTTCCTGATTACCGTTTGACTATTTTTCGATTATTTTAGATACTTTCGAATACTGACCACGCCCGAAAACTTTCTCTCGCACTGTCACACTTTTACCGAATACTTCCTTTAATGCGTGCCTTTTTCTTCGATTATACCGATTACGTTAGCGTTTACTTTTTTTTTCTTTTTGATTTAGTTTATCCTCGTCACCACTGTACTATATGTGGGACAGGAGAGGATCGGGATAAGTGACAACTACCATGGTTCCATTAAGACTAACTCTTTATTCGTTATAATACACCTGCGATGCAGTATTCTGCACACTCAGCGCTATGCGCTTACACACATACACTACATCTTATTTTGATTTTTAAAAAGCAAAAATTTTTGTTATAATTTTCTATATTGAGGTTATATTTATGATTTTGTCCCACCATTTTGTATTTCGTAATTCAAATGATTTTGTTTGACCCAAATTCTCAAAAAACTTACATTTACTCATAAAAATTTTAAAAAAGTTCTTTTTTTTTTCTTAAATAAAGTTGTCCAGCTGCACTACCGTCCGAACTTGGCGTCTGTGTTTGTTTGGAATTCACGCCACTACGTTGTAAACTGACCGAGTCACCGCAGCGACGTCAGGAGCAAGCGACGCCGTCGACTTCCGCCCGCACAGTCAGTCGTTCTCCGTCCGTTTGCGCCGCATCGACTCGTCACGGGAAACTTCTAACCTCACGCACTAGATAGGAAAAACGGAGTCCGAGCTTTTCCTGTCAAAAAGTCAAAAGACTCGGCTCCGAGCAAGTATTTAATTTAAAGTGAAAGAGTCTCGAACTCTTGTAATTCAAACGCGGAATAAACAAAATAGTGCAGTGAAAACCCGAGTTTTTATTTCAAGATCCTTTAGCGCCTCTCCTCCCTCGCACCTACGTCCCGCGGTCCTTCGAAAATATAACTAATCAATCAATATCATACATTTGGTCCGGATCGAGCCAGATGAACCAGGAAGAAAAAATAATGTAGTGCGAGTGCGAGTGAGTGAATCAGCGGCCGTAAAGGTGAGAAGTTCGAAGCGCGAAAAACCGCCATTTCTAAGCATAAAGGACAAGGACGCCGCCAACGTCAAGATTGAAGAGTTGAGCGGCCATTTTGAGAAGAACTAGCAACGAGGCAGCAGCGCCGGGAAGAAGCAGTGACGTCATCTGACCCCCCATGGTTAGGTCTTCGGCCGCGCCGGGCACAACAGTCAGGGTGCGCAGGCAGCGTGATACGTCACCCCCCGCACATGATTCACGACGACAACAAAGCAAGGCTCATCTGCAGCACGGGTTGGCGTCGGTGGATCACAACTATTTTCTATGGTGTGTTTGTTCCTTTGCGAACTATAGTTACCTTTTCTTTTCCAAAATTAATAAGATTATTTATATTTTCTGCTGTTGTTTAGCCTCTGGTGTACAGGTTTAATAGTTACATTTACATTAATTGCAAAGTTTTTAGTTCATTAACTTAATTATTTTTTTTTGCAACATTCATTTGGAGAAATTTTTTTTTGAAACTAACTATTGAAAACTTTGGATGGAATTAAAATTAAGTTGGATTATTTAGAGTGCAACACTCTAGTTTGTGATCAAATTAAATTCCAACTTGTTAGTTTTTAACATAAACTTATCAAGTTTTTAATAAACAATGATATGAATGTAGGCATGTTAGCTAAAATTTTTTGTTAAAATAAAAACTGATTCACACTGAATTTACAGGTTTTATGAAATCTGTTATGAAATCTACACACCTGTTTATGAAATCTACACACCTTGAAGCTGTATCCAGACACCTAAACATCTCAAGCGAAGGATCAACAAGGACTTTCTTCACCATTGGGTAGTCCTACTTCTTCACTGCTTTGGGTTACTGATCCATCCCCCTGCAATAGTCTTCGAGCCATCAGACAAGCTTCTGATTCACTTGGGTTGTCTATCGAGCACCTTATCTAACTTCAACTGATTGTTCGAAGGAATCATCAGGCTACACTGGGCTCCTACAAGTTGATTTTCAGTATCGTATAGCCTTTTTTCATTTGAATTTCTGCTTTCAGCTATTCTGCTGGATTTTGTTTGAAAATTTTAATCTTATTTTTTTTCAAAAATTTCTGAAATTGTGCTTTTCTTGCAGGATTAATAAAGATTGGCTCAAGAAAAGTCAAACCCCCAATTGTTTAACTAACACATTGAGTCTAGGAAGTCATTTTAAATTAGTTCTCTGATGTGTTATAAGACAAATCTATTGTATTTTTCTAAAACTTTACTGTGCCTTGCACATTTTTTAGATTACTAACCACACAACACATACACAACACTTGTTACCCTCTTAGATGATGTCTAGTGTCATCTTTATTATTTTTTCACTTTGCAGTGAAAATTAGCTATTGTATAGGGTTTTCTATGGAAGTTGGTCCACCAACGTGGAATAGATTTTCGTGTAGGGCTTTTTACATCCTTTCAACACAGCACACTCAATAAAGATAGATAGAAGTGAAATTAAGATGCTTGCTCGTCAATCACTCGAATTGTCGAAAGTTTTTTAATTTTTTCATGTGCTTTGCCACGCATTATCATATTCAACACTCGCTTGAATATAACACTAAACTAAAGTTGTATCTCGTTTATCAGCTACTGATAAACCAAAGAATTTGATCTTTTCTTTTACTTCGGAAGAGATTGCGCAGAAATGGAAGTCGCAGTCAAAGCTCAACTCGCTATTCTTAAGCAAATAAGCGAGCACTACAAGAAATTCGAGAGCATGGAATATGTGGATAAGACAGTGTTCCTGGCTCAAACCAGACTCGAAAGAGTAGAACAAGAGTGGAGGGAATTCACGGAGCTCGATGAGGAAATGCGCTCGTTAGGGGATTTTGATTCCACCCACAAGTATTTCACTAAAGATATTTATTATGAATCTCAAGCGGTTTATGATCTAGTCAAGTCCAAATACTCATTATTTATTCATGTCAATAAAGTTGCAGACCCTCCTTCGCCATCTCAAACTTCAAAGGTGATAGCACCAATTCAAGCAAATAACTCTTTTGACCTCGGTTCCCTAGTCAAGAGTTTACCGCGAATTACGTTGCCCTTATTCTCCGGGGATCCTGCGGAGTGGCCTAATTTTCGGGACATGTACCTGTCCTTGATTCATAATCAAGAGAGAGCTACCAACGTAGTCAAGTTGACGTACTTAAGGTCTTACTTGCAAGGTGAGGCACTTGACGTCATTAAATCAATTGCCATCACGGATGATAATTATCAAATAGCCTGGGACAGTCTCAAAGCCTTTTTCGAGAATGAACGCAGATTAGTACAAGGTTATGTTGCTGACCTTTTTGAAGTTAAGCCCATGACAAAAGAGTCGTCTACAGAAATTAGACGGCTACTTAACGACGTTTTCACACCTCTTGACGCCCTTGCAGCGTTGAATAGATCAACAAGACATTGGTCAGACATAGTAGTCCATATTCTAGTCTCAAGAATGGACAAGCAAACTCGAAGGGAGTGGGAGGTAAACTTGGGAAGATCGTCCCAATACCCCACTCAAGAACGTGCTAAATCATTCTTGCAATCGCAAGCCTTAGTTCTAGAAGCTATTGAAAGAACTTCCAAAAACAAAATTCCTCAAAGTCTTGATTCAAATACGAAAAAACCTGGTGGTAAACTTAATGTCAGCTCCACAACAGTTCACGCCACGGGTTCAAACTCTCAGAACACTCAGGTTAGAAAGGTTCCCAAATGTGCATTGTGTTCACAACCTCATTATTTGAATCAATGTAAACTTTTCTTAAGTAAAACGGTGGATGAACGAAAAAACCTTGTGACGACCGGACGGATGTGCTTTAACTGTCAAGGCCCGCACTTGATAAAAGATTGTAAAAATGGAGGAAGATGCAGTGAGTGTAAGGGTAGGCACCATTCACTTCTCCACAGAGACAAGCCCCCAAACCCGAATTTTAATCATTCAAATCCAGGTGCGAGTACACCGACTACTTCAAGTACTCATTCCCAACCCCCGGGTAACGTCGTTCAAATGAACCCAAGTATAGCAGAATTCAGTCCAAGTTCACAATTATCACGCGGTCAACCTTCGCAGTTCGCAGGTGTTACCGATATTAATGATACTCACAAGACAGGTGTTTATTTGTCTTCAGCTCTTATTTACTTACAAAATAAGAAAGGTGATAAAATTCTAGTTCGAGCCATAATTGATCAATGCTCACAATCTTCCTTTATATCACGTTCATTAGTGAAAAGATTGAAACTCAAAACCGAAAGTACTATTAATAGTATATTTTCAGTAGGTGGTCAGAAACTTACCACTTGCACACAAAAAACCGAATTTATGATCACGCCACATTTCAAATCCAAGTTTGTTTATAAGGTTGGTGCGTTAGTCATTGGTAATGTCTCATCGTACGTTCCTCCAAAAACGTACACCTGATCCAGTCTGTGTCATCTCTTGGGTCTCAATCTGGCAGATCCTGAATTTACCTCGGAGCATCCTGTCGAGGTACTTTTAGGCTCCGATATCCATGCAGATTTTACCCTCAATGGAATAGTCAAGGGACAACCAAGCGAATCAATTGCAACGGCTTCGCAATTGGGCTGGTATATCTCAGGCAGTTCCACGGGTATCCAGTTCACTTCCTCGAATACTGCGACAGTGTCTCATCACTGCGCGACAACTGATGAACTCTCTGAGCTTGTACAGAATTTTTGGCGGCAGGAAGAGTTGCCAAAAGTGAAAATTCTGACACCAGATGAGGAATACTGTGAGAAGTTTTTTGCCGAAACTACTACCAAAGACGTAACAGGTCGTTACAAGGTAAGACTACCATTTAAGCAAGAATTTGAGCATTTAATCCAGGATTTAGGTGATTCATATCAGAAAGCAGTGAAAATGCTATCTAGGATGGAAAAGAAATTTGAGACAAATCCAGACTTTGGCAAAATGTACAAGGACTTCATGAGAGACTACATTGATCGTGGTCACATGAAACTCGTTTCTCCTAACTCTCCAGAGTTTAAACCGATAGATAGTTGCTACTTCTTGCCTCACCATGGGGTATTGAAGCCATCAAGCTCCACGACCAAATTGAGAACAGTATTCAATGGGTCGAGTAAAACAAGTGAAAATATATCGATCAATGACGTTTTGCATACAGGTCAGAATCTCCTGCCTGAACTGCCTGATGTAATAAATAATTGGCGAGTATATAAATATGTATTCGTCGCTGACGTGCAATAGATGTTCCGTCAGATTAGAGTCCACGATGAGGATGTCTACTACCAAGCAATAGTTTGGCGTTTCAGTCCTGATCAGCCGATTGACATTCTTTATCTACTCACGGTCACATATGGCTTGAATTTCTCAGTTTGGCACGCAAATAAAACATTGCTACTCCTGGCTGAAGAAAATGCTGCTGAATATCCACTAGCAGCAGACACCTTACAATACAGGCGTTTCATGGACGACATCCCGTTAGGTGGCCATACACTACAAGAGGCCTTGAAAAAACAGGCCCAATTGATTGAATTACTCTCTTAAGCAGGTATGAACCTCAGAAAATGGTTAGCCAACCACCCGCAAATTCTTAGTCACCTACCTGGCGATCAGTTAGCAATTGAGCCAGCGTTATTGTTCAAGGATTCTTCTTCCGTCACAGTTTTAGGTTTGAAATGGCTAGCTGATATAGATTCATTCCAGATTCATTTGAATTGTCATCCTCTAAACAATACTTACACAAAAAGAATAGTTTTATCACGTATCGCTCAAATCTTTGATCCAATGGGCTGGATCGCACCAGTGTTTATAACCGCTAAATTGTTTATGCGGTCTCTTTGGTTACTCAAATGCTGTTGGGACGACCCTCTTCCAGAAGACTTCATTTCTGACTGGCGAGAGTGGTAGGGAAAGCTCAGCTCTCTAAAATTCATAAAAATACCAAGGTACATTCACTGGACACCCAAGGTTAAACTTTGTGAACTTCACGGTTTTGGTGACGCTTCACGAGAGGCTTTCGGTGCCGTGGTTTACTTAAGAATCGTAGTAGGTGATCAGGCCTATACTTCGCTACATAACGCAAAAACCAGAGTTTCTCCTCTTAAGACTCAAAGTATCGCTCGTTTAGAATTGTGCGCAGCCCAATTACTAGCTCAACTCGCAAACCACGTTGTTGAATCATTAAGAATAAATATAGATTCCATGCATTTGTGGTCCGATTCCAAGGACACTTTTTTTTGGCTACGTAGTCATCCCGCCCGTTGGCAAACTTATGTAGCTAATCGGTGCAGGGACATACTCTCTTTAGTGCCTCAAGCGCATTGGCATCATGTTAAAGGTAAAGAAAATCCAGCTGATGTGGCGTCGCGAGGGCTAGACCCTAAGTTGCTAGCTGAGTATAAACTTTGGTGGCAAGGGCCGACGTGGTTACGTGATTCGACTCTGCCCTGGTCCACATCACTCGATAAATTAACGGTTGAAAAAGTCCAGGATGAAAGGACTTTGAAAAATTCAATGATAACAGCCTTACACTTGATTGAAACTCCTGATTCTATAATGTGGGTTTTAGCTCACAAATTCTCCAGACTGAATAAATTGCTAAGAGTTACAGCTTACGTCTTTCGATTTCTACGTAACGTCCTCCGTAGAGTGCAAGCTAAACTAGAGTTTGCAAATACTAAACTCGAAACCTTGAATTTTTAAATCAAATCAAGCCCAGTGACTCAGTCATAATAGAGCCTGGGGAGTTGGAAGATTCTTGTCATTATTTCGTGTATCTATTTCAACAACTTCACTTCACCGAAGAAATTGAGCTGCTGCGCACTCAAGATGATCCAAAACTTAAGACCTCACTCGCTAGGTTAAATCCTTTGATAGACAAAAAACTCCTTTGAATTGGAGGTAGACTGAATCGCGCCTTAGGGGTCATTCACAAAGTACGTCACCACAGGGGAGGGGGGGAGGGGTTTTTGAGATGTTACTATTGGTGACTTGGTGAGGGGGAGGGGTTAATATAATTGTTACATCACAAAAAAAAAAATTTTTTTTAAGAAACAAAAGTTTTTTTTAGAAAAAGATGAATATTTTTACTAAAAAGTTAAATAAAAAAATCATACTTACATGAATCTCGTTGATGAAAATTTAAAACTAAGTAAAATTGCACATGCATAGAATTTTTTCTTTTTCTTTCTCAAGATTTAATCGCACCAAAATGAATTGCACGTCTTCTAAAAAGCATATTAAAGAAACGCACAAGAAAACATCGTCTCGTGCTACCAAAATTCGATCTGTTAAAATTGCAGCTCAACGAGCACGCGAATTAATGATTATAAAAAAAGATCAAGAAACAGGAGCAGAAGATACTGGATGGATCGAAGAATCCGATGTTGAGTATGATTCTTCAAATATGGATAAAACTGATCCATCAAATAATATTCCTGTAATAGAATCTATTGAAAATTCTATGGAAAATCCTTGGCAAGATGTAAAAGAAAGATAAAAATTGGTTTTGTATGTTACCGTCAAAATTTTTCAGTATTACTAAAAAGCAGGCGCGCAACAACGGGGGGGGGGGGGGGGGGGGGTTGAGGTGTCCTGACACCTACTAAGCTAGTAGAGGACATCCTTTAGAATGACTTAGGAGTGTCCAAGACTCTGGGCCCCCAAGTTCAACAAAAAAACTGGTCGGCTATCCCCCAAGCTCTAAACCTCCAAATACCCTGGGCACCAGAGGTCAACGAAAAAACTGGTCGGCTAGTCCCCAAGCTTTAAACCCCCAACTACCCTGGGCGCCCGAGGTCAACGAAAAAACTGGTCAGCTATCCCCCAAGCTTTAAACCCCCAGATACTCTGGGCGTCTGAGTTCAACAAAAAGACTGGTGGGCTATCCTCCAAGCTCTAAACCCCCAAATACCATGGGCGCCCGAGTTCCCCCTTGGGGGATAGCTGACCACCAGTTTTTTTGTTGAACTCGGGCGTCCTGAGTTTTGGGAGGTTTAAAGCTTGGGGGATAGCTAATCAGTTTTTTCATTGACCTTGGGCGCCCAGGGCTTTTGGGGGTTTAGAGCTTGGGGGATAGCCGACCGGTTTTTTTGCTGAACTCGGGCGCCCAGGGTATTTGGGGGTTTATTGCTTGGGGGATAGCCCACCAGTTTTTTGTTGAACTCAGGCGCCCAGAGTTTTGGAAGGTTTAAAGCTTGGGGGATAGCTGATCAGTTTTTTCGTTGACCTCGGGCGCCCAGGGCTTTTGGGGGCTTGGAGCTTGGGGGATAGCTGACCAATTTTTTCGTTGACCTCTGGCGCCCAGGGTCTTGGTGGTTTAGAGCTTGAAGCATAGCTGATCAGTTTTTATATTGAACTCGGGTGCCTAGGGTATTTGGAGGGTTTAGAGCTTGGGGGATAGCTGATCAGATTATTTATTGAATTCGACGCCCAGGGTTTTAGGGCTTTAGAGCTTGGGGGATAGCTGATCAGTTTTTCCGTTGACCTCGAGCGCCCAGGGTATTTGGGGGTTTAGAGCTTGGGGGATAATTAACCAGGCTATTTATTAAACTCACATTTTTTTTTTTTTTTTTTTAGACGTCAGTTTCATTGGGGGAGAGGGAGGAGGTTTGGACCTCAGGACACCCCCTAGCTGGAAGGAGTTGTTGCGCCCCTGCTAAAAAGTATTATAGTTTTAATTTCCTTTAAGGATGTTTGGTAATTACAAAAAAATGCATCCATTTTGTCAATTTTAATTGAATCTTCTAATAATTTATATTAAAATAAACGTTGGATTTTTCTCCTATTTTTCTCCGTTTTGGTTTTTCAAAAATTGAAATAGTTGTTTAAATAATTGAACACGTATCTTATGAAAAATTTTATTAAATAAAAAAAATTTCAAATTCAATATTTTAAAAATATTAAAATTTCTTTGAAGTGTCACTGAAACTATCTCACAGTTTTTTCAGCGATCTCTGCATTTTTGAGAGAGTTACAAGTGATTAAGAAAAAAAAATGCTTGATTTTTTTAGACCACCTCTTCAATTGTTTAAACAAATAATTCGATTTTTCCAAAAACTAAGATGGACAAAAATAGGCAACAACTCCAACGATTATTTTGATATAAATTATTAGAAGATTCGATTAAAATTGACAAAACGGTTGCATATTTTTGTAAGTACCAAACATCCTTAATAAACTATTGATTTAACTCTAATGCACCAAGTATTAAAATAAAAATGAAAGTAATAATAAAATAAGTAACGTTATAATTATGACTGAAACTTAACATACCATCTAAAAGTTTTTGTTTTCATTTATTATTACTGTTAATTTTTTAAACACTTATAAAAAGTTATTATAGTTCATTTCCCAGAAAAAGGGGGGGTTACTGATAAAACGGTGACGTACTTTTAGGGGGAGGGGTTTGCGAAGATGTGACTATCTGTTACAGGGGGGGGGGCGTCAGAAGTGTCTAAAAAATTGGTGACGTACTTTGTGAATGACCCCTATGACAAAATACCAACTTTTTAAGTTTTACTCAAAGACATTAGTAAACTCACTTCAATCCTCTTACTGCCAGTTCCATTTTGGATATTAAATGTTAACAGGATCTAAAAAAAAAGGAAAAAATAATTTTAGTAGATGATCGAAACATTCTTTTATTTTCACAAAATGTAATTATTTTATAAGTTCTTAATATAGGTAATTTTATAACGAGTATTTTTTCATACTTATTCCCCCTGTATTACTTCAATATATTTACAAGCTTATACAAAATATTTAATAATCAGTTCAATATCACGTCCCTACCATCCCTTGGATGTAGGGACGATGGCCCTCCCAAGGCCTTGACGCCAAACTCTTGTGTCGACGCGTTGCACAAGGAGCGTCGACACTTGGGTATCGCGTCAGCTAAATACGGCTTCACGCAAACGATGACCACATGGTGATGAGTTAGTAGTACGTAAGCGCTGCTGGCCATCAGCGATTAAGGAAAACTTGGTCAACCCCACTCATGGGATTGACTGAGGAAACCATCAAGCGTTGCCGCTGAACCTCGAGCATATATAATCCAAGGACGCCGGGACTCAACAGCGCAGTGGAGCGGAGCGCAGAGTAGACTCAATCACAAAACTTGGACGACATTCTCTCACGGTCATCTAAGTAAAATAAATAAAAACACGACATTAATAATAGTTAACGGTATTATGGTTATTTGACCTCATTTACTTTGACTACGCGTATCGTAAAGGAGTACTCGTACGAGGAGGATCAACTTTGGACCCAACTCGGACTTCACATTAACAAAGCTGATAAAATTTCTGGTTTCTGAATAGTAGTAAAAAAAAAGAAAAAAAATGAAAAAATTTTCTACAAAATTAAGGAGGTTCTTTTCATTTCGGTTGAAATTTAATAGCAAGGTACAACTTTAAAAATGTACTCTTTGTTCATTGCAGATTCGATAGGTACAAAAAAAAATTTTAGGTCAACGGCCACTTTTCAAAAGTTATGACAATTACGATCACTGATATTCAATTATGAATTGAATTTCACTCTTGAAAATTACGTCACTTACTTAATATTGGTTCTTATGAGATGCTGTTGTTTATTTATGATTACTTTTGGTTAAAATTGTTGAAAACTTCCATAACAAAATGAAAGGAAGATTATTTTTCAAGGATCAAAATGGTATGATAAAAAAAAAATTCTAGTAGCTGGATTAACTTTTAAAAAAATTTTAAAAGTGATAAAGCCAGAAATTAGTTCAGTCTAATCTTTACCGAAGAGAATCAATATGAGCAATTGAATTTTGCACACGTTGAGCTCATAATAACGAGAAAGCACTTCGTATTTATTCGCGCAGTCACATATTACTCTTTTCTTGATTATTACAGCAAATTATTATTGAATTTGCTTGAGTTTTGTTGGTACGAGGCACAACAGAGTCGTCATGAATTAACCTCTAATCGAGTCCGAGCAAAAGGCAGCCGCCGCGGAAGCCCTCGGTCGGTGCAACGGCCGGTAAGTGGCCGACGCGTTAAAATTATTATGGGGGTCGATTCAAAGATTTATTAAAAATATTTGACATGATTATTATTTTAAATATTTACCAAAAGAGTTAGTTTTGAGATAATTTAAACAATAAAAAGTTATGTGAAATTTACTATAAAAATACAATAATGATTTTCAGGTCAAAACTAAGACAACAAATAAACAAAAATATATTTATGTCTTACTAGTTATAAGATAGATAAGTTGGCGGTAAAAACTTTTTTGTCTCAAGAAACTTATGAACTATGCGTTTTTACTGCAGCGATAAGTTTTGTTGTCGATTTGTTTGTTCTTATTACAGAAATGTAAATGTGTAAAAATAATACTCAAAATACTTGAGCGCACAAAATTTAATGACGATAGTGAAGATCAAGAAAATCTCTCAGAAAATTATTTTTACATCTAAGATAATATAGTAAAAAAATATAGTTTTTAAAATTGGTAAATAAAAATGGAAGAAAAATAGTATAAAAATATGGTTTTCAAAATTGATAAATGAAAAAGGTAAGAAAAATGAGGACATATTTTAATTAGTTGATGTTGCTCTATGGCTCGTGACTAATCAAAAAGTTTTCATTGCCTATAAAAACTAGTGATAACTTATAATAAAAAATATATGTGACAAATATCAACTTAATGAAAAAAAAAAATGGGGAGAGGAACTTAACAATATAAGTTCTAAAATTTTATATCTAATTTAACTTCCATCAAAGAAACATTAAAGTAAATAAGCATTAGGTACTTTATAGGACTACTAGTCACAATCGACGCGCAAGCGCGCTCAATTTTTAATTTTAAAAGTAAATAAGCAACCATTTTTACTTTCATTTTCAAAAAAACGATATTAAAAAAAATTTTTTAACACTAAATTCATCACATATCCTTTGCAACCTGCAACTAAGTTCAGTTCGATATTTTTGTGGTTATATCTTTAAAAAGTTGTTTCTAAAATAATACAGATTCTCATTTTATTTTATAGAATTTGTAACGGTCGAGTTAATTAATCGCAACGACATTGAACTAATTTCATGTTCGCAGCGCGACCGTTAGAACGCAGCACGAGTGGGAATGGAACGTGCGGGAGTCGGTAGAATATCGGGCCGGGTAGAAGGGGGATCGAATTCATTCCAATCGACGCACGCGTTCGAGTACGTATCGTGACGATTCGAAACTACACCAGGTTATTAAAAATACGAGTAAAAGATCGGTTTTGTACTTGTGTCGTGAGTGCTCGGGAGTTATTGCCGGAACGAAACCAAGTCCTCGACAGGATCGTCATCCTCGGACTACTTGGTATCCTGCGACAACGAGACGACGACACTGAACCGTACGCCAGCAGCAAGGCATAGCAGTCTACGTTTTGGGCGTCTAGCTTTGAGGCTAGAGTTTCAACCTAACGACTTGTAACAGGTGCACCTGCGGCGTCTTCGTGAGTTGTTATTTATTAAGCGACGATAACCGTTATCGTGTGTGAGTGTGAGTGATTGAAATCGACCGTAAGATATTCTTTGTTTTTCTCGCGCGCGTGTGAGCTGCCGATAGCAGCAGGTTGTTGTATGCGCGCGCAGATCAGTTTGGAGAGCACTGATAACTCTTTGTTGTTGATTGAAATACTCGATCGCACGAGTATTTATTTAGAATTTATCACCATGCTGAGCATCGATTTTTGTGTTAGTTTTAAGTTAATTTTTGTCATTAAATATTAAAAATTAACTTTTTGAGTTACAATTATTTTGCTGACCGATGTTCCACGCGCTCGATTCCTTTAGCCCGCGCCCACCTACCAAACTCAACGAGCTGTCGCGCCCTCCCCGATTGATAAACCGTTTAGGGATTTATTATCACGGACGGATTTTTCTCCTTTTTTAGGAAGCTTGTCGGCGTGTGGCCGACTGCGGCAGAGCTTATAGAGGCTATACAGCGAACTCGTCAAATCAACGTGGGTTGTATTCCCGAGTCCGCTTGTTTAAATAACGCCCTATGACAAATTATATGAAGAAACTAAGTCTATTTATTAAAACAAAGTATTCAATTATTCAAAAAATTATTGCAAAAAATTCTTAATAACAAAGTATTCAATACTCCTAATTAAACGCAATTCAAAATTACAAAGAGGGATCGTACTCTTTTTACATGCTTTTCTTAAACTCACTAAATTAGTAGTTGTCTGTTAAAATCTGCCAAGCTCTATAACTTCTAGCCCATGGGGGCTTATAGAAATAAAAGGCACTGGAGTACGCTACTATAAGCTATTATATATAAGAGGCAATAGCCTCCTTACCCAAAAGATTGGCGCGGACCAGACGTTTGTTTTTGTGCACATTATAACAAGGCAATTATTAAATAAATAAATATTAGTTATGTTGTAATATGTGAATTGTCAACATTGTAAATACACCTAGAGTGTAGTACCTTGTGTGCGTGCGCAGCATAAGTGACTCAGCTGTTTAGTAGCAGTCGTCGCTGTTCTACAGTCGTCGTTGTATCGCGCAATGGTTACGCGGCCAGTTAGCTCAGTTAGAGCATGTATTATTTAATAATTAAATATATTAATTATTCTTTTTCTTTAACATAAAACGATCTACTTTAATTTAAATCCTCTTTTTACAACATGGTAGCAGATCGCTAGTTGTTGTTTGAAAAAGATAAAAGTCGGTGTGACGCGATGAAAACGTGGTAGGTTCTTTTTTACTCTTACTCTTCATACTCACTTACGAGTGGTATGAAAGTAGAAAATATTGGTTAAAAGTAAAGTACAACTAGATAATGAGAAAATAAAAGTGCATAAAGTAAGAATGAAGTGAGGTTGAAGGTCTGATGCAAAAGGATTAAGTTGAGTGCACGCCGTTGTAGGTTAGCTCGCCATGCGGTGAACGTTCGAGGTTAAGCACACCTTTTTTAATAAAGTGCCAAATTAAACTGAATAAGAAACTTTAAAGTATTTAATAATAATATGATATATTTACAAATAATTAGTTAAATAGTTTGAAAAATTTAATTCCTGATTTAAAGAAAGAAAATGAAGACTTAATTAAAACAGTAGAAAATGAAAATTTTGAATTGAGTAAAGAAAACCGAAACTATTTGAGAAAAGTATTTCTAAAAATTTTGAAAAACGTTGTGAAATTAAAAAGTGAAACTTACAAAAACATAAGAATAAAAGAAGAGATGGCAAAAATTATGGATATAAATGTACCTATATTCGAAGGTACAGATTTTCAGGCATGGAGATTTAGAATCTTAAACATTCTAAAACAAAAGAAATGCAAGGATCAAGCTGAAAGAAAACGATTGCAAAATGAAGATGCAGAACAATGAGAAGAAAAAGATGACATCGTCAGAAACATTGTCATCGGTACATTCTCGAATAAGATTTTAGAATACGTGATGGATTGCATGACGATGTACGACATGATGACGAAACTGGAAAAAATGTACTCAACAAAGTCGACGACTCTTCAATTTATAAATCGGAGTAAATTAGAAGAAGTAAAACTGAAAAATTACGATAAATTGGAAAACTTTTTTGTGGAATTTGAAAGAGCATGCAACGATCTGAAAACAGCCGATGGCAACATAAACGAAGACGAAAAAATACGATATTTACTGAAAGCGTTACCATTGAATTACAGTATAATTGGCAGTTTTATTGATATTGTGCCTGAAGATCAGAGAACCTTTGAATACGTATAATCTAAAGTTAGAGAAATAAGGTTATCAATGAGAAACGTAGAGAAAAAAAACAAACTTAAGTACTTTTAACACACATACGAAAATGAAAGGAAAGTGCTTTGGCTGTGGTCAAATAGGACACTACAAAAACCAATGTTGGAAATTGCAGCAGCAAAATGAAGATGGCAGAGAAGCACAAACAAATCAGAGTAGAGGAGCCTACCCAAACCGAGGTAGAGGTGCCTACTCTAGTCAACGAGGTTCGCAACGAGGCAACTACAGAGGTACTCAACGAGGACGAGGCAGAGGAGCAGCAGCCAGCGAGCAGCACCAAGGGTCATCAAAACAACTGTGGGCAACTCAAGTAGTGAAAGTGAATGTGAATCAGTTAAATAAAAGTGACTGTGAAAAATCAAAACAAATTGAGTGGTTATTGGATAGTGGCTGTACAGACCACATCATTAATGATGACAATTATTTTTGTAAGTACGTAGTTTTAAGAAATCCTATTGATGTTAAATTGCCGGATGGCAAAAAACTGAAAGCAACCAAAATGGGTACAGTCGAGACTTATTTTTTTAATTATGATGGTGTGATGTCACGAGAATTTTTCGCCCTTTTTTTTTATTACTATTTCAAATCAATTCATTTATTTACTTATTTAAATTTAACAAATATTTATCGGCTAAAGATTCAGAATTAAACACAAAGAAAAAAAACCATTTTTAAATGGAATAAAATTTTGCCCAGACCACCCCGCGAAAAACCGCGAGCAACACTCGCGGTCCGAATCAAAGGCCGCCCAACCCCATACGGCGGTACGCGAGCAGATAGGACGTCATGCCTCGCTCCAAAACTTTGATGAGTAGCCAGTCTATGCAGGCTACTCTCTCCCCTATTCAAACGTAATTGAATTACGTAAACACCCCCCCCCCCCGTGATTCGCAAGACGAATCAATTTAAAAATAACCAATTCGATGATCGGCCAATCATCGAACTTTAAACCCAAACTCGACATTCAAATCCGCCGTGGCTCTCAACTCGCTGAGTCACGACGAGCGGAACTAAAATCGCGGAACTGGACATAAATCCAAAATACTAAATAAGTAAGATGATTTACGGGATGACCAGGACTCGGGTCATCACCGAGTTTCTATTTTTCTGTTCAAGGCCAGAAATATTCTACACCCCACCCCCATAAACTATTTCCAAAAATTTACGAGGCTAGGAAATCTAGATCCCTAAAATCCACAATGTTTCCGTCAAATTCTATCCGTAAATAAACCCAAAATGCTCTGCTCCTTTGAAAATTCGTCTCAAGAAAGTACGCTAAGTCACGTACACCGATTAGGACAATGGCAGACTGTAAATCCTCTCTTCTAGAACCGATTACCTGAAAAAGGTAATTAGGGACAGCTGCCGAGACTCGCCCCGAAAAGAGTCTTGGAAAATTTTCGAAAATAATATTTAAAAAAAAAAATTAAAAATTTGAATAATTGTTTAAACATTCAAATTTTCATGCGTAATTAGTTATTAAAATTATATTTTGTACTATGAAATGAAATAAAGACAAAAGAAACTTTGAAAAACTCAAATATAAGGAAAATAATAAATCTGCAATAATCTTTTAAAAAAAATAATTAATTAATAATTCTAGAATTTTGACTAATACAAAAAAAATAAAAATTTATCAATAAAATTTTAAACTCAGAATAAAATAATCACTTAAACCAATGTAATGCGATTGTTTAAATTATTAACGCGTAAAAATTATAAACATTAACCCTATTACCGACGAAAAATAACAATAATTTATTCATCAACCGATTATCTTAACAGAATGTAAAATAAATTAACTAAATGTGTAATTCGGGGCGAAATAAAATTATTAGCCATGGCTAAGTTCGACCGCATCCCGCGCGGGGGCAGCAGTTCCCGGAGAGAGTTCTGGGTATGAAAATTTAAATATTTGAACTTCCGAAAGAACAAAAAAGGTATTGACAATTAAAAAAAATTATAATAATGTGCAACCATTCCCTTTTTGGGCCCTTAAATTTTAAAATAAATTGTTTGAATTAATTGTTAAAATTAATATTACTCAGTCACCTTTTATTTAAACTCAGAAAGAAAAATAGCGAGAATAATTATTACTTTTAAAGACAAAAAGAAAAAAATCTTAAAATCAAGCTAAAAATGAATGAAAAAAGAAAATAAAGACAGAAATATTCAAATAAACATAATGATTATTTAAGAAATTAAAATAGACCACTAAAGTGACTGAATAAATTAATCGATAGGTTAAGAAATGTTTACTCACTTATAAAATAATATACTAACGTAAAATGTTAAAAAAAAAGAAGAAAAAAAAAGATATATAGTTTTAAACAAATGATTTTGAATGAAATCAGCAAGTAAACCAAACTGGTAAAAAGTATGAAGTTAAACAAATAATAAAAAAATACATAACAAACCCAAAAACCAACCAAATGAAAGAATCGAAAATTAAACTGTTTCTTTCTTCTAAATTGTTATTAAAACGCAGAGTATTGTCGATTAAACATCGACAACGCTTTTTCTTACTCTCTGTATTAATTAATTTGCGGAAATGCAAGTTTATTTATTCGAGGACGATTGGTGTAAGGTTTGGAAGTTGACTAAAGTAAGTAAACTTTTTTGATTACTCGTAGTTTAACCATTTCACTCATTCGTTTCCTTTTTTTTTCTTTTTTTTTAAACACAGGAGGATGAAAGATTTAAAATTAAACATAAATTTTTTATAGACTAAGTTTAGATAGCCATGGTTAGGAAAAACCTTTTTTCAGCTAGAAAATAAGAGGTAAACAATAAATAATGAATTTTTTTTAACAAAAGCTAATCTTCTCAAATTTAAATTGATTTAATTATTCTTTGAATTTTCCTTTTAATAAGTTATTCATTGTTTACAAACTAGTTTTAACATCATTTATATGAAAATAGTTTTAAGTATACCGTTCGAGGTATCTAATTAATTGTAAAATTATTTCCCGAAATTTTGTCAATGTTAAATTCCGAGCGCATTAATAATATTTTAGTTATTTAAGAAAAAAAAATAAAAATAAGTTTAGGCTTGCATGCCTTAAGGGAGGGGGAACAGTTTCCCTCCTTGTAGGATTTTCCGGTCCTGGCCTTAGGTATAAATTGGCGAACTTGACCCTGCTACCGCAGTTACTCCGCCGTCGCATACCTAGAGGCATCGTCCCTTCTACTGCTTCGGTTCATCATCAGACCCAGCCACGCTGCATCCAGAGTCCAGTAGCAGCTTCCAGAATCCAGAATCCAGAATCCAGAACCAACAACCAGAACTCAGCCGCAGCGTAGAACTCGGTCGAGCAACGGTCGTCCAGAAGGAGTAACAGGCGGGTCAAGTATTGCCAAGTCCAAGAGGCTGGTCGGAAAATCCAAATAAAAAGTTTAAAATAAAAGTGAGTAAAACTAAATTTAAAATTCTTTCCTCTTTTTATTTCTTTTTTTTCACCCCGCTTAATTTTGGAACTGGGCTGTCTCTGACAGTTCGGTTGCGTTTGGTCTGTCTCGTGCAGTTCGAACCCAAAATTAAGAGGTCCTGCTGATAGAGCTCGATAAAAGAATTCGAGCTCAATCAGAACAAACGTGCTCGCGTTTTTAGAGGGTGAGGCCCCGAATACCTTTTCCGGTGCACCGTGCTGGCTCAGCCCGTGCGTGCACCATTCCTTCCGGAACCCCACCCAGGTAGGGGGTCTGAGTTAAAATTAAATTCGCGTTTATTAATTTTTTTTTGTAAATTCACAACCTTCTTCCCAAGCTTCGGCGTAAAAAAGGAAATTTTAAAACCTAGACAAAAATAATTTTTTTTAATTTTTTTTAATTCGAACCAAATAAATAATTCGGACGTCACAATGGTGAGAGAGAAGTTAGTTTGAATGATGTTTATTTTGTAGAAGGTATCAAAAAGAATTTATCGATTCTATCTAAAATTGCAAAGAAAAGCAAAATTTTTATTGAGAATCGAAATGCTGAGATCTATAGTAAAGATGGTGATTTGATAGCGGTTGCAAATGAGATGAATGGTCTTTAATTATGAAAAGCTATATTGATAACGATATTGATAGAAGTGTTTATGTTAATACTGTCAAATTAACTGATAGAGAAAAATGGCACCGAGGTTTAGGCCATGTGAATTTTCAATATTTAGATAGAATAGTTAAAGATAAATTAGTTGAAGGTTTACCTGATAGGTTGGGAAATAATATTTTGAAATGTGCAAATTGTATACAGAGTAAAATGGCTAATGTACCGTTCGAAAATGAGAGGACGGAATCTACTGAGATTTTAGAATTAATTCATACTGATTTGAATGGCCCGCATAATACAATTGGTTATGGCGGTGAGAAATATTTTTTAACCTTTGTTGATGATTACAGCAAATGTACTAAAATTTATTGCATTAGAAGCAAAGCAGAAACGGCAGGTTGTTTTATAGAATTTGTGAATTTAGTTGAGAATCAATTCAATAAATGTATTAAGAAATTGCAATGTGATAACGGTAAAGAATATCTGAATAGAGAGATTTATAATTTTATTAAATTTAAAGGAATCGAATTATTACCTTGCCCGCCGTATGTTCATGAATTGAAAGGTGTCGCAGAGAGATACAATAGATCCGCAATGGATATTGGCAGATGTTTATTGAGAGAGGCCAAAATTGATCGGAAATATTGGCCTGAGATAATTAAAACAGTCGCTTATTTAAAGAACCGTACAATAGCCAATACTCAGGAAAATAAAACTCCTTTTGAGATATTTTTTGGCAGAAAGCCTGATGTACGAAATTTGAAAATTTATGGGAGTAGAGTTTTTGTAAGAGTTCCTGAAGTTTTGCGAAAGAGTAAATGGGATGATAAAGCAAAGTTAGGTGTATTAGTCGGTTATAATAATAATAGTTATAGAGTTTTATTAAATAATAGAGTGATGAATGCCAGGCATGTTAGAGTGGTTGAAGAAGGTACCGAATTAATTTGTTTAGAGAAAATTAATGATAACACAAATGAAAATTTTGATAATGATTTTACTGAAGTGAATTTAAATGATGATGATTGTGATGATGCAATTCAGAATGAAAATAATGTGAATGAGAATGAGTGTGAAGAGAATGAGAACACGAATTTTGGCTTACAGAATGAAAATAATGATTTGAGTGAAAAGAGAGTTTCTAATCGGGTCAGGAAACCAGTACAAAGGTATGGTGAACCCATCACACATTATATTTATGAAAATTATGTAAATGCAAATGTACCGAATACATTTGAGGAGGCGATGAACTCCAAAGACGCGAGAGAATGGAAAAAGGCAATGGACTCTGAAATTGGAAGCCTTATGAAAAATGAAACATGGAAGATTTTTAATAAGCCTAAAGGTAAAGGAGTGATTGATGTGAAATGGGTGTATAAGAGGAAAAATGATGGTAGTTTTAAAGCTAGGTTATTTGTTAGAGGTTTTCAGTAAAAAGAACACCCTGAGAATGTTTATTCTCCCGTAGGTTAAATGCAGACATTGAAAATATTGTTAAGTTATTGTGTGGCAAATGGTTTATTTATTGAGCAAATGGACGTTGAAACAGCGTTTTTCAACGGTGCAGTGAAATCAGAAGTGTATATTCGTCAACCTTAAGGTTATGAAACAGGCGAGGACAAAGTTTGCGAATTATTGAAAGCTCTTTACGGTTTGCCTGAAAGCCCAAGAGCTTGGTATGATTGCTTTGATGAATTTATTGTAAAATTAGATTTTGTAAGAAGTAGATCCGATTATTGTTTATATGTCAACAACACCGGCAAAGATACAATATATATTTTGATTTTTGTGGATGATTTTTTGATATGTTGTAGAGATAAAAATAGGATTAGTAAAATTAAAGCAAGCTTGATGAAAAGATTTTGTATGAAAGACTTAGGTGAAGTCAGTAATTACATTGGAATAGATATAAATTATAAAGTTGATAAAGGTAGAATGACCTTACAGTAGTGATCAAAATTATAGAGCACCCCCAAATTTCATACTTCAGTCTTTAAATTTTTGTGCTTTTATACGACTGCAAACACTTAAGTATTTTTATAAATGCCTGAAACTTTTTTTTTCACTTAAACTACATAAAAACTGGAAAGAAGAAGTTTTACTTAACTTAAATTCAATAAAAAAATTAACTTTTACCTCCATTTTTATTAAAAAGTTCATTTTTCAAAAAACAGCTAGTTTTCGCTTTTTTAAAAACTTGCGTAGTATATTTCAACCAGTTAAAAACATCCGAAAATATTGTAAATTTTTTTTCTTTTCTTTTTAGTATTCAAAATCAACGAAAAAAATTTTCAAGTTGATTGGTGCAAAATTGTTCAAACCACAAGCAAATAACTCATTTTTTTAATCATTGTAAAATTACCGATTTTTCATGATTTTACATAATTTAATGCCTTATTCTCATTTTTTTTTTCATTATTACAGGTAAATTTGAATAAAAACACTAAATTAATAATAATTTAACTAATTTAATTTTAAATTGAAGAAAATCTTACAGAAAATCACCATAAGCTTTAAAATTTTACAAATTTTTCAACACAATTAATCTTTGAAAAGAAAACTTTATTTTTGTAATAATTGCTTTAAAATAATAAAATTAATAAAATTCAGTAATAATTTATACGTAGTATGAATAAAAAATTTTGGTTTGCTTAAATTTTGATCCAGCTAATATTTAGTAGCTCCTCCTTTTGCGTTATAGCAAGCCTGAACCCTTCGTGGCATGGATTCTGCAAGCTTCTTACAATAGGTCAGACTTAAAGTTTGCCAAGCTGCTGCAATTTCTCTTTTTAAATCATCAAGATTTCTCAGATTCTTATCTTTGATCATCATTTCTAGTTGATCCCAAGCATTTTCAATTATATTTAAGTCAGGCGAACGGGCTGGCCAATCTAAGACTGGTATTTTGTTATCTTTTAACCAGTGCATAGTTTTCTTTGAGGTATGACAGGGGGCGTTGTCCTGTTGAAAGTACCAAACTTTTCGACGTCCAAAGATTTTTGTTTTTGACGGAAGCATCCTTCATCACGTCGATGTATTTTTCGCTGTTAACAGTTCCTTGCACAAACTTTAATTCTCCTATTCCTTTTCCTGACAAACAGCCCCAAATCATAATAGATCCACCACCTTTTTGAACCCTGGGAGCGATGCAATCTGCATTATATTTTTCAATACTAGAACGTCTCACTCTTCTCGGTCTGTTGGAAAATAATTGAAAAGAGGATACATCGCTAAACAAAACTAAATTCCACTTCTCAACAGTCCATGATAGTTTATCTTTGCACCATTCATAACGAGCTTTACGATTTTTTGCAGTCAGAAGTGGTTTACGAACTGCGACAGCAGACTTTAAATTATTTTCAAGCAAGCGCCTATTTACTGTTACTCTTGAAACTTTTACTTTCAGTTCATTAGTTAATTGATTTTCTATAGTATTTGCTGTAACAGTGCGTTCTTTTTTTGCTTTTTTAATAATTATTCTGTCTATTCGATCGCTTGTTATCCTTGGTCTCCCAGCACCTTTTTTAACTTTTACGGTTTTCGCGCTGGTGTAAGACTTAATAGTATTTTGAACACAATGCCTACTCACTTTTAGAGTTCTAGATATCTCACACTGATTTTTCCCTCCCTTAAATAATCCTACGATTTGCCACTTTGTTGACTCAGATATTGCTCTTCTGCCCATGATTACAGTTACTAATAAACATTAAAAATTATCATTTTGTGTATAATAACTGCTCAGTCGGTAAGGCAGGTATATTATCTACCGATTGAATAGACGTCGCAACTATAGTCTATAATTCGAATCCGAAGAATTCAAATAATATATTTAATTAAAATCAGCTTACTTTAGATTTGTACTGAATTGTTAACGAAAGGTAAAAACATTTTAAAAAGTATACTTTATACCTAGCAATTATTACAAAAATAACGTTTTCTTTTCAAAGATCAATTGTGTTGAAAAATTTGTAAAATTTTAAAGCTTATGGTGATTTTCTGTAAGATTTTCTTCAATTTAAAATTAAATTAGTTAAATTATTATTAATTTAGTGTTTTTATTCAAATTTACCTGTAATACTGAAAAAAAATATGAGATCAAGGCATTAAATTATGTAAAATCATGAAAAATCGGTAATTTTACAATGATTAAAAAAATGAGTTATTCGCTTGCGGTTTGAACAATTTTGCACCAATCAACTTGAAAATTTTTTCCGTTGGTTTTGAATACTAAAAAGAAAAGAAAAAAAATTTACAGTATTTTCGGATGTTTTTAACTGGTTGAAATATACTACGTAAATTTTTAAAAAAGCAAAAATTAGCTGTTTTTTGAAAAATGAACTTTTTAATAAAAATGGAGGTAAAAGTTAATTTTTT
Organism: Encarsia formosa; assembly: GCA_038277355.1. Lineage (NCBI taxonomy): Eukaryota > Metazoa > Arthropoda > Insecta > Hymenoptera > Aphelinidae > Encarsia > Encarsia formosa. The sequence goes on from CM076187.1 coordinate 35,427,298, forward strand.
TATTGAATTTAAGTTAAGTAAAACTTCTTCTTTCCAGTAGAAATTTGATAGGTGAATTGTTGTATATTAGTACAGGTACAAGACCTGACATTACTTACAGTGTTAATTATTTAAGTAGATACCAGAGTTGTTATGATAAAACTCATTTTAAATATGCATTGCGAGTTTTGAAATATTTATATAAAACGAGAGATTTGAAATTAACATATACCAATGAATGTGTGAAGAGTGAAATTTTAGACTGTATGGTTGATTCTGATTATGCAGGTGATAATGTCGATCAAAGATCGACAAGCGGTTATGTAATTAGACTTTATAATAACGTGATTTTTTGGAGAACCCACAAGCAAAGTACTGTGACAAAATGTTCAACTTTTGCAGAATATACTGCCATGTCAGAGGCATTGACTGAAATATTGTTTGTGAAAAATTTATTATAGATATAGTTAAAATTGATTCGGATAAAAATTTGGCAGACATACTGACCAAAAGTTTGGATAGACTGAAGTTTGTGAAAAATAGAAACGCGTTGAGATTGATTTGAGTTATTAAGATTAAATTGTTAAATTAGAATTTAAGTTAGTTATAAGAAGTATGATGTATGAAATACAATGTTGTGAATTCAAGGAGGCGTGTTGTAATATGTGAATTGTCAACATTGTAAGTACACCTAGAGTGTAGTATGTTGTGTGCGTGCGCAGCATAAGTGACTCAGCTGTTTAGTAGCAGTCGTCGCTGTTCTACACGGAGAGACGGGAGCAGTGAGAATAACAGTGCCCTTTGCACGCTCAGCGGCGGTGCGGCGTGCAGGCTGCGGGACTCTGCCTTGCAGGCTGATTTAGCCTGCAAAGCAGAGTCCACCGCACTGCACTGCTCCGCCTGCCGCACCGCGGCTTTGACGCCGGCACGCTGCTATCCACGACCAGCTTGAATAGAGCGAGAATTTTTTCATAATTAAACTAATAACCAATGCTAATTCTTAATATATAGTTTAAATAACTAACATTGAACAAATCATAATTATTATACAACTAAAGTAAGAGTAAATATTACAATATACACTAAAAAAAATTAAAATTAAAAAAATTATATATAACTATATCTTCTAAACTTGTATACAATTATCAAAAAAATCTAATATTTTTTGAAAATTCTCATATCGCAAACTGAAACTTTAGCGATAAATTCTTAAAAGCACTTTTAAAAATTGTTTTTAATTTGAAGAAATTATTGATTACAAACTTCAATTTCAAAATAAAAATTTTTTAATAAAATGTGATGAGTTAACCATAACTAAAAGATACAATATTTAAGCCTTAAAAAATATGAAAGTGAGAAATTTATAGGTGAGAGTTTGTTTATATTGATTCAAGTTCTACCCTCAAAAAAATTAGATATTTAACTACGAAAAAATTACACATTCAGGATATTCGGATATCCGAATTTTACATTTGTTCGTGTACTTCGGACTAACAATAATTTATTGACATTAATATATGATAATAAGATAATTTTTCATTCAAATGCCATCATATAAATTATCTTTTCTCATGGTTAGTTAATAAGAACTAATTTTCGCCATTTTTTTATTTTTTGGCTGTATCGATACAGTACTAATTGTAAAATTCAACTAATATTCGATAATTTTTTAATTATTTGTAAAATTATACAGTCTACTGACTTCAATATTTTGATTTATCTAAGTATATTTTGAGTTTGTAAGTATCTATTTTAGCTCTTTTAAATATAAATTTTCACGTAAATAATATACACGTGTACATTTCAACTGCCCATGTAAAAAAAAACCTTATCCGGAAATCTGCTGATTTATAGTCACAAAGAAGGTACTGAGAAAAAAAATCAGATAAAAATCAAACTTAAAAATCTTGATGAGATGTTACCCAATAAATCAGATTAATATATTTTTCCCAAATTTTTAATTCATCCCTTTGCGTATCGACAGGTTAAGGTTTTTCTTCGCCCAAACAATCTATTTATCCTTCGATTACCGAAAGTTCAATATTTTAATATTATAACTGCATATTAACAGTTAGAATTAATTACCTATTAGTTTAAATATAAAAAGATACTCGCTCTATTCAATTAGCTAATCATGATAGCGGGGGGCGGAGCGGTGCAGTGCGGTGGACTCTGCTTTGCAGGCTAAATCAGCCTGCAAGGCAGAGTCCCGCAGCCTGCATGCCACACCGTCCCCGAGTGTGCAAGGGACACTGATATTCTCACTGCCTCCGTCTTTCCGTGTACAGTCGTCGTTGTATCGCGCAATGGCTACGCGGCCAGTTAGCTCAGTTAGAGCATGTATTATTTCATGATTAAATATATTTATTATTCTTTTTCTTTAACATAAAACGATCTACTTTAATTTAAATCATCTTTTTACAACAAGTTAAATAAAAGAAAATTATCAATTTTATTAAATCAAAAATTAGCCTACTTACAACAAACTCTTTTTATTATTTCACTAAAATTATCACAAATTCACTTTCATCTCAAAGGAGGCACGCTAAGGAAAATCATAGTTTACACTTTTTCTTCTGTCACTGTCACACGTCGAAAACCTCTCATTACCTTTATTTTTCTAGCGGATTTATAGAAATCAGGCTAAGCCTAAAAAGTCTAAAATAAAAAAAAAGTTTTTTAAAAACATGCTTTTCTTAAACAAGTTTTGAGAAATAAAAAAAATTGTACTAAAAAGTACAAAATAAAGCTTTGTTTTTTCTAAATACTTTGAATCAAAGTGCATTAAAAAATTCAATATCGATTGAGCAAACAAAATTTAGCTAAGACTCTAAATTTACTCTTTGCTTACCATTATCATCTCACATGTAATTTCTTTTACTCAAAATATTTCAAGCTCAAATTATTGACACAAATAGATTTAAGATTACAAAAAACTTCTAGTTTAAAATTCTATTTTTGTTTTTATAACTTTCTAATGATTCCAGCAATGATACAAAATTAAATAACATTCTCTTCCTACAAACTAATTTAGAGCACTATATCTATCATCTTTCTGCCAAAATAAAATCATTCAATACTTGTTAAACACCTTTAAATTCTCTTCAATTTACTCTCTTTTACAAATACATTTAACTTCAATTAAAGTATCATTTATATATTTATGGTGAGTCTAATACTCCACTAATAACTCAAAATTTCATAACTTTTTACTGATTATTTTTACTCGTTATTTATTGACTATTTGTTCGAAATTCGACTCCGAGATTCGGCTGTTATTCGTCACCAACATCAGACATCAGCGGAGACAACTTGACTCTCGTCACAGCTGTCAAACCGAAAACTACTAAAAATTGTCAAAACCTTCAAAAAGCTATAATTTTGTTGCTAAAACTACTAATTTTTTAATTTGGTTCAATGAATACTTTTTTGTAGTCGCGATCGAGCACTCAACCGAATAGGACGTAATTGTGAACATAGTCTCGTCTGCTTGTGCCTTTGAATATGCACTCAGCACATGTCGTTTCTGTGTATGCATGTGATGGTAGTTACTCTGATCGCATAAGCGCTAATAGCGCATCTTATTTAGTGAATTAAATTAATTAATAATTAATTTGATGCATACAGCAACAATGGAGTCTGCACTCCATAAATATGTAGAAACGAGTGAAGTTACTTCAGCAATCTCTCCCTCAACCGTCCAATCTACTGGTGTAGCTGATGCTTTATCTCAGCTTTCTCAGCCTCCTCGTAACAACACGTTACCGTACTCCAAAGTCGTGAAATTGGATAAATATCCCTCAAGAGAACAAGCTGTAGTTATGGACGCACTGGAAAAAACGTCTATTCATGATTATACTATTGCGATTGGAAGTATAATTGGTCCCAAGAATTTATTATCTATTTCCAGAATTTACAACAATAGAGTATGCGTATGTTTAAACAGTATAGAAATCGCTAAGCATTTAGTCAACGGGACGAAACAAGTGTTTATCAACAACATTCCAGTAAGCATCGAATCCTTGGTGAAAAATCGACCAACAGCAAAAAGGTTGATTATTTCTAACGTCTGTCCATGGATTGCGAATGAAACTATCATCGAGGCAATTAAAAATTGTGAAGTAAGAATTTTAGGTAAAGTACAGCCATCAAAACTGGAATCACAGATGAAGGGTATGATCATTTCATTAGCCATCGTCGACAAATTTACATAGATGAAGAAGATGTGGGCAAGATGCCTGAAGAGTTGAAATTCACGATTGAGAACATTAACTATAACTTCTACTATCATCTGAGAAAATCGAGTGCGGTAATTGTGGTATCAACGGTCACCTTAAAAAAGATTGCCAAATTTAATGATAAACAACGTCGATTTGGGAAATGCTGGTGAGTCAGAGAAGCAGAGAGAAGTTACGATAAAAATTTTAAAAAATTTAAAATTGTTAAAACCGCGAAAATTAAAAATGTATGATAATAGTGTTTTGCAACCAATGGGAAAATTATGTAATTTAACGGTAGGGTTTCGGGAAAAAACTTGCGTATTGGAGTGTTTTGTACTGCCGGGGAGAGGACCGTTGTTAATGGGTAGACAATGGTTAGCAGCTTTTGAATTATGGCCGTTAAAATTTGACGTTAAAAACGAGAATCAAATTAATAAATTGAATGTTGAAAATGTGGCGGTTAATATGAAAAAAAATTTAAAGAGTTGTTTAGTGACTCAGTGGGTAATTACAATAAAAGCAAAGCCAAAATCTATTTGAAAGAAAATGCAAAACCGGTTGCATTAAAATGTAGAAATGTAGCGCATGCTTTTAGACCATTAATTGAGAAAGAGATTGAGAGATTAGTTAATTTAAAGCATTTGAAGCCAGTGGACGTGAGCGAGTGGGTTACACCCATCGTGCCAGTCTTTTAAGAAAACGGGAATATTCGAATCTGCGGTGAATTTAAAATGACTATAAACCCGCATGTTATTGTTGATAATTATCCTTTGCATACGATAGATGATATTTTTGCAAAACTGCAAGGGGGTAACACCTTTACTGAACTGGACTTAACACATACGTACATGCAATTTCCGGTAGATGAAGAAAGTTCGAAATTATTGACTATTATTACTCACAAAGGCTTATTGAGATATACAAAAATACTGGAAGGGGTATCGCCTGCACCATCAGACGTGCAGAAAAAATGGATGAGTGCTTAAGAGGGATTGAGGGTACTATAGCGTATCTTTATAACATTTATGTTACAGGCAAAACGGACGAAGAGCATTTGAAAAATTTAAACGAAGTATGTGAAAGATTACAAGAATGCGGATTGAGATTAAATAAGGGGAAATGTAAATTTATGCAGAAAAAATTGGAGGTGTTGGGATTTGTAATTGATAAAGAGGGATTACACAAAGCTAAATCAAAAGTAAATGCAATGGTTAACGCACCAAAGCCAAAAAATGTTAAAGAGTTAGAGTCGTTTTTAGGTTTGATAAATTTTTATGCATAATTTCTTGAAAAAAGGTCGGAAAAGTTAAAGCCATTATATGATTTATTGAAAAAGAAAAATTTTGAATAGGAAAAAAACTGTACGATATCTTTTGAATGGTTAAAAAAAGAATTAATTTCGCCGAAAGTTTTGGTAAATTACGACCCGAAGGAGAAAATAATACTGGCATGTGACGCGTCGGATTACTGACTGTCAGCTATATTATCACACCAGTAGAAAAAATGAATTGAATAGGAAAATATTAGATAAAGAAGCAATGGCAATAATTTTCGGAGTTAAACATTTCTATCAATTTCTTTTTGGGAGAGAATTTATTTTGAGAACCGATAATAAAGCTCTATGATTGATTTTGGGTCCAAGAAAAGGGATTCCATTGACAGCTGATAACCGATTTCAACGATGGGCTTATTACTTGTCGGGATTTAAATATGAAGTAGAACACGTTAAGTCGGAGGCTAACGCGAATTGTGATGCATTGTCAAGGTTACCAATTGATGAAGATACAAAAGCGGTAGAGACAGACTTTTCACAGGTAAATTTTTTTGAGGAAGGTATATAACTACTTTCAATTATAAAATGTTAGCTGAATTGAGCCAAAAAGATGAATTGATTAATACAACGATCAAAAGAGTTTTGGGGGTATGGCCTCATAGTAGTAAAAATTTGACCAGCGATGAAAAAAGCCTGTATCATAGAAGGTTAGAATTAACGATTGAGAAAGGGTGTCTTTTCTGGGGATTAGGAGCAGTGATTCCAGAAAAAATGAGAAGTGTTATTTTACGCGAATTGCATGCTACGCACTTAGGAATTGTAAAAATCAAAATGTTTGCGCGCTCATATGTTTGGTGGCCTAACATCGATCGTGATATAGAAAATTTAGTTGGCAATTGTAAAATCTGTTTAACAGAGAGAAAAAAGCCTGCAAAAACACCGTTAACAACATGGTCTTGGCCAGACAAAACATGGAGCCGCATACAGTGTGATTTCGCAGGACCATTTCATGGTAAAATGTGGTTGATAGTTGTAGATGCACACTCAAAGTGGCCTAAAGTAATAGTCTTTAATACAAACACAAAAGCGTATAGGCTGGTGATGGAATTTAAAAAATTATTTGCAAGATACGGATTGCCATTACATTGTGTAACTGATGGAGGACCTCAGTTTAAAAGCGGGGAATTTCATAATTCTCTCTCCAGAAATGGGGTTTTACATACGCTATCTCCACCATATCACCCAGCTACGAACGGGGCTGCTGAAAATTTCGTTCAAATTTTTAAAGATAAAGTTGATAAAATTGTAAAGGGGAGAGAGACGCTGGATGATGCAGTGAACATGTTTTTATATGATTATAGGAGTATAAAGCACTGTACAACGCGAAGAAGTCCCGCGTACCTAATGAGTAAGAGAGAAATGAGAACAAGGTTTGATTGACTGAGACCGAATGTCGTGGAGGAAGTAGTGAAAGTAGTGGTCAAAATTATGACACCCCCTGATTCTGTTTCTTTTTAATTAAAAATTTTAACTTTGACAAGACCGCGCACGTCGAAACCATTAAATGATATTTGTTCAAAGGTTTTTTTTTTACTAATATTACCCAAATACTTCAAGGAACAATATTTACTTCACCTTAAAATTGTTTTCTTCTCACTTTTTACTTCAATTTAATTAAAAAGTTGTTTTTCGAAAAAAAGCAAATTTTAGTCTTCTTCATAGTTTACATGTGTTCGGAAAAATTATTATGAAAATTTAACTATACAGTTTTTATTTTTCCGTATTATACGCATAATTAAGTATAACGAGAAAAATTTTTAAGATCTTAAATCAAAAATTGTTCAAACCACAGGCAAATAATGAGAATTTTTATGTACAAAAAATTTAGCTATTTTTGGTTTTTTTTTTAGTTATTCTGTTGTAAGATGAGTTTTCTTCAAAATATTAGGTAAAAATCACATGGAAACGCATATTTTATGTCATTTTAACAAATTTATTAAGAAATTTACAAAATAAAATAAAAATATTATAATTTTTTAACTTATTTACAACATTGATACCTTTTTTAAAACCTTTTCTTGTAATAGTAAATTTAAATTAATTTCATATTATGTAATATGACTATTCATTTATACTCATTCATTTTATTAAATAAAAAGCGAACATAAACTGAATATTCTGCATTGTTTACATCAGTCAAATGTGAAGCAATTCGAAATTCAAAAAAATGCGATCACAGCGCTACCTACTTGTAAGTAATGAGTATTAAATCTTTATCGATGTTAATTATTTGAGTAAACTGTTTTTTACAATAGTATGCATTTGCATAAGCAATTATGGGTAGAAAATCAGTACCAGAATCTGTCAAGTGGCAAATAATTGGCTTATTTAAAGCAAAAAAAATTTATCACAGATATCAAGAATATTAAACGTAACTAGATGTTGTGTTAGAAATACAATTTCTGCGTGTCAAAACAGAAATACGGTGAAAAGTAAAAGTGGAGCTGGTAACCTCGAGTAATAAGCACTGTACATTACACTTGATAGTCAAATCCAAAAATTATTCGGCGACAATGAGGAGCAAAGATTTTAGGAAACTTCGCCAGAAACCCAAGGGACTACGGCCCTGGAAAAAAGTTTTGGGTCATGAAAAGAGTAAGTAGGAATTAACGTACTACGATTGTATTGAGCTCATAGTACTAGCACGGAAAGAAGATGTTGATTTGGATATTTACTGACAGAGCGGTTTGATGTTTATCCCGAAGAAGCAATCGAGTGCCTAGAATCTGTGTTTAACGTCATTATACGTGATGGCAAGGTGTTGGGAGGGAAGCTTGAAGACAGAATTTCTAGTCTTTGTCACAAAGGTTATCAATCCGTACGGAAGAAGAAAATACGGAAGCAGACAAGGAAGCAGAGATGTGTGTTGACTCTCAAGAGGATGCCTTAAACTCGATTTCAAATACGTAAATGAACTTACTAAACTGTAATGCTAGTTTAGTACTAAATAATTTTTGTAATGTAAACTTTTTTTTTATATAATAATTTATTTTTATATTTTTATAATTTTCTGTTTAGACCGGAAGGCTTAGGTAGGTATTAAATAAAATAAAATAAAATATATAAAATAAATAGTTTTTTGTTAAGTTTTCCTAAAATCAATCTCGATTTCTAATTTCTTTCATAAAACACACGATCAACATACAATCCATTCAAACTCGCTATCGAACATTTAGATTCTTCCTCATCGGATTTGTTGGTGTATCGTCGAGATCAATTGGAAAGATTTCATTTTTTGGTAGCTTGGCGAATTTCTACTCTGCGCTCATCGAGATGCTGCCGTTCAAAAGTCATCGTTCTTACGAGCGGAAAGAGGTTCGAACTCGTCATCTAAGAACCCTCTTCAAATCGGTGGAACAAAACTCAGGTCATTTATTCTTTTTTTTTAGAGTTTTTTCCTTTTTTGAATCAAATTTTTACAATCATTTTTTTTTCTCTAAATAACCTCGCTTGTTTAGTAAGGTTAAGAAAAACCGTTCAAGAGGTGAGCGTGATTTAATTTCAATTTGATAAAAACTTTCCATATTTTTGTTTATTCAAAAGAACCATAGCTTTTTGCTAATTTCGTTGGAAAGTTTTGAACTACGTTAACTTAGGTTCGTTTTGGATCATCATCCAGCATACGGAGTTCAATTTCAGCTGACAGCGTCGTCCTTCGCTTTTGATCAACTGCAAAAATCGGGAGTTTTTCGGAGCATCTAACGTCGCACGGACAAGGATCTCCGAAGCTTCTGATTCAGTTTTGGTGAAAAATTTTTATTAACCTAGTTACTTTCTTTCGATACTCAGTACTTTTTCAATCATTAAAAAAACCTCTTTAGATAAGTCAAAAACATTACTTACATTAATTTTTTAACTTGAAAGAACTTTAAAAAAAATCGATTGAACGCACGGAATAATTCACATTTTTAGTTCAGAGCTTTGTCTCATTGTTGGTTTTTTACAAAGGTCGCGCGTTTAATTTGAATTTATTTATATTTAGCTAAGAAGTAATGTTGAAAACACGCTTAAATCCTGTTGAGGTAATATTTTTTTTTATATGAGAAAATTAAAAATTATAATTGTGCGTGCTACTGAATATTGTAAAACGCTTAAAAAGTATGCAGCGTGGAAGTGTGTGTGAGGAGGAGAAAAATAAATAAATAAGTAAACTCTCTGCCTTGATCAGCTTGGTAGCGCTTTCATCCGAGAGGTCAACGACTGTCAATCCTGTGCCCCACTTTCCAAGCGGGAACAGGTTGACCTTCCATTTTTCATAAGGATCGTGTAAGGCCCTTGTGATATGCTTTTTCCCTCTTGTCGCCCTCTCCATGCTCACGCATTGCCATCTCCGCTTTATTTTTCACCGACTTTAGGCCATCCTTGATGGTCATGTTGACGCCCTTCTGCGACTTGCACGACTCTATCATCTTGTTGACTTCGAGCTGGATCCCTTCCAAGAGATCTCTCTCGGCCTGCCTCGATTTGACAAGGTTCTGCCTGTCCTCCTCGCTGTATCTCCTCCGCTGGGGTCTCCATCAAAAACAAAGTGACTACCAGGGTTATACGTATTTAAAAAAAAAAATCCAAAAATTTTTTTAAAATTGTTTCAACAGTGTCATTTTTTTTGATAAATAACCATGTGCAATAAAAATCCACCGTCCACTACATGCACTGTTTCATGAGCAAGAGTTAGCAAATCGATGCTGTTGAGTTCACAATAAAAATCAGACTTTGTATTTTTCCTGAATCCAGTCTTAGAAAAAATTGATACTGGAAACGGTGCAAGTTCATACTGCAAATGACTTTTCATGTCTGATCTGTTCGAAATATTTGTTGAAATCCTTTGAAACAAAAGTAATGGGCCAATAGCAACAGTATCATCATTAACCTTGTGGCGTGGAATCGCCCCAGAAATTTCTGTAACGTGGAGAATTTGTATTTTGGCGGTCTAAAGAAGGAGTTCAGCGGTAGTCCGGTACACGGAGAAGGAGACACACTATGAAACACAATGTGTGCACGGTGTTTTCCAGTGTACGCATTTGACGCATGCTTTTTCTCGGTTACTGAAGTTCTGCTGAATCTCTAACCTCGAAACTTTAAAATCGTATAAATATAAATACCATGTTCGAAATCATAATTGAAGTTTATAAATTTGTTAGGAAAGATAGCAAGAACATTTCAAAGTAAGAATCGTACACAATTTTTAGTGTAAAACTTTGAAAAACTGGTTACGTCGGTGTTCCGAGCGCCGTCGTCTGCCCTATGAAAATCGTCTCTCTAAAAATTTTGCACTGGAAAACACAGTGCATGCACTTGGAAATACGAAGTGTGACTTGGAATCACGCTGCACCACGCATCATGTAAAACGATGGCGCTGTACACCAAGTTTCATGATGTACCTCTTTCTCCGTGTAGAGGGCAGGTTTTAGAGTTCGACACCTGGCTTCTTCTTCGCGGCAGTAATTTATTCTCCGCAAATGAATCTCGATTTGGGAGTCACCGGGAACGGTCGACGCACGACTTCGACTTTTATTGCTGGGACACCTGGTGGGTTTTCCGTTTTCGAGTTCGTACGGGCTCCCAACGATAATACGCGGGCGTCGGGATCGCGAGTGCCGTTGTGAAGAGTATGGAGGTCCCAAGCGAAGTAGGGACAATTTCCCAGAGCCGCCGTCTCTTCACCACGAAGCCCGAGAGTCCACGATCATCGGAGTCGACTACAAGAAGGGCCCAGAAGAAGAGTTTCGTCAATGGGTTACATGTACGAGTGCGGAAAATCTTGTTCTATGTGAGGTTTGTGAGTGCGAGGCCAGCGGGCCGTATTGCGTTTTCCCCTTTCCACGTCCCTTTGTTTTATTAAACAGTCCCGAAAAGAGAAATACAGTGTTTTCATTATTCTATCGTAGCATATTTTTGTCCTTTCTTCCCGATTTTCAGGTACCCAGAGCAGCACGATTAACATCAGGCCATCGAGTTCAGCGAGATTCCCACGACCGACGGATGAGCTGGCTGGGCCAAAGGCGCCCTTGATAAATATTTGGCCCTGAAGGGCGTTCTCGCCTATTCTTATTACTTTCTTTTTGGGATAATTTTGACAGTTTTGTTCGGGGTTAATTTTAGGCATTTTATTTTATTTTTCACGGGGGCTTATTAAAATTCTCGTCATAAACTTTACTGACGAGTGAGCTGTTTTCAGTATAACTACCTTATTTTTCGAATTTGCAGTTTTTCGCGTTTTTTTCGAATTTTTTCCATGTAAATGATAATTTTTTATCAATAAGTTTGAAATCAAAGGAAAAAATGAGCCCCACCGAAATTTTCTGAAATAAAGGCATTTGGGTTTGACTTGAGGCTAGATAAAAAAAAAATTCGGTATTTTTTGAATATCTCAGAAACCATTACATATTAGGCGTCCACCGTCCCGCATTTTGGGGCAATGCAAAGTGAATGCAGCGCCAGAGGACGCGGGACGAGGGGCGTCCTACGTCCCACGAGTTTGTGCCATCGCCTTTAGCAGCTATGTACGTATCTACGCTATATAAACGTATCTTCACGGCGCATCCTCCCAAGGTTGACAAAACCAGAGAATACACCGTCGGCACAGCCTTCTACTTGACCTTCCGGGGTCATATCTGAAAGCTGGTCATCCTTGAGAGAATGTACTGTTCGACAACGCCTGAGGTCCCTCAAAAACAATCGTGAAAATCATTTCATGTATGAAATGATGATGGGCGAGATGTTTGAAATTCGACTACGAGATTCGGCTGTTCTTCGTTACCAACATCAGATGCCAGTGGAGACGACTTCGCAGTTGTCAAACCGAAAACTGCTAAAAATTGCCAAAACCTTTAAAAAGCTATAATGTTGTTGCTAAAATCACTATTTTTCTTAATTTGGTTGAACAATACTTTTTTGTTAAGTTTTCCTAAAATTATTTTCGATTTATAATTTCTTTCATAAAATACACGATCATTTTATGTATAAAATTAGTTATGAAAAAATTAAACTAATTTAAATTGTTGTATTGAATAAACAAATTTGTTCAATAAAACAATTTTCAAATAATATCGAAAGCGTTAAATTACTTATTACAGATTAATACTAAAATCAAGACACTTTTTTAATTCAAAGTTAAAGAGTTAGCAATTGTAAAAAAAAAACTCAATCTTGGGGACTCGATCTTGAGGACGTGTAGGTGTAGATATTGGGTACTCAGTTATCACGAAGGAGACTTGATTTTGAGCTTTTTAAACGTTATTACATCGTGATTTTGTTAAATTTTGAAATTGAGGACTCAATTTTCAAATCATAAAAATACGAATTGACAGGAGCAAACTATAGAAGAAATGGTGATTGAGATTCCTCAAAACCTACCGAACGCTCTCTGCAGAGGCCTTCCATGTCATTACGGCCACACGCTCCTTAGGAAATATGTATAGCTCTGCCATCTGGAGTAACAGCTTTAAGATGTTTAACAGTATTACATTTTTTGTAAGGGATCATTCATAAACTACGTAGCCCATGCGAGGTAGGGGAGAGGCACGCTAAACAGCTACGCTGAGCTACGGTATCATTGGGGGAGGGGAGGGGGTCCTCAGAAGATTAAGTCTATGTGACTTTAAAAAAAAAAATTAAAAATGTTATTAAAAGTGAAGTAAATGCGATTATTGTGATCATGTCTGATGGTGGACCGCATGAAAACCCGCGTTATAAAAAAGTAATTGATTACGCGATTGATCAATTTTAAAACTTGCAATCTAGATGCTATTTTTGTTATCACCGATCCTCCCGGTCAAAGCGCGTATAATCGTGTTGAAAGACGTATGGCAACTCTGAGCCGTGAACTAGCTGAGTTTATTTTAAGTCATGATAAATATGGCAAGTATCTGGATAATAATTCTAAGACGATCAATAAAGATCTTGAAATATAGAATTTCGAATACGCTGATCAAACTCTAGCCGAAGTCTGGAGTCAAATGATGATCAACGGTTATCCAATTAATGCCGGTTGGCTTCAAAATCCGCAAACAGTATCAGCCACATGGTACAATACACACGTTCAAGAGAGCCAGTATTTTCTACAGGTAAAAAAGAATCACTTCTTGATGATAAAACTTATATAAATGGCTTTGATTATTATCATTAATTTTAGATCGTGAAATGTGATGATAGAGACTGCTGTGGAGAGTGGAGGAGCAGTTTAAAAAGTATTCTTCCTATGAGCAAAGGTTTCCTCCCTCCTGTTTTTCCGTTACGTAGAAATAGTGACGGTCACCTATTTATTTCATCTCCAGAGAAAACAGATGAAAAAAATAATTTTCCTGACCTCTTCACAAGACAAGCGATTGGATTAAGTCTCGAAACAACAACCGGCTTTCCCCTATCGTATGATTTTTACTGCCCCTCGGTGCGCAAAGAATTAATTCGTAAATATTACTGAAAACATTGTATTTGAATTTGTATGTGGCAGCTACTTTGCATCAAAAAAACAAAAAAGTTTATTACAAAGAAGTTCAAAGCAAAATATATCGATGTCACAAAGAAAAAGCTCGAAAAGTTCTAGCGAAAAGAGATTCAGTGCTATTGTGTGAAATTGGTCTGCTTGAATCTATTATTGAATGGATCAAAGACGAAGATGTAGAATTGGATTTCAATGTTGGGATGCCTGCAATTCAAGAAGAAGGAGAAGATGATGATGATGATATTCCCATTATTAATGATCTACACGAATGGTTAATGGCTCCATTCGAAAACTTGGACAACTCTGAAAATTAAAATAAACTCAAAGCACTAATATTGTTCAGGATTTGGTAAAATTCAGCTTCAAAATGTATTAGATTTATGGACTGTATAAGGTGCGGGTTTAAATAATGAAAAGACAGTCCAGTTAAAATATTATTAAGTCCAAATAAAATATTTTTAATTAAATCTTAAAGTTTGACATTGGCTCTAGGGCCGAGATTAAGCTTTTGTGTAGAACGAGGTTAGCTGTCGCTCGAGACGAGGCTTACAAGAGACTGAAGGCGGCGCATGGCTATGCGTGGCTAGATTGTTCACGACGTCGGTCCACAGTCGCGGTTGAAGTTGCCGCATTGCGCCTGTGTCCATGCGGAACGTTCTGGGGATCGATCCCCACAGCCACTCTCCCTCCAGAGACCTTCGCAGGTTGAAGCAGCAAAGGAAACGATACCCGCTTCGTTCTCCGAGGAGAGGATGGCGTCGACGCAGCTGGGACCATAGACCACTCGCATTGCTCCGGTATATGAGGAGTTTCCAAATCGGCGGTGGCCAGGTATGCCGGCTTCAAGTGGTCGGTGGACACAACCCTCTCTCTGCCGTTGACCTTGATGACGAAAACCTTCTCGTTGACACGCTTCGTTACCTCATGAGGGCCAGTGTACGGAGGTTCTAGAGGCTTCTTTACGGTGTTCACCTTTAGGAAGACGTGCGAGCAAGTTTTGAGGTCTTTAAAGGTGAACGGTCGATGTTTGGCATGGTCTGAGGCTGGCACTGGCTTGATTTCCCGCATGAGGGTTCGCAGCTTCTCTAAGAATCTTCTGAGGTAAATTTCCTTCATAGTATGGGTGAAATATTCTCCTGGTACGCGTAGAGTGGTACCGAAGATCATTTCGGCCGGTGATGCTTGTAAGTCTTCCTTGAAGCAGTTGCTCAGGCCAAGCAGGACGAGAAGTATGCGTTGTGGCCAAGGAATCTTACCCTCGCATATGAGAGCTGCCTTCAAGGTGCGGTGGACACATTCCACCATTCCGTTGGACTTCGGATGCCAGGGTGTGGTGTGGATGGGCTTAGCCCCAATCATTCGTGCAAGAGCCGCCTGAAGTGATGACTCAAACTGTTTGCCCTGATCAGTGGTGATCTCGATTGGGCAACCATAGGTCGAGACACAGTGCTGGTAGAAGTTCGCCACAATGGTCTCTGCCGTGATGTCCGACAGCGGAACTGCTATGGGCCACCTCGAGAACCTATCAATCATCGTGAGGCAGTAACGCAGGCTGCCTACCAGCGGCATGATGATAATGTCCAGATGGACGTGCTCGAAGCGATTGCTGGGCACGTGGAAGGTGTCAAGTGCGGCTCGTTTATGGCGACTGACCTTGGATCGTTGGCATGGTTCACAAGATCGAGCCCAATGGTCGACGTCTTTCCTGATGCCAGGCCAGACAAACTTGGAGGAAACGATCTTTGTAGTCGTACCTGGACTGGGGTGCGCCAGCAAATGCAGGACGTCGAAGGCACGACGCCACAGGTTGGCTGGAAGCTAGGGCTTGACGATGCCATCCTCGATGTTGTAGGCGATTGAAGGGTCCAAGATGCCTTTGTCCATCAGATTTTCCAGCTCGTCGTCCTCAAGCTGTGCTGCCTAAATATCCCAAGCAAGCAGAGCGGATGGCATGGCGATTGCGTTGACTCTGGACAGAGTATCAGCCACTAAATTGTCCTCATCCTTCACGTGTTCCAGGGTGACATTGAATTGGAGGATGTACAACAGCTGGCGCTGCTGCCTTGGGGAGGCCTTGACCGACCGCTGCTGGCCCACAAAGGTTAAAGGCTTATGGTCGGTAAGCACTTTGAAGCTTCGCCCCTCCAAGAACCTCTGGAAAAACTTGACGGCCTCGAAAATAGCCAACAGCTCTCAATCGTAGGTGCTGTACTTCTGTTGCGTGGATGACAGCTTGCTGGAGAAGAAACCGACCGGATGCCAGACGTTGTCGATTTGCTGCTCTAGGGCGACGCCGATGCCCTTGTCAGAGGCGTCTGTCGTTAAGCGCAGTGGAGTCGATGGCGACAGGAATGTGTTGGTTTTGGCTCTTTTCAAGTCCTCCTTGCATCTCTGGAAATCTGCCTCCGCTTCAAAGGTCCAGCTGACCTTGACTTTGCGTCCTCTGGGAAGGCCGCACAGCATGTCGTTCAGCGACGCCTGTCATTTGGCCGCACCTGGAAGACAGCGTCAGTCTTGGTTTAGCAGCCCCAGGAAGCTGCGGAGCTGCGTGGCCGTCTCAGGCTTGGAGATCTCCATGATGGCGTCCACCTTGCGTGCTGGAAGCCGGAAACCCTCGGGCGAGATGGTGTAGCCCAGGAACTGGACCTCGGACCGACCCACCTGGCACTTCTGGAGATTGATGGTGAGTCCTGCCTCTCGCAGTCGCTGGAGGACGAGACGAAGATGTTCCAGGTGCTCCTTGTGGTTCCGGGACTTGATACGCACATCGTCGATGTAGGACCCAACGAAGTGCAGGTCCCGGAACAGCGCGTCCATGAAGCGCTAAAACGTTTGCGTGGCGTTGCGCAATCCCATGGAGAGGTACAGGAACTCGTAGAGCCCATAGGGTGACGGCCGTCTTGCTGATATGTTTCACTGCCATGGGGATTTGGTAGAATCCCTTCTCCAGATCCAGGGTGGTGAAGACGTTGCAGCCATGACAGCCATGGAGGATATCCTCAATGAAAGGAATCGGGTAGCGGTCCGGACGTGTGCAGGCGTTCTCACAGCGGTAGTCACCTGTCATCTTATATCCACCAGACCTCTTAGGCACCATGTGTATTGGGCTCGCCCACTGGCTGAACGAGGGCCTGATAATGCCCCTCTTTAGGAGTTCGTTGATCTCCTGCTTGGCCGCCTGAAGACATTCGCCATAGAGCCGCCGTGGGCGCTCGAAGACCGGAGAGCCTTTCGTGAAGATGTGGTGCACAACTGGAGTGCCGCTGAGGTTTGCCTTTCCTTGTCGGGGCTTTGTGATCTCAGCGAACTCCACCAATAGCTGATCGTAGGCAATGCGGTGTTTTTCCTCAGTGGAGCAGCTTTGGATGCCAACGCCAAAGACTTCTGCGGTGTGGAGCATAGCTTTGACACTGAGGGTGGTGGTAGGATCGGTCAGGCGACGATGCTGGAGGTCCACCAGTAGGCCGGAGCTGGCCAGGAAGTCTGCACCTAGAATGGGGTTGTGGACGTCGGCGATGATAAAGGGCCAAGTGAAGTCTCGATGAAGCTCCAGGTTGAGGGTCACCATTCGTTGACCGTACGTCTTAAACACGGTTTTGTTGGCTGCTGCCAGTTGCAGGGCCTGGACAGGAGGTTTTCCTTCCACCGTCGAGAGTGGCAGTAAGAACACGACCGAACCGGAGTCGACCAGGAAGCGTAGGCCAGTGTTCCGGTCCATGATAAGGAGGCGATTTTCAAGGAGCTGATTTTTGCTGCCAGCAGCCGCCTCAACTGACGGCACCGATGTTAGTTTCCCTGGTTGGAAGATAATCTGAAACTGCGGGGTTGCACGCATTTGCGAGTGTCGGCGACAAATTGGTGGTGAAAGTAGCAGAATTCACCTGGTGTAGCTAAGCGTGGCCTACTCCTGCTTCGGCGACGCGGCTGATGGACACCCTCACTTGGCCTTGGTTGAAACCCACGGACGGCGCTTAGTATCAGGTCGTTTTATTTTAAAGTTTTATCTTAAAATATTTTATTTCAAAATTACAATGGCTCTAGGGCCGAGATTAAGCTTTTGTGTAGAACGAGGTTAGCTGTCGCTCGTGACGAGGCTGACAAGAGACTGAAGGCGGCGCCTGGCTATGCGTGGCTAGATTGCTCACGACGTCGGTCCACAGTCTTGGTTGAATTTGTCGGTTGCGCCTGTGTCCACGCGGAACGTTCTGGGGATCGATCCCCACAGATTCTACTTTTTAATATAATAGATATAATTACTATTTAATTTAATCCTTAATTTTTTTATTCCAACTTATTAAAGTATATTAGGTAAGTTAAATTTTTATTTTAAAAAATAGGAAAAAAGCTACGTAACACATGGGGGGGGAGGCATCATAAAAGCCTCGGTAGGCCTCGCTGGCTTAGAAGGGGGTTAAATCATACTAAAAACGAGCTACGTAGTTTATGAATGACCCCTAATCTGACCAAGTCAATGCTTGATGAAACGCATTTGAAGGTTTTTCAATATCGATCTCAAAACAATTGATGACGTGATAGACGTTTGAAAATCTATATCTAAAGGGAATTGATAATTTATTTATAAGTTGTTTTTAAAATTATCATTGTTACTTTTTTTTTTTTTAATACTTTGATTTCAAGACAAAAAGCTGATTTTAACGGAAAAAATTCCTGCTAGTGTTAAAAGTTTGTTCATTCTCTTCAGGACATCATACAAAAAAAGATGATTTTTCATTATGAATTTCTAAGTTAATGTCAGCTCCTGTGTGGTGAGCATGGTTGTCATGCCCACTGGAGTGGAGATCTTCATTCCAATGGAGATAACATATATATGTATAGCGTGAGCATAGCGGCGTAGCAGGGCAAAAAAAATTAAATTAAAAAACACTACCTAGAGATGATTTCCCCCAGAAGCTTTTACGCCGGAGGGGTCAGGTCAGACACCTGGTGCACCTGGTGATACGTACGCCTTGGAGATGATTTCCCCAGGAAGTTTCGACTCCGGAGGGATCAGGGCGGACACCTGGTGCCCCTGGTGATGCGTACGCCTTAGAGAGGATTTCCCCAGGAAGTTTCGACTCCAGATAGGTCAGGATGGACACCTGGTGCTCCTGGTGATTCGTACGCTTCGGAGATGATTTCCCCAGGAAGTTTTGACTCCGGATGGGTCAGGGTGGACACCTGGTGCTCCTGGTGATACGTACGCTTTGGAGATGATTTCCCCAGGATGTATTGACTCCGGATATGCCAGGGTGGACACCTGGTGCATCTGATGATACTTACGCCTTAGAGAGGATTTCTCCAAGAAGTTTTGACTCCAGAGGGATCAGAGCGGACACCTGGTGCTCCTGGTGATACGTACGCCTTAAAGGGGATTTTCCCAGGAAGTTTGGACTCCGGAGGGATCAGAGCGGACACCTGGTGCCCCTGGTGATACGTACGCCTTAGAGGGGATTTTCCCAGGAAGTTTTGACTCCGGAGCAGAGCCGGCTTTAGGGTCAATGACGCCCCTGGGCAAAATGATTTTTAATGCCACTAATAAAAATAAAGTTTGCAGTTTTTTGGTAGTTGACCCCAAAACCCTGGGGGCCTGTGTTCAACGAAAAAACTGATCAGCTATCTCCCAAGCTCTAAACCCCTAAAACCCTGGGCGTCAAGTTCAATAAATAAATTGATCAGCTATCCACCATGCTCTGGACCCCCAAAACCCTGGGTGCCTGAGTTCAACGAAAAAACTGATTGGCTACCCCCCAAGCTCTAAGCTTCCAAAACCCTGGGCGCCCGAGTTCAACAAAATACTGATTGGCTACCCCCCAAGCTCTAAGCCCCCAAAATCCTGGTAACAAAGTGGAATCATTTTACAAGTTAAGCGTACTCAATATTTGTATATCAAATCAATAAAAAAGTGTTTTTTTTTTTCATTCCACAAGAACGTTATGGTGAACTTTTATTTACACTACTTAAAAAAATTACAAAATAACAAAACAATAATATAAATTAAAAAAAATTAATAAACAATCAAGAAACGAAAATTATTACACTTTTTTCGAAATGTGTCTTATTCGTTAAAACATTCAATTTATAGTTAAAAAAAAAAATTGTTGTTGACGTTGCAATAAAAGAGTTAAACAGTGAGTAAAAAACTTATAGCGTTTTCCTTGTCAACCACGCCATTTAGGAGTTTCAAATCTCAGACTTACAATTTCATGATGTATTTGCACCAGTGCAGCGTCATTAGGTATACTTACAGAATTATTTATTTCATGCTTAAGTTAACTAAAATGCACGCATATTTTTGGAATAATTCAACTCAGACTCCCGAGGCTTTTAGGGTTAAAACCTTAGGGGATAAATGATAGTTGATCAGTTTTTTTGTTGAACTCGGGCGCCCAGGGTTTATAGGGGCTTGGAGCTTCGGGGGTAGCCGATAAGTATGTTTTCTTGAACTCGGGCACCCAGGGTTTTTGGGGAAAAACTGCAAACTTTATATTTAAGAATCAACAGATGCTCGCCCTGATTCCTCCGGAGTCGAAACTTCCATTTCCAAGGCGTACGTATCAGCAGGTGCACCAGGTGTCTGTCTTGACACCTCCAGCGTAAAAGCTTCCGGGGGAAATCATCTCTAGGAAGTGTTTTTTTAATTTATTTTTTTTTGTGCCTTGCTACGCCGCTATGCTCACGCAACATATATATATGTGTATGTGTATGTGTGTGCGTGCGTGCGTGCGTGTGTGTGTGTGCGTGCGTGTGTGTGTGTGTGTGTGTGTTATCTCCATTGGAATGAATATCCAATGGAGATCTCCACTCCACTGGACATGACAACCATGGTGGTGAGAAAAGCTTAAACTTAACAAAAATTAATCTTTCAATTACAATTTTGTCAAAATTAAAAAAAATTGAAAGTATGCAATAGAAATTAATTACGTTAAAGTTATCTTGACGAGCTTGGCTTTCTGTCTCAATTTTTCATTTGGAACAGCTGCAGCTTCACACCACTCTTTTCTCTTGGATGGTTCATTTGGTACTGTTAAAAATACTTTTTCAGGGGTTTCATAAGTTGTGTTTTTACAACCCATTATAAAACAGTATTTGTATTTTTTTTTATTTGACTTGAAGCTGATGTTTCTCAAATCACGCGTTGATAATTACGACATAAATTTATCTAGCTAAACATCAAAACTTATTTTGGAGGTCAAAACATAGTTTTGGTTCAAATTATACACTGAATCCATATTTTGACCACAATTTCTCTCTGCACTCTGTGGAGCTCTTTGAGAAGTACTCGCGACCACGTTCAACTTTCTTCTCTCACTCTCAAGAGCTTGTTAATGGAAAACGGATAATTTTTCGGCCATGCCTTTTACTTGCACCAAAATGGCTGAATGCGAAGCGGCTTGAGGCAAATTTTTGGTTGACGGTGGATTTTAGATCGGCAATAGATTACGTGGTTCAGTCCCGATGCCGCTTTCATTATTGGCATGTCGTACCACGATTTATTGCGGTTTGAAACGAAAAGTGAAGATCCTCTGCACTGACACACGTAAGGGTACACCCTCCAAATTGCGGTTTCAAGTACGACTGTAATCTGAGTTGTACAAGGTTCACATACAGGACACTCACAAATTTTTACAGCTTTTCTAGTCATTGATCAAATTATGTTGCACCCCAATTTAATTCATTCAAAATTTTTTTTTGCAAACTTCTCAAAGGATCTTTTTACAGTTTGTAACAGTTAGCGCGGATAAAATTCGAATTTGGCGCTAACTGTTATAGAACGCAGATACGGATCGGTAAGTCAAGTCATGACGAAATCTACCGATCAGCATTACTCTAATTTTAGCGCTTGGCGTGATCACACGTGTGTTAGAGAGCAAATATACAATTTACTTTTTTGTGTTGTTAGATAACTTTATCAAAGTGCGTAAGATAAAATTATCAGTGAGAAATTGGGTAGACTTTCTTGTGATCCAGTTGTCATTGGATCGGAGCGGGGAAGACAATAACATCTCACGGAGAGTCAGCGTGCAGCCTATAGGAAGGCATTGTCGTTTGTGTGAAGCCATTCGGGCTAATCGTAATTATTATAATTATTGTAACATCAAGCGAAGGTGCACCTGCTAAGAAAGTAAGTCCGCGTAGCGGTTAATCATTGGATGTTTGCTCGTGTGATGGTTAGAGACAGAGTGTGTGTGAAGTACAGTAAGTACTTAGATATTTGTCTCGGAGTCTTTGTCTAGGATTTGGCGCGCTGCAGCTAGCAGCTGAGTGTACGAGTGTGTGCATGTTGGTGTGCGCGCCGACCGGTGAATTATCGAGCGAGAAGAGAATCGCCATAACTCGGTTTGTTTTGATATGTAATATTGGGTTATTGGGTAATAGCCGTTCTAATATTATTTATTTGTAAACAATACGGGTTGTAATTTGATTGTATTATTTCTTAGTTTTATTTTTGTGCGTTAAAATTAATTAAATTGACTGAAATTATTTAATTTGTCAAACCCGTGTTCCTGCGTTCGATCCAAAATTAAATTCACGCCACTACCGGAAAGAGAGCAGCCGCGCCGCGTAACAGATGAATTAGTTCGCGTACGCGTCTTTCCCCCGATTATAGGTATTTGAAAAATCGACAAGTTGTCGTGTGCACTGTATGTGCATTTTGTCTACAGGCTGAGGACTGCTAACGTCGAGTCGTCATATTCGTGAGCCAGTCACGATTATATATAAATTAGTCCTCGGAAAAACGAGCCTCGTAACAGTTACGTTAGCAATCACTAATATAGTATTTATTTAGACATGTTCGATTATGAGGGTCATATACGGGCGTGTGTTTCTAGGCAATGCCACATGCTGGAATGACGCGCACGTACTAGCATGCGGTAATGCTTAGGAATACACGCTCGTATGTGACTCCCACGATCGAACATGTTCAAATACTGTATATGCTTTTTCGGGCTCCAATCAATTTTAGGTGCTTTATGAGTGTTGTTTTCTGAACAAATGACAACAAGTTCAGTCATAAACTATGTTGCCGCGTTCTAACCTCAAAGCCTGGCACCATGGTCGTTTTCATCATTGAGTAAGTTTTTTGACGATCCGATAGGTGGCGGCTGCAAAACAGACCAAAGATCCGAAAACAGACCAAATAACGGAAAATGTTTGGTCTGAAAAACAGATCATATATACACCTGTTATTTGATCAGAAAACAGCACGAATAAAGCACCGATAATTGGTTGGTGACCGAAAAATGTATAAAACATCTGCTGTGACACAAGCTTACATGTTTTACGTGCGAATGCTTATATTTAAGTATGTTTTACAATTGAGAGCATTCACTATGTACTACTAGGCGCTGCCTCTTGGTGGAGCTCAATTCACTTTGGACAAATAAATTTAAAATGTAAGATAATATATCTATTCAATATATATATTAACCTAGATAACATATACATATTTACCAAGGGATACCCCCCTGCTCGCCAACCCCCAGATGTAAATGAAGAATGCTACGCATAATGAGGGATATCTGTATGTTAAATATAGCGCAAGGAAAAAGTACTTCTTCAGGCGAAGCTTTTGAAATTACGGCTCCTCCCAGAGGATCACTTTTAAACAGTTTAAAAACCTTTTATTTAGCTCCTTTTTCTAGTTCCTCCCGGAAGAGCTTTTGAAATTGAGGCTCCTCCGAGAGGATCGCCCTATAATTATGTTAAATGTTAGGTTTTTTAACGGTTTGGAGAGGCTCCTCCCGGAGGAGTTGAATTTAAAATGCTCATCCCGGAGGAGCCTCAATTTCAAAAATATCTCCGAAACGAGCAAGAAAAAAGTGCTTCAAAACCATTAAAAAACCTTATATTTAACATATTTGAGTGGCGCTCCTTTGGGCTCCTCCGGGAGGAGTAAAATTTTTCTAACCAAAAAAATTGACATTTTTTGAGCCAGAAAGAAGCAGCAGAAGGAGCTGCGCTCAACGAGAGGAGTACCGTTAAATTATGTTAATAGTACATTTCGATACAGGTCCGAGAGGGTTGATTTTCCCAACTGAGAGGTTTGCAACGAGGTTGGGTATTAACCCTTTACAACCGCATTTCGAAATCTTTTTTTCCGCATTAGACAACGAAAATAAGGAGTAAAGGCCCGATTTTGAGGTTGAAATTCGGAAAATATAAGGTTTTTTAACCATTTTCAATGGAACTGTAATTTTCTAAAATTTAGAGTTGTCCCATATCGCATTTAGTAGAAGTTCCGAAATAATTTTTTCGTCACACTAGTCTCGCGCGCAATTGTATATTACATTATCTAAAACAAATTTTGTTGAAGCTTCATCTAAATTAACCTACAATAAGTTTTCTTTCACTGCGGAATTCAATGTGTACTTTTCGATGCGCGCGCTCTGAGAACCAAGTGCTAGTTTGACTCTACTAAGAGAGTGAGAGTCTATCGCATACATTGACGCCCGCTGCCTCTCGAACGGGAGTCAATCGCTACATTGACTCCCTCCAGAGCAGGAGTCAAAACAGCGAGCGTTCGTGGACATTCCTATTTTGCGTCTTTTTTGTTTCTCAAAGTACACATTGAATGCTCAGTGAAACAAAATATGATGTTATACATGGGAGTTAAGCGTCACAGCCCTCTCGAGAGTAATTTTCAGCCCTCGTCTGCGCCTCGTGCCGAAAATTTCTCTCTCGACGTCAATGTGACGCTTGCCTCCAATGTATAACAATATATCAATATATACCTTTAACCTTTGCCACTATGCCCAGAGTTCATGTAAACTTTCGTGGTTATAAATACATAGGTTTTGTGTATATACTAATAATTAATTATTATTATTTTCATGTTTTCATCAGATAATTTCGAACACTTGATTCATTAATTATTTTTTATCAAACCTATTCTCTAAATGTTTTAATTGAATTGTAATATAAGAATTAGAAATAAAAATACAATTTTTAAATTTTGTTCTTCAACCAATCAGATTACGAATAAAATGCTGACATTCTTTTTGGGTTCTTTCTTTTATCTTGCGACTGTGACAAAAAAGAAACCATGCGGTTAATTTTCTCACTGTGTTACGGAAAACACGGATCGATACTAGTGCGCCACGTCACCAGGGCTACTTGAAGAACCTCAGGCTACGCTTCACTTCGCCCTCGGTGCCTTCAAACCGCCCTGGTGAAGATGGCGCACTAGTGTCGATATGCACTAATAGTGGAAAAAAAGAGACTCATACACTGCAACTAATATTTAAACAATTCCAAACTATTTGCTTGCAAAAAAATTTACGAGTCCACATGTGTGAACTAGATCGGTGGACACTCAACATAGAATCATATACATGATTTTGTTTCCACTATTAATAAAAGACTCGGTACCCTAAAATACGCTCAGAAAAAATTTTTTTAGGAATATTTTTGTTATATTTTTGTGATAAATACGCCTTGGAGATGATTTCCTCAGAAAGTTTTCACTACGGAGGCTTCAGGACGGATACCTGGTGCATCTGGTGATTATTACGCCTTGTAGATGATTTCCCCAGAAAGCTTTGACTCCGATGGGCACAAATCATCAGGTTTTGAATTATTATTTTTCTTTTGCTAATATTTTTACACCTATGGGGTCAGGGCGGAAACCTGCTGCATCTGGTAATAATTACGCCTTGTAGATGATATCCCCAGGAAATTCGACTCCGGAGGGGTCAGGGCGGACACCTGGTGCACCTGGCGATTAGTACACTCTGGAAATGTTTTCCCCGGTAGTTTTAACTCCAGAAGGCTCAAATCATCAGGTTTACAGTAAGGAGAGAATATCAAGAGTGTAGTTATTCCCGGGCATATCAAATATTTACCCCTCCATAGTCACAATTTTTAGGGGAAATTATCTTCAAGGCGTAATTATCACCGGATGCACCAGGCATCGACCCTGATGCCTCCAGAGTAAAAACTTCATGGGGAAATCATCTCCAAGGCGTTATTATCAATAGGTTCACCCTGGTGTCCACCCTGACCCCTTCGGAGTCAAAACTTCTTGGGGAAGTCATCTACAAGGCAACTATCACCAGGTGGACCAGGTGGCCCTCCTGAATCCTCCGGAGTCTAAGTTCCTGGGAAAATCATCTAGACGGCGTAATTAAATGCACCAGGTTTCCGCACATAGGTGTAAAAATATTTAGCAAAAGAAAAAAAAGAATTCAAAACCTGATGATCTGAGCCCTCCGGACTGTACTTTATGGGAAAATTATCTACAAGGCGTAATCATCACCAGATGCACCAGGTTTTTACTCTAACCCTTCTGGAGTTTAAACTTCCCGGAGAAATCATCTCCAGGTTGTACTTATGCAGGGTGCACCGCATACAGCAGATGTCTGCTTTGACCCCTCCGGAGTCAAAACATCCCGGGGAAATCGTCTTCAGAGTGTATCTGCATAAAATATGTTTAATCAAGATGAAAAGAACAATTATATTTATTTTACTCACATGTATTTTACTCTTTTGATACCTTATAAAACAGCTTATATTCCCATTCTTATAAAGTCATTGTTGGTCGAAATAGCTAAGCTAACTACATTTGAACTTTGACATCAAGGGTTTAAATCTACCGTGGGGAATTTTTTTTCTAATTTAATAATCGAAATTTATAAGAGCATTTTGAAACTTTCTATTTGATTAATTATACTTTGAAAATTAAATAAATAAGTAATTTTTTTTTTTCATAATTATGAAAGCAGCTGCCTAGACAACTGCCTGAGCAGCTGACTGTGTGTTTCATTTTGGAAGCTGCTTATGCAGCTTTTTTTTTGTCCAGGATAGTACTTCCAATTTTTATCTATGGACCAACACCCCAAATTAACAAAATGACTGTTATGCTGCAGAAAGTTCAAAACAAATTAGTTAGAATCATATCTATTAAGGAGGCTCATGAGACTATTTTCCACGAGGTCAGTATCCCTAAAATTTGGAGAAAACATAGTTTTTATACCATAGATTACATTTCTAAAAAAAAATGTTTTGGCGACCTAAATTTCGAGAAATCGCTATTATAAAATTTTGATCTTTGACACGTTTTCTTATGGGAAATCATTGATTTTTCGTTCGCTTAAAAAACTGACGAGGACAATTGTTCTGAAAGAAATTGTAAAAATAGTTTATTTTATCCTGAGTATTTTGGCATAAAAAAACATAGGTTGGTGGATTAACTATCGAGAAAAAAAATAAAAACTGAAAAATCAGGTGATCTTAACCTAACTTTTTACTTAAAAAATATACGAATGCTGCTTTAATAGTGTTGGCAACCAGTACTTAAAAATATATTTTTTTTAAAGTCCTTGATTTTTAATGAATTTTAACATTTTTTTTAAAATTTTAAAATCAAAATCGAGCAGATAAAAAATTAAGAAAAGTTTTTGAAACTACGGGCTGATAACGTCATTGGCCCGAAATCCCATTAGAAATATATATATTGAAATTTTAAAAAATTTAAACAGTTGTAGTTCCTTAAATTTTAGTTTTTTTTTTTAAAAGAAAAAATACGTGTCGATTATTTTTGGATAGTTTAACTAAATAAGCAAAAAAATATCATAAATTTCAAAAAGTTGCCCACCCTATTGTTTCAATGAATAATTAAAAGTAAAAAAACATTTGATTCGTTCATTTAAATCCTTTTTTTAATAAATATAGAAAAAAAAAATTCACTATCTTGTAGTCTCTTCAGTTGATACGGCCCTGCTCGCGTGAGCGTCCTTAAGGATATTCCGCCGTGGAATGAAACCCATAAAAATCGTTTGAAAATTATTGCAATCTTTAAGTTAAGGTGTAAGAATTAACGTGTCCAAATTTCAGAAGGATTCACAACACGGTTTTCGAGATATTTTAATTCAAAGTTGGGCTAAAATCGCTCTAAATCGGATGATTTAACATAGGCTCTTATGGGAGAACCATGTTGTTTTCATTTCACTGTAGTTTTTGAACCAGGATGTGAATCATCTTGAAATTTGGATACGTTATTACTGAAGCCTTTACAAACAAATTGCAATAATTTTCAAACACTTCTTATGGGTTTTAGATTTCAGCATTGTTTTTCTTTTAAAAAGTCAGTAAAAAGTTTGCTGATTTTTCATAATTTTTTAATTGTATATATTATGCAACAGGTTGCAGTATCGTCGCCAGGGCGGTTTTAAAGGCTCCGAGTACGAAGCGAAGCGTAGCACGAGTGACTTTTAGACGCCCTGGCAACGTGCTGCACCCGTTGCTTATACTATTTTATACCACTGGTGCGTAGGGCGAGTTTTCAAATTTCGAAGCATACGTAAAATCGAGTAACTACACACAGAGGCAGCTTAGCCGCCACGCTAGAGCGTGGAGCGGTAGCTTCGAAAGGCAGCGGCAAAACCCGAAGAAAAAAAAAAATTTAACAAATTATTATTTTTTTTTTTTAAAGGGGCACACTCAACATAGTGCCTGAGATACTAATATCTTTCAAGTCTTAAACCCCCAAAACCCTGGGCGTCTGGTTTAATGAACAAAAGACGTATTATCCCTCAAGCCTTAAACCCCCAAAACCCTGGGCGCCTGGTTTAATAAACAAGTGATCTATTATCCCACAAGCCTTGAACCCCCCAAAACCCTGGGCGCCTGGTTTAATAAACAAGGGATCTATTATCCCCCAAGCCTTAAACCCCCCAAAACCCTGGGCGCCTGGTTTAATAAGCAAGAGAACTATTATCCACCAAAACCCTGGGCGCCTGGTTTAATAAACAAGAAATCTATTATCCCCCAAGCCTTAAACTCCCAAAACCCTGGGCGGCTGGTTTAATAAACAAGTGATCTATTATCCCCCAAGTCTTCAACCCCCAAAACCCTGCGCGCCCGAGTTCTTGCAAAACACTGATCAGCTATCCCCCAAGCCTTGAACCTCAAAAACCCTCGGCGCCCGAGTTCAACAAAAAAAACTGATCAGCTATGTATCCCCCATGTTCTAAGCCCCCAAAACCCTGGGCACTCGAGTTCAACAAAAAAACTGATCAGCTATCCTCCAAGCTCTAACCCCCAAAACCCTGGGCGCCCGAGTTCAACAAAAAAACTGATCAGCTATCCCCCAAGCCTTGAACCTCAAAAACCCTGGGCGCCCGAATTCAACAAAAAAAACTGATCAGCTATCCCCCAAGCTCTAAACCCCCAATACCCTGGGCGTCAAGTTCAATAAAAAAACTAATCAGCTATCCCTCAAGCTCTAAACCCCCAAAACCCTGGACGCCCGAGTTCAATAAATAAACTGATCAGCTATCTCTCAAGCTCTAAACCCCCAAAACGCTGGGCGCCCGAGTTCAACAAATAAAATAATCAGTTATTTTGTTGAACTTGGGTGCCCAAGGTTTTGGGGGTTTAGAGCTTAGGGGATACTTGATCAGTTTATTCACTAAACTCCACGCCCAGGGTTTTGGGGGTTTAAAGCTTGAAGGATAGCCGATAAGTTTTTTTGTTGAACTCGGGGGCCCAGGGTTTTGGGGGCTTAGAGCTTGGGGGGTAGCCTATCAGCTTCTTTGTTGATCTCGTACGCCCAGGGTTTTGGGGGGTTTAAGGCTTGGGGGATAATAGATCTCTTGTTTATTAAACCAGGAGCCCAGGGTTTTGGGAGGTTTAAGGATTGGGGGATAATAGATCACTTGTTTATTAAACCAGGCGCCCAGGGTTTTGGGGGTTTAAGGCTTGGGGGATAATATATCGCTTGTTTACTAAACCAGGCGCCCAGGATTTTGTGGGTTTTAGATTTGGAGGATAAATGATAATAGATTTGTTGTTTATAAATTTTTTTTTTTTTTTTTTCGAAATTTATTTAGGGTTTTTTTAGAAAATTTATTTTTGGTGGAGGGGGGGCGGCAATTTTCTTAGCGTAGGGGCGGCAAATTTGTTAATCCGCCTCGCCCGCTACGCACTAGTGGTATAAAAAATTTTCTGGACTTTTGATTTACACTGTTAGTAACAAGAAGTCTTCAGTAACACTGTGTAAAATTTTTAGAAAGCTTAGTTAAATCAGTCTCTAGTACTAACGAGTTGAAGATAAAATAATTTTGTCAATCGGTCGAAGCGTGTGTCAGCTGTTCCCGTGCCTAACCTATAGGTGGCTTCCCCAACCATCTGCCCTCGGTGGAACGTTCTAAAAGATGGAACACCCAGGCACCTATTCACTCATGACTACAAAAATTTAGGCAGAATAATAAAAGTTAGCTTTTATAAAATCAATTAATAAATTCAATCACTTATTCTATGTACATAAAGCAATTTATCAAGGACAATAGCTACAAATAAATGGTAGTGAAACCAGAACACTATTTTTCTTGACATCATCTAATTCTTGCCGACGTAATTATAGAATATATTACAAGACAGTCTTATATTCATTTTCAATACTACATACTTTGTCATAACAAAAATGAGCCTCACTCAAATTATGTTTAATATTTAAGTTCATTTAATTGTTAATTATTATCTTAAAGATTGTATAAAACTATGTGTAAATTATATTAATTATGTTTTGTAAAAGTATCATTATTTCATAAGAAAATTTTTGTAATGGGCCTTGTCCATATATAACTAGAATTAAAAAAATAAAAAAGTTAAAACAGACAGTTGTTAAGTCAAAAAAGTACCCTGTTAATTGAAAAACAATGTCAATTTTTAGCGTTCAAAATCAAGCAATTATTGAGGTAACTTTTTACTTTAATTTAAATAAGATTTAATATGCTTTTGTAAAAATAAAAACTAATTCTATTTTTCACTACTTTTTTTTTTTAGTTTATAAACTAAACTAACATGAGTAAAAAAGAATTTTGAATAGTTTTTGTGTAAAATAAAAAAAAATTCAATTTCTATTTTTCTATGTAAACAAAAAGTTTGTAATAAGTTTATTAAAATAATGAAAAAAAAAAATTCATTTGTAAGAATTATATAATTAGTTACTTAAAAAAAAGAACTTTGTTTTTTATTATTAAAAAATCCTGTTATGAAACAATCATTTCAAAATCTTTTAATTCAGTTAAAAATAAGTTTTAGGAATTATGAACTTTCTCATAGTTGAATGATTTAAAGACAATGAAAAATTTTTGGATTGTGTTTTAAGGCATTTTGCCTAAAAGAATAGTTTTACAAATAAATTTTTATATTTTTTTGAATGCCTTCAATTTTATGAAATATTATATGTTTATAGAAAAAGCACTAGATATTTACAAACATTTTTATTTGCATTGGCGTAAATGAAATAACTGTTTGATCCCTTTAAAATACTTAAGTTTCTTATATGTCAACAGATGTATTTTGATGACTACCCCATTGAGTGTCCATACATAAATATATTTTTTAATTAAATAGTTTTGAAGGGTATAAATATTAAAATCTCACTTTTTTTAAAGTATATAGGTCATAAAAACTAATTGTTTTCATTAAAATTCATTAAAAAAAAAGAAATTTTCAAAAAAATTTTATACAGGAATTTTCATTCATTATTAGATTTTTTTTTTAAAGAATGAACAAATTAATAAATTTATTTTTTAATTTGTTAGCTTTTATTTATTAATACCCATCAAAAATATTTTCTGAAACAAAAAATTTTTTTTTAATTTTTGAAAACATTTAACAATGAAAAAAAAAACTTGAAACAAAATTTATAAAAAACATATACTTATAAATAAACAAAGTTTTTTGAAAAAAATGGTTGTAAGTGCATAATAAAATGAAACTGTATATATGCAGCTTAATGGCATAATGCCATGGTATAAGGCATACTATACTATAAATTTAGATGACTAATTTGATTGAATTTTCTGAATAATCAACTCACGGTATAGTTTTCTTTTACTAATTTAAAGTTTATCACTAAGTATTAAAAAAAAATATTAAATAGAAAAAAAGATATCTCAAAAACTCTTTTCAAATTATACTAAATGAAAAAGTGAGATACACATATTTTTGTAAGTAACGATGAGAAATTATTTCTCTATGGTAACTTTTATATTATTTGGGACCTACTTACTAAAGTTGTAATGAATATAAATACAAAATTGTAGAGCAGTAGCAGCATTGTTTCAGAAGTTACAAAAATTTTATTTTATTTTAAGCTGTTGTTCTCTCATCAATGCGTTCTCAGACTCACAGGTTCACAAGTGTGGACACTCAACAGGGTATTTATACAACAAAAATTTTTTTCAATACATACAGTATTCTGTACTGTAAAAAATTATGAGTTTCAGTTGTTTTAATAATAAGTAACTAAAGTTAATGATTTCTCCTACTTTTTTTTTATTCATTAAGTACTTCCTAACTCTGGGTAAACCTTTCTCTTTTTAACTTGATTAATATTTTCCTTCTATCAAAAATAAACATTATTTTGTATTATTTTTACAGAAAAGTCTAAACAAAATCATCTATATAACTACTAAACATTAAATATCTGGAAACTTTTTTATTATAGGTTAGTAAACTATACATACTACAAATAAACTAATATTAATTTCAATTCAGTAAAGTGCTTTCGTTGGTAGTGTCAAAGTGAATTAAAATATTAATTAAAAAATTTTATATCTTAATTTAAACTATTTTAATTTTTTTATACTGCCTGGAAAATTATCTTAATTTACTTATTGACATAAAAAGAGAATTTAAGTACCTGAAAAAGAAAAATATTAGGCTACTAAAAGTAGTACTAATTAAAGTTTCTTGAATGATTTAAAATGATGTAAAATAAAAAATTACTAAAAATAATTTTTTTTGTTGAATCATGAATTTTAGAAACTAAAAAAATACTTGAATTAATGTGATTTATCATCTATAATATTTACTATTCATTATAATCTTCATCGTTATGTTTAAATATTTATTGAATTCAAGACTTTCGTTAAGATGTTAGATGATACATGGCTCAAAAAACAAACTTAAAGGTCTGCATGTGTCTGCCATGGTTGTAAACTCGAGTCGAGAATCCAATATCGAGTAACTCGAGTCAAGTCGAGTCAAGTCTAGACTACGCACAGCAGCTTATGCTTGTAACCTGCATACGCACAAGAAGTTTTTATAACAGAAGGGTGAAAAAATATTTCGGAGGAAGTTTGGACTCCGGAAGGGTCAGGGCTGACACCTGGTGCACCTGGTGATACTTACGCCTTGGAGATGATTTCCCCAGGAAGCTTGGACTCCAAAGGGACCAGGGTGGACACCTGGTGCAACTGGTATTAATTACGTCTTGGAGATGATTTCCCAACGAAGTTTGGACTTCGGAGGAGTCAGGGCGGACACCTGATGCACCTGGTGATACTTACGCCTTGGAGATGATTTCCCCAGGAAATTTGGACTCCGGAGGGGCCAAAGTGGACACTCGGTGCACCTAGTGATACTTACGCCTTGGAGAAGATTTCCCCAGGGAGTTTGGACTCCAAAGGGGCCAGGGTGGACACCTGGTGCAAGTGGTATTAATTACGCTTTGGAATGGATTTCCCCAGGAAGTTAGGACTTCAGAAGGGTCAGGGCGGACACCTGGTGCACCTGGTGATACTGACGCCTTGGAGATGATTTTCCCTAGGAAGTTTTGACTTTGAAGGGTCAGGGCAAACACCTGGTGCACCTGGTGATACGCCTTGGAGATGATTTCCCCAGGAAGTTTGGACTCCGGAGGGGTCAGGGTGGACACCTGGTGCAACTGGTATTAATTACGCCATGGAGATGATTTCCCCAGGGAGTTTGGACTCCGGAGGGGCCAAAGTGGACACTCGGTGCACCTAGTGATACTTACGCCTTGGAGAAGATTTCCCCAGGGAGTTTGGACTCCAAAGGGGCCAGGGTGGACACCTGGTGCAAGTGGTATTAATTACGCTTTGGAATGGATTTCCCCAGGAAGTTAGGACTTCAGAAGGGTCAGGGCGGACACCTGGTGCACCTGGTGATACTGACGCCTTGGAGATGATTTTCCCTAGGAAGTTTTGACTTTGAAGGGTCAGGGCAAACACCTGGTGCACCTGGTGATACGCCTTGGAGATGATTTCCCCAGGAAGTTTGGACTCCGGAGGGGTCAGGGTGGACACCTGGTGCAACTGGTATTAATTACGCCATGGAGATGATTTCCCCAGGGAGTTTGGACTTCAGAGGGGTCAGGGCGGACACCTGGTGCACCTGGTGATTCTTACGCCTTGGAGATGATTTCCCTAGGAAGTTAGGACTTCGGAGGGGTCAGGGTGGACACCTGGTGCACCTGGTGATACTTACGACTTGGAGATGTTTTTTCAGGAAATTTTAACTCCGTAGGAGTCAGGGAAAATACTTGGTGTGCCCGGTAATAACTACACTCTGAAGATGCTATCCTAATCGTAAACTTGATGATGTGAACCCACTGGGATCAAAACTTCCTGAGAAAATCATTTTCGAGGCGTAAGTATCACCAGGTGCACCTGGTGTCCGCCCTGACGCCCCCCCCCCTTCCCAGAGTCCTAACTTCCTGACGAAATCATCTTCAAGACGTAAGTATCACCAGGTGCACCGAGTGTCCACTTTGGCCTCTCCGGAGTCCAAACTTCCTGGGGAAATCATCTGTAAGGCGTAAGTATCACCAGGTGTACCAGGTGTCCGCCCTGACTCCTCCGAAGTCCAAACTTCCTTGGGAAATCATCTTCAAGGCGTAATTAATACCAGTTGCACCAGGTGACCACCGTGGTCCCTTTGGTGTGTAACTTCCTGGGGAAATCATCATCTCCAAGGCGTAAGTATCACCAGGTGCACCAGGTGTCCGCCCTGACCCCTCTGGAGTCCAAACTTCCTCCGAAATATTTTTTCACCCTTCTGTTATAAAAACTTCTTGTGCGTATGCAGATTACAAGCATAAACTGCTGTGCGTCGACTAGACTTGACTCGACTCGACTCGAGTTACTCGATATTGGATTCTCGACTCGAGTCTACAACCATGGTGTCTGCACGCTCTGGGAAGTTGGCGAGAAAAGTTAAAAAATACAGTGTAGTTTATTACTGTACAAAAGAAACTAAAATTTAAAAATCGTTTGAAATAATGAAATAGCGTAAAGTTAACACTAGTGAAAAAAATTACTAAGTAAACGCGTTTTTTTTTTTTTTTTTTTTTTTTTAATAAATAATTTTGTAAAAAACCAGTGAAAATCGCAATAATGGATTCTCTTACAGGAAATTGAAAGCTTTTTTTATAGATCTGAGGTTGCTTCTAATCATTAGCAATTTTTATTTCCCTTCGATTGTTATGATTATAGCCACCAAACATGCACAATTTTTTAAATTATTGTCAAATTAATTACTTTTCGGGACATCGAGCTGAACATACCATGGCCACACGGTTGGTTTCGATGCCAGCAATTTCGAAATCGACAGCATGAAAACATTACGTCTTCTCGACTCCAAAATAGTATATTACTTAACTAGGTAGTTGCCAACTATTTGTACACATTTTTGAAGCTTTGCCATTTCTCGAAAAATACAGGCACAATCTTTTTATTGGTCGTAAAACATTCCTCGAACCCAGTATTAATACCTCCATCAGTTGTAAATATGTATAAAGATTGCCTGAAAAAGTTACAGTAAATAATATTTTCAAAACTTAGTTACGGACATAGCGTTTTCTTGCGTTTTACAGGGTGAAACCTAATTTTTAAACATTTGCATGAACTTTTCAGCTTTTTTAATATTTGTTTCCACAATCTCAAAAAGTGTGAACCTAACTAATTATTCCATTAGATATAAAAAAAATATTGTCTTAAATCTTTTTACTGGGCCCGGACTGTAAAAATAAGAATTTGGCGGATTTGCTCATATATATTTACCAGGGCCCGGGGTGATATAATTATGCCGAAAATAATCATGCCGAAAAAAAATTTCGGTATCATCGGGGAAGTTTCTACTGTATGAGTCGTCTGCTTCTTGCCCGAAAGAATTTCGCCGTTCGCGGCCAAGTTCACGCGCCTAAGTTCGAAGGTGCGCGCGACGCGGTCGGCACTCGGCGGGACGGTTGAATCAATCATATGCTCCTCGCAGTTTTTATGTTGGTGCCGAAAATAATTACACCGAAAAAAAAGCTTTCTCAGCGTTTGAATTTCTGACGTGAATAGGCGTGCCGAAAAATCACCACGGACATTTTCGTTAAAACAATCACTTTTTAGAATATTAAATATTTAAGCATGCTCGTACATAAATTATTTTAAGCTTAAAATTTCAATAAAAATAATATCTTTCGTTCGAATATATTATTTATTTATTTCAAGTCGGAAAAAAAAGAGAAAAAAAAAGGTCAATCAATAGAAAATTCAAAATAAAGCCAAGCCCCATTGCAAGTATCCTCGGTGAAATCACCGATGAATTCATCGGTGAATTCATTGGTGAAATCCTCGGTGAAATCCTCGCTTTTTGCGGTGAAATCCTCGGTGAATCTTAACAGTAAAATCCTCGGCAAAATCCTCGGCATTTTAACGGGATCGAAAACGAAGGGGTCAGGGCGGACACCTGGTGCAACTGGTGATACGTACGCCTTGGAGATGACTTCCCCAGGAAGTTTCGACTCCGCATGGGTCAGGGTGGACATCTGGTGCACCTGGTGATACTTACGCCTTGGAGATGATTTCCCCAGGAAGTTTTGACTCCGGATGGGTCAGGGCGGACATCTGGTGCACCTAGTGATACTTACGCCTTGAAGATGACTTCCCCAGGAAGTTTCGACTCCTGAGGGATCAGGGCGAGCATCTGGTGAACCTGGCGATACTTACACCTTGGAGATGATTTCCCCAGGAAGTTTCGACTCCGCATGGGTCGGGGTGGACATCTGGTGCACCTGGTGATACTTACGCCTTGGAGATGATTTCCCCAGGAAGTTTTGACTCCAGAGGGATCAGGGCGAGCACCTGGTGCACCTGGCGATACTTACGCCTTCGAGATGACTGCCCCAGGAAGTTTTGACTCCAGATGGGTCAGGGCGGACATCTAGTGCACCTGGTGATACTTACACCTTGGAGATGAACTCCCTAGGAAGTTTTGACTCCGGATGGGTCAGAGCGGACACCTGGTGCTCATGATGATACTTACGCCTTGGAGATGATGTCCCCAGGAAGTTTCGACTCCGGATGGGTCAGGGCGGACACCTGGTGCCCCTGGTGATACTTACGCCTTCGAGATGATTTCCCCAGGAAGTTTCGACTCCGCATGGGTCAGGGCGGACACCTGGTGCCCCTGGTGATACGTAAGGCTTGGGGATGAACTCCCCAGGAAGTTTTGACTCCGGATGGGTCAGAGCGGACACCTGGTGCTCATGATGATACTTACACCTTGGAGATGATTTCCCCAGGAAGTTTCTACTCCGGATGGGTCGGGGCAGACACCTGGTGCCCCTGGTGATACTTACGCCTTGGAGATGATTTCCCCAGGAAGTTCCGACTCCAGATGGGTCAGGGCGGACACCTGGTGCCCCTGGTGATACGTAAGGCTTGGGGATGAACTTCCAGGAAGTTTTGACTCTGGATGGGTCAGAGCGGACACCTGGTGCTCATGATGATACTTACGCCTTGGAGATGACTTCCCTAGGAAGTTTCGACTCCAGATGGGTCAGGGCGAGCACCTGGTGTACCTGGTGATACTTACGCCTTCGAGATGATTTCCCCAGGAAATTTCGACTCCGCATGGGTCAGGGCGGACATCTGGTGCACCTGGTGATACTTACACCTTGGAGATGAAGTCCCCAGGAAGTTTTGACTCCGGATGGGTCAGAGCGGACACCTGGTGCTCATGATGATACTTACGCCTTCGAGATGACTTCCCTAGGAAGTTTCGACTCCAGATGGGTCAGGGCGAGCACCTGGTGTACCTGGTGATACTTAAGCCTTCGAGATGATTTCCCCAGGAAGTTTCGACCCCGCATGGGTCAGGGCGGACATCTGCTGCACCTGGTGATACTTACACCTTGGAGATGAACTCCCCAGGAAGTTTTGACTCCGGATGGGTCAAAGCGGACACCTGGTGCTCATGATGATACTTACGCCTTCGAGATGATTTCCCCAGGAAGTTTCGACTCCGTATGGGTCAGGGCGGACACCTGGTGTACCTGGTGATACTTACGCCTTCGAGATGATTTCCCCAGGAAGTTTCGACCCCGCATGGGTCAGGGCGGACATCTGGTGCACCTGGTGATACTTACACCTTGGAGATGAACTCCCCAGGAAGTTTTGACTCCGGATGGGTCAGAGCAGACACCTGGTGCTCATGATGATACTTACGCCTTCGAGATGATTTCCCCAGGAAGTTTCGACTCCGGATGGGTCAGGGCGGACACCTGGTGCCCCTAGTGATACTTACGCCTTCGAGATGATTTCCCCAGGAAGTTCCGACTCCAGATGGGTCAATGCGGACACCTGGTGCCCCTGGTGATACGTAAGGCTTGGGGATGAACTCCCCAGAAAGTTTTGACCCCGGATGGGTCAGAGCGGACACCTGGTGCTCATGATGATACTTACGCCTTGGAGATGATTTCCCCAGGAAGTTTCGACCCCGCATGGGTCAGGGCAGACACCTGGTGCCCCTGGTGATACATACGCCTTGGAGATGATTTCCCCAGGAAGTTCCGACTCCAGATGGGTCAGGGCGGACACCTGGTGCCCCTGGTGATACGTAAGGCTTGGGGATGAACTTCCAGGAAGTTTTGACTCTGGATGGGTCAGAGCGGACACCTGGTGCTCATGATGATACTTACGCCTTCGAGATGACTTCCCTAGGAAGTTTCGACTCCAGATGGGTCAGGGCGAGCACCTGGTGTACCTGGTGATACTTACGCCTTCGAGATGATTTCCCCAGGAAGTTTCGACTCCGCATGGGTCAGGGCGGACATCTGGTGCACCTGGTGATACTTACACCTTGGAGATGAACTCCCCAGGAAGTTTTGACTCCGGATGGGTCAGAGCGGACACCTGGTGCTCATGATGATACTTACGCCTTCGAGATGACTTCCCTAGGAAGTTTCGACTCCAGATGGGTCAGGGCGAGCACCTGGTGTACCTGGTGATACTTAAGCCTTCGAGATGATTTCCCCAGGAAGTTTCGACCCCGCATGGGTCAGGGCGGACATCTGCTGCACCTGGTGATACTTACACCTTGGAGATGAACTCCCCAGGAAGTTTTGACTCCGGATGGGTCAAAGCGGACA
Organism: Encarsia formosa; assembly: GCA_038277355.1. Taxonomy (NCBI): domain Eukaryota; kingdom Metazoa; phylum Arthropoda; class Insecta; order Hymenoptera; family Aphelinidae; genus Encarsia; species Encarsia formosa. Next base: position 35,466,447 of record CM076187.1, read on the forward strand.
CCTGGTGCTCATGATGATACTTACGCCTTCGAGATGATTTCCCCAGGAAGTTTCGACTCCGTATGGGTCAGGGCGGACACCTGGTGTACCTGGTGATACTTACGCCTTCGAGATGATTTCCCCAGGAAGTTTCGACCCCGCATGGGTCAGGGCGGACATCTGGTGCACCTGGTGATACTTACACCTTGGAGATGAACTCTCCAGGAAGTTTTGACTCCGGATGGGTCAGAGCAGACACCTGGTGCTCATGATGATACTTACGCCTTCGAGATGATTTCCCCAGGAAGTTTCGACTCCGGATGGGTCAGGGCGGACACCTGGTGCCCCTAGTGATACTTACGCCTTCGAGATGATTTCCCCAGGAAGTTCCGACTCCAGATGGGTCAATGCGGACACCTGGTGCCCCTGGTGATACGTAAGGCTTGGGGATGAACTCCCCAGGAAGTTTTGACCCCGGATGGGTCAGAGCGGACACCTGGTGCTCATGATGATACTTACGCCTTGGAGATGATTTCCCCAGGAAGTTTCGACCCCGCATGGGTCAGGGCAGACACCTGGTGCCCCTGGTGATACATACGCCTTGGAGATGATTTCCCCAGGAAGTTCCGACTCCAGATGGGTCAGGGCGGACACCTGGTGCCCCTGGTGATACGTAAGGCTTGGGGATGAACTTCCAGGAAGTTTTGACTCTGGATGGGTCAGAGCGGACACCTGGTGCTCATGATGATACTTACGCCTTCGAGATGACTTCCCTAGGAAGTTTCGACTCCAGATGGGTCAGGGCGAGCACCTGGTGTACCTGGTGATACTTACGCCTTCGAGATGATTTCCCCAGGAAGTTTCGACTCCGCATGGGTCAGGGCGGACATCTGGTGCACCTGGTGATACTTACACCTTGGAGATGAACTCCCCAGGAAGTTTTGACTCCGGATGGGCCAGAGCGGACACCTGGTGCTCATGATGACACTTACGCCTTCGAGATGATTTCCCCAGGAAGTTTCAACTCCGTATGGGTCAGGGCGGACACCTGGTGCCCCTGGTGACACGTAAGGCTTGGGGATGAACTCCCCAGGAAGTTTTGACTCCGGATGGGTCAGAGCGGACACCTGGTGCTCATGATGATACTTACGCCTTGGAGATGATTTCCCCAGGAAGTTTCTACTCCGGATGGGTCGGGGCAGACACCTGGTGCCCCTGGTGATACTTACGCCTTGGAGATGATTTCCCCAGGAAGTTCCGACTCCAGATGGGTCAGGGCGGACACCTGGTGCCCCTGGTGATACGTAAGGCTTGGGGATGAACTTCCAGGAAGTTTTGACTCTGGATGGGTCAGAGCGGACACCTGGTGCTCATGATGATACTTACGCCTTGGAGATGACTTCCCTAGGAAGTTTCGACTCCAGATGGGTCAGGGCGAGCACCTGGTGTACCTGGTGATACTTACGCCTTCGAGATGATTTCCCCAGGAAGTTTCGACTCCGCATGGGTCAGGGCGGACATCTGCTGCACCTGGTGATACTTACACCTTGGAGATGAACTCCCCAGGAAGTTTTGACTCCGGATGGGTCAAAGCGGACACCTGGTGCTCATGATGATACTTACGCCTTCGAGATGATTTCCCCAGGAAGTTTCGACTCCGTATGGGTCAGGGCGGACACCTGGTGTACCTGGTGATACTTACGCCTTCGAGATGAACTCCCCAGGAAGTTTTGACTCCGGATGGGCCAGAGCGGACATCTGGTGCACCTGGTGATACTTACAACTTGGAGATGAACTTCCAGGAAGTTTTGACTCCGGATGGGTCAGAGTAGACACCTGGTGCTCATGATGATACTTACGCCTTGGAGATGATTTCCCCAGGAAGTTTCGACTCCGGATGGGTCAGGGCGGACACCTGGTGCCCCTGGTGATACTTACGCCTTCGAGATGATTTCCCCAGGAAGTTCCGACTCCAGATGAGTCAATGCGGACACCTGGTGCCCCTGGTGATACGTAAGGCTTGGGGATGAACTCCCCAGGAAGTTTTGACTCCGGATGGGTCAGAGCGGACACCTGGTGCTCATGATGATACTTACGCCTTGGAGATGATTTCCCCAGGAAGTTTCGACCCCGCATGGGTCAGGGCAGACACCTGGTGCCCCTGGTGATACTTACGCCTTGGAGATGATTTCCCCAGGAAGTTCCGACTCCAGATGGGTCAGGGCGGACACCTGGTGTACCTGGTGATACTTACGCCTTCGAGATGAACTCCCCAGGAAGTTTTGACTCCGGATGGGCCAGAGCGGACACCTGGTGCTCATGATGACACTTACGCCTTCGAGATGATTTCCCCAGGAAGTTTCGACTCCGTATGGGTCAGGGCGGACACCTGGTGCACCTGGTGATATTTACGCCTTGGAGATGATTTCCCCAGGAAGTTTTGACTCCAGAGGGATCAGGGCGAGCACCTGGTGCACCTGGCGATACTTACGCCTTCGAGATGACTGCCCCAGGAAGTTTTGACTCCAGATGGGTCAGGGCGGACATCTGGTGCACCAGGTGATACTTACACCTTGGAGATGAACTCCCTAGGAAGTTTTGACTCCGGATGGGTCAGAGCGGACACCTGGTGCTCATGATGATACTTACGCCTTGGAGATGATGTCCCCAGGAAGTTTCGACTCTGGATGGGTCAGGGCGGACACCTGGTGCCCCTGGTGATACGTAAGGCTTGGGGATGAACTTCCAGGAAGTTTTGACTCTGGATGGGTCAGAGCGGACACCTGGTGCTCATGATGATACTTACGCCTTGGAGATGACTTCCCTAGGAAGTTTCGACTCCAGATGGGTCAGGGCGAGCACCTGGTGTACCTGGTGATACTTACGCCTTCGAGATGATTTCCCCAGGAAGTTTCGACTCCGCATGGGTCAGGGCGGACACCTGGTGCCCCTGGTGATACGTAAGGCTTGGGGATGAACTCCCCAGGAAGTTTTGACTCCGGATGGGTCAGAGCGGACACCTGGTGCTCATGATGATACTTACGCCTTGGAGATGATTTCCCCAGGAAGTTTCTACTCCGGATGGATCGGGGCAGACACCTGGTGCCCCTGGTGATACTTACGCCTTGGAGATGATTTTCCCAGGAAGTTCCAACTCCAGATGGGTCAGGACGGACACCTGGTGCCCCTGGTGATACGTAAGGCTTGGGGATGAACTTCCAGGAAGTTTTGACTCTGGATGTGTCAGAGCGGACACCTGGTGCTCATGATGATACTTACGCCTTGGAGATGACTTCCCTAGGAAGTTTCGACTCCAGATGGGTCAGGGCGGGCACCTGGTGTACCTGGTGATACCTACGCCTTCGGGATGATTTCCCCAGGAAGTTTCGATTCCGCATGGGTCAGGGTGGACATCTGGTGCACCTGGTGATACTTACGCCTTGGAGATGATTTCCCCAGGAAGTTTTGACTCCGGATGGGTCAGGGCGGACATCTGGTGCACCTAGTGATACTTACGCCTTGAAGTTGACTTCCCCAGGAAGTTTCGACTCCTGAGGAATCAGGGCGAGCATCTGGTGAACCTCGCGATACTTACACCTTGGAGGTGATTTCCCCAGGAAGTTTCGACTCCGCATGGGTCGGGGTGGACATCTGGTGCACCTGGTGATATTCACGCCTTGGAGATGATTTCCCCAGGAAGTTTTGACTCCAGAGGGATCAGGGCGAGCACCTGGTGCACCTGGCGATACTTACGCCTTCGAGAAGACTGCCCCAGGAAGTTTTGACTCCAGATGGGTCAGAGCGGACACCTGGTGCTCATGATGATACTTACGCCTTGGAGATGACTTCCCTAGGAAGTTTCGACTCCAGATGGGTCAGGGCGAGCACCTGGTGTACCTGGTGATACTTACGCCTTCGAGATGATTTCCCCAGGAAGTTTTGACTCCAGATGGGTCAGGGCGGACATCTGGTGCACCAGGTGATACTTACACCTTGGAGATGAACTCCCTAGGAAGTTTTGACTCCGGATGGGTCAGAGCGGACACCTGGTGCTCATGATGATACTTACGCCTTGGAGATGATGTCCCCAGGAAGTTTCGACTCTGGATGGGTCAGGGCGGACACCTGGTGCCCCTGGTGATACGTAAGGCTTGGGGATGAACTTCCAGGAAGTTTTGACTCTGGATGGGTCAGAGCGGACACCTGGTGCTCATGATGATACTTACGCCTTGGAGATGACTTCCCTAGGAAGTTTCGACTCCAGATGGGTCAGGGCGAGCACCTGGTGTACCTGGTGATACTTACGCCTTCGAGATGATTTCCCCAGGAAGTTTCGACTCCGCATGGGTCAGGGCGGACACCTGGTGCCCCTGGTGATACGTAAGGCTTGGGGATGAACTCCCCAGGAAGTTTTGACTCCGGATGGGTCAGAGCGGACACCTGGTGCTCATGATGATACTTACGCCTTGGAGATGATTTCCCCAGGAAGTTTCTACTCCGGATGGATCGGGGCAGACACCTGGTGCCCCTGGTGATACTTACGCCTTGGAGATGATTTTCCCAGGAAGTTCCCACTCCAGATGGGTCAGGACGGACACCTGGTGCCCCTGGTGATACGTAAGGCTTGGGGATGAACTTCCAGGAAGTTTTGACTCTGGATGTGTCAGAGCGGACACCTGGTGCTCATGATGATACTTACGCCTTGGAGATGACTTCCCTAGGAAGTTTCGACTCCAGATGGGTCAGGGCGGGCACCTGGTGTACCTGGTGATACCTACGCCTTCGGGATGATTTCCCCAGGAAGTTTCGATTCCGCATGGGTCAGGGTGGACATCTGGTGCACCTGGTGATACTTACGCCTTGGAGATGATTTCCCCAGGAAGTTTTGACTCCGGATGGGTCAGGGCGGACATCTGGTGCACCTAGTGATACTTACGCCTTGAAGTTGACTTCCCCAGGAAGTTTCGACTCCTGAGGAATCAGGGCGAGCATCTGGTGAACCTCGCGATACTTACACCTTGGAGGTGATTTCCCCAGGAAGTTTCGACTCCGCATGGGTCGGGGTGGACATCTGGTGCACCTGGTGATATTTACGCCTTGGAGATGATTTCCCCAGGAAGTTTTGACTCCAGAGGGATCAGGGCGAGCACCTGGTGCACCTGGCGATACTTACGCCTTCGAGAAGACTGCCCCAGGAAGTTTTGACTCCAGATGGGTCAGAGCGGACACCTGGTGCTCATGATGATACTTACGCCTTGGAGATGACTTCCCTAGGAAGTTTCGACTCCAGATGGGTCAGGGCGAGCACCTGGTGTACCTGGTGATACTTACGCCTTCGAGATGATTTCCCCAGGAAGTTTCGACTCCGCATGGGTCAGGGCGGACACCTGGTGCCCCTGGTGATACGTAAGGCTTGGGGATGAACTCCCCAGGAAGTTTTGACTCCGGATGGGTCAGAGCGGACACCTGGTGCTCATGATGATACTTACGCCTTGGAGATGATTTCCCCAGGAAGTTTCTACTCCGGATGGATCGGGGCAGACACCTGGTGCCCCTGGTGATACTTACGCCTTGGAGATGATTTCCCCAGGAAGTTCCCACTCCAGATGGGTCAATGCGGACACCTGGTGCCCCTGGTGATACGTAAGGCTTGGGGATGAACTCCCCAGGAAGTTTTGACTCCGGATGGGTCAGAGCGGACACCTGGTGCTCATGATGCTACTTACGCCTTGGAGATGATTTCCCCAGGAAGTTTCCACTCCGGATGGGTCGGGGCAGACACCTGGTGCCCCTGGTGATACTTACGCCTTGGAGATGATTTCCCCCAGGAAGTTCCGACTCCAGATGGGTCAGGGCGGACACCTGGTGCCCCTGGTGATACGTAAGGCTTGGGGATGAACTTCCATGAAGTTTTGACTCTGGATGGGTCAGAGCGGACACCTGGTGCTCATAATGATACTTACGCCTTGGAGATGACTTCCCTAGGAAGTTTCGACTCCAGATGGGTCAGGGCGAGCACCTGGTGTACCTGGTGATACTTACGCCTTCGAGATGATTTCCCCAGGAAGTTTCGACTCCGCATGGGTCAGGGCGGACACCTGGTGCCCCTGGTGATACGTAAGGCTTGGGGATGAACTCCCCAGGAAGTTTTGACTCCGGATGGGTCAGAGCGGACACCTGGTGCTCATGATGATACTTACGCCTTGGAGATGATTTCCCCAGGAAGTTTCGACCCCGCATGGGTCAGGGCAGACACCTGGTGCCCCTGGTGATACATACGCCTTGGAGATGATTTCCCCAGGAAGTTCCGACTCCAGATGGGTCAGGGCGGACACCTGGTGCCCCTGGTGATACGTAAGGCTTGGGGATGAACTTCCAGGAAGTTTTGACTCTGGATGGGTCAGAGCGGACACCTGGTGCTCATGATGATACTTACGCCTTCGAGATGACTTCCCTAGGAAGTTTCGACTCCAGATGGGTCAGGGCGAGCACCTGGTGTACCTGGTGATACTTACGCCTTCGAGATGATTTCCCCAGGAAGTTTCGACTCCGCATGGGTCAGGGCGGACATCTGGTGCACCTGGTGATACTTACACCTTGGAGATGAACTCCCCAGGAAGTTTTGACTCCGGATGGGCCAGAGCGGACACCTGGTGCTCATGATGACACTTACGCCTTCGAGATGATTTCCCCAGGAAGTTTCAACTCCGTATGGGTCAGGGCGGACACCTGGTGCCCCTGGTGACACGTAAGGCTTGGGGATGAACTCCCCAGGAAGTTTTGACTCCGGATGGGTCAGAGCGGACACCTGGTGCTCATGATGATACTTACGCCTTGGAGATGATTTCCCCAGGAAGTTTCTACTCCGGATGGGTCGGGGCAGACACCTGGTGCCCCTGGTGATACTTACGCCTTGGAGATGATTTCCCCAGGAAGTTCCGACTCCAGATGGGTCAGGGCGGACACCTGGTGCCCCTGGTGATACGTAAGGCTTGGGGATGAACTTCCAGGAAGTTTTGACTCTGGATGGGTCAGAGCGGACACCTGGTGCTCATGATGATACTTACGCCTTGGAGATGACTTCCCTAGGAAGTTTCGACTCCAGATGGGTCAGGGCGAGCACCTGGTGTACCTGGTGATACTTACGCCTTCGAGATGATTTCCCCAGGAAGTTTTGACTCCAGATGGGTCAGGGCGGACATCTGGTGCACCAGGTGATACTTACACCTTGGAGATGAACTCCCTAGGAAGTTTTGACTCCGGATGGGTCAGAGCGGACACCTGGTGCTCATGATGATACTTACGCCTTGGAGATGATGTCCCCAGGAAGTTTCGACTCTGGATGGGTCAGGGCGGACACCTGGTGCCCCTGGTGATACGTAAGGCTTGGGGATGAACTTCCAGGAAGTTTTGACTCTGGATGGGTCAGAGCGGACACCTGGTGCTCATGATGATACTTACGCCTTGGAGATGACTTCCCTAGGAAGTTTCGACTCCAGATGGGTCAGGGCGAGCACCTGGTGTACCTGGTGATACTTACGCCTTCGAGATGATTTCCCCAGGAAGTTTCGACTCCGCATGGGTCAGGGCGGACACCTGGTGCCCCTGGTGATACGTAAGGCTTGGGGATGAACTCCCCAGGAAGTTTTGACTCCGGATGGGTCAGAGCGGACACCTGGTGCTCATGATGATACTTACGCCTTGGAGATGATTTCCCCAGGAAGTTTCTACTCCGGATGGATCGGGGCAGACACCTGGTGCCCCTGGTGATACTTACGCCTTGGAGATGATTTTCCCAGGAAGTTCCCACTCCAGATGGGTCAGGACGGACACCTGGTGCCCCTGGTGATACGTAAGGCTTGGGGATGAACTTCCAGGAAGTTTTGACTCTGGATGTGTCAGAGCGGACACCTGGTGCTCATGATGATACTTACGCCTTGGAGATGACTTCCCTAGGAAGTTTCGACTCCAGATGGGTCAGGGCGGGCACCTGGTGTACCTGGTGATACCTACGCCTTCGGGATGATTTCCCCAGGAAGTTTCGATTCCGCATGGGTCAGGGTGGACATCTGGTGCACCTGGTGATACTTACGCCTTGGAGATGATTTCCCCAGGAAGTTTTGACTCCGGATGGGTCAGGGCGGACATCTGGTGCACCTAGTGATACTTACGCCTTGAAGTTGACTTCCCCAGGAAGTTTCGACTCCTGAGGAATCAGGGCGAGCATCTGGTGAACCTCGCGATACTTACACCTTGGAGGTGATTTCCCCAGGAAGTTTTGACTCCAGATGGGTCAGAGCGGACACCTGGTGCTCATGATGATACTTACGCCTTGGAGATGACTTCCCTAGGAAGTTTCGACTCCAGATGGGTCAGGGCGAGCACCTGGTGTACCTGGTGATACTTACGCCTTCGAGATGATTTCCCCAGGAAGTTTCGACTCCGCATGGGTCAGGGCGGACACCTGGTGCCCCTGGTGATACGTAAGGCTTGGGGATGAACTCCCCAGGAAGTTTTGACTCCGGATGGGTCAGAGCGGACACCTGGTGCTCATGATGATACTTACGCCTTGGAGATGATTTCCCCAGGAAGTTTCTACTCCGGATGGATCGGGGCAGACACCTGGTGCCCCTGGTGATACTTACGCCTTGGAGATGATTTCCCCAGGAAGTTCCCACTCCAGATGGGTCAATGCGGACACCTGGTGCCCCTGGTGATACGTAAGGCTTGGGGATGAACTCCCCAGGAAGTTTTGACTCCGGATGGGTCAGAGCGGACACCTGGTGCTCATGATGCTACTTACGCCTTGGAGATGATTTCCCCAGGAAGTTTCCACTCCGGATGGGTCGGGGCAGACACCTGGTGCCCCTGGTGATACTTACGCCTTGGAGATGATTTCCCCCAGGAAGTTCCGACTCCAGATGGGTCAGGGCGGACACCTGGTGCCCCTGGTGATACGTAAGGCTTGGGGATGAACTTCCATGAAGTTTTGACTCTGGATGGGTCAGAGCGGACACCTGGTGCTCATAATGATACTTACGCCTTGGAGATGACTTCCCTAGGAAGTTTCGACTCCAGATGGGTCAGGGCGAGCACCTGGTGTACCTGGTGATACTTACGCCTTCGAGATGATTTCCCCAGGAAGTTTCGACTCCGCATGGGTCAGGGCGGACACCTGGTGCCCCTGGTGATACGTAAGGCTTGGGGATGAACTCCCCAGGAAGTTTTGACTCCGGATGGGTCAGAGCGGACACCTGGTGCTCATGATGATACTTACGCCTTGGAGATGATTTCCCCAGGAAGTTCCGACTCCAGATGAGTCAATGCGGACACCTGGTGCCCCTGGTGATACGTAAGGCTTGGGGATGATTTCCCCCAGGAAGTTCCGACTCCAGATGGGTCAGGGCGGACACCTGGTGCCCCTGGTGATACGTAAGGCTTGGGGATGAACTTCCATGAAGTTTTGACTCTGGATGGGTCAGAGCGGACACCTGGTGCTCATGATGATACTTACGTCTTGGAGATGACTTCCCTAGGAAGTTTCGACTCCAGATGGGTCAGGGCGAGCACCTGGTGTACCTGATGATACTTACGCCTTCGGGATGATTTTCCCAGGAAGTTTCGACTCCGCATGGGTCAGGGCGGACATCTGGTGCACCTGGTGATACTTACACCTTGGAGATGAACTCCCCAGGAAGTTTTGACTCTGGATGGGTCAGAGCGGACACCTGGTGCTCATGATGATACTTACGCCTTCGAGATGACTTCCCTAGGAAGTTTCGACTCCAGATGGGTCAGGGCGAGCACCTGGTGTACCTGGTGATACTTACGCCTTCGAGATGATTTCCCCAGGAAGTTTCGACTCCGCATGGGTCAGGGCGGACATCTGGTGCACCTGGTGATACTTACACCTTGGAGATGAACTCCCCAGGAAGTTTTGACTCCGGATGGGTCAGAGCGGACACCTGGTGCCCCTGGTGATACGTAAGGCTTGGGGATGAACTCCCCAGGAAGTTTTGACTCCGGATGGGTCAGAGCGGACACCTGGTGCTCATGATGCTACTTACGCCTTGGAGATGATTTCCCCAGGAAGTTTCCACTCCGGATGGATCGGGGCAGACACCTGGTGCCCCTGGTGATACTTACGCCTTGGAGATGATTTTCCCAGGAAGTTCCCACTCCAGATGGGTCAGGACGGACACCTGGTGCCCCTGGTGATACGTAAGGCTTGGGGATGAACTTCCAGGAAGTTTTGACTCTGGATGTGTCAGAGCGGACACCTGGTGCTCATGATGATACTTACGCCTTGGAGATGACTTCCCTAGGAAGTTTCGACTCCAGATGGGTCAGGGCGGGCACCTGGTGTACCTGGTGATACCTACGCCTTCGGGATGATTTCCCCAGGAAGTTTCGATTCCGCATGGGTCAGGGTGGACATCTGGTGCACCTGGTGATACTTACGCCTTGGAGATGATTTCCCCAGGAAGTTTTGACTCCGGATGGGTCAGGGCGGACATCTGGTGCACCTAGTGATACTTACGCCTTGAAGTTGACTTCCCCAGGAAGTTTCGACTCCTGAGGAATCAGGGCGAGCATCTGGTGAACCTCGCGATACTTACACCTTGGAGGTGATTTCCCCAGGAAGTTTCGACTCCGCATGGGTCGGGGTGGACATCTGGTGCACCTGGTGATATTTACGCCTTGGAGATGATTTCCCCAGGAAGTTTTGACTCCAGAGGGATCAGGGCGAGCACCTGGTGCACCTGGCGATACTTACGCCTTCGAGAAGACTGCCCCAGGAAGTTTTGACTCCAGATGGGTCAGAGCGGACACCTGGTGCTCATGATGATACTTACGCCTTGGAGATGACTTCCCTAGGAAGTTTCGACTCCAGATGGGTCAGGGCGAGCACCTGGTGTACCTGGTGATACTTACGCCTTCGAGATGATTTCCCCAGGAAGTTTCGACTCCGCATGGGTCAGGGCGGACATCTGGTCCACCTGGTGATACTTACACCTTGGAGATGAACTCCCCAGGAAGTTTTGACTCCGGATGGGTCAGAGCGGACACCTGGTGCTCATGATGATACTTACGCCTTCGAGATGATTTCCCCAGGAAGTTTCGACTCCGTATGGGTCAGGGCGGACACCTGGTGCCCCTGGTGATACTTACGCCTTGGAGATGATTTCCCCAGGAAGTTCTGACTCCAGATGGGTCAGGGCGGACACCTGGTGCCCCTGGTGATACGTAAGGCTTGGGGATGAACTTCCAGGAAGTTTTGACTCTGGATGGGTCAGAGCGGACACCTGGTGCTCATGATGATACTTACGCCTTGGAGATGACTTCCCTAGGAAGTTCCGACTCCAGATGAGTCAATGCGGACACCTGGTGCCCCTGGTGATACGTAAGGCTTGGGGATGATTTCCCCAGGAAGTTTCGACTCCGCATGGGTCAGGGCGGACATCTGGTGCACCTGGTGATACTTACACCTTGGAGATGATTTCCCCAGGAAGTTTCGACCCCGCATGGGTCAGGGCAGACACCTGGTGCCCCTGGTGATACATACGCCTTGGAGATGATTTCCCCAGGAAGTTCCGACTCCAGATGGGTCAGGGCGGACACCTGGTGCCCCTGGTGATACGTAAGGCTTGGGGATGAACTTCCAGGAAGTTTTGACTCTGGATGGGTCAGAGCGGACACCTGGTGCTCATGATGATACTTACGCCTTCGAGATGACTTCCCTAGGAAGTTTCGACTCCAGATGGGTCAGGGCGAGCACCTGGTGTACCTGGTGATACTTACGCCTTCGAGATGATTTCCCCAGGAAGTTTCGACTCCGCATGGGTCAGGGCGGACATCTGGTGCACCTGGTGATACTTACACCTTGGAGATGAACTCCCCAGGAAGTTTTGACTCCGGATGGGCCAGAGCGGACACCTGGTGCTCATGATGACACTTACGCCTTCGAGATGATTTCCCCAGGAAGTTTCGACTCCGTATGGGTCAGGGCGGACACCTGGTGCCCCTGGTGATACTTACGCCTTCGAGATGATTTCCCCAGGAAGTTTCGACTCCAGATGGGTCAGGGCGGACACCTGGTGCCCCTGGTGACACGTAAGGCTTGGGGATGAACTCCCCAGGAAGTTTTGACTCCGGATGGGTCAGAGCGGACACCTGGTGCTCATGATGATACTTACGCCTTGGAGATGATTTCCCCAGGAAGTTTCTACTCCGGATGGGTCGGGGCAGACACCTGGTGCCCCTGGTGATACTTACGCCTTGGAGATGATTTCCCCAGGAAGTTCCGACTCCAGATGGGTCAGGGCGGACACCTGGTGCCCCTGGTGATACGTAAGGCTTGGGGATGAACTTCCAGGAAGTTTTGACTCTGGATGGGTCAGAGCGGACACCTGGTGCTCATGATGATACTTACGCCTTGGAGATGACTTCCCTAGGAAGTTTCGACTCCAGATGGGTCAGGGCGAGCACCTGGTGTACCTGGTGATGCTTACGCCTTCGAGATGATTTCCCCAGGAAGTTTCGACTCCGCATGGGTCAGGGCGGACATCTGGTGCACCTGGTGATACTTACACCTTGGAGATGAACTCCCCAGGAAGTTTTGACTCCGGATGGGTCAGAGCGGACACCTGGTGCTCATGATGATACTTACGCCTTCGAGATGATTTCCCCAGGAAGTTTCGACTCCGTATGGGTCAGGGCGGACACCTGGTGCCCCTGGTGATACTTACGCCTTGGAGATGATTTCCCCAGGAAGTTCTGACTCCAGATGGGTCAGGGCGGACACCTGGTGCCCCTGGTGATACGTAAGGCTTGGGGATGAACTTCCAGGAAGTTTTGACTCTGGATGGGTCAGAGCGGACACCTGGTGCTCATGATGATACTTACGCCTTGGAGATGACTTCCCTAGGAAGTTTTGACTCCAGATGGGTCAGGGCGAGCACCTTGTGTACCTGGTGATACTTACGCCTTCGAGATGATTTCCCCAGGAAGTTTCGACTCCGCATGGGTCAGGGCGGACATCTGGTGCACCTGGTGATACTTACACCTTGGAGATGATTTCCCCAGGAAGTTTCGACCCCGCATGGGTCAGGGCAGACACCTGGTGCCCCTGGTGATACATACGCCTTCGAGAAGACTGCCCCAGGAAGTTTTGACTCCAGATGGGTCAGAGCGGACACCTGGTGCTCATGATGATACTTACGCCTTGGAGATGACTTCCCTAGGAAGTTTCGACTCCAGATGGGTCAGGGCGAGCACCTGGTGTACCTGGTGATACTTACGCCTTCGAGATGATTTCCCCAGGAAGTTTCGACTCCGCATGGGTCAGGGCGGACACCTGGTGCCCCTGGTGATACGTAAGGCTTGGGGATGAACTCCCCAGGAAGTTTTGACTCCGGATGGGTCAGAGCGGACACCTGGTGCTCATGATGATACTTACGCCTTGGAGATGATTTCCCCAGGAAGTTTCTACTCCGGATGGATCGGGGCAGACACCTGGTGCCCCTGGTGATACTTACGCCTTGGAGATGATTTCCCCAGGAAGTTCCCACTCCAGATGGGTCAATGCGGACACCTGGTGCCCCTGGTGATACGTAAGGCTTGGGGATGAACTCCCCAGGAAGTTTTGACTCCGGATGGGTCAGAGCGGACACCTGGTGCTCATGATGCTACTTACGCCTTGGAGATGATTTCCCCAGGAAGTTTCCACTCCGGATGGGTCGGGGCAGACACCTGGTGCCCCTGGTGATACTTACGCCTTGGAGATGATTTCCCCCAGGAAGTTCCGACTCCAGATGGGTCAGGGCGGACACCTGGTGCCCCTGGTGATACGTAAGGCTTGGGGATGAACTTCCATGAAGTTTTGACTCTGGATGGGTCAGAGCGGACACCTGGTGCTCATGATGATACTTACGTCTTGGAGATGACTTCCCTAGGAAGTTTCGACTCCAGATGGGTCAGGGCGAGCACCTGGTGTACCTGATGATACTTACGCCTTCGGGATGATTTTCCCAGAAAGTTTCGACTCCGCATGGGTCAGGGCGGACATCTGGTGCACCTGGTGATACTTACACCTTGGAGATGAACTCCCCAGGAAGTTTTGACTCTGGATGGGTCAGAGCGGACACCTGGTGCTCATGATGATACTTACGCCTTCGAGATGACTTCCCTAGGAAGTTTCGACTCCAGATGGGTCAGGGCGAGCACCTGGTGTACCTGGTGATACTTACGCCTTCGAGATGATTTCCCCAGGAAGTTTCGACTCCGCATGGGTCAGGGCGGACATCTGGTCCACCTGGTGATACTTACACCTTGGAGATGAACTCCCCAGGAAGTTTTGACTCCGGATGGGTCAGAGCGGACACCTGGTGCTCATGATGATACTTACGCCTTCGAGATGATTTCCCCAGGAAGTTTCGACTCCGTATGGGTCAGGGCGGACACCTGGTGCCCCTGGTGATACTTACGCCTTGGAGATGATTTCCCCAGGAAGTTCTGACTCCAGATGGGTCAGGGCGGACACCTGGTGCCCCTGGTGATACGTAAGGCTTGGGGATGAACTTCCAGGAAGTTTTGACTCTGGATGGGTCAGAGCGGACACCTGGTGCTCATGATGATACTTACGCCTTGGAGATGACTTCCCTAGGAAGTTTTGACTCCAGATGGGTCAGGGCGAGCACCTTGTGTACCTGGTGATACTTACGCCTTCGAGATGATTTCCCCAGGAAGTTTCGACTCCGCATGGGTCAGGGCGGACATCTGGTGCACCTGGTGATACTTACACCTTGGAGATGATTTCCCCAGGAAGTTTCGACCCCGCATGGGTCAGGGCAGACACCTGGTGCCCCTGGTGATACATACGCCTTGGAGATGATTTCCCCAGGAAGTTCCGACTCCAGATGGGTCAGGGCGGACACCTGGTGCTCATGATGATACTTACGCCTTCGAGATGACTTCCCTAGGAAGTTTCGACTCCAGATGGGTCAGGGCGAGCACCTGGTGTACCTGGTGATACTTACGCCTTCGAGATGATTTCCCCAGGAAGTTTCGACTCCGCATGGGTCGGGGTGGACATCTGGTGCACCTGGTGATATTTACGCCTTGGAGATGATTTCCCCAGGAAGTTTTGACTCCAGAGGGATCAGGGCGAGCACCTGGTGCACCTGGCGATACTTACGCCTTCGAGAAGACTGCCCCAGGAAGTTTTGACTCCAGATGGGTCAGAGCGGACACCTGGTGCTCATGATGATACTTACGCCTTGGAGATGACTTCCCTAGGAAGTTTCGACTCCAGATGGGTCAGGGCGAGCACCTGGTGTACCTGGTGATACTTACGCCTTCGAGATGATTTCCCCAGGAAGTTTCGACTCCGCATGGGTCAGGGCGGACACCTGGTGCCCCTGGTGATACGTAAGGCTTGGGGATGAACTCCCCAGGAAGTTTTGACTCCGGATGGGTCAGAGCGGACACCTGGTGCTCATGATGATACTTACGCCTTGGAGATGATTTCCCCAGGAAGTTTCTACTCCGGATGGATCGGGGCAGACACCTGGTGCCCCTGGTGATACTTACGCCTTGGAGATGATTTCCCCAGGAAGTTCCCACTCCAGATGGGTCAATGCGGACACCTGGTGCCCCTGGTGATACGTAAGGCTTGGGGATGAACTCCCCAGGAAGTTTTGACTCCGGATGGGTCAGAGCGGACACCTGGTGCTCATGATGCTACTTACGCCTTGGAGATGATTTCCCCAGGAAGTTTCCACTCCGGATGGGTCGGGGCAGACACCTGGTGCCCCTGGTGATACTTACGCCTTGGAGATGATTTCCCCCAGGAAGTTCCGACTCCAGATGGGTCAGGGCGGACACCTGGTGCCCCTGGTGATACGTAAGGCTTGGGGATGAACTTCCATGAAGTTTTGACTCTGGATGGGTCAGAGCGGACACCTGGTGCTCATGATGATACTTACGTCTTGGAGATGACTTCCCTAGGAAGTTTCGACTCCAGATGGGTCAGGGCGAGCACCTGGTGTACCTGATGATACTTACGCCTTCGGGATGATTTTCCCAGGAAGTTTCGACTCCGCATGGGTCAGGGCGGACATCTGGTGCACCTGGTGATACTTACACCGTGGAGATGAACTCCCCAGGAAGTTTTGACTCTGGATGGGTCAGAGCGGACACCTGGTGCTCATGATGATACTTTCGCCTTCGAGATGACTTCCCTAGGAAGTTTCGACTCCAGATGGGTCAGGGCGAGCACCTGGTGTACCTGGTGATACTTACGCCTTCGAGATGATTTCCCCAGGAAGTTTCGACTCCGCATGGGTCAGGGCGGACATCTGGTGCACCTGGTGATACTTACACCTTGGAGATGAACTCCCCAGGAAGTTTTGACTCCGGATGGGTCAGAGCGGACACCTGGTGCTCATGATGATACTTACGCCTTCGAGATGATTTCCCCAGGAAGTTTCGACTCCGTATGGGTCAGGGCGGACACCTGGTGCCCCTGGTGATACTTACGCCTTGGAGATGATTTCCCCAGGAAGTTTTGACTCTGGATGGGTCAGAGCGGACACCTGGTGCTCATGATGATACTTTCGCCTTCGAGATGACTTCCCTAGGAAGTTTCGACTCCAGATGGGTCAGGGCGAGCACCTGGTGTACCTGGTGATACTTACGCCTTCGAGATGATTTCCCCAGGAAGTTTCGACTCCGCATGGGTCAGGGCGGACATCTGGTGCACCTGGTGATACTTACACCTTGGAGATGAACTCCCCAGGAAGTTTTGACTCCGGATGGGTCAGAGCGGACACCTGGTGCTCATGATGATACTTACGCCTTCGGGATGATTTTCCCAGGAAGTTTCGACTCCTGAGGAATCAGGGCGAGCATCTGGTGAACCTCGCGATACTTACACCTTGGAGATGATTTCCCCAGGAAGTTTCGACTCCGCATGGGTCGGGGTGGACATCTGGTGCACCTGGTGATATTTACGCCTTGGAGATGATTTCCCCAGGAAGTTTTGACTCCAGAGGGATCAGGGCGAGCACCTGGTGCACCTGGCGATACTTACGCCTTCGAGATGACTGCCCCAGGAAGTTTTGACTCCAGATGGGTCAGGGCGGACATCTGGTGCACCTGGTGATACTTACACCTTGGAGATGAACTCCCTAGGAAGTTTTGACTCCGGATGGGTCAGAGCGGACACCTGGTGCTCATGATGATACTTACGCCTTGGAGATGATGTCCCCAGGAAGTTTCGACTCTGGATGGGTCAGGGCGGACACCTGGTGCCCCTGGTGATACGTAAGGCTTGGGGATGAACTTCCAGGAAGTTTTGACTCTGGATGGGTCAGAGCGGACACCTGGTGCTCATGATGATACTTACGCCTTGGAGATGACTTCCCTAGGAAGTTTCGACTCCAGATGGGTCAGGGCGAGCACCTGGTGTACCTGGTGATACTTACGCCTTCGAGATGATTTCCCCAGGAAGTTTCGACTCCGCATGGGTCAGGGCGGACACCTGGTGCCCCTGGTGATACGTAAGGCTTGGGGATGAACTCCCCAGGAAGTTTTGACTCCGGATGGGTCAGAGCGGACACCTGGTGCTCATGATGATACTTACGCCTTGGAGATGATTTCCCCAGGAAGTTTCTACTCCGGATGGGTCAGGGCGAGCACCTGGTGTACCTGGTGATACTTACGCCTTCGAGATGATTTCCCCAGGAAGTTTCGACTCCGCATGGGTCAGGGCGGACACCTGGTGCCCCTGGTGATACGTAAGGCTTGGGGATGAACTCCCCAGGAAGTTTTGACTCCGGATGGGTCAGAGCGGACACCTGGTGCTCATGATGATACTTACGCCTTGGAGATGATTTCCCCAGGAAGTTTCTACTCCGGATGGGTCAGGGCGAGCACCTGGTGTACCTGGTGATACTTACGCCTTCGAGATGATTTCCCCAGGAAGTTTCGACTCCGCATGGGTCAGGGCGGACACCTGGTGCCCCTGGTGATACGTAAGGCTTGGGGATGAACTTCCAGGAAGTTTTGACTCTGGATGGGTCAGAGCGGACACCTGGTGCTCATGATGATACTTACGCCTTGGAGATGACTTCCCTAGGAAGTTTCGACTCCAGATGGGTCAGGGCGAGCACCTGGTGTACCTGGTGATACTTACGCCTTCGAGATGATTTCCCCAGGAAGTTTCGACTCCGCATGGGTCAGGGCGGACACCTGGTGCCCCTGGTGATACGTAAGGCTTGGGGATGAACTCCCCAGGAAGTTTTGACTCCGGATGGGTCAGAGCGGACACCTGGTGCTCATGATGATACTTACGCCTTGGAGATGATTTCCCCAGGAAGTTTCTACTCCGGATGGGTCAGGGCGAGCACCTGGTGTACCTGGTGATACTTACGCCTTCGAGATGATTTCCCCAGGAAGTTTCGACTCCGCATGGGTCAGGGCGGACACCTGGTGCCCCTGGTGATACGTAAGGCTTGGGGATGAACTCCCCAGGAAGTTTTGACTCCGGATGGGTCAGAGCGGACACCTGGTGCTCATGATGATACTTACGCCTTGGAGATGATTTCCCCAGGAAGTTTCTACTCCGGATGGGTCAGGGCGAGCACCTGGTGTACCTGGTGATACTTACGCCTTCGAGATGATTTCCCCAGGAAGTTTCGACTCCGCATGGGTCAGGGCGGACACCTGGTGCCCCTGGTGATACGTAAGGCTTGGGGATGAACTCCCCAGGAAGTTTTGACTCCGGATGGGTCAGAGCGGACACCTGGTGCTCATGATGATACTTACGCCTTGGAGATGATTTCCCCAGGAAGTTTCTACTCCGGATGGATCGGGGCAGACACCTGGTGCCCCTGGTGATACTTACGCCTTGGAGATGATTTTCCCAGGAAGTTCCCACTCCAGATGGGTCAGGACGGACACCTGGTGCCCCTGGTGATACGTAAGGCTTGGGGATGAACTTCCAGGAAGTTTTGACTCTGGATGGGTCAGAGCGGACACCTGGTGCTCATGATGATACTTACGCCTTGGAGATGACTTCCCTAGGAAGTTTCGACTCCAGATGGGTCAGGGCGAGCACCTGGTGTACCTGGTGATACTTACGCCTTCGAGATGATTTCCCCAGGAAGTTTCGACTCCGCATGGGTCAGGGCGGACACCTGGTGCCCCTGGTGATACGTAAGGCTTGGGGATGAACTCCCCAGGAAGTTTTGACTCCGGATGGGTCAGAGCGGACACCTGGTGCTCATGATGATACTTACGCCTTGGAGATGATTTCCCCAGGAAGTTTCTACTCCGGATGGATCGGGGCAGACACCTGGTGCCCCTGGTGATACTTACGCCTTGGAGATGATTTTCCCAGGAAGTTCCCACTCCAGATGGGTCAGGACGGACACCTGGTGCCCCTGGTGATACGTAAGGCTTGGGGATGAACTTCCAGGAAGTTTTGACTCTGGATGGGTCAGAGCGGACACCTGGTGCTCATGATGATACTTACGCCTTGGAGATGACTTCCCTAGGAAGTTTCGACTCCAGATGGGTCAGGGCGGGCACCTGGTGTACCTGGTGATACCTACGCCTTCGGGATGATTTCCCCAGGAAGTTTCGATTCCGCATGGGTCAGGGTGGACATCTGGTGCACCTGGTGATACTTACGCCTTGGAGATGATTTCCCCAGGAAGTTTTGACTCCGGATGGGTCAGGGCGGACATCTGGTGCACCTAGTGATACTTACGCCTTGAAGTTGACTTCCCCAGGAAGTTTCGACTCCTGAGGAATCAGGGCGAGCATCTGGTGAACCTCGCGATACTTACGCCTTGGAGATGATTTCCCCAGGAAGTTTCGACTCCGCATGGGTCGGGGTGGACATCTGGTGCACCTGGTGATATTTACGCCTTGGAGATGATTTCCCCAGGAAGTTTTGACTCCAGAGGGATCAGGGCGAGCACCTGGTGCACCTGGCGATACTTACGCCTTCGAGAAGACTGCCCCAGGAAGTTTTGACTCCAGATGGGTCAGAGCGGACACCTGGTGCTCATGATGATACTTACGCCTTGGAGATGACTTCCCTAGGAAGTTTCGACTCCAGATGGGTCAGGGCGAGCACCTGGTGTACCTGGTGATACTTACGCCTTCGAGATGATTTCCCCAGGAAGTTTCGACTCCGCATGGGTCAGGGCGGACACCTGGTGCCCCTGGTGATACGTAAGGCTTGGGGATGAACTCCCCAGGAAGTTTTGACTCCGGATGGGTCAGAGCGGACACCTGGTGCTCATGATGATACTTACGCCTTGGAGATGATTTCCCCAGGAAGTTTCTACTCCGGATGGATCGGGGCAGACACCTGGTGCCCCTGGTGATACTTACGCCTTGGAGATGATTTCCCCAGGAAGTTCCCACTCCAGATGGGTCAATGCGGACACCTGGTGCCCCTGGTGATACGTAAGGCTTGGGGATGAACTCCCCAGGAAGTTTTGACTCCGGATGGGTCAGAGCGGACACCTGGTGCTCATGATGCTACTTACGCCTTGGAGATGATTTCCCCAGGAAGTTTCCACTCCGGATGGGTCGGGGCAGACACCTGGTGCCCCTGGTGATACTTACGCCTTGGAGATGATTTCCCCCAGGAAGTTCCGACTCCAGATGGGTCAGGGCGGACACCTGGTGCCCCTGGTGATACGTAAGGCTTGGGGATGAACTTCCATGAAGTTTTGACTCTGGATGGGTCAGAGCGGACACCTGGTGCTCATGATGATACTTACGTCTTGGAGATGACTTCCCTAGGAAGTTTCGACTCCAGATGGGTCAGGGCGAGCACCTGGTGTACCTGATGATACTTACGCCTTCGGGATGATTTTCCCAGGAAGTTTCGACTCCGCATGGGTCAGGGCGGACATCTGGTGCACCTGGTGATACTTACACCGTGGAGATGAACTCCCCAGGAAGTTTTGACTCTGGATGGGTCAGAGCGGACACCTGGTGCTCATGATGATACTTTCGCCTTCGAGATGACTTCCCTAGGAAGTTTCGACTCCAGATGGGTCAGGGCGAGCACCTGGTGTACCTGGTGATACTTACGCCTTCGAGATGATTTCCCCAGGAAGTTTCGACTCCGCATGGGTCAGGGCGGACATCTGGTGCACCTGGTGATACTTACACCTTGGAGATGAACTCCCCAGGAAGTTTTGACTCCGGATGGGTCAGAGCGGACACCTGGTGCTCATGATGATACTTACGCCTTCGAGATGATTTCCCCAGGAAGTTTCGACTCCGTATGGGTCAGGGCGGACACCTGGTGCCCCTGGTGATACTTACGCCTTGGAGATGATTTCCCCAGGAAGTTTTGACTCTGGATGGGTCAGAGCGGACACCTGGTGCTCATGATGATACTTTCGCCTTCGAGATGACTTCCCTAGGAAGTTTCGACTCCAGATGGGTCAGGGCGAGCACCTGGTGTACCTGGTGATACTTACGCCTTCGAGATGATTTCCCCAGGAAGTTTCGACTCCGCATGGGTCAGGGCGGACATCTGGTGCACCTGGTGATACTTACACCTTGGAGATGAACTCCCCAGGAAGTTTTGACTCCGGATGGGTCAGAGCGGACACCTGGTGCTCATGATGATACTTACGCCTTCGGGATG
The DNA here is from genome assembly GCA_038277355.1 of Encarsia formosa. Taxonomy (NCBI): domain Eukaryota; kingdom Metazoa; phylum Arthropoda; class Insecta; order Hymenoptera; family Aphelinidae; genus Encarsia; species Encarsia formosa. The sequence continues at coordinate 35,488,108 of CM076187.1, forward strand.
ATTTTCCCAGGAAGTTTCGACTCCTGAGGAATCAGGGCGAGCATCTGGTGAACCTCGCGATACTTACACCTTGGAGATGATTTCCCCAGGAAGTTTCGACTCCGCATGGGTCGGGGTGGACATCTGGTGCACCTGGTGATATTTACGCCTTGGAGATGATTTCCCCAGGAAGTTTTGACTCCAGAGGGATCAGGGCGAGCACCTGGTGCACCTGGCGATACTTACGCCTTCGAGATGACTGCCCCAGGAAGTTTTGACTCCAGATGGGTCAGGGCGGACATCTGGTGCACCTGGTGATACTTACACCTTGGAGATGAACTCCCTAGGAAGTTTTGACTCCGGATGGGTCAGAGCGGACACCTGGTGCTCATGATGATACTTACGCCTTGGAGATGATGTCCCCAGGAAGTTTCGACTCTGGATGGGTCAGGGCGGACACCTGGTGCCCCTGGTGATACGTAAGGCTTGGGGATGAACTTCCAGGAAGTTTTGACTCTGGATGGGTCAGAGCGGACACCTGGTGCTCATGATGATACTTACGCCTTGGAGATGACTTCCCTAGGAAGTTTCGACTCCAGATGGGTCAGGGCGAGCACCTGGTGTACCTGGTGATACTTACGCCTTCGAGATGATTTCCCCAGGAAGTTTCGACTCCGCATGGGTCAGGGCGGACACCTGGTGCCCCTGGTGATACGTAAGGCTTGGGGATGAACTCCCCAGGAAGTTTTGACTCCGGATGGGTCAGAGCGGACACCTGGTGCTCATGATGATACTTACGCCTTGGAGATGATTTCCCCAGGAAGTTTCTACTCCGGATGGGTCAGGGCGAGCACCTGGTGTACCTGGTGATACTTACGCCTTCGAGATGATTTCCCCAGGAAGTTTCGACTCCGCATGGGTCAGGGCGGACACCTGGTGCCCCTGGTGATACGTAAGGCTTGGGGATGAACTCCCCAGGAAGTTTTGACTCCGGATGGGTCAGAGCGGACACCTGGTGCTCATGATGATACTTACGCCTTGGAGATGATTTCCCCAGGAAGTTTCTACTCCGGATGGATCGGGGCAGACACCTGGTGCCCCTGGTGATACTTACGCCTTGGAGATGATTTTCCCAGGAAGTTCCCACTCCAGATGGGTCAGGGCGGACACCTGGTGCCCCTGGTGATACGTAAGGCTTGGGGATGAACTCCCCAGGAAGTTTTGACTCCGGATGGGTCAGAGCGGACACCTGGTGCTCATGATGATACTTACGCCTTGGAGATGATTTCCCCAGGAAGTTTCTACTCCGGATGGGTCAGGGCGAGCACCTGGTGTACCTGGTGATACTTACGCCTTCGAGATGATTTCCCCAGGAAGTTTCGACTCCGCATGGGTCAGGGCGGACACCTGGTGCCCCTGGTGATACGTAAGGCTTGGGGATGAACTCCCCAGGAAGTTTTGACTCCGGATGGGTCAGAGCGGACACCTGGTGCTCATGATGATACTTACGCCTTGGAGATGATTTCCCCAGGAAGTTTCTACTCCGGATGGATCGGGGCAGACACCTGGTGCCCCTGGTGATACTTACGCCTTGGAGATGATTTTCCCAGGAAGTTCCCACTCCAGATGGGTCAGGACGGACACCTGGTGCCCCTGGTGATACGTAAGGCTTGGGGATGAACTTCCAGGAAGTTTTGACTCTGGATGGGTCAGAGCGGACACCTGGTGCTCATGATGATACTTACGCCTTGGAGATGACTTCCCTAGGAAGTTTCGACTCCAGATGGGTCAGGGCGAGCACCTGGTGTACCTGGTGATACTTACGCCTTCGAGATGATTTACCCAGGAAGTTTCGACTCCGCATGGGTCAGGGCGGACACCTGGTGCCCCTGGTGATACGTAAGGCTTGGGGATGAACTCCCCAGGAAGTTTTGACTCCGGATGGGTCAGAGCGGACACCTGGTGCTCATGATGATACTTACGCCTTGGAGATGATTTCCCCAGGAAGTTTCTACTCCGGATGGATCGGGGCAGACACCTGGTGCCCCTGGTGATACTTACGCCTTGGAGATGATTTTCCCAGGAAGTTCCCACTCCAGATGGGTCAGGACGGACACCTGGTGCCCCTGGTGATACGTAAGGCTTGGGGATGAACTTCCAGGAAGTTTTGACTCTGGATGGGTCAGAGCGGACACCTGGTGCTCATGATGATACTTACGCCTTGGAGATGACTTCCCTAGGAAGTTTCGACTCCAGATGGGTCAGGGCGGGCACCTGGTGTACCTGGTGATACCTACGCCTTCGGGATGATTTCCCCAGGAAGTTTCGATTCCGCATGGGTCAGGGTGGACATCTGGTGCACCTGGTGATACTTACGCCTTGGAGATGATTTCCCCAGGAAGTTTTGACTCCGGATGGGTCAGGGCGGACATCTGGTGCACCTAGTGATACTTACGCCTTGAAGTTGACTTCCCCAGGAAGTTTCGACTCCTGAGGAATCAGGGCGAGCATCTGGTGAACCTCGCGATACTTACGCCTTGGAGATGATTTCCCCAGGAAGTTTCGACTCCGCATGGGTCGGGGTGGACATCTGGTGCACCTGGTGATATTTACGCCTTGGAGATGATTTCCCCGGGAAGTTTTGACTCCAGAGGGATCAGGGCGAGCACCTGGTGCACCTGGCGATACTTACGCCTTCGAGAAGACTGCCCCAGGAAGTTTTGACTCCAGATGGGTCAGAGCGGACACCTGGTGCTCATGATGATACTTACGCCTTGGAGATGACTTCCCTAGGAAGTTTCGACTCCAGATGGGTCAGGGCGAGCACCTGGTGTACCTGGTGATACTTACGCCTTCGAGATGATTTCCCCAGGAAGTATCGACTCCGCATGGGTCAGGGCGGACACCTGGTGCCCCTGGTGATACGTAAGGCTTGGGGATGAACTCCCCAGGAAGTTTTGACTCCGGATGGGTCAGAGCGGACACCTGGTGCTCATGATGATACTTACGCCTTGGAGATGATTTCCCCAGGAAGTTTCTACTCCGGATGGATCGGGGCAGACACCTGGTGCCCCTGGTGATACTTACGCCTTGGAGATGATTTCCCCAGGAAGTTCCCACTCCAGATGGGTCAATGCGGACACCTGGTGCCCCTGGTGATACGTAAGGCTTGGGGATGAACTCCCCAGGAAGTTTTGACTCCGGATGGGTCAGAGCGGACACCTGGTGCTCATGATGCTACTTACGCCTTGGAGATGATTTCCCCAGGAAGTTTCCACTCCGGATGGGTCGGGGCAGACACCTGGTGCCCCTGGTGATACTTACGCCTTGGAGATGATTTCCCCCAGGAAGTTCCGACTCCAGATGGGTCAGGGCGGACACCTGGTGCCCCTGGTGATACGTAAGGCTTGGGGATGAACTTCCATGAAGTTTTGACTCTGGATGGGTCAGAGCGGACACCTGGTGCTCATGATGATACTTACGTCTTGGAGATGACTTCCCTAGGAAGTTTCGACTCCAGATGGGTCAGGGCGAGCACCTGGTGTACCTGATGATACTTACGCCTTCGGGATGATTTTCCCAGGAAGTTTCGACTCCGCATGGGTCAGGGCGGACATCTGGTGCACCTGGTGATACTTACACCGTGGAGATGAACTCCCCAGGAAGTTTTGACTCTGGATGGGTCAGAGCGGACACCTGGTGCTCATGATGATACTTTCGCCTTCGAGATGACTTCCCTAGGAAGTTTCGACTCCAGATGGGTCAGGGCGAGCACCTGGTGTACCTGGTGATACTTACGCCTTCGAGATGATTTCCCCAGGAAGTTTCGACTCCGCATGGGTCAGGGCGGACATCTGGTGCACCTGGTGATACTTACACCTTGGAGATGAACTCCCCAGGAAGTTTTGACTCCGGATGGGTCAGAGCGGACACCTGGTGCTCATGATGATACTTACGCCTTCGAGATGATTTCCCCAGGAAGTTTCGACTCCGTATGGGTCAGGGCGGACACCTGGTGCCCCTGGTGATACTTACGCCTTGGAGATGATTTCCCCAGGAAGTTTTGACTCTGGATGGGTCAGAGCGGACACCTGGTGCTCATGATGATACTTTCGCCTTCGAGATGACTTCCCTAGGAAGTTTCGACTCCAGATGGGTCAGGGCGAGCACCTGGTGTACCTGGTGATACTTACGCCTTCGAGATGATTTCCCCAGGAAGTTTCGACTCCGCATGGGTCAGGGCGGACATCTGGTGCACCTGGTGATACTTACACCTTGGAGATGAACTCCCCAGGAAGTTTTGACTCCGGATGGGTCAGAGCGGACACCTGGTGCTCATGATGATACTTACGCCTTCGGGATGATTTTCCCAGGAAGTTTCGACTCCGCATGGGTCAGGGCGGACATCTGGTGCACCTGGTGATACTTACACCGTGGAGATGAACTCCCCAGGAAGTTTTGACTCTGGATGGGTCAGAGCGGACACCTGGTGCTCATGATGATACTTTCGCCTTCGAGATGACTTCCCTAGGAAGTTTCGACTCCAGATGGGTCAGGGCGAGCACCTGGTGTACCTGGTGATACTTACGCCTTCGAGATGATTTCCCCAGGAAGTTTCGACTCCGCATGGGTCAGGGCGGACATCTGGTGCACCTGGTGATACTTACACCTTGGAGATGAACTCCCCAGGAAGTTTTGACTCCGGATGGGTCAGAGCGGACACCTGGTGCTCATGATGATACTTACGCCTTGGAGATGATTTCCCCCAGGAAGTTCCGACTCCAGATGGGTCAGGGCGGACACCTGGTGCCCCTGGTGATACGTAAGGCTTGGGGATGAACTTCCATGAAGTTTTGACTCTGGATGGGTCAGAGCGGACACCTGGTGCTCATGATGATACTTACGTCTTGGAGATGACTTCCCTAGGAAGTTTCGACTCCAGATGGGTCAGGGCGAGCACCTGGTGTACCTGATGATACTTACGCCTTCGGGATGATTTTCCCAGGAAGTTTCGACTCCGCATGGGTCAGGGCGGACATCTGGTGCACCTGGTGATACTTACACCGTGGAGATGAACTCCCCAGGAAGTTTTGACTCTGGATGGGTCAGAGCGGACACCTGGTGCTCATGATGATACTTTCGCCTTCGAGATGACTTCCCTAGGAAGTTTCGACTCCAGATGGGTCAGGGCGAGCACCTGGTGTACCTGGTGATACTTACGCCTTCGAGATGATTTCCCCAGGAAGTTTCGACTCCGCATGGGTCAGGGCGGACATCTGGTGCACCTGGTGATACTTACACCTTGGAGATGAACTCCCCAGGAAGTTTTGACTCCGGATGGGTCAGAGCGGACACCTGGTGCTCATGATGATACTTACGCCTTCGAGATGATTTCCCCAGGAAGTTTCGACTCCGTATGGGTCAGGGCGGACACCTGGTGCCCCTGGTGATACTTACGCCTTGGAGATGATTTCCCCAGGAAGTTTTGACTCTGGATGGGTCAGAGCGGACACCTGGTGCTCATGATGATACTTTCGCCTTCGAGATGACTTCCCTAGGAAGTTTCGACTCCAGATGGGTCAGGGCGAGCACCTGGTGTACCTGGTGATACTTACGCCTTCGAGATGATTTCCCCAGGAAGTTTCGACTCCGCATGGGTCAGGGCGGACATCTGGTGCACCTGGTGATACTTACACCTTGGAGATGAACTCCCCAGGAAGTTTTGACTCCGGATGGGTCAGAGCGGACACCTGGTGCTCATGATGATACTTACGCCTTCGGGATGATTTTCCCAGGAAGTTTCGACTCCGCATGGGTCAGGGCGGACATCTGGTGCACCTGGTGATACTTACACCGTGGAGATGAACTCCCCAGGAAGTTTTGACTCTGGATGGGTCAGAGCGGACACCTGGTGCTCATGATGATACTTTCGCCTTCGAGATGACTTCCCTAGGAAGTTTCGACTCCAGATGGGTCAGGGCGAGCACCTGGTGTACCTGGTGATACTTACGCCTTCGAGATGATTTCCCCAGGAAGTTTCGACTCCGCATGGGTCAGGGCGGACATCTGGTGCACCTGGTGATACTTACACCTTGGAGATGAACTCCCCAGGAAGTTTTGACTCCGGATGGGTCAGAGCGGACACCTGGTGCTCATGATGATACTTACGCCTTCGAGATGATTTCCCCAGGAAGTTTCGACTCCGTACGGGTCAGGGCGGACACCTGGTGCCCCTGGTGATACTTACGCCTTGGAGATGATTTCCCCAGGAAGTTCTGACTCCGGATGGGTCAGAGCGGACACCTGGTGCTCATGATGATACTTACGCCTTGGAGATGATGTCCCCAGGAAGTTTCGACTCCGGATGGGTCAGGGCGGACACCTGGTGCCCCTGGTGATACGTAAGGCTTGGGGATGAACTTCCAGGAAGTTTTGACTCTGGATGGGTCAGAGCGGACACCTGGTGCTCATGATGATACTTACGCCTTGGAGATGACTTCCCTAGGAAGTTTCGACTCCAGATGGGTCAGGGCGAGCACCTGGTGTACCTGGTGATACTTACGCCTTCGAGATGACTTCCCCAGGAAGTTTCGACTCCGCATGGGTCAGGGCGGACACCTGGTGCCCCTGGTGATACGTAAGGCTTGGGGATGAACTCTCCAGGAAGTTTTGACTCCGGATGGGTCAGAGCGGACACCTGGTGCTCATGATGATACTTACGCCTTGGAGATGATTTCCCCAGGAAGTTTCTACTCCGGATGGATCGGGGCAGACACCTGGTGCCCCTGGTGATACTTACGCCTTGGAGATGATTTTCCCAGGAAGATCCCACTCCAGATGGGTCAGGACGGACACCTGGTGCCCCTGGTGATACGTAAGGCTTGGGGATGAACTTCCAGGAAGTTTTGACTTTGGATGGGTCAGAGCGGACACCTGGTGCTCATGATGATACTTACGCCTTGGAGATGACTTCCCTAGGAAGTTTCGACTCCAGATGGGTCAGGGCGGGCACCTGGTTTACCTGGTGATACCTACGCCTTCGGGATGATTTCCCCAGGAAGTTTCGATTCCGCATGGGTCAGGGTGGACATCTGGTGCACCTGGTGATACTTACGCCTTGGAGATGATTTCCCCAGGAAGTTTTGACTCCGGATGGGTCAGGGCGGACATCTGGTGCACCTAGTGATACTTACGCCTTGAAGTTGACTTCCCCAGGAAGTTTCGACTCCTGAGGAATCAGGGCGAGCATCTGGTGAACCTCGCGATACTTACACCTTGGAGATGATTTCCCCAGGAAGTTTCGTCTCCGCATGGGTCGGGGTGGACATCTGGTGCACCTGGTGATACTTACGCTTTGGAGATGATTTCCCCAGGAAGTTTTGACTCCAGATGGGTCAGGGCGGACACCTGGTGCCCCTGGTGATACGTAAGGCTTGGGGATGAACTTCCATGAAGTTTTGACTCTGGATGGGTCAGAGCGGACACCTGGTGCTCATGATGATACTTACGTCTTGGAGATGACTTCCCCAGGAAGTTTCGACTCCTGAGGAATCAGGGCGAGCATCTGGTGAACCTCGCGATACTTACACCTTGGAGATGATTTCCCCAGGAAGTTTCGACTCCGCATGGGTCGGGGTGGACATCTGGTGCACCTGGTGATATTTACGCCTTGGAGATGATTTCCCCAGGAAGTTTTGACTCCAGAGGGATCAGGGCGAGCACCTGGTGCACCTGGCGATACTTACGCCTTCGAGAAGACTGCCCCAGGAAGTTTTGACTCCAGATGGGTCAGAGTGGACACCTGGTGCTCATGATGATACTTACGCCTTGGAGATGACTTCCCTAGCCCTAGGAAGTTTCGACTCCAGATGGGTCAGGGCGAGCACCTGGTGTACCTGGTGATACTTACGCCTTCGAGATGATTTCCCCAGGAAGTTTCGACTCCGCATGGGTCAGGGCGGACACCTGGTGCCCCTGGTGATACGTAAGGCTTGGGGATGAACTCCCCAGGAAGTTTTGACTCCGGATGGGTCAGAGCGGACACCTGGTGCTCATGATGATACTTACGCCTTGGAGATGATTTCCCCAGGAAGTTTCTACTCCGGATGGATCGGGGCAGACACCTGGTGCCCCTGGTGATACTTACGCCTTGGAGATGATTTCCCCAGGAAGTTCCCACTCCAGATGGGTCAATGCGGACACCTGGTGCCCCTGGTGATACGTAAGGCTTGGGGATGAACTCCCCAGGAAGTTTTGACTCCGGATGGGTCAGAGCGGACACCTGGTGCTCATGATGATACTTACGCCTTGGAGATGATTTTCCCAGGAAGTTTCGACTCCGGATGGATCGGGGCAGACACCTGGTGCCCCTGGTGATACTTACGCCTTGGAGATGATTTCCCCAGGAAGTTCCCACTCCAGATGGGTCAATGCGGACACCTGGTGCCCCTGGTGATACGTAAGGCTTGGGGATGAACTCCCCAGGAAGTTTTGACTCCGGATGGGTCAGAGCGGACACCTGGTGCTCATGATGATACTTACGCCTTGGAGATGATTTTCCCAGGAAGTTTCGACTCCGCATGGGTCAGGGCGGACATCTGGTGCACCTGGTGATACTTACACCTTGGAGATGAACTCCCCAGGAAGTTTTGACTCCGGATGGGTCAGAGCGGACACCTGGTGCTCATGATGATACTTACGCCTTCGAGATGACTTCCCTAGGAAGTTTCGACTCCAGATGGGTCAGGGCGAGCACCTGGTGTACCTGGTGATACTTACGCCTTCGAGATGATTTCCCCAGGAAGTTTCGACTCCGCATGGGTCAGGGCGGACATCTGGTGCACCTGGTGATACTTACACCTTGGAGATGAACTCCCCAGGAAGTTTTGACTCCGGATGGGTCAGAGCGGACACCTGGTGCCCCTGGTGATACGTAAGGCTTGGGGATGAACTCCCCAGGAAGTTTTGACTCCGGATGGGTCAGAGCGGACACCTGGTGCTCATGATGATACTTACGCCTTGGAGATGATTTCCCCAGGAAGTTTTGACTCCAGATGGGTCAGGGCGGACACCTGGTGCCCCTGGTGATACGTAAGGCTTGGGGATGAACTTCCATGAAGTTTTGACTCTGGATGGGTCAGAGCGGACACCTGGTGCTCATGATGATACTTACGTCTTGGAGATGACTTCCCCAGGAAGTTTCGACTCCTGAGGAATCAGGGCGAGCATCTGGTGAACCTCGCGATACTTACACCTTGGAGATGATTTCCCCAGGAAGTTTCGACTCCGCATGGGTCAGGGCGGACATCTGGTGCACCTGGTGATACTTACACCTTGGAGATGAACTCCCCAGGAAGTTTCGACTCCGCATGGGTCAGGGCGGACACCTGGTGCCCCTGGTGATACGTAAGGCTTGGGGATGAACTCCCCAGGAAGTTTTGACTCCGGATGGGTCAGAGCGGACACCTGGTGCTCATGATGATACTTACGCCTTGGAGATGATTTCCCCAGGAAGTTTCTACTCCGGATGGATCGGGGCAGACACCTGGTGCCCCTGGTGATACTTACGCCTTGGAGATGATTTCCCCAGGAAGTTCCCACTCCAGATGGGTCAATGCGGACACCTGGTGCCCCTGGTGATACGTAAGGCTTGGGGATGAACTCCCCAGGAAGTTTTGACTCCGGATGGGTCAGAGCGGACACCTGGTGCTCATGATGATACTTACGCCTTGGAGATGATTTTCCCAGGAAGTTTCGACTCCGGATGGATCGGGGCAGACACCTGGTGCCCCTGGTGATACTTACGCCTTGGAGATGAACTCCCCAGGAAGTTTTGACTCCGGATGGGTCAGAGCGGACACCTGGTGCTCATGATGATACTTACGCCTTCGAGATGACTTCCCTAGGAAGTTTCGACTCCAGATGGGTCAGGGCGAGCACCTGGTGTACCTGGTGATACTTACGCCTTCGAGATGATTTCCCCAGGAAGTTTCGACTCCGCATGGGTCAGGGCGGACATCTGGTGCACCTGGTGATACTTACACCTTGGAGATGAACTCCCCAGGAAGTTTTGACTCCGGATGGGTCAGAGCGGACACCTGGTGCTCATGATGATACTTACGCCTTCGAGATGATTTCCCCAGGAAGTTTCGACTCCGGATGGGTCGGGGCAGACACCTGGTGCCCCTGGTGATACTTACGCCTTGGAGATGATTTCCTCCAGGAAGTTCCGACTCCAGATGGGTCAGGGCGGACACCTGGTGCCCCTGGTGATACGTAAGGCTTGGGGATGAACTTCCAGGAAGTTTTGACTCTGGATGGGTCAGAGCGGACACCTGGTGCTCATGATGATACTTACGCCTTGGAGATGATTTCCCCAGGAAGTTTCGACTCCAGATGGGTCAGGGCGAGCACCTGGTGTACCTGATGATACTTACGCCTTCGGGATGATTTTCCCAGGAAGTTTCGACTCCGCATGGGTCAGGGCGGACATCTGGTGCACCTGGTGATACTTACGCCTTCGAGATGAACTCCCCAGGAAGTTTTGACTCCGGATGGGCCAGAGCGGACACCTGGTGCTCATGATGACACTTACGCCTTCGAGATGATTTCCCCAGGAAGTTTCGACTCCGTATGGGTCAGGGCGGATACCTGGTGCACCTGGTGATATTTACGCCTTGGAGATGATTTCCCCAGGAAGTTTTGACTCCAGAGGGATCAGGGCGAGCACCTGGTGCACCTGGCGATACTTACGCCTTCGAGAAGACTGCCCCAGGAAGTTTTGACTCCAGATGGGTCAGAGTGGACACCTGGTGCTCATGATGATACTTACGCCTTGGAGATGACTTCCCTAGGAAGTTTCGACTCCAGATGGGTCAGGGCGAGCACCTGGTGTACCTGGTGATACTTACGCCTTCGAGATGATTTCCCCAGGAAGTTTCGACTCCGCATGGGTCAGGGCGGACACCTGGTGCCCCTGGTGATACGTAAGGCTTGGGGATGAACTCCCCAGGAAGTTTTGACTCCGGATGGGTCAGAGCGGACACCTGGTGCTCATGATGATACTTACGCCTTGGAGATGATTTCCCCAGGAAGTTTCTACTCCGGATGGATCGGGGCAGACACCTGGTGCCCCTGGTGATACTTACGCCTTGGAGATGATTTCCCCAGGAAGTTCCCACTCCAGATGGGTCAATGCGGACACCTGGTGCCCCTGGTGATACGTAAGGCTTGGGGATGAACTCCCCAGGAAGTTTTGACTCCGGATGGGTCAGAGCGGACACCTGGTGCTCATGATGATACTTACGCCTTGGAGATGATTTTCCCAGGAAGTTTCGACTCCGGATGGATCGGGGCAGACACCTGGTGCCCCTGGTGATACTTACGCCTTGGAGATGATTTCCCCAGGAAGTTCCCACTCCAGATGGGTCAATGCGGACACCTGGTGCCCCTGGTGATACGTAAGGCTTGGGGATGAACTCCCCAGGAAGTTTTGACTCCGGATGGGTCAGAGCGGACACCTGGTGCTCATGATGATACTTACGCCTTGGAGATGATTTTCCCAGGAAGTTTCGACTCCGCATGGGTCAGGGCGGACATCTGGTGCACCTGGTGATACTTACACCTTGGAGATGAACTCCCCAGGAAGTTTTGACTCCGGATGGGTCAGAGCGGACACCTGGTGCTCATGATGATACTTACGCCTTCGAGATGACTTCCCTAGGAAGTTTCGACTCCAGATGGGTCAGGGCGAGCACCTGGTGTACCTGGTGATACTTACGCCTTCGAGATGATTTCCCCAGGAAGTTTCGACTCCGCATGGGTCAGGGCGGACATCTGGTGCACCTGGTGATACTTACACCTTGGAGATGAACTCCCCAGGAAGTTTTGACTCCGGATGGGTCAGAGCGGACACCTGGTGCCCCTGGTGATACGTAAGGCTTGGGGATGAACTCCCCAGGAAGTTTTGACTCCGGATGGGTCAGAGCGGACACCTGGTGCTCATGATGATACTTACGCCTTGGAGATGATTTCCCCAGGAAGTTTTGACTCCAGATGGGTCAGGGCGGACACCTGGTGCCCCTGGTGATACGTAAGGCTTGGGGATGAACTTCCATGAAGTTTTGACTCTGGATGGGTCAGAGCGGACACCTGGTGCTCATGATGATACTTACGTCTTGGAGATGACTTCCCCAGGAAGTTTCGACTCCTGAGGAATCAGGGCGAGCATCTGGTGTACCTGGTGATACTTACGCCTTCGAGATGATTTCCCCAGGAAGTTTCGACTCCGCATGGGTCAGGGCGGACACCTGGTGCACCTGGTGATACTTACACCTTGGAGATGAACTCCCCAGGAAGTTTTGACTCCGGATGGGTCAGAGCGGACACCTGGTGCTCATGATGATACTTACGCCTTGGAGATGATTTCCCCAGGAAGTTTCTACTCCGGATGGATCGGGGCAGACACCTGGTGCCCCTGGTGATACTTACGCCTTGGAGATGATTTCCCCAGGAAGTTCCCACTCCAGATGGGTCAATGCGGACACCTGGTGCCCCTGGTGATACGTAAGGCTTGGGGATGAACTCCCCAGGAAGTTTTGACTCCGGATGGGTCAGAGCGGACACCTGGTGCTCATGATGATACTTACGCCTTGGAGATGATTTTCCCAGGAAGTTTCGACTCCGGATGGATCGGGGCAGACACCTGGTGCCCCTGGTGATACTTACGCCTTGGAGATGATTTCCCCAGGAAGTTCCCACTCCAGATGGGTCAATGCGGACACCTGGTGCCCCTGGTGATACGTAAGGCTTGGGGATGAACTCCCCAGGAAGTTTTGACTCCGGATGGGTCAGAGCGGACACCTGGTGCTCATGATGATACTTACGCCTTGGAGATGATTTTCCCAGGAAGTTTCGACTCCGCATGGGTCAGGGCGGACATCTGGTGCACCTGGTGATACTTACACCTTGGAGATGAACTCCCCAGGAAGTTTTGACTCCGGATGGGTCAGAGCGGACACCTGGTGCTCATGATGATACTTACGCCTTCGAGATGACTTCCCTAGGAAGTTTCGACTCCAGATGGGTCAGGGCGAGCACCTGGTGTACCTGGTGATACTTACGCCTTCGAGATGATTTCCCCAGGAAGTTTCGACTCCGCATGGGTCAGGGCGGACATCTGGTGCACCTGGTGATACTTACACCTTGGAGATGAACTCCCCAGGAAGTTTTGACTCCGGATGGGTCAGAGCGGACACCTGGTGCCCCTGGTGATACGTAAGGCTTGGGGATGAACTCCCCAGGAAGTTTTGACTCCGGATGGGTCAGAGCGGACACCTGGTGCTCATGATGATACTTACGCCTTGGAGATGATTTCCCCAGGAAGTTTTGACTCCAGATGGGTCAGGGCGGACACCTGGTGCCCCTGGTGATACGTAAGGCTTGGGGATGAACTTCCATGAAGTTTTGACTCTGGATGGGTCAGAGCGGACACCTGGTGCTCATGATGATACTTACGTCTTGGAGATGACTTCCCCAGGAAGTTTCGACTCCTGAGGAATCAGGGCGAGCATCTGGTGAACCTCGCGATACTTACACCTTGGAGATGATTTCCCCAGGAAGTTTCGACTCCGCATGGGTCAGGGCGGACATCTGGTGCACCTGGTGATACTTACACCTTGGAGATGAACTCCCCAGGAAGTTTCGACTCCGCATGGGTCAGGGCGGACACCTGGTGCCCCTGGTGATACGTAAGGCTTGGGGATGAACTCCCCAGGAAGTTTTGACTCCGGATGGGTCAGAGCGGACACCTGGTGCTCATGATGATACTTACGCCTTGGAGATGATTTCCCCAGGAAGTTTCTACTCCGGATGGATCGGGGCAGACACCTGGTGCCCCTGGTGATACTTACGCCTTGGAGATGATTTCCCCAGGAAGTTCCCACTCCAGATGGGTCAATGCGGACACCTGGTGCCCCTGGTGATACGTAAGGCTTGGGGATGAACTCCCCAGGAAGTTTTGACTCCGGATGGGTCAGAGCGGACACCTGGTGCTCATGATGATACTTACGCCTTGGAGATGATTTTCCCAGGAAGTTTCGACTCCGGATGGATCGGGGCAGACACCTGGTGCCCCTGGTGATACTTACGCCTTGGAGATGAACTCCCCAGGAAGTTTTGACTCCGGATGGGTCAGAGCGGACACCTGGTGCTCATGATGATACTTACGCCTTCGAGATGACTTCCCTAGGAAGTTTCGACTCCAGATGGGTCAGGGCGAGCACCTGGTGTACCTGGTGATACTTACGCCTTCGAGATGATTTCCCCAGGAAGTTTCGACTCCGCATGGGTCAGGGCGGACATCTGGTGCACCTGGTGATACTTACACCTTGGAGATGAACTCCCCAGGAAGTTTTGACTCCGGATGGGTCAGAGCGGACACCTGGTGCTCATGATGATACTTACGCCTTCGAGATGATTTCCCCAGGAAGTTTCGACTCCGGATGGGTCGGGGCAGACACCTGGTGCCCCTGGTGATACTTACGCCTTGGAGATGATTTCCTCCAGGAAGTTCCGACTCCAGATGGGTCAGGGCGGACACCTGGTGCCCCTGGTGATACGTAAGGCTTGGGGATGAACTTCCAGGAAGTTTTGACTCTGGATGGGTCAGAGCGGACACCTGGTGCTCATGATGATACTTACGCCTTGGAGATGATTTCCCCAGGAAGTTTCGACTCCAGATGGGTCAGGGCGAGCACCTGGTGTACCTGATGATACTTACGCCTTCGGGATGATTTTCCCAGGAAGTTTCGACTCCGCATGGGTCAGGGCGGACATCTGGTGCACCTGGTGATACTTACGCCTTCGAGATGAACTCCCCAGGAAGTTTTGACTCCGGATGGGCCAGAGCGGACACCTGGTGCTCATGATGACACTTACGCCTTCGAGATGATTTCCCCAGGAAGTTTCGACTCCGTATGGGTCAGGGCGGATACCTGGTGCACCTGGTGATATTTACGCCTTGGAGATGATTTCCCCAGGAAGTTTTGACTCCAGAGGGATCAGGGCGAGCACCTGGTGCACCTGGCGATACTTACGCCTTCGAGATGACTGCCCCAGGAAGTTTTGACTCCAGATGGGTCAAGGCGGACATCTGGTGCACCTGGTGATACTTACACCTTGGAGATGAACTCCCTAGGAAGTTTTGACTCCGGATGGGTCAGAGCGGACACCTGGTGCTCATGATGATACTTACGCCTTGGAGATGATGTCCCCAGGAAGTTTCGACTCTGGATGGGTCAGGGCGGACACCTGGTGCCCCTGGTGATACGTAAGGCTTGGGGATGAACTTCCAGGAAGTTTTGACTCTGGATGGGTCAGAGCGGACACCTGGTGCTCATGATGATACTTACGCCTTGGAGATGACTTCCCTAGGAAGTTTCGACTCCAGATGGGTCAGGGCGAGCACCTGGTGTACCTGGTGATACTTACGCCTTCGAGATGATTTCCCCAGGAAGTTTCGACTCCGCATGGGTCAGGGCGGACACCTGGTGCCCCTGGTGATACGTAAGGCTTGGGGATGAACTCCCCAGGAAGTTTTGACTCTGGATGGGTCAGAGCGGACACCTGGTGCTCATGATGATACTTACGCCTTGGAGATGATTTCCCCAGGAAGTTTCGACTCCAGATGGGTCAGGGCGAGCACCTGGTGTACCTGATGATACTTACGCCTTCGGGATGATTTCCCCAGGAAGTTTTGACTCCAGAGGGATCAGGGCGAGCACCTGGTGCACCTGGCGATACTTACGCCTTCGAGAAGACTGCCCCAGGAAGTTTTGACTCCAGATGGGTCAGAGTGGACACCTGGTGCTCTTGATGATACTTACGCCTTGGAGATGACTTCCCTAGGAAGTTTCGACTCCAGATGGGTCAGGGCGAGCACCTGGTGTACCTGGTGATACTTACGCCTTCGAGATGATTTCCCCAGGAAGTTTCGACTCCGCATGGGTCAGGGCGGACACCTGGTGCCCCTGGTGATACGTAAGGCTTGGGGATGAACTCCCCAGGAAGTTTTGACTCCAGATGGGTCAGAGCGGACACCTGGTGCTCATGATGATACTTACGCCTTGGAGATGATTTCCCCAGGAAGTTTCTACTCCGGATGGATCGGGGCAGACACCTGGTGCCCCTGGTGATACTTACGCCTTGGAGATGATTTCCCCAGGAAGTTCCCACTCCAGATGGGTCAATGCGGACACCTGGTGCCCCTGGTGATACGTAAGGCTTGGGGATGAACTCCCCAGGAAGTTTTGACTCCGGATGGGTCAGAGCGGACACCTGGTGCTCATGATGATACTTACGCCTTGGAGATGATTTTCCCAGGAAGTTTCGACTCCGGATGGATCGGGGCAGACACCTGGTGCCCCTGGTGATACTTACGCCTTGGAGATGATTTCCCCAGGAAGTTCCCACTCCAGATGGGTCAATGCGGACACCTGGTGCCCCTGGTGATACGTAAGGCTTGGGGATGAACTCCCCAGGAAGTTTTGACTCCGGATGGGTCAGAGCGGACACCTGGTGCTCATGATGATACTTACGCCTTGGAGATGATTTTCCCAGGAAGTTTCGACTCCGGATGGATCGGGGCAGACACCTGGTGCCCCTGGTGATACTTACGCCTTGGAGATGATTTCCCCAGGAAGTTCCCACTCCAGATGGGTCAATGCGGACACCTGGTGCCCCTGGTGATACGTAAGGCTTGGGGATGAACTCCCCAGGAAGTTTTGACTCCGGATGGGTCAGAGCGGACACCTGGTGCTCATGATGATACTTACGCCTTGGAGATGATTTTCCCAGGAAGTTTCGACTCCGCATGGGTCAGGGCGGACATCTGGTGCACCTGGTGATACTTACACCTTGGAGATGAACTCCCCAGGAAGTTTTGACTCCGGATGGGTCAGAGCGGACACCTGGTGCTCATGATGATACTTACGCCTTGGAGATGATGTCCCCAGGAAGTTTCGACTCTGGATGGGTCAGGGCGGACACCTGGTGCCCCTGGTGATACGTAAGGCTTGGGGATGAACTTCCAGGAAGTTTTGACTCTGGATGGGTCAGAGCGGACACCTGGTGCTCATGATGATACTTACGCCTTGGAGATGACTTCCCTAGGAAGTTTCGACTCCAGATGGGTCAGGGCGAGCACCTGGTGTACCTGGTGATACTTACGCCTTCGAGATGATTTCCCCAGGAAGTTTCGACTTTGCATGGGTCAGGGCGGACACCTGGTGCCCCTGGTGATACGTAAGGCTTGGGGATGAACTCCCCAGGAAGTTTTGACTCTGGATGGGTCAGAGCGGACACCTGGTGCTCATGATGATACTTACGCCTTGGAGATGATTTTCCCAGGAAGTTCCCACTCCAGATGGGTCAGGACGGACACCTGGTGCCCCTGGTGATACGTAAGGCTTGGGAATGAACTTCCAGGAAGTTTTGACTCTGGATCGGTCAGAGCGGACACCTGGTGCTCATGATGATACTTACGCCTTGGAGATGACTTCCCTAGGAAGTTTCGACTCCAGATGGGTCAGGGCGGGCACCTGGTGTACCTGGTGATACCTACGCCTTCGGGATGATTTCCCCAGGAAGTTTCGATTCCGCATGGGTCAGGGTGGACATCTGGTGCACCTGGTGATACTTACGCCTTGGAGATGATTTCCCCAGGAAGTTTTGACTCCGGATGGGTCAGGGCGGACATCTGGTGCACCTAGTGATACTTACGCCTTGAAGTTGACTTCCCCAGGAAGTTTCGACTCCTGAGGAATCAGGGCGAGCATCTGGTGAACCTCGCGATACTTACGCCTTGGAGATGATTTCCCCAGGAAGTTTCGACTCCGCATGGGTCGGGGTGGACATCTGGTGCACCTGGTGATATTTACGCCTTGGAGATGATTTCCCCAGGAAGTTTTGACTCCAGAGGGATCAGGGCGAGCACCTGGTGCACCTGGCGATACTTACGCCTTCGAGAAGACTGCCCCAGGAAGTTTTGACTCCAGATGGGTCAGAGCGGACACCTGGTGCTCATGATGATACTTACGCCTTGGAGATGACTTCCCTAGGAAGTTTCGACTCCAGATGGGTCAGGGCGAGCACCTGGTGTACCTGGTGATACTTACGCCTTCGAGATGATTTCCCCAGGAAGTTTCGACTCCGCATGGGTCAGGGCGGACACCTGGTGCCCCTGGTGATACGTAAGGCTTGGGGATGAACTCCCCAGGAAGTTTTGACTCCGGATGGGTCAGAGCGGACACCTGGTGCTCATGATGATACTTACGCCTTGGAGATGATTTCCCCAGGAAGTTTCTACTCCGGATGGATCGGGGCAGACACCTGGTGCCCCTGGTGATACTTACGCCTTGGAGATGATTTCCCCAGGAAGTTCCCACTCCAGATGGGTCAATGCGGACACCTGGTGCCCCTGGTGATACGTAAGGCTTGGGGATGAACTCCCCAGGAAGTTTTGACTCCGGATGGGTCAGAGCGGACACCTGGTGCTCATGATGCTACTTACGCCTTGGAGATGATTTCCCCAGGAAGTTTCCACTCCGGATGGGTCGGGGCAGACACCTGGTGCCCCTGGTGATACTTACGCCTTGGAGATGATTTCCCCCAGGAAGTTCCGACTCCAGATGGGTCAGGGCGGACACCTGGTGCCCCTGGTGATACGTAAGGCTTGGGGATGAACTTCCATGAAGTTTTGACTCTGGATGGGTCAGAGCGGACACCTGGTGCTCATGATGATACTTACGTCTTGGAGATGACTTCCCTAGGAAGTTTCGACTCCAGATGGGTCAGGGCGAGCACCTGGTGTACCTGATGATACTTACGCCTTCGGGATGATTTTCCCAGGAAGTTTCGACTCCGCATGGGTCAGGGCGGACATCTGGTGCACCTGGTGATACTTACACCGTGGAGATGAACTCCCCAGGAAGTTTTGACTCTGGATGGGTCAGAGCGGACACCTGGTGCTCATGATGATACTTTCGCCTTCGAGATGACTTCCCTAGGAAGTTTCGACTCCAGATGGGTCAGGGCGAGCACCTGGTGTACCTGGTGATACTTACGCCTTCGAGATGATTTCCCCAGGAAGTTTCGACTCCGCATGGGTCAGGGCGGACATCTGGTGCACCTGGTGATACTTACACCTTGGAGATGAACTCCCCAGGAAGTTTTGACTCCGGATGGGTCAGAGCGGACACCTGGTGCTCATGATGATACTTACGCCTTCGAGATGATTTCCCCAGGAAGTTTCGACTCCGTATGGGTCAGGGCGGACACCTGGTGCCCCTGGTGATACTTACGCCTTGGAGATGATTTCCCCAGGAAGTTTTGACTCTGGATGGGTCAGAGCGGACACCTGGTGCTCATGATGATACTTTCGCCTTCGAGATGACTTCCCTAGGAAGTTTCGACTCCAGATGGGTCAGGGCGAGCACCTGGTGTACCTGGTGATACTTACGCCTTCGAGATGATTTCCCCAGGAAGTTTCGACTCCGCATGGGTCAGGGCGGACATCTGGTGCACCTGGTGATACTTACACCTTGGAGATGAACTCCCCAGGAAGTTTTGACTCCGGATGGGTCAGAGCGGACACCTGGTGCTCATGATGATACTTACGCCTTCGGGATGATTTTCCCAGGAAGTTTCGACTCCGCATGGGTCAGGGCGGACATCTGGTGCACCTGGTGATACTTACACCGTGGAGATGAACTCCCCAGGAAGTTTTGACTCTGGATGGGTCAGAGCGGACACCTGGTGCTCATGATGATACTTTCGCCTTCGAGATGACTTCCCTAGGAAGTTTCGACTCCAGATGGGTCAGGGCGAGCACCTGGTGTACCTGGTGATACTTACGCCTTCGAGATGATTTCCCCAGGAAGTTTCGACTCCGCATGGGTCAGGGCGGACATCTGGTGCACCTGGTGATACTTACACCTTGGAGATGAACTCCCCAGGAAGTTTTGACTCCGGATGGGTCAGAGCGGACACCTGGTGCTCATGATGATACTTACGCCTTCGAGATGATTTCCCCAGGAAGTTTCGACTCCGTACGGGTCAGGGCGGACACCTGGTGCCCCTGGTGATACTTACGCCTTGGAGATGATTTCCCCAGGAAGTTCTGACTCCGGATGGGTCAGAGCGGACACCTGGTGCTCATGATGATACTTACGCCTTGGAGATGATGTCCCCAGGAAGTTTCGACTCCGGATGGGTCAGGGCGGACATCTGGTGCACCTGGTGATACTTACACCGTGGAGATGAACTCCCCAGGAAGTTTTGACTCTGGATGGGTCAGAGCGGACACCTGGTGCTCATGATGATACTTACGCCTTGGAGATGACTTCCCTAGGAAGTTTCGACTCCAGATGGGTCAGGGCGAGCACCTGGTGTACCTGGTGATACTTACGCCTTCGAGATGACTTCCCCAGGAAGTTTCGACTCCGCATGGGTCAGGGCGGACACCTGGTGCCCCTGGTGATACTTACACCGTGGAGATGAACTCCCCAGGAAGTTTTGACTCTGGATGGGTCAGAGCGGACACCTGGTGCTCATGATGATACTTACGCCTTGGAGATGACTTCCCTAGGAAGTTTCGACTCCAGATGGGTCAGGGCGAGCACCTGGTGCACCTGGTGATACTTACACCTTGGAGATGAACTCCCCAGGAAGTTTTGACTCCGGATGGGTCAGAGCGGACACCTGGTGCTCATGATGATACTTACGCCTTCGAGATGATTTTCCCAGGAAGTTTCGACTCCGTATGGGTCAGGGCGGACACCTGGTGCACCTGGTGATACTTACGCCTTGGAGATGAACTTCCCCAGGAAGTTTTGACTCTGGATGGGTCAGAGCGGACACCTGGTGCTCATGATGATACTTTCGCCTTCGAGATGACTTCCCTAGGAAGTTTCGACTCCAGATGGGTCAGGGCGAGCACCTGGTGTACCTGGTGATACTTACGCCTTCGAGATGATTTCCCCAGGAAGTTTCGACTCCGCATGGGTCAGGGCGGACATCTGGTGCACCTGGTGATACTTACACCTTGGAGATGAACTCCCCAGGAAGTTTTGACTCCGGATGGGTCAGAGCGGACACCTGGTGCTCATGATGATACTTACGCCTTCGAGATGATTTCCCCAGGAAGTTTCGACTCCGTATGGGTCAGGGCGGACACCTGGTGCCCCTGGTGATACTTACGCCTTGGAGATGATTTCCCCAGGAAGTTTTGACTCTGGATGGGTCAGAGCGGACACCTGGTGCTCATGATGATACTTTCGCCTTCGAGATGACTTCCCTAGGAAGTTTCGACTCCAGATGGGTCAGGGCGAGCACCTGGTGTACCTGGTGATACTTACGCCTTCGAGATGATTTCCCCAGGAAGTTTCGACTCCGCATGGGTCAGGGCGGACATCTGGTGCACCTGGTGATACTTACACCTTGGAGATGAACTCCCCAGGAAGTTTTGACTCCGGATGGGTCAGAGCGGACACCTGGTGCTCATGATGATACTTACGCCTTCGGGATGATTTTCCCAGGAAGTTTCGACTCCGCATGGGTCAGGGCGGACATCTGGTGCACCTGGTGATACTTACACCGTGGAGATGAACTCCCCAGGAAGTTTTGACTCTGGATGGGTCAGAGCGGACACCTGGTGCTCATGATGATACTTTCGCCTTCGAGATGACTTCCCTAGGAAGTTTCGACTCCAGATGGGTCAGGGCGAGCACCTGGTGTACCTGGTGATACTTACGCCTTCGAGATGATTTCCCCAGGAAGTTTCGACTCCGCATGGGTCAGGGCGGACATCTGGTGCACCTGGTGATACTTACACCTTGGAGATGAACTCCCCAGGAAGTTTTGACTCCGGATGGGTCAGAGCGGACACCTGGTGCTCATGATGATACTTACGCCTTCGAGATGATTTCCCCAGGAAGTTTCGACTCCGTACGGGTCAGGGCGGACACCTGGTGCCCCTGGTGATACTTACGCCTTGGAGATGATTTCCCCAGGAAGTTCTGACTCCGGATGGGTCAGAGCGGACACCTGGTGCTCATGATGATACTTACGCCTTGGAGATGATGTCCCCAGGAAGTTTCGACTCCGGATGGGTCAGGGCGGACATCTGGTGCACCTGGTGATACTTACACCGTGGAGATGAACTCCCCAGGAAGTTTTGACTCTGGATGGGTCAGAGCGGACACCTGGTGCTCATGATGATACTTACGCCTTGGAGATGACTTCCCTAGGAAGTTTCGACTCCAGATGGGTCAGGGCGAGCACCTGGTGTACCTGGTGATACTTACGCCTTCGAGATGACTTCCCCAGGAAGTTTCGACTCCGCATGGGTCAGGGCGGACACCTGGTGCCCCTGGTGATACTTACACCGTGGAGATGAACTCCCCAGGAAGTTTTGACTCTGGATGGGTCAGAGCGGACACCTGGTGCTCATGATGATACTTACGCCTTGGAGATGACTTCCCTAGGAAGTTTCGACTCCAGATGGGTCAGGGCGAGCACCTGGTGCACCTGGTGATACTTACACCTTGGAGATGAACTCCCCAGGAAGTTTTGACTCCGGATGGGTCAGAGCGGACACCTGGTGCTCATGATGATACTTACGCCTTCGAGATGATTTCCCCAGGAAGTTTCGACTCCGTATGGGTCAGGGCGGACACCTGGTGCCCCTGGTGATACTTACGCCTTGGAGATGATTTCCCCAGGAAGTTTTGACTCTGGATGGGTCAGAGCGGACACCTGGTGCTCATGATGATACTTTCGCCTTCGAGATGACTTCCCTAGGAAGTTTCGACTCCAGATGGGTCAGGGCGAGCACCTGGTGTACCTGGTGATACTTACGCCTTCGAGATGATTTCCCCAGGAAGTTTCGACTCCGCATGGGTCAGGGCGGACATCTGGTGCACCTGGTGATACTTACACCTTGGAGATGAACTCCCCAGGAAGTTTTGACTCCGGATGGGTCAGAGCGGACACCTGGTGCTCATGATGATACTTACGCCTTCGAGATGATTTCCCCAGGAAGTTTCGACTCCGTATGGGTCAGGGCGGACACCTGGTGCCCCTGGTGATACTTACGCCTTGGAGATGATTTCCCCAGGAAGTTTTGACTCTGGATGGGTCAGAGCGGACACCTGGTGCTCATGATGATACTTTCGCCTTCGAGATGACTTCCCTAGGAAGTTTCGACTCCAGATGGGTCAGGGCGAGCACCTGGTGTACCTGGTGATACTTACGCCTTCGAGATGATTTCCCCAGGAAGTTTCGACTCCGCATGGGTCAGGGCGGACATCTGGTGCACCTGGTGATACTTACACCTTGGAGATGAACTCCCCAGGAAGTTTTGACTCCGGATGGGTCAGAGCGGACACCTGGTGCTCATGATGATACTTACGCCTTCGGGATGATTTTCCCAGGAAGTTTCGACTCCGCATGGGTCAGGGCGGACATCTGGTGCACCTGGTGATACTTACACCGTGGAGATGAACTCCCCAGGAAGTTTTGACTCTGGATGGGTCAGAGCGGACACCTGGTGCTCATGATGATACTTTCGCCTTCGAGATGACTTCCCTAGGAAGTTTCGACTCCAGATGGGTCAGGGCGAGCACCTGGTGTACCTGGTGATACTTACGCCTTCGAGATGATTTCCCCAGGAAGTTTCGACTCCGCATGGGTCAGGGCGGACATCTGGTGCACCTGGTGATACT
Source organism: Encarsia formosa (assembly GCA_038277355.1). Classification (NCBI taxonomy): domain Eukaryota; kingdom Metazoa; phylum Arthropoda; class Insecta; order Hymenoptera; family Aphelinidae; genus Encarsia; species Encarsia formosa. The sequence continues at coordinate 35,511,867 of CM076187.1, forward strand.
TACACCTTGGAGATGAACTCCCCAGGAAGTTTTGACTCCGGATGGGTCAGAGCGGACACCTGGTGCTCATGATGATACTTACGCCTTCGAGATGATTTCCCCAGGAAGTTTCGACTCCGTACGGGTCAGGGCGGACACCTGGTGCCCCTGGTGATACTTACGCCTTGGAGATGATTTCCCCAGGAAGTTCTGACTCCGGATGGGTCAGAGCGGACACCTGGTGCTCATGATGATACTTACGCCTTGGAGATGATGTCCCCAGGAAGTTTCGACTCCGGATGGGTCAGGGCGGACATCTGGTGCACCTGGTGATACTTACACCGTGGAGATGAACTCCCCAGGAAGTTTTGACTCTGGATGGGTCAGAGCGGACACCTGGTGCTCATGATGATACTTACGCCTTGGAGATGACTTCCCTAGGAAGTTTCGACTCCAGATGGGTCAGGGCGAGCACCTGGTGTACCTGGTGATACTTACGCCTTCGAGATGACTTCCCCAGGAAGTTTCGACTCCGCATGGGTCAGGGCGGACACCTGGTGCCCCTGGTGATACGTAAGGCTTGGGGATGAACTCTCCAGGAAGTTTTGACTCCGGATGGGTCAGAGCGGACACCTGGTGCTCATGATGATACTTACGCCTTGGAGATGATTTCCCCAGGAAGTTTCTACTCCGGATGGATCGGGGCAGACACCTGGTGCCCCTGGTGATACTTACGCCTTGGAGATGATTTTCCCAGGAAGATCCCACTCCAGATGGGTCAGGACGGACACCTGGTGCCCCTGGTGATACGTAAGGCTTGGGGATGAACTTCCAGGAAGTTTTGACTCTGGATGGGTCAGAGCGGACACCTGGTGCTCATGATGATACTTACGCCTTGGAGATGACTTCCCTAGGAAGTTTCGACTCCAGATGGGTCAGGGCGGGCACCTGGTTTACCTGGTGATACCTACGCCTTCGGGATGATTTCCCCAGGAAGTTTCGATTCCGCATGGGTCAGGGTGGACATCTGGTGCACCTGGTGATACTTACGCCTTGGAGATGATTTCCCCAGGAAGTTTTGACTCCGGATGGGTCAGGGCGGACATCTGGTGCACCTAGTGATACTTACGCCTTGAAGTTGACTTCCCCAGGAAGTTTCGACTCCTGAGGAATCAGGGCGAGCATCTGGTGAACCTCGCGATACTTACACCTTGGAGATGATTTCCCCAGGAAGTTTCGTCTCCGCATGGGTCGGGGTGGACATCTGGTGCACCTGGTGATACTTACGCTTTGGAGATGATTTCCCCAGGAAGTTTTGACTCCAGATGGGTCAGGGCGGACACCTGGTGCCCCTGGTGATACGTAAGGCTTGGGGATGAACTTCCATGAAGTTTTGACTCTGGATGGGTCAGAGCGGACACCTGGTGCTCATGATGATACTTACGTCTTGGAGATGACTTCCCCAGGAAGTTTCGACTCCTGAGGAATCAGGGCGAGCATCTGGTGAACCTCGCGATACTTACACCTTGGAGATGATTTCCCCAGGAAGTTTCGACTCCGCATGGGTCGGGGTGGACATCTGGTGCACCTGGTGATATTTACGCCTTGGAGATGATTTCCCCAGGAAGTTTTGACTCCAGAGGGATCAGGGCGAGCACCTGGTGCACCTGGCGATACTTACGCCTTCGAGAAGACTGCCCCAGGAAGTTTTGACTCCAGATGGGTCAGAGTGGACACCTGGTGCTCATGATGATACTTACGCCTTGGAGATGACTTCCCTAGGAAGTTTCGACTCCAGATGGGTCAGGGCGAGCACCTGGTGTACCTGGTGATACTTACGCCTTCGAGATGATTTCCCCAGGAAGTTTCGACTCCGCATGGGTCAGGGCGGACACCTGGTGCCCCTGGTGATACGTAAGGCTTGGGGATGAACTCCCCAGGAAGTTTTGACTCCGGATGGGTCAGAGCGGACACCTGGTGCTCATGATGATACTTACGCCTTGGAGATGATTTCCCCAGGAAGTTTCTACTCCGGATGGATCGGGGCAGACACCTGGTGCCCCTGGTGATACTTACGCCTTGGAGATGATTTCCCCAGGAAGTTCCCACTCCAGATGGGTCAATGCGGACACCTGGTGCCCCTGGTGATACGTAAGGCTTGGGGATGAACTCCCCAGGAAGTTTTGACTCCGGATGGGTCAGAGCGGACACCTGGTGCTCATGATGATACTTACGCCTTGGAGATGATTTTCCCAGGAAGTTTCGACTCCGGATGGATCGGGGCAGACACCTGGTGCCCCTGGTGATACTTACGCCTTGGAGATGATTTCCCCAGGAAGTTCCCACTCCAGATGGGTCAATGCGGACACCTGGTGCCCCTGGTGATACGTAAGGCTTGGGGATGAACTCCCCAGGAAGTTTTGACTCCGGATGGGTCAGAGCGGACACCTGGTGCTCATGATGATACTTACGCCTTGGAGATGATTTTCCCAGGAAGTTTCGACTCCGCATGGGTCAGGGCGGACATCTGGTGCACCTGGTGATACTTACACCTTGGAGATGAACTCCCCAGGAAGTTTTGACTCCGGATGGGTCAGAGCGGACACCTGGTGCTCATGATGATACTTACGCCTTCGAGATGACTTCCCTAGGAAGTTTCGACTCCAGATGGGTCAGGGCGAGCACCTGGTGTACCTGGTGATACTTACGCCTTCGAGATGATTTCCCCAGGAAGTTTCGACTCCGCATGGGTCAGGGCGGACATCTGGTGCACCTGGTGATACTTACACCTTGGAGATGAACTCCCCAGGAAGTTTTGACTCCGGATGGGTCAGAGCGGACACCTGGTGCCCCTGGTGATACGTAAGGCTTGGGGATGAACTCCCCAGGAAGTTTTGACTCCGGATGGGTCAGAGCGGACACCTGGTGCTCATGATGATACTTACGCCTTGGAGATGATTTCCCCAGGAAGTTTTGACTCCAGATGGGTCAGGGCGGACACCTGGTGCCCCTGGTGATACGTAAGGCTTGGGGATGAACTTCCATGAAGTTTTGACTCTGGATGGGTCAGAGCGGACACCTGGTGCTCATGATGATACTTACGTCTTGGAGATGACTTCCCCAGGAAGTTTCGACTCCTGAGGAATCAGGGCGAGCATCTGGTGAACCTCGCGATACTTACACCTTGGAGATGATTTCCCCAGGAAGTTTCGACTCCGCATGGGTCAGGGCGGACATCTGGTGCACCTGGTGATACTTACACCTTGGAGATGAACTCCCCAGGAAGTTTCGACTCCGCATGGGTCAGGGCGGACACCTGGTGCCCCTGGTGATACGTAAGGCTTGGGGATGAACTCCCCAGGAAGTTTTGACTCCGGATGGGTCAGAGCGGACACCTGGTGCTCATGATGATACTTACGCCTTGGAGATGATTTCCCCAGGAAGTTTCTACTCCGGATGGATCGGGGCAGACACCTGGTGCCCCTGGTGATACTTACGCCTTGGAGATGATTTCCCCAGGAAGTTCCCACTCCAGATGGGTCAATGCGGACACCTGGTGCCCCTGGTGATACGTAAGGCTTGGGGATGAACTCCCCAGGAAGTTTTGACTCCGGATGGGTCAGAGCGGACACCTGGTGCTCATGATGATACTTACGCCTTGGAGATGATTTTCCCAGGAAGTTTCGACTCCGGATGGATCGGGGCAGACACCTGGTGCCCCTGGTGATACTTACGCCTTGGAGATGAACTCCCCAGGAAGTTTTGACTCCGGATGGGTCAGAGCGGACACCTGGTGCTCATGATGATACTTACGCCTTCGAGATGACTTCCCTAGGAAGTTTCGACTCCAGATGGGTCAGGGCGAGCACCTGGTGTACCTGGTGATACTTACGCCTTCGAGATGATTTCCCCAGGAAGTTTCGACTCCGCATGGGTCAGGGCGGACATCTGGTGCACCTGGTGATACTTACACCTTGGAGATGAACTCCCCAGGAAGTTTTGACTCCGGATGGGTCAGAGCGGACACCTGGTGCTCATGATGATACTTACGCCTTCGAGATGATTTCCCCAGGAAGTTTCGACTCCGGATGGGTCGGGGCAGACACCTGGTGCCCCTGGTGATACTTACGCCTTGGAGATGATTTCCTCCAGGAAGTTCCGACTCCAGATGGGTCAGGGCGGACACCTGGTGCCCCTGGTGATACGTAAGGCTTGGGGATGAACTTCCAGGAAGTTTTGACTCTGGATGGGTCAGAGCGGACACCTGGTGCTCATGATGATACTTATGCCTTGGAGATGATTTCCCCAGGAAGTTTCGACTCCAGATGGGTCAGGGCGAGCACCTGGTGTACCTGATGATACTTACGCCTTCGGGATGATTTTCCCAGGAAGTTTCGACTCCGCATGGGTCAGGGCGGACATCTGGTGCACCTGGTGATACTTACGCCTTCGAGATGAACTCCCCAGGAAGTTTTGACTCCGGATGGGCCAGAGCGGACACCTGGTGCTCATGATGACACTTACGCCTTCGAGATGATTTCCCCAGGAAGTTTCGACTCCGTATGGGTCAGGGCGGATACCTGGTGCACCTGGTGATATTTACGCCTTGGAGATGATTTCCCCAGGAAGTTTTGACTCCAGAGGGATCAGGGCGAGCACCTGGTGCACCTGGCGATACTTACGCCTTCGAGAAGACTGCCCCAGGAAGTTTTGACTCCAGATGGGTCAGAGTGGACACCTGGTGCTCATGATGATACTTACGCCTTGGAGATGACTTCCCTAGGAAGTTTCGACTCCAGATGGGTCAGGGCGAGCACCTGGTGTACCTGGTGATACTTACGCCTTCGAGATGATTTCCCCAGGAAGTTTCGACTCCGCATGGGTCAGGGCGGACACCTGGTGCCCCTGGTGATACGTAAGGCTTGGGGATGAACTCCCCAGGAAGTTTTGACTCCGGATGGGTCAGAGCGGACACCTGGTGCTCATGATGATACTTACGCCTTGGAGATGATTTCCCCAGGAAGTTTCTACTCCGGATGGATCGGGGCAGACACCTGGTGCCCCTGGTGATACTTACGCCTTGGAGATGATTTCCCCAGGAAGTTCCCACTCCAGATGGGTCAATGCGGACACCTGGTGCCCCTGGTGATACGTAAGGCTTGGGGATGAACTCCCCAGGAAGTTTTGACTCCGGATGGGTCAGAGCGGACACCTGGTGCTCATGATGATACTTACGCCTTGGAGATGATTTTCCCAGGAAGTTTCGACTCCGGATGGATCGGGGCAGACACCTGGTGCCCCTGGTGATACTTACGCCTTGGAGATGATTTCCCCAGGAAGTTCCCACTCCAGATGGGTCAATGCGGACACCTGGTGCCCCTGGTGATACGTAAGGCTTGGGGATGAACTCCCCAGGAAGTTTTGACTCCGGATGGGTCAGAGCGGACACCTGGTGCTCATGATGATACTTACGCCTTGGAGATGATTTTCCCAGGAAGTTTCGACTCCGCATGGGTCAGGGCGGACATCTGGTGCACCTGGTGATACTTACACCTTGGAGATGAACTCCCCAGGAAGTTTTGACTCCGGATGGGTCAGAGCGGACACCTGGTGCTCATGATGATACTTACGCCTTCGAGATGACTTCCCTAGGAAGTTTCGACTCCAGATGGGTCAGGGCGAGCACCTGGTGTACCTGGTGATACTTACGCCTTCGAGATGATTTCCCCAGGAAGTTTCGACTCCGCATGGGTCAGGGCGGACATCTGGTGCACCTGGTGATACTTACACCTTGGAGATGAACTCCCCAGGAAGTTTTGACTCCGGATGGGTCAGAGCGGACACCTGGTGCCCCTGGTGATACGTAAGGCTTGGGGATGAACTCCCCAGGAAGTTTTGACTCCGGATGGGTCAGAGCGGACACCTGGTGCTCATGATGATACTTACGCCTTGGAGATGATTTCCCCAGGAAGTTTTGACTCCAGATGGGTCAGGGCGGACACCTGGTGCCCCTGGTGATACGTAAGGCTTGGGGATGAACTTCCATGAAGTTTTGACTCTGGATGGGTCAGAGCGGACACCTGGTGCTCATGATGATACTTACGTCTTGGAGATGACTTCCCCAGGAAGTTTCGACTCCTGAGGAATCAGGGCGAGCATCTGGTGAACCTCGCGATACTTACACCTTGGAGATGATTTCCCCAGGAAGTTTCGACTCCGCATGGGTCAGGGCGGACATCTGGTGCACCTGGTGATACTTACACCTTGGAGATGAACTCCCCAGGAAGTTTCGACTCCGCATGGGTCAGGGCGGACACCTGGTGCCCCTGGTGATACGTAAGGCTTGGGGATGAACTCCCCAGGAAGTTTTGACTCCGGATGGGTCAGAGCGGACACCTGGTGCTCATGATGATACTTACGCCTTGGAGATGATTTCCCCAGGAAGTTTCTACTCCGGATGGATCGGGGCAGACACCTGGTGCCCCTGGTGATACTTACGCCTTGGAGATGATTTCCCCAGGAAGTTCCCACTCCAGATGGGTCAATGCGGACACCTGGTGCCCCTGGTGATACGTAAGGCTTGGGGATGAACTCCCCAGGAAGTTTTGACTCCGGATGGGTCAGAGCGGACACCTGGTGCTCATGATGATACTTACGCCTTGGAGATGATTTCCCCAGGAAGTTTCTACTCCGGATGGATCGGGGCAGACACCTGGTGCCCCTGGTGATACTTACGCCTTGGAGATGAACTCCCCAGGAAGTTTTGACTCCGGATGGGTCAGAGCGGACACCTGGTGCTCATGATGATACTTACGCCTTCGAGATGACTTCCCTAGGAAGTTTCGACTCCAGATGGGTCAGGGCGAGCACCTGGTGTACCTGGTGATACTTACGCCTTCGAGATGATTTCCCCAGGAAGTTTCGACTCCGCATGGGTCAGGGCGGACATCTGGTGCACCTGGTGATACTTACACCTTGGAGATGAACTCCCCAGGAAGTTTTGACTCCGGATGGGTCAGAGCGGACACCTGGTGCTCATGATGATACTTACGCCTTCGAGATGATTTCCCCAGGAAGTTTCGACTCCGGATGGGTCGGGGCAGACACCTGGTGCCCCTGGTGATACTTACGCCTTGGAGATGATTTCCTCCAGGAAGTTCCGACTCCAGATGGGTCAGGGCGGACACCTGGTGCCCCTGGTGATACGTAAGGCTTGGGGATGAACTTCCAGGAAGTTTTGACTCTGGATGGGTCAGAGCGGACACCTGGTGCTCATGATGATACTTACGCCTTGGAGATGATTTCCCCAGGAAGTTTCGACTCCCGATGGGTCAGGGCGAGCACCTGGTGTACCTGATGATACTTACGCCTTCGGGATGATTTTCCCAGGAAGTTTCGACTCCGCATGGGTCAGGGCGGACATCTGGTGCACCTGGTGATACTTACGCCTTCGAGATGAACTCCCCAGGAAGTTTTGACTCCGGATGGGCCAGAGCGGACACCTGGTGCTCATGATGACACTTACGCCTTCGAGATGATTTCCCCAGGAAGTTTCGACTCCGTATGGGTCAGGGCGGATACCTGGTGCACCTGGTGATATTTACGCCTTGGAGATGATTTCCCCAGGAAGTTTTGACTCCAGAGGGATCAGGGCGAGCACCTGGTGCACCTGGCGATACTTACGCCTTCGAGATGACTGCCCCAGGAAGTTTTGACTCCAGATGGGTCAAGGCGGACATCTGGTGCACCTGGTGATACTTACACCTTGGAGATGAACTCCCTAGGAAGTTTTGACTCCGGATGGGTCAGAGCGGACACCTGGTGCTCATGATGATACTTACGCCTTGGAGATGATGTCCCCAGGAAGTTTCGACTCTGGATGGGTCAGGGCGGACACCTGGTGCCCCTGGTGATACGTAAGGCTTGGGGATGAACTTCCAGGAAGTTTTGACTCTGGATGGGTCAGAGCGGACACCTGGTGCTCATGATGATACTTACGCCTTGGAGATGACTTCCCTAGGAAGTTTCGACTCCAGATGGGTCAGGGCGAGCACCTGGTGTACCTGGTGATACTTACGCCTTCGAGATGATTTCCCCAGGAAGTTTCGACTCCGCATGGGTCAGGGCGGACACCTGGTGCCCCTGGTGATACGTAAGGCTTGGGGATGAACTCCCCAGGAAGTTTTGACTCTGGATGGGTCAGAGCGGACACCTGGTGCTCATGATGATACTTACGCCTTGGAGATGATTTCCCCAGGAAGTTTCGACTCCAGATGGGTCAGGGCGAGCACCTGGTGTACCTGATGATACTTACGCCTTCGGGATGATTTCCCCAGGAAGTTTTGACTCCAGAGGGATCAGGGCGAGCACCTGGTGCACCTGGCGATACTTACGCCTTCGAGAAGACTGCCCCAGGAAGTTTTGACTCCAGATGGGTCAGAGTGGACACCTGGTGCTCATGATGATACTTACGCCTTGGAGATGACTTCCCTAGGAAGTTTCGACTCCAGATGGGTCAGGGCGAGCACCTGGTGTACCTGGTGATACTTACGCCTTCGAGATGATTTCCCCAGGAAGTTTCGACTCCGCATGGGTCAGGGCGGACACCTGGTGCCCCTGGTGATACGTAAGGCTTGGGGATGAACTCCCCAGGAAGTTTTGACTCCGGATGGGTCAGAGCGGACACCTGGTGCTCATGATGATACTTACGCCTTGGAGATGATTTCCCCAGGAAGTTTCTACTCCGGATGGATCGGGGCAGACACCTGGTGCCCCTGGTGATACTTACGCCTTGGAGATGATTTCCCCAGGAAGTTCCCACTCCAGATGGGTCAATGCGGACACCTGGTGCCCCTGGTGATACGTAAGGCTTGGGGATGAACTCCCCAGGAAGTTTTGACTCCGGATGGGTCAGAGCGGACACCTGGTGCTCATGATGATACTTACGCCTTGGAGATGATTTTCCCAGGAAGTTTCGACTCCGGATGGATCGGGGCAGACACCTGGTGCCCCTGGTGATACTTACGCCTTGGAGATGATTTCCCCAGGAAGTTCCCACTCCAGATGGGTCAATGCGGACACCTGGTGCCCCTGGTGATACGTAAGGCTTGGGGATGAACTCCCCAGGAAGTTTTGACTCCGGATGGGTCAGAGCGGACACCTGGTGCTCATGATGATACTTACGCCTTGGAGATGATTTTCCCAGGAAGTTTCGACTCCGGATGGATCGGGGCAGACACCTGGTGCCCCTGGTGATACTTACGCCTTGGAGATGATTTCCCCAGGAAGTTCCCACTCCAGATGGGTCAATGCGGACACCTGGTGCCCCTGGTGATACGTAAGGCTTGGGGATGAACTCCCCAGGAAGTTTTGACTCCGGATGGGTCAGAGCGGACACCTGGTGCTCATGATGATACTTACGCCTTGGAGATGATTTTCCCAGGAAGTTTCGACTCCGGATGGATCGGGGCAGACACCTGGTGCCCCTGGTGATACTTACGCCTTGGAGATGATTTCCCCAGGAAGTTCCCACTCCAGATGGGTCAATGCGGACACCTGGTGCCCCTGGTGATACGTAAGGCTTGGGGATGAACTCCCCAGGAAGTTTTGACTCCGGATGGGTCAGAGCGGACACCTGGTGCTCATGATGATACTTACGCCTTGGAGATGATGTCCCCAGGAAGTTTCGACTCTGGATGGGTCAGGGCGGACACCTGGTGCCCCTGGTGATACGTAAGGCTTGGGGATGAACTTCCAGGAAGTTTTGACTCTGGATGGGTCAGAGCGGACACCTGGTGCTCATGATGATACTTACGCCTTGGAGATGACTTCCCTAGGAAGTTTCGACTCCAGATGGGTCAGGGCGAGCACCTGGTGTACCTGGTGATACTTACGCCTTCGAGATGATTTCCCCAGGAAGTTTCGACTCCGCATGGGTCAGGGCGGACACCTGGTGCCCCTGGTGATACGTAAGGCTTGGGGATGAACTCCCCAGGAAGTTTTGACTCTGGATGGGTCAGAGCGGACACCTGGTGCTCATGATGATACTTACGCCTTGGAGATGATTTCCCCAGGAAGTTTCGACTCCAGATGGGTCAGGGCGAGCACCTGGTGTACCTGATGATACTTACGCCTTCGGGATGATTTCCCCAGGAAGTTTTGACTCCAGAGGGATCAGGGCGAGCACCTGGTGCACCTGGCGATACTTACGCCTTCGAGAAGACTGCCCCAGGAAGTTTTGACTCCAGATGGGTCAGAGTGGACACCTGGTGCTCATGATGATACTTACGCCTTGGAGATGACTTCCCTAGGAAGTTTCGACTCCAGATGGGTCAGGGCGAGCACCTGGTGTACCTGGTGATACTTACGCCTTCGAGATGATTTCCCCAGGAAGTTTCGACTCCGCATGGGTCAGGGCGGACACCTGGTGCCCCTGGTGATACGTAAGGCTTGGGGATGAACTCCCCAGGAAGTTTTGACTCCGGATGGGTCAGAGCGGACACCTGGTGCTCATGATGATACTTACGCCTTGGAGATGATTTCCCCAGGAAGTTTCTACTCCGGATGGATCGGGGCAGACACCTGGTGCCCCTGGTGATACTTACGCCTTGGAGATGATTTCCCCAGGAAGTTCCCACTCCAGATGGGTCAATGCGGACACCTGGTGCCCCTGGTGATACGTAAGGCTTGGGGATGAACTCCCCAGGAAGTTTTGACTCCGGATGGGTCAGAGCGGACACCTGGTGCTCATGATGATACTTACGCCTTGGAGATGATTTTCCCAGGAAGTTTCGACTCCGGATGGATCGGGGCAGACACCTGGTGCCCCTGGTGATACTTACGCCTTGGAGATGATTTCCCCAGGAAGTTCCCACTCCAGATGGGTCAATGCGGACACCTGGTGCCCCTGGTGATACGTAAGGCTTGGGGATGAACTCCCCAGGAAGTTTTGACTCCGGATGGGTCAGAGCGGACACCTGGTGCTCATGATGATACTTACGCCTTGGAGATGATTTTCCCAGGAAGTTTCGACTCCGCATGGGTCAGGGCGGACATCTGGTGCACCTGGTGATACTTACACCTTGGAGATGAACTCCCCAGGAAGTTTTGACTCCGGATGGGTCAGAGCGGACACCTGGTGCTCATGATGATACTTACGCCTTCGAGATGATTTTCCCAGGAAGTTTCGACTCCGGATGGATCGGGGCAGACACCTGGTGCCCCTGGTGATACTTACGCCTTGGAGATGATTTCCCCAGGAAGTTCCCACTCCAGATGGGTCAATGCGGACACCTGGTGCCCCTGGTGATACGTAAGGCTTGGGGATGAACTCCCCAGGAAGTTTTGACTCCGGATGGGTCAGAGCGGACACCTGGTGCTCATGATGATACTTACGCCTTGGAGATGATTTCCCCAGGAAGTTTCGACTCCAGATGGGTCAGGGCGAGCACCTTGTGTACCTGATGATACTTACGCCTTCGGGATGATTTCCCCAGGAAGTTTTGACTCCAGAGGGATCAGGGCGAGCACCTGGTGCACCTGGCGATACTTACGCCTTCGAGAAGACTGCCCCAGGAAGTTTTGACTCCAGATGGGTCAGAGTGGACACCTGGTGCTCATGATGATACTTACGCCTTGGAGATGACTTCCCTAGGAAGTTTCGACTCCAGATGGGTCAGGGCGAGCACCTGGTGTACCTGGTGATACTTACGCCTTCGAGATGATTTCCCCAGGAAGTTTCGACTCCGCATGGGTCAGGGCGGACACCTGGTGCCCCTGGTGATACGTAAGGCTTGGGGATGAACTCCCCAGGAAGTTTTGACTCCGGATGGGTCAGAGCGGACACCTGGTGCTCATGATGATACTTACGCCTTGGAGATGATTTCCCCAGGAAGTTTCTACTCCGGATGGATCGGGGCAGACACCTGGTGCCCCTGGTGATACTTACGCCTTGGAGATGATTTCCCCAGGAAGTTCCCACTCCAGATGGGTCAATGCGGACACCTGGTGCCCCTGGTGATACGTAAGGCTTGGGGATGAACTCCCCAGGAAGTTTTGACTCCGGATGGGTCAGAGCGGACACCTGGTGCTCATGATGATACTTACGCCTTGGAGATGATTTTCCCAGGAAGTTTCGACTCCGGATGGATCGGGGCAGACACCTGGTGCCCCTGGTGATACTTACGCCTTGGAGATGATTTCCCCAGGAAGTTCCCACTCCAGATGGGTCAATGCGGACACCTGGTGCCCCTGGTGATACGTAAGGCTTGGGGATGAACTCCCCAGGAAGTTTTGACTCCGGATGGGTCAGAGCGGACACCTGGTGCTCATGATGATACTTACGCCTTGGAGATGATTTTCCCAGGAAGTTTCGACTCCGCATGGGTCAGGGCGGACATCTGGTGCACCTGGTGATACTTACACCTTGGAGATGAACTCCCCAGGAAGTTTTGACTCCGGATGGGTCAGAGCGGACACCTGGTGCTCATGATGATACTTACGCCTTCGAGATGATTTTCCCAGGAAGTTTCGACTCCGGATGGATCGGGGCAGACACCTGGTGCCCCTGGTGATACTTACGCCTTGGAGATGATTTCCCCAGGAAGTTCCCACTCCAGATGGGTCAATGCGGACACCTGGTGCCCCTGGTGATACGTAAGGCTTGGGGATGAACTCCCCAGGAAGTTTTGACTCCGGATGGGTCAGAGCGGACACCTGGTGCTCATGATGATACTTACGCCTTGGAGATGATTTTCCCAGGAAGTTTCGACTCCGCATGGGTCAGGGCGGACATCTGGTGCACCTGGTGATACTTACACCTTGGAGATGAACTCCCCAGGAAGTTTTGACTCCGGATGGGTCAGAGCAGACACCTGGTGCTCATGATGATACTTACGCCTTCGAGATGACTTCCCTAGGAAGTTTCGACTCCAGATGGGTCAGGGCGAGCACCTGGTGTACCTGGTGATACTTACGCCTTCGAGATGATTTCCCCAGGAAGTTTCGACTCCGCATGGGTCAGGGCGGACATCTGGTGCACCTGGTGATACTTACACCTTGGAGATGAACTCCCCAGGAAGTTTTGACTCCGGATGGGTCAGAGCGGACACCTGGTGCCCCTGGTGATACGTAAGGCTTGGGGATGAACTCCCCAGGAAGTTTTGACTCCGGATGGGTCAGAGCGGACACCTGGTGCTCATGATGATACTTACGCCTTGGAGATGATTTCCCCAGGAAGTTTTGACTCCAGATGGGTCAGGGCGGACACCTGGTGCCCCTGGTGATACGTAAGGCTTGGGGATGAACTTCCATGAAGTTTTGACTCTGGATGGGTCAGAGCGGACACCTGGTGCTCATGATGATACTTACGTCTTGGAGATGACTTCCCCAGGAAGTTTCGACTCCTGAGGAATCAGGGCGAGCATCTGGTGAACCTCGCGATACTTACACCTTGGAGATGATTTCCCCAGGAAGTTTCGACTCCGCATGGGTCAGGGCGGACATCTGGTGCACCTGGTGATACTTACACCTTGGAGATGAACTCCCCAGGAAGTTTCGACTCCGCATGGGTCAGGGCGGACACCTGGTGCCCCTGGTGATACGTAAGGCTTGGGGATGAACTCCCCAGGAAGTTTTGACTCCGGATGGGTCAGAGCGGACACCTGGTGCTCATGATGATACTTACGCCTTGGAGATGATTTCCCCAGGAAGTTTCTACTCCGGATGGATCGGGGCAGACACCTGGTGCCCCTGGTGATACTTACGCCTTGGAGATGATTTCCCCAGGAAGTTCCCACTCCAGATGGGTCAATGCGGACACCTGGTGCCCCTGGTGATACGTAAGGCTTGGGGATGAACTCCCCAGGAAGTTTTGACTCCGGATGGGTCAGAGCGGACACCTGGTGCTCATGATGATACTTACGCCTTGGAGATGATTTTCCCAGGAAGTTTCGACTCCGGATGGATCGGGGCAGACACCTGGTGCCCCTGGTGATACTTACGCCTTGGAGATGAACTCCCCAGGAAGTTTTGACTCCGGATGGGTCAGAGCGGACACCTGGTGCTCATGATGATACTTACGCCTTCGAGATGACTTCCCTAGGAAGTTTCGACTCCAGATGGGTCAGGGCGAGCACCTGGTGTACCTGGTGATACTTACGCCTTCGAGATGATTTCCCCAGGAAGTTTCGACTCCGCATGGGTCAGGGCGGACATCTGGTGCACCTGGTGATACTTACACCTTGGAGATGAACTCCCCAGGAAGTTTTGACTCCGGATGGGTCAGAGCGGACACCTGGTGCTCATGATGATACTTACGCCTTCGAGATGATTTCCCCAGGAAGTTTCGACTCCGGATGGGTCGGGGCAGACACCTGGTGCCCCTGGTGATACTTACGCCTTGGAGATGATTTCCTCCAGGAAGTTCCGACTCCAGATGGGTCAGGGCGGACACCTGGTGCCCCTGGTGATACGTAAGGCTTGGGGATGAACTTCCAGGAAGTTTTGACTCTGGATGGGTCAGAGCGGACACCTGGTGCTCATGATGATACTTACGCCTTGGAGATGATTTCCCCAGGAAGTTTCGACTCCAGATGGGTCAGGGCGAGCACCTGGTGTACCTGATGATACTTACGCCTTCGGGATGATTTTCCCAGGAAGTTTCGACTCCGCATGGGTCAGGGCGGACATCTGGTGCACCTGGTGATACTTACGCCTTCGAGATGAACTCCCCAGGAAGTTTTGACTCCGGATGGGCCAGAGCGGACACCTGGTGCTCATGATGACACTTACGCCTTCGAGATGATTTCCCCAGGAAGTTTCGACTCCGTATGGGTCAGGGCGGATACCTGGTGCACCTGGTGATATTTACGCCTTGGAGATGATTTCCCCAGGAAGTTTTGACTCCAGAGGGATCAGGGCGAGCACCTGGTGCACCTGGCGATACTTACGCCTTCGAGATGACTGCCCCAGGAAGTTTTGACTCCAGATGGGTCAGGGCGGACATCTGGTGCACCTGGTGATACTTACACCTTGGAGATGAACTCCCTAGGAAGTTTTGACTCCGGATGGGTCAGAGCGGACACCTGGTGCTCATGATGATACTTACGCCTTGGAGATGATGTCCCCAGGAAGTTTCGACTCTGGATGGGTCAGGGCGGACACCTGGTGCCCCTGGTGATACGTAAGGCTTGGGGATGAACTTCCAGGAAGTTTTGACTCTGGATGGGTCAGAGCGGACACCTGGTGCTCATGATGATACTTACGCCTTGGAGATGACTTCCCTAGGAAGTTTCGACTCCAGATGGGTCAGGGCGAGCACCTGGTGTACCTGGTGATACTTACGCCTTCAATATGATTTCCCCAGGAAGTTTCGACTCCGCATGGGTCAGGGCGGACACCTGGTGCCCCTGGTGATACGTAAGGCTTGGGGATGAACTCCCCAGGAAGTTTTGACTCCGGATGGGTCAGAGCGGACACCTGGTGCTCATGATGATACTTACGCCTTGGAGATGATTTCCCCAGGAAGTTTCTACTCCGGATGGATCGGGGCAGACACCTGGTGCCCCTGGTGATACTTACGCCTTGGAGATGATTTTCCCAGGAAGTTCCCACTCCAGATGGGTCAGGACGGACACCTGGTGCCCCTGGTGATACGTAAGGCTTGGGGATGAACTTCCAGGAAGTTTTGACTCTGGATGGGTCAGAGCGGACACCTGGTGCTCATGATGATACTTACGCCTTGGAGATGACTTCCCTAGGAAGTTTCGACTCCAGATGGGTCAGGGCGGGCACCTGGTGTACCTGGTGATACCTACGCCTTCGGGATGATTTCCCCAGGAAGTTTCGATTCCGCATGGGTCAGGGTGGACATCTGGTGCACCTGGTGATACTTACGCCTTGGAGATGATTTCCCCAGGAAGTTTTGACTCCGGATGGGTCAGGGCGGACATCTGGTGCACCTAGTGATACTTACGCCTTGAAGTTGACTTCCCCAGGAAGTTTCGACTCCTGAGGAATCAGGGCGAGCATCTGGTGAACCTCGCGATACTTACACCTTGGAGATGATTTCCCCAGGAAGTTTCGACTCCGCATGGGTCGGGGTGGACATCTGGTGCACCTGGTGATATTTACGCCTTGGAGATGATTTCCCCAGGAAGTTTTGACTCCAGAGGGATCAGGGCGAGCACCTGGTGCACCTGGCGATACTTACGCCTTCGAGAAGACTGCCCCAGGAAGTTTTGACTCCAGATGGGTCAGAGCGGACACCTGGTGCTCATGATGATACTTACGCCTTGGAGATGACTTCCCTAGGAAGTTTCGACTCCAGATGGGTCAGGGCGAGCACCTGGTGTACCTGGTGATACTTACGCCTTCGAGATGATTTCCCCAGGAAGTTTCGACTCCGCATGGGTCAGGGCGGACACCTGGTGCCCCTGGTGATACGTAAGGCTTGGGGATGAACTCCCCAGGAAGTTTTGACTCCGGATGGGTCAGAGCGGACACCTGGTGCTCATGATGATACTTACGCCTTGGAGATGATTTCCCCAGGAAGTTTCTACTCCGGATGGATCGGGGCAGACACCTGGTGCCCCTGGTGATACTTACGCCTTGGAGATGATTTCCCCAGGAAGTTCCCACTCCAGATGGGTCAATGCGGACACCTGGTGCCCCTGGTGATACGTAAGGCTTGGGGATGAACTCCCCAGGAAGTTTTGACTCCGGATGGGTCAGAGCGGACACCTGGTGCTCATGATGCTACTTACGCCTTGGAGATGATTTCCCCAGGAAGTTTCCACTCCGGATGGGTCGGGGCAGACACCTGGTGCCCCTGGTGATACTTACGCCTTGGAGATGATTTCCCCAGGAAGTTCCGACTCCAGATGGGTCAGGGCGGACACCTGGTGCCCCTGGTGATACGTAAGGCTTGGGGATGAACTTCCATGAAGTTTTGACTCTGGATGGGTCAGAGCGGACACCTGGTGCTCATGATGATACTTACGTCTTGGAGATGACTTCCCTAGGAAGTTTCGACTCCAGATGGGTCAGGGCGAGCACCTGGTGTACCTGATGATACTTACGCCTTCGGGATGATTTTCCCAGGAAGTTTCGACTCCGCATGGGTCAGGGCGGACATCTGGTGCACCTGGTGATACTTACACCTTGGAGATGAACTCCCCAGGAAGTTTTGACTCTGGATGGGTCAGAGCGGACACCTGGTGCTCATGATGATACTTACGCCTTCGAGATGACTTCCCTAGGAAGTTTCGACTCCAGATGGGTCAGGGCGAGCACCTGGTGTACCTGGTGATACTTACGCCTTCGAGATGATTTCCCCAGGAAGTTTCGACTCCGCATGGGTCAGGGCGGACATCTGGTGCACCTGGTGATACTTACACCTTGGAGATGAACTCCCCAGGAAGTTTTGACTCCGGATGGGTCAGAGCGGACACCTGGTGCTCATGATGATACTTACGCCTTCGAGATGATTTCCCCAGGAAGTTTCGACTCCGTATGGGTCAGGGCGGACACCTGGTGCCCCTGGTGATACTTACGCCTTCGAGATGATTTCCCCAGGAAGTTTCGACTCCGGATGTGTCGGGGCAGACACCTGGTGCCCCTGGTGATACTTACGCCTTGGAGATGATTTCCCCAGGAAGTTCTGACTCCAGATGGGTCAGGGCGGACACCTGGTGCCCATGGTGATACGTAAGGCTTGGGGATGAACTTCCAGGAAGTTTTGACTCTGGATGGGTCAGAGCGGACACCTGGTGCTCATGATGATATTTACGCCTTGGAGATGACTTCCCTAGGAAGTTTCGACTCCAGATGGGTCAGGGCGAGCACCTGGTGTACCTGGTGATACTTACGCCTTCGAGATGACTTCCCCAGGAAGTTTCGACTCCGCATGGGTCAGGGCGGACACCTGGTGCCCCTGGTGATACGTAAGGCTTGGGGATGAACTCCCCAGGAAGTTTTGACTCTGGATGGGTCAGAGCGGACACCTGGTGCTCATGATGATACTTACGCCTTGGAGATGACTTCCCTAGGAAGTTTTGACTCCAGATGGGTCAGGGCGAGCACCTTGTGTACCTGGTGATACTTACGCCTTCGAGATGATTTCCCCAGGAAGTTTCGACTCCGCATGGGTCAGGGCGGACATCTGGTGCACCTGGTGATACTTACACCTTGGAGATGAACTCCCTAGGAAGTTTTGACTCCGGATGGGTCAGAGCGGACACCTGGTGCTCATGATGATACTTACGCCTTGGAGATGATGTCCCCAGGAAGTTTCGACTCCGGATGGGTCAGGGCGGACACCTGGTGCCCCTGGTGATACGTAAGGCTTGGGGATGAACTTCCAGGAAGTTTTGACTCTGGATGGGTCAGAGCGGACACCTGGTGCTCATGATGATATTTACGCCTTGGAGATGACTTCCCTAGGAAGTTTCGACTCCAGATGGGTCAGGGCGAGCACCTGGTGTACCTGGTGATACTTACGCCTTCGAGATGACTTCCCCAGGAAGTTTCGACTCCGCATGGGTCAGGGCGGACACCTGGTGCCCCTGGTGATACGTAAGGCTTGGGGATGAACTCCCCAGGAAGTTTTGACTCCGGATGGGTCAGAGCGGACACCTGGTGCTCATGATGATACTTACGCCTTGGAGATAATTTCCCCAGGAAGTTTCTACTCCGGATGGATCGGGGCAGACACCTGGTGCCCCTGGTGATACTTACGCCTTGGAGATGATTTTCCCAGGAAGATCCCACTCCAGATGGGTCAGGACGGACACCTGGTGCCCCTGGTGATACGTAAGGCTTGGGGATGAACTTCCAGGAAGTTTTGACTCTGGATGGGTCAGAGCGGACACCTGGTGCTCATGATGATACTTACGCCTTGGAGATGACTTCCCTAGGAAGTTTCGACTCCAGATGGGTCAGGGCGGGCACCTGGTGTACCTGGTGATACCTACGCCTTCGGGATGATTTCCCCAGGAAGTTTCGATTCCGCATGGGTCAGGGTGGACATCTGGTGCACCTGGTGATACTTACGCCTTGGAGATGATTTCCCCAGGAAGTTTTGACTCCGGATGGGTCAGGGCGGACATCTGGTGCACCTAGTGATACTTACGCCTTGAAGTTGACTTCCCCAGGAAGTTTCGACTCCTGAGGAATCAGGGCGGACACCTGGTGCCCCTGTTGATACGTAAGGCTTGGGGATGAACTCCCCAGGAAGTTTTGACTCCGGATGGGTCAGAGCGGACACCTGGTGCTCATGATGATACTTACGCCTTGGAGATGATTTCCCCAGGAAGTTTCTACTCCGGATGGATCGGGGCAGACACCTGGTGCCCCTGGTGATACTTACGCCTTGGAGATGATTTCCCCAGGAAGTTCCCACTCCAGATGGGTCAATGCGGACACCTGGTGCCCCTGGTGATACGTAAGGCTTGGGGATGAACTCCCCAGGAAGTTTTGACTCCGGATGGGTCAGAGCGGACACCTGGTGCTCATGATGCTACTTACGCCTTGGAGATGATTTCCCCAGGAAGTTTCCACTCCGGATGGGTCGGGGCAGACACCTGGTGCCCCTGGTGATACGTAAGGCTTGGGGATGAACTCCCCAGGAAGTTTTGACTCCGGATGGGTCAGAGCGGACACCTGGTGCTCATGATGATACTTACGCCTTGGAGATGATTTCCCCAGGAAGTTTCTACTCCGGATGGATCGGGGCAGACACCTGGTGCCCCTGGTGATACTTACGCCTTGGAGATGATTTCCCCAGGAAGTTCCCACTCCAGATGGGTCAATGCGGACACCTGGTGCCCCTGGTGATACGTAAGGCTTGGGGATGAACTCCCCAGGAAGTTTTGACTCCGGATGGGTCAGAGCGGACACCTGGTGCTCATGATGATACTTACGCCTTGGAGATGATTTTCCCAGGAAGTTTCGACTCCGGATGGATCGGGGCAGACACCTGGTGCCCCTGGTGATACTTACGCCTTGGAGATGATTTCCCCAGGAAGTTCCCACTCCAGATGGGTCAATGCGGACACCTGGTGCCCCTGGTGATACGTAAGGCTTGGGGATGAACTCCCCAGGAAGTTTTGACTCCGGATGGGTCAGAGCGGACACCTGGTGCTCATGATGATACTTACGCCTTGGAGATGATTTTCCCAGGAAGTTTCGACTCCGCATGGGTCAGGGCGGACATCTGGTGCACCTGGTGATACTTACACCTTGGAGATGAACTCCCCAGGAAGTTTTGACTCCGGATGGGTCAGAGCGGACACCTGGTGCTCATGATGATACTTACGCCTTCGAGATGATTTTCCCAGGAAGTTTCGACTCCGGATGGATCGGGGCAGACACCTGGTGCCCCTGGTGATACTTACGCCTTGGAGATGATTTCCCCAGGAAGTTCCCACTCCAGATGGGTCAATGCGGACACCTGGTGCCCCTGGTGATACGTAAGGCTTGGGGATGAACTCCCCAGGAAGTTTTGACTCCGGATGGGTCAGAGCGGACACCTGGTGCTCATGATGATACTTACGCCTTGGAGATGATTTCCCCAGGAAGTTTCGACTCCAGATGGGTCAGGGCGAGCACCTTGTGTACCTGATGATACTTACGCCTTCGGGATGATTTCCCCAGGAAGTTTTGACTCCAGAGGGATCAGGGCGAGCACCTGGTGCACCTGGCGATACTTACGCCTTCGAGAAGACTGCCCCAGGAAGTTTTGACTCCAGATGGGTCAGAGTGGACACCTGGTGCTCATGATGATACTTACGCCTTGGAGATGACTTCCCTAGGAAGTTTCGACTCCAGATGGGTCAGGGCGAGCACCTGGTGTACCTGGTGATACTTACGCCTTCGAGATGATTTCCCCAGGAAGTTTCGACTCCGCATGGGTCAGGGCGGACACCTGGTGCCCCTGGTGATACGTAAGGCTTGGGGATGAACTCCCCAGGAAGTTTTGACTCCGGATGGGTCAGAGCGGACACCTGGTGCTCATGATGATACTTACGCCTTGGAGATGATTTCCCCAGGAAGTTTCTACTCCGGATGGATCGGGGCAGACACCTGGTGCCCCTGGTGATACTTACGCCTTGGAGATGATTTCCCCAGGAAGTTCCCACTCCAGATGGGTCAATGCGGACACCTGGTGCCCCTGGTGATACGTAAGGCTTGGGGATGAACTCCCCAGGAAGTTTTGACTCCGGATGGGTCAGAGCGGACACCTGGTGCTCATGATGATACTTACGCCTTGGAGATGATTTTCCCAGGAAGTTTCGACTCCGGATGGATCGGGGCAGACACCTGGTGCCCCTGGTGATACTTACGCCTTGGAGATGATTTCCCCAGGAAGTTCCCACTCCAGATGGGTCAATGCGGACACCTGGTGCCCCTGGTGATACGTAAGGCTTGGGGATGAACTCCCCAGGAAGTTTTGACTCCGGATGGGTCAGAGCGGACACCTGGTGCTCATGATGATACTTACGCCTTGGAGATGATTTTCCCAGGAAGTTTCGACTCCGCATGGGTCAGGGCGGACATCTGGTGCACCTGGTGATACTTACACCTTGGAGATGAACTCCCCAGGAAGTTTTGACTCCGGATGGGTCAGAGCGGACACCTGGTGCTCATGATGATACTTACGCCTTCGAGATGATTTTCCCAGGAAGTTTCGACTCCGGATGGATCGGGGCAGACACCTGGTGCCCCTGGTGATACTTACGCCTTGGAGATGATTTCCCCAGGAAGTTCCCACTCCAGATGGGTCAATGCGGACACCTGGTGCCCCTGGTGATACGTAAGGCTTGGGGATGAACTCCCCAGGAAGTTTTGACTCCGGATGGGTCAGAGCGGACACCTGGTGCTCATGATGATACTTACGCCTTGGAGATGATTTTCCCAGGAAGTTTCGACTCCGCATGGGTCAGGGCGGACATCTGGTGCACCTGGTGATACTTACACCTTGGAGATGAACTCCCCAGGAAGTTTTGACTCCGGATGGGTCAGAGCAGACACCTGGTGCTCATGATGATACTTACGCCTTCGAGATGACTTCCCTAGGAAGTTTCGACTCCAGATGGGTCAGGGCGAGCACCTGGTGTACCTGGTGATACTTACGCCTTCGAGATGATTTCCCCAGGAAGTTTCGACTCCGCATGGGTCAGGGCGGACATCTGGTGCACCTGGTGATACTTACACCTTGGAGATGAACTCCCCAGGAAGTTTTGACTCCGGATGGGTCAGAGCGGACACCTGGTGCCCCTGGTGATACGTAAGGCTTGGGGATGAACTCCCCAGGAAGTTTTGACTCCGGATGGGTCAGAGCGGACACCTGGTGCTCATGATGATACTTACGCCTTGGAGATGATTTCCCCAGGAAGTTTTGACTCCAGATGGGTCAGGGCGGACACCTGGTGCCCCTGGTGATACGTAAGGCTTGGGGATGAACTTCCATGAAGTTTTGACTCTGGATGGGTCAGAGCGGACACCTGGTGCTCATGATGATACTTACGTCTTGGAGATGACTTCCCCAGGAAGTTTCGACTCCTGAGGAATCAGGGCGAGCATCTGGTGAACCTCGCGATACTTACACCTTGGAGATGATTTCCCCAGGAAGTTTCGACTCCGCATGGGTCAGGGCGGACATCTGGTGCACCTGGTGATACTTACACCTTGGAGATGAACTCCCCAGGAAGTTTCGACTCCGCATGGGTCAGGGCGGACACCTGGTGCCCCTGGTGATACGTAAGGCTTGGGGATGAACTCCCCAGGAAGTTTTGACTCCGGATGGGTCAGAGCGGACACCTGGTGCTCATGATGATACTTACGCCTTGGAGATGATTTCCCCAGGAAGTTTCTACTCCGGATGGATCGGGGCAGACACCTGGTGCCCCTGGTGATACTTACGCCTTGGAGATGATTTCCCCAGGAAGTTCCCACTCCAGATGGGTCAATGCGGACACCTGGTGCCCCTGGTGATACGTAAGGCTTGGGGATGAACTCCCCAGGAAGTTTTGACTCCGGATGGGTCAGAGCGGACACCTGGTGCTCATGATGATACTTACGCCTTGGAGATGATTTTCCCAGGAAGTTTCGACTCCGGATGGATCGGGGCAGACACCTGGTGCCCCTGGTGATACTTACGCCTTGGAGATGAACTCCCCAGGAAGTTTTGACTCCGGATGGGTCAGAGCGGACACCTGGTGCTCATGATGATACTTACGCCTTCGAGATGACTTCCCTAGGAAGTTTCGACTCCAGATGGGTCAGGGCGAGCACCTGGTGTACCTGGTGATACTTACGCCTTCGAGATGATTTCCCCAGGAAGTTTCGACTCCGCATGGGTCAGGGCGGACATCTGGTGCACCTGGTGATACTTACACCTTGGAGATGAACTCCCCAGGAAGTTTTGACTCCGGATGGGTCAGAGCGGACACCTGGTGCTCATGATGATACTTACGCCTTCGAGATGATTTCCCCAGGAAGTTTCGACTCCGGATGGGTCGGGGCAGACACCTGGTGCCCCTGGTGATACTTACGCCTTGGAGATGATTTCCTCCAGGAAGTTCCGACTCCAGATGGGTCAGGGCGGACACCTGGTGCCCCTGGTGATACGTAAGGCTTGGGGATGAACTTCCAGGAAGTTTTGACTCTGGATGGGTCAGAGCGGACACCTGGTGCTCATGATGATACTTACGCCTTGGAGATGATTTCCCCAGGAAGTTTCGACTCCAGATGGGTCAGGGCGAGCACCTGGTGTACCTGATGATACTTACGCCTTCGGGATGATTTTCCCAGGAAGTTTCGACTCCGCATGGGTCAGGGCGGACATCTGGTGCACCTGGTGATACTTACGCCTTCGAGATGAACTCCCCAGGAAGTTTTGACTCCGGATGGGCCAGAGCGGACACCTGGTGCTCATGATGACACTTACGCCTTCGAGATGATTTCCCCAGGAAGTTTCGACTCCGTATGGGTCAGGGCGGATACCTGGTGCACCTGGTGATATTTACGCCTTGGAGATGATTTCCCCAGGAAGTTTTGACTCCAGAGGGATCAGGGCGAGCACCTGGTGCACCTGGCGATACTTACGCCTTCGAGATGACTGCCCCAGGAAGTTTTGACTCCAGATGGGTCAGGGCGGACATCTGGTGCACCTGGTGATACTTACACCTTGGAGATGAACTCCCTAGGAAGTTTTGACTCCGGATGGGTCAGAGCGGACACCTGGTGCTCATGATGATACTTACGCCTTGGAGATGATGTCCCCAGGAAGTTTCGACTCTGGATGGGTCAGGGCGGACACCTGGTGCCCCTGGTGATACGTAAGGCTTGGGGATGAACTTCCAGGAAGTTTTGACTCTGGATGGGTCAGAGCGGACACCTGGTGCTCATGATGATACTTACGCCTTGGAGATGACTTCCCTAGGAAGTTTCGACTCCAGATGGGTCAGGGCGAGCACCTGGTGTACCTGGTGATACTTACGCCTTCAATATGATTTCCCC
Source organism: Encarsia formosa (assembly GCA_038277355.1). Taxonomy (NCBI): domain Eukaryota; kingdom Metazoa; phylum Arthropoda; class Insecta; order Hymenoptera; family Aphelinidae; genus Encarsia; species Encarsia formosa. The sequence goes on from CM076187.1 coordinate 35,536,365, forward strand.
AGGAAGTTTCGACTCCGCATGGGTCAGGGCGGACACCTGGTGCCCCTGGTGATACGTAAGGCTTGGGGATGAACTCCCCAGGAAGTTTTGACTCCGGATGGGTCAGAGCGGACACCTGGTGCTCATGATGATACTTACGCCTTGGAGATGATTTCCCCAGGAAGTTTCTACTCCGGATGGATCGGGGCAGACACCTGGTGCCCCTGGTGATACTTACGCCTTGGAGATGATTTTCCCAGGAAGTTCCCACTCCAGATGGGTCAGGACGGACACCTGGTGCCCCTGGTGATACGTAAGGCTTGGGGATGAACTTCCAGGAAGTTTTGACTCTGGATGGGTCAGAGCGGACACCTGGTGCTCATGATGATACTTACGCCTTGGAGATGACTTCCCTAGGAAGTTTCGACTCCAGATGGGTCAGGGCGGGCACCTGGTGTACCTGGTGATACCTACGCCTTCGGGATGATTTCCCCAGGAAGTTTCGATTCCGCATGGGTCAGGGTGGACATCTGGTGCACCTGGTGATACTTACGCCTTGGAGATGATTTCCCCAGGAAGTTTTGACTCCGGATGGGTCAGGGCGGACATCTGGTGCACCTAGTGATACTTACGCCTTGAAGTTGACTTCCCCAGGAAGTTTCGACTCCTGAGGAATCAGGGCGAGCATCTGGTGAACCTCGCGATACTTACACCTTGGAGATGATTTCCCCAGGAAGTTTCGACTCCGCATGGGTCGGGGTGGACATCTGGTGCACCTGGTGATATTTACGCCTTGGAGATGATTTCCCCAGGAAGTTTTGACTCCAGAGGGATCAGGGCGAGCACCTGGTGCACCTGGCGATACTTACGCCTTCGAGAAGACTGCCCCAGGAAGTTTTGACTCCAGATGGGTCAGAGCGGACACCTGGTGCTCATGATGATACTTACGCCTTGGAGATGACTTCCCTAGGAAGTTTCGACTCCAGATGGGTCAGGGCGAGCACCTGGTGTACCTGGTGATACTTACGCCTTCGAGATGATTTCCCCAGGAAGTTTCGACTCCGCATGGGTCAGGGCGGACACCTGGTGCCCCTGGTGATACGTAAGGCTTGGGGATGAACTCCCCAGGAAGTTTTGACTCCGGATGGGTCAGAGCGGACACCTGGTGCTCATGATGATACTTACGCCTTGGAGATGATTTCCCCAGGAAGTTTCTACTCCGGATGGATCGGGGCAGACACCTGGTGCCCCTGGTGATACTTACGCCTTGGAGATGATTTCCCCAGGAAGTTCCCACTCCAGATGGGTCAATGCGGACACCTGGTGCCCCTGGTGATACGTAAGGCTTGGGGATGAACTCCCCAGGAAGTTTTGACTCCGGATGGGTCAGAGCGGACACCTGGTGCTCATGATGCTACTTACGCCTTGGAGATGATTTCCCCAGGAAGTTTCCACTCCGGATGGGTCGGGGCAGACACCTGGTGCCCCTGGTGATACTTACGCCTTGGAGATGATTTCCCCCAGGAAGTTCCGACTCCAGATGGGTCAGGGCGGACACCTGGTGCCCCTGGTGATACGTAAGGCTTGGGGATGAACTTCCATGAAGTTTTGACTCTGGATGGGTCAGAGCGGACACCTGGTGCTCATGATGATACTTACGTCTTGGAGATGACTTCCCTAGGAAGTTTCGACTCCAGATGGGTCAGGGCGAGCACCTGGTGTACCTGATGATACTTACGCCTTCGGGATGATTTTCCCAGGAAGTTTCGACTCCGCATGGGTCAGGGCGGACATCTGGTGCACCTGGTGATACTTACACCTTGGAGATGAACTCCCCAGGAAGTTTTGACTCTGGATGGGTCAGAGCGGACACCTGGTGCTCATGATGATACTTACGCCTTCGAGATGACTTCCCTAGGAAGTTTCGACTCCAGATGGGTCAGGGCGAGCACCTGGTGTACCTGGTGATACTTACGCCTTCGAGATGATTTCCCCAGGAAGTTTCGACTCCGCATGGGTCAGGGCGGACATCTGGTGCACCTGGTGATACTTACACCTTGGAGATGAACTCCCCAGGAAGTTTTGACTCCGGATGGGTCAGAGCGGACACCTGGTGCTCATGATGATACTTACGCCTTCGAGATGATTTCCCCAGGAAGTTTCGACTCCGTATGGGTCAGGGCGGACACCTGGTGCCCCTGGTGATACTTACGCCTTCGAGATGATTTCCCCAGGAAGTTTCGACTCCGGATGTGTCGGGGCAGACACCTGGTGCCCCTGGTGATACTTACGCCTTGGAGATGATTTCCCCAGGAAGTTCTGACTCCAGATGGGTCAGGGCGGACACCTGGTGCCCATGGTGATACGTAAGGCTTGGGGATGAACTTCCAGGAAGTTTTGACTCTGGATGGGTCAGAGCGGACACCTGGTGCTCATGATGATATTTACGCCTTGGAGATGACTTCCCTAGGAAGTTTCGACTCCAGATGGGTCAGGGCGAGCACCTGGTGTACCTGGTGATACTTACGCCTTCGAGATGACTTCCCCAGGAAGTTTCGACTCCGCATGGGTCAGGGCGGACACCTGGTGCCCCTGGTGATACGTAAGGCTTGGGGATGAACTCCCCAGGAAGTTTTGACTCTGGATGGGTCAGAGCGGACACCTGGTGCTCATGATGATACTTACGCCTTGGAGATGACTTCCCTAGGAAGTTTTGACTCCAGATGGGTCAGGGCGAGCACCTTGTGTACCTGGTGATACTTACGCCTTCGAGATGATTTCCCCAGGAAGTTTCGACTCCGCATGGGTCAGGGCGGACATCTGGTGCACCTGGTGATACTTACACCTTGGAGATGAACTCCCTAGGAAGTTTTGACTCCGGATGGGTCAGAGCGGACACCTGGTGCTCATGATGATACTTACGCCTTGGAGATGATGTCCCCAGGAAGTTTCGACTCCGGATGGGTCAGGGCGGACACCTGGTGCCCCTGGTGATACGTAAGGCTTGGGGATGAACTTCCAGGAAGTTTTGACTCTGGATGGGTCAGAGCGGACACCTGGTGCTCATGATGATATTTACGCCTTGGAGATGACTTCCCTAGGAAGTTTCGACTCCAGATGGGTCAGGGCGAGCACCTGGTGTACCTGGTGATACTTACGCCTTCGAGATGACTTCCCCAGGAAGTTTCGACTCCGCATGGGTCAGGGCGGACACCTGGTGCCCCTGGTGATACGTAAGGCTTGGGGATGAACTCCCCAGGAAGTTTTGACTCCGGATGGGTCAGAGCGGACACCTGGTGCTCATGATGATACTTACGCCTTGGAGATAATTTCCCCAGGAAGTTTCTACTCCGGATGGATCGGGGCAGACACCTGGTGCCCCTGGTGATACTTACGCCTTGGAGATGATTTTCCCAGGAAGATCCCACTCCAGATGGGTCAGGACGGACACCTGGTGCCCCTGGTGATACGTAAGGCTTGGGGATGAACTTCCAGGAAGTTTTGACTCTGGATGGGTCAGAGCGGACACCTGGTGCTCATGATGATACTTACGCCTTGGAGATGACTTCCCTAGGAAGTTTCGACTCCAGATGGGTCAGGGCGGGCACCTGGTGTACCTGGTGATACCTACGCCTTCGGGATGATTTCCCCAGGAAGTTTCGATTCCGCATGGGTCAGGGTGGACATCTGGTGCACCTGGTGATACTTACGCCTTGGAGATGATTTCCCCAGGAAGTTTTGACTCCGGATGGGTCAGGGCGGACATCTGGTGCACCTAGTGATACTTACGCCTTGAAGTTGACTTCCCCAGGAAGTTTCGACTCCTGAGGAATCAGGGCGAGCATCTGGTGAACCTCGCGATACTTACACCTTGGAGATGATTTCCCCAGGAAGTTTCGACTCCGCATGGGTCGGGGTGGACATCTGGTGCACCTGGTGATATTTACGCCTTGGAGATGATTTCCCCAGGAAGTTTTGACTCCAGAGGGATCAGGGCGAGCACCTGGTGCACCTGGCGATACTTACGCCTTCGAGATGACTGCCCCAGGAAGTTTTGACTCCAGATGGGTCAGGGCGGACATCTGGTGCACCTGGTGATACTTACACCTTGGAGATGAACTCCCTAGGAAGTTTTGACTCCGGATGGGTCAGAGCGGACACCTGGTGCTCATGATGATACTTACGCCTTGGAGATGATGTCCCCAGGAAGTTTCGACTCTGGATGGGTTAGGGCGGACACCTGGTGCCCCTGGTGATACGTAAGGCTTGGGGATGAACTTCCAGGAAGTTTTGACTCTGGATGGGTCAGAGCGGACACCTGGTGCTCATGATGATACTTACGCCTTGGAGATGACTTCCCTAGGAAGTTTCGACTCCAGATGGGTCAGGGCGAGCACCTGGATTACCTGGTGATACTTACGCCTTCGAGATGATTTCCCCAGGAAGTTTCGACTCCGCATGGGTCAGGGCGGACACCTGGTGCCCCTGGTGATACGTAAGGCTTGGGGATGAACTCCCCAGGAAGTTTTGACTCCGGATGGGTCAGAGCGGACACCTGGTGCTCATGATGATACTTACGCCTTGGAGATGATTTCCCCAGGAAGTTTCTACTCCGGATGGATCGGGGCAGACACCTGGTGCCCCTGGTGATACTTACGCCTTGGAGATGATTTTCCCAGGAAGTTCCCACTCCAGATGGGTCAGGACGGACACCTGGTGCCCCTGGTGATACGTAAGGCTTGGGGATGAACTTCCAGGAAGTTTTGACTCTGGATGGGTCAGAGCGGACACCTGGTGCTCATGATGATACTTACGCCTTGGAGATGACTTCCCTAGGAAGTTTCGACTCCAGATGGGTCAGGGCGGGCACCTGGTGTACCTGGTGATACCTACGCCTTCGGGATGATTTCCCCAGGAAGTTTCGATTCCGCATGGGTCAGGGTGGACATCTGGTGCACCTGGTGATACTTACGCCTTGGAGATGATTTCCCCAGGAAGTTTTGACTCCGGATGGGTCAGGGCGGACATCTGGTGCACCTAGTGATACTTACGCCTTGAAGTTGACTTCCCCAGGAAGTTTCGACTCCTGAGGAATCAGGGCGAGCATCTGGTGAACCTCGCGATACTTACACCTTGGAGATGATTTCCCCAGGAAGTTTCGACTCCGCATGGGTCGGGGTGGACATCTGGTGCACCTGGTGATATTTACGCCTTGGAGATGATTTCCCCAGGAAGTTTTGACTCCAGAGGGATCAGGGCGAGCACCTGGTGCACCTGGCGATACTTACGCCTTCGAGAAGACTGCCCCAGGAAGTTTTGACTCCAGATGGGTCAGAGCGGACACCTGGTGCTCATGATGATACTTACGCCTTGGAGATGACTTCCCTAGGAAGTTTCGACTCCAGATGGGTCAGGGCGAGCACCTGGTGTACCTGGTGATACTTACGCCTTCGAGATGATTTCCCCAGGAAGTTTCGACTCCGCATGGGTCAGGGCGGACACCTGGTGCCCCTGGTGATACGTAAGGCTTGGGGATGAACTCCCCAGGAAGTTTTGACTCCGGATGGGTCAGAGCGGACACCTGGTGCTCATGATGATACTTACGCCTTGGAGATGATTTCCCCAGGAAGTTTCTACTCCGGATGGATCGGGGCAGACACCTGGTGCCCCTGGTGATACTTACGCCTTGGAGATGATTTCCCCAGGAAGTTCCCACTCCAGATGGGTCAATGCGGACACCTGGTGCCCCTGGTGATACGTAAGGCTTGGGGATGAACTCCCCAGGAAGTTTTGACTCCGGATGGGTCAGAGCGGACACCTGGTGCTCATGATGCTACTTACGCCTTGGAGATGATTTCCCCAGGAAGTTTCCACTCCGGATGGGTCGGGGCAGACACCTGGTGCCCCTGGTGATACTTACGCCTTGGAGATGATTTCCCCCAGGAAGTTCCGACTCCAGATGGGTCAGGGCGGACACCTGGTGCCCCTGGTGATACGTAAGGCTTGGGGATGAACTTCCATGAAGTTTTGACTCTGGATGGGTCAGAGCGGACACCTGGTGCTCATGATGATACTTACGTCTTGGAGATGACTTCCCTAGGAAGTTTCGACTCCAGATGGGTCAGGGCGAGCACCTGGTGTACCTGATGATACTTACGCCTTCGGGATGATTTTCCCAGGAAGTTTCGACTCCGCATGGGTCAGGGCGGACATCTGGTGCACCTGGTGATACTTACACCTTGGAGATGAACTCCCCAGGAAGTTTTGACTCTGGATGGGTCAGAGCGGACACCTGGTGCTCATGATGATACTTACGCCTTCGAGATGACTTCCCTAGGAAGTTTCGACTCCAGATGGGTCAGGGCGAGCACCTGGTGTACCTGGTGATACTTACGCCTTCGAGATGATTTCCCCAGGAAGTTTCGACTCCGCATGGGTCAGGGCGGACATCTGGTGCACCTGGTGATACTTACACCTTGGAGATGAACTCCCCAGGAAGTTTTGACTCCGGATGGGTCAGAGCGGACACCTGGTGCTCATGATGATACTTACGCCTTCGAGATGATTTCCCCAGGAAGTTTCGACTCCGTATGGGTCAGGGCGGACACCTGGTGCCCCTGGTGATACTTACGCCTTGGAGATGATTTCCCCAGGAAGTTCTGACTCCAGATGGGTCAGGGCGGACACCTGGTGCCCCTGGTGATACGTAAGGCTTGGGGATGAACTTCCAGGAAGTTTTGACTCTGGATGGGTCAGAGCGGACACCTGGTGCTCATGATGATACTTACGCCTTGGAGATGATTTCCCCAGGAAGTTTCCACTCCGGATGGGTCGGGGCAGACACCTGGTGCCCCTGGTGATACTTACGCCTTGGAGATGATTTCCCCCAGGAAGTTCCGACTCCAGATGGGTCAGGGCGGACACCTGGTGCCCCTGGTGATACGTAAGGCTTGGGGATGAACTTCCATGAAGTTTTGACTCTGGATGGGTCAGAGCGGACACCTGGTGCTCATGATGATACTTACGTCTTGGAGATGACTTCCCTAGGAAGTTTCGACTCCAGATGGGTCAGGGCGAGCACCTGGTGTACCTGATGATACTTACGCCTTCGGGATGATTTTCCCAGGAAGTTTCGACTCCGCATGGGTCAGGGCGGACATCTGGTGCACCTGGTGATACTTACACCTTGGAGATGAACTCCCCAGGAAGTTTTGACTCTGGATGGGTCAGAGCGGACACCTGGTGCTCATGATGATACTTACGCCTTCGAGATGACTTCCCTAGGAAGTTTCGACTCCAGATGGGTCAGGGCGAGCACCTGGTGTACCTGGTGATACTTACGCCTTCGAGATGATTTCCCCAGGAAGTTTCGACTCCGCATGGGTCAGGGCGGACATCTGGTGCACCTGGTGATACTTACACCTTGGAGATGAAATCCCCAGGAAGTTTTGACTCCGGATGGGTCAGAGCGGACACCTGGTGCTCATGATGATACTTACGCCTTCGAGATGATTTCCCCAGGAAGTTTCGACTCCGTATGGGTCAGGGCGGACACCTGGTGCCCCTGGTGATACTTACGCCTTGGAGATGATTTCCCCAGGAAGTTCTGACTCCAGATGGGTCAGGGCGGACACCTGGTGCCCCTGGTGATACGTAAGGCTTGGGGATGAACTTCCAGGAAGTTTTGACTCTGGATGGGTCAGAGCGGACACCTGGTGCTCATGATGATACTTACGCCTTGGAGATGATGTCCCCAGGAAGTTTCGACTCCGGATGGGTCAGGGCGGACACCTGGTGCCCCTGGTGATACGTAAGGCTTGGGGATGAACTTCCAGGAAGTTTTGACTCTGGATGGGTCAGAGCGGACACCTGGTGCTCATGATGATACTTACGCCTTGGAGATGACTTCCCTAGGAAGTTTCGACTCCAGATGGGTCAGGGTGAGCACCTGGTGTACCTGGTGATACTTACGCCTTCGAGATGACTTCCCCAGGAAGTTTCGACTCCGCATGGGTCAGGGCGGACACCTGGTGCCCCTGGTGATACGTAAGGCTTGGGGATGAACTCCCCAGGAAGTTTTGACTCCGGATGGGTCAGAGCGGACACCTGGTGCTCATGATGATACTTACGCCTTGGAGATGATTTCCCCAGGAAGTTTCTACTCCGGATGGATCGGGGCAGACACCTGGTGCCCCTGGTGATACTTAAGCCTTGGAGATGATTTTCCCAGGAAGATCCCACTCCAGATGGGTCAGGACGGACACCTGGTGCCCCTGGTGATACGTAAGGCTTGGGGATGAACTTCCAGGAAGTTTTGACTCTGGATGGGTCAGAGCGGACACCTGGTGCTCATGATGATACTTACGCCTTGGAGATGACTTCCCCAGGAAGTTTCGACTCCAGATGGGTCAGGGCGGGCACCTGGTGTACCTGGTGATACCTACGCCTTCGGGATGATTTCCCCAGGAAGTTTCGATTCCGCATGGGTCAGGGTGGACATCTGGTGCACCTGGTGATACTTACGCCTTGGAGATGATTTCCCCAGGAAGTTTTGACTCCGGATGGGTCAGGGCGGACATCTGGTGCACCTAGTGATACTTACGCCTTGAAGTTGACTTCCCCAGGAAGTTTCGACTCCTGAGGAATCAGGGCGAGCATCTGGTGAACCTCGCGATACTTACACCTTGGAGATGATTTCCCCAGGAAGTTTCGACTCCGCATGGGTCGTGGTGGACATCTGGTGCACCTGGTGATATTTACGCCTTGGAGATGATTTCCCCAGGAAGTTTTGACTCCAGAGGGATCAGGGCGAGCACCTGGTGCACCTGGCGATACTTACGCCTTCGAGAAGACTGCCCCAGGAAGTTTTGACTCCAGATGGGTCAGAGCGGACACCTGGTGCTCATGATGATACTTACGCCTTGGAGATGACTTCCCTAGGAAGTTTCGACTCCAGATGGGTCAGGGCGAGCACCTGGTGTACCTGGTGATACTTACGCCTTCGAGATGATTTCCCCAGGAAGTTCCCACTCCAGATGGGTCAATGCGGACACCTGGTGCCCCTGGTGATACGTAAGGCTTGGGGATGAACTCCCCAGGAAGTTTTGACTCCGGATGGGTCAGAGCGGACACCTGGTGCTCATGATGATACTTACGCCTTGGAGATGATTTTCCCAGGAAGTTTCGACTCCGCATGGGTCAGGGCGGACATCTGGTGCACCTGGTGATACTTACACCTTGGAGATGAACTCCCCAGGAAGTTTTGACTCCGGATGGGTCAGAGCGGACACCTGGTGCTCATGATGATACTTACGCCTTCGAGATGAACTCCCCAGGAAGTTTTGACTCCGGATGGGTCAGAGCGGACACCTGGTGCCCCTGGTGATACGTAAGGCTTGGGGATGAACTCCCCAGGAAGTTTTGACTCCGGATGGGTCAGAGCGGACACCTGGTGCTCATGATGATACTTACGCCTTGGAGATGATGTCCCCAGGAAGTTTCGACTCCGGATGGGTCAGGGCGGACACCTGGTGCCCCTGGTGATACGTAAGGCTTGGGGATGAACTTCCAGGAAGTTTTGACTCTGGATGGGTCAGAGCGGACACCTGGTGCTCATGATGATATTTACGCCTTGGAGATGACTTCCCTAGGAAGTTTCGACTCCAGATGGGTCAGGGCGAGCACCTGGTGTACCTGGTGATACTTACGCCTTCGAGATGACTTCCCCAGGAAGTTTCGACTCCGCATGGGTCAGGACGGACACCTGGTGCCCCTGGTGATACGTAAGGCTTGGGGATGAACTTCCAGGAAGTTTTGACTCTGGATGGGTCAGAGCGGACACCTGGTGCTCATGATGATACTTACGCCTTGGAGATGACTTCCCTAGGAAGTTTCGACTCCAGATGGGTCAGGGCGGGCACCTGGTGTACCTGGTGATACCTACGCCTTCGGGATGATTTCCCCAGGAAGTTTCGATTCCGCATGGGTCAGGGTGGACATCTGGTGCACCTGGTGATACTTACGCCTTGGAGATGATTTCCCCAGGAAGTTTTGACTCCGGATGGGTCAGGGCGGACATCTGGTGCACCTAGTGATACTTACGCCTTGAAGTTGACTTCCCCAGGAAGTTTCGACTCCTGAGGAATCAGGGCGAGCATCTGGTGAACCTCGCGATACTTACACCTTGGAGATGATTTCCCCAGGAAGTTTCGACTCCGCATGGGTCGGGGTGGACATCTGGTGCACCTGGTGATATTTACGCCTTGGAGATGATTTCCCCAGGAAGTTTTGACTCCAGAGGGATCAGGGCGAGCACCTGGTGCACCTGGCGATACTTACGCCTTCGAGATGACTGCCCCAGGAAGTTTTGACTCCAGATGGGTCAGGGCGGACATCTGGTGCACCTGGTGATACTTACACCTTGGAGATGAACTCCCTAGGAAGTTTTGACTCCGGATGGGTCAGAGCGGACACCTGGTGCTCATGATGATACTTACGCCTTGGAGATGATGTCCCCAGGAAGTTTCGACTCTGGATGGGTTAGGGCGGACACCTGGTGCCCCTGGTGATACGTAAGGCTTGGGGATGAACTTCCAGGAAGTTTTGACTCTGGATGGGTCAGAGCGGACACCTGGTGCTCATGATGATACTTACGCCTTGGAGATGACTTCCCTAGGAAGTTTCGACTCCAGATGGGTCAGGGCGAGCACCTGGATTACCTGGTGATACTTACGCCTTCGAGATGATTTCCCCAGGAAGTTTCGACTCCGCATGGGTCAGGGCGGACACCTGGTGCCCCTGGTGATACGTAAGGCTTGGGGATGAACTCCCCAGGAAGTTTTGACTCCGGATGGGTCAGAGCGGACACCTGGTGCTCATGATGATACTTACGCCTTGGAGATGATTTCCCCAGGAAGTTTCTACTCCGGATGGATCGGGGCAGACACCTGGTGCCCCTGGTGATACTTACGCCTTGGAGATGATTTTCCCAGGAAGTTCCCACTCCAGATGGGTCAGGACGGACACCTGGTGCCCCTGGTGATACGTAAGGCTTGGGGATGAACTTCCAGGAAGTTTTGACTCTGGATGGGTCAGAGCGGACACCTGGTGCTCATGATGATACTTACGCCTTGGAGATGACTTCCCTAGGAAGTTTCGACTCCAGATGGGTCAGGGCGGGCACCTGGTGTACCTGGTGATACCTACGCCTTCGGGATGATTTCCCCAGGAAGTTTCGATTCCGCATGGGTCAGGGTGGACATCTGGTGCACCTGGTGATACTTACGCCTTGGAGATGATTTCCCCAGGAAGTTTTGACTCCGGATGGGTCAGGGCGGACATCTGGTGCACCTAGTGATACTTACGCCTTGAAGTTGACTTCCCCAGGAAGTTTCGACTCCTGAGGAATCAGGGCGAGCATCTGGTGAACCTCGCGATACTTACACCTTGGAGATGATTTCCCCAGGAAGTTTCGACTCCGCATGGGTCGGGGTGGACATCTGGTGCACCTGGTGATATTTACGCCTTGGAGATGATTTCCCCAGGAAGTTTTGACTCCAGAGGGATCAGGGCGAGCACCTGGTGCACCTGGCGATACTTACGCCTTCGAGAAGACTGCCCCAGGAAGTTTTGACTCCAGATGGGTCAGAGCGGACACCTGGTGCTCATGATGATACTTACGCCTTGGAGATGACTTCCCTAGGAAGTTTCGACTCCAGATGGGTCAGGGCGAGCACCTGGTGTACCTGGTGATACTTACGCCTTCGAGATGATTTCCCCAGGAAGTTTCGACTCCGCATGGGTCAGGGCGGACACCTGGTGCCCCTGGTGATACGTAAGGCTTGGGGATGAACTCCCCAGGAAGTTTTGACTCCGGATGGGTCAGAGCGGACACCTGGTGCTCATGATGATACTTACGCCTTGGAGATGATTTCCCCAGGAAGTTTCTACTCCGGATGGATCGGGGCAGACACCTGGTGCCCCTGGTGATACTTACGCCTTGGAGATGATTTCCCCAGGAAGTTCCCACTCCAGATGGGTCAATGCGGACACCTGGTGCCCCTGGTGATACGTAAGGCTTGGGGATGAACTCCCCAGGAAGTTTTGACTCCGGATGGGTCAGAGCGGACACCTGGTGCTCATGATGCTACTTACGCCTTGGAGATGATTTCCCCAGGAAGTTTCCACTCCGGATGGGTCGGGGCAGACACCTGGTGCCCCTGGTGATACTTACGCCTTGGAGATGATTTCCCCCAGGAAGTTCCGACTCCAGATGGGTCAGGGCGGACACCTGGTGCCCCTGGTGATACGTAAGGCTTGGGGATGAACTTCCATGAAGTTTTGACTCTGGATGGGTCAGAGCGGACACCTGGTGCTCATGATGATACTTACGTCTTGGAGATGACTTCCCTAGGAAGTTTCGACTCCAGATGGGTCAGGGCGAGCACCTGGTGTACCTGATGATACTTACGCCTTCGGGATGATTTTCCCAGGAAGTTTCGACTCCGCATGGGTCAGGGCGGACATCTGGTGCACCTGGTGATACTTACACCTTGGAGATGAACTCCCCAGGAAGTTTTGACTCTGGATGGGTCAGAGCGGACACCTGGTGCTCATGATGATACTTACGCCTTCGAGATGACTTCCCTAGGAAGTTTCGACTCCAGATGGGTCAGGGCGAGCACCTGGTGTACCTGGTGATACTTACGCCTTCGAGATGATTTCCCCAGGAAGTTTCGACTCCGCATGGGTCAGGGCGGACATCTGGTGCACCTGGTGATACTTACACCTTGGAGATGAACTCCCCAGGAAGTTTTGACTCCGGATGGGTCAGAGCGGACACCTGGTGCTCATGATGATACTTACGCCTTCGAGATGATTTCCCCAGGAAGTTTCGACTCCGTATGGGTCAGGGCGGACACCTGGTGCCCCTGGTGATACTTACGCCTTGGAGATGATTTCCCCAGGAAGTTCTGACTCCAGATGGGTCAGGGCGGACACCTGGTGCCCCTGGTGATACGTAAGGCTTGGGGATGAACTTCCAGGAAGTTTTGACTCTGGATGGGTCAGAGCGGACACCTGGTGCTCATGATGATACTTACGCCTTGGAGATGATTTCCCCAAGAAGTTTCCACTCCGGATGGGTCGGGGCAGACACCTGGTGCCCCTGGTGATACTTACGCCTTGGAGATGATTTCCCCCAGGAAGTTCCGACTCCAGATGGGTCAGGGCGGACACCTGGTGCCCCTGGTGATACGTAAGGCTTGGGGATGAACTTCCATGAAGTTTTGACTCTGGATGGGTCAGAGCGGACACCTGGTGCTCATGATGATACTTACGTCTTGGAGATGACTTCCCTAGGAAGTTTCGACTCCAGATGGGTCAGGGCGAGCACCTGGTGTACCTGATGATACTTACGCCTTCGGGATGATTTTCCCAGGAAGTTTCGACTCCGCATGGGTCAGGGCGGACATCTGGTGCACCTGGTGATACTTACACCTTGGAGATGAACTCCCCAGGAAGTTTTGACTCTGGATGGGTCAGAGCGGACACCTGGTGCTCATGATGATACTTACGCCTTCGAGATGACTTCCCTAGGAAGTTTCGACTCCAGATGGGTCAGGGCGAGCACCTGGTGTACCTGGTGATACTTACGCCTTCGAGATGATTTCCCCAGGAAGTTTCGACTCCGCATGGGTCAGGGCGGACATCTGGTGCACCTGGTGATACTTACACCTTGGAGATGAAATCCCCAGGAAGTTTTGACTCCGGATGGGTCAGAGCGGACACCTGGTGCTCATGATGATACTTACGCCTTCGAGATGATTTCCCCAGGAAGTTTCGACTCCGTATGGGTCAGGGCGGACACCTGGTGCCCCTGGTGATACTTACGCCTTGGAGATGATTTCCCCAGGAAGTTCTGACTCCAGATGGGTCAGGGCGGACACCTGGTGCCCCTGGTGATACGTAAGGCTTGGGGATGAACTTCCAGGAAGTTTTGACTCTGGATGGGTCAGAGCGGACACCTGGTGCTCATGATGATACTTACGCCTTGGAGATGATGTCCCCAGGAAGTTTCGACTCCGGATGGGTCAGGGCGGACACCTGGTGCCCCTGGTGATACGTAAGGCTTGGGGATGAACTTCCAGGAAGTTTTGACTCTGGATGGGTCAGAGCGGACACCTGGTGCTCATGATGATACTTACGCCTTGGAGATGACTTCCCTAGGAAGTTTCGACTCCAGATGGGTCAGGGTGAGCACCTGGTGTACCTGGTGATACTTACGCCTTCGAGATGACTTCCCCAGGAAGTTTCGACTCCGCATGGGTCAGGGCGGACACCTGGTGCCCCTGGTGATACGTAAGGCTTGGGGATGAACTCCCCAGGAAGTTTTGACTCCGGATGGGTCAGAGCGGACACCTGGTGCTCATGATGATACTTACGCCTTGGAGATGATTTCCCCAGGAAGTTTCTACTCCGGATGGATCGGGGCAGACACCTGGTGCCCCTGGTGATACTTAAGCCTTGGAGATGATTTTCCCAGGAAGATCCCACTCCAGATGGGTCAGGACGGACACCTGGTGCCCCTGGTGATACGTAAGGCTTGGGGATGAACTTCCAGGAAGTTTTGACTCTGGATGGGTCAGAGCGGACACCTGGTGCTCATGATGATACTTACGCCTTGGAGATGACTTCCCCAGGAAGTTTCGACTCCAGATGGGTCAGGGCGGGCACCTGGTGTACCTGGTGATACCTACGCCTTCGGGATGATTTCCCCAGGAAGTTTCGATTCCGCATGGGTCAGGGTGGACATCTGGTGCACCTGGTGATACTTACGCCTTGGAGATGATTTCCCCAGGAAGTTTTGACTCCGGATGGGTCAGGGCGGACATCTGGTGCACCTAGTGATACTTACGCCTTGAAGTTGACTTCCCCAGGAAGTTTCGACTCCTGAGGAATCAGGGCGAGCATCTGGTGAACCTCGCGATACTTACACCTTGGAGATGATTTCCCCAGGAAGTTTCGACTCCGCATGGGTCGTGGTGGACATCTGGTGCACCTGGTGATATTTACGCCTTGGAGATGATTTCCCCAGGAAGTTTTGACTCCAGAGGGATCAGGGCGAGCACCTGGTGCACCTGGCGATACTTACGCCTTCGAGAAGACTGCCCCAGGAAGTTTTGACTCCAGATGGGTCAGAGCGGACACCTGGTGCTCATGATGATACTTACGCCTTGGAGATGACTTCCCTAGGAAGTTTCGACTCCAGATGGGTCAGGGCGAGCACCTGGTGTACCTGGTGATACTTACGCCTTCGAGATGATTTCCCCAGGAAGTTCCCACTCCAGATGGGTCAATGCGGACACCTGGTGCCCCTGGTGATACGTAAGGCTTGGGGATGAACTCCCCAGGAAGTTTTGACTCCGGATGGGTCAGAGCGGACACCTGGTGCTCATGATGATACTTACGCCTTGGAGATGATTTTCCCAGGAAGTTTCGACTCCGCATGGGTCAGGGCGGACATCTGGTGCACCTGGTGATACTTACACCTTGGAGATGAACTCCCCAGGAAGTTTTGACTCCGGATGGGTCAGAGCGGACACCTGGTGCTCATGATGATACTTACGCCTTCGAGATGAACTCCCCAGGAAGTTTTGACTCCGGATGGGTCAGAGCGGACACCTGGTGCTCATGATGATACTTACGCCTTCGAGATGATTTCCCCAGGAAGTTTCGACTCCGGATGGGTCGGGGCAGACACCTGGGGCCCCTGGTGATACTTACGCCTTGGAGATGATTTCCTCCAGGAAGTTCCGACTCCAGATGGGTCAGGGCGGACACCTGGTGCCCCTGGTGATACGTAAGGCTTGGGGATGAACTTCCAGGAAGTTTTGACTCTGGATGGGTCAGAGCGGACACCTGGTGCTCATGATGATACTTACGCCTTGGAGATGACTTCCCTAGGAAGTTTCGACTCCAGATGGGTCAGGGTGAGCACCTGGTGTACCTGGTGATACTTACGCCTTCGAGATGACTTCCCCAGGAAGTTTCGACTCCGCATGGGTCAGGGCGGACACCTGGTGCCCCTGGTGATACGTAAGGCTTGGGGATGAACTCCCCAGGAAGTTTTGACTCCGGATGGGTCAGAGCGGACACCTGGTGCTCATGATGATACTTACGCCTTGGAGATGATTTCCCCAGGAAGTTTCTACTCCGGATGGATCGGGGCAGACACCTGGTGCCCCTGGTGATACTTAAGCCTTGGAGATGATTTTCCCAGGAAGATCCCACTCCAGATGGGTCAGGACGGACACCTGGTGCCCCTGGTGATACGTAAGGCTTGGGGATGAACTTCCAGGAAGTTTTGACTCTGGATGGGTCAGAGCGGACACCTGGTGCTCATGATGATACTTACGCCTTGGAGATGACTTCCCCAGGAAGTTTCGACTCCAGATGGGTCAGGGCGGGCACCTGGTGTACCTGGTGATACCTACGCCTTCGGGATGATTTCCCCAGGAAGTTTCGATTCCGCATGGGTCAGGGTGGACATCTGGTGCACCTGGTGATACTTACGCCTTGGAGATGATTTCCCCAGGAAGTTTTGACTCCGGATGGGTCAGGGCGGACATCTGGTGCACCTAGTGATACTTACGCCTTGAAGTTGACTTCCCCAGGAAGTTTCGACTCCTGAGGAATCAGGGCGAGCATCTGGTGAACCTCGCGATACTTACACCTTGGAGATGATTTCCCCAGGAAGTTTCGACTCCGCATGGGTCGTGGTGGACATCTGGTGCACCTGGTGATATTTACGCCTTGGAGATGATTTCCCCAGGAAGTTTTGACTCCAGAGGGATCAGGGCGAGCACCTGGTGCACCTGGCGATACTTACGCCTTCGAGAAGACTGCCCCAGGAAGTTTTGACTCCAGATGGGTCAGAGCGGACACCTGGTGCTCATGATGATACTTACGCCTTGGAGATGACTTCCCTAGGAAGTTTCGACTCCAGATGGGTCAGGGCGAGCACCTGGTGTACCTGGTGATACTTACGCCTTCGAGATGATTTCCCCAGGAAGTTCCCACTCCAGATGGGTCAATGCGGACACCTGGTGCCCCTGGTGATACGTAAGGCTTGGGGATGAACTCCCCAGGAAGTTTTGACTCCGGATGGGTCAGAGCGGACACCTGGTGCTCATGATGATACTTACGCCTTGGAGATGATTTTCCCAGGAAGTTTCGACTCCGCATGGGTCAGGGCGGACATCTGGTGCACCTGGTGATACTTACACCTTGGAGATGAACTCCCCAGGAAGTTTTGACTCCGGATGGGTCAGAGCGGACACCTGGTGCTCATGATGATACTTACGCCTTCGAGATGAACTCCCCAGGAAGTTTTGACTCCGGATGGGTCAGAGCGGACACCTGGTGCTCATGATGATACTTACGCCTTCGAGATGATTTCCCCAGGAAGTTTTGACTCCGGATGGGTCGGGGCAGACACCTGGGGCCCCTGGTGATACTTACGCCTTGGAGATGATTTCCTCCAGGAAGTTCCGACTCCAGATGGGTCAGGGCGGACACCTGGTGCCCCTGGTGATACGTAAGGCTTGGGGATGAACTTCCAGGAAGTTTTGACTCTGGATGGGTCAGAGCGGACACCTGGTGCTCATGATGATACTTACGCCTTCGAGATGATTTCCCCAGGAAGTTTCGACTCCGTATGGGTCAGGGCGGACACCTGGTGTACCTGGTGATACTTACGCCTTCGAGATGATTTCCCCAGGAAGTTTCGACCCCGCATGGGTCAGGGCGGACATCTGGTGCACCTGGTGATACTTACACCTTGAAGATGAACTCCCCAGGAAGTTTTGACTCCGGATGGGTCGGGGCAGACTCCTGGTGCCCCTGGTGATACTTACGCCTTCGAGATGATTTCCCCAGGAAGTTTCGACTCCGGATGGGACAGGGCGGACACCTGGTGCCCCTAGTGATACTTACGCCTTCGAGATGATTTCCCCAGGAAGTTCCGACTCCAGATGGGTCAATGCGGACACCTGGTGCCCCTGGTGATACGTAAGGCTTGGGGATGAACTCCCCAGGAAGTTTTGACCCCGGATGGGTCAGAGCGGACACCTGGTGCTCATGATGATACTTACGCCTTGGAGATGATTTCCCCAGGAAGTTTCGACCCCGCATGGGTCAGGGCAGACACCTGGTGCCCCTGGTGAT
Organism: Encarsia formosa; assembly: GCA_038277355.1. Classification (NCBI taxonomy): domain Eukaryota; kingdom Metazoa; phylum Arthropoda; class Insecta; order Hymenoptera; family Aphelinidae; genus Encarsia; species Encarsia formosa. The sequence continues at coordinate 35,554,569 of CM076187.1, forward strand.
ACATACGCCTTGGAGATGATTTCCCCAGGAAGTTCCGACTCCAGATGGGTCAGGGCGGACACCTGGTGCCCCTGGTGATACGTAAGGCTTGGGGATGAACTTCCAGGAAGTTTTGACTCTGGATGGGTCAGAGCGGACACCTGGTGCTCATGATGATACTTACGCCTTCGAGATGACTTCCCTAGGAAGTTTCGACTCCAGATGGGTCAGGGCGAGCACCTGGTGTACCTGGTGATACTTACGCCTTCGAGATGATTTCCCCAGGAAGTTTCGACTCCGCATGGGTCAGGGCGGACATCTGGTGCACCTGGTGATACTTACACCTTGGAGATGAACTCCCCAGGAAGTTTTGACTCCGGATGGGCCAGAGCGGACACCTGGTGCTCATGATGACACTTACGCCTTCGAGATGATTTCCCCAGGAAGTTTCGACTCCGTATGGGTCAGGGCGGACACCTGGTGCCCCTGGTGATACTTACGCCTTCGAGATGATTTCCCCAGGAAGTTTCGACTCCAGATGGGTCAGGGCGGACACCTGGTGCCCCTGGTGACACGTAAGGCTTGGGGATGAACTCCCCAGGAAGTTTTGACTCCGGATGGGTCAGAGCGGACACCTGGTGCTCATGATGATACTTACGCCTTGGAGATGATTTCCCCAGGAAGTTTCGACTCCAGATGGGTCAGGGCGGACACCTGGTGCCCCTGGTGACACGTAAGGCTTGGGGATGAACTCCCCAGGAAGTTTTGACTCCGGATGGGTCAGAGCGGACACCTGGTGCTCATGATGATACTTACGCCTTGGAGATGATTTCCCCAGGAAGTTTCTACTCCGGATGGGTCGGGGCAGACACCTGGTGCCCCTGGTGATACTTACGCCTTGGAGATGATTTCCCCAGGAAGTTTCTACTCCAGATGGGTCAGGGCGAGCACCTGGTGTACCTGGTGATACTTACGCCTTCGAGATGATTTCCCCAGGAAGTTTCGACTCCGCATGGGTCAGGGCGGACATCTGCTGCACCTGGTGATACTTACACCTTGGAGATGAACTCCCCAGGAAGTTTTGACTCCGGATGGGTCAAAGCGGACACCTGGTGCTCATGATGATACTTACGCCTTCGAGATGATTTCCCCAGGAAGTTTCGACTCCGTATGGGTCAGGGCGGACACCTGGTGTACCTGGTGATACTTACGCCTTCGAGATGAACACCCCAGGAAGTTTTGACTCCGGATGGGCCAGAGCGGACATCTGGTGCACCTGGTGATACTTACAACTTGGAGATGAACTTCCAGGAAGTTTTGACTCCGGATGGGTCAGAGTAGACACCTGGTGCTCATGATGATACTTACGCCTTCGAGATGATTTCCCCAGGAAGTTTCGACTCCGGATGGGTCAGGGCGGACACCTTGTGCCCCTGGTGATACTTACGCCTTCGAGATGATTTCCCCAGGAAGTTCCGACTCCAGATGAGTCAATGCGGACACCTGGTGCCCCTGGTGATACGTAAGGCTTGGGGATGAACTCCCCAGGAAGTTTTGACTCCGGATGGGTCAGAGCGGACACCTGGTGCTCATGATGATACTTACGCCTTGGAGATGATTTCCCCAGGAAGTTTCGACCCCGCATGGGTCAGGGCAGACACCTGGTGCCCCTGGTGATACTTACGCCTTGGAGATGATTTCCCCAGGAAGTTCCGACTCCAGATGGGTCAGGGCGGACACCTGGTGTACCTGGTGATACTTACGCCTTCGAGATGAACTCCCCAGGAAGTTTTGACTCCGGATGGGCCAGAGCGGACACCTGGTGCTCATGATGACACTTACGCCTTCGAGATGATTTCCCCAGGAAGTTTCGACTCCGTATGGGTCAGGGCGGACACCTGGTGCACCTGGTGATATTTACGCCTTGGAGATGATTTCCCCAGGAAGTTTTGACTCCAGAGGGATCAGGGCGAGCACCTGGTGCACCTGGCGATACTTATGCCTTCGAGATGACTGCCCCAGGAAGTTTTGACTCCAGATGGGTCAGGGCGGACATCTGGTGCACCTGGTGATACTTACACCTTGGAGATGAACTCCCTAGGAAGTTTTGACTCCGGATGGGTCAGAGCGGACACCTGGTGCTCATGATGATACTTACGCCTTCGAGATGATGTCCCCAGGAAGTTTCGACTCTGGATGGGTCAGGGCGGACACCTGGTGCCCCTGGTGATACGTAAGGCTTGGGGATGAACTTCCAGGAAGTTTTGACTCTGGATGGGTCAGAGCGGACACCTGGTGCTCATGATGATACTTACGCCTTGGAGACGACTTCCCTAGGAAGTTTCGACTCCAGATGGGTCAGGGCGAGCACCTGGTGTACCTGGTGATACTTACGCCTTCGAGATGATTCCCCCAGGAAGTTTCGACTCCGCATGGGTCAGGGCGGACACCTGGTGCCCCTGGTGATACGTAAGGCTTGGGGATGAACTCCCCAGGAAGTTTTGACTCCGGATGGGTCAGAGCGGACACCTGGTGCTCATGATGATACTTACGCCTTGGAGATGATTTCCCCAGGAAGTTTCTACTCCGGATGGATCGGGGCAGACACCTGGTGCCCCTGGTGATACTTACGCCTTGGAGATGATTTTCCCAGGAAGTTCCCACTCCAGATGGGTCAGGACGGACACCTGGTGCCCCTGGTGATACGTAAGGCTTGGGGATGAACTTCCAGGAAGTTTTGACTCTGGATGGGTCAGAGCGGACACCTGGTGCTCATGATGATACTTACGCCTTGGAGATGACTTCCCTAGGAAGTTTCGACTCCAGTTGGGTCAGGGCGGGCACCTGGTGTACCTGGTGATACCTACGCCTTGAAGTTGACTTCCCCAGGAAGTTTCGACTCCTGAGGAATCAGGGCGAGCATCTGGTGAACCTCGCGATACTTACACCTTGGAGATGATTTCCCCAGGAAGTTTCGACTCCGCATGGGTCGGGGTGGACATCTGGTGCACCTGGTGATATTTACGCCTTGGAGATGATTTCCCCAGGAAGTTTTGACTCCAGAGGGATCAGGGCGAGCACCTGGTGCACCTGGCGATACTTACGCCTTCGAGAAGACTGCCCCAGGAAGTTTTGACTCCAGATGGGTCAGAGCGGACACCTGGTGCTCATGATGATACTTACGCCTTGGAGATGACTTCCCTAGGAAGTTTCGACTCCAGATGGGTCAGGGCGAGCACCTGGTGTACCTGGTGATACTTACGCCTTCGAGATGATTTCCCCAGGAAGTTTCGACTCCGCATGGGTCAGGGCGGACACCTGGTGCCCCTGGTGATACGTAAGGCTTGGGGATGAACTCCCCAGGAAGTTTTGACTCCGGATGGGTCAGAGCGGACACCTGGTGCTCATGATGATACTTACGCCTTGGAGATGATTTCCCCAGGAAGATTCTACTCCGGATGGATCGGGGCAGACACCTGGTGCCCCTGGTGATACTTACGCCTTGGAGATGATTTCCCCAGGAAGTTCCCACTCCAGATGGGTCAGGGCGGACACCTGGTGCCCCTGGTGATACGTAAGGCTTGGGGATGAACTTCCATGAAGTTTTGACTCTGGATGGGTCAGAGCGGACACCTGGTGCTCATGATGATACTTACGTCTTGGAGATGACTTCCCTAGGAAGTTTCGACTCCAGATGGGTCAGGGCGAGCACCTGGTGTACCTGATGATACTTACGCCTTCGGGATGATTTTCCCAGGAAGTTTCGACTCCGCATGGGTCAGGGCGGACATCTGGTGCACCTGGTGATACTTACACCTTGGAGATGAACTCCCCAGGAAGTTTTGACTCTGGATGGGTCAGAGCGGACACCTGGTGCTCATGATGATACTTACGCCTTCGAGATGACTTCCCTAGGAAGTTTCGACTCCAGATGGGTCAGGGCGAGCACCTGGTGTACCTGGTGATACTTACGCCTTCGAGATGATTTCCCCAGGAAGTTTCGACTCCGCATGGGTCAGGGCGGACATCTGGTGCACCTGGTGATACTTACACCTTGGAGATGAACTCCCCAGGAAGTTTTGACTCCGGATGGGTCAGAGCGGACACCTGGTGCTCATGATGATACTTACGCCTTCGAGATGATTTCCCCAGGAAGTTTCGACTCCGTATGGGTCAGGGCGGACACCTGGTGCCCCTGGTGATACTTACGCCTTGGAGATGATTTCCCCAGGAAGTTCTGACTCCAGATGGGTCAGGGCGGACACCTGGTGCCCCTGGTGATACGTAAGGCTTGGGGATGAACTTCCAGGAAGTTTTGACTCTGGATGGGTCAGAGCGGACACCTGGTGCTCATGATGATACTTACGCCTTGGAGATGACTTCCTTAGGAAGTTTTGACTCCAGATGGGTCAGGGCGGACATCTGGTGCACCTAGTGATACTTACGCCTTGAAGTTGACTTCCCCAGGAAGTTTCGACTCCTGAGGAATCAGGGCGAGCATCTGGTGAACCTCGCGATACTTACACCTTGGAGATGATTTCCCCAGGAAGTTTCGACTCCGCATGGGTCAGGGCGGACATCTGGTGCACCTGGTGATACTTACACCTTGGAGATGAACTCCCCAGGAAGTTTTGACTCCGGATGGGTCAGAGCGGACACCTGGTGCTCATGATGATACTTACGCCTTCGAGATGATTTCCCCAGGAAGTTTCGACTCCGTATGGGTCAGGGCGGACACCTGGTGCCCCTGGTGATACTTACGCCTTCGAGATGATTTCCCCAGGAAGTTTCGACTCCGGATGTGTCGGGGCAGACACCTGGTGCCCCTGGTGATACTTACGCCTTGGAGATGATTTCCCCAGGAAGTTCTGACTCCAGATGGGTCAGGGCGGACACCTGGTGCCCATGGTGATACGTAAGGCTTGGGGATGAACTTCCAGGAAGTTTTGACTCTGGATGGGTCAGAGCGGACACCTGGTGCTCATGATGATACTTACGCCTTAGAGATGACTGCCCCAGGAAGTTTCGACTCCGCATGAGTCAGGGTTGTTATCTGGTGCACCTGTTGATACTTACGCCTTGGAGATGATTTCTCCAGAAAGTTCTGACTCCAGAGAGATCAGGGCGAGCACCTGGTGCACCTGGCGATACTAACGCCTTAGAGATGACTTCCCCTGGAAGTTTTGACTCCGGATGGTTCAGGGCGGACACCTGGTGCCCCTGGTGATACTAACGCCTTGGAGATGATTTCCCCAGGAAGTTCCGACTCCAGATGGGTCAGGGCGGACACCTGGTGCCCCTGGTGATACGTAAGGCTTGGGGATGAACTTCCAGGAAGTTTTGACTCTGGATGGGTCAGAGCGGACACCTGGTGCCCCTGGTGATACTAACGCCTTGGAGATGATTTCCCCAGGAAGTTCCGACTCCAGATGGGTCAGGGCGGACACCTGGTGCCCCTGGTGATACGTAAGGCTTGGGGATGAACTTCCAGGAAGTTTTGACTCTGGATGGGTCAGAGCGGACACCTGGTGCTCATGATGATACTTACGCCTTAGAGATGACTTCCCTAGGAAGTTTCGACTCCGGATGAGTCGGGGCAGACACCTGGTGCCCCTGGTGATACTTACGCCTTGAAGATGACTTCCCCAGGAAGTTCCGACTCTAGATGGGTCAGGGCGGACAACTGGTGCCTCTGGTGATACGTAAGGCTTGGGGATGAACTCCCCAGGAAGTTTTGACTCTGGATGGGTCAGAGCGGACACCTGGTGCTCATGATGATACTTACGCCTTGGAGATGACTTCCCTAGGAAGTATCGACTCCAGATGGGTCAGGGCGAGCACCTGGTGTACCTGGTGATACTTACGCCTTCGAGATGATTTCCCCAGGAAGTTTCGACTCCGCATGGGTCAGGGCGGACATCTGGTGCACCTGGTGATACTTACAACTTGGAGATGAACTCCCCAGTAAGTTTTGACTCCGGAAGGGTCAGAGCGGACACCTGTTGCTCATGATGATACTTACGCCTTCGAGATGATTTCCCCAGGAAGTTTCGACTCCGTATGGGTCAGGGCGGACACCTGGTGCCCCTGGTGATACTAACGCCTTGGAGATGATTTCCCCAGGAAGTTCCGACTCCAGATGGGTCAATGCGGACACCTGGTGCCCCTGGTGATACGTAAGGCTTGGGGATGAACTCCCCAGGTAGTTTTGACTCCGGATGGGTCAGAGCGGACACCTGGTGCTCATGATGATACTTACGCCTTGGAGATGATTTCCCCAGGAAGTTTCTCCTCCGGATGGGTCGGGGCAGACACCTGGTGCCCCTGGTGATACTTACGCCTTGGAGATGATTTCCCCAGGAAGTTCCGACTCCAGATGGGTCAGGGCGGACACCTGGTGCCCCTGGTGATACGTAAGGCTTGGGGATGAACTTCCAGGAAGTTTTGACTCTGGATGGGTCAGAGCGGACACCTGGTGCTCATGATGATACTTACGCCTTGGAGATGAACTCCCCAGGAAGTTCCGGCTCCAGATGGGTCAGGGCGGACACCTGGTGCCCCTGGCGATACGTAAGGCTTGGTGATGAACTCCCCAGGAAGTTTTGACTCCGGATGGGTCAGAGCGGACACCTGGTGCTCATGATGATACTTACGCCTTGGAGATGATTTCCCCATTAAGTTTCTACTCCGGATGGGTCGGGGCAGACACCTGGTGCCCCTGGTAATACGTAAGGCTTGGGGATGAACTTCCAGGAAGTTTTGACTCTGGATGGGTCAGGGTGGACATCTGGTGCACCTGGTGATACTTACGCCTTGGAGATGATTTCCCCAGGAAGTTTTGACTCCGGATGGGTCAGGGCGGACATCTGGTGCACCTGGTGATACTTACGCCTTGGAGATGATTTTTCCAGGAAGTTTAGATTCCAGAGGGATCAGGGCGAGCACCTGGTGCACCTGGCGATACTTACGCCTTAGAGATGTTTTCCCCAGGAAGTTTCGACTCCGCATGGGTCGGGGTGGACATCTGGTGCACCTGGTGATACTTACGCCTTGGAGATGATTTTTCCAGGAAGTTTAGATTCCAGAGGGATCAGGGCGAGCACCTGGTGCACCTGGCGATACTTACGCCTTAGAGATGTTTTCCCCAGGAAGTTTCGACTCCGGATGGGTCAGGGCGGACACCTGGTGCCCCTGGTGATACTAACGCCTTGGAGATGATTTCCCCAGGAAGTTCCGACTCCAGATGGGTCAGGGCGGACACCTGGTGCCCCTGGTGATACGTAAGGCTTGAAGATGAACTCCCCAGAAAGTTTTGACTCCGGATGGGTCAGAGCGGACACCTGGTGTACCTGGTGATACTTACGCCTTCGAGATGATTTCCCCAGAAAGTTTCGACTCCGCATGGGTCAGGGCGGACATCTGGTGCACCTGGTGATACTTACACCTTGGAGATGAACTCCACAGGAAGTTCCGACTACAGATGGGTCAGGGCGGACACCTGGTGCCCCTGGTGATACGTAAGGCTTGGGGATGAACTTCCAGGAAGTTTTGACTCTGGATGGGTCAGAGCGGACACCTGGTGCTCATGATGATACTTACGCCTTGGAGATGAACTCCCCAGGAAGTTCCGGCTCCAGATGGGTCAGGGCGGACACCTGGTGCCCCTGGCGATACGTAAGGCTTGGTGATGAACTCCCCAGGAAGTTTTGACTCCGGATGGGTCAGAGCGGACACCTGGTGCTCATGATGATACTTACGCCTTGGAGATGATTTCCCCATTAAGTTTCTACTCCGGATGGGTCGGGGCAGACACCTGGTGCCCCTGGTAATACGTAAGGCTTGGGGATGAACTTCCAGGAAGTTTTGACTCTGGATGGGTCAGGGTGGACATCTGGTGCACCTGGTGATACTTACGCCTTGGAGATGATTTCCCCAGGAAGTTTTGACTCCGGATGGGTCAGGGCGGACATCTGGTGCACCTGGTGATACTTACGCCTTGGAGATGATTTTTCCAGGAAGTTTAGATTCCAGAGGGATCAGGGCGAGCACCTGGTGCACCTGGCGATACTTACGCCTTAGAGATGTTTTCCCCAGGAAGTTTCGACTCCGCATGGGTCGGGGTGGACATCTGGTGCACCTGGTGATACTTACGCCTTGGAGATGATTTTTCCAGGAAGTTTAGATTCCAGAGGGATCAGGGCGAGCACCTGGTGCACCTGGCGATACTTACGCCTTAGAGATGTTTTCCCCAGGAAGTTTCGACTCCGGATGGGTCAGGGCGGACACCTGGTGCCCCTGGTGATACTAACGCCTTGGAGATGATTTCCCCAGGAAGTTCCGACTCCAGATGGGTCAGGGCGGACACCTGGTGCCCCTGGTGATACGTAAGGCTTGAAGATGAACTCCCCAGAAAGTTTTGACTCCGGATGGGTCAGAGCGGACACCTGGTGTACCTGGTGATACTTACGCCTTCGAGATGATTTCCCCAGAAAGTTTCGACTCCGCATGGGTCAGGGCGGACATCTGGTGCACCTGGTGATACTTACACCTTGGAGATGAACTCCACAGGAAGTTCCGACTACAGATGGGTCAGGGCGGACACCTGGTGCCCCTGGTGATACGTAAGGCTTGGGGATGAACTCCCCAGGAAGTTTTGACTCCGGATGGGTCAGAGCGGACACCTGGTGCTCATGATGATACTTACGCCTTGGAGATGATTTCCCCATTAAGTTTCTACTCCGGATGGGTCGGGGCAGACACCTGGTGCCCCTGGTGATACGTAAGGCTTGGGGATGAACTTCCAGGAAGTTTCGACTCCGCATGAGTCAGGATTGACATCTGGTGCACCTGTTGATACTTACGCCTTGGAGATGATTTCCCCAGGAAGTTTTGACTCCAGAGGGATCAGGGCGAGCACCTGGTGCACCTGGCGATACTTAAGCCTTCGAGATGACTGCCCCAGGAAGTTTTGACTCCAGATGGGTCAGGGCGGACATCCGGTGCACCTGCTGATACTTACGCCTTCGAGATGATTTCCCCAGGAAGTTTCGACTCCGGATGGGTCAGAGCGGACACCTGGTGTACCTGGTGATACTTACGCCTTCGAGATGATTTCCCCAGAAAGTTTCGACTCCGCATGGATCAGGGCGGACATCTGGTGCACCTGGTGATACTTACACCTTGGAGATGAACTCCACAGGAAGTTCCGACTACAGATGGGTCAGGGCGGACACCTGGTGCCCCTGGTGATACGTAAGGCTTGGGGATGAACTCCCCAGGAAGTTTTGACTCCGGATGGGTCAGAGCGGACACCTGGTGCTCATGATGATACTTACGCCTTGGAGATGATTTCCCCATTAAGTTTCTACTCCGGATGGGTCGGGGCAGACACCTGGTGCCCCTGGTGATACGTAAGGCTTGGGGATGAACTTCCAGGAAGTTTTGACTCTGGATGGGTCAGAGCGGACACCTGGTGCTCATGATGATACTTACGCCTTGGAGATGACTTCCCTAGGAAGTTTTGACTCCAGATGGGTCAGGGCGAGCACCTGGTGTACCTGGTGATACCTACGCCTTCGGGATGATTTCCCCAGGAAGTTTCGACTCCGCATGGAACAGGGTGGACATCTGGTGCACCTAGTGATACTTACGCCTTGGAGATGATTTCCCCAGGAAGTTTCGACTCCGCATGGGTCAGGACGGACACCTGGTGCCCCTGGTGATACGTAACGCTTGGGGATGAACTCCCCAGGAAGTTTTGACTCCGGATGGGTCAGAGCGGACACCTGGTGCTCATGATGATACTTACGCCTTGGAGATGATTTCTCCAGGAAGTTTCTACTCCGGATGGGTCGGGGCAGACACCTGGTGTACCTGGTGATTCTTACGCCTTCGAGATGAACTCCCCAGGAAGTTTTGACTCCGGATGGGTCAGAGCGGACACCTGGTGCTCATGATGATACTTACGCCTTCGAGATGATTTCCCCAGGAGTTTTCGATTCCGTATGGGTCAGGGCGGACACCTGGTGCCCCTGGTGATACTTACGCCTTCGAGATGATTTCCCCAGGAAGTTTCGACTCCGGATGGGTCGAGGCAGACACCTGGTGCCCCTGGTGATACTTACGCCTTGGAGATGATTTCCCCAGGAAGTTCTGACTCCAGATTGGTCAGGGCGGACACCTGGTGCCCCTGGTGATACGTAAGGCTTGGGGATGAACTTCCAGGAAGTTTTGACTCTGGATGGGTCAGAGCGGACACCTGGGCTCATGATGATACTTACGCCTTGGAGATGACTTCCCTAGGAAGTTTCGACTCCAGATGGGTCAGGGCGAGCACCTGGTGTACCTGGTGATACTTACGCCTTCGAGATGATTTCCCCAGGAAGTTTCGACTCCGCATGGGTCAGGGCGGACACCTGGTGCCCCTGGTGATACGTAAGGCTTAGGGATGATTTCCCCAGGAAGTTGCGACTCCAGATGGGTCAGGACGGACACCTGGTGCCCCTGTTGATACGTAAGGCTTGGGGATGAACTTCCAGGAAGTTTTGACTCTGGATGGGTCAGAGCGGACACCTGGTGCTCATGATGATACTTACGCCTTGGAGATGACTTCCCTAGGAAGTTTTACTCCAGATGGGTCAGGGCGAGCACCTGGTGTACCTGGTGATACCTACGCCTTCGGGATGATTTCCCCAGGAAGTTTCGACTCCGCATGGGTCAGGGCGGACATCTGGTGCACCTGGTGATATTACACGTTGGAGATGAACTCCCCAGGAAGTTCCGACTCCAGACTGGTCAGAGCGGACACCTGGTGCTCATGATGATACTTACGCCTTCGAGATGACTTCCCTAGGAAGTTTCGACTCCAGATGGGTCAGGGCGAGCACCTGGTGTACCTGGTGATACTTACGCCTTCGAGATGATTTCCCCAGGAAGTTTCGACTCTGCATGGGTCAGGGCGGACATCTGGTGCACCTGGTGATACTAACGCCTTCGAGATGATTTCCCCAGGAAGTTTTGACTCCGGATGGGTCGGGGCAGACACCTGGTGCCCCTGGTGATACTTACGCCTTGGAGATGATTTCCCCAGGAAGTTCCGACTCCAGATGGGTCAGGGTGGACACCTGTTGCCCCTGAAAACGTAAGGCTTGGGGATGAACTTCCAGGAAGTTTTGACTCTGGATGGGTCAGAGCGGACACCTGGTGCTCATGATGATACTTACGCCTTGGAGATGACTTCCCTAGGAAGTTTCGACTCCAGATGGGTCAGGGCGAGCACCTGGTGTACCTGGCGATACTTACGCCTTCGAGATGATTTCCCCAGGAAGTTTCGACTCCGTATGGGTCAGGGCGGACACCTGGTGCCCCTGGTGATACTTACGCCTTCGAGATGATTTCCCCAGGAAGTTTCGACTCCGCATGGGTCAGGGCGGACATCTGGTGCACCTGGTGATACTTACAACTTGGAGATGACTTCCCTAGGAAGTTTTGACTCCGGATGGGTCAGGGCGGACATCTGGGGCACCTAGTGATACTTACGCCTTGGAGATGACTTCCCCAGGAAGTTTTAACTCCGGATGGGTCAGGGCGAGCATCTGGTGAACCTGGCGATACTTACACCTTGGATATGATTTCCCCAGGAAGTTTCGACTCCGCATGGGTCGGGGTGGACATCTGGTGCACCTGGTGATACTTACGCCTTGGAGATGATTTTTCCAGGAAATTTTGACTCCAGAGGGATCAGGGCGAGCACCTGGTGCACCTGGCGATACTTATGCCTTAGAGATGACTGCCCCGGGAAGTTTCGACTCCGCATGAGTCAGGGTTGACATCTGGTGCACCTGTTGATACTTACGCCTTGGAGATGATTTCTCCAGAATGTTCTGACTCCAGAGAGATCAGGGCGAGCACCTGGTGCCCCTGGTGATACTTACGCCTTCGAGATGATTTCCCCAGGAAGTTTCGACTCCGCATGGGTCAGGGCGGACATCTGGTGCACCTGGTGATACTTACAACTTGGAGATGACTTCCCTAGGAAGTTTTGACTCCGGATGGGTCAGGGCGGACATCTGGGGCACCTAGTGATACTTACGCCTTCGAGATGATTTCCCCAGGAAGTTTCGACTCCGCATGGGTCAGGGTGGACATCTGGTGCACCTGGTGATACTTACAACTTGGAGATGACTTCCCTAGGAAGTTTTGACTCCGGATGGGTCAGGGCGGACATCTGGGGCACCTAGTGATACTTACGCCTTGGAGATGACTTCCCCAGGAAGTTTTAACTCCGGATGGGTCAGGGCGAGCATCTGGTGAACCTGGCGATACTTACACCTTGGATATGATTTCCCCAGGAAGTTTCGACTCCGCATGGGTCGGGGTGGACATCTGGTGCACCTGGTGATACTTACGCCTTGGAGATGATTTTTCCAGGAAATTTTGACTCCAGAGGGATCAGGGCGAGCACCTGGTGCACCTGGCGATACTTATGCCTTAGAGATGACTGCCCCGGGAAGTTTCGACTCCGCATGAGTCAGGGTTGACATCTGGTGCACCTGTTGATACTTACGCCTTGGAGATGATTTCTCCAGAAAGTTCTGACTCCAGAGAGATCAGGGCGAGCACCTGGTGCACCTGGCGATACTAACGCCTTAGAGATGACTTCCCCAGGAAGTTTCGACTCCGGATGGGTCAGGGCGGACACCTGGTGCCCCTGGTGATACTAACGCCTTGGAGATGATTTCCCCAGGAAGTTCCGACTCCAGATGGGTCAGGGCGGACACCTGGTACCCCTGGTGATACGTAAGGCTTGGGGATGAACTCCCCAGGAAGTTTTGACTCCGGATGGGTCAGAGCGGACAACTGGTGCCCCTGGTGATACGTAAGGCTTGGGGATGACCTCCCCAGGAAGTTTTGACTCTGGATGGGTCAGAGCGGACACCTGGTGCTCATGATGATACTTACGCCTTGGAGATGACTTCCCTAGGAAGTATCGACTCCAGATGGGTCAGGGCGAGCACCTGGTGTACCTGGTGATACTTACACCTTCGAGATGATTTCCCCAGGAAGTTTCGACTCCGCATGGGTCAGGGCGGACCCCTGGTGCCCCTGGTGATACTTACGCCTTGGAGATGATTTTCCCAGGAAGTTCTGACTCCAGGTGGGTCAGGGCGGACACCTGGTGCCCCTGGTGATACGTAAGGCTTGGGGATGAACTTCCAGGAAGTTTTGACTCTTGATGGGTCAGAGCGGACACCTGGTGCTCATGATGATACTTACGCCTTGGAGATGACTTCCCTAGGAAGTTTCGACTCCGGATGAGTCGGGGCAGACACCTGGTGCCCCTGGTGATACTTACGCCTTGAAGATGACTTCCCCAGGAAGTTCCGACTCCAGATGGGTCAGGGCGGACAACTGGTGCCCCTGGTGATACGTAAGGCTTGGGGATGAACTCCCCAGGAAGTTTTGACTCTGGATGGGTCAGAGCGGACACCTGGTGCTCATGATGATACTTACGCCTTGGAGATGACTTCCCTAGGAAGTATCGACTCCAGATGGGTCAGGGCGAGCACCTGGTGTACCTGGTGATACTTACGCCTTCGAGATGATTTCCCCAGGAAGTTTCGACTCCGCATGGGTCTGGGCGAACATCTGGTGCACCTGGTGATACTTACACCTTGGAGATGAACTCCCCAGGAAGTTTTGACTCCGGAAGGGTCAGAGCGGACACCTGTTGCTCATGATGATACTTACGCCTTCGAGATGATTTCCCCAGGAAGTTTCGACTCCGTATGGGTCAGGGCGGACACCTGGTGCCCCTGGTGATACTAACGCCTTGGAGATGATTTCTTCAGGAAGTTCCGACTCCGGATGGGTCAATGCGGACACCTGGTGCCCCTGGTGATACGTAGGGCTTGGGGATGAACTCCCCAGGAAGTTTTGACTCCGGATGGGTCAGAGCGGACACCTGGTGCTCATGATGATACTTACGCCTTGGAGATGATTTCCCCAGGAAGTTTCTCCTCCGGATGGGTCGGGGCAGACACCTGGTGCCCCTGGTGATACTTACGCCTTGGAGATGATTTCCCCAGGAAGTTCCGATTCCAGATGGGTCAGGGCGGACACCTGGTGCCCCTGGTGATACGTAAGGCTTGGGGATGAACTTCCAGGAAGTTTTGACTCTGGATGGGTCAGAGCGGACACCTGGTGCTCATGATGATACTTACGCCTTGGAGATGACTTCCCTAGGAAGTATCGACTCCAGATTGGTCAGAGCGAGCACCTGGTGTACCTGGTGAAACTTACGCCTTCGAGATGATTTCCCCAGGAAGTTTCGACTCCGGATGGTTCAGAGCGGACACCTGGTGCCCCTGGTGATACGTAAGGCTTGGGGATGAACTTCCAGGAAGTTTTGACTCTGGATGGGTCAGAGCGGACACCTGGTGCTCATGATGATACTTACGCCTTGGAGATGACTTCCCTAGGAAGTATCGACTCCAGATTGGTCAGAGCGAGCACCTGGTGTACCTGGTGAAACTTACGCCTTCGAGATGATTTCCCCAGGAAGTTTCGACTCCGGATGGTTCAGAGCGGACACCTGGTGTACCTGGTGATACTTACGCCTTCGAGATGTTTTCCCCAGGAAGTTTCGACTCCGCATGGGTCAGGGCGGACATCTGGTGCACCTGGTGATACTTACACCTTGGAGATGAACTCCCCAGAAAGTTCCGACTCCAGATGGGTCAAGGCGGACACCTGGTGCCCCTGGTGATACGTAAGGCTTGGGGATGAACTCCCCAGGAAGTTTTGACTCCGGATGGGTCAGAGCGGACACCTGGTGCTCATGATGATACTTACGCCTTGGAGATGATTTCCCCATTAAGTTTCTACTCCGGATGGGTCGGGGCAGACACCTGGTGCCCCTGGTGATACGTAAGGCTTGGGGATGAACTTCCAGGAAGTTTTGACTCTGGATGGGTCAGAGCGGACATCTGGTGCACCTGGTGATACTTACGCCTTGGAGATGATTTCCCCAGGAAGTTTCGACTCCGCATGGGTCAGGACGGACACCTGGTGCCCCTGGTGATACGTAACGCTTGGGGATGAACTCCCCAGGAAGTTTTGACTCCGGATGGGTCAGAGCGGACACCTGGTGCTCATGATGATACTTACGCCTTGGAGATGATTTCTCCAGGAAGCTTCTACTCCGGATGGGTCGGGGCAGACACCTGGTGTACCTGGTGATACTTACGCCTTCGAGATGAACTCCCCAGGAAGTTTTGACTCCGGATGGGTCAGAGCGGACACCTGGTGCTCATGATGATACTTACGCCTTGGATATGACTTCCCTAGGAAGTTTTGACTCCAGATGGGTCAGGGCGAGCACCTGGTGTACCTGGTGATACCTACGCCTTCGGGATGATTTCCCCAGGAAGTTTCGACTCCGCATGGGTCAGGGTGGACATCTGGTGCACCTGGTGATACTTACGCCTTGGAGATGATTTCCCCAGGAAGTTTTGACTCCGGATGGGTCAGGGCGGACATCTGGTGCACCTAGTGATACTTACGCCTTGAAGATGACTTCCCCAGGAAGTTTCGACTCCTGAGGGATCAGGGCGAGCATCTGGTGAACCTGGCGATACTTACACCTTGGAGATGATTTCCCCAGGAAGTTTTGACTCCAGATGGGTCAGGGCGGACATCTGGTGCACCTGCTGATACTTACGCCTTCGAGATGATTTCCCCAGGAAGTTTCGACTCCGGATGGGTCAGAGCGGACACCTGGTGTACCTGGTGATACTTACGCCTTCGAGATGATTTCCCCAGAAAGTTTCGACTCCGCATGGGTCAGGGCGGACATCTGGTGCACCTGGTGATACTTACACCTTGGAGATGAACTCCACAGGAAGTTCCGACTACAGATGGGTCAGGGCGGACACCTGGTGCCCCTGGTGATACGTAAGGCTTGGGGATGAACTCCCCAGGAAGTTTTGACTCCGGATGGGTCAGAGCGGACACCTGGTGCTCATGATGATACTTACGCCTTGGAGATGATTTCCCCATCAAGTTTCTACTCCGGAAGGGTCGGGGCAGACACCTGGTGCCCCTGGTGATACGTAAGGCTTGGGGATGAACTTCCAGGAAGTTTTGACTCTGGATGGGTCAGAGCGGACATCTGGTGCACCTGGTGATACTTACGCCTTGGAGATGATTTCCCCAGGAAGTTTCGACTCCGCATGGGTCAGGACGGACACCTGGTGCCCCTGGTGATACGTAACGCTTGGGGATGAACTCCCCAGGAAGTTTTGACTCCGGATGGGTCAGAGCGGACACCTGGTGCTCATGATGATACTTACGCCTTGGAGATGATTTCTCCAGGAAGCTTCTACTCCGGATGGGTCGGGGCAGACACCTGGTGTACCTGGTGATACTTACGCCTTCGAGATGAACTCCCCAGGAAGTTTTGACTCCGGATGGGTCAGAGCGGACACCTGGTGCTCATGATGATACTTACGCCTTCGAGATGATTTCCCCAGGAGTTTTCGACTCCGTATGGGTCAGGGCGGACACCTGGTGCCCCTGGTGATACTTACGCCTTCGAGATGATTTCCCCAGGAAGTTTCGACTCCAGATGGGTCGAGGCAGACACCTGGTGCCCCTGGTGATACTTACGCCTTGGAGATGATTTCCCCAGGAAGTTCTGACTCCAGATTGGTCAGGGCGGACACCTGGTGCCCCTGGTGATACGTAAGGCTTGGGGATGAACTTCCAGGAAGTTTTGACTCTGGATGGGTCAGAGCGGACACCTGGGCTCATGATGATACTTACGCCTTGGAGATGACTTCCCTAGGAAGTTTCGACTCCAGATGGGTCAGGGCGAGCACCTGGTGTACCTGGTGATACTTACGCCTTCGAGATGATTTCCCCAGGAAGTTTCGACTCCGCATGGGTCAGGGCGGACACCTGGTGCCCCTGGTGATACGTAAGGCTTAGGGATGATTTCCCCAGGAAGTTGCGACTCCAGATGGGTCAGGACGGACACCTGGTGCCCCTGTTGATACGTAAGGCTTGGGGATGAACTTCCAGGAAGTTTTGACTCTGGATGGGTCAGAGCGGACACCTGGTGCTCATGATGATACTTACGCCTTGGAGATGACTTCCCTAGGAAGTTTCGACTCCAGATGGGTCAGGGCGACCACCTGGTGTACCTGGTGATACCTACGCCTTCGGGATGATTTCCCCAGGAAGTTTCGACTCCGCATGGGTCAGGGCGGACATCTGGTGCACCTGGTGATATTACACGTTGAAGATGAACTCCCCAGGAAGTTCCGACTCCAGACTGGTCAGAGCGGACACCTGGTGCTCATGATGATACTTACGCCTTCGAGATGACTTCCCTAGGAAGTTTCGACTCCAGATGGGTCAGGGCGAGCACCTGGTGTACCTGGTGATACTTACGCCTTCGAGATGATTTCCCCAGGAAGTTTCGACTCTGCATGGGTCAGGGCGGACATCTGGTGCACCTGGTGATACTAACGCCTTCGAGATGATTTCCCCAGGAAGTTTTGACTCCGGATGGGTCGGGGCAGACACCTGGTGCCCCTGGTGATACTTACGCCTTGGAGATGATTTCCCCAGGAAGTTCCGACTCCAGATGGGTCAGGGTGGACACCTGTTGCCCCTGAAAACGTAAGGCTTGGGGATGAACTTCCAGGAAGTTTTGACTCTGGATGGGTCAGAGCGGACACCTGGTGCTCATGATGATACTTACGCCTTGGAGATGACTTCCCTAGGAAGTTTCGACTCCAGATGGGTCAGGGCGAGCACCTGGTGCACCTGGCGATACTTATGCCTTAGAGATGACTGCCCCGGGAAGTTTCGACTCCGCATGAGTCAGGGTTGACATCTGGTGCACCTGTTGATACTTACGCCTTGGAGATGATTTCTCCAGAATGTTCTGACTCCAGAGAGATCAGGGCGAGCACCTGGTGCACCTGGCGATACTAACGCCTTAGAGATGACTTCCCCAGGAAGTTTCGACTCCGGATGGGTCAGGGCGGACACCTGGTGCCCCTGGTGATACTAACGCCTTGGAGATGATTTCCCCAGGAAGTTCCGACTCCAGATGGGTCAGGGCGGACACCTGGTGCCCCTGGTGATACGTAAGGCTTGGGGATGAACTCCCCAGGAAGTTTTGACTCCGGATGGGTCAGAGCGGACAACTGGTGCCCCTGGTGATACGTAAGGCTTGGGGATGAACTCCCCAGGAAGTTTTGACTCTGGATGGGTCAGAGCGGACACCTGGTGCTCATGATGATACTTACGCCTTGGAGATGACTTCCCTAGGAAGTATCGACTCCAGATGGGTCAGGGCGAGCACCTGGTGTACCTGGTGATATTTACACCTTCGAGATGATTTCCCCAGGAAGTTTCGACTCCGCATGGGTCAGGGCGGACACCTGGTGCCCCTGGTGATACTTACGCCTTGGAGATGATTTCCCCAGGAAATTCTGACTCCAGATGGGTCAGGGCGGACACCTGGTGCCCCTGGTGATACGTAAGGCTTGGGGATGAACTTCCAGGAAGTTTTGACTCTGGATGGGTCAGAGCGGACACCTGGTGCTCATGATGATACTTACGCCTTGGAGATGACTTCCCTAGGAAGTTTCGACTCCGGATGAGTCGGGGCAGACACCTGGTGCCCCTGGTGATACTTACGCCTTGAAGATGACTTCCCCAGGAAGTTCCGACTCCAGATGGGTCAGGGCGGACAACTGGTGCCCCTGGTGATACGTAAGGCTTGGGGATGAACTCCCCAGGAAGTTTTGACTCTGGATGGGTCAGAGCGGACACCTGGTGCTCATGATGATACTTACGCCTTGGAGATGACTTCCCTAGGAAGTATCGACTCCAGATGGGTCAGGGCGAGCACCTGGTGTACCTGGTGATACTTACGCCTTCGAGATGATTTCCCCAGGAAGTTTCGACTCCGCATGGGTCAGGGCGAACATCTGGTGCACCTGGTGATACTTACACCTTGGAGATGAACTCCTCAGGAAGTTCCGACTCCAGATGGGTCAATGCGGACACCTGGTGCCCCTGGTGATACGTAGGGCTTGGGGATGAACTCCCCAGGAAGTTTTGACTCCGGATGGGTCAGAGCGGACACCTGGTGCTCATGATGATACTTACGCCTTGGAGATGATTTCCCCAGGAAGTTTCTCCTCCGGATGGGTCGGGGCAGACACCTGGTGCCCCTGGTGATACTTACGCCTTGGAGATGATTTCCCCAGGAAGTTCCGACTCCAGATGGGTCAGGGCGGACACCTGGTGCCCCTGGTGATACGTAAGGCTTGGGGATGAACTTCCAGGAAGTTTTGACTCCAGATGGGTCAGGGCGGACACCTGGTGCCCCTGGTGATACGTAAGGCTTGGGGATGAACTCCCCAGGAAGTTTTGACTCCAGACGGGTCAGAGCGGACACCTGGTGCTCATGATGATACTTACGCCTTGGAGATGACTTCCCTAGGAAGTATCGACTCCAGATTGGTCAGGGCGAGCACCTGGTGTACCTGGTGAAACTTACGCCTTCGAGATGATTTCCCCAGGAAGTTTCGACTCCGGATGGGTCAAAGCGGACACCTGGTGTACCTGGTGATACTTACGCCTTCGAGATGTTTTCCCCAGGAAGTTTCGACTCCGCATGGGTCAGGGCGGACATCTGGTGCACCTGGTGATACTTACACCTTGGAGATGAACTCCCCAGGAAGTTCCGACTCCAGATGGGTCAGGGCGGACACCTGGTGCCCCTGGTGATACGTAAGGCTTGGGGATGAACTCCCCAGGAAGTTTTGACTCCGGATGGGTCAGAGCGGACACCTTGTGCTCATGATGATACTTACGCCTTGGAGATGATTTCCCCATTAAGTTTCTACTCCGGATGGGTCGGGGCAGACACCTGGTGCCCCTGGTGATACGTAAGGCTTGGGGATGAACTTCCAGGAAGTTATGACTCTGGATGGGTCAGAGCGGACACCTGGTGCTCATGATGATACTTACGCCTTGGATATGACTTCCCTAGGAAGTTTTGACTCCAGATGGGTCAGGGCGAGCACCTGGTGTACCTGGTGATACCTACGCCTTCGGGATGATTTCCCCAGGAAGTTTCGACTCCGCATGGGTCAGGGTGGACATCTGGTGCACCTGGTGATACTTACGCCTTGGAGATGATTTCCCCAGGAAGTTTTGACTCCGGATGGGTCAGGGCGGACATCTGGTGCACCTAGTGATACTTACGCCTTGAAGATGACTTCCCCAGGAAGTTTCGACTCCTGAGGCATCAGGGCGAGCATCTGGTGAACCTGGCGATACTTACACCTTGGAGATGATTTCCCCAGGAAGTTTCGACTCCGCATGGGTCGGGGTGGACATCTGGTGCACCTGGTGATACTTACGCCTTGGAGATGATTTTTCCAGGAAGTTTAGATTCCAGAGGGATCAGGGCGAGCACCTGGTGCACCTGGCGATACTTACGCCTTAGAGATGACTGCCCCAGGAAGTTTCGACTCCGCGTGAGTCAGGGTTGACATCTGGTGCACCTGTTGATACTTACGCCTTGGAGATGATTTCTCCAGAAAGTTCTGACTCCAGAGAGTTCAGGGCGAGCACCTGGTGCACCTGGCGATACTAACGCCTTAGAGATGACTTCCCCAGGAAGTTCCGACTCCAGATGGGTCAGGGCGGAAACCTGGTGCCCCTGGTGATACGTAAGGCTTGGGGATGAACTCCCCAGGAAGTTTTGACTCCGGATGGGTCAGAGCGGACACCTGGTGTACCTGGTGATACTTACGCCTTCGAGATGATTTCCCCAGAAAGTTTCGACTCCGCATGGGTCAGGGCGGACATCTGGTGCACCTGGTGATACTTACACCTTGGAGATGAACTCCCCAGGAAGTTCCGACTCCAGATGGGTCAGGGCGGAAACCTGGTGCCCCTGGTGATACGTAAGGCTTGGGGATGAACTCCCCAGGAAGTTTTGACTCCGGATGGGTCAGAGCGGACACCTGGTGCTCATGATGATACTTACGCCTTGGAGATGATTTCCCCAGGAAGTTTCTACTCCGGATGGGTCGGGGTGGACATCTGGTGAACCTGGCGATACTTACACCATGGAGATGATTTTCCCAGGAAGTTTCGACTCCGCATGGGTCGGGGTGGACATCTGGTGCATCTGGTGATACTTACGCCTTGGAGATGATTTCCCCAGGAAGTTTCGACTCCGCATGGGTCAGGGCGGACATCTGGTGCACCTGGTGATACTTACACCTTGGAGATGAACTCCCCAGGAAGTTCCGACTCCAGATGGGTCAGGGCGGACACCCGGTGCCCCTGGTGATACGTAAGGCTTGGGGATGAACTCCCCAGGAAGTTTTGACTCCGGATGGGTCAGAGCGGACACCTGGTGCTCATGATGATACTTACGCCTTGGAGATGATTTCCCCAGGAAGTTTCTACTCCGGATGGGTCGGGGCAGACACCTGGTGCCCCTGGTGATACGTAAGGCTTGGGGATGAACTTCCAGGAAGTTTTGACTCTGGATGGGTCAGAGCGGACACCTGGTGCTCATGATGATACTTACGCCTTGGAGATGACTTCCCTAGGAAGTTTTGACTCCAGATGGGTCAGTGCGAGCACCTGGTGTACCTGGTGATACCTACGCCTTCGGGATGATTTCCCCAGGAAGTTTCGACTCCGCATGGGTCAGGGTGGACATCTGGTGCACCTGGTGATACTTACGACTTGGAGATGATTTCCCCAGGAAGTTTTGACTCCGGATGGGTCAGGGCGGACATCTGGTGCACCTAGTGATACTTACGCCTTGAAGATGACTTCCCCAGGAAGTTTCGACTCCTGAGGCATCAGGGCGGACACCTGGTGCCCCTGGTGATACGTAAGGCTTGGGGATGAACTTCCAGGAAGTTTTGACTCCAGATGGGTCAGGGCGGACACCTGGTGCCCCTGGTGATACGTAAGGCTTGGGGATGAACTCCCCAGGAAGTTTTGACTCCAGACGGGTCAGAGCGGACACCTGGTGCTCATGATGATACTTACGCCTTGGAGATGACTTCCCTAGGAAGTATCGACTCCAGATTGGTCAGGGCGAGCACCTGGTGTACCTGGTGAAACTTACGCCTTCGAGATGATTTCCCCAGGAAGTTTCGACTCCGGATGGGTCAAAGCGGACACCTGGTGTACCTGGTGATACTTACGCCTTCGAGATGTTTTCCCCAGGAAGTTTCGACTCCGCATGGGTCAGGGCGGACATCTGGTGCACCTGGTGATACTTACACCTTGGAGATGAACTCCCCAGGAAGTTCCGACTCCAGATGGGTCAGGGCGGACACCTGGTGCCCCTGGTGATACGTAAGGCTTGGGGATGAACTCCCCAGGAAGTTTTGACTCCGGATGGGTCAGAGCAGACACCTTGTGCTCATGATGATACTTACGCCTTGGAGATGATTTCCCCATTAAGTTTCTACTCCGGATGGGTCGGGGCAGACACCTGGTGCCCCTGGTGATACGTAAGGCTTGGGGATGAACTTCCAGGAAGTTATGACTCTGGATGGGTCAGAGCGGACACCTGGTGCTCATGATGATACTTACGCCTTGGATATGACTTCCCTAGGAAGTTTTGACTCCAGATGGGTCAGGGCGAGCACCTGGTGTACCTGGTGATACCTACGCCTTCGGGATGATTTCCCCAGGAAGTTTCGACTCCGCATGGGTCAGGGTGGACATCTGGTGCACCTGGTGATACTTACGCCTTGGAGATGATTTCCCCAGGAAGTTTTGACTCCGGATGGGTCAGGGCGGACATCTGGTGCACCTAGTGATACTTACGCCTTGAAGATGACTTCCCCAGGAAGTTTCGACTCCTGAGGCATCAGGGCGAGCATCTGGTGAACCTGGCGATACTTACACCTTGGAGATGATTTCCCCAGGAAGTTTCGACTCCGCATGGGTCGGGGTGGACATCTGGTGCACCTGGTGATACTTACGCCTTGGAGATGATTTTTCCAGGAAGTTTAGATTCCAGAGGGATCAGGGCGAGCACCTGGTGCACCTGGCGATACTTACGCCTTAGAGATGACTGCCCCAGGAAGTTTCGACTCCGCGTGAGTCAGGGTTGACATCTGGTGCACCTGTTGATACTTACGCCTTGGAGATGATTTCTCCAGAAAGTTCTGACTCCAGAGAGTTCAGGGCGAGCACCTGGTGCACCTGGCGATACTAACGCCTTAGAGATGACTTCCCCAGGAAGTTCCGACTCCAGATGGGTCAGGGCGGAAACCTGGTGCCCCTGGTGATACGTAAGGCTTGGGGATGAACTCCCCAGGAAGTTTTGACTCCGGATGGGTCAGAGCGGACACCTGGTGTACCTGGTGATACTTACGCCTTCGAGATGATTTCCCCAGAAAGTTTCGACTCCGCATGGGTCAGGGCGGACATCTGGTGCACCTGGTGATACTTACACCTTGGAGATGAACTCCCCAGGAAGTTCCGACTCCAGATGGGTCAGGGCGGAAACCTGGTGCCCCTGGTGATACGTAAGGCTTGGGGATGAACTCCCCAGGAAGTTTTGACTCCGGATGGGTCAGAGCGGACACCTGGTGCTCATGATGATACTTACGCCTTGGAGATGATTTCCCCAGGAAGTTTCTACTCCGGATGGGTCGGGGTGGACATCTGGTGAACCTGGCGATACTTACACCATGGAGATGATTTTCCCAGGAAGTTTCGACTCCGCATGGGTCGGGGTGGACATCTGGTGCATCTGGTGATACTTACGCCTTGGAGATGATTTCCCCAGGAAGTTTCGACTCCGCATGGGTCAGGGCGGACATCTGGTGCACCTGGTGATACTTACACCTTGGAGATGAACTCCCCAGGAAGTTCCGACTCCAGATGGGTCAGGGCGGACACCCGGTGCCCCTGGTGATACGTAAGGCTTGGGGATGAACTCCCCAGGAAGTTTTGACTCCGGATGGGTCAGAGCGGACACCTGGTGCTCATGATGATACTTACGCCTTGGAGATGATTTCCCCAGGAAGTTTCTACTCCGGATGGGTCGGGGCAGACACCTGGTGCCCCTGGTGATACGTAAGGCTTGGGGATGAACTTCCAGGAAGTTTTGACTCTGGATGGGTCAGAGCGGACACCTGGTGCTCATGATGATACTTACGCCTTGGAGATGACTTCCCTAGGAAGTTTTGACTCCAGATGGGTCAGTGCGAGCACCTGGTGTACCTGGTGATACCTACGCCTTCGGGATGATTTCCCCAGGAAGTTTCGACTCCGCATGGGTCAGGGTGGACATCTGGTGCACCTGGTGATACTTACGACTTGGAGATGATTTCCCCAGGAAGTTTTGACTCCGGATGGGTCAGGGCGGACATCTGGGGCACCTGATGATACTTACGCCTTGGAGATGATTTCCCCAGGAAGTTTTGACTCCGGATGGGTCAGGGCGGACACCTGGTGCCCCTGGTGATACTAACGCCTTGGAGATGATTTCCCCAGGAAGTTCCGACTCCAGATGGGTCAGGGCGGACACCTGGTGCCCCTGGTGATACGTAAGGCTTGAAGATGAACTCCCCAGGAAGTTTTGACTCCGGATGGGTCAGAGCGGACACCTGGTGTACCTGGTGATACTTACGCCTTCGAGATGATTTCCCCAGGAAGTTTCGACTCCGCATGGGTCAGGGCGGACATCTGGTGCACCTGGTGATACTTACACCTTGGAGATGAACTCCCCAGGAAGTTCCGACTCCAGATGGGTCAGGGCGGACACCTGGTGCCCCTGGTGATACGTAAGGCTTGGGGATGAACTCCCCAGGAAGTTTTGACTCCGGATGGGTCAGAGCGGACACCTGGTGCTCATGATGATACTTACGCTTTGGAGATGATTTCCCCAGGAAGTTTCTACTCCGGATGGGTCGGGGCAGACACCTGGTGCCCCTGGTGATACGTAAGGCTTGGGGATGAACTTCCAGGAAGTTTTGACTCTGGATGGGTCAGAGCGGACACCTGGTGCTCATGATGATACTTACGCCTTGGAGATGATTTTTCCAGGAAGTTCAGATTCCAGAGGGATCAGGGCGAGCACCTGGTGCACCTGGCGATACTTACGCCTATGAGATGACTGCCCCAGGAAGTTTCGACTCCGCATGAGTCAGGATTGACATCTGGTGCACCTGTTGATACTTACGCCTTGGAGATGATTTCCCCAGGAAGTTTTGACTCCAGAGGTATCAGGGCGAGCATCTGGTGCACCTGGCGATACTTAAGCCTTCGAGATGACTGCCCCAGGAAGTTTTGACTCCAGATGGGTCAGGGCGGACATCTGGTGCACCTGCTGATACTTACGCCTTCGAGATGATTTCCCCAGGAAGTTTCGACTCCGGATGGGTCAGAGCGGACACCTGGTGTACCTGGTGATACTTACGCCTTCGAGATGATTTCCCCAGAAAGTTTCGACTCCGCATGGGTCAGGGCGGACATCTGGTGCACCTGGTGATACTTACACCTTGGAGATGAACTCCACAGGAAGTTCCGACTACAGATGGGTCAGGGCGGACACCTGGTGCCCCTGGTGATACGTAAGGCTTGGGGATGAACTCCCCAGGAAGTTTTGACTCCGGATGGGTCAGAGCGGACACCTGGTGCTCATGATAATACTTACGCCTTGGAGATGATTTCCCCATTAAGTTTCTACTCCGGATGGGTCGGGGCAGACACCTGGTGCCCCTGGTGATACGTAAGGCTTGGGGATGAACTTCCAGGAAGTTTTGACTCTGGATGGGTCAGAGCGGACACCTGGTGCTCATGATGATACTTACGCCTTGGAGATGACTTCCCTAGGAAGTTTTTACTCCAGATGGGTCAGGGCGAGCACCTGGTGTACCTGGTGATACCTACGCCTTCGGGATGATTTCCCCAGGAAGTTTCGACTCCGCATGGGTCAGGGCGAACATCTGGTGCACCTGGTGATACTTACACCTTGGAGATGAACTCCCCAGGAAGTTTTGACTCCGGAAGGGTCAGAGCGGACACCTGTTGCTCATGATGATACTTACGCCTTCGAGATGATTTCCCCAGGAAGTTTCGACTCCGTATGGGTCAGGGCGGACACCTGGTGCCCCTGGTGATACTAACGCCTTGGAGATGATTTCCTCAGGAAGTTCCGACTCCAGATGGGTCAATGCGGACACCTGGTGCCCCTGGTGATACGTAGGGCTTGGGGATGAACTCCCCAGGAAGTTTTGACTCCGGATGGGTCAGAGCGGACACCTGGTGCTCATGATGATACTTACGCCTTGGAGATGATTTCCCCAGGAAGTTTCTCCTCCGGATGGGTCGGGGCAGACACCTGGTGCCCCTGGTGATACTTACGCCTTGGAGATGATTTCCCCAGGAAGTTCCGACTCCAGATGGGTCAGGGCGGACACCTGGTGCCCCTGGTGATACGTAAGGCTTGGGGATGAACTTCCAGGAAGTTTTGACTCTGGATGGGTCAGAGCGGACACCTGGTGCTCATGATGATACTTACGCCTTGGAGATGACTTCCCTAGGAAGTATCGACTCCAGATTGGTCAGGGCGAGCACCTGGTGTACCTGGTGAAACTTACACCTTCGAGATGATTTCCCCAGGAAGTTTCGACTCCGGATGGGTCAGAGCGGACACCTGGTGTACCTGGTGATACTTACGCCTTCGAGATGTTTTCCCCAGGAAGTTTCGACTCCGCATGGGTCAGGGCGGACATCTGGTGCTCCTGGTGATACTTACACCTTGGAGATGAACTCCCCAGGAAGTTCCGACTCCAGATGGGTCAGGGCGGACACCTGGTGCCCCTGGTGATACGTAAGGCTTGGGGATGAACTCCCCAGGAAGTTTTGACTCCGGATGGGTCAGAGCGGACACCTTGTGCTCATGATAATACTTACGCCTTGGAGATGATTTCCCCATTAAGTTTCTACTCCGGATGGGTCGGGGCAGACACCTGGTGCCCCTGGTGATACGTAAGGCTTGGGGATGAACTTCCAGGAAGTTATGACTCTGGATGGGTCAGAGCGGACACCTGGTGCTCATGATGATACTTACGCCTTGGATATGACTTCCCTAGGAAGTTTTGACTCCAGATGGGTCAGGGCGAGCACCTGGTGTACCTGGTGATACCTACGCCTTCGGGATGATTTCCCCAGGAAGTTTCGACTCCGCATGGGTCAGGGTGGACATCTGGTGCACCTGGTGATACTTACGCCTTGGAGATGATTTCCCCAGGAAGTTTTGACTCCGGATGGGTCAGGGCGGACATCTGGTGCACCTAGTGATACTTACGCCTTGAAGATGACTTCCCCAGGAAGTTTCGACTCCTGAGGCATCAGGGCGAGCATCTGGTGAACCTGGCGATACTTACACCTTGGAGATGATTTCCCCAGGAAGTTTCGACTCCGCATGGGTCGGGGTGGACATCTGGTGCACCTGGTGATACTTACGCCTTGGAGATGATTTTTCCAGGAAGTTTAGATTCCAGAGGGATCAGGGCGAGCAACTGGTGCACCTGGCGATACTTACGCCTTAGAGATGACTGCCCCAGGAAGTTTCGACTCCGCATGAGTCAGGGTTGACATCTGGTGCACCTGTTGATACTTACGCCTTGGAGATGATTTCTCCAGAAAGTTCTGACTCCAGAGAGTTCAGGGCGAGCACCTGGTGCACCTGGCGATACTAACGCCTTAGAGATGACTTCCCCAGGAAGTTCCGACTCCAGATGGGTCAGGGCGGACACCTGGTGCCCCTGGTGATACGTAAGGCTTGAAGATGACCTCCCCAGGAAGTTTTGACTCCGGATGGGTCAGAGCGGACACCTGGTGTACCTGGTGATACTTACGCCTTCGAGATGATTTCCCCAGGAAGTTTCGACTCCGCATGGGTCAGGGCGGACATCTGGTGCACCTGGTGATACTTACACCTTGGAGATGAACTCCCCAGGAAGTTCTGACTCCAGAGAGTTCAGGGCGAGCACCTGGTGCACCTGGCGATACTAACGCCTTAGAGATGACTTCCCCAGGAAGTTCCGACTCCAGATGGGTCAGGGCGGACACCTGGTGCCCCTGGTGATACGTAAGGCTTGAAGATGAACTCCCCAGGAAGTTTTGACTCCGGATGGGTCAGGGCGAGCACCTGGTGTACCTGGTGATACCTACGCCTTCGGGATGATTTCCCCAGGAAGTTTCGACTCCGCATGGGTCAGGGTGGACATCTGGTGCACCTGGTGATACTTACGCCTTAGAGATGACTGCCCCAGGAAGTTTCGACTCCGCATGAGTCAGGGTTGACATCTGGTGCACCTGTTGATACTTACGCCTTGGAGATGATTTCTCCAGAAAGTTCTGACTCCAGAGAGTTCAGGGCGAGCACCTGGTGCACCTGGCGATACTAACGCCTTAGAGATGACTTCCCCAGGAAGTTCCGACTCCAGATGGGTCAGGGCGGACACCTGGTGCCCCTGGTGATACGTAAGGCTTGAAGATGAACTCCCCAGGAAGTTTTGACTCCGGATGGGTCAGAGCGGACACCTGGTGTACCTGGTGATACTTACGCCTTCGAGATGATTTCCCCAGGAAGTTTCGACTCCGCATGAGTCAGGGTTGACATCTGGTGCACCTGTTGATACTTACGCCTTGGAGATGATTTCTCCAGAAAGTTCTGACTCCAGAGAGTTCAGGGCGAGCACCTGGTGCACCTGGCGATACTAACGCCTTAGAGATGACTTCCCCAGGAAGTTCCGACTCCAGATGGGTCAGGGCGGACACCTGGTGCCCCTGGTGATACGTAAGGCTTGAAGATGAACTCCCCAGGAAGTTTTGACTCCGGATGGGTCAGAGCGGACACCTGGTGTACCTGGTGATACTTACGCCTTCGAGATGATTTCCCCAGGAAGTTTCGACTCCGCATGGGTCAGGGCGGACATCTGGTGCACCTGGTGATACTTACACCTTGGAGATGAACTCCCCAGGAAGTTCCGACTCCAGATGGGTCAGGGCGGACACCTGGTGCCCCTGGTGATACGTAAGGCTTGGGGATGAACTCCCCAGGAAGTTTTGACTCCGGATGGGTCAGAGCGGACACCTGGTGCTCATGATGATACTTACGCCTTGGAGATGATTTCCCCAGGAAGTTTCTACTCCGGATGGGTCGGGGTGGACATCTGGTGAACCTGGCGATACTTACACCTTGGAGATGATTTTCCCAGGAAGTTTCGACTCCGCATGGGTCGGGGTGGACATCTGGTGCACCTGGTGATACTTACGCCTTGGAGATGATTTTCCCAGGAAGTTTCGACTCCGCATGGGTCGGGGTGGACATCTGGTGCACCTGGTGATACTTACGCCTTGGAGATGATTTCCCCAGGAAGTTTTGACTCCGGATGGGTCAGGGCGGACATCTGGTGCACCTGGTGATACTTACACCTTGGAGATGAACTCCCCAGGAAGTTCCGACTCCAGATGGGTCAGGGCGGACACCTGGTGCCCCTGGTGATACGTAAGGCTTGGGGATGAACTCCCCAGGAAGTTTTGACTCCGGATGGGTTAGAGCGGACACCTGGTGCTCATGATGATACTTACGCCTTGGAGATGATTTCCCCAGGAAGTTTCTACTCCGGATGGGTCGGGGTGGACATCTGGTGAACCTGGCGATACTTACACCTTGGAGATGATTTTCCCAGGAAGTTTCGACTCCTGAGGGATCAGGGCGAGCATCTGGTGAACCTGGCGATACTTACACCTTGGAGATGATTTTCCCAGGAAGTTTCGACTCCGCATGGGTCGGGGTGGACATCTGGTGCACCTGGTGATACTTACGCCTTGGAGATGATTTCCCCAGGAAGTTTTGACTCCGGATGGGTCAGGGCGGACATCTGGTGCACCTAGTGATACTTACGCCTTGGAGATGACTTCCCCAGGAAGTTTCGACTCCTGAGGGATCAGGGCGAGCATCTGGTGAACCTGGCGATACTTACACCTTGGAGATGATTTCCCCAGGAAGTTTCGACTCCGCATGGGTCGGGGTGGACATCTGGTGCACCTGGTGATACTTACGACTTGGAGATGATTTCCCCAGGAAGTTTTGACTCCAGAGAGATCAGGGCGAGCACCTGGTGCACCTGGCGATACTAACGCCTTAGAGATGACTTCCCCAGGAAGTTTTGACTCCGGATGGGTCAGAGCGGACACCTGGTGCTCATGATGATACTTACGCCTTGGAGATGATTTCCCCATTAAGTTTCTACTCCGGATGGGTCGGGGCAGACACCTGGTGCCCCTGGTGATACGTAAGGCTTGGGGATGAACTTCCAGGAAGTTTTGACTCTGGATGGGTCAGAGCGGACAACTGGTGCCCCTGGTGATACTTACGCCTTGGAGATGACTTCCCTAGGAAGTATCGACTCCAGATGGGTCAGGGCGAGCACCTGGTGTACCTGGTGATACTTACACCTTCGAGATGATTTCCCCAGGAAGTTTCGACTCCGCATGGGTCAGGGCGGACACCTGGTGCCCCTGGTGATACTTACGCCTTGGAGATGATTTCCCCAGGAAGTTCTGACTCCAGATGGGTCAGGGCGGACACCTGGTGCCCCTGGTGATACGTAAGGCTTGGGGATGAACTTCCAAGAAGTTTTGACTCTGGATGGGTCAGAGCGGACACCTGGTGCTCATGATGATACTTACGCCTTGGAGATGACTTCCCTAAGAAGTTTCGACTCCGGATGAGTCGGGGCAGACACCTGGTGCCCCTGGTGATACTTACGCCTTGAAGATGACTTCCCCAGGAAATTCCGACTCCAGATGGGTCAGGGCGGACAACTGGTGCCCCTGGTGATACGTAAGGCTTGGGGATGAACTCCCCAGGAAGTTTTGACTCTGGATGGGTCAGAGCGGACACCTGGTGCTCATGATGATACTTACGCCTTGGAGATGACTTCCCTAGGAAGTATCGACTCCAGATGGGTCAGGGCGAGCACCTGGTGTACCTGGTGATACTTACGCCTTCGAGATAATTTCCCCAGGAAGTTTCGACTCCGCATGGGTCAGGGCGAACATCTGGTGCACCTGGTGATACTTACACCTTGGAGATGAACTCCCCAGGAAGTTTTGACTCCGGAAGGGTCAGAGCGGACACCTGTTGCTCATGATGATACTTACGCCTTCGAGATGATTTCCCCAGGAAGTTTCGACTCCGTATGGGTCAGGGCGGACACCTGGTGCCCCTGGTGATACTAACGCCTTGGAGATGATTTCCTCAGGAAGTTCCGACTCCAGATGGGTCAATGCGGACACCTGGTGCCCCTGGTGATACGTAGGGCTTGGGGATGAACTCCCCAGAAAGTTTTGACTCCGGATGAGTCAGAGCGGACACCTGGTGCTCATGATGATACTTACGCCTTGGAGATGATTTCCCCAGGAAGTTTCTCCTCCGGATGGGTCGGGGCAGACACCTGGTGCCCCTGGTGATACTTACGCCTTGGAGATGATTTCCCCAGGAAGTTCCGACTACAGATGGGTCAGGGCGGACACCTGGTGCCCCTGGTGATACGTAAGGCTTGGGGATGAACTTCCAGGAAGTTTTGACTCTGGATGGGTCAGAGCGGACACCTGGTGCTCATGATGATACTTACGCCTTGGAGATGACTTCCCTAGGAAGTATCGACTCCAGATTGGTCAGGGCGAGCACCTGGTGTACCTGGTGAAACTTACGCCTTCGAGATGATTTCCCCATGAAGTTTCGACTCCGGATGGGTCAGAGCGGACACCTGGTGTACCTGGTGATACTTACGCCTTCGAGATGTTTTCCCCAGGAAGTTTCGACTCCGCATGGGTCAGGGCGGACATCTGGTGCACCTGGTGATACTTACACCTTGGAGATGAACTCCCCAGGAAGTTCCGACTCCAGATGGGTCAGGGCGGACACCTGGTGCCCCTGGTGATACGTAAGGCTTGGGGATGATCTCCCCAGGAAGTTTTGACTCCGGATGGGTCAGAGCGGACACCTGGTGCTCATGATGATACTTACGCCTTGGAGATGATTTCCCCATTAAGTTTCTACTCCGGATGGGTCGGGGCAGACACCTGGTGCCCCTGGTGATACGTAAGGCTTGGGGATGAACTTCCAGGAAGTTTTGACTCTGGATGGGTCAGAGCGGACACCTGGTGCTCATGATGATACTTACGCCTTGGAGATGACTTCCCTAGGAAGTTTTGACTCCAGATGGGTCAGGGCGAGCACCTGGTGTACCTGGTGATACCTACGCCTTCGGGATGATTTCCCCAGGAAGTTTCGACTCCGCATGGGTCAGAGTGGACATCTGGTGCACCTGGTGATACTTACGCCTTGGAGATGATTTCCCCAGGAAGTTTTGACTCCGGATGGGTCAGGGCGGACATCTGGTGCACCTAGTGATACTTACGCCTTGAAGATGACTTCCCCAGGAAGTTTCGACTCCTGAGGGATCAGAGCGAGCATCTGGTGAACCTGGCGATACTTACACCTTGGAGATGATTTCCCCAGGAAGTTTCGACTCCGCATGGGTCGGGGTGGACATCTGGTGCACCTGGTGATACTTACGCCTTGGAGATGATTTTTCCAGGAAGTTTAGATTCCAGAGGGATCAGGGCGAGCACCCGGTGCACCTGGCGATACTTACGCCTTAGAGATGACTGCCCCAGGAAGTTTCGACTCCGCATGAGTCAGGGTTGACATCTGGTGCACCTGTTGATACTTACGCCTTGGAGATGATTTCTCCAGAAAGTTCTGACTCCAGAGAGATCAGGGCGAGCACCTGGTGCACCTGGCGATACTAACGCCTTAGAGATGACTTCCCCAGGAAGTTTCGACTCCGGATGGGTCAGGGCGGACACCTGGTGCCCCTGGTGATACTAACGCCTTGGAGATGATTTCCCCAGGAAGTTCCGACTCCAGATGGGTCAGGGCGGACACCTGGTGCCCCTGGTGATACGTAAGGCTTGAAGATGAACTCCCCAGGAAGTTTTGACTCCGGATGGGTCAGAGCGGACACCTGGTGTACCTGGTGATACTTACGCCTTCGAGATGATTTCCCCAGGAAGTTTCGACTCCGCATGGGTCAGGGCGGACATCTGGTGCACCTGGTGATACTTACACCTTGGAGATGAACTCCCCAGGAAGTTCCGACTCCAGATGGGTCAGGGCGGACACCTGGTGCCCCTGGTGATACGCAAGGCTTGGGGATGAACTCCCCAGGAAGTTTTGACTCCGGATGGGTCGGGGTGGACATCTGGTGAACCTGGCGATACTTACACCTTGGAGATGATTTTCCCAGGAAGTTTCGACTCCTGAGGGATCAGGGCGAGCATCTGGTGAACCTGGCGATACTTACACCTTGGAGATGATTTTCCCAGGAAGTTTCGACTCCGCATGGGTCGGGGTGGACATCTGGTGCACCTGGTGATACTTACGCCTTGGAGATGATTTCCCCAGGAAGTTTTGACTCCGGATGGGTCAGGGCGGACATCTGGTGCACCTAGTGATACTTACGCCTTGGAGATGACTTCCCCAGGAAGTTTCGACTCCTGAGGGATCAGGGCGAGCATCTGGTGAACCTGGCGATACTTACACCTTGGAGATGATTTCCCCAGGAAGTTTCGACTCCGCATGGGTCGGGGTGGACATCTGGTGCACCTGGTGATACTTACGACTTGGAGATGATTTCCCCAGGAAGTTTTGACTCCAGAGAGATCAGGGCGAGCACCTGGTGCACCTGGCGATACTAACGCCTTAGAGATGACTTCCCCAGGAAGTTTTGACTCCGGATGGGTCAGAGCGGACACCTGGTGCTCATGATGATACTTACGCCTTGGAGATGATTTCCCCATTAAGTTTCTACTCCGGATGGGTCGGGGCAGACACCTGGTGCCCCTGGTGATACGTAAGGCTTGGGGATGAACTTCCAGGAAGTTTTGACTCTGGATGGGTCAGAGCGGACAACTGGTGCCCCTGGTGATACTTACGCCTTGGAGATGACTTCCCTAGGAAGTATCGACTCCAGATGGGTCAGGGCGAGCACCTGGTGTACCTGGTGATACTTACACCTTCGAGATGATTTCCCCAGGAAGTTTCGACTCCGCATGGGTCAGGGCGGACACCTGGTGCCCCTGGTGATACTTACGCCTTGGAGATGATTTCCCCAGGAAGTTCTGACTCCAGATGGGTCAGGGCGGACACCTGGTGCCCCTGGTGATACGTAAGGCTTGGGGATGAACTTCCAAGAAGTTTTGACTCTGGATGGGTCAGAGCGGACACCTGGTGCTCATGATGATACTTACGCCTTGGAGATGACTTCCCTAAGAAGTTTCGACTCCGGATGAGTCGGGGCAGACACCTGGTGCCCCTGGTGATACTTACGCCTTGAAGATGACTTCCCCAGGAAATTCCGACTCCAGATGGGTCAGGGCGGACAACTGGTGCCCCTGGTGATACGTAAGGCTTGGGGATGAACTCCCCAGGAAGTTTTGACTCTGGATGGGTCAGAGCGGACACCTGGTGCTCATGATGATACTTACGCCTTGGAGATGACTTCCCTAGGAAGTATCGACTCCAGATGGGTCAGGGCGAGCACCTGGTGTACCTGGTGATACTTACGCCTTCGAGATAATTTCCCCAGGAAGTTTCGACTCCGCATGGGTCAGGGCGAACATCTGGTGCACCTGGTGATACTTACACCTTGGAGATGAACTCCCCAGGAAGTTTTGACTCCGGAAGGGTCAGAGCGGACACCTGTTGCTCATGATGATACTTACGCCTTCGAGATGATTTCCCCAGGAAGTTTCGACTCCGTATGGGTCAGGGCGGACACCTGGTGCCCCTGGTGATACTAACGCCTTGGAGATGATTTCCTCAGGAAGTTCCGACTCCAGATGGGTCAATGCGGACACCTGGTGCCCCTGGTGATACGTAGGGCTTGGGGATGAACTCCCCAGAAAGTTTTGACTCCGGATGGGTCAGAGCGGACACCTGGTGCTCATGATGATACTTACGCCTTGGAGATGATTTCCCCAGGAAGTTTCTCCTCCGGATGGGTCGGGGCAGACACCTGGTGCCCCTGGTGATACTTACGCCTTGGAGATGATTTCCCCAGGAAGTTCCGACTACAGATGGGTCAGGGCGGACACCTGGTGCCCCTGGTGATACGTAAGGCTTGGGGATGAACTTCCAGGAAGTTTTGACTCTGGATGGGTCAGAGCGGACACCTGGTGCTCATGATGATACTTACGCCTTGGAGATGACTTCCCTAGGAAGTATCGACTCCAGATTGGTCAGGGCGAGCACCTGGTGTACCTGGTGAAACTTACGCCTTCGAGATGATTTCCCCATGAAGTTTCGACTCCGGATGGGTCAGAGCGGACACCTGGTGTACCTGGTGATACTTACGCCTTCGAGATGTTTTCCCCAGGAAGTTTCGACTCCGCATGGGTCAGGGCGGACATCTGGTGCACCTGGTGATACTTACACCTTGGAGATGAACTCCCCAGGAAGTTCCGACTCCAGATGGGTCAGGGCGGACACCTGGTGCCCCTGGTGATACGTAAGGCTTGGGGATGATCTCCCCAGGAAGTTTTGACTCCGGATGGGTCAGAGCGGACACCTGGTGCTCATGATGATACTTACGCCTTGGAGATGATTTCCCCATTAAGTTTCTACTCCGGATGGGTCGGGGCAGACACCTGGTGCCCCTGGTGATACGTAAGGCTTGGGGATGAACTTCCAGGAAGTTTTGACTCTGGATGGGTCAGAGCGGACACCTGGTGCTCATGATGATACTTACGCCTTGGAGATGACTTCCCTAGGAAGTTTTGACTCCAGATGGGTCAGGGCGAGCACCTGGTGTACCTGGTGATACCTACGCCTTCGGGATGATTTCCCCAGGAAGTTTCGACTCCGCATGGGTCAGAGTGGACATCTGGTGCACCTGGTGATACTTACGCCTTGGAGATGATTTCCCCAGGAAGTTTTGACTCCGGATGGGTCAGGGCGGACATCTGGTGCACCTAGTGATACTTACGCCTTGAAGATGACTTCCCCAGGAAGTTTCGACTCCTGAGGGATCAGAGCGAGCATCTGGTGAACCTGGCGATACTTACACCTTGGAGATGATTTCCCCAGGAAGTTTCGACTCCGCATGGGTCGGGGTGGACATCTGGTGCACCTGGTGATACTTACGCCTTGGAGATGATTTTTCCAGGAAGTTTAGATTCCAGAGGGATCAGGGCGAGCACCCGGTGCACCTGGCGATACTTACGCCTTAGAGATGACTGCCCCAGGAAGTTTCGACTCCGCATGAGTCAGGGTTGACATCTGGTGCACCTGTTGATACTTACGCCTTGGAGATGATTTCTCCAGAAAGTTCTGACTCCAGAGAGATCAGGGCGAGCACCTGGTGCACCTGGCGATACTAACGCCTTAGAGATGACTTCCCCAGGAAGTTTCGACTCCGGATGGGTCAGGGCGGACACCTGGTGCCCCTGGTGATACTAACGCCTTGGAGATGATTTCCCCAGGAAGTTCCGACTCCAGATGGGTCAGGGCGGACACCTGGTGCCCCTGGTGATACGTAAGGCTTGAAGATGAACTCCCCAGGAAGTTTTGACTCCGGATGGGTCAGAGCGGACACCTGGTGTACCTGGTGATACTTACGCCTTCGAGATGATTTCCCCAGGAAGTTTCGACTCCGCATGGGTCAGGGCGGACATCTGGTGCACCTGGTGATACTTACACCTTGGAGATGAACTCCCCAGGAAGTTCCGACTCCAGATGGGTCAGGGCGGACACCTGGTGCCCCTGGTGATACGTAAGGCTTGGGGATGAACTCCCCAGGAAGTTTTGACTCCGGATGGGTCAGAGCGGACACCTGGTGCTCATGATGATACTTACGCCTTGGAGATGATTTCCCCAGGAAGTTTCTACTCCGGATGGGTTGGGGTGGACATCTGGTGAACCTGGCGATACTTACACCTTGGAGATGATTTTCCCAGGAAGTTTCGACTCCGCATGGGTCGGGGTGGACATCTGGTGCACCTGATGATACTTACACCTTGGAGATGAACTCCCCAGGAAGTTCCGACTTCAGATGGGTCAGGGCGGACACCTGGTGCCCCTGGTGATACGTAAGGCTTGGGGATGAACTCCCCAAGAAGTTTTGACTCCGGATGGGTCAGAGCGGACACCTGGTGCTCATGATGATACTTACGCCTTGGAGATGATTTCCCCAGGAAGTTTCTACTCCGGATGGGTCGGGGCAGACACCTGGTGCCCCTGGTGATACGTAAGGCTTGGGGATGAACTTCCAAGAAGTTTTGACTCTGGATGGGTCAGAGCGGACACCTGGTGCTCATGATGATACTTACGCCTTGGAGATGACTTCCCTAGGAAGTTTTGACTCCAGATGGGTCAGGGCGAGCACCTGGTGTACCTGGTGATACCTACGCCTTCGGGATGATTTCCCCAGGAAGTTTCGACTCCGCATGGGTCAGGGTGGACATCTGGTGCACCTGGTGATACTTACGCCTTTGAGATGATTTCCCCAGGAAGTTTTGACTCCGGATGGGTCAGGGCGGACATCTGGTGCACCTAGTGATACTTACGCCTTGAAGATGACTTCCCCAGGAAGTTTCGACTCCTGAGGGATCAGGGCGAGCATCTGGTGAACCTGGCGATACTTACACCTTGGAGATGATTTTCCCAGGAAGTTTCGACTCCGCATGGGTCGGGGTGGAATTCTGGTGCACCTGGTGATACTTACGCCTTGGAGATGATTTCCCCAGAAAGTTTCGACTCCGCATGGGTCAGGGCGGACATCTGGTGCACCTGATGATACTTACACCTTGGAGATGAACTCCCCAGGAAGTTCCGACTTCAGATGGGTCAGGGCGGACACCTGGTGCCCCTGGTGATACGTAAGGCTTGGGGATGAACTCCCCAAGAAGTTTTGACTCCGGATGGGTCAGAGCGGACACCTGGTGCTCATGATGATACTTACGCCTTGGAAATGATTTCCCCAGGAAGTTTCTACTCCGGATGGGTCGGGGCAGACACCTGGTGCCCCTGGTGATACGTAAGGCTTGGGGATGAACTTCCAAGAAGTTTTGACTCTGGATGGGTCAGAGCGGACAACTGGTGCCCCTGGTGATACTTACGCCTTGGAGATGACTTCCCTAGGAAGTATCGACTCCAGATGGGTCAGGGCGAGCACCTGGTGTACCTGGTGATACCTACGCCTTCGGGATGATTTCCCCAGGAAGTTTCGACTCCGCATGGGTCAGGGTGGACATCTGGTGCACCTGGTGATACTTACGCCTTGGAGATGATTTCCCCAGGAAGTTTTGACTCCGGATGGGTCAGGGCGGACATCTGGTGCACCTAGTGATACTTACGCCTTGAAGATGACTTCCCCAGGAAGTTTCGACTCCTGAGGGATCAGGGCGAGCATCTGGTGAACCTGGCGATACTTACACCTTGGAGATGATTTTCCCAGGAAGTTTCGACTCCGCATGGGTCGGGGTGGACATCTGGTGCACCTGGTGATACTTACGCCTTGGAGATGATTTCCCCAGGAAGTTTTGACTCCGGATGGGTCAGGGCGGACATCTGGTGCACCTAGTGATACTTACGCCTTGAAGATGACTTCCCCAGGAAGTTTCGACTCCTGAGGGATCAGGGCGAGCTTCTGGTGAACCTGGCGATACTTACACCTTGGAGATGATTTCCCCAGGAAGTTTCGACTCCGCATGGGTCGGGGTGGACATCTGGTGCACCTGGTGATACTTACGACTTGGAGATGATTTCCCCAGGAAGTTTTGACTCCAGAGGGATCAGGGCGAGCACCTGGTGCCCCTGGTGATACGTAAGGCTTGGGGATGAACTCCCCAGGAAGTTTTGACTCCGGATGGGTCAGAGCGGACACCTGGTGCTCATGATGATACTTACGCCTTGGAGATGATTTCCCCAGGAAGTTTCGACTCTTCATGGGTCAGGGTGGACATCTGGTGCACCTGGTGATACTTACGCCTTGGAGATGATTTCCCCAGGAAGTTTTGACTCCGGATGGGTCAGGGCGGACATCTGGTGCACCTAGTGATACTTACGCCTTGAAGATGACTTCCCCAGGAAGTTTCTACTCCGGATGGGTCGGGGCAGATACCTGGTGCCCCTGGTGATACGTAAGGCTTGGGGATGAACTTCCAGGAAGTTTTGACTCTAGATGGGTCAGAGCGGACACCTGGTGCTCATGATGATACTTACGCATTGGAGATGACTTCCCTAGGAAGTTTTGACTCCAGATGGGTCAGGGCGAGCACCTGGTGTACCTGGTGATACCTACGCCTTCGGGATGATTTCCCCAGGAAGTTTCGACTCTTCATGGGTCAGGGTGGACATCTGGTGCACCTGGTGATACTTACGCCTTGGAGATGATTTCCCCAGGAAGTTTTGACTCCGGATGGGTCAGGGCGGACATCTGGTGCACCTAGTGATACTTACGCCTTGAAGATGACTTCCCCAGGAAGTTTCGACTCCTGAGGGATCAGGGCGAGCATCTGGTGAACCTGGTGATACTTACACCTTGGAGATGAACTCCCCAGGAAGTTTCGACTCCGCATGGGTCGGGGTGGACATCTGGTGAACCTGGCGATACTTACACCTTGGAGATGATTTTCCCAGGAAGTTTCGACTCCGCATGGGTCGGGGTGGACATCTGGTGCACCTGGTGATACTTACGCCTTGGAGATGATTTCCCCAGGAAGTTTCGACTCCGCATGGGTCAGGGCGGACATCTGGTGCACCTGGTGATACTTACACCTTGGAGATGAACTCCCCAGGAAGTTCCGACTCCAGATGGGACAGGGCGGACACCTGGTGCCCCTGGTGATACGTAAGGCTTGGGGATGAACTCCCCAGGAAGTTTTGACTCCGGATGGGTCAGAGCGGACACCTGGTGCTCATGATGATACTTACGCCTTGGAGATGATTTCCCCAGGAAGTTTCTACTCCGGATGGGTCGGGGCAGACACCTGGTGCCCCTGGTGATACGTAAGGCTTGGGGATGAACTTCCAGGAAGTTTTGACTCTGGATGGGTCAGAGCGGACACCTGGTGCTCATGATGATACTTACGCCTTGGAGATGACTTCCCTAGGAAGTTTTGACTCCAGATGGGTCAGGGCGAGCACCTGGTGTACCTGGTGATACCTACGCCTTCGGGATGATTTTCCCAGGAAGTTTCGACTCCGCATGGGTCGGGTTGGACATCTGGTGCACCTGGTGATACTTACGCCTTGGAGATGATTTCCCCAGGAAGTTTTGACTCCGGATGGGTCAGGGCGGACATCTGGTTCACCTAGTGATACTTACGCCTTGAAGATGACTTCCCCAGGAAGTTTCGACTCCTGAGGGATCAGGGCGAGCATCTGGTGATCCTGGCGATACTTACACCTTGGAGATGATTTCCCCAGGAAGTTTCGACTCCGCATGGGTTGGGGTGGACATCTGGTGCACCTGGTGATACTTACGACTTGGAGATGATTTCCCCAGGAAGTTTTGACTCCAGAGGGATCAGGGCGAGCACCTGGTGCCCCTGGTGATACGTAAGGCTTGGGGATGAACTCCCCAGGAAGTTTTGACTCCGGACGGGTCAGAGCGGACACCTGGTGCTCATGATGATACTTACGCCTTGGAGATGATTTCCCCAGGAAGTTTCTACTCCGGATGGGTCGGGGCAGACACCTGGTGCCGCTGGTGATACGTAAGGCTTGGGGATGAACTTCCAGGAAGTTTTGACTCTGGATGGGTCAGAGCAGACACCTGGTGCTCATGATGATACTTACGCATTGGAGATGACTTCCCTAGGAAGTTTTGACTCCAGATGGGTCAGGGCGAGCACCTGGTGTACCTGGTGATACCTACGCCTTCGGGATGATTTCCCCAGGAAGTTTCGACTCCGCATGGGTCAGGGTGGACATCTGGTGCACCTGGTGATACTTACGCCTTGGAGATGATTTCCCCAGGAAGTTTTGACTCCGGATGGGTCAGGGCGGACATCTGGTGCACCTAGTGATACTTACGCCTTGAAGATGACTTCCCCAGGAAGTTTCGACTCCTGAGGGATCAGGGCGAGCATCTGGTGAACCTGGCGATACTTACACCTTGGAGATGATTTCCCCAGGAAGTTTTGATTCCAGAGGGATCAGGGCGAGCACCTGGTGCACCTGGCGATACTTAAGCCTTCGAGATGACTGCCCCAGGAAGTTTTGACTCCAGATGGGTCAGGGCGGACATCTGGTGCACCTGGTGATACTTACACCTTGGAGATGAACTCCCTAGGAAGTTTTGACTCCGGATGGGTCAGGGCGGACATCTGGGGCACCTAGTGATACTTACGCCTTGGAGATGACTTCCCCAGGTAGTTTTGACTCCGGATTGGTCAGGGCGAGCATCTGGTGAACCTGGCGATACTTACACCTTGGATATGATTTCCCCAGGAAGTTTCGACTCCGCATGGGTCGGGGTGGACATCTGGTGCACCTGGTGATACTTACGCCTTGGAGATGATTTTTCCAGGAAGTTTAGATTCCAGAGGGATCAGGGCGAGCACCTGGTGCACCTGGCGATACTTACGCCTTAGAGATGACTGCCCCAGGAAGTTTCGACTCCGCATGAGTCAGGGTTGACATCTGGTGCACCTGTTGATACTTACGCCTTGGAGATGATTTCTCCAGAAAGTTCTGACTCCAGAGAGATCAGGGCAAGCACCTGGTGCACCTGGCGATACTAACGCCTTAGAGATGACTTCCCCAGGAAGTTTCGACTCCGGATGGGTCAGGGCGGACATCTGGTGCACCTGTTGATACTTACGCCTTGGAGATGATTTCCCCAGGAAGTTTTGACTCCAGAGGGATCAGGGCGAGAACCTGGTGCACCTGGCGATACTTAAGCCTTCGAGATGACTGCCCCAGGAAGTTTTGACTCCAGATGGGTCAGGGCGGACATCTGGTGCACCTGGTGATACTTACACCTTGGAGATGAACTCCCTAGGAAGTTTTGACTCCGGATGGGTCAGAGCGGACACCTGATGCTCATGATGATACTTACGCCTTGGAGATGATGTCCCCAGGAAGTTTCGACTCCGGATGGGTCAGGGCGGACACCTGGTGCCCCTGGTGATACTTACGCCTTCGAGATGATTCCCCAGGAAGTTTCGACTCCGCATTGGTCAGGGCGGACATCTGGTGCACCCGGTGATACTTACACCTTGGAGATGACTTCCCCAGGAAGTTTTTACTCCGGATGGGTTGGGTGGACATCTGGTGCACCTGGTGATACTTACGCCTTGGAGATGACTTCCCCAGAAAGTTTTGACTCCTGAGGGATCAGGGCGAGCATCTGGTAAACCTGGCGATACTTACGCCTTCGAGATGATTTCCCCAGGAAGTTTCAACTCCGCATGGGCCAGGGCGGACATCTGGTGCACCTGGTGATACTTGCACCTTGGAGATGACTTCCCCAGGAAGTTTTGACTCCTGAGGGATCAGGGCGAGCATTTGGTGAACCTGGCGATACTTACGCCTTCGAGATGATTTCCCCAGGAAGTTTCAACTCCGGATGGGTCAGGGCGGACACCTGGTGCCCCTGGTGATACTTACGCCTTGGAGATGATTTCCCCAGGAAGTTCCGACTCCGGATGGGTCAGAGCGGACACCTGGTGCTCATGATGATACTTACGCCTTGGAGATGATTTCCCCAGGAAGTTTCTACTCCGGATGGGTCGGGGCAGACACCTGGTGCCCCTGGTGATACTTGCGCCTTCGGGATGATTTCCCCAGGAAGTTTCGACTCCGCATGGGTCAGGGCGGACATCTGGTGCACCTGGTGATACTTACACCTTGGAGATGAACTCCCCAGCAAGTTTTGACTCCGGATGGGTCAGAGCGGAGACCTGGTGCTCATGATGATACTTACACCTTCGAGATGATTTCCCCAGGAAGTTTCGACTCCGTATGGGTCAGGGCGGACACCTGGTGCCCCTGGTGATACTAACGTCTTGGAGATGATTTCCCCAGGAAGTTCCGACTCCAGATGGGTCAGGGCGGACACCTGGTGCCCCTGGTGATACGTAAGGCTTGGGGATGTACTCCCCAGGAAGTTTCGACTCCGCATGGGTCAGGGCGGACATCTGGCGCACCTGGTGATACTTACACCTTGGAGATGAACTCCCCAGGAAGTTTTGACTCCGGATGGGTCAGAGCGGACACCTGGTGCTCATGATGATACTTACACCTTCGAGATGATTTCCCCAGGAAGTTTCGACTCCGTATGGGTCAGGGCGGACACCTGGTGCCCCTGGTGATACTTACGCCTTCGAGATGATTTCCCCAGGAAGTTTCGCTCCGCATGGGTCAGGGCGGACATCTCGTGCACCTGGTGATACTTACAACTTGGAGATGACTTCCCTAGGAAGTTTTGACTCCGGATGGGCCAGGGCGGACATCTGGGGCACCTAGTGATACTTACGCCTTTGAGATGACTGCCCCAAGAAGTTTCGACTCCGCATGGGTCAGGGCGGACATCTGGTGCACCTGGTGATACTTACGCCTTGGAGATGACTTCCTCAGGAAGTTTCGACTCCTGAGGGATCAGGGCGAGCATCTGGTGAACCTGGCGATACTTACACCTTGGAGATGATTTCCCCAGGAAGTTTCGACCCCGCATGGGTCGGGGTTGACATCTGGTGCACCTGGTGATACTTACGCCTTGGAGATGATTTCCCCAGGAAGATCCGACTCCAGATGGGTCAGGGCGGCTACCTGGTGCCCCTGGTGATACGTAAGGCTTTGGGATGAACTTCCAGGAAGTTTTGACTCTGGATGGGTCAGAGCGGACACCTGGTGCTCATGATGATACTTACGCCTTGGAGATGACTTCCCTAGGAAGTTTCGACTCCAGATGGGTCAGGGCGAGCACCTGGTGTACCTGGTGATACTGACGCCTTCGAGATGATTTCCCCAGGAAGTTTCGACTCCGCATGGGTCAGGGTGGACGTCTAGTGCACCTGGTGATACTTAGGCCTTGGAGATGATTTCCCCAGGAAGTTCTGCCTCCAGAGAGATCAGGGCGAGCACCTGGTGCACCGGGCGATACTTACGCCTTAGAGATGACTGCCCTAAAAAGTTTCGACTCCGCATGGGTCGGGGTGGACATCTAGTGCACAGGTTGATACTTACGCCTTGGAGATGATTTCTCGAGGAAGTTCTGACTCAAGAGAGATCAGGGCGAGCACCTGGTGCACCTGGCGATTTTTACGCCTTCGAGATGATTTCCCCAGGAAGTTTCGACTCCGCATGGGTCAGGGCGGACATCTGGTGCACCTGGTGATTCTTTCACCTTGGAGATGACTTCCCCAGGAAGTTTTGACTCCGGATAGATCAGGGCGAGCACCTGGAGCACCTGGCGATACTCACGCCTTAGAGATGACTTCCCCAGGAAGTTTCGACTCCGGATGGGTCAGGGCGGACACCTGGTGCCCCTGGTGATACTAACGCCTTGGAGATGATTTCCCCAGGAAGTTCCGACTCTAGATGGGTCAGGGCGGACACCTGGTGCCCCTGGTGATACGTAAGGCTTGGGGATGAACTCCCCAAGAAGTTTTGACTCCGGATTGGTCAGAGCGGACACCTGGTGCTCATGATGATACTTACGCCTTGGAGATGATTTCCCCAGGAAGTTTCGACTCCGGATGGGTCAGGGCGGACACCTGGTGCCCCTGGTGA
Source organism: Encarsia formosa (assembly GCA_038277355.1). Classification (NCBI taxonomy): domain Eukaryota; kingdom Metazoa; phylum Arthropoda; class Insecta; order Hymenoptera; family Aphelinidae; genus Encarsia; species Encarsia formosa. The sequence continues at coordinate 35,599,456 of CM076187.1, forward strand.
TACTAACGCCTTGGAGATGATTTCCCCAGGAAGTTCCGACTCTAGATGGGTCAGGGCGGACACCTGGTGCCCCTGGTGATACGTAAGGCTTGGGGATGAACTCCCCAAGAAGTTTTGACTCCGGATGGGTCAGAGCGGACACCTGGTGCTCATGATGATACTTACGCCTTGGAGATGATTTCCCCAGGAAGTTTCTACTCCGGATGGGTCAGGGCAGACACCTGGTGCCCCTGGTGATACTTACGCCTTGGAGAGGATTTCCCCAGGAAGTTCCGACTCCAGATGGGTCAGGGCGGACACCTGGAGCCCTTGGTGATACGTAAGGCTTGGGGATAAACTTCCAGGAAGTTTTGACTCTGGATGGGTCAGAGCGGTCACCTGGTGCTCATGATGATACTTACGCCTTGGAGAAGACTTCCCTAGGAAGTTTTGACTCCAGATGGGTCAGGGCGAGCACCTGGTGTACCTGGTGATACTTACGCCTTCGAGATGATTTCCCCAGGAAGTTTCGACTCCGCATGGGTCAGGGCGGACATCTGGTGCACCTGGTGATACTTACACCTTGGAGATGAACTCCCCAGGAAGTTTTGACTCCGGATGGGTCAGAGCGGACACCTGGTGCTCATGATGATACTTACGCCTTCGAGATGATTTCCCCAGGAAGTTTCGACTCCGTATGGGTCAGGGCGGACACCTGGTGCCCTTGATGATACTAACGTCTTGGAGATGATTTCCCCAGGAAGTTCCGACTCCAGATGGGTCAGGGCGGACACCTGGTGCCCCTGGTGATACGTAAGGCTTGGGGATGTACTCCCCAGGAAGTTTTGACTCCGGATGGGTCAGGGTGGACATCTGGTGCACCTGTTGATACTTATGCCTTGGAGATGATTTCTCCAGGAAGTTCTGACTCCAGAGAGATCAGGGCGAGCACCTGGTGCACCTGGTGATACTTACTTCTTGGAGATGATTTCCCCAGGAAGTTCCGACTCCAGATGGGTCAGGGCGGACATCTGGTGCACCTGGTGATACTTACACCTTGGAGATGAACTCCCTAGGAAGTTTTGACTCCGGATGGGTCAGAGCGGACACCTGGTGCTCATGATGATACTTACGCCTTGGAGATGATGTCCCCAGGAAGTTTCGACTCCGGATGGGTCAGGGCGGACACCTGGTGCCCCTGGTGATACTTACGCCTTCGAGATGATTCCCCAGGAAGTTTCGACTCCGCATGGGTCAGGGCGGACATCTGGTGCACCCGGTGATACTTACACCTTGGAGATGACTTCCCCAGGAAGTTTTTACTCCGGATGGGTTGGGTGGACATCTGGTGCACCTGGTGATACTTACGCCTTGGAGATGACTTCCCCAGAAAGTTTTGACTCCTGAGGGATCAGGGCGAGCATCTGGTAAACCTGGCGATACTTACGCCTTCGAGATGATTTCCCCAGGAAGTTTCAACTCCGCATGGGCCAGGGCGGACATCTGGTGCACCTGGTGATACTTGCACCTTGGAGATGACTTCCCCAGGAAGTTTTGACTCCTGAGGGATCAGGGCGAGCATTTGGTGAACCTGGCGATACTTACGCCTTCGAGATGATTTCCCCAGGAAGTTTCAACTCCGGATGGGTCAGGGCGGACACCTGGTGCCCCTGGTGATACTTACGCCTTGGAGATGATTTCCCCAGGAAGTTCCGACTCCGGATGGGTCAGAGCGGACACCTGGTGCTCATGATGATACTTACGCCTTGGAGATGATTTCCCCAGGAAGTTTTGACTCCGGATGGGTCAGAGCGGACACCTGGTGCTCATGATGATACTTACGCCTTGGAGATGATTTCCCCAGGAAGTTTCTGATCCGGATGGGTCGGGGCAGACACCTGGTGCCCCTGGTGATACTTGCGCCTTCGGGATGATTTCCCCAGGAAGTTTCGACTCCGCATGGGTCAGGGCGGACATCTGGTGCACCTGGTGATACTTACACCTTGGAGATGAACTCCCCAGCAAGTTTTGACTCCGGATGGGTCAGAGCGGACACCTGGTGCTCATGATGATACTTACGCCTTCGAAATGATTCCCTAGGAAGTTTCGACTCCAGATGGGTCAGGGCGAGCACCTGGTGTACCTGGTGATACTTACGCCTTCGAGATGAACTCCCCAGGAAGTTTTGACTCCGGATGGGTCAGAGCGGAGACCTGGTGCTCATGATGATACTTACACCTTCGAGATGATTTCCCCAGGAAGTTTCGACTCCGTATGGGTCAGGGCGGACACCTGGTGCCCCTGGTGATACTAACGTCTTGGAGATGATTTCCCCAGGAAGTTCCGACTCCAGATGGGTCAGGGCGGACACCTGGTGCCCCTGGTGATACGTAAGGCTTGGGGATGTACTCCCCAGGAAGTTTCGACTCCGCATGGGTCAGGGCGGACATCTGGCGCACCTGGTGATACTTACACCTTGGAGATGAACTCCCCAGGAAGTTTTGACTCCGGATGGGTCAGAGCGGACACCTGGTGCTCATGATGATACTTACACCTTCGAGATGATTTCCCCAGGAAGTTTCGACTCCGTATGGGTCAGGGCGGACACCTGGTGCCCCTGGTGATACTTACGCCTTCGAGATGATTTCCCCAGGAAGTTTCGCTCCGCATGGGTCAGGGCGGACATCTCGTGCACCTGGTGATACTTACAACTTGGAGATGACTTCCCTAGGAAGTTTTGACTCCGGATGGGCCAGGGCGGACATCTGGGGCACCTAGTGATACTTACGCCTTTGAGATGACTGCCCCAAGAAGTTTCGACTCCGCATGGGTCAGGGCGGACATCTGGTGCACCTGGTGATACTTACGCCTTGGAGATGACTTCCTCAGGAAGTTTCGACTCCTGAGGGATCAGGGCGAGCATCTGGTGAACCTGGCGATACTTACACCTTGGAGATGATTTCCCCAGGAAGTTTCGACCCCGCATGGGTCGGGGTTGACATCTGGTGCACCTGGTGATACTTACGCCTTGGAGATGATTTCCCCAGGAAGATCCGACTCCAGATGGGTCAGGGCGGCTACCTGGTGCCCCTGGTGATACGTAAGGCTTTGGGATGAACTTCCAGGAAGTTTTGACTCTGGATGGGTCAGAGCGGACACCTGGTGCTCATGATGATACTTACGCCTTGGAGATGACTTCCCTAGGAAGTTTCGACTCCAGATGGGTCAGGGCGAGCACCTGGTGTACCTGGTGATACTTACGCCTTCGAGATGATTTCCCCAGGAAGTTTCGACTCCGCATGGGTCAGGGTGGACGTCTAGTGCACCTGGTGATACTTAGGCCTTGGAGATGATTTCCCCAGGAAGTTCTGCCTCCAGAGAGATCAGGGCGAGCACCTGGTGCACCGGGCGATACTTACGCCTTAGAGATGTGGGCCCTAAAAAGTTTCGACTCCGCATGGGTCGGGGTGGACATCTAGTGCACAGGTTGATACTTACGCCTTGGAGATGATTTCTCGAGGAAGTTCTGACTCAAGAGAGATCAGGGCGAGCACCTGGTGCACCTGGCGATTTTTACGCCTTCGAGATGATTTCCCCAGGAAGTTTCGACTCCGCATGGGTCAGGGCGGACATCTGGTGCACCTGGTGATTCTTTCACCTTGGAGATGACTTCCCCAGGAAGTTTTGACTCCGGATGGATCAGGGCGAGCACCTGGAGCACCTGGCGATACTTACGCCTTAGAGATGACTTCCCTAGGAAGTTTCGACTCCGGATGGGTCAGGGCGGACACCTGGTGCCCCTGGTGATACTAACGCCTTGGAGATGATTTCCCCAGGAAGTTCCGACTCTAGATGGGTCAGGGCGGACACCTGGTGCCCCTGGTGATACGTAAGGCTTGGGGATGAACTCCCCAAGAAGTTTTGACTCCGGATGGGTCAGAGCGGACACCTGGTGCTCATGATGATACTTACGCCTTGGAGATGATTTCCCCAGGAAGTTTCTACTCCGGATGGGTCAGGGCGGACACCTGGTGCCCCTGGTGATACTAACGCCTTGGAGATGATTTCCCCAGGAAGTTCCGACTCTAGATGGGTCAGGGCGGACACCTGGTGCCCCTGGTGATACGTAAGGCTTGGGGATGAACTCCCCAAGAAGTTTTGACTCCGGATGGGTCAGAGCGGACACCTGGTGCTCATGATGATACTTACGCCTTGGAGATGATTTCCCCAGGAAGTTTCTACTCCGGATGGGTCAGGGCAGACACCTGGTGCCCCTGGTGATACTTACGCCTTGGAGAGGATTTCCCCAGGAAGTTCCGACTCCAGATGGGTCAGGGCGGACACCTGGAGCCCTTGGTGATACGTAAGGCTTGGGGATAAACTTCCAGGAAGTTTTGACTCTGGATGGGTCAGAGCGGTCACCTGGTGCTCATGATGATACTTACGCCTTGGAGAAGACTTCCCTAGGAAGTTTTGACTCCAGATGGGTCAGGGCGAGCACCTGGTGTACCTGGTGATACTTACGCCTTCGAGATGATTTCCCCAGGAAGTTTTGACTCCGCATGGGTCAGGGCGGACATCTGGTGCACCTGGTGATACTAACGTCTTGGAGATGATTTCCCCAGGAAGTTCCGACTCCAGATGGGTCAGGGCGGACAACTGGTGCACCTGGTGATTCTTTCACCTTGGAGATGACTTCCCCAGGAAGTTTTGACTCCGGATGGATCAGGGCGAGCACCTGGAGCACCTGGCGATACTTACGCCTTAGAGATGACTTCCCTAGGAAGTTTCGACTCCGGATGGGTCAGGGCGGACACCTGGTGCCCCTGGTGATACTAACGCCTTGGAGATGATTTCCCCAGGAAGTTCCGACTCTAGATGGGTCAGGGCGGACACCTGGTGCCCCTGGTGATACGTAAGGCTTGGGGATGAACTCCCCAAGAAGTTTTGACTCCGGATTGGTCAGAGCGGACACCTGGTGCTCATGATGATACTTACGCCTTGGAGATGATTTCCCCAGGAAGTTTCGACTCCGGATGGGTCAGGGCGGACACCTGGTGCCCCTGGTGATACTAACGCCTTGGAGATGATTTCCCCAGGAAGTTCCGACTCTAGATGGGTCAGGGCGGACACCTGGTGCCCCTGGTGATACGTAAGGCTTGGGGATGAACTCCCCAAGAAGTTTTGACTCCGGATGGGTCAGAGCGGACACCTGGTGCTCATGATGATACTTACGCCTTGGAGATGATTTCCCCAGGAAGTTTCTACTCCGGATGGGTCAGGGCAGACACCTGGTGCCCCTGGTGATACTTACGCCTTGGAGAGGATTTCCCCAGGAAGTTCCGACTCCAGATGGGTCAGGGCGGACACCTGGAGCCCTTGGTGATACGTAAGGCTTGGGGATAAACTTCCAGGAAGTTTTGACTCCGGATGGGTCAGAGCGGACACCTGGTGCTCATGATGATACTTACGCCTTGGAGAAGACTTCCCTAGGAAGTTTTGACTCCAGATGGGTCAGGGCGAGCACCTGGTGTACCTGGTGATACTTACGCCTTCGAGATGATTTCCCCAGGAAGTTTCGACTCCGCATGGGTCAGGGCGGACATCTGGTGCACCTGGTGATACTAACGTCTTGGAGATGATTTCCCCAGGAAGTTCCGACTCCAGATGGGTCAGGGCGGACACCTGGTGCACCTGGTGATTCTTTCACCTTGGAGATGACTTCCCCAGGAAGTTTCTACTCCGGATGGGTCAGGGCAGACACCTGGTGCCCCTGGTGATACTTACGCCTTCGAGATGATTTCCCCAGGAAGTTTCGACTCCGCATGGGTCAGGGCGGACATCTGGTGCACCTGGTGATACTAACGTCTTGGAGATGATTTCCCCAGGAAGTTTCGACTCCGCATGGGTCAGGGCGGACATCTGGTGCACCTGGTGATTCTTTCACCTTGGAGATGACTTCCCCAGGAAGTTTTGACTCCGGATGGATCAGGGCGAGCACCTGGAGCACCTGGCGATACTTACGCCTTAGAGATGACTTCCCTAGGAAGTTTCGACTCCGGATGGGTCAGGGCGGACACCTGGTGCCCCTGGTGATACTAACGCCTTGGAGATGATTTCCCCAGGAAGTTCCGACTCTAGATGGGTCAGGGCGGACACCTGGTGCCCCTGGTGATACGTAAGGCTTGGGGATGAACTCCCCAAGAAGTTTTGACTCCGGATGGGTCAGAGCGGACACCTGGTGCTCATGATGATACTTACGCCTTGGAGATGATTTCCCCAGGAAGTTTCTACTCCGGATGGGTCAGGGCAGACACCTGGTGCCCCTGGTGATACTTACGCCTTGGAGAGGATTTCCCCAGGAAGTTCCGACTCCAGATGGGTCAGGGCGGACACCTGGAGCCCTTGGTGATACGTAAGGCTTGGGGATAAACTTCCAGGAAGTTTTGACTCTGGATGGGTCAGAGCGGTCACCTGGTGCTCATGATGATACTTACGCCTTGGAGAAGACTTCCCTAGGAAGTTTTGACTCCAGATGGGTCAGGGCGAGCACCTGGTGTACCTGGTGATACTTACGCCTTCGAGATGATTTCCCCAGGAAGTTTCGACTCCGCATGGGTCAGGGCGGACATCTGGTGCACCTGGTGATACTTACACCTTGGAGATGAACTCCCCAGGAAGTTTTGACTCCGGATGGGTCAGAGCGGACACCTGGTGCTCATGATGATACTTACGCCTTCGAGATGATTTCCCCAGGAAGTTTCGACTCCGTATGGGTCAGGGCGGACACCTGGTGCCCTTGATGATACTAACGTCTTGGAGATGATTTCCCCAGGAAGTTCCGACTCCAGATGGGTCAGGGCGGACACCTGGTGCCCCTGGTGATACGTAAGGCTTGGGGATGTACTCCCCAGGAAGTTTTGACTCCGGATGGGTCAGGGTGGACATCTGGTGCACCTGTTGATACTTATGCCTTGGAGATGATTTCTCCAGGAAGTTCTGACTCCAGAGAGATCAGGGCGAGCACCTGGTGCACCTGGTGATACTTACTTCTTGGAGATGATTTCCCCAGGAAGTTCCGACTCCAGATGGGTCAGGGCGGACACCTGGTGCCCCTGGTGATACGTAAGGCTTGGGGATGTACTCCCCAGGAAGTTTTGACTCCGGATGGGTCAGGGTGGACATCTGGTGCACCTGTTGATACTTATGCCTTGGAGATGATTTCTCCAGGAAGTTCTGACTCCAGAGAGATCAGGGCGAGCACCTGGTGCACCTGGTGATACTTACTTCTTGGAGATGATTTCCCCAGGAAGTTCCGACTCCAGATGGGTCAGGGCGGACACCTGGTGCCCCTGGTGATACGTAAGGCTTGGGGATGAACTTCCAGCAAGTTTTGACTCTGGATGGGTCAGAGCGGACACCTGGTGCTCATGATGATAGTTACGCCTTCAAAATGATTTCCCCAGGAAGTTTCGACTCCGTATGGGTCAGGGCGGACACCTGGTGCCCCTGGTGATACTTACGCCTTCGAGATGATTTCCCCAGGAAGTTTCGACTCCGCATGGGTCAGGGCGGACATCTGGTGCACCTGGTGATACTTACAACTTGGAGATGACTTCCCTAGGAAGTTTTGACTCCGGATGGGTCAGGTCGGACATCTGGGGCACCTAGTGATACTTACACCTTGGAGATGATTTCCCCAGGAAGTTTCGACTCCGCATGGGTCGGGGTGGACATCTGGTGCACCTGGTGATACTTACGCCTTGGAGATGATTTCCCCAGGAAGTTTTGACTCCAGAGGGATCAGGGCGAGCACCTGGTGCACCTGGCGATACTTACGCCTTCGAGATGATTTCCCCAGGAAGTTTCGACTCCGCATGGGTCAGGGCGGACATCTGGTGCACCTGGTGATACTTACGCCTTGGAGATGATTTCCCCAGGAAGTTTTGACTCCAGAGGGATCAGGGCGAGCACCTGGTGCACCTGGCGATACTTACGCCTTCGAGATGACTGCCCCAGTAAGTTTTGACTCCAGATGGGTCAGGGCGGACATCTAGTGCACCTGGTGATACTTACACCTTGGAGATGAACTCCCTAGGAAGTTTTGACTCCGGATGGGTCAGAGCGGACACCTGGTGCTCATGATGATACTTACGCCTTGGAGATGATGTCCCCAGGAAGTTTCGACTCCGGATGGGTCAGGGCGGACACCTGGTGCCCCTGGTGATACTTACGCCTTCGAGATGATTTCCCCAGGAAGTTTCGACTCCGCATGGGTCAGGGCGGACACCTGGTGCCCCTGGTGATACGTAAGGCTTGGAGATGAACTCCCTAGGAAGTTTTGACTCCGGATGGGTCAGAGCGGACACCTGGTGCTCATGATGATACTTACGCCTTGGAGATGATGTCCCCAGGAAGTTTCGACTCCGGATGGGTCAGGGCGGACACCTGGTGCACCTGGTGATACTTACTTCTTGGAGATGATTTCCCCAGGAAGTTCCGACTCCAGATGGGTCAGGGCGGACACCTGGTGCCCCTGGTGATACGTAAGGCTTGGGGATGTACTCCCCAGGAAGTTTTGACTCCGGATGGGTCAGGGTGGACATCTGGTGCACCTGTTGATACTTATGCCTTGGAGATGATTTCTCCAGGAAGTTCTGACTCCAGAGAGATCAGGGCGAGCACCTGGTGCACCTGGTGATACTTACTTCTTGGAGATGATTTCCCCAGGAAGTTCCGACTCCAGATGGGTCAGGGCGGACACCTGGTGCCCCTGGTGATACGTAAGGCTTGGGGATGAACTTCCAGCAAGTTTTGACTCTGGATGGGTCAGAGCGGACACCTGGTGCTCATGATGATAGTTACGCCTTCAAAATGATTTCCCCAGGAAGTTTCGACTCCGTATGGGTCAGGGCGGACACCTGGTGCCCCTGGTGATACTTACGCCTTCGAGATGATTTCCCCAGGAAGTTTCGACTCCGCATGGGTCAGGGCGGACATCTGGTGCACCTGGTGATACTTACAACTTGGAGATGACTTCCCTAGGAAGTTTTGACTCCGGATGGGTCAGGTCGGACATCTGGGGCACCTAGTGATACTTACACCTTGGAGATGATTTCCCCAGGAAGTTTCGACTCCGCATGGGTCGGGGTGGACATCTGGTGCACCTGGTGATACTTACGCCTTGGAGATGATTTCCCCAGGAAGTTTTGACTCCAGAGGGATCAGGGCGAGCACCTGGTGCACCTGGCGATACTTACGCCTTCGAGATGATTTCCCCAGGAAGTTTCGACTCCGCATGGGTCAGGGCGGACATCTGGTGCACCTGGTGATACTAGCACCTTGGAGATGACTTCCCCAGGAAGATTTGACTCCGGATGGATCAGGGCGAGCACCTGGTGCACCTGGCGATACTTACGCCTTAGAGATGACTGCCCCAGGAAGTTTCGACTCCGCATGGGTCAGGGTGGACGTCTGGTGCACCTGGTGATACTTAGGCCTTGGAGATGATTTCCCCAGGAAGTTCTGACTCCAGAGAGATCAGGGCGAGCACCTGGTGCACCTGGCGATACTTACGCCTTAGAGATGACTGCCCTAGGAAGTTTCGACTCCGCATGGGTCAGGGTTGACATCTGGTGCACCAGTTGATACTTACGCCTTGGAGATGATTTCTCCAGGAAGTTCTGACTCCAGAGAGATCAGGGCGAGCACCTGGTGCACCTGGCGATACTTACGCCTTCGAGATGATTTCCCCAGGAAGTTTCGACTCCGCATGGGTCAGGGCGGACATCTGGTGCACCTGGTGATTCTTTCACCTTGGAGATGACTTCCCCAGGAAGTTTTGACTCCGGATGGATCAGGGCGAGCACCTGGTGCACCTGGCGATACTTACGCCTTAGAGAATACTTCCCCAGGAATTTTCGACTCCGGTCGGGTCAGGGCGGACACTTGGTGCCCCTGGTGATACTAACGCCTTGGCGATGATTTCTCCAGGAAGTCTGAACTCCGGAGAGGCCAGGATGGACAGTCGGCGCACCTGGTGATACTTACGCCTTGAAGATGATTTCGTAAGGAAGTTTCGACTCCTGAGGGATCAGGGCGAGCATCTGGTGAACCTGGCGATACTTACTCCTTGGAGATGATTTCCCCAGGAAGTTTCAACCCCGCATGGGTCGGGGTGGACATCTGGTGCACCTGGTGATACTTACAACTTGGAGATGACTTCCCCAGGAAGTTTCGACTCCGGTCGGGTCAGGGCGGACACCTGGTGCCCCTGGTGATACTAACGCCTTGGCGATGATTTCTCCAGGAAGTCTGAACTCCGGAGAGGCCAGGATAGACAGTCGGCGCACCTGGTGATACTTACGCCTTCGAGATGATTTCCCCAGGAAGTTTCGACTCCGCATGGGTCAGGGCGGACATCTGGTGCACCTGGTGATTCTTTCACCTTGGAGATGATTTCCCCAGGAAGTTTCGACTCCGTATGGGTCAGGGCGGACACCTGGTGCCCCTGGTGATACTAACGCCTTAGCGATGATTTCTCCAGGAAGTCTGAACTCCGGAGAGGCCAGGATAGACAGTCGGCGCACCTGGTGATACTTACGCCTTGAAGATGATTTCGTAAGGAAGTTTCGACTCCTGAGGGATCAGGGCGAGCATCTGGTGAACCTGGCGATACTTACACCTTGGAGATGATTTCCCCAGGAAGTTTCGACCCCGCATGGGTCGGGGTGGACATCTGGTGCACCTGGTGATACTTACGCCTTGGAGATGATTTCCCCAGGAAGTTTTGACTCCAGAGGGATCAGGGCGGACATCTGGGGCACCTAGTGATACTTACGCCTTGGAGATGACTTCCCCAGGAAGTTTTGACTCCGGATGGGTCAGGGCGGACATCTGGTGCACCTGGTGATACTTATGCCTTGGGGATGACTTCCTCAGGAAGTTTCGACTCCTGAGGGATCAGGGCGAGCATCTGGTGAACCTGGCGATAACTACACCTTGGAGATGATTTCCTCAGGAATTTCGACCCCGCATGGGTCAGGGCGGACATCTGGTGCACCTGGCGATACTCGCACCTTGGAGATGACTTCCTCAGGAAGTTTTGACTCCGGTTGGATCAGGGCGAGCACCTGGTGCACCTGGCGATACTTTCGCCTTAGAGATGACTGCCCCAGGAAGTCTCGACTCCACATGGGTCAGGGTGGACGTCTGGTGCACCTGGTGATACTTAGGCCTTGGAGATGATTTCCCCAGGAAGTTCTGACTCCAGAGAGATCAGGGCGAGCACCTGGTGCACCTGGCGATACTTACGCCTTAGAGATGACTGCCCTAGGAAGTTTCGACTCCGCATGGGTCAGGGTGGACATCTGGTGCACCTGGCGATACTTACGCCTTAGAGATGACTGCCCTAGGAAGTTTCGACTCCGCATGGGTCAGGGTTGACATCTGGTGCACCAGTTGATACTTACGCGTTGGAGATGATTTCTCCAGGAAGTTTTGACTCCAGAGAGATCAGGGCGAGCACCTGGTGCACCTGGCTATACTTACGCCTTCGAGATGATTTCCCCAGGAAGTTTCGACTCCGCATGGGTCAGGGCGGACATCTGGTGCACCTGGTGATTCTTTCACCTTGGAGATGACTTCCCCAGGAAGTTTTGACTCCGGATGGATCAGGGCGAGCACCTGGTGCACCTGGCGATACTTACGCCTTAGAGAATACTTCCCCAGGAAGTTTCGACTCCGGTCGGGTCAGGGCGGACACTTGGTGCCCCTGGTGATACTAACGCCTTGGCGATGATTTCTCCAGGAAGTCTGAACTCCGGAGAGGCCAGGATGGACAGTCGGCGCACCTGATGATACTTACGCCTTGAAGATGATTTCGTAAGGAAGTTTCGACTCCTGAGGGATCAGGGCGAGCATCTGGTGAACCTGGCGATACTTACACCTTGGAGATGATTTCCCCAGGAAGTTTCTACTCCGGATGGGTCAGGGCAGACACCTGGTGCCCCTGGTGATACTTACGCCTTCGAGAGGATTTCCCCAGGAAGTTCCGACTCCAGATGGGTCAGGGCGGACACCTGGAGCCCTTGGTGATACGTAAGGCTTGGGGATAAACTTCCAGGAAGTTTTGACTCTGGATGGGTCAGAGCGGTCACCTGGTGCTCATGATGATACTTACGCCTTGGAGAAGACTTCCCTAGGAAGTTTTGACTCCAGATGGGTCAGGGCGAGCACCTGGTGTACCTGGTGATACTTACGCCTTCGAGATGATTTCCCCAGGAAGTTTCGACTCCGCATGGGTCAGGGTGGACATCTGGTGCACCTGGTGATACTTACACCTTGGAGATGAACTCCCCAGGAAGTTTTGACTCCGGATGGGTCAGAGCGGACACCTGGTGCTCATGATGATACTTACGCCTTCGAGATGATTTCCCCAGGAAGTTTCGACTCCGTATGGGTCAGGGCGGACACCTGGTGCCCTTGATGATACTAACGTCTTGGAGATGATTTCCCCAGGAAGTTCCGACTCCAGATGGGTCAGGGCGGACACCTGGTGCCCCTGGTGATACGTAAGGCTTGGGGATGTACTCCCCAGGAAGTTTTGACTCCGGATGGGTCAGGGTGGACATCTGGTGCACCTGTTGATACTTATGCCTTGGAGATGATTTCTCCAGGAAGTTCTGACTCCAGAGAGATCAGGGCGAGCACCTGGTGCACCTGGTGATACTTACTTCTTGGAGATGATTTCCCCAGGAAGTTCCGACTCCAGATGGGTCAGGGCGGACACCTGGTGCCCCTGGTGATACGTAAGGCTTGGGGATGTACTCCCCAGGAAGTTTTGACTCCGGATGGGTCAGGGTGGACATCTGGTGCACCTGTTGATACTTATGCCTTGGAGATGATTTCTCCAGGAAGTTCTGACTCCAGAGAGATCAGGGCGAGCACCTGGTGCACCTGGTGATACTTACTTCTTGGAGATGATTTCCCCAGGAAGTTCCGACTCCAGATGGGTCAGGGCGGACACCTGGTGCCCCTGGTGATACGTAAGGCTTGGGGATGTACTCCCCAGGAAGTTTTGACTCCGGATGGGTCAGGGTGGACATCTGGTGCACCTGTTGATACTTATGCCTTGGAGATGATTTCTCCAGGAAGTTCTGACTCCAGAGAGATCAGGGCGAGCACCTGGTGCACCTGGTGATACTTACTTCTTGGAGATGATTTCCCCAGGAAGTTCCGACTCCAGATGGGTCAGGGCGGACACCTGGTGCCCCTGGTGATACGTAAGGCTTGGGGATGAACTTCCAGCAAGTTTTGACTCTGGATGGGTCAGAGCGGACACCTGGTGCTCATGATGATACTTACGCCTTCGAGATGATTTCCCCAGGAAGTTTCGACTCCGTATGGGTCAGGGCGGACACCTGGTGCCCCTGGTGATACTTACGCCTTCGAGATGATTTCCCCAGGAAGTTTCGACTCCGCATGGGTCAGGGCGGACATCTGGTGCACCTGGTGATACTTACAACTTGGAGATGACTTCCCTAGGAAGTTTTGACTCCGGATGGGTCAGGTCGGACATCTGGGGCACCTAGTGATACTTACACCTTGGAGATGATTTCCCCAGGAAGTTTCGACTCCGCATGGGTCGGGGTGGACATCTGGTGCACCTGGTGATACTTACGCCTTGGAGATGATTTCCCCAGGAAGTTTTGACTCCAGAGGGATCAGGGCGAGCACCTGGTGCACCTGGCGATACTTACGCCTTCGAGATGATTTCCCCAGGAAGTTTCGACTCCGCATGGGTCAGGGCGGACATCTGGTGCACCTGGTGATACTAGCACCTTGGAGATGACTTCCCCAGGAAGATTTGACTCCGGATGGATCAGGGCGAGCACCTGGTGCACCTGGCGATACTTACGCCTTAGAGATGACTGCCCCAGGAAGTTTCGACTCCGCATGGGTCAGGGTGGACGTCTGGTGCACCTGGTGATACTTAGGCCTTGGAGATGATTTCCCCAGGAAGTTCTGACTCCAGAGAGATCAGGGCGAGCACCTGGTGCACCTGGCGATACTTACGCCTTAGAGATGACTGCCCTAGGAAGTTTCGACTCCGCATGGGTCAGGGTTGACATCTGGTGCACCAGTTGATACTTACGCCTTGGAGATGATTTCTCCAGGAAGTTCTGACTCCAGAGAGATCAGGGCGAGCACCTGGTGCACCTGGCGATACTTACGCCTTCGAGATGATTTCCCCAGGAAGTTTCGACTCCGCATGGGTCAGGGCGGACATCTGGTGCACCTGGTGATTCTTTCACCTTGGTGATGACTTCCCCAGGAAGTTTTGACTCTGGATGGATCAGGGCGAGCACCTGGTGCACCTGGCGATACTTACGCCTTAGAGATGACTTCCCCAGGAAGTTTTGACTCCGGTCGGGTCAGGGCGGACACCTGGTGCCCCTGGTGATACTAACGCCTTGGCGATGATTTCTCCAGGAAGTCTGAACTCCGGAGAGGCCAGGATGGACAGTCGGCGCACCTGGTGATACTTACGTCTTGAAGATGATTTCGTAAGGAAGTTAGGAGTCTGGGGAGGGGGGGACGGGTCAGGGCGGACTCCAGGTGTACCTGGTGATTCTTACGCCTCGAAAATGATTTTCCACGGAAGTTTTGATCTTAGTGGGTTCACATCATCATGTTGACGATTAGGATAGCATCTTCAGAGTGTAGTTATTACCGGGCACACCAAGTATTTTCCCTGACTCCTACGTAGTTAAAAATTCCTGAAAAAACATCTCAAAGTTGTAAGTATCACCAGGTGCACCAGGTGTCCACCCTGACCCCTACAAAGTCCTATTTTCCTAGGGAAATCATCTCCAAGGCGTAAGAATCACCAGGTGCACCAGGTGTCCGCCCTCACCCCTCTGAAGTCCAAACTTCCTGGGGAAATCATCTTCAAGGCGTAATTAATACCAGTTGCACCAGGTGTCCACCCTGGCCCATTTGTAGTCAAAACTTCCCGAAGTAATCATCTCCAAGGTGTTATTATCACCCGGTGCACCAGGTGTCCGCCCTGACCCCTCCGGAGTCCTTATTTCCTGGGGAATTCATCTCCAAGGCGTCAGTATCACCAAGTGCACCGAGTGTCCACCCTGACCCCTCCGGAGTCCAAACTTCCTGAGGAAATCATCTCCAAGGCGTATCACCAGGTGCACCAGATGTCCGCCCTGACCCATCTGGAGTCGGACCTTCCTGAGGAAATCATCTCCAAGGCGTTAGTATCACCAGGGGCACCAGGTGTCCGCCCTGACCCATCCGGAGTCGAAACTTCCTGGGGAAGTCATCTCTAAGGCGTAAGTATCGCCAGGTGCACCAGGTGCTCGCCCTGATCCATCCGGAGTCAAAACTTCCTGGGGAAGTCATCTCCAAGGTGCAAGTATCACCAGGTGTACCAGATGTCCGCCCTGACCCATGCGGAGTCGAAACTTCCTGAGGAAATCATCTCGAAGGCGTAAGTATCGCCAGGTTTACCAGGTGCTCGCCCTGACCCATCTGGAGTCGAAACTTCCTGGGGAAGTCATATCCAAGGCATACGTATCACCAGTTGCACCAGGTGTCCGCCCTGACCCCTTCGTTTTCGATCCCGTTAAAATGCCGAGGATTTTGCCGAGGATTTTACTGTTAAGATTCACCGAGGATTTCACCGCAAAAAGCGAGGAATTCACCGAGGATTTCACCGCAAAAAGCGAGGATTTCACCGAGGATTTCACCGATGAATCCACCGATGAATTCATCGGTGATTTCACCGAGGATACTTGCAATGGGGATATCTTGAATGACCATATATAGGACGTACAAACGACCAAAGTAGTGTACTTTATTTATGATTATATATAAGCATATTATACTTTCGAAAATCGATTATATTGTGCGTAAATATTTCCACAGAGGCCGTTATTTCCTAATTTAAGAATGCATAAATTTTTATTTTTAACTAATGAGTACGCACTTTTTGATTCTGATATTCAAATTGAGTTATAAACAAATTTTAAAAAACGTTAAGTTTATCATATTACCTTTCACTATTAGGTGCAAGCACTTTAGGTTTGATTTATGTAAAAAAGTAAAATTGATTGTTTTAATAATTGATGAGTATGTAAATATTGTCTTGTATAACAAAAATTATTAATTATATATTTTATAGATACCTGCGTTGTGCTTATAAGAAAACTTTACAGTGTCATGGTACTGGCAAAATAAAGAACGGGGTGTACAAGCCAGGGAAACACGGGCATAACCATCCTGAATATTCCCATTTTGATGAAGACGATGATTTTCGAGCCAAGTTGAAAGCTGCCGTGTGCTCGCCAGGTGTCACAAGGGTGTACGATGTTTATCATACGCTCATGGGAGAGTAAGTAAAAATAAACCCATATATCACTTAAAATTTTGATCATTTTCTTTTAATAGGAAAGATGTGCGCTTTTTATTAACGTGTAGTACAAAAAATTCTTGATTTTCAATAAATTAGATAATTTTTAAAAATAATCATACTATCAACGTTCGTCAAAATTTTATAAAATATTGTTCTCGCGACGTCATTTTATAAAATGATATTCGATTATTTAGAAAACTTTTGAAGTCTATGTGAATCCTTAAATTATCATTTTTTAAAAAGGAATATTACGAGTAAATATTTTTTCAATTTTCTGTCTAACGTAGTCAAATAAAACAAAGAACTAAATACATTTTTAATGCATCTTTCCTATTTTAAAACTCGGTTATTTAAAACATCTCCAGAAGGCTCTTTCGATTTCACTTCCAAAAGCATATGGGAAGTTAGAACTTGAAAATATTTTCTTCGTTGATTGCAAATTCGATCGATAAATAATATTTTATATACCTAAGACACTTCGTAATAACTAAGCTCTTAGCAAACCCTAATTGACATCCTTTGATTGTGATTTACTCATTCTGGGCTCCCTCAGGTGTTTAAAGTAATTTAAAACAAAAGACAAGAGAAGTTAGCACTTTCTGCAACGAAGAAATAATTTTAGCCAAGAGCTTAGAACAAGAGTTTTTATGGGCCGTAATTGTTTTCTATTAATGATTGATTTTATATAAAATTGTTAGATACATCTATAAAATCCCAATTTTTCTTGTATTACCAAAAATCAAACTTAAATTTAACTCTCGCAAGAATGTACTGGTGGACACAATCCCTTTTGAAAAAAAATGTATACCGAATGAAAGAGGCTCCTCAACTATTTTCAACAATAAAGTATGTTGGCATTTAAATAATATCGATACAAAAAATTCCATTGTAATTTATTTATAAATTAAATCATTTTTATTTATTTCTAAACTATACATAGGATCTTCACTGATCGTTTTCGATATCTCATAAGGAACCGTTATTTTATTCGAGTGGGCCATGCCATAGGTAGTTTTCGACATGTAAAAACGCGCTAGAAGTGATACATTTACAATAATTCGTAGCGTTGAGTAATTGGTACGTTAACACCCGCTACAGGGAGCTTTAAAAAAGAATATCAAATTTATCTCAAAGTACCATACTACATAACCCTGTTCCATAAAATATGAAACTCTTGTCCTAAGCTATGCATTTAAATGTACAGTTGTTGATACTCATAAATGCGAAGCGCTTACCTGGAGCCATGAGCATCAACAACTTCACACACTAGTTGTGTAACTTATAATTTTTAATAAAATTAAAATAAAATAATTTTTTTTCTTTCCAGTATGCCAGGTGCAGCTGCCCGTTGGCCTTACGAAAAAGCGTACCAAACGCTTTTTAATTGGCACACTGCTTACAATAAGCGTAAAACGCTTGGATCCATTAAAACCATGGAAGAACTTATTGAAGTCCTCAAAACCGAACGCGGTATTGACAATTTGAAATACACTTTCGATAAGAAACCATACATGCTCAAGTGGCAAGATATTCGTGTGGGTATTGCAACGCATCTAGCCATTCACGACCAGGAATTATTACAACATGTTTCAAAAAGTGGAACTTGGCACATCGATGCCACTTATAAAGCCCGTCCGAGAATCAAAGGTTCTAAACAAATGCTCACCTTAATGGCCAGAGTTAATGGCCAGGTAAGAATTATTATTTTTCATTGACAAATGACAATTTAATTCTAGTGTCGTTTCAGAAACCTCCCTCAGCCCTTTTCATTTTAAAAAAATTCATCAGCTAAAATCCATCCTTATCGCAAATTCGATCTGCTTATTATTTCGTGGGTCCTTTAGGCAAATTATTTCATTTTTGCAAACGTTTAAAATAAATAAAAAAATTTGTATATAGTTCTTTTTAAACCAAGTTATTAATCTAATAAATTATTTTTTGCACTAAAGCTTCCTTGTACCTGCCTGCCACGAGCTTTCATCTAATCTTTAATATTTTCATGGTTTTTAGACAATTTTCAATAAATTAGTGAGTTTTCATAAATTAATATATTAATATCTAAGTTTTACAATTTATACAATGTTTATTGTTTAAAATTCTTGTTATTTGCTCACGAGTTTTGTGTGATATAAGGTCGTTATTTGGAAGTAGTGAGCACAAGGAAAACAAAAAACTCAATCAGGTTTTTTGTGTATAAATTTGATTTATTATTCAACGTTTTGACACCTAATCAGTGTTCTCTTCAGGAATATAATATTATTTAATTTAAAGAATGTTTTACAAAACATAATATATATAATTATGCTGTATTATCAGCAAGTTGTGTGTTGTGAGACATGATTAATGAAATGTTTAATTAAGACCTATGAAAGTACTACTTTTTCTTTTTTTTGTCTTCAAAAACTAAATTGAATAAAGTGGAAAAATCCACTGGACTCTTTATTAAGCTGAAAATTCTCTTTATTCAAGAGGGTCCTTTTTAATTAAGAATTAGGGTAAGGTACCCTAATTCTGCGGGTGCCTCAATTCTGCGGTTTTTAAACTTAATGATGAAATGATGTTATAAAAGTTGTATTACTTTGAAATATTTTCATTTCCTAATTTTTATTTGTAAAGAACATTATTGTAGGTGAAAACCGCGAATAATAACAATAATTTTTATTATAAATATGTATACCCGCAGAATTAGGTACCAGACAAATCCAATGCACGTGATCCTAAATCTGCGGGAACATAACAAAAAAACCGCGGCCATGCGTCCGTAGAATTGGGGCCACAGAATTAGGGAACAAAACGCAGAATTAGGGCACACTTATTTTTATTTTTCAATTGATTATTATAAATTTAATGTAAATATTTCAAGTTTCTGCAAGGGCTTGTTTTGTTCAAGAAGAGTTCTATTTTTGATTTTAAAAAAAAGTGTAAAAAAATATTAATTACAAAGAATTCTACAGTTGCTCAAACTTCTGATAACTAAAACATCCGCATAATTAGGGTACCTTACCCTAATTAACTTGATTCAAAAGAGCATTTTTTTAATGCAAAGTAATAGATGAAAATAAAATTAAAAACAATTCAAATTGTACCCGAATTATATATGTAACCATATTGTACTTTTTTTGCTAGTAGACTTTCCCGTTCATGTGGATAGTAATGCAGAGAAAAAAAATTACAGATTATTCTGCAATTTTTCGCTACGTTCAGACAATAATGCCGGGAATGATTCCACGTGACATTTTTGCTGATTTTGAAAGAGCGCTGCACAGAGCAGCAGTAGAGGTTTTCGGGTCTAAAATTCGAGGCTGCTACTTTCACATGGCCCAGGTAAAATTAATAAAAAATTTTTTTATTTCTTCAATTCTTTAATTTTTTTACTCAAATAATGTTTTCAGTTTATGATAAAGCTTTCAAAATGAGTTTAAAAAAAATTATATATTTGGAAAAAAAAATTTTTTAATTTTTTTTATATTTTTTTAATACTTTCATATAAATAAACATAAAATAAAAATAATCAATTTATATTTTTTATTTTTAATCCTCCGTTACATACATAAGACTATTATTACATTTTATCATGATATTTGTAGCTTATAATCAAGAGCTTTTTAATTTTCAATCGGAATTGTTGAAATTTAATATTGAACTATTATTTTTTAAATATTGTTCGTAAATTAAAATTTAACTTGTTTTTTAATAAACTTAAATTAATCATAATTCAAAATCATCTATAACAACTAGTTCGTATCATCAAAGATTATCTAAAACGACAGGAAAGTTTCTATTTTTTATTATTAAGGAGTTAACAACAATTATAACTAATAATTACAAATAAATAATGGTGTACCATACAAATGTACATTAAAAAATACATAAGTTGTGTAAAAACGCTGTAAGAACCCATGATCTCAAAATTATGATTGGACTTTCTCAAATATTCATATTTTAATTTTTATTTAAAAAAAGTTGATGAGGTCCTGTTAAAAAAAGAGTTATTATTGTAATTTCGAACCTTGCTAGAAAATAATTTTGATACAACCTATCAAAAACTCCGATTTTTCATGAGTAAAGTTTTTGAGTTTTATAAAAATTAGATTTTTATTTTCACTTTTGAACTACGTAAAATATGATATTCACAGAAAATCATATAACTAGGTGAATTAGTCTTCACTATGGTGATTATTAGTTTAAAAGTACAAATCTTCAAATTTCTAATTTTCTTTAAAAACATCCTTAAACCATTTATTTACTCAACAATGATATGATACTCAACTTGTGTGTGAAGTTGTACATTTACATCGAGAGTTTGTTGATGCTCGAGTTGCGGATAACGCGCGATAGCAGCAGCAACTCGAGATGTGAGTGTACAACTTCGGACACAAATTGAGTATAATATTTTATTAAACAGGATCATGTAATATGGTACTTTGAGAAAAATGCGGCTGAAAAAGTACTCATTATTCAACGCTACGGAGTAGCGTCGTGAAAAGAAACGAAGATGAAAAAGTATTACTTTTCACGCGTATTTTATACGTCAAAAAGTACCTATTACATGATCTAGTTAAATAAATTATAAAATATCACAAGTGTAACGATAAAAGTACAAAAACTTTTAACTCGCGTGAAAAACAATTCAGGATGTTTCATTTTACTTAACACTAGCCCAAAAAAAAACGCGACAGGGGTTTTTTATTAACATATACTTGTATTGTTTGCTTAATAACTTCCACGATAAATGAGGGTTTTGCCAATTGTAAGAATTTTGTTTTTAAATTGTTCTAAGCCGCTAATGTCACGACGATTTTTAGTGAGAATAAGAGAGCCATTCCTAACCATATTTTGTCTATTTTCAATTGCGAGCAAGAATTTTTTTTAACATTAAGAATTAAAGTAGTTATTACTTTTACCATCCCAAATTTTTTTTCTGAAATCTGATTTTGATAAACAGTTTAAAAAGTTTTTTCATCTTTGCAAATTTCTTTTTTTTTTTTTAATTAATTCGTTTTTTAAAGATTATAATTCGATTTTTTTTAAGACCGTACTTTTAGTTTCAACTCGTAAAATATGCATTTAAGAAAACACTTTTAGAAAAATTGTTATTATTCTAAGCCAACAAAAGTTATTTATCTAACAAAGTAATGAATAGCACTCCTGGTTTTTCTAAAAAATCGGATTTTCAATTCGTGTTTGCGCTTACTTGTAGTATAAAATAGTATATAGTACGGGTGCAGCTCGTCACCATAGCTTCGCGATGCACTTGGGACTTTAAATAAACCTTGTTGACGATGCTGCACCCGTACTATAATATCGACGCTCGAGTTCTAAAAGCTGACAACTCAAAATTTTTTTTAATAACATGACATCTCAGAGCTTTCCTTTAGAGAGATGTCATGTTTTTAAAAAAAATTTTGAGTTGTCAGCTTTTAGAACTCGAGCGTCGATATGATATTGAAAAATTGTTACTAATTATAAAAAAGATTTTTTTTAACTTCAAAAGGCGTTCGATAACAAAAATTAAATGCAGTGTACTATTAGGTTCGGCAACCTAATTATAAAATATAAAATTTTCATTTTTTTCAGTTTAGTTTAATTTAATGTAGTTTAGTTTAATATTATGACAAAAAAATGCTGCATGTATATGTTGTTATATATCGTATGTAAATTAATTAAAAAAAAATTAAGTATTTTTAAGAAAGATATAATAAGTACTTCCCAGCTGAAAAAATCCATATGGAAATCCATAAGGAAACCCGTACGGGAACCCATAAGGGTTCCCGTAAAGGACCCCATACGGGATCCCAATACTGATATATGGTCAGGGTTTCCGTACGGGTTTCGATACGGGTTTCCATATAGATTTTTTTTTTTTTTCTTTTTCATGCTTTTTTTTATTTATTTAATATCATTATTACTTACTAATATTGTATTCTTCAATAGATTTATTACGATAGTAAAATTATTTAGAATAAAATTATCAGAGAAAAAAATTTAGTTTGACTGGGATTTGAACCCACGACCCCAGGCATGACAGGCAGACACTCTACCACCTGAGCCATTGAGCTAGCATGCACCAAGACTTTAATTAAACTCTTTTAATATACAACTTATTGTCGGTTAAGCCCTTTAATTTAGATGAAGTTTTGACAAAATTTGTTTTAGATTTAGATAATGTAATACAATTGCTCGCGCTTGCGCGCTGAGAGAGACTAGTTAAAAATCAAATATAAAACAGTTGTTAAAGTAGTTTAATTAAAGTCTTGGCGCAAGCTAGCTCAATGGCTCAGGTGGTAGAGTGTCTGCCTGCCATGCCTGGGGTTGTGGGTTTGAATCTCAGTCGAACAAAATTTTTTTCTTCTATAATTTTACTATTCATAATTAAATCTAATAAAGAATAATATATCAATATCGAATAATAATATTAAATAAATTAAAAAATAGTGTGAAAATAAAATTAAAAGAAAACAAAAATCCGTATGGAAACCCGTACGGAAACCCTGACCAAATATCAGTATCGGAAACCCGTATGGGGTCCTTTACGGAAACCCATATGGGTCCCCATACGGGTTTCCTTACGGATTTCCATATGGATTTTTTCAGCTAGGTTGTTAAAAAACATTTATAAAAACGCAATTGAAAAAAAAAATCCTTTCAGTTTCTTAAATTTTAATGTTTTTTTAGGCCATTTGGCGCCAAGCCGTAAAGACGAGAGTAGCAGCCAGACGAAATAATAAAAAGAATCACCCTGAGGAACATAGGACTATTAAAAAATTTATATCCATCGCGCTTTTACCAGAAAAAGAAATTAAGCCATCATTTGAAAAATTAAAAAAAGAGCTGATGGAGAAAGACCCGATTAAGTGGAAAAAATTTATAGACTACTACGAGAAGACCTGGCTTAATGGTTTCACTCCCGCCACTTTTTGCGTCAACAATGAAGCTGTAAGAACGAATAACTCAATCGAAGCTTACCATCGCGTCATCAATAGCTATTTAACTGGATCTTTAACTGCTTCAGCATTCATCAGTAAGTTTTATTATGATTTATAGAAACAGTTCTTAAAATTTATAGTAAATACCAAACTTTATTTATTATTCTTATCACTATTTTTAATAATATTATGTTATAAACGAATAATATTATTTTTTCGTTACCATTATTTAATTATCCATAATAACAAAATAAATTGACTTTTTTATGAGTTACAAAAGATGCTTAATATTTTCATATCTTTTTTTCAATAATAGGTGTAAATTTTTACCAACTTTATTTCATGAATTTAATTTTAGTAATTTTATTGTAAAAATTGCACTTGTTACATTGTAAAAGTAATAACTTTCAAATTATAAATTGTGGTTTACATATTTTAGTTTGTAAATTTTTTTTTTCAAAGTGTAATAAAAATTTAGATACCGTAAAGCGGGGTTACATTGACATCGTGGGGCTACTTTGACCACTTCAAAAAACGATCTCCTGACCTCGTTTTTCAATTTGAAACTAAGCAAAGAGTTCTAAAAAGTTGTATTTATCATTTGAGATTTGTTGTTCATAATTACATAATCACCTTAGGTCGGAAAATCATTTTTTTGTAGTGGCCAAAGTAGCCCCGCGATGTCAAAGTAGCTCCGGTTTACGGGAATTAAAATTAAAAATTTTTCGACTCTATTCAGCTTTGTAAAAAAATAGTGTTTGACTCAGGCAGTGCCACTTGTCTTTTGAAAATCGTCGAACAATACGGAAAAAGGCACTTGGTAAGATTGTGCTATGTGAAAAGTAACATTATAATGCCACATAAAAAATAAAAATAACTTTTTTTTAAGAGCAATACAAATAAAAACATATTTATCCCAAGTGTTTGCTATTTAAGCGTAAAATTTTAACCAATGTTATTTTTTACGTTGCAAAATCAATTCATACTAATTGTTTTGTATAAAATTATAATAGCGTGTAAAAAATAACAGAACACTTTTTTATAAGGGCAATACGAATAAAAACGTATTTATCCGAAGTGACAGTATACATTCTGGAAAAAAACTTATTTATCCGAAGTGTCGGCTATTTTATAGGGGTATAATTGAAGCCGAAGTTACTTTTTACGTTGCAAATTAAAACCAAACGCCCTTTTTCGTATCATATGACGAAATATTGCCACTTTTAAACAAAGAGAAGTAATAATTCTGACGAAACACTTGCTCTCTTCAAGTTTTTTCAATTTATCATTTCTATTTAGGTTTTCCAACTTGCAATATTTTTTTTACAGTTTATTACCGCTTTTAAAGACTAAAAGAATTCTGAAACGTTCTAATAGCCACGTAAGTGGTTCAAAAAATATTAAAATAACATCCTTGAATTTTTATTCAATTTTTTGTAATTAACGAATTTTCCGTTTAAAATTCTAAAACTCGGAAACCACTTGATATTTTTTTATGAAATTTTCCTTCAAAGTTCGGGTTAAAACATTAAGCATACAAATTTAGAGTTAAAAAAACAGTCAGCGAGAACGTTTATCATTAGGTTTTACAAAGTGATTCCGTAAACTCTCAAATTGATGTACTGGAGAGGTAAAAAGTGAATATTTTTTATAAATCGTGGTATTTATTATATCTCGATTTATAAATCGAGGTAAAAAGTGAATATTTTTTAAAAATTATTTTTCATAAAGCGGTCGGCGCTGATAGACACAATCTCGAGTACCAAGTCGGTTTTCGCACCGAGTTTTTCAATCCGGGTAAACTGGGTTAGGAAGAAATTCAGAAAAACTGTACTTGTACCTTTGAAAAAATTTGAAGAATTTCCTAAATAATGGTTTATAATGACGTGTAGAGCATGGGAAATATTTTTTCGCGATTCGGGAAACAGTATTTAGATTATAAAACTGTCAGATATGTTACAGGTCTAATACACTTAAATTAGTGTCATTGTAAAATTTCAAAAGATACGTTTCAAATTGATTAAATCACTGGTTAAAAAATATTCATATTTTCCAAAATCTTCAGAGCATCATATAAAATTTTTTGAAGTACACGTTTTATTAGAAGCACACTAATAATGTAAAAAAAATAAGTGTACAGTCTCGTGTCAGTATGATAATATTTCCGATTTGATTTTGCATATTTCTTAAATTCAGGAAATACAAAAATAAAAATCTTAATTTCTCTTTTTATTTCTGTATAAATATACAAACTAAGTAATTCAAAAGTAATGGAAAGACGCAGCGAAATGATATGAATAATTTTTCGCAAACAACATGTCTCTTTCATAAAATTTGATTCTGCTCTAAAAAACAAAAAAAAATTAAATTATCTGCTAATTAAACGTTGTTTTTTTTACGATTTTAATTGATACCTGGAGGTTTCGATGTAGAATCACATTCAAATAAAAAAAAAAGATATGTAAAAAATGACCAGAACTTGGTCTTTTCAAAATTCCTTTATTCAACTGGATCATGTAACAGGTACTTTTTGACGTGTAAAATATGCGTTAAAAGTAATATACGTTTACATCTTCATTTCTTATAACCACGCTACTCCGCAGTGTTAAATAATGAGTACTTTTTCGGCCGCATGTTTCTCAAAGTACCATATTACATGATCCTGTTGAATAAAATATGATACTCAATTTGTGCCCGAAGTTGTGCACTTACATTTCGAGTTGCTGCTACTCTCGTGCAGATAACGCGCTATCGCGAGTAGGATTCCTTCCTTTTCTGGATAAAAATGTAATATGTTTCTATTAGGGTTGAGCAACTATGTTTCATTGTGGTTTTAATATTGAAAATATATAGTTTAACTTTTATTACTTAACTGTAGAAGCCTCTTCGAAGGTTTTTTTGGTAATCGTGAAATGTTTTTTAAAATTTTAAAATAGAATCAAATCATGCTTCAGTTTTAGAGTTTTTCAACGATATATTCGACGGCCCGTGTGAAGAAAAAGTTTTGTAAAAACAAAAATTGGCAAATTGAAAAACAAGCTTAAAAGATTGAAATAAAATAAAAATATTTTTAAAAAAATCTGATTCATTGTCTACTAAGTAAATGTTGTATTATATAACAAATCGAATTTTGCAACAAGATAAATTTGTGTTAAAAATATCTCAGCATCAATACTTAGTTTGAAATAAGATTTATTAATAACGAGATAAATGAAACTTATTAAATTTTATGATACTTCGCCTATTTGTGCTGAGACGTCCCTAATTTTAGCAAATGTATGATAAATGAGAACTTAAATTTAAATTGAAAATTTTAAAGACTAACATTATTTTTATATTCAGGACTACTTCACAAAATTGTTCGGGTGTATAGAGCAAATAGTTACGTACAAGGAGGAAATACACATAGTCGTGCACATAAAGATAAGTTTTATTTGAGCGGTGTGTGCCTACATAAAGCTTGGCAAAAGTATGAGATGAAAGAATATGATGGTGAAGTTTTGCACCACGTATTGACAGATCTAGTGGCTCCCACTGTAGACAGCATGGAGTACACAATACTGGAGTTAAGCACTAGTTAGTCATTATTAGACAATAATTTATTATTTTTGTATAATTAGGAACAGTTAAACATTAAAAAATGACAAAAAAAATAATTTTAGTTTCAGACAAAGAGAACTTTGAGCAACAAATGATGCCCGAGAAAGTTTTTTTGGCACAGAATCACTCGAATGCTAAGCTAAGCGAAGATGAAGAGTCTGATGAAAATCCTTGCAGTGAAGCCTTCTGTTCATCGGAGGATGAAGATGAAATCTCTTCACCAAAAGAAACCAATGTTGCTGAAAAAAGTGGTTACTTTTCTCTGTTTCATGCTTCAGGTTATAGTTAAAAAAAAATGGTAAAATATAATAATAAATGTTACAGAAGTGCCTTTCACAATTAAGCTTACTCTGAAAACACCAGGTTGTGCAGGGGGGAGGGGGGGGGGGGGTTAAAAACTGTGAAAAAGATAAAATATAAATTTTGGCCTCTCACACTCTGTTTACATCAAGATTATTTGATTAAAATCTTTTTCGGAAGTTGGTGAAAGTAGTAGGGGTTATAGTGAAACCCAAACAAAATTTTCTCTCTAAAATAATAGTTTTTTACTAACTGTTTTTATTTATAAAAACAATACTAGAACAAAAAACAAATAAATCAATGAAGTATCAGCGTTTTTGACTACGATTCTTATAAAGAAGTTTACATAAAAATGGTGGATAGAAGTTTATTAGCTGGCTCTTAAAATGCTTAAATTAAAAACAATTATTTAAACTATATTTTTAATTTATTAGTAAAGCCCTCTGATCTTTAACTTTTATTTTTGTGCGCGCAGTCTAACTTGAATTTCCCGTGGACTGTAATTTCGATGAAAGTGATGATGCACGGCACAGGTGACTTCACTGGCATTCAAGGGGAAGGGGATTTGTAAAATTAGCTTGTAAACACAGATGAGTATTGATCTAAATAAACACTTTTAATGAATCTCAATTAGCAGTTACAAATAATTTCACTTAAATTCTTTACGTTAATACTCGAATAACCCGAGAGTCTGCCTTGCGTGTGCAGCTCGGGACGAGCATTGTTCGAGAGTAGTAAAAACGAACCGGAACTCCTCATCAATTCACGCGGAACGATGTGCGCGCGCAACTATAACCCGGCGCGCTAAAATACAATCAAACTAAGGCCCATCGGCCCGAACATTCCGCCCGCCATGAAACGCCTGAGAAAAGGGTTGCGTAATCATCGTTCTGTCAAAAAAGAACAAAATAAAAATCTGAAGTTCTACGATCACAATATCAGACTAAAAGAAAGTTATAATACGCAAGTTTATATAAGAAAAACCACAGCTCACGCTAGAGCTGTTTATACAATTCCAAACCGACATCAAACGACTTGAAGGTATATAGTCATTCGGATCATATAATCACCAACACAGTCAATCCAGTATAAATTGATTTCCCCCCTTCACACACACAACCTTAAGAATCTTGAATCTTGACTATGAAGGGCCTGACGATCTTGTAGCAACATCTCCGCCCACCGTGATAGAATCATTCGCAGCCAATTGAGTACCAGCACTTTCATTCACCGGCAACCGCACGAGCTTGCTCAAGATGCGAGTGTACTCCTTACCATTTGCTGACCTTATCTGAGCAACTCGAGTCAACCCATCCTTTGCGTAGGTGAGACCGATGATACGTGCCAGGGGCCACTTCGTCGGAGGTAGTAAGTTGTCCTTGAAGAGAACTAGGTCTCCAACAGAAGCCTCATGATTAGGATACAACCACTTCGAGCGTTGCTGCATTTGGCATAGAAACTCACGTTTCCAACGTTTCCAGAAGTGGTTTTTCATCAATCCAAGCAAGTGCCATCGCGAGCAGGCTGTCGCTGCTTCATTAGTCTCGACGAAGGGTTCAGGTGGAGACACAAGAGCTGCTCCAATCAAAAAGTGCCCTGGAGTAAGCGCTGACTGATCGCCCTCATCCATGCTCATAGGACTCAAGGGCCGAGAGTTGAGGCAGGCCTCTATCGATGCTGCAATGGTGGCGAATTCCTCGAAGGTGAGTTTGGTGTCCCCGATGACCTTGTAAAAGTGACTCTTAAATGACCTGACGTTGGCCTCCCACAACCCTCTAAAATTAGGTGCCCGAGGTGGAATGTATGACCACTCAACTCTATCCTTTGCGATAGCCGCGGCCACTTCTTAACTGAATTTTGATGTTTCTCGGAAAAGCTGGCAAAGATCCTCATCAGCACCCTTGAAGTTGGTTCCGTTGTCGGAGTACATTCTCTGAGGAAGTCCTTGCCGAGCTGTGAAGCGTTTGAAGGCTGCCAGGAATGCCACCGAGGTCAGATCCGAGACGACTTCGATATGCACAGCACGCACCACCATGCATACAAATATCGCGACATAGCCTTTCACGGATTTTTGGCCACGTTCTGGAGAGAACTTGACCCAAAAGGGACCAGCGTAGTCTACCACAGTAAAGGTAAACGGTCGAGATGGCCTAGTTCTAACAGCTGGCAAGTGACCCATCTGCTGCTGCATAGTCTTGCCATTATGCCTGGAGCAAGTTAGACATCGACGAATAACTTGACGGATAAGATTTCTACCGCGAATCAACCAGTACCTGCGTGACAAGATACTCTGTACCAAGGTAGTCCCTGCATGAAGCGTGTCGATGTGAGTTTGACCAATGAGTAATTCCACAATGCGGTCCTTAGATGGCAAGATGATTGGATGTTTTTCATCGTCCGTGAGATGGGCGTTTTGAAGTCGCCCCCCGACTCTCAGCAGACCTCGTTCGTCCAAGTACGGCGACAGACGCTGAATCGAGCTGACTGATGACAACTTCTGCCCGAGCTGCAACGCCTTTATTTCCGAAGAAAAATGAGTCCGCTGTACTGCTTTGCACAGATATGAATGTCCCGCCTTGAGTTCAGGGGCGCTCAGATAGTTGGTCCTGCGTTGATCCTTAGGTATTTTGGAGTTGAGGCGCCAGCGGTGAACAAAGGCTAAAATGCGTACCATTTTTTCGACCGATGAGATTCTCCGAGTCCACTCCATAAACGACGGTTGCTGGACGACGAGAATACTTACTTCCTTCTTTCTCATTTCGAGGTCAGTCGAGAAAATGTGCCCTGTAGAATGCGGTCACTCCGATGACGGGGCCGCAAGCCACTCCGGGCCTGACCACCAAATGGGAGATTCCAGTAACTGGGTTGGAGAGGCACCTCGCGATGCCAAGTCCGCGGGGTTGTCAGCCGAGGGAACGTGTTGCCATATAGCTTGGGGTAGCGAGGTAGAAATTTCACTTACCCTGTTCGCAACGAAGGTTTTCCAACTGCTCGGGTGACCGTTGAGCCATGCCAGAACAATTTTCGAGTCTGACCAACAAAAGATTTGTCTTGGTTGGTTTTCAAGGACCAAAGTTACGTACGTGGTCAGTCGTGACAGCAATAGAGCACCGCACAATTCAAGTCGTGGCAGGCTGACTATTTTCAAGGGCGCTACCTTAGCTTTCGACGTAAGTAATTTCGAAGAGAAACCTTGCCCAGTGTCTACGACGATGTAGATAGCAGCCGCATACGCTCGTTCGGACGCATCGCAGAAGCCGTGCATATACCAAACTGACTTCTCGTGTGTACCAGTCCATCTTGGAACTCTAATAGCCTCGATGCCAGGTAAATTATTCTTAAAATTCCACCAAGCATCATGAATGTCTCCAGGAACTGGTTCGTCCCATCCTAGCTTGAGCAGCCATAATTTCTGCATCAGAATTCGGCCACTGATGATGACTGGGGACAGGAGTCCAATCGGGTCGAATAATTTTGCGACATCTGACATTATTTGTCTCTTGGTGACTCGCTCTTCGTTAGAAACACCTTGGTCAATCTTGAAACAGAACGAGTCATCAGCAGCGATCCATCGCAATCCAAGAGTTGACACGACTTCATCCTGATGTACGGCGACCTGGCTTTCCTGATTTGAGCGAGGAATCTCTTGGATTATAACCGGCAAATTGGAAGCCCATTTGCTTACTTCCATACCTGCCGAATTAAGTAGTTTCAAGGTTTCGTCCCTCACTTGCCGTACTTCCTCCAAGGTATCGCCCCCGAGGTAAAAGTCGTCGGCGAAGCGATTTTTTCGTATGCCCTTGGCTGCTCGCGGGTATTTCTTCTGACCATCGGGGGCCAGCTGAAGCAGGGATGCATTGGATTGAAACGGAGCAGGCGATTCACCATATGTAGCAGTCAGCAACCTTAAAGTCAGGACAGGATCATCGATGGAGGTTTGCCATAAAATTCGCTGCCAATCTTGATCTAACTTGTGCATCAGAATTTGACGGAACATCTTTACGATGTCGAAGGTAACGACATATTTCCAAAAGCATCAACGCAAAATAATCGTAATCACATCTTCCTGAAGTTTTGGACCAGCATGGAGAAAAGATTTGAGAGATCTCCCATTTGAGCATGGCTGCGAGGCGTTGAACACGACCTTAATTTTTCCAGAATCCCTTTTATATACAGCATAGTGAGGAATATAGCAGCACTTTGAATCATCGGTATCGTCGTTCTCGACCACTTCCATGTGTTTTAGGTCCAGGTACTCCTTCATGAAGTCCTGGTACGCCTCAGCCATCTTTGAATCCTTGCTGAACCTCTTGAGCAGATTTTTCAGACAGCCCTGAGCAATAGACTTTGAATTTGGCAAATCAGGAGTCTCCGAAAATGGTAACCTGACAACGAACCGACCATCATCATTCCTGCAGTATGTCTCCCGAAAATGTTTGTAGCAAGCTTCGTCCCTTGGTGGCAGTGAAGAACATTTTGGGATCTCGTCTAATTCCCAGAGTTTCGTCAATGCTGCAGTCAACGTTTGATTCTCGGAGACGTCGGTATTGACGTGAAGAACTCGTGAGCGATCTGGACTAGGGCGAAGGTAACCTTCACCAGCACCGAGTACCACCCAGCCAAATACCGTGTGTAGCGCTGATGGTTGGTTGAGACGACCCTTCCTGATGTTTTCCAGCAAGATGGCAGACACAATCTCGGAGCCCAAAATTGCGTCAATTCTACCAGGGCGGTTGAAGTTGGGGTCTGCCAATGTAAGATCGTGAATGTGGGTCTAGGCTTCAGTAGCTACCTGCTGACTCGGAGAATTGGCAGCGACCTTTTCTAAAACATAAGCGTTAAAGGAGTATACAAAACCTGGCTCAAGGTCAGCCGTAAGCACAGCTGTGACCTTGCATCTTGCGGTAGTTGAACGATTGCCACCAAGTCCGGTACAAGAGACGTGAGTAGGGCTTCTGTGTAACGCCAGCGCCGACGATGAAAAACATCCAATCATCTTGCCATCTAAGGACCGCATTGTGGAATTACTCATTGGTCAAACTCACATCGACACGCTTCATGCAGGGACTACCTTGGTACAGAGTATCTTGTCACGCAGGTACTGGTTGATTCGCGGTAGAAATCTTATCCGTCAAGTTATTCGTCGATGTCTAACTTGCTCCAGGCATAATGGCAAGACTATGCAGCAGCAGATGGGTCACTTGCCAGCTGTTAGAACTAGGCCATCTCGACCGTTTACCTTTACTGTGGTAGACTACGCTGGTCCCTTTTGGGTCAAGTTCTCTCCAGAACGTGGCCAAAAATCCGTGAAAGGCTATGTCGCGATATTTGTATGCATGGTGGTGCGTGCTGTGCATATCGAAGTCGTCTCGGATCTGACCTCGGTGGCATTCCTGGCAGCCTTCAAACGCTTCACAGCTCGGCAAGGACTTCCTCAGAGAATGTACTCCGACAACGGAACCAACTTCAAGGGTGCTGATGAGGATCTTTGCCAGCTTTTCCGAGAAACATCAAAATTCAGTTAAGAAGTGGCCGCGGCTATCGCAAAGGATAGAGTTGAGTGGTCATACATTCCACCTCGGGCACCTAATTTTAGAGGGTTGTGGGAGGCCAACGTCAGGTCATTTAAGAGTCACTTTTACAAGGTCATCGGGGACACCAAACTCACCTTCGAGGAATTCGCCACCATTGCAGCATCGATAGAGGCCTGCCTCAACTCTCGGCCCTTGAGTCCTATGAGCATGGATGAGGGCGATCAGTCAGCGCTTACTCCAGGGCACTTTTTGATTGGAGCAGCTCTTGTGTCTCCACCTGAACCCTTCGTCGAGACTAATGAAGCAGCGACAGCCTGCTCGCGATGGCACTTGCTTGGATTGATGAAAAACCACTTCTGGAAACGTTGGAAACGTGAGTTTCTATGCCAAATGCAGCAACGCTCGAAGTGGTTGTATCCTAATCATGAGGCTTCTGTTGGAGACCTAGTTCTCTTCAAGGACAACTTACTACCTCCGACGAAGTGGCCCCTGGCACGTATCATCGGTCTCACCTACGCAAAGGATGGGTTGACTCGAGTTGCTCAGATAAGGTCAGCAAATGGTAAGGAGTACACTCGCATCTTGAGCAAGCTCGTGCGGTTGCCGGTGAATGAAAGTGCTGGTACTCAATTGGCTGCGAATGATTCTATCACGGTGGGCGGAGATGTTGCTACAAGATCGTCAGGCCCTTCATAGTCAAGATTCAAGATTCTTAAGGTTGTGTGTGTGAAGGGGGGAAATCAATTTATACTGGATTGACTGTGTTGGTGATTATATGATCCGAATGACTATATACCTTCAAGTCGTTTGATGTCGGTTTGGAATTGTATAAACAGCTCTAGCGTGAGCTGTGGTTTTTCTTATATAAACTTGCGTATTATAACTTTCTTTTAGTCTGATATTGTGATCGTAGAACTTCAGATTTTTATTTTGTTCTTTTTTGACAGAACGATGATTACGCAACCCTTTTCTCAGGCGTTTCATGGCGGGCGGAATGTTCGGGCCGATGGGCCTTAGTTTGATTGTATTTTAGCGCGCCGGGTTATAGTTGCGCGCGCACATCGTTCCGCGTGAATTGATGAGGAGTTCCGGTTCGTTTTTACTACTCTCGAACAATGCTCGTCCCGAGCTGCACACGCAAGGCAGACTCTCGGGTTATTCGAGTATTAACGTAAAGAATTTAAGTGAAATTATTTGTAACTGCTAATTGAGATTCATTAAAAGTGTTTATTTAGATCAATACTCATCTGTGTTTACAAGCTAATTTTACAAATCCCCTTCCCCTTGAATGCCAGTGAAGTCACCTGTGCCGTGCATCATCACTTTCATCGAAATTACAGTCCACGGGAAATTCAAGTTAGACTGCGCGCACAAAAATAAAAGTTAAAGATCAGAGGGCTTTACTAATAAATTAAAAATATAGTTTAAATAATTGTTTTTAATTTAAGCATTTTAAGAGCCAGCTAATAAACTTCTATCCACCATTTTTATGTAAACTTCTTTATAAGAATCGTAGTCAAAAACGCTGATACTTCATTGATTTATTTGTTTTTTGTTCTAGTATTGTTTTTATAAATAAAAACAGTTAGTAAAAAACTATTATTTTAGAGAGAAAATTTTGTTTGGGTTTCACTATAACCCCTACTACTTTCACCAACTTCCGAAAAAGATTTTAATCAAATAATCTTGATGTAAACAGAGTGTGAGAGGCCAAAATTTATATTTTATCTTTTTCACAGTTTTTAACCCCCCCCCCCCCCTCCCCCCTGCACAACCTGGTGTTTTCAGAGTAAGCTTAATTGTGAAAGGCACTTCTGTAACATTTATTATTATATTTTACCATTTTTTTTTAACTATAACCTGAAGCATGAAACAGAGAAAAGTAACCACTTTTTTCAGCAACATTGGTTTCTTTTGGTGAAGAGATTTCATCTTCATCCTCCGATGAACAGAAGGCTTCACTGCAAGGATTTTCATCAGACTCTTCATCTTCGCTTAGCTTAGCATTCGAGTGATTCTGTGCCAAAAAAACTTTCTCGGGCATCATTTGTTGCTCAAAGTTCTCTTTGTCTGAAACTAAAATTATTTTTTTTGTCATTTTTTAATGTTTAACTGTTCCTAATTATACAAAAATAATAAATTATTGTCTAATAATGACTAACTAGTGCTTAACTCCAGTATTGTGTACTCCATGCTGTCTACAGTGGGAGCCACTAGATCTGTCAATACGTGGTGCAAAACTTCACCATCATATTCTTTCATCTCATACTTTTGCCAAGCTTTATGTAGGCACACACCGCTCAAATAAAACTTATCTTTATGTGCACGACTATGTGTATTTCCTCCTTGTACGTAACTATTTGCTCTATACACCCGAACAATTTTGTGAAGTAGTCCTGAATATAAAAATAATGTTAGTCTTTAAAATTTTCAATTTAAATTTAAGTTCTCATTTATCATACATTTGCTAAAATTAGGGACGTCTCAGCACAAATAGGCGAAGTATCATAAAATTTAATAAGTTTCATTTATCTCGTTATTAATAAATCTTATTTCAAACTAAGTATTGATGCTGAGATATTTTTAACACAAATTTATCTTGTTGCAAAATTCGATTTGTTATCTAATACAACATTTACTTAGTAGACAATGAATCAGATTTTTTTAAAAATATTTTTATTTTATTTCAATCTTTTAAGCTTGTTTTTCAATTTGCCAATTTTTGTTTTTACAAAACTTTTTCTTCACACGGGCCGTCGAATATATCGTTGAAAAACTCTAAAACTGAAGCATGATTTGATTCTATTTTAAAATTTTAAAAAACATTTCACGATTACCAAAAAAACCTTCGAAGAGGCCAGGTCATTTTACCATATTCTGGTTAAATTAAGTATCGAATTCGACGATCACGTCGACAGTCGTGATTCTGATTAGTGAAGCTTTTAATGTTTATTGCACGTATTATTTAAATAAATGTTAAAAATGAAAATATTTTTTAGTGTTTTAGTTTAATTTTGAAACCCATGTTACTTTGTAAGTTCCACGATTACATATTTTATCGTTTGAGCTAGGAAAACTTGACGAAAAGTTGAGAAAATCCGCGTATAAAATGTGCATGCCCCTGAACATTATGACAATGTTTAATAGTGTCGTATACGTTGGCAAAGATTAGATAATTCAAAATTTCTATTTGTTAATTTAGAAATAAAGCAAAAATCAATAATTTTTTGCATTTTTTCAAAATTATTTTTTAATTTATTTATTACATGCATTTTATGCTTGTCGAATTATTTATTGAGTAATACAATAACTGTTCTCTACGTTTTTTGAGGTTATGTTGGTTGCTTCGTTAGTTACATTTTTCAATGATAAATCAATTTTTCTGCAGTCCAGCTGTTAAGAATTTTTCCCCGGCTTCACCCTTGGTTTTGGGGTAGAAAAATTGTAGGTTTATATACATTTTGGGTAAAGGTTCCCGTTAAATTCTACATTGAATTTTTTGAACAATATATTTACGAGGGTTGAAAAACTCGATCGAATCTACCTCGACGAAGCGTACTCGATTGAACCTGGCGAGCACAATTATTCATGTTTTCACTCCGTTTTGGCCTTGATCGAGAGCTATGCTTTTCATCTCCACAACGAGACCACTGCGGAGCGAAAACACGAAAAATTGTGCTCGCCCGGTTCAATTGACTACGCCACGATTAACATATCCGATGGTTAAAAAACTCTGTCGACTCCACCTCGATGAAGCGTACTCGATTGAACCGGGCGAGCACAATTATTCATGTGTCACTCCGTTTTGGTCTTGATCGAAAGCTATGCTTTTCATCTTCACAACGAGACCACAGCGGAGTGAAAACACGAAAAATAGTAGTATAGCAAAGAGAGTTCAAGGCCATGGCCCAGAACTCTCGAGAGTACCTTTTTCAGCGTAGAACTCTCGTATCTTTTTTGGCTGGGTTCTCTCTTACTTTTTTGTGCCCGTTCTCTCGTACTGTTCTTGGCCCCGTACCTTTTTGAGGGCGGGCACCTGGGGTCGTGCTAGGGGCTAGCCGCTGCTGGCTAGCCGGTAGCTCTACTTTTTTATACTACTTATTTTTAATTGATAACATTTTAATTATTAGAATTAAATTAAATTTTTTTCTTTTTCTTTAATTTTTTCATGTTTAATCTTTTTTTTATTTTTATTTTCATAAGTTTTTTGTTCTTTTTGAAGCTTTTGAAAACTTTTATATTACTCATCTTGACGCTTTTTTTCCTCAGAATAACTTTTAAAACCTGAGGATTTTTCATCTTTTATTTTGTCATAGCCAGAGGAGCTCTGTTCTTGACCCATCTTGCTCGAAGGTTAGATTAAGTCTGAATCTCTTCCCACTCCATATCCTGTCACTCCAAATTTTCCAAAATAACTTTTTTCATAATTCGAGCGTTTTTTAGTGCACATGTAGTTTTTCTAAGAAATTTGTGATTCAAGTGGCAACTTTAGTCGATTTCTCAGAATAATCAATGGACGTCACTTCACAAACAGGTAAGTTGAATCTTTCTAGCCAGTTCTCTTTCATTTCACCTCTTACATAAATTTTTTTGGCATGCGATAAGTATTCCTTGAGCACGTTGACCACCAGTGTGTAGGGCACTTTTCCGGAACCCCACGACAAACCATGCTTGGTGGTTTCTAGTAAACGATTGATATTTCTATACTTATTCGATAATCGCTGCCAAGGAAACGGTTCTTGGAACATGAATACCTTTGCGTCAGAATCATCATGCGATGAAATTATTGCAAGTTCTTTGACAACAAAGTCATTTCCTGGTTGCAGAAATCCTTACATGTCTACGGCGTACTCCATCATATATTTAATTGCCTATACATACAAGTTGAATCGTGTGTAAACTTGTCTAAGCCTTTTTCCGTGTATATTTTATTACGACTCAATATTTGTACACTGTAATGTTTTGGACAGCGAGTGTCGTATTTAGAGAAACTGTAATTTCTCAAATGTTTATTAGATATACCAAATCTAATGTTAAAAACCTTATGTTTGTTGATTATCTCTACGAGTTCTGACACTGTTATATCCTCAAAAACTTTTTCATCATAAAAGTCACCATATTCATGTTGAGGACTTGAACATTTTATATCATGACAATTCTTCAAACTACTTCGAAGGTACCCACCAGGTGGATATAAACATTCACGTTCTGTGAAACGTCCGTATATTGCAACATAAAATTTTAAACTATTTTTATCTTTGTGTAAATTAACGATTTCTAGAACTTCTTTGATTTCTCGCTGAACTGCAGCTGTTTGAATTTGTAGCTTCAATTGTACTAACGTTTGAAGTATTTTATGCCAAGTTAAACCCTCCAATGAGTTTTTGTATTCTGGATAATATTCGCAACTAGGAATATTGCAAATGGTTTCTCTGCAGCACTTGGAGACTACTTGACTCTTCGGCATCTTGAGGAAAACTAAGCGATCTTTCTGACGTCTCCACTGACAGGATTGTACTCGACTATTCGATCATGTATGATCAAGCAGTAAGCAGTTGTGATTCCTGGAAAATTATCACTTGATTCAAATTCCAAACGAACATCTACCGGAGCGTTTTTCAGAGATTCGTTCTGTTTGGAGCAGTCCAGAACAATCAGTAGAATTTTCTTGATAAAATTTTCCTTGCTCAACAACGGTTCTGACTCTTTACCATAGTACGAATTCTGAAAATTGACGTACATGTCGTAAAGCATAGCATACTGGTTCTGACCAATATCCAAATTCAGATTACTGTAAGGATAATACTGAGAATTGAGAAACAGTTTAGCATTTCTGATATTGCAATGATCAAATTGACTCAATTTTTCGTCTTTTTGATTTTTGCGATTGGTCTGAAATGCTAGAATATCAAAGCGGGGTTTTTCCAATTGATTGGATGTTTTCACTGTCCATACGTGTTTCGAAGTACTAGGAAGCATAGGATACTCAAATAATTCCCAAGCTCGAAAACTCATGACCACTGGTTTACCCCTTTATAGATGATTCAACATGCTAATTTTATTTTCGTTGGAGAGAAACACGTACGGCATGAGCCATTCGATTTTAAATAATTGAATTTTCCAATTTTCCCATTTATCTTCTGCTCCCTCTTTATAAGATGATGATTTGATCGCATTGACATCTGTATTGGATCTTTGAAAAATCAATTCATGTTTTGTATTGACCACAATCTTTCGATAATCCTCTGCAAAACCCAGAAGCATGCTGAGAGGGATAAATATATCGAAATAACCATTATCAGTGATCTTGATTTTTTCGTCTACATCGACCCATCCAGCATTTTCCAAGGTTTGTCTGGGATTGAAAGATGACCAACCTTTTATGAGTGATGTAAGTCCAACGTTTTTGCAACGATTGATCTCGTATCTAATTTCATCAAACAAGTGACAAATTCCATTGTTGACAAAATCAGTATGAGCTAAAACACTATTGTCTTCTTTTACTAATTTTCCACAAATATGTAGCGAACTTTTAGATGGTAACAAACACAAGTCTTGACGTTGAATCGATATACGGATTTCATCACTGTTGTTGAAATGAGCACCTGTGTATGGCTGATGAGCGTGTACTTCGTAATGTGAAATACTGTCATCGAACACTACAGGTGTCTCTGTATAGACACCTGTAGTGTTCGATGACTATATAGGACGATGATAGAATTTCTCTTAGAAGAAATTCTAAGAAAACTTAGAATTTCTTCCATCATCAAGATTTAGTATCGCTGATTCGCGATAAAGAAGGCCACTTGATGGCAAAGAATTTCTCATGAATACACCACGAAAATCAGGTATTTTTAATTTTTTAGCATATTTAATCAAATCAAAGTTAGACAACGCTCTTTTGGGTAAACTTATTTCAAGCTTTTTTTTTTTTAAGCTCCCACCCATATAAGGTTTGAGGTACAGACCATAACCCGTTTTATATGGTTTCAAGTATAATCCTTTCCCGAGAGCTATAGCTTCCATGGTTTGATTATGTCTTCGATTTTCTTCCAATTGTTCTTTCGATGACTATGCTTGATTGATTGCCTTGGCTACTCCAGCTGCTCCACCAGCAAAGGCACCTGTTGCGATTAATCCAGCAAAAAGAGGAATCAGATACGGCAAAACCCCACCGATTTTCTTAGAAACTGGAAGAATTCTTGGAATTATAACATTTTTCTTGCCACCAGCTTTTTTGATTGCTTCTCTTGCATTCTTAATTGCTGAGCTTATAGCTTTTTTAGCACATTTTCCTGAAACATTTGGTTTTGCAGCCTTGATTTTTTGTTTCAAAGTTGCCTTTTTTTTTTTTCTTTTCATTGTTTTTCTTTTCTTGATTCTTCCTCTTTTGGTCTTTTTCAGACCCTGTCCGAGTTTGGTTTTTAAATTCATAGCGTTAGTAACAGCGTACGCTGCAGCCCTTTCACCGATACTTGCGTCTTTTGAAAGTACTCTACCCCAAGCTTTATTCGCAAGGTCTCTATCTGCTGCGTGTCTAGCTTGTAAATCTTCTCGATTCTGAGAATAAGCTATGTCGTGGTCCTTGCAAACTGAGTCTAATAAATTTATTCCTGGATCACCACACATCAAATCACTCTTGAGATCCTCAAATTTTTCTTCTTTTTTCATAGAATCTGATTTTTTATGATTCACGAGTTCTTGGAGGGGAGTAATGATGGGTTTGAACGTTTCATTCAAGACTTTTTCTGTACCATCTCTTTGAGATTTAACCAAATTGTATTTCTGCTTTACAGCTTGACGTGCTTTGACAAGCTGCTCCAGTATATTTTTTTCTCTTTCTATATGAGACATGTTGACCTCTTTAAATCTTACTATAGACTGATGACGCAGTCATTTAGTTAGTTATACTTATAGCAAAATTATCAAAGCATTTGCGATATCGACCAGAGTTTATCGGTCTGTCCTTATCTATGACAACAAATTAAAAAAACATATTTCCAGTTGGAAATACAATAATATAATTAAACGCATGTTCGAATCGACCGGGAGTGGACTCTTACCTCGATACAAAGTTGCCAGTTGGAAGGTCCGCAGAATACTGCTCTTATCGTATCCGGAAGTAAATCACCATGTCTCTTGATCTTTTTTTCTCCTTCGACTATTGTGTCGAAATTCATCACGGGAAGTTTCTTGGAACTCGGTAGGAAATCCATGTTAATCATTTAAATTATGAACAAAAACTGGTCCGAGGAGGTATACAGGGTTTATATAGTGTTCAACTCATTCATTCATGAACTTCTGAACAGTAATGATCATTCACGAGAAGAAAGGTCGTGGTCTGGTAAACAAGCTAATCAATAAACTCCCAATTGAAGTTCATATCCCAGGATATCAGTATTGTGGACCTGGAACAAAATTGGGTAAACGTTTAGCACGTGGTGGTCCAGGAATAAATTTATTAGACTCAGTTTGCAAGGACCACGACATAGCTTATTCTCAGAATCGAGAAGATTTACAAGCTAGACACGCAGCAGATAGAGACCTTGTGAATAAAGCTTGGGGTAGAGTACTTTCAAAAGACGCAAGTATCGGTGAAAGGGCTGCAGCGTACGCTGTTACTAACGCTATGAATTTAAAAACCAAACTCGGACAGGGTCTGAAAAAGACCAAAAGAAGAAGAATCAAGAAAAGAAAAACAATGAAAAGAAAAAAAAAAAAGGCAACTTTGAAACAAAAAATCAAGGCTGCAAAACCAAATGTTTCAGGAAAATGTGCTAAAAAAGCTATAAGCTCAGCAATTAAGAATGCAAGAGAAGCAATCAAAAAAGCTGGTGGCAAGAAAAATGTTATAATTCCAAGAAGTCTTCCAGTTTCTAAGAAAATCGGTGGGGTTTTGCCGTATCTGATTCCTCTTTTTGCTGGATTAAGTGCAACAGGTGCCTTTGCTGGTGGAGCAGCTGGAGTAGCCAAGGCAATCAATCAAGCAAAGTCATCGAAAGAACAATTGGAAGAAAATCGAAGACATAATCAAACCATGGAAGCTATAGCTCTCGGGAAAGGATTATACTTGAAACCATATAAAACGGGTTATGGTCTGTACCTCAAACCTTATATGGGTGGGAGCTTAAAAAAAAAAAAGCTTGAAATAAGTTTACCCAAAAGAGCGTTGTCCAACTTTGATTTGATTAAATATGCTAAAAAATTAAAAATACCTGATTTTCGTGGTGTATTCATGAGAAATTCTTTGTCATCAAGTGGCCCTCTTTATCGCGAATCAGCGATACTAAATCTTGATGATGGAAGAAATTCTAAGTTTTCTTAGAATTTCTTCTAAGAGAAATTCTATCATCGTCCTATATAGTCATCGAACACTACAGGTGTCTATACAGAGACACCTGTAGTGTTCGATGACAGTATTTCACATTACGAAGTACACGCTCATCAGCCATACACAGGTGCTCATTTCAACAACAGTGATGAAATCCGTATATCGATTCAACGTCAAGACTTGTGTTTGTTACCATCTAAAAGTTCGCTACATATTTGTGGAAAATTAGTAAAAGAAGACAATAGTGTTTTAGCTCATACTGATTTTGTCAACAATGGAATTTGTCACTTGTTTGATGAAATTAGATACGAGATCAATCGTTGCAAAAACGTTGGACTTACATCACTCATAAAAGGTTGGTCATCTTTCAATCCCAGACAAACCTTGGAAAATGCTGGATGGGTCGATGTAGACGAAAAAATCAAGATCACTGATAATGGTTATTTCGATATATTTATCCCTCTCAGCATGCTTCTGGGTTTTGCAGAGGATTATCGAAAGATTGTGGTCAATACAAAACATGAATTGATTTTTCAAAGATCCAATACAGATGTCAATGCGATCAAATCATCATCTTATAAAGAGGGAGCAGAAGATAAATGGGAAAATTGGAAAATTCAATTATTTAAAATCGAATGGCTCATGCCGTACGTGTTTCTCTCCAACGAAAATAAAATTAGCATGTTGAATCATCTATAAAGGGGTAAACCAGTGGTCATGAGTTTTCGAGCTTGGGAATTATTTGAGTATCCTATGCTTCCTAGTACTTCGAAACACGTATGGACAGTGAAAACATCCAATCAATTGGAAAAACCCCGCTTTGATATTCTAGCATTTCAGACCAATCGCAAAAATCAAAAAGACGAAAAATTGAGTCAATTTGATCATTGCAATATCAGAAATGCTAAACTGTTTCTCAATTCTCAGTATTATCCTTACAGTAATCTGAATTTGGATATTGGTCAGAACCAGTATGCTATGCTTTACGACATGTACGTCAATTTTCAGAATTCGTACTATGGTAAAGAGT
Source organism: Encarsia formosa (assembly GCA_038277355.1). Lineage (NCBI taxonomy): Eukaryota > Metazoa > Arthropoda > Insecta > Hymenoptera > Aphelinidae > Encarsia > Encarsia formosa. The sequence goes on from CM076187.1 coordinate 35,642,588, forward strand.
CAGAACCGTTGTTGAGCAAGGAAAATTTTATCAAGAAAATTCTACTGATTGTTCTGGACTGCTCCAAACAGAACGAATCTCTGAAAAACGCTCCGGTAGATGTTCGTTTGGAATTTGAATCAAGTGATAATTTTCCAGGAATCACAACTGCTTACTGCTTGATCATACATGATCGAATAGTCGAGTACAATCCTGTCAGTGGAGACGTCAGAAAGATCGCTTAGTTTTCCTCAAGATGCCGAAGATTCAAGTAGTCTCCAAGTGCTGCAGAGAAACCATTTGCAATATTCCTAGTTGCGAATATTATCCAGAATACAAAAACTCATTGGAGGGTTTAACTTGGCATAAAATACTTCAAACGTTAGTACAATTGAAGCTACAAATTCAAACAGCTGCAGTTCAGCGAGAAATCAAAGAAGTTCTAGAAATCGTTAATTTACACAAAGATAAAAATAGTTTAAAATTTTATGTTGCAATATACGGACGTTTCACAGAACGTGAATGTTTATATCCACCTGGTGGGTACCTTCGAAGTAGTTTGAAGAATTGTCATGATATAAAATGTTCAAGTCCTCAACATGAATATGGTGACTTTTATGATGAAAAAGTTTTTGAGGATATAACAGTGTCAGAACTCGTAGAGATAATCAACAAACATAAGGTTTTTAACATTAGATTTGGTATATCTAATAAACATTTGAGAAATTACAGTTTCTCTAAATACGACACTCGCTGTCCAAAACATTACAGTGTACAAATATTGAGTCGTAATAAAATATACACGGAAAAAGGCTTAGACAAGTTTACACACGATTCAACTTGTATGTATAGGCAATTAAATATATGATGGAGTACGCCGTAGACATGTAAGGATTTCTGCAACCAGGAAATGACTTTGTTGTCAAAGAACTTGCAATAATTTCATCGCATGATGATTCTGACGCAAAGGTATTCATGTTCCAAGAACCGTTTCCTTGGCAGCGATTATCGAATAAGTATAGAAATATCAATCGTTTACTAGAAACCACCAAGCATGGTTTGTCGTGGGGTTCCGGAAAAGTGCCCTACACACTGGTGGTCAACGTGCTCAAGGAATACTTATCGCATGCCAAAAAAATTTATGTAAGAGGTGAAATGAAAGAGAACTGGCTAGAAAGATTCAACTTACCTGTTTGTGAAGTGACGTCCATTGATTATTCTGAGAAATCGACTAAAGTTGCCACTTGAATCACAAATTTCTTAGAAAAACTACATGTGCACTAAAAAACGCTCGAATTATGAAAAAAGTTATTTTGGAAAATTTGGAGTGACAGGATATGGAGTGGGAAGAGATTCAGACTTAATCTAACCTTCGAGCAAGATGGGTCAAGAACAGAGCTCCTCTGGCTATGACAAAATAAAAGATGAAAAATCCTCAGGTTTTAAAAGTTATTCTGAGGAAAAAAAGCGTCAAGATGAGTAATATAAAAGTTTTCAAAAGCTTCAAAAAGAACAAAAAACTTATGAAAATAAAAATAAAAAAAAGATTAAACATGAAAAAATTAAAGAAAAAGAAAAAAATTTAATTTAATTCTAATAATTAAAATGTTATCAATTAAAAATAAGTAGTATAAAAAAGTAGAGCTACCGGCTAGCCAGCAGCGGCTAGCCCCTAGCACGACCCCAGGTGCCCGCCCTCAAAAAGGTACGGGGCCAAGAACAGTACGAGAGAACGGGCACAAAAAAGTAAGAGAGAACCCGGCCAAAAAAGATACGAGAGTTCTACGCTGAAAAAGGTACTCTCGAGAGTTCTGGGCCATGGCCTTGAACTCTCTTTGCTATACTACTATTTTTCGTGTTTTCACTCCGCTGTGGTCTCGTTGTGAAGATGAAAAGCATAGCTTTCGATCAAGACCAAAACGGAGTGACACATGAATAATTGTGCTCGCCCGGTTCAATCGAGTACGCTTCATCGAGGTGGAGTCGACAGAGTTTTTTAACCATCGGATATGTTAATCGTGGCGTAGTCAATTGAACCGGGCGAGCACAATTTTTCGTGTTTTCGCTCCGCAGTGGTCTCGTTGTGGAGATGAAAAGCATAGCTCTCGATCAAGGCCAAAACGGAGTGAAAACATGAATAATTGTGCTCGCCAGGTTCAATCGAGTACGCTTCGTCGAGGTAGATTCGATCGAGTTTTTCAACCCTCGTAAATATATTGTTCAAAAAATTCAATGTAGAATTTAACGGGAACCTTTACCCAAAATGTATATAAACCTACAATTTTTCTACCCCAAAACCCAGGGTGAAGCCGGGGAAAAATTCTTAACAGCTGGACTGCAGAAAAATTGATTTATCATTGAAAAATGTAACTAACGAAGCAACCAACATAACCTCAAAAAACGTAGAGAACAGTTATTGTATTACTCAATAAATAATTCGACAAGCATAAAATGCATGTAATAAATAAATTAAAAAATAATTTTGAAAAAATGCAAAAAATTATTGATTTTTGCTTTATTTCTAAATTAACAAATAGAAATTTTGAATTATCTAATCTTTGCCAACGTATACGACACTATTAAACATTGTCATAATGTTCAGGGGCATGCACATTTTATACGCGGATTTTCTCAACTTTTCGTCAAGTTTTCCTAGCTCAAACGATAAAATATGTAATCGTGGAACTTACAGAGTAACATGGGTTTCGAAATTAAACTAAAACACTAAAAAATATTTTCATTTTTAACATTTATTTAAATAATACGTGCAATAAACATTAAAAGCTTCACTAATCAGAATCACGACTGTCGACGTGATCGTCGAATTCGATACTTAATTTTACCAGAATATGGTTTAATAAATTCACAATTTGTAGAATTTTTCGCAAGTGCTGATGGTTACTTGGAATAGCCAAGCTAGTTATGTATGATGTTGCTCGCAGATAATGAGCTCCTCTGCAAGCAGAAATCTCCATTATGGTTTTTCCATTATTTAGTTCATCATCAACTTCTTGTAATTGAACCTCCAGCTGATCATGTACGCTGGTTAAAGTTTCTTGTAGGTCCATCTATTTTCAAGTAATTTTACAATAAAAACTGTCTCGGGGAAAATGTAATTAAAATAAAAAAAACATATTAATAAAATATACCTTCTATTACAAGTTTGACGTTCACTTTATTATGTATTAAAAAGAGATGAAGCACTGAATGGCACTGAACAGCACTGAACTGTTCTTAATCTGTGTAAACGACCACGAAAAAAAGAAGCAGTACACATAAAACAACATAAAATTATTATTTTAAAATTATTATTATAACAACATAATTAATTATTATTATTAATCTCACAAACTGAAAATGAATCAACAAATACTAAAAAAGTAATAGAGAAACCAAAAGTAACAGCTTCTCGATCTACCAGAAAACAAAATAATGGCAAAAAACACCTTTCAAGTACGAAAATAAAAAACGGAGCTAGATCTGGCAGTCTCGAGTATTTACAACATAGTCTAAGTAACGCTAAAAGACAAATAATAAGGTAACTTTATTTGCCGTAATACAAAAAATTGAATGAAAGTAATATTCATGAAATTCAGAAAACAATTTGTAATTTCATCATTTTTTTTTCTATTGCAGGTAAAAAAAATCATTAAAAACATGTAAAAAAGAGTTAAAAGAATTACAAAAGTATAAGAGTCGGTACGAAGACTTCAATAAGGGACAAAAAACATTCATACATTTGATTTTTAATTCTCACATTGACGGCAGAGGAAGACGTTATGCGCCAGAAGAAAAAGCGTTGGCTCTAGCTATTTACAAGCTCTCGCCAAAATGTTATCGATTTATAAGAAAGTGGCTAGGGCTTCCGAGTGAAACGACATTGAATGATTTTCAAAGCGAAGACCCTCTGCAAACAGGTAACTTATAAGCGTTATCAAATTTTTAATCTTGATAGTAAAAAAAAATTCAAACTTTCAAATACTTTTACTTTTTTTCAATTTCATATTATGTTTATGTATTTATAAATAACCACAACACTATTATTTTAATAAAATACCTTCAAATTACCCGATTCGGCTGTTCATTGTGGTGTTATTTTTAGTATGCAGCCATTTGTTCACGTCAGTCCCAGCATCCAGCGAAAGCTTTATTCAGCTTTACTATCTTAAAATTTATTCACATTAACTATTGATTGATTCATTTTAAATTTGACTTGAATACATGAAGAAAACAAAAGTAGTTTACTCTTTTTCTTAAAATTTAGTGAAAAAACGTTGTAGGTCTCGCGTGAGAAACCAGAAGGTTTGCCGCTGTTTTTTAATAATGCTTGTTGTAATTGATTGCGCGAAGCACGATAGTTTAGTCACGCCTTACTGTGCAATTTTAAAATTTCTGGTTTTCTCGCGCTTTACCGAGAACGCTATATTCTCTGTTTGAAACCAATTAATCAGAAGTTTTGGCATGTTCTAAACGATCGCGCGTATCTGTACGATTTCCGTTTCTCTTGCGCTAGACCAAGAACATTATACTATATATATCATCTATTTGTTCTTAATACTTCCTTCATATTACTCAGAGTTTTTTTACTTTCTAGGCATAAATCCAATTATACTAGATGCACTGGCAGAAACCGTTAAAGACCTACCGCCAGTGGAAAAATATGTCATAGTTATTTGGGATGAGATTAAAATAAATTTGCTTAAACTTAAACTATGATCCCCAACTCGACCGAATAGTCGGCTTCGAAGAATGGGGAACTGGTTACCGAACGTGCAAATTAGCCGATCACGCCAACGTTTTTATGGTGAAAGGGCTGTTGTCCGGATGGAAATTTCAATTATCATACGGCTTATGCCAAAGCACGACACCGACGCCGCAGCTCAAACAAGAAATTAAGGACAATGTTTTGGCTCTCAAAAAAGCTGGTTTGTACGTGGTCGTTTCGTCTCATGATCAAGGTCCAACCAACCGAGCAGCTATGAATCAGCTAATTAAAGAGACCAATCCACTCAGGACGAAACATAATTTACAGAAGCGTAAGTTAATGTTAAATTATTTGTAAAATTTTATATTTCATGTATAGGTTTTTCCTCTGTGACGAGTAGAACATTTAAAAAACTTTAAAGTATAAAAAAAAATTTTTAAATTTGAGTTTCAATTGAAAACTCGGACGAAGTAGATTATTTTTATACCTGACTTTTCAAATAACTAGAAATTACTCAGCGCGCACGGAACCTTATTTATTGCTTTTGCAAAAGAAATTTTTGTTGAATAAAATAAAAAATTCTAACTCCATCAGTTTTTAAGCGCGCAAGCGCGCATAGGAAAAAAACAAAAATAGTAACCTCGAAAGCACTTTTCGAATATTTTAAAAACTTCTTCACCAATCAGCTCACAAATAAAAAGTTTACGCAATAGCATTCGTTGGCGATAGCTCTCTTTTATAAAAAGATTCTTCAATTTTTAAATTCGCTGCATTAAAATTTTTAATTTTTATTTCTTCAGATGGTGCTTACTACGTCGATGGTATGGAAATTATTTCCATTTACGACTTTTCACACTTAGGAAAGGGTTGGAGGAACAATTTTTTAACCAAAGATTTGGAAGTAGATGCATTGAGTACAAAAAAACAAGATAAACGGAGTTTTGCAACGTGGGATCATCTGCTCATTGCTTACGAAGTGGACGCACACTCGATACCTCTTCTCGAAAAAAGAAAAATACCTAAACTGAAGGTTGACCACGTAACTCCGGTGGATCGGAAAAAAATGAGTGTAAAGCTTGCGATTCAAGCCTTGAGTAAAAGCGCGGGCGAACGTATTATCGATCTTGCAAATCAGAAAAGTTTGTGGAGTTTTTATAATAACATATTTTTGTACAGTAGAGGTATCTTTTATCAGAGAAATGATATGTTATACAACTATAAGTTTGTACAGAAATACATATAAATCGATAGTAGATGCTTCGGCTGCAGATAAGCGCGCTAATCTTACGCTTTCGATTTATATGCATAGCTTTTAAAATTATTTGGTTATCATATGTTATTCAATACAGCCATGTAATATGATTCTTTAAAATAAATTTGATAACTTTCGTGTAAGCTCGCTGCAAATGTACTCTATTATTGAAGGACATGATAAAAAAAATCGAGATTAACAGTATCACTGTTACACCTCGATGAGCGTTATGTACAAGTCCAAAAGTATGTTTTATATGGCTCAGTTGAATAATAACTATTATTCAACAAGATCATGTAATTTGGTACTTTGATTAAAATGTGGCTGTAAATGTAGCCTATTATTCAACACTGCGGTGAAAAGAATTCAAGATATAAAAGTTTACTCCTACCGTGTATTTTACATGTCAAAAAGTACCGATTACATGATCGAGTTGAATAAAAGTTTTTTTTTTTTTTTTTATAATCAAAGTTTTTATTCGTTTTATCACTTATATTTTTCCACCGTGATTTTAATTAAAACTCGTTGCTTTAAAATTACTATTCTAAACTTATTATTAATTCATGAAACTGATTTTTTTAATGAAAAAATTCTATGCAAGCGATTCAGACAGTAAGTTCGTGTTGAAAGAATAAATATAATAAAAATTGTATTATTTAATGATTTTTTGTGAAAATAATCACGATGTTAAGAAAATTATATCATACTTTAGTGCTTTTCTCTGTTTTATGAGCTATTATTCATCAATATTTTCTTCTGTTTTTCAGATACTGTTTTTCAGACAAGTTTTGGACCAAGAAGCATGCCCGAATCAGGCCGGATTACGGGGGAAGCCTTCTTATTCTTCGACAAGCTGGGAGATGCTCTTAATGGACGAGCAAAGAACGAGAAGAGCCACCCATTTCGGACTCTGATAACAAAAACGTCTTTCCACATGGAGTTTTTGAAGGATGCAATAAATCAGTTAAGTAGAATGCAATTTGTTAATAAGGTAACACACCAACCTGACAAAGCCTCGGTCCCTAGTTTACGAAACACGATGTCGACAATTGATGGTTACGATATGCTGTGGAAGCTTTTGGAAGCAAAAGGGTTTACTTCTTTGAACCAACGGAATTTGTCACAGGGTCCGTTGGAGAATTTGTTTAGCCAAATTAGACACCACTGTCATCAAAATACTGATCCAACGCCGATCCAATTTACTAGCATCTTCCGTTCTCTCTGGATTTGTGGACTTTCGTCTCCAAGATCAGTTGGATCTAATTGTATTGATGACAGCGGAGATTTTCTTCCAATATTGCTACAATTTATAGAACACGATTCCGTTGAAAATGAAGTATCAAACTTTGTTTTTACTCCAACTGATGCGAACACGGTTTCATTCTCGAAACACGTAGCAAAAGGATGCAAGCCTGAAATTTTCATTAAAGTTGTTTCCAAAGAACTCGAATTGTTCAAGGATTGTCAGTTTTGTAAGTTTTCTATAAATTCATTGAGTTGTTCTTTAGCTAGATATTTAAAATTATTAAACGGCTTAGAAACTGCAGTAGTAGATTTCTTGTCTGAAAATCTTAATCATTATAATTTGAAAATTCATTGTGTTAACTATGTAAAAAGGAAAGTAGACTTGAGTCTATTTTTTTGTTCAAGTCATCGAGATTTAATCATAAGTGTATTGGTTAAAACAGTATTAACAAGTAATATTGAAAAAATCACTACTTTCATCAATAGTATTTAAAATGGGCATTATCTGTTAAAGGATGCAGAGGCAAACAAATGTATCTTGGCTGCTTCAGAATTGTATCTTAAACATAATCCAAAAAAAATCCAAAGTTACAAGTTGTTCCTAGTCAGTAAATTTTGTAGATAGAAAAGGTTAATCTTCAATGTATAGTATTGACATTTTTTTTCATCATATTACTATTTCACTAAATTTTTGTTTACTTATCAATACTAGATTTTAATTGTAGTTCTATGATCCCCAAAAAACACTATTTTATTAACACTTAATCTCCTGAAGTTACAAATTTTTTTAATTTCAAGCACAGAAAATTTTCTGAAAACATTTAAAATTGAATAAATAAAAATCCTGCTAGACTATTTTCAGTGATTTTCAGGTATGCCCTTCACGATGGAATAGTCTAGATCAATTAAAATATTTATTCTCAATTGATAATTAACAATAAAAAAACAAAAATTAGAAAAATTAGTATTTTTTTTTTAAACTTCAATAATAGTGGTAAAAACATTTTTTTTATCATAACTTTAATGCTTAATGTGTTCTTAAACTTCAAATTTAAATTCTTAGAGCTTGTCGGTTTATTTAGTTGTTTATAAAAAATAATTTATTTATTGCTCTCCCCAGCGTTACGGGGGCTTAGAGCTTGTCGGTTTATTTAATTGTTTATAAAAATTAATTTATTGATTGCTCTCCCCAGCGTTATTTTTTGAATCGTCTCTCTACTATTTTTACTGTCTAAATGGCAGTGCTTCGAAATTCAAAAAAATTTTTAGCTTCAGTACACATACTTTTTCAACGGTTTCGGAAGTCAACTTTACTTGGATCATTATCGAACTGAACAATTCTTTCCCAAAGGTTAACAACCATTATTTGAAAATTATTTCGCTACTTACTCTCGATCGCTTATTTACCACTCGTTTATCGAACAAGGTCTTATAATGGAGCGTGTAAAGCTCGGTCTTCGCTGCATGAGACGGCATGGAAAGTGAAATAAATGCTACAATGTTTGATGTACGAGTGATAAATAATCAGTCAAGAAAAATTCATTGTTACCCTCGCTTCCTAAAGTATTTATCAAGGTCATTTACAAATTGCTTTTTTATCGCACTTGTATAACAATTTTAAGTATTATTAAACGTCATGGATATGACTCTATTTTGCCAGTTTAACGTAGCACAACGTAGCATGTGCGAAATCAAATCATGCACTAATGGTTTTATCAATTTATTTAGTTTTAGTCTAAGTTAAGAATAACTATACACAAATTTTTTTTTCATGAAACATGGAGAAAAATAGATGATTGCTGTTCAGAGGTCAGTCTGTGAAAATTGAGGATTGCGGCTGAAGTTTGGAAAACATACTAACAAATTGGACAAATGAGATCGGGTAACATGAAGTAGAAAATAATTGAGTCTACTAAGGTATGTTTGTAATAGGAAAAAACGACGATTTAAAGTTATTTAAAAGCACTCGAAAAAGATTAACATTATGCTTCTAAAAGTTTTGTTTAATGCTTTAAAAGTTGACATTTTTCTACTTGTTGTTTTGTTTTTTATGTTATATTGTGCTATTTTTTATGCGTTTTATTCTTTATTTTTTAAAAGGTTTTTCTCTTTAATTGTAGACTTAATGCTGTGGAAGATCAAGTTCAATCGTTCTAAGTCTTGAAGAAGAATCTAAATTTAAAAATGTATGGTTGTAATAAAAAAAAAAAATGTATTGTCAAGTTTACATCAAGCTAAACATCAAATTGAAATTGGTTAACTTCTATTATTTTACAATTAAATTTATTTTTACAATTAAAAATTTCAGTTTAAATGACAATAATTAACAATTTGAAAATTTCCATTCGTTTGATACTGTGCAGAAAAAAATGTATATATGTTAAAACTGCAGACATGCCCTATTTTTAAAATAAATTGTAAAGTTTTTAATTTTTAAAGTATTTAACGTTCTCATTGTGTGTATAATTTTTGTAAATATCGAGTGTATATGTACTACACAGTAGGCAATTCAAGTTCTTGTTTATTTACATGAAATTGATGTTTATTAAGAGATTTTTATCGCTTCGTCGAGGTAGACTCGACCGAGTTTTTGAGTAGGTAAAACAGTAAGGTTATGAGACCAGGGTAGTTATGAGGCCAACGGCTATCGGACCAACTACGATCTCGCAACCTTACTGTTAGTACTACAATAATTAAAACACAATTTAAAAAAATATATTGTATTATAATTAAAAGAATTAACAAACTTACGCCTACCATTCTTATAAAATTGAACATAATTTTAAAAAATTGTATTATAATTTTTATGAAACTGCAAACTTACACCTAGCATTCTTATAAAATTGAAAGCATTACGCGAACCACTACAAAGTTTTACCGACAATGCGATGATCACAACAGTCACCTAAGTTTTTTCGTGTGGTAGATCACTACCAGACCAACTGCTATTGGAAAAAAAGTACCGCTGTACATGGTGTTTTCATATTAAGTAAGTATATCATTTAATTTTGCAAGATTTAAAATTCTAACTTTAAATAGATTTAATTTTTCAAAAAACTTGAAGTTAATTTTTTATAAAATACTAAGTCTAATAATTTTATATAAAAAAATAGAAAAAATATTACTCATTAAATTTAAAAAAATAGCAAAAAAATTATAAAAAATAGTAATTAGTAAAATTTTAAGAAAACTCGCGTCGAGAGTAGCGAGGTCTTCAATGGTCCCACTTGCTGTGCACAGATGAGTAGAATCGACGACGGCTTCTGAAGTCATCTCGATGATGGTGTTTCGGCGTTCGGCTTCGTCGACTTGAAGAGCGTCGTCGTCGACTGGTAGATATTTGACGTCTGTCGCCGTCCCTCCTGTGGTCGCAACGTTCTCGATCTCGTGAGTCTTTATGTCGACTCTCTCTCTCGCTTCGAGATGTTTCGCTCGGGCGATAAAAATTGCGCAGTGTCAAAAACGCACGTCTTAGCCACGAATATCGAAATGTACTATTATAGCATTTGTGGCTCAGTAAGGCTACGAGATCAGGGTAGTTACGAGCCCAAAGGCTACCAGCCCAACTACCACCAGACCTCGCAACCTTACTGTTAGTACTACAATAATTAAAACACACGTAACTTCACTGTTTTACAAACAATAGTTGAAGCTTAGTTATTTAACCTACGAGCCCAGTTACCAGCCCACGTCTACCTTATAACTACTACTTACATGAAAACACAGTTTTGAAAATCTGTATGCGAGCTGTCTCAAAAGTTGCAGCAGTTATTTTGGATGTACTTTGTTATAAAAACCGTGCGAGCAACTATCAGGTACCTGCCACGCATTCAAAATGACCGAATAAAAGACGTGTGCTTATAGGTAAATATTATACGTATAAAATGATTTAAACTCTGCTTTTCAGAATCGAATAAGATCATGGACATGTCTTCATGAATTTGTTAGTTATTTTCACTGAGTGAAAAAATTAATTTTTATGAGTTTAATATTTTTTGAAGTTAGCTTTTGTAAAAATATAACTTGTTATAAAATTACAGGTCTCTAACTAACATAGTTTTTCATTTAGAAATGATTTTATGATTTTAAGCCGAGGAAAATTGTCAAAAGTTTTTTGAAGTATGCTACTAAATTAGAAATTTTAGGTAAAGGGGTAAGTGGAATTAAATTTAAATTTTAGGTTTCGATTACCAAGAGAAGACCTATTAAAATTTGCATGGTCATTATAAGGGCATGAAGGTTCAGACTGAAGGGCTTGTCAGAAAAAGCTCAAATTTTAGGTATGGATTACTACAGAAGAGACCTATTAAAATTTGTATAGTCATTCTAAGGGCATGAAGGTTCAGACTGAAGGGCTTGTCAGAAAAAGCTCAAATTTAAGGTATGGATTACTACAGAAGAGACCTATTGAAATTTGCAAAGTGACGACCTGGATGACGTGGGTGCACTAGGTCCTTAAAAATCATCGAAGACGACTTTTCCAGGAAGTTTGATCTAAAATCGATGTTTTGTAACCAGACACACTTGCTGGAGGCTGACTCGACGACGACCTGGATGACCCAGGTGCACTAGGTCCATAAAACTCATCGGAGACGACTTCCCCAGGAAGTTTGATCTAAAATCGATGTTTTGTAACAGACACACTTGTCCGAGGATTAGTCCACGACGACCTGGATGACCCGGGCGCACTAGGTCCATAAAACTCATTTGACTTCTCCACCGCGACATCAATACCACAGTGAGATTCAAACTGTTTAATACTTAATATTACATACCTAATGCAAAATTTCGTATTTCATATTTCACACTTCATACCGTACCGTTTTGTTTGTTTCTTTTTTTTTCTCTAGAAAATAGATTTCACTTTGACGAAGTAAAATATAATAAGGTAAGAGTTTTAGGTATGGATTACTACAGAAGAGACCTATTGAATTTTGCAAAGTCATTCTAAGGGCATGAAAGTTCAGACTGAAAGGCTTGTCAGAAAAATCTCAAATTTTAGGTATGGATTACTACAGAAGAGACCTATTAAAATTTGCAAAGTCATTATAAGGGCATGAAGGTTCAGACTGGAGGGTTTGTCAGAACAGGCTTGAATTTTAGGAATGGATTACTACAGAGGAGACCTATTGAATTTTGCAAAGTCAAAATAAGGGCATGAAGGTTCAAACAAAAGGGCTCGTCAGAACAAGCTCAAATTTTAGGTATGGATTACTACAGAGGAGACCTATTAAATTTTGCATAGTCTATCTAAGAGCATGAAGGTTCAAAATAAAGGGCTCGTCAGAACAAGCTGAAAACAGCTCCAAAATGCTGCTCACCGATGAACAACTTTGGACATTTTCTTCGGAAAGGAGCAGCGAGACTGCAAGATTCTGACACGATTCCGACATTTTTTTTTGGCAAGCAGCAGTAGCAAGATCGAGACTATGAAAATCGTCCGATATTTTCTTCTGAAAGGATCAGCGAGACTACAAAAGACCTAAACGATTCCGACATTTTTTTTTGGTGGGCAGCAGCAGCTTAGAGATCTTCATCGAAACCACGAGATTCGTATATATTTCGGACATTTTTTTCGAGGAGAAGCAACAGCAGTGGGGTCTCGATCGAATTTCTTACATTTCCGATTTTTTTTTTAAACTTGGAGCAGTAACGGCGAGATCGAAGCATCGAGTTTATTACACACTTCGTCTACAAGGAGAAACAGCACTGTTCTCGAGTTTCTTTCATAGATCCAAAATGGATATTAGCTACTCCGAGATTATAGTAGGCATCCTCTAGGACAGGTTGCGAGTCTACTCATCCACAGGAAACTCGTCTGATTTTGTAAGATGGCCGTATATGGCAGATGAAAAGCTTAAAAGTGGTATGCAGAATATTGAATTAACTAGAGCAAAAAATCAAAAGTGTCAAACAAGTCACAGCTTTATTATATTCGTCAGAGACTGCAGCATTTGATGGATGAGAAGTTATAAGGTACCTGTACCTAATATGGCCCCCCTAAGCGAGAATCGACGTTGTGGCCAAACAAATCAATATTTTTTGACGGGTAGGGTCTCATTTTAAAGCTTAATTCAAGAGCTTTAAAATGAGACATTACACGTTTGATTTTGATCAATGAGCTTCAAATGCCAGAGGATTTACCAAAACACGGTTTTTTAAGACAACTAAAATTTGTGTCTTAATATGGCCCCCCTTGAAGTAATTAATTAATTGCAATTTGTTCCTACTTTTTAAATCAATCAGGATATAAGATTTTAAAAACTTCAAAATTGTTATTATTTTAAAAATGATTTATTTAAAAATTGAGCCTTTTTTACAATGTTTTTGAAAGCTTTGCAACCAGTAGAAAAATTTCAACTTTAAATTTTGGTCAAAGTTTTTTTTTTGAGCTAAAATGCTTTTTTAGTTATAAAATGAAAAAAAGCTTTGAAACAATTAAATTTATTTTTCTTAAATAGCATTAGGATAGGATTTTCTAAAAAGTAAACATGAAACTAAGGACTCTTAATATTGGTATTTCTACTAATTCGTGGGGGGCCATATTAGGTACACTGCATAATAAAAAGTTATTTAAGAATAAAACCCGTTAGAAAACGAGTTGAACAATAACTAAGGTCGCGTTTTAAAGCTGAAACAATAACAAATCGAAGCTACTTATTCAAATTTTGATCAGGTGCGTCTAAATATTTTGGCAGACCACTTAATTACAACGTAAAATAATAACGGAGGTATACGAAACGAGTTTTAGCTATTAGGCGTGCGCAAAAATAATTTTAAAATGTTCTAAACAACTGAAAACTTCATAATTCAGTGTTTTTGACTTCTTTCTACCTTGCAGAGATGCCGCATACCTAGCATATTCAAAATAACAGGGGGGGCCATATTAGGCACAGGGCCATATTAGGCACACTTACCTTATATATATTTTTTTTTCACCCCCCCCCCCCCACTACTTTTGAGCGAGTGGGAAAAAATCATTAGTGGGAGATGAGTGAGAGTATAAATAGATCGTATACAACCAGGTCTGGTTAATTCTTCACCGAGGAGCAAGACCAGCGAGATCTTCATTGAGACCACTAGATTGATAAGTACTTCGGACATTTTCTTCGGAAAGGAACGGCGAGACTACAAGATACCTATACGATTCCGACATTTTGGTGAGCAGCAAGATCTTCATCGAGTCTACGAGAATCGACCTACATTTTCTTCGGAAAGGAACAGCGAGACTACAAGATACCTATACGATTCCGACATTTTTTTTTTTAACTAGGAGCAGTGAGATCGAAGCAACGAATTTATTACACACTTTGTCTTCAAGGAGAAAAAGCAGTGTCTTCGAGTCTCTTTCATAGATCCAAAATGTATATCAACTACTCCGAGATTATAGTAGGCATCCTTTTAGACAGGTTGCGAGTCTACTCATCCACAGGAGAGTTGTCTGATTTTGAAAAATGGCTACATATGGCAGATTATGAAATTGAAAAGCTTAAAAGTGGTACGCAGAATATTGAATTAACTAGAACAAAAAAAACAAAAGTGTCAAACATGTCTGTCGCAGCTTTATTACATCCGTCAGAGACTGCAACATTTGATGGATAAGAAGACGATTGATCAAGCTCGTCAGGATCAGCTTCGCCACGAGCAAGAACACGAAACTGGTGAGTGGAAACGGGTGAATGGAGGGTGCTGGATGGCAGTGGTTATTACAAGAAAGAGCCGATGAGACTGCTGATGGGCAGGAAGCGCATAATAATGAGCAACTAGAAGCTGATCAACTGGAAGATCATTTGGAGCAGGGGGATCAAGCATTAGATGGTGAACAGGTAGCAGGTATGAGAATCGGTGGCGAGCTTCGATCACCATTTTCTGGTAGAGTCTCTTGGGATGATTTAAATTTTGCTTTTCAGAATCGAATCAGATCTGGTGTGATTGCTAATCATGGACATTTGGATATCACAACCTTCATAAATGATGCAAAAGAAATGTTCAAATCAAAAATTTTAGCAGTTTTAAACGAACATCCTTCTATCAAGGTCAATGCTGAGTTAGCTGCAGAATATACCCTACAAAAAGGGGATGAACAACAAACGCCAGAAGTAAAATACTTTAGTACGGAAAATAAATCGATCTATCAATCTACTCAACTAGACGAATGGTTTGAAAATAATATAAATGTTCCATTACAAAATGAAATTGAGTCTTTTGAAACAAAGGGTAGTGGGTACACTTTGAATTATATATTACGTTTGGTAATAAATATGAACAAATTAAATCAACTAAGAGCTACTTCTTACATACCATCACCTGGAAAAATAATGAAAAAACGGGCTTGTATCAATGTTAAGAATAAAGATCAAAAATGTTTCATGTGGGCTATCCTTAGTGCGTTGTATCCAGCAAATCATCATACCTCCAGAGTGAGTCACTACGAAAAGTACAAACATAAATTGAACTTCGACGGTATCGAGTTTCCAGTCACTCTTAGAAGTATTAACAAGTTCGAGAGTCAGAATCCAGTTTCAGTTAATGTATACATGCTGAAAAAATATGGGGATGATTTTAGGGTTTCTCCTTGTCACTTATCGAATCAAAAAAAGGAAGATCATGTCAATCTTCTTTTAATACAAGAACACTATGTATATGAAGATTCTGATAAAGACAGTGAGAATGACGACGATTATACTGAAAATTTTTGGTTCCATTATGTATGGATTAAAGACCTTTCGAGATTAGTAGCAAAACAATTAACAAAAAACAAGAGAAAAGTTCACATTTGCAACAGATGCTTAAGTTTTTTTTGTGGATCTAAAAAAGCTCCAAAAGCATCAGGACGAGTGTGCATTGGTTAATAACTGTAAAATTACGTTGCCAAATGACGAGAATAAAATTTTAAAGTTTAGGAATCATAATGCGCAGAATTTTTGTCCTTGGATAATTTATTCGGATATCGAATCAATTTTAAAACCAACGGAAGAAAATCTAGCTTTTCAAGAACATCAAGCTCACAGCATCGGCTTTTATCTATACTGCATCTATGCTACTATCGTAGCTGCACGATCAATCTTTATCTCGATATGAGTCATACAGATAGGTAGACGAGTCAGCACCAACTCCTGTTCAGTGGTTTATAAAAAAACTCCTCGATATTAAAAATCAAGTTGAAGCTGCTTACAAAGATATCAAGCTCATTGAACTTAACAACCAGGAGAAGCTTAATCATTACAATGCAGATCAATGTCACATTTGTAAAGAAAAATTCAAAAAATATGAAGCAAAAATCAAAGATCACTGTCATCTTACTGGGAGGTAATTTATACTCATGCAATGATGTAATTTGAAGTTAAAAATTTACTAATAAGTATATTTTAACACTATTCTTTTTAGGTACCGCGGGCCGGCCCATAATCTTCAGTTCCGGGATTCAAGAATTTTGCCCATGGTTTACCATCATTTAGGATATGATTCACATTTCTTGATTAAAGAATTAGCAACTTCCTCCATCTTGGAAGGAAAAGTAAAGCTTATCGCTGAGAATCGTGAAAAATACATTTCCTTCACTAAACTTATTAAGGGAAGCAAAATAAATTTTCGCTTCATTGATAGCTACAGATTTTTACCTACATCATTGGAAAAATTGGTTTCATACTTGTCGGACTATCCAATAACAAAATTGGAATTCACAAAAGATGGCTACAGTGCACAGCAGATTCAGTTGCTACTTAAAAAGGGGACGTTCCCGTATGACTACGTTGAAAATTTAGCGAGCTTGCAGTTATGTAGATTGCCAGATAAAGAAGATTTTTATAGTAAACTGAATGAGTCTCATATAAGTGATGAAAGTTATGAACATGCAAAAAATGTTTGGCAAGCTTTTAATTGTGACTCTCTAGGAATCTACTCGGACATTTTTTTAAAAACAGACATATTGTTACTTTCTGAGGTCTTTCAAAATTTCCGCTTAACATGCATGGAAGCTTACGGATTGGATCCTGCGTTTTATCACACCACACCAGGTCTCACGTGGGACGCTATGCTAAAATTCAAACAAAACGAGAATGATGAAAATACTGAACTTGAGCTTTTAACCGATATCGATATGCTCATGTTTGTGGAGAAAGGAATAAGAGGTGGTATTAGCCAATGTTCACATAGGTATGCGAAAGCAAACAATAGGTTTATGGGTGATAAATATAATCCTGATGAAGAGGAGAGCTTTTTGGTTTATTTAGACTGTAATAATTATATGGAAGCTCAATGCAAGCCCACCTGGCTCATGGCGGTTTCGAATGGGTTGAGAATCTTAACGAGCATGAATTTTGGAATGTTCCGGATGACTCTCCCGTTGGATTTTTTCTCGAATGTACTATAGAATATCCAAAACATCTACATGATTCTCATCTCGACCTGCCCTTGCTACCAGAGCATCGTACGCCTCCTGGTGAGAAGCAAAAGAAACTACTGACAACTTTATACGATAAAGAAAGGTATGTGCTTCATTACCGTGCCTTGAAACAAGCGCTCGAGTATGGGCTAATCCTTAAAGAAGTACACCGTGCCTTAAAATTCAACCAGAAACCGTCTTTGAAACCGTACGTCGGCTTCAACACTCAAAGACGTAAGGAGTCTAAAAATGAATTTGAAAAACTTTTTTACAAGTTAATGATTAATGCAGTATACGGAGAGACGATTGAGAACGAAAGGAAGAGAAAAGAGGTTAAGTTATGTCACAAATGGAAGGGGAGGTATAGCGCCGAGGCTCTCATTGCAAGACCAAACTTTCATGGTACTTCAATCTTCGATGAAAATCTTGTAGCGATACAACTTTCCAGGACAGAGATATGTATTAGAAAACCAATATATGTGGGATTATGCGTGCTGGACATCTCTAAACAACCATGTACCGGTTTCATTACTCGTTTATGCGAAAAAAAATTGGAAATCTCTGTAAAATGCTTTATTCTGACACGGGCTCATTCATATACCACATCCGAGGTGTTAATATTTACGACGTCATCAAAGAAAATCTTGAAGTGTTTGATACCTGGGATTATCCAAAGGATAACCAGTATGGTATTCCTAGAGTTAATAACAAAGAAATTGGATTATTCAAAGACGAATGCTCAGGAAAAATCCTAGAATGCTACGTGGCTCTCAGATCAAAAATGTATTCTTTACAAATTCAGGGTCAGGAGACTGTGAAAAAGGCAAAAGGCGTCAAATCTACCGTCGTGAAGAATAAAATAACATTCGAAGACTATGAGGACTGCTTATTCAATCAAAAGATTGTCAAAGTTCATCAGAACAATATATGATCGAGGCGACACATTGTTAGGACAGAGAGACAAGAAAAAGTAGCTTTGAGTCCACACGACACAAAACGTTTTTTACTTCCCTTCCAAACCGACACTCTTCCTTGGGGACACTATTTGATTGAAGAATATGGCGGTAAAGCCACACTCAAAGTTAAAAATGGCGACGAAAACGTTTCAGAAAGCGAATCTCATGAGGAAGAAGAAGAAGTCGAGATGGTCCTTAATAATATCACAGAGGAAGACGATGAGCTTGAAAGAGTGGGGAGAGCCAGAATAGTGGGAGAAACTATACTTAAGGAGCGTCGATCTGAAGCCGAGATCATTCCGCTCCAAGACTTCGAAGAGGTAGAGCCACCGACTAAAAAGTTCTGCTTTTAAAACACTCTTTCGCCGTCTTCAATATCACAGTAAGTCACTACCTATTATCAGAAAAATGAGTGAGAAACTATTTCATATTTGATATTTCATACTTTATAACACACCATATTGCTTTTTTGTTTCAGAAAGTGGATTTTACTTTGGCAAACACCATTGGTGCATTGGCTTACTTGCCTACAAAGAAATTGACCGAATTGGACATCTCAAGACCGTACCAAGTGACAGAAGTTCGTCAGGCTAAGACTCAATACGGCAATAAAGTTGTCGTTACGCTCGACGGTGAGTGGCAGATATTTCTTCCTAATGGTTTACAAAAGCTCTTTGAGCAAGAACCAAAACTTTTGAAGGATATAAAAGCCACAGCACAAAGTTCAGAGTTGCTCATAACTTATTTGGGTGACGGTAAAATTGAATTTTCTGATAAAAGTAAAAATATGGCGTGAGTTTAAAAAATCATAATAATGCATGTATACAAGTTTTTTTCAATTAAAGTTTTTATTTAAAAAATTACAAATCTTTTTCATTAATCCAGCTATTATAACTGTTGTCAAAACCTAACCATTTAACAAACAATTTATTATTTTTTGTTTTTATTACTTTTTCTATTAAATAAATATCGGGATACTTTGTTTTTAATAACTCAGGCTCGTAAAAGCTTCCTACAACAGGCTGATCATCATAATCTTTTAGTTTATATGTTGGTGGATCAGTTTTATTAACATTAGTAATGGTAAATATTTCAGTAGACCAATTAGGAGTATACCTTTTCTCAAAAATACCTTTTAATTTACTGATTCTAACTTTTTCACCAACTTTGAATTTATTTTTTTAGACTTTATTTTTTTTTTCATTTAATCTTTGTAAAATTATAGTCGCATGATTAGCAGTGACGTCTTTTGGCTTCATACCTATAGTTCGATGCTTTCGATCATTGTAAGCGTTTATCAAATCAGGTAAAATATCTACCCAATTGTAATTACCTTGCAGGCTAAATTTTTTCCACATACTACTTTTTAATGTACGATTAAAACGTTCACATATTGAAGCCTTTAGACCGCTGTATGTAGAATACATAATTATTTTATACTTATTCATAAGTTCTTGAAAATGTTTGTTGTAAAATTCTTTCCCAAAATCTACGTGAATATTTTTTACTGGTGGATTTACTTTTGCCAAGACTGATTCCATTGCAGCTGTAACATCTGGACCTGATTTTGTCTTAGTCGGAACAGCATAAGCGTTCTTTGAAAAAATGTCAATTATCGTAAGCAAATATCTGTGACCTTTATTTTCTCTGGCGTAGGGTTGCATTTCTACAAGGTCAGCTTGCCAAGTTTCGTTCAAACCTCGCACATCGAATTTCCGGCGTTAATAGTTTCGACAAGCTGGTTTGTGAATTTTTTCTACTACACAAGATTTTTTATTCATTGAAAGAATTATATTCTACTTTTTCTAATTCAGTTGACCTTAACTTTAGAAATTTCTGATCAATATCGTCTCTATGATTTTCAACAAGGTCTGACAAGTCATCCACTTTTTTTTGAACCTTGATTTCAATCTCGTCTTTGTATGAATAAAGAACTGTATTCAAATCGTCTAGGTCACTTCGTAATTTTTTGGTAATCTCGTACAGACTATGTATTTCTGATTGGATGAGGTCTCTCAAAGTTTGTAGATTAACTGCGTCTTTAGGTTCAAGAGGAGCTGCTAGGTTGCACAATCTTTTGTTTACAATGTCAAACTGTCCTTCAGGAGTAAATTTAAAACCGTGACCAGGTGGACCAGCTCTTCCTGCAGTCTTTTTGAGGTGACGTCCAAACACATCGACACTCATGTTGATACTGACGAGTACACGTTTATTTTTGCTTAATATATTCTTCTTCGTCCTTATCGCTCGACTCGCAATATGGTAATGAACAAACAATGCACTTTTTCTTAATTTATATATCCACCTTCTTACAGCTTTTCGATAATTGAATGAATCTCATTTGTATGGTTTAAATTTCCGGCTGATTGCTCTGCTGTCAACAAGCGAAGTCGATCAACCAATTCATTAGGATCATCCCAATATACGTAATCCATTCGTGTTCCACGATTAGCAATTTTATATCGAGGTGTGAGACCATGTCCACTCTTCGCTTTTATGGGTGTTGAATTTTTTCGATCTAATACTGTCGTTTTGAACTTCTTGTAAGGACTCCGACATTTTACTGGTCTTGCTTGAAAAAGATCTGCAATTATATTTTAGTACTTGTTACTAGCTGCATGTTTTTTTATTTCACCACCTGGAATATGTCCTTTTTTATGAGCACTAGTTTGCTCAAGAATCTGTCGGTAAGTTGTTGTATCAGTTATAGTGTAATTTTTAGGATTTTTATTTACAATCAGTTCAAACAATCCGGGAGTTCTTGAATAAGATTTGTCATTAACAATTATATTATCTTTTTCAAATTTTACGATTGCATTACCAAGCTGATAACCATTTTTAGTTCTCTTTTTCAACCCATATAAATTAACTTGCTCTGCAGCTTTCACATCAATTAATTCTCCCGCAGACCCTGTATCAACAATCGTACTTTCCAGATCATTAAAATTTTCAATCGAGCTATGATCATCATCATCAGATGGTGTCTCAGTTACATTAACTGAAAAAAAATTTTGATTTGATGGATCAATAAAACTTTTATTCTCAACACTCTTTTCCACAAAGCTTTCATTTAAAGTTTTGCGTTTCTTATCCTCCACAAGCTGTTGTAAAGGATCAATTATAGGTTTGAAGGTTTCTTTTAAAACACGATCAGTACTATCTTTTTGAAATTTTATTAAATTATACTTGCGTTTTACAGCTTCTCGAGCTTTAACAAGCTCTTCAAGAACTTTTTTCTCTCGAGTCAACTCAGCCATGTTTTCGTAACGATGCCTCGATAGACACTAGTGATAGTTGTAAAACTCAACCCATATTTATAGCAAAACAATCAAAACCTTTTCTGTATCTACCTTCATTTAAACCTCTATCTTTATCAATAACTATGAAACTATGTTTGCCGTCTCTTCAACAATCAGAGCATAAATTTTTAAATTTTTTGTAATCCATATCAGTGTTTATATGATCATCATAGACATGCTTCAAATTGACCTCATCTTGATGAAACAAAATCAATAAATTAACGTTGTCTCGCACAAGGTGTTTGGGTACAGCTGCGTACGATTGACAAAGATAAAAGCAATCAACATTATTATGTCTACCCATACAATAAAATGCTCTCACGTTATCTTGCTTCTCACAAGCAATATCGGTGAATAAAATAACTGAATTTGGTAATGCATCAGCTGGAGCTATTACCTCATCGCTGTCACTATTTGGAAAGTATTGTATTCCTTCAATCGGTTCAAGAAGTTGCTTTAAAAATTTATACTTTGGCTGACATAGTGATTTAGAGTAAACATAAACGTTTTCGAATCTTAATCCATTTGGATGTGTGAGTAGAGTAAGCATACTATTGGTTTTACCGTACCCGGATGGCCCTGATATAACTGCTCTGATGCTGCTAGGAAGTAAATCGTCATGACGTTTCTCTTTCTTATCTTGCTCCACAAGAACGTCGAAATTAGCGACTGGTAATTTCACATTACTTTTTGTAAAATCCATGTTAAATATTCAAGCTCTCGAATTAGAATGCTGATGATTACTATAAATACCATGCTTTTATACTTTGACTCTCAGTCTTACACTGACCTACTAAGAAGAATGATCATTTTTCCCAGCAAAAAGAAGAAGAAGAGAGGATACGGTTTGTTAAATAAAATCATCAACAAGCTTTCTTTTGAACTTCACTTACCAGGGTATAACTATTGCGGACCAGGCACAAAACTAGCTGCTCGCTTATCACGAGGTGATCAACCAATAAATCAACTTGATTCTGCTTGTAAAGAGCACGATATAGCTTATTCTCAAAATCGAGATAACATTACTTCTAGAAACGCTGCTGACAAAGTTCTAGCAGATAAAGCTTGGCAAAGAGTTCTCGCTAAAGACGCAAGTATTGGAGAAAAAGCAGCTGCTTACGCTGTTACAAACATCATTAAAGCAAAGTCTAAATTAGGGATGGGTCTTAAAAATAGGAGAATAAAAAAGAAATCAAAAAAGACTTGTAAAAGAAAATGTGATAAAAAGACTCCGATAAATGCCATAATAAAAAAGGCATCTCAATCAGCTGCTCCAGGTAAATCACCTAAGAGTATCATTACCACAGCTTTGAAAGCAGCAAAAACTGCAATAAAACAATCAGGAGGAAAGAAAAGGATAAAAATTCCTCGAGTTTTACCTATATCTTCGAAAATTGGTGGAGTTTTACCTTTAATACCTTTGTTCGCGGGATTAAGCGCTACAGGTGCATTAGCTGGTGGTGCTGCTGGAGTTTACAAAGCTATTAACGATGCAAAGTCAGCTCGTCAAAATTTGGAAGAGAGTAAAAGACATAATAAATAAATGGAAGCAATAGCGTTAGGTAAAGGACTTTACTTGAAGCGTTATAAAACAGGTCTTGGTTTATACTTGAAACGATACCAAGGTAAGGGTTTAAAAAAAAAAAGCCCGAAATAATTCTACCAGATAGAGCACCGTCAAATTTTGATTTATTAAAATATGCCGGTAAAATGAAGATCCCATACTTTCGAGGAGTTTTCATGAAAGATAAATTACCACAATCTGGCCCTCATTATCGTGAATCAGCGATTGTTAATCTTGATAACGATTCTGGACCTGGAACACATTGGGTAGCATATAAAAAACTTGGTAATGAAGTAATTTATTTTGATAGTTTTGGTAATCTTCAACCACCCCTTGAACTGATGATTTATCTAAATGTTGACAATATTAAATATAATCCTGAAAAATATCAAAGTTACAACACCTACAACTGTGGTCATTTATGTTTGAAATTTTTAAGCGGAAACCTCAAGGGTATATAAAGCTCTTCTTTTTCAACTTACTTCATTCTATTCCGAACTTTCATGGAGTCATTAACTCTAACTTTATCTGGAACAACTTCAATTTTAGAAGCTCAATATTTTCCTCCAATTGAACTCTTACCAAATAAGAACTATTGTCTTGGATTAGTTGAGTTTTTAAGTTTTGATTCTATTCCTAACATAGACGAAGGAAATAATAAATTTTACATTGGTGATCAAATAATTGAATTTGAAACTGGTTGTTACGAGATCGGTGCCATTGAAAAATATATCCTTAAGACTCTCGAAGAAAATCAAAGTAACATAGAAATCTCAATAAAACCAAATGAAAATACTTTAAAAAGTGAAATAAAGAGTAACGCACAAATAGATTTTCGTCCTAAAGATTCAATTGCAAACATATTAGGTTTTGATCGTCATGTCCTTCCTGCAAATATTCTTCACCATTCTGACGCACCCATGAATATACTCAAATTGAATTCAATAAGAGTTGAGTGTAATATAACAACCGGAGCTTATATAAACAATAAAAAAGTTCACACTATACACGAGTTTTATCCTGTTGCTGATCCTGGTTTTAAGATTATCGAAATTCCTGCACAAGTCATTTACTTACCTATTTGCGTAAAAAGTATAGATAACATTCAGTTACGTCTAGTAGATCAAGACGGAGATTCAATAAATTTTCGCGAAGAAGTCATAACTATTAGATTGCATATAAAATCTTCATAATGGGTATTGTATATCACGGTAGAGGGCTCCACTCTTTCAATTCCAGAAGTTATAAAAACACTACACTATGCGCTCCTTCAATCAGTCGCCAACGAACACCGAAAGCGTTAACACGGCAGAACATACAGTTTCTCAAGAGCCTAGGCTTAAAAGTCATCCTTGGTGAGAAATAACTTGCATATTTTTTTGCTGTTTTCAAAAGAAAAATGGAAGATATTCTAAGTATTCAAAATTCGGTCGCGTTCGATGAAAGTATCTCTCATTACGAGGTGCATGCCCATCAACCATACACCGCAGTTAATTATAACAACAGCGATGAAATTCGCATCGCCATTCAACATCAGGACTTGTGTCTATTACCATCACGCAGTGTGCTTCATATTTGCGGTCGGTTAACTGATACAACTACCAATAAAGCACCTAAAAATACTCATTTTGTCAATAACGGCATTTGTCATTTATTCGATGACATACGTTTAGAATTGAATGGAATCGAAATAGATCGTTGCAAAAACGTTGGTTTGTCCACTTTGATGAAAAATTGGATTTCTTTTAATCCTAATCAAAGTTTAATTGCAGAGAATTCAGGCTGGTATGGTCTTTCAGAAGAAAAGAAGAAAAAAATTTTAAACGATGATGGTTACTTTGATGTATTCATCCCTCTAAATATGATTTTAGGCTTTGCCGAAGATTATCGTAAGATTGTTGTCAATGTTAAGCTTGAACTAATTATAACTAGATCTAGGAATGACTTAAATGCTATTATTCAAACAACCACAGGTAATGCAGCTTACGATTCATTCAAAATTCAACTAACAAAAATCGAGTGGCTCATGCCCTATGTTTTGGTATCAGATTCAAACAGAATAAGTTTACTCAAGTTCCTTGAAAAAGATCGTCCTGTAACTACGAGTTTCAGATCTAAAGAATTTTTTGAGTATCCCTTGCTTCCTGCAACTACCAAACACATTTGGACTGTCAAAACTTCTAATCAATTGGAAAAACCACGTTTTGTAATAATTGGTCTACAAACCAACAAAAAATCTTCGAATACGCAAAACGCAATGGCTGCTTGTAAGACAGCACAAAGAAAGGAGAGAGAGAGAGGGCAAGAGAATGCACAGTAAATTTTATTGATTTTCTGGCTGCGAAATGACAATGAGAAGCACCGGTAAATTATTGTTACCGGTGCTGTGCAAAAATACCTGAGAATGCCTAAGGTGATCTCCTTGATGAGCCGCTAACCCAAGAATTGAAGAGAATCAAGCCGATTGAATTCAAGATGAGATGCCTCCAGAGTTGACTACCACCAGGTGAATTATTTGTTGAGATGACTGTGCAGATGAGACGAGCATGAGTTGGCGAGCTCGAGTCCCCCGCTGTCTAGCACAAATCACACAGTGCACTATGTGAGACTTGACAGTAGCTCGTCCACCAATGATCCAGTATTCTTGCCGTATCTTGGCAAGAGTGACCTGAGTTCCACCATGGAGTGTGTCCAGATGGGCCTGACCTATGATGAGTTTAGTGAGAGGTGTGTTTCGGTTGAGAATTGCAGGATGCTTGATTGAATAACTCAGATTCGTCTTGTTAAGGCGACCTCCTACTCTGAGAATTCCCTCGGCATCCACAAATGGAGTTAGGCGGTTGAGTGCATGAGAAGTTGGAAGTGTTGAGCTGGAAACCATGCGAATCTCTTCCTTGAGATCCACTTCTTGAGATTGTCTAACCCAAAATGACTTGGCTTTGTTGAGCATTTCCGCAGAGATGACTGGTGAGTGAGAAATGAAGACTCCTTTGAACCGTTGGCAAGCCGCCATGCACAAAGAAGTAATTTTGAATAACTTGTTGAGCGATGAATACCTGTAGAGAAGATCCCAATGCTCCCTAGCAGTGGCAACAGCTGTTGTTGGAACAATTTTCTTGAGTTCTGGAAGTGTGTGCTCATCAAGAAGTTCTCGTTTGGCAGGCCAGAGTTCTTCTGATTGTTTTAGCCACTCAGGGCCATTCCACCAGAGATTGTGATCGATGAGTTGTGATGTTAGCAATCCTCGAGAAGCACAATCAGCTGGATTACATTTTCCCAGTACATGCCTCCACTGAGCAGATGATGTGAGTTCCTGAATGGAATGTACCCTGTTACGCACAAACTCCTTCCAGCGAGATGGGTGAGAGTTGATCCAAGTGAGTGCTACCATTGAGTCTGTCCAAAGTGTCACAGAGCGTACCTCTAATTTGAGTGAGCCAGCAAAGTGATTAACCAATTTGCTGAGCAAGTGAGCAGCAATTAACTCCAGTCGAGGGATTGAGACAGGCTTGAGTGGGGCCACCTTTGTTTTGGAACAAAGAAATGAGATTGAAATACCTGTGGGTCCGTGAGTGCGCACATATAAAACAGCAGCCATGGCATATTGAGAAGCATCCGAGAAACCATGAATTTCGATGGCGGAGTGTGACAGGGTTCCAAGCCACCGAGGAAGTGAGACCTTATCCAAGTTCTGAAAATCATCCCTGATTTTGAGCCACTTGGCCTTGATTGACTCTGACACTGGTTCGTCCCAGGCCAGCTTGAGTAGCCATAACTCTTGCAGGAGGATTTTTGCTTTTATGACCACAGGTGAGATGATGCCGATGGGGTCGAAGATTTGAGCCACTTCTGAGAGAATTGTCCTTTTGGTGAGTGTCTCCTTGACTGGAGGTAAGGCCAGAGTGAATGAGATTGAGTCCTGCTGAGGGGTCCAAATGAGTCCGAGAATTTTGGCAGTGCAGTCACTAAATGAGATGGTGCTGTCACCTTGAGAGTCCGTGTGAGAGGTCTTTGAAAATTCAGGGTGGTTGGAGTTCCATTTTGCCAAGGGAAATCCACCTGCCCTGCACAAACCTTCAAGTTGATGAGCTTTCTCGTTGAGAAGCGCCAGAGTGTCAGCTCCCCCGTAGATATCGTCTACGTATCTGCCAACTTCCACTGAGTCAATGGCAAGTGGATACCGATGACCTTCATCCAGGATGAGTTGCAGCAGTACCCGAATGGCTAAATAAGGAGCTGCCCGAGTGCCATACGTCACCGTAATGAGCTTGATGAGTACTTCCCTGAGTTCGCTGTCGATCCAAATTATCCTTTGCAAATCTTGATCATCGGGATGAACCAAGATCTGCCTGTACATTTTTGTGATGTCTGTGGCAAAGACAAACTGATGAGTTCTGAGCCATGTGAGTACGTCAACGATGTTGAGCAATAAATTGGGTCCAGTTTGCATGATGTCGTTGAGAGAGTAACCAGATGATGTGACAGCAGACCCATTAAATACAACTCTCAACTTTGTTGTTAAACTATCCAATTTGAGCACTCCATGATGAGGTAGATAGTAAGCTGGAGATGATTTGAGCTCCTCTGCTGGCACAGGAACCATGTGGCCCAGTTGAGCATATTCCTCCATAAAAGCAACGTACAGCTGCTTGTAATCATCGTCGCGTTGAAGCTTGTTCATGATTCCTCTTAAACATGCCCTTGAGCGAGCGAGAGAATCACCCAAACAAGAAGGATCCATCTTCAGTGGCAATCTGACGATGTAGCGTCCTTGCGGGTCCCTTGAGTGTGTCTTGAGAAAATGTTGTTCACACTCCTCTTCTTCTGGTGTGAGGATTGACTTTGAAGAGTGTGGAGCTTCTTCCAAGTCCCAAAACCTTGTCAGGATCTCCAGAAGTGAGGTGTCGTCATGAACTGTTGCCCCATGAAAGGTTTGTCGTGGTGAGTAATTTGACTGTGAGGAAGGTCCATGAATCAACCACCCAAATATAGACAGCTGAGCAATAGGATCATGAGGGGCTGCCTTGATGAGGTTTGGCAAGATGATTAAACCATAATGATCTGCACCAATTATGATGTCTATGTTGCGTGGTTGACCAAATTGAGTGTCTGCCAAGTTGAGTTTGCTGAGATGAGGCCAAGTTGATTCATCGCACGGCTGAGACGGCAACGTGGAAGTGAGTTGTTTCAATATATGAGCGTGGAGTTTGAGCTGAACGTTGCGATGAATGGACTTGAGAGTCACGACTACCTTTCCCTGAGTGTGAGCTGACTTTGATCCACCAATGCCAATGATGGAAACTGATGAGTGAGTCCGAGGAATTTTGAGCATTGTCACAATGTCAGATGATATAAATGACAATTCTGAGCCTGGATCGATGAGAAGTCTCACTGAATGAGAAACTGAAGGTGTTATGAGCAAGGCTACTGCCGTAGCCAGGAGTGAGTGTTCCAGAGATTGAGAAATACCAAATGTGACTGCGCCTGCTTCCTATTGAGTAGATGAGTTAGCCTTGGTTTGAGTAGAAGCCCCAGGATTGGCTCCTGACTCAGGGTGTATCATTGTGTGGTGAGATAGTCCACATGTCTTGCACCGTACTTTTGAGTTGCAATTCCTGGCTGCGTGTTTTCCCAGACAATTGTAGCAGAGCACCTTTTCAACCACAAAGTGCCTGCGAGCTGTCAATGAGAGTTCCTTAAAACCAGGGCAAAACACGATGAAATGTGAGCCGTCACAGAAGGAGCAAGGGTACTGCTTTGCAGGTTGAGTTTTCCTGGGATCAGCAGCAGAGTGAGAGGGCCCAGATGCTCCAAAGTGAGCCTTCATCGCTTTGGTAGATTGAGATGTGCCTTGAGATTTTCCACCAGACTGATTGACGCTGCCGTGAGAAGCACCTTCCACCTGCTCCAAGGCTCGAACTCTGCCCATAAGGAATTGCTCGAGATTCTCAAAGCTAGGAAATTCTGATGAGTTGGCCAGAGAAGTTTCCCACTGTTCCACGGAGAGACGATCCAGGAGGCTGATGCCCTTTGCAGTGAGCAAGCAATCTCCCAACTCCTCGCGTGAGACGTGAGTCATCAGCGACTTTCTGATGCCTGACAACGATGAGATCATTGAGTTGAGAGAGGCCGAGCTTTTTGGTTGAACATGAGATAGTCTATTGAGCTTGCCAATATGCTCCGTTATGAGGTACTTTTCATTTTCATAACGGGTCAGCAGAGTGTTCCAGGCGAGATCCAAACCTTCAGCAGTAATGGGAAAGGAGTTGATAAGTGCTAAAGACTCACCAGATAACGAGCTCCGCAAATAGTGGACCTTCTGTGATGCTCCAAGTCGGGAGCTGGTTAAAACCAAATCAGAAAAAGAGGCCTTGAATTCTGGCCACTCTGCATATGATCCAGAAAAAGATGGGAGCTTGATCTCTGGGAGCTTGGCACCGTGAGAAGTGTCTCGAGATTCTGTCGAGTTGGCCGGAGGAACAACTGGAGGGAGCTTGTCCTTGAGATCAGCCAGAGCGGTGAGAATGTCAAACATAACATTTTCCATTTGAGAGAGTGTTCCTTGAGTAGAATAGTCGTCATCTACCATCACAGAAGGACAGAAAGTAACCAGTTGTGAGTGGTCCTGTCGAAAATTAGTCATAATGGTCGTTGCTGAATTTTCCCAAGAATCCAATACCATGGCACCAATGACGCCTTCATGTGAGGTGATCCTTTCTAAGATTCTGGTAAGAGCTTGCAACCGCTCAGTCTGTGAGAGCTTTCTCACCAGAAAGTCAGCTGACACCGATCCTGAGTTTGACCTTGTGCGCCGTTGACAGCCATCAGTGATTTGAAGAGATTCCTTTGAGTTGGCCTGGACTCCAGAGGTGGTATCAGTTGAGTCACTCCAGAGTTGAGTCTTATCAGCAAGGTCATGAACCTTGACCTGTAGAATGGTGCCAGCATCACCTGGTTCCTTGCTGAGACTTGGTGAGCTGCTCCTGGAGGACTTTTTGGTGTCTGCACTCTGCTTCTCATCCATGTTGACCACCAGCGAGCACCAAATTGGCAGGAAAGTTGAGCGTACCTGAGATTGTTCCAAATAAATGAGTAAAATGACTCTTTTCATCCAGAGCTGACCAAGAGAAAAAACAGAGAAGAGCAAAGAAGAGCAGAGAAGACAAGAAAAACCCAGCCACCTACCAGCTATCCGGCTCGAAGGACCAAATGTTGCAGATTTACTGCTTTATTAATTTTATTTGTTTGCCGGATTAAAAGCTGGTAGGGGAGGGTTGTCAAATAAATGTTGAGACAGACTTAATTTAATAAAAAACAGTGTTAATTTATTTATTTTAACACAGTACTCTATTTACAAAAATATTCAAATAATTCTATAATTACAATAAGTGAGTTTATATGGTTTAATAAAAATTATTTTAATTATAGAATTATTTGAATATTGTTGTAAATAGACTACTGTGTTAAAATAAATAAATTAACACTGTTTTTTATTAAATTAAGTCTATCTCAACATTTATTTGACAACCCTCCCCTACCAGCTTTTAATCCGGCAAACAAATAAAATTAATAAAGCAGTAAATCTGCAACATTTGGTCCTTCGAGCCGGATAGCTGGTAGGTGGCTGGGTTTTTCTTGTCTTCTTTGCTCTTCTTTGCTCTTCTCTGTTTTTTCTCTTGGTCAGCTCTGATGAAAAGAGTCATTTTACTCATTTGGAAGCAGTCAGTGATTATTCTGCAGAGGGTTTCATTGCAGCGTATAGACGCTTCACATCTCGTCGTGGACTCCCTTCTCACTTATACTCAGATTGTGGAACTAATTTTCAAGGAGCGGACAAGACTCTGAAAAAACTTTGGCATCAAGCTCAACAGGGAAACTTAGCTCTTGGAATGTTGTTGGCTAACGACAAAACTCAGTGGGAGTTCAATCCACCAGCTGCCCCACACATGGGTGGTAAGTGGGAGTCAGTGGTAAAACTAGTGAAGTTTCATCTCAATAGGACAATTGGTGATACCCTTTTGACGTTCGAGGAGCTTGCTACTCTTCTAGCTCAGATTGAGGGCATTTTCAACTCACGCCCATTGGAACCTCTCAGCGACGATCCTGATGACTTGGAGGTACTCACACCTGGACACTTTCTCATTGGCACAGCTCTCAATGCAGTTCCAGAACCCAGTCTTTTAAACTTGGCAACATCTCGACTGGACCGCTGGCAATTGCTTCAGAAAATGATGCAGAGCTTTTGGAAGCAATGGTCAACTCATTATTTGCATCACTTGCAGACGGTTTCAAAATGGCAACATCCTTCTCACAACATCAAGGTCAACTCATTGGTTTTGCTCACAAATGAAAACATGCCACCAAGCAAATGGCCTCTGGCAAGAGTAGTCCAACTCCATCCAGGGCCAGATGGTTTGGTTCGTGTGGTAACACTCAGGACAGCTACAACAACACTCAAGAGACCAGTGGTAAAGTTGGTGGTTTTACCGGTCTGCTCAGCTCAAACTTAATCAACCAGTCGGTTGATGGCGGGCGGCAATGTTGCGGAGCGAACAATAATTTTACTCCGTTCACATCGTCGAGCTAGAAAATCGATATTTTGTAGACTGCGTGGCGCCATCTCTTAGTCCACGCAGAACTACATGGTGCTGGTGCTCTCGCGCAGCCGTCTGCGCAGCTTGGGGGCAGCTGTTGCTGCTGTCGCTGCTGGGCCTGCGGCGTCTCTCCAGTTCTCTTCTCGGCAACGCTCGTAAATAGACGTTTCATTCGCCATTTTGTGTAATCTCTTGGGTTTTTTTCACTTGGATTTTCTCTCGACTCTTTCTCATCATCAACGCAGTGGTCTCATCTGCACAGTCATCGCAACAAATAATTCACCTGGTGGTAGTCAACTCTGGAGGCATCTCATCTTGAATTCAATCGGCTTGATTCTCTTCAATTCTTGGGTTAGCGGCTCAGCAAGGAGATCACCTTAGGCATTCTCAGGTATTTTTGCACAGCACCGGTAACAATAATTTACCGGTGCTTCTCATTGTCATTTCGCAGCCAGAAAATCAATAAAATTTACTGTGCATTCTCTTGCCCTCTCTCTATCCTTTCTTTGTGCTGTCTTACAAGCAGCCATTTTTTTTTCTATTCTGTTCAAGGTCATTCTCTGCTGCTGCTTTAATTTATCTTGGGCATCTCTCTCTCTCTTTTCAAGGCCATTTCTGTTGCCTTGTTTATCTCAACTATACTCAAATAAAACTTATATTTATGGCTTGAATTAATATAATCAAGTCCATAAAGAGTTTTGGCTAGGTGTTTCTCAAGTTAATTAATTAATTTTCTTTACATGAAAATTAAGAGTGTAAATTTTCCACTCAAACTATAATATTTTCACCTCTCAGTTTTTTTTGCATTAAAATAATTTTTATTAAACCATATAAACTCATTTATTGTAATTATAGAATTATTTGAATATTGTTGTAAATAGAGTACTGTGTTAAAATAAATAAATTAACACTGTTTTTTATTAAATTAAGTCTGTCTCAACATTTATTTGACAACCCTCCCCTACCAGCTTTTACTCCGGCAAACAAATAAAATTAATAAAGCAGTAAATCTGCAACACAAGTCTTTTCGATATTTGTAACTTAAGTAACGTTAAACTGTTTTTAAACTCTCAATATTATCCCTACAATAATTTAAATCTTAATATAAGTCAAAACGAGTACGCAATATTGTACGACATGTATGCTAACTTTCAAATCTCGTACTACAGTAAGGATGCCGAGCCAATTTTAAGTAAATCCGATTTTATTCAATACATTCCACTGATAGTTATAGACTGCTCAATACAAAATGAATCTCTCAAAAGTGCTCCCGTTGATGTTCGCTTGGAGCTCGAGTCAAGAGATAATTTTCCTGAGAATACAGCGGCATACTGTATGATATTACACGATCGCATCGTTCAATATAACTCAGTTAGCGGAGATGTCAAAAAGTTGATATAAAAGAATGAAAACATGACTAACGTGTGCTATATATAATCTGATTTCGTTCACTCTCACTCATTACTCATTCATCATTGGACCAGAGATGAGCTCCAGCGATCGCGATCGCCTCATTGACAAAAAAGAAAAAGACAAAGACGAGAAAAAGTCTGTATGGAAAGAGTTCACTAAAAAATTTTCTACAAATAGTAAAAGCTGTCCTAAAAAAGATTGCTATCAAAGTTTTAAATAATTAGTTTATATAAAGATGTAAATACAATATATATTTTGTGTTTTAATTATTGTAGTACTAACAGTAAGGTTGCGAAATCGTAGTTGGCCCGATAGCCATTGGCCGCATAACTACCCTGGTCTCATAACCTTACTGTTTTACCTACTTTTTTGAACTGGTTCAATTGACTACGCCGCGATAAGCATATCCGATGGTTAAAAAACTCTGTCGACTCCACCTCGACGAAGCGTACTCGATTGAACCGGGCGAGCACAATTATTCATGATTTCACTCCATTTTGGTCTTGATCGAAAGCTATGCTTTTCATCTTCACAACGAGACCACAGCCGAGTGAAAACACGAAAAATTGTGCTCGCCCGGTTCAATTGACTACGCCAGGATAAACATATCCGATGGTTAAAAAACTCTGTCGACTCCACCTCGACGAAGCGTACTCGATTGAACCGGGCGAGCACAATTATTCATGTTTTCACTCTGTTACGGATTTGCCGTAATATTAATTTTTATTTATTTGCCGGATTAAAAGCTGGTAGGGGAGGGTTGTCAATTAAATTGAGTAGACCATTAATTACCATTATATACAATTTTGATTATTTATTTACAATATTTACAGATCTTCCGGGTTGAGTTAAACAATAGTGTACACCTTACTTGAATATTTACAATGATAAAGAGTTGCAATCAACTCAGTTGAGTTGATGTACACCTTGATGAATGAGCTTGCAGTTATGATAAAACCTCTTTGTTGTTGAGCGGAGTCCTTGGGTGATTGTTAAAGATGAGTAGATCCTTTTGAGAGTAGACCAGTTGAGCGTTGAGAGGAGAATAATAATTGATTAAAGAGAGAAACTGAGATATGAGAATATGTTGAATTGATAATTGCCAGCATTAATTTCCGTGTAAAGAAAATTAATTAATTTGAGAAACCGCCTAGTCAAAACTCTTGACGAATTTGATTATATTAATTCAAACCATAAATACGAGTTTTGCTTGAGTACAGTTGAGGTAAACAAAGTAACAGAGAATGGCCTTGAAAAGAGTAGAAAAGAAAATGGCTGCGTGTAAGACAGTACAAAGAAAAGAGAGAGAGAGCAAGAGAATGCACAGTAATTTTATTGATTTTCTGGCTGTGAGAATGACAATGAGAAACACCGGTAAATTATTGTTACCGGTTCTGAGCGAAATACCTGAAGATGCCACGCCGTGAAAGCTCTCCTTGCTGAGCAATTAACCCAAGAATTGAATTGAGCCGAGCCGTTTGAGTTGATTGAAGATCAAATGTCTCCCGAGTTGAGCCAACACCAAGTAGATGATTTGTCGAGTTGACTGTACTGATGAGATGACTACGTTGAGGATGATGAGAAAGAGTCACGAGAAAGAACCAAGAGAAACTTGAGAAGTTTCACAAAATGGCGAGTGAAACCGTCTATTCACGAGCGTTGTCTTGAAGAGAGAGAGAGAGAGAGAGGCCCGAGCGAAACAGTCAAGTCATAAGTAAATGTAAACACCGATATTGATTTGAACTTAAATTATGAGAGTTTTCTTATTTACGTTAAAAGGTGTGAGCGTTGGTCGAGTAGCAGCAGAGAGTGGCCTTGAAAATAAAGAGAGATAACCCGAGAGAGAAAGAGAGAGAGAGAGAGAGAGAGAAAATGGCCGAAATGGCTACGTGCTTGTGCACATTGAGATAGACGAAATCAGCACAGAGTCGTAAATTCTGTGCTAGAGAAAATGAAAAGTGAGAAGGGGCAAGGAAATGACTGTTCCTTGCACCTGAATACCTGGAGATGTTCGATGAGTGAGGATTGTCCTTGAACCAGACAAATTCTCCGTGGACCACCGGTGAAGAGTAGCTGGTACACGTGGTAATGGCGCGGCTCCGAGGTTGTTGATGATCACAGAATTACTGTCTGTGATCGTCCGGATGAGCTGGTGCACGGTGAAAAGGCAGGTTCCGAGACTACCTGGTGAAAAGGGCGATGAGAAGAGCCATTGAGAAGAACCGTGAAAAAGCCGGGAGAACTCTCTGCTGCACACACACACACTTGAGCACCAAAACCAGAAGCCAGCACGCGAAGCCTGTGGCAGCAGCAACGGCGACAGCGGTACTGCCCAGCACTACGGCGCGCGGGAGTGAGAATTGGGACTAAAGTCCCCGCCTAGACTCATAGATGGAGCCATGTAGTTTATCAATTTAAAGTTGAGCGAATGAGCCGAAATATTTACGAGCGAATAGTGGTCCACTCCGTAACATTCCGCCCGCCATCAACCGAAGTGTCCGAAGTGACCGAAGTGTTGATTAAAGTTGAGTTAAGTAGATCGAGAGGACCACTACTTCGTCCCTTAGAGTGTTGAGGTAACCAGGATGAGCATCACCACGAGGGTGAATCCAATGACTCCAGGATGACATTTCAGCAGTCACGAGGAAATCACCAATTGTTCGCACCGTACACCACCCGAGTGTGGTGTAATGGGTGAGTTAAATTGCCAAGGAGCTTTGTCGTTTGCCAGTAACGACACCAGGGTTGAGCTGTTCTTTTGAGTTTATGACCAGAGCTTTTCGAGCGCCCGTGAGCTCGAAAGACCATGTTAAATTTTGTACCTATACCTGAGTATAAACGAGTCCACGCCAAGTTGTAAGACGCCAGCGTGCTGAGCTGAGACCACCAGTTTAGTTGAGACTGACTGTTCCCAAGTGAACAGTCAATGAATGAACTGCCAAAACACACATCCTGACCTTCATGAGTTGTAAAGCTCGTCCTTTCCAGAAGTTGTTGTGGCGTGGACCACCACCATTGAGTTTTGAGCTTGTGAGAAAACCAAGGACGAGTGGGAGTTACCCTAGCTATAGGTAGTTATCCCGTGAGTAGGCGAGCCCGAGTACCCCGTTGTCAAGCCCTAACCACATCTGATCACAATGTGAGACTTGACAAGAGCTCGACCACCGAGAATCCAGATTCTTGCCTACTTTCAGCAAGATTGAGTTGAATGACACCGTGGAGGGTGTCCTGATGAGACCAACCAAAGTGAGATCCGTGAGTGGTGTGTTTGGCGTGAGAGTCACCAGCTGATTGATTGACATCCAAGCTGACCCAAACAATCTACGCTGAAGTGATTACCTGAAATTTTACCATCAACTTGCGGTCTATGCAGGCAATTTAGAGAAATCCGGATGATTGATATGACCAATGACAAACCGCCCGCCGTGCACAAACCTTCCAGATGATTAGTTTTGAGAGTGCCTAGCTAATGGAGGCCCAAGTGTGATTTAAAAAGGTTAAAGTTTCTTCTGAACTTCAAACCTTATCGGATTTCTTGAAGAGAAAAGTCGTCGTGAGCTTCTGCCAGGTGAGTTTGTCTTGATTAGTGATTTGCAGGTGAGAAGATTTAGCCACTTTGACGCCGACGCAGTCAATAGCACTCCAGCGGTGTATGGTCAAGTTGAGTGAAGCCGAGAAATCAGTTAAGTTTCTGCATTGTTATTGAATGCAGTCAAGCAGATGAGATGTGCTAAGACGACTTCGTGATTGTAAAGAGTAACCAACCAAGGTGAAAAGAGCCAATGATAGTAGCCTTTTTTTCTATCTGAGAATGTGTCGCCTGACAATTATGTGTTTAACCAAATTGAGCGTTTACCAACTTGAATCCGCAGCAAGTTGCATGTTGAGCGATGCAATGGATAAAGTAAAGTGTAACGACGACTTTCGTGAGCAGACTGTAATCCACCAGTACCAATACTGGATGACGATGAGTGAGTGAGAAACTGGAATGTTTCTCCGATGACAGATGAGAAAATGGCAGTTCCATGCTTTGAACGATGAGAATTTGCACCAAGTGAGATGCGGACATGGTGATGAGAAATGCCACAGCAGTAGCTAGAAGTGAGCTGAGCATTTGATGAAACGAACCAGCTGTTTGACCTTATCTTCCATTAAGAGTTTGAGTTGACATTGTTTTGAACAGGAGTCCCAGGATCGACTTCTGTCTCAAAGTGAATTATGGTGTAGTGAGCTTACCTTACACAGTGTTTGGAACTGGCGATTCCTAGCTGAGTAATTTCCCAATGAACTGAAACAGAGCGCTTACTCCACAACAAGCGCCTGTGTGTTGCTGATGAGAAGTACCAAGTCCAAGGCAGAAGGCAATGTGTTATACGCCGTCACAAATGAGCGAGGGTAATGAGCTATTCTTGTAGGTTGAGTTTGTCTGGTCACGGCGGCAGAGTAGGTTCCAGTAGACCAACATGTGCCGTTGCAGCCTTGACCATGAATTGAGTTGAGCATTGAGGTTGTCCACCAGAGATTGACCGTAGTCATCGTGTATTACCACCGACGACGTTGAGTTTAGTTGGCCAGAGTTGTTCGCAGGGCCCGTTACCAGGAAACAAGGTACGGGTTGAGAGTCACTGCCTAAGCTTGTAGAGTTGTCCTGAGTGTACTCAAGTCCATTAACCTGGACTGTAGGCCCAGAGAAGTGAGTGTGTTCTGCAGCGCCAGTGGAATTGTCCGGGGTATTATCTCTCACCAGAGGGTTCACCAACCGCTTTTGAGTGAGATTTGACGTTGCGGTACGC
The DNA here is from genome assembly GCA_038277355.1 of Encarsia formosa. Taxonomy (NCBI): domain Eukaryota; kingdom Metazoa; phylum Arthropoda; class Insecta; order Hymenoptera; family Aphelinidae; genus Encarsia; species Encarsia formosa. The sequence goes on from CM076187.1 coordinate 35,680,772, forward strand.
CTGAAAGCCGGCATAGAGCCAGCGTCCTCCATCCTATCCTGCAGTGAGCGGTCCATGACAAATTCAGCCGTAGATGTTGAGAGTAACTGGAGATGTGAAGAACTGACGAGCTGTAATGATTAAGGCTGCAGAACTGAGAGATAATCAGCCAGAAAATTAGTTAAGCGCTAATATAAAATAGAATGAGCGAATCTGAGTTAACCAGTGTAATAACCTTGACCTGTGGAGTAGTGCCAGCATCACCTAGTTCCTTGCTGAGACTTGGTGAGTTGCTCCTGGAGGACTTCTTGGTGTCTGCACTCTGCTTCTCATCCATGTTGAAACACCAGCGAGCACCAAATTAGCAGGAAAGTTGAGAGTACCTGGAGATGCACCGAATAAATGAGCAAAGTGACTCTTTTCATCCAGAGCTGACCAAGAGAAAAAACAGAGAAGAGCAAAGAAGAGCAGAGAAGACAAGAAAAACCCAGCCATCTACCAGCTATCCGGCTCGAAGGACCAAATGTTACGGATTTGCCGTAATATTAATTTTTATTTATTTGCCGGATTAAAAGCTGGTAGGGGAGGGTTGTCAATTAAATTGAGTAGACCATTAATTACCATTATATACAATTTTGATTATTTATTTACAATATTTACAGATCTTCCGGGTTGAGTTAAACAATAGTGTACACCTTACTTGAATATTTACAATGATAAAGAGTTGCAATCAACTCAGTTGAGTTGATGTACACCTTGATGAATGAGCTTGCAGTTATGATAAAACCTCTTTGTTGTTGAGCAGAGTCCTTGGGTGATTGTTAAAGATGAGTAGATCCTTTTGAGAGTAGACCAGTTGAGCGTTGAGAGGAGAATAATAATTGATTAAAGAGAGAAACTGAGATATGAGAATATGTTGAATTGAGAATTGCCAGCATTAATTTCCGTGTAAAGAAAATTAATTAATTTGAGAAACCGCCTAGTCAAAACTCTTGACGAATTTGATAATATTAATTCAAACCATAAATACGAGTTTTGCTTGAGTACAGTTGAGGTAAACAAAGTAACAGAGAATGGCCTTGAAAAGAGTAGAAAAGAAAATGGCTGCGTGTAAGACAGTACAAAGAAAAGAGAGAGAGAGCAAGAGAATGCACAGTAATTTTATTGATTTTCTGGCTGTGAGAATGACAATGAGAAACACCGGTAAATTATTGTTACCGGTTCTGAGCGAAATACCTGAAGATGCCACGCCGTGAAAGCTCTCCTTGCTGAGCAATTAACCCAAGAATTGAATTGAGCCGAGCCGTTTGAGTTGATTGAAGATCAAATGTCTCCCGAGTTGAGCCAACACCAAGTAGATGATTTGTCGAGTTGACTGTACTGATGAGATGACTACGTTGAGGATGATGAGAAAGAGTCACGAGAAAGAACCAAGAGAAACTTGAGAAGTTTCACAAAATGGCGAGTGAAACCGTCTATTCACGAGCGTTGTCTTGAAGAGAGAGAGAGAGAGAGAGGCCCGAGCGAAACAGTCAAGTCATAAGTAAATGTAAACACCGATATTGATTTGAACTTAAATTATGAGAGTTTTCTTATTTACATTAAAAAGTGTGAGCGTTGGTCGAGTAGCAGCGGAGAGTGGCCTTGAAAATAAAGAGAGATAACCCGAGAGAGAGAGAGAGAGAGAGAGAGAGAAAATGGCCGAAATGGCTACGTGCTTGTGCACATTGAGATAGACGAAATCAGCACAGAGTCGTAAATTCTGTGCTAGAGAAAATGAAAAGTGAGAAGGGGCAAGGAAATGACTGTTCCTTGCACCTGAATACCTGGAGATGTTCGATGAGTGAGGATTGTCCTTGAACCAGACAAATTCTCCGTGGACCACCGGTGAAGAGTAGCTGGTACACGTGGTAATGGCGCGGCTCCGAGGTTGTTGATGATCACAGAATTACTGTCTGTGATCGTCCGGATGAGCTGGTGCACGGTGAAAAGGCAGGTTCCGAGACTACCTGGTGAAAAGGGCGATGAGAAGAGCCATTGAGAAGAACCGTGAAAAAGCCGGGAGAACTCTCTGCTGCACACACACACACTTGAGCACCAAAACCAGAAGCCAGCACGCGAAGCCTGTGGCAGCAGCAACGGCGACAGTGGTACTGCCCAGCACTACGGCGCGCGGGAGTGAGAATTGGGACTAAAGTCCCCGCCTAGACTCATAGATGGAGCCATGTAGTTTATCAATTTAAAGTTGAGCGAATGAGCCGAAATATTTACGAGCTAATAGTGGTCCACTCCGTAACACACTCCGTTTTAGTCTTGATCGAAAGCTATGCTTTTCATCTTCACAACGAGACTACAGCGGAGTGAAAACACTAAAAATTGTGCTCGCCCGGTTCAATTGACTACGCCGCGATAAGCATATCCGATGGTTAAAAAACTCTGTCGACTCCACCTCGACGAAGCGTACTCGATTGAACCGGGCGAGCACAATTATTCATGATTTCACTCCATTTTGGTCTTGATCGAAAGCTATGCTTTTCATCTTCACAACGAGACCACAGCGGAGTGAAAACACGAAAAATTGTGCTCGCCCGGTTCAATTGACTACGCCGCGATAAACATATCCGATGGTTGAAAAACTCGATCGAATCTACCTCGACGAAGCGTACTCGATTGCACCAGGCGAGCACAATTATTCATGTATTCACTCCGTTTTGGTTTTGATCGAAAGCTATGCTTTTCATCTTCACAACGAGACCACAGCGGAGCAAAAACACGAAAAATTGTGCTCGCCCGGTTCAATTGACTACGCCGCGATAAACATATCCGATGGTTAAAAAACTCTATTGACTCTACCTCGACGAAGCGTACTCGATTGAATCGGGCGAGCACAATTTTTCGTGTTTTCTCTCCGTTTTGGTCTCGTTTTAAAGATGAGAAGCGTAGCTTTCGATCGAGACCAAAACGTAACCGGTGGAAACTGTGGAATAAGGTACGATTACCGTGTGTTTTTTCGAATAACAATAATTAATTCGGCTTTAATATTTATCTGAATAATAAATCATCTTGATTGGATGATACCTTATATACAAATTTTAAATTTCGATTTTCCAAATCGAACCCTTGGTCGAACGGGCAAGAGTGTGCTTTGTGGCAGGACCCACTCTGAACCCCGGTGATCCGAGGGTTCGATTCCCGCTCTGGGATGAGTCAGAGTTTTTTTTTCTTTTTTCCTTTTTTTTTACATGAAATTCTACTCGCCCGGTTCAATTGACTACGCTTAGTCGAGGTAGAGTCGATCGAGTTTTTTAACCCTTGGATTGGTTTATCGCTGCGTACTCAATTGAACCGGACGACCAGGATATTTCATGTTTTCTGTCCGTTTTGGTCTCGATCGTAAGTTACGCTTTTCATCTTTAAAGCGAGACCAAAACGGACTGAAAACATGAAAAATTCAGCTCGCCCGGTTCAATTGACTACGCCGCGCTAAACATATCCGATGGTTAAAAAACTCTGATCGACTCTACCTCGACGAAGCGTAGTCAATGGAACCAGGTGAGCAGAATATTGTACAAAAATTTTTTTCAAAAATTTATAAAAAATTAAAAAAAAAAAAAAAAAAAAAAATTAACGACCGAGAATCGAACTCAGATGTTCCATGCGGCGAACACACGCGCTGGCCGCTGGGCTAATTCAGTTATGTGTAAATGCAATTGGAAGTCATAATAAAGTGTGCCCCCTCATGGGCTTGATTATAAGTTTAACAATGTTATTTACTTATTACTTGTGTTACTTGTTCATAATTAATTTTTCAAACATTCTCAATTACAACATTGAATTCAATCGTCTTACAAAATTATCTATTACTAGTTTTTAATTTTTTAATGCGTTCCAAACGCTTCTCTATTACTAATAATTTATTTAAGAAACCAGATTAACACATTGTTGTAATTAAAATTTATCAACAATTTAAATTAAATAAATAGTCACATCATTTTATTTGCCTACAAAAAAAAAAAAAAAAAAAAAAAAAAAAAATTACAGATCCCTGTGAAACTTTATCAACGTTTTCTACATCAGCGCCATCTCTCCGCCAGCACAACTGAACTAAATCCCCTACCAAAGTCTCAGACGCCAGTCAACGGGCCCTGATATTAACTGATGAGAATTTCAAACATTTTTAATTAGTCATCAAAAATATTTGTCGAAAAATTGGCCGCCACTGGTCCACACCCACCGATGTCGTCGCCGCTGCCGGAGGACGATTTCCCTGCAGCCCCACCGAGCCGTCGTCAGCAGCAGGCCGTGCGAGGGTCGCACTCGGCCGCCGCTGGTCCACACCCGCCGATGTCGTCGCCGCTGCCGGAGGACGATTTTCCTGCAGTCCCACCGAGCCGTCGTCAGCAGCAGGCCGTGCGAGGGTCGCACTCGGCCACCGCTGGTCCACACCCGCCGATTTCGTCGCCGCTGCCGGAGGACGATTTTCCTGCAGCCCCACCGAGCCGTCGTCAGCAGCAGGCCGTGCGAGGGTCGCACTCGGCCGCCGCTGGTCCACACCCACCGATTTCGTCGCCACTGCCGGAGGACGATTTCCCTGCAGCCCCACCGAGCCGTCGTCACCAGCAGGCCGTGCGAGGGTCGCACTCGGCCACCGCTGGTCCACACCCGCCGATTTCGTCGCCGCTGCCGGAGGACGATTTCCCTGCAGCCCCACCGAGCCGTCGTCAGCAGCAGGCCGTGGAAGGGTCGCACTCGGCCGCCGCTGGTCCACACCCACCGATTTCGTCGCCACTGCCGGAGGACGATTTCCCTGCAGCTCCACCGAGCCGTTGTCAGCATCAGGCCGTGCGAGGGTTGCACTCGGCCGCCGCTGGTCCACACCCACCGATTTCGTCGCCACTGCCGGAGGACGATTTCCCTGCAGCCCCACCGAGCCGTCGTCACCAGCAGGCCGTGCGAGGGTCGCACTCGGCCGCCGCTGGTCCACACCCACCGATTTCGTCGCCACTGCCGGAGGACGATTTCCCTGCAGCCCCACCGAGCCGTCGTCACCAGCAGGCCGTGCGAGGGTTGCACTCGGCCGCCGCTGTTTCGTATAACTTGATGTCATCATCTTTTCAGGGAAATCATTTTCAAACTGCGGAAGTTGGTTCAAGTCAGTGATCATATCATACGGAACCAGCTTTTTACGATCGCGGTTTCCAATTTCCGCGAGATGTCTTCGAGGATCATCGTACGAACTTATTTAATGATAGTTATGCCAGAAATTCGTGTCAAACAGATTGTAATAACTTGTATAGAACACCTGTACAGCTTTCAGAGGAGCTGGCGTCTCGTTTTGACGATTATGATGAGCATTACTGTGAGTCTACTTTTGGTGACCGAGACGCCAACTCTTTTGAGCATAGATACGACCATGCGAGGTCGAATGTTCTTTCTACTGATGTAATGAGTCGTATAGCGACTGCGCTCAAGAATGCTACGGCTGTATTTAAAGGGGGGTTGTCGGGAGTTCATCCGCGTTATGTAAATCGATCTTGTTCTGTTAAAATCCCAGTTTTATCAGGAAATTGTCTTGAATGGATGAATTTTAAGAAAGCATACGATTTGACTTCTGAACTCGGTAAATTTTCGGACCAGGAGAACGTTTTGCGTTTGGATGATTGTTTGCGGGGCGATGCTCGTCGAATTACTAGCACTTTATTTGTTGCGGGAAGTAGCGCGACTATGATTATGAACGCCTTGGAGTCTCGGTTCGGTAATTCAAATAATATTTTGGAGGAGATTGTTAGAATCGCGAAGTCATGGCCGGGTCTTGACTCTGGGAGAGTGAATTTAGTAGAATTCGTGTTGCAATCGGGGAATGCTGTTATTGCGGTGAAATCTCTTGGGAGCGACTGTTATTTATCCAGCCCCGAGTTTAAGAAAGAGGTTTTGAGTAAACTCCCAAAGTCTATGCTTCGAGATTATGCTAAATATGCAAAAATCGCCGCAGCTGAGAACCCAAAACTTACTCCTCTTGAGTTGATTGCCAATTTTGTGAATGAGGAGGCGGAGATGGCTTCTCAGGCTGGTATCGAGGATTCACATCAACTTTGCAATTCGAATGTGCGTCGCCACCGATCCGGTTCAGACTCGGGCTTTCGTGAGGAAACGAATCCTCGTGACCACCGTTGTTCTTCAGGCTTTTCTAATCGTCGTGATTATTTAGTTTCGAATGATAAAGGTTAAGGCTATACCGATCCTGGATACACCCCCTTGGAACCCAACCCCGTTCGGAGGGGGTTGAAAGGGTAATAGGGGGTGGGTAAGGTAATTGTGGGGGGTGGTTTTGCTATTGGATTTTGAGTGGACCGTTGGTCTATGAGGGGTGAGTTTTTAGGGGTGGTTTTACTATTCCATTTTTGGATTGACCTATTGTCTATGAGGGTTGCTTTTACTATTGGTGAAAAATGATTACCCACCCCCGTTCGGAGGGGGTTGAAAGGGTAATAGGGGGTGGGTAAGGTAATTGTCGGGGGTGGTTTTGCTATTGGATTTTGAGTGGACCGTTAGTCTATGAGGAGTGGGTTTTTAGGGGTGGTTTTACTATTTGATTTTTGGATTGACCTATTGTCTACGAGGGGTTGTTGAGAGATTGTTTGTCTCTGAGGGACGGTTTTACTATTCTATTTTTAGATTGACTATTTTGTCTTTAAGAAGTTGATTTTGAGTGTGGTTTTACTATTTGATTTTTAGATTAATTGTTTGTGTGTGAGGAGCGGATAAGTAATAATAGAGAGTGTGAAAAGAGCTCCACGCTTTGTCAAGCACTCTTTATTTTTCTTATACTTTTACTATATTTTTTAAAAATTTTCGCGCCTATTTAATACTATTTTTATTTTTCTATTTTTAACATTATTTTTAAAAAAATTTTCGCATTATTTTAATACTATTTTATTACTATTTTTATTTTTCTATTTTAGCATTATTTTTATGCTTTTCTATTCAATTTTAACACTATTTTGTAATACTTTTAAAAACTGCTTTCTAGTTATTTTAAACATATTCATCAATATCTTTGAGTAGATGAATAAATAATTAAAGTTTTTTTTTTAATTTTCATGCTATTTTGAAACTATTATTTATTTTTCTATTTTAGCATTATTTTTATACTTTTTTGTTCTATTTTAACACTATTTTTGTTATACTTTTCAAGACTGCTTTTATAACTATTTTATACATGAACTTATTTATCAATATTTTAAAAAAATATATATTTAGCGTTATTTTTAGACTATTTTTATTAATATTATTATTATTATTATTATTATTACTATTTTTTTACTAATTGCTTTTAAAACTATTTTATACACATACACATACATACATACATACATACATACATGTGCAGTGACAGTCAGCGATCGTAATTAAATCATCGGTAACGATTTAGGATTTGGCGTGAGTCACGTGACTGTCGAACGCAGCTCAGAGCGGACCTCTAAGGTGGTAGAGCGGGAATCGGGAAGCCACTCGTAGTTTTCGTGTTCGAGTGTTCGCACGTACATGGAACTTAACTCGTCTCGGTTCGATGGCTAACCGGACTCCTCGGGAGTGGAATGTCGTCGAAGAGAGAGTTGGCAGAGACAAAAGGTGCGAGATCGATGGTCATCGCCCGGGAAGCATTCTTCTGTCTGGACGAGTCAACCGGCTTTTGGAAGCCATGGACGTCGGGGAACCTGACTGACGTCTGGCAGACACGCAAAGATCTGGAGATCGATTCATGGCAGTTCTTGAAGCAGCTTACTCGTTACGGAAGTCAAAGCAATTATTGACATTCGCGTCGCGCGTTGTGGTAGAGCCGTAGTGTGAGAGTGTGGTGTTATTTGTGAAGTTGTCATTTCACGTCATCGCCTGGACCGCTTTCCGACGGCTACACGGCGACTCGAGTATGGTAGATATTGCGGCTGGTCGGCATCGTAGCCTGGCATTTTGTTTAGCCTGACGGCTTGGTATGAGGAGCACCTTAGCGACTCCGTGAGTTAATTGTAAATGTGCGAGTGAGTGTGAATGCGTGTGAGTGTCCTTAGTACACTATTATTGTCATAATCTTTGTTTTTCTCTTGCGCGCGTTAGCTGCCAATAGTAGCAGGAATTTGTGTGCGCGCGCAACGATTTAGAGAGCATTGAAGATTCTTTTGCTTACTGGTCTAAACGACACCGAGTCGTAATTCGGAATTTGTATTTTAGGTTTAGATTTGTTTTAATAAATTATTAAATTGTTTATTTAATTTTTATTGACTAAACCTGGTGTTCCTGCGAATCGATCCTGTTTTAATACCCGCACCCACTACCGATAAACGAACTAGCCGACCGCGTCGCGAAGTATAGTAATATTCGCGGACGCGATTTCCTCATTTTATTATTTCAGGTCGACGAGTGCTTGGATCAGCACTAAGTACAGGTGATAAGGATTTAGTACGCACCGTGGGTATTTGTATTGGCTCTTACAACCCCTTAAATCCACCCCTGTTACAGTGCATACATTTATACCAATGTCTTATAATGAATAAATAAATAAATAAAAATTTTATACTCTTTTTTACTTTCTCTTTATTCAAAATTTCATTTGATCTTTACAATTTTATCAAAAATATGAAAAAGATCGTAGTAAAGAACTTAAAAAATCATTACATCCTTCATCAATCTCATCTATGTCATCTATTACAAGAAGAAGAAAATCAAGAGACTCCTGCTCAATGGTTTGTAAGATCATTAGAAGAACTGTGTCCAAAGATTCAAAAAGTATTCTCTACGAATGAGGCTATGATGCTTACATCACGCGATAAAGAAAACTTTAGGAGAGCACAAAAATGTCATATATGTAAAAAACCTTTTTCTAAAGATTGTATCAAGGTTAGAGATCACTGTCACTTCACTTCAAAGTAAGAAAAAAAAAAAAAATTATTATTATTAACATTAAAATGTTTAATTTAATTGCAGGTACCGCGGAGCTGCTCATCAAGTTTGAAACCTTTTCTACAGAAACGCTAGATATATTCCAATAATACTACTTAACCTTTCAAATTATGATTAACACTTTCTCATCAAAGAAATTGCAAATGATGAAATTTTAAAAGGAAACGTTCGAATCATAGCACAGAATGGAGAACGTTATATCTCTTTCACCAAATATGTTCAAGGAATGAATTTGAGTTTTAGATTCATTGATTCATTTAGATTTATGCCCTTGTCATTAGAAAAATTAGCTGGGATTGCAAAAAACTTTGAAATATTGGATGAAGAGTTTGCCAAAGATGGTTTTACAGATACTGAACTTTTGAAAAAAAATGAGTCTTCCCTTATGAGTACATACAAAGTTTTGAACAGCTTCGAGAGAATAAATTACCAGCTCCGTCAGAGTTTGCAAGTACTTTGACAAATAGTCAAATAAGCAATGATGATTATGAACATGCTACAAAAGAATGGAGTATGTATAACAAAGACAAGACTTTAGGCGGTTATTCAGATGTATATTTAAAAACAGATGTCTTGTTGCTTGCGTGTATATTTGAAAACTTTAGATTGACATGTATGAAATATGGGTCTGTCCGTATGTGACGGGTGTTACATTGTACACAGTTTTTCAAATATTTATGAACATAGAATACTAAAAAAAAAAAAAATTGATACTAAAGGGAAGTACTTTTTTTTTAGAAAATTTTCATGTCATTCAAAAATTTTTCACATCTATCATTTTTCTAAAAATTTAATGCAAAGTCCGTTCCGGGCGTTACTGAAAACAGAAGTGGTTCTGATGTTACCGGTAAGAATACAAGAACTCAGCGAATTATGAAATGATGCAGTTCTGAAAAAAATTCATGTTAAAGTTAAGTCTTGAAACTCTTACGCTCATATAAAAGTTTTTGTATTTTTCATTTTTTTTACTTAATAAAAATGTATCTTTATGTTCCGGGTGTTACACGAATTTGTTCCGGGTGTTACGCGTACGAATAAGTTTCTTGTAGAACACTGAAAAAATGATTTCTGATACATATTTAATACTATTAAATTAAAAATCATCTATTGAAAAACTCTGAAGCAGTTTATTTAAGAAAAAATATTCTTTGAAGATTTTACATTTTTAACGGATGTATAATATAAACATTGTTATATAATACTACTTAAATTAAAATCTTTGATAATATAAGATCTAATAGTCAAATTGATCACCATGAATATATTTTTTAATATTTTATCTCATTTAATTCAACGGAATCTTTTTTTAAAAGTAATTTTTTCATTTTTCGTCTTTTTTTATCTCTGATTCTTTGTTTATAGTCTGGGCGCCGCGCCGTAGGGGTTTTCGTGACCCGATAGCGGTCAGCGATCCACCCAGGCTTAAAAGATGTATTTTGACCTCCTAATGAAGAATTTCGAGGGTGGACGGAAAAATTTGTTTACAATTATTTAAACAAATAACAAAGTAAAAAGACCAATGCTCTAAAATACGTTTAAAAGTGAAAAAAAAAAGATATCTGTATTGTTTCTTTTTAATGCTTTAGTAATATTATACTTTTTTCTGCTTAAATAATGTATTAATTCTGAAAGATTCAAGTGCACTTTAACAGCGACGTCCATGATACGTAACGCATTTTTTCGGAAAGAGGAGTCTCAAAAATTTTTTCTACAGTAGGGGGGGATTAGTTATCTTAAGATAGCTTTGTAAACAAGAAGCTGAGTAAAAATATTAAAAACTCAAGTCACTATACAAACAATACCCTTTTTTAGCGTTCCGGGTGTTACAGAGAAATAAGAATCTTTACCACAGCACAAAATTTTTCTGTAATTACCGAAACAAATTGAAACTTTGCTGAGAGCTCAATCACACTGCATTCTAAAGAGTGAAACATAACTTATAAATCTTTGTTGATATCGAACGATTTACAGTGCTACCAACTTTGCACTAGAATCACACAAGTCAGGCCGGTGGTGTTCATAGATTCATCAACAGGCTAAAAAAATTTAAATTAAAAAAAAAAGTGGTAGAACCAGTATAGTTCCAGAAACTACATATAATTTTTTACCAGAAAAAACGGTTTATATATTTTTTTTTCATAATTTAATTTTTTACTCTGAGGTTCGTTTTTATACGGACAGACCCATATTATAAATTAGATGCAGCTCATTTTTTAACGACACCCTCGTTGACTTGGAACGCGATGCTAAAACATACAGAAGTTGAACTAGAACTTCTTCAAGACATTTATATGTTAATGTTTATTGAGAGAGGTAAAAAGATCTTTAATTTTTTTTTTTTTTTTTTTTTTAATAAACTTGAATAAAATACATTTTTACCGTAGGTATTCAAGGAGGAGTGAGTCAATGTTCGAACAGATACTCTAAGGCTAACAATATTTACATGGGAAAAGAAAATTATAACCCCAATGAAGACGATAAATACATAATTTTTCTAGATATAAATAGTTTATATTGTAAAAATGATTATTATTGCATTGTTTTTACTGTTATTAACTTATTTTTCGTTTCTAGGATGGGCTATGACACAACCGCTTCCTTATAAAAACTTTGAGTGGGTAAAAAACCCTGAGGAAATCGATCTAGATGACTATCCTGACGAATTCAATTTAGAAGAATGTCCTGATGAGAGCAGTATTGGTCTCATTCTTGAAGTTGATTTAGAATGTCCTCATAATGAAAGGTATCACGATGATCACAAAGATCTACCGTTCTGTCCAGAACATGGATCAGCTCCAGGGTCCACGCAAAAGATATTAATGACACAATTAACAGACAAGAATCGATACGTTATACACTATAGAGCATTGAAGCAAGCAATAAAAAATGGAATGATACTCAAAAAAATACATAGAGCTTTAAAATTTGAACAAAAAGCATGGCTTAAAAAGTATGTAGATTATAACACAGCTATGAGAAAAGCAGCTACCACAGAGTTTGTTTTTCAAAATTCTCTTTTTCAAATTAATGATTAATGCAGTCTATGGTTCGTAGTAAAATTATTATAACTATTTATAATATTTCATGTAAAACTGTAACTATTATTTTCTAGGAAAGACCATGGAAAACAAACGAAACCATGAGGAAATTAAAATGGGTAATAAATGGGATGGACGTTATGGTGTTGGTGCTATGCTTTCAAATGCTGCATTCAAACGCTGCACAATTTTTTTTGATAAGCTGGTAGCAGTTCACATGAGGAAGTTAGACATTTACATGGATAAACCTATATACGTAGGTCTATATGTTTTAGACCTCTCTAAAATCAAGTTATATGATTTTCACTATGAATTCATGAAGAAAAATCTAAAAGATCAGGCAAAATTATTGTACACAGACACAGACAGCCTTCTGTATGAAGTAAAAAACGTTAACATATATGATGTTATAAGAAAAAATCCTAAAGAGTTTGATACGAGTAACTATTCGATAGACAATGAATTTGGAATCGTTCCGGGCAACAAAAAAGTATTAGGTATCATGAAAGACGAATGCGGAGGTAAAATCATTACTGAATTCATAGGGATTCGCAGTAAACTTTATAATATTCTAGTTCAAGGGGTTACACCTATTATGAAAGCCAAAGGTATTAAAAGTTGTCTTTTAAAGTCATGCTTCGTAAGTGAAGAAGTTAGAAAGTCAGTCATTGTTCCTGAAGACTTTAAAAAGTGTCTCATCGATAAAACAATTAAAAATGTCGTTCAGTGTAATATCCGTTCTAGAAATCATATTGTAAAAACTGAAAAGGTTAACAAGATTGCATTAGATCCAGCTGACGAGAAACGATACTTGATCCCAGGACGTACCGATACTCTACCATGGGGTCACTATAAGGCAATCGATAAAGAAAAATTTAATGAACTAGACGAAGAAGACTTGGATTTATTGGGTACTATTGTAAATATAGATAATGATAGTCTTGTCCCCACTCTTTTTGAGAAAGAGGTGGTGGGAGAAACGTTTGAAATACAACCACATCACCCAGCAGAACTCATTCATCAGTGTCACACTCAGCCAAGACATCTCAAACAAAACTTAAACTTGTTGGAAGCGTCTACAGGAAAAAAATTTTAAGGTACTTTCTATTTTTAATTTTCTCATCATTATTTCAATATCACAAAGTACTTTTTTGGAATATTTCTTAATAAAAAAAAAAAAAAAAAAAAAAAAATTCTGTTCTATTGTTTTAGATGGATCTAACAAAACTCAATGAAGCAGGTTTGCCGAGACAAAGCAACAAGCATCAAAGACTTAGATGTAACTCGCTCTTATATGGTTGTAGAGCTTAGAAACGTGGAAACTCAAAGATATGGACAGAAAATTGTGGCTGAGTTGGATGGTGGGTTGTTTATATTCCTCCCAACCAATGTTTGCAAATACTTACAAAAAAACTTAACGGAATACATACAGCTCCAAGAAGCTGCAAATAAACTCAAGTTAATAGTTAAACCACTTGGTGGTTTTAAAATTAAATTTGAAATTGTATAGAATCAATAGACTAACTAGAAAAAATGTATACTCATTAAACCACTTGATAGTTTTGAAATTAATATTAATATTGAAATTATATAGAATCAATAGTTTAACTAGAAAAATGTATACTCGTCATAAAAATGTGATTATGTTAAAAAAAAAAAAAAAAAAAAAAAAAAAGTTTTAACCCTTAAATGCCACACGTCAGTTTTCTAACGTAAATGCCACACGGGGTCCAAAAGACCCCAATGTCTTTATTTGTTTATAACTTCGTTAATTTTGAAAATAAATAAATGAAAATTTTTTTGGGTATAGTTGAATAGTTTGAGAGAAGAGCTGCATAGTTAGTTTGGTCATTTTTCATTATTAACATTGTTAAAAAAATAAAAGTTTCAGGAAAAAATGAAAAAAACGATTTTTTTATTAAAAAAATCATAACTTTTTTAATTTTTAATATTTTTAAGTAAAATTTTAGCAGTAAACTCTTGAAGTAGTGTACTTTGAGAGAAAAATAAATTTTCTATGGGTCATCGATCAAAAACTTTTATTTTTTATTTATTTATAAGTTGAAAAACTTATGTTTTAGTGGTTTTTATTAATGAATACAAAAATATTGATATTGATAAGCTATTACAGGCTAATTTTTTACATTTTCTTTGACAAATTAATCGTTAATTTATAAAAAAAATAATTTTATGGAAAAATATAAAAAAAAGGAAAGTTTATTCCAATCCCGCACATTCAATACACATGTACATACGATGCTCGTCGCACATGACCCTCTCGCACGATGGACACTTCATACGTGATTTCTTATCCTTTGCACGTGGACAAATTTGACACCGTAATTTGATTGCAACAGTTGGCCTCCCAAGAACTTCAAAATTAGGTTCATTAACTTTCAAAACTGCTCTTATTCTAGTCTTAATAGAAATGCGAGTGGCCGGATTGTTCAGTCGTCTCAGCAGTAGTGGTCTGGTCAAATGCTTTGCCAGCTCCAAAAGACAATTAAATGCCAGAACTTTGATATTTTCACCAGCTATTAGTTTATTCAACTGAAGCAGTATACGAGAATTTACTGCGGCTTGGTCTAAAATGCCGTAAAAGTACCGCATTGACCAACGGTTTGTTCTTCGCGCTGTTTCGTAAGCATGACACAGTTGGTCAAACGTGTCTGTTCCACCTTTCGTTTTGTTGTAATGTAGTATTATGTCGGGCTTACCCTCAGTGATGTTAGTTGTTTGCAAAAAAGTTGATGCTAAAAGGACGATTCTACTTTTTTTTGGTGTATGAGATAGCAGAGTAATTTTGTTTGCAAAAGAAAAATTAGTGTCAGGAATAGTTTTTGAAGCAACTTTCATTTGAGAAGGAATCTCTCGTTTGTTTTTTCGAATAGTACCAGTGACTGTCATATTAAAAGGTTCTTCTAGAAATCGTTCCAACACAGGTATACTTGTTAACCAATTGTCGCACGTGACGGTGCGATTTGTATCACAAATTGGAACAGTCACTTGTCGCAAATAATATTCAGGTTTGGTTTCATTTTGTAAAAGAGTGTAGTTAGTATCTTTACCCAAGTATGGGATTCCATAATACAAGTACGCCGTCTTTGCGTCATTAAGCGTTACAATTTTTAAACCATATTTATCTGGTTTAGCCTTCATGTACATTCGAAATTTACAGCGCCCGCGGAAACTAAGAAGTTGCTCGTCAACCGTGGTGGTATCAGACATGTTATAACAACTTTGACAGTTATTTATAAACAGCTCCCATAATTCTCTAATGGGTGCAAAACGATCTAAACGATTCCTACTTGCTTTGTCGTCAAACCGAAGACAAGAACATAAAAATGTGAAGCGCATTCTAGACATAACGCACCTGTACACAGATAAACCATTTTCTTCTCCCCACAGAATGTGCAAATCCATGTTTGCTGATTTCCATGCACCCGAGTAATAAAACAATCCAATCAAGGCTCGAACTTCAACTGCATCGGTGTAAGTATGGTAAGTTTGAGGTGTGTGCCCTTTAGCCATTAGTTCTTCTACTTGCGTTTGAATTTCGGTGTTGGTGTGTTCAGCAATGTTCTCGAGAAAGTGTACAGGAAACAGAACTTCCCACACTTCCTCAATAGTAGTAAGACCAACAGCAGGTCCAGTAGGGCCAGGCTCACGTTCTTCGTGTTGCCAGTTACGATCTGGAAAAATAAAATAAAATTAAAAAAATTAATTTATATTTTCACAAAAAGCAAAAAATGAGGCAAGGTGTGACGCTTTGTGTCCTGAGGCCCCAGGACTAGAGGGAGGTCGAACCAACTCACCCAGTGGTGACTTTGGCAACTACTCAAAGCTATGCCTACAAAGAGACGCCATAAAAAAAAATTTTACGAGGAAACCTACTCAGCGGGGACGCTCAATACGTAACAATGAAATTAGCTCCTTGCTTACCTGAATGCCTCTGTGGCTGTTTCGTGCTCCATTTGTAGTTATTTTTCCCGCGCAGAGTTGTTACAGGACGTCCGTTGGCTTGAGCAGTACGTGATATACTTTGTGCGCCTAGTGACTGTCGTTTTTCTCTTGCATCTAAGAGACGCTGCTCCAAACTAGCATTTTCGAGTTCATCGTCCGATGAAGCAGCTGATTGTTCTGAACTATGCTCAGAGGGTTCATATTCATCTTCATCATCGTCATCTTCTGAAACGTGATCTTCCTCGTCGTCAGAAGCTTTATCAAATGCTTCTGCCTGTCGTTCGTCCTCGAGGAGCAATTCTCGAAGCGGACGATTTCTCAAATTATATGCCATAATCTAAAAGTCAAATTTCAGTAGGTAAATTTTGAAAAAAAAATTTTTCCTTTTATGTACGTATACTTACGGCTTAAAAGTTGAAATATCTTCCAAAAAACACACAAAAAAAATTGCTCCGAAATAAAAAAAAACCGACGTAAATGCCACACGGGGTCCAAAAGACCCCACTAAAATTCGGCTCCAACTTCGGTCCGCTCTCACAGGCAGCTGACGCTCGACTGACCCAATGGGTGTGTATGAACTTGCTCAGTCAACGCTTGACTAATGCTAGATGCGACTACGAGGCCCAAATGTTGCGCGCAATTTAAAATATTTGGCCTCAAAGTAGGTCTGGGGTCTTTTGGACCCCGTGTGGCATTTAAGGGTTAAAATAAATTGAAAATTATCTAAATATTGTGTTTTCATTTCAAATTCCTTACTCAACTGCAACTAAATAATGAAATCTAATTCTTGATCATTTACTTATATATTTAACAATTTCAATTGAATATTTTTATCTAATTTTAGGATTATAAAATAATGAAGCAATTTTTTATTTTCTAATCATTTATTTAATACAAATTTCTTTTTTACAAATTAAATAAAATACATTTTTTATTAATACACATGTTTAAAATAACTTAATTTTTTTACAATAACTTTTGTTTTTGATTTCAAGTAATTTCTTTTCTAAAATAGAGTTAATAATTAATCCAACTCTTTTGATTCTAAAACAAAAACGTTCTCTATCACAAGCTGCTTGCTCCCACTCTCCTTGACGTGCCTTCTTGTGAGCATAAGACCAGTGATATATCGTACGTATTTGAGGATCTTCCTCAAATCGTACTTTTTTTTAAATTTTTTCATTACTGTACATAATGACTTTCGTTGAGAAGGTCTAACGATGAAATGAATATACATACAATGATGGATACAAGTTTTATAAAATATTCTTGTCAGTCCAACTGTTGTGAGAACTGTCAAATCCTAACCACTTAACGTATGCCTGCTTACCACGTCTTCTTAATACTTTTTCCACCAGATATACGTCAGAATACTTCACTTTTTGTAGTTCATGTTCATAGAATCCACCTTTGATTGGTTGGTCTTGATAATCTTTGAGATAATACATCACTGGATCGTATGTACCTACACGTTCTATAGAAAATATCGCTGTTGACCAATTGGGTGTATATCCTTTTTCAAAAATTTGTTTGGCTTTACTGATTCCTACCTTATCGTTTACTTTGAACTTTTGTTTCTTTACTTTAACTAGAAAATTGAAAATTTTTTCAATACTTCAGTCTCATTTTCTTTTCGAACATCGATAGGTTTCATACCTATTGTTCGATGGTTGCTGTTATTGTGATTCTTAACAAGTTCACTTAACATGTTCAACCATTTATAATTACCATTCAAACTAAATTTAATCCACATTTTTCTTTTGAGGGTACGATTGAATCGTTCAACGATAGAAGCTTTGAGATTAGAATAAGTAGAATATAAATGAATACCATATTTTTTCATGAGTTTCTCAAAGTATGAATTATAAAATTCTTTACCCTGGTCTGTATGCAGATTTTTAGGCACACGCCCTTGTTTTAATATAGATTCCATAGCTTCTGTGACATCTTCACCATTTTTACGTTTTATAGGAACGGCCCAAGAATACTTTGAAAATACATCTATAACAGTCAACATATATCTATAATAGGGTGGAGTGAACTTTTCTGGAGTCCTTAAAAAAAAAGTTAGGGGCCTAGAAAATTATTAAAAAATTCATAATTAAAGGCAAGGCTATAATTACCAGGTTAGGATGACTATTGACCTAAGCATACCGCGTTTTAACCTCAAAAAAATTATTTTACCCCTTAAAGAATGTAAAATGATTATGTTCAATAGTAAAAATCGAAAATATGTCATTCAAGTTGACTTACAACAGTTAGAATATAAAAATTCAAGTAAGGGTCTCAATCACAAAAACCAAATTGTTGCAAACTAAAAATTAGAGGTTAAAAAAAATACTGCGATAATCTTTGTAAAATTTAAATCGAATTTTATACTTGATATTTTTCGCAAAAAACGCTTTGTTTTCAAGTAAAAAATCAGAGGAGATCCCAGTTCGTCAAAATGGGACGAATAAAGCTTTTTTTTTTGTTTCAATTGCAAATTTAGTCTTTTGTTATGAATTTTCGTCGTATATAAAAAGCCTTTGGGTTTTCATTTAAAGAATGTTGAGTGGATTACCTGATTTAAATTATGATGATGCGAACTATGCCCTAATCAAGTGATAAATACAAAATTTTGTACTTCTAGCTGCGCTACTCGCGAATATCAGCTCCAATTTTTTCCAAATCATACAGTTTACAAGAAAACCTTAAAGGAAAGAAAAAAACCTCAGTTGAACCTGCGGAAAGGATTGGCGAGGGCCTGTTGTCACCCTTAACGACTGATGAACACAAAAATCGGTCATTCTTGCTACTCCACTCACGAAGTGCCAGCTCTGACGTTCATCAAATCACAAAGGATTTGAGAAAATTGCGTAAAAAAATACAAAAATCCTTGATGAACCTTTGGAAAGGACTTGCAAGGGACCAAAAGTGCCCTTATCAAGTTAGAAATACAAAATTGCCGTCCTTTTAGCTGCCCTAGTTGCGAGCACTAGCTCCAATTTTTTCCAAATCATACAGTTTACAAGAAAATCTGAAAGGATAGAAAAAAAATCTCAGTTAATTCTGTGGAAAGGATTGGCAAGGGCCTGTTGCGGCCCTTATGGAGTGATGAACACAAAAATATGTCATTCTTGCTACTCCACTCATGAAGTACCAGCTCTGACGTTCATCAAATCACAAAGAATTTTATAAAATTGCGTAAAACATACAAGAATCCTGGATAAACCTTCAGAAAGGACTTTCAAGGGACCAAAAGTGCCCTTATCAAGTTAGAAATACAAAATTCTGTCCTTTTAGCTGCCCTAGTTGCGAGCACCAGCTTCAATTTTTTCCAAATCATACAGTTTACAAGAATATCTGAAAGGATAGAAAAAAAATCTCAGTTAATTCTGTGGAAAGGATTGGCAAGGGCCTGTTGCGGCCCTTATGGAGTGATGAACACAAAAATATGTCATTCTTGCTACTCCACTCATGAAGTACCAGCTCTGACGTTCATCAAATCACAAAGTATTTGAGAAAATTGCGTAAAAAAATACAAAAATCCTTGATGAACCTTTGGAAAGGACTTGCAAGGGACCAAAAGTGCCCTTATCAAGTGATAAATCCAAAATTTTGTCCTTCTAGCTGCGCTACTCGCAAATATCAGGTCAAATTTATTTCAAATCATAAAGTTTACAAGAATATCTCAAAGGAAAGAAAAGAATATCGCAGTTGAACCTGTGAAAAGGATTGTCAAGGGCCTGTCGGTGCCCATATCAAGTGATGAACACAAAAATCTGCCATTCTTGAATGCGCCACTCACGAAGTATCAGCTCTGACGTTAATCAAATCACAAAGGATTTTAGAAAATTGCGTAAAACATACAAGAATCCAGGATAAACCTTCAGAAAGGACTTTCAAGGGACCAAAACTGCCCTTATCAAGTTAGAAATACAAAATTGCCGTCCTTTTAGCTGCCCTAGTTGCGAGCACCAGCTCCAATTTTTTCCAAATCATACAGTTTACAAGAAAATCTGAAAGGATAGAAAAAAAATCTCAGTTAATTCTGTGGAAAGGATTGGCAAGGGCCTGTTGCGGCCCTTATGGAGTGATGAACACAAAAATATGTCATTCTTGCTACTCCACTCATGAAGTACCAGCTCTGACGTTCATCAAATCACAAAGTATTTGAGAAAATTGCGTAAAAAAATACAAAAATCCTTGATGAACCTTTGGAAAGGACTTGCAAGGGACCAAAAGTGCCCTTATCAAGTGATAAATCCAAAATTTTGTCCTTCTAGCTGCGCTACTCGCAAATATCAGGTCAAATTTATTTCAAATCATAAAGTTTACAAGAATATCTCAAAGGAAAGAAAAGAATATCGCAGTTGAACCTGTGAAAAGGATTGTCAAGGGCCTGTCGGTGCCCATATCAAGTGATGAACACAAAAATCTGCCATTCTTGAATGCGCCACTCACGAAGTATCAGCTCTGACGTTAATCAAATCACAAAGGATTTTAGAAAATTGCGTAAAACATACAAGAATCCAGGATAAACCTTCAGAAAGGACTTTCAAGGGACCAAAACTGCCCTTATCAAGTTAGAAATACAAAATTGCCGTCCTTTTAGCTGCCCTAGTTGCGAGCACCAGCTCCAATTTTTTCCAAATCATACAGTTTACAAGAAAATCTGAAAGGATAGAAAAAAAATCTCAGTTAATTCTGTGGAAAGGATTGGCAAGGGCCTGTTGCGGCCCTTATGGAGTGATGAACACAAAAATATGTCATTCTTGCTACTCCACTCATGAAGTACCAGCTCTGACGTTCATCAAATCACAAAGTATTTGAGAAAATTGCGTAAAAAAATACAAAAATCCTTGATGAACCTTTGGAAAGGACTTGCAAGGGACCAAAAGTGCCCTTATCAAGTGATAAATCCAAAATTTTGTCCTTCTAGCTGCGCTACTCGCAAATATCAGGTCAAATTTATTTCAAATCATAAAGTTTACAAGAATATCTCAAAGGAAAGAATAGAATATCGTAGTTAAACCTGTGAAAAGGATTGTCAAGGGCCTGTCGGTTCCCATATCAAGTGATGAACACAAAAATCTGCCATTCTTGAATGCGCCACTCACGAAGTATCAGCTCTGACGTTTATCAAATCACAAAGGATTTTAGAAAATTGCGTAAAACATACAAGAATCTAGGATAAACCTTCAGAAAGGACTTTCAAGGGACCAAAACTGCCCTTATCAAGTTAGAAATACAAAATTGCCGTCCTTTTAGCTGCCCTAGTTGCGAGCACCAGCTCCAATTTTTTCCAAATCATACAGTTTACAAGAAAATCTGAAAGGATAGAAAAAGAATCTCAGTTAATTCTGTGGAAAGGATTGGCAAGGGCCTGTTGCGGCCCTTATGGAGTGATGAACACAAAAATATGCCATTCTTGCTACTCCACTCATGAAGTACCAGCTCTGACGTTCATCAAATCACAAAGGATTTGAGAAAATTGCGTAAAAAAATACAAAAATCCTTGATGAACCTTCTGAAAGGACTTCCAAGGGACCAAAAGGGCCCTCATCAAGTGAGGTATACAAAATTCTGTCCTTTTAGCTGCCCTATTTGCGAGCACCAGCTCCAATTTTTTTACAAGAAAATCTTAAAGAATAGAAAAAAAAATCACAGTTAAACCTGCAGAAAGTATTGGCGAGAGCTTATCAGCACCCTTACCGAGTAAGGTACCAAGTACCGAGTTTTCACTTGATAAGGGCTCCTTTGGTCCCTTGCAAGTCCTTACCGAAGGTTCATCCAGGATTTTTTTATTTTTTTACGCAATTTTCTCAAATCTTTTGTGATTTGATGAACGTAAGAGCTGGTACTTCGTGAGTCGCGCAGCAAGAATGGCAGATTTTTGTGTTTGTCACTCGGTAAGACTGCCGATAGGCCCTCACCAATCCTATCCGAAGGTTCAACAGAGATTTTTTTTCTTTCCTTTAAGATTTACTTATAAACTGTATGATTTGAAATAAATTTAACCTGATGTTTGCGAGTACCACAGCTTGGGCCAAATTTTGTATTTATGACTTGATAAGGGCACTTTTGGTCCCTTGCAAGTCCTTTCCGAAGGTTCATCTAGGATTTTTGTATTTTTTTACGCAATTTTTTCAAATCCTTTGTGATTTGATAAACGTCAGAGCTGATACTTCGTGAGTGGCGCATTCAAGAATGGCAGATTTTTGTGTTCATCACTCGATAGGGGCACTGACAGGCCCTTGACAATCCTTTCCGCAGGTTCAACTGCAATTTTCTTTTCTTTCTTTTGAGATCTTCTTGTCAACTTTATGATTTGAAATAAATTTGACCTGATATTTGCGAGTAGCGCAGCTGGAAGGACGAAATTTTGGATTTATCACTTGATAAGGGCACTTTTGGTCCCTTGCAAGTCCTTTCCGAAAGTTCATCAAGGATTTTTGTATTTTTTTACGCAATTTTCTCAAATTCTTTGTGATTTGATGAACGTCAGAGCTGGCACTTTGTGAGTGGAGCAGCAAGAATGACCGATTTTTGTGTTTGTCGCGTGCAAACGTGACAATAATTATTTAATTATATTTGAGTTTAATTTAATTTAAGTGGGAACTTACCCGCTATGAGCAGATTACGCAGTAATCTGCTCGTCACCCTTTTCGCTTGTCTTTGGTGGGATTTATTTGGGGAAAAATAAATGTAATTTTTAAAGTTAATGTAAATTTTATTATTAATAATTATAAAATGGAAATTTTTACGAATCAAGTTTATCGTCCTTCGACGAAGTTATAAATTAACAATAAAAAATCTTACTTGTAACTAGGTGCGAACCTAGGCTAGACGGAGAGGGGTCCGGGTTTCTAGCCCGGTGATCCCTATGGTTGACCCACGTGTCAGGGCTGTCGAATACAGTGGCCTGTCGAAGCCCGTGGAACTCCGGCTCCTTCCGTCCAGGTGTGCCTCTGCGACCTTCGGCTTGCGCTGGCCTCCGGGTCGCTTGGTGTCGGGAACGAGAGAGAGAGTTTGAGGTTCGCGCGAGCCGGGAGGTCGCCGATTATCCCCACCTAGGACTTAAGGATCGGAGCTGCATCCAATTAGCTCGAGCTTTTAGCTTGGCTCGCGACGGGCCCCCTTCCTCACTCTTTCGGCGGGAGTAATTAAGAATATTCGAAAAGTCGTTAGCGCAACTTAGGAGGGTGATGGGTATTGGTTATGATTATTATTAGTATTATTATTTGTGTTAAAGGTTGATACACGACATGCCTCCCCTCTTAGTCCATTGTTGTCCTCAACAATGCAGGGCTGCGCAACTAAGGAAGTGCAGTCCTTTATCGAAGATAGAAAGGTGTATCGACCTTATTTTGAAAGTGTGATTTTAAACAATATCGAAGCGGCTAGTGTTAGAGGGTGTGCATGACGCGTTTGAATGACCTATGCGTTTATAGCGGCGGTGCATTCAGCTCGTGTTGCACTATGATCAATCAGAGCACTGTTTGTGGTGCTACCGATTAATAAATCGGTTTATGACCAAGAAGGTCGATAATTGGTCTTGATTTGATCGGTTAGATTTATCAATTATTGTTGAAAAATCATAGTTGTTATTGTTAACAACATAATAATCATCAGCGGTAAATTCTGGTAATGACGGTTTTCATTTTGAAGACTAAATAAATGAGAAGAAAATTTTTTTTTTTTTTTTTTTTTTTTTTTTTTTTTTTGGATTTGGGTTGGAGTTGGAGTTGGAGTTGTTGCGTTCGCGCTTTGATAAAAAAAAAATATATCAGATATTATAAAATGCTAAGAGTGAGAAAGGTTCACAATTATCACGTAGACAGGTCCCAAGTCTTTAGATTTTTATCAATCAATAGGTTGCCGTAAAGAGAAAAAAAAACGGAGTAAGTACATTATTGCAAAAATAAAAAAAAATTAATCGATTTTAATTATTCAATTATTTGATTATTAGCTATTTAACGATAAAAAAAAATGTAGACATAGTTATGAAATTTTCGAATATACGCATAAAGAAAAGAAAGATGATTATTAACAAGTATAATTTTTAATTGAAAAGTCAATTTTTAAAATTTGATTAGAATAAGTTAAATAATAATGATAGGTATTTTCATGTTGTGAAAATCGTTCGCAGTAAAAATAATTCTTAAATAATCATAAAAATTTTAGGTCATGTAATAAAATAAATTTAAAATAAAAGTCTGTAGTCTGTAAAGTCTATATATTCACTGTTCACTTTTAATTTCCTTGCGGTTGAAGAATCTCGTGTAGCGATAATATTGTGATTATCGCACGAAGGTGTAACAGTATCGGGCGGCTATCTCGTACGTGTGTGTGGCTGCTGCTTTCATGGTGTGTGCGTCGCGGCTGGCAACGCAGTGCTTAGTTATCATGTCGTAATTAAGCTATACTTTAGTTGACGTTGCTTTAGTAGTACAGTAGGCTTTGGCTTGGCACGTGGTTAGTTTACAAGGACAGTTATTGTAATTCAAACTTAGACGAGGGATTAACAAACTATAATTCGTATATTAAAATTATTCCCAGATTTAGATTTCATTTAAATTTTATTTTATTAAAAAAAAACGTGTAATATAAGGTAAAGTAAAATTAAGCAAGTAGTAAATAGTTAAAATAATTAGAATTATTTGTTAAGGTTATTTTCGTGTAATCAGAGTTTCGAATAAACAAATACGTGAAATCGGGTGAAATTAACATGAGGTGATTATAAATAATAAATTGTGAAAAGTAATTTGTTGTTAAGACGAATTAATTGTCCGGTGATGGTTTTGAAGTAGTTTAACGAGTTTGCTGACGTGATTGGAAGACAATAATTTCGTTAAAGTTCAAGGTATGTAATAAATAATTGACGTTCAGTTTCACTGATCTTTGAATTATTTGCAGTTCAAGTTGTGCAGTACGCAGTTAGGGTGGTGTGTGGCGGGTGCGCATTTTGCAGGGGCCATCGTGCAGCAGTGCAGAACTACAGTACGGTTGGCGGCTGCGTGAACTTGCTGGATGAACCAGAAAAAAAATATTCCGAAAGGGCAGGAAAGAAGGATAATTATGTATAGTGTTTTGCTTGTATTTATTCGATCAAAAGTGTATATATATATATATATTTATTTATTTTTTTTATTTATTTTATTTTATTTTTATTTTATTTATTTTTTTTTTTTTTCATATTTATTTATTTATTTATTTATTTATTTATTTATTTATTTATTTATTTTTTTTTTTCAGTGTTCGTTGACGTTGTATCCGTCACGGGGCGGCGTGGTCGCTGATTCTTTACCTTTAGTGGGTACAGACGGTTGGTTGCTTGTGCTTGATTCTTGCATTGTGGGATTTTCGATTTTGGGCAGTTCGTTTGGCACCGTTGGATCTATACTCTCGGATTTTTGGGTTTGACTACCAGGATTAGTATTATTCTGGTGGCAGTTTGCACATATATTATGATTTAATAATTGAAAGGATTCTATTTGATTCTAATTACGTTTTTCTTTTTTGCAGGCGAAGAAGAGAATGGGCCAAAGCTTTTCCAGAAAATTGAAGTTATCAAGAACGTATTTTATTATCAATGTAATAATTATCGACGATCCTAGGCCGAATGCTAGGATTGAATGCGATTCACTCTGTTCTATGCGTTTTGTATGTATTAATTTGAGTTTGTTTTCTATTTCATTGAGCGGGGTAGGGTCAAATTTTTGGAGTGATTTTGTAAATTCTTGCTTTGCTTCTAAAGGGTATTGTTTTGCTAGTTCGTGGATAGTCGGGTTGACGATTTTCAGTTCTGCGGTTAAGTTGGGTTCATACTTATATTCAGATTGGAAAGAAATCTTTTGCAAGCCATGAAGTGTGACACTGA
Source organism: Encarsia formosa (assembly GCA_038277355.1). Lineage (NCBI taxonomy): Eukaryota > Metazoa > Arthropoda > Insecta > Hymenoptera > Aphelinidae > Encarsia > Encarsia formosa. The sequence continues at coordinate 35,706,575 of CM076187.1, forward strand.
GGGCGTGTGCGGTACAACTCCCGGATAGGTAAAGGGAGCCTGTGCCGTTTATATCGAGTTCCTTACGGGGTTGACCGTGGCAGGTTATAGCGAGGGTGGTCGGTTTTATGGTGGTGTATAACCATATGTTGGAAGCAAGTAATGGGGTAAAAATAATGTCGGTTTTTGGAATTATGATTGTCTGTCATGTTTTGATTGAGGTTGGTGTTGCCTTTTTGAACATTGAATACTCGCAGGGGGCGTCTGGACCTGCGTCTCTTAGGGGCAGAGATTCATCACATAATTTTGAATCTCCGTGGTCTAGACACGATCGTAAAAACTCATTATTCACGAGGACATACATTTTCAAATTTTCCGAAATAATAATATTTTTCGATCTTGGTTGAATTGCCACATAGCCGGAATTATTAAGGGGCAGATCTATGGGGTTCGGAAAGCTATGAATTTTGTAAAGATCTAAATTTTCATTGTTTAAAAGCGGTAATTTTAGAGAGACGTGGAGTTTTCCATCGGTTATGAATACACTTGTTTTTGCTATTTCGAACAGATATGATGCAGTAGTGATTTCAGTCGCATTCGGGAGTTTATAAATATTGCTCAAGTGGTTAATTTTAGTAAGCAAATCTGTAATTTGTGAGTGGGATAAAATCAAGGGGTGCAGGTGACCGCGGGCTGTTGTTTGCAGCACTTCTAACAGCGTTTCATAGCTGTGTTTCAATTCGTCAATTTCGATTTCGTACTTATTCCACCAGGTGGAAATATTCAGGTAATCAATGTTGTATTCTTTGAGCGAATAATTTTTGGAGATTTCTTTAATTACAGCGAGTAGGTATTTCATCTCTTTTGCATTGCTTTCACCAACTTTGTGTAAGTTTTCAAGTTCGGATTTCATATAATGGGTTGTGTCGAGGGCTAATTTTGTTAGATTTTTCTGATTGTAATACAGTTGGTCTATATTTGCAGTCATGATTTCTCTATCTTTGGCGTCCATGATCCCGAAAACCCATTTAGCGGCCCAACCACCTATTTCAATGGGTGCTCCGCGTGCGTGTCGGCTCGATGGTTCGCGATTCGGTTTTGGTAGGATAAAGTAAGTACGTATGGATTGATGTAGGTCTTTAATATCGCCTAGTTTCCGTCTTAAGTTTAATTCTCTAACGGAGTTTGGGACGACTTCTTTGGGGAAGGTTTCTACTATTTTATCAATAAAAATTTTGAAATCTCTGTACTCCACGTCGAAATCTCTCTCTATTGGCGGACAATTCATGAAAATATCAAAATGCACTTTTGTTCTAATTAATTTCACCTTTCCCACGTGCTCAAAATAAATCCCGGGGTTGTTGTGGATATCTTTCAATTCAAATAATGGGTTTTCGTCTTTGCACTCAACGTCAACTAAGGTCGAGCTCAAAAACAACAAGACAAACCAAAGCATTTTCTCGGATCGGGCGTTCGAACAGGTTCAGCACGGCTTGTTACTGTAATTGTTGATGATAGGAAAGCTATAGATAGGTAGAAATAGTAAACGTCGAAGATAGGTCGAGATGATGATTATGTGTTTTAATAAAATTTTTTTAAACGATCTTTGTGTACTAAAATGGTTTTGCCGTTTTGACTGCGCAATAAAGCTGTGTTATTATCTCGAACTTCAAGAACGTCGAAGACTCCGTTGTAAAACTTGTCAAGCTTGTTCTTCCGTGGTAATTTATTTACGTAAACCTTTTCTCCAGGTTGTATTTTAAGGGGCTTAGCGGACTTGTCATAATACATTTTATTGTGGATTTTTGAAGATTCTAAGTTTTTCAGAGCGATTTCCCTAATTTCGGCTATTCTTGAAGCTAGGTCGTAAATATAGCCGTTATAAGTGTCGTTTTCGAAGTCATCCAAGCATGCAGAAGGGGTGCGGGGGTTGCGACCCATCGCGATCTCGTAAGGAGTGAATCCCGTAGAAGAATGGACGGATGAATTGTATTCCATCATGGCGAAAGGGACGAGTTCATCCCAATCTTGAAACTTGGGGGCGTTAGTTCGAAGATAGTCTTTCAATACAGAGTGACTTCGTTCTAACGAGGCATTGGACTGCGGGTGCCAGGATGTCATGGTTTTTAACTTGCAGTCAAACATGCTTTCGAGGTGTTTGAGCAGTCTGTTTCTGAAGCTTTTTGCTTGATCGGTTAGAATAATTTTTGGGACTCCGTGGGTGGCTATGAGGTGAATCGCTAAGGTCTGTGCTACGGTGAGGGCTTTTAAATTTGGTATAGGGACTGCGATACAGAATTTTGAAAATAAACATTGCATGGTTAGGATGTAGGCGTTACCCTTAACTGTTCTGGGCATAGGTCCAACGGCATCGATTGCAACCTTGAAAAAGGGTTCTGCAGGAGAATCGCTGATTACCATAGGTTCTTTGGTGCGATAACCGATGAGTTTAAACTCTTGGCATATTCGACAGCGATGTATGTAGTCGACTACGTCTTTGCGTAAACCGGGCCAAGTAAAATTTTCCCTAACTCTACGATAAGTTTTTTCAACTCCGCGATGTTCTCCGAACAAGCTGTCGTGACGCTCTTTTAAGATGGTATCACGCAACTCGGGCGGCGGTATCACGCAGGATCCTAGACAGATTGTAAGGGTCATGGGAACATTTTTCAAATGGTCTCGAATTTTCCGATAAAGGGTACCGCGGGGCAATGCGTCTGTGAGCTCGCCTTTTCGTGCTATCCTGGCTGAAGTTATTTCTCTTTCAAGTAGCAAATGATAAAGGTTATAAAAACATTCTCTCAAAGGGCTTTGTCTAATCGGTGTTTTCTCCGTTTCGGTTACGACTAACGAAAAGATGGTTCTCCCCCTGTTTGTGGAGACGAGCACGTCACCCACCGTCGGGTTCGCGTCACTGAGGTCGATTTTTGAGATTAATTTCAACTCGTTTAGCAATTGATTGTTGGGTGTGTTCAGATTTAAATTTGCAGGTATGAAATGAATTATATTATCTTTGTGACCGGTCAGGGACTCTCTGACAGGTCTGATCACCATGGTTTTCCTGGGATCAGGGTGAATTCCAGAAATACTGGAGTCAGGTAGTATTATCGGTGGAATGCTGTCGGGTTTTACGAAAAGATTGCTATGGGGTTTTAAATTAAACGAGTTCAAATTATCAACAGAACCATTTGAGTCGTGGTGCGAGTGAATCGAGTTTTCAAGGTTATCAAGTGTTGTTCTCGTTTCGGTAATTTCCAGTTGATCGGCAGACGCATGAGTTCTCTGGGGGACGGTTACCGGCGTAGGAATTACGTTTTTGGTGGTGATGATAGATTTACGAGGTTCTCTGGTATCGTGTTTAGATAGGATAGTAGACGTGGAACTCGCAGATGAATCGGATTCCTCGCTCGACATGATCTTTGTGTCGTCTAAAGGCAAAGCGTTAGATTGAGAAAGCAGATCTGGATTCATAGGTGGTATTCTTGGTGTTATCATGGTGGACGAGAGCAAGAGTGTTCTTAATTCAGACTCGTCGGCCAGCTGCCATTTTGACAAATCAAGCAGAGATTGGGTTTTGTTAAGAGTAGGCTGATCATGGGGGTCGATTAGATCATTTTCTAAATAACCAGGGTCACTGTGAGCGACGGAGTGGTCTGCTTCGAAATAATTTGGTCCTAGTTCGGTGGTTTTTAGAAGTTCTTCCCATTTTCCTGAATCCCACCAAAGGGAATTGAACCCTTCAATGAATTCGTTCCTTTGTTCCGGGGTAAAGTTTGTGGGTTTCAAGGGCGATGGAGTTTTCGGCTTCCGACTTTGCGTTTCTGGTGGACTGAGGTCTTCTTCATCCGATGACGAAGAGTCGTCGTCAACCGAGGGTTTTACTCTTTTTGAAGGAGTGTCGAAGAAAGCCTTTCTCTGGGGCGATTTATCAAATTGGGCGACGACCTCTTCGAATTCGTCGGACGGTATCATTGTCTCATCGAGTTCGTCCACGTCAAGGGTTGGCGCGGCTTGCTCAGGGGTGTTATTTTCGAATTCGGTGGCAGAAGATGTTGTCGGTGTGGGCGAAGGGTCTACTAGACTGGGAAGCAGAGATCTATGACGTAAGGGAACGGGCACGTCGGAGACGTCTGACTCGGTACTTTCGGAGTTTTCTGCTTCTGAAGTCGTGCTCTCTGTTTCAGGCTCTGTGTAGCGTGCCTTTTCCCTGGTCTCTGTGAGTCGTTGGTTGCGTCTGAGTTTTAGACGGGAGGCTATGGTTTCACCTTGAAGGGTGCCTTGACCAGAAGCGTTCAAAGGTATCGGTGACTTGTTTTTAGACCCCTTTGGTCTGCCTCTCCTTGGAGGACCAGCCTTAGTGGGTGATTTTTCGCTCATGCTTTTGTTCTGGGCTTCGCGAGCTAAAGAGGTTTTGGTGGGTTTAGGGTGCCGAATCGGCAGCATCGTTTTGGATTTTATTTTGCTCGCGGGTGGATTGGTTCCGGGGGTGATTGTGGAGGCCTTTCCGGGTGGATGTTCTTTATCGATTGGATTTCGGGACAGCCAGTCCGCATTGGTATTCTGTTTACCAGGTTTGTATCGAAAAATATACCTGTAACCACGGAGTCTGGCTCGCCAGCGATTTAGTCTAGACATAGGGTCTTTAATGGAGTCAATCCACTCTAAGGGCTCATGGTCGCCGTATACGTAAAAGACTCGACCGTAAAGGTAGTGTCTGAAGTGCATTATGGCAAGGACTACGGCCAAGCACTCTCGTTCTGTAGCAGAGTAATTCTGCTGGTGTTTGTTTAAAGTTCGAGACATATACGCAATGGGGCGGTCGTTGTTGGGTTCTCCCTGGCTTAAAACTGCGCCTATGGCGTAAGCGCTTGCGTCTGTTGTAAGAATGAAAGGTTGGGAGAAATCGGGGCAAATTAGAACGGGTGCGGAGCATAGAGCTTCTTTGAGCCGTTCAAAACTGTTTTGTTGTTCAGACTCCCAATAAAATTTAACGTTCTTTTTAAGGAGGTCGTTAAGGGGCTTAGCAATATCAGCGAAGTGATGGATGAATCGCCGGTAATAGCTACAGAGCCCAAGGAAAGATCTGACGTCATGTGCGCTCTTTAAAGGAGCGGCGTTTTTGACGTCCTCGATTTTTCCGGGGTCGGGTCTGACTCCAAATTGGTCGATGTGGTGACCGAGGTATTTGACTTCAGGGGTAAGAAACTCGCATTTTTCTATTTTTAGCTTCAGTCCGGCGTTGAACAGCCTTTGAAAAGCTTCATTAACCTTGCGCTCGTGAGTCTCCGGGGAATCGGCAAAGATAATTAGGTCGTCCAAGTAGACGAATAGTTCGACTCCTTGAAGCCCTGTCATAATTGTATCCATGAGTCGTTGGAAAGTAGGTGGAGCGGAGCACAACCCAAAGGGCATTGCTGTGAATTCGTAGTGGCCGTAAGGGGTAGAAAAAGCAGTTTTAGCTCTGTCGTCAGGGTTCATGGGAATTTGATGAAACCCGTTTACCAAATCGAAGACTGAAAAGTATTTTGATTTTCCCAGAGATTCCAAGATCTCCTGAATGTTGGGGAGTGGATAGGAATCTGGGATCGTTAAAGAGTTGATTCTACGATAATCAATCACAAGGCGATGTTGTTTTCGACCGTCTGGGCCAGGGCGTTTAGGGACTATCCAGAGGGGAGAATTCCAAGGGCTCGAAGATGGTTGGATGACTCCTTTCTCCAACATCTCGTTAATTTGTTTCTTAACTTCCTCTTGTAGCATAGGAGGATAGCGGTATTGACGGGTATAAATGGGTGTGTCGTTTTTTAAAGGGATACTATACTGCACTAGGTGTGTGCGAGGTGGATCATCGCCAGGTAGCATGAAGAGGTAGGGGAACTTCTCTACTACTCGTTGAAGTTGAGCCAAAGATTCGGAATCATGGTGTTCTCTTTTTAGAAGTTCAATGATTTTGGGGACTCTTTCTTCAGGAAGACAAGGGGTTCCTTCACCTTCAGATTCGAAGAAGTCTTCAGAGTCATCAAATTCGAAAGGGTACAGATCCTGAACTGGGATTTCAACTTCTTGGGGTTCTTCTTTAGTGTTCACGGCTAAGACGTAACAAGAGCCATTTTCGTTAGTCACCGCGGCTTCTCCGATAAAAATTCCCGTAGGGGTCTGAATTCGGGGTAGGTACGCCTCCCCTTTTGGAGATTTCTGCGTAACGGGGACTTCGATCGCGACTCTAGCGCGAGCTGGCAAGACGTATCTAGTACGAAGGGCTTTACCTCTCAGTCGACGAGCCCTATAATGAAAAACTGTAGGAGGAATTTTACTAGATGTGGGGTGAGCATCACAGGTAGTAGAAGGTGTATGATTTTGGGTACTCTGCCTGTCGTCAGAATTCTGGGATTCCAAGTCGCTACTATCTGATGCACTTGAGAAAGAGATAGTTCGGGTTTTATCTTGTGTGATCAAAGTATTATTAGCCAGATCGATGCGGCCTTTCTCATTATGCAAGTAGCGGGATCCTAGAATAGCATCATCCTTTAACGAGGATTGTTCGGGGAGGACGTGCATTCGATGGGTTCTCCCGCTTTCGCAAAAGAGGACTCGTGACCTGTCAATAGGGTACGTAGGGTTTAGAGATTGAATTTTTATCACGCTCACGTCTGCGCCCGTGTCGATAAGGACTCTACCTTTTCTGGTTCGAAATATCTCGTTTGTAATAGTCATTTTAGGGGTACCGTCAGATCGTTTCCTCCCCTTTTTAAACAAATTTCCTGGGTTTTTGGGATCTAATATTTGAGGGGATTGATACTCAGAGTTTGGGCTGAAGTCGGAGGGAGTCTCAGAGGTGTCACAAGATTTTTGGGTAGAGTTTTCGGATTCTGATCCAGAATCGGAGCAGGAGTCTGATTCGGAAGAGAGATTTTCAAAAAGGGAATCTGGGAAGTCTTTCCGCATCTTTTCAGCTAATTTTGTTTTTAATAAACTTGCTTTTCGGAGTTTTTTTAAAGATCTTCTGCTAATGACGGCGTCTTGAGAAAATGGGGCGTCGTCACCAACAAGGTAAAATAAAAGTTTTTGTTTGTAAAATTTTAAGGGTACTCGGCCAGTGGACTCTGTTTTATCTCCGTCTTCACTCTGTATCGTGAGAGGGGGATTTTCAAGATAGTATGCGGAGTCTTTAAGGACTGAGGTTTTTATCAAATTTACCTCGTTAGAAAGCGCTGCAGAGCAGGTGATATTGCCCTTATTGAACCAGGGGTGGTTTAATTTGACTGATGGTGCGCCCCTTGTTCCGACGATTCGTCGTACTTCCCGGACTTGTATGTTTTCACTGACCGGCGCTCCGGGTGTTGGTAGCTCGCCTGGGCGCCGTTCTGGCGAGCTGCTCCCCAGTTTAAATTATCAGGAGAGTCTACAGTCGCAGGCTTTGTAGGTGTAACCGGGCGAGGGATATTCGGGTTGTTCGCAGATGTTGATGGACCAGGGGATGCATGTCTGGGTGATGGGTTTGGACCGCGCGAGTCGTGCGGGTACCCGTAAGCATAAGGGTTTGCGTAGGGCATTTGATACGGTGGCATAGACATTGGGGGATAGTAATAAGGTAGTGGCGGTGGGTAGTAATGCATCGAGGGCGGAGCGAAATAAGGGTTTTGACTTCGGTAGGGTGAAGGTTCTCTCGGTCTATCATAATTTTGATATCGGTTCCCAGGGCTTTCGGGTCTGGGTCGATCGTTCGGCGAACCTGGGCGACCGGGTCTGCTAGTCCTTTCGGGGGGTTTAAGTATGCCAGTCGGCTGGTCATAGCGAAGAGACGGGTGGGCGTCTAGCTTACCATCCGATGTGTACATAACAGTTTTGGGCATTCGGGTATCATCTCTGTCATAAGAATAAGGGATGGTGCGATGGTAATTCCGGGGGTCGTCAAAATCTGAGAAACGTACGTTATTTCTCGAAGAAGTTTCTCGATCCGGAGTCTGAGGGCGTTGGTACGGACTCGGAGATCGCGACCGGGGTGGTCGTGGCGAGGGCGAGTACTCGATGTCCGCACGGTTAGTCGTCCCAATGTTTACCCACTCCTCCGCGCTAACAGCGGCGTCCAGGGCATCGTTGAACGTTGCCGGGGTGTGTGTAGCCATTTGGTTACGAATAGCCGAGGGCAGACCACGTATGAAGTATTCTTTAGCCAAATCTTCAAACAGGGTCTTGTTGTGTTCCTTAATTTGATCGTTGGCCGCACCTTCGTTTTTCAACTTTGTGGCGGCGCGAACTATGGATGAAAGACGATCAAAGAAGTTTAGCACGGATTCGCCTTGTTTCATATACGACTCCGATATTAAATTAAGGTAGTACGGAAGAGAACGCTTTTGGCTAAATCTATCTGTGAGGTGTGTGCGGAGGTCCGCTAGGGTATTAAAGGTCTTGCCTTCAATGCTTGATTTCGCCTTGCCGGTCAGGCGTGAAATCACTCCCTGCAAAAACACTCCTTTAAGTTCTGGGTCTGCTAACCGATTATCATAATTCTCGACATCCTGGAGCCAAACTCGCAGGGGAGAATTACCTGAATAAAAAGGGATGGATGCGAGGGCGCTTTGCATCAGGGCGGAAGCTTGCAAGTTAGCGAACGCGGCACGAGACTCGTTCAGGGTCGCGGCCATGACCGACATATTCTCAGCCATGCGGCGGCCGTGCTCGAGTCGAGCCCGGGTTTTCAGGGTTTCGTCCGTGAGGGCTTCTATTTCATCTAGTGTCAAATTTGCACCTGCCATCTTCGAATAGGGCCTAATAAAGTTTTATCAATGAACGACAAGAGTCCGAGAGGAGGTTGAAAGAAAAGTTTACTGTTCGGGGCGATGAGCTAAACAAAGTGGGTAGCAAATTTTCAAACAAAAGTTTTCGAATCGAACAATAAAATTTACACGTCAAACAAAAGAAACAAATTTTATTCGGAGTCTTCGTAAAAGCGAATTGAAAGAAATGAACGGCGATTGAAAGAATGAAAGAAACAAAGAATGTGCGCGTCAGCAATAAGTCGCTAAACTTTCTCCTTGAAATTCTCGAATACGAAAAATATGATGAAATAAAATTTCAGCTCTGATTTTCACGAACTAATTAAACCAGATTTTAAATTAAGTAATTTATTTTTAATTTTAATAAATTTAAATTCCCAAAACAAGATCCAACCAAAGAGCTTAAGCGAAAAGGTAGGTATGGTTCCCCACCAGGGATGCCATTTATGTCGCGTGCAAACGTGACAATAATTATTTAATTATATTTGAGTTTAATTTAATTTAAGTGGGAACTTACCCGCTATGAGCAGATTACGCAGTAATCTGCTCGTCACCCTTTTCGCTTGTCTTTGGTGGGATTTATTTGGGGAAAAATAAATGTAATTTTTAAAGTTAATGTAAATTTTATTATTAATAATTATAAAATAGAAATTTTTACGAATCAAGTTTATCGTCCTTCGACGAAGTTATAAATTAACAATAAAAAAAATCTTACTTGTAACTAGGTGCGAACCTAGGCTAGACGGAGAGGGGTCCGGGTTTCTAGCCCGGTGATCCCTATGGTTGACCCACGTGTCAGGGCTGTCGAATACAGTGGCCTGTCGAAGCCCGTGGAACTCCGGCTCCTTCCGTCCAGGTGTGCCTCTGCGACCTTCGGCTTGCGCTGGCCTCCGGGTCGCTTGGTGTCGGGAACGAGAGAGAGAGTTTGAGGTTCGCGCGAGCCGGGAGGTCGCCGATTATCCCCACCTAGGACTTAAGGATCGGAGCTGCATCCAATTAGCTCGAGCTTTTAGCTTGGCTCGCGACGGGCCCCCTTCCTCACTCTTTCGGCGGGAGTAATTAAGAATATTCGAAAAGTCGTTAGCGCAACTTAGGAGGGTGATGGGTATCGGTTATGATTATTATTAGTATTATTATTTGTGTTAAAGGTTGATACACGACATGTCAGTCGTTAAGGGTGCCAACAGGCCATCGCCAATCCTTTCCGTAGGTTCAACTGAGGTTTTTTTCTTTCCTTTAAGGTTTTCTTGTAAACTGTATGATTTAGAAAAAATTGGAGCTGATATTCGCGAGTAGCGCAGCTAGAAGGACAAAATTTTGTATTTATCACTTGATTAGGGCATAGTTCGCATCATCATAGTTTAAATCAGGTAATCCACTCAACATTCTTTAAATGAAAACCCAAAGGCTTTTTATATACGACGAAAATTCATAACAAAAGACTAAATTTGCAATTGAAACAAAAAAAAAGCCTTATTCGTCCCATTTTGACGAATTGGGATCTTCTCTGATTTTTTACTTGAAAATGAAACGTTTTTTGCAAAAAATATCAAGTATAAAATTCGATTGAACTTTTACAAAGATTATCGCAGTATTTTTTTTAACCTCTAATTTTTAGTTTGCAACAATTCGGTCTTCGTGATTAAGCCCCTTACTTGAATTTTTATATTCTAATTGTTTTAAGTCAACTTTAATGACATATATTTTCGATTTTTACTATTGAACATAATTATTTCACATTCTTTAAGGGGTAAAATAATTTTTTTGAGGTCAAAACGTGGTGTGCTTAGGTCAATAGTCATCCTAACCTGGTAATTATAGCCTTGCCTTTAATTTTGAATTTTTTACTAATTTTCTTGACCCCTAACTTTTTTTTTAAGGCCTCCAGAAAAGTTCACTCCACCCTAATCTATAACCTTTATTTTCACGAGCATAAGGTATCATTTCAACGAGATCCGCTTGCCAGGTTTCATCATATCCTCTAACATCAAATTTTCGACGTGTATAATTACGACGCGCAGGTTTATGAAGTTCTTCAACGATTCTTTTTCGTTCCATCTTTGATTGCTAGTGAAATTTCATCCAACTTTTGAGCAAGTTTTTCAATCTCAGTTTGAAAACTCTTCAATATTTTTTCTGCAATTGAATTTTTTAGCTCTTGTGACAGCCTAAGAATCAAAGCTTCCAAATTGTTTGTTAAATCTTCTGTTATTTGGATATTATTATCTATCATTCGCTTCTTTAAAATATGTAAATTTACTGCATCGTATTCGTTTGATGAATCAGCAAGATTACAAAGTCTTTTTCTACCGATATCATACTGACCATCTTGGGTAAGTTTATAACCAATACCAGGTGGACCTCGGGGAGCTGTCACTGTAGCTGATTTTGTATCAGTTCGTCCGAACACGTCAACACTCATTCTGATACTGATAGAAAACATAAGAATTAGAATCTAATATATCCAGCCTCTTGAAGTCCTCAATGATAGCTAAAATTTCATTGTCATGATTATTGTTGCCAGCATTTCTTTCTGCTACAAGTAAACGAAGTCGATCTACTAATTCATTTGGGTCATCCCAAAATTTATAATCAATGACTGAGTGTCTATTGGCAACCTTGAATGATGATAAAGTTTTCTTATCAACAGTGTTCAACTTTGATAAAATACCACTACCTTTTGGATTAAACATAAGAGCAATGATATCATTGTATTAAGCACTGTTTGAATTATATCGCATGTCTCCTTTTTTATTCAAATGTGCTCCCGATTCTTCTAATATTTTTTTATAATTTGCTTTATCACTCTTTGTTACAGAATCAATAGGTGGACGTTTGAGAACAATCAATTCAGTTAGTCCAACCGTCCTTGGATATTTTTTATTACCAACAACAATATTATTATTTGTGAATGAAATTAGTAATTTATCTAGTTGAAAGTTACCATTAGGATTAACTTTTACTCCATAGATTTGATCCGTTGTAGTATCTTTTTTTTTAATAAGTCGAGTGTAATCATCATCGACAACAACAGAAGAGCTAACGTTTGGTTCAATTTGTTGTTCTATAATAGATTCATCTAAACTTGATTTAGAAAAATTCATTAGTTCATTCTCACCAAATTTAAATGAATTCTTTACTGGAGTACTATGATTAAATAAAGGAAGATTAAATTTAGAACCATTTGCATCAAGTATTGGAAAAGTAAAATCTAATTTTGGTTTTTCAGATACACTTTCGGGTTAATAAATTTCACTTTCATTTTTAAATAAAATATTTTGTTGAGTATCACTTTTGAGTGTTGGTTTTTTTATGATATTAGACGCAATTTTTTGAAGAGGATCAACAATTGGTTGAAAAGTCTTTTTTAACACATCTTCTTCATCAGCTTTTTGATATTTAATCAATTTGTATTTTTTTTTAATAGAATCTCTTGCTTTTACAAGCTTATGAAGAATATCTTTTTGTTTCTGTAACTCTTTCATGTTAACACTTTGATGTATAAATGACGACTGAATAGACGTATTGAAAGTTTTATGTATGGATTGGTTGAGTTTTTAACTTACAATTCTATTCCAAATATCGATACAGATAAAAACAAATTTTATATCGGTAATATTGAAATTACTATTCCTATTGGTGCATACGACATTGTCGACATAGAAAAATTTTTGCAAAAAGAACTCGCTCCGAAAGGAATAACTTTGAGTTTGAAACCAAATAATAATACATTACAGGCTGTTATAAAGTCAAGCGAATCCATCGGCTTTACAAAGAGTGACTCCATAGGTTTATGGTTGGGATTTTCACCGGAAATTCTCGAAAAAAACATTAAGCATGAATCAGACTTACCTGTAAGTATTCTTAAAGTACAATCTGTTAGAATAGAGTGTAACATTGTCGGTGGATCATATTTAAACGATCAAAAAGTTCATACTATTCATCAGTTTTTCCCTAGAGTGAATCCTGGTTTCAAAATTATTGAAGTACCTGTGAAAATTATTTATCTTCCCATTACAGTAAAAAGTATTGATTACTTAGAACTACGTGTAGTTGATCAAGACGGAAATTTGGTCAATTTTCAGGACGAAGAAATAACTATTAGAATTCATATTAAATCTTTTTAATGGGTATTGTTTATGATTCAAAGAAAAAATATATAAACGAATCAACATGGAAATCGTCAATCAGTCAACATCGAAAAGTCAAGGTGTTAACACAAAAAAACCTCAGTTTTCTCAAAAGGATAGGATTAAAAGTCATTCGTGGTGGTGTTGCTTAATTTTTTGTTGCAATGGCCGAAATTCTAAGTATTCAATCTCCGATCGTCTTCGACGATTCCGTAAAAAATTATGAGTTTCATATTCATCAGCCTTATACAATCTCCGAGTATAAAAATACCGATGAGATTCGAATATCCATTCAAGATCAGGGCCTGTGTGTTCTTCCTTCGCAAAGCTTATTGCATATTAGAGGTAAAATTACTGCTGAAAATGGTACTCGTTTAAGCAATACGCAATTAGTTAATAACCCTATCTGTCATCTGTTTGAGGAGTTTCGTTATGAGCTAAATGGTGTAGAGATTGATAAATGTAAAAATCTTGGTATAACATGTACTATGAAAGGAGCATTATCGTTTACACAAAGTCAGAAATATATGTTAGAAAATAATGGTTGGAAAATTGAAAACAATTCTAATTTTCTGGATAACGAAGGTGACTTTGATATTGTTATACCTTTGAACATGCTCTTTAGATTTGCAGATGATTACAATAAAATTGTTGTGAATATGAAACATGAACTCATTCTCGTTCGATCGAGAAACGATTCGAATGCTGTTTTACAAGTTAACGTGGCAGCAGCGACTCCAGAAGCACCGGTTAAATATGAAGATTTTAAACTAGTTTTGAAAAGAATTGAATGGTTAATGCCCTATGTAACTGTATCTGATAAATTCAAAATTAATCTTTTAAATTTCCTGGGCAAAAATCAATCCATTGACCTGAGTTTTAGAACATGGGAACTTTATGAGTATCCCCAGCTTCCAACTTCTAATCGGCATGTTTGGACGGTTAAAACTTTTAATCAGTTAGAGAAACCTAGATTTATTATTTTAAGTTTTCAAACTAATCGTAAAGATCACAAAGGTAATAATGCAAACTATTTTGATCATTGTAATATTAGTAATGATAAACTCTATCTCAACTCACAATATTATCCTTATGGTAATTTAAATCTTGATTTTAGTCATAATCAATACTCTATCTTGTATGATATGTTCGTTAAATTTCGAAATTCTTATTACAACAAAGATCCTGAACCTTTTATAACAAAGGAAAATTTTAAGGAACATATGACCCTTATAGTCATTGATTGTTCTAAACAAGATGAATCCTTGAAAAATGCTCCAGTTGATATTAGACTTGAATTTGAAACTAGAGCAAATATCCCTGCTAATACTGCTGCATATTGTCTTATTCTTCACGATCGTATTGTTCAATACAATCCTATGTCGGGAGATGTTCGAAAGCTTGTTTAAAAATGTATAAATACAAAAGTTCACAACATTATACATTCATTTGTTCATCATGGAGCGAAGAGAACTCAACTCTCAAAAAACCCCTTTAATATCTAATGATTCGAAGAAAAATTATAAAAGTTATGATTTTTCAAAAGAATCTGTGAAAAAAGAGGAACCCCTAAAAAAGTATGACTATAAGTACGAAAAAATGAAGCTTGATGGTCGTTCAGAAAAATGCGATAATGGTTTCAGAACTAAAACGTACGTCAATTTAAAAACTCGTAAGTAATAAAGAGAGTAAATTGGGGAGATAAAGCAAGTAAGGGTGTATCTCACAGAAAAGAGCGTTGGTCGGAGCTCTTTTCACTCTCTCTATTATTACTAATCCACTCCTCATACACAAACAATTAATCTAAAAATCAAATAGTAAAACCACACTCAAAATCAACTTCTCATAGATAAATAGTCAATCTAAAAATAGAATAGTAAAACCGTCCCTCAGAGACAAACAATCTCTCAACAGCCCCTCGTAGACAATAGGTCAATCCAAAAATCGAATAGTAAAACCACTCCTAAAAACCCACCCCTCATAGATCAACGGTCCACTCAAAATCCAATAGCAAAACCACCCCCCACAAAACTACCCCTAAAAACCCACCCCTTATAGACCAACGGTCCGCTCAAAATCCAATAGCAAAACCAGCCCCCACAATTACCTTACCCACCCCCTATTACCCTTTCAACCCCCTCCGAATGGGGGTGGGTTCCGAGGGGGTGTATCCAGGATCGGTATAGCCTTAACTACTAATGATCAACGTTATTCATCCAGTAAGCAAGAACATGTTTTTTCAATGAACGCGCGCGAACCGGTCCGTGAGTCATTTCGTGATGAGAAATCGTACGGTAGTTGTGGTCATTGTGGCCGTGAACACATGATTTCAGAATGTCGTTCGTTTTTGCGAGAACCCAATCATGCTAGGTGGAAAATCGTGCGACAGTTGAATCTTTGTTTTAATTGTTTATCTTCGGAACATCTTCGCCGTGATTGCGTAAAGAAGGCTGCGTGTGATCGATGTGACCGAAACCACCACCGGACTCTTCATTACTCCGTAGAGAGACTTAATGCTAATAAAGCGAACCAATCTACACGTGATGGACCTCCACCTACGCATTCGGCTCTTTCCACAAATCTCGCTCACAACCCGGCAGCTAACGCGGGTAGAACCGCGAATAATAATACTTCTTCAGGATCGAATTGACTACATACAAGGACATTTTTAAAAATTGTTTCTTTAAGGATTTTTGGTAAAAACTGCTCCGAGGTGGTTCATGTGCTTTTGGATGAGGGATCAACAGTTTCGGTTATCGATAAAGCGACCGCGGTGAGATTAAATTTGGTGGTGAAACGCGCGAGAGTCAAACTTAAAGGTTTCGGGTCAGATGGAACGATGTTGATGGCTTACGGGAAGGTGTCTTTTAAAGCGTCTAATGCAATTGAGTCTTTCAATTTCTGCGAGATTTTAGTAGTTGATAAGTTGGGTCTCCCTGTTTGTGAACTTTCAGAAGAAATTTCGGACTACTGCGCGAACGAGACGGGTATAAAGGTATTGAGCTATAGGAATATTCCAAACTTGTTGCTAGGGCAAAATCACGCTCGTTTGATTGTCAATTTAGAAACTGTTTTTTTTGACTAAGAATGATTTAGTAATGTCACGGTGTACCTTGGGATGGTCTATCCACGGTAATTATCGAGGGGAGAGTAAGAATTCGGTACGTGAAATTAATCACTTGGGAAAAATCGAGTCGAATTTTGATAACCTTCACGATTTGGTTCTGAGAAATTTCGAGTTCGAAGCCATAGGTGTAAATATTCAACCGCGTGTGAGTGAGGGAGAAAAACGTGCTTTGGAAATTTTGAATCGGTCAAGCAGAAGGTTGGATATCGGATGGGAGGTTGGTTTACTTTGGAAAAGCGACGATGTCGATGTCTCCTTAAGTCGTGCAAATGCTATGCATCGGCTTTTCTTATTGGAGAAGAAACTCGATCGCAACCCCCAGTATGCTAATCTATATTACGCAGAAATGGAAAGACTTTTTCAAAAAGGATACGCTGTCGAAGCAGGCAGCATTTCGGAAAAACGGGTTTGGTATTTACCCCATTTCGGCGTCAAGAACGTTAACAAACCAAATAAAGTTCGTCTTATTTTTTACGCCGCTGCTGAGTCGAACTCCGTCAGTTTTAACGATTTGATGTTGACAGGGCCCGATTTTTTAAAGTCTCTTCCTGGAGTGTTGATGCGTTTTCGTCAGAAACCGGTGGCAGTTAAAGGGGATATGCGTGACATGTTCTTGAAAATTAAAGTAAGGGAGGCTGACAGGGACGCGCAGAGATTTTTGTGGAGAGGGAGAGATTGAACCGGAAAATCACGGGAGTACACAATGATTTCTCTTCTTTTCGGCGCTAAATGTTCTCCAAGTTCTGCGTTGTATATTAAAGATAGAAACGCGAAGGATTTTGAGTCTATCTATCCTGAGGCAGTGCAAGATATTGTCAGGTGTTTTTACATGGACGACTTTCTTGCAAGCTATTCTTCAGTCACCGAAGCCGAACGTAGGATTTCAGAGGTCATCGAAATTAACGCTGCTGCCAACTGGGAGATGCATGGTTGGGCGAGTAATAAGCGTGCAGTTTTATGCTCGATCGTGAACGAGGAGGCTTCTCAGCGAAGGGATTTGTTAAATTCCGAAAGTCAAGTTGAAAGGGTATTAGGGATACAGTGGCTGACGGACTCTGATGTTTTAGTCTTCAGAAATCGCGGGGCTAAGTTTTCTTCGGCTTTTCGGTCGGGAGAGCAAAGACCAAGTAAACGTGAATTCCTGAGTTTTGTGATGTCTATTTTTGATCCTTTGGGACTTCTTTCCCTTTTCACTATTCGAGCTCGTATTCTAATGCAGGAAGTATGGGTTAGTAAGATAAAATGGGATCATTTACTACGTGATCGTGAGTTTCATCAATGGCAATTATGGCTCAAAGATCTTAGCAAGGTAGAAAGGTGTGAGATACCGCGTTGTTACTCGCTTGTTTCTGTAAACTTAAGCTCGGTAGAAATTCACACCTTTTGTGATGCTAGTGAAAAGGCTTTTTCATCCGTGTCATATTGGCGTTTTTTGCTAGAAAACGGTAATATTAATACGGCAATAATTGCCGCAAAAAGTCGGGTAGCTCCGTTGAAACCGTGTTCGATTCCGCGCATGGAACTTCAAGCTGCTGTTCTGGCCGTGAGGTTAGCTCGGACTATTGCTAGTGAACATGATTTTGTCATTCAACGTCGGGTATTTTGGTCTGATTCAGGTACAGTTCTGAAGTGGATAAGGGCGGAACCGCGTTCTTACAAGACGTTTGTGATGAACCGATTGGGTAAGATTTGTGCATAGTCAGATCCGTCGGAGTGGAGGTGGGTCGATTCGGCAAACAATCCCGCAAATTGTCGCCGGACGCTATGCAGTCAGGAAGTCGTTGGTTTCTCGGTCCGCCCTTTCTTCGTGAGACTGAAGAAACTTGGCCAGTCGAGAAAGATTATTCGGTTTTTAAGGATGACGGTAGTGAGCTAAAATCGAAAAATCGTGATAGTCTGATTAATCAAATTTTTTCGTTAACTCGTTCTGACTTTCAAAAATGTTTACTTCCAGATAGTTCGAGATTTTCATCGTACTTGCGTTTATTGAGAACAACTACTCGTGTTTATGAAGCGACGGATAAGTGGTTAGGAATTTCGGAGTCAAGGACAGATTAGGAACGCCAAAATTACGCTCAGAGAGAATGGTTCCGACGAATTCAGTCTGAATTTTTTGGTAGAGAGTTTGAATTGATAAATAAATCTAAACCTTTACCACGAGACAGCCGCATAATCGCTTTATCGCCTGCTGTAGATAGTCACGGTTTGTTGCGAGTCAGAGGTCATGTTAAAAGTATTCCGATCAATATGGAAATACTTTCTCCCAACATTTTAGATGCAAGACATCCGGTCGTTCAACTACTGATTGCGTGGTTTCACGAGAAGTTTTTCCACAAAAACCATGAAACGGTAGTGAATGAACTCAGGCAGGAGTTTTGGATTCTAGGTTTACGGAGGTGTTTACGATCGATAGTTCATAAATGTGGTATTTGTCGTATTTTGAGAGGCCTTCCTTCGAATCCAAAAATGGGAAAATTACCTCTGGAAAGGGTAGGGTTTATGATGATGCCGTTTTCAAACTGCGGTTTGGATTATTTTGGTCCGATGTTCATCAAAGTCGGTCGAAGGAGGGAAAAGTTTTGGGGAGTTTTATTCACCTGTTTAACCATGAGGGCGATTAGTTTAGATACTCATTCTTTGTCCGCGGATTCGTCGATAATGGCAATCGAGAGGTTGGCTGCTAAAAGGGGGTTTCCGAGCATTTTATGGAGTGACAATGGGACAAACTTTCGCAGGGCGAGTGAAGAGTTGAAGGAAGCTTTGAGGGTTATGAACAGGGGAAAACAGTCGGAATTCACTTTGGAAAAGGGCCTAACCTGGAAGTTCAATCCTCCAGCCGCACCGCATATGGGGGGAGTTTGGGAAAGACAGGTTAGATCCGTTAAGGAATGTTTAGTTTATTTGTTGAAGGGACACTCCCCCTTGGATGAGACTCTTCGTACGTTCTTGGCCGAAGTTGAACATTCCGTGACCTCGCGTCCTTTGACCCATGTTTCTCCGGACCCTCATAGTTCCGAGGCTTTAACTCCGAATCATTTTCTGATAGGTTCGTTTTCGGGCACAATTCGTTTACGATCCTTTAATGAGGGTGAGAGGTGTTTGCGGAAACAATGGCACTTAGCTCAGCATTTGGCAGATGCATTTTGGAAGAGGTGGTTGCAGGAATATTTTCCCACTTTGCTTCCCAGGAAAAAGTGGTTCGTTTCCGGAGACGATTCTCTCAGGGTTAACGAACTGGTTTGATTGAGGATTATAACTCTCCGCGTAATGAATGGAAAAAGGGGGTAGTAATCCGCACGTTTCCCGATGACGAGGGCATAGTACGGTCCGTGGAGTTACGGGTTTCCAATGGTTTTCTTCGCAAGACGATTACCCAAGAACGTCCTGTTCGTAAACTGATACGTTTTTCATCGGTACAAAACGCGTAAGTTTTGTACCAGGGGGGAGAATGTTACCAAACCGATTCTTTTACCGGACTGTTTTTTATTTTAATAATTTATTTTTATTATTACTTAATAAACAATTTTGTTTTATTAATAGTATTGTTTTATTTGATGTTAGAAAATATGATTTATCAAATTGTAATGTTTTAATTTCTAAATTGTAAAAATAATTTCTGGATTTAGTTTATTAAGGAGTTTATTTTTATTTAGTGCCTTAAGCCAGTACGCACATATTATGAAGACCTGGGTGTTGATAGAGTGGTGTGTGTGTATTCGATGTGTCGTGAGTTTCCCATCGAGAGAGATTGATTGATTGTATAAGGTTTTTTATTTCGACCAAGGGTAGAACCCTATGTGGCCGCGTTTGAGGTACAAAATCGTAATAAATATAATATAAATAATGACAGAAAATATAAAGTATAACAGCATAAGTATAAGTATAACATAAGTATAAGTATAAGTATAAGTATAAGTATAAGTAAAGCGTAAGTATAAGTATAACAAATGTAAGTATAACAGCATATATAAAAATAAAAGATAAAAATAAAAAAATTTCTTCTTAGTAGTAAGGTGAGATCAGCTGGTGCAGCGCATGAAGATCAATATAGACTAGTAGGCTTGCGAGCAGATCCGGGCTCGCGCAGTCGTCTCACTATCATTGCGACAAGTGTCGCATCAGGGGGGGAAGTGGACCAAGTGAGGTGGTCTCAGAGGCGGGCCAGGGGTGGAGGGTATAACCTCAGCGAGTCCGTGAGCTGAGGAGGCACAGGCGTTAGGCCTTCACGTTGAACCCGCGTGATCCAGTCGTGCTTGTCAAGGAGAAGCAGCTGGTCCCAGAGCTGAGTACGGAAAGCGTCAAAGGTGAGCAAGCTGAGGTCCCTGATGCCCATGGAATTAATGAGGCGAATGGCATTATGAGTGAAGGATTTTGCCAGGGCTACACCTTGCGCCTGGGGGAGCAGGAAGTACCCGCTGAAAGCGCGGGCAGATCGCCGGATGTCAGGGCGTGTGTGGGCAGGGATAAGTCTCTCGGAGAGAAAGGGTGGGGTCCCATCGGTCGATACCTTGAAGGCAGTGTTGCCCACGAAGAAGTCGCGACGTCGAGCGACCGACAGCCATCGGAGGGCAAGACGGGAGGGAGTGACATGTGCCATCCAGGGTATGTTCCCGTAGTCATAACGCACGCACGCGTTAAGCAGGCGGTGAAGTCTGAGGTCCTGCTTCACGGTCAGGTTACCATAGACAGTGCAGGCGTAATCAAAGTGGGGCAAAATAAGGGCCTCGACCAGGTGCTTCCTAAGTGCACGTGAGAGGGCAGGTCTATAGTAACGGAGACTGTAGAGCGAGGAGAACACGCGCGAGCATATGCCATTAATGTGGCACTCAAAGTTGAGGGACGGGGTGAGGGTGACGCCGAGGATCTTGAGAGAGCGGGAGAACGCAACGACTGCGTCTCCGATGTGGGTCGGGGGTGGCGAGGCAAGCTCAGGTTTGGCGAGGTACTGCGCACTACCGAATAGTAGGGCCATCGTCTTGCCTGAGTTCAATCTCAGGCCGTTCTCGGTCGCCCACTCAAGTATGGCGGCGGCATCAAGTGAGAGTTCACGTGAGAGGGTGGCGAGGCCGGCCTTGGTAGGCGGGGCCGAGCGGTAGATCTGCAGGTCGTCGGCGTAGAGTATGCGATGGGAGAAGGCAAGTACCCGGGGCAGGTCTAACACAAAAATCAGGAAAAGCAGGGGCCCGAGAACACTGCCCTGGGGAACACCAGTTGAAAGGCCGAGCCAGCTGGAGGTGGTGCCGTCTCCGGACCTGACGGCCTGGGACCTGCCGCTGAGGTAGCAAGCAAACCATCGTATGGCGCCATCGGAGCAACCAACCAGGCGCAGCTTCGTCAGGAGTCGCGAGTGGGGCAGGGTGTCGAACGCTTTGGAGAAGTCGAAGGCGAGGAGCCCCGTAAGTTTCTTGCGGTCCATGTTCTTGCGAACGTCCTCAAGGATGCCGAGGAGAGCGGTCTGGGTGGAGTAGCCGGCGCGAAAACCGGACTGGCGCGGATCGAGAAGGTCATGAGATGTGAGGTGGGCCATCAGTTGTTCATGGAGAATACGTTCCAGAAGCTTGGATGGAGTACAAGGTAGGGCAATGGGTTGGGTATCAGACAAAGATTTCGGGCAAGGGGCTTTGAGTAAGGGCACTATCAGGGCCTTCTTCCAGTCAGAAGGGAAGACTCCAGTCTCGAGTGAGGTGTTGATCAGGGCAGTCAGGTGATGCAAAACTGATGGAGAGGACAGTTTGAGCATTTCAGCGGAAATGCCATCGACACCTACGCTGGAAGAAGTGCAAGCGGAGAGAGCCTTACTGACAGTCGTGGAGGAGACCTTTGCGAGCTCGAAGGGATGCCTGGAGGGAGGAGGGTGTTCAAGACGGTCGCAATGTCGCTGTCGAGCAGGGAGGGTGAGGCGTCACACACAGAGGCATAGTGCACATTGAGGGAGTCCGCAGTGAAGTACTTGAGGGGGGTATTTGTAGCCTGTGTGCCAAGGCCAAGTTTGCGCAGCTGGCGCCACTTATCGGAGACGGAGGATACGCGAGAGATGCGGGCAGCAATAAAGCTGTTCTTAGCAGTGGCGATTCGGTTGCAAACCTCGTTACGTATGTTCCGATAAGCGGCGTTGTTTTTGGTGGAGGGTGAGCGGCGGGCTATGCGAAAATAGCGGGTACGCTGGGCAATAAGTTGTCTTATGTCCGCCGTAACCCACGGCTTTTTGCGTGGCGAGGTGGTGAACGTTCGGGTAGGGTTGAGGGCTTCGAAGGTCAACCTCACCGCATTCGAGACCACGGTAGCGTAGAAGTCAAGGGGGTGGAAGGGGAAATTCGAGCGAAGACAAGCATGTGTTGGGGGTGCATCAGAAAGGTTGAGGGTGGGTGGCAGTGCACTGAGGGCGGGGGTGAGTTTAGTAGTAACTTTATCGCGGGTGAGGTGGCTAAGGTTGTGAGAAGAAATGTTCTGGGGGGGTGGAGGGGGGGTGGAGAGTGAGTAGTCTAATTCAATGAAATCATGGCCCACGGTGAAAGGGGTGGCAGATTTCCGGTACTCGACCAGCCTCTCGGGGTCCTTGAGCAGGAAGAGATCAAGCCAGGTGTGGTGCGAGGACCCGTCCTTCCAGAGGTAGTGGTGAGTGGGGGGAGAATCACTCAGATGAAGAGAACTATTGGTAAAGTGACGGCAAAAAGAGTGGAGTTAGTGGTTTCTGCAAGCATGTTGATATTAAAATCACCGGTGACTATGACGTGGGGGTATAGGGGGATGTAGTGGGCGAGTTTCTCGAGGAATTCAATGAGTAGGGCAGCTTCAGGTGGGCGGTAAACTATGGCAAAAACTATGGAGAAGAGAGAGGAGCGGATGTTGAATATGATGTATTGGGGGGCGTTATGAAGGGAGGGGTCGGAGTTGCAAAGCTCGGTGACAGTGAAGTCAGAGCGGGCGTAAAGGCAGATGCCACCACCGGCCTTGTTCTCGCGGTCGTGTCGAAACATGTCCATTCCAGGAAGCCGAAAGGGGCTGCCGGGAATGGAACCATCCAAAAATGTCTCCGTGATGGCCAGCAAGTCGTATGCAGAGAGGGCGAATGAGGAGGTAAAATTAAGGATATAGTTGCTCTTCTCGTGTTGGCTGTGCGCACGGAATCCTTGGCCAGGTTCCAGGGCCACCTGTCCTCCCGTCGGTATTGCGAGAGGGCTACCGATAAGCTGAGGAATCTGGTGACGAGGAGCACTAATTCGAGTGCGAATCGTGGACCTGTTGCCCGCGGGGGGCTCACGACGTATCCTTGGCGACGGTTTTTGTTTTTGTGATTGTTTTTTAACCTCTTAAGAGTTCCATAAGTTTTTTTGCCGCTTGCCTTCCAGCTCTGATTATTTTGGGAAATCAGAATTTTTATTTTTCTTTTTCTCCTTTCCGGCTAATCCAGAAATTACAATAATTCCGTTGTAAAGTTTTTAGTTGGAAATAAATGAAATAATTAATACACGTTTTAAAAGTGTTGAAAGAAAAATCCTTTCAAACTCCCTGAGCGGTAACAGAGCTGTTAGGTATATACAAACACTTAACGTTTTCCCTATTCTTGCAGCCCGGAAAGGAATGCTACCGGGGGATCGCGGTCCCTACACGGAAAAAAGTTTAGGCCGGCCGCTGAAGAAAAGTGGAGCTACAGTCGCCCTACAGGGTTAGGACGCGTTTTGGCCTAGAGTAGGCCATGTACGGCCTACGCCGAAAAAATATTCACTCGCAGCGGCGGTCAGAAAAATATTATTTTGTTCAACTCATCAGAATTCTGGACTGAGTAAACGAATCGTTACATAATTTTGACACAATACTCCTAAAGATTGGTAGTTTCAAACAATGTAATAGGGTTGGCAACCGGTACTTTAAAAATATATTCTTTTAAAACTACTCGATTTTTAATGAATTTTAACATTTTTTTAGAATTTTTAAATCAAAATTGAGTAAGAAACAAATTAAGAAAAGTTTTAGAAACTACGGGTTAATGACGTCATTAACCCGAAATCCCATTAGAAGTATATCTCTATATCTACCGAAATTTTAAAAAATTTAAACAGTTGTAGTTTCTTTAATTTTAGTTTTTTTTTAAAAAGAAAAAATACGTGTCGATTATTTTTCGATATTTTAACTAAATAAGCAAAAAAATATTATAAATTTCAAAAAGTTGCCAACCCTATTTAAAAACTGGGAAAATGTTCGGAAATTTTTTGAAAAGTTTCTCAAGTTTTCATTGATTTTTCCTTAATTTTTCTAAGCCGTTTCAAGTTTTTTATTAATAATACATAAAACTACTAATCTCAAGAAATATGATGTCAAATAGGAATTAAGTTGTCGATTGCACCATGCGCGTGTGAGAATTTTTTAGGTAATCGTGGTGGCATGCGAAGCAGGCCCACTGCAGAGTCGTGCACGCATGCGGGAGCCAACGATTAGGACCAGTGTTGGTATCGATATTATTTACTGGAGGCAAATCATCTACTTCAGAGTATACAATTCGACCAAAAGTCAAGTTCAGGTTGCCCGAGCGTTGTCGATCGGACCAAAAAATAAACGGCAACGAGCGTTTTATAGGCTATGTGAACTCGAACGTTACCGGCACTGCAGATTCATGAAAATTAAAAAAAAAAATTATTTATTATTGTTTTTTTATAAATTAAATAATTGTTTGAAATAAGAAAAAAAATTAAAAAATAATCTCCGAAAACTGACGAATGTTAATAAAATAATTATCTTTCAAGCATTTAAACTAAAATACCCTTAGCGTCGAGTGAATGAAAAAACAAATTGTTTATCCTCCAAATCTTTAAAACTAAATTCCCTGAGCGTCGAGTTAAATAAAAAAAAAAGATTGTTTATCCCTCAAATCTTTTAAAGTAAATAACCTGAGTGATGAGATAAGAAAAAAATAGATTGTTTAGCCCCAAAGACTTTAAAACTACAAAACCTTGGGCGTCGAGTTGAATAAAAAAAAAAATATTGTTTTCCCTCGAAATCTTTAAAACTAATTAGCCTGGACGATGAGTTAAATAAAAAAAAAATAGATTGTTTATCCCTCAAATCTTTAAAACTAAATAACTTAGGCAATGAGATAAGAAAAAAATATATTGTTTATCCCCAAAGTCTTAAAAACTAAAAAACCTTGGGCGTCGAGTTAAATGAAAAAAAAAAAATTGTTTTTGCGTTGAATTAAATAAAAAAATTAATTGTCCCATAAAACTAAATATCCTGGACATCGAGTTGAATAAAAAAAAAAGATTGTTAACCCCCCAAATCTTTGAAACCCTGGGCGTCGAATTAAATAAAAAATTAGTATTAATCTCTAAACTAAAAAACCTGGTCATCGAGTATAATCAAAAAATAAATTGTTCATCCCCAAGATCATAAAATTAAATATCCTGGGCGTTGAGTTGAATAGAAAAATAGATTGTTTATTCCACAAATCTTTGAAACTAAATACCTTGGGCGTGGAATTGTTAAAAAAAATAGCTTATTTATGCCCAATGTCTTTATACGTAAATACCCTGGGCGACGAGACAAGAGAAAAAGATTGTTAATGCTCAAAGTCTTCAAACGTAAATACCCTGGGTGTCGAGTTTAATAAAAAAAGCTCATTATTTATCCAACCAAGTCTTTAAACTAAAAACCTCGCTAAAAACCATAGACGTGGAGTTTAATAAAAAAATAGCTTGTTAATGCCCAAAATCTTTAAACTAAAAAACTCTGGGCATAGAGTAGAATGATTGATTAGATTGTTTATCCTCAACCCTAAGCCCTTAAAACTAAATACCCTGGGGGTCGAGTTTAATAATATAATAGTTTGTTCATACCCAAAGTCTTTAAAAGACTCTGGGCGACGACTGGGATAAAAAAATATATTGTTCGTCCCCCAAATCATTACAACTAAAGGCCAATGTGCCTAATATGGACATGCTAAGTAAAAATAAATGCTGTGGATTATCAAATTAGTATTTTTAACGTTTAAAGTCTTATTGCAAAGCTTGATCCAAGAACTTTCAAATGAGACCTCAATTGTTTTATTTCAATCAGTTGGGCCAAAGTACCATAAAATTTACTAAAACGTAGTTTTTTGAGATGCCAAAACGGAGTATTCGTAATATGGCCACCTCCTCAGATATCACTTTTTTTTATCTATTGGTTTATTTCAGGCCCTGGAATAATTTTTACTCAAAATAAATGAAAAAAGACAATAATTCAGTAACTTCATACTTTCTAATAACTTGTGCCCACTAACTAAAATTTTTTTCATTTTATAAAATAAAGTAAAAAAACGTTATAAAATTAACTTTATGAATAAATTTTGCAGAACATGGCCTAAAATGTGCTCCCAAGCTTTATTTCTCGTTAATTAAGAGTACTCCAGCTATTTCGATCAGCTAGTACCAACAAACCGAGTATACAGTTAAAACTAAAGGGAGTGGCCATGTTAGGTACACTAGGATTGATGTAAAGGAAAATTTTTTATAATAGTGTCAAATTTAATAGAAATTGCTTAGGATAAAAAATAAAAATGCATTTGAAAGCTAAAAGCATGAGGAATCAAGCCTATAAATTATTATTTCGATCAGAGGCATCCTGTTTCATTGGTAAAGCATTAAATGTACTGATTTTCGCCGGTAAAAATAAGAACAGAGGTGTTAATAACCACTTTTTGCTGAAGGGTGAATGCAAAGGTTATTTTTTAATTTTCACAACCACTCAAAACTTCATGATGAATTATTCTTGACACATCCTACCCTGCAAAAAGGCCGCGGAACGCACACATTCAAAATATCAGGGGTGACATACGAGGCACAGTTACCTTAGATTGTTTGCACCCAAACTCTTTAAAACTAAATACCCTAGGGGACGAGTTAAATTAAATAACAAATTGTTCATCCCCTAAATCTTAAAAACTAAATAACCTTGGGTGTGTGGAGGAGAAAAAAAAAAACTTGTTCATGCCCAAAGTCTTTAAACGTAATTACCCTGGGCGTCGAGTTTAATAAAAAAATAGATTGTTTATGCACAAAGTGTTTAAAGCTCAATATCCTGAGTGTTGAGTTTAATAAAAAAACTAACTGCTTATCCCCAAAGTCTTTAAACTGAAAAACCCTGGGCATCGAGTCAAATAAGAAAATAGACTGTTTATTCCCCAAAATCTTCAAAACTAAATAACCTGAACGACGAGTTGAATAAAAAAAATAGATTGTTTATCCCCCAAATCTTTAAAACTAAAAAACCCTGGGTGTCAAGTTGAATAAAAAAATAGATTGTTACTCAGTGGCATCACTAGACTTTGGGTTCGGATTAAGGTTTGAGGGGCCGTGGGCACACTTTTTGTGGGGGCCGCGTTCAAGAGCTTCATTTTTGGAAATTAGGTTTCTTTTATGGTTTTTTTATAAACAGTTATAGCCCAAGCTCTATACCCTCAAAACCCTGGGCGTCTGAGTAAATCAAAAAAACTGATCAGCTATCCCCCAAGCTCTGAGCCCCCAGAACCCTGGGTGCCTGAGTTCAAAAAAAAAACTAATCAGCTATCCCGCAAAACCCTGGGCGCCTGAGTTTAACAAAGAAACTGATCTTTTTTTTTGTTGAACTCGGGCACCCAGGGTTTTGGGGGTTTAGAGCTTGGGGAATAGCTAATCAGTTTTTTTGATGAACTCAGACGCCCAGAGTTTCGGGGGTATAGAGCTTGGGCTATAACTGTTCATAATGAAACCATAAAAGAACCTCATTTCCAAAAATAAAGCTCTTGTGTGCCCACGGCCCCTCAAACCTTAATCCGGCCCTGGAGAGAATAGGTACAACCACCTTAGGCTAAGCCCCCCCCCCCCCCCCAACGTCAAAGATTAGTGATGCAACTGAGTAACAATCTATTTTTTTATTCGACTTGACGCCCAGGGTTTTTTAGTTTTAAATATTTGGGGGATAAACAATCTTTTTTTTTATTCAACTCGTTGTTCAGCTTATTTAGTTTTGAAGATTTTGGGAAATAAACAATCTATTTTTTTATTTGACTCAATGCCCAGGGTTTTTCAGTTTAAAGACTTTGGGGATAAGGAATGAGTTTTTTTATTAAACTCAACACTCAGGGTACTTAGCTTTCAACACTTTGTGCATAAACAATCTATTTTTTATCAAACTCGACGCCTAGGGTAATTACGTTTAAAGACTTTGTGCATGAACAAGTTTTTTTTTTTCTCCTCCACACACCCAAGGTTATTTAGTTTTTAAGATTTAGGGGATGAACAATTTGTTATTTAATTTAACTCGTCCCCTAGGGTATTTAGTTTTAAAGAGTTTGGGTGCAAACAATCTAAGGTAACTGTGCCTCGAATGTCACCCCTGATATTTTGAATGTGTGCGTTCCGCGGCCTTTTTGCAGGGTAGGAAGTGTCAAAAATAATTCATTATGAAGTTTTGAGTGGTTGTGAAAATTAAAAAATAACCTTTGCATTCACCCTTCAGCAAAAAGTGGTTATTAACACCTCTGTTCTTATTTTTACCGGCGAAAATCAGTACATTTAATGCTTTACCAATGAAACAGGATGTATCTGATCGAAATAATAATTTATAGGCTTGATTCCTCATGCTTTTAGCTTTCAAATGCATTTTTATTTTTTATCCTAAGCAATTTCTATTAAATTTGACACTATTATAAAAAATTTTCCTTTACATCAATCCTAGTGTACCTAACATGGCCACTCCCTTTAGTTTTAACTGTATACTCGGTTTGTTGGTACTAGCTGATCGAAATAGCTGGAGTACTCTTAATTAACGAGAAATAAAGCTTGGGAGCACATTTTAGGCCATGTTCTGCAAAATTTATTCATAAAGTTAATTTTATAACGTTTTTTTACTTTATTTTATAAAATGAAAAAAATTTTAGTTAGTGGGCACAAGTTATTAGAAAGTATGAAGTTACTGAATTATTGTCTTTTTTCATTTATTTTGAGTAAAAATTATTCCAGGGCCTGAAATAAACCAATAGATAAAAAAAAGTGATATCTGAGGAGGTGGCCATATTACGAATACTCCGTTTTGGCATCTCAAAAAACTACGTTTTAGTAAATTTTATGGTACTTTGGCCCAACTGATTGAAATAAAACAATTGAGGTCTCATTTGAAAGTTCTTGGATCAAGCTTTGCAATAAGACTTTAAACGTTAAAAATACTAATTTGATAATCCACAGCATTTATTTTTACTTAGCATGTCCATATTAGGCACATTGGCCTTTAGTTGTAATGATTTGGGGGACGAACAATATATTTTTTTATCCCAGTCGTCGCCCAGAGTCTTTTAAAGACTTTGGGTATGAACAAACTATTATATTATTAAACTCGACCCCCAGGGTATTTAGTTTTAAGGGCTTAGGGTTGAGGATAAACAATCTAATCAATCATTCTACTCTATGCCCAGAGTTTTTTAGTTTAAAGATTTTGGGCATTAACAAGCTATTTTTTTATTAAACCCCACGTCTAGGGTTTTTAGCGAGGTTTTGAGTTTAAAGACTTGGTGGGATAAACAATGAGCTTTTTTTATTAAACTCGACACCCAGGGTATTTACGTTTGAAGACTTTGAGCATTAACAATCTTTTTCTCTTGTCTCGTCACCCAGGGTATTTACGTTTAAAGACTTCGGGCATAAACAAGCTATTTTTTTTAACAATTCTACGCCCAAGGTATTTAGTTTCAAAGATTTGTGGATAAACAATCTATTTTTCTATTCAACTCAACGCCCAGGATATTTAGTTTTATGGTCTTGGGGATGAACAATTTATTTTTTGATTATACTCGATGACCAGGTTTTTTAGTTTAGAGATTAATACTAATTTTTTATTTAATTCGACGCCCAGGGTTTCAAAGATTTGGGGGGTTAACAATCTTTTTTTTTTAATCAACTCGATGCCCAGGATATTTAGTTTTATGGGACAATTAATTTTTTTTTTTAATTCGACGCTCAGGGTATTTAATATTAAAGACTTGAGAGGAAGAACAATCTTTTTCTTTTTCATTCAACTCGACGCCCAAGGTTTTTTAGTTTTTAAGACTTTGGGGACAAACAATATATTTTTTTCTTATCTCATTACCTAAGTTATCTAGTTTTAAAGATTTGAGGGATAAACAATCTATTTTTTTTTATTTAACTCATCGTCCAGACTAATTAGTTTTAAATATTTCGAGGGAAAACAATATTTTTTTTTTTATTCAACTCGACGCCCAAGGTTTTGTAGTTTTGAAGTCTTTGGGGCTAAACAATCTATTTTTTTCTTATCTCATCACTCAGGTTATTCACTTTAAAAGATTTGGGGGATGAACAATCTATTTTTTTTTATTTAACTCGACGCCCAGGGAATTTAGTTTTAAAGATTTGGAGGATAAACAATTTGTTTTTTTATTCAAATCGACGCTAAGGGTATTTTAGTTAAAATGCTTGGAGGATAATTATTTTATTAACCGTGACAGTCAGCGATCGTAATTAAATCGTTGGTAACGATTTAAGATTTGGCGCGAGTCACGTGACTGTCGAACGCAGCTCAGAGCGGACCTCTGAGGTGGTGGAGCGGGAATCGGGAAGCCACTCGTAGTTTTCGTGTTCGAGTGTTCGCACGTACATGGAACTTAACTCAACTCGGTTCGACGGCTAACCGGACTCCTCGGGAGTGGAATGTCGTCGAAGAGAGAGTTGGCAGAGACAGAAGGTGCGGGATCGATGGTCATCGCCCGGGAAGCATTCTTCTGTCTAGACGAGTCAACCAGCTTTTGGAAGCCGTGGACGTCGGGGAACTTGACCGACGTCCGGCAGACACGCAAAGATCTGGAGATCGATTCATGGCAGATCTTGAAGCAGCTTACTCGTTACGGAAGTCAAGGCAATTATTGACATTCGCGTCGCGCGTTGTGGTAGAGCCGTAGTGTGAGAGTGTGGTGTTATTTGTGAAGTTGTCATTTCACGCCATCGCCTGGACCGCTTTCCGACGGCTACACGGCGACTCGAGTATGGTAGATATTGCAGCTGGTCGGCATCGTAGCCTGGCATTTTGTTTAGCCTGACGGCTTGGTAAACGACACCGAGTCCTAATTCGGAATTTGTATTTTAGGTTTGGATTTGTTTTAATAAATTATTAAATTGTTAATTTAATTTTTATTGACTAAACCTAGTGTTCCTGCGAATCGATCCTGTTTTAATACCCGCACCCACTACCGATGAACGAACTAGCCGACCGCGTCGCGAAGTATAGTAATATTCGCGGACGCGATTTCCTCATTTTATTATTTCAGGTCGACGAGTTGCAGTTCGACGAGTGCTTGGATCAGCACTAAGTACAGGTGATAAGGATTTAGTACGCACCGTGGGTATTTGTATCGGCTCATACAAACCCTTAAATCCACCCCTGTTACATAACATTCGTCAGTTTTTGGAGATTATTTTTTAATTTTTTTTTCTGATTTCAAACAATTATTTAATTTATAAAAAAAAAAAAATAAATAATTTTTTTTTTTTAATTTTCATGAATCTGCAGTGTCTGTAACGTTCGAGTTCACATAGCCTGTAAAACGCTCGTTGCCGTTTGTTTTTTGGTCCGATCGACAACGCTCGGTCAACCTGAACCTGACTCTTGGTCGAATTGTATACTCTGAAGTAGATACTTTGCCCCCAGTAAATAATATCGATACAAACACTGTTGAGGACGTTCGGAGACCGAGTAGGCCGCTCACAGGCCTACGCTCGTACCAGCACAGGCCAATCAGTTGTCTCGCAACAAATCCCAATAACGCAGAAAAAAAGAGCAAATAAAATATTAATTATCAACAAATAATCAACCGACAAGCCACAAACCCAATTAACGCTGGAAAAAGTAATAAACAATTATTTGTTAATAAACAAATGCCAAACCTTCAAGCTGTAAACCCCAACAACGCTGAAAAAAAGAAAAAAAAAAAAATATTAATCATCAACAAACGACTAACCAACAAGCCTTAAACCACAGTTACGCTGGAAAAAGTAATAAACAATTATTTGTTTATAAACAAATGGCTAACCTACAAGCTGTAAACCCCAATAACGCAGAAAAAAAGAGAAAATAAAATATTAATTATCAACAAATAATCAACCGACAAGCCTTCAAACCCAATAACGCTGGAAAAAGTAATAAACAATTATTTGTTAATAAACAAATGGCTAAATTTCAAGCTGTAAACCCCAATAACTCTGAAAAAAAAAGAAAAAAAAAAATTAATTAACAACAAATAATCAACCGACAAGCCTTAAAGGGTATATATCATTTAAAAGAATAGAAATTTCGATGTCTGGAAATTTCGCCGTCGGAAATATACATGGTCATATAAATATATACCGAGTCATATACATGGTGGACTCCAGGATAAGTGTCCGACGTTTTATTTGGGAAGATTGACCGCCACAGTTACAGAGCAAGATTGAAAGCTGAATAACAGAAACCGTTGAAAATAAATAATCAACTAATAAATGTATAAATAAACAGCCAAAATCTAAGCCTCAATAACGCTGGGGAGAGCGATAAATAAATGATTTTTTAAAAACAATTAAATAAACCGACAAGCTCTCAATCCCCATAAACCTGAGGAGAGCGATGAATAAATTTTTTTTCATAAACAATTAAATAAACCGACAAACTCTAAACCCCCATAACGCTGGGGAGAGCGATAAATGAATTAATTTTTATAAACAATTAAATAAACTGACAAGCTCTAAGCCCCCGAAACGCTGAGGAGAGCGACACATAAATTATTCTTCATAAACAATTAAATAAACCGACGAGCTCCAAAACCTCATAACGCTGGGGAGAGCGGTATATACTTTATTTTTTTAAAGCAATTAAATAAACCACGCAGCTATAAACCCCGTAAACGCTGGGAAGAGCGACAGATGAATTTTTTTTTATAAACAATATAATAAACCGACAAGCTCCAACCCCCATAACGCCGGGCTCAACAAAAAAGTTCAACAAAAAAGCTGATTGGCTACCCCCCAAGCTCTTAGCCCCCAAAACCCTGGGCGCCCGAGTTCAACAAAAAAGCTGATTGGCGCCGAGCGTTATGGGGGTATAGAGCTTGTCAGATTATTTAATTGTTTATAAAAAATGATTTATTTATCGCTCTCCCCAGCTTTTTAAGGGCTTAGAGCTTGTCGGTTTATATAATTGTATATAAAAAAATAATTTATTTATCGCTCTCCCCAGCGTTAGGGGCGTTTAGAGATTGTTGGATTATTTAATTGTTTATAGAAAACAATTTATTTATCGTTCTCCCCGGCATTTTGAGGGATTAGAGCTTGTCGGTTTATTTAATTGTTTATCAAAAATAAATTACTTATCGCTCTCCCCAGCGTTATGGGGGTTGAGAGCGTGTCGGTTTACTTAATTGTTTATAAAACATGATTTATTTATCGCTCTCCCCAGCGTTTTGAGGGCTGAGAGCTTGTCGGTTTATTTAATTGTTATAAAAAAAAAAATTTACTTATTGCTCTGCCTAGCGTTATGGAAGTTAAGAGCATGTCTGTTTATTTAATTCTTATGAAAAAAAATTTATTCATCGTTCTCCCCAGCGTTATGGAGGCTTGGAGCTTGTCGGTTTATTAAATTGTTTATAAAAAATAATTTATTCATCGCTGTGCCCAGCGTTATGGGGTTTTAGAGATTGTCGGTTTATTTAATTGTACATAAAAATTAAATTACTCAACGCTCTCCCCAGCGTTGTGGGGTTTTAGAGCTTGTCGGTTTATTTAATTGTGTAACGGGGTATTTCTTAAGAAAAAGGCCTCCCTTAAATAATTAACGGAGTTTTCCGGGCCCTCCCGTTACAAGAAAATTCCTCATAAAAACTCTCGGGGAAAACTCCTTAATCTGTGGTGAGGGTTTCCACGGAGAGAAAACCTCCGGGAATGGTTGGTGAGCTAGAGAGAGAAGAAATAAATTATGATACGAAATTTAGGTAAATTTCCTTTTATTCTTGTCTACGAAAAATCATTGTCTACATTTACAAACAAAATTTAATTTGAGAACAAAGGAATATAATTGAAGAATTTGTCTACAAAATGGCGGGATGCCACGTAAAGGAAAAATTGCATTAATTTATTGTTTAAGTGTACGCGAATAAAATTGTATTTATTAAAACCGCAACAAAAAAAACAACAAAAAAAAAACATGATTTTTAACTTTCCAATAATAATATAGAAAACCTTACTTTTACCCAAAATTCCTATTTCCAAAATGGCCACTTCAATTACTCTTTTTCTTTTCTATTTGTTTCCAACTCTCAAACGTGCAGTGGAAGGCTCTCCCTGGGCCGGGAGAGCCTTCCCGGGGGGTGAACATGTGTGTGTGTGTATGTGTCGTGCGCGCGCCGGGTGCTCGTGCTGCTGCAACAGCAGCGTCCAGCCGACGGCGATCGTCGCCACGTGGTCGGCTTCTGCTGCGCGAGAAAGTGGCATGGTTATCACCTGGGAAAGTAAACAAACAAATAAATAATTTCATTGTTTCCCAGGTGACCTGACACTGCCAGGTAAGAAAAATAATTTACGAGGGATTCACTCACTCACAATTGTTATAAAAAAGAAAAATTACTTATCGCTCTGCCTAGCGTTATGGAAGTTAAGGGATTGTCGGTTTATTTAAATCTTATGAAACAAAATTTATTCATCGTTCTCCCCAGCGTTATGGAGCTTTAGAGCTTGTCGGTTAATTTTCTTGATTACAAAAAAAAATTTATTTATCGCTCTCCCCAGCGTTATGGGGGCTTAGAGCTTGTCAGTTTATTTAATTGTTTATCAGAAAAAAAATTACTTATCACTCCCCCCAGCGTTATGGGGGTTTAGAGCTTGTCAGAGTATTTAATTGTTTACATAAAATAATTTATTAATCGTTCTCCCCGGTGTTTTGAGGGCTTATAGCTTGTCAGTTTATTTAATTGTTTATCAAAAATAAATTACTTTGTTATATGTCCCCGTGGACATATAACCGGCTCCTAATTTGGCAGACCCGGGAAGGAGTCGCGGGGAAAACCGGGGGTGAACGGCACCCCTTGTGTGACGACAGGAACGCGCGAATTATTAATTAAATAAGGTGAAATTTTTATATTAAACTCATTACCTTGGTTTGGGGTCCAAACTCGCTGGTAATTGGTCGATGTGATGTGGTCTGCTTAATCTCCCAGACGTAGGTAAAATAATAGGTTTAATTACTTAATTCACTCACGGGCAAGTTACTTTTAAAATAGGTTTTATTAGATCCAAATCAATACACTGGGGCTACAATTATCGAATCTGATAGGTCCAAATGGGCAAATATAGTATTAGGTAATTTAGTAAGTAATAGCTTAGGTTTAACAAGGCTCGCGATCTTTTCACTCTTTAATTATATTTCATACTAACTCGACGTCCGGCGCTCTTCCTCCCTGCTGCATCTAAATCCTTCCCCTGCCACCTTGCCCATCAAAAGTGCAGGAGCAGCATTCAGCTGCAGCTGAAATCCGAAGTGCTGACCGGACCCCTCATCCACATGCACGCACACTCGCGCAAGAATGCACGTTCGCGGATTTTTATTTAATTGTCACATAACAGCCCCCCCTTCTTAAACTGTTCACCGTCCCTGGTGAATGTAGGTATAGGGCTGGAACTAGGTGTAGGTAAGGGGTTTTTTTTTTTTTTTTTTTTTTTTTGAACTTAGGTATAGGGCTAGAAGTAGGTATCGGTTTGGTAAGGAGGTTTTAGGTATAGGTTTGGTAAGGAGTTTTTTTTTTTTTTTTTTTTTTTTTTTTTTTATTCCCAAGGTCTGAAAACGCGAGGCTTTTGGTCTGCCTCCTTCCTCTTCTTGCACGGTGGGTCCTCTTTGGGGGGTTTCTCGTCCTTCAAGCTCAGCCGCTGCAATTCTTTTTCCAATCGGAGAGTGGCCGCACAATCGTTGTTTCTCCTTTCGTCTGGTTCCTCCTTCTTTTCGTCCCATATTCGTTCCTGGGTGTGGAGTTGTCGGTGGTCCTTAATATCCAGCCGAGACACTTGTACATTGCAATATTCACAATGGATTATCGGGAAAGGTTCCCGGAGCTCGCGCAAGTCGCACTTTCATTGACGAGGTTTCCCTAGTCTTGCTCCGTATTCCTTTTCCATGCGTTCCCTTGCTATTAACGCACTTGTGGGATGCCTATATTTGGCAAAAGCCAAATACAGGGGGTCTAGGTGTGCGTCTCGCTCTGGCGTGCGCATTTTCCAAAAGCGCAGCCACAAGAGGGGTCCGTAGGTTTTTAGGTCGTGGTAGACTCTTTGATGACTTCGGGCTACGGGTACACGCACGTCTAGCAACTGGGTTCCCTCGTCTACCAATCGCTGGTCGTCTTCTAAATT
This sequence comes from Encarsia formosa, assembly GCA_038277355.1. NCBI lineage: Eukaryota > Metazoa > Arthropoda > Insecta > Hymenoptera > Aphelinidae > Encarsia > Encarsia formosa. The sequence goes on from CM076187.1 coordinate 35,742,972, forward strand.
CTTTATTAGGGCGATGCCTTGCTGCTTTAGCTCAGGCGTTCGGAATCGGAACTTTACAAAAATGAAGGGGTCTTCTTGGTCATCCTCATTTTCGTGCTCCTCCAATAAAGTAGGGTTGACCCCTTTCAGGTATTTTCCGAGTTCTCGGACGTCGAAGGGCCGATTGATGACTATTCCAACCTCATTTTCCCCCACCATTTCCGTTCCCAGGGCTCGTAACACAAATCGGTGCCCCTGTAGATCTTTTAACGGTCTTCGTGGTTCGCTGGGTTCGAGTTGCTCTCTTAGTCTTGAGGAGGCCATGTTTGCTGCAAGAAGGCGTTATGAATTGATTACTCTAGATGAATTGGGCTTTCCGCTTGGGGAGGGGCTGGTTATGGGTAGGAACTTGAGAGGAGGTAGGTCACGAGGTGGATAGTGGTTTCGATTATATCAAGGATGGTTAATAGAAGACTGAAGGGTTTAGGGCTGTGACACATGCATTCCTACTCGCCGCTTTTCTTCTTTAACCCCTATATCGACCGCATATCTACGCACATTTTATCAATTTTATTTTTTTTTTATTTTATTTTTTTTATTTTTTTTTTATTTTTTTTTATCTTATATATATGTATATATGTGCACACACACATACATGCAGACATTCATACATACATACATATCATACATATACATATTCTTTCCTTCATATTATTATTGTTATATTTTATTATTATTATTATTATGATTTTTTTTTTTTTTTTTTTTATGATTTTTAAGATCGAACATTATTGACTTAGGGTCATTCTAACTTATGCCTCTTAGGCAGTTACTCATACAAACATTCCGTTTCGCGGCCATATGCATTCATACACACTTTTATCGCGCACTAGCACGGTCTTGTCTTTAGTCACTCTATTTTGGGTCTTACAGTCTCTAATTACACAAGTGTTTCCATCTGCATTTCCATCCTTTCTTCGGTGTTCCGCGCATTTGGGTCGGTTTGCTTCTTTGGTGTTGGCAATAGGTCTGTCGGTTTGCCTTCTAAATTTCCGGTCGTGGGCGGGTCTTTTCTATCTGTGCTCGAACCTCTCTCTCCGTCGGTGTGGTCTTTGTCGTTGGCGACAGTTGGTGGTGACGCTGGTCCCAAAGCTCGACGATGTGTTCCGCCAACACATGCATTTGGCTCGGTGCTAATTCTAACGTGGTATTTGAAGGTTGTGTTGTTTCTTCCCAGAAATCAAGGTCCATTAGGTTCGGGGACTGATTGATGATCGGTGGTGGGCGGGTCAGTCCTTGTATTAGTTGGTTAACGTAGTTGGCTTGTCTTTCACAAATTCGGTCGTGATGTTGATACGTGCCGGCTCCAATCCATCGCCCACAGCTATGTTAAATAACCTCCTTGTTTTCACTCGATTTACGGTGAAACGCTGCATATTTTGCACGGTAGGGTTTTTGGCTTTGTCGTATGGCGCGTTCCGCATCTAGTGGGTCGAGGTAGCGCACATAACCCCATACCAGCCGATTTTGCTTATTGCGCACGGTTTGGTAATATTCTAAAGGTCCGAATTGGGCGATATCCTTGAAGAAGAGCTCATCTCGGTATTCGATGGGTATTTCCTCGGGGAGAATACAAAAGAGGCGATGGTGATCCACTCCTTCCTGTGGGTCCGTGGGTGCTTTAGGTAGCTCCGGATCGGGGGCTTGCTCGCTCCATAGGCGTGGCGTCTCGATAGATATCTTCTTTGGTTGTCTTTCCTCTAGGTTCCCTGGTTGAGTTTTTTTTGCTTCTTTCGACCTTCCTCCCTTTTGGGTTTCGGTGGCGGTTTGACGATTACTGATCTGACGGGTCTTGAAGGCTCCTCCGGTGGTGAGGGTGTAGTCTTGGACGGCTTTCGGGCCTTGTTCTTTTCGTATTCTTTGTTGTTTCGTCGAACTCGATCCGCGTCGCTTACATTTCGGAAGGTTATCCGACTGATGTTTCCATTGGACGTGTTGGTTTCTAAATGCCCGCCTATAATGAGCCCATAACGGCGCAGTCCTCGAATGACCTCCCATAATTCCACATCTCGAGGGCGTTTCACTCGGATCATGCAGGGGTCTTGGCCGGGGCTTTCTTTCAACACTTGGTGATCCATTTTTTTTTTTTTTTTTTTTTGTTGACTCGGTGATGCTGTAATCATATTTATTAGTTAATTTGGGTCTCGGTTAACCGTTGGTCGTCATTCAGATGATGGGTGATAGGTGGGGGGGGGGGGCTTCTAGAAATTAGGAATCAATCCAAGGTTCTTGCGTCGTAGTTTTCCTTGGAGGAGTGGATAGAACATCGTGGGGTTCTCGATCCCTCGCTGCATTTGGGGCTTCGTTACTCGTGCTTGGGGGCTCGGTTGAGTTCTCGGTGAGCGCCCTAGTCCGTGGCCTTATCACCCGGATATACACGACTAACCCGATCATCACGGTCGTTACCATAATAAACCCGCTCAGGCTCAGTCCGGTAGTTACTATCTTATCGCCTTGCCGTTGCTCCAAACGTTTGAGCTTGTCTAATAATTCTCGCAAGGGCAACCCACGCCGGGTTTGCCACCCGTCATCTTTAATCCCTTCATTGTTCCAATCGGCTTGACGTAGGTTTTGGACGCCTTTGGATAATTCGGGGTATAGTTGCGAAAGGGTTAAATTGATCTCCGGATGGTAGAAAAATTCTCCCTTTTGTCGGTGAATTTCGGGGTTTGGCAGGGTAATTTTATTTGTTTTTCCTACACATTCCTGGGCTAGTTGCAAAAGTCCTAGGCCTTTCACCGAGATTATAGTTGTGTTACTGGGACAAAGAATTCGTATTTGCTCCTCCTTTGCCATGGAGAAAAGCCAGGACCCCGTCGCTTTCAGATAGCGCCATTGGTCCAAGACTTGCGGGTGGAACCGCAAATCGCACAGCTTGAGCGCCTCTGCCGAAGGTTGTAAGTACAGCGTTATCTCACAGTTTGGGGCATGGGAACTTTTCCAGATTCCCAATTTGCTGTTGCACAGATACCCGTAAACTAGGTCCAGGCTTTCTTCAAAGTCGATTTGGTTGAATTTAAAGTATTGGAGCTGGTCTTCACTCACTCCCAAATATTCGTGAGAGGGTTCGATGTATGCGGTTCCATTGATTTCAGTACCAAGGGATTGTGGTGCCCCTAAGGAGTGCATTCGATGTAGTTCGTCGGCCGTGTGGTCTACTAGAGGTATATGCACATACACTAGTAGGCGGTTTCGGTTGTGCACTATCTCTACCTTCGAAATCTTGGCCATTTCATCGAGGTACCAGCGTTTCTCCGGGATGGGCAGGACAAGGTTCTTAGTAGTTTGTCCAATCTCATGTCGGATCTGGGTTAGGAACTTGTTTGATATTAGTCCACCGGCAAGGTCGCCTTTCCGACCCAGGGTGATTATTTGTAAGAGTTTTGTTCGTAATTCCATTAATTGATTAAGCTGGCGACCCAGGTTTTGACCCTGCACGTACAGATCCTTGAGCACTGGGGATGTTTGCAGCTTGGTTAAGGCGGTCTCCATTCTGTCAATTTTTTGCTTTTGCATTAGGGTCTCGTTATGGAGTTCCGATAGGGCTCCGGTTACGACGTGGACCTGTTCCTTTTGTAGACTGATCAATTGTTTCTGGTCTTGTTGCATCCGGTCGATTTCTCGATGAGCTTTCTCCACGTCGTCCGCCGTAGCTAGTCCAAATAAGCTTTCGCCAAGGGATCCAATGATGCCAAATGGAGCTAGTCGCCTGATGCGTTTGGTCGATGGGTTTTCTTTTTCGGTCGTTTCTTCGGTAGTTAGGTCATTTATTTGGTCGGTGATTTCTTGGTCCAATCTTTGGAGGGTTCGATAGGTATTGGTCATTGAGTTTAGGTCAATCAATTCTTCGCAAGGGGGGTCGTCCACATGATTATGGCATCTTACAGAGAGAGCAGCTATTCGGTCACCCACGTCGTGATTTTGAAGTAGTTGTCCACTCTCTACTGCTATTATCACCTTCCAATCTGCTTTTCGAAGATGTACCACTCCCACCTTTTCATAATATAACCCTGGATTATTTTGGAATTGAGTTATATTGTAGGTCGCCTCCCCCATAACTAAACGAATTCCCCACATCACAAACGTTAGATAGTTTAGCATCTGTAATCATACAAGAACCTGTTAATTATTTAGGTCGGATTCTTCGGAACCGGAAGGGACGCCTATGAGTTTATCCACGTGTTTTCGAATTCTTTTCCCATTGGGCAATTCGAGAATCACGTTGTTCTTTCCCACGACCTCGACAATTTTCAGCGGCTTTTTATAGTAGCTGTCAAACTTCGAGATGCGGGGTTCGACTAGCACCCAGGCGTACCCACCCGGCTTGCCGCAGAACTTTTTTCTTTTTCGGTCGTATCGGTCCTTGGTCTTAATTTTCTCGGCTATCTCTCTTTCTCCCGCGGTTAGTCTCATTTCGTCCAACCGGACTATTAGGTCGCGTAGGTAGAGGTTATAGGTCCGTAATTTTTCTTCGTTTGGTATCCTGATGGGGAACCTGGCCACCCGGCCATACACTAGTTCAAAAGGCGTGAAATTCGTGGCGGAGTGGACACTGGTATTATACGTGAACGCCGCGAAGGCCACAAGACGATCCCAGTCGTTAAACTTCTCCGAATAACACCGGATAAAGTCCATGAGTGGCGCATGGCTTCTTTCCAGGCTTCCGTTCGTCTGAGGTCTATACCCTGAGGTAGTAAGACGATGTACCTTGAATAACCTCAGGAGTTCATCAACCAGGGCCGAAAGGAAACTTTTACCTCGATCAGACAAGAGCGCTCGTGGAGCTCCAAATTTGCATATGAGATGCCTCACCAACGTGTCAGCGATGGTGGTGGCGCTTAGATCGGGGATAGGGATCGCAACAATGTACTTTGTAAGGTTACATTGCATCGTGACCACATGTTGGTTTCCCGAGGGGGTCGTCCGTAATTTGCCAACGGTGTCTATGGTCACTTTGTCGAAGGCCTCGATGGGTGTATCAGTAAGTATCAGCACCTCTCTGGTCTTGCATCGGTTTATCTTCATTTCCCGGCAGGTACTGCATCGCCGGATATAGTCGAGCACATCGTTTCGCATGCCCTTCCAGTAATATCTCTCCCGTATTTTCTGGTAGGTCTGGTTTATTCCCTTGTGCCCCCCGGAAAGGCTATCGTGCAGCTGCTTGATGATCCCCGGGCGCTGGGTGATCTCGGGCATAGCTACTGTACCAAAGCAGAGGGTGATATCAAACGGACTTTTTTCGAACACGTCTTGTAAGAGCTCTTCCAATAGTCCTGGTTCCAGTTGGCTGGTCAGGTCACCCTTCCGGACAATTCTGAACCCGCTGAGGTTACGTTTGGACAATACGCTCTTTAGATTCTCTAAGCACCTTCTCACCGTGCTGATGTCCAATGGGTCATAGTGATGATTTTTCACAATCAATGACAGGATGTTGTGGTTCTTGTAAGGGGTGATCATAATCTGTCCCCTCCGGGGTCGCTTTCGCCCGAGTGCGTTCGGGTCGATTGCATCAAGGTCTACAAGCAGCCGACTGACAGGTCCCACCGGATCACAATCTTTTGAGAGGAAGTGAACAAGGTTGCTTCGTTTATAAGTCAAACAGTTCCTGCTTCGCACGATTTTACCTAGCGGCCGGTTAGGCTGCTTCCTCACACGGTCAGACAGGTCATCTTCTCTTGGGGTTTTCGGGTTATCGGGATCCCAGCATTTACTATGGTCTGGAGGATCAGCTAGTGCCCAAGTTATTTCGGGGAGGAAAAAGGGTAGGTCCTCCTGTGCTGGCTTACTAAATTCGAGGTTCACGGGGGAGGCCAGGGCTGCTTCCTGTACAGTTTCCAGTTCGGGTATCTTGGACCATCTCACCCTTGACGCCCCAGATTGGGGGGTGCTACTCCCCTTGGGGGTGTCAGGCTTATATCTTGGGTCAACTGAAACTCCGGTCTTCGCCGGCCATTTCCCGGAAGACTCGTCTCTCTGTTCCTCTTCTCTAGCACTTTCATCTGCCTCGTCGTCAGAGTCAGGGTCCGATGCGGCCGAGATGCAACGGTTCACTTCCCGATCCGTGCGGGCTTGAGCGCTGGTTACCAGTCTCTGCACTCGTTCACTCATCACGCTGTCATCCAAAGTCTCAGCATCGTAAGGGTCGGCCTGGTTGAGCAGATCCTGCAGCTCTTCATCGACCTCTTCCCCTTCTGAGAATCGGTCCTTGTCTCCCTGCACGGGGGTTCTCACATCTCCATCACCGTCTGAAAAATGTGTGGGCCACTTATCTTCCTCGAGGTTCGGTAACCCATACCAATTGTTGGTACGCTCGTAGTGGTCCAATAAGCTTTGGTTTAGTTTATCGCTGCTCTCTTGCAAGTCTTGCAGGTTAATGGTGTGTGATGGACCCTCGAAAATTTCCTCGCTCTCGTCCCCCACAGTCTCCGTCTCGCTAGGCGTCACTGCGCTAACTTCCGTGGCGGCGACATCGGGGTCGGTTTCTCGATTCTCTGGATGGTCATCTTTTTCCGAAGAAATTTCGTCGGTTGTCTCATCTCGCAGTCCGCTATCCTTCAGATCAACCACGGGGGGTCTTGAGTCTGACGTGTCCCAGTCACTCATGGGGTCCACCGTCAGAACGCCCCGAGTTTCTTCGTCTTCTTCCGGATCGAAAGCGTCACCGTCGGCACGATCTCCGGGTTCGGCTTCGTCCCTTATTTCTTTCACGCGTGAGGGTAGTGGACTCAGTCCTGGGGCTGGGGGTAAGGAACTGCCCCTCTTTGGTGGGAGTCCTAACGGTTGTCTGGATCTCGTACGTTGGGCTATGGTACTATGGTCCAGCGGAGGCGGGTTCTTGTTTGTTTTAGATCCTACCGGTCGACCTCGACGAGGCTTTATTCCCTCGTCCACCGATTTCGCCCGCTCCCGGCGCAACGGAGTAGGGGTCAAAGAGGTCGTTTTCGTGACTCCCTTTGCTTTATTTAGGGTTGGTTGTCTTGGGCCTGTCCCCGAGGTATTAGGGCGTGAATTGCCAACCATTCGTCCCGAAGGCTTTCGAACAGGCCTCTCGATTCTCTGAGCCTTATCTTGGTCTCTCTGGTTCTTATCTTCCAGGACCAGGACCTTGATCGTGGGCAGGGTGGTATTTATCTCATCTTCCGGTATTGGCCGATCTGCCGGGTTTCGTGAGAAGGCGTCGGCATTGATGTTAAGTTTTCCTGGCTTGCACTTGAAGTCGTACTCATAGTCTGTAAACTTCAGCATCCATCGTAGCATCCTTTTGCCGGGGTCTTTTTGGTTATGCATCCAGCTTAAGGGTTCGTGATCACTCACGAGCAAGAATCGCCTCCCCAGCAAATAAGTTCGGAATTTGCGGAAGGCGTACAACACCGCGACGCATTCTTTTTCGGTGGTGGTATAGTTAAGTTCCGGTCCCGTCAAGCTTCGTGACAAATAGGCGACAGGATGGTCGAAGCCATCTTTCTCCTGGCTAAGTACTGCTCCCACAGCATAGTCGCAAGCATCGGTTGTTAGGGTAAATTTTTTATTAAAATCGGGAAACAGCAAAATAGGAGCCTCGCAAAGTTTTTGCTTTAGTAGATTAAAGCTTTGCTCTTGGGCATCGGTCCAGACGAACTTGGTATCTTTCTTCGTGAGGTCATACAGAGGCTTCGCTATTTTGCTAAAGTCTTTTATGAATCTCCGATAGTATCCGGCCAAAGCAGTGAACGACCGGATACCGGTTACATTGCGAGGTCGGGGGAAATTTTTCATGGACATGATTTTGTCAGGGTTTGGTTCACACCCCTTCTCGGACACGATGTGTCCCAGGAATCCTACCTCTCGTCGGAGGAAGAGTACTTTGTCGGGTTGTAACACCAGTTTCGCATGCCTTAATCGGTCAAACAACAGTCTCACCTTTCGCAGATGCTCGCTAAGGCTACTGGCGTATATGATGATATCATCTAGATACACCAACATCTCCACATTTTGCAGGCCCAGCAGGATGCGATCCATTAGTCGTTGGAAGGTCGCGGGCGCGTTTTTGAGTCCCATAGGCATCTTCTTAAACTGCCAGTGTCCCGTTATTGTGGAGAACGCCGTCTTAGGTCTGTCACTGGGTTTCATGGGGATTTGATGAAACCCACTGGCTAGGTCAAAGGTAGAAAAGTATACCGAGTCGCCCAATTGGTCCAGGATGTCCGCGATGCACGGCAGCAGGTATGCGTCTCCAATTGTTTTGGAATTGAGAGCTCTGAAGTCCACCACCATACGCCATCTTGGACGCCCTTGGCTGTCCCTTTTCTTGGGCAAAATCCACACAGGAGACTGGTACGGTGAGGTTGAGGGTTCTATGATGTCATCATGGAGCTTCTTCTCGATGTCCTCTCGCATCACCTCCCGGTGAATGGGTGGGTGGCGGTATTGTTTTGTATGCACAGGGATGTTGTCTTCGGTAGGTATCTCGTGTTCCACTAGATCGGTGCAGGACAATTTATCCCCGGGTAGTAAGAAAACGTCGTGATATTCTTCCACGACACGCCGCACTTGGTCCCTCTCCTCGGAGTTTAACTGCTCCGCGTCGAGCAGCTCTAACACGCGCCTCACTCTCTCTCCCTCATCTGTGATTTTTTCGCCCTCAGGCTCGGTCTCTAAATCGGGATCGAACGGGGGTGCGTCGTACGCAGGGAATTAATTCATGGGGGTGAACCTCAATGGTCACATCTTCCTCGGTTGTATTCACTGCCAAAACCTTGCAACTCCCATTTTCACTGGTGACGAGTGCATTTCCAATGAACACTCCTGGGGTTCTGCTAAGGGCCGGGAGGTATCCTACTCCCGTATGGGCGTTGATCAAATTAACGCTGATAACTTGGCGGCACCGTTTTTTAATTGTCCACATGGTACTCCCTTTGGGGTTCAAAGGGGCTTCCAGCTGGGTTTCCTTAGGTCCTTTCTCCTCAGCCGGGGACTCAGCCGAGCCCGTACTTACAGGGGAGGGCTCGGCTAACTCAACCTTGTGAATTCCCTCTGGCATGGGGTCTCGTGGGTTTAAACCCCGCTCTTGGTCAACCATTTCATAACCCTCGGAGTCTAGGAAGGGTAGGGGGTTCATAACGTCACTACCTATCATTATTTTATTCTTGTAATAAGATATTACGGCCTCATTCTGCTTTAAGAATACTCGACCCAGTATTCCGTCATACCGAATGGGGAATTGGTCTGGCACGACATGGAAAAGAGTAGGTTGGTCGCCTATTGGTATCCAGGTGATGCCTAAGGTCATTACTTCCTGGGCGGCGATTCCCACCAAGGGGATGGCCGCCGCTGTTTCTACCTGGGCATCCGGGTGGAGCGCCTGAAGCTTGATCAAGTTGACGGCAGACCCCGTGTCCAGCATGAGCACCAGATGTCTTTGCTCCTGCGGGAGATATACTCGGATGTGGGTGCCCGGGTCGGGGTCTATTGCAAGCTCCGCAGCGTACGGGCAGACCGCAAGGTGGATGGTACTCCCTTGGTTTGAATTTGCATGGTCTGTGCCGCCTGCGGGGGGCCTGGTTGATTCACCACTGGCCCGGAGGGTCCTTGAGGCTGGCTCGCCACCATAGTTGGGCGAGCCTCCAGCCAGTTTAAAGGCTGTTGGTATGGGGGATTAGGTCGTAGTTCAACGTCCTCCGCGGTTACAGGTTGACACTGCACTGGAGGCATGGCTGGGTTACGGCTCGGAGGAGGTGGACCCGTCATCGTAGGTTGTCCCATAGGGGTATTCATCCGCGGGCCTTGTGGCCAGCCATTAGGGGACCCATATCGGGGATATTGGTAGGCGGGCACTTTATTCTGTTGACTACGGTCAGGGTCATAAGTTTTTGGTCGGGGTGGACCAGGCGGTCGGTAATTCACTCGGTGTGGTCCGTAATTGGAACTATGCCCAGGGGGCGGTTGCCAATACCCCTGGGGGGCTTGCAGATTCGGTACCGGAGGTCGGGGGTATCGCTGTCCTTGGGGGTATTGTTGACGCGGTTGAGGTGGTCCGTTCTGCGTCTGGAACTGCGGCGGTCCTGGTTGCGTATACCGGGGTGTTTGGCTTGGGTAAGCCTGGTAGGGCTGTTGGTAATAGACCTCGTAGGCAGTCTCAGCACTCTGAGGTGGTAGTCCCTGCCATGGTTCCTCCTGCTCCGGCAGCTGGCTTTGTTCAGACCACGGGTAACACTCGCCCGCGTCCTCCCCCTCTTGCACCCATCCTACGTAGGCAGTCTGGCTCTCCGCTCCATAGCGAGAGTCTTGTCTCCGCCCGTCGGCTTGGTAGTAATTGGATCTCTGGCGGGCATCCGGGATGATACGAGCGTCCATCCTTGACTCGAGTCGCACGGCCTCCTCATAGGCGTCTTCCAACTTGGTAGGTTTTTTGGAATCCACCCATTAGCTGAGGCTTGCGGGAAGTCCCTTGATGAAGACATCCACGGCAGCTTCGGTCAAGGGCACCATCATCTTCTCATGATATTCTTCTTTCTTCTCTTCCTTCAAAGCCGACCTGGCACACCGGAGGAGAATGTTAATCTGGTCCTTGAATCCCCCGACCGAGTCACCTTGCTTCATATGCAGGGTGTGGAGCTTATTGTTGTAATAGGCGAAGCCCTTACCGGGGGCAAAACGTTTTTTTAGGTGGCTGCATATTTCCTCCACGTCGGCAAAGTCTTGCCCCCAAGCGCAGTCTTTCGCTGCACCTCTCAGTTTGCTTAGAACAGCCCGCTTATACCCCTCCTTCTGTTCGTTGGAAACGCAGTCTGCTCCATTCCGGACATCCTGGATAAAGTCCTTGAGGGGTATATTGCTGCCGTCGTAGGTACTCAGACCCGCGATGGCATTTTGCAGGCAAAGACTGTTAGTCAATGCCAGCAATGTCGTACCCATGGTTCGGGTCAGGTCCTGCTGGCCCTGCCCGTTGGCATTTGTCCCGCCAGTCATCTCGTGGGGTCCCAAAAGACACCAGCTTAGCTGCCACTCCACTGTTCAAGGACTAGGGGTCTGGAGGAACTACCGGTGTAGGTGTTCGAGATTCGGTCTGGGTCTATCTTTAACGGTGATGGATAACTAGGTCGTCCGCATATAGGGTCAGCTCGATCCGTATAATTCTTAATTTGAATCGAGTGAGCAGGAAGATCCGAAACCCAAGGGCTAGCCCTTCCTGGCTGTAGAGGCGCACTGCGCCGGATTGCATTCAATTCCCCAGACGGGGTCGCTTTCAACGCCCCTCGGTCGGAACTCCCGGTTGGGCACGAGTCAGGGAACCCACACGGTGATAGGAGAATGACGACCCCTTTTCTTTATTTATTTATTTGACTGTGAAAGCAGGCGAGTAGAGTAGGTCAATGGTCAGACAAAAAAAAAACAGGGTAGCGAGTAAAAATAGGTCAAAAATTAGTCAGACGTCACACAAGGGTGGGAAGTGGTCGGATTCAGTAGCGCGCGGCTTCCTCTCTCTTTTTACTTTTTTTTTTTTTTTTTTTTTTTTCTTTTCTCGGTAATATTCACGATATTTTATCAAATCTACCAAATTAATTATTATTAAATATGCGTTATAATTATACTAATTATATTATCGATCATTATTAAATTAAATTAATTATAGTAATTTGTTTTTTTTATTAATTATTGAACCTATCAAATTAATTAAACACTACCTCCTATCAATATTATTAATGCTATTACTACTAAAAAAAAAATTTATTTTCCAAGTAGCGGTTGCCAATACTATTGAATTTAAAGTAGCGTCTAAAGCATTCCGGTTATAGGTCGGGCGTCTCTCCGGTCAGCTCGGCGCTCGGAAGGAGAGAATGGAGTGAAACGCCGATAGGCGGACAGCGGCACAAAGAAGAAATGGCTTAGTGCTACTGCGACTCCACGGTGGGGGACTGCACGGTAGGGGGAATACGAACGGGAGAATGAAGTGAAACGGCGATTACTTGCGCGCACTTCTTCTCTCGGTCACTTGGGTCTCCTCAATTTAATGTCTCCGCCTTGTAATATATTTTCTTTCTCTGTAGAATCGAAATTTAAAATAGCCGAGGGAAAAATTGCAAAAAAAAATTTTTTCTTTCTTTTTAAATTTTGAGGATATAAAATTAAAATTAAAACCTCGAAACAATTAAATTTGAAAAGGCTTTTATTTCTACCACTAAACTTTTACTGTAGTGATTGAAGTTTTATTATTTTATTTTATTTTATTTTATTTTATTTTTTTTGAATAATTAAAGTTGAAAAAGAGATAAAATTGGGAAAATTGAATTCTTTAAAATTTGAATGAGCAACAAAAAATATTTTTTTTTTTGTGTAAATTAAAATTTATGCAAAGTAATTTCTTGAGTTTATTATTAAAATCATTACCTCTGATTTTTTTTTTCTATTTTAAATAAGAACCTGTTCTAGCATTAAAGTCAACAACTTTGGTTGAGCTTAAAAAAAAATTAATTGAGAAAATTACCAAATCTGAAAGGTGAAACTGGAAATAATTGAAATTGCAATTCCAAAAATTTCCAATTTGAAAATTGAAATCGAATTTACGCACTGAAAATTTATGCCCCTGGAAAAATAGGGTTTGACCTCAAGAGTAATATTTAAAATGACCTTCAAAAATTGTAATTTGAAAAATTTGAGTCTTCGCTTTAAAAGGTTTTTCCTCTTTTCCTTTTATTTATTTTTTTTTATTTTCTATTTATTATTATCATTATTAATTTTTTTGTTACAATTAAATTTATTTCTAGTGTAAAATTTAAACTCTGTAAGTTATAATAAAAGTGTGCATAAAGTAACGCGACTAAGTATTTCTTTATACAGACAGCCGTGCAGTCACCCGATAACGATAGCCTCGCCACCGGATGGTAACTCGAGCTTTTTCGAGTTCGGGAGTTTCGTCTATATTTTTTTTTTCATTAAAAATTTTTTTCTTTTCGCGCACAATTTATAATTCTAATTGCTAACCTGTTTAAATACTAAACTTAAACTACAGGACGGTGGCCTACGCACTGTCCTGGCACGAGGGGAAACTTATTAGCCTAAAATAAAAATTCAAAGTCCTAACTCTAATTACTCTAAAAAAATTTTCCTACTTTTTTCAAATTATACTGTATAAGGTCCCAAACAAGGGGTTTTAAATTATCAAAAGAAGATTATAATTTTAAAAAATTTTTTGAACTTTATAACATGAATATAAGTTTTACTTAAGCTTAAATGATGTGCAGCTGCACGAGCTACACTTTTTCCGTCACCGGATGTAACTCGAGACTTTTCGCGTCGTAGGATGATTTCGGTTATTCTAAATTTTTTTGATTCTTACGTCGCACTAAAATTATTCTAATTCGGCCTGATATAAAAATCACGCACGGTCCTATTAGAATTGATTATTTCCTAAAAAAGAAAATCACTCCGAATAACGTTTTGTGCACGAGCTTAAACCTAACTTCTTTCCAACTTAAAATTACTAAAATCTTAAACTTCAAGACTGTCGGGCGAGCGACTCGTCTTGGCAAAAAATTCAAGCGCTAAAGCTAAAAAATATTTTTTTATTTTTTATACTCTAAGTTTAATGCGCGCTCCACGGGGGGCCTAACTACGCTTTCTGCTACCAATTTTGTTATACGTCCCCGTGGACATATAACCGGCTCCTAATTTGGCAGACCCGGGAAGGAGTCGCGGGGAAAACCGGGGGTGAACGGCACCCCTTGTGTGACGACAGGAACGCGCGAATTATTAATTAAATAAGGTGAAATTTTTATATTAAACTCATTACCTTGGTTCGGGGTCCAAACTCGCTGGTAATTGGTCGATGTGATGTGGTCTGCTTAATCTCCCAGACGTAGGTAAAATAATAGGTTTAATTACTTAATTCACTCACGGGCAAGTTACTTTTAAAATAGGTTTTATTAGATCCAAATCAATACACTGGGGCTACAATTATCGAATCTGATAGGTCCAAATGGGCAAATATAGTATTAGGTAATTTAGTAAGTAATAGCTTAGGTTTAACAAGGCTCGCGATCTTTTCACTCTATAATTATATTTCATACTAACTCGACGTCCGGCGCTCTTCCTCCCTGCTGCATCTAAATCCTTCCCCTGCCACCTTGCCCATCAAAAGTGCAGGAGCAGCATTCAGCTGCAGCTGAAATCCGAAGTGCTGACCGGACCCCTCATCCACATGCACGCACACTCGCGCAAGAATGCACGTTCGCGGATTTTTATTTAATTGTCACATAACATACTTATCGCTCGCCCCAGCGTAATGGGGGTTTAGTGCTTGTCGGCTTATTTAGTTAGTTATAGAAAATAATTTATATTATCGTTCTCCCCGGCATTTTGGGGTTTTAGAGCTTGTCAGTTAATTTTCTTGATTACAAAAAAAAATTTATTTGTCGCTCTCCCCAGTGTTATGAGGGCTTAGAGCTTGTCGGTATATTTAATTGTTTTTAAAAAAAAAATTACTTATCACTCTCCCCAGCGTTATGGGGGTTTAGAACTTGTCGGTTTATTTAATTGTTTACAGAAAATAATTTATTTATCGTTCTCCCCGGCATTTTGGGGTTTGAGAGCTTGTCGGTTTATATAATTGTGTATAAAAAATGATTTATTTATCGCTCTCCCCGACGTTAGGGAGGATTGGAGCTTGTCAGAGTATTTAATTGTTTACATAAAATAATTTATTTATCGTTCTCCGCGGTGTTTTGAGGGCTTAGAGCTTGTCGGTTTATTTAATTGTTTATCAAAAATAAATTACTTATCGCTCTCCCCAGCGTTATGGGGGTTTAGAGCTTGTCGGCTTATTTAGTTAGTTATAGAAAATAATTTATATTATCGTTCTCCCCGGCATTTTGGAGTTTTAGAGCTTGTCAGTTAATTTTCTTAATTACAAAAAAAAATTTATTTATCGCTCTCCCCAGCGTTATGGGGGCTTAGAGCTTGGCGGTTTATTTAATTGTTTATCAAAAAAAAATTACTTATCACTCCCCCCAGCGTTACGGGGGTTTAGAGCTTGTCGGTTTATTTAATTGTTTACAGAAAATAATTTATTTATCGTTCTCCCCGGCATTTTGGGGTTTGAGAGCTTGTCGGTTTATTTAATTGTTTATAAAAAAAAATTTATTCATCGCTCTCCCCAGCGTTAGGAGGGCTTAAAGCTTGTCGGTTTATTTGATTTTTTATAAAAAAAAAATTTATTGATCGCTCTCCCCAGCGTTATGGAGGCTAAGAGCTTGCCGGTTTATATAATTGTGTATAAAAAATAATTTATTTATCGCTCTCCCCGACGTTGGGGAGGTTTAGAGCTTGTCAGATTATTTAATTGTTTACATTAAATAATTTATTTATCGTTCTCCCCGGTGTTTTGAGGGCTTAGAGCTTGTCGGTTTATTTAATTGTTTATAAAAAAAAATTACTTATCGCTCTCCCCAGCGTTATGGGGGTGTAGAGCTTGTCGATTTATTTAATTGTTTATAAAAAAAAATTTATTTATCGTTCTCCCCGGCATTTTGGAGTTTTAGAGCTTGTCAGTTAATTTTCTTGATTACAAAAAAAAATTTATTCATCGCTCTGCCCAGCGTTATGGGGGCTTAGAGCTTGGCGGTTTATTTAATTGTTTATCAAAAAAAAATTACTTATCACTCCCCCCAGCGTTACGGGGGTTTAGAGCTTGTCGGTTTATTTAATTGTTTACAGAAAATAATTTATTTATCGTTCTCCCCGGCATTTTGGGGTTTGAGAGCTTGTCGGTTTATTTAATTGTTTATAAAAAAAAATTTATTCATCGCTCTCCCCAGCGTTAGGAGGGCTTAAAGCTTGTCGGTTTATTTGATTTTTTATAAAAAAAAAATTTATTGATCGCTCTCCCCAGCGTTATGGAGGCTAAGAGCTTGCCGGTTTATATAATTGTGTATAAAAAATAATTTATTTATCGCTCTCCCCGACGTTGGGGAGGTTTAGAGCTTGTCAGATTATTTAATTGTTTACATTAAATAATTTATTTATCGTTCTCCCCGGTGTTTTGAGGGCTTAGAGCTTGTCGGTTTATTTAATTGTTTATAAAAAAAAATTACTTATCGCTCTCCCCAGCGTTATGGGGGTGTAGAGCTTGTCGATTTATTTAATTGTTTATAAAAAAAAATTTATTTATCGTTCTCCCCGGCATTTTGGAGTTTTAGAGCTTGTCAGTTAATTTTCTTGATTACAAAAAAAAATTTATTTATCGCTCTCCCCAGCGTTATGGGGGCTTAGAGCTTGGCGGTTTATTTAATTGTTTATCAAAAAAAAATTACTTATCACTCCCCCCAGCGTTATGGGGGTTGAGAGCTTGCGGTTTATTTAATTGTTTACAGTAAATAATTTATTTATCGTTCTCCCCGGCATTTTGGGGTTTGAGAGCTTGTCGGTTTATTTAATTGTTTATAAAAAAAAATTTATTCATCGCTCTCCCCAGCGTTAGGAGGGCTTAAAGCTTGTCGGTTTATTTAATTTTTTATAAAAAAAAAATTTATTGATCGCTCTCCCCAGCGTTATGGAGGCTAAGAGCTTATCGGTTTATATAATTGTGTATAAAAAATAATTTATTTATCGCTCTCCCCGACGTTGGGGAGGTTTAGAGCTTGTCAGATTATTTAATTGTTTACATAAAATAATTTTTTTATCGTTCTCCCCGGTGTTTTGAGGGCTTAGAGCTTGTCGGTTTATTTAATTGTTTATCAAAAATAATTTACTTATCGCTCTCCCCTAAGGGAATTAGAGCGTATCAATATACTTAAATGTTTATAAAACATGATTTATTTATCGCTCTCCCCAGCGTTTAGAGGGCTTAGAGCTTGTCGGTTTATTTAATTGTTATAAAAAATAAAATTTACTTATCGCTCTGCCTAGCGTTATGGAAGTTAAGAGCTTGTCGGTTGATTTAATTCTTATGAAAAAAAATTTATTCACCGTTCTCCCCAGCGTTATGGAGGTTAAGATCTTGTCGGTTGATTTAATTGTTTATAGAAAATAATCTATTGATCGTTCTCCCTGGCATTTTGGCAGTTTTGAGCTTGTCGGTTAATTTAATTGTTTATAAAAATTGAATTACTCACCGCTCTCCCCAGCGTTATGGGGGTTTAGAGTTTGTCGGTTTTTTGAATTGTTATAATAAAAAATCTACTTATCGCTCTGCCTAGCTTTATGGAAGTAAAGATCTTGTCGGTTTATTTAATTTTTTATAAAAAAAGATTTATTCATCACTCACCCCAGCGTTTTGAGGGCTTCGAGCTTGACGGTTTATTTAATTGTTTATGAAAAAAAATTTATTCATCGTTCTCCCCAGCGTTATGGGGGCTTAGAGCTTGTCAGTTTATTTAATTGTTTGAAAAAAATAAATGACCTATCGCTCTCCCCATTGTTATGGGGGTTTGAGCTTGTCAGCTTATTTAGTTAGTTATAGAAAATAATTTATATTATCGTTCTCCCCGGCATTTTGGGGCTTTAGAGCTTATCGGTTTATTTTATTGATTACAAAAAATAATTTATTTATCGCTCTCCCCAGCGTTAGGGGGGTTTAGAGCTTGTCGGTTTATTTAATTGTTTACAGAAAATAATTTCTTCATCGCTCTGCCATGAGTTATGGGGGTTAGAGCTGCCAGTTTATTTAATTGTTTAAACAAGAAAAATTTGTATATCGTTCTCCCCGGCGTTTTGGGGTCTTAGAGCCTATCGGTTTATTAAATTGGTTATGAAAAAAAATTTATTCATCGTTAACCCCAGCGTTATGGAGGCTAAGAGCTTGTCGGTTTATATAATTGTGTATAAAAAATAAATTTATTCATCTTTCTCCCCAGCGTTATGGGGGCTTAGAGCTTGTCGGTTTATTTAATTGTTTATAAAAAATAAATTATTCAACGCTCTGCCCATTGTTTCGAGGGCTCAGAGCGTGTCAGTTTATTTAATTGATTATATAAAATAAATTAGTCATCGCTCTTCCCAGCGTTAAGGGGGTTTAACGCTTATCGTTTTATTTTAGTGTTTATAGAAAATAATTAATTTATCGTTTTCTCAGCATTTTGGGGGTTTATAGCTGCGGGGTTTATTTAATTGTTTATCAAAAATTAATTACTTATCGCTATCCCCAGCGTTATGGGGGTTTGGAGCGTGTCAGTTTATTTAATTATTTATAGAAAATAAATTACTTAACGCTCTCCCCAGCATTATAGGGGTTAAGAGCTTGTCAGATGATTTAATTATTAAAAAAAAAAAAATCTACTTATCACGCTGGCTAGCGTTATGGAAGTTAAGAGCTTGTCGGTTTATTTAATTGTTTATGAAAAACAATTTATTCATCGTTCTCCCCATCGTTATGGGGCTTAGAGCTTGTCGGTTTATTTAATTGTTTATAAAAAATAATTTATTCATTGCTCTGTCTAGCGTTATGGGGGCTTAGAGCTTGTCGGTTTATTTAATTGTTTATAAAAAAAAATTTATTTATCGTTCTCCCCGGTGTTTCGGAGGCTTAGAGCCTGTCGGTTAATTTTATTGATTATAAAAAATAATTTATTTATCGCTCTCCCCAGCATTAGGGGGGTTTAGAGCTTGTCGGTTTATTGAATTGTTTATAAAAAATAATTTCTTCATCGCTCTGCCCAGCGTCATGGGGGTTTAGAGCTTGTTGGTTTATTTAATTGTTTATAAAAAAAAATTTATTCATCGTTCTCCCTAGCGTTATGGAGGCTAAGAGCTTGTCAGTTTTTATAATTGTATATAAAAAACAATTTTCTCATCTTTCACCCCAGTGTATGGGGGCTTAGAGCTTTTCAGTTTATTTAATTGTTTATGAAAAATAAATGACTTATCGCTCTCCCCAGCGTTATGGGGGCTTAGAGCTTGTCGGTTTATTTAATAGTTTATAAAGAAAAATTTATTTATAGTTCTCCCTGGCGTTTTGGGGGATTAGAGCTTGCTGATTTATTGAATTGTTTATGAAAAAAAATTTATTCATCGTTCTCCCTAGCGTTATGGAGGCTAAGAGCTTGTCGGTTTATATAATTGTATATAAAAAACAATTTATTCATCTTTCTCCCCAGCGTAATGGGGGCTTAGAGCTTGTCGGTTTATTGAATGGTTTATAAAAAATAATTTATTCATCGCTCTGCACACCGTTATGGGGGCTTAGAGCTTGTCGGTTTATTTAATTGTTTATAAAAAATTAATAACTTATCGCTCTCCCCAGTGTTATGGAGGTTTAGAGCTTGTAAAATTATTGAATTGTTTATTGAAAATGATTTATTTATCTGTATCCTCAGAATTTTGGGGTTTTAGAGCTTGTCGGTTTATTCAATTGTTTATAAAAAAATATTTATTTATCGTTCTCCCCGGCTTTTGGGGGCTTAGAGCTTGCCGGATTGTTTAATTAATTATGAGAAAAAATTGATTCACCGTTCTCCCCAGCGTTATGGAGGCTAAGTGCTTGTCGGTTTTTATAATTGTATATAAAAAATAACTTATTCATCGTTCTCCCCAGCGTTATGGAGGCTAAGACCTTGTCAGTTTATATAATTGTATATAAAAAACAATTTTCTCATCTTTCACCCCAGCGTTATGGGGGCTTAGAGCTTTTCGGATTATTTCCTCGTTTATAAAAAATAGTTTATTCATCGCTCTGCCCAGTGTTATGGGGGTTTAGAGCTTGTCAGTTTATTTAATTGTTTATAGAAAATAATTTATTTATCGTTCTCCCGGGCATTTTGGGGTTTTAGAGTTTGTCGGTTAATTTTATTGATAGTAAAAAATAATTTATTTATCGCTCTCCCCAGCGTTGGGGGGGTTTAGAGCTTGTCGGTTTATTTAATTGTTTATAGAAAATAAATTCTTCATCGCTCTGCCCAGCGTTATGGGGGTGTAGAGCTTGTCGATTTATTTAATTGTTTATAAAAAAAAATTTATTTATCGTTCTCCCCGGTGTTTTGGGTGCTTAGAGCTTGCCGGTTTATTTAATTAATTATGAAAAAAAATTTGTTCATCTTTCTCCCCAGCGTAATGGGGGCTTAGAGCTTGTCTGTTTATTTAATTGTTTATAAAAAATGAATGACTTATCGCTCTCCCCAGCGTTAGGGGGGTTAGGAGCTTGTCGGTTTATTTAATTGTTTATAGAAAAGAGTTTCTTCATCGCTCTGCCCAGCGTTATGGGGGTTTAGAGCTTGTCGGTTTACATAATTGTTTAAAAAAATAATTACTTATCGCTCTCCCCAGCGTTATGGGGGTTTAACGTTTATCGTTTTATTTTATTGTTTATAGAAAATAATTTATTTATCGTTCTCTCAGCGTTTTGGGAGTTTATAGCTGCGCGGTTTATTTAATTGTTTATAGAAAATAATTTATTTATCGGTCACCTCGGCATTTTTGGGTTTTAGAGCTTGTTGGCTTATTTAATTGTTTATTCAAAATTATTAATCTATCGTTCTCCCCAGCGTTAGGGGGGTTTAGAGCTTGTCGGTTTATTTAATTGTTTACAGAAAATATTTTATTTTTTGTTCTCCCCGGTATTTTGGGGTCTTAGAGCTTGTCGGTTTATTCAATTGTTTATAAAAAATAAATTACTTATCGCTCCCCCCAGCGTTCTGAGGGCTTAGAGCTTGTCGGTCTATTTAAATGTTAATGAAAAAAAATTCATTTATCGCTCTCCCCAGCGTTATTGGGGCTTAGAGCTTGTTGGTTTATTTTATTGTTTACCAAAAATAAATTACTTATCGCTGTCCCCAGCGTTTTGAGGGCTCAGAGCGTGTCAGTTAATTTAATTGATTATAAAAAATAAATTACTAATCGCTCTTCCCAGCGTTATGGGGGTTTAACGCTTATCGTTTTATTTTATTGTTCATAGAAAATAACCAATTTATCATTCTCTCAGCGTAAATATTTCGGCTCATTCGCTCAACTTTAAATTCATAGACTACATGGCTCCATCTATGAGTCTAGGTGGGGACTTTAGTCCCAATTCTCACTCCCGCGCATCGTAGTGCTGGGCAGTACCGCTGTCGCCGTTGCTGCTGCCACAGGCCTCGCGTGCTGGCTTCTGGTTTTGGTGCTTAAGTGTGTGTGTGTGCAGCAGAGAGTTCTCCCGGCTTTTTCACGGTTCATCTCAACGGCTCTTCTCATCGCCTTTTTCACCAGGTAGTCCCGGAACCTGCCTTTTCACCGTGCACCAGCTCATCCGGCCGATCACAGACAGTAATTCTGTGATCATCAACATCCTCGGAGCGGCGCCATTACCACGTCTACCAGCTACTCTTCACTGGTGGTCCGCGGAGAATTAGTCTGGTTCAAGGACAATCCTCACTCATCGAACATCTCCAGGTATTCAGGCGCAAGGAACAGTCATTTCCTTGCCCCTTCTCACTTTTCATTTTCTCTAGCACAGAATTTACGACTCTGTGCTGATTTCGTCTATCTCAATGTGCACAAGCACGTAGCCATTTCGGCCATTTTCTCTCTCTCTCTCTCTCTATCGGGTTATCTCTCTCTATTTTCAAGGCCACTCTCTGCTGCTACTCGACCAACGCTCACACCTTTTAATGTAAATAAGAAAACTCTCATAATTTAAGTTCAAATCAATATCGGTGTTTACATTTACTTATGACTTGACTGTTACGCTCGGGCCTCTCTCTCTCTTCAAGACAACACTCGTGAATAGACGGTTTCACTTGCCATTTTGTGAAACTTCTCGGGTTTCTCTTGGTTCTTTCTCGTGACTCTTTCTCATCATCCTCAACGTAGTCATCTCATCAGTACAGTCAACTCGACGAATCATCTACTTAGTGTTGGCTCAACTCGGGAGACATTTGATCTTCAATTAACTCAAACGGCTCGGCTCAATTCAATTCTTCGGTTAATTGCTCAGCAAGGAGAGCTTTCACGGCGCACAGTGATGTAAAATTTTGCAACGGGCAAAAAAGTAATTACATATAAACTACATATCCTAGCAACATGCGGTTTGCTGGAAATTAAAGAAGAGCAATTTTACTGTATAGGAAAATTATAAAACTGTATAATATTTTCTTCTTTTATAGAAAAAAACAGGTTTAAAAAAAAGGTTATGTTTGTCATTAATGATTCTGATTGAAAAATGTTTTTAGACATATTGTAGTCGTTTTTTTCGATTTTATTAAACGAAATTTATCATGATTTGATATAAAATAATTGTACCTAATATTGTCATGAACCTAATATGGTCATCTCTGATATTTTGAACATAAACGGGTGGTTTTCACTTTGCAAAGTGAGAAGAGGTAAAAAATACTAAACTAGTAAGTTAATAATTATTTTTACAATTTAAAAATGTAATAATAACTTTTTCATATTTAATATAATGAGCAAAATAAAATAAAAAAGTTTAAAAAAAAATTATTTTATTATTATTTTGAACAACACAACACTTTTATTAATTGTTTAGTTTGATGTTATTTACAATGCACCTATATAAAAATTGTAGATTCTATTATTTGCTCTAAATAATTTCCTTGAAAGTTTATCATATAAAATCATATTACTCTTAAATATAGCGTTGATTAAAAATACTTATTTTAGTTTTACTATCGATATAAGATTAAATCATGAATATATCTAGTTTAGCCAACTCATTCATCTTATAAAAAAAGTATAGTTTAGTAAAAAAAAAAAAATTGGTTGATGCATCGTCATTGTGATAACGGGATGATTTTGAATATTTGTAAGGGTTATTTTAAATTTTTTCAATAATACTTATGAAGTACTTATTTGAAATGATAAAAATACTTTTATTGATCAGCTGCATCAAATTTTATTAGTAAAACATTGAGTTAATTAGTTTCAGAAAAAAAGAAAAAAAAAAAGAGGTGCTCGTGCTGTAAGTCACTCTTTACCAGTAAGTAGGTACTTCTACTTATTTTTAAACTGTAAAAATAACTATAAACTTACTAGTTTAGTATTTGTTACCTCTTTTCACTTTGCAAAGTGAAAACCACCCGTTTGTGTTCAAAATATCAGAGATGACCATATTAGGTTCATGACTATATTAGGTACACTTATTTTATATCAAATTATGATAAATTTCGTTTAATAAAATCGAAAAAAACGACTACAATATGTCTAAAAACATTTTTCAATCGGAATCATTAATGACAAACATAACCTTTTTTTTAAACCTGTTTTTTTCTATAAAAGAAGAAAATATTATACAGTTTTATAATTTTCCTATACAGTACAATTGCTGTTCTTTAATTTCCAGCAAACCGCATGTTGCTAGGACATGTAGTTTATATGGAATTACTTTTTTGCCCGTTGCAAAATTTTACATCACTGTGCGGCGTGGCATCTTCAGGTATTTCACTCAGAACCGGTAACAATAATTTACCGGTGCTTTTACATTGTCCTTCTCACAGCCAGAAAATCAATAAAATTACTGTGCATTCTCTTGCTCTCTCTCTCTTTTCTTTGTGCTGTCTTACACGCAGCCATTTTCTTTTCTACTCTTTTCAAGGCCATTCTCTGTTGCTTTGTTTACCTCAACTGTACTCAAGCAAAACTCGTATTTATGGTTTGAATTAATAAAATCAAATTCGTCAAGAGTTTTGACTAGGCGGTTTCTCAAATTAGTTAAGCTTCTTTACACGGAAATTAATGCTAGCAATTCTCAATTCAACATATTCTCATATCTCAGTTTCTCTCTTTAAACAGTTATTAAACTTGAACCTTTTTTTGTAAATAATAATATATTCTTAGAGAATAAAATTCAAATAAACTTAATTAATGGTCTACCCAATTTATTTGACAACCCTCCCCTACCAGCTTTTAATCCGGCAAATAAAAAATAAAATTAATGAAGCTGTAAATCCGCAACAGTATATAAAAAATAATTTATTTATCGCTCTCCCCAGCGTTAGGGGGTTTAAGAGCTTGTCGGTTTATTTAATTGTTTATAAGAAATAATTTATTTATTGCTCTCCAGCGTTAGGGGAGTTTAGAGCTTGTAGGTTTATTTAAATGTTTATAGGAAATAATTTATTTTTCGTTCTCCCCGGCATTTCGGGGTCTTAGAGCTTGTCGGTTAATTTATTTGTTTATAAAAAATAAATTACTTATCTCTCTCCCCAGCGTTATGGGGGTTTAGCGCTTGTTAAGTTAATTAATATTTTATTTTCTCTTTTTTTTAGCGTTATAGGGGTTAACAGCTTGAAGATTAGACATTTGTTTATTAACAAATAATTGTTTATTACTATTTCCAGCGTTATTGGGGCTTAAGGCTCGTTGGTTAGTCATTTGTTGATGATTAATATTTCATTTTCTCTTTCTTTCATCGTAATTGGAGTTTACAGCTTGAAAGTTAGCCAATTGTTTATTAACAAATGATTGTTTATTACTTTTTCAAGCGGTATTGGGGTTTAAGGCTTGTCGGTTAGTCATTTGTTGATAGTTAATTCTTTATTTTCTCTTTTTTTCTGCGTTATTGGGGTTTACAGCTTGGAGGTTAGCCATTTGTTTAGTAACAAAGAATTGTTTATTACTTATTCCAGCGTTATTGGGGTTTAAGGCTCGTCGGTTAGTCATTTGTTGATGATTAATATTTCATTTTCTCTTTCTTTCATCGTTATTGGGGTTTACAGCTTGAAGGTTAGCCATTAGTTTATTAACAAATAATTGTTTATTACTTTTTACAGTGTTATTGGGGTTTAAGGCTTGTCGGTAAGTCATTTGTTGATAGTTAATGTTGTATATCGATATGTAAGTATGTATGAAGCGAGACAGCTATACAGTGTGCAGACGCGAGCGGCGCTCTGAAAAGCAGCGGGACTGTACCCGTCAGAGAGTGTGAGTGTATGTTCAGCTCGTCAGTCGTATTCTTATAAGTCATACCATTGATCTGTGTAATAATATAATTATTATAATAAATAAATTATTTTATATTTACAATGTCATCTCAATTATTTATTTACTGATGCAAGACATCACAACTTGGCGACGAGGATAAGTCGAGTGCAGGAAGGTGCTTCTCGAGCTTTCGAAACTACGTAAACCGGCTGTAGGAAGCTGCAGGCGGTACTGCAAAGGGGAAGAAAGGAAGGAAAGGATCTTGGATATGACAGAGAACACAGGTACCAGTTGGATACAGTACCTTAACAAAGAAAGTTTATTATCCGAATTACGACTGAGAAACATCGTGTGCGACGAAGGTGAACTGTTCAACGACTTGAGAAATAAATTAAGAAAAGTAGTAAGGCAGCGTACACAAACTACGTTGCCTTATTTAGGGGAGGGGGGGGAGGGTTTCATGAATGTCTACGCTGGGCCACGTGGGGGGGGGCAGAGCTTATATCACGTGCCTTTTTTTTAGGGAGCTGCTGTTGGAAAAAAAAAATTTTTACTATAAAATTTCAATGACGCGCCACGAGTTCAATAAATAATCTGATCAGCTATCTCCCAAGCTCTAAGCCCCCAAGACCCTGGGCGCCGAGTTCAATAAATAGACTGGTCAATTATCCCCCAAGCTCTAAACCTCCAAAACCCTGGGCGCCAGAGCTCAACTAAAAAACGTATCACCTATCCCCCAAGCTCTAAGCCCCCAAAACCCTGGGCGCCAAGTTCAATAAATAGACTGGTCAATAATCCCCCAAGCTCTAAACCTCCAAAACCCTGGGCGCCAGAGTTCAACTAAAAAACTTATCAGCTATCCCCCAAGCTCTAAGCCTTCAAAACCCTGGGCGTTAAGTCAATAAATAGACTGGTTAATTATCCCCCAAGCCTTGAATTTCCAAAACGATGGAAGCTAGAGTTCAATAAAAAAACTGATCAGTTCCCCTTGAAGCTCTAAACCTCCCAAAACTCTGGTCACCGAGTGAAAATATTACAAAATGATACAAAATCAGTATAAAATAAAAAAAATAAATGACCATTAAACAAACAAAAATTTTTGCGCTTTTCTCGAAAAGTGTCTCATTCGTAGAAACATTCAATTGATAGTTAAAAAAAAAAAAAAAATTTGTTAATAATGTTGCAAACAAAGAGTTAAACAATAAGTAAAAACTTATAGCGTTTTCTAGTGAACCACGCCATTTTGGAGTTAAAAATTTCAGATTTAAAACTTTATGATATAATAGCACCAGTGCGTCGTAATTAGGTATTATAAATTATTCATTTCATGCTTAAGTTAACTAAAATGCAGTCATATTTTTGGAATAATTCAACTCAGGCTCCCAAGGTTTTTGGGGGTTTAGAGCTTGGGGCATAGCTCATCAGCTCTTTTGTTGAACTCGGGCGCCCAGGGTTTCAGAGGTCTAGAGCTTGGAGGATGGCTAATCAGTTTTTTTGTTGATCTCGGGCGCCCAGGGTATTTGGGGGTATAGAGCTTGAGGAATAGCTGATCAGTTTTTTTGTTGAACTCGACGCTTAGGGTTTTGGGGGCTTAGAGCTTCGGGGATAGCTGATCAGTTTTTTGTTGAACTCGGGCGCCCAGTGTATTTAGGGGTTTACAGTTTGGGGGTTGGCTGATAAGTTTATTTATTGAACTCGACGCCCAGGGTTTTGGGGGTTTAGAGCTTGGGGGATAGCTCATCAGCTCTTTTGTTGAACTCGGGCGCTCAGGATTTTGGGGGCTTAGAGCTTGGGGGATAGCTGATAAGTTTTTTTGTTGAACTCGACGCCCAGGGTGTTTGGGGGTTTAGAGCTTGAGGGATAGCTGATCAATCATTTATTGAACTCAGCGCTCAGTGTTTTTGGGGTTTAAAGCTTGGTGAATACTTGATTGATTATTCTTGGATCCCAGCGCGACTTTTGGTTCTGGATTTCTAGACCGGAAATTTTTCGGCTCTTGATGCATCCATACCCACTATATGGGAAATAACGCCCCTAAGTCATGGTGATATTCACGGAAGACATAGACTAGATTGAACTTATTTCTGAATTAAAGTTTGTGATCTCATTACAATTATTTATAATTAGTTGAAAAAAGCTTGTCCTTCAAAAAATGTAAGTAAATGTTAGATATAATATTATAAATAAAATAATGTTAGTATCATTATCAAAAGTTTTTAATTCTATAAGAAACAGTAAAAATTTTTTGAGAAAAAATCTACGTTCTACTGGGGGGGGGGTCGACGAAAAATCTTCATTGAGTCACATGGGGGTGGGGGGGGGGGTCGAAATACTCCTAAAATTAGGCTATGAAGTTTGTGTACGCTCCCTAAAGAAAGAATTAGAGGAACAGGGCATGTCGAATTTTGAGGCTATAGACCGAAATAAAGTAATCGAAAAGAAAAAACAAGAGATAATAGAGTTAAACAGTGAACAAAAGACTGAACAAATCGTGAGTGATAATAGTAGGCAAATCACTGAACCTGTTAAAAAAGAAGAGCTAGAAGAAAATAACGACATGGCTAGTGATACTGGAAAGATAGAATTTTGCTTGAAGAAGGATGACTTTGGAATTTTCACGGAGCGGTTGGAAATGCTTTTCATCGCTAGAGACATCAAAGAAGAGAAAAAGGCCGCAAATTTATTAACACGCCTCGATGAAGACGCGTTTAAGTTAATAAGGCAATTAATCGCGCCTGAAAAAGTTAGTACTAAATCATACGCTGACCTTGTAAAGGTTATGAACGATCACCTTAACCCAAAGCCTTCCGAAGTGATGGGGAGGTGTAAATTTAACCAAGCAAGACAAGAGTCAAGTGAGTCAGTCGCAGATTTTGCGGCAAGGTTAAGAAAATTAGCTCTTAATTGTAACTTTGATACAAACTTAAAAAATTCACTGCGAGATCAGTTCGTGTGTGGAATAAAAAATCATGATACCAGAGTGGCTCTGTTTAAAAGTGAAAATTTAGATTTTGATGGTGCACTTAAAGAAGCACAAGTCCGAGAGTCGGCAGAAGAGAATGCAAAAAAATCAGTCAGTGCCCTTGAAATAAGAAATCAAAAACAAGACATGTTTGCCTTGCAAACTTCTAGGCGTGGAACGCAATACAAGAGAGGTGGTTCAACAACAGCTGGGCCAAACAGAGATGTAAGGCAACGCGCTCCACAATAGGCCGAGGCAAGCAAATATAAACAACAACAAGGTGATAATCAAAACAGTGTTATGTGCTACTGCTGCGGAAAGCCGAATCATTATTCGAAAGATTGCCGTTTTCGAAATTATGACTGTAATCGCTGCGGTAAAAAAGGACACTTGCACGCGGTGTGCAAACAAAAGGAAGAAACCGACGTGTCCAAAGGCAAGGTGCATCTGATGGCGTCCCAGAAGGAAGAGACTGGCATCGCATGGTCATCGAGATCGTCACACGAGCAGGACTTCATGTGCTTAGAGATGAGTAAAGACGAGTATGCGAGTGTAAACAAGTATGAGTGTGATCGCGTTAAAGACGGTAAACCAATGTTCCTTACTGTAAATATTGATAATAAGATAATAAAGATGGAAATAGATACCGGTACGTACGTGACTGTTATTTCGGAGAGATTGTATAATGAATTTTTCCGTGATTATAAAATTGTTATTACCGAAAAATCACTTGAAACTTACGACGGGAAAATTTTGAAACCTATCGGTAAATTAATTGAATTGAACGTTAACCTTGAAAATAAAACCCGAGTTTTAGAATGTTTTGTGCTGCCAGGCACAGGGCCGGCGCTTATAGGTCGCTTGTGGTTAGCACAATTCGGATTTTGGCCGTTAAAATTGTACGATAATGATAAAAAAAGTGTAAAAATGTTTGATGTTAGTACGATAAAAGATAAATTGGCGAAAGATTTTCCGGAATTGTTTAGCGATACACCGGGATATTATAATAAGAGTAAAACTAAGATTTATTTAAAAGAGAACGCGCGTCCGATAGCGTTGAAGGGTAGACACGTGGCACATGCGTTAAAACCACTCATAGAAAAAGAGCTCGATCGTTTGATTAATTTGGGTCATTTAGAGTCGGTAAATTTGAGCGAATGGGCTACGCCGATTGTACCAGTTTTTAAAAGCAACGGTTATATAAGAATTTGTGGCGATTTTAAATTAACCATCAACCCGTTTGTTATTATTGATAAATACCCTCTTCACACGATTGACGAGGTTTTTACGGAATTGCAAGGTGGTTGCACTTTTTCGGAGTTGGATTTAAGGCATGCGTACATGCAGTTCCCGGTGGACGAAGATAGTTTAAAATTACTTACGATAATTACGCATAAGGGATTATTTCGTTTAAAAAAATTCCGGAGGGAGTGTCGCCGGCACCGGCCGACGTACAAAAGAAAATAGATGAGTGCCTAAGGGGTATAAAGAAAGCAATTGCATATTTAGATAATATTTACGTTACGGGACGGACGGAGGAAGAGCATTTAAATAATTTGATCGCAGTTTGTTCAAGGCTACAAGAATGCGGCTTGAAGTTGAACCTCGAAAAATGTAAATTCTTTCAAAATAAAATAGAAATATTGGGGTTCGTGATAAGTAAAGAGGGATTACATAAATCGGAATCTAAAGTCAATGCGATGGTTAACGCGCCTCAACCAGCAAACAATAAAGAATTAAGTTCATTTGTGAGCCTTGTGAATTTTTATGGTAGATTTTCACCCAATCGAGTGGAAATAATGAAACCACTTTACGAACTGTTGAATGAAAAATCGTTTGTTTGGAACCAAGCATGCGGTGACGTGGTAAAACGTTTAAAAAATGAGCTAATTTCGCCGAGAGTGTTAGTTCATTTTGATCCAAAGGAGAAGGTATTATTGGCGTGTGACGCAAGCGATTACGGGTTGTCGGCAATATTGTCTCACAGATATAGGGACGGCACGGAGAAACCGATTGCTTACGCGTCGAAGCGCATTCAAAAAAACGAATTAAATCGCATTATATTAGATAAAGAGGCTATGGCCATCGTATTCGGATTTAAACGTTTTTACCAGTTTGTTTTCGGGAGACACATTATTTTAAAGACGGATAATAAAGCCTTGGGAATGATCTTAGGACCCAGAAAGGGCATACCGGTGACCGCGGATAATCGCTTTCAGAGATATGCGTACTATCTATCCGGATTTCGATTTGAGACAGAACATATTAAATCAGAGGCTAACGCAAACTGTGATGCTCTGTCACGGCTTCCGGTAGAGAACAATACGGAGTTGATTGACACGGAATTTTCACAGGTTTTATTTTTTGAGGAAGGCGTGACATCGCTGAGCAGTGGAATGTTGGCAACAGAAACGAAAAGGGATAGATTACTAAGCGAGGTAATCAGGTACGTGATGCGTGGTTGGCCAAGCATGGAGGGATTATCTCCGGAATGCAGATACTTTTACTCGAAAAGATCGGAATCATCAGTCGAAAAAGGGTGTTTATTTTGGGGTCTAAGGGCGGTGATTCCAGAAAGGATGCGACAAATGATAATGATAGAATTACATGCCACGCATCTAGGTGTTGTAAAAATCAAAATGCTTGCACGCTCTCATGTCTACTGGCCGGGCATAGACCGCGATATCGAGGGACTTGTGAAATCATGTAAGATTTGTTTAATTGAGCAAAAAAAGCCACCATTTACGCCGTTGACAACTTGGCATTGGCCAGATAGAGCATGGAGTCGCATCCATTGCAATTTCGCAGGGCCGTTTTTCGGCTATATATTTTTGATTATAGTGGACGCGTACTCTAAGTGGCCTGAGATAGTGAAATTCACAAATGATACCAAGGCATTTAGGGTGGTTGTAGAATTAAAAAAATTGATCGCTCGCAACGGATTACCGCTTCATTGCGTGACGGACGGAGGTCCTCAGTTTAAAACTGACGAGTTTCACGGATTTTTATTGAGAAACGGGGTAAAACACACATTTTCACCACCATTTCATCCGGCGACAAACGGGGCGGCAGAAAACTTTATCGAAACTTTCAAGGATAAAGTGACTAAAATTGTAAAAGGGGGAGAGTAGCTGGATGACGCGATCGACATGTTTTTGTGGGATTATAGAAGCGTTGAACATTGTACTACCCGCAGAAGTCCAGCTTACTTGATGTACAAACGAGAGTTGCGTACTCGTTTCGACTTGTTGAAGCCAAACGTTGCTAGTACGGTCGAAGGAAAACATCGAGCTCAAATTGGGGTTTAAGGCTCGTTGGTTAATTATTTATTTATCAAAATTCATATATTCGTTCATATTAATACCGCGCTCCGCAATGGTGTAGTATACCAACCACTTTTCGAATTCGAGTTAGGTCATAGGCCGTCTTAGGTACCTAACCTAAGACCTCACCTATTTTAACATGCCTGCTACCAGCGCTGCTGCAGTCTTACCCGGGCGTTGTCTCGCTGGCAAGAATGCAGCGCGTACACTTGCTGATTTGTCATTATTGGGTCACTGTATGTGCATTATAAGTGTCACATAACAGTACCCCCTTCCTAAAATGTTCACCGTCTCTGGTGAACTTAGGTATAAAGTAGGGATAGGTTCATTGGGAGGGAGGGTGGCTAAAAGTTCAGGTTCGTATTGTGTGTTAAGGTATGAGTGTATAAATGAAGTTATGGTTGTTGCGTTATGTTTAGTCATTTTGATCATTAGGTCACTAAGTGTCAGATATGATTCAAGCATACAACATCATTTACAGAATCCTGTAAATCCTGCGTATGTATCCTCTTTTTTTTTAGAAGAGAACGTTTGTTATCTCGACAAACGTACCAGAGGCAGAGGTTCTTTCCTTCAGTCAGATTAAGGCGCTATGTCTTATCCATTGGACTTTGATCTAATGAGTAAGGCTACTGCAAGGTCCCAGGCTAACCTACTCGCACCTTAACTGCGAGACACTGGGTGCCAGTGACTAGGGCTATGATGAGTCGCAAGTCGCGGTCTTAAAAGCATTTTGACCATTAAAAAATTAATTAACGCATCATCTTACGTTTTCACAAAAATATAAATTCATCCACTCAATTAAACATTCTTTTACACCTTATGTGTACGCGTTACTGTGCTATCAGTTATCCTGTTCGATTTCGGGATCTTTTGCAATAGAAGGTAATAGGTCCGACTAGGTCTCACTCGTTTGCGATTTGCGGTGTTATATGTTATCACACTCATTTTTTCATCCTAACGGTCCTTCATACAAAATACAACACAAAATCAAGCTCACATCCCTGCACACGTATTAGACTTTTATTGTTTCTCGCACAAACTATCTGAATCTATTTTTAGTCGTTGGTTCAAGATAACACTCTAACAATTACTCACACAGTATATAATATAAATTGATTGATAACTCCTCGATAATTTTCACTCTTTTCACTACATAGGGCTCTCCTTCTTTAAATACCTAACAGTCTCTAAAATAGTTCTAACTTGAATTAAACTTGTACACTAGAGTAAATTCTTCTCGTTTGTCTGGAAATGGTAGATTTCGTTATGGTCCTAAGTTTTTTTTTTTTTTTTTTTTTTTTTTTTTTTTCGAGATTGTAGACTCCTTCTGATTTATTTAGGTCGTTTATTCGGTCAGTTATTTCTTGGTCCAACCCTGTCAGGGTCTTGTAAGTGTTTGTTAAGATTCTAGGTCAACTACACAAGGTTGGTCTCCTCCATGGTCACGGCACCTTTGTGTAAGGGTAGTTATTCGGTCACATACTTCAAGGTCCTGAAGCAGTATTTTGTAGTGTCCACCGCGACGATCATTTTCCAGTCGGTCCTTTGAAGATGAAATACTCCACCTTCGCGTAGTAAAGGCCTGTAATAGGGTTGGCAACTTTTTGAAATTAATAATATATTTTTTTTTTGCTAATTTAGTTAAAATATCAAAAAATAATCAACACGTATTTTTTTTTTTTTTTTTATTAGTTCAATTAGGATTTAAAAATTTCTAAAAAATGTTAAAATTCATTCAAAATCAAGTACTTTTAAAAAAATATATTTTTGAAGTACTGGTTGCCAACCCTTTTTTGGTAAGGTTATAGGTCCGCTCCCCAGATTCCGGAGTAAGTTCCAATTGATAGGTAAATCTCTGCATTCCTGTAAACATACAAAAGAGTATTAGTCATTTTCGCTGGTTCCTGCGGGGTCGATCGGTAAGCTCCCGAGTTGTGTCCATGTGATTTTGAAGTTTATTACCATAGGTAATTTCAAAACCACATAGTTTTCATTCATTTTTTGATAACTTCGAGATTTACAGCTCGGATAAAACTCATTTGCCTTCGTCCGGCTTGCCACATAATGGTCATATAGGTCTTTGGTCGTTACTTTAATCGCAGTTTCTCTCTATCTCTTATGAGGATAGGTCTTGTATAAATTAAAGATTCATAAAAACATAAAGACAAGAGTTTATGGGATAAAATTTTCGTTTCCGACGATATTTAAAACCTCGATACTTCGTCTTCCAATTTGACCAATTTGTGGCTAGATTTTCCATCAGTCCAAACTGATCTCGGTCCATGTGTGTGTTGTCCCCTCTTCCTGCTGCTTTTGATTTTGTTGATTTCCACTTTTCAATTTTAACTTCTTTAAAGTTTGGCAATATTTTCAGTACCCCGAGACATGCGCTGTCTCTATTGGTTGAGCCAGTTTAACGAGGTCACTCAGGGGTTCAGGCACGTTTCCGGCCACCACATCCTCCTGAGGGTTCGTTGTCTCTAACATTTCCATCTTACTGAAACTGGCCCCACAAACATCGTAAGGAAATCCGTACGGGAACCCATAAAGGTTCCCGTAAAGGACCTCATACGGGATCCCGATACTGATATTTGGTCAGGGTTTCCGTACGGGTTTTAATACGGGTTTCCATACAGATTTTTTTTTTTTTTTTTCTTTTTAATGCTTTTTTAAAATTTATTTAATATCATAATTACTTACTAATATTGTATTCTTCAATAGATTTATTACGATAGTAAAATTATTTAGAATAAAATTATCAAAGAAAAAAATTTGGTTTGACTGGGATTCGAACCCACGACCCCAGGCATGACAGGCAGACACTCTACCACCTGAGTCATTGAGCTAGCATGCACCAAGACTTTAATTAAACTCTTTAATATACAGCTTATTGTCGGTTAAGCCCTTTAATTTAGATGAAGCTTTGACAAAATTTGTTTTAGATCTAGATAATGTAATACAATTGCTCGCGCTTGCGCGCTGAGAGAGACTAGTTAAAAATCAAATATAAAACAGTTGTTAAAGTAGTTTAATTAAAGTCTTGGTGCAAGTTAGCTCAATGGCTCAGGTGGTAGAGTGTCTGCCTGCCATGCCTGGAGTTGTGGGTTCGAATCTCAGTCGAACAAAATTGT
Source organism: Encarsia formosa (assembly GCA_038277355.1). Classification (NCBI taxonomy): domain Eukaryota; kingdom Metazoa; phylum Arthropoda; class Insecta; order Hymenoptera; family Aphelinidae; genus Encarsia; species Encarsia formosa. The sequence continues at coordinate 35,777,252 of CM076187.1, forward strand.
TTTCTTCTATAGTTTTATTATTAATAATTGTTAATAATTAAATCTAATAAAGAATAATATATCAATATCTAATAATAATATTAAATAAATTAACAAATAGTGTGAAAATAAAATTAAAAGAAAAAAAAAAACCCGTATGGAAACCCGTACGGAAACCCTGACCAAATATCAGTATCGGAAACCCTTTACGGGAACTCTTTTGGGTCCCCATACGGATTTCCTTACGGATTTCCATATGGAATTTTTCAGCTGGGTAAGGTTTCTTCTTCCAAAATCGATTCGGTGTCGTCTCTATCCTATAGCGGATTTTCGGTTGACAACTCTCGTAGTTTGTCCGTTTTTACATCCGGGATATCCGTTGATGCCAGCAGTTTGACTGTTTTTCTTGTCGATCTCCTTACCTTACATATAAGTACTGGAAAACGAATCTTTCTAACTGTCTTTGGCTCCCGTTTTGGAACCATCTTGATAGATCTCTTCTTTTCCATAATTTTCTCGTTTTGCAAAGGCATGAGCGGCGACGAATCAGGTTGTTTAAAAATATCCTACAGTGATACTTTATCTTTAGTAATGCATGGAAATGCCTTTTTAGAAGTAATAATCTCGTGCTCTTGGACAAACGTTCGATTAACTTGTTGGTCTATAAAAGTATTTACTCCTGGAGCTGCTGTGTATTCCAAATATGTGGTTAGTCTAGGAGAAGGGATCAAGCTTGCACTCTCTGGTTGCAGCTCTTTCCTCTCAGGACTTTCTTCTACTATTTCTTGGTCAAGTACTCGTCCATCGTCACTTGCCTCTGCTTCCTGAAATTTTGGGATACTTTTTGAATTAACAGGGCTTGCAGGTGTCATCGGTTGCTCCAAGCCACCTGACCCCAGTTTAAAGTGGGTGAAGTATTTGTTAACTTTGAAATGATGACTCAGCAAATGTAATAATTCTTCATGGGAGTGAAAGTAGCATCCCTGGATTACGTCCTGCGCCTCGCCGCACAGATTACATTGAGCTTGTTGGAGGAGATAACCATAGTTTTGAGCCGAAACAGTTCTTGCGAGGCCATCCAAAATTTCAGTATATTCTTGAAAAGTCATATTATATCCATCATACCATGGTATTTCTACCGTACAGTCAGATGCAATATGGCCTGGGCTATCATATTAATAACACTCTTGAGGTGGTCAGCACTTTGATGCAGGGCCAGCTCTCCCAGGGTATAAGTTGGAAGGTGTAGAACCTAGACCATATGTGGTAGATTCATCTTCTCGGTCTTGGTCATAGGTCGAATTCTTGATGCGTGTGGGTCCATAGTCCCCAACTGCATCCACATAGTCAAAGCTCCAACTGGGTCTGATAACTCCGACGATGGGTCTGGACTCGCTCCAGTAGTATTGAGGCAAGCCCCTAGGTAGTTAAAGGCAGAATATCCTGAAAAAGGTGTTTGCCTTGGGCCTGGAAATCCAGACCCGGGCACGTTCAACCAACCATTGAACAGTTATCCCTCAAGCCTGAAACCCCCAAACCCTGGGCGCCGAGTTCGATAAATGATCGATCGGTCATTCCCCAAGTCTTAAACCCCGAAATACCCTGGGCGCCCGAGTTAAAAAAAAAACTGATCAGCTGTTCCCCAAACTGAAAGCCCCCAAATACCCTGGGCGCCCGTGTTCGATGAAAAAACTGATCAGCTATCCCCCAAGCTCTAAGCCCCAAAACCCTGGGCGTCAAGTTCAATGAATAAACTGATCAGCTATCCCCCAAGCTCTAAACACCCAAATACCCTGGGCGCCCGAGTTCAATAAAAAAACTGATCAGCTATCCCCCAAGCTCTAAGCCCCCAAAACCCTGGGCGTCAAGTTCAATGAATAAAGTGATCAGCTATCCCCCAAGCTCTAAGCCCCCAAAACCCTGGGCGTCAAGTTCAATGAATAAACTGATCAGCTATCCCCCAAGCTCTAAACCCCCAAGTACCCTGGGCGCCAAGGTTAACAAAAAAACTGATCAGCTACCCCCAAAGCTCTAAACCCCCAAATACCCTGGGCTTAGCTCGACGCCCAGGGTTTCGTGGGTTTAGAGCTTGGGGGATAGCTTATCAGTTTTTTTGTTGAACTCGGGTGCCCAGGGTATTTGGGGGCTTAGAGCTTGGGGGATAGCTGATCAGTTTTTTTGTTGAACTCGGGCACCCAGACCTTAGTGGGTTTAGAGCTTGGGGGATAGCCAACCAGTTTTTTTGTTGAACTCGGATGCCCAGGGTATTTAGGGATTTAGAGCTTGGGGGATAGCCGACCAGTTGTTTTGTTGAACTCGGGCACCTAGGGTATTTGGGGGTTTGGAGCTTGGGGAATAGCCAACCAGTTTTTTTGTTGAACTTGGGCACCCAGGGTTTTTGGGGCTTAGAGCTTGGGGGATAACTAGTAGGTAAACAGAGTGGGTCCGAACTTATTTTTCTGCGCAGGCGCAAGTTTAAAATAGTGCTTATTTGAGTTGGGGGGGGGGGGTTTGGCGCGCAACCAAATCCATCCACGTGGAGATTCTGGCGCGCGGCCAAATTCATCCACGTGGAGATTCTGGTACGCAGCCAAATTCATCCACGTGAATGCTGGAGCGCAGCCAAAATGCATCCACGTGGACCCCAAATATAGTAGCTGCGACGAACACGCAGTCATCACGTGGACGCTGACCATTGCGCATTAGCGAGAGTCACTTTTGGACAACACCGCTAAGCATTTCGCGCGAGTTTTCTTATTATTTTGAGGTTAAGAAAAACAAAAGACTATTGAACGGGAAGACGACCGATCGCGACGACGGTCGAAGCCTGACTTCGCGTTGGGGCAACGCCGCTGAGCATCTCGCGCACCAGAATTGCGCTGCTAGTGCGCGCGCTTTTTTCTAAATTTGAACTGATGCTAAAGCTCTAATTATAATAGGTTCAAGGTCAATAGTTTTATGTAATTGAGAAGACTCAAAAAAATAAAATATTTTGAACTTTTATTCACACACATTATACATAGTATTAGTTGAATTTAATTTCACTCAAATTGTTAAACACATTGATTAATTAAAAAACATTGAATATTTTTTCACACTTCACAAATTTAAAAAACACGCGCACACACTTTTAACATAATTTTTGCTTTTTAGCCGGTGATGTTGAATCGGGAGCACTTCCTCCTTTCGTTTTATAATCATCGCCATCATCGGAGTCTGACCTGAAAATTAATTAAATAATTAATAATTTAGTTAATTTAATTACTAAGTTTTAAATTATTATACTCACTCTATATTAATAATCTCGTTTTCGGCAGGTCTGAAGAAAAAAAAAAATTAATTTATGATTAATTAAAAAAAATTAACTTATGCTTAGTTAATAATTATAAAACTTACTTTTCCAATTCCACTATTTCCAATCCCGGTTCATGATTAGTCCTAGTACAATAATTGCATATTGTCAATTGTTCCAGCCAATTTTCTTGATGACAAAGAGATTTATTTTTTACTTTTGCACCTGCCAGTGCGCTAAAATAAAAAAATAAAATTAGATTTAAAAAAAATAAATAAATAAAATAAAATAAAATAAAATAAAAACTAACTCAACGATTCAAATCGCCCGGGAAAAATAGTAATGGTTCCTCATAACAAGGTTTATTACAATATAAACATAAGAGCATAGCATGCTCTTCATTGCGACGAGCGTGACACGGTTTCACCATGCTTCCCTGAAAATTACATTTAATTCAAATTTGATCGTTAAAATTATTTCTAACAAAAACTTACTGTTAAATCTATTGTTTCCATTGTTCGAGCCATTATTTTTAATATCTCAACTTGCTTAAATGAAAGCCACAACTATGCTGCGGAAATCAAAAATTTTTCATAGGAAACTGTTCTATAAAAAAATTTTTTTTGAAATCTTTAAATAAGTTGTTTTTTATCGAATTTAGGGGGGGGGGGCTTTTCGAAATTTTTAAATAAGTTGTTTTTTATCGAATTTATGGGAGGAGGGGAGGGGGATAAAACCTTTTTTGGTGGCAGCTCAGATTTAAAATAATTTTTTTCAAGGACTAATTTGTTGGAAAACTCAAAACTACGTTTAATTTCTCATTCTCACAGCTTTCGAGTGGAACGTTTGATTTTGAAAAGTTCAGTGTTTCAGTGTTTCAGTATACGATTATTTGTGAAAACGTAATTGTTCCAGTCCTTATTCAACGATTTCCTCATAAAATCTTCCGCAGAAACTTGCAAATTAAATAAGTAAGAAAATTTATTATTTATGATTTAAGATTATAAATGTACAATTTTTTTTTTAATAATTTTTATTGTACAATTAAATGTACATCTTCAAGTTAACGTTTGATTTATTCATAAGTAAAATTTTTTTATAGATTATGGATTTCGCAGCATTAAATTCAGCCTCTCTTGCAAACTATAAGCCAACAAAACCTGTTGCAGAATTAGAACTAAGATCGTACATGGTAACGAAATTAAAAAAGGTTCAAACGCGCTTTGGCGAAAAAATAGTAACCAAACTAGAATCGGAGTTTGATGTATTTCTACCCAAAAGACAAGTGGAATTCTTACTAGAAAATCTAGAATTTTACAATGCGATGCAACAAATGGCAAATAAGATGCGTTTGTTTCTTACTTATCAAGGAAATGGAGTTATTGAATTTTCATCTGTTTAAAATACACGCGCAAGTGGGAGGGTGGGGCATTTTGACCCGGTGTGCGCTTTAAGAGTTAAAAGTGTTTCAAATTAAAAATTATTAACAGTGTTTTCAAAATACTTATTAACAATGTTTTCAAAATAAATATTAACAAGTTTTTCATGTAAACAGTGTTTTTTAAATAAAATTAAATACTAATGTAAAAAAAAAAAAATTTTTCGATGATTTTTAAAATAAATATTAACAAGTTTTTCATGTAAACAGTGTTTTTTAAATAAAATTAAATACTAATGTAAGAAAAAAAATTGTACATTTATTTAAAAGAATTATAAAAAATAAAATAAAATAAAAGTTCCCCCCCTTTTTATTTTCAGCTTTAAAGATTTCACATGTAAGTAATGTATGACGAAGAGATTGAAAATTTATTTTGTGAGGAAAAATTTACTTCTCTTGTGCCTACACTTTGCGAGTTTGCAACAGCTCAAGTTTTCAATACGTTTAAAAATAATATTAATGATGAAATTGAATTTATAATTAAAAGTTTAATGAAAGATAAAATTAAAATTTTCATTCATTATATCGAGAGTGGTAATGATAATAAAATTTAAAAAAAATGTATAACTCCTTTAGAAATTTTGGATGATTTAAAAAATAATAAGTATAAAGCAGTAATTTTTTTCATTGACATGGATTTTGACAATTGATATTAATTATATTTGTATGAGTTATACATTTATTAATTTCAATCAATAAAAAAAAAAAAAAAAAAATGTAATAAAGTTGATTATTTTATTTCCTTAAAGTTCATATGAGGTGTAGAACATCACTATTAATTTCATATGTGTTCGTGCAACGGTACCTATACAACATAGTACACAGTTGCGCCATCTCTCGAGCATCAAGAGCACTTGTGCGAATGCTCAGCACGGTCGCGCCATCTCTCGAGCATCAAGTGCACTTGTGCGAATGCTCAGCACGGTGGCGCCATCTCTCGAGTATCGAGCGCACTTGCTGATATCAAAAAATACACATGTAGTGCCATCTCGCGATCATCACGCGTATGAGTCGAGGCAACCACCTGTGTGTGCACATGTTACCGAAAATAGCGCAACCACTTGTTCGACTTCTCCCACCAGCATGATCTAGCAATAAGAAAAGCGTGCTCAACCTCAACTCATTTAGTAGCATTGGCGCGGTGTTTGAAACATCTCATGTGAACTTTTACATAGTTTTTAAAGTACTCACTTATCAATAGGTTAATTTAACAAGATTTTTTTTTTTTTTTTCAATAGATTTCAAGATGGAAATGGTTGACTTTGAAAACTTTATAATATCAATGAAAAAAGCATATGAAGATTTGAAAGCTAAACAACCTGATAATTATGTTGAACTTCAAAAATGGGTTAATTTTGAAATTCAAAAATGGATTGCTGATGAGAAAAAAATTAATAAAAAAATTAAATTATATTTACAAAATAACAGCTTAACAACACAGCAAAGAAGTCATTTATACAACATTGAAATATCACTCCGAGGGTTGCAGTCACAGTTTAAAAAATTGTTGTTTAAAACGGGAGCTGGAAATAGAGTAAAACTTAGTGATAGAGTTTCATGGGTTGATATAAATGCTGCTTTTCAAGATCGTGTGCGAACCGGTGCAGTTATTAATATACTACATAAAAATATAAATGAATTTTTTAAAGATGCTTTGAGTTTATTTATACCACGTATAAAAAATGCTTTGAAAAAGCTAGACGAAGTCAAAGTTTGGGGTGTTTTATCAGCCGAGTACGTATTGCAAAAAGAGGGAGAAGATAAAGAATTTCACACAAAAAATTTCAATACAAAAGCTAATGTAATTTATAAATTGACCAATTTAAAAGAATGGTTTGAGGAAAATATTAAAAAACCAATTGAACATGACATGTTAGAATTCGATCAAAAACAATCTGGCTGGCAACTTAAATCAATAGTTAATCTTGGAATAAATGTGAATAAACACAGCTCATTTCGAGGTAGTTTATACTGTGATCTACCAAAATTCATAAAAAACAAACAAGCTTGCATAAACGTGGTTAACTCAGACGATCAATGCTTTAAATGGTCGATTTACTCTGCATTATACCCTGTAAAAAAGAATGCGCAAAGAATTGAACATTATAAAAAATATGATAATGAGTTCAATGACGATGGTACTAAAAATGAAAAGAAATTAAATTTTTCAAACATTAAATTTCCAATGCATCCAGATCAAACGCCATTATTTGAAAAAAGAAATAACATTTCTGTAAATATTTATTATTTAAAGCAAACCGATAAGTGATGAAAAATTTATAGTTGTTCCAATGTATGTGACTAAGTTTGAACAAGAACGACATGTCAATCTATTATTGGTTCTTAATCACTATATAAATGAAGCAAATAAAAACGAATTCGAAAAAAATAAAACTGAAATATACTATCATTATGTGTGGATAAAAAATTTATCTCGTCTAATCCATTCTCAATTAGCTAATAAGAAAAAAAGAAAATATATTTGCAATTCATGTTTACATTTTTTCCTTTCACAAAAAAGCTCGATATTCATAAAGAAGACTGCGAGAAAATAAACAAAGGTCGTCCATTATTACCATATTATGGTGAAGATAAAATCAAATTTAAAAACTTTTCGAATAAAGAAAGACTTCCTTTTGTTATTTATGCGGATTTAGAAAGTATTTTAAAAGAAGTTGAGTCTAACAATGATGATAATGAATTAAATAAACGAGAAGAATGTAAAAAACATGAACATGAAGCTTTTAGCATTGGTTATTACCTAAAATCTAATCATGATCAAATTAAGTCAAAATATAAAAGTTCTCCCAAAGGTAGTAATCCTGCTAAATGGTTTATCAAAGAATTACAAGATTTAGCAAAAATTTTTGACGAAGCTTTTGATAATTATATTGAAATGAAATTAACTGAACAAGAAAAAGAAGAGTTTGAAAAGGCTGAAAAATGTCATATATGTGAAGAGGCCTTTGCAACAACGAATGAGATTGCGTTGAAAAAAGTTAGAGATCACTGTCACTGGAGTGGAAGGTAAAATTTGATTATTAACAACTTTGATAAGAACTAATTAAACTATTCATTATAGATACCGCGGGGCCTCGCATAGCAAGTGTAATTTATCGTATCAGTGTTCACAAGAAGTCCCAATAATAATGCATAATTTCTCAGGGTATAGTCCATATTGTTTGTATTGTTAAAAATCGTAATATTAATTTTCTTTTTTTTCATCTTATAGGTATGATTCACACGTTTTAATAAGAGACATTGCGAGAGGTTTAAAAGGAAGAATTGAAATAATACCTCATAATAAGGAAAATTTTATTGGATTGAAAAAACATGTCGAAGGATATGATATAACCTACAAATTCATTGATAGTTATCATTTTTTAGCTGAATCATTGGATAAATTATCATCAAATTTAACAGATTTTAAGATTCTTGATGAAGAATTTAAAAAAGATTTTCCTAATTTATCTAGACAACAACTTGATTTGTTAAAAAAAAAGGGTGTGTTCCCATATGAATATTTAGATTCTACGGATAAGTTAAATGACTCGAAACTACCAAACAGAAAAGAATTCAAGAGTTGTTTGACGGGTAGTCAAATCACAAAAAAAGATTACGAATATGCAAAGAATGTTTGGAAAACATTTGGCATAAAAAATCTAGGTCAATATAGTGAGCTTTATTTGAAAACCGATGTTCTGCTTCTCACTCAAGTTTTTGAAAATTTTCGAACGACTTGTCTAAAAGTGTATCACCTCGACCCTGCAGCATACTATACAGCTCCCGGTCTCTCGTGGGACTCAATGTTGAAATACACTAAAATTGAAATTCAACTACTTAAAGATATAGATATGCATCTATTCATTGAAAAAGGTACTTTTTTAAAACTTTACTTATCTTTTTATAATTGAGTTATTCATTATAAATACTATTTGCTATTTTGATTACAGGTATCAGAGGAGGAATATCTCAATGCAGCAATAGATTTTCTAAGGCTAATAACAAGTACATGAAAAATTTTAATCCTAACGAAGATATCAAGTATTTGTTGTACTAAGATGCTAATAATCTTTATGTTAAGTTTAAATAAATAATTGTTGATAAAAAAAAGAGTAGATGAAATAATAAAAAAAAAAAAAAAATGTTTATTTACAGGTTGGAGCATGGAGCAACACTTACCCTATAATGGCTTCACTTGGGTCACCGAACAAGAAATCGAGAAGGGTAATAAAGATTTGAAAGATACTGAAAAGCTGATACACATGCTAAAAGACGATGGTGATGTTGGTACTATTTGGGAAGTAGATCTTGAGTATCCCAAAGAATATCACGATAAACATAAAGACTTACCGTTTTGCTCTGAACATTGGAAGCCAAATGGTTCTTCTTCCACGAAATTAATGACAACATTAATGGATAAACAAAAATATGTTATACACTATAGAAATTTAAAGCAGGCGTTAGCAAATGGTTTGATTTTAAAAAAAATTCATCGAGTTTTAAAATTTTTTCAAAAACCGTGGTTAAAATCCTATATAGATTTAAATAGTAGTTTAAGAAAAAAAGCAACAAATGCATTTGATAAATATTTCTTCAAGCTAATGAACAATAGCATCTTTGGTAAATTTTTAGAATCGACAAGGACCCGTAAGTCTATTAAAATAATTGATCAATGGGAAGAACGGTACGGAGCAGCGACTCGATTAGCAGCACCTAACTGTCATAGTTATTTGATTCTAGATGATGAATTATTACTAGTTCAAATGGATAAATTAGAAGTATACTTGAATAAACCTATTTACATAGGATTTTGTATATTAGAACTGTCTAAACAGTATATGTACGACTTTCATTACGGTTATATAAAAGAAAAAGTTGATGATAATTCGATCTCTTTGCTTTATACAGATACTGATTCATTTCTTTATGAGTTTCGTAATTTTAACATATATGAACTAATGAAAAAAGATTCTGACAAATTTGATACATCAGCTTACGTTGATGGAAATCAATATGGAATAGTTCCTTTTAATGACAGGGTAGTAGGCAAATTCAAAGATGTAAATAATGGTTTAATAATGACTAAGTTTGTGGGATTGAGATCAAAGATGTATGCTTATGAGGTAGAAAAAATTCTAAATGATGATGATGATGATGATGATGATAATGATGATGATGATGATAATGATGATGATGATGATGATGATGATGATGATGATAGCGACTATAAACCTGTTAATAAAAGAGTAAAAAGTACAAATAACTATGTAGAAAAGCGAGCGAAAGGAATAAAAAACTCTGTTATGCGAAAAATTACTATTGAAGATTATGAAAAATGTTTGTTTAGTCATAAAGCTTTTCAAAAAGCAGATCAATTTGTCATACGTTCACATAGTCATAAAGTTTACACAGAAAAATTTTAAAAAATAACTCTGAGTCCTTATGATGATAAAAGAGTTATTTTTGAAGGTCAAACAGATACTCTACCGTGGGGACATTATTCATTGAATAAATAAAAAAAAATTTAGTTTGTCGGTATTTATAATTTTCATAAAAAACTAACAAATTATATAATTGTGTGTTTGTTTGTTTGTTGAAAAAAAACTAAAAAGCCAAATTATTTTATTGTTCACGTTAATTTGTTAAAAACCAAATTATGTAATTGTATTCTATAATAAAAAGTAACAAGGTTAAGGTTGAAATAAAAAAAAAAATCATTTATCTTCTATATGAGTATTTATTTATTTATTCATTTCAATTCACACACGTGAAACTTATTTAATAGGTTAGTTACATTCACTTAAGTTCTAATCGTTCTAAACGAGTACAAATATCTTCAATATCATTACGAAATTTAAAGTCTCTTAGATCTTGAAATTCTTTTAATCCAGCACTACGACTAATATGATTTTGAAATTCGAATGCTCTATTATCTTGAATAAACTTCAAATTATCAATTTCTTCTCGGAATTCAGCTGCTCTTTGATCTTCAATAGCTTTCAAATCAGATAATTTCACTTCTAACCAGTCAACGGTCTCATATAATTTTGAAATCCTAGATTTTGAACTTCTCTCAGAATGTTCTTTAACTCGAGATTCAGGTTTTAAGGTCTTTTCAACCTGACTCGAACTGTAAACAAAACAAAGTATTAATTTTATAATTGGTCATAGTGTTTATGCTTAAAACTTACCTTTGCTTATTGTAATCTTCCATGTTGTTGACTGAGCAAGTGTTATTATTAGAATGAGCAAAAATGGAAAATTGATGAGATTTTATACACTTTCTGGTTGTTGTGGGAATTTTTCGTGGTCTAGTAGGGATTCTTATAATTGATGGATTAATTAAGCATGTAATATTTTTTTTATTTATATTTAATTCTTCATCATCACTACCATCATAATAAGGTAAACAATAATTTTCACAATCCACACGAGGAAGTCTTTGAAGTTTTAACTTGAAGGAGCTCGTGATGATTTTATTTTAGTACTCTTGAAAACTTATTTAAAAGTTGAGAAAAATAATTTTCATCTATAGCTTCTTTATAAAATTCATCCAGATCAATTTTTCTCTTATGCGCTTGAAGAACATCCAAGTAAATGGGATAATGTCCAACGACATTATTTTGTAGTTGATAGTGTTCATTCAGGCTTGGAAGCCATGTTTTGAGTAAGCATGTTTTATACAAAGTACAATACTTGAATGATGAGTTTTCTTTCAACTCGTGAATTAAACACTGATCTTGAGATGTTGAAATCGTTTTAATATTATCATAACTTGGACAATGATACTTTTTAATATTAATAATAGAACGACAGACTAAGGTTTCCAAATACTTCAAATCTTTTTTACCATGAACGAAAATTGCTCTTGCACTTCGAGCAATATCAAGCAAACGTCGTTTTAATTGATCCTCAAGTATATCTCCCTCATACCATTCTAAACCATGTTTATACTGTCTATAATGATCGTTGTTCACTTTTACTTGATTCGATAAAGATGAATATGAAATAGATGGTCTAATAATCCAATGTCCGATGGAATTACTTTGCAGCGATAGGACGGATACCTCCTTTGGTGTTAATTTTAATTCACCACTCTGATACCACTGAATCTTAATTATATAATCTTTTTGAGAGCTAGCCATGTTTGAACCGTACTAAGCAAAATTCGTTCCATAACAAACCTTTTATAATCTAGTTTGATATTCCCCCTCCACCTTTCAACAAATATTTCATATTCAAAGCATCATTCAAAGAACAAGAATATTTTTCACCAAATTTCTCACCATGATGAAAACAAAAAGCAGAAATTTTATAATCTTTTATACCTGAATCATCAATGTTGTAATGTTTCATTTTGATGATGGGTTTTTCTATTATTTTAAACAATAATTTAATCATCTCATTCCTATTTACAAAAATACATCTCGATGCTTGTGTTATTGATCGAAGATCGTCATAAATTTCCGAAAGAGGAACGTCACCATCAGACCACTTAAGACCATGCTGAATTTCGGTGTATAAGTTATTGAGTAATCGAATCGGATATGGTAGCTCTGACCAGGGACATGGAGGCTGTGCAATCCAATGCTTAATGTACTCCTCATTTACTGCAACTATAGCCAATTCTTTTATAATGAAATCTCGTTTGCTATCATAGAAACATTTTGCGTCTACAATGAGATCCATGATGACTGAACTATAATTATGAAAATGTAGTGCTTTATACATCATTTCCCCACCACCTTAGAGGTAGATGTGATTGGTGCGTTTTTTTTTTTCAAAGTGGTGTCCCTTGTAGGCCTATTCCACTAATAAAAAAACTTTTAGTCTTCTCAGTTGTCGATAAAAAAACTTTTAGTCTTCTCAGTTGTTGATAAAAAAACTTTTAGTCTTCTCAGTTGTCGATAAAAAAACTTTTTTGGTATGAGTTTATTAACCAGTTTTTTAATAAAAATCCATTATGGACTGCACAGTGAGGATGGATGCTACTACGTTTCATTTTGTTGTGATGATGACAAGCATACTTAATTGATTGCGATCGAAGTTTTTTTAATGAAGGACATTGTATATCTTCTAAATTTAAAACATTTTTTATTCCAATTTCATCTAACCATTTTTTTTTTTCAAGACCTTTGATATATATAACTTTAGCATTGTGAAGAGTATTATGGAGAGTTTTATATAAATCATCGTACGGAATATCCCCTTGACGCCAAAAAAGTCCATGGTAATTTGATATTAACCAAATATTTACACTCATCTCTTCTTTAGTTTTATTTGACCAGTTGTAAGGAGATGCAAATAAATACATCAATGGCAAAGAATCTTCTTCTAGCGTATAAATTGCTACTTCTTTGAAAATAAATTCATTAGGAAATTTTTTAAAACCTTGTAGGTCTATTATGTACTCCATGCTGTATAAAACTAACTAATTCCATTAAAGTAACTCTTATTTATATTAATAATGTTTTTTAACTATTCCCGAAACAGCATTGTATTCGATGACTCGATCGTGTAAAATAAGACAGTATGCTTTGGTATAATCTTTAATATTATTTACTGTTTCAAATTCTAAAATTATATCCACTGGAGCATTTTTTAATGAGTCATTTTGTTTTGAACAGTCTATAACTACGATGGGTGCATATGTTATAAAATCTGCTTTGCTAAGAAAAGGTTCAGGGGGCTTATCATAGTAAGCATATTGAAAGTTGAAGTACATTTCATATAACTTAGAATATTGATTAGCTAATATATCAAGATTTAAATTGCTATACGGATAAGATTGTGAACCTAGATGGAGTTTTACATCGCGAATCCTGCTGTGATCAAAGTTACTTGTACTATTGTTCTCAATATTATTACGATACGTTTGGAATGCTAGTATTACAAAGCGAGGTTTTTCTAACTGTGTAGAGGTCTTAACAGTCCAAACATGAGACTTAGTAGTTGGTAGTAGAGTGTATTCATGCATTTCCAACGTGCGAAAACTCATTATAACATTGTTATTCAATTGATTTAATAGGTCTAATTTCATTTTATTTGACACAAGGAGGTGAGGTAAAAACCATTCTATTTTATTTATGGTAATCTTGAATTCTTCAAATTTTTGAGGTTCAGTTGCTGCTGCCATATTAGTTTGTACAACTGCATTTTTATCACTTCTCGATCTAATAAGTATTAATTCATGTTTCGCATGCATAATTACTTTTCGATAATCTTCAGCAAACCCTAAAATCATACTCAGAGGAATGGTTACATCAAATTGACCATTCTCATCAGTAACTTTAATCGTTCTTTGAGGTAAATCTACCCAACCTGCATTTTGCATAACATTGAACTGAGAAGGTGTTTTTGAAATAAAAGCTTTTAACAATGTAGTAATAGCAACATTTTTACATCTATCAATTTCAACTGAATTTATTTCGTAACGAATTTCATCAAATAAATGACAAAGCCCATTATTAACAACTAAAGTATTAGTGACATTTTCATTGTTTGTTTTCTTCTTTATTTCACCACAAATATGTAGGGAGCTTTGTGATGGTAGAAGGATAAGATCTTGAGATTGTATCATAATTCTAATCTCATCATTGTTATTATAACTCTTTGAATTATAAGGTTGATATGGATGAATCTCATAATGAATTATTGATTCATCAAAAACGGTTGGTTCTTGAAAATTTAGTATCTCGTCCATGATTGCAGCAGAAACAAATTATTTTTATCCACGCACTCTTAAACCAATACTTTGAAGGAACTTTTTGCTTTCTCGTGTTAACGCCTTGATGGAACGTTGACGACTGATGATTGGTTACCATACTGGAGTTGTACTTATATACCTTTTACTATTGAATACGATTCCCATTATGATGCTTTAATATGAAGTCTGATTGTAATTTCTTCACCTCGAAAATTAATTAAATTATCATTCTGATCAAGGATACGTACTTCTAAATGAGTAATGCTTTGCACTGTGATGGGTAGATATATGACTTGATTAGGTACTTCGATAATCTTATAACCAGGAGGAACTGCTGGAAAGAACTCGTGTATACAATGAGAAAGTCGTCCATTTATATATGCTCCAGCGGTGAGATTACACTCCACTCTTAAAGCATTAATCTGAATGATTTTTACAGGTATATCTGAAATGTGTTTTAAATTTTTTTTAATAATAATTTTTTTTAATAATACTAAAACCTAAAATTTGCCCAATTGAATCAGATTGTGTAAAATCAATATCTTCGTTACTCTTAATTTCACAATGAAGAGTATTATTGTTAGTCGTGATACTAATTGCTATTTTTTTATTTTTATTTTGAAGCTCATCTTCTATGAAGTTTATAATATCTTCAAGCTCATAATCACCAGTCGGTATAGTGATTACTTCTTTACCGACATAAAACTTGTTGTGACCTTCATCGATATTAGGAATTGAATGAAAAGTTAAAAATTGAATTAAACCGAGAGAATAATTTTTATCAGGCGATAGCTCGATTGGTGGAAAATATTCTGCTTTCAGAATCGATGATTTTCCGGATAAAGTAAGTGTTAATGACTCCTCCATTATTTATAAAATGAAATCATAATTTAAATCTACTCTCTTTATATAGCTTCACTGAGAAATTTCAAACAAAGCTCTCCGCAATTAGAACTATTAAATTTTTGAAATCTTTTATAATTATATTTCACTGATTGCACGCCGAGATATATCATTAGATCTATAGGAGGGGGAAGATCTCCAAAGCTATCAAAATATGTAACGTCATCACCTTGTTTACGATATGCGACCCAGTGTGTTCCAGGTCCACTAAAATCATCTAAATTTACAATTGCACACTCATTGTCATGAGAATGTGATGGTAAAGTATTTCTCATAAAAACACCTCGAAAATTAGGTATTTTTAATGTTTGTGCAAACTTCAGTAAATCAATGTTGTTTAAAGCCCTTTTCGGTATTTCTTCGAGCTTTTTTTTAATCCTTTTCCATAAGGTCTCAAATGTAGTCCATAACCTTTTTTATGTGGGCTAAGATATAATCCTTTACCTAGTGCTATAGCCTCCATCGTTTTATTATGTCGTTGAGACTCATCTAGTTGTTTTTGAGCCGATCTGTAGTCATTAACAGCTTTAGCTATACCAGCAGCACCTCCGGCCAATGCTCCGGTTGCACTTAATCCGGAAAACAGAGGTATGAGAAACGGTAAGTATACTCCAATTTTTGATGGTACAGGTAAAATGCGTGGTACAGCAACTTTACTTTTACCTCCAGCATTTTTAATATACTCTCGAGCTTTATGCAGAGCTGATTTTATCGCATCTTTCGCTAGTTTTTTTTCATCATGTTTTTTTGATGCAGCAGCTTTTATTACTTTTGTAAAATTAACCTTTTTCTTTTTCAAACCCATACCCAACTTCCTTTTTATTTTCATTGCATTCGTTACTGCGTAAGCTGCGGCTTTTTCTCCAAATTTAGCGTCTTTAGCCGAAACTCGTTGCCAAGCTTTATTTTCCAAGATCTTGTCTGCAGCGTGTCTAGCTGTGATATTTTCAAGATTTTGTGAATAAGCTATATCGTGCTCCTTGCAAGCTGAGTCTAATAAATTTATACCAGAGTCACCTCTTTCTAAACGCTGAGATAATTTAGTACCAGGGCCGCAGTAATGGTAACCGGGAACGTGTAGCTCGAACAGCAAGTTGTTGATTAATTTATTAATTAGACCGCGACCTCGTTTCTTCTACTTAATCATTACTTCATGGTTGTTGAAAATCAACTGAAAGTATAAATAGGTGGCGATGTATTTATATGTTTCATTACATGAAAATGGATTTCACAGAGCAGACGGTTAAACTCCCCGTTGACAATTTTGATATTGCAGAAGACAAAACATGCAATCGTCATGGTGACCTCTTACCCAGCGATATACGTGCTGTATTCTGCGGACCTTCTGGATCTGGAAAAACTAACAGCTTACTCGGTCTCATTACTCACTTAAACGGTGTAAGATTTGAAAATGTTTATGTCTATTCGAAGTCACTTAATCAACCGAAGTATAAATTTCTCAAAGAACTACTAGACTCTATAGAGGAGATTCAGTATTTTCCCTTTAGCGAACACGATGATGTAATAACTACGGATAAAGTGTTACCTAACTCGATTATTATATTCGATGATATTTCTAGCGAAAATCAAGATAAGGTAAGAGCTTACTATTGTATGGGTAGGCATAAAAAAGTTGATTGTTTTTACCTTTGTCAATCTTATGCAAGTATACCAAAACATTTAGTTCGAGACAATGTTAATTTCTTAGTAATATTTCAACAAGATGACACTAATTTAAAGCAAATTTACAATAATCATGTAAACACAGATATGTCTTATGAAAAATTTAAAAATTTGTGTTCCGCGTGTTGGAAAGAGGGTAAGCACTGTTTTCTCGTAATAGACAAAGAGAGAAGTATAAATGATGGGAGATATCGAAGAGATTTCGATTGCTTTGCTATAAATATAGCGTAATTTTTTTTAGTTCATCATTACTCATAAAGATGGATAAAGTGCAACGAGAAAAAGATGTTCTTCGAAAGCTTATTAAAGCTCGAGATGCTATAAAACGTAAATACAAACTGATAAAATTCAACAAAGTTAGCACTGAACAGCTGCTGAGTGACACGTTTAAGCCGATTATAGATCCTCTAGAAAAAATAGCTACCAACATTAAAACTGATAATTCTCCGTCTCAGTTTGATTTGAAAACTCCATCTAGTGTTAGAAAATTTCAATCTCGTGTGAACTTTGGAACTCCTATTGAACAAAGTACTCCAAATATAAGTAAAAATGCTCTCATAAATAGTTTACGGAAAAAAGATGAAAATACAAGTGGAATTAATTTTTTCATTGATAATTTGAATGAACCTTTAAACATACCAAAAATCGGAGATTTTAATTCAACCTTCACTGGTGATAATGAAACCGTAATGTATAATGATAATAATGATGATGAGTATATTCAACTTCTCAAGTCAAATGATTCAGTCTTAGATAGAATTGATGGTGTAAAACGAAAAAAAGATGGTACATATACTCTTGGAAAATCAATAATTTCTTTTAACTCTGATTATATCATAGTTGATGGAGTGAAATTCAACAAAACAAATGGTTTGATGGATTTATTACGACTAAAAGCACCAGGAGAACCTCGAAGTTCTGAAAAAGCAGATTATAAAAAAATCTTAGAGTTATCTGAGGCTCATTTAAATAAAGACGGTTCATTGAAAGTGCATAAAAGTAAAAAGTTCGTCGAATTCATCGCTCCTTTGTTTCATGAGATGCAAAAACGTGGTGGTGGTATTTTACCTGATTTGAAGATTGCGAGAATAAATTCAAGTGTTGATTACAAATACTGGGATGATCCCAATGAATTAGTTGAACGATTACGGTTACTCATAGCTGAACGTACAGCTGGAAACCTCGCACATAATAATGAAATTTTAGCAATTATTGAGGAGCTTCGAGAAGCGGGGTATATATATTGAATTGCACTTGCTTTAAATTTTTAGTTTCATCATGAGTATCGATGTGTTTGGTCATAAGCTAAAATCCCGAGGAGAAACCAATTATAAATTAACAGCAGAAAAGCAGTATGACGTTAATGATAAACGTTTATGTAACGTTGCTCCTCCCAAAGACTCGAAAGATGCAGTTAATCTTGACTTTTTAACATCAAAATTGAAAACTGCAGAAAAATTATACGAAGCGAGTATAAATGAAATTAAAAAAGATTTTCAAAGCTACAAGGCATTTAAATTAACTCCCGATCACCATATAGATATAGAAAATAAACGTTTATGTAACGTTGCTTATCCTGTGAGTCAAAAAGATGCGGTCAACCTTTAATATTTAAATAATTACGTGGAATTCACGAAAAAAATTGATGATACAGATTGGAATCGTCTGAGAGGTTATATAAAATGGAATGTAGATGAGTTAGTTAAAAGGTTTGATGTCAAACATCAAGAATTATTAAAAAAAGTAGCTGATAGTACAAAAGCTCCAGCGAAAACAAAACCTGTAAGTACAAAAGCTCCAGTGAAAACAAAAACCTAAACAGGATAAATGGAACGTAAAAAAATAGTGGAAGAACTTCATAAGTCTGCAAGGAGAAATTATCCTCGTAGAACATTCGATTATCGAGATGTTGATGAAACTTGGCAAGCTGATCTCGTAGAAATGCAACCTTATGCTAAAGAAAATAAAGGTTTCCGGTATATGCTCACAGTCATTGATGTCTACTCAAAGTATGCATGGGCTGTTCAAATCAAAAGTAAATCTGGTGAGAATGTTACTGCAGCCATGAAATCAATACTCGAGCAAGGTCGAGTGCCAAAAAATCTTCAAACTGATAATGGAAAAGAATTTTATAATTCAAAGTTCGATGAACTAATGAAAAAGTATAAAATACATTTATATTCTACGTATAGCAATCTTAAAGCATCTATAGTTGAACGTTTTTATCGAACACTAAAAAGTATGATGTGGAAACAATTTAGTTTGAATGGAAATTACAAATGGATAAATATTTTACCCGAATTAATTGCTACTTATAATAATAAAAGACATCGAACTATAGGCATGAAGCCAAAAGATGTAACCAATAAAGATCAAATTGTATACACCACTAATATTTATAAAAAAAAACCAAAATTCAAGGTTGGTGACAAAGTACGCGTAAGTAAAACCAAGCATACATTCGAAAAAGGCTATACACCCAACTGGACAACTGAAATCTTTACTGTGAACAAAGTGTCAAAGACTAATCCAGTTACTTACCATCTTATCGATTATAAAAAAGAGCCAATTTCAGGTGGTTTCTATGAGCAAGAACTTTTAAAGTCTAAATACCCTGATGTCTTTCTTGTAGAAAAAGTTATTAGTAAGCGAGGGAATCAAGTGTACGTTAAATGGTTAGGATTTGATAAATCACACAATAGCTGGATTAATAAATCAGAGGTTACATAAAAATATTTAATTTTTGTTTCTTGACAATTACATAAAACTATTGACCTTGAAGATATTATAATTAGAGCTTTGGCATCAGTTCAAATTTAGAAAAAAGCGCACGCACTAACTGCGCAATTCTCGTGCGCGAGATGATCAGCGGCGTTGCCCCAACTCGGATTCAGGCTTCGACCGTCGTCGCGATCGGTCGTCTTCCCGTCTTTTGTTTTTCTTAACCTCAAAATAATGTGAAACCTCGCGCGAAATGCTTAGCGGCCTTGTCCAAAAGTGACTCACGCTAATGCGCAATAATTAGCGTCCACGTGATGACTGCGTGTTCGTCGCAGCTACTATATTAAGGGTCCACGTGGATGCATTTTGGCTGCGCGCCAGCGTCCACGTGGATGAATTTGGCTGCGCGCCAAACCCCCCCCCCCCCAACTCAAAAAAGCACTATTTTAAACTTGCGCCTGCGCAGAAAAATGAGTTCGGACCCACTCTGTTTACCTACTATAACTAATTAGTTTATTAATTGAGCTTGACGCCCAGGATTTTGGGGGTTTAGAGCTTGGGGGATAGCTGATCAGTTTTTTTGTTGAACTCGGGTGCCCAGGGTATTCGGGGGCTTAGAGCTTGGGGGATAGCTGATCAGTTTATTCATTGAACTTGACGCCCAGGGTTTTGGGGGCTTAGAGCTTGGGGGATAGCTGATCAGTTTTTTTGTTGAACTCGGACGCCCAGGGTATTTAGGGGTTTAGAGCTTGGGGGATAGCCGACCAGTTGTTTTGTTGAACTCGGGCACCTACAGTACTGATCAAAATTATAAGGCACCCCCCAAAATTCGTCTGTTTCAAGTTAATATTTTGACTTTGTGCATGCCTGCACATGTTTGAATATTTTAGTAATCATCTCTAAAATTTTTTTTGTTCAAAACAAGTTCAGTACTTGAAAAAAAAACGTTTACTTTATATTAATTCGTCTTTCCAATCAATTTTTATCCTCTTTTAAGCTTAAAATGACTTTTTTTAAAAAACAGCTAAATTTAGTTCTTTTATGATCTAGATAGTGTTCTGTAAAATTTCTATAAACACCTAAGTGAATAATATTTTTTTTTTCGCGTTTCTCCGATGTTCAAGTTTATCGAAAAAAATTTTCAAGCTGATTAATAGAAAAATGTTCAAGCCACAAAGAAAAAATACATTTTTTTAAACTTGAAAAAACATTGATTTTTTGTACTTTTACATTGTTTTTCGCTTAAATTTGCTTTTTTTTATTAATTTGGGAGGTAAAAATTATATTAAACTGATATATGATGAATTTTAAACTAATTCAATTTATTATGAATCAAAATCTTACAGAGAATTTAAAAAAAATATGTTAAAAAACAGTTTTTCTAATACATTTGAATTTCACAAAAATAACTTCAATTTGTATTTAATTGATTACAAGTAATAGTATTAATTTATTTTTAGAAATAATTATTATATTCATTTTTATTATTTAATATAATATGTTTTTTATATATTTAGTAATTAGTTTACCCTTCTTTAGTACTTAGTTGATCCTCCTTTAGCCTCGAAGCAAGCGCGAACTCTTCGGACCATAGATTCTGCAAGTTTTTTACAGTAACTCGGACTCAATTTGGCCAGGCTACAGCAATCTCTCGTTTTAAATCTTCCAAATTTCTCAGGTGTTTGTCTTTGATCATTATCTCTATTTGATCCCAAGCATTCTCAATTATATTCAAATCTGGAGAACGTGCTGGCCAATCTAGTATAGGTATTTTATTATCATTAAACCATTGCATCGTTTTCTTTGATTTGTGACACGCAGCGTTGTCTTGTTGGTAATACCAAATTTTTTGACGTCCATAAACCTTTGTTTTTGATGGAAGCATAAAATTTTCCATAGTCTCGATGTATTTTTCGCTGTTCACTGTACCTTGCACAAATTGAAGTTCTCCTTTTCCTTTTCCTGACAGGCAACCCCAAACCATAATTGATCCACCACCCTTCTGCACTCTTGGAGCAAGGCCATCAGGATTGTATTTTTCACTGCTGGTACGTCTTACTCGCTTTGGTCTGTTTGAAAAAAGTTGGAAGCTAGATTCATCGCTAAAAAGAACTAAATTCCATTTTTCAACTGTCCATGATAGCTTGTCTTTGCACCATTCATACTTAGCTTTTCGGTTTTTTGCAGTTAGAAGAGGCTTACGAGTTGCGACAGCAGATTTCATGTTCTTCTCAAGCAAACGTCTATTAACTGTTACTCGAGACACTTTAACATTAAGTTCTTTGTTTATTTGATTTTTGATATTGTGTGCTGTAACTGCACGATTATTCTTTGCCTTTTTAATAATAATTCGATCAATCCGGTTACTTGTTATTCTTGGCCTGCCAGCGCCACTTTTCACTTTTCCGGATTTCGCGCTTTCATACGGCTTAATGGTGTTTTGAACGCAACACCTACTAACTTTTAATATTTTTGAAATTTGACTCTGATTTTTTCCTCCTTTCAACAATCCTATAATCTGCCACTTAATTTTATCAGAAACTGCTTTTCTTCCCATGATGAAAGTTATGCAAGCTTCTAAACATTTAAAAAACTAATTTATCAATATTGACGGCTCAGTCGGTAATGTAGATAAATTCTTTACCGATCGAACAATTATCGCAACTGGCATTCGAATTCTACGAATTTGAAAAATTACTTCAAGTTGAATAAACTCTCTGAAACTTCTAACTGAATATTAAAATTAATGAAAAAGTCAATTCGATAAATATATTGCTTGTAATCAATTAAATACAAATTGAAGTTATTTTTGTGAAATTTATCTGTATTAGAAAAACTGTTTTTTAACATATTTTTTTTTAATTCTCTGTAAGATTTTGATTCATAATAAATTGAATTAGTTTAAAATTCATCAAACATCAGTCAAATATAATTTTTACCTCCCAAATTAATAAAAAAAAGCAAATTTAAGCGAAAAACAATGTAAGAGTACAAAAAATCAATGTTTTTTCAAGTTTAAAAAAATGTATTTTTTCTTTGTGGCTTGAACATTTTTCTATTAATCAGCTTGAAAATTTTTTTCGATAAACTTGAACATCGGAGAAACGCGAAAAAAAAAATATTATTCACTTAGGTGTTTATAGAAATTTTACAAAACACTATCTAGATCATAAAAGAACTAAATTTAGCTGTTTTTAAAAAAAAGTCATTTTAAGCTTAAAAGAGGATAAAAATTGATTGGAAAGACGAATTAATATAAAGTAAACGTTTTTTTTTCAAGTACTGAACTTGTTTTGAACAAAAAAAATTTTAGAGATGAATACTAAAATATTTAAACACGTGCAGGCATGCACAAAGTCCAAATATCAACTTGAAACAGGCGAAGTTTAGGGGATGCCTTATAATTTTGATCACTACTGTAGGGTATTTGGGGGTTTGGAGCTTGGGGAATAGCCAACCAGTTTTTTTGTTGAACTTGGGCACCCAGGGTTTTTGGGGCTTAGAGCTTGGGGGATAGCTAATTATTTTATTTATTGAGCTCGACGCCCAGGGTTTTGGGGGTTTAGAGCTTGGGGGATAGCTGATCAGTTTTTTTGTTGAACTCGGGTGCCCAGGGTATTTGGGGGCTTAGAGCTTGGGGGATAGCTGATCAGTTTATTCATTGAACTTGACGCCCAGGGTCTTGGGGGCTTAGAGCTTGGGGGATAGCTGATCAGTTTTTTTGTTGATTTCGGGCACCCAGACCTTAGTGGGTTTAGAGCTTGGGGGATAGCCAACCAGTTTTTTTGTTGAACTCGGACGCCCAGGGTATTTAGGGGTTTAGAGCTTGGGGGATAGCTGACCAGTTGTTTTGTTGAACTCGAGCACCTAGGGTATTTGGGGGTTTGGAGCTTGGGGAATAGCCAACCAGTTTTTTTGTTGAACTTGGGCACCCAGGGTTTTTGGGGCTTAGAGCTTGGGGGATAGCTAATTAGTTTATTTATTGAGCTCGACGCCCAGGGTCTCGGGGGTTTAGAGCTTGGGGGATAGCTGATCAGTTTTTTTGTTAAACTCGGGCGCCCAGGGTATTTGGGGCCTTAGAGCTTGGGGGATAGCTGATCAATTTTTTTGTTGAACTTGGGCACCCAGGGTTTTGGGGGTTTAGAGCTTGGGAGATAGCTGATAATTTTTTTTGTTGAATTCGGGCACCCAGGGTTGTGGGGGGTTCAAGGTTTGAGTTTTTTTTTTTTTATAAATTAGGTACTGAACTGTTCAGAGTTGAAAAATATTAAGATTAGTTGGGGGGGGGGGGTCGAACGTTATCCAGACCCGGGCCCAAAATGTAATAACGCCCCTGTACATAGCGCCTGATAAATTACTAAAGTAATAATATACTCTCTTAAAGCGCTAATCACGTGCAATCCACCCACGTATTCAAAAAAACCAAAACAACCCATCTTTTTTTTTTCCAAAATAACCCATCATTAAAAAAATTTTCTAGGTTTGCGCGGTTCAACCAAAATAACCCACCCCAAATAACCCATCCCAAATAACCTATAACCCAATTTCTGGAACTCATTTTTATTTGGTCTCGGAAAAAATGGGACCAAACACTATCCTGACTATCCGGATAGTGTTGAAATGTCCGGATAGTACCGGTCGTATATATGAAATGTCCGGTTAGTGCACATTACATATATTTAATATAAAATATATTGCGTCAGGTAGAGTATTACTATTAAAATCGAATAAAATGATGCATTTGACAGTAAAAATATAAAAAATTTATTTTATGTAGATATACATAAACAAACAAGAAATAATACATAAATTCTTATCGAATAATCATTTTTAAATAATGTTATAAATTACAGAAATGAATAAAAATATTTGGATATTCACTGTATTACATAACATTTTAAATGTTAATTCTGAAAAATATAAATATTTTTAAGCTTTGGTTTTTTTAAAATATATGGGTCATTCCGGAGATTTTTTAAAATTCCTTGCGGAGGGGGGTCGGCAAATCTTTTTGGGAATATTTTTCCTCGAAAGTTCTATATAAAACAAGAAGTTTACCGCTTGAGAAAATTTTTTTTTATGTTGTGCTTGGCGCTGGAATTTTTCAAAGCTCGAAAAAAGGCCTACTTTTACGTCATTTTTTGAAAAATCTAGCTCAAAGTAGAAATAAGATAAAAAGGTGCGGTTTGCAGGAAAATTTTAAGAATAATTAGTAGTTTATGTAAAAAATATGTCGAACAAATTTTTTTTACATTTTACCCCTTTCCCATCGGTTTTAAAAAGAAACTTTTTTCTCTATTTTATAGGTATCTTTCACCAGCTGTAGCTTCTTTCCCGTGCATTTCTCCTCTATGTATATGATCATACGGTTTTTAGCTCTTAAAAAGACAAAAAATTTGCGTCCAACCGCGACTCAGTCCGATGCTTCATTCTCGAGATACAACTGTTTAAAGATTGCAAGAAATTTTAAAAATAAGTTTTTCGCAATTTTATTATAGCTGCCATACTGTTCTATCATAAAATTTTTTAATTTTTTTTTGCATAAAAAGTTACTTCTATTTGTATATTATAAGCCCTCAAAATTTCAGGAGGGTGTTTTTGATTTTATTCCGAGTAATAATGTTTCAAAAAACCTTATTTTTAAGGTTATTTTAAAGCACTTGTGTGGTTATAGAATTCACAACTCGGTTGATTTAATTCTTTATCCAGCCATTTTTTATTTTTAATAACAAATAAGACTTATAAACAATTAAATTTTCTTTCATTGAAGCTATTTAGACATTAAACTTTATAAATTATCAAAATAAAAACAGGTATTTAAGCTTTAAAACGTTAATTTTTTATTCTACACTTATGCTATGCAACCTAGTTTTTTTATTCATTTTTTTTTAAGAATAATTATGTTTTATAAAATTTGACCTTATTCTTTGACCAAAAACGTTACCTTTGTTTCTTTTTTAAGTGATATTTATTTTATAAATTTAACCGTTTTAGATTCAGTATCGTCTGAGGTTATTTTTACTCTCATACTTGTCTTATCAAGTGGCTCAAAGTAATGATACTTTGTAGTGTTGACGACGGTCTTAGCAGATTTAATTCTGCTTTCTAAAAACAGATGTCTTGTTTTGATAGTCTCTTTGTCTACCCATAAGTATCTGAAAAAAAATAAAAAATAAAAAATAACAAACAAAAAAATTAGTTCAGAGTAATTATGACTAAGATTTTAGTCATAATGAACA
Organism: Encarsia formosa; assembly: GCA_038277355.1. Classification (NCBI taxonomy): domain Eukaryota; kingdom Metazoa; phylum Arthropoda; class Insecta; order Hymenoptera; family Aphelinidae; genus Encarsia; species Encarsia formosa. Next base: position 35,803,216 of record CM076187.1, read on the forward strand.
AGATTTTTTAATGACAATTTTTAACAAAAAAAAAAATTTTGTAAGTGAGAAAAATTTTAATGGAAATTTTTTTAGTAATTTCAAGAAAATGACATGTACTCAAAGAAAAAAAAATTATGAAAATTAAGTTTGCTTGCATGTTGCTCGAATACTAAAAAATCTAATTAAAATGTTTATTATCTGAGGAAATTATGAATACAAATTTTAACCTAAAGCTTGTAAAACTAAATTTACTGGTAAACTTCTTATTGATTATTAAGTATGATATAAATTTTGAAACTGAGGCCTCTTACTTTATTGAAGAATGATTTTCATTTAAATAATTGAACACATCCAAAGGACTAGTAATCTGATCTTTGCAGTGACGCTTTTCTAATACGTTTGGCAACAGCACCAATGCCATCGCACACGTTCTTACCGTGGTTTGTGGCAAAAAAGTTGTGTGATACAACTTTAAAACCAAAATCTGACTCATGGAAACAAACGTTAGCAAAATTATTTCTGAAAAAAAGTAAAAGGTTATAAATTGATTAATTTTGATATTTTAACTAAATAATTTAATCACTTGTTTTTGTACTGGCTAGGTGCCCCATCTGAAAAATATATGATTTTTTTTAACCATGGGTAGTCCTCTCTCAGTACAGAAGTAAGTTTTTCTTGAAAGCTATTGACAGAACTAGCAATATGATCATTACAATCACTAATGACACATAAACCTTTGAACAGAATTTGATTTGAGCCTGGTATTTTGTAATAAACACCAAAGGGGTGCAATGTAGCTTGAATATTGTTAAAATAAAATGCTTGAACTGAATCTTGGGCTATGAAAGAGTAGTTTTCAGCATAATCCATAATGATTAAGCAAGTATTTGAATCAAAATTTTTTTTTATTTCAGCAAATTGTAATTTTTGATTTTCAGCTACGTAATGATGTTCTGTCAAATAAAAAATTTCTGTAGCCAGTTCTTGGATAAAAGTATCTTTTTTTTTCACTTATTTTTTGAAGGGTAGTTCTGACGAAAGTATCTTTTGGATCATTTTTTTCAGTTGGTTTCCAAGTACAGTAAGTAATTTTGTCATTAGTAAAAGAAAGACTGGTGTGCAAAATTTGAAGAATCTTGTTTTTACCTGGACATCTTTTACATGCATGTGTCATGCACTTTTTATCATCAACTGAGCAAAAACATTCATCAAAAATATCTTTGTATGACAAATTAGAGTCTAATGCATGCAATTTTAATTTCACATTTTGGTGGTAAATACATACACACACACTGTGTGTGCCTGACCCTCCTGATAATACACATTCTTTCGGGCGCAAACTTGCAAACAATGTAAGTTTAGGAATTTTTTCAAAATCACTAAGTTCAACCCACTTATTATAAAGATCTTTGAGATAATATAATAAAAGCCGCTTTTGAAGTTTTTCTTTTTCACCGGTTTTTGGATTAGATACACTGAGACATTCTTTTGTACCAGCACAAATTTTGCTATTTCTGTCGTCTCCATAAAAACTTTGAATGTTTTCCAAAAGTTCAGAAGAGTACATCTCATATCTTATTCTTATTGGTTCGGTCCAAACACCTGAAAACATATTTTGAAAATTAAGAAACTGTAGGGAAGGTAAATATTATATTGAAAAATATTTTAAAAATACTATTTCTGTTTGAATTTGATTTGTAAACAGCATTTTTAACTTTTTTAATAATTGAGAATAGATTTACTACAAATTTATTTTTAAGTCAATTCTAGAAAATTTTAAAGATTTAAGATACTCACCATGATTTTCTCTTAATTCTAATGATTTCCTGTAGATGTATCTTGAACAATTAAAATGTTCAATAACATGACAATATTTCCAAGTAGCAGGCAGTAGTGTAAGTAGACGTATTTTTTCTTTATTATTCGATTGGTTGAATAACATAATTAGATTCTGAATAATTTGTTTAAAATTCGTACTATTAGCAATATTTTCCTGGAGATTAATCTTTTCACTTATATTTACGTTATAGACATTGCTGATTTTTACTGCTAATTTCTGACTAGCTTCATGTAATAATTCAATAAATTTTTTTTCAAGGCGCTGTTTTGTTAATTTACTGGTCTCAGGAAGAGAAACATCCAAACTTTCTAGAATTTTTGACAGATCAAAAATTTCCTTTTCCTTATCTCGCTTATCTTGACTCTCAGTTTGATATGTAGATCCACTAGATTTCTGGGTTTCAGTCAGGGACTCAGATTGAGATTGAAGGTGGGACTCGTTGTCAGACTGCATGGGTTCAGACTTACTCTGAGATAGATGAGGTTCAACTTTTTTTTCATCAGATTCGACAAGTTGATAATTTTCTTCTAATTTTGTTTTTCTGAAGGCTGAATCATTGTAGAAACCATTTTATAGCAAGAAATACATAACTTTTGTCCAGGTTTTAAAAATGTGTTTGTTGACAGTTTGAAGTCTTGCGCAACATTTAGAGTAATTAATTTCAAACCGTCGGTAATACTTTTATTATGTTTAGAAAAAGGATCACAGTATTTTTTTTGCCTTTCTGAGAAGTAATCCAAGTAATGACTACGATGAAAGTTACATATAAATCGATCACGATCCAATAAAGTATTTTCAATTCTAAGTTCAAGAGTGGCCACTTCAGAATTTGAAAAATCTTTTAAACTAATTAAATCAGGATGATTTTTGTAATGACGTTGGTGACACTCTTCTTGGGTGATAAATCCAATATAACATGTAGCATTACTCATGGTTATGATGAAGTTTTTTTACATTTCTTCTTTTTCAAACACTTTAAAAAACGCTAGAACATTGAGTAGATAAAAAATGACTTGCTGAATAAAATATTACATTATTACAAAACAAAGTAAAAAGCTAGCTGGTGACAACTGACAACACAACTCTAGTACTCTACGGTAAGTAAATAACGTGAAGTTATCAGGTTTCCACACAAACCTTAACTCAATTTGTTGAGTGTGGTGCTACCGTCGGTTTGGCGCGAAATTCAATTTCTTTTGATAACATTTTTTTTTTATTACGGTAAAATATCTGTTTTTATTTTGATAATTTATAAAGTTTGATGTCTAAATAGCTTCAATGAAAGAAAATTTAATTGTTTATAAGTCTTATTTGTTATTAAAAATAAAAAATGGCTGGATAAAGAATTAAATCAACCGAGTTGTGAATTCTATAACCACACAAGTGCTTTAAAATAACCTTAAAAATAAGGTTTGTTGAAACATTATTACTCGGAAAAAAAAACACCGTCCTGAAATTTTGAGGGCTTTTAATATACAAATAAAAGTAACTTTTTATGCAAAAAAAAATTAAAAAATTTTATGATAGAACAGTATGGCAGCTATAATAAAATTGCGAAAAACTTATTTTTAAAATTTCTTGCAATCTTTAAACAGTTGTATCTCGAGAATGAAGCATCGGACTGAGTCGCGGTTGGACGCAAATTTTTTGTCTTTTTAAGAGCTAAAAACCGTACGATCATATACATAGAGGAGAAATGCACGGGAAAGAAGCTACAGCTGGTGAAAGATACCTATAAAATAGAGAAAAAAGTTTCTTTTTAAAACCGATGGGAAAGGGGTAAAATGTAAAAAAAATTTGTTCGACATATTTTTTACATAAACTACTAATTATTCTTAAAATTTTCCTGCAAACCGCACCTTTTTATCTTATTTCTGCTTTGAGCTAGATTTTTCAAAAAATGACGTAAAAGTAGGCCTTTTTTCGAGCTTTGAAAAATTCTAGCGCCAAGCACAAAATAAAAAAAAATTTTCTCGAGCAGTAAACTTCTTGTTTTATATAGAACTTTCGAGGAAAAATATTCCCAAAAAGATTTGCCGACCCCCCTCCGCAAGGAATTTTAAAAAATCTCCGGAATGACCCATATTTTATAAATCTTTTTTTAGTCTTAAAACCTTTTAACGCATCTAGTTTATAAATATTAAATATTTTACCTAACATTAAATTTACTTTAGTCATTTTTTATAAATTATAAAATATTGGCCAATTTCCAGTATTCAGTTGGTAAAGTGCTCATGAATAAAAGTTCTTGAAAATGTTCTGCTGTTAAAGTACTTCTATCTTCTCTCAACACTTTTGCAGCATATGAAAACTGCCTTTCTGAGGGTACTGATGTGGCAATCACTGTTAAAAATTTTAAAGAAATTTTAGCTAATGATGATTCTATCTGAGAAGACCAATATTTTTTAGGGTTATCTTCTTTTGCAGTAACGGGTTGTGACACCCTGTTGAATGTCCACACGTGTGGCACTCGTGCGTAAAATTTTTTTCAAGTAGATTATTATAAAAGGGAATAAAATATGGATATAGTGAATTATTCAATGATTTTATAGCCTCTTATGTCATAAATAATCAAAAAATTGGTTTTTTTTTTTTTTTCTAAGTGCTTTTCTTTAACTCGCAATGTTTCGTCGTCGTCGTCGTTGTACGTTCAAAACTGCCAAGCTTTAGAACTTGGAGCTTGTAAGACCTGGAGGTCTGAAATTTGGCAGAGGGTCTAGGTTCGGATGGCAATACATGAATCCATAGTCACTTATCGACCTGGACCTCCAGGTCGCCGATGACGGGGGTACCTGATGGAGTCATCTCCGAGAGTTTGGGCTAAATTCTTCGGGGATGACTTTGAGGAAAATTCTAGAGTATTTATCGAGACAATTTGAACCTAAGTACCAAGGTCACCGATGATGGGGGTACCCGGGATACCTGGGGGTCATCTTCGAGAATTCGGGTCGAATTCTTGGGATATGACTTAGGATAGGTTTCGGGGGTGTTTTAGAGGCATATGAGGAAGTTTGAACCTGGAGAGCCAGGTCGACGATGACGGGTGTACTTAGAGAACCTGGACGTCATCTTCGAGAGTTAGGGAAAATTTCTGCGGAAATGACTTTAAGAGGTGGTATAGAGTATTTATCGAGGCAACTTAAACCTAGGTACCCAGGTCGCCGATGACGGTTGTACCTGAGGAACCTGGAGGTCATCTTCGAAAGTTTGGGCCAAATTCTGCGGGGATGTATTAAAAGTTCAGCATTCTCGAAGAAGACCCCCAGGTACCCCGGGTACCCCCATCATCGGTGACCTTGGTACTTAGGTTCTAATTGCCTCCATAAATACTCTAGAACTTTCCTCAAAGTCATCCCCGAAGAATCTAGCCCAAACTCTCGGAGACAACTCCCTCAGGTAACCCCGTCATCGGCGACCTGGAGGTCCAGGTCGATAAGTGACTATGGATTCATGTATTGTCATCCGAACCTACACCCTCTGCCAAATTTCAGACCTCCAGGTCTTACAAGCTCCAAGTTCTAGAGCTTGGCAGTTTTGAACGTACGACGACTACGACGAAACATTGCGGGTTAAAGAAAAGCACTTAAAATAAAATAAAAAACCAATTTTTTGATTAATTATGACATAAGAGGCTATAAAATCATTGAATAATTCACTATATCCATATTTTATTCCCTTTTATAATAATCTACTTGAAAATAATTTTACGTGTGCCACACGTGTGGACATTCAACAGGGCAGGTAGTAGCTTAATTCTATAGGCATGGAGTCGGACTATTTTTCAGATGCAACTCTCAATTCATTTGATCTCATCTGTGACCTTAACATGGCATCAAGTGCGCAGTTACCGTTCTCCTGTACATCTATCCCTAAATTGCTTATACCTTTATCGGTGTTGGAATTATTTTCTTTAGGTTGAGTTTTAAGCTATTTTAAATGAAAACTTACTTTTTGTTCAACTTTTGCATAAGCTGTGGGTTCTTCTTGTAAATACATTTTTTTATATCTAGGATCGAGAAGATTAGCAATACTTATTGGAAAATTATATGTAATATTTTTGAACTTTTTGTCAAATTTTTCAGCAAGACCTTTTTTAATTCTAATTGATAATGTTGTCGTTGCTGGAATCTGTTCTAAACACATTTTAAGGTTTTTAATCAGAGGTAAAGCATCACTTCCTGCAGTATATTTCTCCCCACAGAGAATATCAGATACCTCTTTAAACGGTTTTAGCATTACCATAAGCTCGTTGGTGGTTGCAAGATCCTCTCCCATTATGGGAGCAGATACTTTCTCTGCAGCTAATTTAATCAAAATCTGAGCCACATGATCTTTTATCTCAAGGTATCTTGCATTAAGTAAACGGAGTGCCACCTAGTATTATTGCATTGGATTAATTTCAGGTGAGTTGATTCTCTCAACAAATCCATGGCCACACAAGATTGGTGAAAAAATGTTACTATGGTTTTGACTTTAGTTATCATATCACTTACATCTTTGAATTCTTTTACATTGTCAAGGACACCGTTTACAACAAGATTCAGTGTGTGTGCTAGACATGGAATGTATTTATCATCTCCGAAACAGTCTTTTACTGCTTTGGTTATATTAGCTGCGTTGTCAGCAACACATATACACACTTGATCTTTTGTTATACTCCATGTTTTTAACATTTGTTCAAGCCAGTTTTGAATGTGCAAAGCTGAGTGATTAGTATGAAGTTCCAAGACTCCCAATGAAATTGACTTGTACTCACTATTTTCAATGAAATGAGATGTTAATCCTAAATAACTTTGTGTGTTGTGTTTGTCCGTCCAAATATCCGTTGTAAGAGCTATGTTTAAAATGCTTTCAAGAATCTGTTTTACTATATTAATTAATACTTCATATTTAGCAGAGATGAGCTTGGTAAGTGTTTTTCGGTCTTGTAAGTGAAAATTTGAATTTAAATAATTGCTATAAGAAACAAAACCAGTTTTTTCAACTGTAACTAGAGGCATTTTATCTTTAGTTATCATAAAAACTAATCTATTCAAAGCTCCTGCTTTCTTTACACCATCTGCAAATAAATAACATTTAAATTATTTTATTTATCGGAAAATTTACCAATTATTATTACTATTTTATTTTTCTAAAAAAAAAATTTTTTTAATTACTTGAAAATGAATTTTGCTCTTGTAACATTTGATCTACTCTAGGTTGAGTTAATTTTTTTGTAGAAGATGTTGATAAAGAACTTTTGACCAGAGACTACCTCATATTCTTTTTCATCCTTTTGCAAGCATAATTTTTTAACTGGGTGCTCAAAATCAATATCATTGTCATTATGATTCTTGGATTGTTTATTAGCTGTTCGGGCCTTTCTTTTTGTAATTTTTATGTTTTGATGATGATTTTCTAAATGAGAATGTAAATTTGATGTGTTGCCACTGCATGCCACTTTTGAATTACATTCTTGCACTGGACTTTTGTACTGTCCGGATCTTTGATAAAATATTTCCAAACGTCACTCGACAGAGACACTAAATCAATCAAATTATAGACATATTATGCATAAAATACATCTTAAAAATTTTCATTTTAAAATATAATTAGGAATCAGACAAGGATAATTGTAAATAGGATATTAGAAATCTCAAAATTAAAAATTATTTAGGTCAAAAGAATTCACTTTTAGGTTTTAATTACAATATTTAGTTTTGAATCAATATTGAAAGCAAAAAATTACAAAACTAGAAAAAGAAAAAAGTCTTGACTAATTTTTATAGTAGAGTAAAAAAAAATAACTCATACATTTTTTTCTTGAATTTTTATTTTAAAATATTTTTTTATTGAAAAATTTTGAGAAATCAATTTACTGAATGGAAAATTTGTATGCATACTGGTACGAATCTGGAGAAAGAGCTTATAGGTCTACTTATATATCCAAGGACTTAATCTGAAGGTGATAAATATGGTAAAATCGGAATAAAAATTCCAAACTGCAAAAAGATTAATATTTATTTATATTAACGTATTGTAAACAAACTTTCAAATATCAATTCATTTTAAAAATTTTTTATGGGTTGTAAAGTTACCAATACTTTGTGTTATCAGTGAAGGTGCACCTAGTCAGCTGTTTTGACGTTTTACCACTTCTCGAAAGCCTACGCACTTGATCAAATTTTTTATTTTTTTTATTTTTACTTTACTAGTTTACTCTTGAAATTCTGAAAGCAAAACGAAAATCTTTTAGGTTAGTAAACACCGGCTGCTGACAATGCGAGTCGCGAGCTTCGAATCAGCTGACGATTAACCGATTTTTCATTTGCGCGCGTAAAAACCTCAAACCATCGTAGTTGAGTTAACGTAATTAATCTATAACACTGAAAAAAACGAAAAAAAAAATGTTATTACAACCGTTGTAGTTATAAGACCAAGTATAGAATTTATTACTTACTTATATGTCTAAAACTATAGATCATAAAGACTGAAGTGGCAGTGATTTTGTCTGTATACAGTGCTAAATCCTCTAACCTTCTTTTTTTTTTATGGACATTGTTTTTTGTGCTACAAAAATTTTTCTTAGTAAGATTTATATTATTAACCTTCTTTACTAAACGTTTTCTTCATTAAAATGCGTGCCTTGCTAAAAAATTATGGACTTTGTGAAGAAGACAAAAATTTGGACAGATTTCTAAGAGTTTTAAAAAAAAACGACCCAAACGCAGTAAAAGTTGCTGAAATAATTTTAAGCAACAATGCGTCTCTTAATGACCCATCTTTCTACCAGAACGGATGGATGCCACTTCATTTGTCGGTCCTTACAGAAAATCAGGAACTTCTGCATTTATTCATACAAAGAGGTGCAAATGTCAACGTGCAGACTTATGACAGTAAATATACACCTCTGATTCTCGCTATAAAAATGCAAAATAAAGCAGCTATCGAAACACTTATATCGAATGATGCTGATATTCATTCTTGCGGGATTGATAAGTGGACAGCTTTGTTTGCTGCATGCAGTGTTGCTGACGCCGAAACTATAAAAATATTAATTTTAAAAGGAGCCAATGTAAATGGCATCGACTGTGATTTTGAAACCCCTATATACCAATTAAAAGAACATTATGCTAGTTATAATGAATGCCTTCTGATCATGGTAAAAGAATTTTCTAAATTATCGTTTGAAAATTTGGTTATTCACAAAAAAAATTTAGATTTTATTAATCAGAATTATCTTGCTGGTGAGTACTTTAATAAGTGCTTGGAAGAACTGAAATTAATGAAAAATATTATTTTTTATCATGGTTATTCCTATTACTTACTTTTAAAAATTTCAAAAAATGTTAAAAAACTTTCTCAACTAACAAATATTGAAGACTTTATGAACAATTTTCAGCGAATTTTGCATGATTTCAGCTTATTTAAAACTGACTTGAATATTGTGATAAACGCACCAGTACAAGTAAAAAATCAGTTCGTGGAAACAATGTTTAAACTTAATTTTATTTTTGGTGATTATCTACCTGACTTAGTGAAAGAAATATGATCAAAAATATTAAACTCAGCAGAGTTACCGTCGTAATAAGAAATAAAATTACAATAACTGTATGTATAACATAATATTACATAAATTTTTAAGTTTATAACTACAATTGTATTGCATGCTTACCTTTTTATTTTATGCGGATGTACAATGTTTTTATAAAATTCATGTAACATTAATTAGAGTTCAAATTTTTTGTAGTGCTATAAAATTTTTATTTTAGTTTATAAACTTTGTGAAATATTTATCTTTGATTTTTCTAACGCAAGTTGTGTTTTATACATGATATATTGATTGATTATTAACTTTGTTTTTGTAGGTAAAAAATTTTAAAGAATTCGCTTAAATGTGTAAAATTTTGTACGTTTATTTAAAAAGTTTAAAAATATAATTAAAAAAAAAAAAGAAAATTAAATAAAAACATATTTGAACTTCTAAAATTTTTTATTAATTTTTTTATTCCTTTTCCTTTTCCTAGCATGACGGGGGTTTAAAATATCGAAAAATTTTTTTTCGATATTGCCTAAAAAATATCGATATTGATGATATTGAAAGTCCAAGTTATCGATAAAAAAATACCGATATTTAAGATCGATATATCTATTTATTGATATATCGATAAATATCGCCCACGCCTAGCTCCTCGATAGAACCAAAGCTCCGGCCATAGGTGCAGTCTTTGGCTGGTCCTCGCAGCTTCCCAAGGACAGCCCTGACGTAACTGGCCTTCTGACTGCTAGGGACGTCAATATCGGCAATCCGTATATCTTGTAAAAAATCTTTTAGTGGGATGTTGCTGCCATCGTAGGTGAGCAACCCTGCAATGGAGCCCTGCAGGCTCAGGTTGTTGGCCCATGACAACAACTTTGTGCTCATAGTGGTTCTCAAATCTGCTGCAGCCCTTTGCTCAGCCGTGAAGTTTTCATCGTTCCCATTCGCCTTGTTTGTTCCGTTAATCATCCTGGTCCTTGGGTCAAACATCCGTCATCCCTTGTGCTTCAATTCAACTTCGAGGTTTTCAACTGATCCTAAATTAGATCTTGATTATGAGGTAAATAGGTCAAATAGGTCAAGGACAATTAGGTCCGATTCAAACTAATAGGTCCTTTTAAGAATACAATATTTAGATAAATATTTATAGGTATATGAATGTATATAAATATCTATATACAAGGTCCTACACGCCTTCCGAGCTGCCAGTATTAATTTCCTACGCTTACTTACGGCAGTAAATAACTATGTCGTCGGAATACAATCAAAGGTCGATCCAGATTCTATCTGAGAGCTCCTCTGAGCACACAAAAATTAGGTAAATCTTAATTTCGGGTGGCCTGTACTCAGTCCGAGGAACCACTTGCATCGCCTACCGGTCCTACAGTTTCCTTACCCGGACAATGGTTACAAATATTTTCCAATAAATTAGAATGAATTTAAATAAATAAAATGGGTCCCCTGGCATACGCCTTTCACGCCTTTGGTCAACTCAGCGCTCGGAAGAAGGAGAATGAAGTGAAACGCCGCTAAGCGGACAGCAGTACAAAAGGAGACGACGCTTAGACGGCTGCGACTCCCCGCATGCACCATGGCCGTGCAACTGCTCTATTCGCTTCGAACTCGCTTCTGTCTTCGCGGTCACTTGACTCTCCTCAATTCCAGCTAATTAACTTTCAAAATTTCAAGTTAAAAACTTGGAAAATTAACAATCCCGAAAAATTGAAAACTTCGTAAAATTGAATTCGTAAAATTGAAATTTGAAAAATTAAGATTTAAAAAATAAAGTTCTCGAAAATTAAACCTTTTGAAAATTAAAATTCCTTGAAAATAAGGAGAGAAAATTAAAACATTCAAAAAATTGAAATTTTGAAGCTTCAGAAAATTAAAATTTTGAAAAGTTTGAAATTTTGAAAATTGACCAATTGGAAAAATTGAAACCTTGAAGATTATAAAAATTAAATAAGGATGAAAAATTGACAAATTTGAAAAATTGAAGTTGTTGAAAATTAAAATTTGTTGTAAAATTGAAAAATTAAAATAGAAAAATTGACAAATCTTAAAATTGAAATTGAAAACTTTGGAAAATTGAAATTTGAAAAATAGAATGTTTTAAAAATTTAAATGGAATTTTTGCAAATTGCAATTGATGTAACTTAAACTTCTCTCGAAAGTTAAAACCTTTTCTCGAAAAATAAAAAATCGACGACCTTGAAAAATTGAACAAAAAATGGAAATTTAGAAAATTAACAAATTTGAAAATTAAAATTGGAAAGTTGAAAAATTGAGAATTGGTGTTCTTGAACATTAAGGAGTTTTAATAATTAACTTTTAAGCACGAATATTTAATCATATTAGGTTTTCACAATTAGTAAAATATTTCTACATCCGATTTTTTCTGAAAAATTGAAAAATTGGCAACTAATCCTTTTCTAGTCTCCTAGTCTACCCTCAAGGGCCAAAAAAAAAGCAAATTTTTGTGAATTTTTATTTTAAAAACGGCAAAATTTATTAAAGTCAATTATTACCTACATAATAAAGTAACATTTCAAGTATCTTCTCAAATTTTTTCATGTAAAAATACGTAGAAACAAGCCGATGCCAGCCATTTTTTTGCGACGCCTCCATCTTACGTTTTTTTGCGGTGAGGAATGCCATTTTGTTCCAGATAATTTAAAATCAATTTTGAAGGAAGATTCTGTTAAAAGACAAGTTTATCTTGGTAATAACACGAGGATTTTTTTTTTTAATTTTTGACGATTTTGCAGTGATTTGAAACAAAAAGGCGTTTTTTTTGGAAAAAAATCCGCCATTTTGTCGGTGTCACGACCGTAAAAATTGAAATTTTCAAAAATTCTCGTGTTAATATCTGGAAAAGTATCTAATAAAGACGTGGTTCTCAATTGTTTTCAAAGTATAAAGTAAAGTCTTTTTTAACCAAAATATAAATTTGCTAACGGTAATATCTGAATTTTCCTGGGCCAAAGAAAGCAGCTACCAAATTAAAACACCTCATTAGCTGCTTTTTAAAGCTACGAAAAAAAAAATTAACACTGAAAGGCGGCTAATAATTCAATAATTTTCTAATAAAATTTACAGATAACGTGTATATTTTTTGGAATTGTTTATTTAAAAAAAAATAACTACTTTTTTATTTTAAACTATAGCACAAATAAAAGTAATATAGTAGCTAGTACTACGAATTTTCAAAAAAATTTATGCAATGAAATTTTTTTACCATAAAAAATTCATGCTGACCAAACATTTTCTAGAAACTTTCCGATTGCCTGTGGGTCTAGAAATTAAGGGGGGGTCTACCCTAGACAGTTTCAAAAAATCGATTTTTTTTTTGTTTTTCTGATAGTACAACATCTCAAGAATGTTTTTTACAATTTAAAATTTTGAGTCAGTCTGAGTTGATCTCATTAAGTTACAGCCTTTCTCGCGCGACGTCTTTTAGTCTGCTCTGAGCGTTGTTCGAAACTTTAAACGCGTTTTTCTCAAAACTAGTATTTTCAAAGTCGGTGAGAAAAATATCTTCGCAACCTCTGCGCCGATCGTTCTAAAATTTTAACCTTTATTAGATACTTTTCCAGATATTAACACGAGAATTTTTGAAAATTTCAATTTTTACGGTCGTGAAACCGACAAAATGGCGGATTTTTTTGCCAAAAAAACGCCTTTTTGTTTCAAATGACTGCAAAATCGTCAAAAATTAAAAAAAAAAAGCCCTCGTGTTATTACCAAGATAAACTTGTCTTTTAACAGAATCTTCCTTCAAAATTGATTTTAAATTATCTAGAACAAAATGGCATTCCTCACCGCAAAAAAACGTAAGATGGAGGCGTCGCAAAAAAATGGCTGGCATTGGCTTGTTTCTACGTATTTTTACATGAAAAAATTTGAGAAGATACTTGAAATGTTACTTTATTATGTAGGCAATAATTGACTTTAATAAATTTTGCCGTTTTTAAAATAAAAACTCACAAAAATTTGCTTTTTTTTTTGGTCCTTGAGGGTAGACTCCCCCCTTAAAATAAATGAAATTAGAAAACTTACCTCAATTTGAAAACTAATGCTTGAACTACGTTTTTTCGATATTCGATATAACGGATAGAATAAAAGTAGTCAAAAGATGAGATTCAAAATAGCAGACCTCAAAATTCGAAACCTGAGCTTGAAATAAAAAATAATGATAAAACATTAATGTTTTGTTTGTTATGAGTAAAACTAAGCTTTTTGAGCATAGGCTAAATTAAAATATTTCAATCGAGGAAGTACGAAATTGCTGACAGCGAAAGTATAAGCCTAACCTTAAAATGTAAAAAATTCAAAATTGATGGAAATTAAAGTTTTTAATGAGCCCATTGCACTAAAGAATTATTTTTACTCTAAAAATTCATAACAGTACCGTCTTAATATAATTTTTTATTTTGAAGATAGTTATCTAAATTCATTTTCCGCGATTTTCCATTACGTCTAGAAAACCTTGGAGATGATTTCCCCAGGAAGTTTTGACTTTTCACTCCACAGGGGTCAGGACTGACACCTCGTACACTTGATGTAAGTTACGCCTTGGAGATGATGACCCCAGAAAGTATTGACTCCGAAAGGGTCAGAACGGACACCTGGTGCAGTTGGTGATGATTTCTCCAGAAAATGTTGACACCTAAGGAGTCAAAGCGGACACATGGTGCATGGAATCATTTTCAATGCGTAACTATGACCAAGTGCATCAGGTGTCCGACTTAACCACTTGCAGAGTCAAAACTTCCTGGGAAAATCATTTCCAAGATATAATTATCACCGGGTGCTCTAAATGTCCACTCTGACTCTTGCCGAGTCAAAACTTCCTAAAAAAAATCATCTCCAAGGCGTACCTATCACCAAGTGCACCAGGTGTCCGCTTTGACCCTTTCGGAGTCAATACTTACTGTGGAAATAATCTCGAAGGCGTGAGTATCACCAGGCGCACCAGTCTGCGCGCAGTACGCACTGACCCCATAGGTGTCAAAATACGAATATGGTGTATATTATATGGTAAGCGATCAATAATTGAAATCTGTTCCGGCATCGCCTGAAATTATTAGTACACCAGAATTCTTCTTGGTATGAATCTGACTTGGATTTTAATTATGCTGGATAGTTTTCAGGCTTTGTAATAGGGTGAATGCTTGAAGAGTTAGGTGCATCCTGACCTTTTGGTAAATGATTAGTTGTAATTTTGATATCTGGACCGATAAAAATGTAAACAACTTAAAATCTGGATTAGAAATAAATGACAAGAACCTTGATTTGTTGAGATCATAGGCATCTTGAGCTTCATAAAAAATATCTTGGGTAAAGTATTCATGATTAAGATTGCAGTCAGTGAGTAGGCGTATGTCCTTGAGGAATTGGACAAAGCATTTCCAGTGCTGGTCTCTGTAATCGCACTTCAGCGAGAAGAATTGTAAGGTCTTCTGCATTCATAGCTATAAAATTGATTGGAAATTTTATTTAAAGTAGTGAACTGCTTGGAAACAGCAGCTTCCATGTTTGAAACTTGTAAAATTACTCGGTGAAGTACAAGTAAAACTAAATGGATTTGAGTTAAGCAAGGCTTAACTCAATGCGTGGCAGTGCATAAAATGTTGTATCTTAATTGAGAATTAAGAAGGCTGAATATTAATTCCGCGTTGCATGGCTAAGCACAGATGGAAACTGAGCAGGGTCGTAAGGCCTGCCGCGAGTGTGAATTTGCGTCGAAAAGCCGCAACCTCGACTACGCAATTGTTAGCCGAGGGGACCTGACTAAAAGGAAACCTTAGTTAAGCTAGGGTAAACTAAGTTGAGTCAAACTTGAATTGAATTTTAGTTACAATTGTTAACTAAAAGTGACCAAAAGAAGAAAATCCAGATAATTTGTAGTGAATAATCTGGCCATGATGTGAAGATGATTAGTAACAGATTCAGTGTGATTATGTTTTCTTAGATTTGAATGGAAGTTTACGACCTTGGCTACACAAGTGTTAACCGGGGTAAAATTAAATGAAAACGTAACCTTTAGTTAGCAAGGGGTGAACCTTATCTGGAACGAAACCTTAGTTAAGCGAACGTTTACTAAACTGAATTAGACTTGAAACTGATTTTAGACCCGTGAATGTTAACTAAAAACTTGAAATGGACTTTAATTACGCAAGTGTTAATTAAAGTGAGCATAGTGTATGAATTATAATTCAAGCAAGACTTGAATTTTGAAGAGATGCCAAGGGGACGTAAGAACATGTTAAATCAGGGTTTAACATACAAAAAATGAAAATGTTCTAAGCCAGAACAAATTCTTAAATTTGTACTTAGTTAAGATGTAAATGTTCCTCAGAACGAGATGATAATCCATTTGGAACGTACCAATAAACTTTATGAATAAATGCTTTATGAGGCACAAACAATAATTTTTATGTCAAGACCTGGTGCAGACGGAAACAACCATGAGTGAGCAAAATCACCAGTGCTTGTATGACAACAAAGAATTAAAGCGAAGCAGGTCTGAGTGCTAAAGATTTGTTGTTGGAGGATCCACCAGACTTCAGCGAAGGAGCCAAACAAGGGTTGAGGGCCCAATGTGAGTCTGCGAACAAGGGTCCTGGGTCCAACAGCAAACCAGATGAATATGAAGAATGTACTACAGAGTTACACCTATAAATTGAGTAATATCAATGTTTTGCCATGGCAGCAGTTTTAGGGGGGGGGGGGATAAACCCTGGAGGGCCAAAAAAAAGCAAATTTTTCATGATTTTTCTCGAGAAAACGGCAAAAGTTATTTGATTTAGTAATAGTGTACATAATAAAGTAACATTTGAACTACTTTCTGTAATTTTTTTGAATAAAAATAATAAAAACTAAGCCGATGCCAGTGCTTTTTCGGAGACGCCTTCGCTCGACGATTTTTTCCCGTGGTAAACGCCATTTTGTCCATAAACATCTGAAACAAAAATTTCAGGAAGATTCTGTTAGAAGACACGAGGATTTATTTTTTTCACTTTTTGATGATTTGGCGGCTCTTTGAAGTCAAAGGTCGTTTTTTCGACTAAAAATGTCACTTCTTTATGCGTGCCAAATCGCCAAAAATTGAAACTTTTCAATATCCTCGCGTTATTACCTGTAAAAACATGTATTAAAGTAGCAGTTAAATTTTTAGAATGATCGGTGCAGCGGCTGCTGATATATTTTTACCACTGACTTCAAAAATACTAGTTTTGAGAAAAACGCGTTCAAAGTTTTTAAAGGAGAAAAAGTTAAAAAAAAAAAACTTTTTTCTTACCTCAGAATTAATTGTCGATTCCTGCACCATAAAGCACCTCTTCTGTGTCTTCTTCGAGGTCGGCAGACTGTTTTCCAAAACTCAACAAAAGATTTGTATCTACCTGGGGAGATTACAAAAGGAGCCGAACGCGCTGATACAGCTAGGCAGTATCGGAGCGCGCTAAAAGGTCTTGTACGAAAACAGCTATAACTTTGCAAGGGAAACTCGAAATAACTTGAAATTTTGACACAACATTTATATGATGTTGTACTTTCAGAAAATGCAATAAAAAATCGATTTTTCAAAAATGCCTAGGGTTTACCCCCCCCCCCCCCTTAAACTTAACAAGTAATTAGAAAAAGTGTAAACAAACTTTGAGATTAAAGAATGGTTTGAAATGAAAGTAAATATAACCTTTGAGGTTATAAAAAGACTACAAAAGAAGGAGGTTCTAAAGAAAAAAAAGTAAATTTGGAACGAATACACCGAATAACCGCCGACGTCAACTGCTGTAGACGAGCTCGAGGTTGTTGTTGTCGTCCACCGCCGAAGCGCAGAATGGCCAGCGCGCGCCTCGTTGCATGCGCTGTGTGTGTGCATAAGCTGGTACGGTACGGCTGTACTACCGTGATGATCTTTATAAGTTTGTCCTTGAAGTCCTCAAAGCTGGTATTGTACACCAAGCGGGACGATGCAAGCGCTGCTCCGCTCGTCGGCTCTTCGCGTCGCCTATAGCTGCTGTAGTGATGTAGGTAGGAGAAGTATTGCTCCGTCTGTCTTTTTCTGCTGCTGCGCGCGCCGACTGCTGGGGGTCTAGCGAGGCTGATTGAAGACCCAAGCGCGATGCAGGGATCAGGTGATTTGACGTCACTGCTTTGCTGCTGCGAGCCATGAGTGATCAGTGACGTCACTACTGCTCCAAGTTGCTAGATTGCTTCTGCCGGGCAGGACCGATGAAGCGCAAAATGTCTGCCTTTGCTCCGAAGTGATGTGCACTCGGCGTCTGTCGCTCAGCTGACCAAAGTAGTTGCTCAAAGAGGCGCGAAATCTTGAACAAAAAGAAAAAAGATTATTCAAGTCCATTTTACGTGTAGTACATGTGTGGCTTTCACAACAGGGACAACTTCAGGTTTGAATAATCCCTGTCACATTGAAGCGTTGATTTTTTATTTCAAAAAATAAATTTCAATCACAAACAACTGAAAACTATCTTTTATAGGTGCACGTATTCATCAGTAAAAAAAAACTACCCTGAGTCAAGACACAGCGGTCATACCAAAGCCTACCATAACAGAATTTACTATTTATTTCGGAAATATAAATTTTTAAAAAACTTAGTCTTAGCTCAATGTTAAAAATAAGTTGTATTTATTGCAATTAAAATTTTTTAAATTTAAACATTAATAGCTTAAGGTTACAATTGGGTTTGAAAATGCAGTCCCTTCTAAGCGCGCATAGGAAAAAAACAAAAATATTAACCTCAAATGCACTTTTCGGATATTTTAATAACTTCTTCAACAATCTGCTCACGAATAAAAAGTTTACGCAAGATGGCGATAACTCTCTTTTATAAAGGGATTAATTTTTTTAATTAAATTTGATGCATCACCAACATGGATCGACATTATTTTTTTATACATTGTTCTAGCTTTTTTTTAACTCTAACCAAAAAATTTTTAATTTTCAAATTTCCTCTTAATTTTTTTACGCGAGGTATTTTACTTTTGAACCTTAACTTTCCTTAACTTTTGGCTTGCTGAGGTTAGTTAGTCGTAACTTCCCGGGCCATACAAAGCAGCTCAGAAATTGAACCAGGAAAGCAGTATACCAACTGGTTCTTAATTTTTTCGTAAAACAATAATTAATATTTTTATTCTTATATATACAATTAAATACAAAAACGTAAAATTTTTACATCAGTGCGTGCATGATAGTTTATTTATGTAAAAAATTGTGCTTTTTTTTAAAAGAATTAAAAATAAATATATTGTTACGGAGCGAACAATAATTTCAGTCCGTATACATCATCGCATACTCAAAATTATGAGTAGTAGACTGCGCGGCTCCATCTCTTGCATCACGCAGAACTATAAGGTACTGGTGCCTGCATGCCACCATCTGCGCTGATTGGTGCTGTTGTACTGGCTGTGTGACTGTTGCTGCCGCCGCTGGCCTCGTGTGGGCCTTTTGATCTTTTTCTCGTTTTGGCGCTACTCATAGCATATGAATTTTCTTCTGACTTTAATTTGATTTTTTGTAGTATTTCCAAGTTCATCTTGTTGTTTTCTTGTTGTGTGTTCCTGTTAAGGAGTGCTGTGATCTGGTTCATCTCATTTTTGGATTAATTTTGTACTAAGCTTACTGATCATTACTTGTGATTATTCAAATTTATTGTAAATCAAATATTGTGTTTTTATTAACAAACTTATAACTGTTGAATCCAGGTGTGTCTTCTTTCAATTTTTTGAACAACCCTCACTTTTTTAATTATTACATAGTATGTAAATATATCATATGATTAATCATGTGATTAATTATACGGTTAATCATATGATTAATCACATGTTCTTTTTCACTGCTGTATCATATGATCAACGAATTTTTTTTTTTTTAATAAATTTTCCAAAATTGGTTTTACTCCCTACCTCTACAATCCAGTTGGATTTCCAGCTGGAAGTTCGACTGGAATTCCAGCTGGATTTTAGGGGTAAGGCGTACTCTAACTCAAGAACTGTTAACAGCAGAACCTCCGTATTCACGATAGTTACGTTCCAAGAGAGCACCTCGAATACAAAAACTGCGAATACGGAAGCATTAGTCTTATGGGAGAAGGGGGGTTACGCTTCAACATCTGAAAAAACAGGTAAATTTTTAGACCCAAACAAAGAAAAATCAATAGCTTTTATCAATTTTATTGAAGTATTTGGTTAATAATGGCAGTTTTGCATGTCTTAAAATATCTTCAAATAATTCTTGATAAAAAGATAAAGCCACATTAAAATCGTGCTAACATTCTGCGATGTCCAGTTTACCGAGGATTTTCGAATGAACCTCGAGGAATGGCAACTCTTGGTGCTTGGATCGTCGGCAAAGTAGACTCTGCAAAATGCGAGGTCGTGATGTTCGACCGGGCCGTTGTATTACTCCCACTATAATTTTCAATTAATAGAATACCAAAAGAAATGTTAAGAAAAAAAAGTAAAATGTCAAATGAAATCAATCCTAAAATAAATTAATGATGTTTAGGAAAAAAATATAAAAATAATTCATCTGTCATGTATCGATCCCCATAAAGATCCCATATTCCCAAGTTGCAACAGACTTACTTATAATCCGCCTAAAAGGAGTTAGGGAGGGGGCCACGGAAATTGCAATTAAGCATTTTGCTAGCCGACACCTCCGCTCTGCGTGAACAGGTGGGGCGAAGTAGCTTCCCTCGCTGCTTAGCCGCGCTCCCAAACTACTCTCGTCCCCGACACTCGAGTGGTTCGACCGAAAGCTAGCAGCGATCGAAAACCACGTGCAGCACACCTGGACAAGCAGAGCCGGATCAGGCAAGGATCCGTCAGTGCAATATCGCCTCGCCATCACTATTGGATAAGGTCCCGGAAGGTCCAGAGAACCTTCCGTGAACGATCAACTGCCCGGATACTCCGGTAATTTTAAGGTAGATTATTGTAATATTCAACTCTGTCGGAGGACATTAAACTCATTAAATTGTAACCTTTCACCATTTGTTTTTCAATTAAACTATATCACCTTACCTTACTTTATTTCATTTTATTAACCTAATCAAAAGCCAGACAACAAGGGGACGGGACAACTACGTAAGTAGTTGTTCCAAAGAGACGAAGATCCTACCCCTTTTAAAACAATAACATCAAGGATTATAAATCCGTGACATAAATGGCATCCCTTGTGGGGACCTTAAACCTTGTTGCCTGACTATTTTGATTGGTTTTCTCTTTCTTAAAAAAAAAAAAAATTTTTTTTTTATTGATGATTTTCCCTTCAAAAATTTATAATACTAAAAATTAATGAAAAAAAAAAAGAAAGGAAGTAAGGAAAAAGCTTTTATTATCTGATACCGGTTACTTTTGGCGAATGGTTGAAGGAAAGATTCTTTTCTTTTGACAAATCGCGATATTTTTTTTTGCTGACCTCAACATTTCTGGCTAATTTAACAACACACTTACACTCACAAACGCTTTCGGAACCTGATCTGCTCATCGCTCTGAATTTGACCCGCTTATAGAGCATACATTTCACGTTTTATTACCTGAAGTTTCGCCAAACATCGCAACTTTAGATTCGTTTTTTGTATAAAATTTTTACTTCTATCAAACGACGTTATCCCTTTAATTTATAAGTATTCAATATGGCTAACCTCGCGAATCTTACTTTGGACGAGATTGAAGCCATTCCAGACAAAGATCAAAAGAAGGCGGCCAAATTACATCATGCCCGCCGGATGGCCGAAAATATTTCTACAATATCAGCTACGTTAAACGAGTCACGAACCGCGTTCGCGAACGTTCAAGCATCAGCATTGATGCAAAGTGCTCTTGCTGCAATCCCTTTTTACACTGGTTCCACACCCCTGCGCCCATGGCTGCAGGACGTGGAAAGCTACGACCAACGAATTACAGACGCAACCCTGAAAGAACTTTTCCTCCAAGGAGTTATTTCTCGATTGACCGGCAAGGCAAAAACAAGTCTTGACGGAAAAGTTTTCGACACTTTAGACCAACTCCTTTCTCAGAAACGATCCCTCTCTTATTACCTTAACCTTTTTTCAGACTCTTATATGAGACAGAATGAATCTGTTTTAAATTTTCACGATA
Organism: Encarsia formosa; assembly: GCA_038277355.1. NCBI lineage: Eukaryota > Metazoa > Arthropoda > Insecta > Hymenoptera > Aphelinidae > Encarsia > Encarsia formosa. Next base: position 35,824,686 of record CM076187.1, read on the forward strand.
GACTCTCAGCTATAGTCCGCGCTGCCACGAAACTAAAAAACGAGGGAATAGATGACGAAGACATCAAGAGACATAATAAGTCCCTTTTCGAAGACCTCGCTACCGAATATTTTATTCGCGGATTACCTTCTGTCATTCGCAATCAAATGTCTAACCATAACCCTGTTAACTTTTCCGAAGCTTTAAACGCAGCTCTGAATGCGGAGGAATGGGTTAACATCGGAGCACCAAATCGTGCTGATGTAGAGTATTCCTCCACCCAAAAACCGCCTCCGCGATCGCGTTCTCCTAGCCCTTATGGTCGACCCGGGACACCTGAAAGAGAATCATCTCACGACCGGCGCAACGTTAAATTCTCCGATTTTAACGACCCGCGAAACTTCGATAGAAATATCTCGTATTCTTATGACCCTAACGATATAAGATTGCCTAGAACAATGACCTTCACAGCAGAAGGTAAACCAGATGCTCACCCATCCCTGCGTTACGAACAACCTTCAAGCATTCTGAAAAACCCGGAAAGACAGAGCCTATCCGATCAACCCGGATCATCAGATCGTTACTCCCGCCCTAGGTCCGAGAGCCCTAGAGGCCGATACCCTAATAGGTCGACAAGCCCCCTTTCCCCTCCCTTCCCTTATCCAAATTTTCACCCTTATATGCCCTATTATCCTCCTATGCCCTACTACTACCCCCCAGCTCCTATGCCCCCTTTTCACTCGCCCTATCCTAATGCGGCAACACCAGCCAACTTCCCTAACAACTATTACGACAAGCCGCCTGGTAGACCTGGATCCCCAGGTCCTTACGCCCCTTCTCCACGAGCTCCGACCCCAACGAATATTCCCGCAAATATCTCCTCTAGCGAGAATTTAAACTGGAGACAAGCTCGTCCGGACGGCGCGCCCGCGAGCTTCCTGCGCTCTCAGAGCCCCGAGCGCCAATCGGTGAAAACATTCAAAACAAGGGAGTACGGAAAGTCTGTGGCGAGAAAACCGCACCAACCATAAAAATTAAAAATTACCTTTTCAAAAAGGGCGTCGTAACATGTTCCACTGCACAAACCAATGAAGTGAACGTCATCAAAGCTTCCGTTTTTAAAGACTCGGTTTTCTACTATCCCCACCCTCCCATTACAATCCAGGGAGAAGACAATAATCAAGTCGACGCTCATGGAAAAATTACGATTCGTATTTGTAAACAAAAACATATATTCCATCTAATTCACGACGATGCCCCCTTTTTACAAGATGGTGTTATCAGCAAAAGAACTTTGAAGAAACTCCGGAGACTTAAGCAAGCCGGAAAAATGAAAAATCTTCCCGACTCTTTTCTTGAAGACCTATCCCCAGACTCAGATCGCTCTGAATCAGAATCCTCTGACTCAGAAACCTTTTCCGAAAATTCAAGCTCCCAGAGTAGCGACACCCTTAATATAGACAAATCTACTAACGATTCCGACACATATTCACCTAAAGTTTACAATCCTAGAAACCATAGGGAAAGAAAGAAAATTTCGTACGGATCACCCAAGATCGAAATTACTAATAACATATTTAAAGCCGGAAAGGGGCGCATTTTAATTGACACCGGCGCAGACGTGAGCGTAATTAAAATTCAATCCCTAAATCCCACGTGTAAGATCAACAAAAATCGTACTCTTCAACTGATCGGAGCAGAACCCGTTTACACTCTCGGTACCGTTACTTTCAAAGAAAGAGACGGTAGAAAACATCACATGCACGTCCTCCCCGAAAGTTCTTCGCTTAAAGAAGATGCCATTCTTGGCTCTCGTTATCTACAAATTGAAAAGGGTCAAATTGACTTGGCCAATAATCAATTAATCACTCAAAATGGCACTCAGGACATTTGTTTTTCTAGCGCTACAGACAACAGTGAGTCTGAATCTGCCGAATCCCCTGCAGAATTTCCTGACTCTCGACGAACACCTCAAAGTCAAAACACCATCCCCGACATTCAACCTACGTCCAGCAAAATACCTTCGACTGTTTTCCATTATAAAGCTCGTCGAAAGCAAGGTAAAGCTCTGTCCACAAGATATACGTTGCCAGCGCGTTGTAAAATTGCGATAGAAATTCCCGTGTCGGAAAGCTCTCCAAGAGGGGAGGCGTATCTTCCCCGAATACAAACTGTTACGGAGTGGACCACTATTCGCTCGTAAATATTTCGGCTCATTCGCTCAACTTTAAATTGATAGACTACATGGCTCCATCTATGAGTCTAGGCGGGGACTTTAGTCCCAGTTCTCACTCCCGCGCGCCGTAGTGCTGTGCAGTACCGCTGTCGCCGTTGCTGCTGCCATAGGCCTCGCGTGCTGGCTTCTGGTTTTGGTGCTCAAGTGTGTGTGTGTGCAGCAGAGAGTTCTCCCGGCTTTTTCACGGTTCTTCTCAACGGCTCTTCTCATCGCCTTTTTCACCAGGTAGTCCCGGAACCTGCCTTTTTACTGTGCACCAGCTCATCCGGACGATCACGGACAGTAATTCTGTGATCATCAACACCCTCGGAGCCGCACCATTACCACGTGTACCAGCTACTCTTCACCGGTGGTCCACGGAGAATTTGTCTGGTTCAAGGACAATCCTCACTCATCGAACATCTCCAGGTATTCAGGTGCAAGGAACAGTCATTTCCTTACCCCTTCTTACTTTTCATTTTCTCTAGCACAGAATTTACGACTCTGTGCTGATTTCGTCTATCTCAATGTGCACAAGCACGTAGCCATTTCGGCCATTTTCTCTCTCTCTCTCTCTCTCTCTCTCTCGGGTTATCTCTCTTTATTTTCAAGGCCACTCTCTGCTGCTACTCGACCAACGCTCACACCTTTTAACGTAAATAAGAAAACTCTCATAATTTAAGTTCAAATCAATATCGGTGTTTACATTTACTTATGACTTGACTGTTACGCTCGGGCCTCTCTCTCTCTCTCTCTCTTCAAGACAACGCTCGTGAATGGATGGTTTCACTCGCCATTTTGTGAAACTTCTCGGGTTTCTCTTGGTTCTTTCTCGTGACTCTTTCTCATCCTCCTCAACGTAGTCATCTCATCAGTACAGTCAACTCGACGAATCATCTACTTAGTGTTGGCTCAACTCGGGAGACATTTGATCTTCAATCAACTCAAACGGCTCGGCTCAATTCAATTCTTGGGTTAATTGCTCAGCAAGGAGAGCTTTCACGGCGTGGCATCTTTAGGTATTTCGCTCAGAACCGGTAACAATAATTTACCGGTGTTTCTCATTGTCATTCTCACAGCCAGAAAATCAATAAAATTACTGTGCATTCTCTTGCTCTCTCTCTCTTTTCTTTGTAATGTCTTACACGCAGCCATTTTCTTTTCCACTCTTTTCAAGGCCATTCTCTGTTGCTTTGTTTACCTCAACTGTACTCAAGCAAAACTCGTATTTATGGTTTGAATTAATATAATCAAATTCGTCAAGAGTTTTGACTAGGCGGTTTCTCAAATTAATTAATTTTCTTTACACGGAAATTAATGCTGGCAATTCTCAATTCAACATATTCTCATATCTCAGTTTCTCTCTTTAATCAATTATTATTCTCCTCTCAACGCTCAACTGGTCTACTCTCAAAAGGATCTACTCATCTTTAACAATCACCCAAGGACTCTGCTCAACAACAAAGAGGTTTTATCATAACTGCAAGCTCATTCATCAAGGTATACATCAACTCAACTGAGTTGATTGCAACTCTTTATCATTGTAAATATTCAAGTAAGGTGTACACTATTGTTTAACTCAACCCGGAAGATCTGTAAATATTGTAAATAAATAATCAAAATTGTATATAATGGTAAATAATGGTCTACTCAATTTATTTGACAACCCTCCCCTACTAGCTTTTAATCCGGCAAATAAAAATAAAAAATTAATATTACGGCAAATCCGTAACATTTGGTCCTTCGAGCCGGATTGCTGGTAGGTGGCTGGGTTTTTCTGGTCTTCTCTGCTCTTCTTTGCTCTTCTCTGTTTTTTCTCTTGGTCAGCTCTGGATGAAAGGAGTCACTTTGCTTATTTATTCGGGGCATCTCCAGGTACTCTCAACTTTCCTGCTAATTTGGTGCTCGCTAGTGGTTCAACATGGATGAGAAGCAGAGTGCAGACACCAAGAAGTCCTCCAGGAGCAACTCACCAAGTCTCAGCAAGGTACCAGGTGATGCTGGCACTACTCCACAGGTCAAGGTTATTACACTGGTTAACTCAGATTCGCTCATTCTATTTTATATTAGCGCTTAACTAATTTTCAGGCTGATTATCTCTCAGTTCTGCAGCCTTAATCATTACAGCTCGTCAGTTCTTCACATCTCCAGTTACTCTCAACATCTACGGCTGAATTTGTCATGGACCGCTCACTGCAGGATAGGATGGAGGACGCTGGCTCTATGCCGGCTTTCAGGCGTACCGCAACGTCAAATCTCACTCAAAAGCGGTTGGTGAACCCTCTGGTGAGAGATGATACCCCGGACAATTCAACTGGCGCTGCAGAACACACTCACTCATCTGGGCCTACAGTCCAGGTTAATGGACTTGAGTACACTCAGGACAACTCTACAAGCTTAGGCAGTGACTCTCAACCCGTACCTTGTTTCTTGGTAACGGGCCCTGCGAACAACTCTGGCCAACTAAACTCAACGTCGTCGGTGGTAATACACGACGACTACGGTCAACCTCTGGTGGACAACCTCAATGCTCAACTCAATTCATGGTCAAGGCTTCAACGGCACATGTTGGTCTACTGGAACCTACTCTGCCGCCGTGACCAGACAAACTCAACCTACAAGAATAGCTCATTACCCTCGCTCCTTTGTGACGGCGTATAACGCATTGCCTTCTGCCTTAGACTTGGTACCTCTCATCAGTAACACACAGGCGCTTGTTGTGGAGTAAGCTCTCTGTTTCAGTTCATTGGGAAATTACTCAGCTAGGAATCGCCAGTTCCAAACATTGTGTAAGGTAAGCTCACTACACCATAATTCACTTTGAGACAGAAGTCGATCCTGGGACTCCTGTTCAAAACAATGTCAACTCAAACTCTTAATGGAAGATAAGTTCAAACAGCTGGTACGTTTCATCAAATGCTCGGCTCACTTCTAGCTACTGCTGTGGCATTTCTCATCACCATGTTCGCATCTCACTTGGTACAAATTCTCATCGTTCAAAGCATGGAATTGCCATTTTTCTCATCTGTCATCGGAGAAACATTCCAGTTTCTCACTCACTCATCGTCATCCAGTATTGGTACTGGTGGATTCCAGTCTGCTCACGAAGGTCGTCGTTACACTTCACTTTATCCATCGCATCGCTCAACATGCAACTTGCTGCGGATTCAAGTTGGTAAACGCTCAATTTGGTTAAACACATAATTATCAAGCAACACATTCTGAAATAGAAAAAAAGGCTACTATCATTGGCTCTTTTCACTTTGGTTGGTTACTCTTTACAATCACGAAGTCGTCTTAGCACATCTCATCTGCTTGACTGCATTCAATAACAATGCAGAAACTGAACTGATTTCTCGGCTTCACTCAACTTGTCCATACACCGCTGGAGTGCTATTGACTGAGTCGGCGTCAAAGTGGCTAAATCTTCTCACCTGCAAATCACTAATCAAGACAAACTCACCTGGCAGAAGCTCACGACGACTTTTCTCTTCAAGAAATCCGATAAGGTTTGAAGTTCAGAAGAAACTTTAACCTTTTTAAATCACACTTGGGCCTCCATTAGCTAGGCACTCTCAAAACTAATCATCTGGAAGGTTTGTGCACGGCGGGCGGTTTGTCATTGGTCATATCAATCATTCGGATTTCTCTAAATTGCCTGAATAGACCGCAAGTTGATGGTAAAATTTCAGGTAATCACTTCAGCGTAGATTGTTTGGGTCAGCTTGGATGTCAATCAATCAGCTGGTGACTCTCACGCCAAACACACCACTCACGGATCTCACTTTGGTTGGTCTCATCGGGACACACTCCACGGTGTCATTCAACTCAATCTTGCTGAAAGTAGACAAGAATCTGGATTCTCGGTGGTCGAGCTCTTGTCAAGTCTCACATTGTGATCAGATGTGGTTAGGGCTTGACAACGGGGTACTCGGGCTCGCCTACTCACGGGATAACTACCTATAGCTAGGGTAACTCCCACTCGTCCTTGCTCTTCTCACAAGCTCAAAACTCAATGGTGGTGGTCCACGCCACAACAACTTCTGGAAAGGACGAGCTTTACAACTCATTAAGGTCAGGATGTGTGTTTTGGCAATTCATTCATTGACTGTTCACTTGGGGACAGTCAGTCTCAACTAAACTGGTGGTCTCAGCTCAGCGCGCTGGCGTCTTACAACTTGGCGTGGACTCTTTTATACTCAGGTATAGGTACAAAACTTAACATGGTCTTTCGAGCTCACGGGCGCTCGAAAAGCTCTGGTCATAAACTCGAAAGAACAGCTCAACCCTGGTGTCGTTACTGGCAAACGACAAAGCTCCTTGGCAATTTAACTCACCCGTTACACCACACTCAGGTGGTGTACGGTGCGAACAATTGGTGATTTCCTCGTGACTGCTGAAACGTCATCCTGGAGTCATTGGATTCACCCTCGTGGTGATGCTCATCCTGGTTACCTCAACACTCTAAGGGACGAATTAGTGGTCCTCTCGATCTACTCAACTCAACTTTAATCAACACTTCGGTCACTTCGGACACTTCGGTTGATGGCGGGCGGAATGTTACGGAGTGGACCACTATTCGCTCGTAAATATTTCGGCTCATTCGCTCAACTTTAAATTGATAGACTACATGGCTCCATCTATGAGTCTAGGCGGGGACTTTAGTCCCAGTTCTCACTCCCGCGCGCTGTAGTGCTGTGCAGTACCGCTGTCGCCGTTGCTGCTGCCACAGGCCTCGCGTGCTGGCTTCTGGTTTTGGTGCTCAAGTGTGTGTGTGTGCAGCAGAGAGTTCTCCCGGCTTTTTCACGGTTCTTCTCAACGGCTCTTCTCATCGCCTTTTTCACCAGGTAGTCCCGGAACCTGCCTTTTTACTGTGCACCAGCTCATCCGGACGATCACAGACAGTAATTCTGTGATCATCAACACCCTCGGAGCCGCGCCATTACCACGTGTACCAGCTACTCTTCACCGGTGGTCCACGGAGAATTTGTCTGGTTCAAGGACAATCCTCACTCATCGAACATCTCCAGGTATTCAGGTGCAAGGAACAGTCATTTCCTTGCCCCTTCTCACTTTTCATTTTCTCTAGCACAGAATTTACGACTCTGTGCTGATTTCGTCTATCTCAATGTGCACAAGCACGTAGCCATTTCGGCCATTTTCTCTCTCTCTCTCTCTCTCTCTCTCTCTCTCTCGGGTTATCTCTCTTTATTTTCAAGGCCACTCTCTGCTGCTACTCGACCAACGCTCACACCTTTTAACGTAAATAAGAAAACTCTCATAATTTAAGTTCAAATCAATATCGGTGTTTACATTTACTTATGACTTGACTGTTACGCTCGGGCCTCTCTCTCTCTCTCTCTCTTCAAGACAACGCTCGTGAATAGATGGTTTCACTCGCCATTTTGTGAAACTTCTCGGGTTTCTCTTGGTTCTTTCTCGTGACTCTTTCTCATCATCCTCAACGTAGTCATCTCATCAGTACAGTCAACTCGACGAATCATCTACTTAGTGTTGGCTCAACTCGGGAGACATTTGATCTTCAATCAACTCAAACGGCTCGGCTCAATTCAATTCTTGGGTTAATTGCTCAGCAAGGAGAGCTTTCACGGCGTGGCATCTTTAGGTATTTCGCTCAGAACCGGTAACAATAATTTACCGGTGTTTCTCATTTTCATTCTCACAGCCAGAAAATCAATAAAATTACTGTGCATTCTCTTGCTCTCTCTCTCTTTTCTTTGTGATGTCTTACACGCAGCCATTTTTTTTCCACTCTTTTCAAGGCCATTCTCTGTTGCTTTGTTTACCTCAACTGTACTCAAGCAAAACTCGTATTTATGGTTTGAATTAATATAATCAAATTTGTCAAGAGTTTTGACTAGGCGGTTTCTCAAATTAATTAATTTTCTTTACACGGAAATTAATGCTGGCAATTCTCAATTCAACATATTCTCATATCTCAGTTTCTCTCTTTAATCAATTATTATTCTCCTCTCAACGCTCAACTGGTCTACTCTCAAAAGGATCTACTCATCTTTAACAATCACCCAAGGACTCTGCTCAACAACAAAGAGGTTTTATCATAACTGCAAGCTCATTCATCAAGGTATACATCAATTCAACTGAGTTGATTGCAACTCTTTATCATTGTAAATATTCAAGTAAGGTGTACACTATTGTTTAACTCAACCCGGAAGATCTGTAAATATTGTAAATAAATAATCAAAATTGTATATAATGGTAAATAATGGTCTACTCAATTTATTTGACAACCCTCCCCTACTAGCTTTTAATCCGGCAAATAAAAATAAAAAATTAATATTACGGCAAATCCGTAACACAAACCCCTACCGGAATATTCATCGGCGAGTCAGCCGTTACCCATGAAAAAGGTTCATGTTACGTGTTAGCCATTAACACAAGAAACGAACCTCAAGAAGTTGAAATACCGGTGCAAGATCTGTATCCCTTTGAACTCGATAGTTCCGACGACTTCTTCGATTCCGAGGTCGAGGGAACGCCTTGCCCTCCTGAACAAAGAGTAACTCGAATAATTGACCTTCTGAAAAGAAAACATCATGACAAAGCAGCCCTAGCTCAATTGAAGAGAGTGGTCGAACGTTTTCCATATCTCTTTATGTTACCTGGCGACGACCCTCCTCGCACACATCTAGTACAACATACCATTCCGTTAACCAGTGACAAACCGATATTTACTCGTCAATATCGTTATCCTCCAAAATTACACGAAGAAATTAGAAGGCAAGTAGATGACTTGCTGAAGAAAGGAACCATCCAACCCTCCTCCAGCCCTTGGAACTCACCTCTATGGATAGTTCCAAAACGGCCTGGCCCTGACGGTAAAAATCAACATCGTCTCGTCATTGATTACAGAAGGCTCAACGAAGTATCAATTCCAGACGCCTATCCACTCCCAAACGTTCAAGAAATACTGGAGTCCCTAGGCAAGTCCAAATACTTTTCAGTTTTTGATCTCGTTAACGGATTCCACCAAATACCTATGCACCCGGATGACAGAGCTAAAACCGCTTTCTCAACGCCTTACGGGCACTTCGAATTCACAGCCATGCCTTTCGGACTCTGCTGTGCTCCCCCGACATTCCAAAGGCTGATGGACGCCGTCATGACCGGATTACAAGGAATCGAATTGTTCGTTTACCTAGATGACTTAATCATCTTCTCCAACTCTCTTGAAGACCACGAGAGAAAGGTTAATGAAGCTTTTCAAAGATTGTTTAATCCTGGATTGAGATTAAAAATCGAAAAATGCGAATTTCTAACCCCTGAAGTAAAATACCTGGGCCACCATATCGATCAATTTGGAGTCAAACCTGACCGGGGAAAAATCAAAGATATTCAGGATTTTCCCGTCTTAAAGAGTACTTCGGACGTTCGTTCTTTTCTTGGACTCTGTTCTTACTATCGCCGGCTTATCCACCATTTCTCTGAAATTGCAAAACCTCTAAACGACCTCCTTAAGAAAAATTGTAAATTCCGCTGGGAGGAGAGCCAAAAAGCCAGTTTCGAAAAACTAAAGACAGCTCTATGCACGGCACCAGTCCTAATTTGCCCAGACTTTTCTAAACCCTTCATACTAACGACCGATGCTAGTGCATACGCAGTCGGGGCAGTTTTGAGTCAAGGCGAACCAAATAATGATCAACCTATTGCATACATGTCAAAAACGCTCAATAAACATCAAAGAAACTACTCTGCCACCGAGCGAGAGTGTTTAGCTGTAGTCCTAGGCATCATGCACTTCAGACACTACCTTTACGGTCGCACTTTCTATGTATACGCTGACCATGAACCTCTACAATGGATTGATTCAATCAAAGACCCAATGTCAAGATTAAACCGCTGGAGAGCCCGACTGCGCGGCTACAGATACATATTTCGTTACAAACCTGGAAGGCTTAACACTAACGCCGATTGGCTCTGAAGAAATCCGATAGACCAGAAAGAGGTAGAAAACGAAAAATCGGCAAACATAGCCTCTCAATCCCTGAAAAATATCAAAACAAAAACCATACTACCTATTCAGAAACCAAAACCAACAAAAACATCACTTGCTCGACAAGCACACAATAAAAGCAAAGAAGAAAACTTCTCTGACGCCCCGCAACCCGGCCCTTCGCGAAGAGGTAGACCGAAAGGCTCCTAAAATAAAACTCATGCATCGCCGAACGTATCTGGTCAGGGAAATCTTCCAGGCGATACCATCGCCTCTCGTCTAAGACTCAGACGAAATCAACAGGTGGATCCGAAAAATACTACACCCGTCGATCAAGCAAACGCTGAAAGCTCTACCTCAGAAATAGAAACATCAGATGAAACCGAAAGCGCCTCCGACGCACCTGTACTCTTGCAAAGCCGGTCATTAATACCTAGTTTGGCAGAACCTCTCAACACAACAACCACATCTCCTGCCACCGAGTCTGAAATCAGCAACCAAAAAGAAGATGAGATTTCTGGCATAAGTGAGTTCGACGAAACCATGGTACCATCGGATAGTTTTGAAGATGTAGTCGCCCATTTCCAAAAACCCGCATCAAGAAAGGCATTCTTTGATTCCCCATCAAAAAGAGTGAAACCTCCAGCAAATGATGATGACTCCTCATCTTCTGACGAAGAAGAACTCTACGAGACTACCCCCGTAAAATCAAATTTGGAACTCCAAGCTCAGCTCAAACCTTCCAACTTCAATTCTAAGGAGAAAGAAGAGTTTATCGAAGGATTTAATTCCTTGTGGTGGGACTCTGGAAAATGGGAAGAACTTCTTGAAAATTTCGACCTAGGATCTAACTATCACGAAGCGGATCACTCTGTTGTCCACAGTGATCCAGGCTATTTGGAAAATGACCTTATTGACGCAAATGATAGACAGATTCTGAACAATACACAATCCCTGTTAGACTTAGATAAATGGCAACTGACCGATGACTCAGGATTCAAAAATCCTCCCTTATCGTCCACTCTCCTCACACATAAAATACCCCCAGCAATTTTTGATGACACTTTTAATCTCGAAAACACCAAAATCATGTCTAGTGAAAATTCCGACTCTTCAACAAATTCCACGAAGACAATTACACCTGATCATAAGTTAGCTCCATCGGAAAACTCTCTAAACACTCAAGAGAGTGTCACTCACCCTCGAGATACCGCCAAAACGACCCTTCAATCCTCGCAGCAATCACTTCCTACAAAACAACCAAATTCAAATTAGATACCTCGAAGTCCAAACTCTACTACGGCAAATACTCATGACATTTTCACCAGCGTTAAAACCATTCCGCCAATTATACCCCCCCTCTTGAATCCTTTTTGCACCCCGATGAAACCCCCCGAACGACTGACAGTGAGACTCACCCGAGACGCCCTCACGGGACATAAAGATAACATAATACATTTTATCCCTGCAAATTTAAACCTACACACGCCTAACAATCAACTTCTTGCCGAGTTAGAGCTAATTTCGAAAAGCGAACTTAAAGATCTGAACCCTACGATTGGCAATGTTCTTGTCTCTAAAACCCGAGGCCGAACCATCTTCTCTTTAGTAGTTACAGAAACCGAAAGGAATCCTATTAAGCAAAGTTCTTTGAAAGAATGCTTATACAATCTTTATCATCTACTACTAGAAAAAGAAATTACATCAGTTCGTATGTCACGAAAAGGCGAACTCACAGATGCATTACCACGTGGAACTCTATACCGAGAAGTCCAAGACGCACTCAAAAACATACCTATGACGCTAACGATCTGTCTAGGTGTCTGCATAACACCACCACCCGAATCCCACAACACCATCCTAAAAGAATGCCACGATGGCCTATTCGGAGGACATCGTGGAGTAGAGAAGACTTACAGAGTGAGGGAAAAATTTACTTGGCCCGGTTTGCGTAAAGATATAGTCGATTACATTCATCGATGCCGAATATGCCAAGAGTTTAAACTCATAGGTTATCGCACCAAAGAACCCATGGTAATTACCGATACGCCCGCAGAACCGTTCTTTAAAATGGCTATCGATGCGGTCGGACCTATGCCTCGAACTGTGAATGGCAATGCTTACATAATCACTATGCAATGTTTTTTTTCAAAATTTTGTATAGCAGTACCAGTACCTAATCTTAAAGCGCTAACCGTGGCACAAGTCCTTGCTAAACATCTTATAGCCGCTCATGGAGCACCTAAAATTATCTTGAGCGATCAAGGTAAAAGCTTTAGGAATAAACTCCTCAAAAATCTTGAAAGCATGTTTGACTGTCGTCTAAAAACGATGACATCTTTCCACCCCCAGTCGAACGCATCATTGGAAAGAAGTCATGCTGTCTTGAAAGACTACTTGAGGACTAACACCCCTAAGTATCAAGACTGGGACGAGCTAGTTCCCTTTGCCATGATGGAATACAATTCCTCAGTCCACTCTTCCACAGGTTTAACCCCCTACGAAATAGCTATGGGACGAAATCCTAGAACCCCTTCAGGATGCCTAGACGACTTCGATAACGACACATATAATGGTTACATTTACGATCTAGCAACAAGAATAGCTGAAATCCGAGAGATGGCATTGAAAAGCTTAGAATCATCCAAACAAGTTAACAAAAGAAATTACGACAAATCAACTAAACCCCTAGATATAGAACCCGGAGACAAAGTTTACGTCAACAAACTACCGCGTAAAAACAAACTAGATAAATTCTATAACGGAGTTTTCGACGTCCTAGAAGTACGCGAAAATAACACTGCCCTCTTAAAAAGCCAAAACAAAAAAAAAATCTTAGTTCATAAAGACCGTCTGAAAAAATTTTACTAAAAGCCTTTCTTCTCAAAAATCATCGCCTTATCTAATTTAAATCTGCCCTAATTTTGTTCCAGAAAAATGTTCTTTATTTTGCTGTGGTTCACGAGCTTCGCTCCAGTCGGTACCGTTCACACGGAGAATAAAACTTTCTATGAAACGCAACCAATCCCCAATAATCCGGGTATTTTCTATGAACACGTCGGGAAAGTTAATTTAGTCAGAACAAAAATTCATATTAATATTTTCTTAAATTGTCCCCCACTAGACAGAAACTTTAAAACGGAAAACAAAAATTTCAAACATTTAGTAAATGAATTATATAGAGTCTACCCTGACCAAATAACACCAGAACTCTCGGAACTTCGCATAACCCGCAAATTATTCGCAATAAATGATCTACATGAATCTATAAAAAGCTTGTTCGTTCTGCAAGAAATCGATAACCGACCCTATAATCGAAAAACGCGAGGAGCTCCGATCGAAGTCGGCGGTTGGGTTACGAAATGGTTATTCGGCATCATGGACTCGAAAGACCGCGAACTAATCAATAGTGACATCGACAAACTGTACGACAGTCAGAATAACTTATCACAAATTTCAATTGAATCAACTCACCTAATTAAATCAGAGCTCGAAAATCTGTATAAATCAGAAAATAATCAAACTCTAGAAATTTCACGCTTAATCAGTCGTGTTGAAGCCATCTCCGAACAAAACTTGGCCATAGACAGAAACCTGCAATTTGAAAACGTTACCAGATGGTGGTTTGATTACTCATACGAACTTGACGAACTACAAAGGGGTTATGAAACCTTCATGGAAGTAATTCAAACCACCGCAAGAGGACATCTACACCCTCTCCTGTTATCTTTTTTCCAAATGTCCAATCTACTCTTAAAAATTAACAACAATCCGAATCTCCGGATACCAAACGCAGCAGAGGTAATTACACCCCACTACCTATTCAACGTAGCGAAAACGACTATTTTTATCACTAATGGAAAGCTTCACGTTTCTATGAAACTACCTGTAGTAATGGATGACGACCTCGATTTGTACAAAATACACTCTTTTCCAAACCCTATAACCCTCCCCTTTGATAATACAGGCTATTTAGCAATAAAACCAACAGTTAATTATATTGTCTTATCGAGAAACCAGACATATGTTCTCTTAAATGACGAACTCCTTCAATCTTGTTCCACTTATAATCACACTAAGCTATGTGAAGACTTCTTACCCTTAATCAACGGAGTGACACACCCATCGTGTGAATATTCAATGTTCAATCAGCCGACAACCTCTTCTCTAAAAACCTGCTCGACAGTTATTATACCAAACACGCCCATAATTCTAACACCCTTGCACGCATCGAATTTATGGTTATATTCAACTTTAAAACCAAATAAGCTCACAATAACCTGCCATAATCATCGAAATGAATTTCTCATAAATGGCACAGGCTCACTTTACCTAAGTGGCGAATGTACTGCACACACATCAAGCTTTACCTTACACGGTCTTCGGAAAATCTCATTCATATCAGAATACAATTATAATCCCGAATTGTCAGCAGAATTGAACATAATAAAACCCGAGATACATGAATACGCAACCAAATACCCCATGGAAGTAGAGAAAGAACTCACTGAATCACTACAAAAATTTAACCCAATTCCCCTGAGCGAAATCGAAAATAAACTGCGAGCGATACATATTCGACGGACGGAGCAGAAGCAAACACATTCATTTATAGCCATCGGCTTAGGATCCTCAATCGCGATAACATAAGTCCTAAAATTTTTGATAGATAATTTCTTCAGGTCGAGAAAATCCTACCCTTGTTCTTCTTTATCTGCAACAAAAAGAAAGAATATAAACAAAACAAAAAAAACAAAGAAGAACCCAACCGAAAAACATGCACATGTAAAAATAATCATCAGGATGATACTCCTCCTAATGAGACTCACAGCTTGCCTCCGACTCTAAAGTCGGCAGACATTGTAATCCACGTGGAGTCATCTCCACAAATCTCGACAATGCCCACAACCTCTCCAAAAGCACCAAACTCCAATACAAAACCACCGCTTCACGTCGCAGAGCCATGAAAAATAAAACAAAACGTCAATAAAAAAAAAAAAAAAAAAAAATGATAATAATAATAAAAAAAAAAATAAATAAACAAAATAATAAAAGAAAAAAATAATAAAAAAAAATATATTATAACAATAATAATAATAAACAAAAAAAAAAAAAAAAAAAAAAACTTCATTTTCAAACCAAATTTGACCAACTGTCCATTCAAAACACGCTTAAGACTCGACCATAGCCATGAATCTTCGTGACCACTGGCCTGCTGAGTGCGCCCGTCGCATGCAGACCCGCTATGCCTCCAACACAGGCGACTCTTCCACCAACTCGCCCGCAATGCACCTGCAGCACGCGACCCAACTATACAGCCACACCCACGAATCTTTTTATACAACCTGCAAACAATTAATTTATGAAATAACGACAGTTGACGACTTAACTCTGACAATTATACTTAATAAAAATAGTATCAATCAAAGTACTATACTCACAAACTCGCCGAATCCGAATAAAAGAATTTTTTTTTTACTATCCGTCGAAACTCAGGTATCAGATAGATGTTTTAATTTTTTTATTTAAAAACAAATAATGATCGATTGATAACAAATGTGAAAGTATTTACCTTTTAATGCACCTCGACGAGTTGAGGATATGCGATAATAACCCTTGTAAATTGACCAAACTGCGAGTCCAACTAGCTCTCCGATCGACGTAATACCGACTGGAGCACCTACTGAATGCACCAGTAAAATCACATTTATCATAACTGGCAACATAGCATGATATAATTTGATGAGCGCACCGCTGCAACGTCACCGTCAACACCTACTTACACTATACTCTCGTGCGTAACCACCGACCTGCCGACTATCCGATTTCAAGAAGGACGATACAGCAACATTCGCATCAAGAACAGAAGCAGCTTCACCAGTAAAATATAAACTTTTCTCATACAATTTTGTGTAACAAATTGAGTGTATTTTCAGATTCTAAATTTTAATTCATACTCGGACATTATCTTAGATTTAACAAAACTCTCTCGAATACTCGACAATAATTTTTTTTGTAATTATTTTTTATATGATACTTAAATATTGTTAACATCTGGTAAAATTTTGTTTGCTCAAGTTAATTTAACTTCATTATCAAAAAAAAAAAAAAAAATTAATAAAAAGTGAATAAATAAATAAATTATCTGTTGTAATATTAGTTTTAATATTTATTGTACAAACTCTACGAATCGAAATTCAAGATAAGCTTCATTTGTAAACTTCTCAGTAACACGCACAATGTAAGAGACTTATTGCGATAATTTAAGTTACGTCAATTAATGAATAATTTAATTCTATACACTAAACTCAAAAATTTTATCAAACAAATTTGGAAACTTATTTAACTATTTTCGACCAATTAAGGCAAAACTCAGTCTAAATCAGTCAAACGGAGTGTCAAAAGCACTGATTTCATTGAAACTTCCCGCTAATTCATAGTTTTTTCTTTAGTGCAAAAATTTAGACATAAAAATTAAAAAAAAAAAAAAAAAAAAAAAACACTAAGACAAAATAATTATATCAAATTTGAAGTTTCATAGCGAACAACGTTAAATTGAAACTCAAACCGTTTAGGAACTTAGAGGATAATATACAGAGCCGCTGCACTCAATACTGTCGTTTACATTACAGAATTTTCATCGAATGTTTTAAATACTTTTGACCTAATTAGCGATCTTAAAATCAAGGCGAAAACTGTGAACTTTCCTCACTCCTGGCAATTAATGAAAATTATATACGTTTATGCAACTTCCCACTTAAATATTAACCAACCCATACAGAATTTTCTGCTCCAGCGCCCAATAACCGCGCAATATAGAGCAATAATTATTTTATTACGTCTGAATCCCTGTTACCTGGCTTGCGCAAGCAACACAAAAACTTCTATTTAGCATTTAGCTAAACAACTAGCTATTTGAAATTTTCGTTTAAAAATTTCAAGAATTCAGGCTTACAACTCAAAAATTACAATATTCTTACCCACTTTCAACCAACCATTTCCCACCCCGTGATCATTGTTATACAACAATCATAAAAACTACCGATCTCTTTGAACATCGGGTAGAAATTACATCCAAAACGTTTACTATTCTGAAATAATAGTTATTCAAAAAAAAAAAAAAAAACCTTTTGCTAAGCGCCTGCCCACCACCATCTACCAAGATTCACACAAGCGAAATCGATACATTCCCTATCTTCGATACATTTTTTATCATCGATACAAGGACTGCACTCCTACAGTCGTCCAGCCCTGCATTGTCGAGGGCAACAATGGACTAAGAGTGGAGGCATGTCATGTATCGATCCCCATAAAGATCCCATATTCCCAAGTTGCAACAGACTTACTTATAATCCGCCTAAAAGGAGTTAGGGAGGGGGCCACGGAAATTGCAATTAAGCATTTTGCTAGCCGACACCTCCGCTCTGCGTGAACAGGTGGGGCGAAGTAGCTTCCCTCGCTGCTTAGCCGCGCTCCCAAACTACTCTCGTCCCCGACACTCGAGTGGTTCGACCGAAAGCTAGCAGCGATCGAAAACCACGTGCAGCACACCTGGACAAGCAGAGCCGGATCAGGCAAGGATCCGTCAGTGCAATATCGCCTCGCCATCACTATTGGATAAGGTCCCGGAAGGTCCAGAGAACCTTCCGTGAACGATCAACTGCCCGGATACTCCGGTAATTTTAAGGTAGATTATTGTAATATTCAACTCTGTCGGAGGACATTAAACTCATTAAATTGTAACCTTTCACCATTTGTTTTTCAATTAAACTATATCACCTTACCTTACTTTATTTCATTTTATTAACCTAATCAAAAGCCAGACAACAAGGGGACGGGACAACTACGTAAGTAGTTGTTCCAAAGAGACGAAGATCCTACCCCTTTTAAAATAATAACGTCAAGGATTATAAATCCGTGACACATCTAAGAATGATAAGTAACGATTTAAAAAAAAAATTTATTTAAGATAATAATTCATTCCGGGCTCGGATACAATAGCTTTGAAAAAAAAACAATGAAGAGTTATGAATTTACTTAAATCGCAGTGAGTCGCTAAGTTTTGGCGCGCGCAGGTGACTGGGTAGAGGTTTTGTAGGGACCTTATGGCCCGATAAAATAAAAAGGTCACCGTGACTGTGAATATTTATAATACTCGCTTCTGGCATGCACGGGATTTTAAAGGGTGTGCAGGAGAAGCGAGTTGATAAAGTGTATGTCCAATAAGGATCGGACTTGCGGGTTCGCGGGAAAGCTCGATGATCCTCGATGTAGGGATGGTAGTCTGGCTCCCACTTGTCCGGGTCTGGGTACCATTCAGGACACGCGGAATGGCTGTGATTGTCCAGGTTAGGAACAGCTCTACGGTCCTGCATGTTGGCGGGAACTGGATGCGAATTCTTGGTGGACTCGATGAAAGCTTCTCTCGTGACACGTGGTGCGGGTGACCGATCGCGAAAGAAAATTAAGAAAAAAAAACAACGTGGCTACGTTGAGCTGCACTAATTCTATTTAAAAAAAAAAATGTACACGTTGGTACATATAATTTACGTGGCGGTGGAGATAACCGAGAGATGCATTCAAATGTACGTATGATGCCTCAAGCGGGATAAAAATTTCAAGTGTCTCCCCCAGGCCCGGGTGCAGCTATTTAAACCCTCGGTCGCGAAACGGGGAAATTGCGCGTGGCCCTCTTGCGGTTACGCAATTTCGTCAATCGCGTGATCGTAGGACGGGACGTTGCGCATCTTTCACTAGCCTTTGATTCGCCCGAGTTTACGTTTTGGGGAGTGGGGGTTTTTACATGCCGGCCAGTGTTAGAAACACATAGGGCACGTGGAGTGGGGGTTTTGAAATAGTCACCTACGATATGTCCGGTTTTTCAGCTGCGGCTACCTTGGCAGCGTGAATAATCTCGAGAGCGCGCGAGCCTTTCAACTTTGGTGCTCACTGCGAATTTGAAATATCAAGTAATAAACAATAAAAAAAATAATTAAAATAAGAAAATCAACAAAAAAATCTCTCGAAAGGCTGGCTACAGGTCAGGTACCTTGCAATTCTTATTTTTCACCTTTTCTTATAGAATCCCCTATCCCTAAAATCCAGCAGGAAATCCAACCGTCAAATTAGAAACGAAACCCAGCTAGATTTTAGAGGTAGGGTCCAGTATTTTTTTTTTCTTTATAAGATTAAAAAATGAATTAATAATATTTTTTATGCATCTAATTTTAATGAAACTTAATCAAAAAAATAAAAGGCACGACCAACCGATACTCACGCTTCGCCAACCTTGTTTTTGAATTCGTTGACAAATTCTATTGCCACGTTCGTCAGCTAGGCAATATTGTAGCCAGGTTTTGATATGCTCTTTTGTCAATTTACCGGATTTACTACACACCACAACTAAATTATTTGGTGTATTTTCCGCAACTTGTTTAGAAATCATAGGTCCCAACTCATTATCAGCGCTTTCTTGTAAGCATATCAACATTGGCAATAAAAGCTTAGTAGATGCAATGATTGTTGGCTGAATCGTATATGAATGATCATATATGTCGTAATGGCAACACTATTTACCATCATTTTAGTGTATTTTTCGCCTTTAAAACTTAATGTTCTAGTTGAATGAAATTTTTTCAAAAATCCAAGTTGATCGGAATTGAAAATATAATCCAAATAGTAGTCAGGTATTTTCGCATTTGTAAGTTGTAAATGATTGCTTACGTTTTCTTCAATATTATCTTTTTCAATAGAATGTTTCCTTGTTTCGTGGTGAGCCATTTTGTAAAAAATTAATTCGGAGTCGACGTTTCAAGTTTTTCTCAAATTTAGGATTGGCTTTGAATTTTTCTAATCCCATTTCTCGTGCTCTTTGGATAGCCCAGCGCCAAATATGTACATCATGTACGACTGATAAATAATTTTTTCTACACTTATCAATTCTACTCTTCACATACTGCTCCAATTCATACATCTTCATTGCATAGGTTCCATTAGCCTCTATGACTATTTTCGAAATCAAGTAATATGCACAGGATGTAACCTAGGGTATAAATGTTAGATTGATTTTAATGATCGTTTTTAACATCTTTTAATTCCATAATCTTTTTCATTATTTCGTATGAAAATGTGTAGTCAGGATACTCTACTTCAAGGAAATAGTTATAACCATCTGCCTCAAGTTTTTGTTTTTTGACATCGGGTTTCGTTAAAGATGGTGATTTTGGATCATTAGAAATATTTACTTGAGAGTCGAATATTTGAGATAGTTGAAACTCTAAATTGTCATTATTAGGGTTGATCAAATTTTGAGTTTTAGAAAATTCAGTTTCATTACAATCACTATCCCTATAGCTATCAATATACAGGGTGTGGAAAAAGTAGCGGTACCACCCCTTAACATTGAAATAAAGCATTTTTTGTATAGCACATGTAATGTAAAAGTTTCCTGAAATAAAATTTGCGATTTAGTGGGCCCTATGAAAAAGGGCCCGGGCCCTTATCTTGGGCCCTACGGACCAAAACTTCGTATTTTCAAATAGGCACTCCCATTTTTGACCTCAGATTCGAAAAGAACGAAAAATTTTACGTTTTTTAAGTATTTTTTGAAATTAAATTTGTGATGATGACCTTTTCGTAACCACAAATTCATATTACTATCGGACGAAAAACAACACAAGAAAATTATTTTTTGAAAATTTTTTTGGCCCTTATTAGGGTCCTGCAGGCCCTTTCCTTCAAACCCCTATTATCTCCGAAAATACGCATTTTTCGTATAGCACATGTAATCTAAAAGTTTCCTGAAGTAAAATTTGCGATTAAGTGGGCCATATGAACCCAAACTTTGTTATTTCAAATGGGAACCCCCATTTTTGACGAAAAGAATGGAAAATTTTACGAATTTTTCAAAAACTATCTAAAAATCGTAAAATTTCTCGTTCTTTTTGAATCCGGGGTCAAAAATGGAAGTTCCCATTTGAAAAAACAAAGTTTGGGTCCATGGGGCCCAAGATACGGGCCTGGGCCCTTTTTCATAGGGCTTACTGAATCGTAAATTTTATTTTAATAAACATTTACATTACATGTGCTGTACAAAAAATGCTTCATTTCAATGTTAAGGGGTGGTACCGCTACTTTTTCCACACCCTGTATAAAGTTTCTTCTGTTTTTACTTCAATAGTTTTATTGCACAATTTTCAAAAATATCCCACAGATTGCTAGCAATATCAGCATGATGAATGCCGATTTTTCCACGAAATTCCTCTGGATTAATGGTCACTGATCGTTAAAATAAGTTTGAAAAAGAAAAATAGTATATTACACATCTAGGGGCGAAGGTGCACTAATGCCGCCCGCGCGTGGTTGCAGCCCGAGGCGTAGCCGAGGGTAGCGGCGGAGTGCGCGGTGGTGGTAGTGCGCATATGTAAGGTGTGTACTGTATTTTTCATCCATAAGCATGCGCCGAAAGATAGTTCCTTCGTCTCGAGGTTTCGCCCCTGCTCCGAGGGACTAGGAACGAACTTTCGGCGCGCGTATGATGAAAAAACACTTGACGAGGTTGGCTCATCTAGTGCTCATCTATCTCCATAATAAAATAAAATTTTCAGGTAGATTAAAAATACAAAAAAGTTGTCAGTCAAGAAATTTTATTTGAAGTAAATTTTCAACGTAATATGAAAAACCAATTATACAACTTATAAACTAACAGTGGTCTACTTCAATAGCGGTAAAAGTTATCTAGGTGTCACCTAGTGTGGAAGTGGAAACCTTAATTTGGTTTCTGAATTTAAAAAAAATGTATATACTTAGAACCATACAGCTATCCACTTTAATTTTAGAAAAAATTGTCTAGGTACCAACTGACAGTAACTACCTTAACTTTTTTGATAAGTTAAAAATCTATGTCGAGAGGAATGTTCAAAAAGTCAGATTCGTTGACTGGTTGTTGAAATCTGGTTACTAGCTCGTCGGATGTTGTTAGTGAAGATCTGTTCGTTGACTCGTTGCCCAAAGAAATTACTTCATCTTGCCAAGGCAGCTTTATAAGTAGTACTTCCTCAATAGTTTCAAAATCTTTCTCTCGAAAATTTGAATTCAAGTTTGAATAGATTACAGCAGCGGTCTTTTTAGCCGTGTTGAAATCCACATAGACTTTTAACCAAGCAGATTGATTGAATTGAAGAGTGCGGTGAATTTTTGTGACTTGATACCCTGCTCTCGAGCCTTAATGAGTGCTCTGTAATGTATAATGTACCTCTCTTTGTTGTCTAGAGTTGTTAATAGCTTTTTCTGTTTAGAGTTTGGTGGACATTTGTTTTCAGCACAAAATGGTAGATCCCTGAATTTGTCGTGAAGAGATTCGTCAATTTCCAAAGCAACCTTTAACAAATAACCATTAACATTATCTTCAGGAACAACGTAAAAATCTGAATTGCTCAGATCTTGAACCCATTTTAACCCTCCATAAGGGAGATACTGTGTCATAGCCCAGCTGTAATGAGACATGCGATTAAAATCAAATGAATAGAATTGTTCGAATTCAAGTTCGATACGTGTGAACATGGCTGCTGTCGATACATATATTTTCTTGTTGTTGTTGTAAGTAAGCTTTTTTCAATGAATTAACCTTTACTTTGGCTCTGTTTGAATAAAGCCTTGACAAACCTTAAATATTGTGTTTTAATCTAAATATAATCATTGGTCCTTCGAGCCGCATATATTGTTGAAGAAATTTCAAATCATCGTCGGTTTTCTGAGGAAAGTCTACCAAGACGTAAGTAAAAAAAAAGCACACCCGTCATGGGACGGCCGATAGAAGCGTAGCTTCAGTCGTTTAGTGCAGACAGAAGATTTAAATTGTATTTTGAATTATTGTGCTGATTTTTTTTCAAATCATCGATTTTTAACTAAACCGCCTGGAGAAGTCGTCACCGACAAGTTTTTTCGACCTGGTGCAACCGGGTGTAACGGATCGACGTCGACACCCTTTGGGTATATAAGATAACTTTATAAAATCGATAATTAACGAAACTTCCTGGGGAAGTCATCGCCGATAAGTTTTTTCGACCTGGTGCACCCGGGTGTAACGGGTCGACGTCGAAACCCTTCGGGCATATAAGTTAACTTGTATAACATCTATATTTAACGAAACTTCCTGGGGAAGTCGTCGCCAATAAGTTTTTTTGACCTGGTGCACCCGGGTGTAAAGATTCGATGACGAGACCCCTCGAGCATATAAGTTAACTTGTATAACATCGATAATTAACGAAACTTCCTGGGGAAGTCATCGCCGATAAGTTTTTTCGACCTGGTGCAACCAGGTGTGGGTCGACGTCAACACCCTCCGGGCATATACGTTAACTTGTATAACATCTATATTTAACGAAACTTCTTGGGGAAGTCGTCGCCAATAAGTTTTTTCGACCTGGTGCTCCCGGGTCTACCGGACGACGTCGACACTTATCCTCTCGATTACGTTTGTTGATTGAAAAACTTTGTTTTTAAATTAAAATTCCTTAGGCCCCTCAATTTACCATGGTGGGATCTCTTTATTCCGCGTGACGGTGGTAAATGACGCTTTTATCTGACGATCACTTTTTTCATTTTACTCCGACCGCGGATATGATGAGTAATTAGTATATAATGTATGTAAGGTGGAGAGTTATAACGTAAGTATAGAAGCTACGCTTCAAAAAAAAAAAAAAAAGAGTGAGTAGATTATTCCACTTAAAATTCAACATAATGCAACTCAACGAGATTACGCGGTGATTTCATTAGTTTGTATCTATCTTGTAACTAAATTGAAACGGTGCAAAATTATCGAGGTGAGAATTGTGGTGACAATTTTGAAATTGAATTCATTTCCATCGTTAAACTATTACAAAGTTTTGCAATTTTCTAAAATAGCCACTGTCGCTAATTTGTGATCTTGCCCGTGTCGCGAGCGTCATCGCCACGGTCGCTAACTTGTGATCTTTCCCGTGTCACGAGTAACATAGCCACGGTCGCATGATTGTGATGTGATTATGCCCGTGTCACGAGCGTCATCACCACGGTCGTTTACTTGTGATCTTGCCCGTGTCGCGAGTCACATCGCCATGGTCGCTAACTTGTGATCTTGCCCGTGGCGCGAGCCACATCGCCACGGTCGCATGATTGTGATGTGATTTTGCCTGTGACGCGAGCCACATCGCCACGGTTGTGAACTTGTGATTTTGCCCGTGTCGCGAGCCATATCGCCACGATGAGTGAAATTCATTGTGAGATAAGTAGAAAGAAGTTAAAATATTTACAGGAATTGCAACTGGGATGTGCTTTTAGCAACTCAACAGTTCTTGGCTGACGCTTTGATGCGTCTTACTGCTACGGTTGAGTCCACCCAACAATGGACCAGTGGTGTTGTCGAGGCAAGGCTAAAACTTCTTGAGACTTCAAGGCTAATCATGTTGATCTACTGAATGATGTAACAGTAGATGCAGTATCATTAGAAGTAATTATTGCATTGTACACGAGCGCTGAGAACAATTATATCATCGCTTCATCCCAACTTTATGATGCGAGAAATAGCACCTCCACATCTCAATCTCTACAATCTATGTCTGTAAATTCAGGTGAAAGTCAATCAAGTAGACGACTACGCTTACCACAAATCAACATTCCTGTGTTCTCTGGTCATCGGGAAGATTGAGAATCTTTTAGGGATTTATTCCACGCACTGATACATAATGATAAGCAACTCAGTGATGTCAAGAAACTTTATTATTTAAAAATACATGTTCAAGGTGAGGCGAAGGCAGCTTTAGATGCAATTCAGGTAATTGGTTCCAATTAAACAATTGCTTGGACTTTGCTTGAAACTTGATTTGAAAATCGTCGACTCCTTGTGCAAGACCATATCATGGCTTTGCGTAACATGAAACCATTGCAAGGTGAGTCAGCTTCAGGTTTGCAAATGCTCTTGGATTGTTTGGAAAAACACAGGGATCAACTGCGAGTATTGGACCAACCAATTGATCAGTGGGATGTTTGGTTCTTATCGTTTGTTTCGACTTGCATGGAGGGTTTAACAAGACGAGCCTAGGAAGACGAACTTGAAAGGTTGGAATCAGCTAATCCTGATCCAAACAAGACCGTATTCACATTCTCAACGTTGTCTAATTTTCTACAAAGACGATGTCGATCCATGAGTTCAGTGGAAGCATCTCAAAATTTTTGCTCAGAAAATTCACGTCGATCAAATCCGAATCAAAGATTAGCTTCGTCAAGTCACAATTTTCGAACGCTGGCGATACAAGCAAGCTCTTTGAATTGCCCGGTATGTCAGGCTAGTCATTACATTAGACATTGTAAGCATTTCCAATGGCTAGACATTCTTGAGAAGAAGAAGATAATCACTCGATCGAATTTATCTTTCAACTGCTTAAGACTTGGTCATACTGCTCGAGGTTGTCCATCGCTATCAAAGTGTCAACGATGTCAAGGGAATCTTCATACACTGATTCACGACAATAATCGTAAGCGCATGTCTGAAGGTTCTCGTGGGTCTGAAGGTTCGCAAGATTCAATTCTAGCCAAACAGTTCCACTCAAGAAGCAGTGACATTTCTAGGGAATCTTCAGCATACATTTTATGATGACTGACCGTTCTACCTACTGCACAAATCAAGTTGGTAGGCCCTAAAAGAAAAACTCTTGGCGCACGGGCACTACTTGACACTTGCTCCGAAATTACTCTCAGTTCGATTGGTTTAGCCCGTAAAGTAGGTGCTATATTTGAACCTGTTGATTCTACTATCTCTGTTCTAGGTGGAGAACCGGTTGCAAAAGCTCGAGTTCAGACAACTTTACTGATCCAGTCCTACAACTCAAATTTCTCCACGTCTTTTAATGCACTTTGCATTCACCAGCTTGATTTACGTGTTCCTTCAGTAAGAGTGTGTAAGGCGCTGCATACAACTGGTTTCTGCAGCTGACCCAAATTTCGGTTCTCCCGGAGACGTTGATGTCCTAATCGGAGCTAATGTATATCACACTCTACTTCAGCCAGGGTTTAATCGTATCGAGTCTTTTATTGCTCAATCAACTGTGTTGAGTTGGATTTTTTTGGTAAGATGCCAGGTTGCTTTAAAACTTCTTCTTCAACTATTTGTCTGACAACACAAGACATAACCCCGTATTGGCACAATGAGCTGGTATTTTTAGTACAACGGTTTTGGGAAGTTGAAGCAATTCCACATGTCATACGTAAGTCTCCAGACGATAAAGAGTATGAGGCCATTTCCTCTCAGTACCAATGAGTGGCTGATGGAAAATACATCATTCGTTTGCCGTTTAAATTTGAAGGTCAGATGCTTATTGATAATAATTTAACTCGAGCCTTACGTTCTCTTCGAGCACTTCAGCAACGTTTGCTTCATGATCCAGAAATAGCTATTGAGTATAAACGATTTATGGGTGAATACCATGTTTGTGGTCACATGCGTCTTCTTACAATGCGAGATATATGGAAAGAACGACTTGATTGGGATCAGATAGTATCCAAACCCTCTCATCAAACGATGGTCTTCTTTCGTCGAACAAGTGCGAAACGTTTCCTCCAAGATAATGATTCCTCGTTGGATTGGTTGTCTATCGAGCTCTGAAATTTAACTACATGCTTTTGCAGATGCAAGTCGTCGAGCTATGGCCGCGGTGGTCAACTCACGAATTGTGAAGCCAACTGATCACGTCCGTACCTGTATTTTTTTGGCTAAAACTAAATTAACGTCTATCAAAAGTCAGCAGCAGTCAGCAAGGCCTCCGATACGCATGACAATTCCACGGTTAGAACTGAGAGCAGCTTTAATGGCCACCAAAGTGTTAGTTTTATCTGCCAAAAAATTAGGCGTTCCCATTGATAATTGTTACGCCTGGAGCGACTCGAAAATTGAACTTCAGTGGCTTCGTTTCACTGAACTTGCTAACAACTCTATGATTGATGATTATATTTCGCACATAAATAAATTTGTTCCATCAAACATTTGGAGACATGTCCCGACTGAGTCAAATCCGGCAGATGTAGTTCCCAGAGTCTTGAACTCCAAGCACTTGGAGAAAGAAGCGATTGGTGGAATGGGCCTAAATGGCTTTCCGAAAGCACTGACCAATGGCCCATGCTAGACTTGAGTTAGGGTAAGCCACGCACTTTTTCTAGTCAAGTACCTTCTCATGTTTGCTGTTTCATATAGGATCATTGCCATCCTTACATCCTGCTGGAAAAATTTTCAACCTCAACGTGTTATTACGATTTCTTGTAAGAGTCAGAAGGTGGGTTCGAAAGCGTTTGAGGAAGGATTGTGAAACATCTGTGCTCACTCCACTAACACCTGGAGAGTTGAAGGAAGCTTATTTAGCGTATGTTCGTCTGAGCCAGGCTCAATTTTTCTAGAGGGAAATTGCATGCCTGCGAAGAAATGGTGGAAAATTACCAGCAAGACTTATTGTGGATCCCACATTACTATCTTCCAACGGGACTTGGCCACTTGGTCGCATCATTTCAGTAATTACAGGAAAAGATGGCCTAGTTCGCGAAGCTATTGTCAAGACGGCTATTGGAGAGTATAGGCGTCATGTTACTCGCTTAACACTTATCCCGATAGCTCCTAATACGTCATCTGACTCAACGAGGGATTCCACCCACAATATTACACGTATGGCGGGCGGAATTCAAGAAATTCAATGATTGTTCTAAGAACAAGGCGGGTGAAGTGTTCGAATTCAAGTTCGATACGTGTGAACATGGCTGCTGTCGATATATATATTTTCTTGATGTTGTTGTAAGTTAGCTTTTTTCAATGAATTAACCTCTACTTTGGCTCTGTTTGAATAAAGCCTTAACAAACCATAAATATTGTGTTTTAATATAAATATTATCAAGTATATAAAATATTTGGATGCATAAATAAATAACCGTATAAGTTACTAGCATCTACGTAGAGGAGGTAAGTTTCTTCTTCAGTAGGATCATAACCTTTTTCCATGTAACGGTTACTCGCTTCTGCGTAGCAGCATGTTGATGTCTGTGAGCAATCCAAGCTCTATATTAGATATTTTTAACATTGACAATCAACTCAAACCAGGTATTGTGTAATAATGACAAGGATCCAATTGATAAGCCTCCAAGCACGTAGACTGGAAGTTTTCAAATATATCAACCAACAAGAGAACGTCGGTTTTGAGATAAGCCTAGAGTACTCCCCAAGAGTTTGAATATTGAGCTTGTTCCATACCTCATGAGCGTGAGCATAGTCCTCATCAGTGATGCCACATCCTGTCAACTGACTCTTGAAAGCATCTGTTTCAGGTAAACTGGTCTCTTCCCACTTTGAAAAATCTGTGATGTACTCGTACGGGAAAAGACCCTTTTCCCCTATAAACACCTGAATGTTTTTTGACACAAATAGCAAACTTTCGCATTATAAAAGTCATACGCATCGTGCTCTGTGAAAATCATAGGTCTTGGGTTTTTGTACTGCTCTTTCAATTCAGCAGCTATTCGTTTCAACTCTTATATAAACCACTGGGCTGCAGTCATCTGATCATCATTCGTCTGTCTGTAACTACTATAATAGGAGTGTGTGTCATCGTAACTATTTTTCAAGTAATCCACGATACTAAAAGCTTGATGATCATGAATTGCGGGTGGGTTCTCTGCAGGTTTCAGTAACGATTCCAGATCAGCGTAAATCAGATAGCCTACTCGCTGGCTATATTGAAAGTTTTTAAATTCAAGTTTATTATTGTCTTCGGTTGGCAGTGTGATTCTACATAGATTTTACTGCTTGCAGTTCTTAGAATGAATCGACAACTTCTCAGATGTAGTAAATTCTCTTTATTCAAGGAAGAGTAACTTCCCTCCCTAAGGAGGGTACATATTATGTGAGTCAGTATTATACATAGAGGTATTTATGAAATAAACAATTG
The DNA here is from genome assembly GCA_038277355.1 of Encarsia formosa. Classification (NCBI taxonomy): domain Eukaryota; kingdom Metazoa; phylum Arthropoda; class Insecta; order Hymenoptera; family Aphelinidae; genus Encarsia; species Encarsia formosa. Next base: position 35,853,814 of record CM076187.1, read on the forward strand.
CACATGCACTAGGTAAAATTCAATAGATCACTTGTACCGTTAAGGTCCTTATCACAGTTATTGCTTCGCCATCGATTCACTCAGTCATAGATAAATATACATATATACATATTTTCTTTCTTTTTCTATTTTTTTTTTTTTTTTTTTTTTTTTTTAATATTATTTACAATTCATTCGTGATCACAGCCAGGTTGGGATCACAGTCAGTTTTTGCTAAATGCTTAAGTCAGCTTGTAGTGCAGAAAATCAATACACATTACACAAGTCATGGTTACAAAAGTGAATATATATATATACTAGGGGGGGTACCCCCCTGCTCGCTCCGCTCGCCAACCCCCTAATTATAATTGATGAATATAAAAATTAATCAAAACAATACGTAAGCTCTATGTTTGGTAAAATAATCAAAAGACTAAAGCGCTCAAAATCAATAAAAATTAGACACGAGAGTTCAGTTTAAACTTTACTTACTCATCATAACTTGATTCATAAAATCAGACTTATAAAGAAAAGTTTTTAATTATTTAGGCAAAATCATGAGGTATAGAATTTTATTTCTTTTTTTAATAATTTTTAGTCAAAATCTATCCAGGGCTAAAATAGATCTAAAATTGACAAATGAAGATATAAATCAATTTTAAAATAGTTAGAGTGTTCATGTAAGGTACATACATAAATTTTTGATGACTCATAAGGAATATTTTAGTAAGCCCTCTGGTATTTTGAACCATTCCATTAGATCTTACACACACAAAAATATTTTTTAGAGCTTCTTTTGCTTATGGCGGGCATATTAAATAGATTCATTTCAGATCGATATTACAAACTTTATTATATTTGCCGGCCCACAAGTGTCACTCACCTAATCACATTAACTATCTAACCTACTTCACTATCTCACCCATTTGGAGAACCCTACTAACCTTACTTAATCTTTCATCTTTAACCACCTGACCTATTTTAATCTTAGCCGCATTACTGACCTTATTAATTTTACTTACTTCAAATACCGTAAATAATTCCCAACTCATCTCTCACTCACTCTACCAACAAACCCTACTCACCTTATTCGTTCTTGATCTGACTCATCTTAGATCTCTAGCTTATACTCCCCATCCTGAAAACTACTTTAGTAATTTGCCGAATGATAAAAAAAAATCAAGATTTTTTTCAAATTTCGCAAACTCGTACAAACGAACCTTGATTTTCTTCAAAATTATTTTACAGATTCTTCATGAGATGAACTTATTTCCTTTATAGTAAGAGCTTGCGAAGTTGCGTTTGAACCGACTAATTGATAAACGGCTTTGTTCAGCACCCTCTCATGAGAGTCATGACAACAAAAAGTATTTTCTGCACTCCGGCCGGGAAGTAGCAAAGACTGGCGCGCTCAGAGGCCAGAAAATGCGTCGAGCAGAAAAATAGTAGTACCTATACCACACGTGGCCACGAAAATAAGAAATGTCTCAGATCACTTGTAATTGTCGGCCGAGGCGCAGCCGATTGTAGTATTCTACTAATTAATAAAAATTTGAATGACATAATTAGAAAGCTGAGCTCAAGACCTTTTTTATCATACATAATTTTATATAAAAATTTTCATTGGAGCCAAAGTTATAATTTTAATATGTCTATACCAGCCCACAACCACACAACCATCACTCACCCCATCTAAGTCTCTTTACTATTCTCACCCGTATTAAGGCGAAGTCATAAGGGTCATTTTAACAAAAAATTAAAGATTCAGTAAAATTAAAAATGAAAATGAAAAAAGGGCTCTGTAGCGCTGGAGCTACTATCTTAATATATCTTTTAAGCCCAACCCCATCAAAATCGGATCAAAATTAACGTCAGAATATGGGAAACAGTTTTGTAATTTTTTGTATCTTAATAGCATTTGCTATACATCTTTATTTATTGAATCTTTAGGAAGTTTTTTTATTTTCGTTTTCATTTAATTTTAAATGATTTTTTTCGCAAATTCTGCAACTCCCCTTAAGACTTCGAATTTTTTTATCTTCAACTACATGACCTAGTTTAATCTTAGCCACATTACTGACCTCACTAATTTAATTTACTTCAAATACCGTATTTTATCCCTACCCCTAAAATCCAGCTGGATTTCTAGCAGGATTTCCAGCTGGCTATCCAGCTGGATTTCGGTTTCAATATGACGGCTGGATTTCAAAAAAGAAATTTTTTGGTGAAAATCAATATTGCTTGAAATCAAGTTATTATTCATTTTTCAATGATTTTGAAAAAATTTATCTTAGTTTTTTTTTTTTTTTAATTTTCCAGCCGGATCTGTCCAGCTAGAAATCCAGCTGGACAAATTGAAAAATGAACAATAACTTGATTTTAAGCGATATTAACCAAAAAATTTTTTTTTGTCCAGCTGGATTTAAGGGGTAGGGATCTCCCAAACTTATTTCACCCAATCTACCAACGAATCCTACTCACCGTATTCATCAACTCAGTCACTAACTTTAAAGTTTTGTTGAAGTACTTTAAATTTTGAAAAAGTTCTATTAATATTTTTAAGTAAAATAACAAACCCTTCCTCACCTCATCTCCCCTTCCACCCTCTCCCGCATAACCTCCGCCTAACCAACCTTATCTACCTTACTAACCTGAATCGACTTAAATTATTTGCTCTCACTAAACTAACGTATCTCGCTTATCTAATCAGCTGGCTTGGGATGGCGTAAATCTGCCCACTTAAGTGTCCCTTGATTACCCGTAAAAATTTCTAGTACCGCACAAATTTTTATTCCTAACTAAATGTTTTTTATCAAAAAGTAAACATTGGTATTAAGTTAGGTATGGGTTATATAAATTAATATAAATAATATAAATTAGTAATTAATATATATAATATAAATTAAAATCCAATCGTTCGTTGATCTTAAATCGGTATATAAATATATATAAATAATTATTGGATTTTAAATTATATTATAATTTCAACGAAGAATTAAAAGGGATCTTTGAAAAGGGGATTTTTGAAAAAAAGGGGATCCAACTGAGGGGATCCAATACTTTCGACGAAGATCCAATTTAGGGGATCAGAAAAGTGCGATATTTAACTGTGTTGACCGTGTTTTTAAGAATTTCAGATTTTCGAAGATCCAATTTAGGGGATCAGAATCAAAAACGGAAATATAATATAGGGATATATATATATATATATAAGTGTACAAAGAGTAAGAAAAATATACATACACACATAAATTTCATCGGGGACGTCCCTTGGGAGGGTCCAGGCTAGGTCAGACAAAACATACAAGAAAAAAATGCAATGAACAAAAAAACACACTAATACTGCCTGACCCCTGACAAGTGCTCCACATATATATTTCGGGACCACTTGATGGTATCGCTGATCATAAGCCTCCTCATCATCTGTGCATAGGATGGACGGATGTTAAGGAGTCCCATGACCCGCTCGTTCCCAAGGTCCCAGCCGCCAAGGGCCGCCGACGACGAACGCTTCTAGTGCGACCGTGTATCTCTGCCGTTGCAGGTTCTCAGCGAGCGAACGATACTTAGTAAGTTTTCCCGCTCTTGCTTCGCAGAACTCCTCCATCCGGTTCTCGAACGTCATGACTAGATCCACGATCGTGATCTTCCTCTCGATCTCATTTCGGATCACCAGATCGGGCCGCAGTTTGGCGAACTCCTCGTCGACGCACCTGATGGCTCGGTTTACCCTGATTCCCCCGGGGATATTACTGGCCTTGGCGAGCCTGTCCAGGATCGCATCGTGGCGTTTAGTTCGAGCGTCAGAGTGAACACTGCAGTGCTGAAGCACGTGAGGATGAGTTTCGAGGTCACCGCACTTCCTGCATTGCCTCATCCCAGGAGGTTTCCAGCACATGGTGGGGCTTAAACATACCACCCCCAGGCGAGCTCAGTGGACAAAGCGCCAGTCAGCGAAGCGTGTGAAACTGCCGGTGCGAAGGAAGTAATTGCTCACCGAACTCCGGCCGGTTACCTTGAGCACCTTGCCTTGATCTGGTTTGGCAAGAACTCTCTCCTCGTAGTACCCCACCAGTGCAGCCCTCAGTCTCCGCACGATTTGTCCACGAGCCATGGGCGGGATGATAATGGTGTTGTTGTCATCCCTGTTGCTTGGACGACGGCACTCCAACGAGAGTTCGGCACGCTCGGCAGTCCACCGCCATTTCAGTAGTAAAGTATTGAAGACAACGATTGCACAGGTAAATTTTACCTTTGTACTTGGTCAGCTGGCTCTTCACAAGAGGGGAAAGATCTTTTATGTACACAAAATGAAATTTTGGAGCAGTGGTTAACACACCATTCGGTTCTTTCAGTTCGTCAACGTACAGATCTTGAATGAGAAGCAAGTTAACATGTTTCTCTTTACTATCATCTGTCACTTTAGCTGTACAAACTTGATTATTGGCACCAAATTTTCGGAGTATAAAAACGTTCACAGAAACATCGATTTGTTTTTCAAATTTTTTCAATTGATTTAAAGTCAATGGAAATGTTACATTAGCGAAATAAAGCACATCAGCGTAGGGCAAACATGAATTGACACGATCTACATTTTTTTTAACGGGATATAAGGCTGCGAGGATCGACCACTTGAAACAAAAGTCGCCTTTGTTTTCAACATTCACACAAGCATGTTTCTTTTGAACAGATTAAGGTAGCTGTATGTATGATCCAGCGGTATGTATGCCATGGTTGATACTTCTTTATACTGACAGTCATGCACATAACTTGTCTCAATGACCAGCCTGACCCAACAGTCTCGAGTTCTTTGATTTGAGTGAGCAGTGGTTCTAACGTATGCTCTTTGTACCAATCTCGTAATTCTGTGGTCGTGAAAATGGCTAAACTTGCGGTATTGAAATGTTTGACATCAATTCCCTCGATGTTATTTTTAATTGCCATAAATTCCCCAGAAACCTTAGTATTAACCATCAAGGAGTCCAAAGTTTTGAAAGCAGCACGGATTTTTTCCTCGAATAAGTTTTGAGCATCTTCAAGAGAAGACTTTGGATCCTTGTGACCCAAGTTAGTTATGATACCAGAACTAACCCGGTTTCGAAAAATTGATGGAAAATCATCCCATCAAACTTTTTCTTTAGACACTTGAGTAACTTGTGCAACCTCATTGTTTTTTGGGTCCTGCAGCCTGCCACCGGTTCTCAGTAAAAGAACATGAAGACGATTCTTGATATTGATGATTCGTGAAATGTAAGCCTGACATTTTTGCTTTTGGCGAAAATTTAATCACCCAGAAACCACAAAACTTTCAAGACTTTTAAACATTTTCAAAGATTGATCCATCCACTTCTGCAAATTTTCGATTTCAGCTGAATTCTCAAAAAGACGCAAAGACCTTTGCAACATCTTGATGTTGACACCAAAAGTCTCAAGTGAGGCCATCCTTTCTGAACGAGCTGATGTACTTAAATGATGACTCTCAGTGTAAAAGTCAGGTCTTATATATCCTTAAGTTCGAAAATATTTAGAGGGATCTGACCTATTTCAGTTTAGTGAACTTTTGAAAAATTTTAAAATTTGATACGACTTCAATATTTTTAATTGTGTTTAAAATAAAATTTTAAAATGTTTTGAAACGAAACATTTTAAATAAAAAAAAATCTTTTATGTGCGCTTCTTAGAATACAAACTTAAAAATTTCGATCAATCTCGGTTGATTTTTGAGAAAAAAATGTTGGTTTCTTATAGATGAAATCTATTTTATCTCGCCCTTTTATCAGTTGCTCTCTTCTTTTGAATAATCAGTTTTTTAAAGAGTAAGCATTAATCACCGATCATGCATATCATAAAACTTAAGGAAGTTATAATTGAATCACAAACTAGATTGAAAGTTAAATTTCATTTAATAGCTGTTTCGCTCTTGATTTCTAAAGTTAATATTTTAAAATTCTTATTAAATTAAAATACAATTTTCAAATGAACAATGAAAATAAACAAATAAAAACACGAAGCAATTTAAACGCATGAACTTAGCCCCATTTATTCTGATTCTGTTGAAATATTTTTAAATATGAACAGTACACAGTATTGAAATCATATCATATCTGACGGACGAGTTTTAAATAAAATTATAAACCAATAAACCATTCGTTCTCGATAAAGCCACCTAAAATTTAACTTACTTTATATTATTAATTATTGGTATTTCCAAAAAAATTACACGAATCTATTTCAGAAAACATCCATTATTTTATACATCTATTTACTGATTTACCCAATTTTTTTAGTTATCCGATTGTTTCTGGTTGAAATTTTAGGTGGCTCCGTCAAGAACGAACGGTTTATTGATTTTGAATGACTAATCAATTGAATAATTTGTCAATTTTATTTTTCAAGAAAAAAATATTGTTTAAAACAGTAGTAAGTACTCGAACCGCATAAAACTCGTCCGTCAGATATGATATGATTTCAATACTTTCAACTGTTCATATTTAAAAATATTCCAACAGAATCAAAATAAAAAATTTTCAAAATGGGGCTAAGTTCATGCGTTTAATTTGTTTTGTGTTTTCATTTGTTTCTTTTCATTGTTCATTTGAAAATTGTATTTTAATTTAGTAAGAATTTGGCCAAAAAAAACCGAACTCGCCGACTTGGCACCACGAGGCAGCGACGTTCGCTCTTAGTGTTGCGCTATGACTATCAAGTACGTAGATGTACTTTTTTTTTCTTTTTCGATGACAATTTTTTTTCTTTTGACGGCAATGTAATGTGAATCTACTCTCCCTGTGCGTTCTAGATGTAAACATGTTTGTTTGTTTTTTTCCCTCTTTTTCTATTTTTCTGGAAGTATTTGATGTGCGTAAGAATCGATGAAAGCAGGTCGGTCGATGCAAACGTTATCATTTTTTGAATTTTTTATCGATGGTTAGAAAGATATTTTTTTTCTCGAAGCATGATAACGTCACGCCGATTTCCTGAGAAAAGTTGCGTTTGCTGAGCTTTGGGGTCGATTTACGACGGTGGTGTGTGTTTTTCGGGGAATATTTGTACGTCTGGCCATACTCGGTTGCGCTATAGTTTGATCGACACACTCTCACCATGTGTCCGAGGTCGCGCGAATTTTCGAAGGCATGCACACTGACGTCTGCGATTTTTGAGCTCGTTGACACGCTTTCGGTCATAGTAATGAATGTTAAAGCTGTCAACTTAAGCACGGTTTTATGGGTGTTTTTTTTTTGGGGGCTAAAAATCGGCATCGACCAGGAAGGAAAACTAATTATGTTTGGTGCTTTTAGACGTTGAAAGAACCGACGGTGATAGACGAAGCTGCGGCCGGAGATGAAGGAGCGAATGTCAATCAGTCGCTGCGCGTCGACCAAACTCGGTTGGTGGATGATAAACTGTTAGCAGTCAGGGCGCGCATGCAGAAAGAGCTCACAATTGGCAGAAAAATACCCGAGAACGAGTTAGCTGAGTAGAAGAATTTGCATTTCATGCGGGCACTGTGTCAAATGGGGCAATATGAAGATGGTACCAAATGGTACGAGAAAGATGGTGTTCAATACAGTAAGTTTTATTTTCCTTCTATATCGATGAAAATAGAAGTAGCAGATCTGCAATAGACGTTGTTTTTTGTTTACTAATTCGAAGAAATCCAAACTCTTAGAGATGCTGGCTCATGTCTTATTGGAACCGATCGACTCGTGAATGTTGCCCGAGGACCTCAAACAAGGACTCATTGAGAAGGCCACGGAGGAGAGATATTACCTGCTTGTCTCTCCAGACCCAAACGGCTCGAGTCCTGTCCAGGCTCAGATTAAGGTTCAAAACGTCGTACCAACGAATTCACAGATACTGCAACTTGACGAAGTTTCACGTCAGCCACCGAGCGAAAATATAGATGGATCGGAAAATTCTACCCTGGTAAAGGTTCAATCCATGGTGCAGCAGCAAAGTCCACCACAATCTGATGGCATGCAGGACCAATCAGCTTCCGAGCAAGCACAACGGTCAAGTTCGAGCGTGACTCCAGGCATGGGACAATAGCCCTCTGAAGCAAATTTACAAGTAGCCACTATTCAATCTGCTCTTATAGAAGTTAATAAGGTGCTGTGTTCGACAAACACGATGTTGAAAACGATGCAAAAAGTCGTGAATGATAGACTGTTAAACTTGACCTTCTTAGACGGTGATACCAGACCCATGGACGATGCTGTCAACTCACGTGTAAACAAGTCGCGTAATAATAATTTATATGCTAATTTAAATTCGATCTTGAACGAACTTAATAAAACTATCGAGATTAGTAACTCGGCAAAATTCTACGGGAAACGGCCTTATAAATTAAAGTCGACATATAACCTTACTTAGTGGATGGATTCTTTAAAATCGCAGTTGATTATATCGGACATGTTAGACGTAATTGACGATAAAGTTACACCCTCTAAGCCTTTTCCGGCCGAAGTACAAGAGAAACGCAAAAATACGGTTCATGACATTATTATTAATCATATAGACGAACACTATCACTGTAAAATTATAAATCTGAAGGATCCGGTCCTGATTTTGGAGAAATTGAGGGAGTTAAGGAAGGTAAAGATTAATTTTACTATGGCCTGGGTTAGGTCACGCTTTTACGGGTTAAAAATGGATCCGGGTGAAAAGATAATTGATTTTTGTGATAAATTCGATGCTGTCGTTATAGAGACGGAGTTTTGCAACGACGCCATCCCTATTCCGCCCGAAGAGCAGCGTGCTGCCTTTTATAACGCGGTTTCGAAGGTTGTCCCAGATTTAATCACTGCTAATTTAGTTCAAACTTCGAATGGTAAAACAATGGACTTGGATAAAATGAAACTTTTCGTTAAACAGTTAGAAAGCTCTCAAAGAGAAGGTCCCAACAAAATAGAGGTGCAGTTGCTAGAAGGGCTATGACTTCAAGCTACGACCTAAACTACATGAAAGATAGATGCCGCAAGTGCAATGAGATCGGACACTTTGCGCAACAATCTGAACTGGACGGGAACTGTTTCTACTGCTACATTTGCAAGGGTATTGAGAATCACATGGCATCGAGCTGTCCTAACAATCGAAGGAATGGTGAAAGGTTTTTAGTATTAAATCTAATTATAATGAGAATATATGCGGTTCGTTCAGAGGTCGGGGTGAAAACCCAAGGAGGCATGGTTCAAATCGCGGTCCGAGAGGGGGTCGAGGCGGTTTTGCATCTGATAGAGGCTCGTTTGCGAGAGGTAGAGGTTATCGTGGTGTTTTGGCACCCAGCCCACTCAATCAGCAGAGAGGTGGTGGAGGTCAGAAAGGACGCAATAACACTCCGCAGGCACGTAAGACAGGTACGTTCGATTGTAATTCCTTTTACAATGGTACTGTTGATTTCATAGCCGACTCCGGTGCTACTGAGCACATGGTAGGGAAAGGGATTATACTTTCGAATTTTGAAAAAAGTAAGAGGGTGTTCGAGATTTACCACCTTTTATTGCCACGTGATTGGTCATGCGAGCGACCCACGCCAGAGCTGCCCAGAGTGACCAGTTTCCGCCCTCACCAGTCTTGCTGCGACCGTGATGCCGCGACCACGCATCACGGGACTCAACGCCGTCGTCGTAGATCGACCGCTTATCTACGACGATTCCACCTAGTTTCCCAGAGGTAGAGTGCCACCCGGTCGAAACGGTGTGACCACTCTCCTCTATTGTAAACACTTAGATACCGATAAATAAATTTACCACAAAAGTTAGAGTTCATTTAAATGCCAGTGTTAGTTATTTGAAGCCCAGTGATTTCCTGCCTTCTCCTCGTCCCTTTTCGCTCGCGTTAATTTCTATTCTCAAACATTTGGTGGGGAAAAGTTCCCCGGAAATAGCGCGTCGCGAGTGAAAATAGAAGAGAAGTGCATCGACGCCGCCAGTTTCATACCGCAAACGGCAAAGACGCCTCGCCGGAGAGCCACGTGAAGCTTCGCGGCCATATTGGAAAAGGGAAGGAGTCTCGCCTACAGCACGAGCCACGGAGCAACAAAAACGCCCAACGGCCCGACCAAAAACTAAGACGACGGTGGATCGGAAGGCGACTCGGCAACACCGCTTGCCATCAGCTGAAGACCATCGGCCTGCTACATCCCTGCCGCACTGCAGCCCCTCTGCAGTGGGAGAGAGAGAGAAGGCACCTCGACCAGCTGACTCCGCTAATACGGTGGGTCCGCTCCAAGTCGCAAACTTGTGTTGCGCAATTTAATAATTTCAATTTTTTCTTGTATTTGTTTAGCCTTAGAACTGTGTGGGTAAAGTTAGCTGCATTGTTCTCCATTCTATTTTGCCTTTTTCTTAAATTTATTTATTTTTATCTTTCCAAAACAAATAGTCAGTTGACCCAATTCCTCAATAATTGAGTACAGCTGTTACTATTTTGGTAAACAATTGATTATTTTAGGGTCAAGTGACCAATAAAATTAGGAATAATTTTTTCAATTTTTACTTTGTTAATATTGAGCTCACCTGAAAACTTTATTTCATTTTATTTCGTTCCACCTTATCTGACATTATTGAATTTGCAGGTGAAACTACCTGTTAAACTGAGGTCCACGCTTACTGTCCAACCACATCTGAGCAACCTTTGGCACCTGTGGGAGCAAGCGAAGGGACTTTCTTCACCAACTGGTAGTCCTCGAGCCCTCGTACAGCTGCAGCAGCACTCCCAGAGTTCTTCGATAACCTTGGGTTCAAATGTACTGTTTCTTATGGTTGTTATAGTCAGCGTTGGAATCAATTTTTTGTCAATCTTATTTAGTATAGTATAAGCTCAAATTTTTTACATTGTTGAAATAGTTACTGATTGTTTCATTTTTCCAATTATATATTTTTTCAAAAATTCTAATTGAATTTTTTATACATTTTAGGTTGTTTCAAGACCAATTTTCAAAAGATCAATCCAAGTGCCTAATAACCCTTGCCCCCACTCAACCCAAATGATATTCATAAGTTTGAATATTTTTTCCATTCTTTTGTTTAAAAAATAATTGCCTCATCTTAAATTGTATTTCAGTTTAAATTCTATTCCACCAATAATATTCATATGTTTGAATATTTTTTCAGTTTCTTTTATTTAAAGAATAATTGCCTCATCATAATTGTATTTCAATTAAAGATTGTTCCACCAATAATATTCATATGTTTGAATATTTTTTCAGTTTCTTTTATTTAAAGAATAATTGCCTCATCTTCATTGTATTTCAATTAAAGATTGTTCCACCACTGATATTCATAAGTTTGAATATTTTTTCCATTCTTTTGTTTAAAGAATAATTGCCTCATCTTAAATTGTATTTCAGTTTAAATTCTATTCCACCAATAAGATTCATATGTTTGAATATTTTTTCAGTTTCCTTTATTTAAAGAATAATTGCCTCATCTTAATTGTATTTCAGTTTAAATTCTATTCCACCAATAATATTCATATGTTTGAATATTTTTTCAGTTTCCTTTATTTAAAGAATAATTGCCTCATCTTAATTGTATTTCAATTAAAGATTGTTCCACCACTGATATTCATAAGTTTGAATATTTTTTCCATTCTTTTGTTTAAAGAATAATTGCCTCATCTTATATTGTATTTCAGTTTAAATTCTATTCCACCAATAATATTCATATGTTTGAATATTTTTTCAGTTTCCTTTATTTAAAGAATAATTGCCTCATCTTAAATTGTATTTCAGTTTAAATTCTATTCCACCAATAATATTCATATGTTTGAATATTTTTTCAGTTTCTTTTATTTTAAGAATAATTGCCTCATCTTAATTGTATTTCAATTAAAGATTGTTCCACCAGTGATATTCATAAGTTTGAATATTTTTTCCATTCTTTTGTTTAAAGAATAATTGCCTCATCTTAATTGTATTTCAATTAAAGATTGTTCCACCAGTGACATTCATAAGTTTGAATATTTTTCCATTTTTTCATTTAAAGAATAATTGTGTTTCAATTTACATTTTCACCACTCATGTTTTTTTTGCCTTGTCCAAATCGCCTCAAGTTTAGAAAACAAATTTAAATTGTGTTTCATTTTAAATTTTTCCAAGCCAAAAGATAGTTTTAACTTTTAACTATTGATTAATTATTTCAAATACTACCCTACCTTGCAAAATGAATAAACCAAATTCATTTGCGCAAATCCTTAGCAGGCAAGCTATAATCCGAAATCGAATCATCACTCATTTAGAAATATTTAAGCGAAAAGGAGCCTTGATGATTCACGAGTTAGCAGAGAAGCGCATCCTGCGTCTGGAACAACGCTGGCAAGAGTTGATCCAAAATGATCAAAGTTTAAGAAACTGTCGGGATGTAGACCGTGGCCACGACTACTTCGTCAAAGACATGTTCTACCATACGCAGGACACCTTTGATGACGTGTGGTGTGACTACATCCAATTTCTTAAAATTGAGCCACCTGTGACTCCCTTAGTCCAGGTTTTGATATCACCCATTGAGAACGAGCCACCTGAACCGCTTGAGTTTCAGGACCTGGCTAATTATTTTAAAATTCAGCTACCTGATACACCTCAAGTCCAGGCCTCGGCTACTCATGTCGAAGTCCAGCCTCCTGATCTAATCCATGTTCAGACTCCGGCACCAATCTACGAATTCAAGTCCTGAATTAGTTCCAATTCAGGCTTCGGCGCCCCCCTCCAAGATGAAATCACCTGAGACATCTCAAGTCCAGGGTCCAACGAACCTCTCCAAGAGCAGGCCACCTGCGGCTGTCCTGGCTCAGGCAACGGCTAGCGCTTTCGAAAAACAGCCACCTGAATTACTTAGAGTTCAGGCTTCAGCTGCACCTTTCAAAATTCAGCCCCCTGCGACACACTTAGTCCAGGCTTCGGTTATACACTCCAAAATTCTGACACCGGCAACGTGTCTTAAAGCTCAGCCACCTGCGACAATTAAATTAATTAAAGTCCAGACGCTGGCTACCATGACAAAAGTACAGCCACCTGAACTAATCCAGCTTCAGGCACCGGCTATACTCTCAAAAATAAAGCCACCTGAACTACTCCATGTTCAGGCCCCAATCACGATCTCAAGCGTTCAGCCACTTGAAGTAACTCAACTTCAGACCCTGGCTGTATCATTATTTAACTGTTGGGTTTTCGACCCAGGAATTTTCCTTGGACAGAGCATCAGGCTCTTACCAAAATTGCCCAGTAAGCCTCTACGTTTGATCGTACGCTTACTAACCACCCTAGACTTAACCTACAATTATTTTTATATATTACTTAATATTATTTTTATTTTTATTATGTTCACAGATATTATTAATCGACTACAGTCGATTAAGGCGGGCGGAATGTTTGAGATTTACCGCCTTTTATTGCCACGTGATTGGTCATGCGAGCGACCCACGCCAGAGCTGCCCAGAGTGACCAGTTTCCGCCCTCACCAGTCTTGCTGCGACCGTGATGCCGCGACCACGCATCACGGGACTCAGCGCCGACGTCGTAGATCGACCGCTTATCTACGACGATTCCACCTAGTTTCCCAGAGGTAGAGTGCCACCCGGTCAAAACGGCGTGACCACTCTCCTCTATTGTAAACACTTAGATACCGATAAATAAATTTACCACAAAAGTTAGAGTTCATTTAAATGCCAGTGTTAGTTATTTGAAGCCCTGTGATTTCCTGCCTTCTCCTCGTCCCTTTTCGCTCGCGTTAATTTCTTTTCTCAAACAGAGGGGTATAATTAGATGTGCAAATAAAAGTAGCTTCGCTGATATCAAGATAGACGGCAGAGGGGATCTTTATTTATTTTCGAAGTTAGTCAACAATAGGCTTATCGCAATATAAAAGAGAGAACCCAAAAAGAATGTCAGCATTTTATTCGTGATGTGATTTGTTGAAGAACAAAATTTAAAATTTGAATTTTTATTTTTAATTTTTATATTATAATTCGATTAAAACATTAAGAGAATAGATTTGATAAAAAATAATTATTCAAGGGAAGTATTGAATATCACGGGAAATAAAATCATTTGCACGGGATGTTGATCGCACAGGAAAATAAACACTTTTGTACGGGAAAATTAATACTTTTGCACGGTTTAATTGAAACGTGTTTACCTATCAAGCCTAGAAACAAAAGACCACGTGCTCTTTCAATAAGTATCTCTCCACCCATTTTATTATTGAGCTCAGTTCAACTCACAGTGTCGTCTCAGTCGACGAGTAAAGCAAAGAGCCAAAAGATGGCTGGTGAGTTAACGTATTTTGAAACCTCTGAGGACTCATCTGAAGAAGAAAATTCATCTGAAGTGATCGAGCAGCCTAAAAAAAATGCAGGCGACCAAGACGAGTGTGGCTTTTACGTCACAAATACCCATCAGCAACAAAGGCAGAAAGTGCTGTAAAGTTAAAAGAAGTTTGGGAAATATCTTCAACGAAAATGGTGGCAGAAGGAAAACGAGTTGAATATCGGTGCACAAAGGGAATTTATAGAGTGTCTGAGTGTCCAGCGTGCTTGTACCAACTATATCGTTCTTCGGATACTTGCGTGTCCTTGTACGAAACCGAAGAGGAGCACGAACATAAAAATATTGATTCTACACGAGGCATATCATCAGAAATTAAGGCTTTTATAAAAGATAAATATGCAGATGGTATTACAAAGCCAAATGCACTACTAAATCTCATTGGTAAAAAACAGATGATAGAACCTGCAAAAGAAAAAATTGTTGCATTTCTTAGAACAATCCAAAGTGATAAAGGCACTCCTTCCGTATTGGCCACAGATCTGAGGGTAACATGAAATAATCTCCGATGAAAAAATCTCCGGCAAAAAAATCTCCGAACGAAAAAATCCCCGACGATAAAATCCCCTAAAAAAATTTCCATAACGGGATTTTCATATTCTGACACCATTTTTTCCGAGAACCATAACTTGCATTTCTTCAAAAATCTAAGATTATTAATAGTGCTAAATGATAAAAATCTATTTTTACCGTCGTTACTATCATATAATAAGAATGGTTTACCTTTGTTGGTTATTTTATACAAATCCGGAACAACAAAACCCTCAATTCCCATACTAACGGAAAATTCTTCAATTTTATTATGTCTTATGGTTTGAACCATCCTACTTAAAAAACTTGAAGACGGCAGCTGGGCAGCAGCTTCATCAGATATCGTTCCAAGATTATCGGTAATATTTTTACTCGTAGGATCGTTAGATTTATTAGCAGAATCTCTTATTTCATTTACGACCTGTCTCACTTCAACATTTACAGGGTCAGGTGCATGATTATGATCTTCAATTGTTTTTTCACTTCACCTTAAAATAATACTATCGATAAGTCATGATGGGAGAACAGGGTAAACGAAATAAAGAGAGTCAAGGTGATAAGTTTAACGAAGCTTTATTATTTTAAGGTTTGTAATAATATAAATACGTACGCACACGAGCTCTGCTATCAGCGAAGTGAAGCTGTACTTGGCGGCGCTGCCACAGTGGGACCTAGGAGCAGAGACGAGGGGAGGGGGAAGGGAGCGAGTAAGCCGTACTAGCCCAACAAGTTAAATAAAAAAAATTTCTCCTTCATTAACAACACTTCAAAAACAAACCATCTTCTCTTTTGTTATTAGTTTCAACTTCACCAGGACAATTTTTCGATTTATATTTAGTACATCTCTAAACTACTCTATTTTTGTTAACACGTTGACGAAAATATAAATGTCCTCCAACATTTAACAGAGGTTTCTTTTTTGACTTAGAATAAAGTGTAAAGGCATAATGAATAACGTCTGCACTCAACAGCGGTCTTTCACAAACTAATGGTATACACATCAAGTTGATATACATGTACAAGTAACCTTTCCATTTTCAATTTATTGAAAACAAAAACAAAGCTCCGAAGAATCCAAACAAAATCATTAAGTTTGATTGTCTACTAATAATAAACAAACTGTTTCTCACATTTATGCGTACTAAATATTTTTAATTTTGAATTTTGCCTTTTTCTTTAATTGAAATTATTCAAGATTTTGTTATTTTTTCCCTCGGGGATATTTTCGTTCTGGGATTTTTTCGTCGGAGATTTTGTTTAGGGGCCATTTTCGTGAGAGATTTTGAGCAGGGGATTTTTTCGTGACACCGACCTTAGAGCTTGCAATGAGCGCACTCAAGTTCTGGATGATGAAGATGTACCATACGTGGTTGATTTCCACATTTTTGCAGAATCTTTTGATTAAGAAGAACAGGATTTGAAAATAATTTTATCAAGGCGTAGATTGTTAGCATTGGCCAGGAAATTCATGAGATTAGTGCAAACAGATGCGATCTATAAACTGATCTACAAAATAAAAAAAGCTTTACTAATGCAATAATCTTTTATAATAAACATCGTTCATTTCAATTATAGTTGTATAATGTTCAATAAAACAAATTTTTTGCTTGATTTTTGTTGAGTTTTGCTCTCAATTCTTTTTCCCGTGCGAGATCAATTTTACCCCCGTTTAATACATTTTTTTCCCGTGCAATGTTAATTCTACTCCTGTTCAATATATTTTTTTCCCGTTTAATACATTTAACTTCTGTTCAAATATTTTTTTTTCCATGCATTTATTTTCTTTCCCGTTTAATCACTTAATTTCTCGTGCGAATGCCTTTTTTATCGTGAATTTGACCTAAAATTTCCCGTGCGTTTGCTTTTTTTTCCCGTGCTAATAAAGCACACCCATTATTTAATCAAGTTTTCGAAATTATCCGATTAAAATCATGGAAATAATAATTATTAGTAAAGAAACAAAACCAATGAATTTATAATCACGGAAGTTTAAAGGAACTCTGAACGTTGCGGCAAAGGTTAGGGCAAAGGTAAAGGGTATGTATAGCTTATTGTAGGTTAATTTAGATGAAGCTTCGACAAAATTTGTCTCAGATAATGTCATACAATTGCGCGCGCTTGCGCGCTCAGAGAGACTAGTTAAATTAAACAATGATATCAGCGCTGATGATATGGGAGATAATCTGATTTCTCCAAGACGTTTCGCGGACGCTGGTCTAGGCATATACTTAGATGAGAAAATTTAAAAAATTTTTGATCGTATCACGCATGACGTTTATTTGTCTGGTACCTATCATAAACCAAATTGGGTTATATCTTTGAACGCAAAGACTGATAAAGTAGATGATAAAGCACAGTATGATAATTATGATTGTAAACATAGAATAGGAACTAAAGAAGAGCTCCTTCATCAGTCTCAAGTGGAAGATGTGTTTGATGACATACCAAGTCCGGAGGGAGTTGATGAAAATTCTCCACCTGAGACTGGAAGGGAGAATTAAAGGAGCTCTCCTTTGATGACTCGCAATCAATGCCTTCCGATTTTGATTTGAGCGAGAATACACTCAATAGGAAAATCATGGACGCCAAAAAAGTAAGCGCAGTAGATGACATAATAAGTAAAAATGAAGATGAGCCCCTGAATGCTGATAATGCAAATTTTAAGGTAGACGAAGGTATGGTACGGCACTTCCGTTTAGGGCACCCTTCGCTGGGATATTTGAAACAGCTCCAGAAAACTGTAGATGCACTTGGAAAAATTAAATTCGGGGAAAATATTTTAGACTGTGAGGTTTGTGTTCTATCGAAGATGAAGAAGTTGTCATTTATAGAGAAAAGAACGAGAGCAGACAAGCCACTACATACAGGGAACTGCGACACTATAGGGGCCATAAAATCGGTCTCGTTTCCGGGGGTGGGGGGGGGGACAGATTTAGAACCGTATTCGCAGATGATTTTAGTAGGTTCGCCAAGGTGTACTGAATTAAGACAAAAGATGGCTCCGGGGACAGTTTCGAGAAATTTTTTAAAACTGCCAGGAACTTATTAGGTAGGAATGAAAAACTTTGTTACGTTAGGTCGGATAGAGGAACGAAGTTTGCTGGGGGAAAATTTTTGAAGGTTATGGAGAGAGAAGGGACGGATTCTGATTTGAGGCCCCCACACTCCCGAACACAATAGAACAGCAGAGATATTTAATGACATTTTGCAAATGAAAATTCGATCTTTGATGATAGACAGTGGTTTGCCGAAAAGTATGTATATGCTAGCGGCTGAAACGGTAGTTCACGTCTACAACAGAACACCTCACGGTTCAATAAACTTCGAAGTACCTTTAGAAAAGTTCTGTGAAAAAAATAATTTACATTTGGATAAAATTCAAAGGTTTGTTTAGCTTACATGAGAGTTCCTATCTCGAAGACTAAATTCGTGGATAGAGCCATCGGAGCAATTCTGGTTGGATACACGCCAACCGGTAATGTTCTGTGGCACCCAGAGTCAGGAAAAAGGTATAGCCGGGTAAGATAGCTGTCGAATTGGCCCCATTGGCGAACCCTTATAATATGTATATCATTCGAAGGGGCATAAAAAAAGAAAATTTTTGTTGCAAACCGCAGCTCCCTATTTCCAATCTAGGGACCCTAGGGTCTAAAATAGTGATTTTTTAACTTTAATTTTTATCTCAGAACCTATTTGGGCTAGAGACATGCGGTTTGCGGAAAAATTTTCTAAAAAAAAAATGTAGTCCACCTATAATTTTTAATATTATTTTTGGTGCCAAATTTAGACCGTTTGGGCCATTTTTCGAATTTTTTTACCTTTAATTTGCGATTAAAAAAAATTGAAGACGAACGCCTCGCTAGAAAAAAAATATGTGATGTATTTTAACGAAAATTAAACGCTCCGATTTTTTTAGATTTTTAAAAAGGGTGGAAGGCACTTTTCTGCTGATCGGAGATTTCAACCATTCGAACTGCAACTGGATGTTGGGAAATAGCCATGCTGAAGTAGCCTATTTTATTGCTTCTGATAATATCTTCTATTATATTTGAAGTTTATTTTCGTCGTCGTCGTCATCGTCGTAGACTTCCTTTTTAAAAAAAAAGTGACTTAGAGATCTCAGATTTATTAGAATTCGGTACTCGGGGGTTTTCGGGGCTGCTGGTCACGAATCCAACATTCATTTTTAAATTTTACCTATGTAAAGTCTACTAATTCAAGGTAAAATCTTATTTTTTCTGAGGCTCTTTTGAGACTTTGACATCTATGATTAATTAGAAATAGAGTAGTCAGGGGTTTTTGGGGTTGCTGATTACAAAACTGACCTTTATTTTTTGATTTGGTCTATTTAATGGCTACTTACTTAAGGTAAAAATTCATTTTCAATAGCATTTTTTTGAAAATTCGTATATGGAAGTTTTTGGGGTTGCTGATAACGAATTTGACGTTTATTTTTAAAATTGACCTACGTAAAGGGCCACTTACGTAAGATAAAAATTTATTTTTAATAACATTTTTTTGAAACATCGTATAAGAAGATTTTTGGGGTTGCTGATTATGCATCTGATATTCATTTTTAAAATTGACCTACGCAAGGGCTACTTACTTAACCCAGCTGAAAAAATCCGTACGGAAATCCATGCTGAAATCCGTACGGATTATTAGTGTGGAAATTTGGAACCGATTCCGTACGGATTGAAATTTTTT
Organism: Encarsia formosa; assembly: GCA_038277355.1. Classification (NCBI taxonomy): domain Eukaryota; kingdom Metazoa; phylum Arthropoda; class Insecta; order Hymenoptera; family Aphelinidae; genus Encarsia; species Encarsia formosa. The sequence goes on from CM076187.1 coordinate 35,873,354, forward strand.
TTTTCTACTTGAATAAATAATTAGAGATATATTTATTTAAACTTTTTTTGTGTTAATGATTTTAAAAAACCATGCATCACCTTAGTGAAAATATATGATGCGTACTCATATGCGTACGCATATACGTTTTTTGAGAACACTACTGACTAATGGTTATATTGCCCTGTTGAATGTCCACACGTGTGGCACAAGTAACATTATTTTCAAGTAGATGATTATAAAAAGGAATAAAATATGGATATAGGTAATTATTTAATAATTTTATAGCCTCTTATGTCATAAATAATCAAAAAATTGGTTTTTTTTTTTTTATTTTACGTGCTTTTCTTTAACTCACAATATTTCGTCGTCGTCGTCGTCGTACGTTCAAAACTGCCAAGCTCTAGAACTTGGAGCTTGTAACACCTGGAGGTCTGAAATTTCGCAGAGGGTCTAGGTTCGGATGACAATACATGAATCCGTAGTCACTTATCGACCTGGACCTCCAGGTCGCCGATGACGGGGGTATATGAGGGAGTCATCTCCGAGAATTTGGGATAAATTCTTCGGGGATGACTTTGAGGAAAGTTCTAGAGTATTTATCGAGGCAATTTGAACCTAAGTACCAAGGTCACCGATGATGGGGTTACCTGGGGTACCTGGGGGTCATCTCCGAGAATTCGAATCAAATTCTTGGGATATGACTTAGGATAGATTTCGGGGATTTCGGGACTTTAATTAAACTTCTTTAACAGCTGTTTTATATTTGATTTTTAACTAATCTCTCTCAGCGCGCAAACACGAGCAATTGTATTACATTATCTAAATCTAAAACAAATTTTGTCGAAGCTTCATCTAAATTAAAGGGCTTAACCCACAATAAGTTGTATATTAAAGGAGTTTAATTGACGTCTTGATGCATGCGAGCTCAATGGCTCAGGTGGTAGAGTGTCTGCCTGTGATGCCTGGGGTCATGGGTTCGAATCTCAGTCGAACAAAATATTTTATTCAAAATAATTTTATTATTAATAATTAAATCTTATAAAGAATAATATATCAATATCTAATAATAATATTAAATAAATAAAAAAATAGTGTGAAAATAAAATTAAAAGAAAAAAAAAAAACCCGTATGGAAACCCGTACGGAAACCCTGACCAAATATCAGTATCGGAAACCCGTATGGGATCCTTTACAGGAACCCTTATGGGTCCCCGTACGAGATACCTTACGGATTTCCATATGGATTTTTTCAGCTGGGAAGTTATCAAAAAAAATTTTTCTCAATTTTTGACCATACTACCCAGCTGAAAAAATCCATATGGGAATCCGTAAGGAAACCCGTACGGGGACCCATAAGGGTTCCTGTAAAGGATCCCATACGGGTTTCCGATACTGATATTTGGTCAGGGTTTCCGTACGGGTTTTTTTTTTTTTTTTCAATTTTATTTTCACACTATTTTTTTATTTATTTAATATTATTATTAGATATTGATATATTATTCTTTATAAGATTTAATTATTAATAATAAAATTATTTTGAATAAAATTATCGAAGAAAAAATTTTGTTCGACTGAGATTCGAACCCATGACCCCAGGCATCACAGGCAGACACTCTACCACCTGAGCCATTGAGCTAGCATGCATCAAGACCTCAATTAAACTCCTTTAACATACAACTTATTGTCGGTTAAGCCCTTTAATTTAGATGAATTTAGATCGACAAAATTTGTTTTAGATTTAGATAATGTAATACAATTGCTCGTGTTTGCGCGCTGAGAGAGACTAGTTAAAAATCAAATATAAAACAGTTGTTAAAGTAGTTTCATTAAAGTTTTCGAGCAAGCTAGCTCAATGGCTCAGTTGGTAGAGTGTCTGCCTGCCATGCCTGGGGTCATGGGTTCGAATCTCAGTCAAACAAAATTTTTTTCTTCGATAATTTTATTCAGAATAATTTTATTATAAATAATTAAATCTTATAAAGAATAATATATCAATATCTAATAATACTATTAAATTAAATAAATAAAAAAATAGTGTGAAAATAAAATTAAATGAAAACAAAAAAAAACCCGTATGGAAACTCGTACGGAAACCCTGACCAAATATCAATATCGGAAACCCGTATGGGGTGATTTACGGGAACCCTTACGGGTCCCCGTACGGGTTTCCTTACGGATTTCCATATGGATTTTTTCAGCTGGGTACTAGGATGTTCTGAAAATCGAAGCTATTTTCCAGTAATTTCTCGAATTTTTAGTTCTGAACGAACCAGTTAATTTATCTCTTGGTTTAAATTTCTCAATTCTATATAAAATATAACATAGAATTAAAAATTGCGCATGAGCTTGAACGCTATGCGCTATTGAGACTAGTTTTAGAGACTAATTTTATCAAAAATTGAAGAAAATTTTCTTTCTTTGAAAAAAAAAGAGAACTTAAAATCTTTTTATTATGTGGTCAGGTATCAATCTGTACTTAAGTATTTTAACTCATGTGAAATTACTTAAGGATACCTTTTGAATTTTTGATTTATCAATATCAGAACAATATTATTTTTCTAGACAAATAAAAAAGAAAAGTTTATTGATTCTTTCAAGTTCATTCCTAGTTAAATTGTTGAAAAAAAAAAATTTGTCGAGTTTGGTCTTTTTTTATTTGTATAGCCTCTAACTGTGTGTAAATTTATTTGCTCATTAGCTGTTGACTGTTGTACTTTCATGACTTCCATAAATGCGCAAGCGCTGCTCATGCTCGTTTAGACATACTTACAACCTTAATACTATGTGCGTGCGCATTCTAAGTCGTTTCTATATGCGTCTATTTTGTATTCTTGGGTGTGGTCATAGCTTCTTCAAAGTATTTTGTTTGTCCGGTTGTTATATTTACTAAGTCCGTCATTTGTACTTTCAGCTGAAATGGAAGATAGCATTTAATTATTTAACTCAAGTTTATTTTAGTGAAGTTATTCGAAAATTGAATTATACATTCTTTACTTATGAGAATTATAAAATGGATCATTGTTTAATATTATTGTCAGTTAATACATGAAAGTCTACACCTTTAATCTCTTTTGATACATATAACAATTATTTTTTACTATAAAGATAATTAATCAACGCATTTTCATTGTTTATTTAAAAATAATTACTTGAAATAAAATTGAGCGCAAGTGTTATAATGATTAAATGTTAAAGTGCAAAAAAGTAATATGCAAGTTGTGTTTTAGAGCAACTTTAAATAGATAGTTTTTGGTAAATGTTAAAATATAGTGACTGTGTATTAAACTAAGAGAATGAATAAAATTTTGTCTTTATTTTAATGCATTTACTTCTTGATTTTAAAAGTAGTACTTTCTAAAATAAAAAAATTTCATATTAATTCAAAAATCCTTAAATATATACAATCTAAAGTTGCATTAAAATTGTGGCGAAGTATTGATTATCAGTATGATATCTCCTTGAAGCAAAAATTCAGTTTTAAGAATCATAGAAACTAAAAATTAAAAATAAAAGATTTTTTCTTGTGGTTGCAGATTCATCAGTTTATGTAAGTATAATATTAAATATTGAAATAAATGGTGATAATTAACCAATATTTTTGTAAAAACAATAATCATTTGGAAAAATTTAATTTTTAATTTCTGGTTAAAATAAAAAGTTTTTATAAGGATGTCCAGTGAAATTATATTTTTTATTTCAATAGTAAGAAGAAGCCCTAAGAATTTTAAGATTCTTTAAATAGTTCATCAATATAAATAACATAAGAATGTTAAATTCAAAAAATTATTCAAAATTCTTAAAATTGTTTTTGTTTTGAACTCAATATTTTATCATGAAACAAAAGTTTTGATTAATTAGTAATCACTTTTAATATTTAAATCATGTTTGTAACTATTAAATTGTAGTAATGCTATATTGAAAATTTTTATCATTCCATGTTCATGCTAAAAAAACTATTTAAAACTTTTATTAGCTTCCTTTTTTTATTTTAACTTATTTATATTTTAATTAAGCAATTATTTAAATATATGTGAGTAAAATGAAAAATTTTATTATAAGGTTTATATTTTAAAGTAAATATATAACAAATCCCTACAAGCTTAGTTTTCCAATAAAACTTTATATTTGCCCATAAAAATCCTGTTTTTTATTTTTTTACTTTAAATTTATTTTACTTAGTAGAAGGAAATTATTTTTATCAATGATTGTATCAGGTCAGATGATATATAATCATATATAATTGTATTCTACTTTTGTGATCTTCAAATAAATTTCATTTTGACTCTAAAAGAGTATAATTTTTTATGACTTTTTTGTAAGATTGAGTAAAATTTAAATTAAAATGTTGTAATTAAAGGTTAGAAGAATTAAGATTTTTTAATTTTAAGAAAGAAAAGTTTTTGTTTCACTTATTTTTACTATGCTTTTGGTGAAATATTTTGTTTGTACTTTTTTTGGAGTATGTGTTAAAGGTTGAAGATAAAAATTTCTTTAAATTTTTTCAAATCAAATAATGGGGTCGAATAACCAATACTTTGAAAATTTTTTTTTTCAAAGTACAGATTTCTAATAAAGTTGAAAATTTTTTTAAAATTTTCAAAGCAAAATTCATCAAGAAATAAATTAATAAAAAATTTTGAAGCTATGGCCCAATGAAGTCATCAGACTGGAATTACACTAGTTAAGACTATGTCTTTGTATACTGAAATTGAAAAAATTTTTAAGAAAAACATGTGTCGATTTTTTTTTTTTTTTTGATGCTCTAACTAATTAAGCGATAAAATGTTACAAATTTTGGAAGTTTCTAACACTATTGCATGATTATATTGCATAAAAAAAAAGTTCAAGCTTAAACTCTCTTGATTATGATTCTATTACGGCTAGTAAAATATTTGTAGATCTTTTCAGTTAATTTTTTATTCTTGAATAAAGTCAAATTTTTGAAGTTGCACATTATTATAAAAGCTTTTAGTCCTGCAGATAAATTTTATTACTCCTTTTTAAAATATTCTTATTTTTTGCAAGGTATCTATATCTATTAAAATTAAGGATTTGAATGCAATAACCATTTTAGGCTTGAGACTAGCAATTAGCTTCACATACTTTTTCTGAAATGCTTATGGACAGCTTCGTCTCTGGAAATTTTTTGACTCTAAACTGTTATGTTGCCCTACCCTTAAAATCCAGCTGGATTTTGGTTCCAATTTGACAGCTGGATTTGAAAAAAAAAGTTTTTTGTTAATATTGCTTAAAATCAGGTGATCACTAATTTTTCAATGATTTTTAAAAAATCGAACTTAAGAAATTTTTTTTTTTCATAATCCAGCAGGAATTCCAGCTGTCAAATTGGAATGGATATTCAGCTGGATCTTAGGTGCAGAATCAGTACTAAAGTTTAAAGTTACTGGAATTCAATGATTTTCTGGAAAGTTTCAATGTTACATTTCATATTAATAAGTGATAATAGATGATTTTTTTGAATAAGTAAATAATGACAGCTTTTTTGAATAAGTAAAGAATTTTTTAAGCATTTTTTAAAAAGCCAATTGGGCTTTAGGCCCACTGCCTGAACCAGTCTTAAGCACTAAGGTGGTTATGGCATTCTGGTCCACAGACTGACAGTATATACACTAAAAGGACATAGTTTTCATTATATTAATAATAATATTCAAGATTACTATTATTGCACTAAAACTTTAAAAAAAATGAAATTTATAGCAAACAGTACTATAAATGATTTACTACTATAAATGATATACTACTATAAATGCTTTTTCATTACAATTTCCTTGGTTATGAAAAAATTGAAATTTCAAAAATAAAAAATTGACATGATTTGTGGTTTACAAAAAATTTAAATAGATTTTTTAAATTTAAATATGGTAAGTAGGGGCGCTTGTGTGAGGGGGGGGGGGGGGCGTGTATGCGAATAGAAATGATAAAAATGAAGTCAAAAATTTTTTGCTAAACTTTGGGGTTAAAAATGATTAGGATAAACTTGGAAAATTGATCGGAAAACCCCCCATACCGACTATTTTCAAGGATGCTATACAAGATCCCGTAGTTAAAAATACAAAAAAAATTGTTTTTATATTGTTTATTAACAAATTAAAAAAAAAATCACTTCTTTTCATGCATTATTTTTTTAAAATCAAATTTTACGGAGGGTAGAAATTTTTTTTTGATGTGGGAAATTTGATAAATCGGGGACGCTAGGTTTCTACTCTATAAAACTGTTCGAGCGAAAAATTCACTCGAAGAAATAGTGATTTCCTTAAATTACCCTGATCACTCTAATAGAGTCATTTTTCACTCTTAATAAAGTGGTTCGGGCCACTCTTGAGAAAAGAGTGAAAAAATCACTCGGTACTTAAGAGTGAATAAGATAACATAACCTACAATCATCTTATTGCACTCATTCTTAGAGTGGATTTCTCGAGATTTGTAAACTTACTGTATATCTATCATTTATTTTCGATATAATGTCAGAGTTTTTAATTATAATCGCCGATTTTTTTATTATTCAAAATTAAATTATTGTTTATAATTTTTTATTAAAAAAATTTTTTGCGGTCAATAAGCTGAAAATGACTAAAAATGAATAAGTTAAGCATCAAACAAATTTTTTAATAAATTAATTAATAAACAATTATATTTGTTTTGGTAGCTTATTGAAATAAAAAACTAAAAAAATAATAATTTTTTTTTAATTTATTAGAAATATCTTTGATAATTAAATATCGAGTCATGGAAAATAATTTTTACTCACTGAATCATTAATTAGTTGTAACAATTAATTAACAAATGATTATAAAATCATTTGTAAATTAATCATGCCATTGTTTCATTAATTTAATTATTTGACAGTTTCTGTATAATTTTGTTTCCATTTAATTAATTTATTTTTTGTAAATTTTTTCAGTAAAATGTTAAAAAAAAAAAAAATTTTAACAAAAATTTGTGATGTTTATTAAATTATTCCTAAAAAAAATTTTTTTTAACACTTAATTATGTTTTTGTTTATTTATCCGTGTCCTTTTTAATTGAATCATAAAAATAATGAAGTGTTAAGTTAAAAAAAACTTTATAAATTCTTAGCAATTTGAAATTTTATTTAAGTTTTTGTAAGGTAAACAATTTTTATACCTGCTTAAAGCATCTAATTATAAGTAAGTCGAATAGCCGAGTGGTTAAAATACTACGGCCAGTATACTTTTGTTTTTTTTTCTCTAAATGACGTAAGTTCAAATCCCGGTTAAAATTTGTTTTTTTTTTTTTTCTTTTTTTTTCTTGAATACTAAGTTCAAAATAATCATTTACAATTACTGAAAATCTCAATAGTTGAAAAATTTGTTAATGTTTTTGGTGGTTTTTGTAAAATTAAAAGTCACTCTTCTTCGAGTGATCGAATTTCACTCGATGCTATAGTGGGTTTTCACTCGAAGCGGACTGGCTCACTTTTTACTTGCGCTTGGAGTGAAAATTCACTCGATTCGAGTGAAAATTCACTCGATTCGAGTGGAAATTCACTCGAACAGTTTTAGAGAGTACTCTCAGAATCTTTTTTTTAATTTTCGATATGATTTTTTTTGACAAAATGGCGGCCAAAAAACTTAGGTATAACTTATCGTTAAATGGCCACTAACAGAACCAGCAGTGAAATAAAAAGTTAGAAGTAAATGAAAATTATCCCTTTATAAAAGAGAGCTATCGCCATCTTGCGTAAACAATTTATTCGTGACCTGATTGGTGACGAAGTTTTTAAAATATTCGAAAAGTGCATTTGAGGTTACTATTTTTGTTTTTTTCCTATGCGCGCTTAAAAACTGATGGAGTTAGAATTTTTTATTTTATTTAACAAAAATTTCTTTTGCAAAAGCAATAAATAAGGGTCCGTGCGCGCTTACGCGCTGAGTAATTTCTAGTTTATAAAATAGTATTTTGGATATGTTTTATGATAATTTCAAATCATTAAAATTGCAAAATGGAAAATTTTAGGCCGCTATTTTGTCAAAAAAAATCATATCGAAAATTTAAAAAAAGATTCTGAGACTAGAAACCTAGCTTCCCCGATTTATCAACTTTCCCACACCAAAAAAAAATTTCTACACTCCGTAAAATTTGATTAAAAAAAAAAAAATGCATGAAAAAAAGTGATTTTTTTTTAACCCTTAAAGGCCACACGGGGTCCAAAAGACCCCACATAACTGTCAGTGTGGCAGTTCTGGATTTGGGTGTGTCATTTAAGGGTTAAATTTGTTAATAAACAATATAAAAACAATTTTTTTTGTATTTTTAACTACAAGATCTTGTAGAGCATCCTTGAAAATAGTCGGTAGGGGGGTATTCCGATCAATTTCCCAAGTTTATCCTATACATTTTTAACCCCAAAGTTGACCAAAAATTTTTGACTTTCAGGCGTTAATGGGTTAAAGTCATAAAAAATGTGGCATATTTAAAAAAAATATTTTTAAATAGCTGATTAGTGAATATGTAAATTCGTCATCTCAGTTTTTGATTTAAAATTAAAACAATTAAACTAAAAATCATTAACATGTTCAAAATTCGCACTACCGTCCGAACTTGGCGTCTGTGTCGTCATCCCGGGTGCTTGTGCGAACTACCTAACCTGCAATTTAGTATTGCTCAATGCAACCTGCTCGGTGCTTCTTCGATTTTTTTTTACAACTTTTAACTTAAAATGTATATTACTATAAGCAAACTCATTTAGTTTTTTTAAAATACTGTTAATAAATAAATGTCAACCTAACCTCTACATTCAATTTTATAGTTTGCACGATCGTCCTCGTACAAACAGCCTCGCACTAACGGCCTTGCGTTCGCACAATCACTCTGACTTTTTTTTTTTTTTTTTTTTAAATTAATTATTTTATTAAAAAATGTTTTTATTGTACCAGGAAATTTCAGGGTTACTTCTAAATAGTTCAAATATTTATTAAAAAAAAAAGATGAAATTTTCAATATAGTTTTTTTTTACTAACTATCAATGTCTTAGGTACAACTCAAATTCGCACAAGTACCCCTAGTCAAAATTACCATTTTTGCATTAAAATTAAAAAAAAAAAACTTAAAGCAAAGGTTTTACAAAAATTATCTTTCATCATAATATTTTTGGTTGTAAAAAAACAGGAATTTTTAAAAATAAAAAATTTACGATATTTGTGGTACAAAAAATTAAAATGGATTGAAACAGTCGGATGTGTTTAAAAAATTTACACTAGTTAACAATTTTTGGGAGGCAAAAGGTTGCTCTTCGTTTGGAATCAAAGCTTAGCGGACTGTATAAAATTAAGGAAAAATTGCCGCAATTGCGAGGAAGTGAAAAGGGAAGAGTAAAGGTGATTCAAAGAACAACACGTTCGTTCATGCTGAACTTTAGGGTAGATTTATTTAACTAAGAACACTATTTACAATAGCCGAGAAGAGAGAACTCGCCGTTTTGACCGCGAGTTTTTCTACCTCGGTAAGATCAGGTAGAATCGTCGTAGATAAGCGGGCGATCTACGACGATGGCGTTAAGTCCCGTGACACGTGGTAGCGGCCTCACGGTTGCAGCACGAGAGGTGTGGGTGGACGTCGGCAGCTGTAACGAGTCGTGCGTCTATCGCTCAGCTGACCAACGTCGTGGTGAAAAGGAAGAGGTTAATTTTGAATATTCCGCCCCCTTTGACTGTGGTCAATTAATAATTTTATCTGTGAACATAATAAAACAAAAATAATAAGTCTGAGGTGGGTAGCAAGCGTACGATAAAACGTAGGGGCTTACTGTGCAGTTTTGGTAAGAGCCTGAGCTCTGTCCAATTATAAATTCCTGGGTCGAAAACCCAATGATTAAAAAATAGAATAGCAAGGGACAGAAGCTAGAGCACTTCAGGTGGGTGAATTTTCGAAAATATCACCGGTGCTTTGACCTGGTGTGATTTCGGTGGTTTAAATTTTGATAATATAGCCGGAGCCTGAACCTGGAGTAGTTCAGGTGGCTGAGCTTTGAGTAGGGTAGCAGGCACCTGAATTTTAATAGTCGCAGGTGGCTGTATTTTGGAAGAGAACGCCGGCGCCTGGACTTGGGTGGTCACAGGTGGCTTGTTTTCAATCAAGGTGGAGCCTGAACTTATAATAGTTCAGGAGGCTCAACTTTGGAAAGGGGTTGCCGTTGCCTGGACTAGAGTTAGATCAGGTGGTTTTGAAAGGCGAGTTTCGTTAGCTTTGGCCGATGCCTGGGCCGCGGATGGCTCAGGTGGCCGAATTCTCAAACTTATAGCTGAAGCCTGAATTAGAGATAGTTCAGGTGGTTTTCAAAAAACGTAGCTGGTGACTGGGCTTTGGCTCCCGCGGGTGCCTGAATTTTGAAAAGTGTAGCCGGAGTCTGAATTTGAACTAATTCAGGGGGCTGATTTTCAAAGACTGTCGCCGAAGCCTGGACTAGGGTTATCTCAGGTGGCTGGAATTCGAAAAGGGTGGCTGCAGCCCGGACTAGGGTCCTCGCAGTTAACCGCAGGTTTCTGGGAAAGTTCGCGATGCCTGGACCTTGGGCGGTTTAGTTGGCTGAATTTTGAGAGAGATAGCTGATATCTGAACTCGACATGGTTCAACTGGTTGATTCTCAAAGGATGATGTCGAAACCGGGACCAGAGGTGTCGCGCTTGGCTTAGTTGTAAGAAATTTGATGTACGAGTCGTGCACGTCGTGGCTACGATCGACTTCCTTGCAATTTCTTAGAGTTTGATGATTTTTGATAAACTCTTGCCAGAGTTGTTTGAGACGCAGGATACGAGTTTCCGCCAACTCGTAAGTCATCCTGGCTCCTTTTTGTTCGAATGTTTTGAAATGAGTGACGATTCGATTACGGATCCTAACTTGGATGTTAAGAGTTTGCGCAAATGAATTTAGTTTATTCATTTTGCACGATTCGGGGTTGAAATTTGAAAAATAATAATCAACAGGTAGAAGTTGAAAACTAACTTTTGGTTTGGACAGCGGAAAAGCGATCGTTCAGCTTGGTTATTGTCTTGGATAATTAGTTAAAAAGCGAACGTTTAACTAGATAAATTCAATTTTTAAATTTGCTGAAAAACGAATGTTCAGCTAGGTTGGTCTAAATGAAATTAATAAGTTTTGAAGTTAAGTTGAAAATAGGACGTTTAACTAAGAAAATGATGAAATTTGATGTGATAGAAAATATTTCTAGATCAGATTAATTAAAAAGCGATCGTTCAAGTAATTGATTCGTAGAGAATAATTCCAGTAGTACAAAGATTTTAGATTTAAAAATATTTCCAGGTCGAATTAGTTTAAGCGAGCGTTCAACTGAATGAACTTGTGGAGAATAAATCCAAGGCATTAGGGTGTGAATAAAAGATGTAGAAAGATTTCATCGAAAAGATCTAAAGTTTGAGAGTATAAATTTCTGAAGACTAAAAAATTAAAGTAGGGCATCATTTGAAACTATATGTATGTGGTTTTCCTAAAGGATTTCTATTGTAATATCAATAATAAGTATCAATAATTTAGTACACTTTCAGCGTAGCGGCTATACGCGTACTGAAAAAAATTCAATCATAAAATTCATAAAAGTTCAGTGTCACTCTTTTTTCCTATTTAAGGTTAGGTGAGTGATTTCGTCGGCAGTTATTTTGCATTAAGACAGTTTCTTTTTTTTTTTTTAATCAAGCGCATTGATCAAAAAGCTTATTTTGATTTAAATGTAGCTAATAAGTTTTGTTATTATTTTCTATATTTAGGTTAAATTTGTAGTTTTGTCCCACCACTTTGTAATTCGTAATTCAAATGATTTTTACTGACCCCATTGCTCAAAAAACTTACATTTACTCATAAAATTTTTTAAAAAGTTTACATATTTTTTTTTTTATGTTAAGTGGTCTAGCTGCCATCTACGGTTTTTACAGAAAATTAATCTGTATAAAATTTGTTTAATCAAAATGAAAAAAACAATTATATTCAACTTACAAAGAGATGGGGCCTTTTTTCACCTACTTCCCATATAACCCCTGTGTTAAAAAGTAGGCTGTTTCATATAAAAAGCCGTTTTTGGCCTCATTTTCAAAAAATTCCTCCTTGGACCGTATTGCACTTAGAAATATCTGGAACCTCGCATTTTTTTTCGTTTTTCCAAGTACTTTTGAAAAAACAAATAGTAAAATATTTTTTTGAATGATCTTGTCTGTGTACATTGTATCCCAAATATACTAAAAATTGACTTTGAAAATGAATCTGAAGCTGGCACCTCTCAGAGTCAGCACCAATATAGCAGTGGTGATCAACCAAATTTTTTTAAATAATATTTTTATATTTCAACTTAAACAATGGTAATTAACTTGAAATGTAACTAAATGACGTTTGGGATGAATTTTGAGAATAGATATCAAAAAAACAACCCCATAATTCTGACCAGCCCTTAATTAAGGGGTGATTTATCAAAAAATTCTCACTCACGTGCTTTTAAGTTTCCTGCAGTTTTAACTTAGGAAATAGGTTCGAGGAACTCAAAAAAGCCTGGAGAAATTTTTTCAAGACTTTTGAGGGGGAGGTTCATCCCCTAAATCGAGGGTGAATTTTTCGAAAAATTCTAACTCAAGTGCTTTTAAGTTTCCTGCAGTTTTGACTTCGGAAATAGGTTCGGGGAACTCAAAAAAGCCTGGAGAAATTTTTTCAAGACTTTTGAGGGGGAGGTTCATCCCCTAAATCGAGGGTGAATTTTTCGAAAAATTCTCACTCAAGTGCTTTTAAGTTTCCTGCAGTTTAGACTTCGGAAATAGTTTCGGGGAACTCAATAAAGCCTGGAGAAATTTTTTCAAGACTTTTGAGGGGGAGGTTCATCCCCTAAATCAAGGGCGAATTTTTCGAAAAATTCTCACTCACGTGCTTTTAAGTTTCCAGCAGTTTTGACTTCGGAAATAGGTTCGGGGAACTCAATAAAGCCTGAAGAAATTTTTTCAAGACTTTTGAGGGGGAGGTTCATCCCCTAAATCAAGGGCGAATTTTTCGAAAAATTCTCACTCACGTGCTTTTAAGTTTCCTGCAGTTTTGATTTTGGTAATAAGTTCAGGGAGCTCAAAAAAGCCTAGAGAAATTTTTCAAGACTTTTGAGGGGGCGTTCATCCCCTAAATCGATTCGAAAAAATTTCTTCAGGCTTTATTGAGTTCCCCGAACCTATTTCCGAAGTCAAAACTGCTGGAAACTTAAAAGCACGTTAGTGATAATTTTTCGAAAAATTCGCCCTTGATTTAGGGAATGAACCTCCCCCTCAAAAGTCTTGAAAAAATTTCTCCAGGCTTTATTGAGTTCCCCGAACCTATTTCCGAAGTCAAAACTGCAGGAAACTTAAATGCACGTGAGTGAGAATTTTTCGAAAAATTCACCCTTGATTTAGTGGATGAATAAAAATATCTATGAAGCTCTCGTAGTCCTGTCCACCTCAAAATTGGCCGGCCAGGACTTTCAGGACTTTCAAAAATAAGAGTAAATGGTAGTCCCTTGTCTATACTCATTGAAGCTGGCGCTGGCGTGAATAAGTACTCGAGGAAACTAAAATATGTAATCTTATTGTACGCACGCGCTCATTGTACCAGTATATTTTAAATGTTGGAAGTTTATTTTAAATTAACCATAATAATACATCCCAAAGTCTTATAAAATTATGTATTGCACGGATTTATTGCAATTAGCTGGAATAAAAGTATATAGATTGATAATTTTTGTTGATTTTATGAAATTTAAACGAAAATTATTAAATAATCCTTCAGTATTAAAAAAAGAAAAAATATTCAAAGAAATTTTTTTTTACTATACTATAATAAGTTATTAAATAATTATTGTTTACATAAAACTTTCTGTAAGAGTTACTTCAGCGAAAAATAGGTAAAAAATGTTACTATTATTTTGAAATTAGTTACATGTCTGAAAAATAAAGTAAGGATTAGGTACTGGGATCTACAATAGTTATTTAACCAACAAAGTTATAATTAATTGAAAACAATTTATTGGGTGCTCGGGGCACATGGTAAGCGGGTGTAGCACGCAGCGACCAGAGGTGAACTGACTGTGCTCTTAGCAGACGGCGACGCAGCGCCACAGTCAGTCACTTAGCGCGCGAAGAATTTGAAATTAATTGAATTCGGAAAATCTGATTAACGTTAATGGCTTAATTTAATTTATGTAAAAAATCTATAAAAATAAAAAGATCAAACAATTAAATATTTAAATGTCGTTTTCCGACATGTCGATGTAATGAAAATTAACAAAATGGCAGCTTTTTTTCGAAAACAATGAACATAATTAAAAATGTTTGTTTATCTATTTTTATATTATTATTTTATGACAATATTATTATCTCAGGTTCCTCTATTAATAACTATGAATTGCAGTGAAAATATCATTGTTTTATTCTGCTGATTTGAGACATCAATAAGTACGAACCTTGAGGTTTACTCCGCCAGAATTTTTTTATAACATAATGTAAACATAATAATTTCTTGTATCTCAGAAAATGTTGCTGAAGATATAGGGGGGACCGGGGGAATTTCGCCACTCCGACTGAATTGACCACCTCAGTTTTTTATTATTTAAATATTAATTATATGTGTCAAAAAATTATGGAAATAATAAGCTTATATCATTCCAAAGATTCTCCTGAGTAAAAAAAATTCCGTGTAAAATGTATAAAATTTTTTTTTTTTAAGTTACATATTCGATAATAAAAATATTGACCTGCACCAATATTTAATCGATAAAATTCGTAATCAAAAATGTTCGATGCTTATTGTTTTTTATACTATTCAAAAGATTCAAAAGATTAGAATTTCAACTGTCGATATATGTATTAAAAATTTGTTTTAAAGTGATGAGAAAATTTAAATCAATTATATGAAATGAAACTGCACCAGGGCAAAACCGCCACTCATCACCGAAGTAAGTTGGCCACTAGCAAGGCGCGATATATAAGAAAAATTTTTATCCTTCCCCTAAAAATTACTCTTTGCTGAAAATCTATTAACACCTCAAATGAAGAGACCAGCGTACCTCGGGAATATGGCAATTTTTGCCCTGGGTGGCAAAATCCCGTGGTAAAAACCACGGCCAAGCTTTTCCTTTCATAATTGAAAAATGATTTATTTTAAAAAGTTACAATTCAGTAAAATCGATTTTTAGAGAAATTAGCTATTCACTCAGCTTTATCCGATTTGAAAAAAAAATTATTTCTTTTTTTTTTAAGCTTGTATAAAAAAGGGTTGACGACAGTGCCCTAGTCTTGCCTACTGACATTTATTAATAATTGATGTGTAGTTACGAAAACTCACCCTGTACTGAAAAAATGATATCACCACAAAAAGTTTATAAATCTTACGGGCTCGGTAACATCAACTAAATGTTTTTTAAAGCCAAGGATTTAGTAAAGTTTATAGCCCAAAAAAAAAGTTTTATTAGATTTCAATTTCAAATTGCATTGGTGTATCTATAAGAAACATATCTTTGCATGTTTTAAGTAAACGACGAGTAATATGATATTTCCAAAGATCATTCCAAGAACAAATTTGCAGGAATATTAAAAGCTCACAAAGTATTTTCTTACAAAAGATTTACCTCTCAATTGAGAAATTAGAACATGCTTTTTTTGAAAAATTTACCTCCGTTTTGAAGGATAAACGTACCTCTCGATTATTGTGTTAAAATTTTTCGAACTATTTTGAAGCCTGTTAGACCAACTTCCGAAGTCAAAACTGCAGGAATGTCCACAGCCCATGTAATAAAATTGTTTTGAGTATTTTCGTTAAATTAACGGTATTGGGGAGGTATAAATCCCCCTCGAATTTCTTGAATATATATGTCCTACTATTAATAAGCAGCCTGAACCTAATTCTGAAGTCGAAACTGCAGGAAACTTAAAAGCACGTGAGTGAGAATTTTTCGAAAAATTCACCCTTGATTTAGGGGATGACCCTCCCCTTCAAAAGTCTTGAAAAAATTTCTCCAGGCTTTATTGAGTTCCCCGAACCTATTTCCGAAGTCAAAACTGCAGGAAACTTAAAAGCACGTGAGTGAGAATTTTTCGAAAAATTCACCCTCGATTTAGGGGATGAACCTCCCCCTCAAAAGTCTTGAAAAAATTTCTCCAGGCTTTTTTGAGTTCCCCGAACCTATTTCCGAAGTCAAAACTGCAGGAAACTTAAAAGCACGTGAGTGAGAATTTTTCGAAAAATTCACCCTCGATTTAGTGGATGAACCTCCCCCTCAAAAGTCTTGAAAAAATTTTTCCATTCTCATCCATATAATCAATAGACTAAAAAGATATAAATCAATTTTAAAGTTATTAGAGTGTTTATGTTAGGTACATACATACATTTTAAACCAATTCATTAGATCTCATAAACATAAAAATATTTTTTAGCGCTCCTTTCGCTTATGATGGAAAAATTAGATAAATTCATGTTGTATCGACATTACAAACTTTATTAAATCTGCCAGCCCATGATCATCACTCACCCAATTACCGTGACTATGTGACCCATGGAATGTGTTCCCTTTTGGAATGTCCTATGGACCCAAACTTTGGTTTTTCAAATGGGAACCCCCATTTTTGACCCCGGATTCTAAAAGAACGGAAAGTTTACGATTTTTAAATATTATTTGAAAATTTTTTTGGCCCTTATTAGGGCCCTGCGGGGCCCTTCGCCTTTTAGCCCCTATTATCTCCGAAAATAAGCAATTTTCGTATAGCACATGTAATGTAAAAGTTTCCTGAAATAAAATTTACGATTCATTGGGCCCTCTGAAAAAAGGCCCAGGCCAAATGTGCTATATGAAAATTGCGTATTTTCGGAGATAATAGGGGCTAAAGGGCAAAGGGCCCTGCTGGGCTCTAATAAGGGCAAATTTTTTTTTCAAAAAATACCTAAAAATCGTAAAATTTGTCATTCTTTTTGAATCTGGGAGGGGGGGGGGGTTCCTATTCGCAAAAACTAAGTTTGGATCCGAAGGGCCTAAAATAAGGGCCCGGGCCCTTTTTCATAGGGCCTACTAAATCGTAAATTTTATCATAGGAAACTTTTAAATTATATGTGAGATACAAAAAATGCATTGTTTTCGAGTAAATCAGGAGTTCCGCTACTTTTTCTACACCCTGTATATAATTTATGTATATAAATTTTAGTCAGAGAGGTAGCTACAAATTAGGTATAGAGATAGAAACAAGGTTACGAACAAGAGTAGGCACAATGATACGTACAAAGGTATGCACGAATGTAGGTACACGGATACGCAAAGGGGTAGATGCAAGTTTAGGCAAGAGGGTAGGCACAGGAGTGTACACGATGGAAGGTACCAATTTGGTACAAGGGAGGATAAGATAGCAGTTACTACAACAGGCACAGGAGTGGACATGAGTGTTTTTTATCGAAATAAATGCAGCGGTTGTGGCTTGACTAACCTCAAAAACATTATTTTAGAGTGTGTAAACAAAAAAATTAAACAGTCAAAATTATATTGAAATATTAAACCAACAATATTTCAATAATTTAGTGTATTATTATTACAAGAATTTAGTGAATGCATTTCAGTGACAAATAGTGAAACATTGAAATTTTTTTTTTTTTTTTTTTTTATGTGAATAATAGTTTAGTGTTCAAGAATTTGAAACTTTGATTATCAGAATCAAAATGAAATGTGCTCAAAACTTCAATATTTTTATTTATCTCAGCAAGAACCTTTTGTATCATGAGGTCTGGATTGTGATGGCTTAGTCATAGGACTTATTTAATATTTAACAATGAGATAAAAAGGGATTAAAATATTCAGTGATGCAAGACGCATTAACATAAAAATCCTTAAGACCATGCATAAGGTTTCTTACAGCTGAAAAATTTGATTTTCACAATGTATTGAACCTGCCAGTGTCCAAACTTTTGCCCCAGTTTATTTTTCTCCTTCTTTAACTGACTGTCTTTAAGTTGTTTGACTTTAGCGGAGTGGTATATAAGGGAACGTTCATAAACCACGTGGTCATTTTTTCGAAGATTTTGAAGGGCCCTCCCTCCCATGAAGATCAATGTAGTATTTGTATCAAATTTTCGACCCCCCCTCCCCCTAAAGTCACGTGGTTTTTTTACGATTTCAAATTGTAAATATGTATACTATTAGTTTTTCAAAAACATTATTTTTTAAGTTATAATTTAATGATTTAATACCAGGGGCGCAACAACTCTTTTCAGATAGGAGGTGTCCTGAGGTCTACCCCCCCCCGCCCGCCCCCCAATAAAACTGACGTCTAAAAAAAAAAAACAAAAAAAACGTTGAGTTCAATAAATAGACTGGTTAATTATCCCCAAGCTCTAAACCCCCAAAACACTGGGCGTAGAGTTCAATGAATAATCTGATCAGCTATCCCCCAAACTCTAAACTCCCAAAACCCTGGGCGCCCAAGGTCAACGAAAAAACTGATCAGCTATCCCCCAAGCTCTAAACCCCCAAAACCCTGGGCGTCGAGTTCAATAAATAAACCGATTAGCTATCCCCCAAGCTCTAAACCCCTAAAACCCTGGGCGCCCGAGTTCAACAAAAAAACTGATCAGATTATTTATTTCGTTAATTAAAATGCACTCATATTTTTGGAATAATCCAACTCGGGCACCCAGGGTTTTCAGGGTTTAGAGCTTGGGGGATAGCTGATCTGTTTTTTTTGTTGAACTCGGGCACTCAGGGTCTTGAAGGTTTAGAGCTTGGGGGATAGCCGACCAGTTTTTTTGTTGACCTCGGGCGCCCAGGGTTTTGGGGGTTCAAGGCTTGGGAGATAGCCGATCACAAAACAGCGGCAGACTGCAGAGAACCATGAACTACGGAAGCTACCTACATGCGGTGATAATGAAGCACGTACGGGCCAGTCAAAACAAAACTTTGACGAATTTTTATTTGCACACGGCCACGCAGGCGCAAATCAGATGACAGGCACGGATTCGGTTTTAACGTTCAACAGTAAAATATTATGAATCGAAACATAGATTCATGCACTTTAAAAACCACGTGCCTTTCTGAATCAACAGCCCTACCCCCCACGTAACCTTTCGTAGCCTTTTAATCGCCCCCCCCCCCCTGTTTGGGCCACGTGGTTTGTGAACGTTCCCTAATAGAAAAGGTACATAATGTGTGAAACTAACCAGCACAAACATATAAAAAATACTTATTTATTTGAGTCAAACTATATGATATGAACTCGCTTAACTCAAACAACTTAAAAAGTCAATTTTAATTGACTGTCAACAACTTGACAGTCAATTAAAGTAGCAGTAATAAACTGGAATAAAAGTTAGGTCAGTGGGAGGTTATTGTGAAACTCAAATTTATCAGCTGTAAAAAACCTTATGCATGGACTTAAGGATTTTTATGTTAATGCGTCTTGCATCCCTGGATAACTTATTTCCTTTTTATCTCATTTATGAGTATAAAATGAATCCCATGACAATCTGGACCATTTTATAAATATGGGAATAAGTGTAACAACTTTTGGTCATACTTTAATTTTGATTGTGGGAAGTGATCTCCAAAATTTATTCAAATATAAAGGTTCTAATAAATTGTGCTCAGCTTGAAGAAGTTTTGAAACAAATTTTATCTGAAAAATTCTGTAGTGATTTTTTTTATTTCAAATAAAGTAAACCCAATAGTGTTTTTTAAAATAAAACTAGAAATTACTCAGCGCGCAAGTGCGCACGGACCCTTATTTATTGCTTTTGCAAAAGAAATTGTTGTTAAATAAAATAAAAAATTCTAACTCCATCAGTTTTCAACCGTGCAAGCGCGCATAGGATAAAAACAAAAATAGTAACCTCAAATGCACTTTTCGAATATTTTAAAAACTTCTTCACCAATCAGCTCACGAATAAACTGTTTACGCAAGATGGCGATAGCTCTTTTTTATAAAGGGATATCAAAAATAATTTTGTTATGATCATAGTTAAGGCTCCAGCCAAAACTACATAACTTAAGAAAAAGTTTAATTTTTTGGATTCAAGTTTTTCACTTTCCAGACTTTAACATCAACACCAAAAAATAGCGCAATTGTAAAGCCTCCATTGGGAAAAAAAAAGAAAAAATTATATTTGTATTATAAAAATTCAGAGAAAATTTTATTATTATGATTATTATTGTCATGTAAGAAAAAATTTCAAATTATTAAAAAAAATTCTTTTTGTTCAATTTATTTATTGGTACACCCTTTATTATTTTGTTATTTTTTTGCATTTTCTTTACTATTTTAGGAATAATTATGTAAGAAGCTTCAGTTCGGAGATTTGAATAAAATAAAAGAACCAGGTACAGCAATAAGACTTCGTGCAAAAATTCATAAACTTCGAAACACTTGATTCGAGGAATGTCCTCCGATTTTTTACTTCTTTCTTATTTATGAACAAACTCGTATGGTTTTATGTTTTTTTTTTCATAATTTTCTTTCTTTTTATGTCAAATTAAAACCAGCTGTAATGCCCTTTCTACACCAGAGCTTAATGCACGGTTTACTTAAGCACGGTATAATTTTTTAATTTTTATATCTTTCACCAGTTTAAGCCGTATCGACTTCTTTCAAGTCAAGGTACGCCTTAAAAAAAAAAAAAAAAAAAAAACAAACAAAATTCTACCAGTTACGTATATATTACACTGTATTTTGAAAATAAGTTAGAGAATGTTGTTTTTTAACTTAAATCTAAAAAAACTACATTTCTTTTACATACAAACGAGATACAATAGTTAGAAAATTATAATGTGCTTAAGTAAAGCCGTGCTTCAAGCACTGGTGTAGATGAGGCACGTATGAAATTTGGTAAAACAATCGATAAAAATTGTTAATAGGCAATTTATAAAATAAAAAAACTTTTTCTTTATCTGATAAAAGTCTAAGCAAGCTCGTAAGAGCGAAATTAATCAGTTGTAGATTACCTGTAAGAAAAAATTGAGTTTAAATTTTTGAATTAAATAAGGTTTAATAATAATTTTCATTACAACTTGCTTATTAGTAAAATCTAAAGTACAAAGTGAGCTGTTTTTCCATTCTTAGCTGCTTAAACTAAATTGTCGTTGTAAGTATTAAATAAACAAAAAAGTTTTTCATTTTTTGTATATAACTTAGAGTTATATAAAATAAAAAAAATTTCCACCAAGGATTTTTACCAAGTAAATGCAAAAATTTGAAAATTTTAATTATTTATTTTTTTCTAAATTTTTAGTATAAATAGCCTGTAAACAGTTTTCTTTTTTTTTTTCTCTTTATTTCCAAATTACGAACTTTACACAATTCAAAACGTGAAAATCATTGAAAAACAGTTTTTTAGAAATATTACAATCATATATAATATTTTACATTAATTGTCTGGTGTATGAAAAAAAAAAAAAAATTGGATTACGTCATCTGACCCAAACATGCTAATAAAAGTTTGTTATCTAAAATATTATTTATATAATACATACATATAAATCACTTAGCTTGTCCCTAATGCCCAAGCCTCCAAAATCCATATTTTTTCATGCAGTTTTTTTTTCTTTATGATTTTTGCAGTTTTTACCATTATCTTCCATTGACTCAAAAAGTTACATAGGCTACTAAGATACCGTAAAAAATTCGTAAAAGAGCTCGTAACATTTGAAAAAATTGATTTTAGAAAATTTTTTTTCTTCAATTTTGAATAACTTTTAAACAAATGCTCATTTGTTCATGCAATTTTTGTCATTTTATTTTTTTATTTGTTTTTTTACTTTAAAAGTATGGTAAGATATAAGATACGATTAAAAAATTCATAAAGTTCATAAATTTAAAAAACTTAATTCGATAAATATGTATTTTTTCTTCAAATTGGAATAAATTTTATTTGTATTTAAATTATAGTTTAAGGTCAATGTTTTTAAAGATAACAATTGTATTCAGTTACATGATGTTACTTTTATATATAAAGCGTACGCTTTTTACGCCCGAGGTTTTTTTTTTTTTCTTTTATTATTTGTTTTTGTTTAACCACTCGCTGTTCAACCGCTACCGCGGTTTAGGATTTAATAAACCCCTGTTTAAAAATCATAGTTAAAAACGCGGGTAAAGCTGCAGGACTCTGATAATTTCTAAATTTTCTAGTTTTCAGAGTATTTTGAAAGAAAAAAAAAAAAAACCTCATAAAATCAAAAAATAAGTATAAATTAAAGATTTTAGTTGTAATTTACTTGATTCATCAATATTTCAAACATAATACAACACACAGGAGACAAAATGTGAAAAAAAATTTCGATTGAAAATTAGCTTTTATTAACCTTTAGCTGGCATGCTTCTGTGGTGTAACATAGCTGGCACCGTGGGGTGCTATAGTACTCCGCGGACAAAAGTTGAAAAAAATAGAGGTTACATGCATTATTTGAACTAAAAAAAATTCAGACATGATCTTTAGAGGTTCTATCAAAGAGTGTAATAGTTTAAATAACGATAACCTAAAGTCGGTCCTAAAAAAAAATCCAACAAGTCGAAAAAAATAGAAAAAAAACCGTTTTTATTCAAAAAATCATAACTTTTTTGTTTTTTCATAAAAAGGTCTAAAATTTTAGCTGGGTTATCTCCAAGTAGTGGACTATAAAGGAAAAATAATAGTTTATATGGGTTATTTAAAAAAGGTATTTATTCTCAGAAATTACCATCTGAGGTTTACGAAAAAAAAAACCATTAGGTATTTTTAGAAAATTTAATGTTATTCAATTTTTTTATTTAATTCATACAAAAAAACTGTACATTTTAATAAAATATTACATGAAGAAGTTAAAAACTGTAGAAAAAACATTTTATTCAAGTGCCAGCGCAGTCTTGGCAAATTAAAAATCTATGGTCCGGGCAAATCGGACGCGAACAAACGCCACAGGCTTTATCAGTTTTTTTGTCTTTTTCCCTAGTGCAAAAACTACATCTTTTTTTAATTACAAGATTAACTTGAGTTATAGAGCGTACCGATGTTTCAGATATTTTTAGAATAGATCGGATTCCAAACTTTAGCTCTTTTGAAAGTTTTAAAATTGAAAGTCGCTGCTCCAAAAGCGGCTTTATTAAATAAAAAGAAAGGGTTTCCAAGCAAGAAATAGCAGTGATTTTTTCAATATTTTCACTCTGTTCTTCTTTGCAAGCTAATAAAATTCTCGCATTAACGATCGCTTGATCCAAGATCCCATAAAAATATCGAACAGGCCACCTATTAGATCTTTTACGCACACTGTAGGAATGGCATAACTTGTCGAAAGTATCCGTTCCTCCTTTATTTTTGTTATAATGAAGGACAATATTCGATTTGTCACCTGTCATTTCTTCAGTCTTCAAAAGTGACGAAGCAATTAGAACTATCTTATCAGATTTTTTTTTCTTTGGCGCATAAAGTTAAAAGGGTAATGTTTTCAGTATGACAAAATTTAGTCATGGGACGATCTTTTTTGGGAGCTTTGACCACGAAATCAACTGGTATTTCTCGTTTATTTTTTCGGATAGTACCCGTAATTTTTAAATTATACGGATCCTTCAGCATTCTGTGAAGTAAGGGAATCGAGGTGTACCAATTATCGCAAGTCACTTCACGGTTAGTGTTGTAAATTGGCACAGTTACCAGTCTAAAATAGTATTCAGGAACACTTTCATTATCTTCCAAGATTTCAGTATTCTTTCCTAAGTAAGGAATAGCATTAATCTGTAATAAAAATAAAATTTAGTTTTTTTTTTTTTTTTTTTTCAAGTATTGGTTTCATAAATTAAAAAATAAAAACTTATTCATATTTACCATATAAGCTGTTTGAGAGTCATTCAAACTTATAATTTTGAGGTCATATTTATCGGGCTTATCTTTCATGTAAACTCTAAATTTACAACGTCCTCTGAAACTTAACAACTGCTCGTCCACGGTGCATTGACGACTTGGAGTGTAATTCTTTTCGCAGTTTCCGATGAACATGTTCCATAAATTTCGGATAGGAGCAAATCTATCATCTTGTTCTCTTTCATCTGCATTGTCAAAGCGCAAACACGTTGATAAAAACGTAAATCTGTCCCTTGAAAAAGCACTACGATACATAGAGAAGCCATTAGTTTTATCCCATAATCTGTTCACATCAACATCAGCCGATTTCCATAAACCAGAGTAATATAAAATTCCAATGAAAGCTGTTACTTCAACTGGATCAGTGTGATAATGCCACGATTGTTGTCGTTCCTCAACCACATAATGTAAGCTTTCCTCTTCTATTTTTAAATTGGTATTATCAACTATTAAATTTATCATTTTATCGGTAAATAAACAATTCCAAAAATCAATAATTGTTTTTGCATCGGCAGCGTTACCGGCCGGACCAGGTTTTATTTCTGGTAAAATATCTGACTGCCTGTCTGTAAAAGGCGAAAAAAATAATAAAAATTTTATAGTGATAAAATTGTTGTAAACATAAATTCATAATATTTAAATTATTTCGGCTGAATAAATTTTATAACGAGAAAAAAAACTTGAAGTTAGTTTGTGAACATTTTACAAAAATACGCGTGCAAGCAAAAGAGAAAAACAGAGAGAGAAAAAGAGAAAAAGAGACAGAGAGAAGCGCTCAATCCCAGCGCGCATATGAAAAAAACCCCTGGTGTGCTGCTTACCTGATCTACGAGAAGGACATTTTACATTCCACTGGAAACCATTTTTTCCATAAAGTTTCGATGACGGGCGACCACGCTGTGGATTTTCTCGACTCTGCAAAAGCCGTTGATTCTCACTCGGGACTTCCATATCGACGTCCATTTCTCCTTCTTCTTCAGAAGATTCTTCTGAAGAATATTCAGAGCAAGACGGTTCATCCTGACCATCGCTTTCAACTTCTTCATCATTGTTGTCAACTTCTAGTAAGTGCTCTCGCAAAAGTCGTGGCCGCAAATTATACGCCATGCTGAGAATATACATAAAACGTCGTAGGACTCATGGCATCGAGAAAAAAAAATTTTTAGTGACTGATTTAATAATTACTTACCTTTCAAACGTGTTAGTAGTATGTAAACGAGAGCGCTCTCGTACCCTCTGGAGGGTACCTTTTAGGAGAGCCCGGTGCTCTCTCGTACCTTTTAGGAGGGGCCGGTGCTCTCTCGTACCTTTTAGGAGGGCCCGGTGCTCTCTCGTCCCTTTTAGGAGAGCCCGGTGCTCTCTCGTACCTTTTAGGGGGCCCGGTGCTCTCTCGTGATTTTGGAAACGGTCGCTTTCTCATGATTTTAGATCTCCCAGCGTTTTTGAAAAAAGGCTGCTCTCTCGTGATTTTGAAAACCCACCACCCGAGCTCTTTTTACAGCACGACTGTAAATCTCCCTGGCGTAGCCCCCCCCCCCCCCCTGCCACCAGGCGGTCCTCGAACGCTCTTGCTTGTCCCCTGCCGCTGTACGCTCCCCACTGCTCGCGAGCGGCTCTCCCTTTTATGACCCCAGCCGACTTTTCTGCTCGCTCTCTCTGTTTGACAACCATCGAGCGAGGACGCTCTCTCCTGCAACATCTAAAAAAAAATCTTTGAAGGACAAGAAAGTAGTTAGTTTTTTGTTTATTGAAAATTACAACCCTACCAGATTCCAATTCAGAAAGTCTTAAAGTTTACTGTAACGGTGTCCTCGAGCAGTTTGAACATCTTGAATATTTGACTAAAAAAAACTTGGCTCAATAACTCTAGCATAAATAACTCGCAGCCTGCAGAGTAAAATATTCGACTCAATAAAAAAAAAAAAACTTGTACAATACAGTCGCCGTAACTCAATCACCCTAATAAATAACTCACGTTGGTAATACTTGGAGTCATGGAAACATGAAAAAAATTCACGTGACATAGTCCTCCAATAAATTATAATAAATAACTCACAAACCATGGTGCGTGCTAAACGAGGAGCAAAAAACAGTAGTCACATTGACCTTGTAGAGTTGAAAGTTTAATAAATAAATAACACAGTAGTCCTACTGAGAGCAGGAGAACATGAGTTTAAAGGAGTTCTGTAGTCTCGCAGGTCAAGATCAGGGGAGTGGTGACGACCCCCCCCCCCCCCCCCCCAATGGAGGGAAAGGCCCAATCGGAAAACTCAACGTTGGTCAAGATTGGAGGAGTGGTAACAACCCTCATTGGAGGGCAAGGTCTAATCCATGGTGGACAGTCTAACTAGTTCGATCCTCCCACGAAGGAATGATTCAGTGGTGGGGTTAAAGGGTTTTTTTTTGCTTGGTAGGCACTATTTAAACGTCTAAGCTCTGCTGTTGAACCATTCTTACTGTCGAACTATTCGGATCCACATCAAGTCTGCTTCCATACAGTTTCAGTGCTTTTCGAGAGTTTCAATCAGTTTGTTTGTGATTCTTAAGTCTGATTCTGTATATTTTAAGTGATTTAACCAGTCAGTTTGTGATTAACACAGTTCAAGAGATTCAACCAGTCTGTTTGCGATTCTTGTCTAACTGTTGAAGTGAATTAATTTTTTTGTCTCAGACAACAGTTTTCCTGTGTGAATTTTAGTTAACAACTTTTTTTTTCTTAATAAAAAAAAATGGCACGAGTTAAGCAGACCGCTCGCAAATCAACTGGTGGTAAGGCTCTTATCAAGCCTATACCAAAACAAACTGCTCGCAAGTCAACAGGTGGTAAAACACATACCAAGCAGCTGTCGATGAAGTCAACGAATAAGAGTGGTCCGTCTGATGGTGGAATAATAAAATCATATAGAACTAATTTGAGCATTAGTGACGATATTCATATTGTTTATGAATTCGTTGATTTGGTAGCTGAAGATACTGAAATGAGTAAGTACATAGAAAATTTTTAAAACATTATTTTAAAAGGCTTCAATTCATTTTTATCAATTATTATTTTAGATCATGAAGTAAACACTATAGAGTCGCTACCAGAGGTGGAATATGAGGCATTGGATCTTTCAATGTCCCCACAAGAACCTGCCTCACCGCAGATATTTAGTAAGTAGTTAAAATTTTTCAGATTAAATTTTGAAATAAATTTGAAATAAAAAATTTAAAAAATTTTTATTTTTCAGATCTACAACGTTTTATTTGCCCATCCGCGGTACCTATAAGTGAGATGCTTAACAGAATGGAAGACGAGGAAGAATTATCTTCATCGGAGGCTGTGGAGAGTTCACATTCATCATCATCGTCATCATCATCATCATCATCATCATCATCATCATCATCATCGGAGGAGGATATTGATGTTGAAAATTTAACCTCGTCCGGTTTCTCGGATCTAACTTCTCCACCACCGTCCATCCCTGAAGGATACATGGAAGGTAAAATTAATAAACAGTATACTTAACTAATTTAAAAAATATCAATTGTACAATAAATTAATATTCAATTTAATTTCTGTTTCAGGTGATTTTTTATTCAGCGAGGAAGAGAGACCATGGACACCACTCCAAGCATATATTGGAGACTACTTTGGTCAACAACAGCAGCAACAACTACATCAACAACAACAGCAAGAACAACCGGAACTTCAAGAAATGTATGAGTTTATAAATCATGTGTTTGAAGAGATGTCGCGAGACATAAATGATGTGTTTGTTACTAGATTTATAAATATATTTAAAAATACAATTTTGCGTGAATCTAATTATTTTAAAAAAAATATAAGAGACTATATTACAGACTTAGTATTAGATTTAAAAGAACAATTACATTTAGAATTTCATACTTTTAAGTAATACATAAATTATAGTTACTATAAATTAATTGTTAATATTTATTTATTTATTTAGTGATTAACTGACGCTAGAGCACTGCAGACAGCAGGAAAGTATAAGTATCCAAGAGTTAAGCAGGTGTCCAGGAACGTTCGCTTTAGTATACCTGCGTAGCTCCTTAGTATACCTGCTTAGCTCCTTGGAGGTTATACTCTCCTGCTACCTGTCTTCTCCAAGATCATTATTTGTGTGTCCAGGAGCGTTCACTTTTGTATACCTGCGTAGCTCCTTGGGGATTATACTCTCTTAGTATCTAAGCTGCTGTGTTTTAACTTATTTTGTATAATAAATATTTAATTTTTACTTTAAAAACACTAATTTTATGATAATTAATTTTGTATTATAAAATGAAGTAAGGAACATTAAAGAAAAAGAATCGTTTATAAATTTAATTAATCTTTTTATTTTTACATATCAATCTCATCCCCCTGTATTCTTGAATAGTAAAAACCAAATGATGGAAATTTATAATCAACAGTATCATATCCCTCGGGGGTTGCAAATGAAGTTGTCGGTTCTTCTTTATTTAATAAAAAAATTTTTAATATACAGGCTCGTCGGATTGCACAATTTTTAGCTTTATCATCTTTATGAAAATCACATAAATAATAGGAATTAAAATCGTTCTGTATTTTTTTAAAATTTGGCTGTTCAATTGCAACATCAATGATCTCTCTGAAAAATTATAATATTTATTTATAATAATAAAAATCAGAATGATTAATAATAAATTTAAATAGAAACTTACTTATTCCAAAGTATATCCTGAAGATACTTCTTTTTTTGTGAACCATATACATAAACTCGAGTAGCATGTACTAAATTCGATTGTAATATTTTAATAATATCACCCGGTCGAGTATGGCCTGCATTCCAAGGTATATGATGATAATTTTTTTCTAGATATGTATTGACACGCTTTTCACATTTTAAAAGATTACACCAAAAAGATGAAGGCTTGAAAAGAGCAATTATAGGTACAGACAAACCACTCTGCACACCATATATTGCGAGCTCTTTAGGGATTAGTATATCTCTAGATCTACAAGAGAATTCCAAGCCACTTGTAAAAAAAAAAACGAGTTTCAATTTGCAAACAAAAGAAATTGTTGAAAAGAAAACTGTTCCGACCTTGAGCTGTCTATTTTCACTTCCTGCTGAAAAAAAATCCTTGAAAATAGTTTTTCTCTTTCAAATTCAAAAATAGCTTTCTCTTTTTTGAGTCACATAACCATTGGGTATAAAAAACTGTTCCAACCTTGAGCTGTCGATTTTCACTTCCTGCTGAAAAAAATCCTTGAAAATAGTTTTTCTCTTTCAAATTCAAAAATAGCTTTCTCTTTTCTTGAGTCACGTGACCATTGGGTATAAGTACTGTGGGATGGCTCTTGAGAGCTCAGTAGAGTTTGAAAACGTACAGTGAATTGTAGTGTTCATCATAGTATTTTAAATGGCTTCATTTTTGTATTTTGGTTTGAACATAAAGATATTACAAAGTAATCTTAATAATCTGCAAGATGTTACAAGTATAGACTTGCAGCATTGGATGAACATGTCTGTTGATATGACTAATACAATAAAAAATTTGCTTAACAATGGGAACTTGAATGTTCATCAAAAACAAAGATGCAACTCATATCTAATTCAATCAGTTAATATACAGGAGCGAATTAAATCTCTTCTTCAGAAAAGTGGAGGTGCATTGGAAGACAATCAGCCAAAAGAATCAATTCAGTGGAATGATCTACCTTCAATTTTTGAAAATCGAATTAGTTCTGTTTTGGGAACTAACATGATACATAAAGATGTGAAATCGTTTTTAGAAGATGCTAAAACCACTTTTATAGAAAAAGTTAAAGTTGCCCTACAGAAGCAAGGCCCAATAAAAGTTAATGCTGAGGTTTCTTCTGAATATATGATTATAAAAAATAATATTGAAACTTTAGAAGTGAAAACGTTTAATAGTGCAAGTAGTCCTGTGTATATAACAACAAATGATTTAGCAGAATGGTATGATGAGAGGGTTGTACAACCATTACTTAATCAAATTGAAGAGTTTGAAGCTTCTGGATCTGGTTGGACCTTAAGACAAGTTCTAAGTGTCACTTACAATTTCAAGAAATACCAACCGATGCATGCATGTTCTTTCATAGAGCTTCCGGTTTCTATAAAAAAAAAGAAAGCTTGTTTAAATGTTAGAAATGAGTTTGATAATGAATGTTTTAAATGGGCCATATTATCTTGTCTTCATCCTGTGGAGCTTCATGCCGAAAAAGTGAGTTCATATATTTATCATGAACATGAGCTAAATTTTAAAGGGATTGATTTTCCAGTTAGATTTGATCAAATAAATCAATTTGAGAAGCAGAATGACGTATCAGTAAATGTTTTTATTCTTGAAAAAACCAATGATGTACTGGAAGTTGGTACAGCTCATTTGACTGAATCATTAAAAAATAAGCATGTCAACCTACTCTGTATACAAGATTATTATTTTGATGAAAAGCAACCAAATAAAATAGAAAATGATGAACCTCCAAAATTTCATTATGTGTGGATACATGACCTGTCAAAATTAGTTAGCAGCCAGTTAACAAATCACAACGGTAAACTCTACTTCTGTAACCGATGTCTTCACTACACTTTAAAACCTTCAAAATTATTAGAGCACATTCCAATTTGTATGCAGTACAACAAATGTTTTTGTAGAATTACCTAATGAAAATGATAACAAACTAAAATTTACGAGCTACAAGAACCAAGAGAAGGCGTCAATCGTTATTTATGCCGATGCAGAATGTAAAATAAAAAGCTCGGACGAATCAAATCCTGATGCCCCAGACGAACACATACCTTACAGCATAGGTTATTACTTAAAAAATAGTTTTAATGATACAAAATCATATTATGCTAGTTATCGTCAAAACGAGGAAGGTGAAAAAACTCCCTCTGAATGGTTTGTAGAGGAGCTCAGAAGAGTGGGTGAAGAGTATCAAGCGCTGTACAACAAACCCAAACCCATGGTACTGACCGCAAAGGATTGGCAAAACTTCGGCTCCGCCAAGAAGTGTTGGATCTGTCAGCATGGCTTCACCCCCTCCAACCCCACCAAGGTAAGTCATGCCTAAAAAAAAAAAAAAAATTCTAAGGTTTGGTTGTTTTTTTTTCTCAGGTTCGAGACCATGATCACTTTACAGGAAGGTACAGAGGTGCGGCCCATAATTCTTGCAATTTACAGTATAACAAGGCAAAACATATCAGTGTCATTTTTCACAACTTAACTGGATACGATGCGCACCTGATTATAAAAGATCTATATTCTGATGACATCATTAAAGGTGATCTAGAGATATTAGCTGAAAACAAAGAACGCTACATTTCCTTTACCAAAAAAATTGAGGGTAGTGTCATAGAATTTAGATTTATCGATTCATTCAGATTTATGGCATCTTCATTAGAAAAGTTAGCAAGTTATCTGCCAGAGAAGCCTATTACCACCAAAGTTAATCGTGATTAACTGAAAAAGAAGAAAAGTACTTAATTTATTTAGATGCTAATAATCTCTATGGGTAAATAAATAAACAATTGTTTAAACAAAAAATTATTTATAAGAAAAAATTTTGAAAAAAATTTTAACTTGAAAAAATTTTTTTAGATGGGCTATGACACAGTTCTTACCATTTGGTGGGCTCCAGTGGGCTCAAGACACTAGTAATCCTGACTTTTACAATGTACCAGATGACAGTCCAATAGGTTACTTTCTAGAGGTAGATATTGAATATGATCAATCGCTCCATGAAGAGCATCAAGACTTACCGTTTTGTCCTGAGAATAAGCCACCACCAAACTCTAAACAAAAGAAATTGCTTACAACCTTGGATAATAAAGAGCGATATATAATTCACTATAGAGCTTTACTTCAAGCTCAAGAACATGGTTTGAAAGTAAAAAAAATCCATAGAGCTCTTCAATTTAATCAGTCTGCGTGGTTAAAAAAATATGTAGACTTCAACACAGAAAAAAGAGCAAAGGCTAAAAATGAGTTTGAAAAGAATCTATTCAAATTGTTAGTTAATGCAATTTATGGAAAAACGATGGAGAACCAACGTAAATATAAAAAAGTACGACCAATAAATAAATGGCCTGGAAAGGCTGGAGCTGAAGCATGCATTGCAAGTCCTAATTTGCATAGCATATCACGAGTAAATGATGATATGGCTATTGTTCAGATGAAACCAGCTAGAATCGTTATAAAAAAACCTATTTACATAGGTCTGGCTATCTTAGATATCTCAAAAACTTTGATGTATGACTTTCATTCTCAAAAATGAAGAAATGGATTGGATCTAAGTCTTTATCGCTTTGTTATATGGACACGGACAGCTTTATATATGAGATACGGGGCGTAGACATTTATAAAATTATGAAGGAGCACTCGGAATTCTTTGATACATCGGCATATAAGAAAGGTAACCAATTCGGTATTGAACCTAAAAATGGTAAAGTCCTTGCAAAATTTAAAGACGAATGCAATTCTGAAATCCTCACTCACTTTGTGGGCTTGAGATCAAAATTATACAGCCTTTTAATACAAAATAATGATCCTGTATTAAAGGCTAAGGGTGTTAAGTCATCAGCACTTAGAGAAATCAAGTTCGAGCATTATAAAGAGTGTCTTTTCAACAAATCAATCATAAAAGTTGAACAGCGAACCATCAGATCAAGACAACACAACATTCATACAGAAAAACAAATAAAAGTTGGTTTGAGTCCATATGACAACAAGCGATACTTGCTGGCGGATGAATGCATTCAGATTCCCTGGATAAAAAATACAACTGACACTCTTGCTTGGGGGGACTACAGAATACCTATCATTGAAGAATTTTTAGAAAACCTGAAAAAAAAAATGACGAGAAACTTCGAGAAAGCGAGAATAATCTGGAAGAAAGGAATTTTCTAGAAGATACAAGAAATAAACACTTCCTAGAAAATGATGTGAACAAAGAGAATCTTCTAGAAGAAACCAGCGTGACAGAAAAAAGACTTTCACAAGATGACGCAACTTTTGGCAATAGTTACATCACTCAATGCAACTTTCTAGGAAATGAAACAATGGATTGCGATGGTTGGGATGATGCAATGGGGGCCATAGCAGACGATTTCGATGGTTTATATAAGGGGTGCAGTCGAAGACGAGAGCTCACTTGCTGCTCAAAATTTTCAGACGACGGACCTCCACAGAAAAAGACTAGACTCAATTTTGAACGAAACGAGTGATCCTAATAAGGTAAGCATCAATACTTAAAAATTCCAACCTTAAAATTAACTACTTATATATATATTAACATTTATTTTTATTTTGTTTTATAGATACAAAAATGGATTTCACTAAGATGAATGCTATGGCAAAAACCCAATATCTCCCAAAGAAGAGGTTGACCGATCTTGTCAATGGAGAATTCTATAAAATAACTAAAATATATCAATGCAACACCAAGTTCGGAGCTAGCATTGTCGTTATAATCAACAAAGAGTTCCAAGTGTTTCTACCTGAACGTTTAAGCACATTCTTCACTAAAAATCCTGATCAGCTTGAATTTTTGAAAGAAGAAGTAGAAAAGGATCAGTTGTTTATTAAATACTTAGGAAACCGACAACTTGAGTTTTGTAATAAGCAGTGATATGTAAAATTTGTGTGAGATCTTGTAAAAATGAAGCAAGTGACATTTAATGATTGTATTAGTGTTAAGATTATGTATGTGTATGATTATGCTAGTCGTAAAGCAAGAATGGGTCCTTGGATTCAAGCTGCTTGCGACAGAGAACGTTTTAATTTAAGAATTCAAAGGACCAGTGTTATACTAAATCCAATAATTTTTAAAATGCGAATTAAGTGTATGGAATATGTAATAGGACCTATTCTAAATAAAAGAAAATCATAACAAAATTATTTGTCTTTTTATTTATTTCTTTATTTTATAAATTTACCATATCATATAAAAGTTACAACATTTTTTTAATTACAGAATATTTTATTCAAATTATAAACTATTTTTATCTACCCAACTTTTGTGAGAATTGTCAAAACCAAGCCACTTAACATAAACTTTATCATGCTGACTTATTTCGATAATCAAGCGTTTGACACAACAAAGTCACGAAATGTGACATTAAAATACTATAAAAATGTTTAGGTTTTCTACCACAGGGGTACGTCTGTATTAATAAAATTTCTGTACTTCAACATAACTGTTTTTATTTTAAAAATCCTTACTTTGATTCAATCAATAAATTACATTAAATTAAAATCAATAAATTATTAAATTAAAATAACAAGTATCAATTACTTTATATTTTTTATAAAATTAATTTTTTCTTAAAAAACTTCCAAGTACTATATTAAAGCTGATCAAAGTCACTTTTCTAAAAAACTAACTTTATTAACTTCTAACTATTTCATCAATGACATTTACGAAATCATGACTGTTTCATGAAACACATTCATAAAATCATGACTCATTCATGAATGACATCTATGAATTCATGATTCAGATCCATGAAATCATGAGTGTTTCATGAACTATAACTATGAGATCATGAATTGCATTCATGAAATCACGACTTTTTCATAAATTAAAACTTAGAAATCATGAATTGCATCCATGAAATCATAAATTACAACTATGAAATCATGAATTGCACTCATGAAATCATGACTGTTTCATGAATTACAACTATGAAATCATGAATTGCATCCATGAAATCATAAATTACAACTATGAAATCATGAATTGCATTCATGAAATCATGACTGTTTCATGAAGTACAACTATGAAATCATGAATTGCATCCATGAAATCATAAATTACAACTATGAAATCATGAATTGCTCTCATGAAATCATGACTGTTTCATGAAGTACAACTATGAAATCATGAATTGCATCCATGAAATCATAAATTACAACTATGAAATCATGAATTGCTCTCATGAAATCATGACTGTTTCATGAAGTACAACTATGAAATCATGAATTGCATCCATGAAATCATAAATTACAACTATGAAATCATGAATTGCACTCATGAAATCATGACTGTTTCATGACCTACAACTATGAAATCATGAATTGCATCCATGAAATCATAAATTACAACTATGAAATCATGAATTGCATCCATGAAATCATGAAATTATGAGTGTTGATAAATTTTGCTATAAGCCTCCGTGGCGTTATTGGCTTGCACGCTAACCGAAAGGTTGGTGGTTCAAGCCCACCTGGAGCCACTTTTTTTTCCAGCGCTGCAGCAGGGTGCGTTCGGCAGCAGCGACAACGCGGGCAAAGGTTGGTGGTTCAAGCACACCCGGAGATGTCAGCGCCACAACAGGGTGCGTTCGCAAGCAAGGAGCGCGCTGCTGCATGGCTGGAGGACACAGCGCAGGAAGAGCGTCCAAGGAGCGCGTAGCGGGGGAGGGTACAGCAGCGAAAGAGAGCGTCCATGGAGCGCTTAGCGGAGGAGCGTACAGAAGCGGGAGAAAGCGTCCAAGGAGCGCGTAGCGGGGGAGCGTACAGCAGCGAAAGAGAGCGTCCATGGAGCGCGTAGCGGGGGAGCGTACAGCAGCGGGAGAAAGCGTCCAAGGAGCGCGTAGCGGGGGAGGAAGGTACAGCGGTGGTCGCCAGCAAGGAGTGCGCAACAGTGGGGGAAGAGAGCGTCCAAGGAGTGCGCAGCGGGGGAGAGCGTTCCAAAAATTACGAGAGAGCACCGGCCCCCTCCTAAAAGGTACGAGAGAGCACCGGGCCCCCTAAAAGGTACGAGAGAGCACCGGGCCCTCCTAAAAGGTACGAGAGAGCACCGGGCTCTCCTAAAAGGTACGAGAGCGCTCTCGTACCCTCTGGAGGGTACGAGAGTGCTCTCGTTTACATACTACTCGTGTTTTAACGCATTAATAAAAGAAAAAAAAAATGTTCCAATTTTACTTGTATCAACGTTGATGGCACCGTGGGGTCCTGCAGTACCCCAAACCGCTTTCGACAATTGCTACGTGCAGACTAATGGTCATCGAGCACTAATTATGGCGGGAAAGGCAAGCCTCATCCCTCAAGTGTAGGTAGATGTCGCTATAAACCCGGTTTACGAAATTTTAGGTACCGAACATAGGTAAAGAAGACAGTGGGGTACTATAGTACCCCACGGTGCCAGCTAAAGGTTAAGGGGATAGTATGGTGAGTTCCTCTAACAGTCACTTTTATGTCTCATCGGTCACTCAAATCTTTAATTTTGATCTTGAAATTTATGAAAAATTTTTAAAAATGAGACATCAAAGTGTAGGATTCAGGCTATGACATTCTATCTTTTTTAATTTTTATCTTTGAAGGTTTATCTAAAAGCAGAATAAAAATCCGTTTCACTGTGCGTCTCACCAGTCACGGCCCGATTTTCATTAAAAATTGAAAATTTGGAACAATTAAAAATATCAAAAGTCAGCACTCATCAGCGCTCTACCTATATATGGATTAATAATCATTACACGATTATTGGAACTTAATTTTTTTACTTGGTGTGAATATATTTAAAAAGTGTACAGATGTATTTTTAGTCATAACGGGATGACGTACGTATGTATAAAAAAAAGTAGTTTGCGAATATTTTTTTTACAATTTTTAATCACTCACAAAAATTTTTTATCTCCTATATTGTTTCTGCGATTCAAGCTATTTTATAAATTTTTTTCTTCAGAAATAAAATTGACTACAAAATATTTAATCCAATAAGTCTTTTATACAATATAAAAATAAATCAAAAAGTTTATTCGACAAAAATTTTTTTTTCATTTAGTTTTTTGAACAAATGAAAAAATTTATATTTCTACTTATTCTGAAGGATACAAGAAATTAAGAATTTTTATAAGGAAAAACAATTCTATTTTTATAGAATTAAAGAGGGAACCTTTAAATAAATTTTAAACAAAAGAATTTTTTTTTATAATTATTTATTATAATTTGAAATTTTTTCTTTCATGATAATAATATTAATAATAATAAAATTTTCACTGAATTTTCATAATACAAATATAATTTTTTCTTTTTTTTTTTCCCAATGGAGGCTTTACAATGGTGCTATTTTTTGGTGTTGATGTTAAAGTCTGGAAAGTGAAAAACTTGAATCCAAAAAATTAAACTTTTTCTTAAGTTATGTAGTTTTGTCTGGAGCCTTAACTATGATCATAACAAAATTATTTTTGATATTTTATTTTAAAAAACACTATTGGGTTGACTTTATTTGAAATAAAAAAAATCACTACAGAATTTTTCAGATAAAATTTGTTTCAAAACTTCTTCAAGCTGAGCACAATTTATTAGAACCTTTATATTTGAATAAATTTCGGAGATCACTTCCCACAATCAAAATTAAAGTATGACCAAAAGTTGTTACACTTATTCCCATATTTATAAAGTGGTCCAGATTGTCATGGGATTCATTTTATACTCATAAATGAGATAAAAAGGAAATAAGTTATCCAGGGATGCAAGACGCATTAACATAAAAATCCTTAAG
Organism: Encarsia formosa; assembly: GCA_038277355.1. NCBI lineage: Eukaryota > Metazoa > Arthropoda > Insecta > Hymenoptera > Aphelinidae > Encarsia > Encarsia formosa. The sequence continues at coordinate 35,910,687 of CM076187.1, forward strand.
TCCATGCATAAGGTTTTTTACAGCTGATAAATTTGAGTTTCACAATAACCCCCTGACCTAACTTTTATTCAGTTTATTACTGCTACTTTAATTGACTGTCAAGTTGTTGACAGTCAATTAAAATTGACTGTTTAAGTTGTTTGAGTTAAGCGAGTTCATATCATATAGTTTGACTCAAATAAATAAGTATTTTTTATATGTTTGTGCTGGTTAGTTTTACATATTATGTACCTTTTCTATTATATACCACTCCGCTAAAGTCAAACAACTTAAAGACAGTCAGTCAAAGAAGGAGAAAAATAAACTGGGGAAAAAGTTTGGACACTGGCAGGTTCAATACATTGTGAAAATCAAATTTTTCAGCTGTAAGAAACCTTATGCATGGTCTTAAGGATTTTTATGTTAATGCGTCTTGCATCACTGAATATTTTAATCCCTTTTTATCTCATTGTTAAATATTAAATAAGTCCCATGACTAAGCGATCACAATCCAGACCTCATGATACAAAAGGTTCTTGCTGAGATAAATAAAAATATTGAAGTTTTGAGGACATTTCATTTTGATTCTGATAATCAAAGCTTCAAATTCTTGAACACTAAACTATTATTCACATAAAAAAAAAAAAAAAAAAAAAAATTTCAATGTTTCACTATTTGTCACTGAAATGCATTCACTAAATTCTTGTAGTAATAATACACTAAATTATTGAAATATTGTTGGTTGAATATTTCAATATAATTTTGACTGTTTAATTTTTTTGTTTACACACTCTAAAATAATGTTTTTGAGGTTAGGCAAGCCACAACTGCATTTGTTTCGATAAAAACACGAGCAAGTCAACCATTATTAAAATAAAAAATAAAAAACAAAACAAAATATTTAGCATCTAACTCTTAACTCGCCCCGAATTTACGATTCGCTGGTCGGATCTGCGATCTGCAAGCTAAAGCCGGCTGAAGCAGCAGGAGGCTGCCAGAGCAGCTGTTTACTTCTCCGGCGTCTGCATTTGGTGTAGTTTGTGCTGCAAGTGGTTGTATACCTATATATAGTCAAATGTTAAACTTTTATTTGTTGAATTATTATTTATTCGTCACGGATTGAACTAAATACATAGGGTTACGTAAAATTTCACGAAGAACACGCTGGTGATGTTATTTTTGCCCTAGCTACCGTGGTTTTTGAGAAAATTGCAAAAAAAAATTTCTTTTTCATTTTTCTACCTGACGCAGGGATTTTTAGCAAAAAATAATAACAAATTCGGATTCCTGAGGCTCAAATTCATAAATACCGACTGGTCTCGTGGATTCCCCAAAAAATTCGAGGTTCAGCATAATTTTTTATTGGACTAAGTTGTAGAAAATCCTGCCTTCTTTTGCGTAACGTTTTATTTATTTATTCAACACTTGATGCAGAAACTGCAAACTTCCCTCCTTGACCAAAGACAGGAATTTGCACTTTCCTTGCCTCCTAATGAACAATATATTACACATGAGGGAGTTTAGAATGAACAAACCCTTAGCAAATTCTTTGCACTCGCCTTCAAATCGGGCATTAATTCGAATTTGCTAAAACTTGCTAATTTTGGACTCCTTCAGGTGCATAAAATACTATTCAAAAATCTAAGACTACTCAATATACTACTGTTTGATCAACTCAAAGTATGAATCATAATTTTTGAAGACTAATAAATTATTTAATTTCAGAGACCCAGTCAAAGACATAAAAAATTATTGGAAAATTAACAGCAACCAAACTACTTAAAAGCCAAAATTTGAAAAAAAAATTTTTATAATATTTTATCTTCAACTGTTATTTTGACAGAAACTGAAAAGAAAGCATATTATAATATAGTAACTACCATGAACGAACTAGAAACTCTTCGTCAGGAAGCTGAATCTCTTAAAAATGCTATCAGGGTAAGGGTAAATGTTAAAATGTTTCAATGCTTAGATATTTAATTTTTTCTCTCATCTTTTGTTAAGTAGTCTTTCTGTCATTTTCTCGTGTGGTCACTTTACATGCTTTCAAACTGCTACAGTATAGCGTTAAGACGCACTCTATGAGGACGGTGCTTGCGCGTAGGGAATGAGAGCAGCCACCCGAGTGAATGTAAATACGTCGGCCTTAGTTGCACACGGTTCTTTTTACATCTTTTCTACACTTTGCCCCTAGCAACATGAAGAAAATAAGTAGTGAAAAATAAATAAACCCTCCACTTTCGCCAATGACACGAGCCAGAAAAAATGCTCTGAATTTTTCAATATCCTTTTGTCTTGAAGTTGTCAACCTGTATTTTTTTTACGTTGCGTCGTTGAGTATTAAACAACAAAAAAAAAGTTTATGCTGTTGAATGTAAGAGCCGTTTTTTACGCTCTTCTGCAATCGTAAAATAATTCAATTGTGTTAGCCTCTACTTGATGAAAGTTAATTTGAATCATTTTTAGGATTACAATAAACAACTCAGTATATAGAGTAGTCAAAACTTTTACTTTATTAAAAACTGTAAGCTTATTTATTTAAAATAGACCGGTACAGCTGTTTCTATGCACGGCATTATCATCAGACGGTAGTACTTTTACAACTGATCGAAATTCATAAGCGTCTAAATATAAGCATAACTACATATAGGTCGTAGTCAATAGGGTACAAAATTCTAATTCGTTTAACAACACAAAAGTATACCCTTGTTAAGAAAATAAAGTACAAAAGATCTATCAGTAAGGTTTATCCTTTATCAGCCAATAAAGACAAATATTTTCATGTTATCACTTATACCGGAGAAATAACTAATAAAATTAAAAGACGTTTTGTATAATATAATTTGGATATAGCTTTCAGAACCGAAAAAACCTTGAAAACGCTTATTAAAAATAATTAGTCAAAACATGACAAACCTGTAAATCAGGTGTTTACAGTAAAAAATGTGGCACTGAAGGATGTAATAGCGTGTATATTGGCCAAACAGGCAGAGCTTTCAAAACTAGAATGATCGAACATGAAAATGCTTTTTTAAAGAAAAAAACCCGAAAAATCTAACTACACGGCTCACATTTTAGATAATCATCACATTTTTGGTAAAAATTTTAAATTGTTACACACTCAAGGAAAAAGTAAAAACTTGATTTTTTAGAAACAGTAGAAATTAATAGAGTTAAAAAGTTCAACGAAAATTTACTACTCAATTGTCAGAAAGATTTTAATCCGTCACCTTTACTTAATTTGTTTCAGATCTTTCATGTAACGTTCCTGAATTGTATACATACATCTATATACTTTTGTGTTGTTAATCGAATTAGAATTTTGTACCCTATTGACTACGAACTATAGATAGTTATGCTTATATTTAGACGCTTATGAATTTTGATCAGTTGTATAAGTACTACCGTCTGATGATGATGCCATGCACCGAAACAGCTGTACCAGTCTATTTTAAATAAATAAGCTTACAGTTTTTAATAAAGTGAAAGTTTTGACTACTCTATATACTGAGTTGTTTATTGTAATCCTAAAAATGAGTAAAATAATTCTTAAAACTTAAAAAAAAAAAACTTAAATTTAAGAGCTTTACAACTATTATCATATGTGACACAACTAGTGTATTTTGTTCATACAATTTTTTGTATGAACAAAAAATTGTTTTACTTGGGATGACAAGAAAAAACACAGGTATGCATATACCCCTGTAACTTTAGATCCTTACTTTGCGTGGGGCTCGGTTTACTAGTGAAACACTGGTATCTACAAGAAATAGTACTTTTCACATAAATTTAGTCACAAAAACCTAATTATTTACAAATCCATAAACAATTTCAAATTACAACTTTGACATCTAAATAAATCTTTTTTTTGCGCATCCAACGGTGTAGATAACTCATTTTTGATAAAAAATACAGACGCCTTTGTTTTAACTTGGGACGGCAGCATTGGTACAAGCGGGTCTGGTTTTGATCCATTCATTCTTGAAGATCCTACCGTGTTTCTCCGATAATAAGCCCGGGGCTTATTTTCTTTTTAGTCTTCTCGAAAGGCTTATTTTCGGGGGAGGGCTTATTTTTATTATTTCTATTTTGATAATATTTGATTAAATTTTTTATTAAAAATAAGAAAATATACATGTACATTTATTCTTCGATTAACAAAATTTCATCTTCTTCATCATCTTCTTCTATTTTGATAATATTTGATTAAATTTTTTATTAAAAATAAGAAAATATACGTATACATTTATTCTTCAATTAACAAAATTTCATCTTCTTCAATAATATCCTCATACATGGCTTCTGCCTCAACCTCTGCATTGACATTTTCCAAAATCAATTTTTCTCGAATTAAATGGCCCAGTCTTTCATGTTTTGCAATAGCCGTTCCTTCAAAAGAGTATTTTTTATCTAAATAACTTGCTCGTAAAGCACTTGCAACAGTGTCATTTGAAATCCAATCGTACAGTAAATTTTCTAATTCGGGATATTCTGCAACTCTGCCTGATCCACAACTGCGTTTTTTTTGTGTCCATAAGCTTCTAGAATGCACAGTTTTTCATACTGTTTCTTCCAACGACGAACCATTGTAACGTCTAAATTGTTCTCTTTGCAGTAGGGAATTGTTTTTCGACCTTGTAAGGCTAAAACCGTGTTCTTCTTAAATTCTACTGTATAAGATTTTCTTGGTTTAAACATCTTGCACTATAATTTTTAACAAGCACTAGTCTCGGCAACAGCTCTATGACGACTGACCATAAGTTTATTATTTTCGGGGGTGGGCTTATTTTCGGGGAAGGGCTTATTTTTTCAAGCACTTCAAAACAATTTACCCGGGCTTATTATCGGGGGAGGGCTTATTATCGGAAAAACACGGTAGCATTGCACTATGTATATTTTAAATCACGATTGACCTCTACAGTTGCAGCAAATTTGCGGAAGCATACCCTCTTTTTGCACTGAATACGTTCCTAGCATCATACCGAAGCTTTCTGTATGCGAGGTTATCATAATCAGCTCTGGTATTCTCCCACCTCTTACATGCAGCTTGCCGAAGTTTCTTGGCACGTTCACATTCAGCATCTCAGTGACCTTATCCGTAAAAATAGGCATAACTCTCTAGAAGAGTTATTTTTTCATAAGCGGTGGCCAAAAAATTACAGTACTCAGTCCAAGTATTTCATTAACTCGTACAAAAATAGTAGGTTTGAATTAAATCTTGAACGATATTTTGACGTAAATAAATCTCTCAATATTAATGGTGTCTTTTATTGGATAGTGATCGAAGCGCATTGTCCTTGGATACAGCAACATTGATGTTAGGAGCAGTGCTGAAAGATGAGAGAAATAAATCAATGTTGAATTTGTCTCCTGTGGATCTGTTGACGTGAGTTAAATTGAAGTTATTTAGCATCAAGTTATAGTTGTCTATGCTATCCATGAGTTTGTAGCCGTCTGCATCAGTAATACGACGATTCCAAGCCTCATGAAGAGCGTTGAAATCGTTGACTAGCACAATATTCTCAGAAATATCAACATTTCCAACCACGGCATTCCATATTTGAATTGAGATTTGTCCGTATCCAGAGGATCGCTAAACAGGTAAAGTGGTTAATGGCTTTGCCAGTTTCTTTGTTAAGATCACTTTGTTAGAACAGTAATTTATAAGTAGTGCTTCTCGCTCGAGTGCCGCTTGACTGTCGCCTCAGTGACCTAGCTTTTGCGGACTCCTTTTCTCTCTCACTCTTGTCGTGCGTGCGTAGCATTCTCAGTTATAGCTACGTTGGTTATAATTAAGCCCTAGGGGAGATGTACTAGGGTATCAGCCCGTTACAACCACTCTCTTCCATATGTTGGTAACCGAAGTGTGTCGACTTGAAAAATTCTTTCGTCTACTCCGACTACCGAAAAGAAACGGAGTAAGTCATCTTTAAGTAAGTTATCTTTTTAAAACCCAAATTTTTACTTCTAGAGTTTTTAAATTCTTGGACTTCTTTCAATGTATGATTACTGTTATTCTGAGCAGATTGCTCTAAAAAAATAACTCAAGTGAAGCCTCATAAAAAAATTTGGAAAAAAAAATACAAAAATTGGCTACATAAAAAAAAAAATTTTAATTAATACTATCAAACTAAGTCCTAAAGCCCAATCGGGCTTTAACGGCGATTTGGTTTTTTTTAAACCGACTGCCGTGAAAGCCTGCAGGGCTTTATATACTTTGATTTTTGGTTTTAGGTTAGGACGCTTCAAAGAAAAACTATTTCAGGATGATTATTTCATTTATATTATACATCCCGCGCGTAGCTGATGATCCCCTGAGTAATTAAAAAAAAAATTATCCCGAACAAAGCCCGCATTGAAAAGTTATGAACGTTTCATTTTTCGAAACGCTGATTTCCTTTGGCTCACGGTAGTCAGGGGACATTCGATTTCAGTTTCGAGCATCCGGTCTCTCTGCCTGCGCTCTCTGTAAACTTAACCGGACGTGACGTATGCGGTGGGCGTGTCTATTTTTGCTGTCTCACTCTTACTGCTTACCTACAGCGGCAGACATGTAGGTCCGAGCCTGTAGCCATTGAGCGACTGGTGGCGCTGTATCAATTAGCAGCTCCCTACAGCTGACTCGTGAGCTGACTACAGCTGACTGCAGAGCAGCTTGTAATGTGTTATGAGCAATAACTTTTTTATAAATAATTGATTGTCATAGAAAAAACAGTACTGAAGACCCTTATTTTCATTATATATTAAATAAGTGGTAGAATTTATAATTATTAATTTGTTTAATTTCAATAAAAAAGTATGAAATAAATAATCTCTACAGTCTTTCTATGATCATCATCATCAAAGATTTTTCAATTATTGTGGTGTGCCCTGTGAGTTGATAATAATTGTGCTGTGGTTGTGTTGGGGACCTGATGGCTGGAGGTGCATGTTGGCAATATTAAAAATAAAGTTTTTGCTGAATGAGTGTGTTTGTGTGTGTGTGTGTGTGTGTGTGTGTGTGTGTCAGGTTGAACTTGCAAATTACTTTTTTAAAATCCACCCAACTTGCAAATTGCAAAAGGTGCAATTGCAGCACATAATGTCATTGTCATACGCATTATCGCTTAATTTCATAGAATCATCATAGAAATGTATATGCTCTGAGCCAATACACTTGAACTGTTAAAGTTTTGTAATCCTACCCTTTTTCAAAAATAAACTAGATGTCTGAAAGTTTTGTAATCCCACCTTTTTTCTAAAATAAACTTGATGTCTGACAATGAATTTTAATTTTGATTGTAACTGTTACATTCACTCAGGGTGTTAATGATAAGTATATTTAAGTCAACATGAATCAATTATTAAAAATTTTTATCTTTTTTGTTGTCTGTATGCAAGCTTAAGTTATGCGGCCAAAGTGATTTTACATTTTAAAATTGGTTAATTAAGAAGTACAAAAGAAATAGATAGTTTTGGGTCTAGGTATCCAGTGGACTAGAAATTATGAATTCTATTTGGCATGGATTTTTAAAGTACGGATGAGCATTTGCTTCATTATTTTCAAAGTAGATTTAGTTTGTCCATCAATTATGTATGCAAAATGAATTCAAAAGTACTTCATAACAGTAAATTATGTCTATGATTTTTATGTGTTCTGACTAATGATAAAATTAATATAAAAGAAATTTTAACCTAAAGAACTAGATATATCCAAGTCAACATGAATCAATTATTAAAATTTTTTATCTTTTTTGTTTTCTGTAAGCAAGCTTAAGTTATGCGCCAAAGTGATTTTAAATTTTAAAATTGGTTAATTTTTTTTTACAAGAATTAAAAAGTACAATAGAAATAGATAGTTTTGGGTCTAGGTATCCAGTGGACCAAAAATTATGAATTCTATTTGGCATGGATTTTTAAAGTACGGATGAGCATTTGCTCCATTATTTTTAAAGTGGATTTAGTTTGTCCATCTATTATGTATGCAAAACGAATTCAAAAGTAGTTCATAACAATAAATTATGTCTATGATTTTTATGGGTTCTGGATAATGATAAAATTATATAAAAGTAATTTTAAATAGAAGAACTAGATATATCTAAGTTGAAGCAATCATTGAAAATTTTTATCTTTTTTTTAATCATTTTAAGGTTACAAATGAGTATTTGCTACATTTCAATGTAAATTTACATTAAAATAAAGTTATGCAATGTACATTTAAAAAATAGGTAAATACTAAATTGAATTTTTTTTTTTTACACATAAAATTGATTTCCCTAGGACTTTTAAAGGTTCTGGTTTATGTCGTGGTTTTACATCAGAATAATTGAATATATCTTGGTTATTGTTAAATTATTTAGAATTTGTTAAATTCGTGAAATAATTTATTAAGACATATTTCAACAATATTAATGATTTATTTATGGAGTTTGGTTTTTTGAACTTGTGGACAAAAAGGAAATACATTTAAATATTTACCGAATTTACGCAATAAAATCTTTAAAAAATACTTTAAAAAAAGTAATATTTACGGCGATTGGTTTTTTAAAAAGGAATCTAAATAAAAAATTATACGCTAAGTATGATCTTTAAAAATTACTTTTAAAAAAGTAATATTTACGGCGATTGGTTTTTTTAAAAGGTGTCTAAATAAAAAGTTATACGCTAAATATAATAATCTTTTTTTGAAAATGAATTAATGAAAGAAGTGAAATCAAAAAATTTATTACGGACGACTTGAGGCCGAATTACTTATTATTTAAAAATAATTTCTCTTCTAAAAGATGATCATATTATGTTGAATCACCTTCAATATACGTAAAGTTAACAATTTTTTAATTATAGCACATACATGGGAAAACACATGCAAATTGCACACAATTCAAACACTTTTTAAAATTAAAATATGTTGTAATTAAGTTAGAATTCAACTAAATCACAATGTATGGCTATACTTGACCTGTAAAAATTTAATATTTTTTTATTAAATTATCTCAAAAAAAAATCATTGATACCTGTATTTTTTAAATTATATTTTGAATGCTCAGTGTGTTTCTTAACAACATATTTTAATTTTTAATTTTAAAAAGTGTTTGAGTTGTGTGCAATTTGCATGTGTTTTCCCATGTATGTGCTATAATTGAAAAATTGTTAACTTTACGTATATTGAAGGTGATTCAACATAATATGATCATCTTTTAGAAGAGAAATTATTTTTAAATAATAAGTAATTCGGCCTCAAGTCGTCCGTAATAAATTTTTTGATTTCACTTCTTTCATTAATTCATTTTCAAAAAAAGATTATTATATTTAGCGTATAACTTTTTATTTAGACTCCTTTTAAAAAAACCAATCGCCGTAAATATTACTTTTTTAAAAGTATTTTTTAAAGATCATACTTAGCGTATAATTTTTATTTGGATTCCCTTTTAAAAAACCAATCGCCGTAAATATTACTTTTTTAAAAGTATTTTTTAAAGATTTTATTGCGTAAATTCGGTAAATATTTAAATGTATTTCCTTTTTGTCCACAAGTTCAAAAAACCAAACTCCATAAATCAGCCATACATCATATGTAAATACGTTTTACAACACTCTAAATTCCGTCTTGTACATGAATCATGTCACTCGCCGAGAACGACCGCTCACTTTTCTTTTTGTACTATAAATTTTCACGTTTGATCGTCATCAATCAGGTTGGGGAGATTAGGGTCAAGTTATCAGTGTACAGCTCATTACCCACTATTTTCCGGTAAGGCTATTCGTTCGGTTTATTCCTCACTTACTCGCGCATTTCACGGAAGCAGCATTCTTGAGTTTTCCCGCTCATCTTGAACCCTGCGAGGACAAGACTTAGGTCTTCTTTATACATTCGAGTAAATGTGTCCGGGACAGCGTGACCTGACCCATTTTGATGCTCGATACTAAAATAATAATCCTATAATGTAAGGATCTATCAACGACAAGTCGGGTTATGAAGGTCAATAAGCCTGTGCAAATTCAAGTGATCTGTGATGACAGTTACATATAACTCAAATTTCCGTAAGAGAAGATACTTAGACCCTCAATAAAAGGTCTAAATTTCTTGATCACCCACTTCCTAGCCACTTACGCTCAGTGAGGGGATAGTTACGTTGAGTGAGTGTTAACAATTGACTAGTAAATTGTATCACTCACTCACTGTCCTTTAGCGTCAGTAGAGCACTGATTCCGACATCACAAGGGTCGCAGTGCAGCCGAAAAAGTAAATCAAATCGTTGCTAAGAAAGCATTGAGGCCGTAGCCGAAATGATTTTCACTTTTCTAAACAAGCTCTCTTGCGGGAAAAAAGGAACTGGCCACTTCATGAATCTCAAGTAGAACTAAGGCCCGCTTTCGAGGTCGAAGGTTATTCTCACCTAATGGGACAGATCTCGATTCGATATGGTAAGCGCCTCGTATTTTCTACATTCTTCCTTTGCCTTCACATGGCCATTTGCACGGGACAGGTCGGTCGTTGAAATATATTTTGCCTATGACAATTTCCATAGGACTACTTCTATATGAGCAATCGGGTACTCACTAGGTTCCATTACTTTATTGATTTCTCTGTAGTCCCATCTTGCTAGCCCTAATAGCGACCCTGGTCACTGTTTACCCTGAGCTAGCTAGGGGACTTCGTTCGCTGACGAGCACTTGTCCACCTTTACCTTACCTTTAACTTCTACAGTTTTCGCTTCAACTACATTCGAGTTTCTTGTCTCGAATTACGAGTGGAGTAGACCATCTACATCATGCCCACGTTAGGGTTTTTTGATTGATGTACATTATTAACCATGCAGTTTGTTCGCAGTTCACAAAGAAAACGAAAATTTACACCCTTCGATTGGTGACACATCCTTTCTCATGAAAAAGAAAAAAAAAAAAAACAGAAATTCCGAATCACTTTGTTAGAACAGTAATTTATAAGTAGTGCTTCTCGCTCGAGTGCCGCTTGACTGTCATGTCGCCTCCGTACGTGACCTAGCTTTTGCGGACTCCTTTTCTCTCTCACTTTTGTCGTGCGTGCGTAGCATTCTCAGTAATAGCTACATCGGTTATAATTAAGCCCTAGGGGAAATGTAGTTTATGCGAAAAAGAATAGAATATAAATGATAATTTAAACAGGCATAAAAAAATTCTTTAAATCTTCTGAAGATGTTTATTAGATATTATTAAAGGGAAGTCAGGTGAGTTTTTTTGCGAATTAAGGAATTTAATTCCTCGGAGGATCGTGATTAATCACGAGAACCCGCGGCGATCGTCGTCCGCACTCCTCTGACCTGCTGACAAAATGCACTGTCTGTGCACACGACAATCCGTCGATTTTTCTTCAATCCTGAAAATTGGGGGGAAGACGCGTACGCGAACTAATGTTATTATTACGCGGCGCGGCTGCTCTCCTTCGTCGCTAGTGGCGTGAGTTAACGTGGACCAATCGCAAGAACACGGGTTAATTAAATGAATAATCAGACGTAAATTTTAATAATTTTAATCAACAATAAAAATAGAAAAAGTTACAAAACAGTCCAAATTAATTTCACCCGAATGTTTACTAACAAGTAAACTTAAATGACTCGCAGTTTTAAATAGTCGAAAGAAAAATAGCTTTCACAAAAACAAAGTTCGGCGTCAGTGTCGCGGTAGACTCGAACACATCGATGCACACATACAGACACTCTCGCGGTCGGCTGCTAGCTGCAGCGCGCCAAAATCACAAAGGCGAAGATTCGATCAAGTACTTGAGTACTTTCGTGAAACATATATTCACACTCTGACTCTAATCATTCACGAGTAAATATACAATGATCAACCGCTACGCGGACTTACTTTCTAGCACGTGCCCCTTCGCTTGATTTAACAATAATAATGATAATTACTACCAGCCCGAATGGCTTCACACAAGACGACAATGCCTTCCAAGGCCGCATGCTGACTTTCCGCGAGATGTTCGCCTTCCCCGCTCCGATCCAATGACAACTGGGTCACAGGAAAATCTACACAACTTCTCACTGATAACTTTATCTAACACAACCTCGATAAAGTTATCTAACAACACAAAAAAGTAAATAAGTATATTCGCTCTCTGACACACGTGTGATCACGCCAAGCGTCAAAATTAGAGTAATGCTGATCGGTAGATCTCGTCATCACCTGACTTACCGATCTGCATCTGCGTTCCATAACAGTTAGCGCCAAATTCAAATTTAATCACCGCGCTAGCTGTTACAATTTGATTTTCATCAATTTTGATCTGTTCTGTTCAGCCGAAATATTTATCCAGGAAATTTTCGATTTTGAAAAAAAGTCAGGTGTCTTTTTTTCGTTGAAACGTCAATTTTAAGAAAAAAAAAAGTGGTACCACTATGGTAAAATATTTAGAAAATCCAGATTAACCGGAAAAAAGCCTTTTTTTTTTTAACACTTTTTCGAAAACCGGTATATTGTTTGAGTTTTTTACTTTTCGAATAATAAAAACCCATGAAAATTTTTGATTTGATTATTACAGTGTTAAATACGTGGTCTGAAACAGTTACTATTGCAAAAAGTGTCTAATTAATTGTTTAAGGGGAGGTTCTGGTGGATTGACTTTTTTTTTTTTTTTCTAAGATTTTTATTTCATAGTAAAAATAATATGAGACATCCAAATTTTTTACACCTTAAAGAATAAATATAAAACAATTGAAAAAATTTTTTTTTTTTTTTTTTTTTTTTTTTCGTTGCTTAATGATGGCCTTAAAATTGTCCTCTTTTTCGGTCAGGGAAGTGATAACTCCCGAATGATGAGCCTGAAATCAAAAAATCAAACATTTTCTGAATCTGTATAGATTTGGCTATGGCAGGAACTAGAACGAGTAATTTAAGAGTAAAAAAAACAAAATGGCGGCCGTGTAAATTTTTTTGCAATATTTTTGCAACTTCAATTGTTTATAACTTCGGTAAAAATTTTTTTTTTTTTTTTTCTAGTTCCTGCCATAGCGACATAATAGAGGAATATGCTGTGAAAATTTTGAGTTGATTCATGCAATAGTTTTTTTTTTTATCACTTCCCTAAGGTCAAAAAATGCAGTTTTGAGAAAAATCGTTTTAAGTTTTTTTTTTTTGTTAAAATCATAAAAAACAGGGACTTACTTTTAATCAGCGATGCCAGCTCCATACATAACTCCTTCTTCTTGCTCAAACATATCATTTTCCATTATCCTGGCATTCCTAGCAGCTGTTCTATATTCCTTGGAAGTTGTAGAAGTTTGGTACTCAGCGCGACAAATGCGCCTTTCGTTTACGTTTCGAGCATGTGCGATTGAGTTTGAACCAAGTTTCACGCCCATGGTCTCCATAATTTTTAAAATAGGTGCAAGTCCTTCGTTGAATATGCAAGCAGCACTGTATGCAGCAATTTCAATAACATTCTTCCCTGAAAACATGTGTTTTGGAGCAATGCTCCACACGCAAGCATTGAAGCTTTCATTGTTGTTTTGCGTATTTGCACCCAAACATCTTTCTAAAAGATCATCAGATGTTAAATCCTCGTAGATATTTTTTAATACTTGTTGAGTCTCTTCATCAAACGCTGGTGGGTGCTCATAATCTTTTAATTTATCTTCAGCTGCAGTCTTTTGATAAGCACACCAAGATTCTGCTCCAGCTCCTCTTTAGCTGCTTTTTTCAAAACAACTTCACAAACTGCACTTACTGCAAGATGAATCTGTTTTATGCAGTCATAGTAACCAGAAATACTTAAACTTGTACTTGAAATATCCATAAGGCCACAAAAATTTTTAAAACCATTGAATCCGACTCCTAGTAAACGAAGTACATATATTAGTCTTCGATTTATTTCGTAGCCAGCAGATATTTTTGGTGACGAAGGAACTTTTTCACTACTTTTACATTTACACGAAACTTGTAACTCAAATCCTAAACCTTTCATATTACTTTGACCAAAAATAACTTTATTTTTGCAATTTTTGCAAATTAAAATGTCTTGCAATGTTATAAAAAGTGACCAATGTATGAAACAGTAAACTGACGATGGATACTCAATAACCTCAAAATCTGGACCACTTTCTTTTATTTTTTTTGCTGCTGTGCTTGTATATTCTAAATCTGCATCAGATGAGAATCGATTGCCGTGAAAAGTTCTTCTTTTACTTCCATGATTCGGTCTTCGATTTCCACCACTATTTGCAACTCCAAGTTTCTTGTCACTCATGGTGTATCGTTAATTTTGATCCGACTCCAACAAGAAGAGAGTGTATACTGCTCTCCTAAACTAAGTTGAGACCTACACAGACCTTCTGAAAAAGGAGGGGGCCCTATAATACAATAGGCGGGACCGTGGAGTACTAAGACGGGTCGACGCCGCACGGCGGGGTAGCTGCTGTTTCGGAGCGCTCGAACGCTGCATCTGCTCTTTCTCTATTTTAAACCGGTTTTCGACCTCGGAGGCCTATGAAATCAATTTTACTACATTTTTAGAAGTATTTTCTACTCAAAAAAGGAAAAAAAAAAATTTCGATTTTTTGAAAAAAATCCACCAGAACCTCCCCTTAAACAATGTAAAAAAAAAAAAAAAATACAAGTAAAGCTTGAAAAAAAATTTTTTGGTTTTTTTCAACAAAAATTAAATGAAAAGTTAACTTGAGATTTTTTTATTTAAGTCAAAAATTTACGAGTTAAAAATTGGTAAAAGTTAATACTACGGTAGAAAGGATGTATAAATTGTCTACACATTGATTTATATATATATATATATTTTTTTTTAATACTTGATTTACATATTTAAAAAGTTTTTATTTCAACTTATACATGGAATAAGGTTTATAAAGTTCAAAAATTTATTCTAATCCAGCTCTTTTTATTCTTCCACTATATGGGGCATCTTCATCTGATTCGACTAATTCCATTTGGTACGATTCATCTAAATCCGGCATAATTTCACTATCCTCATCGGATTCATGTTCAGAAAGAACTTCGCGGTTATCTGGCTGTTGATTAGTATCTTCCGAATCACTAGAGTCTTCGTAATTTTCAACTCTTGATTTTCTTATTTTACTTACTTTTCTGATTTTACTTCAGGCAATCATTTATATTACAAATAATAAAGACTTAAAATTGTAAAGAATAAGTTATTATTTTATAAAATTAATATTTTGCATTAAGTTTAATAATTTAATTTAATCAATAAAGCCACAAAAAAAACTTGTCGTTATTATTGTCTGATTTTATTTCAGTCAATAGTTCATATTATGAATAGTAAAGCCTTAAAATTGTAAACAATAAATTATATAGGTTGCTAAACTACGTTAAGTTTATTAGTTTATTGATATAATAATTTACTTTAAAAAAAGTTGTAGGTATAAAATTATTGAATAGTTTAAAGTTGCTCTGAAAAAAATTAATTTTTTATTTATTTTTATTGAACCAAATTTTAAAATTTTATAAATACTTAGATAAAAATGAATATTTACGTTTTATACATTAAAGCTTTCATCTTCTTGATCTCTTTCTTCCTCTGGGTCTTCTTTTTCTTCTTCTTCTTCTTTTTCTCCATAAACGAAACTTACCACATCGTATGGATCGTGAATATTGAAATAATCATTGAAATCTGGTGCCATTTCTGCTTCTTTTTCAAAAATTTTTACAGGACTCAGAATCACATTTTATACATAAATTTGTTCATTTGAGTCCATGCTTTCGACATTCACATCTTTGTTTGTCACAACCAGTTTCACAACTACAGGAAATTTTCTTTAGTAAATCGTCTGGTATTAATTTTTCGGCACTGAGTTTTGGAGTCAAATTATTATCAGCGTTGTATTTCCAGCCCCATTCTGTTACAAATTTTTGAACTCCTAACCACTTTTGAAGCTGCTTCAGTTGGTGGTAGTTTGTCAAGTTTGAATCCAGATTTAAATGTTTTGGTCGCATAATTTAAATATCTGACTTCATTGAGTGGTAAATTTTTTGTTTTTTTGTTTTTTTTTTTTTTTTTCGCAGAGCAATTCTAGGCAATCAGCTCGATCCATTTTTTTCAATCATTTTTTGCAATTGACGATTTTCATTTTCATTTTCAGCAGACTTGTAAAAAACTTCAACCAAGCTTGCTAAATTTGGATTTGAGAGTAATGATTTGACTGCAGTTAATTTTCCTTTGCTAGAAAATCCTGAAGTCGAATCACACCCCGTAAAGGTATGCAAAAAAGCTACAATGTCACGATCGTGTTTAAAGCTATCAGACCCAAAAAGGATTCTTTTACTGATGCAGTCCTTTATTGAAAAAAATGTTTAAATCATCTGTAACTAGTTGTTACAAAAGTACCAAAAGATCCACATCTTGTCCAACTACTACCACATTTGTTGAAAATATTGATAAATGATAAAAAATTTATAACAATCACAGACTATTTAAACCAATTGTCTATTTACATAAATTTTTCGGTTTTTCGTGATTTTCTCAATATCTTCCTCTAGGTGCGATATATATATTTTATTTTTTCAAAAAATGTTAGATTTGACAAAAAAATGGGCCCAACCAGAATTTTCTGTCAATATTTTGACAAGATAAAGCCTCATATCTGTAAAAAAAATTTTTTGCTTATTTTGTTAATAACTTGAAAACTATTCAATGTTTTTTAACAAAAAAAATCCACTTATTTTACACACAAAATGGCAAACTTTTGCCGATTTTTAATTAATTTAAACAATTTTTGAAATCAGGAAAAATCAAAATCAAAAAAAGTGGTTTTTTGCATTTTTCTCGGAAATTTTGAGGTCATGTAAAAAAAGTGTCGGAACAAAAGTTTTAAATTTTTTTATTATCTACAATTTTTACGCTTACACTTTTTCGATAAAACTCGTAGTTTTTTCAAAAAACGCAAAAAACCAAAACTCACCCTTAAAAAACCCACCCCTACTGTCATTACTGAATTTAAATACTTGAAATTATTTTTCGATCAAATGGGATCACATAAACTATTGTTTCTTATAGTCAGTTAGTAAGAAACAATTTTCCCATCTAAAAATATTATCGGTACTATACTATTGTATGAGTTTTTTTTTTAGGAATTGTTTTCATTGATTAAATTGTTAAAATAAAACCTAAGAAATTTATATTCAGTGACCGGTGTTCCTACTCTCGATCCTCTAGCTCGCGCCCACTACCAAAATTATTGAGCAGTCGCGTTCTCTAAGGTGAGATAAATCGTTTAGAGATTTATTACCGTGGACGGACTTTTCTCCTTGTTTCAGGAAGATTGTCGGCGTGAAACTGACTGTAGTAAAAGATTATAGAATCCGAACGGCTAAGTAACGGACCGTTTTGGGTTGTATTCCAGAGTCCGCATTTGCTAGTTCGAGTACTGTAACGATATTGATCGCGGCTATATCATTTTTCGATATCTATGGACAACCTACTAGCAGATGACGACAAAGTTATTTTTATTTAAAAAGATCTTTTTTTTTTTTTCATTTTTCAGTATCTGAAATTGCCCGACTTTTTGACTTTTACCCATATCTGTTTTGGGAGGTACACCCGTAATTTTTCCCAAAAATTCTTTCAGATTGTAAACGAAAATATATATGTCGTAGGCCGTTAGACTTTTCAGGCCATCGGCCAGCGGCCTAGGCCGTTAGAAAATGAGCGTCCAACCTGTACCATCGTCCAACTGCCTAGGCCGTTAGACAACGGAGCATTTCAGTGGTGCATTTTCTTATGGCCCGGGCCATCGGCTGATGGGCTGGGCCGTTGGCTAATGGCCTAGGCCGTCAGCTGACCGCTCGGCCCTCATGACTTTTAAACGGCTCATTAATGTAGGCGTGTATAATTTTCTGTAAGATATAAAAGATTTAGGTAATATAAACAATTAGTCATTACTATTATTATAATTATGAACTTTTTATTATTTATTCATAAAAATTAATTATTTATTTGAACAAATTTCACTAAAATGGCACCGGGAATTGCACAATATTTTGGCCTTAAAACATCTATTTGTTTTACATTGAGTCTTAGATGCAGTTACATTTTTTGAAACCTTGCCCTCCACATATTGATTGAGTAGCGGCTGCTTCTCTTAAAGTTATCAAGTTTTGAGTAGAAATATCACTGAGCGATAATGTTTCACTTCCTGCTTTTTCTATTTTAGTTCGTGGAAACCAACCTTTAATAACACCACTTTTAATTCTAATCTGATAAACATCATGCTTCACTTCTATTATTATACTAATAATATTATTCAAGTCTAGGGGTCCACGATGTACATTTGGCACATTCACAATGACATTGTCACTTACATTAAGAGGTGCAAGTTTTTTTGCAGAATCCTGCATCATTTTTGAAGCCGCAATTTTTTGTCGTTTGAAACAGTCATTTAGAATTTCGATTATATGTTTTCCTCTGGCACAAAGGAAGCACTGCATTATTTGCTGATCGTCGAAATATACTCCACAGTGATTATGAATAAGCATCTCACAACTAGAACACTGATTTGCATCATGCAATTCAAGATGACAAAAACCACAGTAATCAGTACCGTTGACATGAGAAGCGTCACTAACGGGCTCAGCTTCGGACTCGACTGTCTCTTTCGGATATAGACGAGTGCTGATGTTATGTTCGGCGAGTGCTTCAATTAAGTCTTCTTCTGTTCTTAAAGACTTCAAAATCACATCGGGGAGAGAAGTAGTTTGCGTGCCACATTTTATTGGTCCAAGTACAGCTTCATAAGGAGTTCTTTTCAATACTCTGTGCAACGAAGTATTTTTTGACCACTAAAAAAGTACATCATAGTCTTGCAAACTTTGAATACTATGTAAAAAATTTTATATAAATTTTATTTAATTTTTATTTATTTAATTTTATAAAAATTTGACTCTTTTTTAATGCATAAACTAATTAAACGAATTAAATACTGAATAAAACTTTATTATTCATTAAAAATTCTTACTTGTACTTCATAACATCCTTGGCTCCAATTTGTTGATTTATGGTCGATTATCCATACTCGCAACATATCTTCGACATCACCATTAGCTCTTTCGACACTCCCTTGTCTTTGAGGATGTCGGGGTCTTCCATGAACTATTCGGGCCCAACTCCAAAGCGACACAAGCTCTTTGATGACCTCAGCAACGAATTCTCGACCATTATCACTCTGCAGGATTTGTGGAGAACCAAAAGTAAAAAATATTTTATTACACTAATGCGTGGAGGCTAGATTTTACGCACGCTAGGCCTAATCTAACTTTAGGTGGTGTACGCAAAATCGAGCCTCCACGCAATTCGTATGATAAAATATAGTATGCAACGGGTGCAGCACGTCACCAGGGCTTATAAAAATCACTCGTGCTACTCTTCGCTTCGCACTCGGTGCTTTTAAAACCGCCCTGGTGACGACACTGCACCCGTTGCATAATATACTATTATTTAACTCCTCGGCTACGTTGGCTGCATGTTTCGACTTCAATGGACGAAGATGAATAAACTTTGTGGCGTGATCTTGATAAATCATGAGCCATTTGTACTCCCCATCAGAATACGATTGAAAGTCGATCAACTCTACTTGGCCATTAGCCAACGGCCCAGCCCATCAGCCGACGGCCCGGGCCATAAGAAAATGCACCACTGAAATGCTCCGTTGCCTAACGGCCTAGGCCGTTGGACGATGGTACAGCTTGGACGCTCATTTTCTAACGGCCTAGGCCGTCGGCCGATGGCCTGAAAAGTCTAACGGCCTACGACATATACAAAAGGTGCGAAGTTAAGAAAATTTAAATAGCTTCAATAATAACCTTCAAAGACATATAAATTATAAAATTTATGTCGTAAATAATTTGTTTATCAAATTTCTATTGAACTTGCAATCACAGTTTTTATATTCTTAAAAAACGTGCCTAACATACTTTTTATTGGTATGGCTGTCAATTTGAGGACTATATTTTTATTTATTTTTTTTTTGTAAAGATTTTTTATTTTATTTGAAAAAAATTAATTTTTGAAATCCTACAATATTTTTGGGCCAAATAAATCGACGAAGTTTATTATTTGAAGAGTCAGATTGAATAAAAAATGCCATCGTTTACTAAATTTATTTATTTTAATATTTGAAGAAAGAGATTGAATAAAAAATGCCATCGTTTTAGGTCAATATTTTTAAAATTTAGAGAAAGCGATGTTTTTGTTTTAAGAAAAAAAATTCAGATTGGGGACTATAGGTTAAAGAAGGTATTGGACTAAAGAAATATAAGCTGAAAAACTTACAATTTCAACACATACCCTCATTAAAATTTGATTATTTTTCTTTCGTTAAAAAACTAAATATTTTGGTGTAAAGGAAATAATAGTTGGGGGCCAGATTTCGTCTGCTAGCATGGCTAGCATCAGGTTGCTTGTGTGTGGTGTTCTGTGTTAGCGCATAAACTACGTGTGTGTGAGCGTCATGAGGGGCGCGAGGTCTGCAACCCCACATCTGGGATACCTTCCCCGTCCTAGGGGAATGATTCGAAGGGCACGAAACACTCAATCGGAAATAGTGCGGCTAAACTCCCCACACATAACCTCCAAGCCAAAGAGGAGCGTCACCCAGCGGTGCCCGACGCGCAGGCAACCCGCTAGACTTCTGATTATGGAAGTCTGCTCTACCAATAGGCGCGCAGCGAACCCACGGGAGCGCAATCCAGACTCTCCTCTCGAATATCTCAACCAGGGCAAGACTTTGCCCAAAAACAACCCCGAGGCACATCCAGCATCCTCCAACAAGGAATACTCTCCTAAGACAGTCATACGGAGGGGAAGACCTCCAAAAATCCTTCGGACAATCATAGACCTTAAACAGAGGAAACTTAGCTTCACGGAGGGAGGTAACCTAGTGGATAACCGGAAGAGAAAACTCTCCGCCAGCCCTACCTCCCCCGCCTCCCCTACGGAAAGCAAGATCTGCCCCGACAGACCGCCTCTAAAATCACCAACCAACGAGGACGTCCCCACCTTAAGTCACCATTCCCAGGACATGGAGAAGTTGGAAGAAAAACTTGAAAGTATCCTGAAAGTAATAAAGGACGTAAAGGGAGGCCAGGTGGAACTGAAAGAGGAAATATGTACCAGAATCAAAGTCTTGGAGGATAAACAGGCAACGCATGAGGCCGAACAAACCTCCCTCAAGGTGAGACTCACCACAGGCGAGGCTGAGTCAAAGAGGCTGAACGCTGAATTGTCTATGCTTAGGGAGAAAATCGAAGAACTGGAAAAGCTAGCCAAGACTCAACCTACAGCAACCGGGAACACGCCAGCCCCCCAGGCACTGGGGATCCCCCCCCCCCCCGCAACCCAGACCAAGGGACAAACGTAGATGGGAAGAATGGGAGAGGGAGAGAAGGAGATCCAACATTATAAGAAAAGGTTGGGACTTCCAAAAAGGGACCAGCAACCACATTCTGGAGGAATGGCTTTTGGATAAGCTCAAGGTGTCCGCCCGCATTACGAAGACCTGGACAATCAGAGGTAGAAAACAGCTTCTAGGTGCTGAATGCAAAGACAGGGATACTAAGAAAAACATCATGAGCAGGAAGAAAATACAATTCGGCACTGACTTCTTCATTGGTCACGACACAACTTACAGAGAGAGAAGAAACCGAGAAGCCGTGCGTAAGTTCTCCCAGGAGAAGAAAACCCAAGTGGCAGTGGTCAAGCCCGGATACAACAGGGTAACTGTAGACGGGCAGGAATATAGATATGACGAGTGGTGCGGTGAGTTTTTTCTCAAGAAAACACAACCACCCCCTCAATCCACGCAGCAATAGGAGAAGCCAATCGCTAGTCTGGAACGTGGCCGGCCTTACTAGCAACTCGGGGGGGAAGTAGAATTTTATAAAAAGACATGATTTTATTACACAAGCTAGCAAAAAATACCTACACTCAGCGCTTACATCATATCACCTAGCCACATCTCCTGCTTGCAAGGCCAACATCAAAGGCAGGGCAAAGGGCGGAATCATCGTCGGTGTCAAGAAAAGCCTGGCCGACAAGTTGACTATCCTCCAATGCTCAGACGAAGTGCTGGCTGTCAAAACTACACGCCACAGTGAGGAGAAAATCCTTATCGCTGTCTACATGAACGAGCACAAGTCCGCGAACTGGACTGCCATCGCGAAGATCCTGGATGAGATGGGTTACCTGGAATGCATAGTTGCGGGGGACTTCAACGCCAGAATTGGAGGAGAGGACTGCAGGGACAGCCAGGATCTCGAACTGGTGGATGACATACACAGGAACTCGAAGGACACCACAATCAACGAGGAAGGAAGAACCCTACTGCACCAGGTAAAAGCCTTAGGACTACACCTATTGAACGGTTCAGTGGATGGAGACTTGAGCGGAGAGTACATTTACGTTGGTCCGAGAGACAAATCAGTTATCGACTACACCCTGGTCAACGACCTTGCTCTGGTGGGTATAGAATGCATGACAGTAACCGAAAACCTCGAATCAGACCACCTCCCCCTGGTTACTGCCTTCACAAAAGTACGGGAACCCGAGAAAACACAGTGTAAGTCAACTGTCTCCTGGTCTGAGAAGAACATAACGTTGTACAAAGCAACGCTCACCGCATCTCTACGCTCGGCGCCAATAACCTGGGAAACCCTTATGTATTGCATTAAAGAAGTACTGCCAACGAAACGAGTGGATTACACGGCCGCCAAGGACCAATGGTACGACAGTGAGTGTGCACAGATGAAGTCTGAGGTGAACAAACTTCTCAGGCTCTACAAGAAAGACATGATTGATCCTACCCATTACTACGCCACGAGAAGAGAATATTTGCATCTGTTAGCCAGGAAAAGGAGCCAGCACATAGACATCGAGCTGGAGGCTGCAAAGAAGGATAGATCCGGGAAGAAATTTTGGAAGCTGATCAATAAGAAACACAAGAGGAAAGAAGGGGCAGACTCTTAAATAAGGGACGAGGACTGGATCGCTCACTTCACCGATCAATTGGACATACAACAGTGCGAGGGGGCTCAAGATACCCAAAACTCATTGGATATGAACACCCATATCCCTCAGGATTTAACCCCTGTGACAGCAGAGGAACTTATGCCCATTCTGACCAACCTAAAGAAATACAAGGCACCAGAACAAGACGGGATACCCAACGAAGCGTGGATACATGGGCAGACATCGTACTACCTCACCTGTGTGAGATATTGAACGAACTCCTGCAAGGAGCATCCACCCCGGAAAGCTGGAAAACTGGCACACTCATACCGATCCACAAGAAGGGTAGCAGATCGTTAGCAAGTAACTACAAAGGTCTCACGCTGATGGATAGTGGCTACAAGATCTACGCTGAACTTCTGAGGAACAGACTGGAGAAAAACCCCGCCATCCCAAAAGGCATAGGAGAAACTTAGATGGGCTACGTTAGCGGCAGAGGGACGATTGATGCTGTATACATGCTCAAAAGCACAATTGCGGAAAACATCAAACGCAAAGGTGATAAAGTATACGTCCTCTTTGCTGACATGAAGGGAGAATTCGACAGACAGGACCGCGAAACCATCTGGAAGAGGATGCAGGAGATCGGGATCGATGACTACCTGATTAACTGCTGCCAGGGTCTTTACAAGGGCTCAAAAATCAAAATAGTAATCAACGGAAGGACGATCGGACACCTATCAGTTCTCAAAGGAATAAGACAGGGCTGCCCCGTCAGTCCAGTATTCTTCAATTTCAGCTTGTCGAATCTCGAGAGTAGGCTAGCTAAGATCCAGGTGGAATGTGCCGCCATCGGCCTCAATAAAATATTTTCAGTCTCGTACGCGAACGATGTCGCCATTCTAGCCCTCACCTAACAAGGCCTACAGGAATTACTCAACAGGCTAGGTAAAATACCAAAGGAGAAGGGTCTAGAACTTAACCCAGGAAAAACAATTCATGGTCTTCAGGGGAGATAATAGAGGAAAACTGAGCACCCAAAAGCTCACCTGGGAAAGCACCGCCATCGAACTAGTGAAGCAATTCAAATATCTTGGCTACATGATGACCCAGACTGAGGAACAGGTGGGAAAAGCCAGGAAAGCCTTAGGCCTCATTTGGAGCCTTGGTGAGAAGAACTTGAGGGGTAACTGGCAACTGAGACTGAAACTCTTCGACACCCTGAGCTATTCGGTCGCCCAGTACGGCTCGGAGATCTGGGGATGGAGAGAATGGCCGCTTCTGGAGAAACTGCAACTCACCTTCATCCAATGGACTCTCAAACTGGACAGAAGCACCCCAGACTATCTCCTCTTGAACTAGCCAGACAGACTCAAACTGGATCTGAAAACTTCGGTCAGAGCCATGAAATACGAGGAAAGACTAAACGAGAGACAAGACCTGCTTGGTGCCATCTGGAACGTAAGGCGGACACCCTCGAGAAAAGTCCATCAGGTGAAAAAGCTGCAGTACTTGAACTCGAATGGCTGGTCGTGGGAGGAGTACGACACGATGCTGCGGGAGGGCAGGGCCACCTGGCAAGAGCTCGACCAGAAAAACCGCGACCTCCACATTCTCTGGATCCGGCAGAAAATCCAGGAATCCAACTTTGCTAGAGACATCAGAGATGTCCTCATGCAGGTTGGTAAGGATGACCTGAGAAATCACAACGCAGCTAGGAGAGGGGGAGGAGCCTTGTCATCGAAATACTGGCTGGCTGAAGAACATAGACTTTGCAGACTATGTAAAGTAGAGGAGAAAACATACGCTCATATCTTCGAAAGATGCCAGATATCTAAAGCCCCTAGAATAGACTGGCGAGAGATCCTTGAAGGAAAGAAGGACGGATTACACATTCTGCAACGCACAATCTGGAAAAGGAGGAGATTGGAGAGGTCCACCGCACTACACCCGCATTCAGTATCATAAACAACAACCCCAAGGGCAGGCCCACCAACCAGAACTTCTTCGATGTACGTAGCGCGCCTCGCTCGTCTGTCATTCGGTTGTGTGCGTTTTTTTTTGCGCAACTATTGAGTATGTTTAATTTTGATGTAATTATGAATTTTTAACCCTGGGCCTCTTACTTTAATTTTAATATTTAAGGTAGAATTTTAATCTTTGTGTGCACTATTTACTATAACTGTAGAAACTGATATAATCGTTTGTATTGTGAATTAATGTCTGAAACTTTGTTGGCATAAAATTGCCATGATTATATAAATTATATTATTGGTTGGGGGCCATTCATAAATTGCGTGACGCTAATTTAGGAAATATAGGCTCCGTAACGGTAACATGAAAACACTATAAAAAAAATAAAATTATTTTAATTAAAGAGATTTAACTTTGAATAAACTATGAATAAAACGTTTATTATGATACTAATATACACACATCATACTTTAGATAATATAGAATTTTGATAAAATAAAGAAACAATTATGTAAAAGAATGATTCAATATTTTTTAGTTAATGTTTTAATTCAAATTATAAGTTACAATTCATGTTTTTTAGTTATTTAAATCTTCTTCAAACACATAGATGAATGTACTTGATTAAAAAACTTCTAAATTTGCTCAAAGAATGAAAGCGAACTCTCAAAAAATTTTTAAATTCATATCGTATAATCAGATATTAAGAAAAATGAAAAATATACCGATGTGAGTAATTCTATAGCGTATTTAGACGATTTGAAAATTAAAAAAAAATAGTTTCGAACTCAAAAGCATGTGTAAGCAGAGGAGAGTAAAAAATTAGGGATCCTGTTTCCTAAACCTCTCCTAGAAGTCTACATGTATGTCCACATTTGAAAGACTTTGATTGGTAAAAAAAAAATAAAAATTGCAAAATCAAATTTCAATTTTTCTAGTTTTCACGATAAATATACTAATGGAACTGCAATTGATTAAATTCATATTTAAACGCCAAAAAAGTCTGAAATATGTTTATTTGAACTCTTATTTTTATAAATTTAGAGGAAAAAAATACTCTCTTGCTCGAGGTGCCCTTACTTGATACGGCCGTGCTCAGGTGAGCTTTTTGAAGATGTATCTTATTCCCCAAATTTTTTGCTTCCAGTTAAAAAGATCTTTTGCAAAATAATTTTTTGCCGAATTTTATCGGAAACATCAAATTAAACAGTTACAAAGGAAATTATTTTAAAAATACATTTAAACCATGTTAAAAAATTTAAAAAGATTTTTTATACGATTGCCAAAGATTTGATGGTAAAGGTCTGAAACCTCGCAGAGAGATTTTATTTTCATAATCTCTCAAATAAGAAATATTGTGTAAAGCTCGATGTAAGGGTTCTGATCAAACTCTCCATACCAACTTGCAACATAGTTTTACTTCATAGTTTTATTATTTTTTCACTATTTATATAAAATTTCAAGGCATTTAATGAACTGTACTGCCGCCATAAGGAAAAGAGTATGTAACTGCATAAGTGTTCGAAATTGAGATTTTAAATCTATTAAGTATAATTTTATCTTCTTTTTTGAATTTTATTAACTCGAAGTTGTAATGAATTTTAGAAAATTGATGATTTGTGAAAGTTAATCTGCTGACCTTCGAATCAAAAATTTCCAATTATTTTACCATAGCACATAATTTTATGTAATTTTTCGACAAATATTTTTGACGACTAATATAAATCGTTTGAAATCCTCATCAGTTAATATATATGAGCAAATCCGCCAAACTCTTATTTTCACAGTCCGGGCCCAGTAAAAAGGTTTGAGACAATATTTTATGTCTAATGGAATAATTATTTAGATTCACACTTTTCGAGATTGTGGAAAAAAAAATATAAAAGCTGAAAAGTTCATGCAAATGTTTAAAAAATTAGGTTTTACCCTGTAAAACGCAAGAAAACGCTCTGTCCGGAACTAAGTTTTGAAAATATTATCTGCTGTAGCTTTTTCAGGCAAACTTTTTACATAATTACAACTAATGGAGGTATTAGGAGTAGGTTCAAGGAATGTTTTACGACCAATAAAAAGATTGGGGTTGTATTTTTCGAGAAATGACATAACTTCCAAAATGCGTACACACGTTTTTGATAAAAATGAATAACCTATTTTTTCAAGTTTTTGCTGGTTCAGGCATTATTCAAACGCTATAAATGCACATTCGTTTTAAACTACATACTTTGACGAATAATTTAAGATTAATCCGAATAATGTGCTTTCAAAATAAACTATTGTTTACATCGTTTTATTCTGAAAAGTTCGAGCGTAAATTCTTGTAAAAATGTTATTTTCAGCCGGCACATCCACAGATTTAAAAAAAAGTCTCCAAATTTAAGTGTGAACTATAAAACATGACTTAATTTAACTAAGATCAGCTGCCTGAAGCCAAAAAACTTTATTTAGTTAAAAAAAAAAAAGAGTTTTTCTATTATTCGCACATTCGAATACAACCTGTAGCAGACGACACTGACTAATGTCTTTCAGCAGCAGGCAGTCAACGACGTAGTTATGAACTTATATTTATCAATTTTTTTGCTCTTTTCTTATAATTTACTTGGTAGATTAGAGTAAAAACATCAGTAGATGAATATTATCGCCTATATATTATTATTGCCAATATTAAAATACATAAAAAATAGATGACCTTAACCTATTCATAAAGTGCCATATGATGACTATTACAAAAAATTTAAGTGTTTAGATGATTATTATAGAAAAACTTAGCTTTTAATTGAGAAAATACTATCTATCCTTTTATTTTTTTGATAAAAAATTGATTGGCATAGATTTTAATTTTTTTAAAATAATAATTTAATTGTTTGAATAATTATTTCAGGCAACTTGTTATGACCATCCACGCTAAATTTTTTTATTTCTTATTATTTTAAAGAATTATTGCCAAAATTTCAAGAGTGTGCTTCAAAAATTGAAAAAGTTTCAAAATTACTGAAAAAAAATACAGAGTTTGGCGGATTTGATCATATATTTCCTTCTTTTTTTTTCTGTAACAATTTGTTCAATCTGAACATCCATTAGATTTAAAACTTTGAATTCAAAGTACTCGAAAAGTGACAGATTGCGGATACCTACCTTTTTGCTTATGATAGCAGAGTAGTAAATAAGGGGCAACAAATTTTTTTTGGACTTGCCAAAATTATACTTTTTTTATCATAAGCAAAAAGTTTGATAGGTCGATGACTTTTATTAGTTTTGATTTTCGTAAAATTATAATTTAATTCTAAATTGATAATTAAAATATCCTTTTCATAATCATATAATTATCTACGATCACTATATTGATATTAAGCTGTGGTATTCAAAATTTAAAATTCAATTTTTTGATTCTCTTCAACCGATCATAACACGAATAAAATTCTAACGTTTTTAAGGTTCTTTTTTTTATTTTATGGTTAATGATGGTTAATGATGATGATGATGATGTTTATGATGAATGTACATTCATCACTTATGGTCAAATGTTGAATAGGTTAACAACATCAATAATAAAACCTCAGTTGTCATAGCAACCTCTCTGTACATAAATTCACTCAGTATGAAAATGACTGCAAACATTTTCTTATTATTTAAAAAAAATATTTACATTTTTTTTTGTGCAAAAAGTCAGAAAAAATTATTCATTATTTTTCCAATATATTAATTAAAAATCTACATTAATAATAATAACTAATACTTGAAAAATTTAATCTTTAATATTTATGATTTTAATTTTATCGTCTCAGCCAATCACGTCACGAATAAAATGCTGACATTCTTTTTGGTTTCTCTCTTTGATAAGGGGATTGTTCGAGATTCAGAAAGTATCATTTCAGTAGAAAATTTTATAAGGAATATTTCTGTTTTCATTTTTATTTTTCATATTTTTTACTAATTGCTTCATTGTCGAATAATTCAACGTTAAAGGTAAAAAAAAAAATCAGAATTTAGAGGATGATTCGTCTTTAAAAGTTATCATTGAAAGATACTCAAGTTTTTTCTGATGTTCGCGCGTTTCGAATATCTTTTCATTTACTATTTTAAAGAATTTTTGGAAATAATTACAGGTGTATCTTCTTAAAAGAGATTTCTTGAATTTTCAGCCGGACCGACATTTTCCAAATTTACGACTAAAATAGCGAAAAAGTGCTTTTAATAAAACTTAATCATATCGTTAAAAAGTAAAGCATTCAAGGCTCATTTTTATGTGGTTGTCAGATTAAATCTCTAAACAGTCATTTATATATAATGAATTTTTTTTGGCTCTTTTTTGAGCCAATTTTCTCCATACCCGGTGCAAATTTGACGAAAGTTTTAAATTGATTTTATTAATTTATTTATTTATTTTATTTGAATCAATGGGCTGAATAACCCTTTTACACTTTATAAAATTTTTTTTTTAATTTACAGTATGAAGTAAAATATATCAATATAAAACATCATCATTAAGATTTTATTATAAAATTAACAAAAAAATTAATAAATATAAATTAGTTTATAATGAATAATTAATCAACCAATTAATACTTAGCAACATGATTGAAAGCAGAATCCATAAAGCTACCAAGATTTTTACTAGATTGTATATCAGACTTTAACTTATTCCATGACCTTTTCATCTGAACGTTGTCGAATAAAATACATAGTTTTTATTAGTATTAGTTTTAACTAAATCACGTTTTGTTCTTAATTCAATATGACAATCTCTAGCTATAAACAAATTGGACAATGAATCATCTATTTTAACATTTTCACAAGGAAATAAGATTTTACGCACGAATAATAAATCTTAATAGTCATGCAAAGACTTAATAGTGCATAGATTCATTGATTTAGCTATATTGGAATAATCATGTTCAAAAATAGACATAGGATTTCCAATTTTAAATGATAAAAATCTTAAAAACTTATCTTGTACCGATTCCAACTTTCTGACACCGACGTCATAATGTGGTGATCAGATTTGAGAATTATAGAGCAATATAGGTCTTACAAGTGATTTGAACATATAGATCACAGTATCTTTTCTCAATTTTGTTGTATTCTTTATCAAAAAGCCCAGAATTTTTATTGATTTACAAACTACCGATTGTAATTGATTATCAAATTCAAAATTATCTTGGAAAACAACACCTAGATCTCTCTGCTCAGAAACTTTTCTCAAAGAGACACCATTCAACAAATACTCAGTTTCAAAATAATTACCCATTTGTATACTCATTACAGCACATTTATCAATATTAAATTTTAACTTATTCGAAGAGGCTCAATCAATAATAGAATACAAGTCTTTTTGAAGGTTAGTCTGGTCAAGTGGAGATTTTATAGTCGAGAACAATTTAATATCGTCTGCAAACAAAAGGATTCTAGAATATTTCAGTTTTGAGCTAATATCATTTATGATAAACAAGATAAACAATAATGGACCCTAATGGTATCCTTGAGAGACTCCAGATTCCACTATAAACGGATCCGATAAGTTACCCTTTATTTTAATAATTTGAATGTGGTTAGATAGATAGGATTTAAACCATTTTATAATTGAGCCTCTTATACCTAATTTGTATAATTTGTCCACCAATATAGAATCATCAACAGTGTCAAAAGCTTTACTAAAATCTAAATATAAGAAATCAACTTAATAACCATAGTTCAAAGAATCAGCAATATAATCGCAATAAAGTAATAAATTAGTTATAGTTGACTTTCCCCTAACAAAACCATGTTGATCATCAATAATGGAGGATATAAAATAATTAGTTAATTTAGTTGACATAATAGAGTCAAAAATTTTAGCAAAAGTTCCTAGTGAAGAAATTGGTCTATAATTCTCAACATCTGGTTTATCGCCAGACTTAAAAATAGGTGTGACAAAAGACCTTTTCCATATAATTGGAAATGTACACTCACAGGACAACTTAACTTTCCGCGATTCAAATTTCCCGCAGAAACAAAATGGCCGTAAGAGTCAAAATTTTTCTGGCGTGCCAACCCCGCTGGAAATAGTAGATTACATACCTAGGCCACGAAAGTAAGAAATGTCTCAAATCACATGTATTTTTCGGCCGAGGCGTAGCCGAGGTCGAGAAACATGTGATTTGAGACTTTTCTTATTTTCGTGGCCAAGGTGTGCATACTATTTTTCTGCATGACGGAGCCGGGACGCGCAGCAGCCAGGAAATGCTACTTCCCGGCCGGAGTACAGAAAAAGAATTTGCAGAAAAAAAATAAATAGTTGTGCTATGCATATAATTTTTCTCATTAGTCATTAGAATTTTAAATAAGGTTAAATCAAAATTTTACAGGAAATTAAATGCACCCTACCTTAAATTTCAACCTTGTAGACAAGTGTGAGCACAACTATTTATTTTTGCAGCACTTAAATTAAAAATATAAGTAGTATTTTTTTCGTATCTCTTAATTAAATTTATTTATCATCAACAGATAAAAAGATAAACATAACCTTTAAATCGTTTGCACTTCAAAAATCGCGAAAATTTTTTTTTCCAGCGGTGTTGGCACGCCAAAAAAATTTTGACTCTGACGGCCATTTTGTTACTGCGGGAAATTTGAATCGCGGAAAGTTAAGTTGTCCTGTGAGTGTACCAGCAGACAACGATTTATTAAACATTATTAATAAAGGATCCTACAAGCACTGACCACACTTCCTAACAAAAATTTCGGGAATATCGTCAGTACCTGGTGAAACACTATCACCAATTTGTTTAAGGCTTATGTCATCTTTAGTGATAGTAAAATCGAAAAAATTTTCACTGTAATCATCACTACACAATTCACTAATATCACAGTTCATTAGACTTCGAATAAGTTGATTTGAAATAAGTGGCGAATAAATTGCAGGTTTCGGTGACTGAGGCAGAAGTATAGCCCTTGTAGCTAACAAATTCAGGAATACCATTTGATTTTGAGAGACTATTAACGTATTTCCAAAACTCTTTTGTGTTTCTTGAAGTTTTCTTCTCAATTTCATCAAAGTATTTCCTTCGATCTATGCGAGAAAGTCTAATGCAAAAAGCTCTAGCTTTCTTAAATTCTATGTGGTCATCATACGAATTGGTAGATAACCATATTTTAAGTAATTTTTTCTTTTTAATAATATTTTTTATGAGATCAAAAGAAAACCACTTAGGATAAGTGGATTTATTAGAACTAACTAGTTTGGGCATATTATTGTCCATGATATTTTTAATTCCAGAGTAAAAGTCCAAAATATCAGCCTCGATATCATTATTGACCAAAATTGAAGACCAATTTAATTTGTTTAATTCACATTTAATAAGGTCGAAATTGGCTTTATAAAAATTTCTAATATTTGATGTAGGTTTTATTATGTTTTTCTTGCTTAAATTTATTTTGAAATAACCTATGTCATGATGTTTGTCCGGTTGTATCAAGATTTCATTAGAATTAAAGTTTTCCAATTCATAATGTTCAAGAGATGTGAAACATAGGTCCAGAGTATGATCTTTATGCGAGTGCACATTAAATCTTTGAAATAAATTTAAGTAATTAAAGCTATTTAGACAAATGAAAGCATTATCTTTTATTAAATTATCCTGGTGAGTACAAATAGCATTCAATGGTTCATCAAAATCTTTATTGTTTATCCACTTAGTTTTTGGTAAATTATAATCTCCTAGTAAAATAATATCACAATTTTTATTCATAAGGTATACATTTTCTATAGTGTATACATGATATGTATAAGTTTCATCTGATTTAGGTGGTAAATAGACAAGTCCAAAATAATCTCTCTATTATCCAGAAAAACTTTTACAAATAATTGGTCACAATCATAATCATAGTTACAATATATTATTCTAGGTTGTAAATTATTTTTAATAGCTATCAAAATTTCACCACCTTTTTTACTTATACTATCAGAATGTCTATCTCTTCTAAATATAGAATAATAATTCAGACCAAGCTCACTGTCTTGAATGTTATTGTTAAAATTAGTCTCAACGAATAAAATGATATCTGGTTTAAAGGCAAGTATTTGAAAATTTAATCTAAAACTATCAAGTTTTGATTTTAGACCATTTACATTTTGGTAGTAGATGAGTGGGTTATTCAGGAAGTTATTTTATTTATTTGAATCATCCATAGTAACATTGGAATCAGTGTGCTTACTATTATTTTTATTATTTTTTTTCTCAATAATGAATGGTTCACCATCTCTATATCTAACTACCTTGTAAACTGATGCATCTGGATTTTCTAGGTTAAATTGATTAGTTTTCTCTTTGAGTTTTTGTATTTGGTTCTTTGATCAAGGGTGAGATCAAATGATACATATAATTCTTTAGGTAAAGCTTGCCAGTTAGAAATGATCTTAGTCGTATCAGATCTCACATTTGTATTTTGTACAACATAATGTACAATTAATAAAATCATCAAAATCAAAAAAATCAAATCCATTTTAATCAAGAGAGGTCTTGTTTTATCAATACTGAATTGACCAATTCTTTTAATATTATTTGTATTAAATTTAGTTTTTAAGTTAAATTTAATTAGTAAATCAGAGACTTTAGAAACATCAATAATATGCATATAACTACCTCTATGATCCATGTTTTCAGGAAAGTTGTATAAAATAATATTATTCAATCTATTTTGCATATCAGTATATTCTTTATAAATTTTATAGTTAGTATTGATTGAATTATTAATTGAAGATGATACGCCAAGAGAAACATTTTCCGTGCTACTAGAATTTAATTTGCTAATTAAAGTTTCCAATTAAATAACTTTTACTTGAAGAGTTTTAATTTTATTGCTATTGACTTCATTTTTTGTACTATAAAGAAATATTACTTACAATTTTAAATAAAGAAATATCACTTACAATTTTTTTACTATAAAGAAATATCACTTACAATTTTTGGAATTTCGCTTTCAATACTTTGAAGTTTATCTTTAAATTCTTCAAGGCCATCAATTTCATTTTTCATTTCTGAAAGGAGATTATAAATAGGATTGTCCTTGCCATCAGATTTGCACTTTTCACATTTGTAAAATAGTAAAGGATCCCTCCTTTTTAATTCAAGAACTTTGATCTCTGTAGCAGTTAGTCCAGAAAATTTTTTGGCAGAAACATTGGAAACATGAAAAAGATCATTGCAAATATTGCAAACTGTAATAATTTCACTAGAAAATCCTTCATTGCACTTTGTACATTTAGACATTTTAAAAAGTTTACAATTTTAATTCAATACAAAGTGACCATGCGGTCACTTAACCTCAAAATAGAAATTGCAGTCTTTTAATAAGGTATTTATGGTCACCACTATTAAAAAATACGTCAAAATCGATAATAACAATTATGTATGTTGTTTGAAGTAATTATGATTATAATAAAATTAACTCTTTGAGAAAAATATTAAGAGTGTACTATGATTGATACATCTACTCCGTGCGCGAATGATGAGTATAAAGTTGAAAAACCGGTAAAATATGACTTCTTATTCCAAAAAATATTTTTTTATCCCCCCTTAAGCATGTAGCAGATCCTTAACAAGAAGTTTGATCAAAATGAAAAAGCTATAAAATTTTGATAAAACCAGGAACTGATGAAAGAATGAAAGAGTTTTAGGATAAATTGATTCAAAAACTGTAAATAAAACTTTTAAAAAATAAATTAGTGTGGTTCGGCAGGCTTGTAGTTTTTTATTCAAACAATTGCCAATTTTTCTCAAAGGAGTAAAATTTTTTTTTTATTGTTAATGTTAATTACTGTTGATATAAATATTATAGGATATCAATGGAATATTCATCAGAGACCAATAGTGAATGTCCCTGCATATAATGCTAATAATTAGAACCATCCTAAATAGGTTAACAAAATTTTTTTTCTCAGTTTTTTTAAGGGTTGAAAGTTTTTGCTGTTTAGTAAAATTAAAAATTCGATTTTTGGCAAGATGTATTAATCTAGCTAAGCTTTGAAATGATCAAAATGTTTTGACGTTTGAAGATGTTTTATTGAGAAGAGGTCAAGCTAACTTAATTACAACGAAATTTATAAAAAAATTACAACCTGCCGAGCATGACAACCTCCCTCTGTCTCCCTTACTTTTACTCTCGATTTATCGTCCATGCAATCTACTCATCTCATGTCTATAAAGCTGGCGTGGCCATTTTACAAGGCCACGGTCGTACCGAGAGCAAAATGAAAGAGTAATAACTTTGTTGCTAATTTGTTACCCTATTTCTGAATTTGATGATCTCGTCCATTCTGAGAAACCGCTGGATACTCCACTTGATGTCAAGCTAGCGAAGCCAATGACTGTATCTCGCGATTGATGATAGCTAGCGACACGGGGTTTGATACAGCGATTGGATACGCCAGCGTGATATCAAGACAGCGTATCCATAGATTTCTCGGAACCGATAAGAGCAACAAATTTGGGAATAAACGAACAAATTAGCAACTGATTGGTTACAAATTAATCACCGTGGCATTGTAAAGTGGATATGCCAGCTTGATAGACATAACAAATTCGGGAATAAGGTAACAAATAAGCTACAAATTAGCAACTTACGCCGCAAACCCCGCGTCGCTAGCTGCGACCAGTCGCGAGATGCAGCGATTTGCTACGCTAGCTTGATATCAAGATAGAGTATTTAGCGGTTTCTCGGGATTGACGAGGGCAACAAATTTGGAAATAGGGTTACAAATAAACAACAAATTTTGCTCTAGAACCGACCGTGGCCTTGTAAAATGGCTACGCCAGCTTGATAGACATACTCATCTCGTAAGTATTGTATAAATATTTATCAAACAATCGTCCAAAGGTTGTCGTACAGAAGTCAAGCCCCCCGGAATAACTGCAATTAAATCTGTAACACTTGTGCATACTGTAACCAAATCAAATAAAAAGTAAGTCTTTCTTAAATTTTTTTGATATTTTTATTAAAAAAATTTATCTCAAAATTGACTACGTACTATATACAGCAAGTGAAAATGATAAATTTTTAAAAATATATCCTCGTTCAAATGTCTCAGAACAAACAGTGAAGTTTGATATCCAAGAAATAAATCATCATTTAAAAAACCATGTCGATTTCGGCTTTTTGTACACCTTATTTTTTTAAAAAGATTTAGAATAATTTAAAAGTTCAAAAAATATGTATAATCAGAGTTTTTTTTTAAACCAATCATAAATACATTTAATTTATTTTTCGTTTCTTTAAAGCTTTGTTTTAAAAATTCAAAATATGTCTGTAAAAACGGACTGTCATATAAATGTAGTGGAGTATTTTAAATTTGAATTGTTTTTTCCAGGATGCCCGAAAAAATGCTTGTGATACTAATCTTGTACAAGCTACAGCAAGTATGGAGCCGATTGGTCGAATCCAAATGCGAACAAGACGAACTCTTCGTGGTCATTTAGCTAAAATTTATGCAATGCATTGGGGCAGTGACTCAAGGTAACATTTTTTTTACAGAAAAAAATTTCGATTGACCCTTATATTGAAATTTCAAGATAATTTTACTGCTTTTTGAAAAGTTTTGACAGTGACTGCATTTTGAAATACAGTTCAAACATTATTTTCGATATTTTGGAATCAAAGAATGCATTGTAAGAGAAATTAGATGATGACAGTTTTTTTTTTCTGTTAAAAATAAGTAAGAGAAAGCTCATAAATCCACTTATTGTTGTAAATTTTGCTTTTATACCTACCCCTAAATATAGCTGGATTTCCAGCTGGACAAATCCAGCTGGAAAATTTTGAAAAAAAAACTAACAAGGAGAGGACCAGACATTTGGGTCATGGATTTGGCTAAAACTTGGTATATGGGCTCCAAATATGCCAAAAAGAAACCTCAAAGCGTCAGTTTCTCTGAATGGGCCTTTTAAAGTCATGTTCCCTCTATACCCCATGTTAAAAAATCAGCATTTTATCAGAATTTTTCAATAAAAAGCCGTTTTTGACCTGATTTTCAAAAAAATATTGCTCAGACCCTATTAGACTGACAGAATTCCGGAACCTCGCATTTTTTTCGTCTTTCCGAGTACTTTCTGGAAAAAATATTTTGAGATTTTTTTTTATGTATTAGACCATGAAAAATTGAGATATTTAAAATAAAAAAATGACGAAAAACATCTTAATTTTACATGGTCTAATACATAAAAAAAAATCTCAAAATATTTTTTCCAGAAAGTACTCGGAAAGACGAAAAAAATGCGAGGTTCCGGAATTCTGTCAGTCTAATAGGGTCTGAGCAATATTTTTTTGAAAATCAGGTCAAAAACGGCTTTTTATTGAAAAATGCTGATTTTTTAACATGGGGTGTAAAGGGAACATGACTTTAAAAGGCCCATTCAAAGAAACTGATGCTTGGAGGTTTCTTTTTGATATATTTGGAGTCCATATACCAAGATTTAGCCAAATCCATGACCCAAATGTCTGGTCCTCTCCTTGTAAGTTCGATTTTTTAAAAATCATTGCAAAATGAATAACGACATGATTTTAACTATATTAACAAAAGATTTTTTTTTTTTTTTTGAACTCAGCAGGAATTTCAGCTGTAAATCCAGCCATCAAATTGGAACCGAAATCCAGAATTAACTGACAGAATTCAGTTATAATTATTGTTATGAATGTGTTAGAATTCAGAATGTATGTGAATGTCGCGCGGTTGTCATGTATCTATTCGAATGTTTATGCGAGTATGGTTTGAGATTCAGTTTGAGGTTTGATTGCGACTTATCTGAATGTTTAAGTTTGTAACTGTAAATAAAGTTGAGTTTGTGTTTTTAGAAGTTAAGAGTCATGTTCCATCATTTTAAATGATTACAACATTTGGGGGTTCGTCCAGGATAGAACTGAAGAAAAATGAGGATCAAGTCGAAAAATAGTTGTTTTTCCTCTCTGAAGATTTTCAAAATCAAGAAAATGGTGCGAAGGAGCAGATTTCGTCAAATTCAAATGATTCGCAGAGGAAGGATTTGGAGTCGACGAAACTGAAGGTCAAGGGCAAACCGTAAAAACCACGTCACGTCTATGGACCTTAAGTTCCCAGATAAGTCGTTTGAATGTTTATACACTAACCACTTACTTACACATACATACATTAACATTGAAAATTCGGGGAATTTAAAGTTTGGGTATGACACAGTGACTCGTAACTTCAAATACGATTATGGTTGTGATGGTTGAGTTTTGTTAGTTGGTAATACAGCGAGATGTGATCCATTTTATGATTATTGTATGACATCGGGCGTTTTGTTGTACGGTGGGTTGTAGTTGGGTTGGCCGTGTGCGAGAGTGATAATGTTATACAATAGGAGGTTACCCGTTGTATAGATAGTGTACAATGGCGGTTCATTGGTACGGTGATTGAGTTGTACAATAATTGATGCCTTGTTGTATAATGATTGTACGGTGGTATGCATCTCGTTGAACTTAGAACACAGAACACACAAATAGACTAAACATCAGACAATGACGAGATATAGAACGAAAAACGAGACTATTTGGACACTGGATCTTACAATTTTCGTTAATTTGCAGGTATTTTTGAGCCGGCTGATTCTGATTTGTGGTTTTTGGCCCTATCTGTCTTTATGAGGTGCAGTCAGGAGAGCTACTCTGGTCCTGGTCGTCTACCTTTGTTGAAGTGTAGCTAGGAGAGCTACAACCTATTTGGGAACCACGTTGCATGAATGATCAGAAAGAAGAAGTTTGGAAAGATTATTGCTGTCTATGAATTGGTCGATAATACAGAAAGAAAGACTTCTGAAACTGACTGTTCTTCTCAAGGTTTTTAGAATCATGGTTTTCCCTTGAGCTAGGACTTAGTTTAATTTGTCGGAGCAGGGATTGAGTATGGATCCATGGTAAGCAATTTCCATCTCTATCCGAAGAAAAAAAGAAAGAAAGATCTTCTTCAAGAGCAGTTTTACAAAAGTCTTAAATTTTAAATTTTGTATGAAGGAGTGTTTTGAATTGAAGTATTATAGTGTCAAATATTGTAAATAGTTATTGAAGTATCTTTCGAATGAATGTGTTTTAATTTTGAAATTTGTATGACAAATTTGTTGAATGCACGTGAAATTTGTTTTGTCGAGGACGACAATTGAAAAAGAAAGGGGGTAATGTTATTAATGTATTCAAATTTAGAACGTATCTGAATGTCGCGCCGCTGTCATGTATGTATTCGAATATTTATGTTGTTGTTTGTCTTCAAGTTTAGAGGTTCGGTCGCGATGATGTTGAATGATTGAGTTGTAAGAATGAAAGTTGTAAATAAAGTCTGAGTGAACTTTTTAAAGTTAATAATCGTGTTTTTATTTTATTATAAATTACGTGGTTATTACAATATAAATTATGTTATAATGTATTGAGGCGGGCGGGGGGGGGGGTCCTCCCTGCTCGCTCCGCTTGCCAACTCCCTAAATTTAATTTACGGCAGTATACATCAATTAGTAATTAATTCTGATTTTCTTATTAAAAAAAATTGTAAAAATTCAAAAAAATAGAATTTTTTTTTTTTTTAAAGCAGATCTCTTAACTACCCGGCAGGTGCTACGCATTGGTTTCTTTTTCACATTTTCTAAATTTTTCATCGTTTTTAAAAATTCGATTTACTTAAAGTAAAAACTGAAAAAACGTTAATAAAGATTCTCCGAAGTATGAAAAAATTATTTGGAAATATGCAACCTTTATAAGGACTGGCATAACCTCAGCTCATTTAAAAAAATTTTTTTACATTCTCTGACTGCAACTATAGGATGCCAAAACAAATATTTTCTGGTTTGCCCCATTCAATTTTATTTATTAGCTCGCGAGAAATCCTGTGCACAATTTTATTGTTTTGTTTATCTCGTAAGAAGGAAAAAGTGGATATTCTTAATATTCCTTAGATCGACCTCGGAGCATATTCACAAGTTGTTTTGTGACCTGAATATTTGACTTTTGGTGGGTTGTATTTTTTGTTCTGGCGAACTTGTAAGGCCTCTCCGACTCCTTCGGGGTCGGTCGTGCCTCATAAGAAACATTAATATATTTGAAGTTAGTATGAAATCAACAAATATAATTAATATTATAAATTAATAATATTATATATATCTTCGAAACTTTTACAACTACTTTCTCTTGATCTCTTGAACAAAATTAATTTTATTTTAAAATGAAGTTTATAGAATAAAATTATGAATAAGAAAAATTTGGTTCATTAAGAAAAAATAAACAAAATTATTTATATTTTTGGTATTGACAGTCATTACACATCGAATAACAAATTCAAAATTGATGAATTAATTTATTTTGGACTTCTTACAACAGAAACAAAAAATTAATAAGACGCAATTTTTTGTCTACTCATCGTCAAAACAGTTTGCGAGAAATCTCCAAGCCTAACAGACAGATTTTGAATCGCAGTCCGTTAAACGCGGAACCACTTGATCTATCCATTTTCACTTACAAAGGGTTGATTTCAGCTCTTTGTAATTACGATAGCTGACCAAATGAAATAATTTCACTGTGAGTTTATGTGAAATGAGAGCTTGCAAGTTTTTCTCAAGCGTAGGCTGAGTCTTTACTCATAGCAAAATAGTGGTGCTTTATGGTTTAATTTTTGCCGGTAAAGAGTAGATTTAAAACTTCATATTTATGACAGCAGGGTTGATAAGTGATTTTTAATGTTTTCACGTGTTTTTAAAGCTTGCAAGTTCTTCCCACGCTGAGTCTTTACAATATATAAGGCAGTGGTACTTAATGGTTCAATATTCACCGATAAAGCGTGGATTTTTACGAGTTTTCTTTGAAAAATTTTAACTTATGTTAGAATTAAGATGAACACACCAGCTCTGCGGCAAAATTCTGTTTAAAGCAAGTACGTTTTAAGAAAAATATTTTCCTCAACGGATTTGTTTTTTGTGTTTTTTTGTCTTACACCGTCTCTTAAAGAAAATGCCGTAAGAATCTTCAATTTAAGAGGTTGTAGAGGCCTGTAAGAGATTTTAAACCAAAGTTATGCGATTGATAGGTGATGAAAAGTTGAAATAGTTACATTGAGATTGCGGGGCTTAGAGCTGATCTCGAAATAAAAAAAAAAATTTTTAATTTTCAGATCATAGTTTTTTTTTTTTTTTTTTTACTAGACATTTCAGTCACAGATTTTAATAAAACTTTGGGGGTAGTTTTCTGGTTTTGATCGATGAGTGAAGCCATCAGTATTTGCTCTAAATAGGTCTTTCGAACAGTTTGTAAATAAAAGCTATTTTTATTATTTTTTAGCTTATTTTTCAAAAAATTCGTGATCAAAGCCTATCACACTCTCAAAGATTGGGAACCTTGCTTTTTTTTGTATTTTTATAAATTTTTCTGTACTCCGGTCGGGAAGCGCTATTTCCCAGCCGCTGCGGCTACAGTCAGTAGCGCTTCCCGGCGCCGTCGTGCGGAAAAATACTATACTCAACTAGGCTGCTGAATGGAAGGCCTCAGATCACATGTTTGTCAACCTCGGCTTCTCCTCGGACGACAATTTCATGTGATCTAAGACATTTCCCATTCCAGCTGCCTAGTTAAGTAATATACTATTATGCGAAAAATATTAACATATCTTAACTCAAAAAGTTTAAATCTAAATAATTTTTATTTCAAAACTCAATAAATACTTAGAAGTACTTCCAGTAACTTAAGAGAGGGGTACTGGGTAAAAGCCAAAAAAAAGCGTTTTTTTGTGAGTTTTTATTTATTAAACCGCAAAAAATAATCAATTTATAATAAAAGCCCGTTGGGGGGGGGGGGGGATAAACCCTGGAACGCAAAAAAAAAGCAAATTTTTCATGATTTTTCTGGAGCAAACGGCAAAAGTTATTTAATTTATTAATAAAGTACATAATAACGTAACATTTGAACTACTTTCTGTAATTTTTTTGAATAAAAATATTAAAAAACAAGCCGATGCCAGTGATTTTTCTGAGACGCCTTCGTTCGACGATTTTTTCCCGTGGTAAGCGCCATTTTGTCCATAAACATCTGAAACGAAAATTTCAGGAAGATTCTGTTAGAAGATAAGTTTTTCCTGGTAATAACACCAGGATTTTTTTTTTTTTCACTTTTTGACGATTTGGTAAGTGACATTTTTAGTCGAAAAATTGACCTTTAACTTCAAACAGCCGCCAAATCGTCAAAAAGTGAAAAAAAAATCCTCGAGTTATTATAACCAAGAAAAACTTATCTTCTAGAAGAATCTTCCTGAAATTTTGGTTTCAGATGTTTATGGACAAAATGGCATTTACCACGGGAAAAAATCGTCGAGCGAAGGCGTCTCCGAAAAAGCACTGGCATCGGCTTGTTTTTTAATATTTTTATTCAAAAAATTACAGAAAGTAGTTCAAATGTTACTTTATTATGTACACTATTAATAAATTAAATAACTTTTGCCGTTTGCTCGAGAAAAATCATGAAAAATTTGCTTTTTTTGCCGTCCAGCCCCCCCCCCCCCCCCCCAATTAGTAACATTTGAAGTACTTTCTGTAATTTTTTCATCAAAAAACATCCATAAATAAAGCTGTGACAGAAGGTTGACGGAGGCTCCTCGAAAAAAAGATGTTTTGCGGTGTGATGCATAAGTCGTCACAGGATCATTCGAAATACAAAAATAAAGAAGTTTTAGTTAGATAAGAAATAAATCTAGAGAACAACGATATTTTTTTATTTTTAAATTTTTTTTTAGCGATTTTACAGTCCAAAAACCAAAAAAACATGTTTTTGCCGAAAAAAATACGCCATTTTGTAGCTGTACAGGTGTTAAAAAAATTAAATTCCGAAAAAAAACATCGTTACCTCCTTAAGAAATATATATTAAATATGTGTGTGCAGTCTGATAAGGATCGGTTAATTATTTTTCGAGTTATCTATCACACTGACTTGAAAAAGTATAGTTTTGAGAAAAACGCGATTAAAGTTTTGAAAGAAGAAAAATCGAAAAAAAATAATTTTTTTTACCTTAAACAGAATCATCGATTCCAGCACCATACATAACTTCACCTGCAGCTATTTCTTCTATCCAAAAATGCAACAACAAAAATCGATTTTTTGAAATTGGTTACCCAGTACCCCTCCCCTAAATCATTCACGATTAAATTTTTCAAATCAAGATTAGTAAATATTTTTCTCTTTAATTTCTTAGAAAGACAAAAAAATGCGAAGTCCTGCATCTCTGTAAGTGCTTTGAACACGAATTTTTCGAAAATTAGCTAAAAAATGATAAAAATGATTAAAATTGCCTACATTCGTCGCCCCAGTGTGGAAAGACATCATCTCAAAAAATTACTTTAAAGACGTATCATCTTGATGAAAAATTCTAAAATAATTTTTCGAGGTAATGTCTTTCCAATGGAGTCACGTATTTCCTAAGGCAACGATATTTGTCTAGAAAACCGGTAGAAAGGCCCATTCAGAGCAAATATTGATGGTTTTGCTCATCACTCGATACCAGAAAACTTTCCCCAAAGTTCATTAAGGGGGTACATATACCTAAAAAAAAAACCTCAAAAAATATTTTGTAAGATTTTTTAAAATTATTTAATTAAAAAGATTTTTTTTCCAGATTATACACACATTTTTACACTATTCTACACATTTAGTTAGTCCAAAAACATGATTTTCTAAGTAACATAAAATATAGCTTATTTAAGAAATAAAAGTTCATTGCTCGTAAAGCCAAAATTTTTCCAGATAGCGGATGGACCCAGGACTTTGCACACTTGTTCTATATGTGAATCCTCATGAGCGGAACCTCAGGAAACCAAATCCAAGCACTATAAAGCTACTTGCATACTTTGAAGTTGCTTAATGTAGTGAAAATTGGATAGTTTTTATCATTTTAGTCAATTTATGGTGTGCAAGTAGCTTTATAAAGCTTGGATTTGGTTCCCTGAGGTTCCGCTCATGAGGGTTCACATGTAGAACAAGTGTGCAAAGTCCTGGGTCCATCCGCTGTCTGGAAAAATTTTGGCTTTACGAGCAATGCCCTCATTTTCTCAAAAATCACATATTTGAGAAAATG
Source organism: Encarsia formosa (assembly GCA_038277355.1). NCBI lineage: Eukaryota > Metazoa > Arthropoda > Insecta > Hymenoptera > Aphelinidae > Encarsia > Encarsia formosa. The sequence goes on from CM076187.1 coordinate 35,954,651, forward strand.
GCTTTTAAAATTCTAAACAGATTTTGATGAATAAAATGTAACACACCAACACATAAATATTTATATCTTAAAAATATCTTGTCACAGGACTCTTGCTTGATGTAAATACTCTTTTGCACATAGCCGGATACTTTATTTTTTTCTCTCGCTCTTAAAGTGACCCAATTAGCTTTTTTATCAAAAACACAGATTACACACTATTAGGCACTAAGACCAAGCTAAGACTTTGAGTCAGCGGAGTCTTCATGTCATGTATCGATCCCCATAAACATCCCATATTCCCAAGTTGCAACAGACTTACTTATAATCCGCCTAAAAGGAGTTAGGGAGGGGGCCACGGAAATTGCAATTAAGCATTTTGCTAGCCGACACCTCCGCCCTGCTGGAACAGGTGGGGCGAAGTAGCTTCCCTCGCTGCTTAGCCGCGCTCCCAAACCACTCTCGTCCCCGACACTCGAGTGGTTCGACCGAAAGCTAGCAGCGATCGAAGACCACGTGCAGCACACCTGGACAAGCAGAGCCGGATCAGGCAAGGATCCGTCAGTGCAATATCGCCTCGCCATCACCATTGGATAAGGTCCCGGAAGGTCCAGAGAACCTCCCGTGACGATCAACTGCCCGGATACTCCGGTAATTTTAAGGTAGATTATTGTAATATTCAACTCTGTCGTTAAACTCTGTCATTAAATTGTAACCTTTCACCTTTTGTTTTTCAATTAAACAATATCACCTTACCTCACTTTATTTCATTTTATTAACCTAATCAAGAGCCAGACAACAAGGGGACGGGACACCTACGTAAGTAGTTGTTCCAAAAAGACGAAGATCCTACCCCTTTTAAAATAATAACGTCAAGGATTATAAATCCGTGACATTCATATGAAATTATTTAAAAATCATCTTTAACTTTAAATTACAGAATTATTCTTTCACTTCACATTTGTACATAATAAACACGTTTTTTTTAACAACTAAAAAACTTCATAAGTTTAACTGGTAAGAATTGGTCTTTTATTCTTAAATTTTTTTTTTTGAATAAAACTAACTTATTTACTTGAGATTAAAATAATAACAAAAACAAAACCAAGTAAAGTAAAATTTCACTAGAAAGATGACTCAAAGAACAAAAAAGTCGTCATGAACTTGCAACGCTGCGGAAATACCACGGTCTTACATACAGGTCTGGAAACTCCGGTGGTGGGGGTAGTCCTAAATTGCAGACCGGGGAAAGCTTCCAAAAATGACCACGGAGCGCTGCCAGTTTAGACCCAAACATGGCTGCCTCGCTCTGATTGGCTACCATTGCGAGCTTGTACTTTTTAAAAAACCGTGCTAACAGATTCTATGTCGAAATTGTATTTTTTAGTAAATGAAGTTGAAAGCTCAGTTGAAAGTTATTTTTAATCTTAAAATTAGTTTTTTTAAAGAAAAAATCAAGATGCTAAATATTTTAAATACATAATTACATGAAACTAAAAATTCAATTTTTCTTCTTTTTTCACAGCAACCTTTGAAAGAATTGTTTTATATAACAATGGTTTTTTCATTTAATCAAAAATATATAAACTGCAGAATTCTTTTATTTCAATAAAAGTATTGTTTGTAAATTGTAAATTGATAACTGTACATGAAATATTATACAATGATAATCGCTAAGAAAATATTTTTTCAAAGTAATAACTCAATACAACATCGGAGCAGGTTAATTCAATTATCTCAATAAAGTGACGCGTTCGATAAAAATTAAAAATTATTTTTTTAATAAATAAAAAGCGTATTATTGTTCTGCTAAAAGATAGGTCTGAAATTGGAGAAGTCAATTATTTTAATTTTTTTTATTAATTGCAAAATACAAAAAATGATATGCATATATACAATAGAGTTAAATTCAAACATTGGAATGTTTTGAAATTTTGCGTTGGCCAGCAGCCTTTTTTTTTTCTTTTAAGTTTTCTTGATAAGAAAATTGATGCATTCTGAGCCTAATGTAGTAAAAAATTGCATACGATAAAATGGAAGAGCCGTGTTGTTCACAGGGAAACGTAAATTGATAGTTTCTATCAAAAAACTCGTCTACAATTAAATCGAAAACATCAACTTTTCTTGCATGTTTAGCAAAACACTCTTCAAGAATAAAAATTAAATTAAAAAACTTTTGATTGGCGTGTATTAATCCTCCACGACTTTTCATTTCAACTAAGCGATTAACGCCAGTTTTTTTATTACAAAATGTCAACGCATTTCTGCAGCTTTCGCAATTTTTATTTACGTCATTTTTAAGTATTTGTTTGCATAGGTACCCAAAAAAAAAGGAAAAATTATTAACTTCTAATTAGTTTTTAATGAGTTGATCAACGTACAAAAATATTTCAACTTACAATGTATCGAAGACATGAAAGATAGATTGAATACTTGAAAAATCTAGTAAAACATAAACTTCCCAGAATTTTTTTTTTTAAGTAATCATTATTAGATAAACATGTTTATTGCACGAAACAATTATGTTTAAATAATTTTTTTGTTTTAGCCAGTAAAAAATATTTTTTTAGTTCAAATTCAAAATTTAAGCATTATACTTTAAAAAGTTGTATTCGACTTTTAAATAAATTGCTGTCGTATTTGTACTTAAATGGTAAAAAAGCCTGATAGATATAGTCATTTGTTAATTAATTTTCGTAAAAATTACTATTATAAAAATTATAAATAGTCTTTACAAAATTTAGATTTAAAAAATAAAACATCATTTTAGCCTGCTAGAAAAAAAAGAAAAATAGGAAAATTGTAAAATCTAAATGCTTTAAAAAATAAACAGTTAATTAACTATCACTTCAAAAATTTTATTTTTTATTTTTATATAGAATGTTCTTCCGAAGTACACAAATGACGTAAAAACTTTACTTTCCATTGTTGAGAAATAAGGTAAATCTCCGCTTTAACGGGAGAGCGGCACGTACGTATGTGTGTGCAGTACGAGTATGCGTGAGTGACACATGCGTGAACGGCGCTGCTTATAGCAGTCGCAAAGAGTCGTCCGTAAGAGATACCACGTGCATCGGGACGCACGTTATTAATATGTAAACTAAACTACAATTATACTTATTAATAAATAATAGTTAATATAACGATCTAAGAATTATTAATCCTCTGACACGAAAATCCCAACATGGTATCAGGCCTGTGGTTGCTGTTGAACGAACAATAAGTAAGTGTAGTTGGAACGTGTGGTGAAGAAAAAAAATGTGCTCTAAAAATCTTTTACCTTTTCTGTGTCTGCTGTCTCAGGGGCACAGAAAATAATATTACTCCGGCCAAGTTTGAAAACGAAGTGTTAAAAAGGCAAAAAGAATTTGAGGAAAACTCCGTGCGATTATCGGATGCACGTGGAGTTGAAATTTTGCAAGCGCGTGGTTATGTAGCTAAACGAACGCATGGTAAAAGTGACGTTAAGTGAGCACATGTCTGAATTAAAATTGAGTACTGTAAATTGTTAAATGGGCAACGAGTTAAATAAAGAAAAATTTAACGAACACGAACCTAATGAAATTGTGAATAATTCAAATTTTGAATTAAAATTAGAAGATAGAAATTATTTACGGAAAATTTTTCTGAAAAGTTTAAAAAGAGTTTTGGTTCTAAGATTGAAAGATTACGAAGACTCGAGTACATTCTTTTTATATTTTGAAAAAACAGTGAACGAATTAAAAAGTGCTGGTAGAAATCTGAGTGAGCCAGAAAAATTAAATTATATGCTCAAGACTCTACCTGACTCTTTGAGTTATATTGGTGATTTAATTGATGTGCTTAAAGAAGAAGACAGAAACTGTGACTTTATAAAAAGAAGAAAAGTGATGTGGGAAACTAAGTATAATAGTGACTCAAGTAAAAAGAAAGCAATTGTTTTTAAAGTTGAACGGGAAAATTTAATTTGTTATGGTTGTGGCGAGCCGGGCCACAAGAAAATGGACTGCAAAAATTCTTGGTTGAAAGGACCAGGTCGAGGTGGTCAAAGAGGAGCTGGTGCATACAACAAAGGAGGTGCACGAGGTCTGCAAGGCCGACAGCAGCAGCAGACGACGCGTGGTGGACACAGCCGCGGCCGCGGCAGAGGCAGCTCACAGCGAGATAATAGCAGAGCAGACGGAGTAAGCCGCGGAGCGGGGCAGTAGCAAAACGACGAGAGCTACAACTACAACAATGAATGAGAGTTTCCAGGTTCGTTTTTGGCGCAAGTAATGCGTAATAATAATAATGATGTAAAAGCGAATGTTTATAATTGTAATGTAAATAGAATAGATTGAATATTAGATAGCGGATGCTTGGATCATGTCGTGAATGATGATTCGTTTTTTTCTGAGTCTGTTTTTTTGAAAAATCCGATTAAAGTCAAAGTCGGTGATGGTAGAATTTTGGAGGGAACTAAAGTCGGTAAAATCACAACATATTTTATTGTTGACAATAAACGGATGGAAATCAATTCATCCAATGTATTCTATGTAAAAAATATGGGTAGAAATTTAATTAGTTTTGCGTGCGTTACGGATAAGAATAACATTTTTTCAATCGGTGATACTGCGAAAATTTATGATAAGAACGATAGATTGTTAGGAATTGCCTACAAAGAAAATGATTTATACAAAATGAGTAGTTTTAATTTTGACGGAGAAAATTATCATACTCAAACAAATTTGAGTGGCATGACTACGAAAGAAAAGCTTCACCGAATGCTTTGTCACTTGAATTTTAAATATTTGAATTACATCTGCAAAAATAAATTAGTTGACGGTTTACCCGAGAAGTTAGAATCAATCTATTTAAAATGCGGTAAATGTTTGAGAGAGAAAATGAATAATTCGCCATTAAAAAATAATAGATCTAGAGCCAGTGAAATTTTAGAGTTGGTAATTTCAGATTTAAATGGTCCTCACAGGACAATCGGTTTTGATTGATCGAAATACTTTTTTAGTTTGATAGATGATTCTAGTAAACTTGCTGTAATTTATACTATTGAATCTAAAAATGAAGTTGATGAGTAATTCCTGGGATTCCAGATTCAATTTTGGAATAAATGAACGATTTCACAAACTTCAAACCCACATTACCCTAGGTGCTATAGTTGAGATAAAAATAAACGAACAAACCCCCAAGCTCTGAACTCGTGAAACCCTGGGCTCCTGAATTCAATTTTTAAATACATAAATGATCTGCCAAGCTCTAAACCCACGAAACCCTAGGCTTCTGAGTTCAATTTTTAAATAATTAAATGATCCCCCAAGCTTAAAACCCACAATACCCTGGGCTTCTGAGTTCAATTTCGAAATGAACAAACAATCCCCCAAGCTTTAAACCCACAATGCCCTGGGCTCCTGAGTAAAATTTTTGAATAAACTAATAATCTCTCAAGCTTTAAAAACACGATACCCTAGGATTCCAGATTCAATTTTTGAATAAATAAATGATCTCACAAGCTTCAAACTCACAATGCTCTGGGCTCCTGAGTTCAATTTCTAAACGAACAAACAATCCCTCAAGCTTTAAACCCACAATGCCCTGGGCTCCTGAGTAAAATTTTTGAATAAATGAACGATCTCACAAACTTCAAACCCACAATACCCTAGGCTTCTCAATTCAATTTTTAAATACATAAATGATCTGCAAAGCTCTAAACCCACGAAACCCTAGGCTTGTGAGTTCAATTTTGAAATAATTAAATTAACCCCCAAGCTTCAAACCCACAATGCCCTGGGCTCCTGAGTAAAATTTTTGAATAAATTAACGATCTCACAAACTTCAAACCCACGATACCCTGGGCTCCTAAATTCAATTTTTAAATACATAAATAATCTGCAAAGCTCTAAACCCACGAAACCTTAGGCTTCTGAGTTCAATTTTTAAATAATTAAATGATCTCCCAAGCTTCAAACCCATTATACCCTGGCCTTCTGAGTTCAATTTTTGAATAAATTAATGATCTCCCCAGCTTCAAACCCACGATGCCCCGGGCTTCCAAGTTCATTTTTTAAATGAACAAACAATCCTCCAAGCTTTAAACCCACAATGCCCTGGGCTCCTGAGTAAAATTTTTGAATTAACAAATAATCTCTCAAGCTTTAAAAACCCGATACCCTAGGATTCCAGATTCAATTTTTGAATGAATAAATATCCCCCAAGCTTCAAACCTACAATGCCCTGGGCTCTTGAGTAAAATTTTTGAATTAATAAATAATCTTTCAAGCTTTAAAAACACGATACCCTAGGATTCCAGATTCAATTTTTGAATAAATAAATATCCCCCAAGCTTTAAACCCACAATGCCCTGGGCTCCTGAGTAAAATTTTTGAATTAACAAATAATCTCTCAAGCTTTAAAAACACGATACCCTAGGATTCCAGATTCAATTTTTGAATGAATAAATATCCCCCAAGCTTCAAACCCACAATGCCCTGGGCTCTTGAGTAAAATTTTTGAATTAATAAATAATCTTTCAAGCTTTAAAAACACGATACCCTAGGATTCCAGATTCAATTTTTGAATAAATAAATATCCCCCAAGCTTCAAACCCACAATGCCCTGGGCTCCTGAGTTAAATTTTTGAATAATTGAACGATCTCACAAACTTCAAACCCACGATACCCTGGGCTCCTAAATTCAATTTTTGAATGCATAAATAATCTGCTAAGCTCTAAACCCACGAAACCTTAGGCTTCTGAGTTCAATTTTTAAATAATTAAATGATCCCCCAAGCTTCAAGCCCACGATACCCTGGGCTTTCGAGTTCAATTTTTAAATGAACAAACAATCCCCCAAACTTTAAACTCACAATGCCCTGGGCTCCTGAATTCAATTTTTGAACACATAAATAATCTGCCTAGCTCTAAACCCACGAAACCCTAAGCTTCTGAGTCCCATTTTTAAATAGTTAAATGATCTCCCAAGCTTCAAACCCACAATACCCTGGGCTTCTGAGTTCAATTTTTAAATGAACAAACAATCCCCCAAGCTCTAAACCCACAATGCCCTGGGCTCCTGAGTAAAATTTTTGAATTAACAAATAATCTCTCAAGCTTCAAAAACGCGATACCCTGGGATTCCAGATTCAATTTTTGAATAAATAAATGATCTCACAAGCTTCAAACTCACAATACCCTGGGCGCTAGAGTTCAATTCGTTGGTTTGAGTAAGAACCTGCTATCTCCGCGGGCCAGAGCAAGATCCTACTATCATAGGGGCCGGAGCAAGAACCTACTATCTCCGGACTTTGAGGCTACTATTTCCCGGGCTCATTTAAACAATGGCATCAACATTTTTTTTTTCTGAAGCGTAGCTTCTACGCTTATATTATTACTCTAGTACGCTTCAAAAAAGAAAAAAAATTTTGATGCCATTGTTTATATGAGCCCGTGAAATAGAAGCCTTTAAGTCAGGAGATAGCAGGTTCTTGCTCCGGCCCGCCGAGATAGCAACTTCTTGCTCTGGCCCGTGCAGATAGCAGGTTCTTACTCGAAACCGACGAATTGAACTCTAGCGCCCAGGGTATTGTGAGTTTGAAGCTTGTGAGAACATTTATTTATTCAAAAATTGAATCTGGAATCCCAGGGTATCGTGTTTTTGAAGCTTGAGAGATTATTTGTTAATTCAAAAATTTTACTCAGGAGCCCAGGGCATTGTGGGTTCAGAGCTTGGGGGATTGTTTGTTCATTTAAAAATTGAACTCAGAAGCCCAGGGTATCGTGGGTTTGAAGCTTGGGGGATCATTTAACTATTTAAAAATGGGACTCAGAAGCTTAGGGTTTCGTGGGTTTAGAGCTAGGCAGATTATTTATGTGTTCCAAAATTGAATTCAGGAGCCCAAGGCATTGTGAGTTTAAAGCTTGGGGGATTGTTTGTTCATTTAAAAATTGAACTCGAAAGCCCAGGGCATTGTGGGTTGAAGGCTGGGGGATCATTAATTTATTCGAAAATTGAACTCAGAAGGCCAGGGTATCGTGGGCTTGAAGCTTGGGGGATCATTTAATTAATTAAAAATTGAACTCAGAAGCCTACGGTTTCGTGGGTTTAGAGCTTAGCAGATTATTTATGCATTCAAAAATTAAATTTAGAAGCCCACGGTATTGTAGGTTTGAAGTTTGTGAGATCGTTCAATTATTCAAAAATTTAACTAAGGAGCCCAGGGCATTGTGGGTTTGAAGCTTGGGGGATATTTATTTATTCAAAAATTAAATCTGGAATCCTAGGGTATCGTGTTTTTAAAGCTTGAAAGATTATTTATTAATTCAAAAATTTTACTCAAGAGCCCAGGGCATTGTGGGTTTGAAGCTTGGGGGATATTTATTCATTCAAAAATTGAATCTGGAATCCTAGGGTATCGTGTTTTTAAAACTTGAGAGATTATTTGTTAATTCAAAAATTTTACACAGGAGCCCAGGGCATTGTGGGTTTAAAGCTTGGAGGATTGTTTGTTCATTTAAAAAATGAACTTGGAAGCCCGGGGCATCGTGGGTTTGAAGCTTGGGGGATATTTATTCATTCAAAAATTGAATCTGGAATCCTAGGGTATCGTGTTTTTTAAACTTGAGAGATTATTTGTTAATTCAAAAATTTTACACAGGAGCCCAGGGCATTGTGGGTTTAAAGCTTGAAGGATTGTTTGTTCATTTAAAAAATGAACTTGGAAGCCCGGGGCATCGTGGGTTTGAAGCTGGGGAGATCATTAATTTATTCAAAAATTGAAATCAGAAGGCCAGGGTATAATGGGTTTGAAGCTTAGGAGATCATTTAATTATTTAAAAATTGAACTCAGAAGCCCAGGGTTTCGTGGGTTTAAAGCTTTGCAGATTATTTATGTATTTAAAAATTGAATTTAGGAGCCCAGGGTATCGTGGGTTTGGAGTTTGTGAGATCGTACATTTATTCAAAAATTTTACTCAGGAGCCCAGGGCATTGTGGGTTTGAAGCTTGGGGGTTAATTTAATTATTTCAAAATTGAACTCACAAGCCTAGGGTTTCGTGGGTTTAGAGCTAGGCAGATTATTTATGTGTTCAAAAATTGAATTCAGGAGCCCAGGGCATTGTGAGTTTAAAGCTTGGGGGATTGTTTGTTCATTTAAAAATTGAACTCGAAAGCCCAGGGCATCGTGGGTTTGAAGCTTGGGGGATATTTATTCATTCAAAAATTGAATCTGGAATCCTAGGGTATCGTGTTTTTTAAACTTGAGAGATTATTTGTTAATTCAAAAATTTTACACAGGAGCCCAGGGCATTGTGGGTTTAAAGCTTGAAGGATTGTTTGTTCATTTAAAAAATGAACTTGGAAGCCCGGGGCATCGTGGGTTTGAAGCTGGGGAGATCATTAATTTATTCAAAAATTGAACTCAGAAGGCCAGGGTTTCATGGGTTTAGAGCTTAGCAGGTTATTTATGCATTCAAAAATTGAATTTAGGAGCCCAGGGTATTGTGGGTTTGAAGTTTGTGAGATCGTTCAATTATTCAAAAATTTAACTCAGGAGCCCAGGGCATTGTGGGTTTGAAGCTTGGGGGATATTTATTTATTCAAAAATTGAATCTGGAATCCTAGGGTATCGTGTTTTTAAAGCTTGAAAGATTATTCATTAATTCAAAAATTTTACTCAAGAGCCCAGGGCATTGTGGGTTTGAAGCTTGGGGGATATTTATTCATTCAAAAATTGAATCTGGAATCCTAGGGTATCGTGTTTTTAAAGCTTGAGAGATTATTTGTTAATTCAAAAATTTTACTCAGGAGCCCAGGGCATTGTGGGTTTAAAGCTTGGGGTATTGTTTGTTCATTTAGAAATTGAACTTAGGAGCCCAGAGCATTGTGAGTTTGAAGCTTGTGAGATCATTTATTTATTCAAAAATTGAATCTGGAATCCTAGGGTATCGTGTTTTTAAAGCTTGAGAGATTATTAGTTTATTCAAAAATTTTACTCAGGAGCCCAGGGCATTGTGGGTTTAAAGCTTGGGGGATTGTTTGTTCATTTAGAAATTGAACTCAGAAGCCCAGGGTATTGTGGGTTTTAAGCTTGGGGGATCATTTATTTATTTAAAAATTGAACTCAGAAGCCTAGGGTTTCGTGGGTTTAGAGCTTGACAGATCATTTATGTATTTAAAAATTGAATTCAGGAGCCCAGGGTTTCATGAGTTCAGAGCTTGGGGGTTTGTTCGTTTATTTTTATCTCAACTATAGCACCTAGGGTAATGTGGGTTTGAAGTTTGTGAAATCGTTCATTTATTCCAAAATTGAATCTGGAATCCCAGGGCATCGTGTTTTTAAAGCTTGGGAGATGGAATTCTTGAATTTCAAAAAAAGCCATTTTAACGTTAATTTAATAAATTGAATGTCTTCATTAAATTAACTGTAACTTTTTTTCCTTAAATTAAAAATTAATTTTTAAAGAATTAAGAAACGTTGTTTGAGGCATTTGAAAGCTGATGTATAAGTACATCAAAAAACACAAAAATCTGAAAATTGATTTTTTGAAAAATTTTAGGTATATGTACATTGTACCCCCTTAAAATCTGTGACCCAAATGTCTGGTCTTTAATGGGACCCCTAAGTGAATTTTCAGCCTAGACTTAGAATAATCATACGAAGGTGAAAATTTGGGAAAATACTTCTAAAATTAAAGCGTTTCACGTGATGTATTCGAAAAAATTAGAAAATTTTTTTTACAGTTTTTAAAAATTCTATTTTTGGCCCCAAATTGAATTTCGTAAAATCCATGCGTGAAGTCTTTTGAATTGACGTCTAGAAGTTGTAAAAAATTTTTATGAAAAAATATCAAAATTTGTGGAACAAGAAGCATTTTGAAATTTTTTGACCTCACAAAATTGTCGATTTTCAAAAAACCAATAGTGCTAGTTGAAAGCTCAGCAAAAATGAAGAAAAAAATGTTCCATACATTTTTTTGACACGAAGAAAAATGAAAAAAAAAAAAAAATTTTATACATTTTTTAGGCCCTCTTGAAGGCCTCTACGACTTGCTTCGATCGTCGAGACGCCCGGTCGATATCCCTTCTGCATTTCCAAGAGATCGCCCGCTGCCACGATACTTTCGGCAAGCCGTGGCTTAAGGAGAAGCTTGAAGACTTTCCTCAGCGTTTCTAACAGGTTCAAGGGCCCATAGGAGGATGGCGAGTTCGAATCGCCTCCTTTATTCTTTGAGAGGAGAATGAGCCTCGCAGTCTTCCAGTTGACACAAAAAGTGCCACATCTCAGGCATTCATTGTAGAAATTGAGGAATATCATTGGCCTCATTTGCGCCGCTAACCTTATGATTTCCCCCGGTATGCCGTCCGGTCCTTGGACCTTGCCGGGCTTCAGGGAGGAAACCGCCCTTTGCAATTCCTCATCCGTGAAGCTCGGCACATCAATCGAAATGCCCTCACCACGCATGTCCATCCTCACTTAGTGCATCGGGAATAGCCCATTGGCTATCCTTTGCATAGACTCGGCGTCCCGAATCTCTGGGGGACTCCGCCCCTGATGCGAATGTGACATCGATGATGGAGTGTCCGAGTCCCGGCTTACAATACGTGTGGGGGCGTCCCGTGTTCGCGACTATCATTTAGCCTTGCGGCAATCTCAAACAGTAACTGTCTCTGCCGATTGCCATGGCGCTCCCCATTTCACTGCTTTCGCGTTAAAATCTCCCGTCTCGATCACGTCTCCGGCCATCCCTCTAACTGCGTCTTCTAGAACATCTACCTTTCTCTCGAACTCGCCCATCGTGCAGTTCGGAGTCAAGTTCATGGTCACGTATGTCACGCCTGCCACACGGGCTCACGCGAAGTCGGTCTCAGCTCCCCTGCCGGTGATCTGGATTTCTGAAAGATTTTTTAGAATCTCTGTGCTGTTCATTATTAATTTTCAACTGTAAGTTTTTCGAAATATTTTTAATGGTTTGCGATTCTAGTCAAATTTTTAATTCCCATGCATTACTCAGTGCGCATGAGAATTTAAAATTTAAATCGTTTATCGCGTGACGAAGGCAGTACACTCAATTCTCGGAAAAATTTTAAAACGCAGGACAATCTTTATCATACTCTATAAGCGTAAAATGTAGCATAAATATGACGACTATAAATAAAGATTAAAAAAAAAAAAAAAAAAAAATTATTTTGCCTCCGAATATTTTATGTAGAAGCAACCACTTTACGTTTCCTCTAACGTCAATGTTTTCGGCGTTTCTTGCAATTTTTCGTAGAGTATTATAAACGGCTTTCTCATCGGCTTCACCTTCGTTGTAATCCAGTCCGTGATGATGCCGTTTCAACCAATTATTGCTACTTCTATTTTTATGATTAATGTACTTTGCAGGTAACTTAGAAGATAATATCCAATGGCACTCAAAATCATGATTCAAGGTAGCAACGGCTACTTCTTTTGGTGAATTTAAATTATTTTTATCTTTTAAACATTGAAAATCGATCACAAAATTCATTGTCTTACTTCATCAACAGTTTAATCAATACTGAACTTATAAAATAAAAAATTCCATTTTTTTTCGTTCGCGGATTGATCTTTAGTTGTTTCCTTCATTAAGTAAGTGAATCCCAGTTCCCGAGAATAAAGTATGGTAAACCAAAACGTAAAATTTTTCTGATTTGAAGTCAGGTTGTAGAGGTTTTGATGAAATTTGAACGCCGTCTATACACAAGCATGGGTAGTTGATGTAAAAGTGATCAAAATCGAATGGGTTTTTTTGAAAAGTCTCCGCTAAAAGCTTTGTTTGACACAAATCCAATGATATTTCTTTTCTGACCCAAGCATATATTGTCGATCGACTGTGAGTTAACAGAATTTCGCAGAGTAACGGCTTTAACTGCAGTGGGTCTGCTTTGCATGCCGCGATAACCTAAAAAATTCTTACGCGCGCATGATTCCTATTTGACATCATATTTCTTGAGATTAGTAGTTTTATGTAGTATTAATATAAAACTTGAAATGGCCTAGAAAAATTAAGGAAAAATCAATGAAAACTTGAGAAACTTTTCAAAAAATTTCCGAACATTTTCCCAGTTTTTAAATTACATTGTTTGAAACTACTAATCTTTAGGAGTATTGTGTCAAAATTATGTAGCGATTTGTTTACTCAGTCCAGAATTCTGATGAGTTGAAAAAAATATTATTTTTCTGATCGCCGCAGCAAGTGGATATTTTTTCGGCGTAGGCCGTATATGGCCTACTCTAGGCCTAAGTGCGTCCTAACCCTGTAGGACGGCCGTAGCGCAACCTTTCTTCAGTGGCCGGCCTAAACTTTTTTCCGTGCAGGAAACGATTTTTTAGCTCATGAAATATGTTAATGAGAAAAAAAAAGGTTATTCATTGCAGATTTTCTCATCAAAATATTAAAAACATTAGTATAAAGTGTAAAAACCGTAAAAAACCTGTCGGTGCCGTTTACTAAAAATTTTGCGAAACTTTGAACGGCCGCCATTTGGAGGCAAAAAAATCGTAGAGAGACGATTCAAAAAAAGAATTAAAACTTAATTTTCCCACTTTCAAAGGTCCACCAAAGGCCTTTGATACTGTTAAGCATGAAATATTTTTATCGAAACTTGAACGGTGTGGAATACGAGGTAACGCACTATCTCTTATGAAAAGCTATTTAACAAATAGAATGCAGAGTGATAAAATGGATCAATCCAGGAGTTCGTACAGATCAGTAACTACTGGCGTACCTCAGGGTACCATCCTTGGACTGCTACTCTTTATTATTTATATTAATGATTTATTATGCTTATTACCATCTGGAGTACTACTTTCGTATGCTGATGATACGGCTTTAATAGTTAATGGGACAACCTGGACCGAAGTCCAAAATAAAACTAATAAATACCTTGCTCTAACATCTGATTGGGTATCAACTAATAAATTAACTTTGAATGCTAAAAATATTGTCTGTGTGCCCTTTGGAAATTATAGTGACAGTACACTGATTGAAATAAGCATCATGATTAATGATAAACAAATCCAAAGAGCCCACTCGTGTAAATATCTTGGAATACATTTCGACTACAATATGAAGTGGAATATACACGCTAACCAGTTGATAAATAAATTTAGATATATGGTTTATATTTTTTATAAACTCAAGAAAATATACTGCAAACAGACTCTTAGGATTATATATTTTGCTCTTTTTCATAGTCAATTGTACTATGGTATAATAGCCTGGGGTGGTGCATATGACAATCTGATCCAACATTTACAAAGAATACAGATTAGAGCTTTAAAAGTTATCAATGGTAATGAATTCATGTGTGAGCCCAAAATACCAAATCTTATACAACTGTATACAACATCTACGCTAATTTTTCATTACAACTCCTTGTCTGACAAATGCAGAAAGAAAACAAGAACAACAAGACATCAACATATTTAAATTCCAAAAAGAAAATTGGTAGTTAGCAGTAAAAGTAATTACTATGCAGCTATTAAGGCCTTCAACTTACTACCTAGTGAAATGAAAAATCTTCAGGGAAGCAAGAAAAGCATTTCAAACAAGTTGAAATCCTTTGTTATTGAAAATTATTAACTATGAAATCTCAGTGGACTTACTTTAAATTAACTTTTCTATTTTTTGTATATACTTTCATTTTGTCTAGATTTATTTTTATTAATCACTTGGTTAGGGAATTATATTTATATTTATTTTTGTATTTTTTATTTTTATTTTATTTTTGTAAATAAAAATGAATTTAATATTGAGTGAATTATCTATAGTGATATACAAATTTTTTGTAAATGAAGCTACAGCCAATCCTATGTACTGTTAACTTGTTTAACACTATAGGTACAATTTGTAGTACTTACTATATGATTGTAATTGTTTATTGGTAATAAATTCTAATTCTAATTATAATTCTTTCACTGAAGTTTAAAAAAAAAAAAAACCCCACTTATTTTTTGCCTTTTTTTTTTTAATTGTTAATAAACAATTGAAAATCAATTTTTTTATTAATTTAAACTACACCATCGTGTAGAGCATACCCGTAAATAGTAGGTTTGAGTATTTTCTAATTCATTTTTTTATTTTTTTTGTACGATTCTACAGTTTGAAATCGACGAAAAAAATTTGTCATTTCAGGCTTTAAAGGGTTAAATATGCGTGAGTGTACTTATGTTAAAACTTCAAATTTCAATTTATAGACGTGAGCAAATTCACACTAAGGTTGAATTCAATAAAAAAAAATTAAATTTTAATACAATATTATAATTGATCATGTTTTGAATAACTAAACATCTATTTTGAATGATTCCAACTTTTTTTTCTTTTTTTTTCTTTTTGCGTTTTTAAGCTTTTCAAGGCGACCCTTTTCAGACACGATTTTATGGTTAAATTTTTTAAACTTTCTTAAATCACATATTTAAAACAATAGATTGTTTATTTCTTGTATAAGACGAGGTTAGAACAGTCTTTCAACTGGTGAAATTATTTTTTCTTGTAAAAGTAAGTATTTTCTATGTTTTTTATCAATTTTTCTTTCACTACATTTCCCGTGAAACGTCCGGTACAAAAAAGTTAAAAAGTTAAAAATATTATCTATCTTAAGTTTTTAAAAATATAAAAACATGCTTAAAGTAACCATATAATTGTAATAAAATAATAAATGTGCTCACTGAAAGTCAAACATCTCATTTTAGAGATTTTTTTTTTTTTAATTAAAATTTAAAACGTCCGTGACAAAGATTTATTTTAATCGTTCATAAGGAATAGCTGTACTCAACGATAGATTATGTAAAAAGTGAATTATTTCATAACTAATAAAACACTTGAACGAACAAAAATTTTATTATTTTAATTTTTTTCAACATGTTATTCACCTGAATGATTTAACTTTGATTTAATTACATTTTTCTTGGAGGCTTTTGTGGTTCAAGCTCTAAATTTTTAATCAGGTGCTGCTTCGAAAATAACTCTTATAAAATTTTAATTTATGCAATTTTTTATTGATTTCAAAATCCTCATGAATAATTAATTTCATTTAGAAATGAAGACTTCTCAATAAACAAAATACTGTTGAAGTATATTTATCAAAATGATTCTACAAAAAAAGAAAACTTCATAAATTTCGATGCAATCATTAGTATATTACCCAAGTCAAATTTAAAAAAGTCAGGAACTAGAGTTATGAACCATTTTATATTGTAAATATATATATTTTAACTATATTTTTTATTTATAGAATGAGTAAAAAAAATATTTTACGTAGTTGATACGCTTTTGAATAAATTTATGTAACTTGAAGTTTCAAGTAAAAATACTATAATTTTAAAATTTGTTTTTCAATAAATTGTTTATGTCTAAGCAACTCTATTATTTTATTTATCTTATTTATTCATCTTAAATATTGTGCATCGAATTTCTTAAATGAAACGTAACCAAGAGAAACGTATCCGTAAAGCTAAAAAAAATATTAAACGTTAAAAATGTAATTTTTTAATCAATTTCTACTAAATACTGCTTAATCTACCCATTTCATAAACATCATACTCATAAATACGTCAAACAAGAGTTATTTTTAAAGTTCAACTTTGACTGTGAAATGTCCGCTACATTAGCATGAAACGTCCTTGACAAATAAATTCAAAATTTAAAATCCTGATGGTGTAAAGCAACTACATTTCGATGAAATTTTGTTTTGCCGAAGCTTCTCTAACATGGGTTCCGTATTTTAAAACGTCTGCTACGGTCACTCTTTCAGTTCTCATTTTTCACAAACATTTTCAATCGACTTCAAATTTTATGGGATGAAAATATAGTTCTAGAATTTCATTCCCACCTAAGAGATTTTAACTTTAAAAGGTTAGTTTTGATAAAGTGTGTGTCTAGGTACCATCGCTATGTACCTTACACGGTACACGGTACACGGTAGCTTTTTACTTTAGATCCTATAAATTATCCTAAATAACCCACTCAAGTTTAAAAAACAACTACGACTTTTTACTTTAAATCCAATTGCTCATCCTAAATAATCCACTTAAGTTCACAGAGTGTCAAAAGTAACTCTTATTTGGTACCGTGTACCGTCCACCGTTCACCGAATAAAGCACACGGCGATGGTACTTAGACACTTTCTTTTAATAATACTAGGATTTGTCTACCCCGCTACGTGTGGCGATGATTTTTGATTTTGTAACACGTATTTTCATTATGAAAATGTTTTTTATCATTATTTATTTAAATTTTTTTTAAAGTATATGTTTAAAGTTTAAATTTAAATGATTAATAGTATAATTTTGTAATTGAACAAAATAATTATAGCATTATCAATTTTATTTATGTAACTCTTTATATACGTCATTTTTAACTGTAGGGTTTCTCTATGACAACCTAAGTAAATAATTAGTGAATCCCATGATCGAACTCTAGACATTGCCACGTATAATTGCCCATGATTAAAAACATCTCTTCGCAAATCTATTCCTATTTTTTTGAAAGTTTGGCCTTGTGACTTACTTATAGTCATAGCAAAAGCTAATTTAATTGGAAATTGTCTTCTTCTAAAAGTAAACGCGTATTCATTTTCACAATAAAGAGTTACTCTGTTTAAAAATACTATATTGTTACATTTATCTCCCGTAAAGATTTTACACTTCAATAAATGATTCGAAAAATCAATAACTTAAAGTCATGTGCCATTGCATGAACCTTCATTAATACTTATGTTTCTTATCAACATAACTAAGCAATGTTTTCTCAGTCGTAATTTCTAAGGTGGTGTCATGTCCCAAAATCGGGACAGATCTATTTAATTAATTTGAATCTACTTCACCCTTTTTTTTTAATTACCGGGTAGGTGAATCGAAATAACTGAGAGGAGGGGTTAATTGACAAAACTACAAACCCGAAAGACTACTTTGAAATTCTATTTATTAAAAAAACCAAACCATTACAAAACGTTACACGCTACTTCCTTAATATAATCTTACTTCTATAAACGTTCTAGTCACTTCACAGAGAGAGAGAGAGAGAGTGTGACGTTGTTGTAGGCTGAAGACTCCCGCTGGGCTTCTTGAGGTGGTGAATCGGTGGTTCTGCACAGTCTTGAAGGAACTTCCCGGCACTTTTCTCTAGTCGGTCACAAAGGCTGTTGTTTCTTTAAAAGTCTTTCAAAATATAATCGTCACTACCGAAGCTCTAATTTTTATTTTAACTCGCACTTGTCCGAAACTCGCGAATAAGGTGCACTGATTAGTACTCTCAGAATTTCCCTTAAAACGAGACTATAAATAGTCACTCAGGTTGATCTCGATCTATTTTTATAAAAGTATCGAGACCTTGAAATCTTTAACTCTCGTGAGTCCGGTCCTGGAGATCTTCCTCGCGGAACGATGTGCGCGGGACGAGTTCTGGTACGTGACTGAATTAACCAAGCTGCCGGGCTCGCGTTCGCGGCCCTATTTATACCCCTACGCATGAGGACCCACCCCCGTAGAGGGGATCATGGACCCTCCCATGTGTGCCTGAATCGGGGGAAAAACCAATGATTTGGCCTCTTTTCCACGAGGGCTTGGCCTTGGCCTAATTTATTATAATACTCTTCATGTGTGGACTCCCTCTCCTACAAGTAAAGTCCGGCTAAACTATTATGGGACCCGATTCCTTGAGGCCTCATTGGGTCAATGTCACTGACCGGTGGTCACGGGGGATTGTTTATGGCCTCCCGCCTCCTTGCCGTGACGCTCTATTGTTGGGGTCCGCTGCTGGCTTTTCCTTCACTCAGCCAGGCGTCCCGTGCTGACGCGTTTCTTTTGTCCTCTCCCTCTCTTCTTTTTCCCAGCTCCTGTTCGCTTTTCCTCTCTCTCTCTCCGCGAGGCCGGCTCGAGGACATACATGCGACCCTCGAAAAACTGAGTCGAGGCGCTGAGCACGTTGCAAACTGGGCTGCCACCTTCTGCTAAATGTTGCCAAGACTAAGGCCATAATATTCGGTACCCCGTCCTATGTCAATGATTTTATTCAACTAGGTATTAGCACCCTGCAGTTTGGTGACTGCACTGTCCCTTTTGTTTCGTCTGCACGTAGTCTGGGGGTGGTACTGGATTCCAAACTGACCTGGAAGGATCATATCCGATATGTCTGCGGTAGGGTTAATTCTCTCATGTATCGCTTGAATCATTTCAGACGCAGTACCACTCTGGAACTGCGGAAACACCTCGTAAAGGTCCTTCTTTTTCCTATTGTTGACTACTGCTGTCTCGTGTACCGAAACATCTCAGACGAGCTTGATCTTATGCTGCAGCGCGTGCTCAATCGTGGGATCAGATATGTTTATGGGCTTAGAAAGAGTGATCATGTCACCCCTTTTAGGCGTGAGCTTGGTTGGCTTAGAGCATCTGGTCGCAGGGACTACTTTGCGGCCTGCTTGCTCTACAAGATCTTAGCTACGGGTATACCGCCGTATTTGGTGAACTTTTTTATTGCGAAACTTCACTCACGTCCGTGGCGGGTGGCAAATCCTCATGCGTTGGATGCGTTGATTGTGCCCCCCTTTCGGACGGAGTCTTTGAAATGCTCCTTTCATGTATCATCTACCTTTCTTTGGAACAACCTACCTGCTCACATCCGTAACTCACAATCCCTTCATACTTTTAAGCAACTCGTTAAAGCACACATCTTTGCTGTCGAGGGAGAAGAATGAATATATACCATTAAACTTAAACTTTAAATTTAATTATAAATTTAAGCTTAAATTTGATTATGAAATTATATTTATATTCTTAACTTATTACTTTTTGTTATATATTCTATTTTATTTTATTTTTATTTTACTTTATTTTATTTATTGTATTTAGATATTTAAGATTATTATTATTATTAAAGCTTCATTATTACTACTTACTGTTAGTTACCACTGCTATTATACTATAATGATATCTTTGTTAAATTCTGTTATACTATTTTGATGTATTTTGTACAACATAATGTACAATCAATAAACATATCAAAATCAAATCAAATCTCTGTTTTTTTCTTCTTTTATCCTCTCTCTCTCTCTCTCTTACTTATACTTACTAATTTATCTTATTTAACTAATAATTGAATAATTTGTAAATAACTTAAGAATTAGCTGAAAACTATTTTAATATTAAAAAGGGGAGCTGGTGCCGACACGACAGTGGTATTCAAAGTATTGAGATATTTTGGTAAAAGTTGATCATCTAATTCACCATTGTTGCAATTTTCAACGCTGTCAATCCCGGTATTATCATCAGTACACTTATCTAATAAATTAGTTATTTGTTCGTTTATATCATCAACGTCAATATTTCTGGCAGATAATATCGTGTATTCACTCATTTCATCATATTTTTTTCTTGTATAAGTTTTCCAAAGACATCTTTCACAATACGACCATCAATTGGTAGTACACAGTTATCTGGTAATGGAATGTTATCGTTTCGATCATTTATACTTTCATCTCCAACACTTAATAATAATTTTGTAAATTCTTGTTCTTGCGGCAATGCTCTCATATTTCTTGTGAGTTCAAATTTTTTGAATTCTTTCCATAATGTACTGTATTTTATTGATAAATTTAATATTTTACTTCGAGTCCCATTTTTTTTTACCGGAAGAAGTTGTCTAAAATCTCCACCTTCAAGCATAATTTTTCATCCAAAAGGCAATTCGTTGTTCATAATGTATTTCAACGCTCTATCTACTATTTCTAATGCATATCGTGGTGCCATTGGTGCTTCATCCCAAATAAAAACTTCAGTTTCTTTCAAAAATTTGCCTTATAAATTTACGCCCAATCAATAAAATGCTAATTATACTTTATTCTTAAAATTTGAGTAGAATACGGTAGTATTTTTTATTTTGGGTCCTGACGGTACTGGGCCTGATTCTTCGAATTTTGAAAATTTACTGATGGAGACTATTATGAAGCAGACACAACACACTTTTTTATTCTTAAGCCCATATTTAGTTCTAAAAAAACTCGTTTTTTAGCCGCCTTGTTTTTTGGCCGCCATTTTGTCAAAAAAAATCACAACAACATTTTTTAAAAAGATTTGGAATCTTCAAACCTAACGTCCCCCTTTTATCAACTTTTTGACGGTGAAAAAAAAAAAAATTCCTACCCCCCGAAAAATTCGATTAAAAAAAATCCTTGAAAAAACTTTTTTTTTTTTTAATTTTTATTTTGTTAATAAACAATTGAAAAATTATTTTTTTGCTATTTTTAACTACAGGATTTTGTAGAGTTTTTCTTTAAGATTTTTCAACCCAAAGTTTACCAAAAAATCTTGGCCATTTGGGCGTTAATTGGTTAATTTATTTTAAAATAAATTTTATTTATTATTAATATATTATTATAATTTTTCATCGTAATAATATTTTAATTTTAATATTTTGATGTTTTGTCAACATATATTTTGATTTTTGATATTTTGTCAATTTGACGTTTTGTCGCAAAATCATTTCGGATCATACTCCTTACAACCATGCGTCCTTTAAGAATCCAAAATTTTCGTCGAGTAGTATCAAGAGTGAGCTGCGTTCCACCATGAAGTCAGAGTTCGTGGGCCTCCAAAATCACAAATTCAGTCAATCTTGCTTTTTCTGGCAGAATCAGAGGATGTTGAGTCAAGTTGGGACTGGGTTAAGTTTCGAATGAGCTAATCTATCATTTGCTCTAAGGAATCCTTGAGACAAAATAGGATTTAAACTAATTTATCGGACATTATTACTCAAAGTATGACCTCAATGCATTAGACTCCTTTTTTTGTATTTATAGTGAATTTGAGTTAAATGAATCCATAACAGTTGCAACGGTGTACCTGGGGGACAAGGCCACGCAAAGCCAGCCCCGAGGTCCCGTCGGCCAACGCCCAAGAACCTAAAAATAAAAGGAAAATCTACCCTCGGGAACGGGCCAGTATTTCGATGCGCCCTGATTCCCGTCCCGGCTAGCTCGAACACAAAGAAAAGAAATAGAATAGGTGGGGCCGGAAAACTACCCGCGAAGGGCCTGCGTCACTGCTCCACCGCTGGCTGCTGTCTCGCCGTCCTCTACCGCGACTCGTCGCGGAGAATCAGCCCTGCTAGGCCGCGCCCTAAGGGAAAAAGAGAGAAAAAACACAGAAAAGAGAGTAAAATTTAAGGAGAGAGAGGTAAAATCATACAATTAAATGAAAGAAAGAATATGTAAAGTTAACTAATTGATTTAAACGCCTACACGGGCGAGTCGACAAATGCCGACGCGAGGCCCAAGAACACAAGCCCGTAGGCCACACACCGGCTGGATCCGCTGATCCGGGCCTTGCACACCGCACGCGGAGGGAGCACCGGGAATTAAACAGTAACTACCTTAGCGTATCGCCAACGGCTCGTCATGGGTGTCCGCGAGGCTCGATCGGATGTCTCGTCGCCGCAGCAGAAGGCCGATTGTCCTCGTCCGGTCGATCCTCTGACAACGGAGAAACGATGACTCGTGGCTGCCGAAGGTAGGCTCAGGTCACCGGGACTCCAAGAACTCGCTAAGATGAGAAAAAAAGGTTCTCGACTCCCGGACGCCAGTGAAAATCTCTCGACTCGGTAAGATTACGCGGGTATTCTCTAAGCGTGAAGAACAAAGACTGGTCTCGCTGGCGGTCGCCGCCAGCGCCACTCAGCTGAGTAGGGGAAGGGAGGGGAATAAAATTCCTGGCCTTCTCTCTCCTCGTCTCGCTGCACGCTCCGGTTGGCTTCGAACCGATCGTTTGAACGGTCGGCTCGAAGCCCAGCTGACGAAAGAAAGAATGCCGGGAGCCTGTGCTCAAGCTCCCGATCTCCCCGTAGCACAGTTCAGAGGACTTCATACTCGTTAATAGAAACCTTTTTTCCTAAAATATTAGCAACTAAAAAGGGTTGATGGTAAAACAGACGATGAAAGTACTCTTGAATCAAATGAACCTTTTGGTAAATCTTAAACAATAACTAGTTATACGTAGTAATTTAGAAAAACTATAGTACTTGTCAATCAAATCCCATAATTTCGAGTTGTGAAGAATAGGTTCTTCGACAAAAAGAAATGGTTTTAAAGTTTCTTGCCTGTCAGGGTTATAATCATTTTCGGTTGGCTAAGAAGATGGGTTATTTCTCAGCCATTTGTGGCCTGTTCAAGGGTGTCCCAGCCTTTCATAAATAACCACCATTATTGCATTAATACTTTGGCTGTAATAATGACTGAGCCCAACCCTCTCATCGGATCGGAAATTTTTGCTATACTCGATAGTAAATACAGTAGTGCTCAAAAGTTTAGGCCACCCCCAAATGTTATCTATTGATTATGTGATTTTTGAGTTTGTAAGTGACCGCAACCATCCAAAACTTTAATTAAGTCATCTCTAACAGTTTTTTTCAATCAACATACTCAATTACTCGAGGAAAAAACATTTACAATATAAAAATTTAGTTTATAAATTTATTCTTACCCATATTTTAGTTTGAAATGTTATTTTTTTTAAAACTGCTATTTTAAGTCATTTTGTGATTTTTGATCGACTGTAAAAAATTTTTATTAACTTTCAGGCTTATAATTTTTCCCCCCCTATTTTTCTTTTATGATCAAGTTTGAAGAAAAAAATTTTCAAGTTGTTATATATAAAATTGTTCAAACCACAGCCAAAAAACGTATTTTTTTTATCTTCGAAAAATCACTGATTTTTCATTATTTAACCCTATTTTATGATTGAATGCATCTTTTTTTTTTTTTTTCAGGGTCAAAATTAAATAAAAACTCATTTTTTATTTATTTACAATTTATTTATTAGAAACAATTGAAAATTTTTTTAAAAATATTATAGAAACTATCTATTTTTCAGAATTTTTAACACTTTTAAAATTTAAGGAAATTACTTTTTTCACACCCTGGCCGAAAATTCGATATTCTTCCCTAAATTTCGAGGCGAAACTATTAAATCGCCTCCCGCAATATGGCTGCCTACAGTCGGCAGATCGAAGCGATTTTGACTCCCGATTCAACTGCGCATGCCCCCCATGGATTTTTTTCTCATGTCTGGCTGTGTTCAGTATAGTTAAAGCTAAAATTTCTGCTTCGTTTACATTTTGCATCTCCCTTTATTTTTCATGATTTTTCAAATATTTTAATTAATTGTAAAAATGCTTTACAAATCATTATTTTTCAATATTTAAACACCAATTTTATTATATTGGTTTTTTAAACTTGTTGTCAAATCATTTTAATTTAAGTTGTTTATTAATTGAAGAATGTATGTACTAAATAAAGACTGTACTTTAGATACATTTTAATTGGAAAAGCCATAAATTATCAAATGTTTTTAATCCTAATAAAAACAAAAGTATTATTATATACATAGATATCAAATAAATTTCAATTTTTAAGTCAATTCATACAATTTTTTCTTTACACAAATTATTGTATATTATTTATTTAAATTTTACATTACATATTTTTTATTATGAAGAAAAACATGACAAATTTACTTTACATATTTTTTTAGAACATCAAAAATATAAATATTTACACAAATGAAATTTCTAATTTGTAATTTAAACATAGTAAATTTGCAGTTACATTTAAAATTTAATATTTTGGTGATTTTTCAGCACTCTGATAATGGTTGGAATTGAAGTGGAAGAATTGAAATGATTTTGTTGCAATTTGATTATATTGGGTGTATTTTTAACAAGCTCTGAGACAATGCCATGGTAAATTTTTGCTCGAGTGAATTCAACACATTTAAGACCACCACATACACCAAAAATCAATATCACCTGAAATATTTATGATGCATTGAAAAAAAACATAACTTTACAATTGAATTCATGTGAATAAAAATTGAAACTTGCAGCTAAAACAATAAAATTACCTTAACTGCCAAATAAATGTGGTCATCACTATCAGAAAGAAATTTTTTGACTTGCTCAGCTCTTAGAGCTGGAGCTTTCTTAACTCATAACCTTCAGTTTTGAGCTTCAACAAGTTCTTTAACCTGTGATAATTGTGCAAGTCAATATCATCATGAATACTCAACGTTGACTTTAACATTAAACAAATCGACCACATGGTTGATGGCTTTAACCTCTTCGATAACTTTTCAAAATAAACAAGCAGCATATTTTCATTAGTTTCTTTTCCTTAATTTAGATTCTTTTAACTGATAAAGTATTCATAAACCAACTGATAACGCTTTGAAGATTTGGGGGGTAACGAATTCCCTGATGTTTCCCGTGCTTTGCCATCGAAGTCTCTAACGAAAAGCAATTCCTCAACGTCTTCTTCGAGCTTAACATCAGAGTCGTCGTTAAAATCAGACATATTTGTTTAAAAATTAAAATAGAATTGATTTTAAATAATTACACTATGAAATCAAATACGTAGTAGTGCTGATTCAGAAAAATAAATAAGGCTGAAAAATTAAAAACAAATATGGCTGCCCCAGAAAACTGAGTTGAGGGTCTTTCTACAATGTTAGAAAAATGTGAAATTTTTTAATTAAGTCTGCAGACTTTATTAAATTTTTAAACAAAACATACAAATATAAATTTGTTTATTTATTCTTTTTTAGGTTTCGAACTTTCTGCCGGGTATGAGAAAAAATACGGTACACGATTCGGGACGAACTGAGTGATACCGGCTGCCGCGTGACTGCCGCCCTCGCTTCGCTCGGGCGGCAACTTCACGCCGCGGCAGCCAATATCACGCTTTCGTCCCACATGGTGTAAAATACTATTGTTTTATGAATAATTTTGTTTGAACGAATAATAAAAAAAAAAAAAAACACTTTGATAAGACTATCCAATTTAGACATAACAAATATATTTTTAATTAAATAGTTTTTGAGTTAATCAGTACTTTGTAGCTCCTCCTTTGGCATTGTAGCAAGCTTTCACTCTTCTAACCATCGAATCTGCAAGCTTCTGACAGTAACTTGGGCTTAAACTTTGCCAGGCTGCAGCAATCTCCAGTTTTAAATCTTCTATATTTCTCAACTTTTCATCCTTGATCATTCTTTCGATCTGATCCCAAGCGTTTTCGATAATGTTAAGATCAGGTGAACGGGCGGAAATAATTTTATATATAACAACTTGAAAATTTTTTTCTTCAAACTTGATCATAAAAGAAAAATAGGAGGGGAAAAATTATAAGCCTGAAAGTTAATAAAATTTTTTTACAGTCGATCAAAAATCACAAAATGACTTAAAATAGATGTTTTTAAAAAAGTAACATTTCAAACTAAAATATGGGTAAGAATAAATTTATAAACTAAATTTTTATATTGTAAATGTTTTTCCCTTGAGTAATTGAGTATGTTGATTGAAAAAAACTGTTAGAGATGACTTAATTAAAGTTTTGGATGGTTGTGGTCACTTACAAACTCAAAAATCACATAATGAATAGATAACATTTGGGGGTGGCCCAAACTTTTGAGCACTACTGTAGGGTTTGGTGAACTTATGCATAGGTTTAAGAATTTTAACTTGAAAGTAAAAAAGTATCCGCCAACGAATGCCAAGAAATACCCAAAACGTTAACCGATAAACCAATATTATTAAAAGACAGTGGAATAGCTGCTCACAGCTCTGGGTCCAAGTCGTATAACAAAGCAGAATGGTTGAAGAAATATTTACGGAGAGAAAATCCGCCCACTTTGCTCAATTTAATGGTTTTCTCTTGTTTAGAGATAGCCTCATCTATAGTGGTCCAAAAATATAAGTAACAAATGAAAGTATAAGTAACGCCACGTGGTGTAGAGTCTTAAAAAACACATTTTATTTTGAACTGATTAGTGCTTTAAATTGAATAAACAAATCTTTTATTACTGTATTAGTAACAATGTCTACTTAATTTTTGTAATCTGATTATGAGGACTTTAGCACATCCAAATTTCAAGTTGATTCAAATCTTGGTTAAAAAAAATACAACGAGTTGAAAACGACACAGTTTTCCCGTAAGAGCCTGTGTTAAATCAATGATTTTAAACAATTTTTGCCCAACTTTTAATTAAAATATCTCAATAACCGTATTGTGAATTCTTTTGAAATTTGGACTCGTCCTTTCTTAAGCTTTAACTAAAAGATTCCAATAGTTTTCAAACGATTCTTATAAACTTCGTAACGCAATCAAACATTATTAAAGTTACTGATGAGATCGAATCCGATCTTATTCTTAGCTTCTTTGACTTTTATTCAAAATTTCTAATAATTAACTTATTCATAATTGGTATACCAAGTTCACTTATTTAGGCAGGTTTCTTAATTCCAATTTTTCAGTTCGAAAAAATCTCAAAATAAATATTGATGGCCTTACAGACATAGCAATCAAACTATCTTCGCCTTAATTTCATTTCCAAAATTTCCAAACTGTCACACAATTATTTATTTTCAATAATTATCCAAATAAATGTATTAATAAATATATGCAACATAAACTTAGAAGACTTGAATTTAAGAATACAAATATAGTCATTAATTATGTAAATAATTGTAAGGGTTTGTTACCCTACACCCGAAACTAACAGTTCCGTTCAAAACACAAAAAAAAAAGGGGCGAGTTCCAGGTGAACTAAAATTATATCTTTTTCTCCTATTTTTAACCATTTTATTTTTTTTTTAAAGTTATAGTTGTTGTTTTAACAATTTCACACGTTTTTAATGGGAATCAAGCATTTTTCTTCTTATATTGTGTGTCATTCTTTCAAAAATGCGGAGAGCGTCAAAATATCTACGTGGAATTCTAGAAAAGAGTTTAATGGAAATTTTAGTATTTTTTTCTACCAGTTTACCCGAGACTTTATCGGCTATTTTAAAAAGATAACAACGAAAAAAGTGAAGCAATGAAATCCCTTTAAAACCTTATACGCGTCAGGAAAAAAATCGATCTAACTTTTTCTACTGCATATTTCGATCTCAAAATTTGTATACATTATCTTGAGTCTTTTATATTTAATGTAACATATAATTGATTTAGCATATAGTTTTTTAGGTTCTGATAAAAGTATTAAAGATTGAAACTAAATATTTTTTTATTTACAATAGGAATTTAGTATCTGCATCTCAAGATGGTAAGCTAATTGTGTGGGATAGTTACACAACAAATAAAGTTCACGCCATACCCTTACGTTCATCTTGGGTAATGACGTGTGCGTATGCACCATCAGGAAGTTATGTTGCTTGTGGAGGCTTAGACAATATTTGCTCAATATACAGTCTCAAAACCAGGGAAGGTAATGTTCGAGTAAGTCGAGAGCTTCCTGGCCATACTGGTTATTTGTCATGCTGCCGGTTTTTAGATGATAATCAAATTGTAACAAGTTCTGGAGATATGTCATGGTAACTATTATTTTTAATAAATTTATTTTAACAAATTAATCCAATTTTACATAAAAGTCCATAAACTGACTTTTCTTGTTGAAATATCAAGTGATTTTTTAGATTTGATTTTAACAGTTTTCTTAAACATTCAATTTATTTCATAAATATAATTTTGGAATTCTTTTGGTAACATTTAAAAAAAACTTTTTTTTATTTAATTTTCTTTGCTATTTAAAATTGCTGAGAACCACCAATTTTCTACATTTTATTCAAGTTGTTATTAGTTTAGATAAAAATTCTAAATCAGAATCAAAATCATATTCATATTATAATTATCTATAAAATATTTTAGTGTACTGAAAAATAATTGAATTTTGGTTAAAATGATAAGTTTTTTTCATTTCATAAATTTGAAATAATGCTTTTCGCCAAGTGTGGCTGCTAGGCCTTTTCCGCCTAGCCGCCGCACGAATTACGAATACTATTTTGTAGTACATGAGTGGCAAAACTTCGTCACCACTAACAATAATTTAAACTATTTAGATAATTATTAAGATGATGAATTTTTAAAAATTATAAAACTTCAAGTTTAAAAAAAAATTAAATTTAAAGTATTTTTTTAAAAAATTGTATCGTTTTTAAATTTACGAAAAAGATCTTTAGTATAAAAAATTTTCAAATATAAACTAAAATTAGAAATAAAATAAATTTAAAAGTTTGAAAGAAATTTACATTTATTTTAAAAATCATGACATTGTTTTTTAAATTGTTGATCGAATTTAATCTGTCAATCTTCCAGAATTATAAAACATTTTATCGGTCAAAAAAGTATCTTGAATAAATAAATAAAATTTTAATAATTTGAATGAAGGTTCATCTATTAGACAGGTTAAAATTGATAACATATAACTTTCACATATAAAGTTTTGAAATATTTAAGAATTTTCAAAGAAGTAAGAGAAAGTTTCAAGGATTTTCAGAATTTGATTAAAAAAAACTTACGAAGTAAAAACAAAATCAATTATTTAATCAAATTCAAATTTGAAAAAAAAATTTTATTCAAGAATATTAATTTTAATAATATGTTGAAGTTGATTTGTTGGTTGTTCGTAGTATAATAAATAAAAAAATTATAGTCGGTGTTGGTTGGTCAAACGCACGTTTATTTAATCTTTTTAAGACAATCGCCAACGTTTCGTCATCGTTGAGTGATGACCTGTTTAGGGCTAAAATTTATTACAAAGATCGCAAAAGTTAAAAACAAATTATAGTATAAACAATATACACAATTAAGATAATAAAATAATAAATTCTACCTATAGTCAAATATTAAAATGATTTAGTTGACATCTAGACTGAAGTACAGTGGTGTCGACTTGTCAAGCACACGGACGAAGTGATACTGATTTGAGAATCAATTTACGTGTAAGGTCTGTAAGAGCGCCTCTATGATATTCTTATAATCATATCTGAGGTACTTAGTGTCTTGCTGCCTATTGATGTTATTAGGGTGAAACTAAATATAAAGCATTTCTAGGAAAGTGCGTTTTCTTTCAGCCTGTTCAGTATCTAGGATTTTGGTGTTTTTAAAATCAAAGGTGTGGTTATTATCACGACAATGAAGTGCGATCACAGACCTTTTATCGTTCTTTTCTACATAAGACTTGTGTTCATCTACGCGTTTTTTCAAGTAACGTCCAGTCTGACCAATATAAGTTTTATCGCAATTTTCACAATCGATTTTATAGATAACACAAATTTTTTCGAATTTTTCCAATGCGTCTTTGCCCAGATTAACGAACTGATTGAGTTTGTTTATGTATCCATAAACAATCCTGATCCCAAATCTACTCAAAACGCCTTGTACCTTGGGCGTTTTTCCGAGACTCATCTGTATGCGTTCATGTTCTATTGTTTCTTATTTATTTTTTTTCAAATCGTGTGTAAATACGCTTGCAAAACCTGTCTGTGATTCCCATTTTGGCTGATCACTATAGCTTTAAATATAAATATCAAATCTGTGACTTTGAATTTGTAAATAATCTAGCAATGTAAAAATGACTATTTCACTCATACACATTCGCAAGAACATGAAGTATTTTTGAGTGATAAGTGACTAAGCAAAATTGTGATACTAAGACTTATTATAAAGATATGTGAAATTTTATTAAAATAGTATATTATCATACAAGTGCGTTAAAATGATTTCCTCCTCGTGGAGCTGTTTTTCAAAATGATCATACAAGGAGGAAATCATTTTAACTCACATGCACAATACTATATTTTATTACAGTATTGCTTGGAGGCGATATTTTACCTACCCCGCTTCAGGTTAGCGTGCGTAAAATCGAGCCTCCACGCACTAGTGTAATAAAAAAAAAATTCCTATATATTATTTCCTATATATTCATTAAAAATTCCTATATATTATTCCTATATTTCCTATATATATTATAGTAGCTATAGTGCGAATCAACGTAATTAATTAAGTACATTCATTGACACACACACACGCGCGCGCGCGCGCGCACGCGCACACACAGACACATTGTACCCTCTTTCGGGGGATAATTAGTAGAAAAGTTCTTTATTCTATAATAAAATATTATTCATTATTCAATTAAATAATTGACGAAAATTAAATAATAAACAAAAATTTATTTGCTAAACAACACTGTTTGCGATTGAGGCTTATTTTAACGAAGGACCAGTTGCCTTTTTAATGAGAGGCAACGTACCCGTAATTGAGGTGTGTGATTTGGGGGTAAAAAATAAATAAATGAAGCACTTTTTATTATGAACACTAAACCGAACTATATTCTAAGTTAAATGTGGTAGTAATGGAACGCTTGTTCAGGGCCCTACTGGCGTTTAGGTTAGAAAACAAATAAATTACTAATTACAAGCATAAACATATTACTGAATCACGTTCTCGTATCTCTTAGGAATAAATTGCAATGATTATTTTTGATTATTAAAGCTTAAGCTTTTTTAAAAACAAAAAAATGTAAAGTCTCTGTCATGCATGGGTAAATGGAACGCCCATTCTGACTTGCATGTGTCGTTCCACTGGGGTTGTAGGTATAAATGGAACACGGTTTTTATCGTTATTTCTGTACGAATTTTTACATTATAATTAATTATTCACCGTCAAAAGTTATAAGAAAAGTTAAATTTTTAATATTTATTAGTTATTTATTTTTATTAAGGTGACAGACTGGTCAGCTGTATTGAATTATAAAAATTAGGTATATGTATGACAAAATTTTATCATAATAAATAATTTTTCAATATTTTCAAAATAGAATAATTAATAATATTTGTAAAATTTTACTATTAAACAATCTAAGTGTAATAATTATCAGTAATTATTAAATTACAATTCATGCCAGTTATAAAAATTCATTTTCATAATCACAAAAATTTACACAAACTAAAAGAATTGATAACAAAACTAAAAATTATCTTATACTTACTCAGTTTTTAACAAAAACTTTTTTTTAGCAAACATTTGCTTACTTAATAAATAACTCCAAAAATATCAATGATTGCATGTTTTCAAATTTAAAATAATTGTAATAAAATATTTGTTGACTATCTAGTCTGGTTATGTTATAAAACTTCAACGACAGCCTTGTAGTTTAAGTTAGATGCTTGATTATTACTTTTTATCTGTTACAAATTAGGATTGTTATTGTTTATTCAAGTATTTTTTCTATTTTGAAAAGATCAAAGTGTTTCAAGTTACTTCTGAAAATAATTATCAGCTATTATTTTGAAGATTTAATTTTTTTGCAATTAAAGAATTTTTCTTTTGTATTACACTACTAAAGAATTTTTTTCTCTCAACTCCTTTTTGTTATTGTACTAGATAATTGCTATATTATACTTTTTTTCTTTGCTAGCCAACGCTTTAAGCTTTTTTTCACACAGACTTTATCCGGGAACACAAAAATACTTTTCAAGTCCCTTTTAAAAAGTAAACTTAATTCAATAAAAAGAAAAAAAAAAAAGAGGATGATTTTATAATTATTACAAATAGTTGACAAGAAGTATCTATGTTCATACATTTTAACACTAATAAGGTCTCCATAATTTTCTTTATCACACAAAATATTTTTGCTAGATATATTTGAAGAAACTCCTTTTTTTGGGACTACTAAGAAATGGTGTTTTAAAAATTATAATTATTGATATTTTGTGTGAAGAAGTACTTGAAACTTAATGTTTGGTAAACTTGAACAGAAGCCAGAAGGTAAACAAAATTTTAGGTTATGTTCACCCTGTAAATAAAAAGTTATTAAAAGTAAAAACTTAACATATTTTTCCACTCAAATGACAAATGTTAGTTCACTTATAAATTTATGACATTTTTATTAGCTTCAAACTAATTCAAAATTAATAAAATTCAATTGAAAAGGCGTTCAGTTTATTACTACACATGCATGTGATTGAGGAACAGAAAACTGAAATGTTCCATTTACTAGTGCAGACGGTAATTTTTGTATGTATTGTGGAACATGTACAATATTTAAAAAAGAATTAATACTTTTATTAATAAACTTATTGAACATAAAACTACGATCGATAAGCTTTCTGAAAATATCAATATGCACAGTATTGATTTAAAATTTTACGGATTTTTCAACGAAAACAAAGTGAGTGTGCGACTACTTATTGAGCATAATCAACGAATGCAAACTCAAGAGTTTGAAGCTCTTTCATTTTTATATTTTTTTTTTTAGATTTTCATTCAATTTTCAAAAGTAAAATATACCTCTCATGAAAGAGGAAGATCTCAGCTTTCATATAAAATTTTTTTTTCAGGGGTTTCTTTTCTTTAATCAGCAATTTTTACATGAAATTCAAAAGTGTTCCATCTATACCAGCGCGTTCCAACTACTACCATACTTACCTTATGTATTTTATGTACATTGAGAGCTGAGGAGCTCGCCGTTGTGGCCGGGAACCCTCAGACTCTCCAATATGCCGAACTAGGGCCAAACTATAAACTTATTGAATCGCAAAACAAGGGCGTCATAGCGAGTCGTACTCGCAAGCCCTGCGATGCGTGGTGGCCGCGATCACGGGCTGAGGGAGACTGTTGCGGGCGGATATCGGCAGCCGGGACTTTCGTGGCGTCCGTCGCTCACCTGACCGGTGTAGTTGTCGAAAAGAAGCGCTAAAACTTAAACATTCCGCCCCCTTTAATCGCTTCCAGGTAAACGATTAACTGATATCTGAAAAAATCCAAAACAAACTAAATTTTTGATTAAGTAAAGGATACGGTAAGAGATTCTAAGGTAATTTGTATAATCTTAGGCAAAGTTTGAAAGAGCTCGCAAGCTCTAAAAAAGCAAAACAGAAACAGGTTTTGATCTTGAGACTGAATAGAATAACATGAAAAATAAGCAAATGAGACAACTTGATAACAACTTGGAGTAATATACAAAGAATTGTGAACTGAATCGAAAAGCTTGCAAGTAGTGAGCTTGCAACTAAAGAGTAAAATCATTATGAGTAAATGAAAACTCGCAAGCTTGAGCTTGCATCAAAATATGGAATAGTTAGCACTGAGGTTGGACTCAACTGTTAAAACTTGAAAAAGTAGTTAATTCTAATATTTACAATATTTACAAAGTGATGGCCGTTAATGGCACTGTCGTTTATTAAGGTCCAGGTTTTGCAGCGCAAAACCTGGCTACTAACTTGAGGTTTCTACAAAATGTGTTACTCTAACAAACAGCTAATCCTTGTTGAAGATCCAGCTTTTATAGCACAAGAGCTGGCTGGGGCCTTATCCAGTAAAATAATCGTTCGCTTAACTCATCAAAATAGCGTACTGCGCATGCGCACTGAACCCATTTTATTTTTTTTAACGAAAATCAATATCGTTACATTCAAATTTCTGAGAAACATGTGCAAATCACCACTTTTAGCGCATGGTTAGCGTAAAAACAGAAATTTTTCATTTATATTTTATATTACGATACGACGTCTAACGATATGTTAACGATTTATATCGTAATGAAAAATATCGTAAATTACATCTTAATTCAGCTATTTGAGTAAGCTACCATATATATATATATGGTAGCTTACTCAAGATGATATATAACACACACACACACACATATATATATATATATTATAAGTTTAAATTATATATTATTTTTCAATAATAATAAAATAGTTACAATAGTAGTAACTGAAGACAATTTTGAATTTACTTTAAGCAAAGCAAGTAAATAATTTTTTAATGTAATAATATTAAATTAAATATTAATCTTTTATACTCTAAAATTAAGAAAAAAACCGAAAATTTATAAAGTTGACGTAAATTTTTAAACACAATCAGAAAATAAATAAAAAAAAAAAGTTTTTAAAAAACATGCTTTTCTTTAAAAAGTTTTGAGAAATTATAAAAAAAACGTACTAAAAAGTAGAAAATAAAATTTTAATACTGCTAAATTCTTTCAAAGTACTTTAAAAGATTAAATATAAATAGAACAAACAACATTTCGTGATGAATCTAAACAAAAGCATGGGGCTCTATAGATGACTTAAATTTAAGGCGTATGACTGTGTTTCATCGATTGCCCCATGATGCTTTTGTTTAGAGTCATCACGAAATGTTGTTTGTTCTATTTATATTTAATCTTTTAAAGTACTTTGAAAGAATTTAGCAGTATTAAAATTTTATTTTCTACTTTTTAGTACGTTTTTTTTATAATTTCTCAAAACTTTTTAAAGAAAAGCATGTTTTTTAAAAACTTTGTTTTTATTTATTTTTTATTTTCTTCTTTTTAGTCTTGAAAAGAATATTTTTAGCGTAAAATTTTAAATCTAATTAATGTTTAAAATTTGGTTATTATTGAAGTTTTTATCATCCTTTTTACAATTATAATACTTGAAAACATTTTTTTTATTCAAATATATTGATAACTACCAAATTAGAACCCCTGTAGAACTCTTCAAGTCATCCTTACTAAATTTGGCCGAAACTCTCGAAGATGACCTCCAGGTTCCCCAGGTACACCCGTCATCGGCGACCTGGCTGTCCAGGTTCAAACTTCTTTCTCATATGCTCTAAAACACCCCCGAACTCTATCCAAAGTCATACTCCAAGAATTTGACCGAACTCTTGGAGATGACCCCCAGGTACCCCGGACACCCCCATCATCGGTGACTTGGGTACCTAGGTTCAAATTGCCTCGATAAATACTCCAGAACTTCTTTCAAAGTCATCCCCGAAGAATTTAGCCCAAAATCTCGGAGGTGACCCTCCAGGTACCCCCGTCATCGGCAACCTGGAGGTCCAGGTCGAGAAGTGACTACGGATTAATGTATTGTCATCCAAACCTAGACCCTCTGCAAAATTTCAGACCTCTATCTCTTATAGGCTCCAAATTATAGAGCTTGGCAGTTTTGAACATACGACGACGACGACGACGAAAAACCACAGTGAGTTAAAGAAAAGCATGTAAATAAATAAAAAAGAAAAGCATGTAGAAACGTCAGCATCGCATTGTCTTATTTTAAGAATTTTATTAAGTCTAAGTATCAAACTGTCAATCTAGTTATCGTTTAAAATTTTGTTATCATTACAATTTATATTATTTTTTTTTTTTTACAATAATAATATTTGAAATATTTTTATTCTTATTAAGTTTTTCGCTAACTAAAAATTTAGACACCCTACACGGAAAAAAATGGGAGTTTCTCCAAAAGTTCGGGGAGTTTTCAAAAAAAAAAAAAAAAATGGAGAACTTCCCGGGGATCATTTCT
Organism: Encarsia formosa; assembly: GCA_038277355.1. Classification (NCBI taxonomy): domain Eukaryota; kingdom Metazoa; phylum Arthropoda; class Insecta; order Hymenoptera; family Aphelinidae; genus Encarsia; species Encarsia formosa. Next base: position 35,990,747 of record CM076187.1, read on the forward strand.
GAGAGCTTGATTTTAATTTACTTAAAGGTGACTTTGGTGATCGTCTGGGGGCTCCCAGGCATGAATTTCGACCTGGGCAACCAGGTCACCGATGACGGGTATACCCGGGCATCATCTCCGAGGATTCAATTCGAATTTTTCTCGAGGTGACTCAAGTGATCGTCTGAAAACTCCCAGGCATGAATTTAGACCTGGACAACCAGGTCACCGATGACGGATATACCCGGAGATCATCTCCTAGAACTTATTTCTAGATTTCCTCGAGATGACTTTGGTGCTTGTCTGAAAGCTCCCAGGCATGAATTTTGACCTAAGCAACCAGGTCGCCGATGACGGGTATACTCGGGCATCATCTTCGAGCAATCGAGTTTTTTAGGTAAAGAATAATGTTGTTGACCAGAGTCAGCACGAAGAAAACTTAAGTCAAGTTCTCGGAGATGATTCCCGGGTATACCCGTCATCGGCGACCTGGTTGTCCATCTATTTACAGAACTCGTAAACAAACCGCTAAGCGTTTGCTTGTAGTATAAACACACACTATATATATATATATATATATATATATATATCTCGGAGACTTGGGAGTCCTTCGAGTAACCAAAAACTACCAGATACAGTGCTCGTATTGACACCAAGAATATAAGCGAAGCAATACTGGTGGCTCGCTGAACAGTTTGAAGATTGGCTGGACCATCAGGAAGCTGGACTACCAATTTCTGGTGAAGAAAGTCCACTACGCTGCTGAGTTGAGGAATCCTGGGATCCAACACCAGTCCACTATGCCGTATAATGTATATAGGGTAAAACCTATAATTTTGAGAGCTATCAGTCTTATGTAATACTAATAAATTTACTTAGCAAGTTGTACAGTATTTAAGTTTGAATAAAAAATACTTTCAGTTTCATCAAAACTTTCTAAATTCTAAGGAGGTTTATACTTTTCTTTCTTGCAGAAATATTTTTACTCTTGGTTGAGTAAAACTTTTGAAAAAATAAAAGAGTGTTGCACTCTTAACTATATGCATGCGTTAAGCTCTCTGTAAAATGAATTAAATTCAAAAAAATGTAAACACAGCTTGGATGAAGCAGTGTGCAAAAATGTAAACAAACAACAGAGGTTAGTAAATCTAGTAAGGAAAGAAAACCATGTGAATATAACCTTAGTAGTTATAAACAATTGTGAACAACATTAGATTTGGAATCCAATAAATAATAAAAATCAGAGTGAACACACCAAGAGAAAATAAATATGATCCAACGACGCCAACCAGTGCTGCAGATGAGCTTTATTGTTGTTGTCGTTGCATGCTGATATGATACGCCGACTGTTAGCACGCGACCTGTCGCGTGCGCAATGTCCAAGTACAGCGCTGCTGCTGTTGTCTCTCTCTGTCTTTCTCGTTCCGCTGCCTGCGCGCGCCGACTGCTGTGCCTGGCGCGGCCGAAGACCCAACCATGGGGGGTCAGATGGTCTGACGTCACAACTTCGGTGCTTGTAGCTGTGAATGACGTCACTGCTTTTTTTGTGTCAAGCGCCAAGTTGCTTGCTTGCTTCTGCTGGGCAGGACCGATGGAGCCACAAAATGGCCGCTTTTCTTCGTTTTCATGCGCGCACGGCGTCCCTTGCCGTGTGCTTGAATAGATGGCGGATGACAGCCGATTGCCTCGATGGCAGTCTTGATTAAAGTATCCTGCTTGCTCTCGAGGGTAGCAAGAGGCCGTTTTTTTAAAAAGCACTTCACAATATCACTAAAAATCACACACACTTCTAATGTAGACTGCACAATAGGGTAGTTAATCCGGTTCGATCAGGACCAAATGTTTGTGATTGAGGCTTATTTTAACGAAGGACCAGTTGCCTTTTTAACAAGAGGCAACGTACTCGTAATTGAGGTGTGTGATTTGGGGGTAAAAAATAAATAAATGAAGCACTTTTTATTATGAACACTGAACCGAATTATATTCTATGTATTTTATGTACATTTGGAGCTGAGGAGCTCGCCGTTGTGGCCGGGAACCCTCAGACTCTCCAATATGCCGAACTAGGGCCAAACTATAAACTTATTGAATCGCCAAACAAGGGCGTCATAGCAAGTCGTACTCGCAAGCCCTGCGATGCGTGGTGGCCGCGATCACGGGCTGAGGGAGACTGTTGCGGGCGGATATCGGCAGCCGGGACTTTCGTGGCGTCCGTCGCTCACCTGACCGGTGTAGTTGTCGAAAAGAGGCGCTAAAACTCAAACAAACACTTATAATTAGAATTTTTGCAATGTGAAATAGATTTCGAAATAACTTAAAACAAAATTTTTTTTAAACTATAAATGCTGCTAGGTAAAAGAAGTTTTTATAGAAAGAACCAAATTTCTATTTCAAATAAATTTTTTGAGATTTTTATTTTATTATTAAATTGTCAAAAAAAATTTTCTCAAAAATCTAAATTTATAAGTAGAAAATTCAATTTTTTTATCATTTTATTTATCCTAAATCTCAATGAGTCTCAAGTTCACAACGTTGCTCGCAACGAAATTATGAAAAATTATTTTTTCAACATAAAGTAATTTTTCATGCCTTAAGACAGTAGAAAACGATAGAATAAACTAAAAAATCAACCAATAAAAAAATTTGAGTCGCTACATGGACCCGTTCATCCCCAAAATAGGGGGTTAGCTTACAAAAAAAGAAATTTCCGAGTTTTTAAGCTTGCTTTTAACTTTCCACGACTTTGAACGATAAAAATGAACAAAATAAACATTGAAGTGAATAAATCAATTTTTTCAAGACATTCCCGAGGTACGTTCATCCCTTAAACGGGGGTGAATTGGCGAAAAACCAATGTTTCAATTTATTCTAAGCTTAATATTAACTTTCCACGACTTTTGAAAATTTGAATAAATAAAACAGACACTAAAGTATGTATCTGAATTTTTTCAAGTCATTCCCGAGGTACGTTCATCCCTTAAACGGGGGTGAATTGGCGAAAAACCAATGTTTTAATTTATCCTAAGCTTAATATTAACTTTCCACAACTTTTGACAGTAAAAATAATCAAAATAAACACTAAAGCAAATAAATTAATTTTTCCAAAGCATTCCCGAGGTCCGTTCATCCCTTAAACGGAGGTGAATTGGCGAAAAACCAATGTTTTAATTTATCCTAAGCTTAATATTAACTTTCCACGACTTTTAAAAATTTGAATAAATAAAACAGACACTAAAGTATGTATCTGAATTTTTTCAAGTCATTCCCGAGGTACGTTCATCCCTTAAACGAGGTTGAATTCGCGAAAAACCAATGTTTTAATTTATTCTATGCTTAATATTAACTTTCCACGACTTTTAAAAATTTGAATAAATAGAACAGACACTAAAGTATATATCTGAATTTTTTCAAGTCATTCCCGAGGTACGTTCATCCCTTAAACGGGGGTGAATTGGCGAAAAACCAATGTTTCAATTTATTCCAAGCTTAATATTAACTTTCCACGACTTTTGAAAATTTGAATAAATAAAACAGACACTAAAGTATGTATCTGAATTTTTTCAAGTCATTCCCGAGGTACGTTCATCCCTCAAACGGGGGTGAATTGGCGAAAAACCAATGTTTTAATTTATCCTAAGCTGAATATTAACTTTCCACAACTTTTGACAGTAAAAATAATCAAAATAAACACTAAAGCAAATAAATTAATTTTTCCAAAGCATTCCCGAGGTCCGTTCATCCCTTAAACGTAGGTGAATTGGCGAAAAACCAATGTTTTAATTTATCCTAAGCTTAATATTAACTTTCCACGACTTTTAAAAATTTGAATAAATAAAACAGACACTAAAGTATGTATCTGAATTTTTTCAAGTCATTCCCGAGGTACGTTCATCCCTTAAACGAGGTTGAATTGGCGAAAAACCAATGTTTCAATTTATTCTAAGCTTAATATTAACTTTCAACGACTTTTGAAAATTTGAATAAATAAAACAGACACTAAAGTATGTATCTGAATTTTTTCAAGTCATTCCCGAGGTACGTTCATCCCTCAAACGGGGGTGAATTGGCGAAAAACCAATGTTTTAATTTATCCTAAGCTTAATATTAACTTTCCACGACTTTTGAAAATTTGAATAAATAAAACAGACACTAAAGTATGTATCTGAATTTTTTCAAGTCATTCCCGAGGTACGTTCATCCCTTAAACGGGGGTGAATTGGCGAAAAACCATTGCTTCAATTTATTGTAAGCTTAATATTAACTTTCCACGACTTTTAAAAATTTGAATAAATAAAACAGACACTAAAGTATATATCTGAATTTTTTCAAGTCATTCCCGGGGTACGTTAATCCCTTAAACGGGGGTGAATTGGCGAAAAACCAATGTTTCAATTTATTCTAAGCTTAATATTAACTTTCAACGACTTTTGAAAATTTGAATAAATAAAACAGACACTAAAGTATGTATCTGAATTTTTTCAAGTCATTCCCGTGGTACGTTCATCCCTCAAACGGGGGTGAATTGGCGAAAAACCAATGTTTTAATTTATCCTAAGCTTAATATTAACTTTCCACAACTTTTGACAGTAAAAATAATCAAAATAAACACTAAAGAAAATAAATTAATTTTTTCAAGGCATTCCCGAGGTACGTTCATCCCTTAAACGGGGGTGAATTAGCGAAAAACCAATGTTTTAATGTATACTAAGCTTCGTTTTATTTTTCCACGATTTGTGACAACAAAAATAAACAAAATAAATACTAAAGCAAATAAATTAATTTTTCCAAGTCATTCCCGAGGTACGTTCATCCCTTAAACGGGGGTGAATTCGCGAAAAACCAATGTTTTAATGTATACTAAGCTTCGTTTATTTTTCCACGATTTGTGACAACAAAAATAAACAAAGCAAACACTAAAGCAAATAAATTAATTTTTCCAAGTCATTCCCGAGGTACGTTCATCCCTTAAACGGGGGTGAATTCGCGAAAAACCAATGTTTTAATGTATACTAAGCTTAATATTAACTTTCCACGACTTTTGAAAATTTGAATAAATGAAACAGACACTCAAGTATGTATCTGAATTTTTTCAAGTCATTCCCGAGGTACGTTCATCCCTTAAATGGGGGTGAATTCGTGAAAAACCAAAGTTTTAATTTATCCTAAGCTTCGTTTTATTATTCCACGATTTTTGACAACAAAAAAAAACCAAATAAACACTAAAGTAAATAAATTAATTTTTCCAAGTCATTCCCGAGGTCCGCTCAGCCCTTAAAAGGGGGTGAATTCTAGAAAAATCATTGTTCTCATCTATCCTAAGCTTCATATTAACTTTCTACGACTTTTCATAATTAAAATAAACTAAACAAACATTAAAGTGAATGGTGGAGAAGTTTTCAAAATATTCGAAAATTACATTTTGAGGTTTATAACTATTGCTTTTTTTTATTTCTATCTTTTATTTATGTAAGGGATGAGCGGACCTCGGGAATGACTTGGAAAAATTCAGATATATACTTGAGTATCTGTTTTATTTATTCAAATTTTTATAGTCGTGGAAAGTTAATATTAAGCTTAGAATAATTTAAAATATTGGTTTTTCACGAATTTATCCCTGTTTCAGGGATGAACGTACCTCGGGAAAGACTTGAAAAAATTCAGATACATACTTTAGTGTCTGTTTCATTTATACAAATTTTCAAAAGTCGTGTAAAGTTAATATTAAGCTTAGGATAAATTAAAACATTGGTTTTTCGCCAATTCACCCGCGTTTAAGGGATGAACGTACCGCGGGAATGACTTGGAAAAATTCAGATACATACTTTAGTGTCTGTTTTATTTATTCAAATTTTCAAAAGTCGTGGAAAGTTAATATTAAGCTTAGGATAAATTAAAACATTGGTTTTTCGCCAATTCACCCCCGTTTGAGGGATGAACGTACCTCGGGAATGACTTGAAAAAATTCAGATACATACTTTAGTGTCTGTTTTATTTATTCAAATTTTCAAAAGTCGTTGAAAGTTAATATTAAGCTTAGAATAAATTGAAACATTGGTTTTTCGCCAATTCACCCCCGTTTAAGGGATGAACGTACCTCGGGAATGACTTGAAAAAATTCAGATACATACTTTAGTGTCTGTTTTATTTATTCAAATTTTCAAAAGTCGTCGAAAGTTAATATTAAGCTGAGGATAAATTAAAACATTGGTTTTTCGCCAATTCACCCCCGTTTAAGGGATGAACGTACCTCGGGAATGAATTGAAAAAATTCAGATATATACTTTAGTGTCTGTTTTATTTATTCAAATTTTTAAAAGTCGTGGAAAGTTAAAATGATGCTAAGAATAAATTAAAACATTGGTTTTTCGCGAATTCACCCCCGTTGATGGGATGAACGTACCTCGGGAATGACTTGAAAAAATTCAGATATATACTTTAGTGTCTGTTTTATTTATTCAAGTTTTTAAAAGTCGTGGAAAATTAATATTAAGCTTAGAATAAATTAAAACATTGGTTTTTCGCGAATTCACCCCCGTTTAAGGGTTGAACGTCCCTCGGGAATGACTTGAAAAAATTCAGATATATACTTTAGTGTCTGTTTTATTTATTCAATTTTTAAAAGTCGTGGAAAGTTAAAATTAAGCTTAGAATAAATTAAAACATTTGTTTTTCGCGAATTCACCCCCGTTGAAGGGAAGAACGTACCTCGGGAATGACTTGAAAAAATTCAGATATATACTTTAGTCTCTGTTTTATTTATTCAAGTTTTTAAAAGTCGTGGAAAGTTACAACTAAGCTTAGAATAAATTAAAACATTGGTTTTTCGCGAATTCACCCCCATTTAAGGGATGAACGTACCTCGGGAATGACTTGAAAAAATTCAGATATATACTTTAGTGTCTGTTTTTTTTATTCAAGTTTTTAAAAGTCGTGGAAAATTAATATTAAGCTTAGGATAAATTAAAACATTGGTTTTTCGCGAATTCACCCCCGTTTAAGGGATGAACGTACATTAGGAATGACTTGAAAAAATTCAGATATATACTTTAGTGTCTGTTTTATTGATTCAAATTTTTAAAAGTCGTGGAAAGTTAAAATTAAGCTTAGAATAAATTAAAACATTGGTTTTTCGCGAATTCACCCCCGTTGATGGGATGAACGTACCTCGGGAATGACTTGAAAAAATTCAGATATATACTGTAGTCTCTGTTTTATTTATTCAAGTTTTCAAAAGTCGTGGAAAATTAATATCAAGCTTAGGATAAATTAAAACATTGGTTTTTCGCGAATTCACCCCGTTGAAGGGATGAACGTACCTCGGGAATGATTTGAAAAAATTCAGATATTTACTTCAGTGTCTGTTTTATTGATTCAAATTTTTAATAGTCGTGGAAAGTTAAATTTAAGCTTAGAATAAATTAAAACATTGGTTTTTCGCGAATTCACCCCCGTTGAAGGGATGAACGTACCTCGGGAATGACTTGAAAAAATTCAGATATATACTTCAGTGGCTGTTTTATTGATTCAAATTTTTAAAAGTCGTGGAAAGTTAAAATTAAGCTTAGAATAAATTAAAACATTGGTTTTTCGCGAATTCAACCTCGTTTAAGGGATGAACGTACCTCGGGAATGACTTGAAAAAATTCAGATATATACTTTAGGGTCTGTTTTATTTATTCAAATTTTTAAAAGTCGTGGAAAGTTAAAATTAAGCTTAGAATAAATTAAATCATTGGTTTTTCGCCAATTCATTCCCGTTCAAGCGATGAACGTACCTCGGGAATGACTTGAAAAAATTCAGATATATACTTCAAGGTCTGTTTTATTTATTCAAATTTTTAAAAGTCATGGAAAGTTAAAATTAAGCTTAGAATAATTTAAAACATTGGTTTTTCACGAATTCACCCCCGTTTAAGGGATGAACGTACCTCGGGAATGACTTGAAAAAATTCAGATATATACTTTAGTGTCTGTTTTATTTATTCAATTTTTAAAAGTCGTGGAAAATTAATATTAAGCTTAGGATAAATTAAAACATTGGTTTTTCACGAATTCACCCCCGTTTAAAGGATGAACGTACCTCGGGAATGACTTGAAAAAATTCAGATATATTCTTTAGTGTCTGTTTTATTTATTCAAGTTTTTAAAAGTCATTACCTGTGACAGCTAAAATTTAAATGTTTATTAATCATTTTAAAAATTTCTCGGCCATTACACTTTTAGTTGTAAATTTTATTACTCTAACAAATTTGGCAAGATATATATCATTGTCCACTGAGAAAAGTAATTTCTTGTCCTAAAGATGTCGCTCTTGGGGCAAGAGTGCCACGTTCTTGCTGCAAACTCGCGAGGTTCTTGCAGTAAGAACGCGGCGTACTTGCAGCAAGAACCGAATCCTTGGATCAACACCCGTGCGCTTGTAGGACGTTACTTCAATTCTTATTCTTTAATGATAAATCAGTCAGCTGATCGGGTTGCGAACAAGAATTATAATTGGTGCAATAAAAATGAACCAAGCATTAAATCTGTGTGAGTACAATAATACTTTTGAATTCAGTGGTAAATAAAATTAAAAGACTCAAATAAACCAAATTTTTAGGTTATGTTATGTATGATTTTTTTAAACTGATTGGTAGTTTTTTAATTTTACCATTTCACAAGAATAATTTTTATGCTATAAAACCTTTTCTGATTTTGTAAAACTCACAAACGGAATCATCGGTATTTTACAATAATTTTAATTATAATCAGTTAATAAATAATTCAAAGCTTATAAATTTAAATGCTTATTAAACTTTAATTTTAACCAGTTGATGAAATGCTCATAAATAGATCCATAGTCTGTGATTAAAAAAAAAAAAAAGTTATCAATAAATGTAAAAAATGTCAGAATTAAAGCTACATAACCTTAAAACATGCTTTCAAGTTTATAAATTATTTAATTTTTCAATTCAATACTTTTAGTATTAATTAATTTAATACTTTTGTACTTACGATTTATTTATTTTTTTAAATTTTATTTACAAAATGAACTTTAATTGTTATGTACACAGGAACTAATATAACTATGTTATTTTAGTCACTGGATGTGTTGTTATATTTAAGCTTGATTTATTTTTTATTACACTGAACACTCAAATAATATAATTATCGTCCGAAACCCGATCAGCTGACTGATTTATCATTAAAGAATACGATCGAAGTACCGTCCTACAAACGCGCGGGTATTGACCCAAAGGTTCGGTTCTTGTTGCAAGTACACCGCGTTTTTGTTCTTGCTGCAAGAACCTCGCGGGTTTGCAGCAAGAACGCGGCACTCTTGCCCCAAGAGCGTCATCATTGGGATAAGAAATTACTTCTCTCAGTGTGACAATTTGATCTATTCAACAATAATTTTTACTAACACATACAAATGCAGCAAGTATCAATGTGGAGTTAATATAACAGCTACAGACAAAATTGAACTTCATTATCAAGAAAGTTCGTCATGGAAAAGCAGATAGAACAATTATTTTTATTCGGTTAAATGTATCGGCTCATAAGTTTTAATGATGTTTCAAAGAAAGCTGACATAATGTTATCTACAGTAAAGTGGTCATTGATATTTTTTTTTTTTTTTTTTTTTTTTTACTTATTTATAGTCGCGACTTTTATGCTCCATATGTGCTAATTGACGACTGTTCCCTACACTGCTTCGCATTAGCCCATGGTCCAAATAGACCATGTGGAGTACGGGAAACCCAGGGTATATGCCCCATTCGAGTTAATCGAAAGACCAGCGCTGTACCGGCAGGCTCATGGGGAACTTGTCCCAAATATTGCCCCCAATCAGATAGTCTTGGATTAGACCAGCTCTGAACCGGGTTTAGCTCATTGGGAAAGTATGCCCCAAATATTGCCCCCGGTCGAGATAATCTCCGACCAGCGCTGAAATGAAAGCCCCCGGTAAAACCGACTCCAAAGCAGTCGGGGTGAACGTAGGGATCGATGTTACCGACGCAACTAACGAAGAAAAAATTTCAAGTTGGTTGCGTCGAGAATCGAACCCAAGACCCCTCGAACGACGTTGTTTCAGAAGCGAGCACGCTAACCACTGACCCAACGACCGCTCTAAGGTCATTGATATTGATTACTGAACTTATACTTTTTGCAGAACTATATAAATAACAGTTGTTATCTTGATAGCAAAAAGTTGGCGTTATTATGGTAATACTTTGTTTACTCAAAAAAGATTATTCACTCCCTATATCATAAAGTTGTATTCATTTTAACCTTCATAATTGTAATGATTTATAATCAAATTCTGAAAAACTCTGTGCCAACTAGAAATTAAAATATCGTAATTTCCGGCGTATAAGTCTCCCAGGTGTATAGGCCCCCCCTCTGATTTTGTTATCGAGAATTTCGCATGTTTGTATACTCGGCGTATAGCACCCCTTTTATCAGAATAACAAACATAAGAGAGACTTTATTACACTTTTTAATTAATTGCACTTTTATTATAAAAGCTCGGAATCAAGTAAAAACTGAAAGCGTTATAAAGTCTTTTAAGAAATGTTGCATTTCAAACGCCTTTTACGGTAGTGGAGATATTTTTTGGAACGATGACATTGAAGAAAGTGCAACGTTGAAAGTTGAAGATGAAACAGAAGAGTGGGATGCGTACTACGATACCTATGTTGATCATTCTTATTTAAATGATAACATGCAAAAGATAGCTGATGAGTTGATGTACAAAACAAAAGTGTTTCTAAATTGAACATTTACTAAATTACTAATAATTATCGTTTTTATTTGATCTTAGACTCACCTTGAAGTTTTATAAAATTGTGTACTCGGCGTACAAGCCTACCCTTAATTTTAAGAGTCGATTTTGGGGGTTTCCAGGGGAGGCTTATACGCCGGATAATACGGTAGTTTTGAATCATTGAAATATAAAGTCTTTTATCCATTACACAAATATTATTTCTTAACCACCTTTTTAGTATGAACTTATCCAATAATCAAGTTGAATTTTATTTGCAGCTATTCTTACTCCCTATTCATTAGGTCATTGACATTTCTTCCATTTATGTATGTTGGTGAATCAATACTTATTAAAATTATCAAAAAAGCACATTTATATCTTTAAAAAAAAAATTAATAAATACAGTAAATTTTGTCACTAACAATGTATTGTATGAAAAAAATTCTTTCATGTATGAATTTTTTCAAACATGAAACAGGAACAAGGAACCTGAAACATTCATGTATGAAAATTTTTATATGTGAATATTCGTACATGAAAATTTTTATACATGAATATCTCAAAATATGTAGTTAAGCCTAATTTTTTTATTTGTGAATATTCGTATATGAAAAAAATTACTTGAAATTACATAATTTTACGTGTGAAAAAATTCATTAAAAAATTTCATTTGCATAAGCTCATTAAAAAAATTCATGTATGAAAAAAATTCTTTCACGTCTTAAGGTTTCGACACATGAAAAGATTTTTTTTAAATTCAATAACCCACCTAGGTATATACAAACACTTGTTTTTATCATAAATCCGTTAACCCTCATTACCCTGATTTACGTGGATACAAGTTTTAACCGTAATTCCAATGACCGACCACAACTAACCCTTGTAGTTTTACACAGGCTTTCGTTTCTACCATAAATCCAATAACTCATCCAAATTAACTCACCTAGATTTACGTGGAAACTAGTTTTAATAATAAATCCAATAATCCATCCTAAATAATGTTCCTAGATTTATGTTGATACTCATTTTAACTCTCAATCCAATAACCCATCCCAAATGACCCTCCTAGGTCTACGTGGACATTAGTTTTTACCCCAAATCCATTAACCCATCCCCATGTGATAAAATTTTGAATATTCTATACATAGACTATGTATAATAATCTATACACAATTCATGCACAGAAATGGGCATACAACATGGACTATGTATATAAACTATACGTTGAGTAAATAAAATTTTTTTTTTTTTTTTAATCAATAAAGAACATTTATTTACTTTGACAATCATTACAACGTTTACATCGAGATATTATTTCTAACGCAAAAATAATCTCTTTTATTAAATATAATAAATATAAGTTATAACACTTAAATATTAAATATTACTCATAGTAATTCTTATCACAGTTTTTTTTCGTAATAATTCGAAGCTATGCACAGATGATTTTGAACAACCAATAATTTCTTATTGATTTGACTTATATTAACTAAAGAGTAGCTATAAGTTAGTCTAATTGAGATCCATACATTTTGGTTATGTTGGGGGTCTATGTTAATTTAGGGGTGTTTACGCACTTGCTGAAACTCGCAGTTTCGAAAATCTTTAACAAGTTCTTGTATAACAGCAAAAATAGAGTTATGATTGTTAACAAAAACTTGAATTATATCAAAGTTTTGCATGTTATTCCAGGATACAATTTTATTGTTTCTTCGCTTTTGTCTCTGATACAACTCCGATGTGAAAGTTTCATCATTTTTTTCGCTCTGTCATGCACAAATATTTCGTTTATACCAAAAATAGGGATTTCGTTGGAATTAATGAAATCCTGTAATACTTCTAATTCTCTTGGTTTCGAAGCAATTTTTTTTTTGCTCCAATCGTCACTTGAAGTTTGCTTTATAAAACATGTACATTGTGTGAACATTTTTCCGTACCATCAAATTTTCCATCAAATTTTTCAACAAAGGAGTTTAATAATATTCTAGCAGTATTTAGTTGAGTGACACTTATTTTTTCCAGGAGCAAAATTCTGATTCCATATGATAATTTTAAAAAGTGTTCGTAATGGTTTTGGAAGTATATCTATTAAAATTACCGGTACATAATACAATAAAAAATCTCTTATTTCTGATGCTTTATAATAATTAACATCTTTTTATTGTTTCGACACAGCAATAAAGTCTAGAGGGGTGATATTGTTAATAGCATCATTCAAAACTCTTTGTAATTCTGGTTTGATGAAATAGGGTTTCTTATGATTTTTGGAATCAGTCCATATATACAAAAGCATAATAGCTATTCAAATCACATGCATATAATCGGGTGCAAAAGATATTGTGATGTTAAAAAATGGAATCATCGAGGCAACTGTTAGGCCCTTTCATACCTTTTGCATGCTCTAAGTGGTTTTCGATTGCGGTTTTCGCTTGATTTATCATTCTTTCTTGAGTACGCAGATGAGGAGTATTGTCAAGCAAAGAATAAATGCGGGTAAAGCCTGATCCTGTCTCACAGATGGTACCGGGATGCTCGCAATTAGCACACCCGTACTCCCCGTTATATTGCATTTTGTTCATAGCCTTGGCTCTTGCCGGAAGATCTAAGGTGGCAATAGGAGCAATAACTTTACTTTTTTCAAATGAATTTGTTTTTTTATTGAACCACTCAAAACCATTATTACATAAATCTTTCAAGGACTCTGCGAAAGGAGTTAAAAAAGAATTTAATTTTAGTTTTGACTTGTTACTATAATAAATCCCACATACAAATTGGAAACTTCGTCGATATTTTGGCGGTACGTTCAATATTTGCACTTGACTTGGCCAAATTTCACCGCTTGAACTTTTTGACACTTTTGCTCTATCTAAATTCCATAACAAGATTAAATCAAATTTTCCTAGACTAGTTTGAATTTTTATAATTTTTGCTTGACTTGCAAAATGAAAATCAGAAATGTAGTTATCATAATTTGGCTCAAGCTTTTCTAAAAGATCTAGTGAATTTCTCGACTCGAATGCATCACGAAGAATTGTTTTTAAATCATATTTAAAAAAAAAAAAAAATTATATACTTTTTTGCTTTGACAATGAACGCAAACTCTTTTTCTTGAATTACTCTCATACAATCCTAAGTAATGACCACACTCTTCACAAATTTGGTGTTTTTTAATTATTTGACCATGTTGTCGAGGCAAAGGAAAAAGTAGTTTTAAAATTGATACTTGTTTTTCGGCAAATTATTAGGTTTTGGTAAAACAAAATCTAGTAGTTGCAATAATTGATGCAAACCTTTTTTTGTTAGAGTGACGGACACAAAAAATTCCATTATTTTATCATTACCTCTCCAAGTGTTAACTTCCCACAATTGAACAATTTTTTATTTAGCCATTCAGGATCATTAAGATCATCATAATTTTGATTATAAAATGGAGTAGGTCTTGATGATGTTGATGTTGCAGGGGTTGTAGCAGCTTCCGACATTGCATCAAGAAATAAATCTTCTGCTCCCTTTGAAAAAAAGGTACTTTAGAATTCAAACACTTGACTAATTTATATAAGTTTAGTAAAAAGCGAGGTAAAAAGTAAGTTTTTCATCATAATAAAATTTATATTGTCTGGTAATAAAAGGCTACTTTATCTATCATAAATAAAATGATTCCACGATCTCGTCATAAAAATTAGCAAAGTAATTGTAAATGAATTTTAAATTTTAAAATTAAGAAATCATTTACAAGTCTTGAATAACAGTGCATGAGTGAAATAATTATACAAATAAGTAGCTTTAAAACAAAGGATCAAGATAATGATGTAACTACTTTAGTCGATTTGGTATCATAAATTTAATACATGTTTTCCTGATTTAATTAAGGGTAAAAAACTTTTTTTAAAGATAATTAGTTGAAAGTAATATTTGATTTCAATTTTTTTTATTGCGAATAAAATAAAATTAAACTAAAGCTTAAAACAAAATATTCACTTCGCCTATCGTATCATCAGTTTCGATCGTTTTGATTCTTTCGCAGTCTGCAGGTGTCTCAGGAAGTGGCGCTGCTTGGTTTTGAATATTATTTTGGTTCTGATCCCGCAAATGCCATCTTCGAATAGTTGATCCAGGAATTGCACCTCGCTACATAGTCATTCATAATTTAAAAAACGAATCTATTAAATAAATTTTAAAAATCCAGTTCCGCATACCCCATTTGTGTAATAATTTTTATAAAACTCCGGTCTCATTAGCTTAAATAATTACTTTAAAACAGCAATTTTTTTTCTCAGTTATTTTGTGTATGGTTATTTGTTTGAAGTATCTATGGACTCGTGCTTGAAAACTTTGTAATGGGGTATTTCTAGAGAAAAGGGCCTCCCTTAAATAAATAAAAGAGTTTCCCGGGCCCTTCCATTTCAAGAAAATTTACACACAAAAAAATTCTGGGAAAACTCCTTAACTCCGGGGTAGAGTTCCCGCGGAAAGAAAACCTCCGGGACTGGTCGGTGAGCTAGAGAGAGAAGAAATAAATTATTGCAAAAAATTTTGTTTAATTGGATTTTATTCTTGTCTACCATTCAATAAAACTCATGTCTACATTTACAAAAATTCAAGTTTTAATAAAGAAAAAAAAAATATAAATCGTCTACAAAATGGCGGAACGCCGCGCAAAAAAAATTAAATTTATACAAGATAACTTCCAATAATTCGCCGACAATATTTCATTTAGCGTACCATAACCGAAGGAAAAAAAACGAAAACATACTTCATAAAATTTCATTAAAATCAAAAAAATCTTACGTTTACCAAAAAAATTTCCTAGGTCTAAAAAAAATGGCCACCGTTTGAAATACTTTAATTTCCGGAAATTGGGTTCCCAACTCTCAGTAACCGGAAACAAATATAACCCAAGTTTAATCTGATTTTGTTGACCACCTAGCTGTAAAGAAACAAAAATTTTTGTTTCGACCTCTTCTCATAGCTTTCTTCAAATTTTCTCTTGTCGGCAATTGAAATATGAATTGAAAATAAGAATTTTCCTTTTACTTCAGCATCCATTACGTAAATATAATTTATATTATTTGTACTATTACGTTTATATTCTTCACAATTTAAAGAAAAAAAAAGTTAACCAAAAACCCATTTGAACAATACT
The DNA here is from genome assembly GCA_038277355.1 of Encarsia formosa. Taxonomy (NCBI): domain Eukaryota; kingdom Metazoa; phylum Arthropoda; class Insecta; order Hymenoptera; family Aphelinidae; genus Encarsia; species Encarsia formosa. Next base: position 36,006,616 of record CM076187.1, read on the forward strand.
TGTTCATCAAACAAACATTCGAACACTACTTGTTGATCGGGCATGGCATTTCAAATTCGAAACATTTGAGTTCTGTGTCATTGCGTGCGGAAAACATAAATGCGGAAAAATGATCCCCAATCGGTTATTTAGGTTTAAGTGGTAAAAGGAGATATGATTGCTCTAGTCATGGGTTGTTTTGGATAAATATATCTTGAGAGCTTCCAGAGGGCCCAATCAAAACTTAAAATTTCCACCTATAGTCGAAAGTCGGGAAGCTGTAGGTTAGGCGGTAGGGATGATCTGGGTAAGATGTCGCGCTGGCGGACTACACCATCTTTTAGCTACAAAATATTCCATGTCACTGGTCTCAGTGCACTGTTTGAATGCTAAAATATCGGGGGTGGCTAACCTAGCGTAAAATTACGCTAAGTTAGTCACGATTTTTCGGAACGGGAGGCAGCTGCAAAAACGAAGTTGATTGCCAGAAAAACTAAAAAAAAAAAAGCTGTAAATCGACGCGTCGATGCATAACGCGAAACTGGCCAAATGTTTTGATAAAATTGTTATCTAACTGGAACCATATTTCCTCCGGGACAATCTTCAGACTCGAGGGACGTGGGAAACACATAATAAACACTAATTAAGCAACACAGATTGATTAACCATAACCAAAAATAAGGATCAAACATTCGATTTTGTAGTTAAATCCTTGGAGCTCGGCGACTGATACGCGACACCTGATACCAGAACGCTTGGTATGTGTATATATTCAAATAACTGCTCGAGGGTTGACGCAAAGTTTTCGTGATTGGGTTTACCCAGCTACACCCTTTAGTTTTGGGGGAGTTAGATGAAAAAAAAAGTGTTGAATTTGAGGATAACAAGCTTTGCCCAAATGAAGTTTTAAGTATGCATAAAATAGTGTTTCAAGCTGCTTGTAGCGTCAGTTTTAAAAATTCTATTCTCATTTCAATAGTACCTTGGATAATTATCAATACCTTGTGGTTCGACACGAAAATATTTTATCCTTCAGTTGCAATTCCAAAAAAAATTCTTACGCAAATTAAAAAAAAAATCTTGTTTATTCATAAACTTTGAAAGAAAAATATTCTCATTTCCAACGTGCGTAAGGCACAAAACCTTTCCCCCAAAATTAACTTATCATAGAAAAAGCCAACATTTACGTTATAATTTTTTTTAGTGCTCTTTGGGATATTGAAACTGGACAACAGTGCACTTCATTTCTTGGACATACAGGAGACGTAATGTCTTTATCGCTGGCCCCTGATATGCGTGCTTTCGTGTCTGGTGCTTGTGACGCTAGCGCCAAGTTATGGGATATTCGTGAAGGTTCATGTAAACAAACTTTTCCTGGACATGAAAGTGATATTAATGCTGTAACCGTAAGTAACCACTTATAATTTTAATTAAAAATACTAACTTTTTTTGTTGTAAACTTTTATTACATTGTATATTATTTTTTAGAACTGTGTACGTCATGCGACAAGCGAAAGCCTTTTAAAAATTTTTTTTGCACTTTTTGGTCTTTTTAGTTATAATTATTTCGATAGTCCCAGCGTAGAAAAACCTTAGCCAAAAATCTGCAGTTTTCAAATAATTGTGAGAAGCTGAAATAAATTGAAAAATCAGAAAAAATAAAGAATTTTAATAATTTAGCACAAAATAAATCCCCAAAAAAAAGCAATTTTTTGGGTATTTTTCATGTGCAAACGGTAAAAGTTAATTAATTTATTTAATGACGATCTATTTTGACAATATTTGAAGTATCTTTAGTAATTTTTTGGTGTAAAAATATTAGAAAATAGGCCGATGCCAAGGCTTTTCCGGAGACGCTTCCGCTGGAAACTTTTTTGCAATGAGAAATGCCTTTTTTTCAGGATCATCTAAAATGAAAAAATAAAAAAGATTTGGTTCAAAGATAAGTTTTTCCTGGTAATAACACGAGTTTTTTTTCATGATTTAATGGCTGTTTGTAGATAAAAGTCGTTTTTTTGTCTAAAAATTCCGCCATTTTGTAGCTGCCAAATTCACAAAAATAAAAATTTTTGTAAGCCCTCGTGTTATTACCTCAAAAAAATATGTAATAAAGAAGCAGTCAAATTTTTGAAATGATCGGTGCAGCGGTTGTCGAGATATTTTCCTCACCGACTTGAAAAAGACTAGTTTTGAGAAAAATGCGTTTAAAGTTTTTTAAGAGTAACAGTGACGATAACAATTTTTTTATTTACCTTAGAATGAATCGTCGATACCTGCACCATATAGCAACTCTTCTGCTTCAGCTTCTTGATCTTGTGCATGCTTTTCTTCCTTTCTTCTTTAAATTCTAGCATCTTTGCTGTCTCTGGTAGCTTCTTTTTCAGCCTTCTTGATGCGGTTATTATCCTCAATTTCTGCCCAAGTGTGAGAATTGTAACCGTAGCTCTTTGCGAGATCAACTCAAAATTACTTGAAATTTTGACAAAACATTTCTAAGATACTGTACTTTAAGAAAATGGAAAAAAAATCAATTTTTTTTTAACTCAAGGGTACCCCCCCCCCCCCCAAACGCGAAAAGAGAAATTTTTGCTTTTGCAAGTTTTGAGACCCTAATTGAAAATAATTAAATTAAATAATTTCCCGCTCCTCAAAAATTAAAAAACGAGAAAGAAAAAATTTGGATCACCCCAACCTGTAATCGAACCTACTTTAATAATAATTAATAATATGAGTAACTTATCCCCGGGGCCAGACGGGGTCTCATACGCGAATCTGAGGAAGGCCGACCCAGGTTGTCACGTGCTGACGGCACTTTTCAATGCTTGCCTGAGGTTGGGCGCAGTACCACAGTGCTGGAAAAACTCCAACACTATGTTACTGTTTAAAAAAGGCGAGAGGGACCAAATCAGAAACTGGCGGCCCATTGCAATGGGGGACACAACCCCCAAACTACTCTCCTCGCTCGTCGCTGACCGCCTCACACGCTGGGCCATGGTGAATAATAGAATAAGCGCGTCCCAAAAAGGCTTCTTCCCGTACGAGGGATGCCACGAGCACAATTTCGTGCTCCAAGAGATTTTGCGCGACGCGAAGTCCAAGGGGAAGGAAGTGGTGGTTGCGTGGCTGGACTTCACCAATGCTTTTGGCTCAGTCGCCCACGCCTCCATACACAGTGCCCTTGAGCAGCACCGGGTCGCGGACCCGATAAGGAATTTAATTGCTTCGGCATACACCGGCCCCATTACCTGCGTCAGGACAGCGGACCGCACCACCTTGCCCATACCCATCGACGCGTACGTGAAGCAAGGATGCCCCATGAGCCCGGTAGTTTTCAACCTCACCCTGGAGTCTGTTATTAGGGCAGTTGCAGGTTCTGAGGGGGGGGGGGGGATCCGAAATGGCGGGCCAGGTCTTCATCGACCTGGATTATGCGGATGACTTGGGGCTTATTGCGGGATCGCCCGAGGAGATGGAGATCCTCCTAAGATCTGTGGAGGACGCTGCTTCGGCTGTTGGCCTCACTTTCAACCCTGCAAAATCTGCCACACTACATCTAAAAGACAGGGGTGGAGGTGCGGTCAGGAGAACGCAGTTCTGTATTCAAGGTGAGGCGATGCGCGCCCTAGACCGTGGCGAGGCCTATGAACATCTGGGCACCCCGACGGGATTTCAAGTCAAGCAGACGCCGTACGCCTCCATAGAGGAGCTAACAGCGGATATCCGTGCGGTTGATTGCTCACTGTTGATCCCCTGGCAGAAACTAGAGACCGCGGCAAATTTTATCCTGCCACGGATGGACTTTTGTCTGCGGGGGTCTGACGTGAGGAAGGACCCTCTCCGAGAGGCTGACAGGGAGCTGAAGAGAACAGCTTAAAAGTGGATGAATCTTCCCCGACGTGCGAGTACCGAGTTGGTTTGTGTTGCCCCCTTCCATGGGGGGAGGAGGCCTATTGCCTCTTGCTGACATGGCCGATCTCCTGACCATCGTTCACGTCTTTAAGTGACTACTGTAAGGATGCGAGCGTGGCAGATGTAGCCATATAAACGCTTGCGGAGAGTGTATCCAAACGAGTGGGCCACCCCGCCAATGAGCATGAGATAGCCAGCTACCTGTCGGGCTCTCTAGAGAGGGACTTTGCTAAGACTTGGAGCGACACTTCCTCACTGTGGTCAAGGACAAGAAACGCCAACAGACGGATGTCCACTGCCCTGGGTCTGAAATGGAGGTGGACTGCCGAGTGTGCTGAACTCGCGCTGGAGTGCCGTCGACCGGGTGACAATGGTGACATTGTGATTATCCCGCCCATGGACCATGTGCAGGATGTGCGGAGACTGAGAACCGCACTGGTGGGGCACTATGAGAGGAGACTACTTGCCAAGCCAGATCAAGGTAAGGTTCTCGGGGTAACCGGCCGGAGTGCAGTGAGCAATCACTTCCTTTGCACCGGCAGTTTTACCCGCTTGCTGAATGGCGCTTTGTCCATTTTTATTTTTGTTATTTTCTTTAAGCATAAAAATCTGTATGTGGTTAATAAATGCTACTATTAAAAAAAAAAAAAGGCCTTTGCCTCAGCTTTTGAATGCCAAAGACCAAATATATCTATTTTCTTCTCTGAGTAAATTTTATTTGCATGTTTATCGTTAATAAGGAAAATTATTTAGTTTGTTTTACTTTATAAGATAGTGTATCGAAAAATAATCGATACTTATTTTTTCTTTTTGAAAAAAAAAAAAATGAAAATTGAAGGAGTTATATACTTAAGAAGTTTCCGAAATAATCATACATATAGATTATGGTGATGCATTTTAGGGTCATTTTCGAATATCGACTTCTAATAGCGATAGAAATTTGACTTCATACCTAACTTGAAAGTACGTGAAGTCTGGACGTGATAGGTTAAAATTTTTTGTTGTACTAAGCGACATATGTGAGGAGGACACATTGGAACTTCTCCTCAGCAGCAACTACCCCGACTTCGTCAGGGTAGATAATGATACCCCGCCCACCATATCTGGAAGGAGGGGGACAGAGGATAAAGATTGGGACACGGCTGCCAAAGTCGTGACCATGGAAAAGCTTAAATGGGCGATTGACTCCTTTGAACCGTATAAATCTGCGGGCCCTGACGGTATCTTTCCTAAGATGCTACAGGAAGGAGGTGACAAGACCCTTAGGCTACTGTTAGGTATTCTGAGGGGCTGCATTGCCACAGGGCACGTGCCAGCTTGCTGGAAGGAAACGCGGGTCTCATTTATACCTAAACCTGGTAGGAGAAGCTACAACTCGGTGAAGGACTTCAGACCTATCAGTCTGACCTCTTTCCTAATGAAGACCTTGGAAAGACTGCTGGACAACTATATCAGGCAGAATATACTGACAAACAGTCCCCTTCACCGAGCGCAGCATGCATATACCTGTGGAAAATCCACGGAATCTGCACTGCACTCAGTGGTCAATTACATTGAGGAGGCTTTTGATGCGAAGGAAACCGTAATCGGGGCCTTCGTTGACATCGAGGGTGCCTTTAACAGCACCAACAGAGCAACTATAGACAAAGCCTTGACTAAGCATGATGTACCTTATACCATCAGAAGATGGATCAGGGGAATGCTTAGTGATTGGTGCATCTTTAGTGAGTGGAATGGCAAGACGGTTAGGGGAACCATCAGCGAGGGATGCCCGCAGGGTGGGGTCCTCTCACCACTCCTGTGGATCCTGGTCGCGGACGAACTACTGCGCTTGCTAGACGAACTCGGATTCTTCACCATCGCTTATGCAGACGACTTCGCTATACTTGTCAGGGGCAAGTTCGAAGAAGTCCTACCCGATCTTGTTCGGAGGGCGTTGGAGAGGATCTGCGAATGGTGCGAGACTAAATCTCTGGCTGTCAACACTGATAATAGTCACGTTCACGAGGAAATACAAATGTAAGGTCAGTAAGAAAGTCTCCGTCAACGGGAAACAAATACCGTACGCGGAGGGTGTGAAATATCTGGGCGTATTCCTAGATAAGAAACTAAAGTGGGGACAACACCTGCAGACTCAATGCAGCAAAGTCCTAAACATATTCATGCAGTGTAGGTCAGCAATCGGGACTTCCTGGGGGCTAGAACCCCAGGTCGCCTTGTGGTTACACGAGGCGATTCTGAAACCGAAGCTTACCTATGCCGTGGTGGTATGGTGGAAAGTGACCGAAAATAAGACCTCGAGGCGTGTACTGGACCATGTTCAGGCTGTCGTCTTGAGGGGAATTTACGGGCTTAAACGAAGCACACCCACAGCCGCCATCAGGATGTTGCTGGATGTCCAAAGCCTAGACCTGGACATCAAACTGGTTGCGGCCAGGACAGCCTACAGACTGAAGTGCAGCGGGGAGTGGGTTGGAAATAGTGATGGGCATGCAACCATCCGAGGGAGAATGTTGAAGGGCGAGGTACTTAACTCGACCCAAGACAGAATTGATAAGACTCTACTGTTTGGGCAACGTTTCAAAACAAGGATACCAAACAGGGAGGAATGGAGCAACAACCAAGTGCTTGGGCACGGAGACATCTGGTTTACCGACGGATCCAAGACCAATGAAGGCAGTGGCTATGGAATTTACGGACCTAGCCTTAGGGAATCCTACGGGCTCAGGGAATTTAACACGGTGTTCCAGGCCGAGATGGCTGCGATAAATACGTGCGCTAACAACCTCTCTCTGGGGAACGTCAGTAAGAGACGCATCTGCATCTGCACTGACAGCCAAGCCTCCATGGAGGCCTTGGAAAACCCAGTTACAACCTCACGGTTGGTTAGGGAGACTAAGAATACCCTTAACGCGCTGGCAAGATCTAACCAAGTAGTTATTACCTGGATACCCGGACACTCCGGGTTCAAGGGAAATGAAAGGGCAGATGAGCTTGCGAGGAGAGGGGCCTCAACAGATACACGGCCGGAGCATGGGGTGGGTGTACCGTTCTCAGAAGGCTACAGTATCCTGGAGAAGTCCTCGAAGAGGCAAAGATGGGAACTCTGGGAAGAATCCCAGAGCTACAGGTAGATCAAGGAACTACTGGGAAATTATATTACCGGTTGGGCCAAACTGATCACCAGGCTAGACAAACGAAGGGCTAGAGAGGTCATGGGCATTATGACCGGACACTGCAACCTTCGGTGCTACACACACAAAACGCAGGGGCATAGAGGCATAACCTGTGTAGATGGTGTGAATCAGAGGAAGAGACCCCGTGCCACTTCCTATGCAAATGCCCTAACCTGACAGGCCACCGCCTGAAATGGTTGGGAACCGGGATCCTTGATCCTGAGAGCTTTTACGGAGTGAGTGTGGACAACATACTCGCATATTGCAGCATATTGCAGGGTGTTAGGACTCACGAACACTCCAGAGGTATAGCAAGGGGGGCAGGGATACAATGGTGAAAACTAAGTGTCCCTAAGCTTAGCACCCGTATGCTGTGATTTAATAATAATAATAAAAATAATAATAAGCGACACATGTATATGTGATTTATGTCGTATTTTTTGCTATTTTAATGATTTTTTTTTAAATCTGCTTGATTTGCATAAAAATTAATTTTTTTGAGGCCCATAACTTATCATTTCAATAAATATGCATCTAATAAACACCTTTTTACGATTACAGAGTCCAATAGTGTCGTTACAAACTTGTACATGCCTAAAAAGTCGATTTTTTCATTCATTTTGGAGGTTTTTTTAACAATATTTGATGAATTTTCAAAAATTGAAGAAACGGTCTTTCAGAGTCTAGCAAGCGCGATTTCCTTTTTCAAACATTATATTTTTGAAAAAAAATTTGCACAGCTCCAATAAGCCCTGAAAAAAATTTGCGGACCTAAATAATAAGAGTATTTTGCGATAATACAATTACTTAACAAGTATTTACAGTCAAACTCCGATAATTCGAAGTGCCAAGGGAGTCAGGAAAAACTTCGAATTATCGAAACTTCGAATTATCGAAAGTAAAATTTTAAAAAGTACTTTCATCGTTTGCTGAAATAAAATCTATTTATCACAAAATTTCAGTTATACGTACAAGAATGTGTTAAATATAATACAAATATTTCATTTTTTAATTTATTTTATTTATCTTTAATTACTTATTAGTTTTTGTTAAAAAAGTCAGATATTTTTGCCTGAACTTGCGGTACTTTAGTTTCACAGTAATCTTGAAGGAAATTTAATGTTTTGAATACTTTTTCAGGCATGTCATCTTGTTGTTGTACAAATTGCCGTAATTCTGAGAGTAACACTGCTGCTCGAGCAGACGATACTTTGTCGCTTGGAACAAACTCTCTGCTTGAGACTTCTTCATGGCTGTCTTCATCACTACTTGAATATTCCTGTCCTTCCTGCAATTCTTTCTGACTTACCATTTCCAAAATATCAGCGTCACTGAGAGTGTCAGCTATCATAACGTAATCATCGACGTTGATAAAATCTTCAAAAGATACGCCCTCACATCCTAGTTTCTTGCTTAACTCAATCCATATCGTTGGCTCACAAATAATTTTTTCTGGTTCACCATCAATTTCTAACGGAGACTCTTCAAATTCTGCCGTTTTTTTCTGAAATCCAGCTTTACGAAAACAGTTGGAAATTGTGATTGATTTGACATCATCCCAGGCTTTTGTCAACAAAATAATTGCCTGCAAAAGATCAATATTAAACGAGCAGTTTTCACTCATAACATTGATAATTTTTTTTACTAATCGTTTACGATAATAAAACTTTATGTTTTTGATGATACCCATGTCCATCGGTTGTACTTTAGAAGTCATATTTGGCGGGAGATGAACGATCTTGATCGCTTTCAATTTAAAACTTAAAACTTTCGGGTGAGCTGGGCAATTATCTATAAACAATAATATTTTTCTTTTCTGTCTTCGAAATTTAGAATCAAGTTTCTTCAACCATTCCTCATAAACAGTGCTAGTCATCCTGGCTTTTTTATTAGACATATAAGTAACGGGAAGAGATCGAACGCCTTTTTTCCAAAACACCGTGGTTTCTTAGATTTTCCAATGATTAAAAGCGGTAATTTTTCGGTACCTGACATGTTTGCGGCAACCATCACTGTAATTCGCTCTTTACTTTTTTTTCCACCGTGGCAAATCTCATCCTTAAAAGCCAGTGTTTTATCCGGCAAACATTTCCAAAATAAGCCTGTTTCGTCGGCATTGAAAATATCATTTTCAGAGTAGTTTTCTAATAAACCTTGTAACACATCTTTCACATATGTTTGACTATCTTCGACCGAAACTGAGGCACTTTCTCCACTTAAAGTTTTAGCTTTCAAGCCCTTTCTACTTTTGAAGTTTCGTAACCAACCTGAACTTGCATTGAAATCTTTGTGACCTAATTCAGATGCATAGGAAAAAGCTTTTTCTTGAAGAATATCGCCAGACAAAGGTATTGTTGGATGTGAAGTGCGTACTTCTTGAGCAAATTTAAATACTGCATTTTCGACTAGTGGAAGTGCAGAGTATCGCATGCGTTTTCTGCTAGGCTGAAACTCTCCTTCAGTTACAGCTTTTAAATGTTTTTCTTTATTATTGATGATGCTTGACAATGTATTAGGAGCTATGCCAAAATCTTCAGCGATTTCTTTTTTTCTTTTCACACCTTTCTTTTTCGACTTCCTGGATTAGTTTAGCTTTTTCTGCCAAGTTTAAAGTACGATAAGGTTTGCGTTTTGCACCACTGAATTTTAGAGCTGACTGTCATATAAAACTGCTTAGAAACTAAACTGCGCACAAAAGGAGGTTGGCAGAGAGGGCGGGGCTCATTCTTAGCTGTCCCAAAGTCTCAAACTTCGAATTATTGGAATAAATATTTACATTGGGAGTCAAAAATAACTTCGAATTATCGAAAAATTCGAATTATCGAAATTCGAATTAACGGAATTATTTAACACGTATTGTATATGATTTTTTGACGGGAGTCGAAAAAAACTTCGAATTATCGAATAATTCGAATTATTGACGTTCGAATTATCGGAGTTTGACTGTAATTACTCATACTTGGCGCTCTCGAATGAACGAGAAAATTTTTTGAAGCGTAGCTTCTATACTTACGTTATAACTCTGCACCTAACATATAGTATATACTAATTATTCATCATATCCGTGGTTGGAGTAAAATGAAAAAAGTGATCGTCAGATGAGAGTGTCATTTACCACCGTCACAGGGAATAAAGAGATCCCGCCATAGTAAATAGAGGGGCCTCAGGAAGTTTAATTTAAAAACAACGTTTGCGTTGAGAAAACAACGCATCGAAGTATTGGATCAATTCTATATTCAACCATAGTTACGTCGAAGAAACAACACATAAATGTGTTCAAGCAATACTAGATCCAATGACATTCGAGAATACAACGCATCCGTGTATTATCCGCATAAATTCTAGACTCAGCCACAATCACGATAAAGAAACAACACACCTATGATTTCAAAAATCAAAAAGTAGTCCAGAATAAAAATTAATCAGGAATTTAAATTTGTGCAGTACGAAAAATTTTTCGAATTACGTTAGTTTAGTGAGAGCTGATCTTTTAAGTCGGTACAGGTTGGTAAGGTAGATGAGGTACGTTAGAATTTTAATAGGGCTTTCTCAAAATTTAAAGTACTTCAACAAAACTTTGTAGTTAGTGACTGAGTTGATGAATAAGGTGAGATAAGTTTGGGGGATAGAATACGGTATTTGAAGTAAATCAAATTAGTGAGGTCAGTAATGTGGATTAAACTAGGTCAGGTAGTTGAAGACGAAAAGTAAGTATAGTTAGTAGGGTTCTTAACCCTTAAAGGCCACACCCAAATCCAGAACTGCCACACTGACAGTTATGTGGGGTCATTCTGACCCCGTGTGGCATTTAAGGGTTAATATGGGTGAGAATAGTAAATCGGGTTAGATAAGGTGAGTGATGGTTGTGGACTGGTAGATCAGATATTAAAATTATAACTTTGGCTCTAACTAGTATTTTCACATAAAATCATATATCATTTAAAAGGTCTTGAGCTCAGCTTTCTAATTATGTCATTCAAATTCTTATTAAATACTCTTTGTTGTCATGAGAAGGTGCTGAACAAAGTCATTTATCATTTTAGATCCAACGCTCCCCCTATAAAATCATAAATCAGTTTAAACGCAATTTTGCGAGCTGTTACTATACAGAAAGTAAGTTCATCTCATGAAGAATCTGTAAAAAAAATTTGTTGAAAATCGAGGCTTGTTTGTACGAGATTGCAAAATTTGAAAATAATCGTGATTTTTTTACTTTTTCGCTAATTACTAGAGTAGTTTTAAGGGTGGGCAGTTTAAGCTAAAGATCTAAGATGAGTCAGGTTCAGAATGAATAGGGTGGGTAGGGTTTGTTGGTAGAGTGAGTGAGAGATGAGTTGGGGATTAAGTACGGTATTTGAAGTATGTGAAATCAGTAAAGTCAGTAATGTGCAGAGTTGACCAAGTATCCGGAGCTGAAATTTCGGATAATTTTGAGATTTCAAAGAGATTTCATTTCGAAAGTATCCGAAAAAGTTTCTTCAGATACTTTAAAAGTATACGAAAGGGTGTCTTCAGATACTTTAAAAGTATCCGAAAAAAGTATCTTCGGATACTTTTGATTTTTTGAAAAATCATCTCCGGATACTTTTCTTTTTTTGAAAAAATATCTTCGGATACTTTTCTTGTTTTGAAAAAGTATCTTCGGATACTTCTTAAATTTGTAATGTATCAAAAAAAAGCAGTTTCGGATACTTTTATAATCGAAATATCCGAACATGCTTTTTGTCAATCACCGTGCTTCGCTACAATTATGAATACGTTTTTGTTCAAAAAATTGGTTCAAAAAAATTACTTTTTGAACCATTTTTTAAAATCAGTCATATTCAAACGTATTCATCAAAAGCTAATTGTAGCGAAGCACGGTGATTGACAAAAAGCCTGTTCGGATATATTTCGATTATAAAAGTATCCGAAACTGCTTTTTTTTGGATACATTACAAATTTAAGAAGTATCCGAAGATACTTTTTCAAAACAAGAAAAGTATCCGAAGATATTTTTTCAAAAAATCAAAAGTATCCGAAGATACTTTTTTCGGATACTTTTAAAGTATCTGAAGATACCCTTTCGGATACTTTTAAAGTATCTGAAGAAACTTTTTCGGATACTTTCGATTTTTCGGATTCATGAAAATCCAGGTTCCAAAGGACAAACCATCTCCTTGTTAGTCCCAAAGTGAAAAGTCTTTTGAGCGCAATCCGTATACGATTTCATTATACAGTGTTTAGATTAAACTAAACGCAGACAGTTATTTTTGGTGATATACTGGGAACAAAACAACAGATTAGAACGACAGTGCGTATGGAGTTGGAAACAATCTCATCTAATTGAGGAGAGCCGGGTAATTAGGGCAGTTGTTAATATTTCAAAGAAATCATACGAACTAGCTTAAAAAAAATAGCAAGTGATAAGGTAGGTTTTATTTCATGATTTCTCAAAAAAACCAAGTTCAAATAATAATTTTTATTGTTCATAAAAATAAAACTGTCCAAACTGCCCGAATAGCCCGGAATTCCTTACTGCCCGAATAGCCCTCTCGCCTTTACAATTTCAAGAAGAGAAAAATTCGACAAATATACATCTAATAAGTTACCTATTGATGCATTTTATTATTTTAATACGCAAAGATTGATTTGTCAACAATCAAAAGTCTGCTACATGCGTTTTGATGTAAAATTATTAAAATTCCCAAATAACCCGCACGAAACTGCCCGAATAGCCCGCGTCAGTGCCCGAATAGCCTGGCTGAAATAATCTCAGTTTGTTCCATTTATTAATTTTTATATCATCAGTTAAGGGCTAAGTTTTTTTATACTTATTCTCAAACAGTTGATTTACAAAAATGACCTGTTTCGAAGTGCAAAAATTAATAAATTTTATTTTTATTAAATAAAGTTTATGTAGCTGGCTCAAACTGCCCGAATTACCCTGCTCTCCCCTACTGAAATTTGATTGGAAAGGATCTCCGGGGGCGAAAAACAATTAACAACACTTATTACTGAGTCATTAATTTATTAAAATTGGTGCAACGTTACTTTCTTCCGCCAATGTGCGGAGTTCAAGCACTAATGTTAGAGTCAATCTTCATTTCTATAATTTAAAATCTAATGAGTAATGTTTTTCGGTAACGTCAAAATGAGAACATCTTATTGACTTACATAAGTGCTTGAAAAAGTCCGTACATCGGCGGAAGAAACGTTGTACCAATTTTAATAAATTAATGACTCACGAATAAGTGTTGTTAATTGTTTTTTGGCCCCGAAGATTCTTTCCAATCCAACTTCTTTTTACATGAAGGGCGATAATCATAATCATTCATCTACCAATGAGTATACCAGTAAATTGTGAAAAAAAAATTATTTTTAGTTCAAAAAATTTAATGAAAAAGTTTAAAAGTTGGAGGATATTTCAAAATTGATAAGTTGTAATTAAAAAAAATAAATTAAAAAAAAAAACTTTTATACAATAAAAAATTTCTTAAAATATTTTTAAAATTTTCAAATCCCTCTATAAAATTGAGTAAGCGATATCGTTTTTCGAGTTTAAGACTTTTATTATTGATCCTATTGATTAAGCATGTCGTGATACATGAAATTCTTCATAGTGAACGTCGCTATCGTCGAATTTTCAGTAATTTGAATTCGAATTTCAAATTAGATTAGAATTAAAAAAAATGTTTATTATTGTTGATAATAGTACTAAACATTGTGTCTGCTTAGTTTTTTCAAATAAAAAATAAAAAAGGAGTCAAAATATTATAATATTGCAGTGTTAATTTTTAAACTAGACTGTTCAATAGCACACATGAGATTCTGAAAAAAAAATGTTTTTCTTTAGCTATAGCGAAAATTGCAGGTTATGGTCCCCTCATTTTTTCATAATTTATTATTCTTATCCACGTATAACGACATTGAATAAATTTTTTTTTCTGTAGTGGATGTGGTGGAACATATGTGAAAAAAAGTTTTTCAAGAATTGTCTTTGTGTTTGAATTATCAATTTAAAATCAGTTAATTTGAACATCTATTCTATGGACTATTTCCTCTTGATTAAAGTTTGTTGACATCAAAAAGAAATAATTGCTTCAGAAAAATAGTAAGTAAGTACATACATAATATCAGAATTCTGCTGAAAATTTTTGTTTATCTAAATACTATCTAATTTTTAGGTTTCACGCTATTTTTTACAAATCTTGACCCAGCCATTTATAAGTATCAGCCGCATATAATAATATAGAAAAAATCACATCTTAAATTTTCACATTGGATTCAATTATTTAATAAAAATTGCAATTGAATAAAGTATTTTTCAATATAAAAATTACTTGCAGGTTAGAAAATGATTTAATTTGCATTTTTTAAGATAAAATAAAATAATTCTTTTGATTAACATTTTCCAAAATTAATTACTAAAGATTATTTTTATTTTACAGGATTCTATGTACCCATACATACTTGGAGATGCTGAATTTGTTTATTTAGCTTATAAAAAAGGAAGCTAAATTAAAGAAGAGAAAGAAGAGTTTTAAATATTCTAAAAATTGTTAGATATTTTCTTTATTTTCCATACTATTAATAATTTCTTTTGGAGCTATATTTAACTTAACATAATTTATTTTTCAGAAATTCTATACTATGATCAGATTTTTTTTAGCATTACATCTAATTTTAGTTTGATACCTCTTGATGGTTACAAGTATTAATTTATCCAATTGTAAAGATTTTTCATAATTTAAGAAAAATATTTGAAAATTAATTTTTTTAATTTGAAGTTTGAAGTTAATTAAAAATTATCTTAAAGAAAAACTTTTGAGTGAAACAAAAAATTTTTTGAATGAAACTTTTGAGATATACATAAAAGAAAACCGTATTAAAAAGAACTACAACACAAAGAACTTCTAAAAGAAATGGCCGTGTAAACCTTTTGGTTTGGGTACGCCTTAGTAAAAAAAAAAAAAAAAAAAAAAAAAAAAAAACTACTAAAAGAAAAACACTTTTGAGTTATACATAAATAAAAAGATACTTTGAAGAAAAATTTTAAAGTTTAACATTATAAAAAAAAAGGACATATAAGTCTTTCAGATCTTAAATTTTTTTTACAACTTTAATATCAAAATCTGAAAAAAAAAGTAAAAAAGAATTTGTATGAAAATAAATGTATATATTGATTAAATATAAGTGAAACTAGAAAAAAAAATTATCAATTATGTATTGTTAATACTGAATGTTGAAATTTATGCCACCTGAAGTTTTATGCTATTACACAAAAACAACTGAAATTGAATTAATAATTTGAAGTGATAATTGTTATGATTCAGTTAGCCAAGTATATAATAAAATATATAATTTAATACTTCATTTTTCTTTCTTTTTATCCTGATCTAACACTCCTGATTCTATTTAAAAACAATATAAATGATATTCGTTAAAATGAGAAGAAAAAGAATAAATAATTCGGAAAGAGAAGCTGATCTAAAAAAAAAAAAAGAATACAATGCAGCATACTACCAAAAGAAAAAAAATGAAAGGTTACAAAAAAATATGAATTCTAATATTGTAAATAAAAATAACAAGCCAATACAATCTTCAAGCACGAATTATAGTTATAATTTAATTTTAATTCAAAGAGATGAAGCTAACATATCAAATGTATTACACAATCCAGTTCAAAATTTATGTCACGTGCACCCTGAAAATTATTTAGGTGAAATGAATGTTTTATGTACATATTGCGATGCTAGACATTTTGCAGATGAGAGTAAAGGTAATTCTTTTAATGATTGTTGCAATCATGGAAAAATTGAATTGACAAATGATGTTGAATTCCCACAAGAACTTCAATGAATTTTTAATTCAGAGCACGCGCTATCTAATGATTTTTTTTTAAATATTCGAATGTACAACAATAAATTTTCTTTTGCTTGTTTTAACGCAAACATTATTAATTTCAATGGTAGAAGACCTAGACCCTATTGTTTTAAAATACAGGGTCAAATTTATTATCAAATTAACACTGCTTTACAACCCGAAATTAATGAGTTACCTTCTTATGGTCAACTTTTTATTGTTGATGCAAATGAAGCAGTACAACACCGAATGGAATATGGTAATGAACCAAATCCAGATATATTGGCAACTATAGAAAATATCATGCGAGAAAATAACATTTTTGCTCAATCCTATGAAATGATGGGAGAAGAACTAAAAAAGCAAAATTCTTCTTCAGCTGAAGAGTTACAATTGATTTTTTCATTAAAACCTGAAGCAGATAAGCGACGTTATAATTTTCAAAGAACAAACGAAGTTGCAGCGATTTTTTCTACAAAATCTGATGGCGAAATACCTGAAGCTTATGTTGTAATTCGTAATAAATCTACCAAAAATTTGCAATATGTGAGTTCAATGGATTCAAATGTTGAGCCATGGATCTACCCTCTCTTTCACCCAACTGGCGTTCAAGGTCGGCATAGAAATATTATGCGCAAAGATGGTAAAAAAAGAATCACAAGAGCTAAGTATATAAAGTACAAAATTGCTATAAGAAATGACGAATTCAATCCTTATATTTTAGGCCGACGTTTATTTCAACAGTACTTAGTTGATTCCTATGTAAAATAAATAGAGATAAAATCGAATATTGTAAAGCTAATCAGTCAAAATTAAGAATCGCATCATATCAGGGACTCACAAATTACATAAATAGCAGAACTGTTGCTGATGAAAATTTAAGAGTAGGAAAAATTGTAATTTTACCATCGACATTCGTAGGTTCTCCTCGATACATGCTAGAGTTTTATCAAGATTCTATGACAATTACTCGAAAAAAAGGAAAACCTGATTTGATTATTACAATGACGTGCAACCCACGGTTGAAAGAAATCCAAGAAAATTTATGTCCTGGTCAAGAAGCTTCAGATAGACCTGATCTTTGTGCTCTAGTTTTTAATTAAAAAAAAAATGCTTTACTAGATTTTATCATAAACAAGAAGTTTTTTGGACAAATAGATGCACATATTTATGTCATAGAATTTCAAAAACGAGGGTTACCACATTGTCATTTATTGCTCACTTTAAATCCACAAGATAAAATTCGAACTGTTCAACAAATTGATAAATTTACTTCTGCAGAAATACCTGATCCAGATACAGACCCTAATCTGCATAAAATTGTAATGAAGCACATGATACATGGTCTTTGTAGAAATTGATGCATGGTTGATGGTAAATGCTCTAAAAATTTTCCTAAAAAATTTTCCGAAGAAACTATAATAGATGAAAATAGTTACCCTACTTATCGTCGAAGAAACACTGGTATTATGTACAAATGCTCATTGAATCATGAAGTAAGTAATAGCGATGTAGTGCCTCATTGCCCGGTTTTAATTTTGATGTTCAACTGTCACATGAACGTAGAAATTTGTTCGAGTATGAAATCGGTCAAATATTTACATAAATATCTTTACAAAGGTCACGACGCAGTAACAGTAACAATTACTAATTCTACAGAATTAACTATAGAACACGATGAAATAACTAAATTCATAGAAACACGCTATGTTAGTTCTTCAGAGGCAGCTTGGCGAATTCTTTCTAAACCTTTACATGATAAAAGTCATGCCGTCGAACGTTTACCAGTTCATCTTCCTAACGAACAAAATATTATCATCCTGACGATATAAATATTGATAATTTAACAGATCAAGTCACAAAATTGATAGAGTATTTTGCATTAAACGAACGTGATCTAGAAGCTCGCCAATATTATTACATGGAAATCCCTGAAAATTATCATTTTTCAGAAATAAAAATTGATGGAGTAAAAGTGAAAAAGTAGATTAAAAGAAAACGATTAAATAAAGTAATTGGTCGCATGTACACGGTTAATCCCAGTCAATTAAAATTATTCCATCTAAGGATTTTACTTTTGAGAATAAAAGGTGCTACAAGTTATGAAAGTTTGAAAACTGTGAATGGAGAATTTAAAGAAACTTTTACAGATGCCTGTCTTGCTTACGGTTTTATTGAAACTGATCATGAGTGGACTACTGTAATGAATGAAGCTACTGTATTTATGATACCCAAACAATTACGTCGATTATTTGTAAGAATTTTGATTCATTGCAACCCCATCCATCCAAATCAATTGTGGGAAGATTTTAAAGATGCAATGTCCGAAGATTATACACGACATTCAAATAGAAATGAGAGTTATAGTAAAGCATTATTTGATATACAATCTGAACTTCAATTGGAAGGTAAATGTCTCGAACAGTTCCCACAACTTCATCAATCAGTGCTTTAATAATTAAACGTACCTCATTCAAATGTTCTTGACCTTATTCAAATTTCCAATTTTTCGAAGGTTGGCCATGACCGATTGATGAAATTAAACCTAAAACAAAGAGATATTGTACATAATATTTTAAATGTGGCTTTAAATAATGAATCTCATAGCAACAAAAATAATTGTTTTTACATTGATGGTCCTGGAGGCTCCGGTAAAACATTTATTTACGAAACACTGTACTATATTCTAAAAGAACACAATAAAAATGTATGCACGATGGCATTTACTGGAATTGCAGCTACATTACTTCCAGAAGGTAAAACCGTCCACAAAGTTCTTCAATTACCTGTGCCTTTACACTCAGAGTCTTCATCAAATATAAAATTAGAATCACGAGAAGCTGATTATTTTAAAAATATTGATATTTTTAAATGGGATGAAGCACCAATGGCCCCCAAGTACGCTGTTGAAGTTACGGATAGAATTTGCTCGATATTATGAACAACGATGAGTTATTTGGCGGAAAAGTAGTAGTCCTAGGAGGTGATTTCAGGCAATTGCTTCCTGTGAAAGTTAATAGTACACGCAGTGAAGTTATAGACTTATCAATTAGCCGCTGCTCTTTTTCAAATCAAATTTTCAAACAATTTGTGTTCAAAGCCCATTGCACTCCTAGACATGTGTATCCTTGCATGTTTTTGTCTCTTTATGAACTTTAAGAGAAAAATTTTTTCAAATCTTAACTCAAAAAGTATAAATCTGAACAATTTATATTTCAAACCTCGGAAAATGCTAAAAAGTACTTCTAGTAACAAATTATTCCTGTTCAATTTTTTGAGTTTGGATTTGAATTTAAGTTGGTTGAGATCTTCTTTACATTGAATATTGAATCATTCGGTACCAGAAAGCGATTTCCAAAGTTTCTGCAATCGATGATCCAAAAAAACTTATCCAACCCTGAGAGGAGGACCCGCTAGGACTAGACATTTGGGTCACTTCTTTGGGTTTTTAGCTAATTTTCAAACAATTTGTGTTCAAAACCTGAGCCAAAGGCGAGTGTGTCAAGGGTTTGCTAAGGGTTAGCTTATACTTTTCCAGCGTCGAGTGTAATGTTTTTTTCAACTCAAAGCAAGGAGTTCAAACTTCCTGTTTGGGAAAAATCAGAAAGTTTGAACTTTCTGCACCGTGTGTGAAAAATAAATTTTATAGAGTTAGGAAGTTTTTTTAATCACAATTTTAATGTTTAGAAGGACAATAATTGATGCATTTATCGCAACGTAATCAAAGTTTTTGCGCGTACGCGGAACATCATTAGTTTTGCGCGCACGCGGAGATCGGAAGTTTTTGCGCGCACGCAGAGATCTAAAGTTTTTGCGCACACGCGGAGTACCTAAGTTTGCGCGCACGCGGGATAATTTAGTTTGCGCGTACGCGGAACACCTAAGTTGCGCGTACGCGCAAATTTTTGTTTGAAAGGGTAAGTTTGCGCCTACGTGGAGACTTCTCCGCGTACGCGCACACGTACATACATGAATACATACATGAATATATTTGGATGCTAATTACAGAATAAAAAAAATAAAAAATAAATACATAAGGATTTAAAGTTTAACAAGAATTTTTTAAATAAAATTTTACAATTTATTAAAAAGAAAAAATTACTCTATTATAAATTTAATTTTTCTGAAAATAAAATCTTTTTTTCATTTTTTTTAAATTAAAAACTTGGATTTTTCTAATTAATCTTATAATGAAATTTTTTTTAATTAATGAATTCAAATTTAAAAATTTTATATAGTTTAATTATACCATTAAAAAAGAATTATTAAATTAAGAAAATATACAAAACTTGTAACAAAACATTAAAAATGGGAAGCGAGGGAAAAAAAGGGCGGGGGAGGCGGGCGGGGGGCGTGATTGGAAAATCATAGTGCTGTGAAGATTTATTGCCGTCTCTTTAGGTACTCTGGAGATCGGCGTGGCCTTCAAAAAAAAGGGAATTTGGAGTAGAGTGTCGTGAGGTGCAAGCAAGTAAAAAGGTTCCATTAACTATTAACTTTATATTTACACACTATTTACAAGAACGAATCGCACTAGATACGTTCTGAAAGAAAGCAAAAGTTTGGTCGTGACCTCGAGAGGAAGGTACGACGATCGCAAAATTAGGTAACGCAGTCTTAAAGACCGGGAGCAAAGCGTCCGTGCGGTAACTATGACACGGAGCAACTGGCTTCGGAAGGACGCTGAGTGCGACGCGACACTGCTGGCGCCTTCCTTGACTTATGAACTAAAGGTGAGCTCTCATTGGCTCAAACATGCCGCCCGCCTCATCCAGAGACGAAGCTTGTCAGAAGTCCAAAAGGACAAAAGAAAGAACATGAAAAAGTAAAATAAAATAAAAAAGGAAAATGAACAAAAGGAATACACAGCCAGCCTCTGTTCTGAACGGGTGACATGTTTTACAAAATTGATAACGAAAAAACTTTGATAAAAGAGCAATTTCACAATAAATTCATATAACGCTTTGCGTCTCATGACCGAGATTTACAGCAATTGTACGTAGCTTAACTTGAAGAAATGACAATCAGAAAATTATGCACCAGTCATTCACTAAATTTTTCTTATCCTAACTTATTAGTATTATTTTTTTTGTTTCCTTTTTCTTTTTTTTTTTTTTTTAAATTGCATTAAACTACTCGGGCCGCCCGCCATGACGGCTTACAGAGAGTTTTATGCTTGAAGTTAAATCTGAAAAGTAAGAAATTAATTAAACAAGTCATAAAAGTCAAATGAATAAACAAATGTGTAATATAAAAGGGCAAAACCAGTTCGACATCTGACATCACTCGGTGACCACGGGGAGCAAGCACAACTTAACGAGATGCCGTTTGTATTCTCCGGAGGCAGTGCGAACGAAGACATGCCTAACTTGCCCATCCGGGCTGACCACGATTTTTGTCACTTGTGCGAGGGGCCACTTGGAGGGAGGCGTATTTTCTTCCTTCATCAGCACGACGGAGTTGACCTTTAGTTGTTCTTTAATTTCACGCCAACAAGTCCGAGGTTGAAGGGTATGGAGGTATTCGGCTTTCCACCGTCTCCAAAAGTCGTCCCTCATTTTTGATATCAAGCGATATCGAGACGATGGAGTTATTTCGAAGTCTACAAAACCAGGCTCAGGTAGAGTGGTCAAGGGGTGACCTACCAAGAAGTGGCCCGGCGTCAGAGGTGCCAGATCAAAAGGTCTTTTGCTGACGATAACAAGCGGACGAGAATTGAGACAGACCTCGATTTGACACAACAGAGTTGTCATTTCCTCAAAAGTCAAGGTCCTTGACCCTATCACACGTTTTAGATGGTGCTTGACTGACTTGACCCCGGCTTCCCAAAGACCGCCCTCATGAGGACTGAGGGGTGGGATAAAAGTCCACTCAACCTGCTCTTTGGCAAGACTAACGGAGGTCTCCTTATAAAAGCGGGAAGCCTCGCTAAACATGGCTCTGAGTTCCTTGTCTGCCCCAAGGAACGTGCGACCATTGTCGCTCATGAGGGATTGACAGTGACCTCTGCGTGACACGAAACGGCTGAAGGCCGCGATGAACGCCTTTGAGGTTAGATCAGAAACGACCTCTAAGTGTATGGCTTTTGTTGCCATGCACACAAACAGGCAGATGTAGCCCTTATAGGCCTTATGACCGCGACCTTTAGTGGTTCTCAACATTATAGGCCCGGCATAATCCACGCCGCTGGCTATGAAAGGACGAATAGACCCAAGACGATGGTTAGGTAAATTACCCATAATCTGAGACAAGGTTTTAGCAGCGTGTCTTGCGCAGGTTACACATTCATCGAGTATCGACTTGGCCAAAGGATGAATGTGTGGGAAAACTTCCGAACAACATGGCTAATCATAAGCTGAGGACCCCCATGCATGGTTTTGACATGAGCATCACGAAATACGAGAATGGTAAAATAGCTATCCTTATGTAGAATTATAGGATGCTTCTCATCAAAGGACAAGGTGGAGTTTTGAAGCCTCCCACCGACTCGAAGTAAGCCATGCTCATCCAGAAAAGGGTGGAGTGCACGGATTTTGTGACGTTTCAAAAGAATCTTGGATGCTCTCAAGAAGTCCATCTCTTCAGCGAAATGTAGTCGTTGAGAAATGGATATCCACTTCCTCAAGGCTTTAGCAAATTCGTCCTGCGATATTGGGTGTAAAGGGCCCAATACCGGTTTAGTCTGGGTTTCTGGGCGTTTGTACGTCAAAAAACGTAAACAATACGCAGTTATTCGCACTAAAGAGTAGAGATTAGAGAACCTAAAGGGTAAATTCTTTGGATCCAAAGCTTCGGCCTTAGTGGTCAAGAAAATTACCGTATCACAGGTTTTGAAAGACGAGTTTTTAGTCATTAGCAAAAAAGTTTGACTATTCCACCACAACTTCGAATTTTGCAAGTCTGAGGGAATAATGCCTCGAGTGGCCAAGTCGGCCGGGTTGTCAGCGGATCTGACGTGCCGCCAGATGTGTGGGTCAGTGAGAGTCTGGATTTTGCTGACTCTGTTCGCGACGTAAGTAGGCCACTTGGACGCGTGCGCTTTAATCCATGCCAGGGTGACCTGGGAATCCGTATATGCAAAGGTAGGAGCATCGGGGATATGAAGGTCATTCTTCAAGCGTTTGGAGAGCCTAGCGGCTAACAAAGCACCACACAATTCAAGCCTTGGAATGCTGACTGTTTTGACAGGGGCAACCTTGGTTTTGGCCATGACCAGGTGGCACGAAAGTTTGGTATCATCGTTTATTTTCAGGTAAGCTGTAGCAGCGTACGCGCGCTCAGACGCGTCACTGAAAATATGCAATTCCAAAGACTTCGTATCCGACGACAATGTGCCAAGCCATCTTGGTATTTTTATTAATTCGAGGTCAGGTAGAGCGGACCGGAACTTAGTCCATTGCTCCAACAAATCAGCAGGGATTGGCTCATCCCAATCTAACCCAAGCAGCCAAATATTTTGAATAATTATTTTCGCAATGATCAGGACGGGCCCAAACCAACCAAGGGGGTCGAACATCCTGGAAATGTCTGAAAGTATTGAGCGTTTGGTCGGTTTGTCAGAGTTCAAACTTTTCAACGTTACTTTTAGAGTGAAGGAGTCATCTGTGGGGCTCCAGGCCAAACCAAGGACGGACACGGATTCTGCTTCCTGAAGAATTTTCAACTGGTTGACTGGACCCTCGCACAGCTCAGGAAGATTTGATGCCCATTTGCTAAGGCTGAATCCAGCTGAATCTAACAGGGCTACTAACTGTCTTTTAACTTCCAGCGCCGACTCCAGGTCGTCCCCACCAGCGTGGAAATCGTCCACATATGACCTGTTCTCAATTGTCTCTGCTCCGAGAGGATAATCTAATTTACCGAGTTTTGCCAACTTGATTAAAGTTTCAAGAGCCAAGTAGGGAGCACAATTAAAGCCGTACGTCACTGTCCTTAGCAATTGAGCGACCATGGGGTCAAAGGCGTCGATGCGCCAAAGGATTTGTTGCCAGATTTGATCATCCGGGTGGACCAAAATTTGGCGGAACATTTTCACAATGTCAGCTGTGAAAAAGACCTTGTAAAAACGTGAGCGAGTAACGACGGTCGAAAGCTCGTTTTGTAGCTTTGGTCCGGGGGCCAAACAATCATTCAGAGATTTACCAGCACTGTTGACGTGTGAGGCATTGAAAACGACACGCAACTTGGGCGTTGGATCTGTTTTCCAAACACCGTGGTGTGGTAGAAAACATCCCGTGTTTCGATCCGTGGACGGAGTCATGTGACCAAGACTTGCGTATTCATTCATAAATTTTGAATATTCGGAGTGAACTTTAGGGTCCTTGGAGAATTTTCTCTCCTGCGCAATCAGCAATGCTGCAGCAGACTTTATATTACATTTCATTTGTTTACGAGGATCGAGTCTGAACGGCAGACGTACCACGAAACGCCCAGTAGCATCTCGCGAGTGTGTTTCTGAGAAAAATTTTCAAACTTTGGCATCTTCATCTGAGGGCAAAGGGGGGTCTAGCAGTTCCTCCTGCTCCCAAAATTTCTGAAGATCACATGACGCACAATCACCTGGTTGAGCATCGGAGTGCGCTGTGGCGTGACAAACTGTTTTATATGGAGTGGGAGTATTTTCCCAAAGATTTTCGAAAGAAAAAGCGCGTTTTGTTTGAACTAAATTGACATTAGCAACCTGGGGCAAAGGTGTGGATGAATAATCAGCAGGACCTGTTAAAATCCATCCAAAGGGTGTTAAGCGAGCGACAGGTTAATCCAGAGACCCTTTACGACTCTCATCAAGGAGCAAGTGCCCTGTGACCTGAGCGGAGATGAGCAAATCAATTTCTCCAGGCATCGCAAAGTCAGGATCCGCCAGATGAAGACCAGCTAGGTGTGGCCAGTTTTTAACTACAATTGGGATTTGAGGAACTAAGTTTGTTATTTTAGGCACTGTCAAGGCGCCGAGATTCATCGAAAAGGTTTTATCACGAAGGGATTCGAGCCGAAATTCCACCTCGCGGTTTGAGTTTCCTGCAGGCGTGCAATTAACTCCAGTAATTGGTACTTGTACCGGGTTGCTGACTAGATTTAAAGACCGTGCGGCTGCTTCAGTGATGAGAGAGGCATCCGCAGCTGTGTCTAAGACTGCTCTGAGAACAATCGAATGACCAAAACGGTCTACAACACGAACTCGAGCAGTGGCAATAAGCACTGTCTGCTCTGCCACTGAGTTGAGTGTATGTATTAAACGAGGTTCCCCCAAAGGGTTATTTTGAGTAGTTGTTTGAGCTTGTATGTTTTGTGAGGGAGACTGCGTTTCAGCTTGCAGGTTACGCTTTGATGGATCGAAGTGTAGTAGAGTGTGGTGGGCTTTACCGCAAGCCAGACAGCGCGAGTTAGACTGACAGTCTTTTGTTGCGTGTCCTTGACGAAGGCAGTTGATGCAGGCCTTTAACTTGCTTGCCTGTTCCTTGCGTGCCGTTGGAGAAAGCTCCTTAAATTTTACGCAGTAGTTTAGGTTGTGAGGGCCGGAACAAAGAGAACAAACAGGTTTTGCACCCTTTTTCGTGATTGTTTTACTTCCATTGGGTGGGCTGGGTTCAGGTGATTTTGACAGAGCCAACGTGGATCGAGCTGGACGATTCTGCAGAGGGATAGCCTTATTGGGGATTGGTGGTGTGCGTAAACGCGAGCGGGTATCGCTAGAACCAGCAAACCCTAAAGCGTGAACACGATTCTCCAAAAATTCAACTAAAGATTGAAAGGAGGGGATCTCCTTGCTGTCAACAAGAGAAGTTTCCCAAAATAGACGCGTGTTACGGTCTAACTTTTGGACCATGAGATACACGAAGAACTCGTCCCATTGGCTTATGGGCTTTTTAAGAGCTTGAAAAGCTCGAATGGATTGTCTAAATGCATCGACTAGACGCTTGATTTCAAGGGGTGACGATTTCTCAGCAGAGGGGATTGCGAACAGGTTTCGCATGTATATAGACGAAATGACCCTGGAATTACCATACCTCGCCTCCAAGTCTTCCCAAGCACCTGAAAAAGCAAGGTCATTGACATAAGTGTTTCTGACGAGCTCAGCTGCCTCACCAGTAAGTTTAGACTGTAAATAAATAAATTTTTGACTCCCTGTAAGGCCTGGTACATCCTTGACCATGGATGTAAACAGATCCTTAAAACTTTCCCATTTCAATGGGTCTCCATCGAAAGCTGGGAGCTCAAGCTGAGGGAGTTGGATTTGTGGAGTCCTGGCCTGGGGTAGGGTCGCTGTAGTTTGTTGACTGGCCGCCTGCGCAGCTGGCTGTTTGGCTTCTGTCTCAGTCTCAATGTACGTTGCTGCGGCGAGATAACTTTCTTGAGTAGTTTGAAAGTCATCGTTGGCCACGTAGTCGGAATCCGCGTACTCCTTGTACAACATCAATCTCCGATTGTTACTGTAGTACGCGCTCCAGTAGTCCTCAAGTATTGTCATGCGTCGATTCAGATAACCTACAGTGACATTGGCTTGTTTAATACTTTTCTTAGTATTTTCAATAAAATTAGTAATGTATCTCGCGGTAGCTGTTTGCTCCGCAATTATTTGCTCAAAAGTCAAAGACATTTTGACTAATTTTATAATCTCAAAAAAGTTCAAAAGAGTTGAGTGCTCCAAAATTAGTTTACAAAAGGTAATTTCAAGTTTATAAAAATCTATGCAAAATATTTTTAAAGTTCACAAAAGTATTTTCAAAGTTTAAAAAAATCTATGCAAAATACTTTTAAATTTCACAAAGTATTTTTAAAGTTTATAAAGAAAGGAGAGAGGTGTGTCTCTATATAACCTGCCCAATAAATGATTCATGTAAAAGTGCTAGATCACACATTCACCCAGCTAAGATAATAACCCCAACAACCTGTTCGACAAAAGGTTTATGTATAGCGTATACTCAATTGAGCATCAGACACAAAAGCCCACTCAAAGGGGCAACCACCGAGCAAGAATCACCACCAGATCCACAAACTGTTTGTCGAGCAAGCTGTGTTAAGTATTCCAAATACAATTTTCAAGTAATTTAGATAATAGATGTCTTAACAGAGCACACCTTTCCTAAATGTAAACAATATGAGACTCACAGGCTTGTATTTCTAGCCATATCAATATCCAGCCCTACGCTGGAGATAAAATTCAACTAAATTTCTAAATTAGAAAAAAGTAAAAGTAACAAAAATAATTGTTATACTCAAGAAAATTGTAAGGTATTGATTGCAGTAGAGTGTTAAATTCAAATAAAGTCCTGAACCAGGCTCACAAAAGTCAACAAAAAAAAACTACATGCCTGCTGGACAAAATGTAAGCAAACACTCAGTGGTGAAGGCTACTCCAGACCCAAGCACAAAGAAATAAATATATCCTAAATAGCATTCACACTGCAATCAATATATTACAATGGGACAATCTCACAATTTTTTTTTCTCCTTTCTCTTCAATGATGACACAGGGTTGCAGCTTGTAGACTGTGGTACTGAAGAATGTAGTGTTGACAGGTTAGGTCTCTTATGTGACCTGTCTGTGCAGAGCTTGTCCGTCGACGAAAATTTGTCCTCCCGTAGCAGAAGAGACTTTTGTGGTCGAAGCGGGCCTTAGTTTACTTGCCGCGTGCTCCCACGAAGCCTACGACCAAAGACAGCAAGTGAAGTACAGCACTCCATGCGTAGCGTAATCAAACGTCGTCAAGTAGACTCTTGTTAGCTTCTTTAGATTCTTCTTGCCGAGACTTTCCGTGGATGCAGTCGTGTGCGTAGGATCCACCCAAAGTGATGTTTTGTCTGGTCAGCGGCGACAAGTAGCGTCGGCCGCACGGTGCTGCAGCGTGTGTCTCGTGTGGTCGGCTGGTAGGCGACGGCCGAGTGCACACACACACACGCAGGTTAGTGTGAGTAGACTGCTGGACGCGGCGTCGGTGTAGAGGGCCGTACGCGCGTGCGCTCAACTCTGCTTCCCGACTGCGCACCTTGTGGTCAAAATGGCCGCGGCTCGGTTGATGCGAGCCTTTACAACGGCAAGGTGAGTGAAAATGGCGTAAGTGCGCAATAGCGCGCCACGAGAAATATCGTGAACCGGTGTTGTCAGTCAAGAGGATGATCGGCCGATTCACGACGATGTTAAAGTTACAGGTGAGGCCGTTGCCTCCTTTTTTATGATGCGTGACTGCGACACGAGTCGTCGAAGGCACGACTTGTTTTCCCTCCTCGCGCACTTTACACTTTATTTTTGCACTGGTTAAAGATCCAGGCTCCGAAGGACCATGTTGTGAAGATTTATTGCCGTCTCTTTAGGTACTCTGGAGATCGGCGTGGCCTTCAAAAAAAAGGGAATTTGGAGTAGAGTGTCGTGAGGTGCAAGCAAGTAAAAAGGTTCCATTAACTATTAACTTTATATTTACACACTATTTACAAGAACGAATCGCACTAGATACGTTTTGAAAGAAAGCAAAAGTTTGGTCGTGACCTCGAGAGGAAGGTACGACGATCGCAAAATTAGGTAACGCAGTCTTAAAGACCGGGAGCAAAGCGTCCGTGCGGTAACTATGACACGGAGCAACTGGCTTCGGAAGGACGCTGAGTGCGACGCGACACTGCTGGCGCCTTCCTTGACTTATGAACTAAAGGTGAGCTCTCATTGGCTCAAACACATAGGATAATTCAAAACTCATAGAAATAAGCATATTTCGGTACACTTTTACGGTTAGTTAAGCACTTTTTTGAGAGGCCTGTGGGGGGGGGGGGTGCGTGAGAGAGGAAAAACAACTATATAATATAGTAAGATATTTAGACCCATATGTGCGGGGACTGTGGATTAGTAACTAAGAGAGTTTTTTTTTTCTTTTTTTTTTAACTTTACTTTAAGGCCCTACGCTAACCTGCATCCAGATTACCCACAAATATTTCCCAATAACCTTGAACGCGTGTACCTAAGTATCCCAGGTCCTCCGGCTTACGCCTTTCACGCCTTCGGTCGCCTTGGCGCTTGGAAAAAGGATAATGAAGTGAAACGCCGATAAGCGATCAGCAGCACACAAGGAGACGGCGCTTAGCTGCTCTCCCGCTTCGCTCCGCAGTCACCAGCAGTCACTTGCCACTCTTCAATTCGAGCTATTTAATTTTCAAAACTCAAGATTGAAAATTTTGAAAAATTCCAATCTTGGAACATTCCAAATTTGGGAAATTACAGTTTGAAAATAGGAGTGCTCGACACTTAAAACCCTTCGAAACTAAAATTTCCTTGAAACTTAAATAACTTTGAAAATTAAAACCCTTTGAAAAACTGAAATTTTGAAACTTCAGAAAATTGAAATTTTGAAGATTTTGAAACATTAAAAGTTGAAAAATTGACAAAATTAAAAAATTGAAGATTTTGAAAATTAGAATTCTGTTGAAACGTTGAAAAATTAAAATAGGAAGATTGACAGATCTTAAAATAGAAATCGAAAACTTTGGGCTATTAATATTGGAACAATTGAATTCTTGAAAATTTAAATGACCAATTTTTGCAAATTAAAATGTATGTAAATTAACTTCCCTTGAAAATTAAAACCTTTTCTCAAATTAAAATCAACAACCTTAATTGAGCTTGCAAATGGAAATTGAGAAAATTACCAAATTTGAAAAATTAAAATTGAAAAATTGAAATGATCGAAAATCGGCAAATTCGAAAATTAGCAATTTGAAAATTGAAATTAAATTTTAAAAAACACTGAAAATTAACACCCTTGAAAAAATCGAAGTTTGACCTCGAGAGAGTAAAAATTCAAAAATTGAAATTAAAAACTGAAACTCTGCAAATTTTGCAAGATTGTAAATTTCGAGGAAATTGAAGTGTGTAAAATTAACAAATGCACAACAGTTAACCCTTTGAAAATGAAAACCTCTTTGAAAAGTTAAAAACAAAAACTCTTGATAATTGAGAACTAAAACTAAAATTGACAACCTTGAAGAATGGAATAGTACAGTACCGCTAACATTTTTGCATGAAAAAATTGCAATATGCAGTTTGACTGTCAGAAAGGGTAGTATATATATGATGCAGAATGCAGAAAAAAGTTTTAACAAAAATCCGAGTTGCGCTAAAAAAATGGGGTGGGTTATTAGGGGCGAAAAATGGTTTTCAACGAATTAATGGTTTTACTGAAAAAACTACGGGTCCTATCAAAAAAGTTTGAATGTAAAAGTTGTAGATAATAAAAAAATCTACAACTTTTGTACCAACAATTTTTTTACGTAACCTCAAAATTTCCGAGAAAAATGCAAAAAACGTTTTTTTTTGTTTTTTATTTTTCGTGACCACAAAAATTGGTTAAATTTTAAAAAATTTGGTGAAAGTTTAGCATTTTATGTGACAAATATGTCATATTTTTTTTGTTAAAAAATATTGAATATAGTCCGAGTAATTCTCGAAAAAAGCCGAAAAAAAAAATTTTCAAATGCTCGGCTATTGTAGAGAAATGAGTTTATATATCTCTGATTGGGCTCATTTTTTTCGTTAAATCTTATATTTAAAAAAAAAAAAATGTTATGTAACATTACTACAGAAAAAAATAATTTAAAAAAAACCCGAAAAACTTAAAATAATGATTTTTTTTTATTAAACTTATCTTATTTGTTATAAATAATGTATTGTTTATCAATATTTCGTTAAATAATTTTTTTAAACGTCAGGTTTACTTTGCTTTGACAAATGTTTTTTATTATCAGTTGCATTCA
The DNA here is from genome assembly GCA_038277355.1 of Encarsia formosa. NCBI lineage: Eukaryota > Metazoa > Arthropoda > Insecta > Hymenoptera > Aphelinidae > Encarsia > Encarsia formosa. The sequence goes on from CM076187.1 coordinate 36,037,260, forward strand.
GTAACAAAAAGTGTAAAAAAAAGCATACAATAATCATTAAAACAGCAAATATACATAAATGATTATCTTAAAATTAAAGAGTTGACTGTAAAAACATTTTTTTATTCATAAATTTTTTTTTTTTAACCAATAACATATTTATTAAAACAATTTTTCAAACAATTTGTTAGTATCACAATATCTCAATATGAAAAATTTACTTAAAGATGTTTCAATTTAAATGATTCGATAATTTATTGTTTAAGTTTTTAAAGAGAAAAAATTAATATATGGGTCAAAACAATACTTTTTTAAAAAACCACGAGGAGCACGAGGTTCACCGATTTTATTGCAATTTTTTTTGGCAAAAGTACTATTTAATAGAAGACTTTTGCCACAAACTATAGGTCTCTATCTTATTTCTGCTTGGTGCTAGATTTTTTCAAAGATTGAAAAATGGCCTATTTTTAAGCTGTTTTAAGCAATTTTAAGGTTTTTTCGAAATATTCTAACTTTTGATCAAAATGAGATAGAAACCTCTAGTTTGCGGCAAAATTTTGTTTAAAATAAGTTCTTTTTTGTAAAAATATTTTGACAACATAGTTTGGTTATTTTTATAATAATACAGTCCTACACAAATATTGCGATTTTTGCTCATTTGCAGGTATCTTCAAACGACCGTAGCGTTTTCTAGGCTAAATTTTTGTGCATATTAAAAAATTGTTAAATTTTTTTTATGAAAAAACAAAAATTTTGCGACCAACCGAAACGCTTCCACTTCCAGGATACAGCTGTTTAAAGTTGTCCAAAAACACAAAAAACGCGTTTTTTACGATTTTCACACGCATTTTTGAACGGTTTCGACCTTTTTTTTTCTCTCAAAAATATGTGGAATCTTCTCTTCATATGTTTCCAAACAAGCTCCCATAGTAATTGTAGTGCGGATTTGGGGTTTTAGTTGATTCCAAAGCATAATTTTTTGACACATTTTATGTGCTAAACTAGTGTTTTTTTAAGAATATACACGCTACATTTAACTTTTTCGTTCATTATAGATGTTTTGAAATTATTTTTTGACTAAAAACTATTCAAATTCCAGCCAAAATTAGGCCACCTGCTTTGAAAAAATTGATACTCAACGAAATATTGATCTCAATATCAAAATGATATACTACTTTTATTCAGTTTTTTAGTTTTTTGATTCGTTAAAAATCTATGTTCAAATATTGTAAAAAATATACAACTTGTTTATTTATTTTTTTTCTATTTTTGAAATTACAAATAATTGATCATAGTTCATCAATGATTCTGATAAAACAATCATGGATTACTATTGCTTACTCTGAAAAAAATGAGTCCAAATTAAAAATGTTATTTTTTGAATTCTATGAAGCATGCAACAATCTACCAATCTACATTCTTCTTATAATTATGTCCACTTATGAAAAAGAGAATGAGAGATTCGATTAGAAAGTCGAGTCGATATATCGAATCGAAACTTGATCTTTGATTTTTGGAGCATGAGCGCCGCCTTAAAGGGCCTCTCAAAAGTGTGAACCAGCTGGACGCGCCAAATTTGAAATCGTCAGGCATGCCTGATTTGATTTTTTTTTTTTTTTTTAATTAATAAAGTGAGTAACGAAATTTAAATTTTTAATAGCCAAATATGCGGATAAGCTTACAACCCCATAACTCTAGTCGTAGTGAATAACAAAGAATTAACTTTTGTAATAAACAAATAAGCCGATAAGCTACAACTCCAAAACACTGTGCGTACTTAGTAAAAATAATTAATTTTTTTTAATAAACAAATAAGCCAATAAGCTACAACCACATAACCTTGGGCATGGCTGAAAAAAATGTTAATATTTTTAATAAACCAATAAGGCGACAAGCGACAACCCCATAACTTTGGGCATGGCTAAAAAAAATGTTAATATTTTTAATAAACAAATAAGGCGATAAGCTACAACCTCATAACCTTGGGCATGGCTAAAAAAAATGTTAATATTTTTAATAAACAAGTAAGGCGATGAGCTACAATCCCATAACACTGGGCAGAGTGAATGAAAAATAATTAAATTTTCTAATAAACAAATAAGCCGATGAGCTACAACCCCATAACCTTGGGCATGGCTGAAAAACATTGTTAATATTTTTAATAAACCAATAAGGCGATAAGCTACAACCCCATGACGGTTGGGGTAGCGAATGAAAAATAATTAATTTTTTTAATAAACAAATAAGCCGATGAGCCACAACCCCATAACATTGGGCGTAGTGAATGAAAAATAATTAATTTTTTTAATAAACAAATGAGCCGATGAGAAACAACCCCATAACATTGGGTGCAGCGAATATATGTGATATTTATCAATAAAATATGTGAATATTTAAAAAAACAACTAAGCAAACAAGTTTACTACCCCACAACCTTGGACATGGATAAAAAAAATTTTTGAGCCATGCCCAATTTTATGGGGTTGTAGCTCATCGCCTTATTTGTTTATTAAAAATATTAACATTTTTTTTAGCCATGCCCAAGGTTATGAGGTTGTAGCTCATCGCGTTATTTGTGTTTTAAAAATATTAACATTTTTTTTAGACATGCCCAAGGCTATGGGGTTGTAGCTTATCACCTTATTTGTTTATTAAAAATATTAACATTTTTTTCATCCATGCGCTAGGCTATGGTGTTGTAGCTTATCGACTTATTTGTTTATTAAAAAAAGTTAATTATTTTTACTAAGTACGCCCAGTGTTTTGGAGTTGTAGCGTATCGGCTTATTTGTTTATTACAAAAGTTAATTATTTGTTATTCACTACGCCTAGGGTTATGGGGTTGTAAGCTTGTCCGCTTATTTGTCTATTAAAAATTTAAATTTCGTTACTCACTTTATTAATTAAAAAAAAAACAAAAAAACAAAAAATCAAAAAATTCAAATCAAGCATGCCTGAAGATTTAAAGTTTGACGCGTCTGGCTGGTTCACACTTTTAAGAGGCCTGAAAGGGGGCGCTCTTGCTCCAAGAATCAAAGATCAAGTTTTGATTCGATATATCGACTCGACTTTCTAATCTCATCTTTTCAATTTCTACTCTCTTCTTCTCATTCTCTTTTTCATAAGTGGATATAATTATAAGTAGAATGTAGATTGGTAGATTGTTGCATGCTTCATAGAATTCAAAAAATAACATTTTTAATTTGGACTCATTTTTTTCAGAGTAAGCAATAGTAATCCATGATTGTTTTATCAGAATCATTGATGAACTATGATCAATTATTTGTAATTTCAAAAATAGAAAAAAAATAAATAAACAAGTTGTATATTTTTTACAATATTTGAACATAGATTTTTAACGAATCAAAAAACTAAAAAACTGAATAAAAGTAGTATATCATTTTGATATTGAGATCAATATTTCGTTGAGTATCAATTTTTTCAAAGCAGGTGGCCTAATTTTGGCTGGAATTTGAATAGTTTTTAGTCAAAAAATAATTTCAAAACATCTATAATGAACGAAAAAGTTAAATGTAGCGTGTATATTCTTAAAAAAACACTAGTTTAGCACATAAAATGTGTCAAAAAATTATGCTTTGGAATCAACTAAAACCCCAAATCCGCACTACAATTACTATGGGAGCTTGTTTGGAAACATATGAAGAGAAGATTCCACATATTTTTGAGAGAAAAAAAAAGGTCGAAACCGTTCAAAAATGCGTGTGAAAATCGTAAAAAACGCGTTTTTTGTGTTTTTGGACAACTTTAAACAGCTGTATCCTGGAAGTGGAAGCGTTTCGGTTGGTCGCAAAATTTTTGTTTTTTCATAAAAAAAATTTAACAATTTTTTAATATGCACAAAAATTTAGCCTAGAAAACGCTACGGTCGTTTGAAGATACCTGCAAATGAGCAAAAATCGCAATATTTGTGTAGGACTGTATTATTATAAAAATAACCAAACTATGTTGTCAAAATATTTTTACAAAAAAGAACTTATTTTAAACAAAATTTTGCCGCAAACTAGAGGTTTCTATCTCATTTTGATCAAAAGTTAGAATATTTCGAAAAAACCTTAAAATTGCTTAAAACAGCTTAAAAATAGGCCATTTTTCAATCTTTGAAAAAATCTAGCACCAAGCAGAAATAAGATAGAGACCTATAGTTTGTGGCAAAAGTCTTCTATTAAATAGTACTTTTGCCAAAAAAAATTGCAATAAAATCGGTGAACCTCGTGCTCCTCGTGGTTTTTTAAAAAAGTATTGTTTTGACCCATACACAGTAATACGATTATTATTAACAGGAAAAAAAACATTGATCCATAATTGAAAGCTGGTAATTCACAACATATTTACAAAAATAAACATATGTGCAAGTTAAATTATTTTGTACTCTTTTTTGCTGGAGTAGGACCTGTATCAGAATCATTTTCATCTTCCTCATAACCCTCTTCTTTCCCTTCGGCTTCTTCTTCTTCTTCTTGTTCTTCTTCTCCATCTTCTTCTTGCTCTTCATCAAGATTTTCATAAGCACAACTAACCAAATCGAAGGGATTGTGCATATCCTCATCAAGATCATTGAAATCAGGGATCATCTCTTGTTCTTCTTCAAAGTTTTTACAGGATTCATGATCACACTTTGTACATAAACTAGTACATTTTAGACCATGTTTACGACAACTACATCTTTCTCCTCTGCAACCAGTTTCACAGCTACATCTGATTTTTTTAAGTAAGTTGTCTGGAATTAATTTTGCTTCAGTAAATTTCGGTCTTAAAACGTCATCTGAATCATATTTCCAGCCCCACTCTGTTGCAGATTTCTGAATTCCACACCACTTTTGAATTTAAAAATAAACTCTAAAACTGTGTTGTTTAGCTGCTCCTTCGGTGGGTGGTAATTTGTCGAGTGTGAAACCAGATTTAAATGTTTTTTTTGCATAATTTAAATATCTGACTTCGTTCAATGGTAAAGTTTTTTTTCTTGCTGTTTTTTTTATCAGAATACATCCAAGCTATCAGCTCGCATCCATTTGTGGCTACCTGTAGTGGATCTTCTTGTTCTTCTTCAGACGGATAAAATATTTTGGCCAAAGTTAATAAGTTAGGGTTTGATACTAATGATTTAACAGCAGTTTTTTTCCCTTTACCTGAAAATCCTGATGTAGTGTCGCACCCACTGAAGGCATGTATAAATGCAACAATATCTCGATCATGTTTAAAATTATCTGATCCAAAAAATGCTTCTTCAACTGTTGCAGTTCCAACTTTATTGAAAAAAACATTTAAATTATCATTGACTAGTTGACATAACAGCACTAGAAGATCAATACCCTGCCCAACAATTACGACATTTGTTGTTTTTGGTTGTGATCTTTCTGCTTGTAGTCTTTCAGCTTCTGATTTTTTTTGCAAAGCTACTGTTTTTGCAGTTACTACAATCAGTCGATCAGCATTTTCTTCAGCTTGTTGACAGTTGAATCCAGAACTTGAGAGTTTCACCATTATTTCTTTAATTAATTTATTTTTATTATGTTCATTCGTTAAAAATTTCTCCGGTAAATAAGAAATTTTCGTGTGCGAATCAAATTGTAGGTTGGGAACACAAGAAAAGCCTGCGTGCGCGGGCCCCTCCTGCCCTCGTAAATCTCCACAGTACCATTCTTTGACTACTACAAGGTTGCTCCTCAAGAAGCCAGAAGGGGGGGGGGGGGGGGGCGGGCTCTTTTACAAACACATGGAAGGAAATTTTGAAAAGATACTTCTTACTTTAAAACGAATATATGAAGCATCAACTTTTTTTGCTACATTAAAATTTTAATTTTTTCAGAATTACTTTTAATAAAATTAAAACAATTGTTTTTTAAGTAAATCTAACATTAAAAAAAAATTATTTAACGAAATATTGATAAACAATACATTATTTATAACAAATAAGATAAGTTTAATAAAAAAAAAAATCATTATTTTCAGTTTTTTGGGTTTTTTTCTTTTTTTTTTCACTAGTAATGTTAAATAATTTTTTTTTTTTTTTTTTTTTAATATAAGATTTAATGAAAAAAATGAGCCCAATCAGTGATATACAAACCCATTTCTCTACAATAGCCGAGCATTTGAAAAAAAAAATTTTTTCGGCTTTTTTCAAGGACTATATTCAATATTTTTTAACAAAAAAAATATGACATATTTGTCACATAAAATGCTAAACTTTCACCAAATTTTTTTAAATTTAACCAATTTTTGTGGTCACGAAAAATAAAAAACAAAAAAAAACGTTTTTTGCATTTTTCTCGGAAATTTTGAGGTTACGTAAAAAAATTGTTGGTACAAAAGTTGTAGATTTTTTTATTATCTACAACTTTTAGACTCAAACTTTTTTGATAGGACGCGTAGTTTTTTCAGTAAAACCATTAATTCGTTAAAAACCATTTTTCACCCCTAAAAACCCACCCCATTTTTTTAGCGCAACTCGGATTTTTGTTAAAACTTTTTTCTGCATTCTGCATCATATATACTACCCTTTCTGACAGTCAAACTACATATTACAATTTTTGTCGTTTTTCTAATTTTTACCGGTAGCGGTACTGTACTAGAACTAAAAAATGGGCATGAAAGAAAAGCGAAAATTAAAAAATTGTAATTTGAAAAATTTGAGTTTTTGAGCATTAAATAATCGTGAAAATTAACCATCCAAATAGAATGTTGAACTTAAAGAAATTAAAATTTAGAAGGAAATTGGGACACTTTAAATTGACCTTAAATTTGTAGAAAAATCTTTTTTTTTTGTTTCGATTTCAATAGTAGGATTTTGCCGGCTTTTAGCGGCTATTTGATTTAAACGTCGTTATATTAATCGTAGGATTTAATTAGCCAGCCATTAACTCGCTAATTACTAGTCAGTCTCCTGGATCGTCATTGGCTGCTTCCAGCAAATGAGCGCGCGGTAGGGCGTGGCCACGCCTTCTCGGACGCTCCTACGCCCGCCTCTCGCTAGACTGCTACTCCTCCGTCACTCCCGGGAGGTGCTGCACTCCTTGCGGCCCGGCGGCTCTTTAGCACTATGTGTGCTGTTTTGGGCTTACCGCCTCGCTACTTCTTTTATCCCGAATACTTAAATATATGGAGTTTTCGCTATTATCAAAATATTTCCACCTCCAATTTTTTTTTTTTTTTGAAATATTAAAAAAATTGCCAACCTCAAAGAATCGACTTTGAAGAATGACAATTTGAAAATTGACACTGCGAAAAATTGAACAAATTACTTAATTAATTAAATTAATCAATTAGGCAAGTACAATAATTTGAAAAAATTAAAAGTTTAGAAAATTGAACTCAAAAATTGGAAACTTGGAAACTAAATAGGGTGAGCCGAATTTTACCCTAAAATCCTCAAAAAAATAAAGAATTCAAGTTGGTTGAACTCCTTTCCTACCGAAGGAATTCAAGTGACATCCGTTATTTTGCAACGTGGCGTTGCAATTCCCCTGCTGACACGGCGTCACGTGTGGCGAGAACGGGGTCAGGGATTTCTTCCGATAATTTTAATTTTGCGAAACTACACAATTACATAGAGGAAATTAATTTATTTATAATACTTTCCTTTGACGCTCCTGAAACTTGTTTAAAAATTTTTTCTAGAAGTACTATCAACAAATGAAACTTTGATTATGAAAATTTAGACATGATTATCGACCTAAACTACTTTAAAATCATTCCTCTTTTAATCCAATATTTCTATTTTTTTCCAATTTAAAATTTTGAAAAATCAAAATTCTCGTAATTATTAGGTAGACTTAAATATCGAATTAAACTATCTTTTACATAATTATAGAATGAAGAGATTATCAAAGATTATTAAATTAATAATTAACCGTACAATTAAGAGTTTTAAGGGTCATTTCTACCTATACGGCGTTTTATAAAAGGCTGCGCCGACAGCCTTTAACCCACTTATAATATTTTATTATTTGTACTCCTAATCTACTCTACAAGACCGATAGGTAAGTATCGTCTTGGCAAAATGCGAATGTTTCTAAAATTACTAAAATACGATTCTACTTTACTAAACAAAACTATTCTCTTCCCTCGGGGGACCTGAACCACGCGTCTCTGCTGCCAATTTTGTTGGGTTTTTGCGAATACCTAACGTTATCCCTATTCTAACAGCCTGGAAGGGAAAGATACCGGGGGATCGCGGTCCCCACTCGTACGTCGACAGAAGAAAGGAAGTATTCTTTACTAGTACCTACATTATTGATAAACTGTATTGAACTGTACCTTATTTGGTGAAGGCTCCGGTGTCCTAGTTCCACGTCAGCTGCAGGGTGGAAAGTGAAATAATTACAATGAGGGTTCGCTGTTCACACGTTATTTATTTGAGTCCTTGTTCGGTACCAACTTAATACACCTTTTCTTGGCTACCGTGCTACACGACGCGCACATAAACGATAAACACTTAAAGTTAATTATGATACAGTTTCTCCGACAAAGGAGTAAAACTGTCACGCGCTGACTTACGTATTTAACCTTACTACTTACAGGACAATTGATCCGACAAAGGATCAATTCGTCTCTACGCGACTCAACTCTAATTACGACTGCCAGCACTGCTGCAGTCTTGCACGGGCGTTACCTCGCTGGCAAGAATGCAGCGCGTGCATTTTCTGTATCATCGACCTATTCTACTTGTGTATAATGCTGTATGTGCATTATAAATGTCACATAACAATATGTTATCACTTTTACCTATACCATCTATTTTTGATATATGTTATTACTTATGTAAATATAGAAATTGAAAAAGTTACTATTGAAATACTAAAAAAAACTTATATTTCATAAAATAAAAATAACAAAATAATAGCAGTAATCAAAATATATAAAACAGTTTAAAAAAAATATTTTTATAATTTTTTCAAGTCAGTAAAAATTCACTATTATTGCACAATACTTAAAACGTGCATTCAATACGTCACTCCTGCAGTAGGCACAATGATCAGACAAAGATATGAACTAATGTAAGTACATGGATACGGACACGGGTTGATACAAGTTTAGGCAAGAGGATAAGCACAGGAGTGGACATGAGAGTAGGTATGGATTTGGTACAAGAAAGTCTAGATAGTACTTACAAAAATAGGCACAGCAGGAGAAATAAGACTAGGTACACGGATATACACAAGGGCGGGGAAGAGAGTAGGTACAGGATAGTTTGAGGATTAAAACATTAAGTAGAAAAAAAGTTAGGAACAGAGTAAGGACAGTAGTACAAAAAAATATAAGAACAATAAAAAATGAATCAGTAGAAAATTAAGTAGAAAAAAGGGAAGTTATAAGGAAAGAAACCAGTGCATCAATAGAAGGTTCAACAGTATGAACAAGTATAAGGTAGGCACAAGTATAAGAACAATGTTTATACTACCAGAATTTATACATCTCTGTTCTCCCATTCAAAGTTTTATAAAAATCGGTGCATTAGTTTTAACGCCAATTTCTTGACGAAATTCGCAAAAAATTGCTAAAAATCTGCCGAAAAGGGTTTTGTACTACTGGCTAAGTTCAAGGATATGAGTAATTGTATGCACGTGAGTAGGTACAGTGGTAGTCATACAGTTACGAGGGTATGTACACGAGTTTAACGAACATAAAAACAAAGATATGCACAAGAGTAAATACAAGGATAACTACAAAAGCACAAAACAATAGTACACGGAAAGAAGGGCGCACTGCAAAAGTGGTGGTTTTAGGAGCTTTGAAAAAATGAGTAACCGTCACTAATTTTCGCATGACACGCACGAAAATTTCTGTGCCTTGCACCGATTTTTTGGTGCGCACCGAAATTTCTAAAGTTGAACACTGTCGGTAAAGAAGTAACCCTTGTTGAGGTTATAAATTTTTCTCTGCAATAATAAACTAAACTGGACACTGATTAATTGATTCCCTATTTTTTAAATGTTCTTGATAAATCTTTTATTCGGAAAAAAATGTTAAAAATAATTTTTTCAAAGCAGAAAAAAATAAAATTTCGAAAACAATCGTTATGTTGTTAGCAGACGCATACTACTGTTTCTCAGGACAAGAGAAACCGGTGCCTTGCACCGATTTTTTGGTGCACGGAAGACATTTTACAGTGCGCCTTTCTTTCCGTGTAGCTACGAGGGTAGCCACAATCGTAGATACAATGGTAAGCACTAGCATAAAAATTGGGGGGGGGGGGGTTTGGCGAGTGGAGCGAGCAGGGGGGTACCCTCCCCTACTCTTCTCCCACGCTCTCTTGAGTTTTATTTATTTTTTTTATTTTAACAAAGAACTTTTAAAGAAACGATAAGTCGACAGGTTAGATCAATAAGATAAATCTCGTCTATGCTGTGCAATAATATACGGATATACCTTATTGATCTAACCTGTCGACTAGGAAAGATATTTTCGACCGAACAAATTATATTATAGATTTTTTAAAGTATTTTTGGAAAAACCTTGGCCACGATTATTTTGGTCAATGTTCTTTTTACAGGCATCACGATACTGTTACTGCTTCAATAAGGCATGTTCAACAACGAATATTAATACACAACGTAGTCAATATTTATCTCATTGATCTAAATGTAGTACACAGTAAATTTCGTTTAAAATTTTTATCTTTTTTTTTTCAACAATCCACTTTGTTATTAGGTATTAATATTCGTTGTTGAACATACTTTATTGAAGCAGTAACAGTAATCGTGATGCCTGTAATGAGGACATTGACCAAAATAATCCTGGCCGAGGTTTTTCCAAAAATCCATTAAAGATACTTTTACAAATCTATACTATAATTTGTTCAGTCAAGACACATCCCAATTGATTCAATATTCAATAAATAGAAGATCTCAACCAATTTAAATTCAAGGACCATTTAGAAAAATTATTGATGATTTTGCTCATCATTCGGTACCAGAAAGCGATTTCCAAAATTTCTGCAATCGATGATCCAAAAAAAGTTATCCAACCCTGAGAGGAGGACCCGCTAGGACTAGACATTTGGGTTACTTCTTTGGGTTTTTAGCTAATTTTCAAACAATTTGTGTTCAAAACTTGAGCCAAAGGCGAGAGTGTCAAGGGTTTGCTAAGGGTTAGCTCATACTTTTCCAGCGTCGAGTGTAATGTTTTTTTCAACTCAAAGCAAGGAGTTCAAACTTCCTGTTTGGGAAAAATCAGAAAGTTTGAACTTTCTGCACCGTGTGTGAAAAATAAATTTTATAGAGTTAGGAAGTTTTTTTAATCACAATTTTAATGTTTAGAAGGACAATAATTGATGCATTTATAGCAACGTATTCAAAGTTTTTGCGCGCACGCGGAGATCTAGAGTTTTGCGTGCACGTGGAGATCTAAAGTTTTTGCGCACACGCGGAGTACCTAGTTTTGCGCGCACGCGGGATAATTTAGTTTGCGCGTACGCGGAACACCTAAGTTGCGCGTACGCGCAAATTTTTGTTTGAAAGGGTAAGTTTGCGCCTACGCAGAGACTCCTCTGCGTACGCGCACGAGTACATACATGAATACATACATGAATATATTTGGATGATAATTACAAAATAAAAAAAAAATAAATAAATAAGGATTTAAAGTTTAACAAGAATTTTTTAAATAAAATTTTACAATTTATTAAAAAGAAAAAATTACTCCATTATAAATTTAATTTTTCTGAAAATAAAATCTTTTTTTCATTTTTTTTAAATTAAAAACTTGGATTTTTCTAATTAATCTTATAATGAAATTTTTAAAAATTAATGAATTCAAATTTTAAAATTTTATATAGTTTAATCATACCATTAAAAAAGAATTAATAAATTAAGAAAATATACAAAACTTGTAACAAAACATTAAAAATGGGGGGCGGGGAAAAAAAAGGGCGTGGGAAGGGCGGGCGGGGGGCGTGATTGGAAAATTATAGGACAATTCAAAACTCATAGAAATAAGCATATTTCGGTACACTTTTACGGTTAGTTAAGCACTTTTTTGAGAGGCCTGTGGGGGGCGGGGGGAGGGCGGGCGAGGGGCGTGGGGGGGGGGCGTGAAAGAGGAAAAACAACTATATGTATAATATAGTAAGATATTGTATATTATTTGAAAACAAATTTTAAATTCATAATCTTATTAACTTCTAACGCTAACAAAAAAAAAAAAAAAAAAAAAAAACTTGTAAACACTTCTTATTTGAATGAAAAAGAAAATTCTTCATTAACACTTATAACACTTTTTCCACTTAACACAATAACAAATACTCATAAATCAAAACTCATTACATTCCTTAAAAATGACAATGCCAACAGATGGGTGCTTTCAGAATAAAAACAAACTTCACTGTAAAAATATTTGACCGCTCTGAGAAAATTCAATATACTGCCAAAGTCTTCAAGTCAGAATCCTTTTTAAGATCTCAATTTTACTCTGTTTTTAATTTTTTCTGAAAAAAATGAAAGTAAAATAAAAGCGTAAATTAAATAACATTCAAATTCTAAAGAAAATGTTATATTTATCTCATCGAAGTACTATCATCTTCATTTTTCAAATCAGTATTAGAGTATGAAGATACTAGTCATTTCAAAGTCCTTCCACCCTTCAAGATTTCTACTATACTTATTGTAGGACCAGGGTAGATTTAAATATCCTTTTTTTTGAAACTCAAATGAACGGAGTTTTACCAACTTTTATAATACCGGTCACTTTAACCGGCATACTTTTCTGAAATTCTGACATTTCAGTCAAATCAGGACTACGTAGTTCTAACTTGTATGGTTGACGATCGGATATACCTCCTTGATTTAGCTTTGATCCATTTGGCATTGTTGTGATACCAATTGTATTCTTCACGTACCCAAGCACACCTGCAAAAAGTTACAAAATATTAAAAATAAAAAACTTTTTTACTGGATATTGAAAAAAAAAATGTATTTTGTAAATATATTATTTTCAATCTTTCAAAATAATAATAATGACTATCAAAAATAAAATATTATGTTTATCAAAAATATATTTTTTTTTTTAATGTGTAAATAAAAAAAAATTCTTACTAATTGTTTTTCCAATGTACTCAAGACTTTTTTCAAGAAGAACATTAGGTATGACAATTTTGTCTTCAGGCTCATTACTTTTAAATGTTGATGTTTTTATTAGAGTTAAATTGGTACTGGATGCTACTTGAAAATCCAAGTTAAAGCTACTTTTGCTTAAAGCATACTTGGGTACTGTAAAGAGACCATCCAGATGTAAAGTCTAAAAAAAAAAAAAATGTAATTATAATTAGGTAATGTCAAAAAATTTTTATGAATTTACTTCATAACATTATATAAATTTTTATACATTGCCGCTTATAATTTTATTTTGAATTCGGTATCCTTCTTCGTTCCAAACAACGATTTGGGCAGTATCTTTGCCATTAAAAAGCGTGAATTTAACGATATCGTTGCGATGTTGATCTTTGATGAACTCTGTACCACTTATGGTTCCGATCCATTCACTTAGAAAAAAGAATAAATTACTACCAGAATTAAATAAAAATAAAATATTATCTGATCTCCATTCTTAATAATAAAAAACAAAACAAAACGTAAACTGTAAATAAAAATATTTTTAAAATAAGATTTAAGTTTTAAGAAAATAAATTCATTTTCTAGTGGTTGTTCGGAGTAAATTAAAAAAAAAACAAAAATGAATTTGTGTTTGGTCTTACCTAACATTTTTTTGTGAATTATTAAAATTCGGAAAAATTTAACACGAGTTTTAATTCCGGAAAACGGACCACTTGCGACTTCATGCACTGATTACGTTATTTCATTTATCCAAAATACACAAAGATTTTAACTGAAAGTTTAAGTTCACGTATTATTAAACCCATGACCAGCCGGCTGGTTTCGCTGCATCACAGCTCGTCAGATGGGCTGGAAAAACTGAACGTCAGAAAGTTCGACACTTCCATCGTCGTTTGTTTACGTTTTTGAAAGCTATTTAAACTCGTGAATTCTGTTCTCTGGCGTTTACAGCCGGCTGGTCATGGGTTTAATAATACGTGAACTTAAACTTTCAGTTAAAATCTTTGTGTATTTTGGATAAATGAATTAACGTAATCAGTGCATGAAGTCGCGAGTGGTCCGTTTTCCGGAATTCAAACTCGTGTTAAATTTTTGCGAATTTTAATAATTCACAAAAAAATATTTTCAATTTGAGGTTAAGATTGAAAAAAAATGCACAGATTTGACATATAAAAATACATGAGTGATCATTTCTGAAGTAAACAATAGATCTTCGATAGTAGCATCACTTAATTCACACAAATCCATTTTAAGAGACTTGCAAAGAGAAATCCGAATTCAATTAAACTCAAATTTTTGAGTACACAAATGTTGTGACCTTTGCCTTCTAACATAATTTTAAGTAATTTTACATTATTCAGTAAGACAATTTTATTTAATGCATATCTTGTAAGTTCAAAAATGTACAGCTGCTTATTTTGAGAAAATTCTAGAACCCGTTGTAAACCGAAGCTATGCGCTTCACCCTAAATGACCACTTTCTAAAATTCTTACCTGAAGTTGCTAATGACCTTCCAAAATTTTCTACACAGATGTTTTTCCCCCCCTCACTTGCCTAACTACCTACCCTTGCACTTCAGTTTCTCTTTTTCAGTACACCGCTAGCCTCTGAGCAAGCAACATGTAAGCCTTGGATAAAATAAAACATTATTTAATTTCAATTTTGTCTTCTTTTTTATTATTTGTGATTAAATTTTATGAAAGAAGAAGAACGAAAGATCAATCAAGGAAATTTCTCCTTTACCTATAGAATAACAATTAGTTTTAAGTTCAATCAAATGTTTGTCAACTAATCTAAAATTTATGCTTATAACTGATTTTATTTGCACTATTGATACAAAACAATTATAACTCAATCATTTCTTTTGAACTAGTTCGTTCAAGGCGGGCGGTATGTTATGACCTTTGCCTTATAACATAATTTTAAGTAATTTTACATTATTCAGTAAGACAATTTTATTTAATGCACATCTTGTAAGTTCAAAAATGTACAGCTGCTTATTTTGAGAAAATTCTAGAACCCGTGGTAAACCGAAGCTATGCGGTTCACCCTAAATGACCATTTTCTAAAATTCTTACCTGAAGTTGTTACTGACCTTCCAAAATTTTCCATACAGATGTTTTTTCCCCCCTCACTTGCCTAACTACCTACCCTTGCACTTTAGTTTCTCTTTTTCAGTACACCGCTAGCCTCTGAGCAAGCAACATGTAAGCCTTGGATAAAATAAAACATTATTTAATTTCAATTTTGTCTTCTTTTTTATTATTTGTGATTAAATTTTATGAAAGAAGAAGAACGAGTGTAATTCATACCCTCGGTCCTCAACAACAAATATAATTAATCTATAACAAAAGACTATATCGAACAATGTCCGACTCATATAGTGTCAAAACAAATATCGATTTATTTTCGATATTTCGATACTTCTATTATTTTATATTGTATACCGTGGTTTAGGATTTCAAAAATAAAAAGAATTAACAAGCAAAATCTATAATTCTAATATAAAGTAAAACAGAAAAAATAGACTAATGCAAGTATATAAACATTTAATCCCTGCAACTTTTTATCTGATAAATAATAATTATTTAATTACCTATTAGAGTACCCATCAACCATAGTACACATGCGCGCGTATGCGCGCTTTGTCAACTTCTAGTTAAGTATAAAATAAGTATTTAGAAACTCGAGTAATCCAACAAGCTCCTAGTACTTAAAAAATTCAAGATATTTCAAACATCATGTCTATGGGTTATGAAATTTTCGAATTGCGGGAAGCTATCCAAGGTCTGCCCGTACTGCAAATTTGTTAATTTAATGACAAACGCGAAGTTATGATAGCTCACGCTTGAGTGTATCGACTAGTAAACCAGGTTTATCAAAATATGTATGGCGATAGAATGTATTACTTTTTTTACTTGTAGTAAATTTTAAAGAGTAGTTTTTATTCTTATTTCACATTTCAAAATCCGTTTCATTTAATAAATTTTTCATTATAATCTGGTGATCAGTTTCTTTCATACTGCTTTAACTTTCTTTTATTTTCAGTTTTTCCCAAACGGATTTGCTTTTGCTACAGGCTCAGATGATGCTACTTGTAGGCTGTTTGATATACGATCAGATCAAGAATTAGCTATGTATAGCCATGATAATATTATTTGTGGAATCACAAGTGTTGCATTTAGTAAAAGTGGTCGACTACTTCTTGCTGGATACGATGATTTTAATTGTAATGTTTGGGACTCAATGAAAACTGAAAGAGCAGGTATATACTATAGTTTAAATTATTATTATTATTTATATTTTTTTTTTATGAGTAAGCTTATTATACGTTAGGATTTTTATTCGGAAAACACAAAACCATTTAATTATTTTTTATCTGCCAAGAAAATAATAAAAAAATTCGCCGTTTTTGCGTGGGAATTGAAACGTTCCTGCTCCAACTTCTGAATTACCACATCCTGATGACCTTTTTCTTGGGCACTATTTCCTGAACGACTAAGTTCCCGAAGTTTTTTTGCTGAAAGAATATTAATTCATTCTCACACTTTCGATGGGTGTTTCCAGACAGCTAAAGAGCTGTATAGCCATCCAGTCAGGATGAAATTCTATATCTGAGGTAAGGTAGCGTAGTACAAGTAAAAAGGCTAACGTAGGTAAGGAGTAAAAAACGTTATGGGGCCATTCTCGAAGATTAAAAAAAATTTTTTTTTTTAGATTTTATTTCAGTAGAAAAAAATCATACAATCACTTTGAAAATTTTACACAATCAAGTTAAATACTGAAAATACTAGTTCCCGATAATTGTCCGTGGCTTCTGACTGTGAAATAAAGAGATCTAGGTATACTTCTAATCTTCATAATCAATTCCGCAAGTATTTCAGAAATTTTCTTGTGACACTCGGCTTCTTTCTTTTCTAGTTCTTTCAACTCTTCCTCATATAAACTACCGGAGGACGGAGTTTCCATAACTGTAGCTCCATGGTTCACTATGAAAATGAACAATTAAATGTATTTACATGAAATTCAACTGTTGGTTCGTTTCTTGCAGACTAAAATTGTACTTACTTAATTCAGGGAAATTTTCTTTCTCAGTAGAATAGACCTAACACGCTGCGCACCCCCCACCTGCTGTCGACTCAGGCAGAACCATCCGCTTTTTCAAAAATGCTGTCAAATTTTACTTATTTAGAACATCGCTTTGAAACTTTCCAGTAAGCTTCTTTAGAGCCTGACAGAAAATTCATAAATCGAAAAAAGTCAATTTTTTCGTTCAACTCGCAAGAACTTGGAAACTATTGAATATTTTTTAGTAACATTTTAGCACTATATTTTTGAAGTCTTTCCGCTGCTAATAAAGTGGTTCAGATATTTTTAAAGAACATCAAAGCCGAGTAATTAACTTTTAAAAATAAAAAAACTCACAGTTTCTAACCTAAAACTTTGGATTAAAAAAGTGAGCATAAAAATTTAAATTTGGAAAAACTTCCAGCGAAGTAGTTTTTTATTAGGCTCTAAAGAAGCTTACTGGAAAGTTTCAAAGCGATGTTCTAAATAGGTAAAATTTGACAGCATTTTTGAAAAAGCGGATGGTTCTGCCTGAGTCGACAGCAGGCGGGGGGGTGCGCAGCGTGTTAGGTCTATTCTACGGCTGGAGCCCTTGCGCGTTTTACGCACTTGGCAAGGCGTAGACTACGCACTCAAACTTCGCGTGTTCTACGCTCGAAAGTGAGTGCGTGCCCTACGCATTTTTTTTCGGTGTACTTTATAACAAAAATTAGGTTCACTCTACCAATATCAATTTTTGTTTCAACTTTATTTATAACTTATATCCTTTTAAAAAAAGGCATATTTTGTTTACATAATGTTTATTTTTTAATTTGTAATTTACATCTACTTTTAGTCCAAAATACTACTAAAAATGAGATCAAATTACATAATTCTTAATATATCAATAAACTAATAAACTTAACGTGGTTTGGCAACCTATTTAATTTATTGTTTACAATTTTAAGACTTTACTATTCATAATATAAACTAATGACTGAAATAAAATCAGACAATAATAACGACAAGTTTTTTTGGTGCCTTTATTGATTAAATAGATAGATAGACAGATAGATAGATAGTAGCTTTATTAACAAAATTGATATTTACATTTATATAATATATTATAATACTTATATGGGTAAAAGTCAAAAAGTCGGCCACTTTTTCGTCGTGTCATGCCATGTAATTCCGCGTAAAAAAAGGTATTTAAAAAAAAGATATGATTCTAAAAATTTAACAGCTTCTAGTGTTCACCAAACCCTAGAAGCTGTCAAATAAGTACCTTTTTCCTGCGGAATTACATGACATGATGTGACACAAAAGTGGCCGACTTTTTGACTTTTGCCCATACACAGTTTACTTCTCATTCATCTCTCTTTATAATTTATCTTGTGTGTGTGTGTGTGCGTGTGCGTGCGTGCGTGTGTGTGTGTGTGTGCGTGTGTGTGTGTGTATTAGAAGGTGTCTTTCTTCTTTCTTCTCAGAATTTCTGTTCTTCTGTCTCTCTTTCTTTTCTTCTTCTCGTCCATAGTATGGGGGTACAAGAGGTTAGGTTAATCTGATTACAATTGTATTTTAAAGCTGTGGAAAAAATTGACTCTGCTAAATCAACCATTTGTTTAAATTAATCACATTGTCTTTCAAAAATTGACTTAGCTGAAATATTAAAAAAAAAAAAAAAAAAAAAATTATCTACTTGAGTCTCTGTATAATTATAATAAAACTTGTTCGATAGAATAGTTCTAGACAAAAAAAAACCTTGCGATAGAGACAATTATAGAAAATTATACTTTTATAGTTAAATGAAACAAGTAGTTATGTTTATCTGACTACATTTGTATTTTAAAGCTGTGTTAAAAATTGACTACTAAAATATCAGTATTCTTGGGGAAAAAAAACCATCAGCATGTCTGTCTTATGGAGTTTAGTAAAACTGATTCAACAGAATGGAATGGTAATTTTTTAGTTAAAAAAAAAGATAATATTTAATTTATAGCAACACCTTTCTAATAATTTGATAATCAAATTTTTCTTGAACCAGAACTTCCTGTGGACAGAGTCCCACCACCAACTTTTTTTTCTCATACCCCGCGGGGCGGGAGCGCCGCTCCTCCTGACTCTCTCACCGCATTAACTCTAGAGGACACAGTTAAACGCCCAATTCGGACCCAAAATGCCCCTCGCCAACGTAGCCGGCGCAGGGGTCGTAATCGTAGTCCATCTGAGGACCAGCGAGCGTTCGTTGAAATGGCAAATCTAGCGTGGGATACCCTTCAGCTGGGGGAGGCTGACCTTCAAGCTGCTGTATTTCTGTCCAGGATGACAAGTCGGGAAGGGCGACATACCCACCACCGGAGGCGCATCATCCGCAGTCGTGATGGTCGTCGACGGGGGCTGAGGAGATCCGGATACCGTGACGATAGGTGCGATGTAACGCCAGCCACACAAGGCCAACCGGCTCCCGAGGAGATCTCAGGTCATGACAGGATGGCGTGGGTGGAGGGGCATCCAGGCTCCCTACCGTTCGCAAGAAAGCGGTCCAGGAAGTGCTAGGTGGTCCTGCCCGGCACTGTGAAATACCAGTCCAGGAAGTTGAAGAGCACTTCCAGCAGATACATTCTGCGAGAGAGCCTGGCGGCGAAATGACCCCTCTGTTCAACGCCGACAAGTCCAGTGCCGAAAGCTGTGCCAGCCTGTGTCGTCCATTCGGATCCGACGAAGTCGCAAAAATGCTCCGAGGCATGAGCAACTCATCCCCGGGGCCCGATGGCGTTACGTACGCGGATCTAAGGAAGGCTTACCCGGGCTGTCACGTGCTAACGGCTCTTTTCAATGCTTGCCTTAGATTGGGCGCAGTACCACAGTGCTGGAAAAACTCCGACACTGTGTTGCTTTTTAAGAAAGGCAAGAGGGACCAAATCGGGAACTGGCGGCCAATTGCGATGGGGGATACTACCCCTAAACTCCTCTCCTCACTTGTCGCCGACCGCCTCACCTGCTGGGCCATGTTTAACAACAGAATGAGCGCGTCCCAGAAAGGCTTCCTCCAGTTTGAGGGATGCCATGAGCACAATTTTATCTTGCAAGAGATTCTGCATGACGCGAAGTCCAAAGGGAGGAAAGTTGTGGTCGCGTGGCTAGACTTCACCAATGCATTTGGCTTGGTCCCCCACGCTTCTATCTTCAGTGCCCTCGAGCAGCATCGGGTCCCGGAGCCAGTCAGGAAGCTGATCGCATCAGCGTATGATGGTGCGACTACCTGCGTCAGGACAGCGGACGGCATCACCAAGCCCATCTCCATTGACTCGGGCGTGAAGCAAGGATGTCCAATGAGCCCGATAGTTTTTAACCTCACTCTGGAGCCTGTTATTAGGGCAGTTGTGGCTTCGGGTGGGGGCTATTAACTTGCGGGTTTTCACAGATCTCGACTATGCAGATGATATGGGTCTCATTGCAAACTCGCCCGAGGCGATGAGAATCCTCCTGAGATCTGCGGAGGATGCTGCTGCGGCTGTTGGCCTAACCTTGAATCCTACGAAATCCGTCACTATACACCTGAAAGGCAGGAATGTCGATGCGGTCAAGAGAACGCAGTTGAGCATACAGGATGAGGTGATGCGCGCCCTAGACCGTGGCGAAGCTTACGAACATTTGGGCACCCCAACGGGATTTCAAGTCAAGCAGACGCCGTACACCACCATAGAAGAGCTGTCGGCGGACATCCGTTCGGTCGACGGTTCACTACTGGCCCCTTGGCAGAAACTTGAGGCCGTGGCAACCTTTATCCTGCCACGAATGGACTTTTGTCTGAGGGGGTCGGATGTGAGAAAAGGTCCTCTCGGGGAGGTCGAGAGGGAGTTGAAAAGGATTGCCAAGAGATGGATGAATCTCCCCCGACGTGCGAGCGCCGAATTGGTCTTCCTCCCTCCCTACATGGTGGGTGGAGGGCTTTTGCCTCTCGCAGACATGGCCGACACTCTTACCATCGTTCATGCCTTTAAGCTCTTGAGCTCTAAGGACACAAGCGTGGCTAATGTGGCCATGTCTACGTTGCGGGAGACCGTAGCTAAACGAGTGGGCCACCCGCTGACGAGCATGACATGGCAAACTATCTGTCGGGCTCCCTAGAGGGGGAATTCTCTCGACCATCAAGAGGTTCCTCACTTTGGTCGAGAGCCAGAAACGCGATCAGACGGACGTCCTCTGCCCTGGGTCTGAAATGGAGGTGGACTGCCGAGCGTGCTGAACTCTCATTGGAGTGCCGCCGCCCAGGCAACAGGGACGACAATTACATCATCATCATCCCATCCATGGCTCACGGACGGAGGCTGAGGGCCGCACTGGTGGGGAACTACAAGGAAAGAGTTCTTGCCAAGCCAGATCAAGGCAAGGTGCTCGAGGTAACCGGCCGGAGTGCGGTGAGCAATCAGTTCCTCCACACCGGCAGTTTCACCCGCTTCACTGACTGGCGTTTTATCCACAGAGCTCGCCTGGGGGTAGTGTGTTTAAATGCCACCATGCGATGGAAAGCTTCTGGGGTGGGCAGGCAATGCAGGAAATGCGGTGACCTTGAGACACTGCCTCATGTGCTCCAGCACTGCGGCGTACACTCTGACGCTCGCACCAAACGCCATGATGCCATCCTGGACAGGCTCGCCAAGGCCAGTAATGTACCCGGGGGAATCAGAGTGAATCGAGCCATCCGGGGTGTCGACGAGGAGTTCGCGAGACTGTGGCCCGATCTGGTGATCCGCAGCGAGATCGAGAGAAAGATCGCGATCGTTGATGTAGCCGTGCCGTTCGAAAACCGGATGGAGGGATTCTGTAAAGCAAGAGCAGGGAAGCTTACTAAGTACCGCCCGATCGCTGAGAACTTGCAACGGCAGGGCTACACGGTCGTAGTGGAAGCGTTCGTCGTCGGCGCCCTTGGCGTCTGGGACCCAGGCAACGAGCGGGTCATGGGACTTCTCAACATCAGCCCGTTTTATGCGCGGATGATGAGAAGGCTCATGATCAGCGACACCATTAAATGGTTTCGGAACATTTATGTAGAGCACCTGTCGGGGGTCAGGCAATATTGACCTTATTCTTGCGTACTTTGTTTTATTATTTGTTATATTAATACTTTGTGTGATTTAGCCTAGCCCCACCAAAAGCGCGTCCTTTATTCTTTTGTTGTTCGTAGCGTTTTTATCCTATTCTGCATTGTATTGTTACTGATTGATATTTATTTTATGCTGTGTATACGAATTTTATACTTATTACCTGTTATGTTGATTACTGCACAGCAGTCTTATTTGTTTGCCTATTTATTTAGTGTGACTCAGTTGCTTAGCAATTACCTGACTGTGATCCCCGATATTGACTGTGATCACTTTATAGTAAATATTTGCCTGAGAATATATATGTAATATATTTGTATATGTATGTAGTTATAGCAATTATAAGACTAACATTATTTTGTTGACGTATTGCCAAATATATAGAACAATGGTCTGAGTGATGAGACTGATAGAGATTTGACAGCAACTTATCTGTGATGAAAAAATTGTAAGATCTAACTAAGTGCCTAGTGCGAATGAACTAATTAATCTTGGGAGAATACATTAGCAACATACACACGCATATACATAATTTGTACCCTCCTTCGGGGGCGAAGTTATCTTTAATAAATATATGGCTTGTATAAAAACTGATTCAATAGAATGGGATGGTAATTTTTTAGTTAAAAAAAAAGATAATATTTAATTTATAGCAACACCTTTCTAATAATTTGATGATCAAATTTTTCTTTATTTAACTACAACTCAACTGTATTAAATTAGCATTGATAAAAAACCACTTTGATTAAGTCAAATTGTTTTGGAATCAATTCTTAATCAATATAACCTGTATCATCCAAACTAGACACAATTCACTCAATGATACACAATAACACAACACAGATGATTTATCAAGAATTATAGTAAAAAACTTTTTGATTGTAAAGTAATTGTTTTAAAAAACCATTTATTAAAATCACTTGATCTTGTTGATTAATTGATATAAGTGTCAACTGTCAAGATCAAGATCAACACTTCATATGAAATTTTTAAATAATTGATCAGCTGCTTGCTTCTGCTATTGTGCACCGTGTGAGGCCCTCGGCCTTTTGCATACGCGCACCGCCTGCGCAGCCTGCTCGTATGCCTTGCTGCAGGCTGCAAGAGTGAGACAGAGCGAGTTAGGCCGCAGCGTCTTGCAGGGGAGCATGCAAAACCGGATACGGAAACGCTGGTCTGAATGGAAATCACCGGAATCGGCAGCAAAGTGAAAATCAGCAAGTTGAAAAATGAAACGCTGATAACTTTTTAACGTAGAACTTTTTCGAGAAAAAATTTTTTTTTTTAATTATTCGGGGGATCATCGGCTAAGCGCGGGATATGAAATCAAAGAAAAATAATCATCCTGATATTGTTTTATAGTTAACGACATAACCTCAAACAGAAAATTTAAAGTATATAAAGCGGTACGCTTTTACGGGAGTCGGTGTCAAAAACCAAATCGCCGTTAAAGTGCTACCGCATTTTAGGATAAGTGTTAATAGAATAGTTTTTAACATTTGAAAATTGTTATTACTTGTACCAGTCAAACACCTTTTTTTTTGTCTGTTAATCAAAGGTGGGTTTTTTAAAGGAAAAGCTGCAATAGAAGAGAGAAATTTACTATTACTGAACTCAAGAAGTTTCATGTCAATAAATTAAACCTTGCTTATAAAATTCTTTTTGGTTTTCAATTAGATTACTGTATTCTATGACTGGAATAGATTCTCCAATGTTTAAAGCATCAATGATTTTAAAACAACGACCTACTTCCCACACATAGTTTGTAACTCCAGAACTTTGTGCAGTTTTCTTTATATGAAGACCACGCTGTATTTCTAGATCGGACCCAGAACTAAAAAAATGCAAAAAAAAAAAATTATTGAGCTCAGCCATCTAAGCGACTTTTATTATTTAACAAAATATTATTCAATAAAATAATGTTGAAAAAATAATAATCATAATGTTGCATAATTAGATGCAAGTCTCTTGCGAATATGATTCATTCACGTCGTTATCACTATTTCCTTATTTCCATTGATTAATTACAAAAAATGTTTATATTTCTCAATAACAATTAATTAAATAATCACAGATGATTTTTTTTTCAGCTAATTTAATTGATTAGTTTATTACTTTAAATTCGCGCCATACCTTCATTTCCGGTTAACGCTTTTTATTCCTTACCTTAACCTACCTTAACCTTTTTACCGCTACGCTATGCTCCCTTACCTTCGATACAGAATTCCACCCCGGGAGAAAAATCGCAATATTAATCGCAACTTATTTCACGAAGAAATCGCGCTTTAAATCACATAATTTATCGAAAATCGCACTGAATATCACGATTTATAAAATTAAACTTGATGACTAATTGAAAAAATTTATATTATAAGTGAATCTTTGCTGAAAAAAAATTAAAAAAATTAAAAATTAATTATTACAGAATTAAAAAACAAATTTAGTTATTGTATACGTGCAATCAAATACTGTAGTGTAGCGTATCTAACTATATTTTAATAAGTAATTTAAGCAGATTAAATTAACTTTGTTGATTTAGAAAAATTGTTAGTATGGGAAAAAGTAATAAATTAAAACTCATTATAAAGTGTAAACAATTGTTCCGGATTGACCGGTCTGTTAATTTATTTTTTCTTATTTGCCGGATAAATCTGGTAGAGGAGGATTGTTAAAAGATTAGAGAGAGACACAATTACATAAAAATATGGACAATTCATTTAATAATACTCAGTACGTAAATGACAATAAGTTTAAATAATTATAAGATTACAACTAGTGAATTTCATACAAGTTTAATAAAAAATATTCCAAAGAGAAAAAATGAAAGGTGAAGATGTCATGTGTTATGAACAGAGAATTTTCCAGAATTAATTTCCGTGTAAAGAAAATCAATAAGTTTGAGAATTAACCATCTAGTCAAAACTCCTTACAAATTTGATTATATTAATTCAAAACGTAACATGAGTTTGATAGAATACAAATGAAGTAAACAACTTATTAAGAATGGCCTTGAAAGAAAAAGAGAGAGCATTGGTCGAATGAAATAATAACAGCAGCTGAGAATGGCCTTGAGAAAAGGAGAAGAGAAAATGGCCGCGTGCATACAGACACACGCACAGAACAAAGAGAATGTACAGTAAATTAATGACTGCAAGGATACAAAGTTGAGTGGTTCAAGTAAATTATTGTTACTTAAACCAAAATACCTGGAAATGTCCCCCGAAGGTGTTCCAAGAGTGTCCTGAAGAAGAGCCCTTTTTGGTGAGCTTTTTGGTCCGCCAAAACAATGAATTTGCTGATGAGCACGCCTGCTGCAAGGTTGAATAATGATTGCTGTAATAATTATTGATTGCAGCAACCTAGATGAGCTGGACCACTAGTGCACTTAAGAGAATCACTCACAATAAACAAAAGATAAGATGAGCTTGAAAAAAAACCCAAGAAAAAGCTAAACTTTAAGTCAAGAGAAAATCCTCTGCTGCGCGCTATGGAGAGCGCCAAAACGAGAAGTGAACGACGAGCAGCAGGCCCCCGCAAGGCCGGCGGCGTCAGCGACAGCAGCAGCGCCAGAACGACCACCCCGAGCTGCGCAGATGGCGGCGCGAGAGCACCAGGGTTAGGTAGTGTGGCTTTTTGGTGACTCACCATGGTAAGCCACCTGGTGTATTGATGTATTAGGCGCATTATACCCAGCGTTCGAAATAAATAATTTTTTATAAACTATTAAATAAACCGACAAGCTCCAAAACCCCCATAACGCTCGGGAGAGTGATAAATAAATAATTTTTTATAAATAATTAAATAAACTGACAAGCTCTAAACCCCCATAACGCTGGGAAGAGCGATAAATAAATAATTTTTTTAAACAATTAAATAAACCGACAAGCTCCAAAACCCCCATAACGCTGGGGAGAGTGATAAATAAATAATTTTTTATAAACAGTTAAATAAACCGACAAGCTCTAAACCCCCATAACGCTGGGAATAGCGATAAGTAAATAATTTTTTATAAACAACTGAATAAACCAACAAGCTCTAAACCCACATAACGCTGGGGAGAGCGATAAATGAATTATTTTTTTCTAAACCATTGAATAAACCGACAAGCTCTAAGCCCCCATAACGCTGGGCACCCGAGTTGAAAAAAAAACTTATCGGCTATGCCCCAAGCTTCAAGCCCCCAAAACCCGGAACACCTAAGTTCAACAAAAAAGCTGATTGGCTACCCCTCAAGCTCTAAACCCCCAAGACCCTGGGTGCCTGAGTTCAATAAAACAAACGGATCAGTTTGGGGTTTAGAGCTTTGGGGACGGCCGATAAGATCATTTGTTGAACTCGGGCGCCCAGGGTTTTGGGGGCTTAGAGCTAAGGGGTAGCCAATCAGCTTTTTTGTTGAACTCGCGTTTCCAGGGATTTGAGGGCTTAGAGCTTGGTGGGTAGTCAATAGCTTTTTTGTTGAACTTGGGTGCTCCGGGTTTTGGGGGTTTAAAGCTTGGAAAATAGCCGATTAGTTTTTTCATTGAACTTGAATGCCCAGCGTTATGGGGGTTTAGAGCTTGTCGGTTTATTTAATTGTTTATAAAAAATTATTTATTTATCACTCTCCCGAGCGTTATGGGGGTTTTGGAGCTTGTCGGTTTATTTAATAGTTTATAAAAAAATTATTCATTTCGAACGCTGGGTATAATGCGCCTAATACATCAATACACAAGGTGGCTTACCATGGTGAGTCACCAAAGTGCCACACCACCCAACCCTGGAGAGCACCAGCAGCCTGTAGTTCTGCATGATCCAAGAGATGGTGCCACGCAGTCTACAAACTATTGATTTTTACTTGACGATGTGTCCGGAGTGAAAGTACTGTTCACTCCGTAACAACAATACATTTGAACTTTGAAGAGCTCTTGAAAAAGGCTAGATATCGCAAAGAAAATCGCAAATCGAAATAAGTGGATTAGAAAATCGCGCGATTTACGACAAATTGCGCGGCCTGGCAACACCGAATTCATTCGATCTTCACACGATTCATTTACGATTTATAAAAAAAAATTTTGAAAAAGAGTCCGATTATTTTTGATGCTTACAAAAGTTAGAGAGAAAAAAATTCCGAATAGTATTTTCTTGACCAAGTATGGGAACAGTGATGTTTCTACGAGAGTTGTAACTTTTTTGTACGTGACGCGCATTTGAAAAAATGATCGTCGAGTACAGAAAAATTTCCAACTCGAGTAGAAACATTACTGTCCCATGCGAGGTCAAGAAAATACTTTCTCGAATCTCATAAATTTTCCTGTTAAATATGTATTTCTATATTGAATTCATCATTTTTTTTTTAATTGCGCTGTATCTTTAATGGCGTGTATCGGCTTGTCACTGCGCGTGAGCAACTATGTCAGCGTTGAGTACAGCTATATACACAGTTCATGAATATAGATATACATCAAACGTTACTGTGAGCTGAAGCTTATAATCTTCGTTGATCTTACAGTTTGCAATTAATTCATTCTTGTCAAATCAATGAATGAAATTGATTATTTTCCCGAGCTAAATTTCAACCAATAGAAACGCCGTATTTGACATTTGGCGGAGAAGTGTGGGTAAAATTATTTCGATAATTTTTTGGTTATTTCCAATTAGTCGCAACGCAACTTAAGTTGTCAGACTTATTCAATTCAATTTTTTTCGGTCACCAACCAATTATCGGTGCGTTATACGTGCTGTTTTCTGACCAAATAACAGGTGACTATATGGTCTGTTTTTCAGACCAAAAATTTTCCGTTATTTGGTCTGTTTTCCGATATTTAGTCTGTTTTGCAGTCTCCATCTATCGGATCGTCAAAAAACTTACTCAAAGATGAAAACGACCAAGGTGCCAGGGTTTGAGGTTAGAACGCGGCAACACAGTTTATGACTGAACTTTCTGTCATTTGTTCATAAAACAACACTCATAACGCACCTAAAATTGATTGAAACCCGAAAAAGCATATATTTTAACATAATTGATCGTGGGAGTCATATACGAGCGTGTATTCCTGGACGGTGCCGCCGGCTAGAATTGGCGCCTGCTACGCGTCTAGAAACATGTCCAAATAAATACTATTGGGTTAGAGCCGCAGTGGCTCCGGGCTAAAGCGCGCGACTCCTAATCCTGGGGTCGTGAGTTCGAGCCCAGGTCTCGGCGATTTTTTCAAGTGTTTTTTCACGCGTTTAAATTTGTCGGGATTGAATACACTGTGGTTTAGGTGAGGTAGGATGCCCTATATCACTAATTCCAACTCGGACATCCAATGGCCGTCTAAATTCTCTCTGATACTATGACTTTGGGTAGTGGGTCCGATCCAGAGGAATAAAGTCGACCGATGCCTGACCGGAAAAAGTGTGTAAGGTTGACTACTTAACCGGATTGAGCTTGAGTATCCCGATGCGCTTGCGGCTAGTAGGGTCGACTGAGTCCCCGAAAACCAAAATGCAAGCATCGCTCGAGAGATTCGCTCAATCGGGGTTCTTTAAGGGGATTATATTAGAGTAGGGGCAGAGAATGAGAATTGGGCCGAAATCACGGTAAAAAGTACCAGAGAGGAAAACAGAGTAAACTGTATAAATACAACTTAGAGTAGGACTGGCATAAGCTCCCTCACAGAGGTGATGGGAGTGCCCCCGCTATTAGGCCTTATATAGGCTGTAGAGGGTAATGAGCAATAAAAAAAAGAATACTATTGGGTTAGACCCGAGTCACTGTAGTTGTTTGAGATTTACCGCCTTTTATTGCCACGTGATTGGTCATGCGAGCGACCCACGCCAGAGCTGCCCAGAGTGACCAGTTTCCGCCCTCACCAGTCTTGCTTCAACCGTGATGCCGCTATCACGCGCCACGAGACTCAATGCCGTCATCGTAGATCGACCGCTTATCTACGACGATTCCACCTAGTTTACCTGAGGTTGAGAGACTCCCGGCCAAAACGGCGAGCTCTCTCTCCTCATTCGTATATAGTTTAAATAAATAGTTTAAGTGCAGCATAAAAAACTATAAGTGTTGTGCTTTCCAAATAACCTCGCTTTTCACCTTTCCCGCTCCCTCGTGATCGCGTTAAATATCCTCAACCCAAAGCGCATCCTCCGCGTTTCCCCAAACATTTGGCATCCCTGGTGGGGAAAAGTCCCCCGAAAAATAGGCGCGTCGCGAGTGAAACGAAAAAGTGAGAAGTTTGTGCCATGCCGCGGCCATTTTCTTCTCTGAAGTTCGAACGAAGAAGATGCCAGTGACGGCTAACCCGTGGCGCGCGCATCACCGCCGCGCAGCCACACTTCAGTGTCAGTGACAACAGTCGTCGTGGGAATAAGAGAGACGGACGATCGCGCTCCGCGACTCTCCTCTCTCCACACCGAAAGCCGCGCCCGCAGCTGGCCCAAGGCAGCCTGTCCAGCGCGCACTCATCGGCCAACAAGAGCGACCATCTTGTTGGCACCTCAAGTCCAGCAGCACGCACCTCACCATCCAGGTCACCCTGGAGCCAACCACGCCACCCGCGTAACTAGTACCCAAACCGAAGACGACGTTGGATTAGAAGGAGACAGCAACACTCCCGCTTGCTGTCATCTGAAGCCCGTCGGCCTACCACGTATCTGCCGCACTGCAGGCCCTCTGCAGTGGGAGAGAGAGAGAAGGCACCTCGATCAGCTGACTCCGCTAATACGGTGGGTCCGCTCCAAGTCGCAAACTTTTGTTGCGCAATTTCATATTTAATATTCCTTTTCTTTGTTTGTTTAGATTCTGAACGGTGTAGGTAAAGTTGACTACACTTGTTTTCAATTTTATTGCCTTTTCTTAAGTTTGTTTATTTAAACTATTTTCCAAACCAAGTAGTCAGTTGACCCAATTACTAAATAATTGAGTACAGCTGCTGCTATTTTGAAAAATAAGTGACTATTTTATGGTCAAGTTAATATCAAAATTAGGAATATTTTTCTCATTGATCTGAAGATCATATTGAAATTTAATCCTATTTATTGTTCTATCTTCTCTTACACAATTAAATTTGCAGGTGAAACTACCTGGTAACTTGTAGTCCACGCTGACTGTTCTTCAACATCTGAGCAACCATTGGCACCTGTTAGAGCAAGCGAAGGGACTTTCTTCACCAACTACCCTTATGGAAAAAATCGGTGTAAACACCGAAAAATAACACTGAAAATAACACCGAACTTCTACACCGCATTGGGTGTGATTTCGCACACCCAATGCGGTGTTATACCCAAATGGAGTGCTACACCCAATGGAGTGTTACACCCAAAGGAGTGTTACACTAAACCGAAAAAAAAAAATTGGCCTCATGGGGATTCTAACCATCTATCTTCAAGTTGACGAAAATTTACCGACCACTTTATCCACTTAGCCACGCTCTTGATTGAAAATACTATGTTTAAAATAATATATAAACATTGAAACAAACTTTTTTTGATTATTTAGTTTGTATATGATTAAAAAACATTACTTTCAACTTGTTTATAAAAACTATATTAACAATTATTAAAATAAAAATTTCAGTGTTAACACCCAAAATTCGGGTGTTTTTCATAAAAATTCATTTTTTTATTTTTTTTGTCAGAAATTAAAACAATTATACCACCTTATTTCTTTTTTGATAAATTGATTTGAACTTTTTATTATTAATTATATTTATTCTCATGATTTCCTTTAACTCACAAAGTTTCGACCACGTCATCAACGTCGTATGTCCAAATCTGCCAATAGCACTATAGTTTTGAGCCTACGAGACTTAGAGGTCTAAAATTTTACAGACGGTATAAGTTTGAATGTCGATACGTTAATGTGCAGTCTTGGACATCCAGGTTACCGATGCCGGGGGCACCTGGGGGTCTTCTCCGAGCAATCGGGTCTAATTCTTTGGATGTGATTTTTGGATGTGAATTTTTAATAAGTACGTCAAAATATAGTACTTTTTAAATAAAAGCATGTTAAAAAATTATAATTATTTTTGTCATTGACTTACTATTGATTGGTTTCAAAAAATTTCAAATATTTTCATTTTTTTGTCTGTTACCAGTTTTTTCTAAAATAATCATTTTTACCGCTCCTTTGGCCGAATATATATTTTTAGTTCTTAACTTAAAAGTTCATGTATTTTTTACAAGGGTTTTTTCATTATTTCAGTTCAGACGTAATTTTCTAAATAAAAAAATGAATTTTGAACAAATTACTTTAAAAAATACACTTAAAGGTTTAACGATAAAAATTTAATGAGTTATTCGAATTCTGGAATAATTTTTTGTAAATAATTTAATTTTTTTGTATTTCAATTACTGTCTCAGACGTTTTGTTCTTACTTTATAGTACACGACGAACTCACGATATATATGTGCAATAATAAAGAATTTCCAGTTATGGTATTTATTTTTGATCCTACTGATTAAGCATATCATCATCTATTGAATTCTTCATTAATTTTTTATTAAAAACGGATTGAGCGTCAAAATTCCATTTTGAGTGTAACATTCCAACTAACTTTTAACTTTGGTGTAAACACTAATTCTTTTAGGTGCAATACCCATAATTATTATCACTTAACTTTGGTGTTAGCACTAAACCTTTTATGTATAAACTCGCAATAGTGTGGGTGTTGACACCCAAAAGTTAAGTGTTAACACTTAACTTCGGTGTTAACACTGAACCTATTGGGTGTAAACTCCCAATTGTGGGTGTCAACACCCAACATTTAAGTGTTAACACTCAAAATCTAGTGTTTACACCGAAAAATCAGTGTTAACACTGCAAATTCGGTGTTTACACCGGTTTTTTCCATAAAGGTGGTAGTCCTCGAGTCTTCGTACAGCTGCAGCAGCACTCCCAGAGTTCTTCGATAGCCTTGGGTTCAAAAGTACTGTTTTTTATGGTTGTTAGAGTCAGCGTTGGAACAAATTTTTTGCCAATCTTTATAAGTATAGTATAAGCTCAAATTATTTATATTGCTGAATAGTTATTGATTGTTTCATTTTTCCAATTATATATTTTCAAAAATTCTAATTGAATTTTTTATCCATTTTAAGTTTGTTTCAAGACCAATTTTCAAAAAATCAATCCGAGTGTCTACTAACCCTTGCCCCCACTCAACCCAATTAGAGTTGTTTAGGGATTTTGATTTCCTTTTTTCGCTGTAGTTTTTTTTGTTTATCTATTTACCTTTTCTCTTCTACCTTTATTTTTTGATTTTTTCACTTTCTTCATTTTTTAAACTTTCATTAAAAATTATGCTACGACCTGTGGTGTGACTACATCCAATTTCTTAAAATTGAGCCACCTGTGACTCCCTTAGTCCAGGTCTTGATATCACCCATTGAAAACGAGCCACCTGGACCGCTTGAGTTTCAGGACCTAGCTACTCATTTCAAGGTTCAGCCACCTGCGACACCTCAAGTCCAGGCCTCGGCTACTCATTTCAAGGTTCAGCCACCTGCGACACCTCAAGTCCAGGCCTCGGCTACTCGTTTCAAGGTTCAGCCACCTGCGACACCTCAAGTCCAGGCCTCGGCTACTCATTTTAAAACTCAGGCACCTGTGGCAGCCAAAGCCCGGGCGCCGGTCACGTCTTTTGAAAATCAGCCACCTGAATTAGTTCCAATTCAGGCTTCGGCGCCCCCCTCCAAGATGAAATCACCTGAGACACCTCAAGTCCAGGGTCCAGCGAACCTCTCCGAGAGCAAGCCACCTGCGGCTGTCCTGGCTCAGCCACCGGCTATCGCTTTCGAAAAACAGCCACCTGAACTGCTTGGTGTTCAGGCCTCTGCTAAAAGCCCCAGAGTTAAGCCACCTGCAACAATTAAAGTCCAAGCTCTGGCAATCATGATGAAAGTACAGCCACCTGAACTAATCCAGCTTCAGGCGCCGGCTATATTCTCAAAAACTCAGCCACCTGAACCACTCCAGGTTCAGGCCCCAATCACGATCTCAAGCGTTCAGCCACTTGAAGTAACTCAACTTCAGACCCTGGCTGTATCATTATTTAACTGTTGGGTTTTCGACCCAGGAATTTTCCTTGGACAGAGCATCAGGCTCTTACCAAAATTGCCCAGTAAGCCTCTACGTTTGATCGTACGCTTGCTAACCACCCAAGACTTAACCTACAATTATTTTTATATATTACTTAATACTATTTTTATTTTTGTTATGTTCACAGATATTATTAATCGACTACAGTCGATTAAGGCGGGCGGAATGTTTGAGATTTACCGCCTTTTATTGCCACGTGATTGGTCATGCGAGCGACCCACGCCAGAGCTGCCCAGAGTGACCAGTTTCCGCCCTCACCAGTCTTGCTTCAACCGTGATGCCGCTATCACGCGCCACGGGACTCAATGCCGTCGTCGTAGATCGACCGCTTATCTACGACGATTCCACCTAGTTTACCTGAGGTTGAGAGACTCCCGGCCAAAACGGCGAGCTCTCTCTCCTCATTTGTATATAGTTTAAATAAATAGTTTAAGTGCAGCATAAAAAACTATAAGTGTTGTGCTTTCCAAATAACCTCGCTTTTCACCTTTCCCGCTCCCTCGTGATCGCGTTAAATATCCTCAACCCAAAGCGCATCCTCCGCGTTTCCCCAAACAGTAGTGTATACTCATATACACCTATTAATACTCTGTAACGGGGTATTTCTTAAGAAAAGGCCCTCCCTTCAATATTTAAGAGAGTTTCCTGGGCCCTCCCGTTACAAGAAAAATCTATCTAAAAATAATATGGGGAAACACTCCTTAATCTGGGGTCAGGGTTTCCATGGAGAGAAAACGGAATGGTTGGTGAGCTAGAGAGAGAAGAAATAAATTATATAAAAAAAATTTAGGTTAATTTCATTTTTTATTCTTGTCTACAAAAATAAAAATCAAGTCTACAATTACAAGAAAATAAATTTTAATTTGAGAACATAGGAAATAAACAAAACTTTAAAGTAGTCTACAAAATGGCGGGTAACGACGCCGCGCCAAGAAAATCTCGATCGAATTTATATAACTTTCAATAATATCCAAACAGAATTTTCATTCAGCGTACAATACCCAAAATTTCCAGAAAAACATGGTTTATAAAATTTTCAATGAAATAATACAAAAAACCTTACGTTTACAAAAATTTCAACAATTTCTCTGATGCCCAAAATGGCTACTCTTTTGTTTTTCCAACTCTCGGTATAAGAAATAACCCAAGCTTCGATTCCTTCTTATACCTAGCTGTAAAATAAAGAAAAACACAAAAAAAAGTTGTCTACAAACTCGACTAAAGAAAAATAGGAAAAAGAAACTTAGAAAAAGTCTACTCAAGAGAAACTTAAAAAAATAAATCACACTCAAAAAAAATCAACCTCACACCTTGGCTACTTAGAACAGAGTGACGCTCCCCGCGTCTCTCTGACTCGACTTCCTTCTTCACCATCCCCTCCAAACACTCTCAGCCAATCAACACAAATTAATCTAACTAAGCCTCATTCACACTCGAGGAACAGTCATATGTCCACCAATCAGACACATTCACGCCACAACACCCAATCACGCTCCCGTCTACAATCTTCCGGTGGCAATCGCCACGCCACCTATAGTACGCGCGAAAATCCGAAATACAGAATAAAAATAATGCACACGAGGCACTCACAGCGTTAACCTATTCCTCGCGCACATACTCTCTCTCTCGCTCTCCCCCATATGCACACATTGTTCGCGCAACGTACACAATACAAAAAAAATAAAATCTCACTCACGCCCGTGTCTACTGTGGTGAGCGTGCGCGCACGCGCTTAGCGACGCAGTTGCGTCGTCTGCCGACACGCGCCGCACACCTCCTCCGTCGCTGAAAACTCCCCGACGGAGAATCGGAACCCGTGTGTGGTGTATGTGTGTGTACGTGCGCGCCCTGGGCCGGGGGAGCCTTCCCGGGTGGTGAACATGTGTGTGTGTGTGTGTGTGTATGTGTCGTGCGCGCGCCGTGTGCTCGTGTTGCTACAGCAGCGTTCAGCCGACGGCGACCGTCGCCACGTGGTCGGCTTCTGCTGCGCGAGAAAGCGGCATGGTTATCACCTGGGAAAGTAAACAAACAAATTCATTATTTCATGGTTTCCCAGGTGACCTGACACTGCCAGGTAAGAAAAATAATTTACGAGGGATTCACTCCCTCGCAACTCATACATATGAATTTTGCATTTTACGTACGAATGACGTAAGTAGTATAACATGCGGTCTGGGCCGTCAAAACAAACCCCCACCACACCTACCTGGTGTTTACAGGTAGACGTCGATGTCTCCGCCCCCCCTCCCCTCCCCTCTCCACGGCTCTCGCGACTCTGACCGCGCGGAATCAAGAGGTCGCGGAGGGGGGGGGGGAAGAAATCAGCGTAAGTAGGAGGAGGAGGCGTCCGCGGGCGCGTCTCGCTCATCTCGCGTGAGGAGGATGCTGTGGCGCGGGTGCGCGTAGGGAGGGTCCCTGAAGTACCGTTATCATGGCCATACTGCGGGGACTTTTCTTTTCTGCCACTGTCCATGCTGCTGCTGGTGGTGGGTCTTTTGTTGTTGTTATTGTTGTTTAATTTTTTTTTTTTTCAATTTTTTTTAATTTTAAGAAATTAAGAATTATTGTTCTAATAATTTATGTTTCTTTGAATATATTTAATTTTCTTTTTTTTTAAAAGAGAAGAAAATTTTAAGATACTAGTAAAATTTTTTTGATTTTAATTATTAATTTTCTAAGGGAAGGTGTTTGAAATAAAAACATTAATTTTTTGGAGTCCTTCAATTTTTTTTTTTTTTTTTTCTTTTATTTACCCAATTTATATAATTTTTACAATTATTCTTTGAAAGCAAATTCAAATTTATAAGAACCTAAATACGTTGCATAAAAAGCGTTATTTTCAATATTTTCTAAGATTTTACTCCAAAACTCGTCGTGTTTTGTCATTGCCTCTGATATTTTTTGTGGCATGTAAACACAAAATTCATCATCCATGGTCACAAGAATTTTTTTGCCGTATTTGGTGGTTGTTTTTACGGCTGCTGTTACTCGATGTTTTTGATTGACCACCAGCTGTTTTAAATTTTTTTTCGGCAGTTCCGGAGCCTGAGCTATGCTGTTTAAGTTGTTGATTCCGAACGTTTCTGAAGACATTGTGTATCTGAAATGTAGAGTTTTTTACTTTTAGAAAAAATAAAATAAAATAAAATACGAAATAAAATACAATATTCAATTTACTTACGTTTTAAAATAATTAATCAGTTTTGTCGTAGCTGATGTGGTTGTTGTTGTTATTGTTGTTGTTTTTTTTAAAGTTGAAGCAGCGATTTGTTTGGCAGGGTAGCTGTGCTCTAACTGGCCTTCTGCTACGTAGCTCAAGCAGCAGAGAATGACCAGACGGTGGAGGGGATGAGAATTTTATTGATTAGTTAGCAAATTCCATCAAACTTATACTATTTTAGAACTGCAATTTTGCAAGTGTTGCAGAAAACAGACACCTTTACCAGAATAATAATTTTTATTATTTGACATTTTTTGACGCACAAATTTTCTTGCTATTTCATCATTTTTTTTTAAATCACTTGAAAAATTATCGAGAAATTTTTGCATGCCTCGGCCTGAAGCCATGTAAAATAAAAACATAATACAATATTGTCCACAAACATCAGAGTCTTCGCTTTGTAATTGTTTATGGTTCCAATGAAAATATTTACAATTTTTTCTTATTCGTCTTATGTGATCTGGTATGAATGGGGGCAAACCAAAGCTGTCCATGAACCAGGCCTTGTTTGCTTTATTTACAAATATTGCTACCCAATGTGTGCCGGGTTTACTATGATTGTCTGTGTTAAATACAAATGTTGTCGGTTTCGTCCACACCTGGGGAATTCGATCTGCTGGAAACACTCCTACTGTGTGGTACGGGATCCGGTCTATAATTTTTAAGATGTCTAGGCTGTTCATCGTAGGTATTAATAAATGGTTCGTAATCGGTGTTTAAATATTTGTTAGCAATAAACCACAATTTTAATCTTTCGACGTTATTTTGTGCACAACTAAATCTAAGGTGCGGCTCGCGAACCCCGTGATGGAAACAATACTTAGTTGACCAAGGTAGATCGTGAAATGACGGACAGTTGTGTTTG
The DNA here is from genome assembly GCA_038277355.1 of Encarsia formosa. NCBI lineage: Eukaryota > Metazoa > Arthropoda > Insecta > Hymenoptera > Aphelinidae > Encarsia > Encarsia formosa. The sequence goes on from CM076187.1 coordinate 36,074,609, forward strand.
TCCTCTAAATTAATCACCTCGCGAGAAGTAATTTTTTTTAGATATAATAATTTTTCATTACCTCTTACATACACTTGGCGAATTTTTTGAATTAATTCTCGCAAATTTTTAGAAAGAACCTTTAAAGAGACCTCTCCGTCAAAGTAGTCAAGGCCATGATGATGTCTCGTAAGCCACTCGTTTTGACTTCTTGTTCTCTTGTTTATATGCTGTACTGATAACGATGGCGGTAAAACGACCCAATGAGATGCAAAGTCCTCGTTGATTGCTACTAGAGCAACTTCTTTAGGTATATAATCATTATGATTATTTTTTAAAAACTGGATATCGATAATCACGTCCATTTTTTTTTTTTTAAATTTGTTATTATTTTATTTGAAGAGAGAGTACGTGTTTTTGCAAACAAGACCGAAATGAAACTAAAAAAATTTACGACAACGTAGCTAGCAAAGAGTTTTTGAATTTTGATCAGAGTCATCTAGTGTTTTAACCGCCAAAGTCAATGAGTACTTGTCGTGACGCGTCAATTTCTAAGATATTATCGTATTCAGCGTAAACCATACAATTAACTGTTGTAGTAAGAGGCGTGTTAAAGCGGACGTCTAAACGTAGAGAACCATGTTTAATTAAATTCCAGTGACCACACTCGTGCGCCGAAAGATCAGGAGTTAAGTCAAAAGCAAAAAGACAGTAACCATTGGGGTATTCTTCTCGAGATATCTGATTTCCCATATTTTGAAAATGAATGCCTGTTCCGGCAAATAAAGTGTGATATGCATCTATGTACAAATTTTTCTTAGAAAAATGGCTCTGGATAGGTTTTGATGGTACTTGTACACCGTCAACAAATAAACAAAGATAATTTATATCTAAATGAGAAAAGTTGAAAGGATTAAGTTTTCTGTCACCATTAAAAGCCTTGTTTTTAACAAACCCAATGATTATTCGTTTTGGTAACTGACCTAGTATGACATTGTCCAAACTCTCACCGTGCACACCACTGTGCATAGTTATAGCCTTTACTTCGACTCTCGAAATAGGATATTTAGCTGTTGTTTTTGACAATGATTTTGCGTGAGCAAGCAATACAGCCGGACTGATTTTCACTCGCCTCACGAGAAGACTTGCTTCCTCTATACGAACTTTGAAATATCCTGTGGGGTCCATGATTGAAAAAGCATCTCTCGCTTTAACTAGATGAACTCGAACCTCAACACCATTAATGAGTAATTTTTCTTGATTGAAAACATCACAGTGAAGATATCCAAGCATATCAACAGTTTTGTTTTCACCTAAAAGTTCACGTCGACACGCAAGGCCCTCATTGGCATCGACCAAGTCATCCATTTTACCTGACGTGTCTTTATGCCACAGACCACAGGTGAGATGAGAATTTTTTGCAGCTCCTCCATAGTTGAGTAATGTTTCTATGTAAGCGCGATAGGCGTATAAATTATTAGGTGGTGACACGGGTTTTTGATTAAAGTAAACATCAACTTGACTAAAAAGCGAATGCATAAAGTTGTTCACAGGTCCAACTTTTTCAAAAGCCGCTTTGTCGGTTGTATTTAATTTTGTAAGATCAATGTCTGTAGGTGGCAAAATAGCGACACGTATATTGAGCATGGTATGAGCGAGGTCCAAATACTCATCACCGGCTCCTGGTATCATGAATTCTATTGGTGCATCGTCGGTCAACGATGATATTGGCTTGTATTGAACGTAGCGTGAGCCTTCTACCGTCGTCTGTGTTGGTGGAAGATCAAATAAAAGCAACTCCGACTTGACACACTCGGAAGACTGTGTGTGCAAAAATGCCATTTTTAAAAAAATATTTTTTTACTTATTTATTTAACCAAAAATGTCTCTTGTAGTTCTGGATTTTTTAATTAATTTTTTTTTTTTTGAATTTGTACACTTTTTTTTCTTGATATTTTTTTTTTTTTTAACAACCTTATTATTATTTTTTTTTTTTTTTTTTTTATTCACGCTTGGTGGTTTTTTTTGTGGTATGCACTTCCTCACCTCTTCGGTGCCGCCGGGTGACTGAAGAGAGCCAATGTGGTGATGAGAGAATTTATAGCCTGAGCCATCCATCATTAACTTGTCCAATTTCTCTTCGGCTTTTCTTTTCAAGTTCTTGCCTGATTCTCGAATACGATTTTTGAATGCTTCCTTTATAGGCGTGTTTTGGTCAGTGACGTCCTACACAATGTTAGCACCTGTTCTTAAAGCCTCTTTACCTACCGTCTTGGCACCTTGTTTAAGCAGTGGTAGGACACGACGGAATAAACCAGCGAGAAGTCGTCCTACGCCGCCGTGACCTCGTTGATAAGAGCTACTACAAAACACACGTCCAACACCTGCCGAATTACCGCAGCCACTTTGGTTATAAAATATTTCTTCGTAATCCATTCTTGTTATTGATAGTGTAAATTTTTATCATATTTTTTTTAATCAATTTGTTTGAAGTGTAGTACCGCGGTCAGCGTACCAAAGTCGAATGACAATGGTCGAGCATGCTCGTCTCTTATATCAATTTCAATTGTCTGAAATGAGTTTAGTAAAAGCGATAAATACATAGGTGGGGTAAAATTATTGATTTTTATGTCACCGTAAGTATATTGATTCGTTTTTATGGTTGTAGTTCTCAAAAGTTTTACCTCTACATCGCCCATCAAATACGGCTCGCAAAGATCACAGAACACCATTATTGAATTTGTCAATACATGTGCTAAATTTGCTGGAAAGTTACCAACTATCGGCTCGTTACCATTAACATTAATTATTCCAGCAAAAGTTAACGACTTGGGTTCTTGAAAGCCTAAAATTTTGCTCAATTTTGCAGGCAACTCGACAGTGTGGTCAAATTTTTCGCAATCGGTACATGATCTATTCAAAGAAATGTATCCACCACGTTCTATTTTAAATTTTAAATGATTTTTTACGCAATTTAGTTCATTGATTTCGTCCACGAGGCTTTGTAAATTATCATATATACCAGGTCGTAATACCGAAGCAACACTTTTTAAAGAAACCTTTGCTTCTAGTGATCTCACATCATTTGTCAACGAAGACGGTTGTGGCGCTGTTATAACAGTCACTGTGCGTTCATCTTCCTGATTTACGGGTAAATGTTGAAATGTAAGCGGGATCTGAATTTCTGTTAAAGCCACAGACCATTTTCCTTGTAACTGTATTTGTTGAGGTAGCTGAGTAATGAAGTGTGTTGCAGTATTTTCTGGATAATATTTTATACTACTGTTGCTTCGTAGAGCGATATAAAATTGGTCTGTCATATTTTATTTATTATTTGAGTATGTATTATTGATTGTATTTAAATTTTACTAACACGGCTCAGCTCTTCTTCGTAAAAAAATCCGTCAATCTCTTCACCGTCAGAGTCTTCCAAAAAATATACAAGTGGTTGGCGTGTCAATGAAATGCGTTTAATTTTAAATAACTCCTCTGACCAGCCACCCTCGTAACCTTTGTCAAAGACGCTTTTCAAACAACTGACACGAACGACGTCGCCAACTTTGTATTTAGGTGATTTAAAAGTGCTTATGTTGTATTTTTTCATAATATTTTTACGCGCTATAGCTGCATTATCAATGTTTACCTCGGCGGGTATCATTTTTGTAGCACTGTGTCTGCTTCGATTGTAACTTTCAACGATTTGTTGTATCACGTCAATATATCTTTTTGTATTTTTAAAGGTAAAATATCGCCAAATTTTTTCTTTTATAGTTCTTATAAATCTCTCTGCAACGGCGGCTTTTGTATCTGGACTGCGCCACACACGAAATTGTATTTCATTTTTTTTTAAAACCTCCTGCATTTCTCGGCCAGTAAATTCTTTACCTTTGTCCGTCTGAAAACATACTGGTTTTCGACCATTACTTTTTAACAAGATACAGGTAAAAGCCTCGGCAATACTTTTAGATTTTTTTTTCCGAACTGGCTCCAAAAATACATACTTGGATAAAACATCAATTACTATTAAAAGATAAGATATATTATTATTGTAGGACTTAATTGATCTAAGATCAATCAAATCACCCTCCCATAAATCATCAATGTTACGCACATTGTAACAACGACGGGAGAAGCGTCGACGCACAAGTTTGTGTTTGTTGTAAGAGGCCTGACTTTCTAGCCACTTTATTACATTTTGTTTAGGTTGTTCTTTTCGCAATGCTCCAATCAGTTTATCTGCACCGGCGTAAGCTGTCGGTAATGGTAAATTGTAGTACAGTTCTTCTAATTTCTCAGTCATGTTGACCGTCTCTTGTCTTACTTTTTTTCTATCTTTTATTATTTTTATTTATAGGTTTATTTATTTTATTATTATTTTTAAGCAGTTATTTTTTTAACTTTCTTTAATTTTTTTTCATCGATTTTTTTTTTGATTTTTTTTTCGGTTTTTCAAAATCTTTTTTATACGCGCAAAAAACTTTTCAAAAGTAATCTTACTAATCATGCAGCAGGTAGTCATCAAAGCCACAGTTCGCTCATCAGATGGTGTTTCTTCGTCAAGCATGCGTGAAAATGCTTTTGTAGCCAATATACGATCAGCTTGTTGTCGATTTTTAGTTTTATCTGCGTAACTAATATCATGCTCGCGACACGCCTCGTCAAGAGGATTGATTCCAACTTCACCACGGCTCAGACGTTCTGCTAGTTTTGTACCAGGACCGCAAAATCTATAACCAGGAACGTGTAATTCAAAAAGTAGCAGATCGATCAAGTCATTTATGGCACAACTTTCTTTTTTTTTTGTTTCCTCTTTTGTGTCTTTAACTTTATGACTATTTTTTACGTTTGAAAAAAATTTCTCAGTCGTAGCCATCCTTGTGTCGCAGGTTGCTGATGGTGAGAGTTCGGTGACGACGAAGCTGACGACGTCAACGCCGGTGGTGTTGGTAACGGTGGAACTGACGTTTCCCCTAAAACACCTACCGTCGATGGGCTCTCTATTTTTTTAAATTTTTTTTTTTTTTTTTTTTCTTCTTTGTCACTACTGCTAAAACTACTACTACTACTACTGTAAATTGCCCTAGACACGTCGCTATCGTTAGAGTTGTAGCGCGTTCTTTTTTTTTGTTTCCCTTTATTAAACGGCGATAGCTGATGACCACGAACTACGTCAATGACCTGGGGCGACGATGACGACGACGCACTAGAAGATAGTGCACGAGCCGTTGTTTGAGTGGCCGATGTAGCAGATGCTAAAACGTTTCCCCAAACACGGGAATTACCAATGAATTCTTTGGGTATGCGTGCTCGTAGAAGTGCTGCCGCAAACTGAAGGTGTCCTAGCGGCGCTTCTCTTTTTCTTTCTCTTAGAGTATCGTTGATGAGATCAACTATAGTTGCACCCGGTAAAGTTGTACCCTCTATAGTCAGCTCGTTTGTATCCCAATTGACATTACCTTTTTTTCTCAATAACTGCATGATTTTACGCGCTTTGGTTCGAAATCTCAGTGGTACGGTGTCAATGACACTTTCATCCGTATTTTCTTGTGACTCAGCATTGACGTTACCTAAGTTTATGTTAGAGTCAATGACACCTGTGACATTTGCTCCTTGTGCTTTGTCATCTGTTTCTCGTAAATTTAGATATCGTTGTAGCAGTTCGGAGTATCGTGTCCATTTTTCGCGTTCGCTGAGGGTACTGTAGTCTGTTGAGTTTAAGATTTTACTCATCTCTTCATCGAGTCTGCTCGTTGGTGTTCCAGGAGTTTGAACAGATTTTCTCTCATGATTATCACCTCCATTACCAACTGATATAATGTGCTGCATGCGCTCGACGCTCTCTTGTGGCAATAAAATCATTTTTTTTGTATGTTCCATTTTTATTTAAAAATTTTTTTTTTTTTTTCAAAAATTGTCTTTATTAACGTTGCGAGTAATATCGGTAAAAAGCCGTTACCGTGTTGCACTAAAATTTTTTTTTTACTAACAAAACTACCAGCAGGTTTTACCAGTTTTCGTAAAGTATTTGCGTGTTTTCGTAGCCTAAGTTTGTGGTTGTCCGCGAGGGGTACGTTACCGGTCAAAACATTTAAAACACACTCACAAATCTGTTTAACAAGTGCTGGATCAGCTGTGCGTAAAACTGCGCGTCTTTGCTCGTCGTTCAAGTGATACAAGCCTGTCAATATAGCAGCGTTTTTTTTACCGATCGGACACCGACTCTTTGAAGCCATTACAAAGAAACAACTGGCAGTTCATCGCGTGTGCTTGTGCCTTTTATATTTTTTTGCTTTGGCACGTAGACGTATTGATACTCGTCATCAGGAAAAATACATGTGCGAAATCTGCAGTTGTCTGGGGTATTTTGTTTAAGATCTAGTAATAAATAACCATAGGGCCTTGAAGTAGCGTCCCAATAAGCTTCTTGTAAAAATTTGGAATTTTCAGGACAAAGTTGACGTGATAAATGTTGTATTTGCGCTCGATCACGCAAATTCCTAAAAATTACAGTGTACTGTGCATTTAAAGAAATATCTCTTTGTCCTTTACCCTGGTGAAAAACATTTTGCGTAATAAATATAATGCTCAAATTTTTGTGGTGACTGCCTTTTGTGAACAAATTGACGATGATTCCATCGCTGCCTCTAGACGACTCACTCATCAAGTCGTCTATGATCAAAAGTTTAGGACGTGGATCACTAGAGTAGTCCTCGCTCCGCGGTAAACCTTCACGAAACTCAATATTTTTACCTAACTCCTTGTAAGCCGGCTGCCATTCAGCATAATACACTATGATTCGTGCAAACGTTGTGTCGCTCAGCTGCTGAATATGTTTTATAAATTTTTTTGTAAACAGTGTCTTGCCGCAACCTGTTGGTCCACACAGTATTGATGTCCACGGATGTTTCCAAAGAATACTCATATTTTGTCTTGGATAAAACGCACTCAAACTAAGAAAATAAACAATTAAAACTGGAAAAACAATCACAGAGGTGTTAAGCGGTCCTAAAATAAAAAAATAAAAGTGTACTGGCACCAACGACGACCACAGTAGAAATGACTAAACAAAGTCACGGTAGACAGTTTTTAAATTAGCAAGAAAAATTAAAACGAAAATAAAGTAGACTCGCACAATTCGAAATAATAAAACTTAAATTAAGCTCTGGCTCGAGCTCGATCGTGTCCTTGCTCTGTCACGCTGTGACAGCCGTGTCCAGGCTTCTGCTGCTGCTGCTGCTGTTGTTACCGCCACCGCTGCCGCCGCCGCTGTGGTTGTACGACCAAGTCTCAAGCCTTAGCTCAAGTCTTCAGCTCAAGCCTTAGCTCAAGTCTTTAGCTCAAGCCTTAGCTCAAGCTTTAAGCTCAAGCCTACAATCATTCTGGTGTTTGATTTTAATTTTGTATAAAAAATTTAAATAAAAAAAAAATGAGTAAGTGATACGTAATAGAAAGAGTGAGGTGGAATAAAGCAGGAAAAAGCTGTTCAATAATTGAGTAATTACATTGTTATTTTTATTATTTATTTGATACACAGTAATTATTATTATTGACAAAAATTTTTTATTTAAAGTAAAAATTAGGTGATTACATAAAAAAATAAATTGCAGACTTACAACAAGAGTACGTATTATAACGAGCAGCCGCTTTTTTTTTTTTTTTTTTCTTACAGTTGTAGTGCTGGTGATAGCAGTAGAGTCGCTAATAGTTTTTAAAACCAAACGGAAAGCTTTTCTCGAGGCCAACGAATCGTCTTTTACTGTATACAGGCTGACATTTTTTTATCTCTTTTACAGATACCACGTCGTGAAAAACGGTTCGTCTGATAGAATTATTCGACACGGTTAAATTACACAAATCGCCATCAATGAGTTTACAAATTGTGTCAAAATTAATTTTTTGACTATTTGTGTAATTTAAACGTATTCCTTTTACTTTGCATACGGACTCTTTCGACCCGTCTGGTTTAGTGTACTCGTAAGCATAAAACTTTGGCCCGCAACTTGCAAAAATATTTATGAAAGTACCTGTACCCTTTTCCACAAGTTCATCCGTAAGTTCTCCAAGCATTGTACCGATTGGTAAATCTTCATCACCCGGTTTGCTCAGGTAGATTATAGAGTCTGTGTCGTAGTAGCAGACCCTTTCTTTAAGAACTTGCAAACATTCATTTAATTTTAGTCGCGCTTGAGCGGTTGTATACGCCGCAACCGCAACATTTGTAAGAGGAGACACGGAGTGCGTTTCAGTAGCATAGGACCAGTTAACGTCTAAGACGTGATCGTTAACCGGTACTATGCCGTTCACTTCAGTGTCCTCCCTACTCAATAACTCGGCCAGTCTACAGGGATCCTTAACGACTTCTGTTTTTACCATATTTTCCCTCTGCCCGAACTTGCCCCACAACGAGTTTAAGCATAATTTTGCCACGGATCTCAGACCAGGGTTGTGATCTATTTCGGTTAATGTCAAAGATATATCCTCAACTTTTTTTAGTTTATCGATATATCTTTGTTTTTCCTCCTCTGTTACGCAACCAGGGGGATAGCCGGAGGCTTTTACCTTTTGATTAAAAAATGACCGAATATACTCTGCAAAGAGACCGCCCTCGTGTGTTTGGGGGTTATATTTGGTTGTTTCGTAATGCCAAATTTCATAAATATTAATAATTCTATACCCGTACTTTACGGCTACTTTCAGCTCTTCGGACACCCAAGTCCCGTGTAAACACCGATCCGACTGATTTTCGTGCTGACATTCCGTATCAGACATTTCTTCACAACACGTCCGACATAGCGGAAATATAAGTTTGTTGTGCATTTTTAATGGTAAAATCGGATGAAAAAGATTCGATGGTGGTAGCACGTCGCATTTAATAAAACCATCCACGTTTGCGATATCGTTCGATGGTCCTATTATCGCATTGCACTCGCTACCGACAAATATTTTAGGATGGCCCAAAATATACGTACCATACCGGTTTACCCACGGGTACAAACTACAGTAGTCGACGTAATGAATTTTTTCGCCCTCTTTACACACGTATTTTTTTACAATGTTGCCTGTTCGGCCCCCGAAAAACGCGTCTCGCGGATTCAGAGGTACATATTTTATTAAATCCCGATCTGTTTCATCAATAAATTTTCTAAGCTCGTTGTTATTTTTAATTTCCAAATCAAATCGACACTCCCACTGTTCGATTAGTTTGTAACCCCCTGATAAAATTTTTTCCCGTTTTATTAATGTATTTTCATAACGATTGTTCAATGTAACACCACTTGAATCTTTGACATCGCGATTTGTTCGAAGACAAGGGCACCCGTGCCAATAGCAATCATAAAATTCATAAACTATACCTCTGTACCCCGCGTATTCTTCTTCCTCGCTGGTGTTGTCAATTTCACGATATCCATCTACAAGAAGACCTCCTGGTAGTCGCTTTTCACTCGAATGACCCGCGTGACGAATAGATTTATTACATTTTTTTTCCTCCCAGTATAGCCACTGTAGAGCTTTTTTTGACTGTTTATTACAGCGTCGGTACCCTTTCACCGGAATTATGCCGATTTGCTCGTGTTTCAAAAAATTTTTGCGAAATACTTGTAAGCAGGAGGAGGCTATTGTAGTACACTCCGCAAAAGGATCAACGTTCATCTGTTTGAAAATTTTACGAAATTCCAAGCAAGCAATTCTTAATATTTTTACATCCTGCTTACAGTACTTTACAAACTCATTTTGAAAATCAAAAATATAATTTTCGTCAACTTTTTCATTGTACCACTTAATTAAATTTTCACGATCTTTTGCAAAAAGAGTATCTGGGGAGAAAGTTTCTAAGGGTGGCATTTTGCCACGATAATTTTGAAATTGGGGTAAATTAAAAAGGTGCGAAAAAGTACCTTTTTCAACACCTGAGAAACCATACGCCTTAGGCAAGGACGCCAAAGACATATGAAAGTAATTTAAACTATCTATAAATTTTACATTTTTGTATTTTATTGAGATAATCTTTGACCTGTTTAATATTACCGATAGACTTGAGGCTGGCCCGTCATAATTTTCGACGATATATTTTAGAACGAACTGCGCATCGAAACCTTGTGCATTGTGAACAATGCAAATTATTTTATTAAACTCTTTTCGGGGCGCGAAAGCTAACTCTACCAGCTGTTTTACCGGGTCAATTTTGAAAACATATTCGCGTATCCCACAAAAAGCGCAATCATTCGAAATGTCGTCATCATTTGCACAATTATCGCACAATTGATGGACGACACATAAATTTGGCACGTGTTTTTTAATGTTTGTGTCCCCCAAAGTTTCATTTGTCGTCGTTTCAAAATCGTAGAAGAGGAATAAACATTTTGCATCGCTATCTAGACTATTTTTAATAGGCTGCATGTAACAGAAGTGTTCAGTTGGCATCATTTTTTTGCAAATTTGACAGTAAGTCATATTGCATTGATGCTGCCTGAACACATCTGTTCCTTTTATTTTTTTAATTTTGTACATTTTTCCGCATTTCTTACATACTTTTACCGCATCGCATACGCGTAAGGTTTTGTAAAAAGCCCCTACCTGTAGATGTTGATTGAAACATTCTTCGCCATAAAAATATCGAAAGCAGTTGTCGCATTTTATTAAGTCTAGGGTTTGGTCGCATTTCGGTTTTTTTTTACACATATAACACTCATACGCACACTTGTGATACAATTTATCGGTATATGCTTTATTACATGGCACACAATAATAAGCATACCCGCTAGCACCCGTTAAGTTTAAAATTGGCTGATAATGTGACCCCGATGGGTTTTCGTAATACATTATTCGCAAAGTATGATTAATATTTTGGTTTGCAGCTAATACCTGCGCAGTTCCGTCAAAAATCGGTAAACTACCTTTGCCAAAATTTTTGTACTCGTATACTACAATAGCTTTACCGGTCCGAGCGTAGAATGCTTGAAATTTTTCTATTTCAGCAAGCCCACAGCCTTGTGGGGGTATTTCTACCCGCGCTTCCTCTACAAGATATTTAGCAGCAGCAGTTTGCGCGCCATTTTTTGTCCGCCTACGAATTAATTCCCAATAGTCAAACATCGGACCGGTTTTCAGTTGCCCTTTGGCAGCATGAACCTCTGCCGTGACTAATGATCGCGGTAAACAAAGGTTGTCGTCATTCGATATAGTTAAAATTGATTTTTTTTGGACGTCCGGTCTGGTCAATTTGACCCTAGCACCGCCCGACCCAACCAAATATTTTTTAACATTTTTAACGATGTCGCAATTAATAATAATACTATTTTCTATATTGAAATCAGTAGAACTTTGTGAAGCTTTAAAAAAAATATCCCACAAATCGTCGCTGCTAAAATCTCTTACATATCTAAAAGAAAGCCAAAGTGGCCCCGAGTTAAAGCTTTCCGACTCTACTGTAATACCGATATAATCCATGGACCTACCCTTTCTCCGTAGATTATCAGCAAGCTCACAAATTCCTTGACGAAGAAACGTAAAAAAATCCTCACCCTGAGATGGCCTGTTGAATTGAACCCGCATTCGTTGTCCACTGTAATTGAATCGTTGGTAACACCGGATTTCCTCGGTCTCCATTTGAAAATATTGACACTGCTCTGGTGGTTGTTGTTGTTGTTGTTGCTGCTGCTGCTGTTGATGGTCTTGTTGTTGGTTACGCAATTCATTCTCTTCTTTTTCTGCGGCCAAATTAGGCCTTTGACGACCCGCCCCTGTCTGGGAAAAATAGTTGCCTGTAAATTCATTTGTAAAAAAAAAAAAATAAATAAAAAATAAATAATAAAATTAAAATAAACAAAGGTTTATTTACCAACAGACGCTGCTGCTTCTTCTTCTTCAATTAATAGAGGCAAGTCTCGATTATTGACTACTACTTGGGCGGTGTCCTCTTCATCGCTACTGCCGGGGCTACTAGCACTGAGTGTAGCACTACTACTTCTCGATGATCTTCGACTCTTGGTAGTACGCACACTGCAGGATCTTTTGCTGTCGTTGGTAGTAGTACTACTACTACTACTACTGCTGCTGCTGCTGCTGCTGCTGCTACTGCTGCTGCTGCTGCTGCTGCTGCTGTCGCTTTTTCTTCTTCGTAAAGAAGCACTTCTGCTGCCACTATCACTTCTTTGAGATTCACGACCAGTAGTGGTGCGCGAACTACTGTAACTCCGTGATTTACCACTACAACGTGTGTTGCTACTGCTGCTGCTGCTGACTGTGGTGACAGTATCGCTGGTGGCATTGCTACTACTTTGCTTTCTGCGCGAGCTTTTGCTATTGTTACTGCCACAACTGCTGCTGCTGCTACTGCTACTGATGCTTCTTTTTCTTGTGTGCACACTGCAGGATCTTTTGCTGTCAGTGCTACTACCGCCACTAACACTTTTTTGAGATTCGCGACTAGTAGTGCTGCGTGAACCACTGCAGCTCCGTGATTTACTACTGCTGCAACGTGCGCTATCGGTAGCACTGCTACTGTTGCTGCTGCTGCTGCTGCTGCTGCTGCTGCTGCTACTTCGTTTTCGGCACAAGCTTTTGCTGTTGTTACTATCGCAGCTGCTGCTGCTGCTGCTACTGCTACTGATGTTTCTTCTTCTTGTATGCACACTGCAGGATCTTTTGCTGTCAGTGCTACTACTACTGCCACTAACACTTTTTTGAGATTCACGACTAGTAGTGCTGCGTGAACCACTGTAGCTCCGTGATTTACTACTACAACGCGCGCTACCGGTGGCACTGCTACTGTTGTTGTTGCTGCTGTTGCTACTGCTGCTGCTACTTTGTTTTCTGCGCAAGCTTTTACTTTTGTTACTATCACAGCTGCTGGTGCTACTGCTGCTGCTTTTGCTACTCCTACTTCTTCTTCTTCTTCGAGAATCACGACCACTAGAACCACTAGGGACCGCACTTGCATTTTTTTTTATATCTTCGTCGGATGAACTTATAATTTTTTTTCTTATTTTACTTCTTACTCTGCCTTCTATAGGACTCAAATCGTCACTGCTGCTGCTGCTGCTGCTGCTGCTGCTGCTGCTGCTAATAAGTCTTCTGCATCTCTTATTGTTAACTTTACCCTTTATAGGGTCCGAATCATCGCTGCTGGTGCTGGTGCTGACGAGCCTTCGTCTTCTTTTATTATTGCCTACTACTCCCTTTATAGGACTATCAATCGAATCTAAAAAAAAAGAAAACTTTATTATAAAATAACACAATAAATAATGTATAAATGTATAAACATAAATACTTACCACGAGACAGTTCCACAGCCCGTAGAACAATAGCGTCTCCTAAATCATCCTCGTTCATTTCTCTCATCGCTACAAAATTTTAATGTATTTTTATTATAACTTTTTTTTTGAATACTTAGTAACACAAAAAAAAGTATGTAAAAAAACTTACCATTAGACAGTTCCACGGTCCGTAGAACAATAGCGTCCCCTAAATCATCCTCGTTCATTTCTCTCAGCACTAAAAAATTTGAATTAATTTTTTTATTTTAACTTTTTTATTATTAGCACACACTAACAACTATGCCCAATAAAACTATTTACTTACATTGATTCCGTAAATCACTCATTTTTTTAAATTTATTTATTTTTTTACACTGACGCGTAACAGGTTTCGTCAAAAGCTCAATCGAAACTACGGAAATATCCGTCAAATCCCAAAACTATGCAAAATTTGCTTTGATATCTGACGCTAGGTAGCACCTCCCCCCCCCCCCCCCCCCCACCTCTCCTATCTCACGTGTACAAAAATTGCAAATGTAGCACTTTTTAATGCAGCTCTAGATTGCTGCGCTAATTCGTTCTCACACTAGAAAATAAGCAAATCCCATTTCCCCCACCTCTGCCTCCCACTCTTACGACTCAAAAAATTTCAAACGTTACACTTTTTTATAATACAGCTCTAAATTGATGCGCTTGTGGCTGTCTGTAGTTTTACGTTTGACCACGTGTAAATAGATAATAAAAAGGCCCGGCAGCATTCAAAAATTAATTGACAGATGTAACTTAAATTCATCTAGCCGTGAAAGAAAAGTGGCTCTGCGGGAAGCAATCATATTTTCAATTTTTTATTTAAAATACCAAAATAACGCTCGCATAAAACATAGGTTTAACCCTTACACCTTTAATCACATCAAATGGGTTACGAGTCAGAGCTACACTTTTCTCTTCGATTTATTGCAGTGGATTTTGGACAAAAGCAAAGTACGCGACATTATTCAAATGTATAAAAAACACTACAAATATAGTGCCGACGTGATGATGTGCGTCGGGCAATTTATAATTGGCGGTAAATATCGCCGTAATAAAAAATTTAAAACACTCAAGACGCATTTCCTGGAGATTTGTGGTAAGTTCTAGTGGTAAAAATTTAAAAACTTTTATTTATTTAAGTAATTAAAAATTGTTTTCACTTGTCTATAACCAGCCAAAATAAATCTTCGGAACGAACTCATGGTGGAAGAGTACGAAGAATCAATAGAATCATCAGCTGACCAGGCAGTGTAAAAGTACGAAGAATCAATAGAATCATCAGCTGACCAGGCGGTGTGAAATAAAAAAAGTGTAATATAAAAATTGGAGAAATAAAAAAATAATGGTTTCAAAAAATTGATTTTTTTTTAATTCAAACACCTCACCTACAAAAAAATAATTAAAGTTTTTACTTCTTAATATAAAAAAATAATTAAAGCCAAACCTATTACTTGTATTTAAATTTTTTACTTCTTAACTTACTTTTTTACTTTAAAAATATATTTGCTAGAAAACAATGGTTCATCATTTAATAATTTGAAATTAATTAAAGCATTGATATCAATCTTTAAAAAACTTTAAAATAAGTTCATCATCATAACTTATAAAAATTTTGATACGAAATAAAAAAAACATCAACGAAGCAGTGGCAGTGGCAACTTGGATGCTTGTAGAAAAAACATCAACTCAGCAGTGGTAAAAAACATTAAAAATTTTTTTTTTAATTTAATTAAGTAACGATAGTATTTGAAACTATAAAGGTGTTAATAAAAAAACAAAAAATTAGTTAAATTTTTTTTATTCGTTTCTTTATTCATTTAATTTATAATTTGATATAAGGATTTAATTTCTAATATTTACTTCATAACTATTTTCCAATATTTCTTCTATTTTGTGACATGAAAAAAAAATTACATCTCGCGTTATAATGCCCAAGTCTTTATGTTCTCTATTGTATATTTTTAAAAATTGTAAAAAAGCCATTATTTAGTAGTATTCTCGGTCTTGTAAAAGAACCCGAAGAAGCAGGTTCAGATTTTCGCGTGCATCGTCTGTTCTGACGAAATCCGGGCTGTACTCATTCATTTCCTGTATAAATTGGCTTACACAGACACGTAAGCTCTCTCCTTTCGCTGTTGTTGCGTCCAAATTACAAAATTCCATATGAAGAAGTAAATTTAACAAAATACTCTTCAAAATGTCGAACGTGTGTACCCCGTATGACCAACACCATAATATTTATCTCGCTGCCATTGCGAAATATCTTGTTGACCATCTTTTTTAAAGAAAAAAAAAAAAAAAAATTTTAATTTATTTTTTTAATATAAAAAAATGATAAATATTATCTTGAAGTTAATAAAAACCAACCTTCATCTGTTATCAAATCAATACTTCTAATGAAGTCATCACCTTCCTCATCAGACATCATTTCTGCGATCACTAAAAAAGTTTTCACATATTTAGTAAAAAATTTAGATTTATATAGTACATTGACAAATTAAATTAACTTACGTTGATTCTGGTCCAAAGACATGACTTTAATTCTCCCGTGGCTAGAGCTACGAATTTCAAGGTGACACGAGCACATCACTCACGTGGACTAGGGGAGAGGGGTGGGGAGGTGGAGGCACTCGCGAGGACTAAGGAGAGGGAAGGGGGAGAGAGGGGGAGATACTCGCGGGGGAGGAGGATACTGTGGTGCGTCCGCAGACACCTCCTCCTCCTCTTACCTATGCAGCATGGATTTCTTCCCCCTCCCCTCCGCGACCTCTTGGTTCCGCGCGGTGAGAGTCGCGAGAGCCGTGGAGGGGGGGGGGGACACCGACGTCTACCTGTAAACACCAGGTAGGTGTGGTGGGGGTTTGTTTTGACGGCCCAGACCGCATGTTATACTACTGACGTATACTATTTTATTTTACGAAAACCCTGAAATGTGCCCTACTTGGAAATATAAATATAATATAAAAAAAAGTTCAATAATTTCATGATTGTAAAGTTATGTCTAGAAGTACACAAACCTAGTGATCTGAGTAGAAGCCTTTTCGAGTTTAGCTGCTGCTAATTACGTTGCCTGTCGCCACACACTATTGCTTCGTGCAGCTTCATGGGTCAGTCACGTGAGAAGACTATACCTATAACTCAATTCGAGCTATACGTGAACAAAGGAAGTGACTCGCAGTTTGTCTGTACAGGACAGTGAGGAAGTTTCTTAAAAATCAAAGATTACGTTTTTTTTACACGATATATGAGTAATTCCGCGAAACTCTTATTTTCACTGTCCGGGCATAGTAAAAAGGTTTAAGACAATATTTTTTTTATATCTAATTGAATAATTATTTAGATTTACACTTTTAGAGATTGTGGAAACAAATATAAAAGCTGAAAAGTTTATGCAAATGTTAAAAAAATTAGGTTTTACCCTGTAAAACGCAAGAAAACGCTGTGTCCGGAACTAAGTTTTGAAAATATTATCTGCTGTAACTTTTTCAGGCAATCTTTTTACATATTTACAATTGATGAAGGTATTAATACTGGGTTCAAGGAATGTTTTACGACCCATAAAAATATTGTGCCTATATTTTTCGAGAAATGACATAACTTTAAAAATGTGTTCACACGTTTTTGATAAAAATGAATAACCTATTTACTCAAGTTTTTGCAGGTTCAGGCATTATTCAAACGCTATAAATGTATATTCGTCTAAAACTACTTACTTTAACGAATAATTTAAGACCAACCCGAATAATGTGCTTTCAAAATAAGCTCTTGTTTACATCATTTTATTCTGAAAAGTTCGAGCGTGAATTCTTGTAAAAAATGTTTTTTTCAGCTGGCACATCCACAGATTAAAAAAAAAGTCTCCAAATTTAAGTGTGATCAATAAAACATAACTTTTTTCAACTAAGTTTAGCTGCCTGAAGCAAAAAAACTTTATTTAGTTTAGAAAAAAGAGTTTTTTTATTATTCGCACCTTTGAACTCAACCTGTAGCACACGACAGGCAGTGAGTCTTTCAGCAGCAGGCAGTCAGCGTCGTAGTTATAAACTCAAGTTTATCAATTTTTTTAAAAAATTTGCTCATAATTTACTCAGTAGTGTTTCAAAGAATGTTTATTATTTTACCAGAAATTATTAAACTTTGATAGTTGCTTTCAAACAAATCAATAAAATTTTCGAACATTTAAAAATGCCTACATGTCATTATAACTGAAGAGTATTAGCAAATATTTCTTGACCGTTTTCAAAAGATTATTGATTGTATTCTGATTATTGTTAAAACCTGAGTAAGTGTATATATATCATAGTCTACAGGGTGAGTCATTTTAATCGATCCACCCGAATAACTCGCTTGGGAAGGCCCAAATCGAAAAAAATGTAAAGACCAAAGTTTCATAATTTTTAGGGGCTAGTTCAATGGGCCTAACGAAATTGGGTCCGGGGCCTTATTTTGGGCCCTACGGACCCAAAGTCCAGTTTTTTAAATGGGAACCCCTATTTTTGACTCCTGATTCGAAAAGAGCGGAAAATTTTACGATTTTTAGGTATTTTTTGGAATTTTTTTTGGGCCTTACTGAGGCCCTGCAGGGCTCGATAAGGCCCATTTATCTTTGGCAGCCTTTTTCACGAGAAAAAAGCCTTTTTCGCTTATTACGTACATGAAGAAAGTTTATTCTTTTAAAATTTCTAATCGAATGGCCCCAAAAATATTGGGCCCCGGGGTCTTATTTTGGGCCCTACGGACCCAAAGTCCGTTTTTTTCAAATGGTCCAATCCATCTTCCCTCATAATTGTGGTTTAAAAACTCTGTGACAATATTAGAAAAATGAGGTGGAGCCCCATCTTGTTGTATCCACATCCTTAGTCTGGTTGCCAGATCAACATTTTCCAGAAGTATCGGCAATTGATCCCTAAGTAACTCTAAATAAGTATGCCTATTGACATTAGCATCGAAAAAATAAGGGCCGACTAAATAACCATTTACTATGCCACACCATACCATAATGCTCCAGCGATTCTGTCGATTCACAGGTCTGTACCAATGGGGATTTTCATTTGACCAATAATGACAATTATGTCTGTTAAGAGTTCCGTCGTTCTTAAAAGTAGCCTCGTCTGAAAAGAGCACGTACTTGAAGAAATCAGGATCCTCTGCTATCCTCGCTAAAGCCCAGTTGCAGAAGTTAATTCTCAATCCAGTATGAATTGGCTGTAACTCATGAACTAAAGTTATATGGTACGGTCGGTATCTAAGTTTTTGAAGAATGCGTATCACTGTTCTTTGTGGGATTCCGATTTCTTGTTCAATTTGACGACTGCTGATATGAGGATCAAGATGTGTCATGGCTAAGACCACCAAAACTCGAGGATCATTTTCATTATACTCGTGACGTCTGCGTTGACGAGTAAGATGTCCACCACGAGCTCTGTCCGTTAAGCGACGTATTGTTGCATGGTTCGGATGACGTCTTAAAGGGAAACGTTCAGCATATCGAAGTGCCGCTGCTCGATAGTTATTTTGACATTCACCAAGGATAAGCAGTATATCCACTATCTCGTTAGCTGGATAATCAGCCATGTTTAAGATTAAAATTAATAGAAAAACAATAATAATCACTAAATCGAGATAAATCTTAGTAAAGTTAATAAGAGCACAAATAACTCACTCACTTACTCACTCACTCACTCACTTTTTGTTATTTATTTTTACTTAAAGACACCAATAAAATAAAAAACAAGTTTAATTTGTATGTATGAACTGTAGAGCGCGCAAAACTCGCTCATTTAAAAATGGAAAAGTTTGTTAAATTTTGTAAAATTTTATGATATTTTATTAAATAGTCGATTTTTACTGCTTATAACTCTGAAAATCTAGTTTTTTATTTGCTTCACGTGATTACATTTTGACATTCACCAAGAATCAGCAGTATTTCAACGATTTCATTAACCGTATAATCAGCCATTATGAGAATTAAAGTGAAAATAAAAGTTGCAACTTATTTTAATACGATATTGATGAAATCTTGGTAATGAAAAAATCTCTGTTTCAGTGCAGTTCGTAAATAATATCCACTTGAGTAAGATTTTTTTTAAATTGTTAGATGTAATAAATTTACTTTTATGTTAAGACACACAGGCTCATCAGGTTTTTTAGCCGTTTCAGTTCGGGGAACTAATTTTTCACGCATGGCCTTTAAAGTTTTTAGAACTAGCGGCTTGAGAGTTTCTTTTTTTATGCAGTGGTTTAGAGACTTCCAGGTCATAACAGACATTAAATTAGCAATTGCCAGAAAAAAAAATTCCTGCGACCCATAGGGCCCAAAATAAGGCCCCGGGCCCAATCTTTTTGGGGCCATTCGGTTAGAAATTTTAAAAGAATAAACTTTCTTCATGTACGTAATAAGCGAAAAAGGCTTTTTTCTCGTGAAAAAGGCTGCCAAAGATAAATGGGCCTTATCGAGCCCTGCAGGGCCTCAGTAAGGCCCAAAAAAAATTCCAAAAAATACCTAAAAATCGTAAAATTTTCCGCTCTTTTCGAATCCGGAGACAAAAATAGGGGTTCCCATTTAAAAAACTGGACTTTGGGTCCGTAGGGCCCAAAATAAGGCCCCGGACCCAATTTCGTTAGGCCCATTGAACTAGCCCCTAAAAATTATGAAACTTTGGTCTTTACATTTTTTTCGATTTGGGCCTTCCCAAGCGAGTTATTCGGGTGGATCGATTAAAATGACTCACCCTGTATATATTATTATTGCCTTTACTAAAGCACATAAGAATCACATAACCTAACCTATTCTTTGACATAGTTATTTAATATTTTTACAGTAATTGTACTACATCATTGTACATTTAGTGTTTAGTACAGTAAATAATAAATTATTTAACAGTATAAACTAATTTTACGTTCATTGACAGTCTCTCCGAAACGATATTTTCATTTGGTTATACCACTTGTAGCACAAGTAACTCAACGGTACCATGCGATGAGTATTATTAAAAATTTATGTTGTTGGGATTGTTATTATTAAGAAAAAACTAAGCTAATTTCAACTTAATTAAAAAAAAAAAACTATCTATTCTTTTATTTTTTCCTAAAAATCGATTGGCATAGGCGGATTTTAACTTTACTTAAATAATAATTTAATTGTTTAAATAACTATTTCAGGCAACTTGTTACGACGATGCACGCTACATTTTTTTATTTCTTATTATTTTAAAGAATTATTGCCAAAATTTCAAGAGTGTGCTTCAAAAATTGAAAAAGTTTCAAAATTACTGAAAAAAAACATAGTTAAACATGGAAAAAGAACTAATTAAACATGGAAAAAATGTGATTGATTTTACTCCAATGGATGTATCAATTCAATTCAATTCAATTTATTACCAGTAACAAATATATACATACATACATACGTATTCCTATAGAGATAAACATGTTATCTGTACATAGGCAGGTAAATATGATTAATTCTTATACATATGTTGCATTATTTGATATATGCATAACAATTTGTATAGTATAGAGTATAACAAGAAATAAATACTAAAATAATAGAATACAAAAATAAATAAAAACTAACATATAAAAGAACATCCTTAAGTATAATTGTACTTTTCTTTCATAATTGAAATATTCATATTAGGTTATAAATCAGAAATTATTCAAAATAAAGTTCTTCAAAGTTGGGTTTATCACATTCTTGGTAACTTGTAGATCTTTCAGGTTCATTGGTAAATTATTGAAAATCTTGATGGAATTGTAGTAACTACTCTTACTTCCAACTATTAATTTTATTTTAGGTAAAGGTATAATTCTAAATCTGGTGTCTCTCGGGTGATTTTTGCAAAGTAATGTAAGTTTGTTGTAGTGATAACTGAGCGAGGTTAAGGCATACTGTTGTTTCACATTGAGAACTGTTGTCAGTGAAAATTCGTTTTTTGAAATCAACCTGAGTATTCTTGATTGTGTTCTCTGTATATTATTCAAATCATAGACACTGCCCCATGCAATTATGCCATGCTAATAAAGATATCTAGTCTTCCTAACAAGGGAATCAATATGGGTTTACCATGTCATTTTAGCATCAAACATGATGCCTAGATACTTACATGAAAAGACTCTGGATATAGTTTGCTTATCAATAACCAATTTGAGATCCTTTGGGACACTATCTTCATAGATTCCAAATAGTATATATACAGTTTTGCTTGCATTCAATGTCAGTTTATTGGAAAATAGCCATTCAAATATTATCTTAAGAAATTCATTAGCTATCCTTTCAACTTCACTCCATTTATCACCTCTTACCACTAGTGCTGTGTCATCAGCATATTACTGTAGTCTGTCATCTTTTAAGAGCAATAACAGGTCGTTAATATATAGTATAAAGAGTAGAGGGCCAAGAATTGTACCTTGCGGAACCCCAGTATTGATATTTACAAAATCACTCACATTGTTGTCTATCCTTACCCTCTATATTCTGCTCGTCAAATAGCTTTCAATCAGTCTTAGGGCATTACTACGAATTCCATACCTTTCTAGCTTGATAAGTAAAATTCCATGATCAACACTAGCAAAGGCTTTGCAAATATCCAAGAAAATTGCAACAATTGGTTTGCTTTTATTAAGAGTATCACAAACCTAGTTTATGATACTCTCAAAAGTATCGCTAGTACTCTTACCTTTGAAAAATCCATATTGCCTAGCAGAGATAATATCAAATTTTACACAGTAAGAAAGGAGTCTGTCGTATATAAGTTTCTCAAAAATCTTAGCCAAGTTTGAAATCAAGGGAATAGGCCGATAGTTGTTGATGTCAGCCTTACAACCAGACTTGAAAATTGGTATTATCTCTGCCGTTTTTAATCTTGAAGGCCATACTGATTTATCAATGCATAAATTAAAAATATGAACCAAAGGTGTTATCAAATGTATAGAAAGTGTCTTGATAGTTCTGGCATGAATTTTATCAGTTCCACCTGTTTTATATTTCAGATCTTTTATTATCTTTGCCATTTCTACTTCATCGGTTGGTATAAAAAATAAGGAGTTATTATTGTAATCTGGAAGGTAAGTTTCATCATTGGAGACATTGAATTTACTGGAGAGGGTGGAACCTATTTCACAAAAAAATTTATTGAATGAATCTGCAATTTCCTTCTGGTCTGTGATATCTGTACTATCGATTGTGATGCCTTTCACTGAATTTCTAGGTTTATTGTGTTAACCTAATTTTTCATTTACAATCTGCCATAGTTTCCTAGAGTCATACTTTTTTGAATTGATATTGCTACATTCATATTTGTATTTGGCATCCTTGATGACTTTTGCCAAGATTTTAACATAACTTTTATAATAATTCTTAAGAGCACATGAGTTTTCATTTGAAATGAGCAATTTATATAAAAATTCTTTATAGTTGCAGGAGTTAATTATTACACTAGTTATCCAATTTTCTAGGTTTGTTCTTTGTTTTTCTACCATTATTTATATTCACCAATGAAAATTGTATGCATTCACTGATTTTTTCCACAAGGTCATTCAAAGATAATTCGGGGTTATCTGAACTTGATATGTGATTCCAATTGATCTTACTTGCATATATTTTCATTCTGTTGTAGTTGATTTTATTGAAACGTACTTGCTTACTGTCCTTTATTTCTTTATCAAAGGTGAGAAACAATGGAAGGTGATCACTAAAAGGTATATTTATTTTGCTTGATTGGAAATTCAACTGATCAGATTTTATAAAGAAGTTGTCTATACAGGAACCACCATTATGGACTGTAGATGGTCTAGTAATACCATTAAAGTAAGGTTTGTATTCCTTCTCTAGAAAATTGTCCAAAAACTCTTGCTGCATAGTAGCCTCAGTAAATTCATGATCATTGTTTAGAAGATCTATATTGAAATCACCCAGAATACAGTGATTACTAATTCTAACACTGTCTCCAAGAAAAGTTTTGATCTTAAATACAAAAGTAGTTTTAGGTAAATCATGAGATTTATAGACAGCTGATATTTTAAATTTTAAATGTTGATTAATCGTGATTGTTGTGTCTAGAATGAGTAATTTTTCTATAATTATAGTCGTTGTCTCAATGTCTTCTATGACAAACATAACTACCCCATCGTTCTGATTTATTTTACTATCATTGTAATAAATTATGTAGCCAGGGAGTTGAAAATAGTCAAAATATTTCAGAACCCAGGTTTCAGTACATACAATCACACATGGTTTGTATTTTAGCCTCTTCAAATAGATCTCTAGGTTTACAAAATTAGCGTTTAGGCTTCTAACGTTCACATAAAAAATAAAATTAACATAGCTCTTTAAGTTCCCATTAAATTCTTCCACATCAGCAAAAACATTTTCTAAAGAAAAATGGTTATCAATTAATTTCAGGATAATCCATAAAATTTCACTCAACTGTGGGAATTGTTTGTATTAGAAGTGGAAGATTTAGCCATGTTTGCTGATTTATTTCTTAACTTTTTCTTCAAAAATGTAATAGTTTTATCATCAAGGTCCAATATTTTAGCTGGAATTAGTGGAGATTCAATGTAATCGGGTTTGCCAATTACTCTTTTCAATTTGTTCATAAGGACAGCACAGTTGCATGTATCAAAAGGTAGATGATTCACATTTATATTATTATTAGAAATCCTTCCACTGAAAATAACACAGTTAGTACATTTCGGCTTATCTTTATTCGGACACTCACATGTACTGTGATTTTGTGCGCAGAATAAACATGTAATATCATTGGTGCATTTCTCAAGACTATGATAGTACTTACCATAATGCAGACAAGGCTTTGTGTTAAATTCATCGTATGATCTACAGCATTGAGAGCCAACATAAACTCTGTAATTGTTGTGAACAACCTGAGCATGCATTTCAGCCGTTAGGTCCAGTATAATACTTTGACCTTTCTTACCTTGGTACATATGAATTATCTTAACATCATTGCCATTATTTGTTGATTGCACTCCTTCCGTAGTTGATTTCATGGCAAAATTGCGTAGATTAATGTCTTTCTCAAGTTCATTCTTACTCATAGTAGTATTAATTCCAACTACTTTCAATCTAGGTTTTTTCTTTTTAACTTGTTGTACAGTTGCAGTATCTGAAAAACTTTCCTTTAAAATATTTGTTAAAATAGGTACTTTATCACCAGCGTAGCATTTTATTTTTATATCACCATTCTTCATTGTATATATTTTATCAACAGGAATGTGTGTATTATTGGTAATTTCAGAAGTTACTGTGTCCAGAAAGTTTGGTTGTGTTTCTGGTTTGTTGTTAACAATAAGTATTTCTTGAAAACCAAGATTCACATTATTTTTTTTGTCAGAGGACAATGCCTGAGAATAGCTTAGTATTTTATTTTGACTATTAGTCTGAGATCTAACAAGGTTGATATTTTCCTTAAGAAGTACATTTTTGTCTTTCAGCTCTATATTCAATTCATTCAATAATTTATTTTCAGTCTTATATTTATCAATCAATATCAAGTTGATATTACAATTTTTACACTCACTCAAGCTGGTTGCAGAGCCATTTGATCTGATGGTATTGTCCAGAAGGTTTGATGATTTGAGAAGTTCATCTCTTTGTACAGTTTGTAGATAAGGTCATTATTTCACTTATTTGGTTCTCAAGTTTTTCAACTACCTCACAGAAGTTATTATTTTCGAACTTAATCTTATCTAGATCTGTCTGTGTAAGTGAGGTTAGGTTGTCATCTTTCGCATTAGGACAACAAATCAACAAAGTTTTGCGCACTACGATGATTCCCTTCCTTCTTCTTATACAGCTAGCGTGATAAGCCTTGCCGCACTTGACACATATTCTCACTTTTGTTTGATTTTTATTAGCTTCAGTAGGTTTATGACAATCAAGTTGAACAGGAGCATCAAAATTTGCATCCTCTTCATCCGCGATCTTGGGCGGGAAAAGCTTAGTCAATATTTTATACAATCTCTGTTACCAATTATAGATTGCAATATTTTTGTGAAACCTTCAAATTGTGTAGGATTTAAGTCATTTCAGTTATAGTGATATGTTTAAAGTAGTTTTTTTTTTTTTTTTTTTTACAAATAGATACAGTTTTGAATAAAACTGGTATGCTCAAGCCTGAACAGTAGTGATTTTTTTTTTTTTTTTTTTATTGGCAATCTTGCTTGTAGGTAAAGACCCATTACGAGAGGGGTATCAACCACATGTGTGAGGGACCCATGCCTTCCTGCTCTAAGGTTTTTTATACATTTTTCTCTGTTTCCGTGACATAGAGTGACTTTTTATTTTGAAGGTGGCTTGGTCTCACACTTTTTGTCCTAATCTAAAGTCCTCCCTTAACCCCAAAGTGAGCGAATTTCTTGAGCGATGCTTGCATTTTGGTTTTTCGGAGACTCATACCGAAACATACCGCCTCCGTGGACAGGCTTAGAGAATCATAAACGGGAAAAGCAGTGGGCTTTTGAGCTCGACCCAAGTCAGTGACCTTGGTCATTCTGGTATGGATTTTTCTCCCTACGACAAGGGTTTTTAAGTGTCCGGATAGTTAATGACGTATAAATGAAATGTCCGGATAGTGACCCTATAATATATTTATTCATATGTATAGGTATACATTGCTTATTGATATATAAATAAATCTATTGTGCTCTTCGACATGAGCAAACGAGGAGCAAACCTCCCACATATTCAAAAAAACCAAAATAACCCATCTTTTTTTCATTTTTTTTTTTTCAAAATAACCCATCAATAAATACTTTTCCTAGGTTTGCGCGATCCAACCAAAATCATCCATCACCCAATTCCTGGAACTCATTTTTATTTGGTTTCGGAAAAAATGGGACCAAACACTATCCTGACTGTCTGGATAGTGCCGAACGTGTATATGAAATGCCCGGATAGTGCCGAACGTGTATATGAAATGCCCGGATAGTGACGTGATAATACAGGGTGGACAAACTTAATTTACCGGTGCCATTATCTCGAAACAGATAGTTCGAATCAAAAAATTCTTCGGATAAAAGCTTATTTATTTTTTGGGGCTAAAAAAAATTAGGCCTGGGGCCTTATTTCGGGCCCTATGGATACAAAGTCTGATTTTTTATATGGTAACCCCTATTTTTGACCCCAGATTCGGAAAGAGAGGATAATTTTACGAATTTTAGGTATTTTTTGAAAAAAAAATTCGGGCCTTATGAGGACTTGCCAAGCATACAAGTTTTTCATAAGCCCATTTCTTTTAAACCAAAATAAGGCGCCGAGCCCAATTTTTTTGAGCCCATTTTGTTAGAAATTTCAAACTAAGAAACTTTCCCGATGCATATGCAATACAAAAAATGCGTTATTTCTGAGTTAATTCGCTTTTAAAATAAATGGGCCTTATGAAAACCTTGTAAGCTCGGCAGGGCCTCATAGGGCCCGAAAAAATTTTTCAAAAAATACCTGAAAATCGTAAAATTTTCCGCTTTTTCCGAATCCGGGGACAAAAATAGGGGTTACCATTTAAAAAATCAGACTTTGGGTCCGTAGGGCCCAAAATAAGGCCCCGGGCCCAAATTTTTTGGGCCCATCAGACTAGCCCCAAAAAATAAATGAACTTCTATCCGAAGAATTTTTCGATTCGAACAATCTGTTTCGAGATAATGGCACCGGTAGATTAAGTTGGTCCACCCTGTATATTTAAGAGTATTTATAGGTATACACCATCCTGACTCGGGTCTAACCCAAAAATTGAATCGAATAAGTCCAACAACTCGAGTTGCTATGCGACTAATTCGAAATAACGACGGAAAAAGACACATTGTGTATTGCAGTAAAGCATCTTCAAATTGACATATTTACAATTTGTTAATATTATTTCAGAAACTAATTCTTATTATTTTGTCTTATGATCCTTGCTCTGGTACTTCACATTGTAAATAACGTAAGATGCGCCACCTAGTGGAAATCGATGAAACTGTTCCTGTTTACGAGTTTTTTTAACATGTTTCACCGATTGATACGAATTTAGATACCCAACAACTCTGCTCTAACAAGGAGAGGCTACACCGATCTTAACGAAACTTTGGGGATCGTTTTTTAATATCAAAAAATGAAGAAATCAATCAATAATTCCGTCCAATGGAGCCTTGATATCGATATGCTATGTAGCTCATATGACATCTTTAGCACTATTTCGGTTTTTTAGCTAATTTTTCAAAAATTCCTCTTCAAAGCCTATTGCACTTACAGAATTCTGCAACCTCGCATTCTCTTTGTTTTTGCATTTACTTTCAAGGAAAAATATTCTTAAGTTTACTTTTGATGAGTTTGACCCTGGGCTAAGAAGATTTCTAAAAGCATATTTTAGGGTTTTTTGACTTTTTAAAACTTTAATTGTACATGAACAACTTTATTAAAACAATGTCTCAGAATATTTTTTCTCAAAAATTCATGGAAAAACAAAAAGAACGCGAGGTTGCAGAATTCTGTACATGCAATAGGCTTTTAACAGGAGCTTTTGGAAAATTAGCTTGTTTAGATACTTTTAGATACTTCTTAGCTAAGAACCACAAAAAACTCCATTTTGCAACCTCGCATTCTTTTTGTTTTTCCATGAATTTTTGAGAAAAAATATTCTGAGACATCGTTTTAATAAAGTTGTTCATGTACAATTAAAGTTTTAAAAAGTCAAAAAACCCTAAAATATGCTTTTAGAAATCTTCTTAGCCCAGGGTCAAACTCATCAAAAGTAAACTTAAGAATATTTTTCCTTGAAAGTAAATGCAAAAACAAAGAGAATGCGAGGTTGCCGAATTCTGTAAGTGCAATAGGTTTTGAAGAGGAATTTTTGAAAAATTAGCTAAAAAACCGAAATAGTGCTAAAAATGCCATATGAGCTATATAGAAAATCGATATCAAGGCCCCATTGGACGGAATTATTGATTGATTTCTTCATTTTTTGATATTAGAAAACGATCCCCAAAGTTTCGTTAAGATCGGTGTAGCCTCCTTGCAGGGTGCCTCTCCTTGTAAGTTATCCCCAGATTTGACCTGAACACTCGAAGATGACCTCCAGATTCTCCAGGTACAACCGTCATCGGCGACCTGGGTATCTAGGTTCAAATTGCGCCGATAAATACTCCAAAAGCCCCACAAAGTTATTCCTGAAGAATTTTACCCAAACTCTCGAAGTTGATCTCCAGGTTCCCCGGGTACATCCGTCATCGGCGACCTGGGTGTCTAGGTTCGAATTTCCTCGATAAATACTCTACAATACTCTCAAAGTCATCCCTGAAGAATTTCACCCGAACTCTCAAAGACCTCTAGGTTAAATAGGCTCAAAGTTATAGAGCTTGGCAGTTTTTAACATACGACGAAAAAGAATACTCAGTGAGTTAAAGAAAAGCATGAAAAAAAAAAAAAGAAAAAAAAAACAAACAAACAAAAAACAAATTGGTGGAAGTGTGGTTTTTTGCATCTTAATGGGTAAGATAATGTGATCAAACAGTATTAAAAAAAAAAAAAACACTTTTTTGACGATTTTTCAAACTTATTTTAAAATAAAATCAGGTTGATTGTGTTTTTTTTAAAAAAGTTGATCGTTGTTAAGTAACTTTCGAACAAGCTTTTGTCAAATTTTTGTGCAAAAATTTTCAAATTCAAGCCAGTGGCAGACAACTTTCGGAGACACTTTAGGCCACCCCCAAATGTTATCTATTTATTATGTGATTTTTGAGTTTGTAAGTGACCGCAACCATCCAAAACTTTAATTAAGTCATCTCTAACAGTTTTTTTCAATCAATATACTCAATTACTCAAGGGAAAAACATTTACAATATACAAATTCAGTTTATAAATTTATTCTTACCCATATTTTAGTTTGAAATGTTTTTTTTTTTTAAACTGCTATTTTAAGTCATTTTATGATTTTTGATCGACTG
Source organism: Encarsia formosa (assembly GCA_038277355.1). Taxonomy (NCBI): domain Eukaryota; kingdom Metazoa; phylum Arthropoda; class Insecta; order Hymenoptera; family Aphelinidae; genus Encarsia; species Encarsia formosa. Next base: position 36,103,813 of record CM076187.1, read on the forward strand.
TACAAAAATTTTATTAATTTTCAGGCTTATAATTCCCCCCCCCCCCCTCTGTTTTTCTTTTATGATCAAGTTTGAAGAAAAAAATTTTCAAGTTGTTATATATATAATTGTTCAAACCACAGCCAAAAAACGTATTTTTTTTTATCTTCGAAAAATCATTTTTCATTATTTAACCCTATTTTACGATTGAATGCATCTTTTTTTTTATTTTCAGGGTCAAAATTAAATAAAAACTCATTTTTTATGTATTTACAATTTATTTATTAGAAACAATTGAAATTTTTTTTTTTTAATATTATAAAAAGTATCTATTTTTCAGAATTTTTAATACTTTTAAAATTTAACAAAATTACTTTGTTTTTTGAATAATTTTGTTTGAACGAATAAAAAAAAAAAACTTTGATAAGACCATCCAATGTAGGCATGACAAATATCTTTTGAATTAAATAGTTTTTGAGTTAATCAGTACTTTGTAGCTCCTTCTTTGGCATTGTAGCAAGCTTTCACTCTTCTAACCATCGAATCTGCAAGCTTCTGACAGTAACTTGGGCTTATACTTTGCCAGGCTGCAGCAATCTCCAGTTTTAAATCTTCTATATTTCTCAACTTTTTATCCATGATCATTCTTTCGATCTGATCCCAAGCGTTTTCGATAATTTCAAGATCAGGTGAACGGGAGGGCCACGTCAATAGTGGAATTTTTTTGTTTGTCAACCGTTTCATTGTTCTTTTAGACTCATGACAAGGAGCATTATCCTGCTGGTACAACCAATTTTTTCGTCTTCCGAAAACCTTCTTCTTGGACGGGAGCATGTAGTTTCTCACAATACGAATATATTTATCACTGTCCACTGTTCCATTAAAATGTAATTCACCTTTACCTTTACCAGACAAGCAGCCCCAAACCATCACTGATCCACCACCCTTTTGAACTTTTGGAGCAAGGCAATCAGAGTTATATTTTTCGTTCGGTAAACGACGCACTCGTACGGGCCGATTGGAAAATAGTTGAAACGAGGATTCATCACTAAACAATACTAGATTCCATTTTTCAGTACTCCATGATAATCTTTCCTTGTACCAGTCACACCTAGCTTTTTTATTTTTTGAAGTAAGAAGAGGTTTGCGGACCGTGATAGCGGATTTTAAATTCATTTGAAGCAAACGTCTGTTTATTGTCTGCCTTGAAATTATTTTACCAGATTGTTCTTTTTTTTTTTTTTTTTTTATACTTATTTATAGTCGCGACTTTTTATGCTCCGTATGGGCTTATTGACGACTTTGTCCCTACACTGCTTCGCATTAGCCCATGGCCCATATGGACCATGTGGAGTACGGGAAAGCCAGGGTATGTGCCTCATTCGAGTTAATCGTAAGACCAGCGCTGAACCGGCAGGCTCATTGGGGCTTTTGATCCCACATATCGCCCCCAATCAGATAGTCTTGGATTAGACCAGTGCCGAAGCGGGTAAGGCTCATTGGGAAGGTATGCCCCAAATATTGCCCCCGGTCGAGATAAACTTACGACCAGCGCTGAAATGATGGCCCCCGGTAAAACCGACTCCGAAGCAGTCGGGGTGAACGTAGGGATCGACATAACCGACGCAACGAACGAAGAAAATAATTCCAAGTTAGTTGCGCGGAGAATCGAACCCAAGACTCCTCGAACGACGTTGTCTCAGAAGCGAGCACGCTAACCACTGACCCAACGACCGCTCTTACCAGATTGTTCTTTGAGTTTAATTTTTAAATTCCTTGCAATAATAGCACGATTTTTTTTCAATTCTTTAACAAAAAATCGATCCTCTCTATCACTTGTTATCCGGGGGCATCCCGATCGACTTTTGTTTTTAACTGATTTTGATTCTTCATAAGTACTGATGGTTTTTCTAACACAATGTCTACTTATGTGTAGTAGTCTGGATATTTCCGATTTATTTTTGCCTGCTTTAAATTGGCCGATTATTTGCCATTTAACTTTTTCTGGCACCACTTTTTTCCCCATGGCTACACTGTAGTAGGCGTGGGCGATATTTATCGATATATCAATATATCGATATATCGATCTTAAATATCGGTATTTTTTTATCGATAACTTGGACTTTCAGTATCATCAATATCGATATTTTTTAGGCAATATCGAAAAAAAATTTTCGATATTTTAAACCCCCGTCACATCATTAGCTAAAATTGCTTTAAAATTTTTAACAGTGATTGCCACATCAGTACCCTCAGAAAGGCAGTTTTCACATGCTGCAAAAGTGTTGAGAGAAGATAGAAGTACTTTAACAGCAGAACATTTTCAAGAACTTTTATTCATGAGCACTTTACCAACTGAATACTGGAAATTGGCCAATATTTTATAATTTATAAAAAATCACTAAAGTAAATTTAATGTTAGGTAAAATATTTAATATTTATAAACTAGATGCGTTAAAAAGTTTTAAGACTAAAAAAAGATTTATAAAATATATTTAAAAAAAACCAAAGCTTAAAAATATTTATATTTTTCAGAATTAACATTTAAAATGTTATGTAATACAGTGAATATCCAAATATTTTTATTCATTTCTGTAATTTATAACATTATTTAAAAATGATTATTAGATAAGAATTTATGTATTATTTCTTGTTTGTTTATGTACTTCTACATAAAATAAATTTTTTATATTTTTACTGTCAAATGCATCATTTTATTCGATTTTAATAGTAATACTCTACCTGACGCAATATATTTTATATTACATATACATTTATTTGTATATATGTATCATAAACCAACTTATTTCTGTTTTTTATTAGTTTATAGTTTATTATTTCATTTTGATGCTCGTAATTGAAACATGAATTTACGAGTTGCAGTCATATTTTATTTTAGTCCAAAGCGATACACATTTTAATTAACTTCATAATTGAGAAATTCGCATTTTATTGAAATATCGTCATCAATTATCTTAATATCGATATTTTTGCTGCCTCGATATTTAGATATCGATACTTGGTTTTTCAATAATATCGATATGGTATTATCGATATTTTTCTAAATATCGCCCACGCCTACACTGTAGTTGATCAATATAAATACTTTAAAAAACACATATTTTTAACCAATTTTTTGTACTCCCTAAATTTTTCCACTAGGTAGCGCTGTTATTGTTTTTTAAAAATATAAATTTTTTTTTTTATTTTGAAGAACTCTTAAAAAAACACTCAAAATTGATATAATATATTGATATATTGATATAATAAATTATAAAAATTGTAACGTAACAAAAATAACTATTTTTTTTATTCGTTCAAACAAAATTTTTCAAAAAACAAATTAATTTTCTTAAATTTTAAAAGTGTTAAAAATTCTGAAAAATAGATACTTTTTATAATATTTTAAGAAAAAATTTCAACTGTTTCTAATAAATAAATAGTAAATACATAAAAAATGAGTTTTTATTTAATTTTTACCCTGAAAATAAAAAAAAAGATGCATTCAATCGTAAAATAGGGTTAAATAATGAAAAATCGGTGATTTTTCGAAGATAAAAAAAATACGTTTTTTGGCTGTGGTTTGAACAATTATATATACAACAACTTGAAAATTTTTTTCTTCAAACTTGATCATAAAAGAAAAACAGAGGGGGGGGGAATTATAAGCCTGAAAATTAATAAAATTTTTTTACAGTCGATCAAAAATCATAAAATGACTTAAAATAACAGTTTTAAAAAAAATAACATTATAAACTAAAATATGGGTAAGAATAAATTTATAAACTAAATTTGTATATTGTAAATGTTTTTCCCTTGAGTAATTGAGTATATTGATTGAAAAAAACTGTTAGAGATTACTTAATTAAAGTTTTGGATGGTTGCGGTCACCTACAAACTCAAAAATCACATAATAAATAGATAACGTTTGGGACTAAACGCTATATGCCTAGAAAAAAGTGCGGAGGGAGCAGATTGCAGAATGAATGCAGTGACGACGATTGTATATACATGGCGTATGTGTCAACTCTTTCATTTAAATCTTTGTGTTCTATAGTTTCTACAAATAACAAGTTTAATGGCTTAGTGGTCCAGGTATAAGACTCTCATGCCAAGGGTCGTGGGTTCGATCCTCGGACTCAAAAATTTTTTTTTTTTCCCCGTCATTTTACATGTATATTAGATAGATTTTTAAAAAAATATCTCATAATTATTCGGCCTTTTTTATTTTAAATAATATAAAGAGAGTTAAAATTATGAATGGAATTGGGTTATTTGGTTTATTTAAATAATAAAAAGAAAGTTTAAAAGTGAAATAGAAATGGGTTATTAGGTTTTTTAATTATAATAAGAGAGTTACAAATAAAAATATAATTGGGTTATTTGGTTTATTTGAATAATAAAAAGAGAAATGGGTTATTTGGTTTTTTAAGCAATAAAAAGAAAGTTTAAAAGTGAAATAGAAATGGGTTATTTGGTTTTTTAATTATAATAAGAGAGTTACAAATAAAAATATAATCGGGTTATTTGGTTTATTTGAATAAAAAAAAGAGACATTGGTTATTTGGTTTTTTAAGCAATAAAAAGAAAGTTTAAAAGTAAAATAGAAATGGGTTATTTCGTTTATTTAAATAATAATAATAATAAAATTGAGTTATTTTAAGGTATGCAAGTACACGCATTCATCTTATAAGTATCACGCGCGCACTCGATTGCCTCCGCAGTCCGCTCCCTCCGTACTTTTTTCTAGGCATATAGCGTTAAGTAACATTTGGGGGTGGCCTAAACTTTTGAGCACTACTGTATGTGAACCTCTCTACATTGACTGCTCGTTTTTTTTCAAATTTTTCAATTCTTTTAAAGTGGCGGCCCGAAAATGGTAAATATTTTTGGTCAAACCGGGACTTTTTCGTAAAAATGTCACAAAAAATGTAAAAACTGAAAAAAAAAAAAAAATTGCTGGTCAATCTCGAGAGCTTTACATGCTTCATCTAAAACTTCATTAAATTTGTGTTTCAGATAATTCTGTGTTGAGTTAAAGTCGTCACCACACAAACACCTTTTTTTTAAGGCGTTTCCAAAAATTGTCTACCACTGGCTTAAATTTGAATATTTTTGCACAAAACCTTAACAAAAGTTTGTTTAAAATTTTATTTAACAATGTGTTACTTTTTTAAATAAACATAATCTACCTGATTATATTATAAAAATCGTCAAAAAAGTGCTGCTTTACTGTTTGACCATACTATCCCCTTAACTTATACTTATTTATAATATCAAAACTATTCATTATTGAAAAAAATGACTTTTTTGATTACAGGTATATTGGCTGGCCACGATAACCGCGTATCTTGCCTGGGTGTGACAGAAGATGGCATGGCGGTAGCAACTGGATCTTGGGACTCATTTCTTAGAATTTGGAATTAATCATAAAAATCTTAAATATTAATTGATTTCTTTATTCATAATTTTATTGCTCGAAGATAATTGCATGAAATAAAAATTTACAAACGAGTGTTCCAGCATTTGAGAATTATCACCCTTTCAAACAATATAAAGTGGAAATAAAATAAAATGGAAAATTACACTCATTGAAAAGATATTGTTTCAAAACAAAATTTATTCACAGCACCGTGTATTTCATACTTATTTGTTTAAAACTTATTACTAGACATATAATAAATTATACCACTATAACTTCATACATTTTCCAAGGCTCTTTTCTGAGCTTAGTGATTTACTCTGAATGTTTTTTTCAAAAATTTTATTGGGAAAATTTACTGACATTTTTGAATTTTATGTAACACATAGTTGCGCTTTGAAAACTATTGTTGAGTAAGAAAAGCCTGAAAAAAGAAGATACAACCATCACATACAATATTTTTAAAATGACCTTAAATACAAGAATTCATAATTTGAACTTAATTATTCAATTTCTTTCATTAGCGAAGAAAATTATTTGAAATACCGATCATGAAATAGATTACACATGCACACGTGTATAAATGTGCTACTCGGAATTCTTTTTTCTAAATGAGATTTTTTTATTAATTTTCAATTTAAGTGCAAACTTTATATTAAAGATGTGTATGCTGTGATTATTTGAATAAAAAATATACTTAACTCTTTTAGTAAAATTAAAGTTTGTGTTGGTGAAACAAAAAGAAAACTTATGCGCTCAACGTTGTATCGTTATTATTTCTTATGTCGGTGTCAATGCTTCGTGATTAAGTTGCTACCAAAATGTATGTGCACAATAAACTGCAATTTTGAAAAATATTTTAAGTTACAAGTACTTTTAAATAACATTTTCTTTAAATTTCAGTTACAACCATTCGTAACCAAAACAGATTTATGGTATTTGGAGTTCATTTTTCAAGTATTCAAGTTAATTATTGTAATTTTTTAGTGCGATCATCATAAGAGTTGAAATTTTCAGTTCCCAGTTATTTTAATTAGTAAGTCTCTGATAGTTTTTATTTAGTAATCATTTATTACAAAAATGTTGTTTTAAGTATCTTGAAAATGAACAAAAAAATTTTAATTAATAAGTAAGTCACATAATTCCCAATCTTTTTTCACAATTGATATGGACGCCTCAATACAAATAGATTAATTGAAGTGTCTCGTTGCAAAACCAGCCAATACCATTTTTTGTTATTGAGTTCAAAATTGAAAACAAACAAAGCTTTCTTGGGCTTCTTTGATGATAAATCTTATATGAAAGTAATTTCAATTCGAAATAAGAGTAAAACTCTTCACTCCTCATATGCTTTACCACACAGAGGCTAATTTTTCTTTTTATTATTATTTTTAAGAATAATTGAGCAAATTGAAAAATAAAATTATAAATTTTAGGAAGTGCACACTAGCACAGGGCTTAGCACTTTTTTATTTTCTTTTCATGAGTGCCGGGCAAAAATCGCTTCTATATATTTTAATATTAGCTCGCAAATTTTAAAAAACGTGACTGTATCATTTTTTCACGTGCCACAAGGCACCTAAAGTTTCCCATAGGATTTTCATGCAAAAAGAGGTAAGAAATGATTATTTTATAATAACTTGATGAAAAACATTGAATTTTTTTGTGAAAACCATAAAGATCGATGTATTGTTGTCCGCTGAATTGAAAAATAGCGATAGATTTTACTGATTTGGCGAAAATTTTTTTTTTCCGAAAAATCGCTAAATAATGCGAAAAAATCAAATAAAAGAATGGTTTTTTTTTGTTACCTATATTAAAAAATTCGTTTTTTTTTTTTAGTTGGAATTCAGTGTTAAATGCAGAATCGTTAAATAAACTAAAGGTCAAAATAAAATTTTTTTTTCTTTTAAAATTCAAGCAATTATTATACTTAATTTGAAAAATATATTTTTACTAAATTTAAATTCATTTAAAATTTAAATACGTTCTCTTGGTTTGACGTTCCGATGCTTCTGGCCCCTAGCGGTAGAATAAGCAATTCTTACATAAATTTTAACACTTGCAAGAGTAAAAAAATTCACATAAAATAGTATGTGAAAGTAAGTATTTTTTGATAAATTTGAACATGTTTTAATAAATTTTGAACTATTGCAAAAAATTTAAATAAAGAATTTCTTTAGACTATACAGGGAAGCGTAAATTAATCGAAACGCGCATATATCTCGGAATTGAAGGTTTGTGCAAAAAAGTTTTTCAGATAAAAGTTGTTTGATTCGGAAGGGGAAACAAAATGGCACCTTTGAATTCGGATCCGGGGCCTTACGTGGGGCTCTACGGTCCCAAAGTCTGTTTTTTTAAAAAGGAACCCCTGTTTTTTCCACCAGATTCAGATAAAGCGGAAAATTTTACGATTTTTAGATATTTTTTGAAATTTTTTTGGGCCTTGTGAAGGCCGCGTGGATCCCGTTACTCTGGTTAAATCCGAAATAATGCATTTTTTGTACAACACATGTAATGTGAAAGTTTTTTAGTTTAAAATTTTCAAAAACCCTTTTTCACCCTATATATATTTTTAATTTATATTTTAACGCTTTATCAACAAATAAAAACTTCATCGATCTAATAGAAAAAAATATTATTCAACTCGTTTAGTTATATTCTTATGGATGTTATCACTCGGTGGAGAATAAATATATTTGATTTTTTCGATCTATACGAGTCAGGGTTGGTGCTTTCTTTTTTTTTTTAATTAAAAACAACACAAAAAAGTTTCGGTAATCAATGTCGCCCCCTTCAGAACTGAAATTTTTATTAATTAAGGTTTAATAAATAATGACATGATTTAAGTCTTACTTAAAAAAGATACAATGGGAGTCAGTCTTTTACTTTAGGTCTATGTCGTAGCAAGTGGTTTTCTGTTAAACTTTTTTTACAAAACTTTATAATTAAATTGAACCCCTCTGCGCCCAGAGCCGAGTTATCTCGTCCAAACAAGGCTTGTCAAAAATGCCCGAAGACGAGATAACTCGTCCAAAATACACGCATATCAAAAAGTGCGGGCATCTTAAACCGTTTAAGGCGGCAGAATCGATATCGCAGAGGGGTTAACATAATAAAGGGTTATAATAAAGTAGTTTTCAGCGATTCATAACTTAACAATAGCAATTTTTTTCAACAATGCGGATGGAGGAAAAATATTTTCCTTTAATGGGAAAATCTTTGAAAGAATCGCGTCTTTCCCATTTGGCGAATAGGGCTAAACTGGAACTACGGTGTTGCTGGTGTGTGTAAATAAAATCTGTAAAACCTATAGCTTTTTTTCGATTTAGCGTTCAAAAATACATCGATTTATGTGCTTTTTACAAAAAAATTTAGAAATTTTTCTGTTTATAATAGAAAAAAAAAACCATTTTCCGTACTCCGTCCTGCAATCCTGCGCTACAGGCAGTAGCACTTCCCGGACCCGTCGTACGGAAAAAACGTTTCACACGACACTGGAAAAGAATTATCAAACCCCTAGCAAACCCTTAACAACCTTGCTTTCGGCTTGGGCGTCAATTTGGGTTTGCTAGGGCTTGCTAATACTTTCCAGCGCCCGGTGTGGAATATACTATGTTTTACTTGATTTTTCGCATTATTAAGCGATTTTTTTCAAAAAAATATTTACCGCCTAATCAGTAAATTCTATTGCTTTTATTTGATTTAGCGGACAAAAATACACCGACAATGTGGTTTTTACAAAAAAATTTAGAAAATTTTCTTTTAATAACAAAAAAAATTCCATTATTTTACTCACTAGCTCTTCTGAGCGCGCTTCAAGTGCGCATAGGAAAAAACAATCAGAGTAACCTCAAAATGCACTTTTCGAATATTTTAAAAACTTGTTCACCAATCAGCTCACGAATAAAAATCTTACGCAAGATGGCGATAGCTCTCTTTTATAAAGGGATTTTGTTGCAATATTTAGCGATAGTTCGCAAATAATAAATTTTTATCGCCAAATCAGTGAAATCTAATACTTTTTTCAGATTCAGCAGACAAAAATACATCGATCTATGTGGTTTTTACAAAAAAATACAATGTTTTTCATCAAGTTATTATGAAATAATCATTTTTTACCTCTTTTTGCATGCAAATCCTATGGGAAACTTTAGGTGCCTTGCGGCTCGTGTAAAAATGATCCAATCACCTTTTTTAGAATTTGCGCACTAATATAAAATATTTAGGAGTGATTTTTGCTCGGCACTCATGAAAAGAAAATAAAAAATGTGCTAAGCCCCGTGCTAGTGCACACAGTGTCACATAAAAATTTTAATAATTTAATTGAACTAATAATTTTCAAAATAATTTGAACAAATTACCATCTCAGGACCGGTTTCGAGTTACTTGACTCTCTTCAACTAGGAGAAGGTATACTAAACTAAAAGTCTCTAAAGCTAAGCTTATATAGAGAAAAATATTATGTCACCGATAACAATCATTTTTACTTTCCAACGTTTCATCAACCAACGATGACGAAACGTTGGCAGAAATAACTTAAATAAATAAACGTTCGTTAGACCAAACAACAAAGAATTTTATTTTACTTATTGACCACACGAACAACCAACACACAAAAAAACTTTAATTTATTGGCATAGGTCAAGAAAAATGCCCTTTACTAGATCGCAAACAAGAAAGTCTTCTCAGGACAACGAGGACATTTTAAGACAAGAAGGAATAACTACTTCGCACAACTACAACATTAGGACCCTACACAGTGAACTAAAAAACACCAATATTTCGGTTATCTTTAAAATTATTTTCGCGGTGTTTGGCTTGGATACTAGAAGAAAATTATGTGAAGTTACTAAGATTTTTATGAAATACAGTGACATGAAATTACAGCTCTCTTATCTACTCTCATGTAGATCCTTCGGCACTTTTCCCAAACATATCTTAAATTTTGACAAGAAGATAGATAATTTCAGTTTCAACTCTGATATATCTAAAAGAGAATTTTAAAAAATTCGTTTTCACCTCAATAAGGAATTGTTGAACAACGAGATAACTGACAGCAGTATGGTCATAGTTACCCTGAAAAAGAAGATCGAAGAAATGAGAGCAGATTTAAAGAGACGCACCACGAAGGCCGTTACAGTTAATTTTGATAAATACTATAAGAATTATATCTGCCCACATTTGGAAAAACGAAGACTGAGTTTACACAAGAAACTAAAAATATCCTTAAAAACTACCGATATTGTTTTATGTAAAAAATTTTTTTCACTTCCCATGAACCGTAACGATTTGGTAATTAATTACAACAGTACACAGAACGACGAGTACACTCAAAACAATAACAAAACCAATAATAAAACCGACAATAATATAAACACTCCGGATAAATGGTTGATTAACCTCACAGATACACAGATGTTGCCGAAGTTTTAAGACTCGGTAATAAATTTAATTTCTCTATTTCGATTGATAAAAAGCTAGTTTTTCAAACGATGAAAGATTTACAAAGCGCTCTTTATAGATTTCCACATATTCAAAACAATGTGAGGAACGTATTAATGTCTAAAGTTGAGTATGCTATTAAAAATAAATCGCACATAGATATCACCAACAAAATCTTAAATCGGAAATTTAAACTTGCTAATTCTTTCTTGAAGAATAATACTGATTTACACATAAGTATAAGTGATAAAGGCAATTCTTCAATTATAATTGCTATGTACGTCACTAATAGCTTACGTGGTGCGGGAAGTAGGAAAGGAGAGTAAATGAGATCACACTGACTTTGGTAATTATGGTACTCTTTATTGTGTAACACGTTTGATCTATTCACGCGCTCGACACGAAGTGTCGTACATACGCTCGCGAGAGGCGGCGAGCCGCGCTCACAACCACACCCGCACTCCTCGGCTTTGTGTACTCGCAGGTACGCCTTACACACACGCGCGTTTCCATACTGATGGCACATACACCACAATCCTCCCTTGTTTTAAATAGGCTGTCTCCGGGCGATACGATCGGAGCGTCGCACAGGTTTTATAATTTGCCTGGTATGACGTTTCGCCACCTTGCCCGACTCGGTTCGCACTCGGTAAGTCGACGGAGACAACTGCTCGACAATTTCGGCCTGTACGCGCTTCCCGCCTGTCCGACCGTGATTGTCTATCAGGACCGCGTCGCCCTCCTGCAGGTCAACCTTTCAAGAGTGGCTGCGAGCCGTGATCTGTGCCTCCTGTTTCTTCTCGACCCTCGATCTCAAGTTAGGACGCAGCAGATCGAAACGCGTTCGGATTTCGCGCCCATACAATAATCCCGCCGGCGACTTCCCGGTCGTGCTGTACGGCGTGCTGCGATAGTCGAACAAGAACTGGTGTACCGCGGTCTCCACCTTTTTCCCCCCTTTAACAATTTTCGACACTTTGTCTTTGAACGTCTCGACGAAATTCTCCGCAGCACCGTTTGTCGCTGGATAGTACGGTGGTGAAAAACTGTGCGCGACCCCGTTTGCCCTCAAATACTCCTCGAACTCGGCACTTGCGAGCTGCTTGCCATTGTCCGACACCAAATGCTCGCTCAATCCGTGCCTCGCAAATAGCATCTCGGATACCTGAATTAACTTACACGCTCTAGTGTCCCGCTTGAAGTTAATAACCTCTGGCCACTTTGAGAAAGAGTCGACCACTACCAGGTACATGTCTCCATAAAATGGGCCCAAAAAATCACAGTGAACTCTTTGCCAAGCTCTTTCTGGCCATGGCCACGGCGTGAGTGGCGCATGTGGAGGCGTTTTTCTGTTCTCGACACATGTATTACAGAAATTCGCGATGCCTTCGATATCCGTGTCAATCCCGGGCTACCACACGTACGAACGCGCCATTGCCTTCATTTTGACTATACCCAAGTGCGACAAGTGGAGGTCTTTCAGAATTCTATCACGCAAACTTTCCGGAACTACTACTCGACAACCCCAGAACAGGCAGTGCTCCTCAACCGACAATTCGCTTTTACTGTTCGCGAATTTTCTCTCAACCTCGGAGAGATCCTTGTTATCCGCAGGCCAGCCAAAAATACAAAACCTGATTATACGCGACAAAACTTGGTCTCGCTTCGTCTCCTTTACAATGGTCTCGTAATTCACAATCTTCGCTTCCTCTGTTACATAATGCAAGCGTGACACCGTATCATCAAACACTTCTGTCTCGTCGTCTATCGGTAGTCGCGACAATGCATCGCAGTTTGCGTTCTTACTCGACTCTATCCATTCGATTCTGTACTCAAACCCCGAAAGAAAAACCGCCCAACGCTGGAGCCGCGCGGCCGCTGTTTGCGGTATGCCTTTCTCCGGACTAAAAATAAACTCCAACGGCTTATGATCCGTGCGTAACGTCACCTTTCGGCCGAACACAAAACTGTGAAATTTCGTAAACCCGAACACTATGGCCGCCGCCTCCTTGTCGATGATGGCTCTACTCAGTTCCTTGTCTGGAATTTTCTTCGACGCGAACGCGATTGGCCTTTTGGTGCCATCTTTGTACCGGTGCGACAAAATCGCGGATAGTCCGTAGTAACATGCGTCGCACGCCAAAACCAGCTCTTCGCTCGGGCTATAGTGCGCCAAAACTCTCGGAGAACTCATTTCGTTCTTAACCCACCAGAAAGCGTCGTCACATTCCTTGGTCCATTCGAATTTATCTTTCTTAGTGCAATCATACAATGGCTTCAACCTTGCGGATCTGTCCTTCAAAAACCTCTCATAGAACCCTATCAAACCAAGGAATGACTCGAGCTGTTTGGTGTTTACAGGAACCGGCGCTTCGTAAATTGCCACGACTTTAGATTTCGATTTATGCAGGCCATCCTTATCTATCACGAATCCCAAAATTTCGATGCGATCCTTCATAAAATCGCACTTTTTCTCATTCAGCCGAAGCCCGCGCTCCGTCAGTCTCTGGCACACCATTCGCAAGTTTTCGAGGTGTTTTTCCTCAGTCTCGCCTGTTACATAAACATTGTCCATATAATTAATAACGTTCGGAATGCCCTGTAAACATTCGGCCATAATCTGTATAAACTCACCTGGAGCAATGCTGATGCCTTCCACCATACGCGTGAAACGAAAAAGTCCCACATGCGTAGTTATCGTCAAAAATTTTCGCGATTTTTTCCCCACGGCACACTGCATGTAAGCGTGAGGCATATCCAGCTGCGTAAAGGTCAACCCGTTTTGCATCACAGCAAAAATGTCGTCGATTTTAGGTGGGGTGCGTTTAGTCACTTGTAAGTGCGGGTTCAAAGTCACCTTAAAATCCCCGCATATTCTAATTTTACCGTCCGACTTCTGTATCGGAACTATGGGCGTTGCCCATTCGCTAGCCTCGACCTTCTCCAAATTACCCGATTCCACTAACCGATCTATCTCCCGCTCGACCTTTGGTCGCAACGCGAAAGGCATATGCCTTGCTCCAAGCGCCACAGGCTTCACGCCCGGCTTCACGTGAATGTCTACCTCGCGCTTATTGTAGACCCCTGGCGTATCGCTAAATAAAGTTTTAAATTCCCCGAGTATTCTTTCACGCACACTTTCACTCCGCATGTTATACATTCCATATACACTCTTAGCCGTGATGTCTGAATGTATGAGTTTATCCAATGGCCAAAGGCCGAAAACAGCGAGCCACTGCCTCCCGATCAGTGGAATCTTATCACCTTTCAAAATCAAACAACTCAAAGTCTCTGTTTTATTATTTAAAGTTACCGTTAAGTTTCTCAACTTTCCTCGCGATTCCATCGCTTTGTTCTCATACGAAACTAAATTTAATCTCGACTTACTAATTTCCAAATCACCGAAAGTTTTATTTACAAAGCCTTCAGACATCACGCTAAAATATGTACCCGAATCAAATTCCATCGCGACGATTTTACCATTAATCTCAACATCAAAATATACTGGTTCCGCGTTAATCGCGCAATTCTCACTTACATTTCTCGTGGTGTTGACATTATGAAAGTTGATGAAATTGTTGTCGCTCTCGCTGCCGTCGTCGTTGCTGGTGTCACTATCGATGTTGTTGTCGGACTCGCTGCTCGCCTCCTCCAAAAACTTGTTTGAAAGTTTTTTCTTTTTCATACACGCACGTTCGAGATGCCCTTTCTTGTGACAAAAATCACACTTTTTATTGCGAAATTTACACGAATTTGTTTCATGTCCCGTTTTGCCGCAACAAAAACACTTAAGCTCCAACGATGACTGCTCCTTCGATTTTGCCGTCCGAGCCGAGTTTTGTTTACGATAGTTTATGGCGAAATTATCTTGTTTCTCCGCTTTGGTAGCTAGTGTTTGCGCCGCTCCTATGGAGTTTTTCATGGCTTCTTCTCGGGCTAACGCCTCCTCGAGCGCTGTCTTGAACGTGATGTCTTTATTTCTAAAAAACTCGAATCTCGTCTGTACATCTCGGATGCCCATGGTGAACTGGACCTGCATTGATTTTTCCCAAGTGCTGCCGAAATTACAATAACTACTCAATTGTCGGAGTCTTGTGGCAAAATTCGCAACTGACTCATTTGCCTCCTGCTTTGCGCGATTAAACTTGCAACGCTCCATGAGTTCCGACGGTCCTGGTTCCAAATGCTCTTTTAGGATTTTAACGAGTTGGTCGTACGTTTTTTCAGAAGGCTTAGCTGGTGCGCATAACGCCTTCACAAGTTTATATGTTGCCTCGTCGACGTGCGTCAATAACTCAGCTCTTTTCATATCGGCCTCGGTAATCTTCTTGGTGAAGAAAAAAAATTCGAGTCGCTCCGTGAACGCCTCCCAGTCGTCCGACTCCTTGAAAAATAATTTCGCGTCCGACGCCATTTCTGCTTCGTCGCTGTAGCTATAATTGTCGGTCGGATTTCCGTCGGTTACTTCCTGGGAACTTCCTTTAATTGGTTTTACCTGCGAACTTTCTTTAGGCTCGTGTCGCTCTGCTTTTATTAGGTCTACGAGCTGTTTTCTTAGGACGTCTCTGGCGGCTGTCTCGTCGACCTCGATGCCGCGTTTCTTTAGTTGCTCGATGATTTGATCCTTGCGCAGGTTGTATGCCCCGGAAACTGTTATTTGTTCCGATTCTGCTTTGGACTTAGCATTTTCGTCCCCCATTAGCTGGCATTTCTCACTTTTACACGATTTTTGACTCCCGAACTGTTTTTTCGCTCACTCGGCACTCGTCGCGACTATTTTGTCGAGTAACCTTATTTACCCTCTTGAGCACGCCACGAAACCCGAATTTGCACTCACGGTTTCCATGCGAGCTCCCGACCCGTCCTTCACACGCGCACCTTGCTGCCACGTGCCTGCGACTTTGTCGTTTCGTCCTAACCTCACAACTCGCCACTGAATTCTTCCTGAACCCGCTGTTCGTCCTCGTCGCCAGTTGCTATGTACGTCACTAATAGCTTACGTGGTGCGGGAAGTAGGAAAGGAGAGTAAATGAGATCACACTGACTTTGGTAATTATGGTACTCTTTATTGTGTAACACGTTTGATCTATTCACGCGCTCGACACGAAGTGTCGTACATACGCTCGCGAGAGGCGGCGAGCCGCGCTCACAACCACACCCGCAGTCCTCGGCTTTGTGTACTCGCAGGTACGCCTTACACACACGCGCGTTTCCAAACTGATGGCACATACACCACAATAATCAAAAAATTAGACTACATTTTAAAGGTGAAATCTACACTCAATGACAGAAAATATTATGACGAAAATATTAAGGTCGAAACCCTTTAAACAAAATGAAGAATGGCACAAACAAATTAATCCAAAAAATCAACGAGAAACCTGATATATCTGATGATAATATTTTCAAGAATAAACTACAAAATGTTGACAGTTCATCCTTACCTAGTGCTTATGGTTTGATAAAAGTCCACAAGGAAGGATATTCTGTGAGGGTAATTGTTTCTACAATAAACAGCCCTACGCACGAGTTAGAAAAACGTATTGTTACCCTTTTCAATAAATATTTTCCGAAACCCAAGCACTTAATCAGGAATAGTTACGAATTCAAGGAAGAGATAAACAAAATCAAAGTCCCAGATGAATACACCATGGTTTCCTTCGACGTCGTATCTCTTTTCACCAACATAGATAAACACTTAGTACTTCAAGTAAATAAAAACAAGTGGCATTTTTTACAGATTAAAACAAAATTGGATGAGCATGAATTTTTGAACATTATTATATTTATTTTGAACTCTACGTAATTTAGATTTAACAATTCATTTTACCATCAAAACATAGGTGCACCAATGGGTGGATGTTGCAGCCCTTGGTTCGGATATCTATGTCTGGAAGCAATAGAGGATAATTGTCTCAAAAAATTAAGCTCCAGTTATTTGATACATAGACGTTACGTGGATGATACCTTTCTGATATGCAAAAAGTCTGGTTTGACGCATATATTTGAGACGTTTAATAACCACAACGAGAATATTAAATTCATGGTAGAGAAGGAAGACAACAACTTGGAACTTAATTTTTTGGATCTTAAAATAAAGCGAGAGAAAAACGAGTTAATTACTAATTGGTTTCAAAAGGATATGGCGTCAGGAAGATACGTCCACTTTGATTCCCATCATTCTATACAAATCAAGAAAGCTGTTGTTTATACCTTGGTCGACAAAGCCATAAAACTAAGTGATAGGAAGTTTCATAAGAGAAATCTACGCGTTGTGAAAGATTTATTAACAAATAATGGTTACCCTGAAGACTTTATTTCCTTACACACCAAACGTAGGTTAGACAACATAAACAATGCTTTACCAGTGAGTCGGCAAATTTTTGATGATGAACCTTTCTTGATTCTTCCCTTTAATAAATACTACACCCCAGGAATACGATACATTTTTGAAAGATTTAGGATCAAGGTTGTTTTTAGATATATCGATAAGTTAAATAAATATGTGAATTTAGGCAAGGACCCACTTCAAAAGTTTGAGAAGACTGATGTAATTTACAAGATTGACTGTAAAGATTGTGACAAAACTTATATAGGCCAAACTAAACGATATTTGAGAAAACGTGACGATGAACATGAATCATATGTAAAAAACTGTGATGATAAGTTAGTCATTGCTCTTCACTGTCTCGAAAATAATCACTCTTTCGATTTTGAGAACACCAAAGTCCTTGATACGGAGCCGGGTCTGAGAAGACGAACATTTCTGGAAATGCTCCACATTCACTTTTATCCTAAGGGGTCATTCACAAAGTACGTCACCACAGGGGAGGGGGGGAGGGGTTTTTGAGATGTTACCATCGGTGACTTGGGGAGGGGGAGGGGTTAATATGATTGTTACGTCACAAAAAAAAAAATTTTTTTGAAGAAACAAAAATTTTTTTTTAGAAATGATTTCTGTTGAAAAAAATGAATATTTTTTACTAAAAAGTTAAGGTGGTTTTCTACCAAATGCATGACAATGTAGAATCAGCTCAAATTTTCTGGAGGTGTTTATTAGATATTAATAAACATTTCTACGAAGTCTGATCAAAATTGACCATATAGTTTAAAAGTTACAACAAGTTAAAGATTGAATTTTTTTCATTACGCGTATGACCGCTACGCTGAAAAAGTGTACTAAATTATTGATGGTTGTCTTCTTACAATAGAGATCCTTTAGAAAAACCACATACATATAGTTTTACTATCGAAGAATTCATTTCTTGAAACTGCAAAAAATTGACCTTTTACAAATTTTACGATGATTTAAAAAAAATAATTTTCACGTGAATAACCTCCAAAACTGCGGTATTCAAAGGTGAGGTTAAAAGTTAAAAAAAATGTTTTGTTACGATTGTCAATGTTTTTTTGGTAGAAAATAATTTCAGAAGCCATAAAAAGTTAAAAAATAAATTTTAATAACCAATTGTTAGTAATTTGGTGAAATAATTTTTTTTTAGTCTTGAACTTGACTAGCTCTGGTAGAAAACCACCTTAAATAAATAATCATACTTACATGAATCTCGTTGATGAAAATTTAAAACTAAGTAAAATTGCACATGCATACAATTTTTTTCTTTTCTTTTTCTTTCTCAAGATTTAATCGCACCAAAATGAATTGCACGTTTTCTAAAAAGCATATTAAAGAAACGCACAAAAAACATCGGCTCGTGCCACCAAAATTCGACCCGTTAAAATTGCAGCTCAACGAGCACGCGAATTAATGATTATAAAAAAAGATCAAGAAACAGGAGCAGAAGATACTGGATGAATCGAAGAATCCGATGTTGAGTATGATTCTTCAAATATAGATAAAACTGATCCAGCAAATAATATTCCTGTAATAGAATCTATTGAAAATTGTATGGAAAATCCTTGGCTAGATCTAAAAGAAAGATAAAAATTGGTTTTGTATGTTACCGTCAAGATTTTTCAGTATTACTAAAAAGCAGGCGCGCAACAACGGGGGTGGGGGAGGGTGGAGGTGTCCTGACACCCCCTAAGCTAGTAGAGGACATCCTTTAGAATTACTTAGGGGTGTCCGAGACTCTGGGCCCCCAAGTTCAACGAAAAAACTGGTCGGCTATTCCCCAAGCTCTAAACCCCTCAACTACCCTGGGCACCCGAGGTCAACGAAAAAACTGGTCAGGTATCCCCCAAGCTTTAAACTCCCAGATACTCTGGGCGTCTGAGTTCAACAAAAAGACTGGCGGGCTATCCTCCAAGCTCTAAACCCCCAAATACCACGGGCGCCCGAGTTCCCCCTTGGGGGATAGCTGACCAGTTTTTTTTGTTGAACTCGGGTGCCCAGGGTATTTGGGGGGTTTAGTGCTTGGGGGATAGCCCATCAGTTTTTTTGTTGAACTCGGGCGTCCTGAGTTTTGGGAGGTTTAAAGCTTGGGGGATAGCTGATCAGTTTTTTCGTTGACCTCGGGCGCCCAGGGCTTTTGGGGGTGTAGAGTTTGGGGGATAGCCGACCAGTTTTTTTGTTGAACTCGGGCGCCCAGGGTATTTGGCGGTTTAATGCTTGGGGGAAGAGCCCACTAGTTTTTTTGTTGAACTCAGGCACCCAGAGTTTTGGAAGGTTTAAAGCTTGGGGGATAGCTGATCAGTTTTTTCGTTGACCTCGGGCGCCCAGGGCTTTTGGGGGTTTAGAGCTTGGGGGATAGCCGACTAATTTTTTCGTTGACCTCTGGCGCCCAGGGTCTTGGTGGTTTAGAGCTTGGGGGATAGCCTACCAGTTTTTTTGTTGAACTCGGGCGCCCAGGGTCTTGGTGGTTTAGAGCTTGAAGCATAGCTGATCAGTTTTTATGTTGAACTCGGGCGCCTAGGGTATTTGGAGGGTTTAGAGCTTGGGGGATAGCTGATCAGATTATTTATTGAACTCGACGCCCAGGGTTTTAGGGCTTTAGAGCTTGCGGGATAGCTGATCAGTTTTTCCGTTGACCTCGAGCGCCCAGGGTATTTGGGGGTTTAGAGCTTGGGGGATGATTAACCAGTCTATTTATTAAACTCACATTTTTTTTTTCAGACGTCAGTTTCATTGGGGGAGAGGGGGGAGGGTTGGACCTCAGGACACCCTCTAGCTGGAAGGAGTTGCTGCGCCCCTGCTAAAAAGTATTATAGTTTTAATTTACTTTAAGGATGTTTGGTACTTACAAAAAAATGTATCCATTTTGTCAATTTTAATTGAATCTTCTAATAATTTATATTAAAATAAACGTTGGATTTTTCTCCATTTTGGTTTTTCAAAAATTAAAATAGTTTAAATTAAAACACGTATCTTATGAAAAATTTTATTAAATAAAAAAAAATTTTAAATGCAATATTTTAAAAATATTAAAATTTCTTTGAAGTGTCACCGAAACTACCTCACAGTTTTTTCAGCGATCTCTGCATTTTTGAGAGAGTTACAAGTGATTACGAAAAAAAAATGCTTGATTTTTTTAGACCACCTCTTCAATTGTCTAAACAAATAATTCGATTTTTCTAAAAACTAAGATGGACAAAAATAGGGAACAACTCCAACGATTATTTTGATATAAATGATTAGAAGATTCGATTAAAATTGACAAAACGGTTGCATTTTTTTGTAAGTACCAAACATCCTCAATAAACTATTGATTTAACTCTAATGCACCAAGTATTAAAATAAAAATGAAAGTAATAATAAAATAAGTAACGTTATAATTATGACTAAAACTAAACATACCATCTAAAAGTTTTTGTTTTCATTTAATATTACTGTTAATTTTTTAAACACTTATGAAAAGTTATAATAGTTCATTTCCCAGAAAAAGGGGGGGTTAATGATAAAACGGTGACGTACTTTTAGGGGGAGGGGTTTGCGAAGATGTGACTATCTGTTACAGGGGGGGGGGGACGTCAGAAGTGTCTAAAAAATTGGTGACGTACTTTGTGAATGACCTCTAATAACATCAATAAACAGAAGGACACTATGTACTTAGGGAAGGATTATAAGAAGACTATAGAGGCGACAGACTTATCATCAAAAAAGTTTGTCCCAAAGTCAGTACATATGTAATATGTTAACCATGTACTCGACAACACGATAAATTTATCGACTGATTTTATAATCTTATAGGTGAAAAAAAATTTTAATTTTAATTTTATTTACAAATTAATTGACTCATGATGTAATTTTTATAAATTTATAATAATTTTTCATAATTTTTGTGTAATTTGCGATTTCTGTAATTTATATAGCCCTGAAGAGGTCATCAACCAACGATGACGAAACGTTGGCAGAAAGAACTTAAATAAATAAACGTTTGTTAGACCAAACAACAAAGAATTTTATTTTACTTATCGACCACACGAATAACCAACACACAAAAAAACTTAAAATCATTTTGACTGTTTGATAAAATCCAAAATTGAAAACAGACAAAGTTTTCTTGGGCTTTGGAGAGTTTTACTTTGAATTTAAATTTAAATTAATTTTAAATTAGATCTCTCATCAATGAATTCCAAGAAAACTTTGTTTGTTCTTAATTTTGGATTTTATTAAAAAGTCAAGATGATTGTTATGGGTGACGTAATATTTTTCTCTATATAAGCTTACCTTTTGAGACTTATTTAATATTTTTTACTTTTACCTTAGCTGAAGAGAGTCAAGTAACTCGAAACCGGTCCTGGGATGGTAGTAGTTAAAACAGTAAGGGATCCCCCTCACTTCCCATCCGCCCTCAAAATAACCCGGGGCACTCCTCCTCACTTCCTACTCCCCCTCAAAATAACCCGGAGCAACCCCCCCCCCTCATCCGGTACCTCCTCCCCAAATAACTTAAGCTCTCCCCCGCAATCTCTTCCCCAAAATAACTCGGATCATTTCTCCCCACCGGGATTATGATGATGTTTCAAGTTAGCCCACCGTATTACACTCAGCCGTATAAAATCCGCCGGCCCCACCATATTACATCAGCCGTATTAGAACACCTGATCCCACTCACCGACCAGCTGTATTACCCCATCCGCGGCAAGGTAAGTACCTGCGACCGCTCGCAAGGATTCACCTCGCTGTGAGCGGGAGCAACAACTTGAAAATTATTTATGAAAAATTATTTATTTAAGTAGGGGTTTTGAATGAAAACAGTTAATTTAAAAAAATAATAATTTATTAAAAATGACTTAAAACTATGGTACATTATTAATTACTTCAAACTAAGGTACATTATTACAATTCAATTAAATTTTTTTCTTTTTCTTTAATTTTTTCAAACTTGATCTTTTTTTCATTTTTCTTTTCATAAGTTTTTTGTTCTTCTTGAAGCTTTTGAAAGCTTTTATACTTCTCATCTTGACGATTTTTTCCCTCAGAATAACTTTTAAAACCTGAGGACTTTTCATCTTTCATTCTTTCATAGCCTGAGGAGCTCTGTTATTGACCCATGATGACTGAGTACTGACAAAATCGATGAATAACTTCTGCTTTTAAGTTCACTTCATGGCCTCCTCGAGAGATTCACTTCTAATGATGAATTTTTTCAAAAGCTTTACATTTCGACATCTAAAGTTGTTGCTGTGATACTCGCAGACAGTTTCAATGGTGTCTTTCGGTGGGTATACGTACGTAGTGACATCTTTGATCTTGACTCTTAAGCGCTCCAACTATTTTTTCTGCATTGCCCCAGCAACGTAAACTACTGTGGCCTTTTGTAGCATCTGGCGAACTATATCGCCAATTGATCTGTAAGGTTCACGACCAGATTCCCAACTCAGACCGTAATAATGACGTTCCAAATTACTATTGATGTCTTTATAAGTTTTAGTGAGACAACTCAGAGGATACGGTTCTTTGGTAGAAAAACTTTTGGGTCTGTGTCTTCGTCAAGCGAAATAATAGCCAACTCTTCGATTATGTAACCGTGATCTTTTCTGATATCTCATCCTTGTTTAATAACGCTTCCTGGGTGCCTGAAGCTGAACATGTCCACGGCGTACCCCATCTTGAGGATTAATGATCGCTCCAGAGTTAATTTTTTCTTTTTATGCTAGTTTTTTAACGTCCCTACTCACTAAATTGTACTGAACAATTCTGTCCTAGGATTATACAGTATGCAGCGATGCCAGCTGGAAAATTGTCTCTTGATTCAATCTCCAAGCAAACGTCAATTGGTGCGCTCTTGAGTGATTCGTTTTGTTTTGAGCAATCGATGACTATCAGAGGAATTTTCTCGATAAGCTGTGATTTGTTTACAGTAGATTCGGGTTCTTTACTGTAGTATGAGTTTTGAAAATAAGCGTACATTTCATCGATGATCACGTACTCGTTCTTTACCATATTGAGATTTAAGTTATTTTAGGGACAGCACTGGAAATTCAAGAAGAGTGCTCAAGTTGCAGTGATCAAAGTGACCGGCGTTTGCCGTGTTGAGGTCTTTCTTTTCATTAATCTTATTACTTTTAAAGGTTATTAGATACAATTACGGTACATTAATTACAGTGGGATGGTACATTATTTGTAGCTGTAGGTTTCATGGAGTTCGTCGAATATGTCAGTCCTGAATACTTCATCTGATAAGGTAAAGATGCTGTCCGATGTTCCATCAGCTATTGATGAGTAGCAGTGAAGGGTTTAACAGGTCGTGGCCTTTTCTTGTGTGATTTGCTTGTAACTCTTGGTGAGCAATAATCGAATTATCTATGGCCATCTCCTTTGATCCTAAGAATGAACTAATATTCCCCAAAAATTCTTTTCTTGTCTCATGCGAGAGTTTGAGAGATCTTCGATTGGTTTGTAAACCAATAATGACGAAATGAGGTTTTTCTAGTTGATTTGAAATTTGAATATGCTTGGAAGTTGCGGGAAGTAATGTGTATGTACTTGAAAACTTCTTTTGATCTAAAGCTCATTGTGATTGGACGACCTTTTTCGAGATATTTGAGCGATTCTACTCTGCGGGAATCTGATACCAAAATATAAGGCATAAGCCACTCGATTTTTGTCAGTTGAATACTGACTGTTTCAAAAATATCATTGCCACTCAAGTTGGTCTTTGTTTGAATAATAGCGTTTAAGTCGTCTCTGAATTGAATGAGAATTAATTCGAGCTTTACGTTGACTATAATTTGCTGAGAGGAGTGTCAACGTAAAAGTAACCTTCGTCGTTTAAAAGTTGAGGCTTTTCCGTGCGACTAAACCACCCTGCGTTTTGTGCGAGTAAACTCTGATTAGGATTGAACAAGAGCCAATTTTTCACGAGAGAGGAGAAACTGACATTTTTGCATCCTTTTTTTTTTAACTTTTTGAATATAAACAAATAATTATGTATTATTAAATTATGTATTATTAAATTATGGATTAAATTACTAAATATATAAATATTCAAAAAAATAAAAATTTATTCAGGATTAAAAGGATTTTTACAAGTTTCATGTATATGATATGAGCAAGAATCGCAATATTCTATTGACAAAGCATCACAATTACAGAACTTACAAGAAGATTTTTTTAAATTACAACCAGGAACTAGATCTTCTGGAAAAGAGAAAATATTTTCTGGTTTTATACGATCGGTAATTACCCATTCTTATTAACAAGAATCAGACATATGATAATAAAAAAGCTCTTCAGGGTAGAACAATTGCAATCTTTGATAAAGTTCATCTGGTCTAATTTCTTTATTAGATCTAAGGTTCGCTGCTTTTTAGATTTTTCCACATTCTTGCTTTGTTTTAATTAAAGAGTCACTATCAGTGGATTGACATTATAAAACATACAATAATTTGTCAAGTTTTGTAAAGTTTGAATATAATTATGAAATAAATTGTTTGTCGTTAATGTATTTTGAAAACTCAAGTACGCAGGTATTAGTGAGTTTGCGTGTTAATGAGGGCTGGCGCATCTGCTTCCCCGCTCCAAGTTTTCGGGCCTTAATGGTCCATCGGACCTCCGCAGGTCAGTTGTAGCGAAATTATTGGTGAGGGAGGGACATTTGAACTCTAATCACGCGGGAGTGCAAATTACATTTGGAAGATTGAGGGAAAAATTTTGGATTTTAAAAGGCCGTAGAGTAGTGCGGGAGGTAGTGAGAAAATGTGTAGATTGTCGCAGGTATGACTCACAGCCTTTGTCTGAAATCGAGGCACCATTGCCTATAGATCGAGTAAGGGACGCTGCAGTTTTTGAGGTCGCATGGATGGATTTTTCGGCTCCAGTATACCTAAAAAAGGGCCGAAAGGCCTGGGTCTGTATTTTTACCTGTGCCGTATACTGAGAGGTATACGGCACAGGTATTTTGAATTAATTTGTGGGCTGGGCGTACCCGAGTTTATGATGGGATTGAGACGATTGATAGCACGTATAGGTCGCGCTAAGATTATATATAGTGATAACGGGACAAACTTTCTGGGGTTTGATAATTCCGTTTATCGTTTAGATTTTGAGAATATAGCTGGAGCGGTGGCTATTGAAAAAATCGAGTGGAAATTTAATCCACCCGCTGCGCCGTGGTGGGGAGGTTTTTGGGAACGTTTGATCGGCGTGTTGAAACGTCTGCTGAAGCGGACGTTAAAGAAAGTGTGTTTGACATACGAGGAGATGCTCACAGTATTGATAGATTGCGAGGCAACGGTTAATTCGCGACCGATAACTTTTATTTTGGATGATAATGACGACATGGTACCTCTGACGCCAGAGCATTTTTCGCAAGAGGTGACAGAGGTAGGTGTTATTGATTTGAATAGGATCGAGCAGGGTGATTTTAATCGGTGTTATAAGTATCGGTTGGAATTAAGCGCGAATTACGGTGCCGATTCAGAATAGTATCGACTACGAGAAAGATGGTCAAGTGCGACTCGAGCACGTGCGTACTGCAAAAAATAAAATTGTAAGAATCGTGATTCAAAGATTGTATCCGTTAAAAATCGATTGTAGTGATGATTGTAATTTTAATAATGATGTAAAAAATATATTTGATGTAGAAAATATAGAACCTTGTTTGGATAGATACATCAGTGTGAAAAGTTTGAATGAACGCGAGGTTTTCGAACCACGTATCTTTGTAACGAAGAAAGGGCGGAAGAGCGTACCGCCACAACGATTGATGTATTCGAAATGATTTTTGTAAATTTTGTAAATTTTGTACCCTTTTTTTATTCTATCGTATTGATTGAGATGTCAGTAACCGCCATTTCAATGGTGGGAGAATGTCAAGTTTGAATATAATTATGAAATAAATTGTTTTGGGCCTTGGTGGTCCATCGGACACCCGCAGGACAGTTGTACGGAGGTGTTCGAGCAAGACGGTTCGACCCCTCTCAGGTTAATGAGTTCAAGATTAAAGTTTTCGTGAAATTATAATTCGAAGCATTTATTGAATTACCTACCATTTTTCTCTTAGTATCGAATTATAAGTTTATCATTTTCAATACCAAGCGTAGTTATTTTATCGAATCTCAACAAGTTTTTTTTTTACTCTTTGACATAATTTTACAATAAATTAGTATGTACTATAGAAATTATAAGATATTCTTACGAGTGCTAATCACGATGACCATTCATAATAGGATATTTGTGCAATATGCATACAATATGTTAAGTTTATTCTTGAATATTCTTCCGTTTACTTCTAGCAGACCGGTGAAATGGTATAAAGGAAAAAACCGGCCTGCTTGCCACTCTAGTATGGGGACAGAAAAAGGGCAATCTTAACCTAAATTATTATTTAATAATTAGAATTTTACCTTGATCTTATCTTGACGTCTTGGCTACACCGATCCAGTGACAAGGTAGGTAGTTAGAGAAAACGGTTGATTGACTTGAATATTTACTTTATTGGGTCCTATAGATTTTACACTTAACGATTACACAAGGATCACGGTGTGTCCGACAAAGGATTACGCGCGATAACTACGTTTAACAGATCATAGGGTCGCACTTAACGAACGTACTAATTAACTACCCGCAGGACGAATTCTCCGGCAAAGGAGGACTTCGTCCGTAATTACTCGAACTTAACTTAATTCCCTCCAGGGCGTCGTGCTGGCAAGAATGCAGCGCGTACACTTGCTGAATGGTCATTCTTTAGTCGAACTACTCTACTTATTATAACGCTGTATGTGAATTATAAGTGTCACATAACAGTACCCTCTTCTTAAGATGTTCACCGTCTCTGGTGAATTAAGGTATAAGGTAAGGATAGGTTCTTTGAGAGGGAGGGGTATAAGATCATGTTTGTATTGTGTGTTGATATAAGTGTATAAATGAAGTTGTGGTTGTTGCGTTATGTTTAGTCATTTAGACTATTAGGTCATTAAGTGTCAGATATGCTTCAAGCATACAACATCCTGCATATGTATCCTCTTTTTTTTTTTTTTTTTTTTTTTCTAGCAGAGAACGTTTGTTATCTCGACAAACGTACCAGAGGTAGAGGTTCTTTCCTTCAGTCAGATTAAGGCGCTATGTCTCATCCATTGGACTTTGATCTAATGAGTGAGGCTACTGCAAGGTCCCTTGCTAACCCACTCGCACCATAACCGCTGGACACTGGGTGCCAGTGACTAGGGCTACGATGAGTCACAAGTTGCGGTCTTGAGTGCATTTTGACCAAATTCTCCCATTAAGGGTTTGGTTTACTATTGAAACAGATCGAGTTTCAAAAATAGCAGTCTAACTGGGTTACCCTTGGGTCTTTCCTATCTCTGTATTTTCCAATGACCTTTCTTTCTTTTTTTTTTTTTTATCAGTAACAACGAGAGATTTATTAGTTGTTGTATGTTTTTGTTTTAGGTGTAGTTTTGCTTAATTAGCAGTGAAACAGAAGAAAGAAAATATTTAGGGAGTTATCTAGGTACGGATTTGATAGGTAACCAGGGTTGGTGAATACTTTTTTGTCTAGATGCCTTCATTCTCGGGCCTTTCACGTAATGGTTGCATAGTAAAAAAATTAAATAACGCATCATCTTACATTTTCACAAAAATATAAATCTATCTACTTAATTAAACATTTTTTTACACCTTATGTGTACGCGTTACTGCGCTATCAGTTATCCTGTTCGATTTCAGGATCTTTTGCAATAGAAGGCAATAGGTCCGACTAGGTCTCACTCATTTGCGAGTCGCGGTGTTCGATGTTATCACACTCATTTTTCCATCCAAACGGTCCTTTGTACAAAATACAACACAAAATCAAGCACACATCCATGCACACGTATTAGATTTCTACAGTTTCTCGCACAAATTAGCTGAATCTATTTTTAGTCGTTGGTTCAAGATTACACTCTAACATTTACTCACACAGTATATAATATAAATTGATTCATAACTCCTAGATGATTTTCACTCTTTTCACTACATAGGGCACTCTTTTCTTTAAATACCCAACAGTCTCTTAAATAGTTCTAGCTTGAATTAAACTTGTACACTAGAGTAAATTCTTCTCGTTTGTCTGGAAATGGGTGATTTCGTTTCGGTCCTAAGTTGTTTTTTTTTTTTTTTTTTTTTTTTCATTTCCGACTCGAGATTGTAGACTCCTTCTGATTTATTTAGGTCGTTATTCGGTCAGTTATTTCTTGGTCCAACCCTTTCAGGGTTTCATAAGTATTGGCAAAAAAAAATTCTAGGTCAACTACCCCTTCACAAGATTGGTCTCCTCCATGGTCACAGCACCTTTGTGTAAGGGTAGTTATTCGGTCACATACTTCAAGATCCTGAAGCAGTATTTTGTAGTGTCCACCGCGACGATCATTTTCCAGTCGATCCTTTGAAGATGAAATACTCCACCCTCTCGTAGTAAAGGTCTGTAATAGGGTAGGCAACTTTTTGAAATTTATAATATTTTTTGCTTACTTAGTTAAAATATCGAAAAATAATCGACACGTATTTTTTTTTTAGCTCAATTTGGATTTAAAAATTTCTAAAACATATTAAAATTCATTCAAAATCAAGTACTTTTAAAAAATATATTTTTAAAGTACTGGTTGCCAACCCTATTGGGTAAGGTTATAGGTCCGCTCCCCAGATTCCGGAGTAAGTTCCAACTTATAGGTAAATCTCTGCATTCCTGTAAATATACAAAAGAGTATTAGTCATTTTCGCTGGTTCCTGCGGGGTCGAACGGTAAGCTCATGAATTTTGTGTATGTGATTTTGAAGTTTATTACCATAAGTAATTTCAAAACCACATAGTTTTCATTCTATTTTTTTGATAACTTCGAGATATACGGCTCGGATAAAACTCATTTGCATTCGTTCAGTTTGCCACATAATGGTCATATAGGTTTTTTTTTTGGTCGTTGTTTTAATAGCAGTTTCTTTCTATCTATTATAGATGTAAGTCTTGTATAATGACGCCTGACAGAGCCCAAACTCAAGCAGATGGCTCCAGGGTGTTAGCAATCGTCTGTGAGACACAGATAGGCTACGTACACACATAAACATACATTAGTAGTAGTGCTCAAAAAATATACAGTTATACCGTCCCAGCAAAATCTACTTCTTAACATCCTGGCGCCATCTGCTTGAGTTTGGGCTTTGTCAGGCCTTATTCAAAAATTTTTTAAGTTTTTTTTTTTTTTTTTTCTTTGTTTCCGACGATATCTTCCAATTCATCCAAGTTCTTCTTTTGGTCAGATCCTCTACCCTCAGTCCAAACTGATTTTGGGCTATGCACGTCAGGGGCTCGAGCAAGTCTTCGGCAGCCACATTGTTCTGCGTGTTCGTTGTCTTTAATCTGTCCATCTTACTGCAGCTGACCTCACAAACATCGATTTTTGTTGGGAAAGTCTCTTCTTTCAAAATTGATTTGGTGTCGTCTATAGGCTCTGAAAGCTTTTCGGTTGAAAGGTTTCTTGGTTTTCCTGATTTTACATCGACTACCGGCTGTTCGTCCCTTGGCGGCATCTCGTGCTCGCTCAGACTCATTGAACCATCCTCGATAGTTACGGGACATAATGCTTGGGGAATTTCTGACGGGGTGGCTGTTGATGCCAGCGTCTTGATGGTTGTTATTGTTTCATTCCTCTCAGCTCTTCTATGACCGAGAAATTCTTTCACATTTCTCTTGATATTTGATTCGCTTAGGATTGTTTTCCTTGTTGACTTTTCTACCTTACATAGAGGTTCGGGGACACGGCTCCTTCCACCTGACTTGGGCTTCCTTTTCAGAGCCATCTTGATGGTTTCCTTCTCCAACAATTTTACGTTCTGCGAAGGCATGGGAGATGATGAATTGGGTTGTTTACAAGTGTCCTAAAATGATACTTTACCTCCAATAGGGCGTGGGAATGTTAATTTGGAAACAATGATCTCGCGTCCCTGCACAAACGTTCGATCAGCTTGCTGGTCTAAAAGAGTATTCGCCCCTGGAGTAGTATTCTAAGTATGAGATCAACCCAGGAGAAGAAATTAAGCTTGAAGTTTCTTGTTGCAGTTCTTCCTCTTCAAGGTTTTCCCTTACTACTTCTTGGTCAAGTAGTGGTCCGTCGCTACTTGCATTTTCTTTCGGAGGCTTTTGGGTAATCACTTTTTGGGTAGTAGGATTCGGAGAAATTATCTGTTGCTCCAAGTCACCTATCTCTAGATTAAACTGAGTGAAGTATCTTTTTAATTCAAAATTATTACTCAACAGGTGTGATAATTCTTCATGGGAGCTGAAGTAACATTCTTGGGTGACTTCCTGTGCTTCGCCATACTTATGCTGAGCTTGCTGGAGGAAATAACCACAGTTTTGCCGAAATAGTTCTTGCGAGGCCGTCCAAAATTTCAGTATATTATTGAAAAGTCATATTATATCCATCATACCATGGTATTTCTACCGTACAGTCAGATGCACTATGGCTTGAGCTATCATATTGATAACATTCTTGAGGTGACCAGTACTTTGATGCAGCGGAAGCTCTCCAAGGGTATAAGTTGGAAGGTGTAGAACTTTGACCATATGTGGTAGGTTCATCATCTCGGTCTGGTTCAGAGGTCAAATTATTGATGCGTGTGGGTCCATAGTCCCCAACTGCACCAACATAGTCATAGCTCCAGCAGGGTGTGACAACTCCGACGATGGGTCTGGGCTCCCTCCAGTAGTATTGAGGCAAGCCCCTTGGTAGTTTAAAGGTAGACTATCCTGAAAGGGGTGTTTGCCCTGGGGCATCCCTCGGGGACTCCTGCTGTCAGGAATAATTCCTGCATCCATTCTTGATTCTAGTCGCACCGCCTCTTTATACGCTTCATCAAGAGTCTTAGGTTTCTGAACGTCCACTAGCTGACCAAGGTCTCCAGGCAGACCCCTGATAAAAATGACAATGGCTGCATCCATCAGCGGAACCATCATTTGGTCACTAAAATTAGCTTTCTTTTCTTCCTCCAGGGCCTCTCGGGCGCAACTGAGGAGAATATCAATTTTGTTCTTGAATCCTCCCACGGAGTCGTCTGGGGTGATTTACAGGGTGTATAATTTATTGCTATAAAAGGCGTATCCCTTACCGGGGGCAAATCTATGTCTTAGATGACCGCATAGCTCCTCGATAGAATTAAAGCTCTGGCCATAGGTGTAGTTTTTGGCTGGTCCTCGCAGCTTCCCAAGGACAGTCCTGACGTAACTGGCCTTCTGACTTGTCGGGACGTCAATATCGCCAATCCGGAAATCCTGTAAAAAATCTTTCAGTGGGATGTTGATGGTGCCATCGTAGGTGGGCAGTCCTGCATTGGAGCCCTGCAGGCTCAGTATTTCATTCACTATTATTGCACAATACTTAAAAAGTGCATTCAATGCGTCACTCCTGCAGTAGGCACAATGATCAGACAAAGGTATGAACTAATGTAAGTACACGGATACGCACACGGGTTGATACAAGTTTAGGCAAGAGAGTAAGCACAGGAGTGGCCATGAGAGTAGGTACGGATTTGGTACGATCTTATATAGTAGTTTTTCTTCACTCCTGCAGTAGGCACAATGATACGTACAAAGGTATGAACTAATGTGAGTACACGAATACGCACATGGATTGATACAAGTTTAGGCAAGAGGGTAAGCACAGAAGTGGACGCAAGAGTAGGTACGAATTGTTTAGAGTTTAGAGCAGGGAAGAGAGTAGGTACAAGAGTATGTGCAGGAGTAGACACAAAATAAAGCACGTTGGTAGGTTCAGGATTGGAACTTTAAGAAGAAAAAAAGTTAAGAACAGAGTAAGCACAGCAGTACAAAAAAAAAATAAGAACAATAAAAAAATGAATCAGTAGAAAATTAAGTAGGAAAAAGGGAAGTTATAAGGAAACAAACCATTGCATCTATAGAAGGTTCAACAGTATGAACAA
The DNA here is from genome assembly GCA_038277355.1 of Encarsia formosa. NCBI lineage: Eukaryota > Metazoa > Arthropoda > Insecta > Hymenoptera > Aphelinidae > Encarsia > Encarsia formosa. The sequence goes on from CM076187.1 coordinate 36,135,974, forward strand.
GTATAAGGTAGACACAAGTATAAGAAAAATAGTTATAGGACCAGAATTTATACATCTCTGTTCTCTCATTCTCCCATTCAAAGTTTTATAAAAATCGGTGCATCAGTTTTAACGCCAACCTCTTGACGAAATTCGCATAAAATTTCTGAAAATCTGGGTCTTGTACTACTGGCTAAGTACATGGATATGAGTAACTGTATGCGCGTGAGTAGGTACAGTGGTAGTCATAGAGTTACGAGGGTATGTACACGAGTTTAACAAACATAAAAACAAAGATATGCACAAGAGTAAATACAAGGATAACTACAAAAGCACAAAACAATAGTAGCTACGAGGGTAGCCACAATTGTAGACACAATGGTAAGCACTAGCATAAAAATCTGGGGGGGGGGGTGGCGAGCGGAGCGAGCAGGGGGGTACCCTCCCTACTCTTCTCCCACGCTCTCCCCATGCCCTCCAAAAAGTGCTTAACTAACAGTAAATGTGTACCGAAATATGCTTATTTCTATGTGTTTTAATTTTTCCTATAATTTTCTAATGGGAAGTATTAAAATGCACGGGAAATAAAATCATTTGCACGGGATGTGGGTCGCACAGGAAAATAAATACATTTGCACAGGAAAATAAATACTTTTGCACGGGAAAAAAATACATTTGCACGGGAAAATAAATACTTTTGGAAAATTATAGAGTGTCTGAGTATCCAGCGTGCTTGTACCTACTATATCATTCTTCGGATACTTGCGTGTCCTTGGACGAAACAGAAGAGGAGCACGAACATAATAATATTGATTCTACACGAGGCTTATCATCAGAATTTAAGGCTTTTGTAAAAGATAAATATGCAGACGGTATTACAAAGCCAAATGCACTACCAAATCTCATTCGTAAAAATCAGATGATAGAACCTGTAAAAGAAAAACTTGTTGCATTTCTTAGAACAATCCGAAGTGATAAAGGCAACCCTTCCGTATTGGCCACAGATCTTAAAGCTTGGTGCAATGAGCGCTCTCAAGTTCCAGATGACGAAGATGTACCATACGTGGTTGATTTCCACATTTTTGCAGAATCTTTTGATTTAGAAGAACAGGATTTGAAAATAATTTTATCAACGCTGAGATTGTTAGCATTGGCTAGGAAATTCATGAGATTAGTGCACACCCTGTTGAATGTCCACACGTGTGGCACACGTAAAATTATTTTCAAGTAGATTATTATAAAAGGGAATAAAATATGGATATAGTGAATTATTCAATGATGTTATAGCCTCTTATGTCATAAATAATCAAAAAATTGGTTTTTTTTTTTATTTTAAGTGCTTTTCTTTAACTCGCAATGTTTCGTCGTCGTCGTCGTACGTTCAAAACTGCCAAGCTTTAGAACTTGGAGCTTGTAAGACCTGGAGGTCTGAAATTTGGCAGAAGGTCTAGGTTCAGATGACAATACATGAATCCATAGTCACTTATCGACCTGGACCTCCAGGTCGCCGATGACGGGGGTACCTGATGGAGTCATCTCCGAGAGTTTGGGCTAAATTCTTCGGGGATGACTTTGAGGAAAATTCTAGAGTATTTATCGAGGCAATTTGAACCTAAGTACAAAGGTCACCGATGATGGGGGTACCCGGGGTACCTGGGGGTCATCTTCGAGAATTCGGGTCGAATTCTTGGGATATGACTTAGGATAGATTTCGGGGGTGTTTTAGAGGCATATGAGGAAGTTTGAACCTGGAGAGCCAGGTCGACGATGACGGGTGTACTTAAAGAACCTGGACGTCATCTTCGAGAGTTAGGGAAAATTTCTGCGGAAATGACTTTAAGAGGTGGTATGGAGTATTTATCGAGGCAACTTAAACCTAGGTACCCAGGTCGCCGATGACGGTTGTAGCTGAGGAACCTGGAGGTCATCTTCGAAAGTTTGGGCCAAATTCTGCGGGGATGTATTAAAAGTTCAGCATTCTCGAAAATGACCCCCAGGTACCCCGGGTACCCCCATCATCGGTGACCTTGGTACTTAGGTTCAAATTCCCTCGATAAATACTCTAGAACTTTCCTCAAAGTCATCCCCGAAGAATTTAGCCCAAACTCTCGGAGATGACTCCCTCAGGTACCCCTGTCATCGGTGACCTGGAGGTCCAGGGCGATAAGTGACTATGGATTCATGTATTGTCATCCGAACCTAGACCCTCTGCCAAATTTCAGACCTCCAGGTCTTACAAGCTCCAAGTTCTAGAGCTTGGCAGTTTTGAACGTACGACGACGACGACGAAACATTGCGGGTTAAAGAAAAGTACTTATAATAAAAAAAAAAAAAACAATTTTTTGATTATTTATGACATAAGCGACTATAAAATCATTGAATAATTCACTATATCCATATTTTATTCCCTTTTATAATAATCTACTTGAAAATAATTTTACGTGTGCCACACATGTGGCCACACGTGTGGCTCACACGTGTGGACATTCAACAGGGCAACAGATGCGACCTATTACTTGATTTACAAAATAAAAAAAAGCTTGACTAATGAATTAATTTCTCATAATGAATATCGTTAATTTCAATTACAGTTATATAATGTTCAATAAAACAAATTTTTTGCTTGATTTTTGTTGAGTTTTGCTCAACAAAAATCAGTTTTATAAAAAGTATTCTCTCTGCTGCTGTTAAATATCACATTATATGTTTGGTTGAGACATGCCTGGACAATACGGTCATGGATGCTGAGTTGGACGTCCTTGGTTATAACTTCTACAGGATGGATGGAACAAGTAAAAGTGGAGGTGGTACCTTAATATACATAGTGAGCTCATTGAATTGTTTCTTGGTTAATGGTAGTTCTACAGGCTTGGAATATCAACTATTGGATATTAAATTGTCAAATGTCTCTGCAATTCTTTCACTTGAATACCTCCCACCGGTTACCACTATTGAAAAGGACAACTATTTACATCATATCAATAACTTTTTTGATGTTCTAAATGACTATATTATTAAGAGGCATGTCAGCAGCATTATATTCCTCGGTGACTTCAATCTTCCCGACATAGCATGGAATTAAAGAGACGGTTTACTCTTCTATTCTGGTGATCCAATATCTTTAATCAAGAATGCGGCAGATCAACTTTTATTATTTGTAAATTCTTTTTCTTTACCTCAATTAATCTCTGTACCTAATTGTTGTAATAATTATCTTGATCTTTGTTTTACTAACTTAACAGCATCAACTGAGATTTCTGATGATCCTTTGAGTAAGCTTGACATTTACCATTTTGCCTTTTGTATTTCTGTCTCTGTTGATAAAGTTGATGTTGTTAAGGAATCTGTTACATTTTATAATTTCAGGACGGCTAATTTTGAAGTAATTGCTGCTGATTTAAGGATGGTGGATTGGTTTTCCCTTGGTTTTGATTCTCCCTCTGTTGACGTTGATCGTAAAGTCATGATTTTTTATGATATTGTTTATGATCTTATTGATAAATTTGTACCCTTAATAGGGTTGGCAACTTTTTGAAATTTATAATATTTTTTTGCTTATTTAGTTAAAATATCGAAAAATAATCGACACGTATTTTTTCTTTTTAAAAAAAGACTAAAATTAAAGGAACTACAAGTGTTTAAATTTTTAAAAATTTCAATATATATAGATACTAGGGGGGGGGGGGTACCCCCCTGCTCGCTCCGCTCGCCAACCCCCTAATTATAATTGATGAATATAAAAATTAATCGAAACAATACGTAAGCTCTATGTTTGGTAAAATAATCAAAAGACTAAAGCGCTCAAAATCAATAAAAATTAGACACGAGAGTTCAGTTTGAACTTTACTTACTCATCATAACTTGATTCATAAAATCAGACTCATAGAGAAAAGTTTTTAATTATTTAGGCAAAATCATGAGGTATAGAATTTTATTTCTTTTTTTAATAATTTTTAGTCAAAATCTATCCAGGGCTAAAATAGATCTAAAATTGACAAATGAAGATATGAATCAATTTTAAAATAGTTAGAGTGTTCATGTAAGGTACATACATAAATTTTTGATGACTCATAAGGAATATTTTAGTAAGCCCACTGGTATTTTGAACCATTTCATTAGATCTTACACACACAAAAACATTTTTTAGAGCTTCTTTTGCTTATGGCGGGCATATTAAATAGATTCATTTCAGATCGATATTACAAACTTTATTATATTTGCCGGCCCACAAGTGTCACTCACCTAATCACATTAACTATCTAACCTACTTCACTATCTCACCCATTTGGAGAACCCTACTAACCTTACTTAATCTTTCATCTTTAATCACCTGACCTATTTTAATCTTAGCCGCATTACTGACCTTACTAATTTTACTTACTTCAAATACCGTAAATAATTCCCAACTCATCTCTCACTCACTCTACCAACAAACCCTACTCACCTTATTCATTCTTGATCTGACTCATCTTAGATCTCTAGCTTATACTCCCCATCCTCAAAACTACTCTAGTAATTTGCCGAATGATAAAAAAAATCAAGATTTTTTTCAAATTTCGCAAACTCGTACAAACGAACCTTGATTTTCTTCAAAATTATTTTACAGATTCTTCATGAGATGAACGTATTTCCTTTATAGTAAGAGCTTGCTAAGTTGCGTTTGAACTGACTAATTGATAAACGGCTTTGTTCAGCACCCTCTCATGAGAGTCATGACAACAAAAAGTATTTTCTGCACTCCGGCCGGGAAGTAGCAAAGACTGGCGCGCTCAGAGGCCAGAAAATGCGACGAGCAGAAAAATAGTAGTACCTATACCACAAGTTGCCACGAAAATAAGAAATGTCTCAGATCACATGTAATTTTCAGCCGAGGCGCAGCCGATTGTAGTAATCTACTAATTAATAAGAATTTGAATGACATAATTAGAAAGCTGAGCTCAAGACCTTTTTTATCATACATAATTTTATATAAAAATTTTCATTGGAGCCAAAGTTATAATTTTAATATGTCTATACCAGCCCACAACCACACAACCATCACTCACCCCATCTAAGTCTCTTTACTATTCTCACCCGTGTTAAGGCGAAGTCATTAGGGTCATTTTAACAAAAAATTGAAGATTCAGTAAAATTAAAAATGAAAATAAAAAAAAGGCTCTGTAGCGCTGGAGCTACTATCTTAATATATCTTTTAAGCCCAACCCCATCAAAATCGGATCAAAATTAAAGTCAGAATATGGGAAACAGTTTTGTAAATTTTTGTATCTTAATAGCATTTGCTATACATCTATATTTATTGAATCTTTAGGAAGTTTTTTTATTTTCGTTTTCGTTTAGTTTTAAATGATTTTTTTCGCAAATTCTGCAACTCCCCTTAAGACTTCGAATTTTTTTATCTTCAACTACATGACCTAGTTTAATCTTAGCCATATTACTGACCTCTTTAATTTAATTAACTTCAAATACCGTATTTTATCCCCACCCCTTAAATCCAGCTGGATTTCCAGCAGGATTTCCAGCTGGCTATCCAGCTGGATTTCGGTTTCAATATGACGGCTGGATTTCCAGCTGGATTTCAAAAAAGAAATTTTTTGGTGAAAATCAATATTGCTTGAAATCAAGTTATTATTCATTTTTCAATTATTTTGAAAAAATTTATCGTAGTTTTTTTTTTTTAATTTTCCAGCCGGATCTGTCCAGCTAGAAATCCAGCTGGACAAATTGAAAAATGAACAATAACTTGATTTTAAGCGATATTAACCAAAAAAATTTTTTTTGAAGTCCAGCTAGATTGAAGGGGTAGGGATCTCCCAAACTTATTTCACCCAATCTACCAACGAATCCTACTCACCGTATTCATCAACTCAGTCACTAACTTTAAAGTTTTGTTGAAGTACTTTTAATTTTGAAAAAGCTCTATTAATATTTTTAAGTAAAATAACAAACCCTTCCTCACCTCATCTCCCCTTCCACCCTCCTCCCACCTAGCCAACCTTATCTACCTTACTAACCTGAATCGACTTAAATTATTAGCTCTCACTAAACTAACGTATCTCGCTTATCTAACCAGCTGGCTTGGGATTGCGTAAATCTGCCCACTTAAGTGTCCCTTGATTACCCGTAATAATTTCTAGTACCGCACAAATTTTTATTCCTAAGTAAATGTTTTTTATCAAAAAGTAAACATTGGTATAAGGCTTTTTCATAGCAGACTACATCTAGCAGAACATAGAATAACCAAAACGATATAAGTCAGTTTTATTTAATTTCATGAACTTTTTAATTTTTCGTATTTGTTATTTTCCAATCTTATCATGATTTTCTGTGATTTTGACAACTTCGTTGAAAAAAGATCTATGCTCTTTTCACTTTACAGTTGATTGAAGGTCTTCGCCGACCCCGAGAATTTGACCAAAAATGCTCGGGGTCGGCGAAGACTTTCAATCGACGAAAAAGTAAAAACAGCATAGATCTTTTTTCAATGAAGTTGTCAAAATCATAGAAAATCATGATAAGATTGGAAAATAACAAATACAAAAAATTATAAAGGCCATGAAATTAAATAAAACTGGCTAATATCGTTTTGGTTATTCCATGTTCTGCTAGATGTAGTCTGCTATGAAAAAGCCTTATTAAGTTAGGTATGGGTTATATAAATTAATATAAATAATATGAATTAGTAATTAATATATATAATATAAATTAAAATCCAATCGTTCGTTGATCTTAAATCGGTATATAAATATATATAAATAATTATTGGATTTTAAATTATATTATACTTTCAACGAAGAATTAAAAGGGATCTTTGAAAAGGGGATTTTTGAAAAAAAGGGGATCCAACTGAGGGGATCCAATACTTTCGACGAAGATCCAATTTAGGGGATCAGAAAAGTGCGATATTTAACTGTGTTTTGACCGTGTTTTTAAGAATTTCAGATTTTCGAAGATCCAATTTAGGGGATCCAATTTAGGGGATCAGAATCAAAAACGGAAATATAATATAGGGAGATACTTCTAATGGGATTTCGGGTCAATGACGTCATTAACCCGTAGTTTCAAAAACTTTTCTTAATTTTTTTCTAGCTCAATTTTGATTTAAAAATTCTTAAAAAAATGTTAAAATTCATTAAAAATCAAGTACTTTTAAAAAAATATATTTTTAAAGTACTGATTGCCAACCCTATTCAGCGTAAGTCTTCGGATCATCCCACTTGGTTCTCAGGCGAGTTGAAGTAAGCGATTAAGAGAAAGAGGATATTAAATTTTCACAGTAATCAAGATGTCATGAATGTATTTTTGTATGATGAATATAGGGAACAGAGAACTTTGTGTAGTAGATTAACAAAGCGTGACAGATTGAGATTCATGAATGATATTGAATGTGATATTGAGAATGATGCTAGTCAATTTTGGAAATTTGTTAATAATAATAAAAAGAATAGCCGTACTATTGATAATGTTAAGTATGAGAATCGGTGTGCGAATACTATAGAGGAATCGGTTGAATTGTTTGCTGCTTATTTTTCACGTGTATATAACTCCGAGAGTAATCCAACCTTTGATCAAACAATCTCTAGCTCTCTTACAATGAGTGATGTTTATATTAATCAGAAATCTATTGTTAATGCACTGAGTGGTTTGTCTGATTCGCTAGGTCCGGGACCAGATGATATTTCAGTCTATTTTGTGAAAAATTTGTACAGAGAATTAGCGTTACCGTTGTTTTATATTTATAACAGCTCTTTGTCGTCGGGCATTTTCCCCCAAGTATGGAAATCTACGGATATTACGCCAGTTTTTAAGAAGGGTGACAAGTCTAGAGTCGAGAACTATCGTGCTATCGCCAAGTCGTCTATTTTTTCTAAGGTTTTTGACTCACTTGTCGAGAAGGAAATTGCACCCTTCTTGAAAACTTATCTTTCGACAAATCAGCATGGTTTCATGTGGTCTCGATCAATCATGTTAAATCTGTTTGTTTATAATGAGTATATTGTTGATGCTTTGTCTGGAGGGTGTCAGGTTGATTCTGTCTATATGGATTTCAAATCAGCATTTGACATGGTTAATCATGATCTTCTTGTTAGTAAGTTAGAGAAATATGGAATTTTTTGATCATTGTTGGATTGGTTTAGATCGTATTTATCAAACCGCGAACTCTCAGTGAGGATGTCTAATTGTCGGTCAAAGGTTTTTATTGCTAAGACGGGTGTTCTACAGGGATCACATCTTGGTCCTTTGTTGTTTATTCTTTTTATTAATGATATTGTTTATGTTATACTGCATTGTAGGTTTTTGCTTTTTGCGGATGATTTGAAACTCTTCTTGGCGATAAACTCCTTGGCTGATTTTTTGCGTATGCAGGATGACTTGATCAGGCTGGGTCAATGGTCAGTTGATAATGCTCTTCCATTTTCCTTGTCAAAATGTACTGTGATAACATTTCGTAAGACTAAGGCTATTTATTATAATTATTATTTATGTGATGCGCTGTTATCTCGATTGAATATTGTTAGAGACCTAGGACTCTATTATGATGAGTCGTTTCTGTATAAGGAACATATTAATTTTACGGTTAGTAAAGCTAATCGTATGTTACACTATATCCTAAGATTATCGCACGAATTTTCAAAGCCGTCTACTCCGATTAAATTATACACCTCAATTGTTAGATTAGTTCTAATATTTGCATCTGGTGTCTGGAGACCAATGACTGAGTCAGACATTAGAACCGTTAGATCTGTACACCATCGATTTCTTCGCTCATTAGCTTATCGATCCCATCAGCCCATGGATAGGTTTGACCATGATTACTTTGTCAATGCGGAACGTTTTGGTCTCTCCTCTTTGGATTAGAATTGAACTTTCTGCTTGAAATGCACTACACTTTTTCTTGTTTGATTCACTCAAGTTTCGGGTTTCCCACATGCTTATTTTATTTTTTTAGAACTAACAATTTCTAACCTCTGTTGATAGAGCATCTACCAGATCTACAATGTAGCTTAGGGATTCTGGCAAAGTTCTCAGCATGTAATTTAATTTTTCTGCCTCGGTGACTTTTCCTCCAGCATTTTTTAAGTCATTTATAGTCTTCTCAAAATCACAGAAAAATGTGCTTGAATTATCATAATTTTTTAATTTCATCTGATCGAGTTTGTTTCTTACACAGATTTGCATTGCTGTAGATTCTTTTAGATACATTTTGTCAAACTTTGCATTATTTTCCGAGCAGATTTTCTCTCTTCTTCGCTCAAAAATTCTAATTGATCGTTACTTATACTGCAATAAATGTAGTTTATTGCTTTCTCGTTCATGTCGGACCAATTTTCTTGTGAATCTGATGTCAAAGCCTCTCGAACTGCTGGTTCTGCACACTTTTTTGTTTTCAAGTATTGGAGTATCCTTATTTTCCAAATGCTATAAGTCCTTCCATCAAAGATATGGAGTCTTGCGTCTTCGTTTTGCGACATAGTTAGCTCTTCAATTAGTTTATCTTTATGTTCCAAATTAGCACTGTGATGGTTTTGAATTTCTTCAATTTGAATTTTTCCTACTTCTCTTAAATCACTTTCATGTACGTCAGCATACACTGCTTCTATTTGATATTTTAACAGAATATCTATTATTTCACCTCTTGACTTTGTCGCTACAGTATTTTCTTCCTTTGTGCCTTTACAAAGTCTTTTTAGTTCATCTGTATTAAAATATTGCAAGATTTTTCTAGGTGACAATTTACTTAAAGTTTTTATTAAATCTTCCTTTGGCACTAAATTTATACCTGCCAAGCTTAATTTATTCAAGCACTGATTTTTTTTTTCTAATAGGCTCATTTAAAATTCTTTCCAAACCTCTTCACGTTCGAAGTAACGTGGTATCTCAGTTTCACTTGAGAACACTTTAAAATAGTCACTTTTCCGTTTTCAAAAACTACGCGCTCTTGCTACCATGTTAAATTATATTGATTTATTTATTAAAGAGTACATTCTTTATTATTAAGACTACAGCTTTATTACAAGAAGCTAACCGACATGATGACGACTCCTTATCTTACTAATGAGTGAATATTCATAACACAGACTACTCGTATTTAAACGCGCTGTAATAATGCAATTCAGCGGTAACATACTTTTATTTAGTTCAATGTGCTGTCAAAATATTGTTTCTTCCGTCAGCATTTTGACACTCACTCTCATAAATTTGCTCCCATTTCAACATTACTTTTTTTATTCAAATCATGCCCAGGTTTTTTTAGTATAAAGCCTCTGAGATAAAAAATTGATTTTTTCAATTATATTTTTATACACGACGCACAGGGTTTTTCAGTATAAAACCTCTGAGATACAAAAAATTGATGCCAAGGGTATTTAGTTATAAAGGCTTTGAGTATAAACAATTTTTTTTTTAACACGCCGCACAGAGTTTTCAGTTGAAAGCCTTGGGGATAAAAAATTAATTTTTTTAAACAATTCTACGCCCAGGGAATTTAAGTTTAAAAGCTTGGGGGATAAACAATTACCTCTTTTATTAAACTTACGCACAGGCTTTTTAGTATAAAGCTTTTAGAATAAACAATTTTTTTTTTAAATTTACTCATGCCCAGGGTTTTTTAGTAAAAAGCCTGTGAGAGAAACAATTTGTTTTTTTTTATTTAACTTGAACTACAGGGTTTTTTAGTATGAAGCCTCTTGGATAAAGAATTGGTTTTTTCATTTAACTCCATGTACAGATTTTTTTAGAAACAAGCTTTAGGGATAAACAATTAATTTTTTTTTTATTCAACCTGAGGCACAGGGTATTTACATTTAAAGTTTTTGGGGATAAACAATTGGCTTTTTTATTCAACTCCACACCCAGGATATTTTATTTTAAATGCTTGCTGGTTACATTTTTTAATCATCAATCATTATTTCTCGGAGGTTATTTCTTAATTTATTTTTTTTTTCCAATCTTAAAGAGTTATTTAGTTTATAAAAATGAATGAATCTCCATTCAAAACCATCATAGTGCTAATTTGGAACATAAAGATAAACTAATTGAAGAGCTAACTATGTCGCAAAACGAAAACGCAAGACTCCATATCTTTGATGGAAGGACTTATAGCATTTGGAAAATAAGGATACTCCAATACTTGAAAACAAAAAAGTGTGCAGAACCAGCAGTTCAAGAGGCTTTGACATCAGATTCACAAGAAAATTGGTCCGACATGAACGAGAAAGCAATAAACTACATTTATTGCAGTATAAGTAACGATCAATTAGAATTTTTGAGCGAAGAAGAGAGAAAATCTGCTCGGAAAATAATGCAGAAGTTTGACAAAATGTATCTAAAAGAATCTACAGCAATGCAAATCTGTGTAAGAAACAAACTCGATCAGATGAAATTAAAAAATTATGATAATTCAAGCACATTTTTCTGTGATTTTGAGAAGACTATAAATGACTTAAAAAATGCTGGAGGAAAAGTCACCGAGGCAGAAAAATTAATTTACATGCTGAGAACTTTGCCAGAATCCCTAAGCTACATTGCAGATCTGGTAGATGCTCTATCAACAGAGGATAGAAATTGTTAGTTCTAAAAAAATAAAATAAGCATGTGGGAAACCCGAAACTTGAGTGAATCAAACAAGAAAAAGTGTAGTGCATTTCAAGCAGAAAGTTCAAATAAATTCACATGCTATGGGTGTGGTAAGCCCGGACACTTGAAGAGAAATTTTAGAAACAAGTGGACCAAAAACAACAATCCATTTTGGCAAGGAGGTGCACAAGAAGCACCACAGCAGAAACAGCAACAACGGCCGCAGTCTCAGCAGTTTCAAGGTCGCGGCGGCAGAGGTGGTCGACAACACTCAAATCGCGGAGGCAGGAACTGGCAGCCCCGCAACGATGGAGCAACTCAACACAACGCAAGGCATAGTAACACCGAAAACGAAAACACGGATGATCAGGTGAAAAACTCTTTTTTTGCGCATTTAACAGACGGTGATAAATTCGATAATCATGTTGTTGATATATATAATTGAGATACAAATAAAATAGATTGAATATTAGATAGTGGTTGCTCAGACCACATTATTAATGATGAATCCTATTTTTGTGAATCTATAGTTTTGAAAAAGCCAATTAATGTCAAGGTTGGTGACGGTAGAATTTTGAAAGGCACGAAAGTTGGTAAAATTTTAACTTATTTTGAAGTGAACGGGATTAAGCATAAACCAAAAATATCCAATGTATTTTATGCAGCAGAGCTGGATAAAAATTTGTTGAGTTTTGCGAAAATTACGAATGAAAATAAAATAATGTCTGTCGGAAATACGTCGAAAATATATAATAGTAATAATACTTTAATTGCAGTAGCTTACAAAGAAAAATGGGTTGTATAAAATAAGTAGTTATTTTGATGTGAGTGTGTGTTATTCGTCGGAGAAAATTAACAAAAACATGACAAAGAAAGAAAGGTTTCATAGAATTTTCGGTCACGTAAATTTTAAATATTTGGAGGAAATGTGTAAGAATAAATTGGTCGATGGGTTACCAGAAAAATTAGAGTCAGTAAATTTGAAGTGTGGGACGTGCATACAGAATAAAATGCATAATTTATCTTTCGAAAATAATAGAAGTAGAGCCACCGAGATTTTAGAGTTGGTACATACAGATCTAAATGGGCCGCATAATACAACGGGTTATGATGATTCAAAATATTTTTTAACTTTCATTGATGATTATAGTAAATGTGCATTGATTTACACAATAAAATTAAAGTCGGATGTTTTTAATTGTTTCGTGGATTATATTAATAAATTTGAAAATCTTACCGGGAAAAGAATTAAAAAGTTAAGATGTGATAATGGAAGAGAATATTTAAATCGCGATATTTACAATTTAATTAAAGAGAAAGGGATTTTACTTGAACCGTGTCCTCCTAACGTGCATAAATTAAATGGGACGGTGGAAAGATATAATCGGACGATTATGGATTCCGTGAGATGTTTATTTTTTGAAGCAAACGTGAATCGTTGATACTGGCCGGAGGTAGTTTATGCCGCAGCTTATTTAAAAAATAGAACCATCGCAAATACGATTGAAAATAAGGCATCTTATGAAATTTTCCTCGGGAAGAAACCTAATTTGAAAAATTTACGTTTATATGGGAGTAAAGTTTTTGTGAGAGTTCCCGAAAATAAAAGAAATACCAAATGGGATAGAAAGGCCGATTTAGGGATCTTACTTGGTTACGACCACGTTGGATACAGAGTTTTGTTAAACGGTAAAATAGTTAGAGCCAGACATGTTGATATAGTTGAAAATGATGAAAATTTGATTGGTTTTAGAGGCAATGATAACAGTGATTACGAGGATGATGAAACTTTAAGTCATGAAATTCAAAACTCTGAATCCAACGAGGGTAGGGAAAAGATAGATTCTGCTGAAGAAGTGAGTAACCATGATAATGTTGAGTTAAATGAAAATCGTTTAGATAGGCCCCAAAGAGCAAGAAAAAAACCAGATTGGTATGAGATAAATAGAGATTCAGATTACGTTTATGTAAATGTAGTTAGCGCAGATAGCCCTTCTACCTACGAGGAGGCAGTAGAGTGCGAGGAAAATGATTTATGGAAAGAAGCTATGAATAAGGAAATGAATAGTTTGATGAAAAAAAAAACGTGGAAATTAGTAGATAGACCTAGAGATAAGAAGATTCTAGATTTAAAATGGGTATTGCCAAAAAAATCTGATAACCGAAAAAAAGCTAGACTTGTAGTTAGAGGCTTCCAACAAACTGAAGTACGGGAAGATTTGTATTCACCAGTAGCTGGAATTCAAACATTGAAATTATTATTATCCTTTTGTTGCCAAAATAATTTATTGATTATCCAGATGGATGTAGAAACAGCTTTTTTAAATGGTTTCGTAAAGTCAGAAGTATTTGTAAAACAACCAATGGGTTATCAAGACGGTTCAAATAGAGTTTACAAATTAATTAAAGCATTATACGGGTTGAGAAAGAGCCCGAGAACTTGGTATGAATGTTTTGATGATTATATGAAGGAACTAGGATTTCAACGAAGCGAGAGTGACTATTGTTTATATGTAAAGTGTGAAAAGAATGAAAAAATTTATTTAATATTATTTGTTGATGACTTATTAATTTGTGGAAAAAATAAGGGAAGGATTGAACAAATTAAAAATAAATTATCAAATAAATTTTCTATGAAAGATTTGGGTGACGTGAGCACTTATTTGGGAGTAAACATTAATTATGGTTATGAAAAATGTAATATGACACTGGACCAAAGTGACTATATAGAGTGCGAGGGAGTGAATCCCTCGTAAATTATTTTTTTTTACCTGGCAGTGTCAGGTCACCTGGGAAACAAAGAAATAATTAATTTGTTTGTTTACCTTCCCAGGTGATAACCATGCCACTTTCTCGCGCAGCAGAAGCCGACCACGTGGCGACGATCGCCGTCGGTTGGACGCTGCTGTTGCAGCAGCACGAGCACCCGGCGCGCGCACGACACATACACACACACACATGTTCACCACCCGGGAAGGCTCTCCCGGCCCAGGGCGCGCACGTACACACACATACACCACACACGGGTTCCGATTCTCCGTCGGGGAGTTTTCGGCGACGGAGGAGGTGCGCGGCGCGTGTCGGCAGACGACGCAACTGCGTCGCCAAGCGCGTGCGCGCACGCTCACCACAGTAGACGCGGGCGTGAGTGAGATATTATTTTTTTTTTGTATTGTGTACGTTGCGCGAACAATGTGTGCGTATGGGGGAGAGCGAGAGAGAGAGTATGTGCGCGAGGGATAGGTTAACGCAGTGAGTGCCTCGGGTACATTATTTTTATTCTTTATTTTGGATTTTCGCGCGTACTATAGGTGGCGTGGCGATCGCCACCGGAAGATTGTAGACGGGAGCGTGATTGGGTGTTGTGGCGTGAATGTGTCTGATTGGTGGACAAATGACTGTTCCTCGAGTATGAATGAGGCTTAGTTAGATTAATTTGTGTGGATTGGCGGAGAGTGTTTAGAGGGGATGGTGAAGAAGGAAGTCGAGTCAGAGAGACGCGGGGAGCGTCACTCTGTTCTCAGTAGCCACAGCGTGAGGTAGTGTTTGAGAGTGTGATTTTTTTTTTGTTCCTTTGAGTAGACTTTTTCCTAAGTTCCCTTTTCCTAATTTTCTTTAGTTGAGTTGTAGACATTTTTTTTTTTTCTTTATTTACAGCTAGGTACAAGAAGAAATCGAAGACTTGGGTTATTTCCTTCTTGCAATACCGAGAGTTGAAAAACCAGAGAGTAGCCATTTTGGGGCATCAGAGAATTTTTGGTTGAAATTTTTGTAACGTAAGGTTTTTGTTTTAATTATTGAAAAACTTTATAAAGCATGGTTTTCCGGAAATTGTGTATATGGCACGCTAAATGAGTATTCTGTTTGGCTATTATTAAAAGTTTGTTAAATTCGATAGAGTTTTTTTTTTGTCTTGGCGCGGCGTCGTTACCCGCCATTTTGTAGACTATTTATAGTTTGTTTAATTCCTTTGTTCTCAAATTAAAATTTTATTTTTTTTGTAATTGTAGACTTGATTCTTTTAAATTTTGTAGACAAGAATAAAAATCAAATTTAACCTAAAAAATTTTGTAATAATTTATTTTCTCTCTCTCTAGCTCACCAACCGTTCCCGGAGGTTTTCTCTCCGTGGAAACCCTGACCCTAGATTAAGGAGTTTTCCCCTAGAGTTTTTTTTGAAAGAGATTTTTCTTGTAACGGGAGGGCCCGGGAAACTCCATTAATTATTTAAGGGAGGCCCTTTTCTTTAGAAATACCCCGTTACAAATGGCGCCCGAACATAATTTTTTTTGTTAGTTTTTTTTTAAAAAATTATTAATTAATTTTTAATTAATTAATTTTTTTTTTTTTTTTTTTTTTTTTTCCCGAGAACAAAGGGACTTAGGAAATTTCGTAGACAGGCTAGGGACTTAGAATAATTTCGGAAGGGTTGAACTTAGAAAAATTTTCGGCGAGAGAACTTAGAATTTTTTTTTAGCAGTTGGACTTAGTAGAATTTTTCATAGGTGGAACATTGAAAAATTTCGAAAAGTTGGACTTAGGAAATTTTTCGTTGATAGAAATTAGAAATTTTTTTTTCTTTCGCGGAGGTTGGACTTAGTAGAATTTTTCATAGGTGGAACATTGAAAAATTTCGAAAAGTTGGACTTAGAAAATTTTTCGTTGATAGAAATTAGAAATTTTTTTTTCTTTCGCGGAGGTTGGACTTAGTAGAATTTTTCATAGGTGGAACATTGAAAAAATTTCGAAAAGTTGGACTTAGAAAAATTTTCGGTGATAGAAGTTAGAATTTTTTTTGTTCTTTCAGGAAAGTTGGACTTAGTAGAATTTTTCATAGGTGGAACATTGAAAAATTTCGAAAAGTTGGACTTAGAAAAATTTTCGGTGATAGAAATTAGAAAATTTCTTTTTCTTCTTTCGCGACAGTTGGACTTAATAGAATTTTCCAAGGTGGTACATAGGAAAATTTCGAAAGGTTGAACTTTAAACGGATGAGTGTGAATTTATGGAAATTAACAATTGGTGATGGATATTTGGGAATATTGATGTGATTTTTATAATTTTATTGTTGGCTAGTGACCGACAAAATATTAAAATTTAATTGTTGGCTAGTGTCCAACTGAAATATTTATTTTATTTTTTGGATTTTACCAGGTTTTAGGAAGATTTATTTGTAGTACAAAAGAGAAGAGCTAATAAAATAAAAATAACAGCTACTGAGAAACAGGTTCAAGAACATTGTAGACAGGAAATTATTTTTTGTGAATTGAGAAAATTAGAGTCAGTGAAAATTTTCTTTCAGGTTCAAGAACATTGTAGACAGAAAAGTTTTTTTTTTGTGAATTAAGAAAATTAGAGTCAGTGAAAATTTTCTTGCAGGTTCAAGAACATTGTAGACAGAAAAGTTCTTTTTTTTTTTTGTGAATTAAGAAAATTAGAGTCAGTGAAAATTTTCTTTCAGGTTCAAGAACATTGTAGACAGAAAATTGTTTTTAGTGAATAAAGAAAATTAGAGTCAGTGAAAATTTATTTTCAGGTTCAAAAGTAGTAGACAGTGAAAGGAAAGAAAGAAAGAAAAATGTATGTAGTGAGGACACAGGACCAGTCAGTAGTAAATGAGACACATAACAATGAAGAACAAGAATCAAAGACAAGTTATTCAAATCCAGAGAACGATGGCGCAAGCAAGAAAATAAGTGAGACGGGTTTGAGGAAAAACATAATTCAACCACCTCTGGAAATGGAAAACTTGTTGATGTCTCCTTTACATGGTGTTCACTCGGCAGGGGAAAACAGTCAATTAGACTTACGTCTGAGAAAACAAGAAGTAGACACGAGTAGACAAATAGGAAGATTAATGGACCGAAAAAGAGAAAAGAGTCGTGAGAGTGGAGATGCAAGTGATAGTAGGATAGAGCAACGAAGAAAACGGCTAGTCAAGAGAAGTTCTAAGAACAGAAAAGTAGAAGGAAGGCAGGAAGAAATGAAGAGACTGGGGAAAGAAAGAAAACTGGACAATGGAAGAGAACAAAACAGACAATACACAAGTAGTGGTAGCGATACAAACGACGATGAGATAACTAGGCAGCGTGGGAGTAGTAAGGTTCATTACAGTAAAAAGAATGAGTCGTCTCGTCGTCGTGAAGAACGTTATAAATCCTCCTCTAGGGAGAACCACTACAAATCGACACCTGGTCATAAGAGATATAAATCTACATCACGGGAAAGACGTCACGTCAACATTAAATCTCGGGATCTCGATCACAGTTCTCTAGAAAGAAGAGATCGAAGATCGAGGTCCAAAGAACTACATCATGGACATTCACATGGTAGTAAACTACGAACTTCCATAACTCGACACAATCGTCACGAATCGTCTCGTAAGAGAAGGGATTCATCGTCACGAGAAAGGGGTCATAGAAGAGTCAACAGTAGACTACGAGGCCATCGACACCGATCGTCTTCTTCATCGGAGGAACGTGGTCGTGGGTCGTGGATCCGAGGCCATAGAGGTGATAGAGAACATAGTAGACGTAGACGAAATTATCGTAGTAGATCTGGTTCGAGAGAGTATAGACATGTCTCAAGACGAAATCGCAGTATTTCATCATCAGACAGCCGATCACCAGTAAGACATCGTAGACACGGGTATACACAGTCTGGCAATATCAATTGTGTGAGAATCTTGAAAGATTGGAATTTAAAATTCTCAGGGGATGAGGGGAAAGAAAACCCAGAACAGTTCCTAAACAAACTAGACAGGTGTAGACGGAATAGCAACATGTCGGATACTCAAATAATAAACGCAGTAGCAAGTGTAATGGAAGATCGTGCGTTAAGGTGGTACGATACGGTGATTTTGAAGATTGAAACGTGGCGTGAGTTTAAAAAGTCGTTCCAGAGGAACTTTATTGGCCAATACTCACAGTATGAGGTTATGGATGAAATAAGGAATAGGACTCAAGGCAAAGGAGAAACGATCTCAAACTACATCACTTGTCTGGGAGTCCTATTTAAATATTTAAAGCATCCTCTGGAAGAAGATGAACAGATAGACATAATAAGAAGAGGGTTGCAGCCTGAATACAAGTGGTACTTGGATAACAAAAGGGTAGACACGGTAGACGATTTGGAACACTACGGAAGAAAATATGAGAGACAGAAGGAGGATTGTGACAGATTTGTAGGACCACCAACCAAGGACAAATGCAGGATACCTATAGCAGCATTTACGAGCACAAAAAGCAAAGTGGCAGTAAATGAAGTGGCGGCGGTTAGTGGCGAAGTAAAGAATGCGAAAAAGAAAAATAAGAAGAATAAAAATGTAGACAGTCCAATTCAAAGTCAGAAAAATGAAGTAGCAGGTATTCAGGTGCAAAGTAACCAGTTGAGTAACCAACAAAACTGGATGAATAGACAAAACAACGTTGGTAATCAAAATGGCTGGCCGAACAACCATTTTATCCAACAAAACGGAAATAGACAACAACAAATGAGGCCACCAAATCAACAACAACAATTACGACAACAACAGACTCAAGGTGAAGGAAGACCAATGGGCAACTGTCGTAATTGTGGAGAACCTGGTCATCGGATTTGGGAATGCCCAGATCTATGCTGCTATAAATGCAGACAGACTGGACATTTTGCAAATAGTTGCCCATTGATTGCCCAGGCAACAAGTTGTCAAGTTTGTGGGGCAAAGGGTGTAACAGTGAGAAACTGTGGAAATTGTTCAAAGTTTTTAGCCTTGCTGGGAAACGCCAAGGCGGGAGCGTCGGGTGGCCCAACACTCCCAAACAACAAACAGGGGCCACAACAACAGTAGACATCAGTAATGAGGTAGACATAGAGATGGGTGTGGAACAACAGGTGAAAGAGATGTGGGAAGAAGATTGGACGGATGAGGAGGAAAGTGAGGAGGTAGAGGAGTTTAGGGAGACAGGAAGTCAGAGTGATGAGAGTGAAAAATGGGATGTTTGGAAAGTGGTGAATGATTTTAAAGCCAGGAAAACAGGAGCAATTACCAAAAGTAAGAGTGGGATAAAATTGAGTGAGAAAAAACTAACACCAATGCATAAAGAAAGTAATCATATGAATAAAGTAACAGAAGCAGGAGTAACCGAAAGTGAAAGGACCTGTGAAAATGCCAAAGAAAATGTAGAAAAGGGTGTAGACATGAGTATTAGCAGTAGAGTAACGAGGTCTGGAGTAACTACAAGTGAAAAGTTTTGTGAAAAGCCTACAGAAATCGTATACAGGGAGGTAGACGAAAGTATTAGCGACCGAGTAAACAAGACAAAAGTAACTACAGGTGAAAAAGCGAGTGAAATTAATGGTGAAATCGGCGTTGAGTGTAGACAACTGGATGGGGTGGAAAAGGTAGACAAAGGGAAAGAAGGTGATTTAGAGGTTAATGAGGAAGAGATAGGACAATTGATTGAAAGGTTGGCAAGTGGAGATGATATAAGTGATGAGCAACTGACACAGATAAATGTTGCCATGCAGAAATTCGTGGAACAAATCGACTGGTCTCCGAATCGAAGGTTTTACAAAGCCCCTACTGAAAATGTGAGTGAACAAGCTGAAGGTTTTCAGACTAGTTCACGTCAAGGGGGGGGTGAAACTGTGCGAAGCCCAGTTGAGGAAGTAGACGATGAAGTAAGTGGTTTGGTGAGAGATAACAGGTTTTTCTTCAAGATCTTGTTGGATGGGAAACCATTCCAAGCCTTACATGACACTGGTGCCACGGTGTCTATTGTGGGGGAGTCAGTAGCCGAGCATTGGCAAGCTAAACTAAAACCTTGCGCTACAATTCTCAAACAGGTGGGTAATGACTACCTCACAGTGTTGGGTCAGTTAGATCTGAAGATAAATATAGATGGTAGGATAGAGAAAATTTCACCCAGAGCGGTGAAAGGTATCACGAATGACATCATCTTGGGCCAAGATTTCATTCAAGCCTTTGAGATTCGTTGTGATTACGCGGCTGGTACATGGAAGAGTGGTTCTAGTGGAATTTGTCACAAATTCACGAAGGCTGATGGAGAGAGTGGTGAAACTCTAATTGCAGAATGTGCAGAGGTGCAGGAAACACCAGAAGAGAAACAGCGGATAGAAGATCTAGCTAAGGAAATTTTGTCTCCGCCGGAAGAATTGCAGGGTTTCACTACTCTCACGCAACATCAGATAGAACTAACGGAAGGAGCAGTGCCGGTACATCATGCTCATCGTAGAATGTCACCGGCTATGGAAGAGACGGCGCCGCGAAGGAAGAAGAAGAAGAAGAAGAAGAACAACCCCCAACGACACCTCACACTAGACGATTACGTCTCGGGGGGGTCCTACCCTTCTCCCCGCCGCTCTCCAACTCGCGCTCCTCCCCCAGTGATCGTACCAGCCGTAGAGGCGACCCCGACGACTACGACGATCACGGACGGACAGCCCCGGGTTCCCGTGGAGCGGGGGCCGTCCAACGTACCATTCTTGGTTCGAGTCCGGTCGCTCCTGCGACCTCCGTGCCAGTTTCGACTGCCATGGAGACCGCGGAGGTGACTAGAGCTCCTACTCGGACGGACGTCGACGGCCCAAAACCCCATGGATACCTTCCAGTTTACAATCGAGGCCTTCCAACCAAGCTCGAAGGTCGATTGTTTGGGGGCCTAGCTGTAGTAGCCACAGACCCCCGCATAGACCCACCCCCCAATTGTTGTTTCGGGTGCTGGTCTCTGAGCCACGAGACTCGCCATTGCCCCCGCTACCTCGTGAGGCCTTTCTGTGACAACTGCGGTCGCGGGGGTGTTCGAGTGGAGGAGTGCCCTCGTTGTAGTTCAGCGTACCGATTGCGCCTGCGTAATCGGGAACGCAACGAAGCGAAGGCGGTCCTCCCCGTCGAACAGTTTGCGGCCATGTCCCGAGCCAGAAGAAGGACTCGGTGGGACACGCCAAATCCTGCGACCGGGGTTGTCTCCGAGGGGGACACATTACGTTCGGGGCCAGCGGTGGGAGGAACGGTCTCGGGGAAACGCGCCCGGGACAACGGTGGGAACGAGCTTGCGGAGGTCGTCGAGGTTCCGGTCGCTCCTTCTTCGGCCAACCTTGTTGACGCTTCGGTCTGGCACCGCCTGGAGCCGATGAATTCGTTGGAGCCGAGAGTGCTGAGTGCCATGGAGATTTTACTCATGGCTCAACGGCTCCCGGACGATGTCAGACCCGAGGTTATTCGTCAGGTATGGCGGGAGAACGAGCGACTGAAGCGTCGGCGACTCAAATAAAAAATTTTTTTTTGTTGTGCAGACGACTGACTTGTAGACGAAATGTAGACGACTGGACTGTAGACGGGTAGACCATTGCGAGAAAAATTGGGTAGACTGAGCAGTGAGTATACCACCAATCTTGTTCTTTGTGGTTTCCAGAGGTGACTGGACATTGCCAGGTGTTTTGTAAGGCGAAACATAACGGGTATGTTTCGGCTTGGCAGGGGGGAGTTGCGAGGGAGTGAATCCCTCGTAAATTATTTTTTTTTACCTGGCAGTGTCAGGTCACCTGGGAAACAAAGAAATAATTAATTTGTTTGTTTACCTTCCCAGGTGATAACCATGCCACTTTCTCGCGCAGCAGAAGCCGACCACGTGGCGACGATCGCCGTCGGTTGGACGCTGCTGTTGCAGCAGCACGAGCACCCGGCGCGCGCACGACACATACACACACACACATGTTCACCACCCGGGAAGGCTCTCCCGGCCCAGGGCGCGCACGTACACACACATACACCACACACGGGTTCCGATTCTCCGTCGGGGAGTTTTCGGCGACGGAGGAGGTGCGCGGCGCGTGTCCGCAGACGACGCAACTGCGTCGCCAAGCGCGTGCGCGCACGCTCACCACAGTAGACGCGGGCGTGAGTGAGATATTATTTTTTTTTTGTATTGTGTACGTTGCGCGAACAATGTGTGCGTATGGGGGAGAGCGAGAGAGAGAGTATGTGCGCGAGGGATAGGTTAACGCAGTGAGTGCCTCGGGTACATTATTTTTATTCTTTATTTTGGATTTTCGCGCGTACTATAGGTGGCGTGGCGATCGCCACCGGAAGATTGTAGACGGGAGCGTGATTGGGTGTTGTGGCGTGAATGTGTCTGATTGGTGGACAAATGACTGTTCCTCGAGTATGAATGAGGCTTAGTTAGATTAATTTGTGTGGATTGGCGGAGAGTGTTTAGAGGGGATGGTGAAGAAAGAAGTCGAGTCAGAGAGACGCGGGGAGCGTCACTCTGTTCTCAGTAGCCACAGCGTGAGGTAGTGTTTGAGAGTGTGATTTTTTTTTTGTTCCTTTGAGTAGACTTTTTCCTAAGTTCCCTTTTCCCAATTTTCTTTAGTTGAGTTGTAGACATTTTTTTTTTTTCTTTATTTACAGCTAGGTACAAGAAGAAATCGAAGACTTGGGTTATTTCCTTCTTGCAATACCGAGAGTTGAAAAACCAGAGAGTAGCCATTTTGGGGCATCAGAGAATTTTTGGTTGAAATTTTTGTAACGTAAGGTTTTTGTTTTAATTATTGAAAAACTTTATAAAGCATGGTTTTCCGGAAATTGTGTATATGGCACGCTAAATGAGAATTCTGTTTGGCTATTATTAAAAGTTTGTTAAATTCGATAGAGTTTTTTTTTTTGTCTTGGCGCGGCGTCGTTACCCGCCATTTTGTAGACTATTTATAGTTTGTTTAATTCCTTTGTTCTCAAATTAAAATTTTATTTTTTTTGTAATTGTAGACTTGATTCTTTTAAATTTTGTAGACAAGAATAAAAATCAAATTTAACCTAAAAAATTTTGTAATAATTTATTTTCTCTCTCTCTAGCTCACCAACCGTTCCCGGAGGTTTTCTCTCCGTGGAAACCCTGACCCCAGATTAAGGAGTTTTCCCCTAGAGTTTTTTTTGAAAGAGATTTTTCTTGTAACGGGAGGGCCCGGGAAACTCCATTAATTATTTAAGGGAGGCCCTTTTCTTTAGAAATATCCCGTTACAAGAGTCATTGGCCAGAAAATATAATATTGTAAATGCGAAATTGTATAATACACCTATGGAACAAAATTTAAGTGTAGAACCTGCACAGCCAGCATCAAATAACGTAAAATATAGAAACTTGATCGGTGCATTATTATTTATTAGCACGAGTACGAGAATTGATATAAGTTATGCCGTGAATTATTTGAGTAGATTTCAGAATAGCTACGATGGAACTCATTATAAATACGCGTTGAGAATTTTGAAGTTCTTATATTTGACAAGAAATCTTAAATTAACTTACGAAAGAAATTTAAATGCTGACGTGTTAGACTGCTTTGTTGATGCTGACTGGGCTGGTGATAAGGTAGATAGAAAATCTACTACTGGTTATATTGTAAGATTGTTTGGAAATGTGATTTATTGGAAATCAAGAAAACAAGGAAATGTAACTAAATCTTCAACAGCAGCTGAATATGTGGCTTTATCAGAAGCAGTGAGTGAAATAAAAGTGGTGAAAAACCTATTGAAAGATTTTAGTGTTGTGTTCGAAAAACCGATTAATGTGTATGAAGATAATTCTGGAGCGATAGCTATTGCAAAATTTGGTAATTTAACTAAAAATTCAAAATACATAGAAATACATTATCACTTTGTAAATGAATGTTATGAAAAAGGTGTGGTTAAAATTGTAAAAGTAGAGTCAGAAAATAATATCGCTGACGTATTAACTAAAGCGCTCGGACGCAATAAGTTTGAAAAATTCCGGAACGAATTACGAATAATTGGTGTAAAGAAAAATTTGTAAATCATAAATTTGAGGAGGTGTGTTGAAATGGGAGCAAATTTATGAGAGTGAGTGTCAAAATGCTGACGGAAGAAACAATATTTCGACAGCACATTGAACTAAATAAAAGTATGTTACCGCTGAATTGCATTATTACAGCGCGTTTAAATACGAGTAGTCTGTGTTATGAATTTTCACTCATTAGTAAGATAAGGAGTCGTCATCATGTCGGTTAGCTTCTTGTAATAAAGCTGTAGTCTTAATAATAAAGAATGTACTCTTTAATAAATAAATCAATATAATTTAACAGTTTATCTCAAAAGTTTTCAACTGAAAACTCTGTGCGTCGTGTTACAAAAAAAAAATTGTCTATACTCCAAGCCTTTACTCCTAAATTCTCTGGGTGTCAAGATGAATGAAGAAGATTGTTCATCCCCAAAGCATTAAACTGAAATCTCTGTGCGTTGGGTTGAATGATGAAATTAATTGTTCTTCCTCCAAGTCTTGGAACCTAAATATTCTGGGTATGAGTTGAATAAAAAAAGTAATTGTGTATCGTCAAAGCTTGGTTCTAAAAAAACCCTGTGCATCGAGTTGAATAGAAAAGAAGCTTGTTTATCCCTGAAGCTTTGAACTATAAATCCTGGCCTGGAAAATTTAGGTATAAAGGCTTGCGGGATAAACAATTACTTTTTTTATTTAACTCATGTTCAGGGTTTTTCAGTATAAAGCCTCTAAGATGAACAGTTTGCTTTTTTATTCAACTCGACGCCCAGGGTATTTAGGAGTAAATGCTTTTGGGATAAATAATTACTTTTTTTATTCAACTCATGCCCAGGTTTTTTTAAGTATTGTTACAGGGCTCGTTTTTCCGAGGACTAATTTATAAATAATCGTGACTGGCTCACGAATACCCTCGACGACTCCACGTCAGCAGTCCTCGGCCTGTAGACAAAATGCACATACAGTGCACACGACAACTTGTCGATTTTTCAAATACCTGTAATCGGGGGAAAGACGCGTACGCAAACTAATTCATCTGTTACGCGGCGCGGCTGCTCTGTTTTCGGTAGTGGCGTGAATTTGATTTTGGATCGAACGCAGGAACACGGGTTTGATAAATTAAATAATTTCAGTTAATTTTATTAATTTTAATACACAAAAATAAAACTAATAAATAATACTGTTGTAAATAAAAAATCAAAGATCGTTAAAAAAAGGTTCTGTGTGGTTAAAATAATTAATATAGTTTATTGGATAAAATAAATATAATAGGCTTCGATAAGCCTTACATCGCGTGACCGTACGCGCGAGCAACAGAACGGAGAGAGAGAGAGAGTAACTTCGCCGTCAGTCTTCGTCAGTAGCTTCAGAACACACGAATGCGCACAGCAGTTTTGCACACGACACTCATACCGCGTGTATTGAAACAATATTATAATGTCGGAATATTCAAATAATTTAACACGCCTCCTTGAATTTACGACATTTTTAACTTTTTTACAATGTTTATCTTTACATCAAATTATCAACTTTCCATGCACATTTCATAATCATTATTTCAAATATAATTTCTCAATTTCCACTTGACTTGCAACCCGTACCGAAATCCGTACAGATTTTGGTACGGATAAATGAGACGGATTTCATTATTTTTTTTTGAGACGATTTTCATTATTTAATAAAAAAAATTTTTTGACTAATTTTTTTAATAATTACTATTATTTTTTATAATTACTATTTTTTTTTTTTTTTTTAATATTTTGAAGTAAAATACACTGAAAAAATCAATAATTTACACAAGTTTTTCAAGTAAAAAAAAATTTATTTTATTTTTTATCATGTGATTTCTAATATGTGATATGATAGTTTTATCAATGAATGACATTAAAATATTTAAGTATACATGACTATAAATACAGTACTGCTCAAAAGTTTAAGACACCCCCAAATTTCACTATACACATCTGTCAAATTTGAGTTTGCGCTTAGCCGTAACGGCTCAAATCGGTGTGTCAAGGTCTTAAACTTTTTTTTTTTTCATAAATATATTAATTTAAAAGAAAAACCATTATTGTAATAATATTTAATTTACAAATGAATGTTCTCTCACGTTTCTGTTTAAAAAGTTAATTTTTGAAATACAGCAAATTTCAGCCATTTTTTCACTTTAGGAGCTGTCTTAAAAATTTTTACCAAGATCCTAATGCATACACTATTTTTTTCCAAGTTTTTACAATATTCAAGTTTAACGAGAAAAAATTTCAAGTCGATACATACAAAACTGTTCAAGCCACATAAGAAAAATGCATATTTTTAATCAGTTATATAACTAGTTTTTTTAAATTTTAATCAATTTTATGCCTAAACCTGTTATTTTTTTCTAGTATAAGGGACAAAAATTATATAATAACTCAACTTTTTTCTATTTTTAACTTATTTAATACAAATTACATAGAAAACTTAAAGGATTTCATGAAAAGTTACAATTTTTTATGATAATAATTAAACTGTTTAACGAGAAGAAAAACGTAAAATTTTTAAATTCATTTATTCGATTAAATTAATAGAACGAACAATTTGATTTTTAACGTGGTTTTTTTTAATAAATTAGTTGTTTGAGCTTGACATATCTCGAAGTGACTTCTTGGAATGTTATGTTCAAATTATTTAATGTTTAGCGCCATCTACATGATAAAGTTAGAAATTAAATAGATACGTTTGTTTTAAATTTTGTAATTTTATCGGTTAAGATTAACATGAGGAAAAAAGCAGTGCCAGAATCAGTAAAATGGCAAATTATTGGTTTGTTTAAAGTTAAAAAAAATCTAACAGAGATTTCAAAAACTCTGAATGTAAGTAGATGTTGTGTTCGGAATACAATTTTCGCGTACCAAAACACAGCAAACGTAAAAAATAAAAGCCGGTCGGGTCGACCTCGTGTAACAAGTGCCAGAGTAGACAGAATTATCATCAACAAAGTGAAAAGAGACCGGAAAATTACAGCTAATAAATTAAAAAATCAATTGAAAGATGAAGTGAATGTGGTAATATCCAGACAAACTGTCAACAGGCGTATGCTTGATAAAAATTTGAAAAGTTGTGTGGCAGTCCGTAAGCCGCTTCTCACTAAAAAAAATCGTAAAGATCGCTATGAGTGGTGCCGTCACAAATTGTCTTGGACTGAAGAAAAGTGGAACACTGTTTTATTTAGTGATGAATCTTCATTTCAACTGTTCTCCAATCGGCCGAGAAGAGTAAGACGTACCGCAGATGAAAAATATAAACAAGACTGTCTTGCCGCAAAAGTTCAGAAAGGCGGCGGGTCTGTGATGATTTGGGGCTGTCTTTCAGGAAAAGGAACAGGTGAACTATATTTTGTAGAAGGCACAGTCAATAGCGACAAATACATTAACATTCTCGATAACACTATGATTCCTTCAAAAAAAAAACTTTTTGGAAGGCGCAAAAATTGGCTGTTCCAACAAGATAATGCTCCGTGCCATACTTCAAAGAAAAGTTTGCTGTGGCTGTCTGATAATAAAATACCTTTGCTAAAATGGCCAGCTCGCTCGCCGGATATAAATATTATTGAGAGTGCTTGGGATCAAGTAGAACGTATAATTGCAAACAAAGATTTAAGAGATCTCAATGATTTGAAAGTAGAAATAGCTGCTGCTTGGCAAAGATTAAGTTGCAGTTATTGTTTAGACCTTGCAAAGTCGATGGTCCGAAGAGTCGCAGCTTGCTATAAAGCCAAAGGAGGAGCAACAAAATATGAGAATTCTCGGATAAAAAAATTCAATGTAGTGTAATTTAAATAATTTATTTGTGTTCTTTAATATGATTATGATGATAGTTTTTTTTATGTATAATTAATTTAAAAATTTTACGTTTTTCTTCTCGTTAAACAGTTCAATTATTATCATAAAAAATTGTAACTTTTCATGAAATCCTTTAAGTTTTCTATGTAATTTGTATTAAATAAGTTAAAAATAGAAAAAAGTTGAGTTATTATATAATTTTTGTCCCTTATATTAGAAAAAAATAACAGGTTGAGGCATAAAATTGATTAAAATTTTAAAAAACTAGTTATTTATAACTGATTAAAAATACGCATTTTTCTTATGTGGCTTGAACAGTTTTGTATGGATCGACTTGAAATTTTTTCTCGTTAAACTTGAACATTGTAAAAACTTAGAAAAAAAAATAGTGTATGCATTAGGATCTTGGTAAAAAATTTTAAGACAGCTCATAAAGTGAAAAAATAGCTGAAATTTGCTGTATTTCAAAAATTAACTTTTTAAACAGAAATGTGAGAGAACATTCATTTGTAAATTAAATATAATTACAATAATGGTTTTTCTTTTAAATTAATATATTTATGAAAAAAAAAAAAAGGTAAAGACCTTGACACACCGATTTGAGCCGTTACGGCTAAGCGCAAACTCAAATTCGACAGATGTGTATAGTGAAATTTGGGGATGTCTTAGACTTTTGAGCAGTACTGTACTGTTAGTCGCAGAAAGTTTCTAATAAAACAATAGTTGCTTTTTTTCTGTTTGTAGCGATTAGTAAAACCAGAGTAGTTATATTTATCGTGTAGTTTTTTATGCTATTGCTACTATTTATTTTACTAATTAATACAACTTTTGACTAAATAAACAAAATTATAATTTTTTAGATAAGAAACAACACTACATAAAAATATTTAAATTTTATATTATATATAAAATTTAAATATTTGGATACTATTTAAATTTTCAACTTTTGCTTTTTACTAATGTTATGCAGTTACACAGACTGTTATTTCTTGATTCAATTGAATCATTGTGAAAGCTCTTTCAGTCTTTGATTAAATTGCATACCATTTCTGTTCACTAAAATAAAATATTTATAGGGATTTAAGTACTTAAACAAATACAAGCATGTGATTTATTGATACATTTTTTTAACAAGTATCTCTCAACAGATAATCTAGGAAATTATATTATTGTAATTTAAGAAAAGAAAATTAACATTTACAAGTTATATAATATATCTCATCTATACTTTATTTATACTTACAAAATTTGATTATAAAAAAATTAGGTAAAAACCATCCTGACCTGGAATTATGTTCAAGGTTAATTAAAATTCCTTCACGTTTAGACATCAAATTTGCAAATTAAATTTG
This sequence comes from Encarsia formosa, assembly GCA_038277355.1. NCBI lineage: Eukaryota > Metazoa > Arthropoda > Insecta > Hymenoptera > Aphelinidae > Encarsia > Encarsia formosa. Next base: position 36,165,491 of record CM076187.1, read on the forward strand.
AAACAACACCATGAACAGAGATTAGTGATAAAGCGTCAACAGCAAAAATACTCTTCTCTATAATATTGATCTCTAATAATTATATTCAGGAAAGGAATTGTAAATGGTAAAACAATTTCTGAGCATAGCGTTGATACACAAGTCCACTCCCATCACCGAGTGTTATTGGCCAAGACTGAAAAAAGAATTAAAATTACACAAAGTTTAAGGTCTAAGAAACTGAAGCAAATAGTAAGGTGAGCATAAACTTATCTAATGATGAATTCATTTTTAATAATCAATAATTTGTTCATTGGTGATATTAACATTAATACTGAATCACTTTAAATGATACTAGGTTTCAATTTCGTAAATATTTATTAGCAGGCTAAAACTTTTACTTTTGTTTAATCAAAACTTCACCGTCCCTATTCTCTGAACGTACTAAAATCATGAGTGTCTGCTGTTGTCTACTCAGCGGCAACAACAATCATAAAAGCTCAGTAGGGAGTCATTTCAGTATCCTGGTAGATGACCTGGTGCGAGAGAATTCCTCTATAACCCCCCGGGAGTCATTCGCGAGGAAAACTTCTTGGAGAAGTCGTTTCGGTAACCTAGCAGTCGACCTGGTGCGAGCGAATTCCTTAATAACCCCCCGGAAGTCGTTCACGTGGAAAACTTCCTGAGAAGTAGTTTCGGTAACCTAATAGACGACCTGGTTCTAGCGAATGCCTCTATAACCCCCCGGGAGTCGTTCGCGAGGAAAACTTCCTGGAGAAGCAGTTTCAATAACCTGGTAGACGACCGGGTGCGGGCGAATTCCTCTATAACCCCCCGTGAGTCGTTCGCGAGGAAAACTTCCTGGAGGATTCGTTTCGATAACCTGGCCATCGACCTGGTGTGAGCGAATTCTTTAAAAACCCCCCAGAAGTCGTTCGCAAAGAGAATTTACTGAAGAAGTCGTTTCAGTAACCTGGTAGAGGTCCTGGTGCGAGCGAATTCCTCCAAAACCCCCCAGGAGCCGTTCGCGAGGAAAACTTCCTGGAGAAGCAGTTTCGGTAACCTGGTAGTTGACCTAGTGTGAGTGAATTCCTTAATAACCCCCCGAAAGTCGTAGGCGAAGAGAATTTCCTGAAGAAATCGTCTCGGTAACCTTGTAGACGACCGGGTTCGAGCAAATTCCTCTATAACCCCCCGAGAGTCGTTCGCGAGGAAAACTTGCTGAGAAATAGTTTCGGTAACCTGGTAGACGACCTGGTAGGAGCGAATTCCTCCATAACCCCCCAGGAGCCGTTCGCGAGGAAAACTTCCTGGAGAGGCAGTTTCGGTAACCTGGTAGTTGACCTGGTGCGAGTGAATTCCTTAATAACCCCCCGAAAGTCGTAGGCGAAGAAAATTTCCTGAAGAAATCGTTTCGGTAACCTTGTAGACGACCGGGTGCTAGCGAATTCCTCTATAACCCCCCGGGAGTCGTTCACGAGGGAAACTTCGTGGAGAAGTAGTTTCGGTAACCTGGTAGACGACCGTGTGCTAGCGAATTCCTCTATAACACCCCGGGAGTCGTTCACGAGGGAAACTTCGTGGAGAAGTAGTTTCGGTAACCTGGCCGTCGACCTGGTGCGGGCGAATTCCTTAATAACCCCCCGGAAGTCGTTCACGTGGAAAACTTCCTGAGAAGTAGTTTCGGTAACCTGGTAGACGACCTGGTTCAAGCGAATGCCTCTATAACCTCCCGGGAGTCGTTCGCGAGGAAAACTTCCTGGAGGATTCGTTTCGGTAACTGGCCGTCGACCGGGTGCGAGCGAATTCCTCTATAACCCCCCGGGAGTCGTTCGCGAGAAAAACTTCCTGGAGAAGTTGTTTCGGTTACCTGGTAGACGTCCTGGTGCGAAGGAATTCCTCTATAACCCCCTGGAAGTCGTTCGCGAGGAAAACTTCTTGGAGAAGTAGTTTCGGTAACCTGGTAGACGACCGGGTGCGAGCGAATTCCCCGATAACCCCCCGGGAGTGGCTCGCGAGGAAAACTTCCTGGAGAAGTAGTTTTCGTAACCTGATAGTTGACCTGGTGCGAGTGAATTCCTTAATAACCCCCCGAAAGTCGTAGGCGAAGAGAATTTCCTGAAGAAATCGTTTCGGTAACCTGGTAGACGACCGGGTTCGAGCGAATTCCTCTATAACCTCCCGGGAGTCGTTCGCGAGGGAAACTTCGTGGAGAAGTAGTTTCGGTAACCTGGCCGTCGACCTGGTGCGGGCGAATTCCTTAATAACCCCCCGGAAGTCGTTCACGTGGAAAACTTCCTGAGAAGTAGTTTCGGTAACCTGGTAGACGACCGGGTGCGAGCGAATTCCTCTATAACCTCCCGGGAGTCGTTCGCGAGGAAAACTTCCTGGAGGATTCGTTTCGGTAACTGGCCGTCGACCGGGTGCGAGCGAATTCCTCTATAACCCCCCGGGAGTCGTTCGCGAGAAAAACTTCCTGGAGAAGTTGTTTCGGTTACCTGGTAGACGTCCTGGTGCGAAGGAATTCCTCTATAACCCCCTGGAAGTCGTTCGCGAGGAAAACTTCTTGGAGAAGTAGTTTCGGTAACCTGGTAGACGACCGGGTGCGAGCGAATTCCCCGATAACCCCCCGGGAGTGGCTCGCGAGGAAAACTTCCTGGAGAAGTAGTTTTCGTAACCTGATAGTTGACCTGGTGCGAGTGAATTCCTTAATAACCCCCCGAAAGTCGTAGGCGAAGAGAATTTCCTGAAGAAATCGTTTCGGTAACCTTGTAGACGACTGGGTTCGAGCGAATTCCTCTATAACCTCCCGGGAGTCGTTCGCGAGGGAAACTTCCTGAGAAGTAGTTTCGGTAACCTGGTTGACGACCTGGTGCGAGTGAATTTCTCTATAACCCCCGAAGAGTCGTTCGCGAGAAAAACTTCCTGGAGAAGTAGTTTCGAAAACCTGGTAGACGACCGTGTTCGAGCGAATTCCTCTATAACCCCCCGGGAGTCGTTCGCGAGGAAAACTTCATGGAGAAGTAGTTTCGGTAACCTGGTAGACAACCCGGTGCGAGTGAATTTCTCTATAACCCCCCAAGAGTCGTTCGCGGGGAAAACTTCCTGGAGATGTCGTTTCGGTAACCTGGTAGACGACCTGGTGCGAGAGAATTCCTCAATAACACCCCGGAAGTCGTTCGCGAGGATAACTTCTTGGAGAAGTAGTTTCAGTAACCTGGTAGATGACCTGTTTGCAAGCGAATTTCTCAAAAACCCCCCGGGTGTCGTTCGCGAGAAAAACTTCCTGGAGGATTCGTTTCGGTAACCTGGCCGTCGACCTGGTGTGAGCGAATTATTTAATAACCCCCAAGAGTAGTTCGCGGGGAAAAGTTCCTGAAGAAATCGTTTCGGTAACCTGGTAGATGACCTGTTGCAAGCGAATTCCTCTATAACCCCCCGGGAGTCGTTCGCGAGGAAAACTTCCTGGAGGATTCGTTTCAGTATCCTCGCCATCGACCTGGTGTGAGCGAATTCTTTAAAAACCCCCCAGAAGTCGTTCGCGAAAAGAATTTACTGAAGAAGTCGTTTCAGTAACCTGGTAGAGGACCTGGTGCGAGCGAATTCCTCCATAACCCCCCGGGAGTGGCTCGCGAGGAAAACTTCCTGGAGAAGTAGTTTTCGTAACCTGATAGTTGACCTGGTGCGAGTGAATTCCTTAATAACCCCCCGAAAGTCGTAGGCGAAGAGAATTTCCTGAAGAAATCGTTTCGGTAACCTTGTAGATGACTGGGTTCGAGCGAATTCCTCTATAACCTCCCGGGAGTCGTTCGCGAGGGAAACTTCTTGGAGAAGTCGTTTCGGTAACCTGGTAGACGACCGGGTGCGGGCGAATTCCTCTATAACCCCCCGTGAGTCGTTCGCGAGGAAAACTTCCTGGAGGATTCGTTTCGATAACCTGGCCATCGACCTGGTGCGAGCGAATTCCTTAATAACCCCCCGGAAGTCGTTCACGTGGAAAACTTCCTGAGAAGTAGTTTCGGTAACCTAATAGACGACCTGGTTCTAGCGAATGCCTCTATAACCCCCCGGGAGTCGTTCGCGAGGAAAACTTCCTGGAGAAGCAGTTTCGGTAACCTGGTAGACGACCGGGTGCGGGCGAATTCCTCTATAACCCCCCGTGAGTCGTTCGCGAGGAAAACTTCCTGGAGGATTCGTTTCGATAACCTGGCCATCGACCTGGTGTGAGCGAATTCTTTAAAAACCCCCCAGAAGTCGTTCGCAAAGAGAATTTACTGAAGAAGTCGTTTCAGTAACCTGGTAGAGGTCCTGGTGCGAGCGAATTCCTCCAAAACCCCCCAGGAGCCGTTCGCGAGGAAAACTTCCTGGAGAAGCAGTTTCGGTAACCTGGTAGTTGACCTAGTGTGAGTGAATTCCTTAATAACCCCCCGAAAGTCGTAGGCGAAGAGAATTTCCTGAAGAAATCGTCTCGGTAACCTTGTAGACGACCGGGTTCGAGCAAATTCCTCTATAACCCCCCGAGAGTCGTTCGCGAGGAAAACTTGCTGAGAAATAGTTTCGGTAACCTGGTAGACGACCTGGTAGGAGCGAATTCCTCCATAACCCCCCAGGAGCCGTTCGCGAGGAAAACTTCCTGGAGAGGCAGTTTCGGTAACCTGGTAGTTGACCTGGTGCGAGTGAATTCCTTAATAACCCCCCGAAAGTCGTAGGCGAAGAAAATTTCCTGAAGAAATCGTTTCGGTAACCTTGTAGACGACCGGGTGCTAGCGAATTCCTCTATAACCCCCCGGGAGTCGTTCACGAGGGAAACTTCGTGGAGAAGTAGTTTCGGTAACCTGGTAGACGACCGTGTGCTAGCGAATTCCTTAATAACCCCCCGGAAGTCGTTCACGTGGAAAACTTCCTGAGAAGTAGTTTCGGTAACCTGGTAGACGACCTGGTTCAAGCGAATGCCTCTATAACCCCCGGGGAGTCGTTCGCGAGGAAAACTTCCTGGAGAAAAAGTTTCGGTAACCTGGTAGACGACCGGGTGCGAGCGAATTCCTCTATAACCTCCCGGGAGTCGTTCGCGAGGGAAACTTCTTGGAGAAGTCGTTTCGGTAACTGGCCGTCGACCGGGTGCGAGCGAATTCCTCTATAACCCCCCGGGAGTCGTTCGCGAGAAAAACTTCCTGGAGAAGTTGTTTCGGTTACCTGGTAGACGTCCTGGTGCGAAGGAATTCCTCTATAACCCCCTGGAAGTCGTTCGCGAGGAAAACTTCTTGGAGAAGTAGTTTCGGTAACCTGGTAGACGACCGGGTGCGAGCGAATTCCCCGATAACCCCCCGGGAGTGGCTCGCGAGGAAAACTTCCTGGAGAAGTAGTTTTCGTAACCTGATAGTTGACCTGGTAAGAGTGAATTCCTTAATAACCCCCCGAAAGTCGTAGGCGAAGAGAATTTCCTGAAGAAATCGTTTCGGTAACCTTGTAGACGACCGTGTTCGAGCGAATTCCTCTATAACCCCCCGGGAGTCGTTCGCGAGGAAAACTTCATGGAGAAAACATCTTGGTAACCTGGCAGTCGACCCGGTGCGAGCGAACTCCTCTATAACCCCCCGGGAGTCGTTCACGAGGGAAACTTCGTGGAGAAGTAGTTTCGGTAACCTGGTAGACAACCCGGTGCGAGTGAATTTCTCTATAACCCCCCAAGAGTCGTTCGTGGGGAAAACTTCCTGGAGATGTCGTTTCGGTAACCTGGTAGACGACCTGGTGCGAGAGAATTCCTCAATATCACCCCGGAAGTCGTTCGCGAGGAAAACTTCTTGGAGAAGTAGTTTCAGTAACCTGGTAGATGACCTGTTTGCAAGCGAATTTCTCAAAAACCCCCCGGGTGTCGTTCGCGAGAAAAACTTCCTGGAGGATTCGTTTCGGTAACCTGGCCGTCGACCTGGTGTGAGCGAATTATTTAATAACCCCCGAGAGTAGTTCGCGGGGAAAAGTTCCTGAAGAAATCGTTTCGGTAACCTGGTAGATGACCTGTTGCAAGCGAATTCCTCTATAACCCCCCGGGAGTCGTTCGCGAGGAAAACTTCCTGGAGGATTCGTTTCAGTATCCTCGCCATCGACCTGGTGTGAGCGAATTCTTTAAAAACCCCCCAGAAGTCGTTCGCGAAAAGAATTTACTGAAGAAGTCGTTTCAGTAACCTGGTAGAGGACCTGGTGCGAGCGAATTCCTCCATAACCCCCCGGGAGTGGCTCGCGAGGAAAACTTCCTGGAGAAGTAGTTTTCGTAACCTGATAGTTGACCTGGTGCGAGTGAATTCCTTAATAACCCCCCGAAAGTCGTAGGCGAAGAGAATTTCCTGAAGAAATCGTTTCGGTAACCTTGTAGACGACTGGGTTCGAGCGAATTCCTCTATAACCTCCCGGGAGTCGTTCACGAGGGAAACTTCGTGGAGAAGTAGTTTCGGTAACCTGGTAGACAACCCGGTGCGAGTGAATTTCTCTATAACCCCCCAAGAGTCGTTCGCGGGGAAAACTTCCTGGAGATGTCGTTTCGGTAACCTGGTAGACGACCTGGTGCGAGAGAATTCCTCAATAACACCCCGGAAGACGTTCGCGAGGAAAACTTCTTGGAGAAGTAGTTTCAGTAACCTGGTAGATGACCTGTTTGCAAGCGAATTTCTCAAAAACCCCCCGGGTGTCGTTCGAGAGAAAAACTTCCTGGAGGATTCGTTTCGGTAACCTGGCCGTCGACCTGGTGTGAGCGAATTATTTAATAACCCCCGAGAGTAGTTCGCGGGGAAAAGTTCCTGAAGAAATCGTTTCGGTAACCTGGTAGATGACCTGTTGCAAGCGAATTCCTCTATAACCCCCCGGGAGTCGTTCGCGAGGAAAACTTCCTGGAGGATTCGTTTCAGTATCCTCGCCATCGACCTGGTGTGAGCGAATTCTTTAAAAACCCCCCAGAAGTCGTTCGCGAAAAGAATTTACTGAAGAAGTCGTTTCAGTAACCTGGTAGAGGACCTGGTGCGAGCGAATTCCTCCATAACCCCCCGGGAGTGGCTCGCGAGGAAAACTTCCTGGAGAAGTAGTTTTCGTAACCTGATAGTTGACCTGGTGCGAGTGAATTCCTTAATAACCCCCCGAAAGTCGTAGGCGAAGAGAATTTCCTGAAGAAATCGTTTCGGTAACCTTGTAGACGACTGGGTTCGAGCGAATTCCTCTATAACCTCCCGGGAGTCGTTCACGAGGGAAACTTCGTGGAGAAGTAGTTTCGGTAACCTGGTAGACAACCCGGTGCGAGTGAATTTCTCTATAACCCCCCAAGAGTCGTTCGCGGGGAAAACTTCCTGGAGATGTCGTTTCGGTAACCTGGTAGACGACCTGGTGCGAGAGAATTCCTCAATAACACCCCGGAAGTCGTTCGCGAGGAAAACTTCTTGGAGAAGTAGTTTCAGTAACCTGGTAGATGACCTGTTTGCAAGCGAATTTCTCAAAAACCCCCCGGGTGTCGTTCGCGAGAAAAACTTCCTGGAGGATTCGTTTCGGTAACCTGGCCGTCGACCTGGTGTGTGCGAATTATTTAATAACCCCCGAGAGTAGTTCGCGGGGAAAAGTTCCTGAAGAAATCGTTTCGGTAACCTGGTAGATGACCTGTTGCAAGCGAATTCCTCTATAACCCCCCGGGAGTCGTTCGCGAGGAAAACTTCCTGGAGGATTCGTTTCAGTATCCTCGCCATCGACCTGGTGTGAGCGAATTCTTTAAAAACCTCCCAGAAGTCGTTCGCGAAAAGAATTTACTGAAGAAGTCGTTTCAGTAACCTGGTAGAGGACCTGGTGCGAGCGAATTCCTCCATAACCCCCCGGGAGTGGCTCGCGAGGAAAACTTCCTGGAGAAGTAGTTTTCGTAACCTGATAGTTGACCTGGTGCGAGTGAATTCCTTAATAACCCCCCGAAAGTCGTAGGCGAAGAGAATTTCCTGAAGAAATCGTTTCGGTAACCTTGTAGACGACTGGGTTCGAGCGAATTCCTCTATAACCTCCCGGGAGTCGTTCGCGAGGGAAACTTCCTGAGAAGTAGTTTCGGTAACCTGGTTGACGACCTGGTGCGAGTGAATTTCTCTATAACCCCCGAAGAGTCGTTCGCGAGAAAAACTTCCTGGAGAAGTAGTTTCGGTAACCTGGTAGACGACCGTGTTCGAGCGAATTCCTCTATAACCCCCCGGGAGTCGTTAGCGAGGAAAACTTCATGGAGAAAACATTTCGGTAACCTGGCAGTCGACCCGGTGCGAGCGAATTCCTCTATAACCCCCCGGGAGTCGTTCACGAGGGAAACTTCGTGGAGAAGTAGTTTCGGTAACCTGGTAGACAACCCGGTGCGAGTGAATTTCTCTATAACCCCCCACGAGTCGTTCGCGGGGAAAACTTCCTGGAGATGTCGTTTCGGTAACCTGGTAGACGACCTGGTGCGAGAGAATTCCTCAATAACACCCCGGAAGTCGTTCGCGAGGAAAACTTCTTGGAGAAGTAGTTTCAGTAACCTGGTAGATGACCTGTTTGCAAGCGAATTTCTCAAAAACCCCCCGGGTGTCGTTCGCGAGAAAAACTTCCTGGAGGATTCGTTTCCGTAACCTGGCCGTCGAACTGGTGTGAGCGAATTATTTAATAACCCCCGAGAGTAGTTCGCGGGAAAAAGTTCCTGAAGAAATCGTTTCGGTAACCTGGTAGATGACCTGTTGCAAGCGAATTCCTCTATAACCCCCCGGGAGTCGTTCGCGAGGAAAACTTCCTGGAGGATTCGTTTCAGTATCCTCGCCATCGACCTGGTGTGAGCGAATTCTTTAAAAACCCCCCAGAAGTCGTACGCGAAAAGAATTTACTGAAGAAGTCGTTTCAGTAACCTGGTAGAGGACCTGGTGCGAGCGAATTCCTCCATAACCCCCCGGAAGTCGTTCGCGAGGAAAACTTCCTGGAGATGTCATTTCGGTAACCTGGTAGACGACCTGATGCGTGTGAATTCCTCTATAACCCTCCGGGAGTCGCTCGCAAGGAAAACTTCCCGGAGAAGTCGTTTCGGTAACCTGGTAGAAGACCTGATGCGAGCAAATTTTCTTAATAACCCCCGGGCGTCGTTCGCGGGGAAATCTTCCTGGAGAAGTCGTTTCGGTAACCCGGTAGATGACCTGTTGCAAGCGAATTCCTCTATAACACCCCGGAAGTCGTTCGCGAGGAAAACTTCTTGGAGAAGTAGTTTCGGTAACCTGGTAGACTAGATGGTGCGAGCGAATTCCTTCATAACCCCCCGGGAGTCGTTCGCGAGGAAAACTTCCTGGAGAAACAGTTTTGGTAACTTGGTAGACGACCTAGTGCGAGCGAATTCCTTCATAATTCCGCGGGCGTCATTCGCGAGGAAAACTTCCTGGAGAAGTCGTTTCGGTAACCTGTCAGTCGACCTGATGCGAGCGAATTACTTAATAACCCCCGGAAGTCGTTCGCGAGGAGAACTTCCCGGAGAAGTCGTTTCGGTCACCTGGTAGACGACTGGGTGCGAGCGAATTTTTCTATAACCCCCCGGGAGTCGTTCGCAAGGAAAACTTCCTGGAGAAGTTGTTTCGGTTACCTGGTAGACGTCCTGGTGCGAGAGAATACCTCAATAACTCCCCGGGAGTCGTTCGCGAGAAAAAATTCCTGGAGGATTCATTTCGGTAACCTGGCCGTCGACCTGGTACGAGCAAATTACTCAATGACCCCCCGGAAGTCGTTCGCGAGGAGAACTTCCTGGAGAAGCAGTTTCGGTAACCTGGTAGACGACCGGGTGCGAGCGAATTCCTCTATAACCTCCCGGGAGTCGTTTGCGAGGAAAACTTCCTGGAGGATTCGTTTCGGTAACTGGCCGTCGACCGGGTGCGAGCGAATTCCTCTATAACCCCCCGGGAGTCGTTCGAGAGGAAAACTTCCTGGAGTAGCTGTTTCGGTAACCCTGGTAGACGACCCGGTGCGAGCGAATTCCTCTATAACCCCCTGGGAGTCGTTCGCGAGGAAAACTTCCTGGAGAAGTCGTTTCGGGAACCTGGCAGTCGTCCTGGTGCGGGGAATTCCTCTGAAACCCCATGGAAGTCGTTCGCGAGGAAAACTTCTTGGAGAAGTAGTTTCGGTAACCTGGTAGACTAGATGGTGCGAGCGAATTCCTTCATAACCCCCCGGGAGTCGTTCGCGAGGAAAACTTCCTGGAGAAACAGTTTTGGTAACTTGGTAGACGACCTAGTGCGAGCGAATTCCTTCATAATTCCGCGGGCGTCATTCGCGAGGAAAACTTCCTGGAGAAGTCGTTTCGGTAACCTGTCAGTCGACCTGATGCGAGCGAATTACTTAATAACCCCCGGAAGTCGTTCGCGAGGAGAACTTCCCGGAGAAGTCGTTTCGGTCACCTGGTAGACGACTGGGTGCGAGCGAATTTTTCTATAACCCCCCGGGAGTCGTTCGCAAGGAAAACTTCCTGGAGAAGTTGTTTCGGTTACCTGGTAGACGTCCTGGTGCGAGAGAATACCTCAATAACTCCCCGGGAGTCGTTTGCGAGGAAAACTTCCTGGAGGATTCGTTTCGGTAACTGGCCGTCGACCGGGTGCGAGCGAATTCCTCTATAACCCCCCGGGAGTCGTTCGCGAGAAAAACTTCCTGGAGAAGTTGTTTCGGTTACCTGGTAGACGTCCTGGTGCGAGGGAATTCCTCTATAACCCCCTGGAAGTCGTTCGCGAGGAAAACTTCTTGGAGAAGAAGTTTCGGTAACCTGGTAGACGACCGGGTGCGAGCTAGTTCCTCTATAACCCCCCGGGAGTGGTTCGCGAGGAAAACTTCCAGGAGGAGTAGTTTCGGTAACCTGATGGTTACCTGGTGCGAGCAAATTCCTTAATAACCCCCCGAAAGTCGTAGGCGAAGAGAATTTCCTGAAGAAATCGTTTCGGTCACCTTGTAGACGACCGGGCGTGAGCGAATTCCTCTATAACCCCCCGGGAGTCGTTCGCGAGGAAAACTTCCTGGAGAAGCTGTTTCGGTAACCTGGTAGACGACCTGGTTCAAGCGAATGCCTCTATAACCCCCCGGGAGTCGTTCGAGAGGAAAACTTCCTGGAGTAGCTGTTTCGGTAACCCTGGTAGACGACCCGGTGCGAGCGAATTCCTCTATAACCCCCTGGGAGTCGTTCGCGAGGAAAACTTCCTGGAGAAGTCGTTTCGGGAACCTGGCAGTCGTCCTGGTGCGGGGAATTCCTCTGAAACCCCATGGAAGTCGTTCGCGAGGAAAACTTCTTGGAGAAGTAGTTTCGGTAACCTGGTAGACGACCGGGTGCGAGCGAATTCCTCTATAACCCCCCGGAAGACGTTCGCGAAGAAATTTCTTGGAGAAGTAGTTTCGGTAACCTGGTAGACGACCGGCTGCGAGCGATTTCCTCGATAACCCCGCGAGAGCCATTCGCGAGGAAAACTTGCTGGAGAAGTCATTTCGGTAACCTGTCAGTCGACCTAGTGCGAGTAAATTACTTAATAACCCCACGGAAGTCGTTCGCGAGGAGAACTTCCTGGAGGATTCGTTTCTATAACCTGGTAGACGACCGGATGCGAGCGAATTCCTCCATAACCCCCCGGAAGTCGTTCGCGAGGAAAACTTCCTGGAGATGTCGTTTCGGTTACCTGGTAGACGACCGGGTGCGAGCTAATTCCTCTATAACCCCCCGGGAGTGGTTCGCGAGGAAAACTTCCAAAAGAAGTAGTTTCGGTAACCTGATGGTTACCTGGTGCGAGCGAATTCCTTAATAACCCCCCGAAAGTCGTAGGCGAAGAGAATTTTCTGAAGAAATCGTTTCGGTCACCTTGTAGACGACCGGGCGTGAGCGAATTCCTCTATATACCCCCGGGAGTCGTTCGCGAGGAAAACTTCCTGGAGAAGCTGTTTCGGTAACCTGGTAGACGACCTGGTTCAAGCGAATGCCTCTATAACCCCCCGGGAGTCGTTCGCGAGGAAAACTTCCTGGAGTAGCTGTTTCGGTAACCCTGGTAGACGACCGGGTGCGAGCGAATTCCTCTATAACCCCCCGGGAGTCGTTCGCGAGGAAAACTTCCTGGAGGATTCGTTTCGGTAACCTGGCCGTCGACCTGGTGTGAGCGAATTCTTTAATATCCCCCCAGAAGTCGTTCGCGAGGAAAACTTCTTGGAGAAGTTTTTTCGGGAACCTGGCAGTCGACCTGGTGTGGGGAATTCCTCTATAACCCCCCGGGAGTCGTTCGCAAGGAAAACTTATCGGAGAAGTTGTTTCGGTTACCTGGTAGACGTCCTGGTGCGAGAGAATTCCTCAATAACACCCCGGAAGTCGTTCGCGAGGAAAACTTCTTGGAGAAGTAGTTTCGGTAACCTGGTAGACTAGATGGTGCGAGCGAATTCCTTCATAACCCCCCGGGAGTCGTTCGCGAGGAAAACTTCCTGGAGAAACAGTTTTGGTAACCTGGTAGATGACCCGGTGCGAGCGAATTCCTCCATAACCTTCCGGGAGTCGTTCGCGAAGAGAACTTCCTGGAGAAGTCGTTTCGGTAACCTGGTAGACGACCTGGTTCGAGCGAATTCCTTAATAACCCCCGGGCGTCGTTCGCAGGGAAATCTTCCTGGAGAAGTCGTTTCGGTAACCTGGTAGATGACCTATTGCAAGCGAATCCCCCCGGGAGTCGTTCACGAGGAAAACTTCCCGGAGAAGTTGTTTCGGTAACCTGATATACGATCCGTTGCGAGCGAATTCCTCTATAACCCCCCGGGAGTCGTTCACGAGGGAAACTTTCTGGAGAAGTTATTTTGGTAACCTAGTAGACAACCTGGTGCGAGCGAATTCCTTCATAACCCCCGGGAGTCGTTCGCGGTAAAAATTCCTGGGGATGTCGTTTCAGTTACCTGGTAGATGACTTGGTGCGAGCATATTCCTCTATAACCTCCCGGGAGTCGTTCGCGAAGAGAACTTCCTGGAGAAGTCATTTTGGTAACCTGGTAGACGACCTGATGCGAGCGAATTCCTCTATACCCCCCCGGGGGTCGTTCGTGAGGAAAACTTCCTGAGAAGTAGTTTCGGTAACCTGGTAGACGACCTAAGGCGGGCGAATGCCTCGATAACCCCGCAGGAGTCATTCGCGAGGAAAACTTCCTGGAGAAGTCGTTTCGGTAACCTGGTAGACGACCTGGTGCGAGTGAATTCTTCTATAGCCCCCGGGAGACGTTTGCGAGGAAAACTTCTTGGAGAAGTCGTTTCGGTAACCTGGTAGATGACCTGGTGCGTGCTAATTTCTCCATAACCTTCCGGGAGTCGTTCGTGAAGAGAACTTCCTAGAGAAGTCATTTTGGTAACCTGGTAGACGACCTGTTTCGAGCGAATTCCTTAATAATCCCCGGGCGTCGTTCGCGGGGAAATCTTCCTGGAGAAGTCGTTTCGGTAACCTGGTAGATGACCTATTGCAAGCGAATTCCTCTATAACCCCCCGGGAGTCGTTCACGAGGAAAACTTCCCGGAGAAGTTGTTTCGGTAACCTGATATACGATCTGGTGCGAGCGAAATCCTCTATAACCCCCCGGGAGTCGTTCACGAGGGAAACTTTCTGGAGAAGTTATTTTGGAAACCTAGTAGACAACCTGGTGCGAGCGAATTCCTTCATAACCCCCGGGAGTCGTTCGCGGTAAAAATTCCTGGGGATGTCGTTTCGGTTACCAGGTAGATGACTTGGTGCGAGCGAGTTCCTCTATAACCTCCCGGGCGTCGTTCGCGAAGAGAACTTCCTGGAGAAGTCATTTCGGTAACCTGGTAGACGACCTGATGCGAGCGAATTCCTCTATAACCCTCGGGGAGTCGCTCGCTAGGAAAACTTCCTGGAGAAGTCGTTTCGGTAACCTGGTAGACGACCTGGTGCGAGCGAATTCCTTAATAACCCCCCGGGCGTCGTTCGCGGTAAAATTTCCTGGGGATGTCGTTTCGGTTACCTGGTAGACGACCTGGTGCGAGCGAATTCTTTAATAACCCCCCGGGAGTCGTTCGCGAAGAGAACTTCCTGGAGAAGTCATTTCGGTAACCTGGTAGACGACCGGTTGCAAGCGAATTCCTCGATAACCCCAAAGGAGTCATTCGCGAGGAAAACTTCCTGGAGAAGTCGTTTCGGTAACCTGGTAGACGACCTGGTGCGAGTGAATTCTTCTATAGCCCCCGGGAGTCGTTTGCGAGGAAAACTTCTTGGAGAAGTCGTTTCGGTTACTTGGTAGATGACCTGGTGCGTGCGAATTCCTCCATAACCTTCCGGGAGTCGTTAGCGAAGATAACTTCCTGGAGAAGTCGTTTCGGTAACCTGGTAGACGACCTGTTTCGAGCGAATTCCTTAATAACCCCCGGGCGTCGTTCGCGGGGAAATCTTCCTGGAGAAGTCGTTTCGGTAACTTGGTGGACTTCGTGGTACGAGAGAATTCCTCTATAACCCCCCGGGAGTCGTTCGCAAGGAAAACTTCCTGGAGAAGTTGTTTCGGTAACGTGGCAGTTGACCTGGTGCGGGGAATTCCTCTATAACCCCCCCGGAGTCGTTCGCGAGGAAAACTTCTTGGAGAAGTAGTTTCGGTAACCTGGTAGACGACCGGGTTTGAGCGAATTTCTCGATAACTCCGCGGGAGTCATTCGCGAGGAAAACTTCCTGGAGAAGTTGTTTCGGTAACCTGATAGATGACCTGGTGCGAGCGAATTCCTTAACAACCCCCTGGGAGTCGTTCGCGAAAATAACTTCCCGGAGAAGTCCTTTCGGTAACCTGGTAGACGACCAGGTGCTAGCGAATTCCTTCATAACCCCCCCGGGAGTCGTTCGCGGGGAAAACTTCCTGGAGATGTCGTTTTGGTTACCTGGTAGATGACCTGGTGCGTGCGAATTCCTCCATAACCTTCCGGGAGTCGTTCGCGAAGAGAACTTCCTAGAGAAGTCGTTTTGGTAACCTGGTAGACGACCTGTTTCGAGCGAATTCCTTAATAATCCCCGGGCGTCGTTCGCGGGGAAATCTTCCTGGAGAAGTCGTTTCGGTCACCTGGTAGATGACCTATTGCAAGCGAATTCCTCTATAACCCCCCGGGAGTCGTTCACGAGGAAAACTTCCCGGAGAAGTTGTTTCGGTAACCTGATATACGATCCGGTGCGAGCGAATTCCTCTATAACCCCCCGGGAGTCGTTTGCGAGGAAAACTTCTTGGAGAAGTCGTATCGGTAACTTGGTAGATGACCTGGTGCGTGCGAATTCCTCCATAACCTTCCGGGAGTCGTTCGCGAAGAGAACTTCCTAGAGAAGTCGTTTTGGTAACCTGGTAGACGACCTGTTTCGAGCGAATTCCTTAATAATCCCCGGGCGTCGTTCGCGGGGAAATCTTCCTGGAGAAGTAGTTTCGGTAACCTGGTAGACGACCGGGTGCGAGCGAATTTCTCGATAACACCGCGGGAGTCATTCGCAAGGAAAACTTCCTGGAGAAGTTGTTTCGGTAACCTGATAGATGACCTGGTGCGAGTGAATTCCTTAACAACCCCCGTGGAGTCGTTCGCGAAAATAACTTCCCGGAGAGGTCCTTTCGGTAACCTGGTAGACGACCGGTTGCGAGCGAATTCCTCGATAACCCCGCAGGAGTCATTCGCGAGGAAAACTTCCTGGAGAAGTCGTTTCGGTAACCTGGTAGACGACCTGGTGCGAGTGAATTCTTCTATAGCCCCCGGGAGTCGTTTGCGAGGAAAACTTCTTGGAGAAGTCGTTTCGGTAACCTGATATACGATCCGGTGCGAGCGAATTCCTCTATAACCCCCCGGGAGTCGTTCACGAGGGAAACTTTCTGGAGAAGTTATTTTGGTAACCTAGTAGACAACCTGGTGCGAGCGAATTCCTTCATAACCCCCGGGAGTCGTTCGCGGTAAAAATTCCTGGGGATGTCGTTTCGGTTACCTGGTAGATGACTTGGTGCGAGCGAATTCCTCTATAACCCCCCGGGAGTCGTTCACGAGGAAAACTTCTCGGAGAAGTTGTTTCGGTAACCTGATATACGATCAGGTGCGAGCGAATTCCTCTATAACCCCCCGGGAGTCGTTCACGAGGGAAACTTTCTGGAGAAGTTATTTTGGTAACCTAGTAGACAACCTGGTGCGAGCGAATTCCTTCATAACCCCCGGGAGTCGTTCGCGGTAAAAATTCCTGGGGATGTCGTTTCGGTTACTTGTCAGATGTCTTGGTGCGAGCGTATTCCTCTATAACCTCCCAGGAGTCGTTCGCGAAGAGAACTTCCTGGAGAAGTCATTTCGGTAACCTGGTAGACGACCTGATGCGAGCGAATTCCTCTATACCCCCCCCCCCCGGGGGTCGTTCGTGAGGAAAACTTCCTGAGAAGTAGT
Organism: Encarsia formosa; assembly: GCA_038277355.1. Lineage (NCBI taxonomy): Eukaryota > Metazoa > Arthropoda > Insecta > Hymenoptera > Aphelinidae > Encarsia > Encarsia formosa. Next base: position 36,181,872 of record CM076187.1, read on the forward strand.
TTCGGTAACCTGGTAGACGACCTAAGACGGGCGAATGCTTCTATAACCCCCCGGAAGTTTTTCACTAGGGAAACTTCCTGGAGAAGTCGTTTCGGTAACCTGGTAGACGACCGGTTGCAAGCGAATTCCTCGATAACCCCCCGGGAGTCGTTCACGAGGGAAACTTTCTGGAGAAGTTATTTTGGTAACCTAGTAGACGACCTGGTGCGAGTGAATTCTTCTATAGCCCCCGGGAGTCATTTGCGAGGAAAACTTCTTGGAGAAGTCGTTTCGGTTACCTGGTAGATGACCTGGTGCGTGCGAATTCCTCCATAACCTTCCGGGAGTCGTTCGCGAAGAGAACTTCCTGGAGAAGTCGTTTCGGTAACCTGGTAGACGACCTGTTTCGAGCGAATTCCTTAATAATCCCAGGGCGTCGTTCGCGGGGAAATCTTCCTGGAGAAGTCGTTTCGGTAACCTGGTAGATGACCTATTGCAAGCGAATTCCTCTATAACCCCCCGGGAGTCGTTCACGAGGAAAACTTCCCGGAGAAGTTGTTTCGGTAACCTGATATACGATCCGGTGCGAGCGAATTCCTCTATAACCCCCCGGGAGTCGTTCACGAGGGAAACTTTCTGGAGAAGTTATTTTGGTAACCTAGTAGACAACCTGGTGCGAGCGAATTCCTTCATAACCCCCGGGAGTCGTTCGCGGTAAAAATTCCTGGGGATGTCGTTTCGGTTACCTGGTAGATGACTTGGTGCGAACGAATTCCTCTATAACCTCCCGGGAGTCGTTCGCGAAGAGAACTTCCTGGAGAAGTCATTTCGGTAAACTTGTGGACGACCTGATGCGAGCGAATTCCTTAATAACCCCCCGGGAGTCGTTCGCGGTAAAATTTCCTGGGGATGTCGTTTCGGTTACCTGGTAGACGACCTGGTGCGAGCGAATTCCTTAATAACCCCCCGGGAGTCGTTCGCGAAGAGAACTTCCTGGAGAAGTCATTTCGGTAACCTGGTAGACGACAGGTAGCAAGCGAATTCCTCGATAACCCCGCAGGAGTCATTCGCGAGGAAAACTTCCTGGAAAAGTCGTTTCGGTAACCTGGTAGACGACCTGGTGCGAGTGAATTCTTCTATAGCCCCCGGGAGTCGTTTGCGAGGAAAACTTCTTGGAGAAGTCGTTTCGGTTACCTGGTAGATGACCTGGTGCGTGCGAATTCCTCCATAACCTTCCGGGAGTCGTTCGCGAAGAGAACTTCCTGGAGAAGTCGTTTCGGTAACCTGGTAGACGACCTGTTTCGAGCGAATTCCTTAATAACCCCCGGGCGTCGTTCGCGGGGAAATCTTCCTGGAGAAGTCGTTTCGGTCACCTGGTAGAGGACCTATTGCAAGCGAATTCCTATATAACCCCCCGGGAGTCGTTCACGATGAAAACTTCCCGGAGAAGTTGTTTCGGTAACCTGATATACGATCCGGTGCGAGCGAATTCCTCTATAACCCCCCGGGAGTCGTTTGCGAGGAAAACTTCTTGGAGAAGTCGTTTCGGTAACCTGGTAGATGACCTGGTGCGTGCGAATTCCTCCATAACCTTCCGGGAGTCGTTCGCGAAGAGAACTTCCTGGAGAAGTCGTTTCGGTAACCTGGTAGACGACCTGTTTCGAGCGAATTCCTTAATAATCCCCAGGCGTCGTTCGCGGGGAAATCTTCCTGGGGAAGTCGTTTCGGTAACCTGGTAGATGACCTATTGCAAGCGAATTCCTCTATAACCCCCCGGGAGTCGTTCACGAGGAAAACTTCCCGGAGAAGTTGTTTCGGTAACCTGATATACGATCCGGTGCGAGCGAATTCCTCTATAACCCCCCGGGAGTCGTTCACGAGGGAAACTTTCTGGAGAAGTTATTTTGGTAACCTGGTAGACGACCTGGTGCGAGTTAATTCCTTAATAACCCCCCGGGAGTCGTTCGCGGTAAAATTTCCTGGAGAAGTCATTTCGGTAACCTGGTAGACGACCTGATGCGAGCGAATTCCTCTATAACCCTCCGGGAGTCGCTCGCTAGGAAAACTTCCTGGAGAAGTCGTTTCGGTAACCTGGTAGACGACCTGGTGCGAGCGAATTCCTTAATAACCCCTCGGGAGTCGTTCGCGGTAAAATTGCCTGGGGATGTCGTTTCGGTTACCTGGTAGATGACTTGGTGCGAGCGAATTCCTCTATAACCTCCCGGGAGTCGTTCGCGAAGAGAACTTCCTCGAGAAGTCATTTCGGTAACCTGGTAGACGACCTGATGCGAGCGAATTCCTCAATAACCCTCCGGGAGTCGCTCGCTAGGAAAACTTCCTGGGGATGTCGTTTCGGTTACCTGGTAGATGACTTGGTGCGAGCGAATTTCCTATAACCTCCCGGGAGTCGTTCGCGAAGAGAACTTCCTCGAGAAGTCATTTCGGTAACCTGGTAGACGACCTGATGCGAGCGAATTCCTCTATAACCCTCCGGGAGTCATTCGCTAGGAAAACTTCCTGGAGAAGTCGTTTCGGTAACCTGGTAGACGACCTGGTGCGAGCGAATTCCTTAATAACCCCTCGGGAGTCGTTCGCGGTAAAATTTCCTGGGGATGTCGTTTCGGTTACCTGGTAGATGACTTGGTGCGAGCGAATTCCTCTATAACCTCCCGGGAGTCGTTCGCGAAGAGAACTTCCTGGAGAAGTCATTTCGGTAACCTGGTAGACGACCTGATGCGAGCGAATCCCTCTATAACCCTCCGGGAGTCGCTCGCAAGGAAAACTTCCTGGAGAAGTCGTTTCGGTATCCTGGTAGACGACCTGGTGCGAGCGAATTCCTTAATAACCCCCCGGGAGTCGTTCGCGGTAAAATTTCCTGGAGAAGTCGTTTCGGTAACCTGGTAGATGACCTGTTGCAAGCGAATTCCTCTATAACCCCCCGGGAGTCGTTCACGAGGAAAACTTCCTGGAGAAGTCGTTTCGGTCACCTGGTAGACGACCTGGTGCGAGCGAATTCCTCAATAACCCCCCGGGAGTCGTTCGCGGTAAAATTTCCTCGAGAAGTCATTTCGGTAACCTGGTAGACGACCTGATGCGTGTGAATTCCTCTATAACCCTCCGGGAGTCACTCGCAAGGAAAACTTCCCGGAGAAGTCGTTTCGGTAACCTGGTAGACGACCTGATGCGAGCGAATTTTATTAATAACCCCCGGGCGTCGTTCGCGGGGAAATCTTCCTGGAGAAGTTGTTTCGGTAACCTGGTAGATGACCTGTTGCAAGCGAATTCCTCTATAACCCCCCGGGAGTCGTTCACGAGGAAAACTTCCCGGAGAAGTTGTTTCGGTAACCTGATAGACGACCTGGTGCGAGCGAATTCCTCTATAACCCCCCAGGAGTCGCTCGCGAGGAAAACTTCCTGGAGAAGTCGTTTCGATAACCTGGTAGACGACCTGGTGCGAGTTAATTCCTTAATAACCCCCCGGGAGTCGTTCGCGGTAAAATTTCCTGGAGAAGTCGTTTCGGTAACCTGATATACGATCCGGTGCGAGCGAATTCCTCTATAACCCCCCGGGAGTCGTTCACGAGGGAAACTTTCTGGAGAAGTTATTTTGGTAACCTAGTAGACAACCTGGTGCGAGCGAATTCCTTCATAACCCCCGGGAGTCGTTCGCGGTAAAAATTCCTGGGGATGTCGTTTCGGTTACCTGGTAGACGACCTGGTGCGAGCGAATTCCTCTATAACCCCCCGGGAGTCGTTCACGAGGAAAACTTCCTGGAGAAGTCGTTTCGGTCACCTGGTAGACGACCTGGTGCGAGCGAATTCCTTAATAACCCCCCGGGAGTCGTTCGCGGTAAAATTTCCTCGAGAAGTCATTTCGGTAACCTGGTAGACGACCTGATGCGAGTGAATTCCTCTATAACCCTCCGGGAGTCGCTCGCAAGGAAAACTTCCCGGAGAAGTCGTTTCGGTAACCTGATAGATGACCTGGTGCGAGTGAATTCCTTAACAACCCCCTGGGAGTCGTTCGCGAAAATAACTTCCCGGAGAAGTCCTTTCGGTAACCTGGTAGACGACCGGTTGCGAGCGAATTCCTCGATAACCCCGCAGGAGTCATTCGCGAGGAAAACTTCCTGGAGAAGTCGTTTCGGTAACCTGGTAGACGACCTGGTGCGAGTGAATTCTTCTATAGCTCCCGGGAGTCGTTTGCGAGGAAAACTTCTTGGAGAAGTCGTTTCGGTAACCTGATATACGATCCGGTGCGAGCGAATTCCTCTATAACCCCCCGGGAGTCGTTCACGAGGGAAACTTTCTGGAGAAGTTATTTTGGTAACCTAGTAGACAACCTGGTGCGAGCGAATTCCTTCATAACCCCCGGGAGTCGTTCGCGGTAAAAATTCCTGGGGATGTCGTTTCGGTTACCTGGTAGACGACCTGGTGCGAGCGAATTCCTTAATAACCCCCCGGGAGTCGTTCGCGAAGAGAACTTCCTGGAGAAGTCATTTCGGTAACCTGGTAGACGACAGGTAGCAAGCGAATTCCTCGATAACCCCGCAGGAGTCATTCGCGAGGAAAACTTCCTGGAAAAGTCGTTTCGGTAACCTGGTAGACGACCTGGTGCGAGTGAATTCTTCTATAGCCCCCGGGAGTCGTTTGCGAGGAAAACTTCTTGGAGAAGTCGTTTCGGTTACCTGGTAGATGACCTGGTGCGTGCGAATTCCTCCATAACCTTCCGGGAGTCGTTCGCGAAGAGAACTTCCTGGAGAAGTCGTTTCGGTAACCTGGTAGACGACCTGTTTCGAGCGAATTCCTTAATAACCCCCGGGCGTCGTTCGCGGGGAAATCTTCCTGGAGAAGTCGTTTCGGTCACCTGGTAGAGGACCTATTGCAAGCGAATTCCTATATAACCCCCCGGGAGTCGTTCACGAGGAAAACTTCCCGGAGAAGTTGTTTCGGTAACCTGATATACGATCCGGTGCGAGCGAATTCCTCTATAACCCCCCGGGAGTCGTTTGCGAGGAAAACTTCTTGGAGAAGTCGTTTCGGTAACCTGGTAGATGACCTGGTGCGTGCGAATTCCTCCATAACCTTCCGGGAGTCGTTCGCGAAGAGAACTTCCTGGAGAAGTCGTTTCGGTAACCTGGTAGACGACCTGTTTCGAGCGAATTCCTTAATAATCCCCAGGCGTCGTTCGCGGGGAAATCTTCCTGGGGAAGTCGTTTCGGTAACCTGGTAGATGACCTATTGCAAGCGAATTCCTCTATAACCCCCCGGGAGTCGTTCACGAGGAAAACTTCCCGGAGAAGTTGTTTCGGTAACCTGATATACGATCCGGTGCGAGCGAATTCCTCTATAACCCCCCGGGAGTCGTTCACGAGGGAAACTTTCTGGAGAAGTTATTTTGGTAACCTGGTAGACGACCTGGTGCGAGTTAATTCCTTAATAACCCCCCGGGAGTCGTTCGCGGTAAAATTTCCTGGAGAAGTCATTTCGGTAACCTGGTAGACGACCTGATGCGAGCGAATTCCTCTATAACCCTCCGGGAGTCGCTCGCTAGGAAAACTTCCTGGAGAAGTCGTTTCGGTAACCTGGTAGACGACCTGGTGCGAGCGAATTCCTTAATAACCCCTCGGGAGTCGTTCGCGGTAAAATTGCCTGGGGATGTCGTTTCGGTTACCTGGTAGATGACTTGGTGCGAGCGAATTCCTCTATAACCTCCCGGGAGTCGTTCGCGATGAGAACTTCCTCGAGAAGTCATTTCGGTAACCTGGTAGACGACCTGATGCGAGCGAATTCCTCAATAACCCTCCGGGAGTCGCTCGCTAGGAAAACTTCCTGGGGATGTCGTTTCGGTTACCTGGTAGATGACTTGGTGCGAGCGAATTTCCTATAACCTCCCGGGAGTCGTTCGCGAAGAGAACTTCCTCGAGAAGTCATTTCGGTAACCTGGTAGACGACCTGATGCGAGCGAATTCCTCTATAACCCTCCGGGAGTCATTCGCTAGGAAAACTTCCTGGAGAAGTCGTTTCGGTAACCTGGTAGACGACCTGGTGCGAGCGAATTCCTTAATAACCCCTCGGGAGTCGTTCGCGGTAAAATTTCCTGGGGATGTCGTTTCGGTTACCTGGTAGATGACTTGGTGCGAGCGAATTCCTCTATAACCTCCCGGGAGTCGTTCGCGAAGAGAACTTCCTGGAGAAGTCATTTCGGTAACCTGGTAGACGACCTGATGCGAGCGAATCCCTCTATAACCCTCCGGGAGTCGCTCGCAAGGAAAACTTCCTGGAGAAGTCGTTTCGGTATCCTGGTAGACGACCTGGTGCGAGCGAATTCCTTAATAACCCCCCGGGAGTCGTTCGCGGTAAAATTTCCTGGAGAAGTCGTTTCGGTAACCTGGTAGACGACCTGATGCGAGTGAATTCCTCTATAACCCTCCGGGAGTCGCTCGCAAGGAAAACTTCCCGGAGAAGTCGTTTCGGTAACCTGATAGATGACCTGGTGCGAGTGAATTCCTTAACAACCCCCTGGGAGTCGTTCGCGAAAATAACTTCCCGGAGAAGTCCTTTCGGTAACCTGGTAGACGACCGGTTGCGAGCGAATTCCTCGATAACCCCGCAGGAGTCATTCGCGAGGAAAACTTCCTGGAGAAGTCGTTTCGGTAACCTGGTAGACGACCTGGTGCGAGTGAATTCTTCTATAGCTCCCGGGAGTCGTTTGCGAGGAAAACTTCTTGGAGAAGTCGTTTCGGTAACCTGATATACGATCCGGTGCGAGCGAATTCCTCTATAACCCCCCGGGAGTCGTTCACGAGGGAAACTTTCTGGAGAAGTTATTTTGGTAACCTAGTAGACAACCTGGTGCGAGCGAATTCCTTCATAACCCCCGGGAGTCGTTCGCGGTAAAAATTCCTGGAGATGTCGTTTCGGTTACCTGGTAGATGACTTGGTGCGAGCGAATTCCTCTATAACCCCCCGGGAGTCGTTCACGATGAAAACTTCTCGGAGAAGTTGTTTCGGTAACCTGATATACAATCAGGTGCGAGCGAATTCCTCTATAACCCCCCGGGAGTCGTTCACGAGGGAAACTTTCTGGAGAAGTCATTTCGGTAACCTGGTAGACGACCTGATGCGAGCGAATTCCTCTATACCCCCCCCCCCCGGGGGTCGTTCGTGAGGAAAACTTCCTGAGAAGTAGTTTCGGTAACCTGGTAGACGACCTAAGACGGGCGAATGCCTCTATAACCCCCCGGAAGTTTTTCACTAGGGAAACTTCCTGGAGAAGTCGTTTCGGTAACCTTGTAGACGACCTGGTGCGAGTGAATTCTTCTATAGCCCCCGGGAGTCGTTTGCGAGGAAAACTTCTTGGAGAAGTCGTTTCGGTTACCTGGTAGACGACCTGTTTCGAGCGAATTCCTTAATAACCCCCGGGCGTCGTTCGCGGGAAAATCTTCCTGGAGAAGTCGTTTCGGTCACCTGGTAGATGACCTATTGCAAGCGAATTCCTCTACAACCCCCCGGGAGTCGTTCACGAGGAAAACTTCCCGGATAAGTTGTTTCGGTAACCTGATATACGATCCGGTGCGAGCGAATTCCTCTATAACCCCCCGGGAGTCGTTTGCGAGGAAAACTTCTTGGAGAAGTCGTTTCGGTAACCTGGTAGATGACCTGGTGCGTGCGAGTTCCTCCATAACCTTCCGGGAGTCGTTCGCGAAGAGAACTTCCTGGAGAAGTCGTTTAAGTAACCTGGTAGACGACCTGTTTCGAGCGAATTCCTTAATAATCCCCGGGCGTCGTTCGCGGGGAAATCTTCCTGGAGAAGTAGTTTCGGTAACCTGGTAGACGACCGGGTGCGAGCGAATTTCTCGATAACACCGCGGGAGTCATTCGCAAGGAAAACTTCCTGGAGAAGTTGTTTCGGTAACCTGATAGATGACCTGGTGCGAGTGAATTCCTTAACAACCCCCTGGGAGTCGTTCGCGAAAATAACTTCCCGGAGAAGTCCTTTCGGTAACCTGGTAGATGACCTGGTGCGAGTGAATTCCTTAACAACCCCCTGGGAGTCGTTCGCGAAAATAACTTCCCGGAGAAGTCCTTTCGGTAACCTGGTAGACGACCGGTTGCGAGCGAATTCCTCGATAACCCCGCAGGAGTCATTCGCGAGGAAAACTTCCTGGAGAAGTCGTTTCGGTAACCTGGTAGACGACCTGGTGCGAGCGAATTCCTCTATGACCCCCCGGGAGTCGTTCACGAGGGAAACTTTCTGGAGAAGTTATTTTGGTAACCTAGTAGACAACCTGGTGCGAGCGAATTCCTTCATAACCCCCGGGAGTCGTTCGCGGTAAAAATTCCTGGGGATGTCGTTTCGGTTACCTGGTAGATGACTTGGTGCGAGCGAATTCCTCTAAAACCCCCCGGGAGTCGTTCACGAGGAAAACTTCTCGGAGAAGTTGTTTCGGTAACCTGATATACGATCAGGTGCGAGCGAATTCCTCTATAACCCCCCGGGAGTCGTTCACGAGGGAAACTTTCTGGAGAAGTTATTTTGGTAACCTAGTAGACAACCTGGTGCGAGCGAATTCCTTCATAACCCCCGGGAGTCGTTCGCGGTAAAAATTCCTGGGGATGTCGTTTCGGTTACCTGTCAGATGTCTTGGTGCGAGCGTATTCCTCTATAACCTCCCAGGAGTCGTTCGCGAAGAGAACTTCCTGGAGAAGTCATTTCGGTAACCTGGTAGACGACCTGATGTGAGCGAATTCCTCCATAACCTTCCGGGAGTCGTTCGCGAAGAGAACTTCCTGGAGAAGTCGTTTCGGTAACCTGGTAGACGACCTGTTTCGAGCGAATTCCTTAATAACCCCCGGGCGTCGTTCGCGGGGAAATCTTCCTGGAGAAGTCGTTTCGGTCACCTGGTAGAGGACCTATTGCAAGCGAATTCCTATATAACCCCCCGGGAGTCGTTCACGAGGAAAACTTCCCGGAGAAGTTGTTTCGGTAACCTGATATACGATCCGGTGCGAGCGAATTCCTCTATAACCCCCCGGGAGTCGTTTGCGAGGAAAACTTCTTGGGGAAGTCGTTTCGGTAACCTGGTAGATGACCTGGTGCGTGCGAATTCCTCCATAACCTTCCGGGAGTCGTTCGCGAAGAGAACTTCCTGGAGAAGTCGTTTCGGTAACCTGGTAGACGACCTGTTTCGAGCGAATTCCTTAATAATCCCCGGGCGTCGTTCGCGGGGAAATCTTCCTGGGGAAGTCGTTTCGGTAACCTGGTAGATGACCTATTGCAAGCGAATTCCTCTATAACCCCCCGGGAGTCGTTCACGAGGAAAACTTCCCGGAGAAGTTGTTTCGGTAACCTGATATACGATCCGGTGCGAGCGAATTCCTCTATAACCCCCCGGGAGTCGTTCACGAGGGAAACTTTCTGGAGAAGTTATTTTGGTAACCTAGTAGACAACCTGGTGCGAGCGAATTCCTTCATAACCCCCGGGAGTCGTTCGCGGTAAAAATTCCTGGAGATGTCGTTTCGGTTACCTGGTAGATGACTTGGTGCGAGCGAATTCCTCTATAACCCCCCGGGAGTCGTTCACGATGAAAACTTCTCGGAGAAGTTGTTTCGGTAACCTGATATACAATCAGGTGCGAGCGAATTCCTCTATAACCCCCCGGGAGTCGTTCACGAGGGAAACTTTCTGGAGAAGTCATTTCGGTAACCTGGTAGACGACCTGATGCGAGCGAATTCCTCTATACCCCCCCCCCCCCGGGGGTCGTTCGTGAGGAAAACTTCCTGAGAAGTAGTTTCGGTAACCTGGTAGACGACCTAAGACGGGCGAATGCCTCTATAACCCCCCGGAAGTTTTTCACTAGGGAAACTTCCTGGAGAAGTCGTTTCGGTAACCTTGTAGACGACCTGGTGCGAGTGAATTCTTCTATAGCCCCCGGGAGTCGTTTGCGAGGAAAACTTCTTGGAGAAGTCGTTTCGGTTACCTGGTAGACGACCTGTTTCGAGCGAATTCCTTAATAACCCCCGGGCGTCGTTCGCGGGAAAATCTTCCTGGAGAAGTCGTTTCGGTCACCTGGTAGATGACCTATTGCAAGCGAATTCCTCTACAACCCCCCGGGAGTCGTTCACGAGGAAAACTTCCCGGATAAGTTGTTTCGGTAACCTGATATACGATCCGGTGCGAGCGAATTCCTCTATAACCCCCCGGGAGTCGTTTGCGAGGAAAACTTCTTGGAGAAGTCGTTTCGGTAACCTGGTAGATGACCTGGTGCGTGCGAGTTCCTCCATAACCTTCCGGGAGTCGTTCGCGAAGAGAACTTCCTGGAGAAGTCGTTTAAGTAACCTGGTAGACGACCTGTTTCGAGCGAATTCCTTAATAATCCCCGGGCGTCGTTCGCGGGGAAATCTTCCTGGAGAAGTAGTTTCGGTAACCTGGTAGACGACCGGGTGCGAGCGAATTTCTCGATAACACCGCGGGAGTCATTCGCAAGGAAAACTTCCTGGAGAAGTTGTTTCGGTAACCTGATAGATGACCTGGTGCGAGTGAATTCCTTAACAACCCCCTGGGAGTCGTTCGCGAAAATAACTTCCCGGAGAAGTCCTTTCGGTAACCTGGTAGATGACCTGGTGCGAGTGAATTCCTTAACAACCCCCTGGGAGTCGTTCGCGAAAATAACTTCCCGGAGAAGTCCTTTCGGTAACCTGGTAGACGACCGGTTGCGAGCGAATTCCTCGATAACCCCGCAGGAGTCATTCGCGAGGAAAACTTCCTGGAGAAGTCGTTTCGGTAACCTGGTAGACGACCTGGTGCGAGCGAATTCCTCTATGACCCCCCGGGAGTCGTTCACGAGGGAAACTTTCTGGAGAAGTTATTTTGGTAACCTAGTAGACAACCTGGTGCGAGCGAATTCCTTCATAACCCCCGGGAGTCGTTCGCGGTAAAAATTCCTGGGGATGTCGTTTCGGTTACCTGGTAGATGACTTGGTGCGAGCGAATTCCTCTAAAACCCCCCGGGAGTCGTTCACGAGGAAAACTTCTCGGAGAAGTTGTTTCGGTAACCTGATATACGATCAGGTGCGAGCGAATTCCTCTATAACCCCCCGGGAGTCGTTCACGAGGGAAACTTTCTGGAGAAGTTATTTTGGTAACCTAGTAGACAACCTGGTGCGAGCGAATTCCTTCATAACCCCCGGGAGTCGTTCGCGGTAAAAATTCCTGGGGATGTCGTTTCGGTTACCTGTCAGATGTCTTGGTGCGAGCGTATTCCTCTATAACCTCCCAGGAGTCGTTCGCGAAGAGAACTTCCTGGAGAAGTCATTTCGGTAACCTGGTAGACGACCTGATGTGAGCGAATTCCTCCATAACCTTCCGGGAGTCGTTCGCGAAGAGAACTTCCTGGAGAAGTCGTTTCGGTAACCTGGTAGACGACCTGTTTCGAGCGAATTCCTTAATAACCCCCGGGCGTCGTTCGCGGGGAAATCTTCCTGGAGAAGTCGTTTCGGTCACCTGGTAGAGGACCTATTGCAAGCGAATTCCTATATAACCCCCCGGGAGTCGTTCACGAGGAAAACTTCCCGGAGAAGTTGTTTCGGTAACCTGATATACGATCCGGTGCGAGCGAATTCCTCTATAACCCCCCGGGAGTCGTTTGCGAGGAAAACTTCTTGGGGAAGTCGTTTCGGTAACCTGGTAGATGACCTGGTGCGTGCGAATTCCTCCATAACCTTCCGGGAGTCGTTCGCGAAGAGAACTTCCTGGAGAAGTCGTTTCGGTAACCTGGTAGACGACCTGTTTCGAGCGAATTCCTTAATAATCCCCGGGCGTCGTTCGCGGGGAAATCTTCCTGGGGAAGTCGTTTCGGTAACCTGGTAGATGACCTATTGCAAGCGAATTCCTCTATAACCCCCCGGGAGTCGTTCACGAGGAAAACTTCCCGGAGAAGTTGTTTCGGTAACCTGATATACGATCCGGTGCGAGCGAATTCCTCTATAACCCCCCGGGAGTCGTTCACGAGGGAAACTTTCTGGAGAAGTTATTTTGGTAACCTAGTAGACAACCTGGTGCGAGCGAATTCCTTCATAACCCCCGGGAGTCGTTCGCGGTAAAAATTCCTGGGGATGTCGTTTCGGTTACCTGGTAGATGACTTGGTGCGAGCGAATTCCTCTATAACCTCCCGGGAGTCGTTCGCGAAGAGAACTTCCTCGAGAAGTCATTTCGGTAACCTGGTAGACGACCTGATGCGAGCGAATTCCTCTATAACCCTCCGGGAGTCGCTCGCTAGGAAAACTTCCTGGAGAAGTCGTTTCGGTAACCTGGTAGACGACCTGGTGCGAGCGAATTCCTTAATAACCCCTCGGGAGTCGTTCGCGGTAAAATTTCCTGGGGATGTCGTTTCGGTTACCTGGTAGATGACTTGGTGCGAGCGAATTCCTCTATAACCTCCCGGGAGTCGTTCGCGAAGAGAACTTCCTCGAGAAGTCATTTCGGTAACCTGGTAGACGACCTGATGCGAGCGAATTCCTCAATAACCCTCCGGGAGTCGCTCGCTAGGAAAACTTCCTGGGGATGTCGTTTCGGTTACCTGGTAGATGACTTGGTGCGAGCGAATTTCCTATAACCTCCCGGGAGTCGTTCGCGAAGAGAACTTCCTCGAGAAGTCATTTCGGTAACCTGGTAGACGACCTGATGCGAGCGAATTCCTCTATAACCCTCCGGGAGTCGCTCGCTAGGAAAACTTCCTGGAGAAGTCGTTTCGGTAACCTGGTAGACGACCTGGTGCGAGCGAATTCCTTAATCACCCCTCGGGAGTCGTTCGCGGTAAAATTTCCTGGGGATGTCGTTTCGGTTACCTGGTAGATGACTTGGTGCGAGCGAATTCCTCTATAACCTCCCGGGAGTCGTTCGCGAAGAGAACTTCCTGGAGAAGTCATTTCGGTAACCTGGTAGACGACCTGATGCGAGCGAATCCCTCTATAACCCTCCGGGAGTCGCTCGCAAGGAAAACTTCCTGGAGAAGTCGTTTCGGTAACCTGGTAGACGACCTGGTGCGAGCGAATTCCTTAATAACCCCCCGGGAGTCGTTCGCGGTAAAATTTTATGGAGAAGTCGTTTCGGTAACCTGGTAGATGACCTGTTGCAAGCGAATTCCTCTATAACCCCCCGGGAGTCGTTCACGAGGAAAACTTCCTGGAGAAGTCGTTTCGCTCACCTGGTAGACGACCTGATGCGAGTGAATTCCTCTATAACCCTCCGGGAGTCGCTCGCAAGGAAAACTTCCCGGAGAAGTCGTTTCGGTAACCTGATAGATGACCTGGTGCGAGTGAATTCCTTAACAACCCCCTGGGAGTCGTTCGCGAAAATAACTTCCCGGAGAAGTCCTTTCGGTAACCTGGTAGACGACCGGTTGCGAGCGAATTCCTCGATAACCCCGCAGGAGTCATTCGCGAGGAAAACTTCCTGGAGAAGTCGTTTCGGTAACCTGGTAGACGACCTGTTTCGAGCGAATTCCTTAATAATCCCCGGGCGTCGTTCGCGAGGAAATCTTCCTGGAGAAGTAGTTTCGGTAACCTGGTAGACGACCTGATGCGAGCGAATTCCTCTATACCCCCCCCCCGGGAGTCGTTCGCGGTAAAAATTCCTGGGGATGTCGTTTCGGTTACCTGGTAGATGACCTGGTGCGAGTGCATTCCTTAACAACCCCCTGGGAGTCGTTCGCGAAAATAACTTCCCGGAGAAGTCCTTTCGGTATCCTGGTAGACGACCGGTTGCGAGCGAATTCCTCGATAACCCCGCAGGAGTCATTCGCGAGGAAAACTTCCTGGAGAAGTCGTTTCGGTAACCTGGTAGACGACCTGGTAAGAGTGAATTCTTCTATAGCCCCCGGGAGTCGTTTGCGAGGAAAACTTCTTGGAGAAGTCGTTTCGGTAACTTGATATACGATCCGGTGCGAGCGAATTCCTCTATAACCCCCCGGGAGTCGTTCACGAGGGAAACTTTCTGGAGAAGTTATTTTGGTAACCTAGTAGACAACCTGGTGCGAGCGAATTCCTTCATAACCCCCGGGAGTCGTTCGCGGTAAAAATTCCTGGGGATGTCGTTTCGGTTACCTGGTAGATGACTTGGTGCGAGCGAATTCCTCTAAAACCCCCCGAGAGTCGTTCACGAGGGAAACTTTCTGGAGAAGTTTTTTTGGTAACCTAGTAGACAACCTGGTGCGAGCGAATTCCTTCATAACCCCCGGGAGTCGTTCGCGGTAAAAATTCCTGGGGATGTCGTTTCGGTTACCTGTCAGATGTCTTGGTGCGAGCGTATTCCTCTATAACCTCCCAGGAGTCGTTCGCGAAGAGAACTTCCTGGAGAAGTCATTTCGGTAACCTGGTAGACGACCTGATGCGAGCGAATTCCTCTATACCCCCCCCGGGGGTCGTTCGTGAGGAAAACTTCCTGAGAAGTAGTTTCGGTAACCTGGTAGACGACCTAAGACGGGCGAATGCCTCTATAACCCCCCGGAAGTTTTTCACTAGGGAAACTTCCTGGAGAAGTCGTTTCGGTAACCTGGTAGACGACCGGTTGCAAGCGAATTCCTCGATAACCCCGCAGGAGTCATTCGCGAGGAAAACTTCCTGGAGAAGTTGTTTTGGTAACCTTGTAGACGACCTGGTGCGAGTGAATTCTTCTATAGCCTCCGGGAGTCGTTTGCGAGGAAAACTTCTTGGAGAAGTCGTTTCGGTTACCTGGTAGATGACCTGGTGCGTGCGAATTCCTCCATAACCTTCCGGGAGTCGTTCGCGAAGAGAACTTCCTGGAGAAGTTATTTTGGTAACCTAGTAGACAACCTGGTGCGAGCGAATTCCTTCATAACCCCCGGGAGTCGTTCGCGGTAAAAATTCCTGGGGATGTCGTTTCGGTTACCTGGTAGATGACTTGGTGCGAGCGAATTCCTCTATAACCTCCCGGGAGTCGTTCGCGAAGAGAACTTCTTCGAGAAGTCATTTCGGTAACCTGGTAGACGACCTGATGCGAGCGAATTCCTCTATAACCCTCCGGGAGTCGCTCGCTTGGAAAACTTCCTGGAGAAGTCGTTTCGGTAACCTGGTAGACGACCTGGTGCGAGCGAATTCCTTAATAACCCCTCGGGAGTCGTTCGCGGTAAAATTTCCTGGGGATGTCGTTTCGGTTACCTGGTAGATGACTTGGTGCGAGCGAATCCCTCTATAACCCTCCGGGAGTCGCTCGCAAGGAAAACTTCCTGGAGAAGTCGTTTCGGTAACCTGGTAGACGACCTGGTGCGAGCGAATTCCTTAATAACCCCCCGGGAGTCGTTCGCGGTAAAATTTCCTGGAGAAGTCGTTTCGGTAACCTGGTAGATGACCTGTTGCAAGCGAATTCCTCTATAACCCCCCGGGTTTCGTTCACGAGGAAAACTTCCTGGAGAAGTCGTTTCGGTCACCTGGTAGACGACCTGGTGCGAGCGAATTCCTTAATAACCCCCCGGGAGTCGTTCGCGGTAAAATTTCCTCGAGAAGTCATTTCGGTAACCTGGTAGACGACCTGATGCGTGTGAATTCCTCTATAACCCTCCGGGAGTCGCTCGCAAGGAAAACTTCCCGGAGAAGTCGTTTCGGTAACCTGGTAGAAGACCTGATGCGAGCAAATTTTCTTAATAACCCCCGGGCGTCGTTCGCGGGGAAATCTTCCTGGAGAAGTCGTTTCGGTAACCCGGTAGATGACCTGTTGCAAGCGAATTCCTCTATAACCCCCCGGGAGTCGTTCACGAGGAAAACTTCCCGGAGAAGTTGTTTCGGTAACCTGATAGACGACCTGGTGCGAGCGAATTCCTCTATAACCCCCCAGGAGTCGCTCGCGAGGAAAACTTCCTGGAGAAGTCGTTTCGATAACCTGGTAGACGACCTGGTGCGAGTTAATTCCTTTATAACTCCCCGGGAGTCGTTCGCGGTAAAATTTCCTGGAGAAGTCGTTTCGGTAACCTGGTAGATGACCTGTTGCAAGCGAATTCCTCTATAACCCCCCGGGAGTCGTTCACGAGGAAAACTTCCTGGAGAAGTCGTTTCGGTCACCTGGTAGACGACCTGGTGCGAGCGAATTCCTTAATAACCCCCCGGGAGTCGTTCGCGGTAAAATTTCCTCGAGAAGTCATTTCGGTAACCTGGTAGACGACCTGATGCGAGTGAATCCCTCTATAACCCTCCGGGAGTCGCTCGCAAGGAAAACTTCCCGGAGAAGTCGTTTCGGTAACCTGGTAGACGACCTGATGCGAGCGAATTTTCTTAATAACCCCCGGGCGTCGTTCGCGGGGAAATCTTCCTGGAGAAGTCGTTTCGGTAACCTGGTAGATGACTTGTTGCAAGCGAATTCCTCTATAACCCCCCGGGAGTCGTTCACGAGGAAAACTTCCCGGAGAAGTTGTTTCGGTAACCTGATAGACGACCTGGTGCGAGCGAATTCCTCTATAACCCCCCGGGAGTCGTTCACGAGGGAAACTTTCTGGAGAAGTTATTTTGGTAACCTAGTAGACAACCTGGTGCGAGCGAATTCCTTCATAACCCCCGGGAGTCGTTCGCGGTAAAAATTCCTGGGGATGTCGTTTCGGTTACCTGTCAGATGTCTTGGTGCGAGCGTATTCCTCTATAACCTCCCAGGAGTCGTTCGCGAAGAGAACTTCCTGGAGAAGTCATTTCGGTAACCTGGTAGACGACCTGATGCGAGCGAATTCCTCTATACCCCCCCCCGGGGGTCGTTCGTGAGGAAAACTTCCTGAGAAGTAGTTTCGGTAACCTGGTAGACGACCTAAGACGGGCGAATGCCTCTATAACCCCCCGGAAGTTTTTCACTAGGGAAACTTCCTGGAGAAGTCGTTTCGGTAACCTGGTAGACGACCGGTTGCAAGCGAATTCCTCTATAACCCCCCGGGAGTCGTTCACGAGGAAAACTTCCCGGAGAAGTTGTTTCGGTAACCTGATAGACGACCTGGTGCGAGCGAATTCCTCTATAACCCCCCAGGAGTCGCTCGCGAGGAAAACTTCCTGGAGAAGTCGTTTCGATAACCTGGTAGACGACCTGGTGCGAGTTAATTCCTTTATAACTCCCCGGGAGTCGTTCGCGGTAAAATTTCCTGGAGAAGTCGTTTCGGTAACCTGGTAGATGACCTGTTGCAAGCGAATTCCTCTATAACCCCCCGGGAGTCGTTCACGAGGAAAACTTCCTGGAGAAGTCGTTTCGGTCACCTGGTAGACGACCTGGTGCGAGCGAATTCCTTAATAACCCCCCGGGAGTCGTTCGCGGTAAAATTTCCTCGAGAAGTCATTTCGGTAACCTGGTAGACGACCTGATGCGAGTGAATCCCTCTATAACCCTCCGGGAGTCGCTCGCAAGGAAAACTTCCCGGAGAAGTCGTTTCGGTAACCTGGTAGACGACCTGATGCGAGCGAATTTTCTTAATAACCCCCGGGCGTCGTTCGCGGGGAAATCTTCCTGGAGAAGTCGTTTCGGTAACCTGGTAGATGACTTGTTGCAAGCGAATTCCTCTATAACCCCCCGGGAGTCGTTCACGAGGAAAACTTCCCGGAGAAGTTGTTTCGGTAACCTGATAGACGACCTGGTGCGAGCGAATTCCTCTATAACCCCCCGGGAGTCGTTCACGAGGGAAACTTTCTGGAGAAGTTATTTTGGTAACCTAGTAGACAACCTGGTGCGAGCGAATTCCTTCATAACCCCCGGGAGTCGTTCGCGGTAAAAATTCCTGGGGATGTCGTTTCGGTTACCTGTCAGATGTCTTGGTGCGAGCGTATTCCTCTATAACCTCCCAGGAGTCGTTCGCGAAGAGAACTTCCTGGAGAAGTCATTTCGGTAACCTGGTAGACGACCTGATGCGAGCGAATTCCTCTATACCCCCCCCCGGGGGTCGTTCGTGAGGAAAACTTCCTGAGAAGTAGTTTCGGTAACCTGGTAGACGACCTAAGACGGGCGAATGCCTCTATAACCCCCCGGAAGTTTTTCACTAGGGAAACTTCCTGGAGAAGTCGTTTCGGTAACCTGGTAGACGACCGGTTGCAAGCGAATTCCTCGATAACCCCGCAGGAGTCATTCGCGAGGAAAACTTCCTGGAGAAGTTGTTTCGGTAACCTTGTAGACGACCTGGTGCGAGTGAATTCTTCTATAGCCTCCGGGAGTCGTTTGCGAGGAAAACTTCTTGGAGAAGTCGTTTCGGTTACCTGGTAGATGACCTGGTGCGTGCGAATTCCTCCATAACCTTCCGGGAGTCGTTCGCGAAGAGAACTTCCTGGAGAAGTTATTTTGGTAACCTAGTAGACAACCTGGTGCGAGCGAATTCCTTCATAACCCCCGGGAGTCGTTCGCGGTAAAAATTCCTGGGGATGTCGTTTCGGTTACCTGGTAGATGACTTGGTGCGAGCGAATTCCTCTATAACCTCCCGGGAGTCGTTCGCGAAGAGAACTTCTTCGAGAAGTCATTTCGGTAACCTGGTAGACGACCTGATGCAAGCGAATTCCTCTATAACCCTCCGGGAGTCGCTCGCTAGGAAAACTTCCTGGAGAAGTCGTTTCGGTAACCTGGTAGACGACCTGGTGCGAGCGAATTCCTTAATAACCCCTCGGGAGTCGTTCGCGGTAAAATTTCCTGGGGATGTCGTTTCGGTTACCTGGTAGATGACCTGATGCGAGCGAATTTTCTTAATAACCCCCGGGCGTCGTTCGCGGGGAAATCTTCCTGGAGAAGTCGTTTCGGTAACCTGGTAGATGACTTGTTGCAAGCGAATTCCTCTATAACCCCCCGGGAGTCGTTCACGAGGAAATCTTCCTGGAGAAGTCGTTTCGGTAACCTGGTAGATGACTTGTTGCAAGCGAATTCCTCTATAACCTCCCGGGAGTCGTTCACGAGGAAAACTTCCCGGAGAAGTTGTTTCGGTAACCTGATAGACGACCTGGTGCGAGCGAATTCCTCTATAACCCCCCAGGAGTCGCTCGCGAGGAAAACTTCCTGGAGAAGTCGTTTCGATAACCTGGTAGACGACCTGGTGCGAGTTAATTCCTTCATAACCCCCCGGGAGTCGTTCGCGGTAAAAATTCCTGGGTTGTCGTTTCGGTTACCTGGTAGATGACTTGGTGCGAGCGAATTCCTCTATAACCTCCCGGGAGTCGTTCGCGAAGAGAACTTCCTGGAGATTCATTTCGGTAACCTGGTAGACGACCTGATGCGAGCGAATTCCTCTATAACCCCCCGGGAGTCGTTCACGAGGGAAAATTTCCTGGAGATGTCGTTTTGGTTACCTGGTAGATGACCTGGTGCAACCATGATCCAGGCTGGACATCGGTTACGGGGAACACTTCCTGAAGATGTTTATTCTTGATCTTGGTCTTGTACCGGGTGCACAAGGAACTAGTTTATCATTTCAGAACTCTTGAAATTTTTGTAAAACCTGTATGCGATATCATCGATGATATTTCATCACCGTTTATATCACCGTAAAATGCGATGATATCATCGCGAAAAGCGATGGTTACACCGATGATATCATTGGTGTTATCATCGGTGATCTTTGCAATGGGGATATCTTGAAAGTCAATACATTTGAGCGGTAAAAAATTTAACAATTTATTATCTCTAATCTCGTCAACCCTCATAAACGAGAGGACTGACTCCACAAATGAAATCATCAATAAACAATTCAAATAACAGCCTACAAGCCCGTAAGCCTGGGCGGTGTGAGTTTAAAATACATGAATTTTTAAATAAACGAATAATCTGACATGTTTTTAATCCTTTAACCTTGGGTGGAGAAAGTAAAAAAAAAAATATTAATAAATAATTAATTTATGAAATTATTCAATTTTTAACTGCTCAAATTTATTTATTTTTAAGATCTACGTATTAGTTTGATAAGTATTTAAATTGTTTATTATTGAATTCAATTATTGCAGTAGGTCCTCTTGGTTACAAGAGGTTTAGGAGTTTTGAAATAATCAACTACTTAATTTTTTACCACTTTAATTTATTGAATTATGTATGTCCACATTTGTTTATTAATTTTTAATTAAGTTTATTTATAAATTTAATTATTGCTATCCGTTTCAATGATTATCAGGGCTTCCAAGCTTGGATATAATTTTTGACGAATAACTGACGGATAACGGCGCATGTGGCAGACGACACGGCACTCCCAATACTAAGTTTTGATAAATACATAATGATAAAAGATTTAGGCGACGATAAACTTATTACCATTAAGCCTCGCAGAATGGGAGATTTCCATTTTTATAAATACATACTCAAAAATCAATCGTATTTTTAAATAATCTCAAATTTTATGCTCCGCCCCAAAAGTCTCTAGGCAAAGTGACTAGGCGAATTAATGGCATTTTCGTTTATTGATCATAATTAATTATTTATTAGGTAAATCGATTTGAAAAAATTACGGGCATTTCTCGCAGAATGGGAGAAATCCAATGACTACTTCAAAAGTTCATTTACGGTGTTTTTTAACAGTTAAAAAAATTAAAATTAGACCTTCCACCCGAGGATTTTGTTTATTGAATTACAGTAATAATTAGGTCTCGCAGAATGTGATTTTTGCGGAGAATATTCACGCAGAATAGGAGAAATCGAGTGGTCCCAAAAAAATTAATTTTCTTTTCTTAAATTACAATAATATAATTTCTTAGATTATCTGTTGAGAGATACTTGTTAAAAAACTGTATCAATAAATCACATGCTTGTATTTGATTAAGCACAAGAATCTCTATAAATATTTTATTTTAGTGAACAGAAATGGTATGCAATTTAATCAAAGACTGAAAGAGCTTTTAGAATGATTCAATTGAATCAAGAACTAACAGTCTGTGTAACTGCATAACATTAGTAAAAAGCAAAAGTTGAATTTAAATTAATTATTTAAATATTATCCGGACATCTATATTTACAATATTATTATGTAGTGTTGTTTCTTATCTAAAAAATTATAATTTTGTTTATTTAGTCAAAAGTTGTATTAATTAGTAAAATAAATAGTAGCAATAGCATTAAAAACTACATGATAATTTTATAGAATAAATATAGCTACTCTGGTTTCACTAATCGCTACAAACAGAAAAAAAGCAACTATTGTTTTATTAAAAACTTTCTGCGACTAACAGTATTTATAGTCATGTATACTTAAATATTTTTGTCATTCATTGATAAAACTACTATATCACATATTAGAAATCACGTGATAAAAAATAAAATAAATTTTTTTTTTACTTTAAAAACTTGTGTAAATTATTGATTTTTTCAGTGTATTATACTTCAAAATATTAAAAAAAAAAAAAAAAATAGTAATTATAAAAAATAATAGTAATTATTAAAAAAATTAGTCAAAAAATTTTTTTTATTAAATAATGAAAATCCGTACGGAAATCCGTCTCAATTATCCGTACCAAAATCCGTACGGATTTCCGTACGGATTTCGGTACGGGTTGCCGTGCGGATTTCTGTACGGATTTTTTCAGCTGGGTTATTTTTCTTTAACTCAACGCCTCCTTGGCTATATCATATTAATCATTATTATTATTATTATTATTATTTTTTAACTTTAAACTCTGAGATCAACTATCAATTTTCATTCTGAATTATAAAAATTTTAAATTTTCATCTACATAAAATTTTTTTAAGCTATAAAGCACATAAGACTGAAATTTTTTTTGAAATCGCCATTTAACGGCGTCATAAAAAGTGTATTGTTACTTTTGTTGAAGTAAAAATAACATTTTCTCTGATTGACCTCCAACCAGTCGGAAAATTTGCCGTTTTCATGCCGTGAAAACTGTTTTTTTGCCGTGGACTTATTTTCCGAGACATGGTGTGGCCCGCTAACTTGCAAAATTTAATATTTTGAAATTCTATTTTGTTTTTCTCCATAGTGGGAATTTTCCAAAACCTTGGCTTAAAACTCCAGAAAACTCGGAGAAAAGCAGGCACAGGGGGAACACATGACCTTCTTACCGCTTGCAGGCGCTCTCGCCAGCGCTTATCCGAGTTTTTATCGCTTCAGCATGAGGCCCTTGAGTTTCCGCTGAGAAAAACTCACGGACGCGTCGTTATGTTTCCCCCCTAAAAGAGAAAATAATATTACACAGAAATATTTACGTAGTTTTGAGAATTATATTTTTCCTTATTTAAATAAATACTCGCAAATATTTCTGCGTAACTCTATCTTAATTTAATTTTGCCTTAGTTAAGTTTTATCATTTTTGAAATAAACCTGGGTTAGCTGCAATAGTACCTTATCTATTTGAACTAAACGTATTAATTCGCAACGCCATAAAGAATTATTTATAAAATATGGACCAAAAATTTATTAATACTGATAATAGTTAATGTACCTAAATTATAAAGTATTCATGAATATTGTAATACCAAAGATTTTGTAATTATATCCTCATTTTACATTTCTACCCAGGAAAATTTTACAATTATACTTATAAACGATTATTGATAGACTTATTTTTATAAACAATACTTAATACTTATAAACAATTATTTATAGACAATCGTTTATAAACTAGGGTATAATAAACTTTTTATTTTATTCTTAAACTTTCATTTTTATTCTTTGTAAAGGAAGTGATTTTGATCTAGGTTGGAAGGATTTAAATGTTAAATTATTTAATTATCTACCCATTTGTTTTGGCCATGCACATATACATTTTTCTGATTTAGTTATCCCCTCCAACTAACTTCAAAGTCAGCTCCTCCATGCCATAGGCAAAGATAAAAAGAGAGAGAGAGAGAGAAGAAAAATCAGGGACCAATCAAAATTTGAAAAAGCTAGCCGCCGCCGCTCCTGCAAGGGCCTCAAGCTATCCCCTCCAATTTTCCAATATCAGCATCCAAAAAAATCCCTTAAAACGAGCTGCACTAGCCCGGAGCAGTCAGTTACAGACATCCTAGTGACCTGTGCTCATTAGCTCCGAGTGACTTAGGCGCTCCTTCAGTTTTCAAATTAACTTAGAGTGACTTAGGCGCT
Organism: Encarsia formosa; assembly: GCA_038277355.1. Lineage (NCBI taxonomy): Eukaryota > Metazoa > Arthropoda > Insecta > Hymenoptera > Aphelinidae > Encarsia > Encarsia formosa. The sequence goes on from CM076187.1 coordinate 36,204,894, forward strand.
CACAGTGTTTGTTTTCCAGTGGTGACTTAGGCACCACGTACCCCCTCAACTCTAGTGCAGAAAGGTTCCGGCGCACATCCTAGGAGTGACGCGGCTTTGGGTCCCAAGGCTCTTTCGACGCACGGATTTCAAATTTTCTCTCCCTCTCTCCAATTAAATTGAACTTTAGTAGTAAGTAAAACTTTTATAAAACCTAACTTTTCAAAATAAATACCTTTTTTTTTTACTGTAATAAAAATTTCAAACTAATCATTTTAAACCAAAAATCTAACACAAAATTTATTACCCTATTAACCAAGAAATAGAATTATATTTTAATTAAATATATAAGATATATATTTACAAAGCTATATTTTAGCCTACAATAAAATATTTACTCAATTAAGCTATATTTTAGCTTTACAAACTTAAAATCATAAACTATCCCTGTTGAATGTCCACACGTGTGAGCCACGTGTGTCACACGTGTGGCACACGTAACGTTATTTTCAACTAGATGATTATAAAAAGGAATAAAATATGGATATAGTTAATTATTTAATGATTTTATAGCCTCTTATGTCATAAATAATCAAAAAAATTGTTTTTTTTTTTTTTATTTTACGTGCTTTTCTTTAACTCACAATGTTTCGTCGTTGTCGTCGTACGTTCAAAACTGCCAAGCTCTAGAACTTGGAGCTTGTAAGACCTGGAGGTCTGAAATTTTGCAGAGGGTCTAGGTTCGGATGACAATACATGAATCCGTAGTCACTTATCGACCTGGACCTCCAGGTCGCCGATGACGGGGGTACCTGAGGGAGTCATCTCCGAGAATTTGGGCTAAATTTTTCGGGGATGACTTTGAGGAAAGTTCTAGAGTATTTATCGAGGCAATTTGAACATTAGTACCAAGGTCACCGATGATAGGGGTACCCGGGGTACCTGGGGTTCATCTTCGAGAATTCGGGTCGAATTCTTGGGATATGACTTAGGATAGATTTCGGGGATGTTTGAGAGCATATGAGGAAGAAGTTTGAACCTGGAGAGCCAGGTCGACGATGACGAGTGTACCTAGGGAACCTGGAGGTCATCTTCGAGAGTTAGGGACAATTTCTGCGGAAATGACTTTAAGAGGTAATATAGAGTATTTATCGAGGCAATTTGAACATTACTACCGAGGTCACCGATGATGGGGGTACCTGGGGTACCTGGGGGTCATCTCCGAGAAGTATAATTTAGTTGAACAAAAATGCAGAACTTTTAAGTCATCCCCGCAGAAATTGGCCCAAACTGTCGAAGATGACCTCCAGGTTCCTCAGGAACAACCGTCATCGGCGACCTGGGTACCTAGGTTTAAGTTGCCTCGATAAATACTCTATAACACCTCTTAAAGTCATTTCCGCAGAAATTGTTCCTAACTCTAGAAGATGACCTCCAGGTTCCCTAGGTACACCCGTTATCGTCGACCTGGCTTTCCAGGTTTAAACTTCTTCCTCATATGCTGTGAAACACCCCCGAAATCTATCCTGAGTCATATCCCAAGAATTCGACCCGAATTCTCGGAGATGACCCCCAGGTACCCCGGGTAACCCCATCATCGGTGACCTTGGTACTTAGGTTCAAATTGCCTCGATAAATACTCTAGAACTTTCCTCAAAGTCATCCCCGAAGAATTTATCCCAAATTCTCGGAGATGACTCCCTCAAGTACCCCCGTCATCGGCGACCTGGAGGTCCAGGTCGATAAGTGACTACGGATTCATGTATTGTCATCCGAACCTAGACTCTCTGCAAAATTTCAGACCTCCAGGTCTTACAAGCTCCAAGTTCTAGAGCTTGGCAGTTTTGAACGTACGACGACAACGATGAAACATTGTGAGTTAAAGAAAAGCATGTAAAATAAAAAAAAAAACAATTTTTTGATCATTTATGACATAAGAGGCTATAAAATCATTAAATAATTAACTATATCCATATTTTATTCCTTTTTATAATCATCTACTTGAAAATGACGTTACGTGTGCCACACGTGTGGACATTCAACAGGGATATTTTAGTTGTGATATTTTAAGTTTGAGTAAACTGGATTATATTTTAATCCGGAACAAAGATCATATAAGGTAAAGGCTATATTTTAGCCTAAACCAAAATCAAATTATATTGAAAGCTATATTTTAGCATAAACAAGAACTATATTTTAGTTCAAAATAACAAAAAATGAGCTATATTTTAGCTTAAACAAGAACTATATTTTAGTTCAAAATAATAACAAAAACAAGCTATATTTTAGCTTGAACAAGAACTATATTTTAGTTCAAAATAACAACAAAAACAAGCTATATTTTAGCTTGAACAAGAACTACATTTTAGTTCAAAAATAACAATAAAATTAGGCTATATTTTAGCTTAAAAGAAGGACTATAATTTAGTCTTTCATAGACATACAATACCTAACATAAAATATTTATACTAAGAACTAACCAAAGAAGGACAAAAAGGACTGGGTACGCTTTTAAGTGTTTAAACTGGGCAAGAAGCCAACCCGTAGGAGTCAGGTGGCAACCACTCGACACCTGAACTCAACAAATACTCTTCCTGATCAGTCGCTAAGGCTGAACGGGAGCGAGTGCTTGTAAGATAGAAACAACAAAATAAAGCAATCCTGAATCAAAACAGGATTGCCACAATTTTATAACAGCGCACGCGTTTTATGGTAAAAAAATAAAATTAAAGTTGTACGCATTATTTTTAAAAGTTTTGAGCCATCTGGAGTTTTCCTTTCAAATTAAAATTTTTTTTACTCGGATTTCCGTCAGTTTTGGCCGGAAAATTCAGATTGATGGAAAATCTGAATTCATGGCATGGATTAATTTCAAGTTATCAACCTATTTAGAGGTCAAATCGGTAAATCAAGTTAGCGAGCCTCACCAGCGAAAAAAAAAGAAAATTCGGAAAATAGGAGTTTTTATATGTTGAGATGGGAAATTCATTCACGGCAAATTCTGAGCCTTTTTAGAAAATTTGTACGCGTCGGGAAATAGATTTTTCATGATGAGTCCCGATAACTATTTTGCAAGTTAGCGGGCTACACCATGTCTCGGAAAATAAGTCCATGGCAAAAAAACAGTTTTCACGGCATGAAAACGGCAAATTTTCCGACTGGTCCGAGGTCAATCAGAGAAAATGTTATTTTTACTTCAACAAAAGTAACAATACACTTTTTATGACGCCGTTAAATGACGATTTCAAAAAAAATTTCAGTCCTATGTGCTTTATAGCTTAAAAAAATTTTATGTGGATGAAAATTTAAATTTATTATTTAATTTACAGCTAGAAATTTTTCAAAAACATTGAAGTCATATTAAGACTTTTTTCAAATTCATAATTATTTAACTAAAACTCTATAAAATTTATTAACATTGTTGAAAAGGGCCTTTATTTTTTAATAAAGTGCCACACTTAAAAAATAAGTTTTCACCAACTTAACACACAGAAAATGTTTCGTGCTTACACTTTAAGTAATTACATTTATTTATTTAATACAGCTCTTGATGAAAGAACAAGCATTGATGATTGAATTATTTTTTATACTCCTCATATTAAACAAAATCAAATAATCATTGTCAAAACAAAATGATCAACAAATTTTTGCAGAGTAGCAGATAGAAAAAATCATTCACTAGAAAAAATCCAAACAGACTTATTCCATCTGCGACTTGAAGTTATTCACTCGGCGGGAATTTTTCTCTTGAATACTCTGAGCTTAGCCATCCGCCGGGTCATAAAAATAATCGTTTCCAACACTGCGCGCGTATGAGGCAGCTAATGTGATTTAGTGTACGCAGACGCCGCTGCCTACCATTGGCAAATAGGCTCTTCCGTAGATACCCGCTCGAGGTTTGGCCCGCTCGAGGCATGGCCCGCTCTGTTTTACCTACTAGTTACCTACAAGTTATTCACCTGGCGGGAATTTTTCTCTTGAATACTCTGAAGTTAGCCATCCGCCGGGCCATAAAAATAATCGTTTTCAACACTGCGCGCGTATGAGGCAGCTCATGTGATTTAGTGTACGCAGACGCCGCTGCCTACCATTGGCGAATAGGCTGTTCCGTAGATATACCCGCTCGAGGTTTGGCCCGCTCAGCGGCTTGGCCCACTCGAGGCATGGCCCGCTCTGTTTTACCTACTAGTTACCTACAAGTTATTCACCTGGCGGGAATTTTTCTCTTGAATACTCTGAAGTTAGCCATCCGCCGGGCCATAAAAATAATCGTTTTCAACACTGCGCGCGTATGAGGCAGCTCATGTGATTTAGTGTACGCAGACGCCGCTGCCTACCATTGGCGAATAGGCTGTTCCGTAGATATACCCGCTCGAGGTTTGGCCCGCTCAGCGGCTTGGCCCACTCGAGGCATGGCCCGCTCTGTTTTACCTACTAGTTACCTACAAGTTATTCACCTGGTGGGAATTTTTCTCTTGAATACTCTGAAGTTAGCCATCCGCCGGGCCATAAAAATAATCGTTTCCAACACTGCGCGCGTATGAGGCAGCTCATGTAATTTAGTGTACGCAGACGCCGCTGCCTACCATTGGCGAATAGGCTCTTCCGTAGATATACCCGCTCGAGGTTTGGCCCGCTCAGCGGCTTGGCCCACTCGGGCATGGCCCGCTCTGTTACTAAAAAACCTAAAAATTACTCTATTCTTATCCTAACCTGAAAATCTCAAAACGCCTCATACTAATGAATCAACGTACCCAACGTATGTTCAATTTTTACCCCAGGTGATCAAATCTCGGGGTAAAATCTGCCACCTAGCTTTTCTTTCATTGAAAAATGATTTATTTTAATAAGTTAAAATTCATTGCAATCGATTTTTAGACAAGTCAGCTATTCACTAAGCTCATTCGATTTCAAAAAATTGTTTCTTTTTTTTATATTTTTTTATGTAGCTTTTACTAAAAAGGGAAAGTACCTCGGTGACCAGTCTCCCTTACAAGTCGTAACTACGTTAAGAGCACCTACAGTCATGGTTGCTGTGTTCAGTGAAGTGAAGGTATTCACTGAACATTCAGTCGACTTACGACAACACACACACATATATATATATATACTGCGCTGTTGCCACGACAAGTCGCTGCAGATCAAATGACAATTCTAGAGAGTCTAATATGAAAATTAATAAATAAATAAATAATTCCCCAAGCTCTAAAACAAAAAAACTCAGACTATCACGGTTGAATTAATAAATAAACAAATAAAACACGAAGTTTTAAACCAACAACATGCTGTGGTTTTTTAATTGAATTTTCTATAAAATAAATAAACAAAGAATACCCCAAGCTCTAAAACCTCGGAACAAAGGTCGTCAAAGATTAATTTATTGATAAATAAATAAATAAACAAATAAAACACGAAGTTTTAAACCAACAAAATGCTGAGATTTTTTAATTGAATTTTCTATAAAATAAATAAACAAAGAATACCCCAAGCTCTAAAACCTCGGAACAAAGGTCGTCAAAGATTAATTTATTGATAAATAAATAAATAAACAAATAAAACACGAAGTTTTAAACCAACAAAATGCTGAGATTTTTTAATTGAATTTTCTATAAAATAAATAAACAAATAATACCCCAAGCTCTAAAACGACAAAACCCAGACCAACAAAGATTAATTTATAAATAAATAAATAAATAAACAAATAAAACATGAAGTTTTAAACCAACAAAATGCTGAGATTTTTTAATTGAATTTTCTATAAAATAAATAAACAAAGAATACCCCAAGCTCTAAAACCTCGGAACAAAGGTCGTCAAAGATTAATTTATAAATAAATAAATAAATAAACAAATAAAACATGAAGTTTTAAACCAACAAAACGCTGAGATTTTTTAATTGAATTTTCTATAAAATAAATAAACAAAGAATACCCCAAGCTCTAAAACCTCGGAACAAAGGTAGTCAAAGATTAATTTATAAATAAATAAATAAATAAACAAATAAAACATGAAGTCTTAAACCAACAAAACGCTGAGATTTTTTTATTGAATTTTCTATAAAATAAATAAACAAATAATACCCCAAGCTCTAAAACCTCAAAACAAAGGTAGTCAAAAATTAATTTATTGATAAATAAATAAATAAATAAAACACGAAGTTTTAAACTAACAAAATGCTGAGATTTTTTAATTGAATGTTCTATAAAATAAATAAACAAATATCACCCCAAGCTCTAAAACCTCGGAACAAAGGTCGTCAAAAATTAATTTATTGATAAATAAATAAATAAACAAAACACGAAGTTTTAAACTAACAAAATGCTGAGATTTTTTAATTGAATTTTCTATAAAATAAATAAGCAAATAATACCCCAGGCTCTAAAACCTCGGAACAAAGGTCGTCAAAAATTAATTTATTAATAAATGAATAAATAAACAAATAAAACTCGAAGTCTTATAACAACTAAATGCTGAGTTTTCTATTTAAATTTGTTGTTAACTAAATAAATATATGATAGTCTAAGCTTTTAGACCAGGGAACTAAGATAATCACTGTTAAGTTTATTAATAATCAAATAAATAAACAAATTAAACCCGACGCTTCAAACCGGGGAACTAAGACCGTCAAAAATTGATTTATTGATAAATAAATGAACAAACAAATAAAACCCGAAGTTTTATAACAACTAAATGCTGAGTTTTCTATTTAAATTTGTTGTAAAATAAATAAACATATGATAGTCTAAGCTTTTAGACCAGGAAACTAAGACAATAACTGTTAAGTTTATTAATAAACAAATAAATAAACAAATAAAACACGAAGTTTTAAACCAACAAAATGCTGAGGTTTTTTTTATTGAATTTACTATAAAATAAATAAACAAATAATGCCTCAAAGCTCCAAAACCACGGAGCACAGATTGTCAAAGATTAGTTTAAAAAAAAAAAATTAATAAAACAATAAAACCAGAAGCTTAAGGACGTTTCAGACCTCCAGTGACTCTCATTCAGTTTTGGGGCTCTCCGCACGAGAAACAGCTGACGCGCCGGTCGTTCTGTCTCTCTCGCTCTCGTGGCGCAGCATGACCGCAAAGACTAAAAAATCAACTTTACTGTTAAATTACTCTGAAAGTAGGCCCGGTTGCCGTATTTTGAAAAATGTTAGATTGATTCTTATTTCAATAGCTAGAATATACTCTTTTTTTTAGAAAAAGTTAACTACTAGTTAATTTACAGTCGTCGATAACATTAAAAAATTGTAGTGCTCTACGTGCCATCCCATGCAAAACGACCGAACTTTGAGCGTTCATAACTCAAAAACGAGTCCCGCTTGCCCTATTTTTTTTTGTGGCATTGGAAAGAACACATAAAAATCTTCTTGTATGCCGAGTTACAAAATTTGATAACGTTGACCGAAAATCCCTGAAACGTCCTTAAAAACGACGAAACGTCCGATATTTTCAATTGAATTTGTTAATAAATAAGTAAGCAAATAATAGCTCAAGTGTAACAGGGGTGGATTTAAGGGTTTGTATGAGCCGATACAAATACCCACGGTGCGTACTAAATCCTTATTACCTGTACTTAGTGCTGATCCAAGCACTCGTCGAACTGCAACTCGTCGACCTGAAATAATAAAATGAGGAAATCGCGTCTGCGAATATTACTATATCTCGCGACGCGGTCGGCTAGTTCGTTTATCGGCAGTGGGTGCGGGTATTAAAACAGGATCGATTCGCAGGAACACTAGGTTTAGTCAATAAAAATTAAATTAACAATTTAATAATTTATTAAAACAAATCTAAACCTAAAATACAAATTTCGAATTACGACTTGGTGTCGTTCAAACCAGTAAACAAAAGAATCTTCAATGCTCTCTAAATCGTTGCGCGCGCACACAAATTCCTGCTGCTATCGGCAGCTAACGCGCGCGAGAGAAAAAAAAAGATTATGACAATAACAGTGTACTAAGGACACTCACACGCATTCACACTCACTCGCACATTTACAATTAACTTACGGAGTCGCTAAGGTGCACCTCATACCAAGCCGTCAGGCTAAACAAAATGCCAGGCTACGATGCCGACCAGCCGCAATATCTACCATACTCGAGTCGCCGTGTATCCGTCGGAAAGCGGTCCAGGCGATGACGTGAAATGACAACTTCACAAATAACACCACACTCTCACACTACGGCTCTACCACAACGCGCGACGCGAATGTCAATAATTGCCTTGACTTCCGTAACGAGTAAGCTGCTTCAAGATCTGCTATGAATCGATCTCCAGATCTTTACGTGTCTGCCGGACGTCGGTCAGGTTCCCCGACGTCCACGGCTTCCAAAAGCCGGTTGACTCGTCTAGACAGAAGAATGCTTCCCGGGCGATGACCATCGATCCCGCACCTTCTGTCTCTGCCAACTCTCTCTTCGACGACATTCCACTCCCGAGGAGTCCGGTTAGCCGTCGAACCGAGACGAGTTAAGTTCCATGTACGTGCGAACACTTGGACACGAAAACTACGAGTGGCTTCCCGATTCCCGCTCTACCACCTCAGAGGTCCGCTCTGAGCTGCGTTCGACAGTCACGTTATTCGCGCCAAATCCTAAATCATTACCGACGATTTAATTACGATCGCTGACTGTCACACAAGCTCTAAAACCTTGAAACGCGTTAGATTCAAAAAATTCATTTAAAAAACCCAGCGTTTAGTTCAAAAGCTTTAGGTTTTAGTTGTTAATTCATTTATTCATTACTAAATTAATTTTTGACGGTCTTAGTTTTAGAGCTTGGAGTATTATTTGTTTAATTATTTTACAACAAATTCAATTAAAAAAACCTAGTGTTTTGTTGTTTTGAAGCTTAGGGTTTTATTTGTTTATTCACTTATTTATTAATAAATTAATTTTTGACAGGCTTAGTTTCCCGGTTAAAAACCTTAGAATATTATTTGTTTATTTATTTAACAACAAATTCAATAAAAAAACCTCAGCATTTTGTTGGTTTAAAACTTTATGTTTTATTTGTTTATTAATTAATTTATTAATAAATTAATTTTTGAAGCCCTTTGTTCCGAGGTTTTAGAGCTTGGGGTATTATTTGTTTATTTATTTTATAGAACATTCAATAAAAAAATCTCAGCATTTTGTTGCTTTGAAACTTCGTGTTTTATCTGTTTATTTATTTATTTATTTTTAAATTAATCTTTGATGGTCTGGATCTTGTCGTTTTAGAGCTTGGGGTATTATTTGTTTATTTATTTTATAGAAAATTCAATAAAAAAACCTCAGCATTTTGTTGGTTTGAAACTTCGTGTTTTATTTGTTTATTTATTCATTTATTTATTCATAAACTAATCTTTGATGGTCTGGGTTTTGTTGTTTTAGAGCTTGGGGTATTATTTGTTTATTTATTTTATAGAGCATTCAATAAAAAAATCTCAGCATTTTGTTGGTTTAAAACTTCGTGTTTCATTTGTTTATTTATTTATTTATCAATAAATTAATTTTTGATGATCTTTGTTCCGAGGTTTTAGAGCTTGGGGTATTATTTGTTTATTTATTTTATAGAAAATTCAATTAAAAAATCTCAGCATTTTGTTGGTTTAAAACTTCGTGTTGTATTTGTTTATTTATTTATTTATTTATTAATTTAACCGTGATAGTCTGAGTTTTTATGTTTTAGAGCTTGAGGAATTATTTATTTATTTATTAATTTTCATATTAGACTCTCTAGAATTGTCATTTGATCTGCAGCGTCTAGTCGTGGCAACAGCGCAGTATATATATATGTTGTCTTAAGTCAACTGAATGTTCAGTGAATACCTTCACTTCACTGGACACAGCAACCATGGCCTACAGTGCTCTTATTTCGATTTACCTTGCTTTAAATATATGCTTATTCCCCATGTCCCAATGACGTGCAGACCTTTAATCAGTTTATATTTTACCAGCTGTCACAGAAGTTAAGCAAAGTAGTAATTATTGAATTCTTTATAATTATTCTCTCAATTATAATTTTCTAGCATATTCGCAGTACACATATCTGTATAATATTAATTTATAAATTGAAATGGTGAAAAGTTGTGCACGTAATATAAATTTTTCAAATTAGTACTTTTTGAAGATTTTTAACCTATGTTAGTTCTGAGTTACTAAGGATGTGTTTATTACATTTAAAATAAGTTATCTTTGACTGTTACAAGCATGGTTGTGGAACGAAGAAAATGCAAAAAGCGCAAGGATGTTAGTAAAAATTTTTTTATTAAAACTTATGTGTATAAAAAAAGTATACAACTGTTAATAGAATATTAGAAGTAATTTTTCAACTTACTATCGGAGGTTAGGTAAAATGATTACACGTTTACCCTGTCATGTATACTGAAGATAGAAGTTTCCAATTGTACTTGTGCTGATGAACCTATTAAATCAGTTTACTCGTTATATGATATTTTAGGAAGATTCGTGTTGATTTGAAGAGATGCATTTAATAATTTTTCTAAATATTCAAAAAATTTTACAAAGATTCAAGTTCAAAAATTTTATAATTCCTGTAAGATTTCAAATAAAATATTTCATGCTTTTTTTCATTTCCTTATCCTTATATTCTTAAAAAATTGAAATATCCCAATTTCAAAATAGAGTTTACTGATAAAACTAGAATTTTTTAGTATGGTAATTGTATTAATTATAGACCCTTAACCTTTTTCAGGCTGTTCATTAACATTTATATTATTTTTTTGTAAATTTAAGGTATTTCAACTGAATTTGCAAACAAAACACTGTGAAAAATATAAATATATAAGGTTACAATGTGGTACTGAGGCAATATTGGTTAATTTTCAATTGTTTTGATAAAATTAAATAGGAAAATTTTCAGAAGCTCGTTTTAAATTCCAAATTTATATTAAAATTGTTTTCAAGGATTCATATTTCATTGTTTGAGCTGAAGTACTTGTGAACTAGATACCACACCTAAAATGTACTACAAATATTTAGGTGGTCCGTATTAGGTATAACGGGAAAATTTAATCAAAAATTAGTTTTTATAATAAATCCTGAACTATTCTTACACTAAAATGATTGTTATAAAAATTTTGTCTCCTTCTCTCACATCAAAATCACCAAGTTTTCAATTCAAAAATAAATTTTGAAATTAAATAATATATGAGATAATGTAGAATCATCCATATATAATAATAAAAAAAATTTCAACATGAATAAGTCCAGTTTTATCAATAAGATCAGAATATTGAAGCAGATTTTAAACAACCTATTAAAGATGTATTTTTATAAATTACTTTTGGAAATAGATAAAAATTTGCTATTATAAATACTTTAAAAAATTGTAATTATAAAATTCAAAAGGTGTATGGAAACATTATTTTCCTGTCGACTAGAGTAAAATCTAAAAACATACTTGTTAGAAAGTAAAAATTACAGCGAGTTTGGTTTTTTCTTGGACAAATTCTTACTAAATTAAAATACAATTTTCAGATGAACAATGAAAACTAGCAAATAAAAACAGGAAACCATTTAAACGCATGAACTTTGTCCCATTTTTAGAATTTTATATCCTGATTCTGTTGAAATATTTTTAAATAGGAACAGTTGAAAGTATTGAAATAAAATAATATCTAACGGATGAGTTTTATGAGGTTGGAGAACTATTATTTTAAACAATCTTTTTTTCTTGAAAAATAAAATTGATAAATTATTCAATTGAATCGTCATTCAAAATTAATAACCTATTCATTCTCGAAAAAGCCACCTAAAATTTTAAGCGGAAAAAATGAATAATTAATAAAATTCTGTAAATCAGTAGATATATAGATATCTAAAATAATAGGTGTTTTCTGAAACAGATTCGTGTATTTTTTTGGAAATACTAATAATTAGCAATTTACAAATTAAGTTAAACTTTAGGTGGCTTCTTCGAGAACGAATGTTATTGATTTTGAATGAGGATTCAATTGAATAATTTGTCAATTCTATTTTTCAAGAAAAAAAGATTGTTTTAAACAATAGTACTCGAACCGCATAAAACTCATCCGTTAGATATTATTTGATTTCAATACTTTCAACAGTTCCTATTTAAAAATATTTCAACAGAATCAGAATATAAAATTCTAAAAATGGGACAAAGTTCATGCGTTTAAATGTTTTCGTGTTTTTATTTGCTAGTTTTCATTGTTCATCTGAAAATTGTATTTTAATTTAGTAAGAATTTGTCCAAGAAAAAACCAAACTCGCTGTAATTTTAACTTTCTTACAAGTATGTTTTTAGATTTTACTTAAGTCGACAGAAAAATAATGTTTCCATACACCTTTTGAATTTTTTAATTACAATTTTTTAAAGCATTTGTAAAAGCAAATTTTTATCTGTTTTAGTAGACCTCACATGGGGAAAGTTCCAAAAGTAATTTATACATTCTCTAATAGGTTGTTTAAAATATGCTTCAATATTTTGATCTTATTGATAAAACTGGACTTCTGCATGTTGAAATTTTTTTTATTATTATATATGGATGATTCTACATCATCTAGTATATTATTTAATTTTAAAATTGATTTTTGAACTGAAAACTTGGTGATTTTGATGTGAGAGTAGGAGATAAAATTTTTATAGCAATCATTTTAGTGTAAGAATAGTTCAGGATTTAGCTTTAAAAAAAAATTTTTACTCAAAATTTTCTAAAATTATAAAATTCATAGCTTAAAGTTCAAAACTTCAGAGAAAGCTTAAACAAGTTTTTTATTTAAAAAAATACAACTTGTGGTAACTTGTAACCAATTGAGTCTTGAATTCTTTTTTAATAATCGAATACACACTAAATACTTATAAAGTTGTAATTAGGTCTTGCTAAATTTATATTAACTGCCGTTTGGTTTAATTAAAACTACCCTGGTTAGACAAAAAGATGAAATTTGACCGAAACTGATTGGACAATATTTTGTTTGTGCACCAAATCCGATGTAATCATATCTAGGTTTTTGTATCGTATTACATCCATATCAATCCAAAATTATACAATCCGAATCAATCCGTTTAAATCGAACATACATTTTTTTTTACTTTAATTATTGTTAATTAATAAAATGTAGTTATCAGAATATTAAAAAAAAATTTGCTCACAAGCAAATTAATTAATTGACCAATTAATTATTTAAAAAAAAAATAAGAATAATAAAAAAATGCCATGACTGGGATTTGAACCCTAGACCTCATTCTTTTCATAAATTAATCCCTCTTCTCATAATCATTTTGTCATCTCGGCTACACGTTCGGTTGAAAATGAGGACTACTAAATCGTATAAAAAATTTTTGGCAATCCTAGAAGCAATCCGATTCAGTCATAATTCTTAAAACATATTTTATTTTAGTTTTTTCATTCAAAGTGCTTTATAAAATAAAAATATAAGTATATATATTTATAAAAAACTGAATCTAATTTCAATTAGGACTATAAAATACTTCAAGGCAAAATTTGTATTTTAATCCGTTTTCACCCGAAATAATCGGATACAATCAAAAAATTTTAAATATGCAAAGGTTTTACTATTTACCTACCAGTATCGAATCCGAATGGATCGTTAATTTTTATTTCGTTTTGAAAAATCGACCTTTATTCAAAGTAATGAAAAATCATTAAAATTACTTATCAATCTAAAAGAATTCGATTTGAATGAGAATCATCTACCAAAATCCAAATAAATCAGAATTTTTTTTTAATCAGATCCAACCAAGAATATTCAAATAGCCTCAAAATAAAGGTAATTGAATTTTAATGACGAATAAAAATAATTCCTAAAAAATAATTTTATAGTATAACTAATTTGTCAAACTTGTAAATTTTTCAAAATATTGTTTAGCTCCATCAGTTTTTGGTACTTTTGGTTGATATAATAAAACTAAAAAAGTTTATCATTTTGTATCAACCTGGTAAAAAAAAAGTTGAACTATTTTTTATTACTTCAAATAATTGCAGGAAAAAAAAAATTTTCCTATTTGATCAGTCAACTGGATTAGATATAAACCAACAATTTTAGTCTTTGAATTAATACTGATGAAGCTTAATTTGCAAAAATTAAATTTGAATTTACCGGACTTGCCTGACGACTTAATTTTGACCGGATTTTTTTTTTATTTCAGATGATCTTCTGAATACCGTAATTTGATTGTTGCGAATTAAATCAAATTAAATAATACAATAATAATTTTAATGTTAAAATTTTTTTCTAATTTATTTTGGTTTTTACATGATGCTATCTACCTAAATTTTTAAACATCTCACCAATTTGATTGATGTGTAACAACCTTAAGTATAGAATACATTGCATCCTTTCCAAAATATCAATCAGTTTAAATCTGATTTTATTATCAAAATGATATTTCTAGTTTTATTTCTGGATCTTAAGATGTGGTAAATGGTTGATGGACTTTTCTTTTGTCTATACCTGATTCTACTTAATTAATTTTGGGTAAATTCGAAAAAGATTGGATTAAAAAAACGATTTCATAATTCAATGTTATATCACAGATTCAAATTTCATTTATTTGTGTAAACTCTGAGAGTGCACTCTTAAGTTTAAAGTAAAGACTGTAGTTTAGAGTAAAGATTGAGAGTTTACTCTTAAATTTGATACATTACTCTGAATTTTAGGGATTTGCTTTTAAATTTGGGAGTTTGCACTCACAATTAGATGGATTTTCCCGTAGGGAATATTTCAAGATTCATTACATTTCTAGATTTATTGAATAGAGCCGCGGTGGCTTGACGGGTTGGATACTGGACTCTCACGCTGAGGGCCCGGGATCGATTCCCGCCGAGTATTGGCCGAGCGCTCGGAGCGACAAGACGTGCCCTCGCGCTCTCCCTGTGCCGACCTGGATAGTGAGTTTTCTACTAACCTAAAGTGACAGTTTTCTTCGGATTATAACTGCCAGGATTAAGTGGCGAGCTTAATGCAGCCCGGGTGTCGCCGGCATCCCGGTAGCTTGACATTATTCCCTTTTTTTTTGCGTCCCGGCACTAAGAAAGGTTAGCTTTGCCCTCCTTCTTCAATCTGCCGGCCGGCAGCGCGCACGCGCGCACAATGGCCGACGGCGGACAACAACAACTCGTCTCGAATGCCGACATCGGTGGTGCGGGCGGACTCAACACTGATATGGATACCGATGTTACGGAGTCAAAGATAATACCGGACTCTCTAGCTAACGCGAGACTTCCTCATGAAGAGGTTTTCACCACACCAGCCGCCTCCAACAGCGCCAAGATAGCTCAGCACTTAGTCGACCCACGCAACTGGGCCTCCCTGAAATCAGGCAGAATGCCCAACTCTCTAGCCATAGAAAAAATGTGGAAAGCAGCTAATCACAGCCACGGTAACTTGAAAGCCCCCATCATACCGAACGTGACACAGAAGCGAGGTAGGGATAAAATCTCGACGGATAACCGAGAGCTCCACGATCCGTTTATTGCACCGCGCAAGGTGATCAAAAGCGACCATGTCAAGCAAAAGCCCGTTACTCCAGTTCGGGTCGAAAATCGTTATACCTTGATTGGGACTCCCCCCACGGAGTCCGGAAAGAACCACTCTGTCCCACAGACACCGAATGCACCACCGGAGAGGCGCGACTCTGCCTCCACGGTCACCCCCCCCGCTCCGGCCCGCCAGGCGGCGGCTCCGAGTGAACATGACAGCAACCGCGACCAGCAAGACGTCGGCAGCGGTCAACCAAAACAAAGACGCCCGCCGATAGTGAATGCCTGTGCCGGCTCGCTCAAAAAGTTAGTGGAAGCCCTCTCCCCCGAGCTTGAGAAAGGCAGCTTCTTTATTAAAAAGAGCGACGAAAACCTATTTGCCATCCACGCCCAAAACATCGGCGCGTTTAACAAGATCAAGACTGCGCTCGCTAGGAATAATATTAAATACTACACGTTCACTCCAAGACACCTCAAGAACAAGAATCTCGTCCTGAGAGGGGTTGACGACGAATACACAGCCTCCGAAATACAGCAAGAACTCATCGAACAGAAAATACCTGGCGTGCAAATCGTGAAAGTTGCTGAGCTCACGTTCAACAAAAACAAGCCCGGACCGCGTAAAGTGCTCGTTCAGATTACGAACGACAGCGACTCCAGTAAACTGACAAAAGTCAGGCACATTCTTTATTCGGGGGTTAGATGGGAACCTCTAAGAAAGAGAGCTCTTTACCAGTGTAGGCGCTGTCAGCGTGTCGGTCACACCAGCTCTAACTGCGCGCTTGACTACCGCTGCGTGAAATGCAAATTTTCCCATGAACCGGGCAAGTGTGAACTGCCCAAGGACACCGCTGGCAAAGAACAGGTTTACTGTGTGAATTGTGAAAAATATGGTCACCCAGCCTCGTATTTAGGGTGCCCCTTTCTGAAAAGCTGCGCAGCTTTGCAGACCTCTTTTCGCAGACGCAGCGAGAAGCCGGCCCACGATAAGATTGCTAGAATCGCATTACGCACAGCCCCGTCTCAGCTACGTACACCATCGCTCTCGTACTCAAATGTTGCCAGTGCTTCGACTCCTCGTCTTCCCGGACAGACCTCGACCGGACGTATTCAGTCTACTGCCACCCCCCCTGAGGCGAACGAATTGTTCACTCTCCTGGAGAACTTCAAAACCCAGATACTTCAACACATCAACACCAAGATCGACAGTCTTCAAAACCTCATCTCTGAAAACACCTCAAGAATTGACACATTATATGACTTATACGAAAACACCGAGTATGGCGGCGCATAGCCGCAACGACCCTTTAATAGCAAGCCCGATAAGTAACGAGCCCAACCTGGACTTTCTGAAAATTTCTAGCATCAACGTCAACTCCATTGTGTCTCAAGTCAAGAGAGACGACCTACTGGAGTTTGTAAAAATGCACGATATAGATGTAGCTCTACTCGGGGAGACAAAAACCAACGCCAGGCATAAACTCTCGTTTGCCGACTACGCCCTAGTTCGTAACGATAGGAGCGATACCTCCAAAGGTGGAGGCACAGCCATACTGCTGAAGCGAACCATACCGTTCGAGGTAATGTACTCGCCATCCTCCAAGAACAACACCATCGTGGAATACAGTATAGTCAGAGTGAAAAAAGGCAGCAAAAGCTTGTTTATAGTAGCCATATATGCAAATAACAGAGCGGACAAGAATTTTACACGCGAGCTGAACACCTTACTGTCTCGCCTCGACCTCCAGAACCCCGACAACTACTTCTTGTTTGCGGGAGATCTGAACGCCCGACACAGAGCTTGGGGTAATCCGAATGACAAGCGCAAGGGTATCTTGCTGTTTAACTGGCTCCGGGACACAGAGATACCTTACCGGACGCGCCTGATACCCACCGACCGTCCCACGTTTCCAAGCGCTGGTTCGTTCCTCGACCTCTGTATCACCGATCACAGGATTGGGCTCACTGATCTAATCAACGGCAAGATCACGACGCACGATTACAACAGCGACCACAGAGCACTTATCTTCACCATCGACATCAGCGCAATATTCACGGTCAGCAGAGTAGACCCGAGCTTGACACACAGGTTCGCTTTCAAACGGACCAGATGGAAAAAATTTGCTAAAAATCTGGAGAAGGCTTATACAGACGTCATCCCTGATGACAGGTGTTTATCGGTCGAGGAAATCGATTCCCACATCGACTCCATCACAGCCTCTATCGCCGCGGCCATCAAATCGACCGTTCCAAAGTATAAACCCACCGACAGCGTACTAAACTACGTCAACAAGAAGACACGAAGACTCCAGAGGTACAAGTCGTTCCTCATCTCTACTCTGAACCGCACCTACAGAAAGCCTCGATCTTCCACCATTTACAGCGTCGGCTTCTTGAAGGAGTTGATTGCGAAAACTAATTACCTCCTCAAGTTGGAATTCAGCTCCTCGGCCACCCAGTACTGGGAATCCCAGGCCAGAACGATCGACCATCGTCGCTCGGACTCTTTCTTCCCCAAGTTGAATCGGTTTTTCCGACCACGTGAGCCTACCAAGATAAGCCAACTTGAGATCGAGAAGGACGACGTTGAACTCATCGCAGCTAGTACCTGTGATGTAGACTCACTCCCCTCGAAAGATAACAAGATCATCGTCGATGCACCAATTGACATCCTCAATGTTATTGGAGCGCATTACCAGCGAGTTAACGCCCCAAACTACGTTAATCAAGGCACCGCGACCAAGAAAATGGTGGACGACGTAGCAAACCCCCTGATCGAATCGTTCAAGAAAAATGTGCACGAAGGTGTTACCATCACAGATTTCTCCGTGACAAACCCTGCATCGGCGCCAACGACCCAGGATTCACCCATGCCGCTCCTGACGATTGACAGAGTTACCAAGATCTTCAAGACACTGCCGAACAAGACATCGTCGGGCCTGGACAACATACCTCCGATAGTCCTGAAGCATCTACCCCGCAAGCTGATCATCGCTTATACCGTGGTCTTCAATAACTGCTTGAACAGGATGTACTTCCCCGTTGCTTGGAAAACGGCTAAAATCTTGCCAATTTTGAAGAAGGGCAAGGCGCCGGAGCTAGCCAGCAGCTTCAGGCCCATTAGCCTAACGCCGGCAGTTAGCAGGGCCTTTGAAGCACACTTGAAGCAAAAGATCGTCGGGTTCTGCCAGGATCACAAGGTCCTGCCCCACAATCAGTTCGGATCCCTACACAAGCACTCTGTAATTCACGCCATCCATAAAGTGATGGATGAATTTAATCGACACCTTAACAGAGGTGAAATAATCGGAGCCTGTCTCATCGACATTCAGAGAGCGTTCGACTCGGTGTGGATAAACGGCTTGCTTTTTATCCTCCTCCGACTCGACTTCCCGATCTGCTTCATCCAGCTTGTCTGGCACATGACCACTGGCAGAAGATTCACCACGTGGGACGGCGTCGACTTCGCATCGAGATACTTTGACATTACTGAAGGTCTTATGCAGGGCACGGTCACGTCCCCTATACTCTTCATCATTTTCATCTATATGATTCCCACCCTGTTCGGCCTCGACCGAATTAAGGGCACATACTCGGCTGCTTTCGTGGATGACTTCATCTTCCTGGTGGCAGACAAAAACCCGAAAATCGTGAAGGACAAGATGGAAAACCTGGCGAATAAAATCTCGGCCTTCTACCAAGAATGGAACCTCATACCGAACGTGTCAAAATACGAGGTTTTCCTTTGCCACAAGCCCCTTAACACCATGGGAAACAACAAGCGAGAAGTTATCAAGAACTTCTCGATCCAGATCAACGTCGGGGACCAATCCCACAGGGTGAACAACGTCAAGACGGTTACGTACCTGGGATACAAGTTCGATTACCTGATCCGATTGAACGAACACGTGCTCACTCAGCTTAGTAAGGCAAAGGCGGCCTTCAGGAAACTCGCCAGGCTCTTCTACAACAAGGCCCTTTCTCACCGAGCCAAGGTTATATGTTACCTGTTACTGATACGTCCGGTCATGACATACGGCGCCCCTGTCTGGTGGAACATCAGCGCGAGCACGATGGAAAAGCTCCGTCGCTTCGAGAGACAGTGCTTACGCGCCGCCCTGTACACGTACAGAAGCGGCTGCAACAAGCATTTTGTCAGCAACAAAGTCCTCTATGACAAGGCCGACATCCCGAGGGTCGACAACTTCATTATTAAACTTGCAAGGGACTATTACGCAAGTCTGGCCGAACATGACAACCCCCTGATAAGAGAGCTTGGATCGATCGACAGTGAAGAGTGTGTGCTCGGTGCTTTATCCGGCTACCTAAGCCCACAATCGTTCATCTACTTCGACGCTCAAGGATTGATCCAGAATCAAGACAACGTACCCATCATATACCACGCAGCCCGTCACGCCTCGAACAAAACTCTACGTGCTGACATGATGGACGATCCGTCCAAACTAAAATACTCGAGAGCTATCCCTCTCCGGGATACCCTCGACACTTACAAGCGAGCGAAGAAATATTGGTGGCTTTCCATGGACAGACGCACTTTGGATGAGCTCAGGAGGCGAGGAAGGAGGAAAGAGGACCGACCTGTGTTCTCCACTCAACGACGACCCCCCTAATAATCAGGGGAAACAATCATCGACGCCCACGGCCTCACGCCGGACAGATCTCTGACATAGCCCGGTACTAAGCCGACTGTTCTACCTCTTTTGTTAATTTTTGCTGCTTTGTTATAAACCTTTTTTTTCTTTTTTTTATTAAGATACTACGAAGCGTGGGTTTTTACCTAGACTTTTTACCACGCACCTATTATTATCGGATGGACATCCGACGCTTTGTCATTTTCCTCCATGCTTATGTTACACCGTTTATTCTTACAAGTGACCCGTTAACGACTGACTGCGAGTTGCTCCTTTGATGAGCCATGTACTGTTAATTAACTTCTTTAGCTGTAAGGTTTTTTTCTGTGTCTTATTTGTACCTAATTCACTCCCAATCTGTATTGAAATCGAAACAAATAAAGAGAGCATATAAAAAAAAAAAAAAAGGATCGATTCCCGCCGTCGGCACCTCTGAAAATAATTTTTCATGTGCCTATTACTGCGGCTCTGAATGTGGGACCACGGCTCGGTCGGAGACCTATAAATGCTCTCTTGATTAATGCGTGATCCCCACAGAGGCCGGAAGATGGGAGTCCGATGCAAAGTAACGTACCACGCGGACGGGAGAACCGATACCAACGGGAGTTCATGCATCGAGGCTCCGTTCTTACGGCCTCGGTCATCCAGGTATAGGTTTTTTCCCTACGATGTGGGTTTTTACTATACCCACAGCACACTTAGCATTGCACCTACCGGCTTCCATGCTATGTAAAGGAGACCGGGATTATAGGGGGGAAGAGGTCCCTTCTGGAGCAAAAATTAAAAGGCTCTAGAAGAATGGCCACTTAACCGGGGGGATAGGGATACAATGGCGAAAGCTCAGTGTCCCTGAGCCGAAAGGCACCTCGGTCAACTTTCATTACCAATAACCAATAACCAATAGATTTATTGAATCATCAATTATTATTTTTCAATGATTTTACATAATTATTTGACATAAAACCATGTCTGATTCTATTGGTCGGTATCGGGTTATAAATAAATCTTTAAAAAAATTGATGACTTTTCATTTCTGTTAAGAGACTTTTTGTATACTTACAAAAGGTCTCTTAACCCTCCACTCCTTTGGTACCGAAGTACCTTTTATCAGCCCGGACAAGGAAATAGATGAAAAAACCCGGGGCACTCCTGTCCTTCTTTACCCTTCTGTTACCTTACCTTACCTTTTGGAGACGTACCCAGGTCTTTCCGATGCACTCGGAGGAATCACCTTTACGACGACGTTGCCCACACTCTCCTGCGTGGATGTATTGGGTTTAAAAATTAATACTCGTGACACTTTGTAAATGCACACTTGAATTTACTGATACACTTATTAATTAAGAGTGAAAGGGAGCGACGGATCTACCCTAAATGCGTGGATCACAGTTTATGGTACAAATGAGAGCAACGGCTCTACCCTAAATGCACGAATTACAGTTATGGTACAAAAAGGAGCAACGGCTCTACCCTTAATGCGTGGATCACAGTTTATGGTACAAACGGGAGCAACGGCTCTACCCTTAATGCGCGGATTGGGGGGCTACGGCTCAACTTTTATAGTATGGATCGGGGAGCTATGGCTCAACCCTTATGGTGCATCACGACTGTCACTCGCGCTGCCCGAAAGAAGACTGACTTAGCGACCGAGGACGTGGTTTTTATTCTCTGCATTTGGCACAGTTTTAGGATTTTTACTGGGGACCGGACACGTTGAATGATCACGTTTTGCGTGATCGCGATTTTGGATTTGTGGAGCAATAGGTGTCGAAATGAAATGAGGAGATAAGAAGGAGATAGCGAGAGAGAAGTGGTGCGTTAGCGTCAGCTGACGCGAGTTGCGCTTCTTCCCGGTCAAGGAACTCGCAAGTCCGGATTTCACAACTCGCTATATGAGTTATTTAGTAAATGAATTTATAATCGGGTCAGCTCGGACGTTGGCCGAGCTGAGTTTTTTTTTAATAGACCGAATGTTAAAAGTTGTAACGTAACAATTTTTAAACAATCAAATAATGTCGAATAAAATAAAGTTAAATAAATAAAATTTAGGATGAATTTGAAAAAAAGGATGATTGAAAAAGAAAAATTGAAGATTCAATATGATTTTACTAGACGGTTTTTGATACTCTATAGTTTTATTCTAGATTTAACATGATTTTATAAATTTTGCCATGATTTTTGATTACGATGGATTGATTTAGATTGAAATAAATTAAAAAAAAATTGATTGATTTGATCGGACCTTGCTAGATTTCTTCGGACAATTTCGAATTGTATGTATTTAAGAAAATAATTGAATTTTTTACGATTATGTCTGATTCATACAGATTGAGGCAAAAGTGATGAAGAAATTATGGATTTAGTCTGATATCGTTTGATAGTTTCTGTTTGTATCTGATGGTGTCATCAATCGTAGCCAATTTTCATGTTCCGTATGAAATCTGATTGATATGGACTTACTCTCACTTACAACTATCGGAACGGATTAGACTCTTAAATCTACTCTTAATCCGTTTCAATCCAATTTCATCTTTTTGTCTAACCAGGGTAGCTTCTATACCACGCTGCGTTAACGCTTGCTCGGTTAAGAATTAAATTATTTTTATTTTATTTCTAAATTAAAACAAAAAGTTTCAAAATATTGTTATTGAAAGTATATAAAATAAAATACGAAAATGAAATACTTATAAAAATAGTTCTTACCGAAATAAGTTCATTTAAAAAAAATGCAACTAAAAATAAATCTTGATCTTAAATAAGTAGCACTTTAAGTAGACCAAATTAAAAAAAAAAAATAAAGGTCAGATTAGTAATCAGCAACCAAAAAAATCCCCGTAAACAAAGTTTGAAAAAGATGCTATTAAAAATAGATTTTTACCTTAACTAAGTAGCCCTTGCTTAGGCAAATTTTAAAAATGAATATCAGATTCATAATCAGATACCCAAAAAACCTTTTATACGATTTTTCAAAAAAATGCTATTAAAAATGAATTTTTACCTTACGTAAGTAGCCCTTACATAGACCAAAACAAAAAATAAAGGTCGGTTTTGTAATCACGACGACGACGACGACGACGAAAATAAACTTCTTAATATAATAGAGGATATAAATGATGTTGGGCCTGCTTCCTAAAATCAGCAAATGTTTTAAAAATGTATTGTAAATATAGATTATTAAAAAACAAAAATGAATTTATTATTTGTTTAAGAATTGAACTAAATGTAATGTTTTTTAGCACTTATCAAGTTAGACTTGTGAAGCTGGCGCACACTGGAACAAAACGAACTTTTTTGCCCGAAATCAACAGTGTACTCATTTTTGAACGGATTCTGATGCAATTTGTTGGGAAACCTTCGTTGATTGATGAAGAATATAGGGAAAATGTTAAAAAGTGGTTAAAATCATTTCCTATTCCAAGAAAAGTGTAAAAAGCCGAGATTTTTGAGAAGTACCGAACAACTCTATATTTTATGCATGACACATTTATCAATGAAGTTTATGCTGAACATTTAAGAGATATAGAGTAAAAAAATATTATAAGATACAAAATAATCAACAGAAAAACATAGCTGTTCTTAATAACATGGGTTGGGCTTGTAATTATCTTTGAACATTCCAAAACGTTATCAATTCAAAACAATTTTTTTAAAACAAAGCCGACGGAATCACATTTACACGCGAGAAGTATTTTTTGAGCCCATTCAACCCTTATGTGGTCGATCTTAGGGGTAGCACCCGAAAATGAATCGACTCCAAACTTTTCTGAGGTAAAACGTTATCAAATCAAAACAATTTTCTTGAATCAAAGCTGACGGAATCTTATTAACACTAGATCAGTATTTTTTTGAGCTTATTCAATTCTTGAATGATCAATCTTAGGGGTAGTTCCCAAGAATTAATCGTCTCCAAACTTTTCGGAGGTAAAACGTTATCAAATCAAATTAATTGTTTTGAAACAAAGCTGGCGGAATCGCATTTACACTTAAGAAGTATTTTTTGGGCCCAATTAACTCTTAAGGTGAAGTGCAAGAGTATTCTTCAATCAATCCGTAGCAGACGCACATCGATTTTTCACATTTAAACATAATTTTTTTAAAAACGAAAAGGAAAATTAGAAAAAGGAGTCTTTAGTGCGCAAACTATTATTTTAAACGACCTTTATAGCCTAAGAAAATTACAATAGGTTGGAAATTGACTTTTAAAAATGGGAAAAACTGAGTTTTTCCTGTTTGATTATTGCTGTCGTCTGGTACTGTATAGTGCATGCTAGGGATCTAGTGCATGCCATGCCTGCAACCACCTCGCGGCAGACTCGGTGAGCAAATGAGCTGTAACCTTAAAAAAAATATCAAAACCCATGCATCAAATTAATAATTTTTTCATGCAAAAATCATGCTTGTTAAAAAAAAACATGCCATCAAAATTACAAATACACAATAATATGTGTTTTTACATTTATATGTAAACACAATTATGTATTTTTAATGAAATGTATTTATTTTTTTTATTTATATAAAACCCCAGTTTTATAACTGAAACAAGTTCTTTCTACTAGCATAATAACAAAAATATCAGTCTTTACATTTTCAATTCCTAATTTTAGGTGAAATGAAAATAGTTCATGCATGATACGACAAGTATGTGTAGGTGGTCTTCTCATTAGTTGTTTAACTTTGAATAAATAAAACTGTACTGTTATATTTTTTGATTCATCATTTAAAATGTTAATTTCTTGTCATTGTTATTATGTGACAAAAATAATAATTTACCAAAGAATAACAATAACAGCGAATCATTTATAAAACTATAAAACATTCAAGGTTTTACTAACATTTTTCAGAATATTTCTCCAAAAATATATAAATATAGAGCTCTTTGAGTACTCTACTAATTGATAATAAATAACTTATCTCGAGTAAGTCTAAAAAGAGTTTTAAATTTATCATAGATAACTGACCATTTTCCCCATGTGCAGTAGAGAAACAATTTTATCAAACTTGATTTATATAACTTCATTATATAAATCTGAATAGTACAATAAGGAAAATTTAAAGGTAGCAACACTTAACGGTTCAATATTTTAATGTGTTTTGTGATACTTGATGTAGATCCATAATAATAACTTATTAATAAAAAACAAAACAAACGTTTAGTTTTTGTGAACTACACAAACTTTATTCATATGACAGCTGTTTCGACGTCTTAGCGTCTTCATCAGATTAAATACAAACTGTTATTGTATTTACACAATCAATACAAACTGTTATTGTATTTACACAGTTTGTATTTAATCTGATGAAGACGCTAAGACGTCGAAACAGCTGTCATATGAATAAAGTTTGTGTAGTTCACAAAAACTAAACGTTTGTTTTGTTTTTTATTAATAAGTTATTACTTAACGGTTCTTTAGTCATTTCTTCTAATGCATTGACCAAAATTTATAAAGTATTAATTGTTAAAGATGTGTATGCTATCATGTATGAATAGTAAAATTCTAATAAACGATAGAAGAGAATCAACTACACAGGTTAAATTTAGTAAGAAAATGATTCCTACCAAAAAAACAAAAATAAATTTACTATAGTAAAAGAAATCATAATAACTAAATCATCAGATTTTTGTATTAAAAGATCAAAATCAACAAGTTAATTTGCTTCTACATTATCAGAAAAAAAAAACTTTATTTTACAATTTTTTTTTTGGCAATTATGTACCTAAAAACTGATGAATGAGAAAAGAAGTCTGCACTTAAAAGTTTTCAAGTCAAGAAAAATTATGTGCATAGTTTTAACAACCAATATTCATTGTAGAAAGATTTTTAATTAAACAATTGTAATTTTTTATAAAAAGCCATTGAGTAAGAAATTGGAACATAAAAGTAGAAAAAATATTGTACAGTACGTACTTAAACATTTTTGAAGAATCTTTTTCATACAATTAATTCTTACTAAATAGTTTGATATGTTTGAAAAAATTTGTAGATAACGTTTAATAATTTGATTTAAATTGTGTTGAAGATGAGAAAAACTGTCATTTTTCTTATTTTTATCTCAATTTTATACTTAATTCAAACAAGAAAAAAGTTTAAACACACACTATAATTTATTTGATTCAAGTAAACTTATATCACATCAAATGATATAACAAAGATCAGGTTAAATTTTTTTTCCAAAATCTTATTATGTCACACACATCATACACATCACTTTGTTGGATCAAAAACATAAATAGAAATAAATCAATAATTTTTATGTATCTTGTTTATGTAAAGTTAAGTATTCGTCGTGACTCTGAAATTATTATGCTTACCATTTTGAACTCATTTTAACTCATGATATTGAGTTTAATTAAAAATATTACTTTATACACAGATTATATAACTTTTTAAAAAGTGAAATACCACATCATATGTTTTTTCACGCGCTTGATAATCGAAAAATCTTTGGGAAAATGGAATAAAAGATATGGCTTTCGTTGTTTTGTACTGCTGCAGACGACACTAGACTTATTCGATTCAATTTTTGATCAGCTACCGGGAGGTTGTCCGAGCAATCCGTAGACCGCAGTGTTGGGTAAATGACAATTCTGGAAGTTTTCGACATGTCGTAAAGTCGAAAATGTCGAAAATGTCGTAAATGTATCAAATGTATAAAAGTTTGTCGTTAATGTATGAATTGTAACAATTTCAAAAACGATTTATTTCAGCTCATAACCTAGATTTTTTCTCAATTAATTTTGTTTGTTTACATTACTTGTATTTTAATTTCAAGATATTAATGAATTTTTAGTAAAAATTATTTAAACTGTCGTTGAAAATTAAATATGTTAACAATAAATTTTTATAATTGGTTTTTCAGTTTTTTATTAGTTAATAAAAGCAATTATTCCTACTTTTCATGAAAATTTTCTAGGTTGAAAAAATTTTATTGCAATTTTTTATTTAATAGTGTTTAAATATTTAAACTGAATGCAGCTCACAATGGTGAAAAAACATTTAAGTTTAGCAAAGAAAAAGTGTTTTTTTTTATTTACAATTTATTCAAATTAGTTTGAAATTGGACGCTCTCAGGTAGTCTTTAAGGTAGTTCTCCCCTGACTCTGCTTTGACACACCGAGTATTTTTGAATCGGTTTTTGTTCTTAAAAATTTGGCAACGTTGATGTTCGTTCATATTAAATATTTCGTTTAAAAATTGTTCTTAAATATTTTCAAAGGTTATGTCGGAGTAGTTTTTGTGTTAATTAACTATTGTATAATTAAGTATTCAAAATCGACAAATAATGGTCGTTTTATTAAAAAACGGTTTTAAATAAAAGATTTAAATGCAAAGAAGCTCTTGAAAAAAAAACGCCAAGAATTTAGGGATAAACTTTTGAATGAAAAACGAGACATTGCATTCTCTTTATCAAATGCTCAGCGTAATTGATGATTGTAATTTTTTAACAACATAAAAATGTATTTTCATAATTCCAATAAATAATTTTTTAAAATAAAATTAGTTTTTTGAATCTCTTCTAAAATATGATCAGTTTTAATTTATAGCTCGAATTATAGTTATTTTTAAATAATTTTAATTTACGAGATAATTAGAGAATTTGTTAAATACGACTGTTTATTTTTGTGTTATTATATAAAATGAAGTTTTCTTTGGCGATATGTAAAAATAAAAATAAAAAAATTATGATGATCACTTTGTTCCAAATCATCCATCATATTGAACAGGTTATATTACAATTATTCTTGTTATATATATATTCGAGCATTATTACAACTTGACTCATGTTTTTAAAAAAATTACAAAAATTATTAATTTCTAATCGCAATTTCTCCGTAACTATATTGTAAACTTTTTTAAATTTGCGTATTTACATAAATGAATACTTGAACTATGATATTATGTTATTTTAGACATATCTCGAATGTAGTTTTGACGTTTTGTTTTATTTTGTGCTTAAAAGGTTACTTTTTCATAAAATTTTGCCAAATCAGTTACTTTTGAAAGAGCCTAGAAAAAAAACAGTATTGTAAATCGGTTCAATTTTTCGTGAGTGTATGTATGAACGAACAAACTAATCATTTCCAAAATTCCAGAATTTTCTCGAATAAACGTTATTCAGGGGAGAACTACCTTAAAGCCTCTTAAATTTAAATTGTTATAACCAGGGACGTAGCGAGCTCGAATTTCGTGGGGGGGTCTCATGAGAATTTTCCGACAAAAATTTTGAAATTGCCGATGAAAAAAAACAAACGCCGGGGCGCGCCACCCCCGGCCCCGCTCCCAACAAAACTGGCATCTAAAAAAAAAAAAAACGTTGAGTTTAATAGACTGATTTAAATAGACTGGTTAATTATCCCCCAAGCTCTAAGCCCGCAAAACCCTGGGCGCCCGAGGTCAACGAAAAAACTGATCAGTTATCCCCCAAGCTCTAAACCCCGAAAACCCTGGGCGCCCGAGGTCAACGAAAAAACTGATCAGCTATCCCCCAAGCTCTAAATCCCCAAAACCCTGGAGGCCCGAGTTCAATAAATAAACTAATCAGCTATCCCCCAAGCTTTAAACCCCCAAAACCCTGGGCGTCGCGTTCAATAAATGAACTGATCAGCTTATGGGGAGGAATCTAATTAAGCCCGCAAAAAAAAAAAAAGAAAAAAGAAATGCCCCAAAATACCCCAGGATCACCGCTCAAAAAAAACAACAATAATGCCCCTCCAGGCCGAATATTTGTCTAGGGCGCCTCCGGCCCGGTCAGCTCAGCAGGCGTAGGTTCGCCGTCGTCACTCGGTGCTCCGTCGTCTTGCTGCTGCTACCTCGTCGACGTGAAAACACGGCCCAACCGCTCGACGGGCTCGACAAAACCGCTGCGGCAAGCCGCACCCAAGAAAGAAAAAAAACTAAGACCCGTCGACTGCGGTACTCGGCAGTACCTTCACGTCCATTCGATGACCTAAATAAGGAATCGAGGGCTGGGATAAAAAAAAAATACTCTACAAGGAAGAAAAAACACGAGTAAGTCGTAACTATCGTAGATTTATTCTCAAAGAAAATTAAGATGTGGCAAGGGGATCGCAGTAAGGGACCGCTGTCCCTGCTCGCACCTTCAGATTGCTCCGCAAAACTCTCCGTTGTTGACTTTCCCGCTGATGATGTGCGCCGTTGTTCCTGGCTGCGATGTACGGCTCCTCGTGAGCGGCGGTGTGGCGTCGGGTGAGCGGCGGTGCAACGGCGTCTCGTCGGCGGCTGCGACGGAGTCTCGTGGGCCGTAGTGCTAGCTTCC
This sequence comes from Encarsia formosa, assembly GCA_038277355.1. Lineage (NCBI taxonomy): Eukaryota > Metazoa > Arthropoda > Insecta > Hymenoptera > Aphelinidae > Encarsia > Encarsia formosa. Next base: position 36,234,283 of record CM076187.1, read on the forward strand.
ACTATGAACTCACTCCGAGCAGTATTCACGCGAAAAACGAAAACAAGGACCGCGTTTTGTCCTCGCACGAACGGTGAGAATTAACTCAACTGTCGGAGATTTTTTTTACACCTCGTAGGGCACAGAAAACTCAGTCTCACGCGACACGTCTCGAACTCTCGAAGGTACCACGAAGAATACCTCAAAATGGCGGTAGCTACTCGGGTCCCCCCTTCCGGCACCCAGCGAGGAGAGGGGAAGGGACGGGCGGTTCCCTGCACTCCGGCCCTCTGCGGCCACCGCCGGAACTCCTCCGTTCCCCTCCCACCACAGATCAAATTCCACGTTACAGAGATTCCTGTGGCATCCCATGCCATAAGCTATCACCCAAGCTCTAAACCCCCAAAACCCTGGATGCCCGAGTTCAATAAATAAACTGATCAGCTATCCCCCAAGCTCTATACCCCCAAAACCCTGGACGTAAAGTTCAATGAATAATCTGATCAGCTATCCCCGAAGCTCTAAACTCTAAAAACCCTGGCCGTCGAGTTCAATAAATAAACTGATCAGTTATCCCCTAAGCTCCAAGCCCCGAAAACCCTGAGCGCCCAAGGTCAACGAAAAAACTGATCAGCTATCCCCCAAGCTCTAAATCCCCAAAACCCTGGAGGCCCGAGTTCAATAAATAAACTAATCAGCTATCCCCCAAGCTTTAAACCCCCAAAACCCTGGGCGTCGCGTTCAATAAATGAACTGATCAGCTTATGGGGAGGAATCTAATTAAGCCCGCAAAAAAAAAAAAAGAAAAAAGAAATGCCCCAAAATACCCCAGGATCACCGCTCAAAAAAAACAACAATAATGCCCCTCCAGGCCGAATATTTGTCTAGGGCGCCTCCGGCCCGGTCAGCTCAGCAGGCGTAGGTTCGCCGTCGTCACTCGGTGCTCCGTCGTCTTGCTGCTGCTACCTCGTCGACGTGAAAACACGGCCCAACCGCTCGACGGGCTCGACAAAACCGCTGCGGCAAGCCGCACCCAAGAAAGAAAAAAAACTAAGACCCGTCGACTGCGGTACTCGGCAGTACCTTCACGTCCATTCGATGACCTAAATAAGGAATCGAGGGCTGGGATAAAAAAAAAAATACTCTACAAGGAAGAAAAAACACGAGTAAGTCGTAACTCTCGTAGATTTATTCTCAAAGAAAATTAAGATGTGGCAAGGGGATCGCAGTAAGGGACCGCTGTCCCTGCTCGCACCTTCAGATTGCTCCGCAAAACTCTCCGTTGTTGACTTTCCCGCTGATGATGTGCGCCGTTGTTCCTGGCTGCGATGTACGGCTCCTCGTGAGCGGCGGTGTGGCGTCGGGTGAGCGGCGGTGCAACGGCGTCTCGTCGGCGGCTGCGACGGAGTCTCGTGGGCCGTAGTGCTAGCTTCCACTATGAACTCACTCCGAGCAGTATTCACGCGAAAAACGAAAACAAGGACCGCGTTTTGTCCTCGCACGAACGGTGAGAATTAACTCAACTGTCGGAGATTTTTTTTACACCTCGTAGGGCACAGAAAACTCAGTCTCACGCGACACGTCTCGAACTCTCGAAGGTACCACGAAGAATACCTCAAAATGGCGGTAGCTACTCGGGTCCCCCCTTCCGGCACCCAGCGAGGAGAGGGGAAGGGACGGGCGGTTCCCTGCACTCCGGCCCTCTGCGGCCACCGCCGGAACTCCTCCGTTCCCCTCCCACCACAGATCAAATTCCACGTTACAGAGATTCCTGTGGCATCCCATGCCATAAGCTATCACCCAAGCTCTAAACCCCCAAAACCCTGGATGCCCGAGTTCAATAAATAAACTGATCAGCTATCCCCCAAGCTCTATACCCCCAAAACCCTGGACGTAAAGTTCAATGAATAATCTGATCAGCTATCCCCGAAGCTCTAAACTCTAAAAACCCTGGCCGTCGAGTTCAATAAATAAACTGATCAGTTATCCCCTAAGCTCCAAGCCCCGAAAACCCTGAGCGCCCAAGGTCAACGAAAAAACTGATCAGCTATCCCCCAAGCTCTAAACCCCCAAAACCCTGGGCGCCCGAGGTCAACGAAAAAACTGATTAGTTATCCCCCAAGCTCTAAACCCCCAAAACCCTGCATGCCCGAGTTCAATAAATAAACTGATCAGCTATCCCCCAAGCTTTAAACCCCCAAAACCCAGGGCGTCGCGTTCAATAAATGAACTGATCAGCTATCCCCCAAGCTCTAAACCCCCAAAACCCTGGATGCCCGAGTTCAATAAATAAACTGATCAGCTATCCCCCAAGCTCTAAACCCCCAAAACCTTGGGCGTCGCGTTCAATAAATGAACCGATCAGCTATCCCCCAAGCTCTAAACTCCCAAAACCCTGGGCGCCCGAGGTCAACGAAAAAACTTATCAGTTATCCCCCAAGCTCTAAACCCCCAAAACCTTGGGCGTCGCGTTCAATAAATGAACCGATCAGCTATCCCCCAAGCTCTAAACCCTCAAAACCATGTGCGTCGAGTTCAATAAATAAACTGATCAGTTATCCCCCAAGCTCCAAGCCCCGAAAACCCTGAGCGCCCAAGGTCAACGAAAAAACTGATCAGCTATCCCCCAAGCTCTAAACTCCCAAAACCCTGGGCGCCCGAGGTCAACGAAAAAACTTATCAGTTATCCCCCAAGCTCTAAACCCCCAAAACCCTGAACATAAAGTTCAATGAATAATCTGATCAGCTATCCCCGAAGCTCTAAACCCTCAAAACCATGTGCGTCGAGTTCAATAAATAAACTGATCAGTTATCCCCCAAGCTCCAAGCCCCGAAAACCCTGAGCGCCCAAGGTCAACGAAAAAACTGATCAGCTATCCCCCAAGCTCTAAACTCCCAAAACCCTGGGCGCCCGAGGTCAACGAAAAAACTTATCAGTTATCCCCCAAGCTCTAAACCCCCAAAACCTTGGGCGTCGCGTTCAATAAATGAACCGATCAGCTATCCCCCAAGCTCTAAACCCCCAAAACCTTGGGCGTCGCGTTCAATAAATGAACCGATCAGCTATCCCCCATGCTCTAAACTCCCAAAACCCTGGGCACCCTAGGTCAACGAAAAAACTGATTAGTTATCCCCCAAGCTCTAAACCCCCAAAACCCTGGATGCCCGAGTTCAATAAATAAACTTATCAGTTATCCCCCAAGCTCTAAACCCCCAAAATCCAGGGCGTCGCGTTCAATAAATGAACTGATCAGCTATCCCCCAAGCTCTAAACCCCCAAAACCCTGGATGCCCGAGTTCAATAAATAAACTGATCAGCTATCCCCCAAGCTCTAAACCCCCAAAACCCTGAACGTAAAGTTCAATGAATAATCTGATCAGCTATCCACGAAGCTCTAAACCCTCAAAACCATGGGCGTCGAGTTCAATAAATAAACTGATCAGTTATCCCCCAAGCTCCAAGCCCCGAAAACCCTGAGCGCCCAAGGTCAACGAAAAAACTGATCAGCTATCCCCCAAGCTCTAAACTCCCAAAACCCTGGGCGCCCGAGGTCAACGAAAAAACTTATCAGTTATCCCCCAAGCTCTAAACCCCCAAAACCTTGGGCGTCGCGTTCAATAAATGAACCGATCAGCAATCCCCCAAGCTCTAAACTCCCAAAACCCTGGGCGCTCTAGGTCAACGAAAAAACTGATTAGTTTTCCCTCAAGCTCTAAACCTTATCAAACTCTGGTTACCGAGTGGAATTATTTTAGAAGTTAAGCGTACTTTATTTGAATATCAAGTCCATAAAAAAATGTTTTTTATTTTTGTTCCACAAAAAGGTTGTGGTGTACTTTTATTTACATCTCTTGAAAATATTACAAAATGATAAGAAAAAATATATAACATAAAAAAAAAAATAACCAGTAAACAAACGAAAATTTTTACACTTTTCTCGAAATGTGTCTCATTCTTAGAAGCATTTCATTTATAGTTAAGAAAACATATTTGTTGATAATGTTGCAAATGAAGAGTTCAACAATGTGTAAAAACTTATAGCATTTTTCTAATTAGGTAGCATAATTAGGTATCGTTACAAAATTATTGATTTCGTTAACTAAAATGCACTCATATTTTTGGAACTCGGGCATCGAGGGTTTTGGGAGTTTAGAGTTTGGGGGACAGCCCATAAGTTTTTTTTGTTGAACTCGGGCACACAGGGTTTCGGGGGTTTAGAGCTTGGAGGATAGTCGATCTGTTTTTTCGTTGACCTCGGGCGCCCAGTGTTTTGGGGGTTTACGAAAAGCCAGGGGGGGTGTGACACCCCCACCTTCTCGCTATGTCCCTGGTTATAACGTTTTATTTCATAATGTTTAACTTATAAAAAAGTGTTTTATACAGTTAATTACTTTCTTTCTTTTTTATTTCATTTATTAATTTTTCAGAAAACAGTAACTTGATGATGATTTACGCAAATTTTTTTTTTGTTGCAACATCTCGTTAATTCTTACTGTGGAGTCCAGTTTTTTCTGGAGTTTGTAAGATTATTAAATCTTGATTACTCTCCTAATTTCCAATCTGTCTTGTATAGCAGGTTTAAGTTTAAAAAATTATTTTTAATTTTTCAAAAATATTTTCTATATATTTCATTTCTATTTATTTATTATTATTTTTTGAATACTATACACTGTTATTTACTTGTCAGATTTTTATTTAAAATTTGATTGTAATAAAAATATTTAATAATTTTTTTTTCATAATAAAGAGTCTCTGTGCGTATTTATATGATGATTTTAACAAATTTAAAAAAAAAAAAAAAAAAAAAGTTGCGTTGGAGTTTTCGACAAATATTTTTGTCAAAAAAATTTACGACTGTCTTAAACTACATTTTCGACATGTCGAAAATGTCATTTAATGCAACCTATTTTCGACATGCCCAACACTGGTAGACCGTAGTAGCGCGAAATGTGAATCGAACGCGCGTTCGATTCACATTTCGATAGTTTGGGAGGTGATCCGAGCAATCTTTTTTATTCCTCCGCATGACATTCAAATAATTCTTTTACGATTATTTTCTAAAAAAATTTGGATTTACATGGATAACCAAAAAATGTTTTGATTAGTGATTGATATTTTTGGAATAATTTATAGTAGGAATATAGCTGTACAGAGAAATTTAACTTGTGTAAAAATATTAAATTGAAAAATTTCATACAAACAAGAAATTTACATTTCATTGATTGTATTAACCAGAAATTCCAGTAAACACAATTGATCTTAAAATTATTTTTTTCCTCTTTTCACGTATAAGAACAAGTGTTACAGATTATTATTATTATTATTATAGTAATGCTTAAAACTTTCAGAAACATCTTTCTTTTTTTTCTGCTTCGTTGTGACGAAATTATTTTTGATAAGAAAACGAAAAATCTGCAAGCAACGGCTCCTTATTTTAACACCCAAATTTTTACAAGAAATAGCAACTAAATGAATAAATGATGTAGTTATTAATTTTAAAATTTGCATGATTGAGAAATTTTCATTTATTTTTATTATCACTTCAACTCAATTTTATTTGTGAACTTAATTATTATTTAAATTATTACATATAACTACATACACTATTATTATTATACATGTTTTAATAAGTCAACTCTTAAGTCAACGTACTTCATTAACATCGTTTTGCTACAGGTGAAATTTGACGACCGCAGCGCTTTGTGAAATTCTGAATACTTATATATAGACGCTCCTTATAGTGAGGTTGATCAAATCTTTTACGCCAACATAAACGCTTGAAATTAAAACATCCGAAAATATTGAATTATTATTTTCTAAAAATTTTTTATTAGGACTGTTGAATGTTTTTACTCTTTTAAAGACTTCGAAGTGAATGGAATTCTTATTGGATTATTTGATTCTGGGACATGGGTGTAACTGCAAATATTTTTTATAAGTACCATTCATGCTGTAGAATGTACATCAAAGTTTGTGTATGCTTTATTTTGGCTTGAGTTTAAATTTTTTTTGCTAAAATAAAAAAAAGGTTTGTTAATTACTTTGACATATAATTAATGTCATACTTATGAAGCGTTTTTTTTGCTATTCTCTTTTACACACAAGTTTACTCACGAATACATAGGAGGTTTCAGGGTTACAAGTATATACTAGTTTAGTAATATTAGGGGCCATATGATTCAATTTTTTTTTCACAGGTGGTGGTCGTCGGTATTTTCATTAATAAAAATTTATATATGACACATCTTCTAATTTTCATCATAGCAGAAATGCAAATACCTCATAAAATTTCCAGCGCCAACATTGAAAAAAGAAAATTGTATTATGTATATAAAGCAATAACTTAACAAATATGTACCAGAATAAAAACTCTGAACCAGTTAATAATAATATTATTATTATCAAATAATATTTACTGTCAGCTCTTAATTGAAATTTTTGTCACAATTTTAAACAAATTTAGAAATTAAATCGTAGTATTTAATAATATTTATTTAGAAGCTTTACTTTTTTTTTACTTTTTAATAATTGCTGCCAGTATAGTGAGACATCTATAACAGCAAACCTGCCAACTTAGCAGTAACACTTCAAATTGTAATGGATATAAGTAATAAGAGATCTTTATTTCAACCCTTTAAAAAAAAATTTCGATAAATAAATAATTAAAACATAGAACAGGATATCAGAATTAGAAAATCAATTTACTACATAACTCACCACAATGACCTACACACTTCTTTATTTAATCAGTCATGTGCTATTTCGAGTGTAAACAATTGATTCTTCTTTTTGAAAGTAAAGAAATATTTCCAAGAAAAATGAGATTCGTTTTTAAACACACTTTTTATCTGCATCTTATGTTAAATCAATATATTCAATTTATAATAAGGTACATGCAATAGAGAATATTTCACGTCTTCGTATTATTTTTTTGTATACTCCAGTCGTCGAATAGTATGAGTATATTTATATAATCTTCCTCATAAGTCAGGTGATACTGTGATCTTTCATGTCAATACTTTATTATAACATGCAAATTTGAAAAATGTTATCACATCGCTCGTGCATTATTCTTTGCATTGAATATTTTATTGAAGAATATTGGATTCTAATGTAATACTCCGTTTTAATACGCTTTCATAAAATTTACAAGCGTAAATAAATACACATTGAAAAAAAATATTAAATGTTGCAAAATACTTTACGCTGTCTGTCTTCATGCATGTACTAATAAATTTTGTGTTCGTTAGTTGGATAACAAAATTACATTTTTAGTATAATTACAAAACTTTATTTTAATACTTCAATTAATCCTCAAATACTACTTAGTGAGGTCATGGCTTTCGGGATCATTTTCTGGTAAAGAATGATGATCGGTCAGTTCATGCAGCTTACCATATGGTCAAACGGCATTTGTAGCCCAGTTAGAGAAAAAAAAAAAAAAAAAAATTATGAAGCTAATTTTTAAAAGTTTGGACTGGAAATTCAAGAAAAGTTTTGCTATATTTCATTTTCTAGAGTTTTTTTTATAAATTTACAAGAAAAAATACTCTTAAATCCGTTGTAGATTATTTTGACCCTGTAAAGCTGAAATTTCTGAAAGCCAGCGTTTTTCTGTGTATTAGATTCTCTGTTGTACAAAATCATCAATTTATTTATGAAAAAACCAAGAAACTGCGTGATGGTAGAAGTATTTAAGAATAACTATTTACATGAAAAATATTTTTCTAATAGTTGAGTTTGAAGACTATTCTAAAAGAATACTTTTGAAGTTCGAGCACCACAGTAAATTTAAGATTTTGATGTAATCATGAATGAATAAAAATTGCTTTATTAAGGAGTGATTCATATACTATATAAAGATTAGATTGAATTTTATAAGTCACGTACTAGAAAAAACCTTTTCTGACGATCCCCGCAAGCCATTGAATTGATGTGTTCCACCTAGTAGATTCGGATGTTATAATCACTAGTGTGACGAGCAATAAGCTTCAAGCAAGCATTGTTTTGAAAACTAGCTAGAAAATTGGTTTGTTTATGGTTTGGTACCAGATAATGATTTCCAAAAACCCCATAAACAATAAAAATATCATAAATAAAAAAATATAATTATTAAATAAGCAGCCATTTCCTATGAATAAAATATATATATTTTTTAATTATTGCTATTTTATTACTTTCCATACTGTAGGTGATGTCATGCAATAAAAAAAATTTAGTTAATTGTTCAAACAACGTTGTACTTTTTTAAACATTCATGCTTAATTAAGGAGACTCATTCGATTTTGGTTTAAAATTGTGTATCAAACTAAAAGTTGAAAAATATAGTCTTTGTTGGTTTCAAATTTGTTTGGCATAAAAAAAAATGGAGCATGCTATCATTTAAAAGAGTTATGTCAAATTTAAAATTTTGTAACTTAACACAAGTTCTGAAGGGCCTCTCATCCATTTACTTATAAGTACTCTGAGATAAAATTGTTCAAAATTCCCATGAAAACTGAAAAAATAGATTATTTTTCTAGAATATAAAAATACGTAAATTTTTCCTCTGAATTATGTTTGCTTACCACATTGTAATATTAAAAACATTGGGGCCCCATAAGCCATCCACAATTTAAGTTGCAGCGGACGAATGAGCCTCCTAAATAGGGTTGGCAACCGGTACTTTAAAAATATATTTTTTTAAAAATACTCGTTTTTTAATGAATTTTAACATTTTTTTAGAATTTTTAAATCAAAATTGAGCAAGAAGAAAACTAAGAAAAGTTTTTAAAACTACGGGTTTATGACATCATTAACCCGAAATTCCATTAAAAGTATATCTCTATATATATTGAAATTTTGAAAAATTTAAACACTAATTGTAGTTCCTTTAATTTTAGTTTTTTTTTAAAAAGAAAACATACGTGTCGATTATTTTTCGATATTTTAACTAAATAAGCAAAAATATATTATAAATTTCAAAAAGTTGCCAACCCTATTATTGAGTCAACTACTAATACATACATATACTACAATTACTACTACTACTACTACTACATGCGAGTAAATCTCAAAAGCACTAGATTGTCAATATCTCATCAAATTTTTCTTTATAACAGCCAATACATAATATTTTTACAGCCGATATGACAATTTTAAAGCACTATTTAAAATTACTCCATTGGAAATAGTTCCAGTTTTTTCTCTCGCAATATTTTGAGAAAATGTTCTCGTATTGCTCGAATATTTGTAGATATTTTGATATCAGTAGGATCGCCTTTCAAAATCCAATAAACTAATAAGGCTGCAGCATACACTCCACAACTATAACCATCTGGTTGTCTAGTTCGAATTTTTTTGTACACTATGTCCTTTTCTGTTACTTTAGGGAAACGACCTTTAATAAACGAATAGTCATCTTCCGTTAGAGGCATAGGTAAACAGTCATAGACAGTAAGTGTATTTCCGTCATACCGAACTGCTCTCCAATGTTTTGTTGTAGCAGTACCACCTATGATTGCATAGCTGGGTATGTTCGATGCTGGCGGTACAAATCTACTTTCTCCATGCTTGGCATTGCCCCATTGATTGTATTCAACGCTCGGTATTTCTACGCCTTTTTGATGAACCAAGAAGATGAGAGCGTTCAAGCAATCTGTGCTAAGCCAGGATCGTGTACCCAAAATTATTGGCGTGATACGGTTTAGATCTTCGTCTCCCCTCAATTCCTAATTCTTTCGGGTTCTCATTATGTCCACATCAGACCAGCTGCTTTTTGTAGTTTCTGCTGTAATTTCCCATCCAGGGCCTTTCAAAGGCGCAGTACTGTTTGGAATAATGAGCTTTTCAACCGCATCAGTAACATCTTTGATATCATCTTCGTGGCTGCAGGAATCAGATTTATCATCAGCGGAATCATAAGCTAACCGATAAAAATCATCATCAAAATCAACATCGCTATCGAAAGAATCAGTGACCTTGTCTTCAGAGCAATGGTCATAATGTACGGTAATTTTTTCAGCATTTGTTTTGCTCTCTTTGATAGTGTTTTCTGTTTCTTTCGAGGTATTGGCTTCATTTACTGTATGATTTTCAATTGACACGTTTTTATTTTTCTTTTCGTTGCGCTTGCTGTTTCTTTTTTCTTCCTTTAACTGTCGAGCTTTGACTATAATAGCAGAATCTTTACATTTCCTGCGTTGCTCATATCTTTTATTGGCAATTTCTAAAAGTATGCACTCGTAAAAATCAGGTAATTTTGGAAGCATTTCTTCGAACCAAAAATCGTCATCTCTATCCACACGAAGAATCAGGTTTCCAAGTTGAGTTCTCATCATGAAGATACAGTACTGACGTCCTGTAATTTGAAGTTGACCTTGAATCTGATAATACCAGGGACAATTTTTTTTCATTGTACCCGTTTTCTCATTAACACAATTGAGATCAGAGTACTTTTTCATTGCTGCTGGAATCGTCATGAATCTAGCTCTTGAGGGATTTTCAATTTCAACTACTCCATCAGTGCCGATTAGTCCATCTGGCGTTGCACCAAATCTGGGATCCTTTTCATAAATAAACAGCCCATTTTGAAAAATGTAGTTAACAAAACTAAATATTTGCTTTATGTATTCTCCAAACTCAGAAAAATTATGAACTTTGATTCATTAATGATGATTTACTATGCACTATTTAATTGTTTTTGTTCATACGGTATTTTAGCTTGGGGAGGGTGCTATAAAAATGCCAAAAACTTACTTTCTAATCTACAGAAAAAAATCTTAAAAAGAATTTCACTTAAATATAGTAAAAATATATTGAGAATTAATCAGATGTATTATTTAAATTCACTTGTTTTTCATTATGACAAACTCTGTTATATTTATAAAAACTCAAATAGTATTACTAAGAATAAATTAATAACATTGCCTACTATAAAAAAATCTATATTAAAAAAAAGTAGTCATTATAATGCGATAAAAACTTTCAACATGTTACCTAATGATTTGAAAAATATTACTTCTAACAAGAAGTCTATAAAATTAAATTTAAAAAGATGGATTATTGATAATTGTTAAATATTTTTGAATTATAAAAGAGGATGATAATCACACAACAAATACTTTCGTTAAAGCTTTTTTAGATGATCTGAAAATTTGTAATTCTTATATCTATTGTAAGTAATTTTAAGTGTAAATTTAAATTTAAAATTTTATTAATTAATTATAAGTTATTATATTCAGGCCACGCGCTGACTTATTAAAGTCATAGTGGCGATTTTTGCATTCATGCAAAATTATGTATTTACGGTTTTATGTATACATATCACTTATACATCTGAATAAAGTTATTATTATTATTATTATTATTATTTGGTTCTATTGTTATATTGAGTTCTTCAGCTAATTCAATTAATGATTCTTTTTCAGCTTCTTTACCTTATTTCATAGGATTAGCTTCTCTAACAGTTTCGGAATAAAGAATTGATTTCACTGTAGCGTGACAAGCAGTATCTGGTTTTCTTTTGCATATCACTGCGAAGTGCGATGCTGTAATTGTTTTTTTTCTCGCATTGGTCCATTTATAACATCCACTTTGACCGACAGTTTCTCTTTCAATATCGTGTCGGTTTTTGCAAAACTCTTCCAATTCAGCCATATGATCTTCAACTATAATCTTGTACGCAGCAGGGTTTGACTCATCAATATCGGGTCTTTCACAGCAAGGACCATAGTTTGCATCTTTACTTCCTTTGCTTGCCCACCTATGTTTGTAATCCACGGTTTTCTACACTGGTCATGAAACCCTCTTCTAGAGAGACAGATTCCATCATAGTAGACGACCATCCTCGTGGGTAATTTTTTGAACAAACATGCTTCGAATCTTGCACTCCACGTTCACAAGCTGTACAAGATTTGTTTTTGACACCAATGTGTAAAATTTTCCCAGTACGAGCACCTATTATTACTCCTAATCCAGCTAAAAAATTGTACTGTGTACCAAAGCTTCGCTTTAACCAACTTCCATCAACAATTACCCATATTATAAGTACTCCACTTGCGGTAACATCTTTAGCCCTTATTGCTAAATCAGCTTCTTCTGCAGCAGCTTGTTTCATGCTTTCTTCTGTCAATGTTCGTAGCTGAAGAAGCAGGCGTTGTTCTCGTTTTTTGAAAGTTGGATGAGACATATATGGAAGTTCCATGCAAGCGAATTTACCACGTATATTTGTATGTCCAATACCTTCTGACAAATCGCCAAGTACAGCAGCAGTATAAATATTCATCTTATCATTATCATCACTGTCACTGCGTTCAGACCAGAAACTACAAACTTTTTTACAATTTTTACATCTAAAATGAAACCGGGTTCGTAAGCTTCCTGTTGCTCCTATCATTACCCAGTCATTCAGTGTGCATTTGTTTGACCGATGCTTGCTCATATTTTGTTTAAGTTTTGACCAAAAATAAGAAACATCAACTATTCTGCGACCACTAATTTTACCATCAAACTCAGCATGCAAATGTTTGTTTTTTAGTGGCTTACCAGATCTTCTGAACAAAACATTTTTTTGTCTAAAAATTTTATTTTTTACTTTGTTGCAAACACGTCGAGCCTCTCATACAGACATTTCGCTTTAGTTTGGCAGCGAAATGCACATTGTGCTACTAAATTAACTACATTTTTACAACAACATACACATTTACATGCAAAACTAAATGAAAAACCAAATAAAAAACAGCAAAAAGTCCAATAAAGAAAGAATTTAGTGAGCATTATAAATTTTGGGTCATTTTTTGTTTTAAAATTTGAATTCATTGATTTTTTTTTACTGGTATTGTGGCAGGATTCTTGAAATCCTGTTTGTTTTACTCCTTTTATAGGAATAGAGTCGCCGGAGAACGGAGATTTTTCATCAAAATTTGTATTTAAATCAGAAGTTGAAGAATTATTAAACATGCAATTTTCTACACAATTCGTTGTGACGGATTCTACTTTTTTTATGGGATCTTTTAATCCTTGACCTCTTTCAAAACCGTTGGGATTTTTTTCAATATTGTCTTTGTCTACTGCCTTATTTATAAACTCACGCCTTAAAAATATGGAAATTATATTAAAATAATATATTAAAATATTTTTATGAAAGTTACTGTAAAATAAAAACAAGTTCAAAAATTTATAAAAATGAATTAAAAGTAGAAGCATACAAATCGAGATACTGTGCCTTGTGGAATTACTAAAAAACACCATAAAAAATTTAATCATGTATGAATTTCAATACATTAATTTGTGATAAAAATTTTTGTAAAATCTTCATAAAAAAATACAGTAAATTATTTTAATAAAAAGGAAGTTTCAACATCTATTTGTCACGATAGAACTAATAATTTATTTCTTTTTACAAAAAATGCTACAAACCATTGTCTCCTTTCCCTATTTTTACTGTAAAGTATAAAAAAAAAATTTTCGTTTGAAATATAATAGATGAATTATTTTTTTTATTTGCAATGATAAAGCGAGTGAAAAAAAAATTAGGTGATTTTGAGAAAATTCAGAGAAAATACTTTGTCAAAGTCAATAATTCTTTTGAATGTACCAAAATAATGCTTTTCGAAACGAGTGCGTCTATAACAAGTTCTAAATTCATTTCCTCCGCACTAATGTCGAAAAATTTTTTTGATAGTCTTAGTGGCTTAAATTCATTTTTACGCACGGGCCTTCACTTGATTTTGGCCATTCATACTATAGAATAGTATATTTCAAAACTTATGGCTGAAAAATTTTTTTTGAAACGGCGCGCAGTTATCGCCCGAGCGAAGCGATGAAGGGCCATTATAAACGGTTTGTACTATTTTGGTTTTTCGAGAATCGGCAGGATGAATTGGCAATTGCATTTTTAAATGTATGATTTGGCGCTAAGAAAGTCAGTTATACTTTTTTTAATAATATCGAATTAATAATTTAAAAATTACAAATGATTCGAACTTGATCATGTTGACAACTCTGAAAAATTGCATGTAATATAATGATAAAAGGTATTTTATTATTATTTGTGTATTGATTTTTTTAGGACAATGCTTGAAGTGAACATGAATTGAATCATAATAAGAAACTAATAACATTCTTTAATTTGCTGTGCAACTTATTTTAAAATATTTATTTTTAAGTCCTTACATGATATATACTTAGTTCAGTTTTGAAAAACCTTGCTGGGGATTATTTATTATGATTTTACTATTGTATTTTATATAAGGTTTAAAATGTTATTTTAACATGATTTAATAAATTTAATAAAAGTTAATTATATTTAATTACAAACTTTTTTAGATTCAAAGTTTCTTTTTACTACTCAAAATAGAGAATTATATATCAAAAATAACGTATAAGAAGATTTAATTTTAACTATGTCAGGAAGTAGTTTAAAAAAATTTTTAATCCTTTATTTGTAGGGACAGTTCATGTGCTTTTTAGTCTTAATTTATATTCTTACATTAATTTTGCTAAATTTAAACTAAACAGTAAACTTTAAAAATTGAAAGATAAAAATCAGTCATTTTAAAAATATCAAATTTAATATACATTGCCAAAAATATGATAATAATTTTCCAGAAGAAAAACATCAGTAATATAAGTGTAATTAACTGTAATTAAAATTTATCTTCAGCAATAATGGCACTGTAAGTGAAAGATCCTAAATAATCAGTTTAAAAATATCAATTATGAAATGCATTACTAAAAATACTAGACAATAATTTTCTAGATGCAAAACATTAATAGTATAAGTGTAACTTCAAAGTTGTTCAAATGTTTCTCTTCAACAGGGAATCAAAAGAGATTCAGTTTATGTGGAAGAAGAAAAAAGCTTCAACATTTTAAAAATTTGTAGTACATACCTACACTCAGAGAAAGATTTGATTGGACCAATTAAATATTCTTTGTTCCCTCAATAGTCGAAACATTGTAGCAGTTACAACACGTATAGTAAGGATAATAATACATATTGTTGCGACTAGCAAAGCAAATCTAACCTAACCTAGCTAATTTTTAAAATCTTAAAATTGAAATCATTATTTCTTAAATATTGTGATTTTTATAATCATTTGTATATTTTTTAAGATTGAAACAATTCATTAAATACATTAATTATACCAAAATCACAAAAAAGAAATTTTTAAAAAATAACTTGTGCTATACCAGTGTAACTAGAAACATGTTAACCCTTAATACGCATTTAGTCAGCGCTGCCATGATATTGTTACTGCTATAATGTGCATCATTGTCTCTATATCAACTATGGCATCTTAGATGTTACAATATATTGTTGACCCAATCAAACCTTTCTCTGAGTGTAATAGGATACTTAATCAAAATTCAATTTTTTTTTCAAACGATTATAAGCAAAAATTTCTAGCCTATTTAATAAAATGGAAATAAATTATTTCGTTCTTTCATTCAAAAAAATATTGTTTAAACATTTAAAAATGTTAGTATCTTCTTTACTTTTGTAAGATCTCACAAATCTTTGGCTGTTTGCTGTTTAAGTAATAAATAACTTACATATGAGCAGCTTTCCTTTTTTTAGATTTTTTTTTTGAATCGCAGGTTCTTTTTCTTTTTGGCCCAAGTACATTATGATCTTCTGCCATTATGACTTGTTTCTCCCTCTTTAAGGTGGAAAAAAAAGAAAATGAGTATAAAAAAGAATCTTAATTTTTAAGCAGTTCACAATAATAATAACTGCAGACAAAAGACAGAGTTCAGCCGAATCCGATAACGTTGTGCGCTAGAGTCGCGAATATTCCCGCCAATGACCAGAGTATAGGCCAGTCTTACTCGTGAATCGTGGCAACGACCGGCATTGCAGCGCAGTGATCAGTTAATTCCAAGCTAAACCTCGAGTGAAAGAAGACGACCGATAGTCATTTTTACCGAGGTAAGTACTGATATTATGATTGTACATAATTATAGATTGATTGATTAAAAAATTATTAATGCAAAGAAAATTTAAATTGAGACGATTCAAAGTAAATAATGTTTTTTCTTATATATGTGAGTACAAGAAAGCATGGTAGTTTACCGCCACATGTAAGCTTCTGTAACTGTTTTTTTGCATTTTTTTCAATATTTTAATACAAATTTTGATGATTAAATTAATTGCCAGTCAGCTGAAAAGTTGAAGCATGCGTTAATTCATAACCTATATTCCAAACAATACAAACTTATTTTTACTCATTCATCATCTGCATTTTGCTTGTGGTATTAAAAAAAAAAAAAAAAAACAAGTTTCAAAAAAGTTAGTAATAAAGATTTTTTTTTCTAATTATCGGTGTGATTCCTTCCTTGAAACTGTAAAGATTATTAAAAACTGAAGAAAGAGTGTTATCACACCATGTGATATTACATGTGTACTAATTGTGAATATGTGGTTCAACATTGATAGTTTCCCAATATTAATATTGTAAAAGTAGTTGAAGTTAGTAAATGATGTTTTTCACAAGAAATTTTTTCATCAATGCTTTTCAATAACAAAGTTTTGTTTGCGTTTTAAGTTTGAAATCAGCTCAAAGACTTAGAAATTACTCAACAAATAATTATTTTGGTTACAGCCATGTAGCTTGAAGTATAATTTTGTGTACACGAAATTGATCCATTAAACTCTAAATGCACTAATGTTTTAACATAAATTTCATGAAAAACATTTAAAATAATTAATTGCCAAAACTATTCAAAAACACAAACTTTTATTTAATTTATTCCTTTAAAATTTTTCTAAATTTATTATATAACTTTCAGTGTAGTAATAGTGGAAAATATTTGAATGCGCATTAATAACTTCACAACCTTTTGTAATTACATTATCATAAAGTTTTAATTTAAAAAATTTTTTTAGACACCACTATGGCACCAACTATGCAGGCGCTAAAAGATCAGTTGAAAAGCAAAACTACGTCTTACAACAAACTGAAGTCAACTCTGAAGAAGTCGGAAGAGCTTACATCAAATTTGAAAAAACAGCTACAAGACAAAGAGGTTTCAATAGATGCGCTCAACAGGCGGTTAAACAAGCAGGATGTGGACTTGGACAAAATGTCAAAGCATATAGAGAGTTTGAAAAAAGTAAGTATACATCACCAATTGTACAGGATTGTTAAATTTCAAAAATTTGTTTATTTTGAATTTTTGAGTAGTGAATGTGAATTCGCATCTTGATACCAGATTGTGCAGATAATTAAATTTGTAATTCTTTTCAATTTGCTTTAATTTAAATTTATTTTAAATTCATTACTGTGACTAAAAAAATTTTGTCATTAATATCATTAAAACATTTTTTTTAATTCTTCAAATTAAATGTAAATAACTAAAATAAAAAGTTAAAAATTGATAATAGTTAAAATATTTTCCAATCCAAAGATGATAGTTCAATATTCTGAGTGTAATGAATATTTTTTTTTCCAATTTGTTATTAAATTTATACCATAGTACTTTCAGAATTATTATCAATTATTTTATGTACAAAGAATCATTGTTAATATGAATATTTTAATTTTAATAACAGACCATCAAATAGTTGAGAAGTAAAACTAATCCCTGTACAAATGTTACGACTAGAGCGGAACAAAATAAACTGCTGGAGAAAAAACGAGGTGACGATGATGGCCGAAAACATGCAAGAGGCACTTGGGATTGCCGCACACCCCCGGGTAGTGACAGTCACCATAATAAGGACTCAAATGAACAAACTCGTAGGAATAAAAATAAAGATCAAGAACTCGACGACGCTACTAATTGTAGCAAGTCCAGCCATGAAAAAGATGAGCCTGAAAAAAACGTCGAAAATCTGAATCTTGGTAATAAAAGTAATAATAAAGAGGTCAATGGAGAGCAAAGTAATGAAGAGTATAAAAATAATAACGAAAATAAAAAATTTGGTACCAACCATGGAACTTCATCAAGAAAAAATAACAACACCAGAAACCAAAAATTCGATACTTTCATTAATGCACGAACACACCCATATACAAATTTTAGGAATTTTACCTACGCACAGGTAAATGTCAAGTTATACATCAATACATATTTTTTAATGATTAAAAACATTCGTCAATACATATATATTCGTCAGAACAATATATTCTTTCAACTTTTTTTTTTTTTTTTTAGACAGCACAACCAACTGTGGATGCCCATTTGGCACAAGAAATATTCTTGCAAGCTTTGCAACAAGAAACAGCAAATGCTCTATGGCCAAACATGGGCCTTCCTTTTCAAAATTATATGGGCACATTTCCATGCCCTTACTATTTTAGATAAATATTGTATTTCCATTTAATAAAACTTTTATTACTTCGTAGATTATAATTATTGTATTCATTTAAAACTTAAAAAATCAGAATTAAAATGCTTTTTTAATTGGAATAACTTTTAAAATATTGTTTATACATTTACAAATGATAAATAAATGAAAAAACTTTAATAGCTCTGTCATCTTTGATTATTTATTTCTAATTTCTAGTCAACAAGTTTTCAACTTTTTAGAAAAAAATGTGTTCAAACATGAAAATAATATTCCTTGTGGTAAACAAGTACTGTTGATTTAAATTGGTTAACAAATATAGGAAGCAATAATAAGTATATAAAACAGTCACTTAGTCTTTCAACTTTTTAATTCAATTTTATCTGTTCATGATTAAAAAAATATAATTAAAAATTTCTATAAAGTTAAATATTGTGATTGCGAACAGAAAATATTTTGTTTTAAGATTGAATATCTTTTTTATGGAAATCCGGATTTGATAATAAATGTAATATTTTATTTGTATTAATTATTTATTGTTCTGTTCACACAGTAGGATTTAGTAAATTTAATTAGGTCTTAATCATCGAGTAACTATGCTCAATGCAATGATAATATTTTCATTCGAATGAACTAAAATAAGTATATGAATCAAGTGGAGATAAGTTTAAAACGATCGTTAGCTAATCATTAAGTTCTTTTTCTCATAACAATATAATCATTATATATTTTCATTATATATCTTTAAATTATAACTTTTATTGGACTTATAGGTAAATATTTGAAAACACTCACAATAATAGTTTGTAAACTATTGTTGAAAACTTGTTTTTGAAAAATTTATATGAAATACCAAATAGCATATTCAAAAATTTGTCAATGTTTTTTTATTTATTGATTATGTGATACAGAAAAAAGAAAGGTTCTGTTAAAAAACGTATTTTTAAGTCCAAATAATTTTATTTCACAATTATCACACAGCTTACAACAATATTTTGTTTATAACTACACCTTCTATTGACCAATAATTTATAATAATGTTTACAGGTGTCATGTGTATGTGTGTGTAAATATATATATATATAACATTTAAAAAATTTAATACAAGTACGAGTTTTATAAATTACACTTTGTTTAAAAAACAAGTCAGCATTAACTTTTAAGTAAGAAAACAATTATCATTGCCACTATTAAAACCACTATATTCTCTACGTATTTTTAATTTAATTTATCATTCATATTTATTTTGTTGTCAATAAAATGAGCAAGATACAGCATCATTAAATATCCATTCCTATAAGGTTAGAGTTGCAAATTTTTACACGCACTATGCCTAAACGTTGCTTAGCAGACTACCAGACGTGAAAGCTTAGGAAAAAATAAGTATTTCCGATTTTCTAAAGTTAATTCTCAATCAATTTTCTTCCAACTTTGCTTAAAAAATAGATAAAAATAATAGTTTTTGCGCTAAAGAGCTGTTTTTTTTTATTTTAAGGTTTTTTTTTTTTTTTTTATAAAAAAAGGAAAACCGTCTGCTACAGTCTGAATTTACTAAGGTATCTGTTGCACTTCGCCTTAAATGATCGATCTTAGGGGTTAAGTTCCCGAAAATGTATGGACTCCAAACTTTTCAGAGATTTATCAATTCAAAATAATTCTCTTGAAAAAAAGCTGAGGGAATCTCATTAACACTCAAGCAGTATTTTTAAGTCCATTCAAAACTTATATGATTGATCTTAGGGGTAGTTCCCGAGAATGAAACAACTCCAAACTTTTCGGAGGTAAAACGTTATCAATTCAAAACGATTTTTTTGATACGAAGCTGACGGAATCTCAGTAACTCTCCAGCAATTTTTTTTGAGGCAATTCAACCCTTATGTGATCGATCTTAGGGGTAGTACCCAAAAATGAAACGACTCCAAACTTTTCGGAGGTCAAATGTTATCAAATCAAAAAATTTTTTTTGAAACAAATCTGACGGAATCTCATTAACACTCGAACAGTATTTCTTTGAGCCCATTTAATTCTTAAATAATAAATCTTTGGGGTAGTTCCTGAGAATTAATAGACTTTCAAACTTTTTAGAGGTTTAACGTTATCAATTCAAAACAATTCTGTCGAAACAAAGCTGACGGAATCTCATTAACACTCGCGAAATATTTATTAAGCCCATTCAACCCTTATATGATTAATCTAAGGGGTAGTTCCTGAGAATGAATCGACTTTAAACTTTTCAGAGGTAAAAAGTTCTCAAACTAAAACGATTTTACTAAAAAAGCCGACGGAATAACATTTACACGCGAGAAGTATTTTTTGAGCTTATTCAAACCTTACATGATTGATCTTAGGGGTGGTTTCCAAAAATGAAACGACTCCAAACCTGTGGGAGGTAAAACTTTAGCAATTCAAAACAATTTTCTTGAAACAAAGCTGACGGAATCTCATTAACACTCGATCAGTATTTCTTTGAGCCCATTCAACTCTTAAATGATCGATCTTAGGAATAGTTCCTGAGAATTACTCAACTCCAAACTTTTCAGAGGTAAAACGTTATCAATTCAAAACAATTTTTTTCAAACAAAGCCGACGGAATCACATTTACACGTGAGAAGTATTTTTTGAGCCCATTCAACCCTTATGTGGTCGATCTTAGGGGTAGCACCCGAAAATGAATCGACTCCAAACTTTTCGGAGGTAAAACGTTATAAAAACAAAAGAATTTTCTTGAATCAAAGCTGACGGAATCTTATTAACAATAGATCAGTATTTTTTTGAGCTTATTCAATTCTTAAATGATCAATCTTAGGGGTAGTTCCCAAGAATGAAACGACTTTAAACTTTTCAGAGGTAAAACGTTCTCAAACTAAAACGATTTTACTGAAAAAAAGCCTATGGAATCTCATTAACACCCAAGCAGTATTTTTTAAGCCCATTCAAACCTTATATGATTGATCTTAGGAGTAGTTCCCAAGAATGTATTGACTCCAAACTTTTCATAGATTTATCAATTCAAAACAATATTTTTTTAGCAAAGCCTACGGTATCTCGTTTACTCTCCAGCAGTAGTTTTTGAGCCCATTCAACCTTTATGTGGTCGATCTTAGGGGTAGTACCCGAAAATGAATCGACTCCAAACTTTTCGGAGGTAAAACGTTATCAAATCAAAACAATTTTCTTGAATCAAAGCTGCCAGAATCTCATTAACACTCGATCAGTATTTCTTTAAGCCCATTTAATTCTTAAATGATCGATCTTAGGAATAGTTCCTGAGAATTACTCGACTCCAAACTTTTCAGCGGTAAAACGTTATCAATTCAAAACAATTTTTTTAAAACAAATCCGTTGGAATCACATTTACACGCGAGAAGTATTTTTTGAGCCCATTCAACCCTTATGTGGTTGATCTTAGGGGTAGCACCCGAAAATGAATCGACTCCAAACTTTTCGGAGGTAAAACGTTATAAAATCAAAATAATTTTCTTGAATCAAAGCTGAAGGAATCTTATTAACACTAGATCAGTATTTTTTTGAGCTTATTCAATTCTTGAATGATCAATCTTAGGGGTAGTTCCCAAGAATGAATCGACTTTAAACTTTTCAGAGATTTGTCAATTCTAAACAATTTTTTTTAAACAAAGCCTACAAAATCTCATTAACACCTGAGTAGTATTTTTTGAGCAAATCCAATTTATAAATAATCGATCTTTGGAGTAGTTCCCAAGAATGAATCGACTCCAAACTTTTCGGAGGTAAAACGTTATCAAATCAAATTAATTGTTTTGAAACAAAGCTGACGGAATCGCATGAACTCTCCAGCAAATTTTTTTGAAGCCATTCAACCCTTATGTGATCGATCTTAGGGGTAGTACCCAAAAATGAAACGACTCCAAACTTTTCGGAGGTAAAATGTTATCAAATCAAAAAATTTTTTTGAAACAAATCTGACGGAATCTCATTTACACTCGAACAGTTTTTTTCGAGCCCATTCAATTCTTGAATGATCAATCTTAGGGGTAGTTCCCAAGAATGAATCGACTCCAAACTTTTCGGAGGTAAAACGTTATCAAATCAAATTAATTGTTTTGAAACAAAGCTGACGGAATCGCATTTACACTTAAGAAGTATTTTTTGGGCCCAATTAACTCTTAAATGATCGATCTTAGGGGTTAAGTTCCCTAAAATGTATGGACTCCAAAATTTTCAGAGATTTATCAATTCAAAACAATATTTTTTTAACAATGCCTACGGTATCTCGTTTACTCTCCAGCAGTAGTTTTTGAGCTCATTCAACCTTTATGTGGTTGATCTTAGGGGTAGTACCCGAAAATGAATCGACTCCAAACTTTTTGGAGGTAAAACGTTATCGAATCAAAGCTGCCGGAATCTCATTAACACTCGATCAGTATTTCTTTGAACCCATTCAATTCTTAAATAATCGATATTTGGGGTAGTTCCTTAGAATTAATCGACTCCAAACTTTTCAGAGGTAAAACGTTATCAATTCAAAACAATTTTTTTTAGAACAAAGCCATCGGAATCACATTTACACTTGAGAAGTATTTTTTGAGCCCGTTCAAACCTTATATGATCGATCTTAGGGGTAGTACCCGAGAATGAATCGATTCCAAACTTTTCGGAGGTAAAACGCTGTCAATTCAAAACAATTTCTTTGAAACAAAGCTGATGGAATCTCATTAACACTAGATCAGTATTGATAAGTAATATAAACTTATAAGATTATAAGTAAGTCTGATAAAAAAAAGATTATAAGTAAGTCTGTTGCAACTTGGGAATGTGGGATTTTTATCGAGATCGATACATGACATGCCTCCCCTCTTAGTCCATGGTTGCCCTCGACAATGCAGGGCTGGACGACTGTAGGAGTGCAGTCCTTGTATCGAAGATAGAAAATGTATCGATCATCTCGATCGTGTGAATTTTGGCGGATGACGGTGGGCAAGCGCCTTAGTAAAAGTTTTTCCTTTTTTTTTTTTGTTTTTTTGAAAAACTATTATTTTTTCAAAAATAGTTAGTTCAAGTCGTAGCGTTTTGCATGTAATTTCTACCCGATGTTCGGAGGGATCGGTAGTTTTTGAGTTGTTATAATTGTTGCATAACAATGATCACAGGGTGGGAAAGAGTTGGTTGAAGGTGGGTAAGAATATCGTAACTTTTGAGTTAAAAGCCTGAAATTTTTGAAATTTTTAAATGAAAATCTCAAATAGCTAGTTGTTTTAGCTAAGTCCTGAGTAGAAGTTTTTTCGTTGCTTGCGCAAGCCAACTAACAGGGATTTAGGCATGGTAAAATAATTATTGCTCTATATTGCGCGGTTATCGGGCGGTGGAGCAAAAAAAAATTCTGTATGGATTGGTTAATATTTGGAGTGGGAAGTTGCATCGTTGTACGTATTCATTCATTAATTGCCAGGAGTGAGGGAAGTTCACAGTTTTTGTCATAATTTTAAGTTCGCTAATTAGTTTAGTAAAAAGTATTTATAACGTTCGATGAAAATTGTGTAATATATATGATGGTGTTGAGCGCAACTGTTTTGAAGTTACAATTTAGATTTTGGACTGTCGCATTACAGTCAAAATTAAAAAAAAAAAAAATTGCATAGTACTATCAATAAAAAAAATTGTTCTTCAAGTTGCTAAACGATTTGAGTTTTAATTTGTCATTGTTTAGTTCACTATGAAACTTCAAATTCAATATAATTATTTTGTTTTAATGTTTTAAAATTTTTAATATGTTTAAATTTTTGCGCTCGACATAAAATTTATCAATTAGCAGGGAGTTTCGGTGAAATCGATGCTTACAACACTCCGTTTGACTGATTTAGACTGAGTTTTGCTTTAATTAGTCGAAAATAGTTAAATAAGTTTCAAATTTATTTGATGAAATTTTCGAGTTTAGTGTATAGAATTAAATTATTTATAATTGACGTAACTTAGAATTTCGCAATAAGTATTTTACATTATGTGTGTTACGGAAAAATTTACAAATAAAGCCTATTTTGAATTTCGATTCGTAGAGATTGTACAATAAATATTAAAAATTAATATTACAGCAGATATAAAAAAAAATTTAAAAAGTGATCATGGAGTTAAATTAGCTTGAGCCAAAGTTTTTACTAAATGTTAACAATATTTAAGTATTATATAAATTTGTTAAATTTAAGATAATGTCCGAGTGTTAATTAAAATTTTAATTCTGAAAATACACTCAATTTAGTTCACAAAATTGTCTGAAAAAAGTTTATATTTTACTGGTGAAGCTGCTTCTTCCCTTGATGCGAATGTTGCTGTATCGTTGTCTTTGGAATCGGTTGGTCGGCAGATCGACGGTTACGTACGAGAGTATAGTGCGAGTAGGTGTAAACGTCGACGTTGCAGCGGTGCACTCATCAAATTATATCATGCTAAGTTGCCGGTTTTGATAAATGTGCTGTTACTGGTGCATTCAGTAGGTGCTCCAGCCGGTACTACGTCGATCGGAGAGCTAGTTGGACTCGCAGTATGGTTAGTTTACAAGGATTGTTATCGAAAGTCGTCAACTCATCGAGGTGCATTAAAAGGTAAATACTTTCACATTTGTTATAAATCAATCATTGTTTGTTTAAAAAAAATTAAAACATTCATCTGATACCTGAGTGTCGACGGATAGTACAAAAAAAAATTCTTTTCTTGGAACTTCGGCGTGTTTGTGAGTACAATACTTTGATCGTTACTATTTTTATTAAATAATTGTCAGAGTTAAGTCGTCAACCGTCGTTATTTCATAAATTAATTGTTTACAGGTTGTATTGAAAGATTCGTGGGTGTTGCTGTATGGTTGGGTCGCGTGCTGCAGGTGCATTGCGATTTGCGGGTGAGTCTGATGGAAGAGTCGACCGCGGCTGGAGGTATAGCTGGTCTGCATGCGGCGGGCGCACTCAGCAGGCCAGTGGTCGCGAAGATTCATGGCTATGGTAGAGTCTTAAGCGTGTTTCCGGATGGACAGTTGATCAAATTTGGTTTGAAAATGAAGTGTTTCTTTTTATTTTTGTCTATCTAATTTTGCTAGAATTATTAATAACTTCCGAAGATAGGATAGTATATTTATTCAATTAAAATTATTATCATCATTATTTTCAATTATTTAATTATTTATTTATTATTTATTTCATTATTATTATTATTGGCTTTTTTTCTATTATTTTTTTTTTATTTTGTATTTTTTTATTTTATTTTACTTGTTCATTTATTCATTTATTTATTTGTTTATATATATATGTATATATATATATATACACTCAAATTTTTTATTTTATTTATTTATTTATTTTTTATTTATTTTTTTTTTTTCAACGTTTTGTTTAGTTTTTCATGGCTCTGCGACGTGAAGCGGTGATTTTGTATTCGAGTCTAGTGCTTTTGGAGAGGTTGTGGGCATTGTCGAGATTTGTGGAGGTGAGTCCACGTGGATTACGATGTCTGCTGTTTTTTGAGTGGGAGGCAAGCTGTGAGTCTCATTAGGAGAAGTATCGACCTGATGATTTACTTTACATGTGCATGATTTTGGGATGTATTCTTCTTCATTTGCTTTTACGTCCCGTTTATTTTCCTTCTTTTCTGTTGCAGATAAAGAAGAAGGTCAAGATCTTTTCGATTTGAAGAAACCTATCTAACAGGATTTTTAGGACCAATGTCAACACGACTGAGGATCCCAAGCCGATGGCCACGAGCGAATGTGTTCGTTTTTGCTCCGTTCTTCGGACATGGATCGCCCGCAGTTTACTTTCCATTTCGTTTAGGGGAATTGGATTAAAATTTTGGAGTGATTCAGTGAGTTCTTTCTCCACCTCCATGGGGTATTTGATTGCGTATTCATGTATCTCGGGTTTTATTGTGTTCAATTCTACTGAAAGTTCTGGTTTATAATTGTACTCTGATGTGAATGAGATTTTCCGAAGTCCGTGTAAGATAAAGTTTGACGTGTGTGCGGTACCTTTACCGCTTAGGTAATGTGAACCTGTGCCATTTATGAGAAATTCATTTCG
Source organism: Encarsia formosa (assembly GCA_038277355.1). Lineage (NCBI taxonomy): Eukaryota > Metazoa > Arthropoda > Insecta > Hymenoptera > Aphelinidae > Encarsia > Encarsia formosa. Next base: position 36,260,576 of record CM076187.1, read on the forward strand.
ATGATTATGGCAGGTGATTGTGAGCATAGTTGGTTTTAAAGTTGAATATAACCATGAATTCGATGCGTGCAAGGGTGTTAGAATTATAGGCGTATTTCGTATAATAACTGTCGAGCAGGTTTTTAGAGAAGAGGTTGTCGGCTGATTGAACATTGAATACTCACACAATGGGTGTGTAACTCCGTCGATTAGGGGTAAGAAGTCTTCACATAGCTTGGTGTGATCATAAGTGAAACAAGATTGAAGGAGTTCGTCATTTAAGAGAACATATGTCTGGTTTTTCGATAAGACAATATAATTAACTGTTGGTTTTATTGCTAAATAGCCTTATTATCAAAGGGAAGGTTTATAGGGTTTGGGAAAGAGTGTATTTTGTACAAGTCGAGGTCGTCGTCGATTACTAAAGGTAGTTTTATAGAAACGTGAATCTTTCCATTAGTGATGAAAATAGTCGTTTTCGCTACGCTGAATAGGTAATGGGGTGTAATTACTTCTGCTGTGTTTAGTATCTGGAGAATCGGATTATTGTTAATTTTTAGGAGTAGATTGGACATTTGGGAAAAAGATAACAGAAGAGGGTGTAGATGTCCTTTTGCGGTGGTTTGAATTTCTTCTAACAAGGTTTCATAACACCTTTGTAGTTCGTCAAGTTCGTATGAGTAATCGAACCACCATCTGGTAACGTTCGCTAATTGCAATTCTTTGTTTATGGCCAAGTTTTGTTGGAAAATGTTTTCAACACGACTGATTAAGCGTGAAATTTCTAGTGTTTGATTATTGTTGTATTTATACAGATTTTCGAGCTCCGATTTGATTGGATGAGTTGATTCGAGTGAAATTTGGGATAAATTATTCTGACTGTCGTACAGTTTGTCAATGTCATTATTGATTAGTTCGCGATCTTTCGAGTCCATGATACCGAATAACCATTTTGTAACCCAACCGCCAACTTCGATTGGAGCTCTTCGAGTTTTTCGATTGTAGGGTCGGTTATTAGTTTCTTGCAAGACGAAAAAGCTTTTCATAGATTCGTGTAGATCATTTATTGCGAATAATTTGCGGGTAATGTGGAGTTCCGAGAGTCCTGGTGTTATTTGGTCAGGGTAGACTCGAGATAATTCATTCACTAAATGTTTGAAATTTTTGTGTTCCGTTTCGAAGTTTCTGTCTAGTGGGGGACAATTTACGAAAATATTAATGTGAATTTTTGTTCTGACTAAATTAATTTTTCCGACGTGTTCATAGAAAATACCCGGGTTATTGGGGATTGATTGTATTTCATAAAAGGTTTTATTTTCCGTGTTAACGGTACCAACTGGAGCAAAGCTCATGCACCACAGCAATATGAAAAGCATTTTTCTGGAACAAAAATTAGGACAGATTTAAATTAAATGAGGCGATGATTTATGAGAGTAAAAAAAAGGTTTTTAGTGAAATTTTTTTCAGGCGGTCTTTATGGACTAAGATTTTTTTCTTGTTTTGGCTTTGCAAGAGAGCGAAAAAATTAATAAATAAATTTATAAATAAACAAATAAACCAAGAAGCCTACAACCCCATAACGCTGGGCGAAAAAATTAATAAATAAATTTATAAATAAACAAATAAACCAACAAGCCAACAACCCCATAACGCTGGGCAAAAAATTAATAAATAAATTTATAAATAAACAAATAAACCAAGAAGCCTACAACCCCATAACGCTGAGCGAAAAAATTAATAAATAAATTTATAAATAAACAAATAAACCAACAAGCCAACAACCCCATAACGTTGGGCAAAAAATTAATAAATAACTTTATAAATAAACGAATAAACCAACAAGAGTACAACCCCATAACGCTGGGCGAAAAAATTCATAAATAAATTTATAAATAAACAAATAAACCAAGAAGCCTACAACCCCATAACGCTGGGCAAAAAATTAATAAATAACTTTATAAATAAACGAATAAACCAACAAGAGTACAACCCCATAACGCTGGGCGAAAAAATTCATAAATAAATTTATAAATAAACAAATAAACCAAGAAGCCTACAACCCCATAACGCTGGGCGAAAACTATACGCAGCATCCGCATTTTTTGTCCGTCCGTCCGTCCGTCCGTCCGGGATCAACTTTAAAAATTTGATTACAACGCTCCCAATCATCGGATTCAATTCAAATTTGGTACACAGATATTTTTGAAGATGGAGATAATGAATCTAATTTCCGTTTTTTTGTTTCTATTTTTTTTTTTTTTTTAAAGACAAGCATTTCTATTTTATCGATTTTTGCCATCAGTTTTATTTTAAAAATTTAACATGGCTCTTCCAATACATCCGATTTAAAAAAAATTACGTAAATGTAAATATCAATTAGAATTTTTAATTTGTCTTAATTAAAGTGCACTTAAATAAGGTGAAATTATAATTCTCTCCTAATATATTGGATTTGTACGAAAATTTGTTTTCGATGTCTTTTGAGGGTCAAGATTACGAATCTGATTTTTAATTTTTAATTTGGTGACTAATAAGGTCTATACTCAAATAAAGTTAATTTGAAATTTTAGCCCCATACATCTGACTCGAAAGAAATTTTGTGTATTGGGATCTCTAATGCTTCTCATTTTGAATATGACCGTAGATTTTTATTTTACCCTGAATGAAGTTTACTTATATAAGGTAAAATTTTCCTTTGTTCTCAATCTATATTAGAACAATCAGAAATTTCGTATACACCTGTTTTCAAGGATGATGATTACAAGTATCACTTTGAATTTTTAATTTGCCTCAATATTTAAGTACACTTAAATAAGGTGAAATTATAATTCGCGCCTAATACATTGGATTTGTTCGAAAATTTCTATTCTTTGGCTTTTGAGGGCCCAGATTATGAATCTGACCTTCAATTTGAATTTAATGACTCTAACAAGGTCTATTCTCAAATAAAGTTAGTTTGAAATTTTTGCTGTATAAATCGAACCGTAATAAGTTTTTTGTACTGGGATGTCTCAGGCTGCTCATTTTGGGCATGTATGTATCTATATTCGAATAAGCCCAGACATTTGGAAGACTTTTTTTGTTTCTTTTCATCTGTAATATGGTTGTAGATTTTTGTTTTGAAATAGTTTTGATTAAAGTTATACTCTAAATAAAGTTTAATCATTTACGTAATATCATAATATCATAATATTTGATATTATTGAATATATTTGTCTATGCGCGAGCGAGCGAAGCGAGCGAGCGTTTTATGCTAGTTTATAAATAAACAAATAAACCAACAAGCCAACAACCCCGTAACGCTGGGCAAAAAATTATTAAATAAATTCATAAATAAACAAATAAACCAACAAGCCTACAACCCCATAAAGCTGGGCGAAAAAATTAATAAATAAATTCATAAATAAACCAACAAGCCAACAATCCCATAACGCTGGGCAAAAACATTAATAAATAAATTTATAAATAAACGAATAAACCAATAAGCCAACAACCCCATAACGCTGCCCAAAAATAAATAAATTTATAAATAAACAAATAAACCAACAATCCTAAAACCCTATAATGCTGGGCGTAAATACTAATAAACTAGTTTTTAACTAAAATAGTTTTTCACTATCCTCCGAGCTCTAGACCCCCAAAAGTCTGGGCTTAGAGTTCAATAAAGAAACTGATGTGCTACCACCCGAAACCCTGGGTGCCCGAGCTCTTCAAAAAAACTGGTCGGCTATCCCCTCAGCTTTCAAACCCCCTGGGTGCCTGAGTTCAACAAAAAACTAAACCCTCAAAACCCTGGGCACCCGAGTTCAACAAAGAAGCTGATTGGCTACCCCTCAAGCTCTAAACCCCCAAAACCCTGAATGCCCGAGTTTAACGAATAACTGGTCCTCTACCCCCCAAGCTCTCAACTTCCAAATACCCTGGGCACCCGAGTTTAACAAAAAAACTGGTCGGCTATCCCCCAAGCCTTGAGCCCCCAAAACCCTGGATGCCCGAGTTCCACAATAAAACTTGTCGGCTATCCCCGAAGTTCTAAACTCCCAAGACCCTGGGCGTCCGAGTTCAACATAAAAACTGGTCGGCTATTCCCCAAGCCTTGAGGCCCCATTCTATGTTGAACTGGGACGCCCAGGGTCTTGGGGGTTTCGAGCTTTGGGGATAGCCGATAAGTTTTTTTGTGGAACTCGGGGATCCAAGGTTTTGGGGATTTAGAGCTTGGGGGGTAGCTGGCCAGTTTTTTTGTAGAACTCGGGCACCTAGGGTTTTGGGGGATAGCCGATCAGTTCATTTATTGCACTCGACGCCCAGGTTTTTTGGGGGTAGCTTATCAGTTTCTTCATTGAACTCTACGCCCAGACTTTTGGGGGTAAAGCGATTGGAGGATAGTTAAAAACTATTTTAGTTAAAAACTAGTTTATTAGTATTCACGCCCAGCGTAATAGGGTTGTAGGCTTGTTGGTTTATTTGTTTATTTATGAATTTATTTATTAATTTTTTCGCCCAGCGTAATGGGGTTGTAGGCTTCTTGGTTTATTTGTTTATTTAAAAATTTATTTATTAATCTTTACACACCTAAGGTTATGTGGTTGTATAGGCTTGTTTGTTTATTTATAAATTATTTCATTGATATTTATGCCCAGCGTTATGGGGTTGTAGGCTTGTTGATTTATTTGTTTATTTATAAATTATTTTATTCATATTTATGCCCAGCGTTATAGGGTTGTAGGCTTGTTGGTTTATTGGTTTTTTTATAAACTTATTTATTAATTTTTTCGCCCAGAGTTATGGGGTTGTAGGTTTGTTGGTTTATTTGTTTATTTAAGAATTGATTTATTAATTTTTACACGCCTCAGGTTATGTGGTTGTATAGGCTTGTTTGTTTATCTATAAATTATTTTATTAATATTTATGCCCAGCGTCATGGGGTTGTATGCTTATTGATTTATTTGTTTATTTATAAATTATTTTATTTATATTTACGCCCAGCGTTATGAGGTTGTAGGCTTGTTGGTTTATTTGTTTATTTATGAATTTATTTAATAATTTTTTCGCCCAGAGTTATGGGGTTGTAGGCTTGTTTGTTTATTTGTTTATTTAAGAATTTATTTATTAATTTTTACACGCCTAAGGTTATGTGGTTGTATAGGCTTGTTTGTTTATCTATAAATTACTTTATTAATATTTATGCCCAGCGTTATGGGGTTGTATGCTTGTTGATTTATTTGTTTATTTATAAATTCTTTTATTCATATTGACGCCCAGCGTTATGGGGTTGTAGGCTTGTTGGTTTATTTGTTTATTTATAAATTTATTTATTAATTTTTTGCCCAGCGTTATGGGGTTGTAGGCTTGTTGGTTTATTTGTTTATTTATAAATTTATTTATTAATTTTTTGCCCAGCGTTATGGGGTTGTAGGCTTCTTGGTTTATTTGTTTATTTATTAATTTTTTCGCCTAGCGTTATGGGGTTGTAGGCTTGTTGGTTTATTTGTTTATTTATAAATTTTTATTTTAATTTTTTCGGGCATTAAATCGAATTTTTAGGCATTAAATTTGAATTAGGTTGTTTTGTAGGAAATTCTAGCTGCGAGGATTGAAAGGTCGTTTCGGCGATATCTCGAGGGCGAGTAACATTCTCTTGAGGGTTTAGACAGTTTTTCGATGGGGCTAGCTTATGATCTAGTGTGATAGTCTCTGCGGAATTTGTTGAAGAGTCGGAATCATCGCTAGACATGATTTTGATGTTTTCGAGATTGAAAGTGTTATCAAAAGTTGTTGGGGGTATTTTAGGTGTGATGAGAGTGGACGATAAGGGAGGATTTTTGAATTCTGAGTCATCGGTCAGTTGCCATTTATCTAAGTCTAACAAAGATTGTGTATTGTTCAAATTTTGTCTACTGTCTGCGTCAATAAGATCATTTTCCAAATAGCCTGGATCACTGTGGACTACAGAGTGATCCGCTTCATGATAGTTAGCTCCTAGGTTGAAATTTTCGAGGAGTTTTTCCCATTTTCCAGAGTCCATACACAAAGAATTAAATCCTTCGATAAACTCTTCTTTCTCCTTAGAGTTGAAGTTGGGAGGTTTGAGCTGAGCATGGAGTTCCAAATTTGATTTTTCAGGGATAGTCTCGTAGAGTTCTTCTTCATCAGAAGATGAGGAGTCATCATCATTTGCTGGAGGTTATACTCTTTTTGATGGAGAATCAAAGAATGCCTTTCTTGATGCGGGTTTTGGGAAATGGGCGACTACATCTTCAAAACTATCTGATGGTACCATGGTTTCATCGAACTCGCTTTTGCCAGAAATCTCATCTTGTTCTCGGTTGCTGACTTCAGACTCGGAGGCAGGAGATGTGGTTGTTGTGTTGAGTGGTCCATCAAACTAGGTATTAAAGATCGGCTTTGCAAGGGTACAGGCGCGTCGGAGGCGCTTTCGGTTTCGTCTGAAGTTTCTATCTCTGAGGTAGAGCTTTCGGCGTTTGCTTGATCGGTGGGTGTAGTATTTTTCAGCTTTACCTGTTGATCTCGTCTGAGTCTTAGACGAGAGGCGATGGTATTACCTGGAAGATTTCCCTGACCCGATGCGTTCGGCGATACATGAGTTTTATTTTTGGACCCTTTTGGTCTACCTCTTCGTGAAGAGCTGGCTTGCGGGGCGTCAGAGAAGTTTTCTTCTTTGCTTTTGTTGTGGGCTTGTCGAGCAAGGGATGTTTTTGTTGGTTTTTGTTTCTGAATAGGTAGTATAGTTTTTGTTTTGATTTTCTTCAAAGATTGAGAGGCTATCTTTGCCGACTTTTCGTTTTCTACCTCTTTCTGGTCTATCGGATTTCTTGAAGGCCAATCGGCGTTAGTGTTAAGCCTTCCAGGCTTGTAACGGAATATATATCTGTAGCCACGCAGTCGGGCTCTCCAGCGGTATAATCTTGACATTGGATCTTTGATTGAATCAATTCATTGTAAAGGTTCATGGTCGGCGTATACATAGAAAGTGCGACCGCAAAGATAGTGTCTGAAGTACATGATGCCTAGGACTACAGCTAAACACTCTCGCTCAGTGGCAGAGTAGTTTTTTTGATGTTTATTGAGCGTTTTTTGACATACATGCAATAGGTTAATCATTATTTGGTTCGCCTTGACTCAAAACTGCCCCGACTGCATGTGCACTAGCATCGGTTGTTAGGATGAAAGATTTAGAGAAGTCTGGGCAAATTAGAACTGGTGCCGTGCATAGAGCTGTCTTTAGTTTTTCAAAACTGACTTTTTGGCTCTCTTCCCAGCGGAATTTACAATTTTTCTTGAGAAAGTCGTTTAGAGGTTTTGCAATTTCAGAGAAATGGTGGATAAATCGGCGATAATAAGAACAGAGCCCAAGAAAAGAACGGACGTCTGAAGTACTCTCCCGTCTTTAAGACGGGAAAATCTTGAATATCTTTGATTTTTCCCCGGTCAGGTTTGACTCCAAATTTGTCGATATGGTGGCCCAGGTATTTTACTTTGGGGGTTAGAAATTCGCATTTTTCGATTTTCAATCGCAACCTGGCATTAAACAATCTTTGAAAAGCTTCATTAACCTTTCTCTCGTGATCTTCAAGAGAGTTGGAGAAGATGATTAATCATCTAGGTAATTGAACAATTCGATTCCTTGTAATCCGGTCATGACGGAGTCCATCAATCTTTGAAATGTCGGGGGAGCACAGCAAAGTCCAAAAGGCATGGCTGTGAATTCAAAATGCCGGTAAGGCATTGAGAAGGCGGTTTTAGCTCTGTCATCCGGGTGCATAGGTATTTGGTGGAATCCGTTAACAAGATCAAAAACCGAAAGTATTTGGACTTGCCTAGGGACTCCAGTATTTCTTGAACGTTGGGGAGTAGATAGGCGTCCGAAATTGATAATTCGTTAAGCTTTCTGTAATCAATAACAAGACGATGTTGATTTTTACAGTCAGGGCCAGGCCGTTTTGGAACTATCCATAAAGGTGAATTCCAAGGGCTGGAGGAGGGTTGGATGATTCCTTTCTTCAGCAAGTCGTCTACTTGCCTTTCAATTTCTTCGTGCAATTTTGGAGGATAACGATATTGACGTGTATATATCGGTTTGTCACTGGTTAACGGAATGGTATGTTGTACTAGATGTGTGCGAGGAGGGTCGTTGCCAGGTCACATGAAGAGATATGGAAAGCGTTCAACCACTCTCTTCAATTGAACTAAGGCTGCTTTGTCGTGATGTTTTCTTTTCAGAGGGTCAAATATTCGAGGTACTCTTTGTTCAGGAGAACAAGGCGTTCCTTCGGCCTCAAAATCGAAGAAGTCGTTGGAACTATCGAGTTCAAAGGGATACAGATCTTGCACCGGTATTTCGACTTCTTGAGGTTCGTTTTTAGTGTTAATCGCTAACACGTTACATGAACCTTTTTCATGGGTAACGGCTGACTCACCGATAAATATTCCGGTAGGGGTTTGTATTCGGGGAAGATACGCCTCCCCTCTTGGAGAGCTTTCCGACATAGGAATTTCTATCGCAACTTTACAACGTGCTGGCAACGTGTATCTTGTGGACAGAGCTTTACCTTGTTTTCGACGAGCTTTATAATGGAAAATAGTCGAAGGTATTTTGCTGGACGTAGGTTGAATGTCGGGAATGGTGTTTTGACTTTGAGGTGTTCGTCGAGAGTCAGAAGATTCTGTAGGGGACTCGGAAGATTCGGAATCGCTGTTGTCTGTAGCGCTGGAGAAGCAAATGTTTTGAGTGCCATTTTGAGTGATTAATTGATTATTGGCCAAGTCGATTTGGCCCTTTTCAATTTGGAGATAACGAGAGCCCAGAATGGCATCTTCTTTGAGCGAAGAACTTTCAGGGAGGACGTGCAAATGGTGTTTTCTACCGTCCCTTTCTTTGAAAGTAACAGTACCAAGAGTGTAGACAGGTTCTGCTCCGATCCCGGTCAGTTGAAGAGTACGATTTTTATTGATTTTATACGTGGGATTTAGAGATTGAATTTTAATTACACTCACGTCTGCGCCGGTGTCAATTAAAACGCGCCCTTTTCCAGCTTTAAATATGTCATTAATAATTTCGATCTTAGGTGAGCCGTACGAAATTTTCTTTCTTTCTCTATGGTTTTTAGGATTGTAAATTTGAGGTGAATACGTGTTGAAATCGTTAGTAGGTTCGTCTAAATTAGGGATGTCGCTACTCCGGTTGGTTGAATTTCCGGAAAGGGTTTCTGAACCAGAGGATTCTGATTCAGAGCGATCTGAGTCTGAGGATAGGCCTTCAAGAAAATAATCGGGAAGATTTTTCATTTTCCCGGCTTGCTTAAGTCTCCGGAGTTTCTTAAAAGTTCTTTTGCTGATAACACCATCTTGTAAGAAAGGGGCATCGTCGTGAATTAGGTGGAATATATGTTTTTGTTTACAAATACGAATTGTAATTTATCCATGAGCGTGCACTTGATTATTATTTTCTCCCTGGATTGTAATAGGAGGGTCAGGATAGTAGAAAACCGAGTCTTTAAGAACAGAAGCTTTGATGACATTCACTTCATTGGTTTGTGCAGCAGAACATGTTACGACGCCCTTTTTGCATAGGTAATTTTTAATTTTTATGGTTGGTGCAGTTTTCTCGCCGTAGACTCTCCGTACTCTCGCGTTTTGAATGTTTTCACCGATCGGTGCTCGGGGCTCTGAGAGCGCGGGAAGCTCGCAGACGCACCGTCCGGACGAGCTTGTCTCCAGTTTAAATTTTCGCAAGGGGAGATATTTGTGGGAATATTCGTTGGAGTCGGGGCTTGTGGAGTAGGGATGTAAGCTGGTGTTGTGGAATTAGGATAGAGCGAGTGAAAAGGAGGCATAGGCGCTGGGGGGTAGTAGTAGGGCATAGGAGGGTAATAGGGCATATAAGGGTGAAAATTTGGATAAGGGAAGGGATGGGAAAAAGGGCTTGTCGACCTATTAGGGTAATGACCTTTAGTGCTCTCAGACCTAGGGCGGGAGTAACGATCTGATGGTCCGGATTGATCGGATCGGCTCTGTCTTTTGGGTTTTTCAAGTTACTCGAAGGTTTTTCGTAACGCAGAGAAGGGTGAGCATCCAGTTTACCTTCTGCTGTGTAGGTCATTGTTCTAGGCATTTTCATATCGTTAGGGTCATAAGAATATGAGATGTTTCTATTGAAATTTCGGGGGTCGTTAAAATCAGAGAATTTATGGCGGTCGTGAGATGATTCTCTTTCGGGTGTCCCAGGTCGTCCATAAGGGCTAGGAGATCGCGATCGAGGTGGTTTTTAGGTGGAGGAATACTCTACGTCGGCACGGTTAGCTGCTCCGATGTTAACCCATTCCTCCGCGTTCAGAGCTGCACTTAAGGCTTTGAAAAAATTAACAGGGTTATGGTTAGACATCTGATTATGGATAACAGAAGGTAATCCGCGAATGAAATATTCGGTAGCAAGGTCTTCGAAAAGGGTCTTATTATGTCTCTTAATGTCCTCGTCATCTACTCCCTCGTTTTTTAGCTGAGAGTCTATCATGAAAATTTAAAACAGATTCGTTCTGTCTCATATAAGAGTCTGAAATAAGGTTAAAGTAATAAGATAGAGATCGTTTTTGAGAAAAATGGTCCTGAAGATGTTTCCGGAGCTGGTCTAAAATGTCAAAAAATTTTCCGTCAAGACTTGTTTTAGCCTTGCCGGTCAAGCGAGAAATAACTCCTTAAAGGAAAAGTTCTTTTAGGGTTGCGTCTGTAATTCGTTGGTCGTAGCTTTCCACGTCCTGCAGCCATGGGCGCAGGGGTGTGGAACCAGCGTATAAAGGGATTGCAGCAAGAGCGCTTTGCATCAGTGCTGATGCTTGAACATTCGCGAACGCGGTTCGTGACTCGTTTAACGTAGCTGCCATTGTAGACATATTTTCGGCCATCAGGCGGGCGTGATGTAATTCAGCCGCCTTCTTCTGGTCTTTGTCTGCAAGGGCTTCAATCTCGTCCAAAGTAAGGTTCGCGAGATTAGCCATATTGAATGCTTATAAATTTTATACAAAAAAAACGAAACGCGATTATTCGTGCAACTCCAGGTAATAAAACGTGAAATGTATGCACTATAGGCGGGTCAAATTCAGCGCGACGAGTGGGTCAGATTCCGAAAGCGTTTGTGTGTATAAGTGTGTCGTTAAATTAGCTAAAAATGTCGAGGTCGGCAAAAAAAAAAGTGTCACAATTTGTCTTGAAAGACAATTTTTCTTTCAACCATTCGTCAAAATTGACAAGTATCAGATAATAAAAGATTTTTCCTTTCTTTTTTTTTATATTAATTTATAGTATTATAAATTTCGAAAGGAAAAATTATTAATTAATTTTTGTTTTTAAGAAATATATTAACAATTTTAACTAGGTTTTTAATTTTAATTATTAAGAGAGAACCAATTAAGATAGTCAGGCAACAAGGTTTAAGATCCTCACAAGGGATGCCATTTATGTCATGGATTTATAATCCTTGACGTAGTTATTTTTAAAAGGAGTGAGATCCTCGTCTTTTTAGAACAACTACTTACGTAGTTGCCCCGTCTTCTTGTTATCTGACTCTTAATGGGTGAATAAAATAAAGTAGAGTAAAAGATAATAGAATGATTTAGAAGTATTGTTTATTAGAAGGAGTGAAAGTTTACAATTTAATGATGACTTTAATTTCCTCCGACAGAGTTAAAGATTACAATAAAATACCTTATAAACTACCGGAGTTGTCTGGGCTGTTCAATGTTCTCGGAAGGTTCTCTGGGCCGGCTCCTTGCCGGCTCCGGCTCTACTTGTCCAGGTGTGCTTCACGTGGCTTAAATCGCTTGGCTACTCGCGATCAAACCACTCGAGTGTCGGAGACGAGAGTAGTTTGGGAGCGCGGCTAAGTAGCGGAAGGAAGCTACTTCGCCCCACCTGTTCAAGCAGAGCGAAGGCGTCAGCTAACAAAGTGCTTAATTGCAGTTTGCGCGGCCCGTTCCCTAACTCCTTTTAGGCGGATTATAAGTAAGTCTGTTGCAACTTGGGAATGTGGGATTTTTATGGAGATCGATACATGACACTTGCATACGTTAAAATTACTCAATTATGTTATTATAATTTTTTAAATAAACTTATTTAACCCAATTTTATTTTCATCTTGAACTTTTTTTTATTAATTAAAAAAAACCAAATAACCCAATTCTATTTTTATTATTCAAAAAAAGCCATAGAACCCATGTCTCTTTATACCGCAAGATAAAAGAGAGAATCCAAAAAGAATGTCAGCATTTTATTCGTGATGTGATTGGTTGAAGATGTAACAGGGGTGGATTTAAGGGTTTGTATGAGCCGATACAAATACCCACGGTGCGTACTAAATCCTTATCACCTGTACTTAGTGCTGATCCAAGCACTCGTCAAACTGCAACTCGTCGACCTGAAATAATAAAATGAGGAAATCGCGTCCGCGAATATTACTATACTTCGCGACGCGGTCGGCTAGTTCGTTTATCGGTAGTGGGTGCGGGTATTTAAACAGGATCGATTCGCAGGAACACTAGGTTTAGTCAATAAAAATTAAATTAACAATTTAATAATTTATTAAAACAAATCTAAACCTAAAATACAAATTCCGAATTACGACTCGGTGTCGTTTAAACCAGTAAACAAAAGAATCTTCAATGTTCTCTAAATCGTTGCGCGCGCACACAAATTCCTGCTGCTATCGGCAGCTAACGCGCGCAAGAGAAAAGCAAAGATTATGACAATAATAGTGTACTAAGGACACTCACACGCATTCACACTCACTCGCACATTTACAATTAACTTACGGAGTCGCTAAGGTGCACCTCATACCAAACCGTCAGGCTAAACAAAATGACAGGCTACGATGCCGACCAGCCGCAATATCTACCATACTCGAGTCGCCGTGTAGCCGTTGGAAAGCGGTCCAGGTGATGACGTGAAATGACAACTTCACAAATAACACCACACTCTCACACTACGGCTCTAACACAACGCGCGACGTGAATGTCAATAATTGCCTTGACTTCCGTAACGAGTAAGTTGCTTCAAGATCTGCCATGAATCGATCTCCAGATCTTTGCGTGTCTGCCAGACGTCGGTCAGGTTCCCCGACGTCCACGGCTTCCAAAAGCCTGTTGACTCGTCTAGACAGAAGAATGCTTCCCGGGCGATGACCATCGATCCCGCACCTTCTGTCTCTGCCAACTCTCTCTTCGACGACATTACACTCCCGAGGAGTCCGGTTAGCCGTCGAACCGAGTTAAGTTCCATGTACGTGCGAACACTCGAACACGAAAACTACGAGTGGCTTTCCGATTCCCGCTCTACCACCTCAGAGGTCCGCTCTGAGCTGCGTTCTACAGTCACGTGACTCGCGCCAAATCCTAAATCGTTACTGACGATCTAATTACGATCGCTGACTGTCACAAAGAACAAAATTTAAAATTTGAATTTGAATTTTTAATTTTTAAATTATAATTCGATTAAAACATTTAGAGAATAGATTTGATATAAAATAATTGTTAAATCAAGTTTTCGAATTTATCCGAATAAAATTATGAAAATAATAATTATTAGTAAATAATCAAAACCAATGAATTTATAACCACAAAAGTTTAAAGGTACTCTGAACGTAGCGGCAACGGCTCGGGCAAAGGTAAAGGGTATGTATAACTTATTGTAGGTTAATTTAGATGAAGCTTCGACAAAATTTGTTTTGGATAATGTCATACAATTGCGTGCGCTTGCGCGCTGAGAGAGACTAGTTATTTAAATAAATGAAGCTGGCGTACGGCTCGCTTAGTATACAGTGTTTTTACCGATATCTCCAAATATCACTAATTAATCATTTGACTTTGAACAACTTATTATCAAATTGTAAAACATCTACTATAAAATAAATTTTCTTAAATGATTGCGATAAAATCTGGCTTACCACCCTTTATTAATGAAGTAGAAACGTATCACCTTCACATAACCTCAAAAATTTCGCGTGGTAGAAGTCGAGTTGCCTACAACAATTCTCTTACTAGGGATTACAACACTAAAAGATCGATCAAAATTCAACCAATCACGCCTCTGGAAGAACCTTTTGATGTAGATGAAATAGTTTATTGTAATTATTACCCCAAAGGACGAGCACCAATGAGTCAAAAATCAATCTCAACAGCCACCTTCTGCAGTAAGCTATAGGAAAAAAATAAAAAACTTAACAATATCAGTTCAGTATCAGATCAGTATCATTCCAAACGTAAATAAATATCAGTTTCACTCCTCTTACAGGAAAAGTGGTTCGTAACACATTTATTCTTAGGTTAAAATTAGAAAGAGTTTTTCTAATAAAATTTAATGAAAAAGTCATTAATAGGCGTAATTCCTTATCACTTCTTCTGCGAAATCCATTATTATTTTTTACCCAGCTTCCTTTTAAACAGATTTTACATCCTAAAGGGCGGTAGCCGTTTAACGGCGGGTTGGTTAAAAAAAAAATCACGGTCCGTGAAAAGCGTACCGCTTTATTTATCCTAAAGGATGGTAGCCCTTTAGCGGCGAGTTGGTTTAAGAAAAAAAAAAAAAAAAAAACACCGTCCGTGAAAACCGTTTATATACTTTAAATTTCGGTTTTAGGGTATGTCGCTCGCGAAAAAAACCATATTACGATGATTATTTTTCCTTGGCCTTTTAGTAATATAATTATTAATTCATCTATCTATTTTAATTACAATTAAAATAGAAATATTGAATAGAGAGATAGAACTTTACAACACTAGGTAAAGTTACTAGGCGAATTGATGGTATTTTTGTTTATTTATCATAATTTATTATTTACTGGAAAAATCGATTAGAAAAAAATACTGGCGTCTCTCGCAGAATGAGAGAAAACCAATGAGTTCTTCAAATGTTTATTTACGAGGCTTTTTGGCAGTTAAAAAAATAAAATAAGACCTAGCGCCCCAAGATTTTGTTTATTAAATAAGTATTGCAATAAGGTCTCGCAGAATGTTATTTTTGCGGAGCAATCTCTCGCAGAATGGGAGAAATCGAGTGGTTACAGACATTTTATCTTCCAAAAATATTTTTTTTTAGGACGCCAGCTTCATAAGTCTTATCAAGAGTTTGCCCTAGCGTATGTTATATTTCTTCAAAATTGATTAAAAATATTGAATTTTCAGGTTTTACGTTCATTAAAGTTTATTCAAGAAAAAAATTAAGTTTGTAACACAGTTTTGTTATCTTGAATGCTTTAAAAAAATTCTTTTTTGTTATATATACTAAATATTTATTTCAAAAGTAATTATTATGAACATAAATGAGTTAATCCAAAATTATTCACACATTTAAAACATTTATCTCCACAACTAATTTCAAATTATCCGGTTTCTTTAATAAAAGTTTATTAAATAAATAAGACAAAATAATAATTTTTTTTACACATGATGTTTGATTGATTAAGTTACATCAAAATGCAGCTGTCAAGTGACCTAAGTACCCCAGCACAAGAAAAAAATTTGTGTTGCTCAAAAAACGTATTCATTTTTCATATATGACAGCTCAAACTACAATTAGTACTTTGTTTTTAGCAGGTATCAAACTGTAATTTTTTAGACAAATTTAAATTATCAAGAAATAATTATCAGAAATTATACAGATTGTACTGTAATTCAAATAAATCTTTCACACCACTCAAGCTTTCTTTAAAATAAATTTTTAATTTCTTCAAAACTGCAGTTCATATTAAACACATTTAAAACACTGTACTGTATTTTTATTATACATTTAAACGATTAATAAAAAAAAACTTATTTGAATTAATCGATTGCACCTAGGCACAAAAAATTGTGGTCTTTTTGAAAATAAGCAGATGTAAGTAAAAAAGTGACAACTTCAAAATCAAAAAGATGAAAACAAAAACATGAAATATTTATACTGTAAGGTTATGCCTTACGTCCAAAGCCAGACAGACTTAGTCAAATAAAAGGTTCAAACTTGGAGGATCTTCGGGATTTAATTAGAACAAACAGAGTTTTATTTGTAACTTACACACTTAATTCCTTTCTTTATAAACCATGCGCACTGTACGAGCCAGCAGGGGCAAAGCCCAGTAAACGAGAGAGAGAGAGATACTCACACACTGCAACGGCGGCTCCAAGAGTAATAAGCACGCGCTAGCACAATTATCATTCGCAATTAACGAATTTACGAAACGTGAGGTTTTCCTCGTTACGGCAGGAGCCGGTAGCAGCTTAGCTTCCCGATTAATAAAATTAAGACCAACGCGGGGTCACTCGAAAGATTCACGCGGCCGCTTAGCTGCCACTCGACTAAGGCCCACCTCGTGTGTCGCCGACAGGCCGGCGGCACACATGGTACTCTCTCCGTCTCTCTTTCTCTCACTATGAGGGCGTACGCTTGTTGCCCGAGCTGCTGCTCGCTGGTTTACAATATTGCTGTAGTTTACAGCTACAATTAATATTATCAATGCCCAGGGAAGTTGTACGGTTTTCGTGCACGTTACAATACACATCATCATTACACAATCACTAAAATCACTAAAATTAGACACTAAGTACTTATGTACAGAGCTTATAATGTGATTTGCTGCAGCTGTAGATTATTTAGCCTTGCAAACTTGAGTAGAGTGTACAAAGATGTATGTATATATGAGATAGTAGTAGGATCTAGTGGGATTGACAATTAAAATAGATAGATAAATTAATAATTATATTACTAAAAGGCCGAGGAAAAATAATCATCGTAATATGATTTTTTTCGCGAACGACATACCCTAAAACCGAAATTTAAAGTATATAAACGGTACGCTTTTCACGGACGGTGTTTTTTTTTTCTTAAACCAACTCGCCGTTAAAGGGCTACCGTCCTTTAGGATGTAAAATCTGTTTAAAAGGAAGTTGGGTAAAAAATAATAATGGATTTCGCAGAAGAAGTGATAAGGAATTACGCCTATTAATGACTTTTTCATTAAATTTTATTAGAAAAACTCTTTCTAATTTTAACCTAAGAATAAATGTGTTAAGAACCACTTTTCCTGTAAGAGGAGTGAAACTGATATTTATTTACGTTTGGAATGATACTGATCTGATACTGAACTGATATTTTTAAGTAAAACAATCCAAACGCGTTCTTGTGAAAATAACCTCCAAACAAGTGTCTCCGTGGCTAAACATCTGTGTTCGAACTCGATGTTCGAACACTCCGTGGTTTCCTGCTTTTTATGGAAAAAAGGTGCCCCCGATTAATCCTTATTCATTAATCGTGACACGACCTTACAGTGTCGCAGATAACCTGACTACTGTATTGGAGCCACTTGAATGGGAAAAAATAAACACTTACTAAGTTACAATATAAGTCAACCAGCGAACATTTAAATTTTTTTTTAATATCAAATTCAATTAAACTAACAAATTAGTTCGTAACACTACCCACTTGCCCACTCTTGAATCTATCCATGTTCCTACCCTCTTGTCTAACCTTGAGTCTACCACTGTGTCTAACTCCTGTACCTACCCTCGTGCGTACACACGTACACACTTATGCCTATCATCGTTCCTAACCTTTATTCTACGTTTATATTTGCACTTGTAGTTACTCCTGCACGTACTCTCGTGCCTACCCTTGCTCTCATTTTTGTTTCTATCTACGTAACTTTCTAGCTACTCCTGTAATGACACTCGTGCCTACCTTTGTTCCTATCCTTGTTGTTGATATAGTACATACACCTTTATTTACTTATGGTTCTTTGCATGCTTTTACATTTTTTCTACATATTTCTACTCTTGCTTCTACATCATGGTGTACCTTGAACAATTTTAATTCGATTTCCAACAGCATTCAGTTTTTTACATACCCTTATGGCCATCCTTGAACCTACTCTGCGCCTATCATTGTTTCTACCCTTGTACCTGCTCTTGCAGCTACACCTGTACCTACTCTCATGACTACCTCTGTTATTATATTCGTTCCTAGTCGTGTGATTATTACCATCGTATCAAAACTATTGTTATTATCATTGTGAATACTTTATACCTGTTCCTACTGTTGTAACTACCTTTGTGCATGCTCTGGTTTCTATCCTTATACCTTAACCTTTTTCTACTTAGGTTTTTATTAATTGATTCTTTCTTGTTCTTATGTCTGTTTGTACTCTTGAGCTTTCTCTCTTCTTAACCATTTTATACTCAAACTTCTAACCCTCAACCTACTCTCTGGCACACCATTATGTTTACCCTTGTAGCTACTCTGTACCTACCCTGGCGTCCACTCCTGTGCCTTACCTTGTGTCTACCACTGTGCGTATCCGTCTACCTATTTTCAGTGCATACCATTGTACGTATTATTGTGCTTACTATTGTTACTAACCTTGTTTCTACTTTTGTAGCTACTCTCTTCCTACCCTCGTTTGAACCTTACTGAGTGTGGAAAAACTACTTATAGTAAGATATTCATAAAAACAAGTCAAGTGTTTGTTTATTCACTAAAGTTGAACACTAGTTGGGTTGACTCTAAAATTAATAAAAATCATCAGGTTATAGGCCCAGGATACGACAAACAAACCCAAGTGCTAAATTAGTTCGAAAAAACAAGTGCAAAAATTTACAGTCGCCCACGTGCAGAAAAGTAAGGTTATAATCAGAAGAGAGTATTCAAGTTGATGCAAAGAGAAAAATTTGCTAGTTATAAATAAACATTAAAATTGTCAGGATGGGTATTGTTGAATCTATTTTAGAAGAGTCTATTTGCTGTTGCAAGTGGAGATACTATGAACACAGAGGGAGATGAATTAGAAAACGAAAAAGCCTAAGAATGGATAAAACAAGATCTTGAAGCCCAAGCACTAATTGTACACGAATTTGCAAATTTCGCATCGGCCAGTCTTATGCTACAAAAATTAAATACATTTTAAAGAAGGAGATCTGCTGTTACAAGAGATGGATAACAAAGATCATTTTTTTGCATGTAGATATGATTTTCATGAATTTCAGACACATGAATTTCACCATTTTCGTAATTCATGGGATAACGTTGCAGCTGCTAACAAGACCTTTAGCACAATGTTTGAACGTTTACAACTAGAAGAAGACTGCTTGAATGAAAGTGAGAGTAACAGTTAATCACAGATTCAAAATGTACTGTTATCAAAAAGCAAGAAAAAGGAAGGTGGTGGAAGTTAAAACAAAAACAAATTAGAATGTTATAAATGTGGATTGAAAGGACATTGTAAAAGAGTGCAACAACAAACCATGTAAAAAGTATATAGCTTATTGTAAAAAGAATTACACTTGCAAAAATTGCAGTGAAAAACTTTGCTAAAGACTGCCAAAAAAAAAAAAACTGGTCAATCAAGTGATAAAAAAAGTGAAAAGAATGAATCAAAAGGAACACGAGCATTTGTCACTGTCAGTTTGTCTGCAAAGTGATGTTATGAAGTTTCGGATAGAAACTTCTTTCTTCACGGACAGAAAAAATACGAGAATTTATCGTGGAAAGAACTCCAGAAACTCTAGAGTTACTTACGTAGTTTTATGGTGCTACCTATACTCTAAAAAATACCGTGCGAGTAACGTAAAAACTCTAAGCGCTACGGTACCGCCAGCCAATCAAATGGACTCTATCCCCACTTTTTGACGTCGTGAATCTTGATCAGCTGACTTCGATATATATAGTAATATATATGGACAAGATTTAAGGCGTCGATTAGTGGGGGGAGAGTCCATTTGATTGACTGGCGGTACCATAGCACTTAGAGTTTTTACGTGACTCGCACGGTAAAATTCGGAGTTGAGGAGCACGATAAATTCTCGTATTTTTTCTGTCCGTGTTTTAATCCAGATCTTAGACTTTTAACATTGAAAAGTATTTTGAATATTTGGTTTTTTGTAAGTTTTGAATTCGGACCAGGTGGGTTATATGCTTGAGCCAATCAGAGCTTAGCTTTGATACAGGTCTGAAAGATTGGCAGCGTCATGTTGCTCTGATTAAGTTTCTGTGCCGGTCACCTCGTGTCACTGTAATAGCACGCACGCATGACTACTGGTTTATTAAACTTGCGTTACCTTTTGGAGTTGAGTATAATCTGACCTTGAACTTCGCTTCATTGTAAGTGCATTGTACGCGATCACCAGTGACATTGATTTTTATTAATTTTGGAGTAAACCCAACTAGTGGGCAACTTTAGTAAATAAATAAACACTTGACTTGTTTTCATAAATGCTTTTTATAAGAATTTCTTGTAGAAGATCAAATTTAATTTGAGTTATATAAGATCGTCTCATAGTTTATGAATTATAATCGCAAAAGGCGCCTGCAACAAAAATAAAAATAACATATTCTTAGCAACAATGTCGCAGACGTTAATTTTCAAGTTACATGATCAAGACACAGTTTAAATTCAATCAATCAGATTTGTTACCTTTCAGTCGTTCCAGACTTTACAATCTTTCAACTATTATCTTACTTGAACAACATAATTAATTGTTTAACGGCAATAAAACAACTTCTGTTCCAAGACAAAAAAACCTTAAGTCGAAAAACGTGACAATTTTTCTTAATACGACATGAACTCATCTACAAGTTAACAACGCGAGAACGATCGATTGAAAATCGAACATGTCCGACGGTGCCTCGATCGTGTTAGTAAATCTTGTCTTTTTTAAGATATTATCGTAACTGAACTTTTTGAGTTTTCACTTATTCACCCTCGCACTTTAATGATTTTATTCTTACTTTAAGTAGTCCTGTACTTTAGTCAGATGCATGAGATTGTCCAAAAATAATAATAAAAATAAATAAATAAGTAATAATAATAATAATAATAATAATAATAACTTATAAAAATTTTCTAAATCCAAATAAAATTTTCAAAGATTAATCAAATAAATAAGTCACCATTTCGGTACAATAAGCTTTTTCTCGGTACGCTTATGCTGATGTTTCAGCTCAGGGACACTTAGCTTTCTCCATTGTATCCCTATCCACCCGGAAGGTAGCGTTTCATCCGAAATCTTTCAATTTTAACTCCGAAAGAGACACCCTCGCCTCAATAAATTCTCAGTCTCCTATATAAAGCGCGGAATAGCGGCTAGGGGTGATACTATCCGCGCTGTGGGTATAATCAAAACCCACATCGTAGGGAGAAAGAGCTGTACCACGATGACCGAAGTCTCAGTGTTAAGCCCAGCTTGAACTCCTGCTGCAATTCCCGTTTCTGGTTTTCTAAGCCCATTCGTGGGGGAGCGTGTTTCATCCAAACATAAACTTATATCTTCTGTAGGGAGCACGCTTCAATGATGAGAGCATTTATATTTATCTGATTGAGCCGTGCTCACCGTTTAGAACTGCGTTATTAAGTATATGAATAATAAATTTTGAAAGGTGTCGGAAGCGGCAATCGATCGCGGGCCCTCGTTGTAAGAGTCCAGTATCTAATCCGCCGAGCCACACTTGCTTTTATTTCTCTGTGACACTCCAGTGAAATTTTATAATTTTATTTATTTAACAAGATTTATTTATTTATTTATTGTTTTTCGGTTTTTTTGCCAACTTAGTTTTTTTTTTTTTTTTTTTTTTAAACGCAGAAAAATCTGACATGGGAAGAAAGACTAAAGGACTAGAAGAAAAAACAGTCACCCGAACGGCTCAGATTTTCTCCTGCAGGCGCAAAATAATAATTTTGACTTCATTATCATTTTTCTCTACAACTTAAGCAAATTAAACTTTACTATTATTACTTTTTTTAACTTCTCATTTAATAATATAATGTAATGAGATAATATCTCCCCCTCCCTTTTTTTTACAAAAAAAAAAAAAAAAATCGCACAAGATTTGCTACCACATCCGAAAGTTTATACAAATTTTTTTATAGGAAGGGTATGAACGTTTGGTCAATTCTGAAAAACCATCTAAAGATGAGTATGCTGTGGCCAAATGGATTCGAAGTAATGTTCCATCTAAAAAAACAAAATTTGATCGAATTCATACTGTTGAATATTTTACTGGTACTAGAGTTGTTGATGCACTAGTGGATCGATCGCCATGGAAAAACACTTTATTTGAATCGAGACAAGAGGTTGTTGATTTTTTAGAAACCATGCTACGCCATAAATTTTTTCATCGAGCAAAAAAAATAGTTATAACTGAAAACGAACTTCACAGGATTAAGAATTCGAAAAAAAAAAATAATAAAGTAATGAGTGACCTCAAAGAAACAAATCAAGAACATAA
The DNA here is from genome assembly GCA_038277355.1 of Encarsia formosa. Taxonomy (NCBI): domain Eukaryota; kingdom Metazoa; phylum Arthropoda; class Insecta; order Hymenoptera; family Aphelinidae; genus Encarsia; species Encarsia formosa. The sequence continues at coordinate 36,282,809 of CM076187.1, forward strand.
AAATGATAAAGCTTTAGACTCTTTAATGGATTGTAAAGATAAAGAACAAAAATATTGTTCAGAAGAAGATCATGAAGAAATAAAAAAAGAATGCAAAAAAAAATCGAAGGTAAAGTATGAGATCTAGTTAAATCTTTCTAAAAACATGTACATTGTGCCTTAAGCTTTACAAAGGGAAAAATTTTAAAAATGTACTGCAGGCTAAGCTTACTTTTTTTATGCACGATACACGGACAGAAAAATTACGAGAATTTATCGTGCTACTCAACTCCGAATTTTACCGTGCGAGTAACGAAAAAACTCTAAGCGCTACGGTATGGCCAGCCAATCAAACGGACTCTCGCCCCACTAATCGACGCCTTAAATATTGCCCATCTATGTCTTACTACATTATATAGTTGTTTTTCCTCTCTCACGCCCCCCCCCCACGCCCCCACAGGCCTCTCAAAAAAGTGCTTAACTAACCGTAAAAGTGTACCGAAATATGCATATTTCTATGAGTTTTGAATTATCCTATGATTTTCCAATCACGCCCCCCGCCCGCCCTTCCCACGTACTTTTTTTTCCCCGCCCCCCATTTTTAATGTTTTGTTACAAGTTTTGTATATTTTCTTAATTTAATAATTCTTTTTTAATGGTATAATTAAACTATATAAAATTTTAAAATTTGAATTCATTAATTTTAAAAAATTTCATTATAAGATTAATTAGATAAATCCAAGTTTTTAATTTAAAAAAAATGAAAAAAAGATTTTATTTTCAGAAAAATTAAATTTATAATGGAGTAATTTTTTCTTTTTAATAAATTGTAAAATTTTATTAAAAAAATTCTTATTAAACTTTAAATCCTTATTTATTTATTTTTTATTTTTTTTATTCTGTAATTATCATCCAAATATATTCATGTATGTATTCATGTATGTACGCGTGCGCGTACGCGGAGGAGTCTCCACGTAGGCGCAAACTTACCCTTTCAAACAAAAATTTGCGCGTACGCGCAACTTAGGTGTTCCGCGTACTCGCAAACTAAATTATCCCGCGTGCGCGCAAACTTAGGTACTCCGCGTGTGCGCAAAAACTTCCGATCTCCGCGTGCGCGCAAAAACTTTGATTACGTTGCGATAAATGCATCAATTATTGTCCTTCTAAACATTAAAATTGTGATTAAAAAAACTTCCTAACTCTACAAAATTTATTTTTCACATACGGTGCAGAAAGTTCAAACTTTCTGATTTTTCCCAAACATGAAGTTTGAACTCCTTGCTTTGAGTTGAAAAAAACATTACACTCGGTCAAAAGTATGAGCTAACCCTTAGTAAACCCTTGACACTCTCGCCTTTGGCTCAGGTTTTGAACACAAATTGTTTGAAAATTAGCTAAAAACCCAAAGAAGTGACCCAAATGTCTAGTCCTAGCGGGTCCTCCTCTCAGGGTTGGATAAGTTTTTTGGATCATCGATTGCAGAAACTTTGGAAATCACTTTCTGGTACCGAATGATGAGCAAAATCATCAATAATTTTCAAGTCTTAACTCGAAAAATTTGAACAGGAATAATTTGTTACTAGAAGTACTTTTTAGCATTTTCTGAGGTTTGAAATATAAATTGTTCAGATTTATACTTTTTGAGTTAAGATTTGAAAATATTTTTCTTTTAAAGTTCATAAAGAGACAAAAACATGCGAGGATACACATGTCTAGGAGTGCAATGGGCTTTGAACACAAATTGTTTGAAAATTATTTAAAAAACAAAAATAATTCAAACATTTTGTGTGGATAATCGAAAAAGGACCATTTAGAAAAATTATTGATGATTTTGCTCATCATTCGGTGCCAGAAAGCAATTTCCAAAGTTTCTGCAATCGATGATCGAAAAAAAACTTATCCAACCCTGACTGACTGACTGTATAAGGTTTTTATTTCGGCCTTGGGGTATAACCCTATTTGGTCGCTTGACAAGTACATCGAGTGATACAAATATATGGTAACACGTTCGCATAAATAGATAATTAAATGCACTTAAAATTAGATTACAACGAAGTAAATAACAAAGATATAATATATAATAGCATGTTCTCGTAGGTAGAATAATAAATGCACTTAAAATAGTATATTATAGTACAGGTGCAGCATCGTCACCAGGGCAGTTTTAAGGACCCAAGTACGTAGCGAAGCACAGCACGAGGTTCTTAATAAGCCCTGTTGACGTACTGCACTCGTACTATATACTATTTTATAGTACGAGTCACCGAAAACACGCATCAAAGATTTGATTTTGTGGTTAGAGTGACCAGGGGTACTATAAATTAACTTACAACAAAGTGACTTATAGGGCAGGAAACAAAATTTATTAACTGGGTAAGTGTGGCAAGTGCAATAGTAAATCGAATCGAATCGTGGGATAATCCATTCACTAGAAAATATATGACGTTTTCCCGGGCGAGATCAATTCTATTCCCGTTTAATACATTTTTTTCCCGCGCAATGTTAATTCTACTCCCATTCAATATATTTTTTTTCCCGTTTAATACATCTAACTTCAAGTATTTTTTTCCGGTGCATTTATTTTCTTTCCCGTTTAGTCACTTATTTTTCCGCGCAAATGTCTTTTTTCCCGTGAATTCGACCTAAAATTTCCCGTGCGTTTGCTTTTTTTTCCAGTGCTAATAAATTAGACCCTTTTTTAATCACCCCCCATGCCCTTTTTTTACTTACGCCCCCATTTTTGATATATGTTATCAGTTTCTACCCACATCGCCAATTTTTGATACAAGTTATACTAAACGCTATATGCCTAGAAAAAAGTGCGGAGGGAGCAGAATGAATGCAGTGATGACGATTGTATATAGATGGCGTATGTGTCAACTCTTTAATTTAAATCTTTGTGCTCTATAGTTTCAAGAAAACAACAAGCTTAATGGCTTAGTGGTCAACGTATAGGATTCTCATGCCAAGGGTCGTGGTTCGATCCTCGGACTCAAAATTTTTTTTTTTTTTTTTTTTTGTTATTTTACATGTATATTAGATAGATTTTAAAAAAAAGATCTTATAATTATTCAGCCTTTTTTTATTTTAAATAATATAAAGAGAGTTAAAATTGTAAATGGGATTGGGTTATTTGGTTTATTAAATTAATAAAAAGAGAAATGGGTTATTTGGTTTTTTAAGCAATAAAAAGAAAGTTTAAAAGTGAAATAGAAATGGGTTATTTCGTTTTTTAATTATAATGAAAGAGTTACAAATGAAAATATAATTGGGTTATTTGGTTTATTTGAATAAAAAAAAAGACATGGGTTATTTGGTTTTTTAAGCAATAAAAAGAAAGTTTAAAAGTGAAATAGAAATGGGTTATTTGGTTTTTTAATTATAATAAGAGAGTTACAAATAAAAATATAGTTATTTGGTTTATTTGAATAAAAAAAACAGACATGGGTTATTTGGTTTTTTAACCCATGAAGTCCCAGGATTTTTTAAATTTTTCTTGTACTTTGAGCTCTGAAATTTTGATGAAAACGATAAAAAATATTTTTAAAAAGACCATATACCACTATTTTCGGGTATGCTCTACAAGATGGTGTAGTTAAAAATGTCAAAAATGTCATTTTCAATTGTTAATTAACAAATTAAAAAAAAAACTCAGTTTTTGCTGCATTTTTTTTTTTTTTTAGGAATTTTTTCAGTTGGATTTTTTTTTATTTTTTTCAAAAATGTGATCAGAGGTGATCACGATGTACTTGAAATTTATGGTAGGATTTTTTTTTTTTTATATAAATCTTTTTTAACAAAATGGCCGCCATAAAACGAAGTCGAAAATCTCGAATCTTTCGTTTTATTCACTTTTTTAATGTTTATTCCTTGAAATCGCACAAGTATTTAACGTTTACTGCTATTTTTTGTTGGAAAAGTCAAAATAATTGTACAAAGAAGCATAAAAATTGTAATACTTATAAAATATTCATTGTTAGGTTATGAGAGGTGATTTTTACACGATTTTAGTAGGGTCCGCGGTGACCCAAACAGAGTTATTCGGAAACTTCCAACTGAAAAACGAAATGTATAAAAAAAAAGAACTAATGTGGATGTATTCATTGTTGATTTTAATTGTTTAAACATTATTTATTGAAACAATTGAAAAAATTTTGACAATAAAAACCATTTTTTGAATCAAGTGAATAAAACGAAAAATTCGATATTTTCGACTTCGTTTTATGGCCGCCATTTTTTTAAAAAAGATTTTCATAAAAAAAAAAATCCTACCATAAATTTCAAGTATCGTGATCACCTCTGATCACATTTTTGAAAAAAAAAAAAAAATCCAACTGAAAGAATTCATAAAAAAAAAAAAAATGCAAAAATTTTTTATGCACGATACACGGACAGAAAAATTACGAGAATTTATCGTGCTACTCAACTCCGAATTTTACCGTGCGAGTAACGAAAAAACTCTAAGCGCTACGGTATGGCCAGCCAATCAAATGGACTCTCCCCCCACTAATCGACGCCTTAAATATTGCCCATCTATATTACTATATATATCGAAGTCAGCTGATCAAGATTCACGGCGTCAAAAAGTGGGGGGAGAGTCCATTTGATTGGCTGGCCGTACCGTAGCGCTTAGAGTTTTTTCGTTACTGGCACGGTAAAATTCGGAGTTGAGTAGCACGATAAAACTGCGTAACAAACTCCAGAGTTTCAGGAGTTCTTTCCACGATAAATTCTCGTATTTTTTCTGTCCGTGTATGGGTAAAAAATTTCCATATAATCAAAGTTTAAGGTAGCAGTATGAATTTCTATTGAAAAAAAAAACAAAAAACAAAAAAAAAAAACAAAACAAAACAAAACCAATTCCTTTAACACTTACGACTTTGGAAGGCTGTGGTCAATTTTTTAGAATCTTATTTGTAGTTGTAAAAAACCCTTATTTAAGAAAAAATTATCTCACAATATTTATTTTAAAAAATTGACTGATGTAAGCTTCAATATTATAGTTTTTGCAGATTTTCTCTTAATTTTTGTACCAAAATTTGAATGTATAGGTCAAAATAATACTTTTCGGCAAAACGAATCCCGCTCGAGGTTTACGGATTTTTCTGAAATTTTTTTTAGTAAAAGTACCATGTAAAGGAAAACTTTTTCCGTGAGTGTAAGGTCGATATTTTATTTCTGTTTGTCGCTAGATTTTTTTTAAAGATGGAAAAGTAGCCTATTTTTAAGCTATTTTAAGGTATTTTTTGAAAAATTTCAACTTCTAATAAAAAAGAGATAGATACCTTTAGTTGGTGGAAAATTTTTGTTTTGGTTCGGAACAAGGACTTATTTATTAAAATATTTTGACTACTTGATGGTATCGTCAGTCAATCTCCTTAGTGAGGTTGACTGACTTGCCAAACTCGATGATGGCCAACAGCGTTCACGTGCTACTAGTATCACTGCGTGGTCATCGCCCGCGTTCTTTCCGTGTGTCTCGCTGACGATTCACCCAAGTATCGACGCTTTTTGTGCAACGCGTTGATATAGGAGTTTGGCGTTAGGGCCTTTGGTGAACCACCATCCCTACATCCGAGCGATGATAGGGACCTGACACGTCTAGTGGTCATGGCGCGAGGTCCTGCGAAACGAACTCCATCAAAATTTAATTCAATATGTTATGGCTTCTGCCTTATACAATACAAAAATTTATTTCCTCACAGCATTACAGTTCAAAATATATCCTTCTGATCTTACAGCTATTCCATTTAATTATTTTGTTTTACATTAAAATTTTATTCAAAATTGAATTTGACTATGTATTATGATTTCATGCGTTATTTATAATTTTAACTGTATAAATCTATATAATTTAGCCTGGAGCGAACCTTTCTGGAGGGTTAAAAAAAAAAGTTAGGGGTCCAGAAAAAATCCAAAAATTGAAGCTGTCATGAAATTTTGAGGTAGGATGACAATTTTGGTAAAGCACGGATGATTTTCAGTAAAAAAATGCGATTCTTAAATAGAAATGTTAAAATTATTATTTAGCATTGTTGGGATTATTGTAGAGGTAGATCAAATTAGTGAAACACTTTGTGGTTAATTAATAGTATTTAATTATTATTTAATAGTAAGGTTACAAATTATCCGCATGCGAGCATCGTGCTCCGCACCGGTCAGCTGCTAGTACAGTACTCGACTGTCGCGTGACGTAGTTACGTGATGTGCTCTCGCTCACACATACACATATTCTATTCGTGTTCACCGTCGGGCGTCGAGATAATAGATGGTGACACGATTCTAATATTATAATATTTAGCTATATTTCAACACGCCTCTTTAAATTTATAATATTTGTTTTCTTTCTATTTATTATTTCATTATTTCCTAATAGTTTAAATTTAATCAGTTTCAAAAAAAATTTACAATAATTTCAGGGCTTTGCGATTTTTAATAAATTTATTTATATCAAGACTTTTAGTCAGGATATCAGCAATATTATTCTGTGACTCTAGCTTCAAAATATCTATAACTTTCTTTTCACAATTTTCGTTAACAAAATGGTATTGAACCTCTATGTGTTTAGAGTTCTTTGTAAAATTTCCAAATTTCGCGATTAACAAAGCACCCGAATTATCTTCAAACATTTTTATCGGTTTAATAAATCTAATATCAAATGATTCACTTAAAAGATTTCTTCTAAATAAAATTTCAGTCACTGCTTCAGACATAACAGTATACTCCGCAAAGGTTGAACATTTTGTTACGCAGTTTTGTTTTCTCGATTTCCAAAATACAACATTGTTCAACAAACGTATTACAAATCCGGTAGTCGATCTTCTATCTATGCTATCGCCTGCATAGTCTGAATCTACCATACAATCTAAGTTTGCATTTTTTTCTTTATCGGTTTAAGTTAATTTAAATCTTTAGTTTTAATAAGATATTTCAAAATTCTCATAGCGTATTTAAAATGTGTTTCATTGTAGCAGTTCTGGAATCGACTTAGATAATTCACGGCAAAAGAAATATCAGGTCTTGTACCCGAGCTAATATACAATAATTCACCAATCAAATTTCTATATTTTATTCTTTCGTCGATTTCAGAAGCTTGCTCTAGCTTAAGATTATTCTCCATAGGAGTGTCGTATAATTTTGCATTTTCTAACCTGTATTTTACAGATAAAGATTCTTGAGCACAAGCTCCCGGCATTCTCTCTCTCGTCAGCTTGGCTCCGAACGGATCGTGGCGATCGGCTGGAGCTAAACCCGAGCGTGCAGCGAAACGAGGAGAGAGACGGCCGGGAGCCTGATTCCCCTCCACTTCCCTGCTCAGCTGAGTGGCGCTGGCGGCGACCGCCAGTGACCGAGCCTCGCGAGTCAGTCTTTGTTCTTCTCGCTCAGAGAATACCCGCGTAATTATACCGAGTCGAGAGATGTTCACCGGCGTGTCCGGGAGTCGAGAACCTTAATTCATCTTAGCGAGTTCTTGGAGTGCTGTCCCGGTGACCTGAACCTACCTTCGGCAGCCACGAGTCACCGTTTTCTCCGTTGTCAGAGGATCGACCGGACGAGGACAATCGGCCTTCTGCTGCTGCGACGAGCCATCCGATCGAGCCTCGCGGCCACCCAGGACGAGCCGTTGGCGATACGCTAAGGTAGTTACTGATTCATTCCCAGTGCTCCCTCCGCGTGCGGTGTGCAAGGCCCGGATCAGCGGATCCGGCCGGTGGGTGGCCTACGGGCTTGCGTTTCTTGGGCCTCGCGTCGGCATTTGTCGACCCGCCCGTGTAGGCGTTTGAAATAAATTAGCTTAACTTAACGCATTCTTTCTTTCATTCAAATTGTATGGTATTTTACCTCTCTCTCCATAAATTTTTCTCTCTTTTCTGTGTTTTTCTCTCTCTTTTTCCCTTAGGGCGCGGCCTAGCAGGGCTGATTTCCCGCGATGAGTCGCGGTAGAGGACGGCGAGACAGCAGCCAGCGGTGGAGTAGTGAACTTCTTTTATTCTATGCAGAAAGTCAACATAATAAGGAGATTGAGGTTTGTAATTAGAACAATACTTTATCATTTGATTGATGACATCCATGTGATCAGTCCCAAGACAATTTTCTTCAACATTAGCATTTCGATCATAAGTAAATCTCGAAATCCATCCTCTAGGAATTTGTTTGATGACAAACGGAAAATGGTCGATGACATTATATTTCATCATAAAATAAAAGTGGCTTCTCAGCTTATTTTGCTCATAAGTGAGCATATCAGGTTTTAATTCAAATACTAAAGATGTTGCAAAAGCAATAGCCAGTACTTCGCTATCAACTGCATTCTCTTGCATTTGAACTTCTGGAAAAAAAATATGCTTATTACCCTCAGAAAAAACATAAAGATGTAAAGTTTCAAAACCTTTTCCTGATCTTTATTTACACGGAAAAAATAAAATCCTTGCAGCGTAGCTGAATTCAGTGATATGACGATGCGAACAGTTAACGACGCTCCAACGCAGACTTTTCATCGTGGCGAGGCAAAGTCTGCGTTGGAGCGACGCAAAGTTAGCTATAGCGTGCCTTCCTTACCAACAGCTGTAGCAGAGCTCGACTCACGCTTGACGCTTGTTTACTTGTGTACTTACTCTCTGCTATCGCGGGTTTACGGCAGCATAACTATAAAAAAATGTGTTTATTGATAGTTGTAATTAATTTAAGTATTTTTTATATCAGTGCATAATTGTTTAAGTTAACAATCATATTCCGCCGCTGTCGGTAAGGAAGGCACGCTATAGCTAACTTTGCGTCGCTCCAACGCAGACTTTGCCTCGCCACGATGAAAAGTCTGCATTGGAGCGTCGATAACTGTTCGCATCGTCATATCGCTGAATTCAGCTACGCTGCAAGGATTTTATTTTTTCCGTGTAGGAATTTCGAATTCAAAGAGTCAAAAACATAAAGATCTTTCGTATCATAATAGGTACAAATACAATGACTAACGTAAGATTCCTTTTCAGAAGGAATATATACCAGTTGTATATGTTTTTTATCAGCAGGAACTCCAAAACAAACTGGCATTTGAATTTGTCCTGTTTCAAAAATAAAATAGTCAGGAACTGTGGTAGGAATTAATTTCAAAAAAGCGTTTACATGCTCATCTGTTAATGCTCGGTTATTGAGAAAAATCATCCTCAAACTATCGTAACTCAAACTATTCATTTTTCAGAATTTATTATAAAAATTTAAATTTTTCAAGTAATTATGAATATTTTTCTGAAGTTATAATACAAATATTTAGTTTATAAAATTCCGGCGCTGAAGGCTGCCAATAAAAATTTATTTTAAAGCAAAGGCGCTGTAGGCTGCCAAAAAAGGCTTGATTAGTAGCCAAGGTGCAGTAGGCTGCCGTAAAATAATTTGTAAACAAAAAATAAATAAATAAATAAATAAATTTTATACTTACCTGGAGAGTTATTTTGTATCCAATCTTCAATCTTGCTTATTCCACTGTAATGAAAACAAACTCATAATAAAAAGTGTTTAAAGAAATTTAAACTCAGTTTTCTCTCGTCTTGAAGCTAGAATATTTAAGAAGGTTCATGTGACTTTTTTCCACGAGGTCAATATTTCTTAAATTTTGATAAAACATAGTTGTTATACTATAGATTAAAGTTATGAAAAAAAATATTTCGGTTGGCGACCTAAATTTCGAGAAATTGCCATAATAAAATTTGAGTCTTTAACGAGAGTTCTTATGGGAAATAATCGATTTTTCATTCGTTTAAAAAACTGACGAGGACAATTGTTCTGAAAAAGTTCGTACTAATAGTAGATTTTATCCTGAATATTTTGGCATTAAAACAAACATAGGTTGACGGATTAACTTTTGAGAAAAAAAATAAAAACTGCCAAATCAAATGATCTTAACCTAACTTTTTACTTAAAAAATATACAAATGCAGCTACAATTGTTTGAATCAATATTTAAGAGCAAAAAGAACATTTGATTTGTTCATTTCAGTGCTTTATATGCTTATGATACGTATACGTATTGTTAAAATGGTTGCAAATGACAAAGTTTTATGCTTTTTAAGTTTAAAATATACAAATTTTCTGGAGGTGTTTATTAGATATTAATAAACATTTCTACGAAGTCGGGTCAAAATTGACCATATAGTTTAAAAGTTACAGCAAGTTAAAGATTGAATTTTTTTCATTATGCGTGTGGCCGGTACGCTGAAAAACTGTACAAAATTATTGATATTTGTCTTCTTACAATAGAAATCCATTAGAAAAACCACGTATAGTTTTACTATTGAAGAATTCATTTCTTGAAACTGCAAAAAATTGACCTTTTACAAATTTTACAATATTTTTATAAAAATAATTTTCACGTGAAGAACCTCCAAAACTGCGGTATTCAAAGGTGTGGTTAAAAGTTTAAAAAAATGTTTTGTTGTGATAGTCAATCTTTTTTTGGTTGAAAATAATTTCAGATGTCATAAGAAGTTAAAAAATAAAATTTAACAACCAATTGTTAGTAATTTAGTGTAATAATTTTTTTTTTTAGTCTTGAACTTGACTAGCTGTGGTAGAAAACCACCTTAACTATTAGAACCTGCAAAAACTGCAGTTAAGACCGTCAAATTGAGTTTAAATCACCTGATTTTGCAGTTTTAGATTATTTTCGTAAAAAATAGCCTAGCTCCCCACTATTATTATAATTGTTAAATAAGCTTTGATGAATTTTACGTTTCTAGGATTTTTTTTACCAAAACAAGCGGTTCAAAAAATTGTTATTTGAATTTTTCGCTTTTTCCCGATTAAACCCTGTGTTAAAAAAAATTTTCAATGAATTTTGAAATTTACAGGGCCATCCCTCTTTTTTAAAACTTTTATTCATAATTTTGAATCATGAATCGATCTAAAAATGATCTATACTAACTCGGAGAAATCAAAATTACAGTTTAAGTATACTTTTTTATGCTACTCTGATTTCAGTTTTGCTTTCAAGGTTCGTTTCTAAATGTATTTTTGAAAAAAAAACATCAAATAAATTCAAAAATAATTTCAAATTCACTAGCAGAAGTGTATGAGTTATTAAAATTTTTTTTTGTTATTTCATAAATTTACATAAAAATTCACTTTAGAGTCTTCAGAATATTTATAAAATATATTACAAGTACTGATTTTAAATAAAAAAAGGGGGCACACTTTAGGAACACAATTTTTTTACTAGACGAAAAACTAAATTTTAGTAAACTAGCTGACATATTGAAACAGGACATTGAAATCAAGCATCTAAGGTCTCGTGTAAAAGATTTTGCTTCAACCTTTAAAATGGGACCTTAATTTATTTTACGTTAAAAATTTTGTCATTAAAAAAAAATAGGTTGACGAACTATCTTTCAGTAAAAAAAAAATAAACGTTTAAATATGAGGTGACTCTAACTTATATTCTGAGTCGATACAATTGCAACTTGAGTAATGGGATTTGTCAACCGCTATGCTGAAAATATTTTTTTATAATTTTTCATGAATTTATAAATTTTTTGAATTTGTAACGGGGTATTTCTAATGAAAAGGGCCTCCCTTAAATAATTAACGGAGTTTCCCGGGCCCTCCCGTTACAAGAAAATTTCTCACAAAAACTCTCGGGGAAAACTCCTTAATGTGGGGTCAGGGTTTCTACGGAGAGAAAACCTCCGGGAACGGTTGGTGAGCTAGAGAGAGAGAAAATAAATTATTACAAAAATTTTAGGTTAAATTCATTTTTTGTTCTTGTCTACAAAAAAAAAAAAAATCATCAAGTCTACAATTACAAGAAAATAAATTTTAATTTGAGAACAAAGGAAATAAACAAAACTATTAAGTAGTCTACAAAATGGCGGGTAACGACGCCGCGCCAAGAAAATCTTGATCGAATTTATAAAACTTTCAACAATATCCAAACAGAATTTTCATTCAGCGTACAATACACAAATTTCCGGAAAACCATGCTTTATAAAATTTTCAATGAAATAATACAAAAAAAACCTTACGTTTACAAAAATTTCAAAAAATTCTCTGACGCCCCAAAATGGCTACTCTCTAGTTTTTTTTTTTTAACTCTCGGTATAAGAGATAACCCAAGCTTCGATTTCTTCTTGTACCTAGCTGTAAAATAAAGACAATAAAAAAAATTGTCTACAAACTCGACTAAAGAAAATAGGAAAAAGGAACTTAGAAAAGTCTACTCAAAGAAACAAAAGAAAAAAAATCACACTCTCAAAAAAACACTACCTCACACTACGGCTACTGAGAACAGAGTGACGCTTCCCCGCGTCTCTCTGACTCAACTTCCTTCCTCACCATCCCTTCCCAATACTCTCAACCAATCAACACTAATCTATTTCATCAAGTTTCATTCACACTTGAGGAACAGCAATGTGTCCACCAATCACATACATTCACGCCACAACACCCAATCACGCTCCCGTCTACAATCTTCCGGTGGCGATCGCCACGCCACCTATATTACGCGCGAAAATCCAAATAAAGAATAAAAATAATGCACACGAGGCACTCACTGCGTTAACCTATCCCTCGCGCACATACTCTCTCTCTCGCTCTCCCCCATACGCACACATTGTTCTCGCAACGTACACAATACAAAAAAAAAAAAAAATCTCACTCACGCCCGTGTCTACTGTGGTGAGCGTGCGCGCACGCGCTTGGCGACGCAGTTGCGTCGTCTGCCGACACGCGCCGCGCACCTCCTCCGTCGCCGAAAACTCCCCGACGGAGAATCGGAACCCGTGTGTGGTGTATTTGTGTGTACGTGCGCGCCCTGGGCCGGGAGAGCCTTCCCGGGTGGTGAACATGTGTGTGTGTGTATGTGTCGTGCGCGCGCCGGGTGCTCGTGCTGCTGCAACAGCAGCGTCCAGCCAACGGCGACCGTCGCCACGTGGTCGGCTTCTGCTGCGCGAGAAAGCGGCATGGTTATCACCTGGAAAAGTAAACAACAAATTAATTGTTTCACGGTTTCCCAGGTGACCTGACACTGCCAGGTAAGAAAAATAATTTACGAGGGATTCACTCCCTCGCAACTCCCCCCTGTCAAGCCGAAACATACCCGTTATGTTTCGCCTTACAAAACACCTGGCAATGTCCAGTCACCTCTGGAAACCACAAAGAACAAGATTGGTGGTATACTCACTGCTCAGTCTACCCAATTTTCCTCGCAATGGTCTACTCGTCTACAGTTTGTCAGTCTACATTTCGTTTTGATCCTTACCTTTCCCGGACTACACAGGACAGCACAGTCTACTACATTACAAACTTTACGTTGACCTGCTATTCCTAACCCAAACATAAACTAAAATAATACCCAGACGACACAATGTTAGTCTACACATACCTGAAAAAAAAAATTTAACAATAAAAGAATAATCAACCACACATTATCCATTCCTTGGCTTCAGATATTTCTTCAACCAACTCACATAGATCATACTGTTAGCCTTATATGCAACTCCCTCTAACCAATAAGTCACTGGAGGTTCGAACTTAGCAATCTTGAATGGTCCGTCCCACTTGGGTGCTAACTTTCTAGACCTTCCTTCTGCCGCGTTCGATAACGTTTTAATTCGTCTCCATACCCAATCTCCCACGTTAAATGTCACCTGTCTACGACCTTTGTTGTACGCCCTTGCCTGTGTCTCCCTGGATTCGTCAAGATGCCTCAAAGCATCTAACCTCTTCATCCGATTCATCCATACCTGTGGATTCATCTCTAGCTTCGGACCTCTCACTTCCAACTCTCGCCGAAGACTTTTGACCGGTTGCGGTTGTCTACCAAAGTTTAGATACGCCGGGGACACCTTTGTTGAACTTTGTATCGCCGTGTTCACCGCATGTCTGAACTCATGTAAGTGTTGATCCCAAGTTCGATGATCGTGTCCCACGAAGATGGCGATCATGACCTGAAGAGTTCTATTACTCCTCTCTACCGGATTTGATTGCGGGTGATACGGTAGGATCAAAGCTCTCTTGATACCGAATTCTTCCAGGAGTTTGTCCAGATCTTTGTTTTGAAACTCCTTGCCATTGCCCGACAGGAAGAAATCGGGGGTTTCCCAACGGAACAAGATTAATTCTTCAAAAGCTCTCGCTATGCTCTTCCCTGTAGCAGTACGCAGAGGTTTCAGCTCCACCCATCGCGTAAATAAGTCCTGGAACACCAAGATGTATTTGTTTTGAGTTTTGCTCATTGGAAACTCCATCAAGTCGGCTGAAACCACTGCCCAAGGCCGTTCCACTATTCGCCTGCTGATGAGTCCCTGCGGTCCCAGTTGAGAGACCTTGTACTGCTGACAGAGTTCGCATTCATATATATAGTTCTGGACATCGTGCCAAATGCCCGGCCAATAATATTCTCCGGCCACCCTGTTGTAGGTCTTATTTCGGCCCAGATGTCCTGACGACGTCAGACAATGAGCATCGTAAAGAATTCTCTCTCTTTGGTCCGTTGGAATTACCATTTTCCAACCTTCCTCGTTGTTTGACACTGGATCCAACAACTTATCTCTGCGGTAACAATAAAGCAAATCCCCGTCTACCCTCCATTCTTTATACTTGTTTGGATACTGTCTAACCTCTTCCAATTTCTTGACATACCACGGATCTACACTCTCTACAATTTCTCCCACCTCGTCTACATCATAACTCCTTGACAACCAGTCGGGCAAGTAATGACTAGCACCTTTGCGATGAATTATCGTGAAATCCCATTGTTGTAAAAACAAAGCCCATCTTGCCAGTCTACCAGTCGGATCCTTCAGGTTTTTGAGATACTTCAAAGCACTGTGATCGGTTATTACCGTAAAATGAGTACCCTCAATATACGGCCTGAATTTTTCGATGCCAAATTTAACAGCCACCATTTCTTTCTCCGACACTGTGTAGTTTTTCTCATGGTTTTTGAGCATACGGCTGGCAAAACAAATAGGATGTTCTCCGTCTTCAAAGTCTTGGGTCAAAACCGCTCCAATTAAATCTTTGCTGGCATCGGTTTGGACCGTGAAAGGTAGCGTGAAATCTGGTCTCGCTAACACTGGAGCTTCAGTGAGTGCCCTCTTCAGGGTGTCGAAAGCTTCCTGTTCTTCAGTTCCCCAATTCCAAGGGAATTTCTTCGACGTCAATCTGGTCAGTTGAATTTTTATCTCTGACTCATGTTCTATGAATCGGCCGTACCAGTTAATGACGCCGAGGAAACTTCTCAAACCTTTCGTCCCCTTTGGCGCGGGAATCCTCAGAATAGGGTCTACCTTTTCTGGATCAGGTCTCGATCCTTCCGCGTCCAGCAAATAACCCAGGAATTTCACTCGTGAACAACAAAACTCACATTTCTTTGCGTTCACTACCAAACCAGCTTCTGTCAACCTCCTCAGTACGAACTCTACCCAATACAGTAACTCCACAAATGTGAGGGCAATGATGATTATATCGTCTAAGTAGGCAAACACATTTGGTTCTACATCCGGGCCCAATAACGCGTCTATCAGTCTTTGGAAAGTTCTTGGGGCATTTGAAAGACCAAAAGGCATTCGCAAAAATTCGAACAATCCTTTCCCTAGGACTGCGAAAGCTGTATACTTGCGACTCGCAGGATCCATGGGAATCTGAAAGTACGCCTGTTTTAAGTCTATCTTACATATGTACCTGGCTTTCCGCAACTTGTCCAAAACCGTGTCTACACTGGGCAAGGCATACGCGTCCTTGCGAGATACTTTATTCACATCTCTGTAGTCTATGCAAAACCTATAATCCCCATCACCTTTCTTTATGATTACCGGTGCACTTCTCCACTCACTATTTGATGGTTGAATGATCCCGGTCTCTAACATCTTGTCTACTTCTCTACGGGCTACTTCGTCCATAGCCGGTGACATTCTACGATGAGCATGACGTACCGGCACTGCTCCTTCGGTTAGTTCTATCCGATGCTGCGTTAGCGTAGTGAAACCCTGGAATTCTTCCGGTGGAGGCAAAATTTTCTTTGCGAGATCTTTGATCTGTCGTTTTTCTTCCTCGGAGATTTCGACCAGACCTGCGCATTCAGCCAATATCTCGGCCACCATTTCGACCCGCCGTTTCTCTTCCGGTGTTTCCTTCACTACTGCACATTCTGCAATGAGCGTTTCACCGTTCTCTCCATCAGCCTTCGTGAACTGGTGCCGTATGCCACTCAAACCACTTTCCCAGGAGCCATCCGCATAGTCACAACAAATCTCAAACGCTTGGATGAAGTCTTGCCCCAGTATTATGTCGTTAGAGATGCCTTTCACCGCTCTGGGCGAAATCTTCTCGACTCGGCCATCTATACTCATCATCAGATCTAACTGGCCTAATACTGTGAGATAGTCATTACCCACTTGTTTGAGACTTGTAGCGCAAGGTTTTAGTTTCTCTCGAAAATGCTCAGCTACCGACTCCCCCACAATAGACACCGTGGCACCAGTGTCTTGTAAGGCTTGAAATGGTTTCCCATCCAGCAAGATCTTGAAGAAAAACCTGTTATCTCTCACTAAATCACTTACTTCATCGTCTACTTCCTCAACTGGGCTTCGCCCTTGACGTGAACTAGTCTGAAAACCTTCAGCTTGTTCACTCAACTTTTTAGTAGGGGTTTTATAAAACTTTCGATTTGGAGACCAGTCGATTTGTTCCACAAATTTCTGCATTGCAACATTTATCTGTGTTAGTTGCTCATCATTTATATTATCCCCACTTGCAAACCTTTCCATTATCTGTCCTATCTCTTCCCCATTAACCTCTATATCACCTTCCCTCCCCATTTCCACATTTTCCAACTCATCCTTTTGTCTACACTCAACGCCGATTTCACCACTAATTTCACCAGCTTTTTCACCGGTAGTTACTTTTGTCTTGTCTACTTTGTCGCTAATACTTTCGTTTACCTCCCTGTATACGATTTCTGTAGGAATTTCACAAAACTTTTCACTTGCAGTTACTCCTGACCTCGTTACTCTACTGCTAATACTCATGTCTACCTCCTTGTCTACATTTTCTTTAGCATTTTCACAGGTCTTTTCACTTTCGGCTACTCCTGCTTCTGCTACTTTATTACCATGATTACTTTCTTCCTGCGATAGTGTTATTTCTTCCTCACTCCATTTTATCCCACTCTTATTCTTAGGAATTTCTCCTGTTCTCCTGGCCTTAAAATCATTCACCACTTTCCACACATCCCATTTTTCACTCTCCCCACTCTCACTTTCTGTCTCCCTAAACTCCTCTATCTCCTCACTTTCCTCCTCACCCGTCCAATCTTCCTCCCACATTTCTTCCACCTGTTGTTCCACGTCCATCTCCTTCTCCCCGTCTTCTTCATTATTGTTGTCTACTGTTGTTGTGGCCCCTGTTTGTTGTTTGGGAGTGTTGGGCCACCCGACGCTCCCGCCTTGTCGTTTCCCAGCAAGGCTAACAACTTTGAGCAATTTCCACAGTTTCTCACTGTAACACCCTTTGCACCACAAACTTGACAACTTGTTACCTGGGCATTCAATGGGCAACTATTTGCCAAATGTCCAGTCTGTCTGCATTTATAGCAGCATAGATCTGGGCATTCCCAAATCCGATGACCAGGTCTACCACAACTACGACAGTTACCCATCGGTCTTCTTTCACTTTGAGTTTGTTGTTGTCGTGATTGTTGTTGTTGAGTTTGTCTATTTTCTCGTTCTAATTGTTGTCTAGCTTGCTGGGGTTGTTGGTCTAGTTGCTGTTGTATTTGTGGACGTGATTGTTGTTGTGAATTTTGTTGTGTTTGTATTTGAGGACCTAGTTGTGGTGGCCTCATTTGTTTATTGACGTTTTGTTGGTTATACTGGTTGTTCTGCCAGCCATTTTGGTTGTTTCCGTTGTTTTGTCTATTTTTCCAGTTTGGTTGATTTCCTAACTGGTTACTTTGCACCTGAATACTTGCTACTTCATTTCCCTGTCCTTGAATTGGGCTGTCTACGTTTTTGTTCTTTTTGTTTTTCTTTTTCGCTTTCTTTTCCTCCCCACTAACCATCGCAACTTCATTTACTGCAGCCACTTTACTTTTCGTGTTCGTAAATGCTGCTATAGGTATCCGGCATTTGTCTTTGGTTGGTGGTCCTACAAATCTGTTACAATCCTCCTTCTGTCTTTCGTATTTTCTTCCGTATTGCTCCAAATCGTCTACCGTGTCTACTCTTTTATTATCCAAGTACCACTTGTATTCAGGCTGCAACCCTCTTCTTATTATCTCTATTTGTTCGTCTTCTTCCAGAGGATGCTTTAAATATTTAAATAGGACTCCCAGACAAGTGATGTAGTTTGAGATCGTTTCTCCTTTGCCTTGAGTCCTATTCCTTATTTCATCCATAACCTCATACTGTGAGTATTGGCCAATAAAGTTCCTCTGGAACGACTTTTTAAATTCATGCCACGTTTCAATCTTCAAAATCGCCGTGTCGTACCATCTTAGTGCACGATCCTCCATCACACTCGCCACTGCGTTTATTATTTGAGTGTCCGACATGTTACTATTTCGTCTACACCTGTCTAGCTTGTTCAGGAATTGTTCTGGGTTTTCTTTTCCCTTATCCCCTGAGAATTTTAAATTCCAATCTTTTAAGATTCTCACACAATTGATATTGCCAGATTGTGTATACCCATGTCTACGATGTCTTACTGGTGATCGGCTGTCTGATGATGAAATACTGCAGTTTCGTCTTGAGACATGTCTATACTTTCTCGAACCGTATCTACTACGATAATTTCGTCTACGTCTACTATGTTCTCTATCACATCTATGGCCTCGGATCCACGACCCTTGACGACGTTCCTCCGATGAAGAAAACGATCGGTGTCGATGGCCTCGTAGTCTACTATTGACTCTTCTATGACTCCTTTCTCGTGACGATGAATCCCTTCTCTTACGAGACGGGGATCCGTGACGATTGTGTCGAGTTATGGAAGTTCGTAGTTTACTACCATGTGAATGTCCATGATGTAGTTCTTTGGACCTAGATCTTCGATCTCTTCTTTCTAGAGAACTGTGATCGAGTTCCCGAGATTTAATGTTGACGTGACGTCTTTCCCGTGATGTAGATTTATATCTCTTATGACCAGGTGTAGATTTGTAGTGGTTCTCCCTAGAGGAGGATCTATAACGTTCTTCACGACGACGAGATGACTCATTCTTTTTACTGTAATGAACCTTATTACTCCTACGCTGTCTAGTTATCTCATCATCGTTTGTATCGCTACCACTACTTGTGTATTGTCTGTTTTGTTTTCTTTCATTGTCCAGTTTTTTTATTACTTCCTGTCTTCCTTCTACTTTTCCATTTCTAGAACTTCTCTTGATCAACCTTTTTCTTGTTAGTTCTATCCTACTATCACCCGAATCTTCACTCTCATAATTCTCTTCTTTTTTTCGGTCCATTGATCTTTCTATATGTCTACTCGTGTCTACTTCTTGTTTTCTCAGACATAAGTCTAATTGACTGTTTTCCCCTGCCGAGTGAACACCATGTAAAGGAGACATCAACAAGTTTTCCATTTCCAGAGGTGGTTGAATTATGGTTTTTCTCAAACCCGTCTCACTTATTTTCTTGCTTGTGCCATCGTTCTCTGGATTTGAATAACTTGTCTTTGATTCTTGTTCTTCATTGTTAGGTGTCTCATTCACTACTGACTGTTCCTGTGTCCTCACTACATACATTTTCCTTTCTTTCTTTCCTTTCACTGTCTACAATTAATCTTGAATCTGAGAAACAATAAAAAAATATATTTTATGTCTACACTTAAACTTGAACACGAAAAGAGAAAAAAAATTTCACTGTCTACTATACTCTTGAACTCGAAAGAAAATTTCACTGTTTAACCTACTCTTGAACCTGAAAAGAAATTGTCACTATTTTTAATTCTCTTCAACCACAAAAAAAATTCACTGTCTCCACTACTTTTGAACCTGAAAATAAATTTTCACTGACTCTAATTTTCTTTATTCACTAAAAAAAAAAAAAAAAAAAAAAAAAAAATTACTGTCTACAATGTTCTTGAACCTGAAAGAAAATTTTCACTGTTTCTAATTTTCTTTATTCACAAAAAAAAACTTCTGTCTACAATGTTCTTGAACCTGAAAAAAAATTTTCACTGACTCTAATTTTCTTTATTCACAAAAAAAAATTTTTTCTGTCTACAATGTTCTTGAACCTTCGCTTTCCAGTAGCTATTATTTTTATTTTATAAACTCTTCTCTCTTGTACTACAAATAAATCTTCCTAAAACCGGGTAAAATCCAAAAAATAAATTAAAAATTTCAGTTGGACACTAGCCAACAATTAAATTATTATATTGGTTGGACACTAGCCAACAATTAATTATAATATTTGCCACAAATATTCCCAAATATCCCCAAATATCCTTCACCAATTGTTAATTTCCATAAATCCACACTCATCCGTTCAAAGTTCAACCTTTCGAAATTTTCCTATGTACCACCCTGGAAAATTCTACTAAGTCCAACTGTCGCGAAAGAACAAAAAATTCTAACTTTTATCACTGAAAAATTTTCTAAGTCCAACTTTTCGAAATTTTTCAATGTACCACCTATGAAAAGTTCTACTAAGTCCAACTTCCGCAAAAGAAAAAAAAATTCTAATTTCTATCACCGAAAAATTTTCTAAGTCGACTTTTCGAAATTTTTCAATGTTTCACCTAAGAAAAATTCTACTAAGTCCAAGTGCCAAAAGAAAAATTCTAAGTTCACTTTTCGAAATTTTTCAATGTTCCACCTATGAAAAATTCTACTAAGTCCGACTTCCGCGAAAGAAAAAAAATTCTAATTTCTATCACCGAAAAACTTACTAAGTCCAACTTTTCGAAATTTTTCAATGTTCCACCTATGAAAAATTCTACTCAGTCCAACTGCTAAAAAAAAAAAAATTCTAAGTTCTCTCGCCGAAAATTTTTCTAAGTTCAACCCTTCCGAAATTATTCTAAGTCCCTAACTTGTCTACAAAATTTCCTAAGTCCCTTTGTTCTCGAAAAAAAAACAAAAACACCTCTAGTCAAAACTAAAACGAAATAAAAAGAAATGCAATAACCGAGAAAAAAAAATAAAATATTTCCTCTCCTCTCACCAACTCTCCGTGGATTAATTTTTTTAAAAAAAATTAACAAAAAAATTATGTTCGGGCGCCATTTATAACGGGGTATTTCTTGAGAAAAGGGCCTCCCTTAAATAATTAATAGTAGAGCCGCAGTGGCTCCGAGCTAGAGCGCGCGCCTTCCAATCTTGGGGTCGTGGGTTCGAGCCCGGGTCTCGGCGATTTTTTCGAGTGTTTTTCACGCGTTAAAATTGTCGGGATTAAGTCCACTGTAGCTTAGGTGAGGTAAGGATGCCCTACATCACTTGTTCCAACTCGGACATCCTAATGGCCGACTAAATTCTCTCCGAAAACATTGACCAGCCGCGAGTCCGAATCGGAGGAATAAAGTCGACCGATGCCCGACCGGAAAAAGTGTGTAAGGCTGACTACTTAACCGGGTTGAGCTTGAGTATCCCGATGCGCTTGCGGCTAGTAGGGTCGACTGAGTCCCCGAAAACCAAAATGCAAGCATCACTCGAGAGATTCGCTCAATCGGGGTTTCTTAAGGGGGTTATTAGAGTAGGGACACAAAAACGAGAATTGGGCAGAAACCACGTTAAAAAGCATGAGAAAGGCAAAACAGAGACAACTGTATAAAACAACTTAGAGTAGGTGGCGTGGGTCCCTCACACATATGTGGTTGATACCCCCCTTGTAATGGGTCTTTACCCACAAGCGAGGTTGCCAGGAATACAACAACAACAACAACAAATAATTAATAGTTTCCCGGGCCCTC
Source organism: Encarsia formosa (assembly GCA_038277355.1). Classification (NCBI taxonomy): domain Eukaryota; kingdom Metazoa; phylum Arthropoda; class Insecta; order Hymenoptera; family Aphelinidae; genus Encarsia; species Encarsia formosa. Next base: position 36,304,687 of record CM076187.1, read on the forward strand.
CCGTTACAAGGAAATTCTTTCCAAAAATAATACGGAGAACCTCTCCTTAATCTGGGGTTAGGGTTCCCACGGAGAGAAAACCTCCGGGAATGGTTGGTGAGCTAGAGAGAGAGAAAATAAATTATTACAAAAATTTTAGGTTAAATTCATTTTTTATTCTTGTCTACAAAAAAATAAAAAAAAATCATCAAGTCTACAATTACAAGAAAATAAATTTTAATTTGAGAACAAAGGAAATAAACAAAACTATTAAGTAGTCTACAAAATGGCGGGTAACGACGCCGCGCCAAGAAAATCTCGATCGACTTTATAAAACTTTCAATAATATCTAAACAGAATCTTCATTCAGCGTACAATACACAAATTTCCGGAAAACCATGCTTTATAAAATTTTCAATGAAATAATACAAAAAAAACCTTACGTTTACAAAAATTTCAAAAAATTCTCTGGTGCCCCAAAATGGCTACTCTCTGGTTTTTTTTTTTAACTCTCGGTATAAGAGATAACCCAAGCTTCGATTTCTTCTTGTGCCTAGCTGTAAAATAAAGAAAATAAAAAAAATTGTCTACAAACTCGACTTAAGAAAATAGGAAAAAGGAACTTAGAAAAGTCTACTCAAAGAAACAAAAGAAAAAAATCACACTCTCAAAAAAACACTACCTAACACTACGGCTACTGAGAACAGAGTGACGCTTCCCCGCGTCTCTCTGACTCAACTTCCTTCCTCACCATCCCTTCCCAATACTCTCAACCAATCAACACTAATCTATTTCATCAAGTTTCATTCACACTTGAGGAACAGCAATGTGTCCACCAATCACATACATTCACGCCACAACACCCAATCACGCTCCCGTCTATAATCTTCCGGTGGCGATCGCCACGCCACCTATATTACGCGCGAAAATCCAAATAAAAAATAAAAATAATGCACACGAGGCACTCACTGCGTTAACCTATCCCTCGCGCACATACTCTCTCTCTCGCTCTCCCCCATACGCACACATTGTTCGCGCAACGTACACAATACAAAAAAAAAAAAAAAAATCTCGCTCACGCCCGTGTCTACTGTGGTGAGCGTGCGCGCACGCGCTTGGCGACGCAGTTGCGTCGTCTGCGGACACGCGCCGCGCACCTCCTCCGTCGCCGAAAACTCCCCGACGGAGAATCGGAACCCGTGTGCGGTGTATTTGTGTGTACGTGCGCGCCCTGGGCCGGGAGAGCCTTCCCGGGTGGTGAATATGTGTGTGTGTGTATGTGTCGTGCGCGCGCCGGGTGCTCGTGCTGCTGCAACAGCAGCGTCCAGCCAACGGCGACCGTCGCCACGTGGTCGGCTTCTGCTGCGCGAGAAAGCGGCATGGTTATCACCTGGGAAAGTAAACAACAAATTAATTATTTCACGGTTCCCCAGGTGACCTGACACTGCCAGGTAAGAAAAATAATTTACGAGGGATTCACTCCCTCGCAAATTTTAAACTCAATATTTACCAAGAAAAAAATTAAGAAAAGTATTTAGATGTACGATCCAATGACGTCATAAGACTGAAGTAACATTGACAGTATATCTATATGCATATTGAAATTATGAAAATTTTATACGCATCGCTGAATAGTTCCTTCGTTTTTCATTTAAAAAAAAAAAAACAAAAAATATGTGTCGATTATTTTTTGATACTCTACACGGAGGGAAAAAATATGGTTTTTTACCATGGAAGGCTTATGAGAAAATGTAACTAAATGTAAAATTGTCACGGCGCTGTGGCAAAATGTCACAGCTTGACTCAGTGACAAAAAACCATGAGCACATGACAAAAAGCTGTGGAGCTGTGGTTTTTCGCATTTATGCCCCGCCCACTTTCTCGCTGATTCAATTCACGGAGATTCGTTAAAAGATTAATAGGTATCATGGAAAGAAGGGCGCACTTCAAAAGTAATGGCCTTGGAGAGATAAAAATGAGTTACGGTCACTACTTTCTGGATGTCATGCACTGAAATTCCGGTGCTTTGCACCGATTTTTAAGTGCGAGATCAAAAAATTTTAAGGTTAGACACTGTCGGTAAGGAAGTAACCCTTGTTGAGAAACCAAAAACCCAGATAGTAGCACGTGATTTGCACCGAAGTTTAGCACGCGGTGGTGTAATTGTGAACCTAAAGTGCGGTCATTTCGAGTCGGAGTTCTCGCGTGTTGACACTCTGACTCGTACAAAATGCAGATTAATTGCGTTTCGATTTATGTGCACGTTGTTCGCACAAAGTGCATTAAGAGTGCTGCCTACCCCGCTCGCGCCATCTGGTGACGCATTACTCTGGATGGCAGATCGTATTTTTCGTTTTACGGCTTTAATAATTATCCGATAAAATTAAAAAAAATTCTAAAAATCGACCCTCAAGTGGGTACTATCTAGTTTTTCGATTAGGTCAATGGAAAAATTATAAATAATGTTTTAATGATCGCGGGTCAGAAGGCGGGCGTCTGCACTGAAATCGAGACTCTCGATATATCGATAGCATCGAGAGCAGGGTTGGGTGGTGTGGCACTTTAATGACTCGCCATGGTAAGCCACCTGGTGTATTGGTGCATTATACCCAGCGTTCGAAATAAATAATTTTTTTAAAACAATTAAATAAACCGTCAAGCTCTAAGCCCCCATAACGCTGGGGAGAGCGATAAATAAATAATGTTTTATAAACAATTAAATAAACCGACAAGCTCCACAACCCCCATAACGCTGGGGAGAGTAATGAATAAATAATTTTTTATAAACAAATAAATAAACCGACAAGCTCGTAACCCCCATAACGCTGGGGATAGCGATGAATAAATAATTTTTTATACACAACTGAATAAACCAACAAGCTCTAAACCCACATAACGCTGGGAAGACCGATAAATAAATAATTTTTTATAAACATTTAATTAATTCGAAATGCTCGTAACCCCCGTAACGCAGGGGAGAGCGATAAATAAATAATTTTTTATAAACAACTAAATAAACCAACAAGCTCTAAACCCCCATAACGCTGGGAATAGCGATAAATAAATAATTTTTTATAAACAATTGAATATACCGACAAGCTCTAAACCCACATAACGCTGGGGAGAGCGATAAAAAAATAATTTTTTATAAACATTTAAATAAACCAACAAGCTCGTAACCCATTATAACGCTGGGAATAGCCATAAATAAATAATTTTTTGTAAACAACTGAATAAACCAACAAGCTCTAAACCCACATAACGCTGGGGAGAGCGATAAATAGATAATTTTTTATAAACAATTAAATAAACCACCAAGCTCCAAGCCCCCATAACGCTGGGGAGAGCGATAAATGAATTTTTTTTTATGAATAATTAAATAAACCGACAAGCTCTAAGACCCCATAACGCTGGGGAGAGCGATAAATAAATAATTTTTTATGAATAATTGAACGAACCGACAAGCTCTAAACCCCCATAACGCTGGGCACCCAAGTTCAACAAAAAAACTAATGGGCTATTTTCCAAGCTTTAAACCCCCAAAACCCGGAACACCCAAGTTCAACAAAAAAGCTGATTGACTACCCCCCAAGCTCTAAGCCATCAAATCCCTGGAATCGCGAGTTCAACAAAAAAGCTGATTGGCTAACCCCCAGCTCTAAGCCCCCAAGACCCTGGGCGCCTGAGTTCAACAAATGAACTGATCAGCTGACCCCAAAGCTCGAAACCCCCAACTGATCCGTTTGTTTTATTAAACTCAGGCACCCAGGGTCTTGGAGGTTTAAAAATTATCTATTTATTGCTCTCCCCAGCGATATGTGGGTTTAGAGCTTGTTGGTTTATTGAGTTGTTTATAAAAAAATTATTTATTTATCGCTATCCCCAGCGTTATGGGGGTTACGAGCTGGTGAATTATTTAAATGTTTATAAAAAATTATTTATTTACCGCTCTCCCCAGCATTATTGGGGTTACGAGCTTGTGAATTATTTAAATGTTTATAAAAAATTATTTATTTATTGCTCTCCTCAGCGTTATGTGGGTTTGGAGCTTGTTAGTTTATTCAGTTGTCTATAAAAAATTATTTATTTATAACTATCCCCAGCGTTATGGGGGTTACGAGCTTGTGAATTATTTAAATCTTTATAAAAAATTATCTATTTATCGCTCTCCTCAGCTTTGTATTGTTTAGAGCTTGTTGGTTTATTCAATTGTTTATAAAAAATTTTTTTTTCATCGCTCTCCCCAGCGTAAATGGGGGTTACGAGCTGGTGAATTATTTAAATGTTTATAAAAAATTATTTATTTACCGCTCTCCTCAGCGTTATGTGGGTTTAGAGCTTGTTGGTTTATTCAATTGTTTATAAAAAATTATTTACTAATCGCTATCCCCAGCGTTATGGGGGTCACGAGCTTGTGAATTATTTAAATGTTTATAAAAAATTATCTATTTATTGCTCTCCTCAGCGTTATGTGGGTTTAGAGCTTGTTAGTTTATTCAGTTGTTTATGAAAAATTATCTATTTATTGCTCTCCCCAGCGTTATGTGGGTTTAGAGCTTGTTAGTTTATTCAATTGTTTATAAAAAATCATTTATTTATCGCTATTCCCAGCGTTATGGGGGTTTAGAGCTTGTTGGTTTATTCAGTTATTTATAAAAAATTATTTTTTTATCGCTCCCCCCAGCGTTATCGGGGTAACGAGCATGTTGAATTATTTAAATGTTTATAAAATATTATTTATTTATCGCTCTGCCTAGCGTTATGTGGGTTCAGAGCTTTTTGGTTTATTCAGTTGTTTATAAGAAATTATTTATTCATCGCTATCCCTAGCGTTATGGGGGTTTAGGGCTTGTTGTTTTATTCAGTTGTTTATAAAAAATTATTTATTTATGGCTATTTCCAGCGTTATAATGGGTTACGAGCTTGTTGGTTTATTTAAATGTTTATATAAAATTATTTTTTTATCGCTCTCCCCAGCGTTATGTGGGTTTAGAGCTTGTCGGTATATTCAATTGTTTATAAAAAATTATTTATTTATCGCTATTCCCAGCGTTATGGGGGTTTAGAGCTTGTTGGTTTATTTAGTTGTTTATAAAAAATTATTTATTTATCGCTCTCCCCTGTGTTATGGGGGTTACGAGCATGTCGAATTAATTAAATGTTTATAAAAAATTATTTATTTATCGGTCTTCCCAGCGTTATGTGGGTCCAGAGCTTGTTGGTTTATTCAGTTGTTTATAAGAAATTATTTATTTATCGCTATCCCCAGCGTTATGGGGGTTTAGAGCTTGTTGGTTTATTTATTTGTTTATAAAAAATTATTTATTCATCACTCTCTCCAGCGTTATGGGGGTTTTGGAGCTTGTCGGTTTATTTAATTGTTTATAAAACATTATTTTTTTATCGCTCTCCCCAGCGTTATGTGGGTTTAGAGCTTGTCGGTATATTCAATTGTTTATAAAAAATTATTTATTTATCGCTATTCCCAGCGTTATGGGGGTTTAGAGCTTGTTGGTTTATTTAGTTGTTTATAAAAAATTATTTATTTATCGCTCTCCCCTGTGTTATGGGGGTTACGAGCATGTCGAATTAATTAAATGTTTATAAAAAATTATTTATTTATCGGTCTTCCCAGCGTTATGTGGGTTCAGAGCTTGTTGGTTTATTCAGTTGTTTATAAGAAATTATTTATTCATCGCTATCCCCAGCGTTATGGGGGTTTAGAGCTTGTTGGTTTATTTATTTGTTTATAAAAAATTATTTATTCATCACTCTCTCCAGCGTTATGGGGGCTTAAAGCTTGTCGGTTTATTTAATTGTTTATAAAAAATTATTTATTTCGAACGCTGGGTATAATGCGCCTAATACACCAATACACCAGATGGCTTACCATGGCGAGTCACTAAAGTGCCACACCACCCAACCCTGCTCTCGATGCTATCGATATATCGAGAGTCTCGATTTCATTGCAGACGCCCGCCTTCTGACCCGCGATCATTGAAACATTTTTTATAATTTTTCCATTGACCTAATCGAAAAACTAGATAGTACACCACTTGAGGGCTGATTTTTAGAATTTTTTAGATTTTTTTTAATTTTATCGGATAATTATTAAAGCCGTAAAACGAAAAAACGATCTGCCATCCAGAGTAATGCATCACCAGATGGCGCGAGCGGGGTAGACAGCACTCTTAATTCGCGCGGCTTCATTTCTAACCTACATGTGGGGTAGGCACGCATAGCGTCCTTTTTCCTGGCGACTCTTCAACGACGAGCATCTAAAGATATAATTTCTGGGAAACTTCAAGATAAAAAGCTGTAAAAATTTATAAGTGCATCAAGCCGATCATCGTACAAGATTGATTTGCCTAGGTATATAATTGTTTTTACTTGATTGCTCCTTTTTAATTTGAGAGTACTTACAAAGCCAATCCCCCCCCAGGATCTAATCTTGAATACTCAACACCAGTGACCTCGAGCTGCGGCTGTATATAACATCATCTCCTAGAAGCCGCTGCTAAGTATATATTTTCTATCCATTTATTTGTAAGTAATTATTCAGAAAAAAATTGCATGGCAGGTTAGGTCAACGGCTATTACAGTATAATCATCTTAAAGTATTCTACTTATTGATTGCGGATTAAAATAATATATACAAAAATAATCAAATATTTAAATCAAAACTTAGGCACAGTAATTTTATAAATCTTATTAAATAACCAAACAGTAAATTAAAAATAATTCTAATTGTACTATGCAATATAATTTCATATTAAAATTAAAAAAAAAAAAAAAACTTCAATAGTTAATAATAGCACTTAAAACTTTATTACTCCAATTACTTTATATTAAAGCCAATTTGCCTCCAGTATTATTTTATATTGTAGCAACTTTACATTTAATAACATTTTAATTTTACATTCTTTGTCATTTTACACTTCTATTTACAATTTACTTTTCTTTATTTCATATGTAACGGGGTATTTCTTGAGAAAAGGGCCTCCCTTAAATAATTAACGGAGTTTCCCGGGCCCTCCCATTACAAGGAAAAATTTCGGTTGAATTTGATTTTAATCTTGTCTACAAAAAAAATCAAGTCTACAATTACAAAAAAAATAAATTTTAATTTGAGAACAAAGGAAATAAACAAACTATTAAGTAGTCTACAAAATGGCGGGTAACGACGCCGTGCCAAGAAAATCTCGATCGAATTTATATAACTTTCAATAATATCCAAACAGAATTTTCATTCAGCGTACCATACCCAAAATTTCCCGAAAAACATGCATTATAAAATTTTCAATGAAATAATACAAAAAACCTTACGTTTACAAAAATTTCAAAAAAAATTCCTCTGATGTCCCAAAATGGCTACTCTTTTGTTTTTCCAACTCTCGGTATAAGAAATAACCCAAGCTTCGATTCCTTCTTGTACCTATCTGTAAAATAAAAAAAAACACAAAAAAAATTGTCTACAAACTCGACTAAAGAAAAATAGGAAAAAGAAACTTAGAAAAAAGTCTACTCTAGAGAAACTTAAAAAAAATAAATCACACTCAAAAAAATCAACCTCACACCTTGGCTACTGAGAACAGAGTGACGCTCCCCGCGTCTCTCTGACTCGACTTCCTTCTTCACCATCCCCTCCAAACACTCTCCGCCAATCAACACAAATTAATCTAATTAAGCCTCATTCACACTCGAGGAACAGTCGTATGTCCACCAATCAGACACATTCACGCCACAACACCCAATCACGCTCCCGTCTACAATCTTCCGGTGGCGATCGCCACGCCACCTATAGTACGCGCGAAAATCCGAAATAAAGAATAAAAATAATGCACACGAGGCACTCACCGCGTTAACCTATTCCTCGCGCACATACTCTCTCTCTCGCTCTCCCCCATACGCACACTTTGTTCGCGCAACGTACACAATACAAAAAAAAATAAAATCTCACTCACGCCCGTGTCTACTGTGGTGAGCGTGCGCGCACGCGCTTGGCGACGCAGTTGCGTCGTCTGCCGACACGCGCCGCGCACCTCCTCCGTCGCTGAAAACTCCCCGACGGAGAATCGGAACCCGTGTGTGGTGTATGTGTGTGTACGTGCGCGCCCTGGGCCGGGAGAGCCTTCCCGGGTGGTGAACATGTGTGTGTGTGTATGTGTCGTGCGCGCGCCGTGTGCTCGTGTTGCTACAGCAGCGTTCAGCCGACGGCGACCGTCGCCACGTGGTCGGCTTCTGCTGCGCGAGAAAGCGGCATGGTTATCACCTGGGAAAGTAAACAAACAAATTAATTATTTCACGGTTTTCCAGGTGACCTGACACTGCCAGGTAAGAAAAATAATTTACGAGGGATTCACTCCCTCGCACATAATTTAACTTAACATTAACTTTTGATTAAAGTTTAACTTTGCTTTCATTTTCAATTTGCAATACTCTTTTTATTTCAGTATATATCATTAAATATAGCTGGAAAATGTAATAACTTGAAATCTTGAGATCTTGTGTGTTGATAAATCTTCCCATTTTTTTTAAATTTTGTTTCTATTGTTCCAAAATCAGTGACAGTTCCATGCTGGTGGTAAGAAATCTCTTGATGGCTCGGCAGCACAGTTTGTTGTGAAGCAGCTTTACTCTACTTTGATATTATCACACCCATTATTTTTCTTTACTTTGGAGTATTTTTTCCCCATTGCTTGTTTCCTGTACAAGTGGAGACCCACATCTGGTTTCTGTTTTAAGTTGTTTTGTACTCTGTCCTGCAAAAGTTGTCGTTTTGCATTGTAGGTGAGAAAGGTACTTGGTGGTTTTTAGAGGTGCTATATATGCTTAGTCAAGTAAGGTTACAGACTAGGCTTAGTGATTTTATACATTTTATTAAATTGATAAATTGCGCTTAACAATTATTAAATTATTGTTTATTAGTCATTCTCAGTCATGATCAGGCCATTCTTACCTTCTTTCTTAATTGTTTTCTCATATCTTAACAAATATTATTTTTATTTCAATGCAAAACTCAAAAATTCAATAAAAATTCTGTATGCGCCGCACTGCAAAATTTTTAATAAAATAAATCAACACTTAAATTCTGATTAACACATTCTTTCTTTTCGAGTCTCTGATATAAATAAACTGTGTTTTATACTATTTCTTAATTTTTAATTTAAAAAATATCTGTTCCAGATTTTTAAAATTCATGTGGGAATAATAGTAAACACTGTATTCATCTAAAAAAAAATAAAGTATTATGTTGCATATGGTTTTCAGTATTTTTAAATATGTTTATTATTATTGAGTCGGGACTATTTGATTGAATTTTTTAATGAATAAAAACTTTATAATTTACTATTTAAATCTATTTTACTAAATTTCAACATATCTACATAAAAAAAAAAAAAAAAACTTTTCTTTAGCAACTAGTCTTCAGTAACTTGGGGAACGTTCATAAACCACGTGGTCATTTTTTCGAAGATTTTAAAGGGCCCTCCCTCCCATGAAGATCAGCGTAGTATTTTTATCAATTTTTCGACCCTCCCCTAAAGTCACGTGGTTTTTTTTACGATTTCAAATTGTAAATATGAATACTATTAGTTTTTTAAAAACATTATTTTTTAAGTTATAATTTAATGATTTAATACCAGGGGCGCAACAACTCCTTTCAGCTAGGGGGTGTCCTGAGGTCTACTCCCCCCCCCTCCAATAAAACTGACGTCGAGAAAAAAAAAAAAAAAACGATGAGTTCAATAAATAGACTGGTTAATTATCCCCCAAGCTCTCAACCCCCAAAACACTGGGCGTAGAGTTAAATGAATAATCTGATCAGCTATCCCCCAAGCCTTGAACGCCCAAAACCCTGGGCATCGAGTTCAATAAATAAACTGATCAGCTATCCCCCAAGCTCTAAGCCCCCAAAGCCCTGGGTGCCCAAGTTCAACAAAAAAACTTATCAGTTATGCTCCAAGTCTTGAACCTCCAAAACCCCGGAGGCCCGAGGTCAACGAAAAGACTAATCAGTTGGTAACCAGAGTTTTGGGAGGTTTAGAGTTTGGGGGATAACTGATTAGTCTTTTCTTTGACCTCGGGCGCCCAGGATTTGGGGGGTTCAAGACGTGGGGGATATCTGATCAGTTTATTTATTGAACTCAAGTTCAAAGAAAAAACTGATCAGTTATCTCTTAAGCTCTGAATCCCCCAAAACCCTTGAAACCGAGGGGCTATGCACTTCAGAATCACAAAAAGAATCACACATGAAAATCAATATTTAATCAATAAAATATCAATGTCATTTCAAGTAAAAATCTTCGAAAAATATTATTTTTAACAAAATATCAATTGAAATTGGATCCAAGGCTCAAAATATGTTAAATTTTCCAAAAGAATCAAGAAAGAATCACAAAAGAATCACAAAAGAATCAAAAGAATCATCAATGATTCTGGAGTGCTTAGCCCCTCGCTGGGAACCCAAGTTCAATAAAAAAACTGATCAGCTATCTCCCAAGCTCTAAACCTCACAAAACTCTGGTTACCAAGTGAAATAATTTTATAATTAAAGCGTACTTTATATTTGAATATCAAGTCCATAAAAAAGTGTTTTTTTTGTTCCACAAAAAGGTTGTGGTGTACTTTAATATACATCACTTGGAAATATTACAAAATAATAAAAAAATAATAAAAAAATAAATAACCAATAAACAAACAAAATTTTTTACACTTTTCTCGATGTGTCTGCTTCTTAGAAGCATTTAATTTATAGTTAAAAAAAAAAATTTGTTGATAATGTTGCAAACGAAGAGTTCACCAATAAGTAAAAATTTATAGCGTTTCCCTAATCAACCACCCCATTTTGGAGTTCAAAATTTCAGACTTACAACTTCATGATATAATTTAGTTCAGCGTAGTTAGGTATCGTTACAAAATTATTTATTTCGTTAATTAAAATGCACTCATATTTTTTGAATAATTTAAGGTAGTTCCCAAAAAAATTGAGTTTCTTAAAAAATCTCTAGAATTTTGCACAGAGCTAGATTTTTGAGTCCTGTACACGCTGGTATTTTTCTTAAACCCCCAAGCCATACTTAATTTTGAGATATTGGGCTCAGAAGTTTCAATTTTTTACATGGGATTCCTATGCTGAGCGCGTGAATTCATATTTATTTTGAAGGTTATTCTCTCATTGCAAACTCGATTTTCTTAAAATATTTTTTAAAAACAGGTTTTCATGTAGGGCAAGATCTTAGAAATCGTATCGTACAAAGATAAACATAGCAAGTGATATTAACTTGAGATATACAATCAAAAAAAATGAAAAATGCATGATTTTAGCATGATTTCGAGCAGCGGTGGCGACGGCGGCGCGTGGCGTCAGAGAGGGGGCAACGAGCGTCTATAACTATATTTTAGGTAAGCTATATATACGCTTCGGAACTACCTTAACTCGGGTGCCCAGGGTCTTGGGGGTTTAGAGCTTGGGAGATATCCGACCAGTTTTTTTGTTGAATTCGGGTGCCCAGGGTCTTGGGGGTTTAGAGCTTGGAGGATAGCCGACTTCAACGTTCGACAGTAAAATATTATGAATCGAAACATCGATTCATGCACTTTAAAAACCACGTGCCTTTCTGAATCAACAGCCTTACCTCCCACTTAACCTTTCGTAGCTTTTTAATCGCGCCCCCCCCCCCCCCCCCCTATTTGGGCAACGTGGTTTGTGAACGTTCCCTTTGTTACGATCATTACTTTTAAAACTAAAACTTAATAAATCAAATTTAGTAAAGTTTTCATTTTTGAATTAGCTGTTTGACATTTAATTTGAATCACTGTATTATTTTTAAAGCATAAATAACAAATTCACTAATGGATCGCTTAGGAAAAATTATTACTCGCAAACCTTTGATAGAATGTTCACATAGGCATAGAGTTCGAATGAACACTTTAATAACTCAACATCGCCATCTAATTTTAAATAACTCAGCGAGAAATAACAATTCTTCTCCTTCTTCAGATGAAATTGAATCGATGAGTGTTGATAGCAATTCATCAGAGAAAGATGATTCGAATAGTATTCTCAGCAATTCATCAGAGGTAAATGATATTCTTGCAATTGACAATAACGATAATCAAATGATGAACGTTGATGAAGATGGCATGGATATCAATTTAGCTCCACTTGAAGAATCGAGTGACCCTGAAATGGAGGGTGATGAATTAGTTAATGACGATATTGTTGAGGAAAATGAAAATCATGTTATTCCTTTTAGAACTCTTCTTTCTGAAACTTTGTCAAATTCTAGATTGAGTTTCTCACACGAGCAATGCAAAGCTGTTCTCAAAACTCTTCGAACCCACCCTTGTTTTTCTGATTTGCCTGCTGATCCTCGGACAATTTTAAGTACTCCTACTAGTGCTGCTCCTATTGTTCCTTTAGCTGGTGGTGAATATATCCATTTGGGTTTTAGAAAAAAATAAAAATATATTCTTGAACTAATCGACTTCAATATTTTTCCAAATATTTTAGACATAGACGTACACACTGATGGCGCATGCCCAGATAGGTCTAGGAAAATACAAATGTGGCCGATACAGGTTCGAATAGTCAATATTGTTAATCCCAAACCTTAAATGGTGGGAATTTTTAAAGGTATATAGATATACCATAAACCTTCATCTGCTGGTGATTTTTTAAAGCTTTTATAGATGAAGTGCTTTTAGTTATACAAAATGGTGGCTTTGAGTTCAAAGAAAAAATCTTTCCTCTTGATTTTCGCTGCTTTATCGCTGATGAACCTGCTCGAGCTTTTTCTTTAGGTCACAAAGAGCACGGTGCTACTAGTCCTTGTTCAAGATGTTGGGTGGTAGGTGAGTGGCTCCGGCCAGGTGTTATGGTTTATCAAGGAATTGATCATCCACCTCGAACAGAAGAAGAGGATAGGCTCAGAACTGATGGTGAACACTTTTTAGAAGGAGATTGCCCTATAGGTAATCTGCCCATCCAACAAACGAGCCAGGTTGTTTTAGACTCTATGCATCTTTTGTTCCTCGGGCTCATGGAAAAAATTGAGCAGGCCATTGTGGATGGTAAGTATTCAGCGTCTTCTAAAATTCCAGCTGATTTTATTGCTGTGCTCAATCTCAGATTAGAAGAAATCAAAGAATACTGTCCTAGCGATTTTGCTCGTCAACCTCTTAAAATTGAAAAGCAATGTAGTTTCAAGGCCACAGAACAACGTCAGATTCTTGCTTATAGCGGGCCTGTTCTGTTCAATGGTGTAGTAAGCAACGCTGTTTATTTACATTTTATTCTGCTGCATTCCGCAACGAGAGTTTTAATTGATCCTCTTGCAACTGAAGAACAAATTCTTGATGCTGAAAAAAGTTTGCAAATTTTCGTCGACAAAGCGTCAATGGTTTATGGTCTTGAGTTTATGTCGTACAATGTCCACGCTTTACTTCATCTCGTTGACGACGTTATAATGTTTGGACCCTTAGATTCTTACTCTGCTTTTCCTTATGAAAGCAACATGGTATATTTGAGGGAACTTTGCAAAAAACCAAATCAGCAGTTACAACAAATTTACAGGCGAGAAGAGAAAATGAGTTTTGATAGTTCAGATTCTGCTCCTCTTGCTATCAAGTTGTTAGGTGCACACAGAAGGGGGACACTTTCTCAGCAATTTCACCGTTATAATCAATTTAGTAAATTGAAGTTTGGAAAAATAACTCTATCTATTTTTCAAAAAGATAATACAGTCATGTTAGAAGATTCCTCTGGTTGTGTGATTCAAAATATCATTTCTTTAAGCCAAAATTATTATCTTGTTGTTAAACGTTTTAATGAAAAGTTAGATTTTTTTGATAGTGTAATTATTTCCTCTTCCTCTTGTGGAGTATATCATTGTTTTTCATTATCTGATCAAATAGATTATGTAGAATTAGATAAAGTTGAGGCAAAATGTTTTAGAATGCCTTACTGGACTGAGGTTCCATCCAGTAAAAATCTTGCAGGCCACTTTGTTGTTTCTAAAATTTTATCATCACAAGTATCTCAAAATTAAACCGGAAAAAAAATTATATTGATTTTATATTTTAATGGATGTAATAAATTTAAACCAAAAGTATTCTTACAATAACACAATTTCTTAGTTTTGACACAAGCAAAATAAATTTTTTTATTTAGTTTTCTAATTTTCTCCTAGTTTAAAAATATACGATTGGTATTTTAAAATAAATAAAAAATCTCATAGACATTATCGTTTGGTTCCGAAAATTGAGAAATTGAAATTGCAAACCTCATTTAAAAAAAAGTTAACTCAACACCGATTTTACTGTTACTTTGAACTTTTTTATTAAAAAAAAAAAAAAAAAAAAAGGAAATTATTTTAAGAATAGTAAATTACTGGATTTTAACAATAATACTTAGAAACTATTGTGTTTATTGTTTATTTTCTTTGTCATGCCAAGGTCAAACATTTTCAGTTGGACTGTTAACATTTAAAATTTTAAGTCATTTAAACCTTTGTTTTTTGAAAAAAAAAAAAAAAATTAAATAAAAATTCGAAGTAACAATTTTTTTTCCTACAATAAACTATTTGCGCTAAATTTTCTTAGTTTTTCAGATCTCTAAGCTGAAAATGTCATAAAACAGCGAGAAACGGGTAAGAAATTCGACAAATAATGGAGGAAAGGTGAAACGACTGAAACTCACGTCAAAGGAAACTAAGGAGATGCGTGCCTTGTCTTCCTTGGATGCTGAGAAAAATATTTTGTTTGATGTTGCGAAGTTTCAATCAGGTCAACGTCGTTCTTCGCAAGAAGCAACGGCTGCTGGTTAACAATGTGGCTCGAGGACTCTTTTATCAATTGAAAAATAAAAATCTTCAAGTTGGTACGTCAGGTAAAAATCGCAAATATATATCCTAGTTTCCTCTTCATTTTGATTCCGACCAATGATCATTCAATTCCATTTGAATAGGATCACAATCTCAACCACCAATACAACTGAATCCTGTCACCACGAAAATAATACAAACTTTGCTACCTAAAAACAAGCAGACTCCTGATTTTCCTGGTGGGACCTCATCTTCTTCAAGGAACCATTCCAAACCACCCGTGGTCACTGCTCGATCTCCAAAACCTTTGAGTTACCCATCACCTTCTTCGAGCCGCTCCAACCAACATAATGTCACGACCGCAAGCTCTCCAAAGACTCAAATATCACTTAGTCCGGTCGAACACTCCTCACAAAAGAAGTCACACTATCCAACTCCTATAAATATTGTAGACTGTTTTAAAAATTTAAAAATTAACATGAATGATTGTTTCATGTAATTGATTTTACTATTTTTATAATGTAATTTTTTTAAATATAAGCCAGGGATGGCAAACGTGAGATTTATGCAATTTAAAAAGTTGATCTATAACAAAATATTTTTATTTTTTATTTTCATGCCAATATGAAGGTCAAAATTTATTTTGGCTTTACAGTTTAATTAATCAAAGTGAAAATTCAACTTTTATGAGAAGTTTGCCATCCATCGTATCAATCCTTTCTTTGACGATTTTTCTTTAAAATGTGAAATTTAATTACTTACAAAGGATAAACATAAATTTTTTTTCGTTTCATATTTTCCTTTCTTACTTATTTATTTATTTATTTAATTAACATCATCCATGGGCATTAATGTCCTTTAATACATAATTTATTCATATACATTTTACATAATTAACAACTTTCTGATTCGAATTGTAAAAATTTTGATTTCTTGGTGAAAATTTTTGCATTTAAATTTAATTATAAACATAAGAAATTCATAGTTTTGCTACATTTTTGAAATTTTTCTCATTTTGACATACAGTAAAAGAAAGCTTTAATCGAATTTTTTTATTTTAAAAATAAAAATAGATTAAAAATGATTTTTTAATTTTTAGATTTTTCACATCATTAATGGAACATGTTTTATTTTATCATTATCTTATTTTCAGGAAACTCAATGAAAGACTGGACGTACAAGATACAAAGATTGAGTATTTATTATTATTATTATTATCACAGCATACGGGTGCTAAGCTTAGGGACACTTAGTTTTCACCATTGTATCCCTGTTCCCCTTGCTATACCTCTGGAGTGTTCGTGAGTCCTAACACCCTGCAATATGCGAGTATGTTGTCCACACTCACTCCGTAAAAGCTCTCAGGATCCAGGATCCCGGTTCCCAACCATTTCAGGCGGTGGCCTGTCAGGTTAGGGCATTTGCATAGGAAGTGGCACGGGGTCTCTTCCTCTGATTCACACCATCTACACAGGTTACTATGCCCCTGCGTTTTGTGTGTGTAGCACCGAAGGTTGCAGTGTCCGGTCATAATGCCCATGACCTCTCTAGCCCTTCGTTTGTCTAGCCTGGTGATCAGTTTGGCCCAACCGGTTATATAACTTCCCAGCAGTTCCTTGATCCACCTGTAGCTCTGAGACTCTTCCCAGAGTTCCCATCTTTGCCTCTTCGAGTACTTCTCCAAGATACTGTAGCCTTCTGAGAACGGTACACCCACCCCATGCTCCGGCCGTGTATCTGTCAAGGCCCCTCTTCTCGCAAGCTCATCTGCCCTTTCGTTTCCCTTGAACCCGGAGTGTCCGGGTATCCAGGTAATAACTACTTGGTTAGATCTTGCCAGCGCTTTAAGGGTATTCTTAGCCTCCCTAACCAACCGTGAGGTTGTTACTGGGTCTTCCAAGGCCTCTATGGAGGCTTGGCTGTCAGTGCAGATGCAGATGCGTCTCTTACTGACGTTCCCCAGAGAGAGGTTGTTAGCGCACGTGTTTATCGCAGCCATCTCGGCCTGGAACACCGTGTTATATTCCCTGAGCCCGTAGGATTCCCTAAGGCTAGGTCCGTAAATTCCATAGCCAGTGCCTTCATTGGTCTTGGATCCGTCGGTAAACCAGATGTCTCCATGCCCAAGCACTTGGTTGTTGCTCCATTCCTCCCTGTTTGGTATCCTCGTTTTGTAACGTTGCCCAAACAGTAGAGTCTTATCCATTCTGTCTTGGGTCGAGTTAAAGACCTCGCCCTTCAACATTCTTCCTCGGATGGTTGCATGCCCATCACTATTTCCAACCCACTCCCCGCTGCACTTCAGTCTGTAGGCTGTCCTGGACGCAACCAGTTTGATGTCCAGGTCTAGGCTTTGGACATCCAGCAACATCCTGATGGCAGCTGTGGGTGTGCTTCGTTTAAGCCCGTAAATTCCCCTAAAGACGAAAGCCTGAACATGGTCCAGTACACGCCTCGAGGTCTTATTTTCGGTCACTTTCCACCATACCACCGTGGCATAGGTAAGCTTCGGTTTCAGAATCGCCTCGTGTAACCACAAGGCGACCTGGGGTTCTAGCCCCCAGGAAGTCCCGATTGCTGACCTACACTGCATGAATATGTTTAGGACTTTGCTGCATTGAGTCTGCAGGTGTTGTCCCCACTTTAATTTCTTATCTAGGAATACCCCCAGATATTTCACACCCTCCGCGTACGGTATTAGTTTCCCGTTGACGGAGACTTTCTTACTGACCTTACATTTGTATTTCCTCGCGAACGTGACTATCTCCGTCTTATCAGTGTTGACAGCCAGAGATTTAGCCTCGCACCATTCGCAGTTCCTCTCCAACGCCCTCCGAATAAGATCGGGTAGGACTTCTTCGAACTTGCCCCTGACAAGTATAGCGAAGTCGTCCGCATAAGCGATGGTGAAGAATCCGAGTTCGTCTAGCAAGCGCAGTAGTTCGTCCGCGACCAGGATCCACAGGAGTGGTGAGAGGACCCCACCCTGCGGGCATCCCTCGCTGATGGTTCCCCTAACCGTCTTGCCATTCCACTCACTAAAGATGCACCTATCACTAAGCATTCCCCTGATCCATCTTCTGATGGTATAAGGTACACCATGCTTAGTCAAGGCTTTGTCTATAGTTGCTCTGTTGGTGCTGTTAAAGGCACCCTCGATGTCAACGAAGGCCCCGATTACGGTTTCCTTCGCATCAAAAGCCTCCTCAATGTAATTGACCACTGAGTGCAGTGCAGATTCCGTGGATTTTCCACAGGTATATGCATGTTGTGCTCGGTGAAGGGGACTGTTTATCAGTATATTCTGCCTGATATAGTTGTCCAGCAGTCTTTCCAAGGTCTTCATTAGGAAAGAGGTCAGACTGATAGGTCTGAAGTCCTTCACCGAGTTGTAGCTTCTCCTACCAGGTTTCGGTAAAAATGAGACCCGCGTTTCCTTCCAGCAAGCTGGCACATGCCCTGTGGCGATGCAGCCCCTCAGAATACCTAACAGTAGCCTAAGGGTCTTGTCACCTCCTTTCTGTAGCATCTTAGGAAAGATACCGTCAGGGCCCGCAGATTTATACGGTTCAAAGGAGTCAATCGCCCATTTAAGCTTTTCCATGGTCACGACTTTGGCAGCCGTGTCCCAATCTTTATTCTCTGTCCCCCTCCTTCCAGATATGGTGGGCGGGGTATCATTATCTACCCTGACGAAGTCAGGGTAATTGCTGCTGAGGAGAAGTTCTAATGTGTCCTCCTCCGATTCAGTATAGGCGCCCAATCTGTCTCTCAGACATTGGAGACGGGCACTGTTATCTCTGGTCAGGATTCGAGCGAGCCTCGCAGTGGCTGCCAGGTTTTCCATGCCTGTGCAGAATTCCCGCCATTTTTCTCTCTTTGCCTTCGCAATTTCCCTCTTGAAGGCCTTCAGCGTGTCCTTGTAAGCTTTCCAGCCTTCAGTGGATTTCCTCTTCTTTGCCCTATTAAACGCCCGTCTAACTCCCACTCTTAGCTCCTCCAGTGTCTTATTCCACCAGGGAGTGCCATTGAGTGGTTTGCCAGGCTTTAGTGGGCAGTTGTTCTCGTAGGCCCTGATCATAGCCTAATAGACCTGGAAAAGGGTCCAGTCAAGCTCAAGATCATTGCCGTATCTCCCTTTGACCTGGGCCAAGGCTTCCTCCAACTCCTTGCTGTAAGCGCCCCAGTTGGTGTCTTTGGGTCGCCTCTTAGGCTCGATCCACGGTCTCGTTATTTGATCCCGAAAGTTATAGTCCTATGGTCCGACATGGATGGTTCGCTGTCGACCCTCCATCCACGTATGCAGTTCTTGATGTTCATTGAAGCCAGCGTGAGGTCCAAGACCTCGCTTCTGTTGGCAGTAACGAAGGTTGGCGTGTTCCCTCTGTTGGCAATGTCCATCTGTGTGCCCGTGATGAATTCGAGCAACTCAGACCCTCTATCATTAATATCGGTGCTTCCCCACGCCACATGGTGGGCGTTGGCGTCGCAACCAATAATCAGATCAAGGTTATTACGGCTGCAGTATTCGATCACCTTCATCATGCTCCTTGTGGGAGCTTCCTCGTCGTGGGGGAGGTAAATGGACGAGATGACTGCCTTCCTCGTTAGGCCCTCCTTATCCGCGACCTCTATCCTTACGGTCGTGCAGTCCCGGGAACTCAGCTCCTGTAACAAAAAACCGTTAACACCCTTCATGGAGATGCAAGCCCGGGCGTCTCCATTGCTGGAGCCCACGAGCAATTCCCCACAGCTGTTCAAGCCCTTCACTTTGCCCCTGTACAACCAGGGTTCCTGTATAAGGGCTATGTGTGTATACGCCATTGCCATGCGCCTTGCTAGTACAGCAGAGGCGCTTCTGCAATGGTGCAAGTTTATTTGGGAGAATCGCAGTATTGAAGTAGCCATGAGGGCTACTCCATTTATGCTTTCTCCGTAGAGCCGCTACTTCCCGCCTTGTTTGAGGGACGGTTTAGCAGCCTGAAGGTTGCTTTGCCGACCCCTGCCCAAAGCTGGAAGTTTTGGCTCTGGAGTACCGCGACCGATGGTTCATCTAGACCCAGAATTAGGCATCCATTAGGAGCCCTACTCAGGATCGCCCACCTAGTCGTGTCGATCGACCCGTTCTGCCTTTGGACCACTTTGATGAGGTCCTCGGCAGTCTTAACCCCCGGAGGGAGCCAGGTTGATCACCTTAGTGATCCTAGTCTCCTCTGGTAAAACTATCCTCGCCTTCAGGTTCGGTTGCCCTAGGTCGAGTAGCGTGGCCTCGCTCTCCAGCCAGGTCTTGCTGGCTTCGTCTGCACAGACGAAGACAAACGTGCCCTTTCTGGGGAACGAGTCCAGAAACCGGGGTACAAAGGCCCCCTCCCCCTCGATAGCAAGTACCTTGCTGACTACTGCTTCCTGCAGTTTCGTGCAGACATCGGCAGGCATCTCCCTTCCTAGGTAGTCCCCACAAGTGAGGGCCACTCTGGGAGAGTTAGACACAGCTGCAGTATATCTGCGGTCCACTTTAGGTCGCTTCAGCAGCCCCTGCTTCTCGGGTATTTCCAGGCTGGAGGAGGCCATCCTCTTAGCCATGCTGGGTGTCGATGCAAAGACGGAGTCAGTGGACGCAGTACTAGCCCGCTTCCCTTCCTGACCCCTCCGTTGCCTCGTCCCCTTATGAAACTTGGGAGGTGGTTTGCCCTCCTCTATAGCCTTTTGCCGAAGGATTTTCCTTCGCTGCGCTCCACTCAATGATTTCGGTCTACTGACCGTCCCGGAGTGGGTTTCTGTGACCTTGGGGTCAGAGCCCCCAGGGTTGTTTGTCTCCGAGTCGATGGTCGGTTCAGAGCCCGTATCCATCGACTCGTTTTGTTTTTTCTCTGTAGTCTCTATCTTGATCCCACGAGTAGGGTGGATTTAAGGTGTCCACCCGCCATGGACCGCCAATGACGGGTAAGGCCTCAGGAACTCCGGGATTCGGCCCGGTGTCCCGGAGGAACCGTTCAAGACACAGCACCCCCTGTGCCACGCATCCCTCGGCACGGTAATCTCACACCTTAGATTGGGTAGGCCACTTCTTAGTCCCCGTGAGCCCTCGAGTCAGACCAAGCCGGAAGTCTAAGGGCCGTATCATCCATCTCACTCAGGGGAGAGCCCGTTTATAGGGATCCTCCACTCACCCTCACTCATTCACCCCCCCCCCCCCCTTAGACGCCCGGCAAGGCCGACAGGGAGGGCCCACGGCTCAGCCCTCGCACCGCGACAAGGTCATGTGGCCCCCAGCGAGGGAAAGATTGAGTAAGAATTGAATAATTATTTTTAAAAACAATGCAGTAACTATTTGTAAACTAGTATTTTTTTTATTTCAGGGACACTCGTCGAATGTTAATACAATTAACAAGAGCAAAGAAAATCACTACTAAGGACTTACCGAAGTGTTTGCCGTTTCATTCGAGGCAAGAATTAATGAATTTTAATCATCTTGATGAGGATGTGCATATGGAAGTTGTAAGTTTGTATAATTTTAATCCACATATTATATTAATTCTTTTAAAGTCAAAATATGTTTAAAACAGTCCAATTTTTTTTCGTTTCTAGTTAGAATATTTTAAATATTTGAATTGTTCGGGCCTTGACGACAGCGTCAAAAAATATTTAGAATCGGCATTCAGGATGACATCACAGCCTTTAGTTGAAATCACATGGTTCCCAGCTAAAAGTGGTCGCGGAGATCTAGTAAATCTTGCCAAACATAAATTTGGAGAAATTTTTGAAGGTAAAATAAGTATTTAACTAAAAAAAAACTTAAATAAAAATTAAATTAACAATTTTAAAAAATAAATTCAAAAATTAATTGTTTGAATGTTTCTTATACTTTATATTTTCTTTATCGTATTGAAATTTTAGTGATAAAAAGAATATTTAAAAACTATCAACAATATCTAATCTGAACTTTTTATGGTTGTAGCGGCCATCGCGCAAAACATTCTCTTGGACCCCAAACCCAATCTAGAAGCCATTACAAATGCCATGATGAAGGCCGTGAAAAATATTAAGGAAAGATTCCGAAAGCAAGAAGAGAAATTGGGGAGATTGAATTCTCGCAATCAAAAAATTAAAGAAGAGTCTTATCAGCCTCGTGAAAATCAAATAGAAAATAATATTGAAGATGAGCTTGACAATCATAGCGATAGATCTCACCTAGATGAAGATGACTTGTCTTCTACGGAGTCACTTTTTCCAAAAGGCCAAGGATTTGAAGAAGACGAAACGCAAGATATGCAATTCGGGACGCAGGAGATTGACATCGATCAGATGGACATCGGTTTTGGTTCTGATCAGTAATTTTTCTTTTAAATTTAAATTTTTTTTTCAAAAGATTTTCTCTCTTATCTCTGCGACTTTTAGTGTATTGGATTTATAATGTAAACAGGTTATAGTTTTTAATGTTATGCAAAAAAAAGTATAAATTTATTGTTTTTTTAATTTTTGAAATAGTCTCTGCATAAGTCTCTAATTAATTTGAACTGTAAACTGTTGAATATATTAAACACACGTGTGTTGAATATATTAAAAAAAAAATTTATTATTAGAAATAACCAAAATCTTATTTTTAAAACTAAAATTTAAAACTTTTTTTTAATGTATATATTTTTTTTTTATTTGATTGTAAAATAATGATTTTGAATCACACACACACACACACACGCACACGCACACACACACACGCACACGCACGCACGCACGCGCACACACACACACACACACCTTGGATTTGGGCCCGGGGCCTTATTTTGGGCCCTACGGACCCAAAGCCCGTTTTTTGAAATGGGAACCCCTATTTTTGACCCCAGATTCGGAAAAAGCAGAAATTTTTACGATTTTTAAGTATTTTTCGACAAATGTTTTATTTTGGTTATTTGTAAAAAGATATTTAGCATTAACTTTTTTTGGTGATACAGAGTATTTAGGACTTTGTAAATTTGGCAGCCTCAATTTTTTTTTGAACTATCCATTCAGATTTGGCTCGAAGTGAAATCAGAAAACATCACGTGATGAAAAAAATTTGGATTTTGTTGAATTTTTTGAAGAGCCCAATTGCAAAAATTTATTCGACATATAAAATCAGCAGGCGTTAACACCTGAGTCAAGTTTATATGGTATGGGTGATATTTAAGTTTTTTAAATATCCGTATTACTGTCTTCTGGGGTTTACCATGTTCTCTTTCGATTTGTCTGCTGCTCGTGTGAGGATTTAAATGCCTTACCGCTAAAATTAATACATCTCGAACATCGTCAGCGCCATATTCTCGATGTCGTCGTTGCCGACATAAATGCCCAGCCCGAGCTCTTGCAGTAATATCCCTAATCGTAACTTGTGATGGATGTCTTATACCTGGAAATCGCCGTGCATATAGCTCAGCAGCTTGAGCAAAATTCTCTCTGCATTCCCCAAGCACCATGATCATACTAACTATTTCGTCGGGCGTATAATCTGCCATTTCAAGGTTTTTAATAAAACGAAATAATTCGTTGAAATGAATTTTAACGTAAAAAATATTTTCACTACTTCTTGTTTATGGATGAGTTTTAGTAAGATGAACTACGTATAAAAATAGCCAAAACCGAATCATACGTGACACTAAAACAAACCAGTTTTTTAACTAAAACTTTATCAAACTTATTTTTAGAGTGATTGGCCAATACATTGATAAAATCATAAAAAATCTGCGAATAAGAATATGTATGTATCAAATGTCTTATTTGACAATAAAAATTTCAAGAAAAAACAATACAACGCAATCAGGTTACCTTTATAAAAAACAATAAGATGTTGGATGGCAATTTATTATTTGTAGTTATTCAATTATTTTGGACAGTTTTAATGTTAAGATCAGATTCATTTCTAAATTCTATTGATTATCATAGTTAGCAACAGCTCATTTAAAAAAAATAGTAAACTCCTTCTTAACTCTGACAACACTTACGATAAAGAAAGTAAACACGAACACGTGGTAATGGTTCTCGCGCTTTAAGGCTATATCACGCAAAGACTATGAACACACGAGGGACGTACCCAACGAAAAGCTAGAAACGCATAGCGTACTGTGTATCTTAGGTATGCGTGCGAGGTGTATACAACACGTAGTGATACTTCTAACGCTAAAGCTATGTAGGGAAAAATTTGACGACCCAATACACTGGACATTCAAGTAATTTTATGAATAAATAAATAAATAAATAAATAAATAAAAAAAAAATAAATAAAGAAGACCTTCAACTTTTCCAATGCATGTGCTGTACAAAAAATGCGTTGTTTCAGAGTTAATTCGAGTTAAAAAGAAATCGGCCTTATAAAAGCTTTACAAGCCCCTGCAGGGCCTCAGGGGGCCCAAAAAAATTTTCGAAAAATACTTAAAAATCGTAAAATTTTCTGCTCTTTCCGAATCCGGGGTCAAAAATAGGGGTTCCCATTTAAAAAAACGGACTTTGGGTCCGTAGGGCCCAAAATAAGGCCCCGGGCCCAATTTTTTTGGCCCATTTTGTTAGAAATTTTAAACTAAAAAACTTTTCTAATCCATGTGCTATACAAAAAATGCGTTATTTCAGAGTTAATTCGAGTTAAAAAGAAATCGGCCTTATAAAAGCTTTACAAGCCCCTGCAGGGCCTCAGGGGGCCCAAAAAAATTTTCGAAAAATACTTAAAAATCGTAAAATTTTCTGCTCTTTCAGAATTCGGAGTCAAAAATAGGGGTTCCCATTTAAAAAAACGGACTTTGGGTCCCTAGGGCCCAAAATAAGGCCCCGGGCCCAAATCCAAGGTAACCATTTTCTTTCCCCCTCCAAATCATAAAACTTTTATACGGAAAATTTTGTGGTGCGGGACTTCAGTTTCGAGATTTTGGAGCCTATAGATTAAAATGACTCACCCTGTGTGTATATATCTATATACATATATAAAATCAAGCTACACTAAGCGAGCACATTAATAACACTTTTTTGTCACTAAATTAGCACTCGGTGCCTTTTGCACGGCGTTATATCGAAGTGACATCACAGTGGACATCTACAATGTAAGCACCGTGCCGTCAAGCATTCTCACTAGGTGTCGGCACCGTGCTAGCACTGTGGCAACACCTTGCTATCTGGGAACTGCGGAAAAATTTTACACGTGCGCGAAGGCGTGGCTTCTTCTATGACAGATTTTGATTGGCTTAAAAACCATAGCGCTGTGCGATTTTACCACAGTAGTGTTCCATGGTTTTTTGCCACGGCTGAATGATTTTTTTTCACAGACCTTTCAGTTACTATTTCTAAAAAATTGCTTCCATGGTAAAAAGCCATATTTTTTCTCTCCGTGTAACTAAGTACGTAATGAAAAAAGTGCTTTGGAGTAAAATTATGATGTTGAATCACCAATTTTTTATTTTAGTATACTATCGCCAAAAAGCTTTTGTGCAATGGCACAAGTCATTCTGTAATATAAATTTAGATGAATAATTTGATATAATTTTCTGAATCTCCATCTCGAGGTTATATAAAAAATTAGTTTTACATTTTTCTTTTATTGTTTTAAAGTTCATGACCAATTTTCAAACAATAATTTTAAAAAGTTAAAAAGGTATCTTAAAAACTTTTCCCAAATTGTGCTCAATGAAAAGTAAGAGACATGTTTTTGTAAGTGACCATGAAAAATTATTTAAGTATGGTAACTTTTTTATTTTTTATGGCCTTTTAAAGTTGTCCTGAAGTTTAATATCAAATTAAGGTAAAGATGCCAATTATGATCACAAAAATCGCTACTTTTCAACATTTTGAATTTTATTGAAAAAACAAAGCATGTTAGAGTAAATCTTTTTTTACATTCTTAAATTTTAGGGTCTTAGGAACTTAAATAAATTTTTTTTATATGAAAATTGTATTTATTCATTGAATAATCAATGTTTAAAGACAAGACCTTTTGACCCCAGTTTATTAGACAACTTCAGCTTTGGCCCCAATTTATGAAACACTTTTACACGTAAAATTCCGTCTGTGACTTACATACCCCAGTTGATGGAACGGTTTTGATTGATTGATTGATTAAAGATTTATTTCCGAGCATAGGGACAAGCCCTGCCATGCCCGTGGATTTGTGCAATACATCGAGTATATAAATGTAAAATAAATATAGTATACAGTTTAGTTTAGTTAAGTTTTGTGGATACACAATAATTTATAATAGTAATGAAAATAAAGCGATGACAGTGGCGTTGACAAATGTAGTGATGTTGATGTTGATGTAGAATAGTGATGTTGAGTTGTATTCGATAGAGTTGGTGTCTCTACATCTTTGTTGTTGTTGGGTGGTTCGATACTTCATGAGGTGATGCGTGGCCATGATTTCAAAGGGCTGATGTCTAAAACTAGGCTGAGGGCGAGGCGTGGTGTATGAAGGTGCTGTGAGTGTTGGCCCGTAGATTTTATGGTACGTTCTCTCAGAGTCGAATGCAGATGCTGTGGTGCAGGTGCCCGCTGCGTGACCTTAAGTGACCCTTAAGTGACCTGCGTATTATTTAGTGTCCTATGTCGCGTGTGTGTCAGCTGGGGCTTAGGATGCTTGGGAGTGAGCGGCGGAGTTTATGTGGGATTAAGACGAGGCCTTCGTCGGTGGCCCTTTTGACCCAGTCGCTACAGTCTGCGCGGAAGAGGGTGGCTTTCAGTCTGTGCTTGAACCCGGCAATGGACGTGCTTTCGTCGATAAGAGCCCGGTGCTCATTCAGGGCCTTGGATGAGGTGACAACAAACGAGGAGTTGTAGCTCGAATCGGGCTTAGTGTCGATGACGAACGGTGGTCTTAGCCTGCGAGTCGACCTTCTGAGGAGATCCTCTCCAGGGTTGAGCCGGAAGCGATTATAGAGATAGGGCGGTTGGTGATTTACTACAACTGACAACGCAAGGCTGGCAGTGAGGTATGTGCGGCGGGCACAGGCGGAGAGCCAACCTAGTACCAGTCTGTATGGCGTGACATTCGCGCGTAGTGGTACTTTGCCATATGCGACTCGCACACACTGGTTATGCAAGCGACGGAGGCGATCGCGTTGCTGCATGTTGAGGTTGGTGAGGAGTGGAGCGCAGTAGTCAAACAGTGGTAGTACCAAAAGTTGTACAACTCGGGTGCGTACCTCACGTGACATGGCCTTGCCAAAGTGTCTCACCATGGTTAGTGCGTAGTGCACTCTCCGACTGGTTTCTTTAAGGTGTTTTTCCCAGCTTCGCGTAGAGTCGACGTGCACGCCAAGGGTTTTGACGCACTGAGAGTACGGCACTATGGTGTCGCCGATAACAAGGGGGGGCAATGAGGCCAGATCAATACTCTGCAGGGAGTGGCGAGTGCCAATAACGGTGACAGTTGTTTTTCTCGCGTTTAGAGCCAAGCCATTCTCCCCTGCATAGTTGGCTATCTCTCTAGCATCTTCGAACAGCAGAAGAATGCGTTGAGTAAGTTCTTCCGGCGTAGCATGGAGCCGTATGTCAACGTCGTCGGCAAAAATTGAGTGTTTCGAGTAGCGCAGCCGGAGAGACAAGTCGATTATGAATAAGATGAAAAGTATAGGCCCCAGGACGCTACCTTGTGGTACACCTGCTGTGGTCTCCAGCCATGTGGAGTGCTGGCCTCCTTCGAGGCGCACAGCCTGTTTCCGCCCACCGAGGTAACTGGCGATCCATTTGACCACTCGATCCGAGAAGCCCAGGCTGCGTAACTTACGAAGCAACTGCAGGTGTGGAATTGTATCAAAAGCACGAGAAAAATCAAACGAGACAACGACTGAGACGAGCCCACAGTCCATTGCGAGGCGTGCGTCTTCAACGGTGTTGAGCAGGGCGGTTTGGGTCGAGTGGAATTGCCGGTACGCGGACTGAAGTGGGTCAAATAGGTTGTTCTCTAGCAGAAATGCAGTTATTTGCCTGTGTACGATCTTCTCGAGCAGCTTTGAGAAGCAGCAGAGCAGTGCAATCGGGCGGGTGTCGCTGAACGAGGCCGGAAGTTTCACCTTGGCAAGTGGCACGATTGACGCAAGCTTCCAGGTGTCAGGGAAGACACCACAGGCAAGTGAGTGATTAAATACCTGTACAAGGGACGGCAGTAGTGACGGAAAGGCCAGTTTCATCATAGTGGAAGACACTCCGTCGTATCCCATGCCTTTGATGTTGGAGTCCGTGAAAATCGCGTGGACGTCTCTCTCTGACACTATAGTGAAGTCAAAGTGGTTGGTCGGGGGTGGGTAGACTGTTTGTTCGAGGAGTCGGTAGACACCGTCTTTGGTGAGCGGCTCATCAGAGCGCGAGACCGAGACATAAAATTGGTTGAGGTCGGCCGCGTTGAAAACTGTGAGTGGCGAGGGGTATTGCGGCGGGATAACGCCAAATTTACGGATTGCGCGCCACCTAGCAGTGGAATCGCGTTCTTTCTCTACCGTTGACAGGATGAAAACCTCCCTGGCGTTTTTGTATGCGGCTGATGTGGCGTTACGCTCTCTACGCCATTGCTGGTAAAGGTTGACAGAGCGAAGTCGAGAGGCTCGACGATAAAGCTTGTCGCATTCCTTTGATCTCAATGTCAGGGCTGGCGTGATCCACGCCTCTCCCCACGAGGTTTGACTGTGAATGGATGGATCGGGGCGAGTTCGTCGAAGGCGTCAATAACCGCGCTGGTGACTACGTTAACCATGTCGTTGAGTTGGACTGTGGTGAGTGGCGCGTACATGAGCGTGCTAAAATTAGGTAGTATGCCTGTCATGGAGGCTTGGGGTATGTCGGTGTGGTGCGAGCTAAGATTCACAGGCGCGGGGATAAGCGTGGAGTTCTGAGTGGGGGTGAGGTATTTGTTGATGACTGTGGCGAGTGTCTGTGATTGAATGTTGGTGAGATTACGTGAATGGATGATTCGTGGGGCGGGTAGGGGTGGTGACATGTCATATGTCAGGTAGATCATGTCGTGCCCAGGAGTAAACGGTACATCTGTCTGTCCAAATACAAGTACCGAGTTCAGATTGCGCGTTACAAAGAGATCAAGGCAGGAGTGGTGCTCAGTGCCGTCTTGCCGCATAAGATGATGGGTAGGCTTACGATTAACTATACGTAGGTCGTGAGACTCGATCAAATCGGTGAAGGCAGTGGAGTTGTGATCATTCTTTGTAAGATCGGTATTGAAGTCCCCGGTGAGGACTACATTGCGGTACGACGGTAGTAGCGGTGAGACAGAATCAAAGAAAGAAGTGAGTGGAGATGCGTCAGGAGGTCGATAGATTACGCCGAAGAGTAGTTTGTCCTTGATTGATTTGCCAATTGAAATGTCGACAACGACAAATTCAGAGGTGCAATTGTATGGCTTTGGCGACGAAAGTAGTATGGTGGGTTTAAGATGATCGCGGAGGTAAATGCTGACGCCACCACCTGGTTTGTTGGCTCGCTCATGGTGAATCACATTGTAACCAGGGATGTCGTACATGTGTGATGGTGAATCGGGAATGAGGAATGTTTCGGTTATGGCAATGATGTCGTATTTGTTGGTGATTATGGACTGTTGGAGTTTAATGAAGTTTTTGGATAGGTGATTGATATTGGCGTGGGCAATGCGTAGTGGATGCTTCGAGATGGGATTTGGAAGTGTGAGGTGGTTGTGTGTAGTGGTGGAATGGTGCAGGGGCGATGTGTGATGGGAGGGAGGTGGGAAGACCTGTGAATCGGCGGTGTCTCAATCGCAGTGAACTTTGTCGGTCTCCAACCGGTTAGTGACGTGGGCTCGAAGGCCTGACTCGAAATTCACCAGGTCAGCCTCGGAAAATATCTGGACCAACGGTGCGTTTGTCCCTTCTCGCAAATACACCGAGTTGCCTTTGACCACTGGGCCAGGGATCTGCAGACGTCTCGATAGGTCGCGGGCCTTCATGTTTAACCGGTGGACGTTGGGCGAGGTAATGGCGTCGATATATATGGGTGTGCGTTCGCCACTACTAAAAACATCAAAGACAGTCTTGCCCTTCAGCGATGATTTGCGAGCCATGACGCGATCACGAACAATGGCAGACACGAAGGTTACGGCAAGTGTGGGTGGAGGTTCACGAACAGGCGCCGTGGGAGCGGCCTTAGATGGTGGTTTCCATTCACGTATCTCGATGATATGGGGGATGGCCATTTTGCAGCCCATGAATGTGAGGACATGGGCCACAGCCTGCTGGTACTGCTCTGGCGTGAGGATTGGCACACCTCGGATTTTGACTCCGCAAGGGTCTAACTCTTGCGCATGCTGCCTGAGTGTGGCAATCTCCTCTTCCACTTTCTCGAATCTCTTCTCAGTGAGTTCATTGCCAATATTGAGGCTCGATTCTACCTTGTCGAAGCGCGCGTCGAGCAGTCGCAGCATCTGTTTGAGTTCCTTGCTTACGGTAGGATCCTCCATGAACTCTGAACGCTCAGATGTTTCGGGATCTATCGCGGAAGCCGCTGTGGCCGAGTTAGCCATGAGAACGCGAGAAGTGGCAGTCGTGAGCACCCGAGTGGCTGCAACCCGCCTTGGACGAGTGATAGCAGGAGGCGAACTCGCGGGGCGCTTAGCAGGAGGTGTGTGCGTAACCTCTCTAGGGATCGAGTCACGGAGGGGCGTGGATAAAATGCCTGTCCTCCTTTGTTGCACACGTTGATTCGGTAGACTACCTGACTTGCTGGAGTTTACTTTCGCGACTAGGCAAGAGGGGCACGTAAATGGAAGGGACGGTGTGGGGTGGAAGGAGCAACGATTATGAGAAACGGAAGAACAGCTGACACACACACAAGTAGGCTCACCTTCTATTATTGCCGTGCTGCAGACCTCGCACATGAAGTGTGGCATACTAGTTGGCGGTATCCATAGGGCATGCGTGACAAGTTGGCGCGTCTAAGCGGTAAGAGATGTCGTCGGTGATGAAGGTCGCCGCGTGTCCGGGCGTCGGTGCTTAGAGGTGAGTGTTAAATTTGCGCGCCACTTGATCACTGGCGATACCAACTGCCGGGCGCCAAAATAGTTGATGGTACCGTCCTAACCTCAAATGCCGGTGCACAAGATTTTCCGTGACCCTACCACGGAAGTAGTGGATTTTCCAGAAAAACTAACGTATGGGTGGAGTCAGTGCAGTTGCCGGAAAAGCTAGGTAATGAGTCACTGTGCTACGCGTAAAAAGAACTTGCTAAAAAACACTATTAAATCGAGAGCGATGCGTAAGATGAACTAGACACTAGCACGGCGTTGCCAACAAACCCCTATTATAGGTTTATCTAATTTTCATGTCAGATTTTTAATTTGTTCGTGTTTGGGAGTGATGAAACCCTCGAATTTAGACGATTCCGTTCCATCAACTGGGGCACTTAAGTCACAGACGGGATTTCACGTGTAAAAGTGTTCCATAAACTGGGGCCAAAGCTGAAGTTGTCTAATAAACTGGGGCCTTGACTTTAAACGGAGGCATAAAAGGTCTTGACTTTAAACATTAATTATTCAATAAATAAATACAATTATCATGTTAAAAAAATTTATTTAAGTTCCTAAGAACCTAAAATTTAAGTATGTAAAAAAAGATTTAATCTAATATGCTATGTTTTTTCAATGAAATTCAAAATGCTGAAAAGTAGCGATTTTTGTAATCATAATTGGCATCTTTACCTTATAGAGCTTTAGCAACATTATTTTAAAAGTTAGAGAAATTTAGTTCAAATTGAACCTGATGCGTTCTCTTATAAATAAAAATTCATTTCTGTATCTTTTAAAATAATATTGCTACAGCTATATAATTTGATATTAAACTTCAGAACAACTTTAAAAGGCCATAAAAAATAAAAAAGTTATCATACTTAAATAATTTCTTATGCTGTCACTTATAAAAACATGTATCTTATACTTTTCATTGAGCACAATTTGGGAAGAGTTTTTAATATATATTTTTAACTATTTAATATTATTGTTTGAAATTTGTCCATAAACTTTAAAACAATAAAAGATATCTGCAAAGCTAATTTATATAACCTTGAGATGGTTATTCAGAAAATTCCATCAAATTACTTATCTTAATTTATATGACAGTATGGGTTGTGAAATGGAATTATGCAATCAAGTTGTATACAATTTCATTATATCATGCACTTAAGGCCATTTATTTCAAAAAACTTTGCATATTAATAACCATACGTTTTTTATAAATTTATTTTCAAGTTTTTTTTTTAATAAGTAAATTTTCATTAAATGTTAAATTTGTTCAATAGGGAAGAAATTCTAAAATTAAATATAAAATTAACAAACAAAAGTAAAATTTATATATCATAAATTTGACTGACTCTAAGCATTTAAATAGCAAAACACTGAATCAATAATTGATTAATTACAATTAACAAGTTATAAAGTATCAGCCGATGAAATAGTTGACAACCCCATTATATTTCCCATTTACAAGCATAAAAAACACAAAATTTACTTTTTCAAATGTCAATTTGAAATTTAAAAACGTAGTTTTAATACTATACTTCTCAGCATTCATCAACTCTACACCTTTTCCAAACACTTTCAATTCTAAAATAAATAAGCAACCGATGAGAAAAAATATAAAACCACGGAAATAAAGTGATTAATAAAAAAAAAAAAAAAAAAAAACACTTTTATTTTGATTTTTTTGATATAGTTTTAATATCGACTTTGCTGCGAAAGCTCGTCAATATAAAAATTTTCACATTTAAATTT